>CM036905.1:149783131-152233965 GCA_020800305.1 Porphyrio hochstetteri | reverse complement strand
GGCCACGAAGACCTGCTGAATCATCAGTTTTCATGGGCACTCTAGGTCATTTGTTCTGTTCTGGTTTGCAGTGGTGCTGGGCTGGCAACTCAGTCCCCTCAGAAGCACGTCTGGGAAGAGAGATTCAGTCCTCTATGTATCTTCTCTGACTTTCAAGTACAAATCTGCTGACTGAACAAGAAGCAGTGCATTTTGTAAATATGGGCAAACCCCCTTTCTTCATCTGCTGCGGGTGAGTCTCTTGGCAACTCCTACATCTCTGAAGGCTAGTAGTGCTTGAGACCATGTCCAGTTCTTCTTCCAGAGGCAATGTTTGACTGACTGACCAGTTCTTAAAGGTTTTGATTGACCTCTGGAAGAGAAGAGATAGCAGGTTGTCTCATTAGATAGCTAGGTCTGATAAGCTGGTCAGCAGTACTTCCTCCACTTCTTACATCAGGAGCAGAAATGTGGGATTCTTTCACCAAGATGACACCTCAGGTCCACACAGGAACTTTGATCAATGGATTGATCAACCCATGATCAACCCAAGAAGCCGGCTCATTCAGACATACCGAACCTACCCTGAATGTTGGATGTTAATGTACTTGTTTGAAAATCCACTCAAGGGAAGGACATAAATATATAACTCTTTTGTCCCCTCAAATTATTAGAAACAAAGCTGGGAAAGATAACATTTCCCAGGGCAACATTTTACTTCCATGAGTGCTACAGTCTTCAGATAGGCAAATATTAAGGGTCTGCAACCTGCACTCCACTGATTTCTACTTCCACCCACACATTCAGTGAAAATATTATTACTCCAATGGTTTCAATATTTCACATGAAAAATATTTTACAATGAAAAATATTGTTGTCTAATGGTGTAAGTGTGGAGAATAGAGTAAGGAGTTTCCATTTTGTCCACATTATTAGGTCCACTGAGAACTCCATATAACCGAAATTGCTAAATACCACAAATCCCAGTGTGCATGATGATAGAATCATAGAATGTGTTAGGTCAGAAAGGACCTTTAAAGGTCATCTAGTCCAACCCCCCTGCAGTGAGCAGGGACATCTTCACTAGATCAGGTCGCTCAGAGCCCCATCAAGTCTGACCTTGAATGATGACATCCATTCAGAATGATGAACTCAAAGAGGTAACTATCCACATGCAGCTTTGCATGCAGAAGAATTTGCACGGTGAGACGTGACTGATCTTTGAGTGAAATGTCACAACTGTAATTATTTTATTAATATTGTAATTAGTTAGAAAATATGCTTCATCTCCTATCTCTTCATTCACCTTCCATTGCACTGTGTAGTTACAACGCACTTCTGATCCAAAAATGCTCTGTAAGGACAACAGGATATTGTAGTATCCAAACAACAACAAAACTCAAGCAGTTGTCTTCTGAAAGCAGCAAATATTGAACTTTTTTCAAAAGAGGGCATAAGAAGCAAGAATTGTTGGAAGACATCACTCAGCTGTGTGTGCATTCACAGTTTACTAGCTATGTCTCTTATGGAACGCAGGAACCATCAGGCCCCGTGAAAAAGTTCCTGTTCTGGTTTTCAAAGTGCCTCCTGAGCTGTGCTTCAGTCATCTAGGGGAGTGCTTCTCTTTTCACACTCAGAGCCAAGAAAGTCTCAGGAAAAGTGAGATTTAGGTGATTGGGAAATGGAGTCTTGACTGGACAGCTAGGTCACTGAACATGTCTTTGTCCTTTAGCTGGATTAATGTAAGCCCTGAAACCTTAGAAACAGATCTCCGGAGCTGAGTCAATAGGGCACATGCTTTCCCTAAAAATAAAATTGCTTAAACCAAACTTTTGCCTGAAAAACTTGACAGTCATTTAAAAAAAAAAAAAAAAGGAAAAAAAGTATTGGAATGGGAACACCTCGAAAAAGCAGACTCCTTAGTACTGAAATAACTATTCATAATTAATTATTGTGTTCACCTAGATGCTGACAGGACACAAAACAAATGAAGCGGAAAAGCTGCTTCTCCTAGAACTAGGATACAATATATCTTAATATTTAGAAAGGAGAAATTAGAAAATGGGAGGACTGCAGTGGAGTGAAGAGCTGACAAACACCGTCATGACTGAGAAAGCCTGTATGGGCTATGATGTGAGATAAGTATGAAAACTGGCTGTGGTGTAGGGAGCTATGAGGCTTTCTATAGGGTGAGATGCTTGGTCAGGACTGGTATGAGAACCTCGGTATTCAGATGAAAATCCAGAGCGAACCTTTCCTGTTTATCACATGTCCTCACAAGTGTTGGTGATAGAAGAACTGATATCACAGACAAATTTTCAAAAATGTAAATATAGGCATATAAATAAAGGAAAAGCTGATTACAGAAAGATACCTGATAGCTTTTGTCTGAAATTCAAGTTAAAGCGTATAAATAATTCCCATAGCATGATTGCACAATAAAGTAAAAAAACTCCTCAAGGAGAATGTTATATATTTCATTTATTATACATCACTCTTATGTTTACAACTGAAATACATCTTTCCTTGGGGACTGTACCATCATTTATTTTAAATCAATGTTTAAAATTAAATGGTAATCCTCAAGAGAGTGGAGACTCTTCAGTTACCAGCCCTTCCAATTGGAAATCTTTCTTTCATGTTTCTGTTTAATACTCAGTCCAGGGTTTGAAATTAATTAAAAGATATCCTTTATCTAATGTTTTGATTATTAGCTTTAAAGTTGAGTTTTTGTGTTCTTTTCTTTTTTTTTTTTAATACAGTGTTATAACAATTTAATCTTTTAGCAGTATATCCAACTGTTACTAAATATACAAACTGTATTAACTTCTGACCGATAATCAAAGGAGAAGGGTCTGTTGGGGGGAAAGTTATAGGTTCTTGCTTAGAAATAGTCACCTGATGTGTAACTGGTGCTTTTATAGCTTTTATTTGCAGTTTCCCACTATCAAAATCAAATATAAGAGGAAACTGCTAAGAGGATGCAATAATTAGTGTCCCTCAACGGCTTGTTTTGATGCATCCTGGGACAGGGCTTTACCTCACAGTAAGCAGCAGCCATTTCACTTGTGGAAGGCTCCTTTTCTCCAAGCTTGCCGTACAAATCGAGTTCTGCACTGGGGAGGAATACGTCCACCGCCTCACAGTCTGCAGAGGTCAGGTCTGGCCTACACACGGAGCCAGGAAAGCCGCACTACGAATGTTTGTGATCTATTCATGTTTTCATCCCCTATTAGCATCCTGACCCTCTCATAGCATGCTTGACCTGGTGTTTTGCTTGCATGAGTTACATGGGAGACGTACAGGACTCCAGGAGCTAGAACTAGCGCCGCAGTGTATTTCATCACCTTCACAGAAAATTTCAAAAACAAAGGAGGAAATAAGACTCTTGGCTGATAAAAACATATTCCAAATCAGTGGACCCATAAAGCCCACAGTCTATTATGTCCATGTTCTAGATCATTTCAGCTTTGACACTTGCACAGGCACTGGTCTGTAGAGAAATAGCTCTGAAGTACTAATAACACTGAACTCGGCTTCGTGCTGCCCTGCTCTTATGCATTCATGAGGTCTCACTGTCATTCAAGGGGTCCACAAGGACACTCATCTCTGATTGCAGAAGTAGGGATTTACTGAATACTGTCTGTACAGGATTTGTAAAAATGCGTGGGCCCTCCTCCCCTGCTTAAATGTGGATTCAAACCCTGCACCAGAGCTCTCTGGTGAAAGGAGAGCTCAGAAACACTTGGCATCTTACCATGGGCTCAGGCTCTCATTTGGATAGGGCTTCCTAAAGGCCAGGGCTCTACCAGAGCATGGTATTGACAATTTAAAACGGCTCTGTAGCAATGCGAACTGAGAGTGTACAGGGGATGGAAACCTCCATTCCAAAAACCTGCTTTGAGTCTGCTCCTAACCTTTCGTGGGAAGCATTAGTCAGCTTATACCTTTAGAAAGACAAAGAGAGCAGTTAGTGTGGCTGTAGCAACACGCGTATCCTCCAAAGGAGAGGGAGTAAAAAACCCACGCACCCTGCACAAAAGTCTGCTAATGAGGTCACACTTCACTCAGTGCAACTGGAAATACAGTTTTCTGATACTTAAGGAAAACTGTTAATATAATAAGACTTTTATCAAAGATTAGTTTGAAATGGAAGTTGCTAATAAGATAGGATAGAGAGTAACGAGAAGAATAAGGGTAACATACTGGAACAGCGACTTTCACATAATTTGAAGACTTTTGTTCTTTCATGTCACATTAGTGACTTTCATATACCTTTTTGCAATTTTCATATGGTATTAGTGACATGTGCGTCTTAGGAGCAACTTCTTATATATGCTCTCGGCAAGACATTTGGCATGTGCTGGCAGCTTTCATATTTTATTTAGGGTTTTAACTTACTGTCAAATGTTCTGTTCCACAAAGATGAAAAGGAAGTCATTGATGCTGCATTTCTTAAACTTCTTAATAAAAGGATAACAATAGCTGCAGTTCGAGAGAAGGAAAATCCTGCACCTCTGCTTCATTTTGGGGAGCAACCTGTGTGGTCCCTGAAACCCACAGCTGTGCAAACGGAAAACTATATTTTATGGTTAATTAAAACTTCCCATAGGAAAGTGGCCCCTGAAGCTCTCTCAGAAAGTAAATAGAAAAGGAATCAGAAAATTGATGGTTGTTTTTCTCCCTTGAGCAGACTATTCATCCCGCTGTAAGACCGCAGAGTGAATGAATGATGGAATATTTGACTGATGTAATTTATGGTGCTCCATATGACAGCCTATTTCAGAGTGCTTGAGGTTTTTACAGTCTCTGGTAGTAGTACCTGCTGCTGAAACAAGAGATTACTCTCCTTGGACAGACAGTAATTTAATAGTACAACTGTGTAGCTAGCCACCTCCTACTGTATTTCACCACCCACTCTAGTCAGCTTTTGATAGATAGGCCTCAGCACTTGGAATATGAAGCGCTATGTATCCTGCTCACAGTCTTAGGAGATACATCAAGGGTGAAAAACTGGGAGGAAAATAAATAAATAAAAGCGCTAAGGAAGTCAAGTAAGCATGGGTTTTCAGCTTTGTTGTTTTTACTCAAAATATACAATGAAAGGACAAAGTGCCATGCTGTATATTGGGTGCTGTTAGATTTTCAGGCATATGGTCAACAGTGGTAACGTTTCTGGTCTAGGTTGCTTGGGTTTTTTTAATATTTGACCACAAAATTCTCTCATTTCTCTATAAAGTTTCATTTTAAGAACCAACCTAGAAATACAACTGGGTCTTTTCACTAATATATGAATCGCTACTAACTTGGTGCACAGGAGCAAGATGGGTGTGAATCCATCAGAGTGAAAGAAGAGCTTTTTCTTTTTCCTGGAGCCACAGTCCCAAACTGTAACTGTCAGACTTGGATGCATACACAGGCATTCAACGCATCTCCCCTTGTCCAGGTGTGATGGGGATCAAGCTCCTTACTGATGACTGCAGAAAGGTTTAGCTACCAGGGCTGAAGATTCAAGGTGCTGATCAGAAACCATCAGTGCTCAGGGAGCAGATATATGCCGAGGAGCGGCAGCTAACCTCTCATGGCTGTGCACAACTTGTTTCTCCATTAAAGAGACCCAGAGCTGAGCTCATGCAGAGGGATGGCAGTTGTGGCAGCAACAGCTCTGCTGGAGCACTTCTCTCTTCTACTCAGAAGGTTTCGAAGCCCATAATCCTCAAGTTACAAGTAAATCTGAGCTGGGCCTGTTGGAGACATTCCACTCTGCAGGCAAAAATCTTTAACCTTACCATGTTAGGGTCAAAAAGAGAAGACTCTCTAACTGTTGATGCAGCCACAGCACGGCAGGGAAGATCTCTGTCCTGGTTCCTGTTACGATGACTGTCCCATCACCTTCTCTAGCAATGACTGAAAGAACCTATGGAGATTTCCTGCCTCCAGAGTCCAACATCAGCTAAATGGTGGCTTACTAAACATCCATCTCCCCTTGCACTGGGACAGCTAATGAAAGGTAACCCAGCTTCCAGTCCGTTTTACACCACACAGGGGTAAACTAATTGTTTCCCCAGACCGCCAGTTCTCAGCCCCATAACTGAAGGAAAAGGTGGAGTGAGTGGTCACCTGCTTGGTGAACAGCTTCACTGTTCCTGGCTGCGCTAACAGCAAATACACTTCTCTCTGACTACTACTTTATGTTCCTTTTTCGCTTCTTGAAACTACTTAATTCTATCCTTTCCAGCTACACTACAGGAAAAAAAAAAAAGGCTTTTAGAATAACCAGGGGAGCTCTCCCAGTGCAAATACTCCCATGAATATTTATTCATGGTAGGATTTGCTCTGCTTTTGCTTTTCTGTGAACATTTCTGTGAATAAATTCTTACTCTTCTAGATCTTTGTGAATTAACAAAAAGCCGAGTAAATCAATGGATTTTATTTGCAAGACTGTTTGTGAATGCTCCTTCTACTTTCCCTCCCTTTAATTTTCTCTCTTGGTCCAATATTCAAAAGGAAAGGAACGAGTAAGCTTTTTTACCTCTTGCACACACACATATCAGCGATTGATTAAGAGTGGGACAAGGCAGAGTCAAAAAATCTTGGACAGCTGCAGGTATAATTTGCTACTAATAAGGAGGTGAAGGAGCATCCAGCAACATTTATTCTCTAAGGACACCATCCTGCATCTGCCAATCACTTCTGCAGGGATTTGAGTGCTCACAAGCCCCACTGAACTCAGGTGGGCTGAAGGGTTCCCAGGTGCGCTCAGCAGCTTGCAGGATCAATCCTTCCGCGTACGCCTGCGCGAGCAGCGCTCGGCTCTCGATGGCAGCCACGGGGGAGACTGTGCTATCAAACAATCCTCGCCGAATAAAATCTGGATTAAGGCTTCAGCCTTCTGCGGACATTGTGCTGTGATGTCCTTATGCAGGGAGCCAGCTTTAGAGCACACTGAGCACCTAATCTAGGCATGAGGAAAAACAGGAGCTTTTCTTCGCAGTCTCCCTTTCTGCTTATTAGGGGGCTGCGTGTCCTTGGCTCTGTGGCCAGGTCTCCTGGAGCTTGCAAGCGTGCTGCAAGCTTTCCTGCTAATAAAGCCCCTGCTGCAACTCTGAGTCCTCAAGTCCTGTTTATAACCTCCCAAAAGGGTTTTTGCACTTTCCCTCAGTCCAACCAACCCGTATAATGTTTGATACTGCATCTCCCAATGTTGCTTCCTAGAAGCCTAGGTTATCCAGGCTCCCTTTTTGCCCTTTCCAGCACACATCAGGCTTTTCACTACTGCTGTCCCCTCAGATGCCCTTGAACCCTCAGAAGATTTTTTAATTTATTTTTGCCTCTTTAATCCAGAGGTCTTTTCACCACCACATAAATCTGATCTTAAACATCTCCCTGTGTGCCCAAAAGCTCCCAACTCGGGTTTCCAGATTTCTGATCACTCTATTTTCTTCCTCTTTCTCTTGTAACTGCTAAAGAAACAAAATCCCTACCCACACTCCTCTTTCTCCCACCTTCAACTCTTTACTCTCTGCCTCCAGTCCTGCAGGTAAGTCTTAAGAACTACAAAACTGTGTTGATGCTGTGCTTTCAATATCAGATTCACTATTACTTTAGGAGAACACAAAAGTGCAGATTCAAAAACATTTAGACTTGATCTATGTAATCACTGCATGCTAGTAGAGCCTTTTGGATTTGGACTATCCTTTCCAAGAAGTACTCTCTGGAATTCTCTTTACTGATGTTAAGAGGGATCAGATGTCATTGTCTGAGAGTAATGTCCTTGATAGATGTTTTCACTTTATCTTTTAGATCAACTTTCCTCTCTAAGGAAAAGTGCTTATTCACACACTTGATAGTTTTAAAAACTGATGTCTGTTTACTAGCCACAGTGCAGGTTTGCTGCAGGCACCAGCAAGACAATAAATACCTTATATTTCCTGGCCAGTGACTCTTGAGTCTGACTTGATGTGCAGCAGAATTTAGATGGCAAGTCATATCTCCTAAATTTGACACAACCAGGTAAAGAGCTAAAATTTATGCTAGCTTTAGGTGTCTCTAGTTTCTTTTTTTTCCTCAGTATTAAGGGCTTTTTTGCGTAAGATCCTTAGAAAGCATGGGTGGCTTTCATCTCAACTGGACACCTTTAAGAGAAGGTGCATACTAGGCTGGACCAAATTCAACATTGCAGTCCAACAAAAAATGCCATGTTTGTGGCATTGAGATAGCACAGGTTTCTTAACATATGCTTCCCCCCCACCCCTTTTCATATTCTTATATGGGATTTCAAGGTCAAATGCCACCCTCTGCTCATGCCAGCACTCCTGATGAGCATAGGAGCACCCCATGCTGGGTCTTAACTGCTGATTATGGGCTGGAATTGAGGCTGGGTATTAGCTATGTGAAGTGACACCCAAGTAGCAATGAGAAAAATATTCATCTGAATTCTATGAATATTTGTGGCGTGTCATATTCCGTGACACAAAGGGAACAGCTCGATGAGCTTATATTGCAGCCATCTGAGCTAAGGAATGCTGTAATGGGCTACAGCATGATGTCACTGACACTTTGTTGGAAATACTACTCTGTTGGCCAGAGACATAAATGAGATGCTGAGAAATGCTTGTTCATCTTACCTACCTCTGAAGTTCAGCTTCTCTGAAGTTTGCTATTCTGAAATTAATTTGAAATCCATTTTGTAACAAACTGTTCAGTGGTAATTCCTAATGTTCAGGCTAATACGCATCGACAGCAGATGTTGCTGCTTACTATTTCTATTGCTGTGATAAAAATGCATATTAAAAAAAATAAAATCTGATCTCTTCTTGCTTGTTAAAAGTCCAAATACAGAGATGTAACATTTAGGAACCATCCATAAATTTTAGAAACCTCCCACTTATTTTGCAAAAACCCTCAGCCCCTCAGATTATCTGCCAGTGATCCTTTCTTCTTCCTCTTTTCCTCCCTCCATCTCCTGTGATTCCTCCTGTGCCTGCTTTCTGCTACCAGTTCAGGCAGGGTGGGAATACCCAATAAAATACTTTTATGTTGTTTTAAGTGAAGTGCCATTAAGAGGTTCAGGGTATCTGCACATCTTCAGCTTCTGAGGCTTTCTAAATCCTGCTAGTAAGTCTTGGCTCACATTGCTCTGTGTGCTTTTTAACCCCCCAAGTATAAAGGGTATTTTTTTTCCCCCTTTATTATTACAAACACAAAGAAAACAGTATAAAATCCTCAAGGAGCAGCTGCTCTGCAAGGACATTATGAGTGTCCATGGTACTGCTGCAGCACAAGCATCTGTCACTCAAGAAAATGTCATCTTGCCCAACCAAATCCATTGTGCAATCAGAGTGGAGAAAGCACTTGTTTAGAAAGGTTTATGGGCTGACGTCTGTTTGAATGAGTAACATCTGGGCTAGGACGGGCAAGATGCACATCCTTGCTCAACCAAGTCAGTGCATCTTAATAGCAAAGAGTGTGTTTTAATTGAAAGGAAAACCCCAACCAAAATCTTGAAACAAATGTCACCCTTCTGTGTTTTTATATCACATTATCTTCTCTGTTTCAGTTGGAAAGAGATCCAGCTTTCAGAAAAATGTATTGATAATCTTTAGGGGTCAGGGTTTAATGTTCATAACATAACCACAGCAGGCATTTGAGACAAGTATCGTGTTATTTTTCTTGGACTTGCAAATCAAATCCCCTCTTTGGGAAAAAATTCCCGCTTATTAAAAATAATATCTTTCACAGAACTGGGAATAGAGCATGGTTTTCGCTTGTGCAGACAACAAACAACCTTGGATTCAGAAACTACTTATGATACCAAGTTATGATATGTACATAACAGTAAGAATATAAAGCACAAATATTATTAGATCATTGGAAAATTATGTGTGTTATTGAACTTTTTCAATTAATCTTTTAATGGTCTGAGAAAGTCTTACCTGCACAAGTTTAATACTAGATCTACTAATTTTACCACAGTAAGTGACATTTTACCTCCTTAAGTAGGACTAATCAGCACTAATTAGGGAAGTTGCTTATTTTACTTCCATGTTTAAAGCTTGCCTTTTCAATCCTTATTACATATACAGCAGTTGCATTGTTAACATGTGCCACCGTAGGTTAAAAAGTACTCAGCAGAGTGATTTGTCTGTTTCATATTTTGGCTTTGTTGTTGAAAATTTTTCATTTGCTTTCGCTTTGAAGTGCAGAGAAGCACCCTTTCACTCACCCACCTTTTTTGAAGGCAAAATGTAAATCACAAGAATTTATTTTCTTTGCTAACAAACATTTCTTCCTGGGGATTTTTATCATCTTTAGATATAACTTTTTTAAAAGATACAAATTAAATCAGACTGTTATGAGATTTCCCTGAGGATTTTTTCCTTCATTTACAGAGATGGTGTTATACTTTGCTCCATTCTTTCCCAGAATTAAGAGGAAAAAAATGGAAAATGGGGATAAGAGTTACTGCTAAATCACTAGCTGATGATCTAATAGATCAGTGGATGTTTTTGTACTTGAAGATGTCTCGAGGCGGCATATATATACACATATATATGTATGTCTCTTTCCACACACCACATGGACAGATACAGAATGCTTTTGCCCCAAGAAATCTTTCACTTTACAATAAAACCCACAGTTTCTTTTCCACCAAAAGTTTTTGTAATTCCACACTAAAGATTATGAGGTACTTTTTCTGCAGAGCTCTGATCAGCAGATTTGATATATGGATTTAGATCAATTTTTTCTTATGGCAAATCTATATGTTATTCTACTTCTTCATTTGGTACTATTTGCTGAGTGGCTGTTACTTGGGAGCAAAGGTCAGTATCTTGCTGTTGGAGCAGTCGAGTAATCTTTTACTCCTCATAAGGGTAGTCAGAGATATTAAATCACAGTTGACGTACCTGAAGCACAGCTTCATCCATATTTTATCTGCTGTAAATTTAATACCACAGCACTTTTTAGGGTGATGTATTTATTAACTGGCTGGGGATGAGCAGTACAGAAATTCAGTTTGTTCAGGAAAATAAAATGAAGACACTCTGACAAGTTTATGAAGTAAGCACAATAGCTATTTATTACTTTTTAAACACACAGTGCACCTAAATGTTTTTAGCAGTGTTTGCCCAAATAAATGAATAAAGCTTCCCAAATCATCTCTGTTTACTTTTCTTTTGAATTTTAATAAAGTTTTTGCTTTATTTTAAAAAGCACATCCCAGCTTCCTTCAGAATAAAATGCATTCTTTATGGAAATAAACATAGCTAAGTGTTCAGATAAGCTGGAGAGGGGCATTGTGGGAAGAGAAACAAATCATTCACAGCCCTGCTGTATATTAATCCCATCTTTTCCATTTTTGGTTCTAATTTATTTTGTTCTTTACATTCTACCACCACCAAAATAAATGAAACCATGAATACAATAACTTTTTAAATGCAAGTACCCGCCTTCTACTGGCTTCTATTGCATTTGAATAGCACTTATTATTTTTATTCAGTGTTATTCTTCGCATTTCTCATAGTAAATAATTCACACAGATTTTTCTTTCCTTGTAACCAAGATATGCTTATGTTCTCATGCAACTGAAAAAAAAAATCATCCTAGATCTTTTCATCCTTCATTAACTGTGACTTCTATTTCTTTATGACATGGTAAAGAAAAATATTTAGATGTTAAAAAGCATGCTATACTGCCAAAAAAAGCAACTGTGACCTTAATGCCTCTGTTGTATAAAGTGTTTATGATTTTATTGGTGATCATTGAAACCTGATGACCAACACAGTCTGGGAAAACTCAACTTTTGGTTTACAACCCTGCCAGCAACATGCCAAGTGTGGTATGGTGGGTTTGCAGACCACAGTTACAACAGAGGAGGGGCACTGGCAGAACTCGAGGAACACCCCAACAGTCTGGTCAACAGTTTCGTTTTTCCTTTGGTGATAGAGGATGGTGTGTGTTAGTCACTTGAGTCTCAAAGGTTCTTTCTCTGCAAAGCAAATGTCTTTGACTACATATGTACTTTAGATGCCATTTCTGCACAGAACTGTGCTGTTTTTCTATGGCTGTTTATAAAAACGACATGTCAAGTGACTAAATGACTACAGCAGTTCTTTGCCACTCTTTTGGCTGTTGTATTTGTTTCCTCAGGACAGCCCATGAGAAAACAGCTACACAACAACGTGTAGCTTCTTGTTCTTTGCCTGCTCCATCATCAAAAAATTGATTATTTGGGTTTTTGAGAATAAGACACAACAAAATAAGACCTCTCTCTTTAACTCTGCCTGTGCTGAGGTAGGTAATTAGGCAATTCCTGATTTGCGCCACAAAGACAAGAACAGAAACAGAAATTTGCAGGAAGGGATGCCTCAGACTGAATCTCCAATTTACCTTGGGAAGTCTGGAATACTTTTCATTTTTCTACCTCCAGGTTTGTGCAGAAAAAGTCTCATCTGCATTCCTTTATGAAGATGACATTGTGTTGGTCTTCATCCCTTTCACAGAACCTCACTGTAGGGCCACATCCTCGCTCTTGCTATTCAGTGCTTACTGCAATTTATTCCCCAAGGACCCTCATTACTAAATGCCATCTCTTACTCTCACTTTCCTTTTTCCTCCCCCTTCAGCTTCTCTGACCCATTTTCCCCATTCTTGCACCCTCCCTACATTTCTCACATATTTTTTTCCTGCCCTCTGCCTCCCAGAGCAGAATTTGGCGGCACACTGGCAGCACGCTGAGGCCCATTGGAGAGTGCCCTTTGGTTACCAGCGGCTTTGGATTACCAGCTAAGCTTCCATGACCACTTGTCCTCTCTGTTGTAAAGCTCCACATGAATATTATGCTACAGAAAGCATCACAGCAGAGGAGCTGGGTGGCTCCACAGGCTCAGAGCGGAAGGCTATAACCACATATTCATCTGCCAGTCAGAGAAGGGGAAACCCTGGGGCAAAACTTGCACAAAATAAGCCCCATTATTCAGACTGTGCAAAGGGGAGGAAAACCAGAAGAATTTTGCATTCTGGACTGGCATACTAGAAAAAAGTGTTGGCGTGGAATAATACTACACAATAATAATAGTAATAATATTTGTACCTAATTTATCATTATACACTACCAACTCAGCTCAAATCCCGGTACCATGCTAGTCTCTTCCAGCTCTGTATCCTCCTCTTGCTATACTCTTTTTATTGGCTTACATGCACTGAAGAAATTAGTTTTATTCTAATTTGGAGCCTTTGAGGAAAGGCTGAAAAAGCATGTACCAGTCCGTAGTCATTAAAAAACTCAAATGACAGTATTTCATCCTGCTTTTGAGGCTAAAATATTAGGCTTTGAAACATGAATCACACAGCTTAGTTGAGGCTGTGAAGAAGCTTAGGATCATAGCTTTAGTTAAAAATAAGCTTTAATACATAAAGCTGAGGAAAAGGGAGCATAGAAAATACCTCAGAAGTCAAAGTACAGCTACTGAGCAGCTCTGAGTTTGTGTACACTGTACTGCTCTGCTTTTAACCCAGATACTGTTGAGCTTCGCCAAAGGTGAAGGCGGAATACCAGGGACAGTTTGGAGGAAGCTGTTGGGTGGAATGTAAGGGAAACAATGTGTGGTAAGTCCTAAAGAGTTAACAGTTTGCCACGTCATCTTTCAGCTTGCAGAACAAAAGATATATTGTTTCACAGCCTGTCCATCCCCCCCCCTTGCCTTTTTTTTCCTCCTCTTTTTTTTTTTTCTTTCTTTTTCCTTCCTCTTCTTTTTCCCCTGGCCTTGTAAATCCCAAATTGGCAAGCAAGAATGAATGTTATAAAACATCTTCTGAGAGGTCCATACTGCTATTGCGCTTGCACTGTCCTAAGTTGCCAATTGCCCTGAATCTTCTGTAGTTTAAATGCAATCCAAAACCAAACCCCACAAGGACACAACAGCTTATGTATAGAGAAGAGCAAAAAAAAGGATGAAAAACAAACCTTGAATCTTAATGTAGGAACCTGTGCTATCAACCCTTCATTTCACAGGACTGAGCCTCTTCTCTGCTCCAGACTGATCCTGGGATACACATAACGTGCAGGAATGGGGTTTGTTGGGGTGACCTGGTCTCCTTTCAGAGTTGTGTTTGAGCAGCTCTGGTCCCATTTCTTGCCCTCAGCCCTTGCAGGAGTTGTGTGGAAAGGCTGTTACGAGCCTGCATGAGGGAAGGCGCTGAAGGCTAAACTCTGGAGAACTGAATTTCAAAAGCTTGGTTAATTCCCCAGAGGAAGCCTTAAGGTAAAACAATAATCATCACCTTGTTCCCCTCCCACCCGTGGGAGCACAGGTTCCTGATTATCAGGCTGGCTGCACAGAGGAGGTTATGCTGCTGCTAGACCTCCTTCTCAGCCGGTGCCACTCAGGTCCTTATCATAACAGCATGAAGCCACCTGATCTAAGGCTGCATTTAAAAATAGTATCCATTTCTCTTTTTCTTTCTTTTTCAAGCAAACTTCTCTTATATACATTGATATTTATAGCTTAGATCTAGGCAGTGCAATTGTAATTTAGGGAGAATACCTGAGGTGCGATACTGATCATTTCTGCAATAGGCAGCTCATTGTTCATAAAACAGGTACCAGAAAAGCAGTGGCAAAAGAACCATCTAAGTATGTAGCTTGCTGATCTCAACTCCATTTGCACTCCCCTGCTCCAAGTGAGGTCCTACAGGGAGGAGAAGGAGTTTAAAGGCGCAGTCCTCAGACAATAGCAGTCTCAGAATGGTTAATTATAGCACAAAGCCCTAAGAAACTTAAGTGGATTTTGCATGGCTTTATGGAAAGTGGAAACTATTCTCTTTGCCATTTGCCAAACCACACACATATTACAGCATAGCAGCTAGAGTTTCAGAGCTTTTGCAAAACCAGGTTACACATCAATTTCATTATTTCACTTGCTACGTGAAAGTGTGACACAAAAAACTCCCAAAAAACATGAGCACTTCCAACACACCCTATACCACAGACACCTGGAATGGTCTCTGTAAACTTTTTCATTGATGCTGGGTCGTACTGTGTTTTAAATATCCACACCAGAAAGGGAAACAAAACTTCCATGTAAAGCTTTCCAGCTGCCCTCCTTAGGGAAAAAACCTTCCCCAGCCTTGTGCTCAAAGTGAAACAAGAGGGAAAATTACTAACTCGTCCCACTGTCGTATTTGTGCCCTTGCCAGCCACTAAGGTTATGCCTGTGGTCTTTCATCCAAAGGGACAACCGCAGAGGAGACTATAAAGCCGGAGGGTTATTTGCATCTCAGTCTTTCCTTTCAGAGGTAAGTTGGACATGCAGTGAAAAATAAGGTTTTGAGCATTATGGTTTCAAGATTTGCATTGAAGTGGAAGAAAGGGAAAAGAAGGCCAGAAGGCTAATATGTAGAGACATAGTTTATGGAAACCCAAGGTGTTTTTAGGAAGGTCACTGCTGCTGAATAAACCATGCAGCCTTCATTAGTGAACAGCTAAAACTATTAGAGAGTGAGCCTGCTGTCATCCAAGAGACATTACCAGAGACCATATTTCAGCTTAGATACGTGGGTAACAGATGTATTGATAGGTGGGAAAGATGCGGTGAAGAGACTAAAATTGTTGTGGTGCAGACTTCCACATGTGCTTAGCTTCATAAAACATAAGTAATCCCACTGAAATCATTTATTCAAAAGGGCTATGTCAATAAGTAAAACTAAACTGTGCCCATGAAGCCTTTCAAGGCCATCGCTTAGGTGTTGGGAGTGCATCAGTGGAAGAATCTGGTTACAAAGGAGCCAACAAGGAGTACAGAAGCTAAACCACAAAATCTGTCCATTAGGGTATATGTGGTTCACAGAAAAGCTGGGACCAAGACTGCTTACAGACTGTGGGCACCCAAGGATGCGCTAACTAGATAGGCTTCATACAGCTCCTAAAATAGACACAGGTTGCTGTATATGTAAATAGAACAGTTATTTTAGTTAAATAGAGCTTAACTGTTTCTGATACAGTCATTTATTTGTCAAGTCTGCTTTATGTTAATTTAATTATAAGAAAATTGAAAAGTGTGATACATAGCTAAGCCCTTAAGGCCGGTTAATCTATTTGGATTGTAACAAATATAATTTTTATTAGCTCAGGCTATTTGGATGGTAACGAGTCTAACCTTTCAGTAGACATTACGGACTCTGAATTATAGTCTATTTTATGTAAAACCAGCATTTAGTTCAATAAAAGGAAAGTTCTTTTATCTGTCATTGTGTTAAGGAATTGCTGTATTAATGGGGATGCAGTAGGCACTATGACCATTTTCCAGAAGCAAAGGTGCCCTCCTTTCTGGATGTGCATGAAAATGTGCCCAGGTAAGTCACAGGGACAATAATAAATCAAGATGTGGGGATTTATTATTTATTTTTTCCCCCTTTTTCTGAAAATGACCATAAGGAAAAATGTTGGTATGTGCATGAAGAAAAAAATAATAACTACTGTCCACAGTAAAATCTTGCCTTGCACATTTGGGAGAAAATGCAAAATAAATCAAAACAAAAATTCTAACCAAATTAAATCCAGCTGAAATAAACAAACTAAACCAAACCAAAGGCTCCAAGATAAACCAGCAAACAAATAATAAAAATGTCTGCAGACATTGCCTTAATTTCAGGAAAAGATTGCATTATTGACATAAACACACTAATGGTTTTGGATGTCTTCAAATGCAAATGGCCTTATTCTCACTCACTCAACGTCTGAAACTTATGAAAGTGCATGTGTTCACCAGAAATTCTTCTTGAAACTCAGGGTATTGAGCTGAGCCTGGAGAACTGCACTCATGAACCCTTCATTGCCATGCTGATGTGGAGAGAGTGAATCTCTTTACATGTAAGAGGGACATACTCTTCTCATTTTACCATATTTCAAGTGCCTACATAAAGATCTTATGCTCTGTAAAGAAAATATTATTCCTTAACTTGCTCATGAGTGTTTGACAAGGGTATTGATAGGCTCACTGAGCATCGATCAGCTATTTATAGCTGAACCCAGACCACTCATGTCACTCAATGTTAATGGAAAAATAAGGATGATGATGATGATGATTTATTATTATTCCCATTTTTATCCACAAATTGTCCTCATTATTACTGAATTTGGAAAATATGCCATTTTTTTCACAGATAATGAAAAAATTTAACTGAAAACCTAATAAAAAATAGTTGTGTCTCCCAGTGCACCTTTTTGGTAAGAGGGAAAGATGAGCTCACAGTTTTGATTTTTCCTGCTAAGTTTGTCCCAATGAGAGGTGTAAGATATACGTAAGAAACTGTAGAGGAGGATACTTGATACCTGAAGTGATTTTAAAATTTGTTTAAATTCTGAAATTTTCAGGGTAACATGGGCCTCTTTGAGATAACCAATGGCTTTCTAAATATATGACTAATTTGAATTTTCAAAAACTCTTATAAAGGAATGTTTATTTGGCTGAATTTTAAGGAAAATAAAAATGCAGGAATTACTTGAGGGTGAAACACTACACTTTAGTGTGCAGAAATGCTATTATGTTTGAGAATTTCTAATACTTATACCCATAGTTTTTGTGGGAATAGTTTTAAAGATGGATGGCCAAGAAGGTACAGATTTTAGAAGGATAGCTCTGACGTGAAAAAAAGGTTCTGAGGGAGTCCTCCTCAGGTTGTGGAAACTGTGTGCGTGTGTGTTTAAGAGGCAGGAAGACAAGAAGGTGAAATTGATACTGAGATAGTGTAGATAAGTGCTGGAAAGGGTGTGTGTGGGGTCAGATGTCAGCAGCGGTAGAGAAGAAAAAGCTTAAATCTCAGAGACAACATATTTTTACCATGTATTTTCTTCTCAGTTGCACATGGGAAGAACTGCAACTTCTTTTCCAAACATATGTGACTTTAGCGGTGCCCAATGTAACCAATGCCCCCTCTCCCTATAGTTTCCTGGGGAAATAAAAGGCATGAGAAGCCACTGAAGCCTCTCCCCACACTTCATGAAGCTATCTCTGAAAACCACTTTCTCTGCCTATTTTTTTCCCCATAAAACAAGCACCAAGCTCTGCTCAGGATAGCACTCTGTGAAAAACTTGCATTGTTGAAGAAAAGATTATAACACGGTAGCAGACAATTTCTATCTGTGGATGGACCATATTTATTTCTTCAGCCCTGCTCAGTACTTTTAGATTAGGTTTGGGCTTTTGGTTTTGGGAACACGACCTTTTCCTGACAAACTGCCAAGCTTTGCAGTGAGGTATTATTGCTTGGAACTTTGGAGGAGGCTTCTCTGCTCCTCCTTTCCTTTTTTATTACATTACTTGTAGTCTGACATACAGTTTCATTGTCTGATATACAGTTTTGTTCTCTCTCTTTTGTTTTTAATTCTATCGAAGTCATAGTGAGCCAAGTACGAAGTTTCTTAGCACATTAGATATCCCCAACACTTCAGAAGTTTCTTACTCTGCTCTCCATAAAGCCTAAAGAGAAATTTCCATGAAACACTCACAATACTGTAAGCCCACATCCTACTTTGCTATGAACAACTATTTTATATAAAGCAATATTGACACATTTCTTTCTTCAAGCTGCATAATGCCTCCCTCCATCCTAAAATATGTATACAGTGACTGCAATGTATTCAGTACAGCTGTGACACCATTAATTCTTGATAAAAACACTTAAACTACCAGTATTTTCACAAGCCAATATCTAGCTATTCAAATTTTCACAGGCTTTTATTCCCTTAGTATCAATCCCATTGAACATGGAACAGCCCCACCTCAGGAAGATTTCAGTTGTGGTGTTAATAGCCAAGAAATCATTTAGCAAAGTAATTGTATTGAAGCAGATAATTTATAATCCAAATATGTCAGGGATTTTTTTTTTTCTATAAAAACAAATTATTATCTTGGGGTAAGGAAAGCTAATTCACAGTCGTACGTTCTGTGGCAGGTTACCTCTGTGCCTGTTGGAGGGTACAGAATGAAATACCTCTCTGCTCCCACTTCAGAATATTTGTATGTGCTGGGGCCCAATAGGTTCTTTGCAATGTTATGAAACGAACCGTTTTTGCTACTCGAGGCAACCATAAAATCCAAGATCTGAGACCACTGTTTGTCACTGAGTGCCAGCGTGGCACTTAAGCTCTCTATGTAGGCAAGATTTACAGTTCTGTATTACAGCTCTGAGCTTCCAAATCTACCTGGTCTCTCTCCTCTGTATGTTTTCTGTTGAAGAAACCATGCTGTTAGGGTGCCTGCTGTGGGGGTGGGGAGCACCAGCAGTACTATTTGCTGTTCATCTTAAAAGCACAGTCCGTATGGACTTCCTAATTAACATGTTCACAAAAGCTGGCTGCAGACATGTTGTTGGAGAATTATTGGTGGCTGAGAGACATTCATGCAAGAGAGAACAGCTATTAAAAAGAATATTGACTAATATTAATGCATGTTTGGGTGCAGGCAAGTGCATGTCTTCATTAACAAACCTCACTTATTAAAGCAAAGGTCATCATGAAAGGATTTGCTATGAAACCCCAACAGGAAACTTTTCCTTGGATTTGATTTGCCCTATGCCTTATTCCCCCCGGACATGCCTACCCAAAACTTACCACTCTCTCTGTCTTGATTTATCTTATATCCGAGCAGAATAACGAGTTGGCTTTGTTACCAACTCTACAAAAAGTCCCATTTACGCTTTCCCAGCTGGATGAACACCTGCCAGCAGGGTGAGGAATCTCAGGCAAACACCATTAGAGGTAAAAAAGAAACACAGTTGTGATTGTGTGTTTGAAAAACAACCAAACCCACGTACTTTGACTCGGTGGTAGACTTCACACACAGAAACCTCCTCTTTTTTGGTCATATCTGGAAGCCATTGTAATATTTGGAGACTAAGATAAGAGGCACTAAAATGGACAATAAATTGTTTAAATATTACTGTGGTTATTTTGTAACTTAGCATGCCATTTATATTTCTGAAGGAGCAATAGCAGACTCTTTTATATCCAGTGCCATTTAGGCTCATTAAGTAGGTCCCTCAGACCCCTTCGTTGTAACACTGGAATAAAGAATGAAGAAGGACAGGCTAGGCACCACAAATTTGTGATATAAACACATTAAGGTGGCAAGTTAAGAATAAGTTTCTCTGCTGCACTGACACTTTTTCACATACAGTGATGATGCTGATGAGCATGACATATATGCATGTATCAAATGTCCAAAGGGAGAGGCCATTATGGTCCACTTGATCAGTAAAACCTTTAGTTTCTAAACACAGTCTTTAGGTAATATTAAAGCAGATATCTGGAGATATTTGGGTCACAGTAGTGGCTGGTGAAGGGAGGATTTAGATTCAGATCTCTCCGGGGTCTCAAACACCCAAGGTCAGAATTTGTGGCATCAAAAAGCTGAGCACTAACATGACATTGTTTTGATGATTTCTACTTTTGGTATGAAGCCTGGGAAATCAAGAGAAAAGGAGCACAATCATTTCTGTGTGTTTCTTGATACAAGGAACTGGCTGGTCTCTTTCTAGGGATTAAAGAAGAAGGTCTGGTGGACAATGCAGTTTGCACAGGGCTTCCTTTGGAGTACGTGCTGTGTACTCATCATGGAGTAATATAGTCCATAATTTCAAACAGAGACTTTAAATCATCAGTGGTGTCTTGGGGGATTACATCAAGGAAAACCTCCTTTTACAGGGGCTAATGTACATATTCTGGCAGAATCTGCTAGAAAGTGACCTGTGATAATATATGAGCCTTGTCTACCAGCACATAGAGTAAAAGACTTGTGATTGTGATGCTGGTAACAAAAATCTTGTGTCTAAATCTGTCAAAAATATGTAGAAGACAAGGGAAAACACCCAGCCATCACAAGACTGAGAGATGTTGTGTTAGCCTGGTATACAATAGACATAGGCCTCTTGAGAGACTTGCCCCTGCTCTCTCAAGGAGTATTTGGAGACATTAGGTGGAAAAAAAGTCAAAATCCAACAAGTTGGGATAGTAGGTAATTTTCTGAGTTTAAGAACTCTTGGCTGTACTTCTTTAGATGGTTTCTGAGCAGATAAGGTGATAGACCATCAGAACTAAATAGGCTTCTACAAAACACTGGACTCTGGTGAGCTTGCTCAGGCAATAGGACCAGTGCTAAGTGGGCAGATGAACTCCACAGAGATTTATTCATTTCCAGAGCCAAGCAGAACAATTTCAAATGCATGTTCTGGAGCTTAAAAGTATCCCCAGGGATGATGCCAATGTTCTACCTCTGTGGCAAACTTTTCCAGTCGCCATTGCTGTATGGCTTGGCTCAGATGACCGTATTGACTATCACCTTTTCTAGCCCCAGAACTTTATGCCTGCCAGACACTGATCTCTTCTTAAAATAGGCTAGGGCTTTTTAAGTTGCCACAGTCAGGAGAACTCTGTGTTACTTAGCAGTTCTGGAGGTGAGACCACTGCTCTCATCAGGGGTGAGAAGCTGCTCTGCTCCCAGATGGATAAAACAGCTCTGCTCCCAGATGGCGGCTCCTAGAAATGGAAAAAATAAGACCTCCCAAAACTGAGTGCAGCACCCAAGGTGATTCTCACCAAAGTGCAGAAGTTATGTGAGGCACTTGTGGGAAGGATCAGGAAAAAACCCAAAAACCTTATGGAGATCTGGCAAAGGATATGGGGGTGAGTTCCACTAATGAGCATATAAAAGGAAGTGAGTGAAATGCATCAAGGATTTTGAAAATGTCCTTCTTTTAGGAGTTCAGTGTTGATATAGTTAAAATACTACTCTGAAGCTGAAAATTTTTGAAGATGAAGCTGTTTGGAAGTTTCATCTGAAGTTTGTTTGACCCTTTTTTAAGATGGCTTGTGGCATCCCTTCTGGAAAAAAACCTAGGTGAAGTGGAGATCTACTTCAATGCAATGGGTATGAGGAACCGTATAAGGCATATGGTGGGGAGGGGTTGAGGGATTGTGTCAGTCACTTGAAGAAGAATGAAAACAGCCAGCGACAAAACACTGGAAACAGTAATTTAAAGAGGGATCAGAATATAATATTGGAAGAGTTGAGTGAACTGGAAAAGAAGGGATGAGGTATAATTGTACAAATTGAAAAGTCGTGTACTTAAGGACTAATAACAAGACTTAGGTTGACAATTCATCATTTTGAAATAACAGAAGAGGGGAATACCTAGGATATATCAGTTGATCACAGCAAGCCTGTGAACTTCAGATAGATTTGACTGTGCAAAATACGAACCTAATCTCCATATATATGTCACATGGGGTATTTTTGGTAGGGACTAAGAAGTGTTAGTGCTTCTGCACAGTTAAGACTTTATCTGAAAAATTTCATACAGGTTAACAAACTTGGGTGTCCAGAGGAACAGAAGCCATGCTTTTGACAGAAGACCTGGAGTGGCTTAGCCTCATGGAGAATATGTTTTTGTTTTATAAAGAAAGTTCTATATAGGTATAAAAACATAAAGAGAAAATGCTACACAAGCAAAAAGAAAGAGAATGGTATAAGTGCAGGAAGAAATTGTAAAAAGGGAAAGAAGGAGAATCCGAGTAATGACAGGCCAGTCAGTCTCACCTCTGTCCCTGGAAAGGTGATGGAACAGCTTGTTCTGGATGCCATCTCCAAGCAATTGGAAGAGAAGAAGGTCATGAGGAGTAGTCAGCATGGATTCACCAAGGGGAGATCGTGCTCAGCCAATCTCATAGCCTTCTATGATCTCATGACAGGCTGGGTAGATGGAGGGAGAGCAGTGGATGTCATCTACCTTGACTTCAGAAAGGCTTTCGATACTGTCTCCCATGACATCCTGATAGAAAAGCTGAGAAAGTATGGGATAGATGAGAGGACAGTGAAGTGGGTTGAGAACTGGCTGTCGGACTGGGCTCAGAGGGTGGTGATCAGTGGAACCTGTGGCTAATCAGTGGAGCCCTGGTGGCTAAGAGGGCCAGTGGGATCCTGGGGTGCATCAAAAGGAGCGTGGCCAGCAGGTCAAATGAGGTGATCATCCCCCTCTACTCTGCCCTGGTCAGGCCCCACCTGGAGTATTGTGTCCAGTTCTGGGCTCCCTGGTATAAAAGGGACAGGGATCTCCTTGAGAGAGTCCAGAGAAGGGCTACAAAGATGATTAAAGGACTGGAGCATCTTCCCTATGGGGATAGGCTGAAAGAACTGGGGCTGTTCAGCCTTGAGAAGAGAAGGTTAAGAGGGGATCTTATTAATGTTTATAAATATCTCAAATGTGGGACACAGGGGGAAATGGCCAGCCTCTTTTCAGTGGTCTGTGGGGACAGGACAAGGGGCAGTGGATTCAAGTTGGAGCACAGGACATTCCGCACCAATACGGGGAAGAACTTTTACACAGTGAGGGTGACTGAGCCCTGGCACAGGCTGCCCAGGGAGGTTGTGGAGTCTCCTTCTCTGCAGATATTCAAGACCCCTCTGGATGCCTACCTGAGTGACCTGTCCTAGGGAACCTGCTTTGGCAGGGGGGTCAGACCCGATGAGCTCTCGAGGTCCCTTCCAACTCCTACGATTCTGTGATTCTGTGATAAGATGACCATGAATGCATTAAAGCTGCCAAATGAGAAGGCAATATCTAACAGCCGGGAGGAGAAGCAAGAGGAAGAGGTGACTTAGATGCTTATGACTCCTTAGGACAGAGTTACATTCCTCATTCCAAGCTAGTGTGGGTATGCCTGTGTAGCATTGCATTTTGCCACAAAGTCCATTGCATATCTTGTAAATTAGAAAAGTCATTTAGAAAAGACATAGTGAAACTAAAAACGCTTTTGGAAGAATATCTAAATTTAATTTGAAAGTATGTCGAACTGATAAATCATTTTTAA
This sequence comes from Porphyrio hochstetteri, assembly GCA_020800305.1. Classification (NCBI taxonomy): domain Eukaryota; kingdom Metazoa; phylum Chordata; class Aves; order Gruiformes; family Rallidae; genus Porphyrio; species Porphyrio hochstetteri. The sequence goes on along the minus strand of CM036905.1, from coordinate 152,210,120 downwards.
AAACCTGGTCTATTTTTTTCCTAACAAATAATTCAAAACTGTGCTTCAAGCGCAAAGTTAATGACTTGTAGGCAGCAGCAAACAGGTGCTCAGCCACAAACAGTACCTATAGAAGACAAAGCACTTAAAATGTATTTCCAACATTTTAATCTGTAAATCGAAACTGGAAAAAATAGATAGAAAAACATGGGTAGACACATGCTTCTAGTGTACATTTAAGTACATATATATTTGAATACCTAGGAGAAAAAAGAAAAGGGAACAGAATAAAACTCCAGGTCTGTATACACCTGCATACTTCAAGTGTGATTACTTGACACAGGATATGGTATTTCCTTTCAGCTGTACCACATAAGCAAAACAATGAAGAATACTAATAATGAAATAAACAGCAGATACAGTATAAAGTAGATTTTTCTTTTTGGGACCTTCATTTATACTAGATAATTTGCAATTAATACTTTATGAAAATTGCCTGTTTTGTATGCATGAGCAGACAAAAAGCTTCCTAAGAGCATCATTGTTTCCTTAACGAAAGATACAATGCCAGTGACATTATCAGTATTATACACTTGAACCACAGTTGGTGGAGACAACATCTTCTATAGTGTGCTGTCATGCATTTAGGACTAAATCTTATTGCAGCAAGTGGATGTTTTGCCACTGAATTCAAAAGGATACAGATTTGGCCCTCATTACTTGCCTCCATTTCTCCATCTAATTAAAGCATTTGAATGCTGACAGGTCACTGGAATGAATGCCCAATTAATTACTGATTTGTTCGTCATAGCCGTAGCCTGAATGCTACGAGTTTATACAGTAGACTCAAAATGATACCTCCTTGGATTTGAGCTGTGCTCTAAATAATCAGACAGTTTTGCATGGCACAAAAGAAAAAGCCCAAATACATGAATTTTAAAAAGTATGTTAAAATTGTACATTCAATATGTATTGGGGATATCAGAGGAGCTTTTCCTTTTGCATATGCCACATACGTATGAGTGTGAAATACAAAGTGCATACTGTACAGTATGCTGACTTTTCTGCCAGTTAAATTAACAAATATGCAAATTATAAAGGATGCCATAGCACTAAAGAAACATCTGCTAACCAAAGTAAAAAGTAATGATAATGATGATAAATAAGGAAAGACAAAAGAAAGTATTGTTTGAGGTTGGTTTTCACCCAGCTGTGCATTACTATAAAGGAGTTATGAAAGAAGGCTACCCTATTAGCTGACAATCTCAAACAGGTTCAGAAAGCAATTTTTAAGTGTCGAAAGTCATTCTTGTGACAATGTGTTTTCTTCCTTTCTGGTGTTTGGAAGCCCTTTATGAACGCACCCTCTCATCAGGAAAGCCAGGTGCTGGAAGGAAAATCAATTTTGTGGAGGATTTCAACGTTTTGAAATGTGGCTTTGTTCTTATTAGGAGCAACTGCCAGAAAACAAACCAACAAGGAGATTCTTTTTGCAAGGCAGCTCTTACCCCTAGACTGTCCTCCTAGAGGTGTCCCTGACAGCATGAACAGGAAAGCTCTGAGGTCCCTGAAGGAACCTGCTTGAAGAGCTGCCCTGCATCACTGACTTTGAGCAGCCAAGATCTCCCATCACGTGTCTTCCAAGAAGCTGGGAAGATGACCTTGTAGATGAGAGGGAAGACAGCAACAGTCCTTTGGAATTCTTCCAGCCACCACCCCTCATTGTGTTTCACTGACTTGGACACAATTCATAGTGTGCACTACCCAGGTTAGCAGAAACCCCACATCAGCTGGCGTCATGACAGGCACAGCTTACAAGCACTTAGGAGTTGCGTTTGCAGGTTTATTTGTATGGTGAATCAATGTCAAGATGCCTTTAGATATTTATACGTGTAGCGATTGTCTTACCCTTATTACACAATGTCAAGACGTAGATTATTGTGAGCAGTACGTAGGTGAATGCAACACCAACCTTGGTGCTTGTTCAACAGATTGGAAGTCAACAATCACCATTTAGGAGGAGAAATTGGATAAACCCTGTGGCTAAATGATTATAACATTCCAACTTTGTCATTTTAGCATTAACTTCAGCACTGATAGCAAAACATTTTTTGTGTCTCAATGACTTTCACACTCTATAACAAGCTAACTGCCAATGATGGTGTAATATGTCCATATGTCCATATGTCCATATTATCAAATTTCCATCTCCCCTCTCCTATGTCCTTACTTTTCAAGGGAGTTTAATTATCATTTAGTGAAACTTTGGTCTGGGATAAAGCCTGCCTAAATTTTCTCTCAGGCAGCCTTTGTGGTCAGTCCCTGCATCGAAAAACATGGCAGTCTTTTGGGTGTCATTCAAAATTCCTTCCCTGTTCTTTCACTCCCCATGATATCCATCACCTTATGCATGGTCCTCCTAATCAGATTCCCTGTGGTTCTATCATTTACGGTCAGTATGAAGGTAATGCTAGCTCATCTCTAGCAATCCCTGACAATTAAATCTTATATCCTGTGTGATGAATGGCCTCATTTTTCTTCCTTATGTCCCAAGGAAAAATATATAGTGCCTGAGATGCTGCTTGCAGAAATGGCATGGAGTAGTTTGCAGTCCTCCAAAAGATCTGAGAACAACATTTAATACAGTATGTCTAAAAATAATACACAAAATACTACCTTATCTATGCTGGAGGACAAATGAAATTAAGTACATGATGTACACAGTGGAAAATTTCTTTCAGCCATATGCATTTATTGTCTAAATAGTGTGTGAGGGCTGTAAGAACTCAACTATTTTTATAGTTATGACTAAAAGCTGAGCAATCAAAACATCCTGAGCTGGAGTGAGATGTAGGTAGTTTGACCTGTGGTATTGCAGCTTGTAGAGCATGTATATACACTTTTCACTCTTTTTTCACTAATTCTGAAGCTAAGAGACAAAGCAAGCATCAAATTCCAACACAGGAAAGAAACCTCAACCATTATGTAGGTACAGTTTTGTTATGTAATTGTGTAAATCAAGACTTTAGTGCTTCTGCAGCTCCTAGTTCCATTGCATTTCTGAAATGGACAAAAGTGGACAAAATATGAAGATGAACAAACTGTGATTTCATATTGTCATATGAGTTCCTAATAGCTAAGATGGGCTTTAAATAGCTAAGATGGAGCTTGTTATTAGACCAGTGTCCCCAGAGTGTCTAAGCCCTTTATGAAATGCTTTTCCTTTAGATAGTACAAAAGTTGCAGGTCAAACCTGAAGAACAATTCAGATTTTGGACTGCCCTCCCTCAAACAAGAGCTTTAACAGTTTCTTTGTTCATGAACACTTCAAGAAGTCTGGATAGTAGTAGATCAACACTATAACATTTATTACACTTAAGTAAAACAGCAGTTTTAGCTTAAGTCTTTCTAAATAAAGATACTTTTCAACTGTGAAAATATGGATTGGATGGGTGACATACTCACTCTCAACCTTTGCCCAAAAATCATAGTGAATATGGAACATTTGAAGTTTAAATCATCTGCTTAATATGGTCTAGCATATTTCTTCCTTCTTGTTCAACCCAACATTAGAAGAGCAAGTACCTAAAGTACTGTGGCAGACTTCAATCAGAACTGCAAAGGAACCTTAAAAAAATTAAAGAAAATACCCTGGCTTTGTCTAATTTCCCAACCACTTTTACAGACTCAGTAAATTTAGAAACTTTGGAAATATTTCAGCTGCTCTTCCCAAATGTCGAGGTACTTATCCAAATTTTTTGGTTTGCTCACATTAAATGTGAAACAGACATTTCCTCTATCTCCATTTATAAATCCATAACCACTCTGTTATTTGTTAATACTGTAACCACTTCTTTATTGTACTTGAAATAGTAGAGTAGTCTGTGTCTACGTACACATAAATATTAACTATTACAAAAATACTATCTAGGTTACTTAGAAAATCCCAAAGCCACTCAGTATTTTTCACACTCAAGGAACATCAGTGGTGAAAACACTTTAGGATCCATAGGGAAAGGAGATGGGAAAATATTATTGTGTAGTTATATAATCAGTAATACAGTGTTGGAAATTCTGGCCTTAAATAAGGAAAATAAGAATAGTTAGTGACAGAATGTCATCTGCCTTATAGAAGAGGGGCCATCTAAAAAGTATACAAAATAATGAACAGTGTACATGGGACATACAACTTCTATATATCCTGTTTGATGATAGTACAATGAAAGAAGAGATATTCAATGGAACTTAAAAATGGCAATACCAGGCTGTTTCAATGCAAAGTACCATTAGTTTGGGAACCTGATTATCATGGGGTATTACTGAAACATTCAGAATAGAAGTTCTATGTATTGAAAATGAAGAAAAGGATAATGGAAAGTAACTAGGCTCCCTAAGTACCACATAAACAACTTTTTGGCAAACGGGCCTTAACAGGAAATAGAAAAGATTTTCCCATATTTGCTCACTGTAGTCAGTATTCTTGCAGCTTCTTGAAAGCCAACTGCTAAACCAAATCTATGAAAAGATCTTGTTTTAGTTTTTTTCCAATATGATAATTCCTGTGAACACTGTTTCCTTAGTGTAATGAATCTTTCCAACTTTGGCGGATTTTACTAAAGATCTGACCAATTTAATGCCACATTTTCTGATTAAAATATAAGAAAAATTGACTTAGCTTTCATGAAATGAGAATGGGGAAAAACACTTTCTTCTTGGAAACAACTGCCATACGATTCACCACCTTGAAAGCAAGTGAAGAAAACTGGAAGTAGATGGAAGCTGGTTGACTTCATTGACTTGTAGCCGCTTAAAACCAGCCCTTGATTCAGTGCTGTACCCTTCAAACAAGAGTTTCTTGAAGATCATATACCACCCCTCATAAAAAAGGCTGGGTTTTTTTTATCTATGAAAAATTGACTCCAGCAGGAGTCCATGCTTATTTTCTATAATTTTGAGTGTGAATTCTTGTGAGGTAGTGGATCTTTACAGGGAGAAGAGAAGCGATGGAGGATGGAGAGAAATTAAGATTTCTATTCACTATGGACATTTTATACTGTTACTTCTTGAATGTGATATTTTTGTTTGAATTGTAATCATTAATGTAAATTAATTTATACATACTTAGAAGCACATCCATTTAACTGTTCATATCTTCCATATGTACCTATACAGAATGAGCTCATAGGACAGCAGAAGTAATGGAATGAAGTCTGACGACCCTGAAGTGTATATGTGAAAATGTTGAAAGGACATAAGATGCAGTGTTCTTCCTGGAAAACTGGACAGTATGTTCAGAAAGGATTTACTTTTGTTTTGTCTTGATGATATCACTCTGATAGTCAGGGATTTCTCTATCATATTCACTGAAATAAGAAAAAAGCTTATCCCATTTCACAGGATCATAGAATTAAAATAACATATGTTGGAAAGGAGATAGATCTCTTATCCAACATCCTGCTGCTCAAAGCAGGGTCAGTAGTGAGATCAGACCAAATTGCACAGCTGGCCATAAATATCTCCAAGGATGGAGACTATACATGCTCACTGGGTAAACTGCTCTACTGCCTGTCTGTCCTCATGGGAAAAAAGGTTCCTCCTTATCCGCATTCAGAACCTCACTTCTAACTTGTATCTACTGTCTCTTGTCCTCCCACTATATATTGCTGTCTCCTTGATGCCCCTCTTCTAAGTATGGGAAGGTTGCTGTGAGGTCTTCTGAGGTCATTTTCTCTGTCTGGACAACTCCATCTCCTTGACTCTTTCCTCATTTGAGACTGCTCCAGCAACTGTTGGTGGTCATCCACTAAATTTGCTCCACCTTCTTGATATCTTTCTTGCATGGGTGGGTAGGGGACAAAACTGGATGCAGTATTTTAGAAGTAGTCTAGCAAGTTCTGTGTTGTGGGGATGATAATTTTCCTTGAAATTTTCCCTCATGTTCCCTGTTTTCTTATTTTTTTTTTTTAAAGATGCACAAATATGACTTTCTCCAGTCACCAAGGACCTTCCCTAGTCTCTATAATCTTTCAGAAATGAGATCAACCTAGCAAGGGCACTACCCGTTCTCCCAGCACCCATGGAGGGAGCCTGTTTGGCCCCATAGACTTGTATGGGTCGAGTTCCCTCAAGCTCCCTCAGGTTTCCTGAGCCAATTCTCTCTGGCTGCTCCTCCCTGAACCCTGCCTCCAACACAGAAAGCTGGAAGACCTAGCTGGTGAAGGTTAGTGCCAAGAAGGTATCAGTACCTCAGTCTTGTTTGTGTTTGCTGTTACTAATTTACACAAATACATCAACACAACCCCTCTCCAATTCTGCTCAGTAGTCTCCTGCAAGGGTGGAACAACAGAATCAAAGAACCTTCACAACCTCTCTGGGCAACCTGTTTCAGTGCTCTGTCACCTTCATAGTAAAAAATCGTTTCCTGATATTCAGACATAGCCTCCTGTGTTTCAGCTTGTGCCCACTGCCTATTGTCCTGTCACTGTCCATCACTTTAAAATACATGGTTCCTTCTTCTTTACACCCTCCCTTCAAATATTTATATACTTGGATGGGATCCCTCTGTGTGTTCTCTTTTCCAAGCCAAAGAGTCCCAGCTTTCAGCTTCTCCTCATATGAAAGGTGCTCCATTCCTGTAATCACCTTAGTGATCCTTTTCTGGATTCCCTCCAGTATGTCTGTGTCTCTCTTGTATTGAGGAGTCCAAAAATAAACACAACACTCCAGGTGTGGCCTCACCAGTGCTGAGCAGCAGGGAAGGATCACTTCCCTTGACCTGCTGGTAGTATTTTACCTAGCGTATCCCAGGATATTATACACTTTATGACCCTTGCAGACATCAACTTTAAGTGAGCTTTGACTTAATACTGTCATTGCACACCTGAAGTTTATAAATGCCTCGTTTGTAGCCTGTCCCTGCTTCCACCCCCTATATTCTACTTTTTTTATGCTGAAGGCCAGTCATGTATTCCCTGTCTATCCAGTTGAGTCTGATATCTCCACATCTATCACAATGACCCATAATGGTTGGAAGAGGTCATTTTCAAAGTCCTGTCATCTTTCAAGAGCTTCTTCAACCTTCACAGGTGCCTCCCACATGATCCCACCCACTAGTTGCCTGAATGAGGTGCATTCTGTTTTTCTGAAGTTCAGGGTTGATATTCTGCTACTCTCCTTCCTTGCTTACCTTAGGATCTTGGACCCCACGATTTCATGGTCACTATGTAGAGTCAAGGCTGCTGCTGATTGTTATGTCCCCAAGTTCTTCCTTGGCTGTGAAGAGCAGCAGATCTAGCTGAGGTTTAAAAGATCCAGACATGACCTGTGACTGGAATGAATGCTTGTGAATACTGTATGTTATGTTCTTAAATGCAAATTGATAAACCAATATCCCCCAAATTCCCAGTATAGGCCCAGTGTGCTCACCAGGGGAAGAGTAAGGGCTGGCATGAATACCCTAATGCTGTTATCACTGGAAATTTACATTCCTCTTTACTTCCCCCCTTCCCCCCTCCATATTAAAAATACACAGAAAAATGCCAAATGCAAAAATTAAGTTGGGATTTAATTGATTCTTAAGATCAATTTGATTTTCGTAAACCTTTTTTTTTCCTGACATATATAATCTTAAGAAAAAAGTCTAGGAAAGCTTAAGAAAAGTTTTGCATCCACTGACATTCTAGTTGAAGTTAGAGTAAATCAGTATTATTTTCTGACCATTTTTTTTCCTGACTAATTTCCTCACTTCTCAGCAGGTGAAACCTACTGCCAGTTAGAGACTTACAGTGTTCAGCATCTATTCTGATGCAAACTGAAAAAGGCAAGTCTCTTGCTGGCTGGGGACAATGAAGTCATTAATCAAAATCACTCTCCATCTCCACTGATGATGGGAAAAAAAAAGTCTGTCTACTATCAGGGTGCAAAACTAAACTAGAATCATTGGGCTGTGACTTCAGAAATGGAACAAGTTCTAGGGAAATTTATAAGAAGGGAAGAACATCTCTGAACCTCAGGATCCTGGGGCTGACCTCTGGGTTTCATGGTAATTTAAAGTAGTTTCAAGGTTACCTTGAGGTATTGCTGATTCTTAAAAGCCACAAGAAGTCCTTATGATGATAGCAGGCAATACCTGGGGCACAGAACCTTGCATTAAGTTCCTCTCCAGTAGTCATACCATCCAAACATCTTTGAAGAGGAACTTGCAGTCAGGGAAAGGGAAAAAATCATTGCTACAGGATTTCTGTACGGCAGAGAAATCCTCAAAGAGATGCCTAAGCTGACTTTAAGGCTGCTTTGTGCTGCTACTATTACACAGAACAGGATGAATTCCCCATGGATCTGTCTTATAAATATTCTGAGGAGATAATCTTGAATTCTTTAAAATGTTTTAATGTGGGAATATCCTAAAAGGCATGTGAAATTCTGCACACATGTTATTGGTCTAGTCTTATCAGTCTAGTACTGGTCAATCAGATCTTACAGCTGAGTATCTTGGAAAATGGGAGACTGATAGCTGGTGATCAATAGCCAGTAACTGAGACTCTTCACAGAATTTCCCTACCCACAGCAGGAATCACTCACATGCAAGTAGCATAGGGAAGGAAAAAAAGCCTAATAGAGTTTTAGATTCATTACCCCTTCTTTCCCTGCCACCTGTTTGACTTGAACCAATCTACTCAGAATTTTTCATGCAAGTTGAAATGCTGATTTGTCTAGATGAGGCTTTTTGTCACATTTTCTATCTGCTGGCCAACTGTAAGTAGGAAACCTAGAGTAATACCAAACTTACTGAATGACCTCATGAACTTTTGCAGAACTTAAGCTTTCTTCAGTTAAACAAACAACCAACTAATTTCTAATCTCCAGAAACCAAAGTCTTCAAAAAAACCAACCTGTGGATTGGCAGACTGCTCAGAAGTTATTTCACCACAGTGTTAGCCCTGAAGTATGATGGCAGTTTTAATGTCAATGCTGTGAATTATTTCAGGGCTAATTCCTCTAATGAAGGTTTGGGTAGGGTATGGCAAAAGTATATGAAGTCCTTTACAGTATAGCTGGAAGAAGGTTTTATCTATACTTTTCAGCCTATATTCTGATTCATGTCCAAATGGTTAATTCATAAATTGATATATGTCTTATCAAACAACAAAATAACATTCAGTTTGACAAGGCCAAAGGAAAAAATGACAAATACTTCCATGAAGCCAGGGGTATTTTCCAAAAGGACAGTAAATTCTCAGTGGATTACTCCATAGCAGAGTTATACCAAAACAAAAACAATGCAACAAATCCAGTCTTGGGGACCAGTCCTGAAACACACTGATCTCACTGAAGCCACTGGGATATGCAAAGGCCCACAGCCTCTTAAGATCTGGCCCTGAATTTGAAATCAAGCCTTTCATTTTACTTGCAAGTGCTAATGGCAAAAAACAAGCAAAAAGGAAAATGTTTCCATCCCTCGGGTTTTTCTTAAAGAGATTACCTTAGGCTTGACACTTTTTTCCTTGGGATAGTATACCAGGGCCTGTAAGAAAAGTGAAATCTGATCCAAAGTACTCAATAAATTGAAAAGGCAAGTTATAAACACAATAGTTTAGGTTACAATTAATGAAAATAGGCATGTTGAGCAATCAGTAACATGCCTGAATGGTCATGTGTCCGCTATGCCTTTTAGATCAGAACTTTAATCTGTGGTTTAAGGATCACACCAAAGAATTTAAAGAGTTGAAATTGCATGTTGCTTTAAAATGTACCTCTCTTAATCTACAGTTCATTATTTTTTGAATGACTTGATCTTTTTTGAAGTATATGAATCTCATGTTCTCACATAACTGGCCTGCATTTGGTTTCTGATTTTTTGTTTCCTGCAAACGCACTGTCTTACATATGCTATCTTTTTTTTTGAATAAAGCAGCATTTTAAAAGATGTGAGAAGCTGACGAGAAATAACACAGCTATTGATTTTGTTAATAAAATAAAACTAATTCTTCTCCATGTTAACTAGTGTAGTAAAACCAAAGTTTATCTGTGAAGAACTGTGGGAGGACCCTAGAAGAATGAGTGATAATACTGCAGATGGATTTCAGAGCAGGAGAATCAGAAGCGATAGACTTGGGATTAACCAATCAGAACTTTACATATGCAGTGCCAGGTCCTGAGCTGGCTATTACTACCCATCAGTGAGATCCTGGTGTTATAACAGTGAAAATGTTGGCTCAGTACCCAGCTGTGATCAAAACAGGAACCTCAGCATTAGGATCTATGAGGAGAGCAATACAGAAACAGTACAGTGAACGTAATTTTGCAAATAGGCAATTATATGGTACACCTGCATCTTGAATAGCGTGTGTATTTTTGGTCCTTCCACCTCAATAAAGACATAGCAAAGCTGTGAAAGATTCAGAGAAAGGTGGTAAGAATGATCAAAGTTATGGAACAGATTCTATATGAGAAATGATTAATTAGTTTGGCATTCTTCAGCCTGGAGAGAAATTATCTGGTTGGAGAATACTACAGCACTTGACAAAATAATGAGTGACAGAGAGTGAATAACTAGGAAATGATCCTCCATTGTGTTTTCTAATAGAAGAACTAGGAGGCATCAAATGAAATAAGCATATGCCAGGTTCATAATGCCAAAACTAGATGGTTCTATAGGCTGTATACAGTTAAACTGAAACTCCTTGAAAGATTCCTTGATTCCAGCAGTTTTACATGGGTTTAAAAAACAACAGTAACGTGCATAGAAAATGAATGCACAACAGATTATCAAACAGAAAGATCTCACCTCTGAGCTAAAAACTGCTGGAGACTGCAAGGGTATTCTCAGGAAGCATCAGCCTGTCTGTTGCTCTAATATCCTGACCTTTGTGATGGATGTCAAGGGTATTAGGACAGATGACTTTGGCTGGACACAGTAGACACATGCTAATATCTTAAAGAATTAATGCATGGATGTAAGTGATAATAGAAATATATTTTGACAGGTTTTTAGATCTGTGTTTTGAACATCAGTTGCCCTAAAACTTTCTAGCCATGCTTCTAATGAGCATCTGTCAGCAAAGTTAAATGACCCATGCCTTTACTTCCTAGCCAATTTTTGATCCACTAAAAGGCTTATATCTCACTACCTGGTTACCAAGTTTACTTAATAACTTCTCATAGAGAGACTTTATCTAAAGCTTTCTGAAAGGCTAAATACTATGCATCCAAAAAATCATTTCTGCGTAGTATTTCATTAAATGTTGTAAATAATTTAATTGTTTTAGAAAGAGAAGTCAGCAGTAATTCACTACTTTAACTGGCAAAACTAATTTGAAACAAAGGTTAATATCAGGTGTTTGCCATATTTCAAGTTTACACAATCTTTCTTTCCTCTTAATTTTTCTTTTCTAAGTTCAGCAAGGGCATCCTAGCCATCATTGCTTGCTCCCTCAGACCCACATGGAGCAGATCTTCCTTGATGGAAGTTGCATGATTTTTCTGTGCTACAGTGCAACTTCTGCTCCCAAACTGCGGGCAACATCATGTAAAAAGACAATACTGGTATGTTTGTACTGAGCTTCAGAGCTGAATGTTCATAATTCACATGCCAGTAAATAGGCAACAATAAATCTGACCTTTCTGAGCCAAGGGACTATAAAGTTCTGTAAAAAGACAATAGAAAGCTTTGTTGCAGTTGATTGCAACAGCTCAGAGGTTATCTTGGTCTCTTCTGTCTAGAAGTGCAAGTAACACTGAGGTGTTAGCCTATTGAGGGAGACCTGGATGTAAAGCAAGTCAATTGATTGGTGGGTGGTATGAGAACTGAGTAAATGGGAAGAATTGAGGGTCAAGTGTAAATGGGTGATATTTTTATCCTTAATTTCTGTACACAATTTTTGGACCAAATCAGAAAGTGGAAACAAGCATACCACTTACTCTCTTTATCACTTTCCTTCTGACCTCTTTTTTACACAATTCATATGAAATTATAGCAGAATAGTTAAAAATGATTTTCTCATCCACAGAAAAAAAAACCCACAAAAAGAGATGGAATTACTTGCATCACAACAAATAATCCCAACACAACAGTAGCAACAACAAAACGCAAAACCCTCCAATGTGCATTAGGAACAGGCTTGTTATGAAGTAGGCTATTAATTTGGGGATTTCATGGCACAAAAGTCAAAGTGTTGCCACTGCTGTTAATCCACCCCAGTGAGATTTGCCAACACAATTCACAGTACAAAGGGGACCAGAAGCATCCCTGGGATACTAAGAAAGTGATTTTTCAGCTGCAGCAATAGTCTGACAAAATCAGCATGAAGCACGGAGTAAACCTAGTCCTTAAATGAGAACTGTATCACTGCTGGACACATAATCCCTCTTGGCCTCCCTGTAGATTGGGTGCAGGCTAGGGGCGATGGCATGGGGTTTTGTAGGAGTCTGTCTTCCTGGCTTTACCTTGCAACAGCACAGGGTTTCTCTGGCGTAGGTAGCATGTCTGGGGCTGCTGGCCAAGCTGGTCATGCCTTAGATGTTCACCCTGCTGGGACACGTTTGTCCCTCACAGCATTCACATTGCTAAAGTCCCACTTCTGTGACAAATATAAACCAGCTTCCTCCAGGCTAAACCTCATCCTCTTCAGCAGGTGCATGCTGACTAGCACATGACATTTAGCAGCTCTGTTTTCTGTCTTTCCCTATACATCTTGGGCGGGGAATATGTAGTGAGGTGGGTCAAATGTAATCTCAAGGGGAGTATAAAGGGGTCTCAGTCCCTGGGAGAGTGGTTAGATGTTGGAACAGGCTGCCCAGAGAGGTGGGGGAGTCACCACCCTGGAGGTATCCAAAAACTGTGTAGATGTAGCTCACTGGAATGTGGTTTAGTTGACATGGTGGTATTGAACTGATGGTTGGAATTGATGATTTTAGCGGTCTTTTCCAACCTAAAAGATTCTATGATTCCATGAGTGTTAGAACTTCTGTGTACCAAATTTCCAAGAGCAGGGTCATATTAACAGCAATTCTGCCTGTTCCGTGAGCCTGCCAGAGGTTTGCAAGCCATTAAACTGCCATGTGGAGCAGATTATATGAGCCCTGTGTGCTTTCTCAGCTGGAATGAGCAAGGCAGTGCCAGCAGCAGGGGAAGCCCAAAGGATGATAACTTTCTACTTCTGTATGGGTCTTTCTCACCCCCAGCTGTCCCCGTGCCTGGGAAATGGGGGAAAAATACATATGTCCCAAAGCAGAGCAATCCCAAAATAGCTGTGCAACCTATATCACTAAAAAAAAGTGAGTGACTTGCAAGATTTGTGCTATATAAATGAAGCAACCCACATGGTCTGCCTTGAGGGAATATGGTCTATAGTGCATCAGTGCGCAATACTTAATCACAAGTGACCAAGGAAGGATAAGATTTTGGAGCCTAGGACAAGCCAGTTGGAAGCTCTCTAAGCTAGGGGAAATCTTCTGATACTTTGAAAGCAAAGCTCAACAAACCCCATTTCCATGGCTGAATTGGTTGTTCCAATCAGTTCTGAGTTTGTAGTCCTGTCATATAAGTAATTTGCATTGCTGCTTAACTAACTCCAGGGCTTGTATTCTTAAAACTAGTACGGTAAATTCTTCCAAAGCCAGGACTTGATATGATCCAATGCACAGGAGGAAAAAAAAGCACAAGAATTAAAAGGGAGATAAAACTGTTAAAATTGTGGCTGATTCATGACCTCACGCTTTTTCCATCTTAACCTTGAAGTTTCTAGGTAATTTCTACTGTGACCGTCATGCTGCTTAAACAAATAAATTTAAATATAAAATACATATACATAGGACAAATGACAATTATCAAGACCTAGGAATAGAATCTAATCAATTGACATTTTCCAGTGTTGGTTGGAAGACTCCTAATGCTAATTCTACGTGTTGATTTATGACGCTAGAATTTAATCTTATCGTAAGATAGGATTGCAGTCACTGGAGATGAAGAAAACTTATTCATTTATTTAACTGACGGGTAAAGTTTAGCAGCTAAGGGCAAAAGAAAATGTATGCAAAAACATTTTCAGTTTTTTCTGGATTATACTATCTTTTTTGTATTGTATCCTGTTGTGTTCCCATTTTTATCTGGTTCTTTTCTGTCAATATTCTTTTTCGGTTGTTTTGGTTACAAAAGTGGACATGAAAGAGTAAGAAATGAGACACATTTCAAAACATAATCCTCTTGATATGTGCATTAAAAAAATGAGAAAGATCATGTCATATAGTCATTTTTGATAGACACATTTAAGTATAATGATGAAGAAAGATACCTTCCATGGGAGAGCAAAAGCATGAGCTTTGTCCTTTAGTGCTTCCTTTCACAGAGGAAGAACTGACATGGCTGATGTTGGTTAAACTATTCCTGATTTTTGTAATTGTAATGTCAATAAAAAATTTATTTTCCTTCCATAGAAATGCATTTTTTCTATTGTTCTATGCAGACATTAATTCCAACACAAACAAAAAGAATGGATCAGTTTATGTAGTGCAATTTAATTAATAGAAGATACAATAATGACAAGATTTTAGTCAGTGAACTGAAATGCATGATCATTCTAGAAGAGACAAAGTATCTACATTGTGTGTATCAAAACATTTTTAAAGTACCATCTTTCTTCAAATATACAGAATGCTGAGCTAAGTAGTAATTTGAACCAGCGATTAGAAAAAACCCCAAAATTCTGCAAATAAACAGCTTTTCAATGCTTCCTCTCCCTGAAATCATGATTAAAAAAATATTCTTTTTAAATGGCGGGGAAGAGAAATACTGAAAACTTTCATTTGGAAATTTAAAATCATTTCATAGGAATACAAAAGTAGCCATACTTAGTTGGACCCAAGCTTCATTTAATTAAGTACCATTTTTCTTAAAGTGACCTGACATGTATTACTGGAGAAAAATTTAAGTGTAAAGTGATCTTTTCAAGAGCTTAACAATGAGCAGTGTACAGATTTAGTAGTGCCTAAAACACTGATGGATTTATCATCCATTAATTTCTTTAATATCCTTTTAGATTCTTTGCTGTTTTGTTTTCCCATCATCTTCTGCCAACTATTTCATTCATCTGGGGAGAAAAAATAGTGCTTTTCTCATCTGTTTTAAATCTGCCATTCAATATTTTCAGTGGGTGACCACTTGTTTTCCAATTATAAAAAACTATGTTCCTATTCACTTTTCCACATGGACTTCTAGATGGTGGTCATATCCCCCCACTGCTGAAGAGTTGCAGGCTATACAACTCTTACTTGTATAGAAACTACCTCATCCTACTAATCCTTCTTAATTCTCTCTCTTCCACTTTTTTCCTGTTTCCTATAATCTTGTAGTAAGCTAAACTGAATGCAATATTCAAGATCAGATTTATTTGCCTTTCTGGTCGCTTCTCATAATTGAACTAATGTTTGCAGAGAATCATCAGTTCCAACATGTCTTTCCTGAGTGGTGGCAGTTAGTTTATAGTCCATATCACATGTACACTACTCTGTGGCCATTTACTGAATTTCATTTACCACTGACATGTGAGGATCTTCTGAAATACTCTATCATTAGTATCAGTTTTGAGTGTCTGGTGTTATTCTGTCTCACTTGTGCACTTTGTCACCCGACTATTTGCTCTCTGTTTGAGGTCATTTATTAACACGCTGGACAACACTCATCCGAAGGGCCCTGGAGAACCCTGCTATTAATAGCTTTTCATCATGAAAACTGACCATTTATTCCTACCTATTTTTTCCTCTCTTTTAACCAATTACTAATCCATGAGAGGGCCTTCCCTCTTACCTGTGACAGCTTAATTTCTTTAGAAATCTCTTCTTGGGGAATTTGTTGAACGCTTTTTCAAAACATAAGTATGGAGTCATTGGGTCATCAGTGCCCATAACCTTTATGACTCCTCAAAGAACTTTCATTAATCTGTGAAAGCAGACTTCCTTTCACAGAAGCCCAGTTGATTCTTCCCTGGGATATAACATATTTGTCTAGATATCTATTAATTCTGTCCTTTGTTATAGTTTCTTTTATTTACCTGATAAGAAAGTCAGACTCACCAGTCTGTAACCTCCTGATTCAATTGTGAAGCCTTTTCCAAAGACTGGGGACTCATTACCGACTTCTACTTCACTCGCATTGAGGCTCATAAAGCAATGCCTCACATACACCTCAGTTAATAGTTCATTGGTTTCATGTCTGTGTTTCTTCAGGACTCTTGGGAGAACATTGTCAAAGCCTTCAACATTCATAGAATCATAGAATCATAGAATCATAGAATGATATGAGTTGAAAGGGACCCCAAGGATCACAGAGCTCCAACCCCCCTGCCACAGGCAGGGCCACCAACCTCAGGCCTGGATCTACACTAGGTTGCCCATCAGATTGTATTGTAGCGACCCACTCCTGAGAAAAAAATACTTTATAATTTTAAATGACTCAAACTGGAGTAGCCTGGGTGCAGCCAGCCCTGAACATTTCATATACTACATAATATTCCTGGTGATATGATGTGTGATGGACTCAGGTCTATCTTCTTGGTCTCACTTATTGGTCTAAAAGCACGTCTCAGAAGTAATAGCTCCCACCTCAAAGAGAACAGTAGCTGTCATTTTTACTTAATTGGTAAGCAGCAAGATTTCTTATGATGTGGCTGTGATCCTGTGTCATACAAATACGTCTGCATTTAGTTAGTATATCTTTCATTCTGACTGGTGAGAAAGTAGGAACAGAGTGGCAGAGAAACCTTCCCTATATTTTCCTAAGTATCATTGCTGTGCTAGTAAGGCTGTTTTTCAAGATTATGTCTTTTTCGGCTTTTGCTGAACTCCTGTTTTGTTTACTGAATTTCCCAATTCAAAGACTGCAAGCCAGTATGTCAGACTTTGAGGATACAAGAGATAAATGCTGAACGTGGGGAAATTATGTAGTTTCAGAATTCTGTATCTACATCTGTAGCCTGCTTCAGAAAACAGACAAGAAATCCCTGGTGGTGGTCACTGCAGAAGAATGCTGGAAGGGAATCAGGATGGTTGAGAACATTCTGAGGGCAAGAGAGAGAAATGACCACTATTGTCGTAGGAAAAGATACTGGAAAGATGAAAGGTTTTAAGCTAACAGTATCTTTAATATATATTTGTTTACGGTTGAAAACCAGATACATGTATATTTGCAGGGAACAATGCATTACAATATGAAAAATTAATATAAAACTACATTTAAATAACTAATGTGTTGGTACCAGAACTGATGTGGACCCAGGAGGAATGTGGTTCCCTTGTTAAAGTAAGTTCATTAGCATAAGAAGCACAAATATGAAGGGCAGGAAGGGAGGAGGGTTCCCATGTTAATAAATATTTACTTCATGATTCCTGAATGACAGAAATCAATAAAGCTAGGAAAAAGAAAGTTCCAGCAAACATTCCAACCTTAACTAGAAAATGAAACCAGAAGCTTGAACCCAAATTTTTAGTTCATTGTTTTTTCTTAGTATGAGTCACAAAACATAAATTCCTCCTGGTTTTTCCTGCAAAGCTTGATTAGGCAAATAAATAATAATGGCTCCAACCATCTAGTCCTACTTTGCCTACAATGAGGTTAGGATTTCTACTTGTTTCTTCTGTAATTTTTCTCCCATAAAAAAAGTAAAAAAAAAAAAGTGGCAAATTTATTTTCAGTAATGCTATATTTTCATAGTACTTTTTATTCTAAAAGTTCTCAGATTTTTCTGTGAGATGAACCATTTCATCTGCTCCTGAAATACAGCTAGCTGTCAAATGCCTAATAGTACGGAACTCTGGGTAATGCCAAAAATTACATTAGATTAAATGAGTGAAAGACAGGTACCACGGTGGGAGAGTTGGAAAAGAATGCACCTTTTTTTTCTTTTAAATACATATTTGCAAGTGGCTAAAGCCCTGACTTGTGGTGCCCACCATTAGCATGCTGTTGCAGAAAACTGATTAAAAGGAAATACAGAGAAATAAGCTCCAACTATGAAATAATCAAACCAAAAGTATCAGCCCTTTTGTCGGAAGCAGTATCCATAGGACTGATCCAGCTAACTCTTGCTTCACATGGGAGCTTTAATGAAAACACGCTCAAAGGCAGCTGGATATGTTGCTTGGCAGGATGGTATAAAACATTAGTTTTTTCCTTAAGATAGCAGTCCTGCAAATGCATATGTATTCACAAGATTTGCAGAACTACGCATTATACTATGAAGTCAGCAGGGATTTGGTATTGCTGTGTTGTGTAGACATTGTTACTGGGTACACAAGTCACGCTTTCACCCTGTGCAAACTCTGTTGAGGGGTGAAATCTCTTCCTGGCTGAAGGCAAGTTGTGGCTCAGTCAAAACACTGGTCCTCCCCACTCTGTCAGTAGTCCCCAAGCCACTTGGTTGACAATGGCAGTCTTACTTAGGGAAGCATCAGTTTGCTCTCAGCCACCCCACAGGAGAAAGTGGGTGCAGATGTGTGTCACCATGGCCTTACACCCTTTCAGGCAGAGTCTCACTGAGAGAAGCCTGGGCTGGTTTTTGCAGACAGGCTGGAAGGAATGAAGCAAACCCAAGCTGTTTAGGCTTTCTGGTAATCACTCTGTATCAACTTGCATGGTCTAAATGAAGGGAAGCCTCTTAGCCCTTGAGCTAACTGCTGTGAGGGAATTTAAGAAAATAACGGGAAGTAGTAAAACACGTTTTTTGAGCTGAAAAGTGGAGAATCAGAAACATGAAAACCCATGCAATCTGATTAGCGGCTCTGTGAGCTTCTGCATGCATGTTCGACAGGGAAATAGAAACTGGGTCTGCTTCTAAAATAAACATAAACCCCCTTCAAATTACAGCTCTAAGATAGATTTTCTCTTTTAATGCCTATTCCTTCATAACTCCACTGAAGCTTAGCATCTGCTGTCTGTTTTTGCAGCCTACACTGACACGGTAATATCTAAGACCAGTTTTTGCTATCCAAATTTCCCTACCATCTGGGAGGCAGTCACCTTTTGAGAGAGTGGTAGTGTCTGCCTTTTGAAGCACAGCCGCTGCTGCTGGGATTCATAACCCCTTTGATGAAGGTGGTCCTTGAGGCATGCTGGCAAAGCTGTCTCTTGCACCTACACACGGAGAGGGGGAAGTCCAGCTTGGTAGCCTGCTAGGTGGGTTGTGCACTGGAAAAATAAGCTAGAAATAAACACCTGGAGAAATTTTCGGATGCTATTGCAGCTGCAGTGATGTTAAAGCAATTTGAGAGTGGCTCCAACCCACATGTACATTCCCTAAAATAAGAGGTTCCCACTACCATGAGAAATGCATGCTGCCTGGGAGAGGTGAGGATGCAGCCACGCAAACCTTCCCACAGGCACGCAAATTATCAAACATGAAAAGCAAAACCAAAACAGATTTGCAGATTAACCCTAATCAAGGAAAAAATGGTATTACATAAACCAAGGGCAAGCCCTGCTCAGGAATATAGCTATACTCCAAAAAAACCCCCAACCTACTACCACATCTTTAAATAACTGCGCAAGGTAGATAAAGAGTTGGAGCTGTGCCAAGGTAAAAGTTGTAAAACTGGATTGATTTTTGCTACAGCTTGCTAAGGGCTCCCTAGAGCGAGGATGCGATGTTCGAATATAATAATTGATAGCCTGAAAAAATATTTCTGATAAGTGTGCAACTGTAACACAGAGCCCTGTCTGAGATGAAGCAAGCTTTTGTGTCTCAGCTAACCTGAGTACTGGGGTGACCCAGATCTGCTGTTCGCTTTCCTGATTGCAGCCGCATCGTTCAGATGGAGAGAAAATGGGCTGAGGCTTTGAACAGGGCATTTTGTTAAATGCCGTTGTGGAAAAGTAATTACTCGACAGCCAGGCCAGTGCATATGAAGGGGGAGAGCTCTGAGAGAGGAGGGAATTCACATTCATTAATGGCACCCCAGCAATCCCAAAGGGCAGAGGAGTTAGTGCTAATCTAACCTCTTTTCAGCCTTCACCTTGGTGCAGTGACCACCTCAAGCTCTGTGTATAAATTGCTTAAGATTCAATTGAACACATTAAGTTTTAAAAAGGATTTAAGTGAATATTTTCAATAGCTTCTGAAAGGGGATAATTTATTAGCTCTGAGTAAATTAAAATCTCAAGCAGGGGTAAAGACTTTAGAGATTACTTTAATACATTTTATATGCTTTCAACAGAAATGTTCCTTTAAATGGTCCAAAAATCAGCTAATTTTGTTGTATTTAGTAAATTACCTCCTAAGGCTGTAATGTTACAGATTACAATTGCTAAAAAAAGTTATGCCTTATCAAGGGGAATAAACTGCATTTTTATAGGTTTAAATATAGCCCCCTTTTTTTTTTTTTTGTTTTCATAATTCAGGTTGGTAAAAATGCTGTGTTAAAATAATGCCAGGAAGGGAGTATATCTTTTACATTCTTGTTAGGTCAGATGGTAATATAACAGAATGTCATGGTTACATCTCCCATATACCATACTAGCAATTTAGAGTCTATTTTGTCTTTGAGATCAGACATATGATCAAATTACTCTGGTTAACTGTTACCATGCATCAGCCGGGTCTCAATAACTGCCTGTGCAAATGCTCTTAGCCCATGGCATAGTCTGAGCAATTTGGCTTAGGTTAGCCCCTTTTCACTGCGGGCTAACGTATGTCACATTATCTCGTATTTGTAGTGGACAGTTACCACAGCCTTGCTGGTGTGCAGTAATGTGCTGTGCTGAGTCTATTTGATTATGTCTGAGCCTCGAATTTGTCTCTGAAACCACCACTTTCTGGGCTTAAGGTCTCTTTGGGGAGGGTGGGGGAAAAAGCATTGGCTCTGAGCGAAAGTCCTGATCATCCATCCTTTACACAGTCAACAGGCTGCCTTTCAAGTTGTTTCCTTTATGGCAAGAAACCATACTGCCTGCTCAGCAGAGAAGCTGGCTTGGCTTCAGGCAGCTTTAAAGCTATCAGCAGCTGGGAAGCCAATGACTACATTTCTAAATTAGAAATCAGTTTACATAGGGGAAAGGCTCAGGTCTGGTTTAGAATTACAGTTCTTGCAAACCACAGGAGTCAGCTGTTATGTACATCACTGCCTTAAATGTTGTTTCTGCTGCTGGTGAATGTGGCTGTGGTAGTAAATTTAACAGTGCCAGAGGTGGTACTAGAGCTCAACTGTCCATTTTGGAAAGTTTGAGTGGTCCCTGACACGGTTTTGCCCTGGGCCATCTGGTAGTCTTCAAACTATTCCTGGGCAGGGCTTGGTAATTAGCAGAGGGGGGGAGTTGGATTGGCCAGTTCATCCCAGAAATTAAGAGAGTGTGAATGTCACGCTGTGCTAGTTTGTTTCAGAGCATAGAATAGCCCCCAAAACATTTATTTTACTAAGATTAATGCAGCCTAATTTGAAATGAAAAGGAGACAAAAGGTGATGAGTAGCTGGTGAGGAGTGAGTGATTTCAAAGACTGGTGAAGGTGAGATGGGGAAGTTGCTAGTAAGTGAGGATGAGTTAAGAAAGAAAGTTCAATGAGAAGAGAGAGAAGGGGGAGTGAATGGATAGAATATAAGGATGCAATCAGGCTGCAAAAGAAGGAAGGACCTGGAGAATAAATAAAGAAAACAAACCTTAGTGCAGCTGAGATCAAAAGGGAAGATGTCAATGAGTATAAACTACAAAATAAGTTTGTCATTGTTACTGCCAAGAAAAGGAAAATAAATTTGTAGTGATGAATTTGTGTCCAGGAATTTTTTAATTACAAGAAACGAGCCAAGGGTCTCTCTAGTCTTTGGATGGATATCTGATCCATACACCCATCTTTATGGACATGTATGTGCAACAGAATTTAAGAACTAAGACACCTAAAGTTCATGACCTTTGAGGTTCAGATCAATTAAGATCTTACAGAATTTAAAGGAAGTTGAGGCTTTTTTTCACAGTGGAATTTCAGAGGGGGCAGGAACAGAAGTAGCCACCTGAAAACTGTTTTATGCTACTCAGGAAAGGGGCTGTTAAACTTTTATCCACGGTTTTCTGTGTTGCCTGTCTGTATCACTTTTCCTCACATGTGTGCATACAATGGTTGCTATTAGGGTTCAGAGGGGCTACATGGTTTTAATTGTTCCTTGTATCAGGATAAATTTATCCTCTGCCCCAATAAGCCCAGCATCCAGGTCAGACCTTAACAAAAAATAAGCATTCGATGGGACTCAGTCTCCAGATTGAATGCTAGTCCTGAAGCACAGAAAAGATCCCAAGTCCATACACTACCTTTCTTCCTATAAAACACCAAATCAGCTCCATGGATGGGCAGACCAGATGCATCTTCACTTGTCTGTGATGACACATCCTTGTGCCTGATTATTTAGTCCTCTAAGAGCGGTGAGGTGATTTTTGAAACAAGTCCCTTGAGTCCTGGAACTAATGAAATCTGGTTTCCTGCAAATCTGTTTCCTGACTGTTGTATTTTGGTTTCTAAAAAGGTCCCGGATCTGACAGAAGCTTTTTACAGGTTTAGTCACTTATGAAGTCACTCTCCACTGCAGGTTTTCCCATCCAAGAAGGTGCAAATCTCCCACCCCCAGAGCATTTAAGGGGTTTCTTCGTCTGTGCCTGGATCCCTATAAACTTTGAAGAACTGGAGTATCTCTTAAATCTCACCACTCTGTCAAAATTCTTGGAGCCGGTGAGGTCAGAGGGTAGACAGGGAATGCAGACAGGGGCAGGAATTATTTTGCAGCCAAAAAGGTAATTTATTAATTGTGATGACAGTTCCTTGGACATAAGGATCCCCATGCTGGGCTAGTCCAGTGGCTGAGCATACCCCAGTATCTTGCCTCTACTTACTGGCATCTTTTAGTAGTACACTAGCATCTACTTAGTAAGAGAGTAAAGTCTTGTCAATAGAATTAATGTGCAAACCCACTAGTTTTGTATCTTTTTTCTTGAAAAACTTCATTTTTATCTCATTGTCTTATATTTTTCATGAATTCCAGAATTTTGAATGCTCTCCTTTATTTTTTGCTATGCTCTTTTTTTGAGAGAAAGAGAATGCCTCTTGAGAAGAAGATGTTTCCCCCAATGATGCTATGCCACTGTCAGATACTGACATTATAATAATTTCTGTATTATTGTTTTCTTTTGCTCTTTGATGACTTCTGGAATGCCAAACCTCTTTCAGCAAATAACTGCACCACAGCAGTAATCACCACTTCTCCCTTTCAGGAGGAACTTTCATTAACTTACACTCACTGCTCTTTAAACTCATCACCCTTTAAACTCAGCTCTCAGTAGTTCAAACGATTCCTCCTTCAACATACTTTAACCTGCATTCATTGAATTTCACCTGCTACCATGCTGTCCTTTCACCTAGCTTCCTTCAACCTCTCCGGAGCATTCTGCAAACTACTTTGGTGTTGATCAGCCTTTGTGCTGATCACCCCTAAGTATGGTCAGCTCAGCATTCACGCTGATTTTCATGTCACTAACTTACAAAACAATATGAATGGCAACATGCAGCTTTGGGCTATCCCAGTATTAATTACTTTTTTTTAACTGCTAGGAAAGAGACCATTTTCTGCTTTGTGATATTCTGTTTTGAGTCCTCTGCACTGCCCCATGCTGTTACTGTTTTGACAGTTTCTTACAAGGAAGTTGCAAAAAAAACTTTCAGAAAATCCAAATATATTAGATTAACCCCATTTTTTTTTTTGAATCTTGTATTTTTCTGCTTCACTCAAGGAATGGTTGAGGAAAAGTGTGATACGTTATCCATTACCAAATCATGCTGTTTGTCCCAATCATATCAAAGCCAGCTAAGTGTTTTACACATTAGCGTTTAAATCAGTGAAGGTCCTTGGCAGATTACTTCAAGATATGACTAACTTTAAACACATAGAAGTTGTCCTCATTCAGCCAGAACTGAGTTTTGCCTTTGCCGCAGCATCTGAGAGCTTCTCCAGTGCAGGATGATGAGAGGCAGGGAGATGCACTGAATGGTCCCTGACCTTGTGGCTGCAGCATGGCCCCTGCTGCTTATGCCTCTCACAGAAAGGAGCAAGCAGCAAGCTAGCCCTCCTTCAGCACTGGTGGACTGGCAGTGACGCCATTCCATAACCCTGGTAAGAGGGGATCTGATTAATGTTTATAAATATCTCAAGTGTGGGACACAGGGGGAAATGGCCAGCCCCTTTTCAGTGGTCTGTGGGGACAGGACAAGGGGCAATGGCCTCAAGTTGGAGCACAGGAAGTTCCGCACCAACATGGGGAAGAACTTTTACACAGTGAGGGTGACTGAGCCCTGGCACAGGCTTCCCAGGGAGGTGGTGGTCTCCTCCTCTGGAGATATTCAAGACCCATCTGGATGCCTGTGTGATCTGTCCTAGGGAACCTGCTTTGGCAGGGGGCTTGGACTTGATGATCTCTTGAGGTCCCTTCCAACCCCTATGATTCTGTGATTTTGTGATTCTGTAATCTGCTGTCCTGGGGTACTGCACGCTGTCACTTGTGCCTTGAGTCAGCAAAGCTCTCAGCTCTTCACTAAAAACATCAGAAGGCTCTCAACATCCCAGGACTTTTCTAAATCCTTTCTAAGTGTTGTCCATTTCTGCCTTCTCTGGGTTCCACCCTCTCAGTTTCTTTCAACATTTTATTTTACTGCCTCTACCTCCCCTGGCCACTTTTCTACAGAGTGGTTTTTCCAACCACTTCACTCTTTCTTCAATCATCTATTCCTTTCCTTGCCTTCCTCTCCTTTCTCCCCAAATCTCACCCACCTCTACCTTTTGTGGTTTTATGTTCTCTGGCAACTTGGCTCTTGTTTTTGGGCAAAGGTGAGTTGTTGTCTTCACACTTTGTGCTCTCAAGGGTCAGATGCATCCTGGAATGTATTGTGGACTTTTGAATCCGTAAAACCAAGAGATTAAAAGAAAGTAGCAGCTTCATTAAAATCACCAGAGATGAGGAGACACTAGAATATACTTGAATATCTATAACAGAAGGGAGGAACTTTTAAGGCCCCACACCCCAAAACCAGAGACTTAGATACTAAGTCTGCGAAATGCAAATCAGATCCTTTCATTTATTTTTCACTGAATTCATGCTCCAATTCCTGGCTAGGATTTAACTGCAGTAATACGAATTTAATACTGACCCTCTAAAAATGATTCACTGGCCATTTTTCACACTTGTTTTATGAAACAGTCAAAACATTTTTCACTCCTGCTCTTAAGAATTTTTGGGTCTGTAAATAGCAACATTTATTTTTATCTTCCATCAACTATTAGAAGCCTTCAAGCTGGGACACATATTGTACACTGACTACAAGAAATACTGAAGCACAGAAATGCCAAATGAGCCCAACGTTTCAAGAGAGAGAGCCTACCATTTCAAATGTCCTTGTGCGAGAATCTTTCTCGTGGTCATGGTCACTAGAAACGTGTCTGAATAGCAAAAGACAAAGGGTGAAATCTCATTAATTTCAGTGGGGTCAGGGTTTCAACCAATTTGCTTCTTCCCATAAACATAACCTTGCCAGTACTTTTAATGTGTTTCTTTAAACACATTCAAAGCTGATGCAACTTGCTCTTCCAGTATTTTTGCCAGATGTTTGTGTATCTAACAATATCCCTAAAAAGGTGCCGTTAATAACTCCGACAGTTTTGATTTTTTTTGAAAGTAGCATCTAATTTTAGAAAACCATTAGATAACTTAGAGTGAAAGATTCACCAAGTAAATGGTACTTTATAAATCTTTCTCTCTAGATGGATGATTTAAATACAAGTTTCTGATTTTAGTTTCACTTGTCTAAGGACTTAGACTACAGTGAATACCAAGCTGATACCTCTACAAATAATGAAATAAAGCCCATCTAATTGCAATATTTTGAAATTTTTCCTATAGGAAAATGCAAAATACTGTTTATTTGTGTAGTGCTGCTTACTGAAGGTACATAGCATGTGAGCAAATACTGTAGCTTTTACCTAGATGACCTGATTCTCAAATTCCGAGCACTGAGGATGGGAAAGCAAGGCAAGAGCTAAAGATAAATTTTTTAAAAATCTGCATTTATTTGAGTTATGGATGAATAAAATATAGGGCACATAAAAGTGACAGCACCTTCTAGGTTAGTAGATTGCACAATCTGGACTTTCATAGCTACAGTATTTTCTCATGCATGTGTTACACTAAGAATACTAAAAATACCTAGATTTAAAAGATGAAGCTGACAGAACATCTAAGTAGTGATGAAATACTCAGACACCCATGAATTACATCTTCTGAAGAAGTCTCTTGAAACTAAGTGCAAAGGCCTTCATTCTCTACTCATATTGATTTAAATCAGAGGAAATTTCTTCGGATGAAACCTTAGCCATATAGATGCCCACAATAGAGTTCAGGAGAGGGTGGTATGTTCTTTAAACTCCCGAGTGCAGTCACCCAGGCTGCAGAGGTATCTTGACATCCTATCTAGTAGGGTCTGCAAAGATGAAAGCTACAATTTTGATTCCTTCATTAAAACAGACAAAGCCATAATTGGGTAAGGTCCATTTGAGTACACCCACACTCATATTAAAAAAGTACAGGGGCCAGTTCAGACATTGTTATCTTGATCCTCTGCTGTGCTGAATTCCCCATTACTTCTTGTTTTCAGCAGTCTTTGCACCCTCAGACAATGTCGTCATGTCAAACCCCATGGCATGCCACATGTGTGGTCACTCTCATGGTACTTTCACCCACCAGCCTTGTTGGCTCCAGCACATCCCTCTCTGATGTCAGACCCTTTGAACTGAAATAAAGAGAAGCTTTAGAATCATGAAGACATTGTATTGAGGCTAGAAGAGAGCCAGGGTCAAGAGCTATTACTTCACAGGCCCCCACCTGCTCTAGACAGGATTAGTCTGAAGCAATATGTAAGCCAATTGGTTGATGCCACACAGACTACTGCTTACGGTTTCTAGGGAAAGATACTTTTCACCTCTCTTCAGATTCTAAACAAAAATGAATAATACTTTAATGGGCTGGAAAATTAATGGAAATCATGTGAAAGGAATATATGCTGACTCTTTTAGTGTTACTACAATATGGTTCCTGTAAAGTGCAAGTCAACTAGTAGCATGCTGTTAGGATCTCGACTGTAACAGAGACAAATTGCACTTAGATGGTAGAAAAAGATGCCCAGGGTTAAACAGGTAGCACTGAGAGAAGCAGGGACATTCAGAAGTTGCTCAGGGTCCCAGCTGAGCGTGACACTCTTTTGGAACGACAGTCTCTCACTAAACTTGCCCTTCCTACTTTTTGTGGAGGCTCTGACACCCATGACATATCAGTGTAGTTATATGCACAATCAAGTTAATTCATGCTAGCTAATAAGCACGATGCAATTTGTGCATTTTTAATGCAGAATGTTTCCAACAACTATCACTAATAACTTCCACTTCAGTGCGGGAGTAAAGCTCCTCCTGTGTTATTTATGCTTAGGATTAGATTTCATCTCACATAACTTTAGCTGTCAAGTTTAAGCCACTCACCGCAGACTCCCTTTGTAGTCACTGGAGAGAGATAGGCATCTCCAAAGGCCGATTCCTTCCATCTCTCTTCGATACCTGTCTTCGGGTGGGATGAATCACCCTCTGGAGGTGCCTATCTCTCTTCGTTGTCTAGAGAGGGAGTCAAGCTGACTTTAACTTATAGACATCTAACGGAGACTTCTGACTTCTAGATAGTGAAAGCGAAATGAATCCCACCTTCAGCGTACTGTACTTGAAGTAGTTCTCTGCTTGGTGTAAAGAGGATTGAAGGAAGATTTCTCTAAGTGCAAGTATGGTTTTGTTGCTGCTGGTAGGAATGCTTTGCTTTCTTCTCTTGCCTCCCTGAGATGCTGACAGCTCTGATGCTAATAATGGAGCACCATTCGGGCTACAGCGATTTGCAGAAAAAAAGCAAGTTATGTAATTTTTTGAGGTAATAGCTGCAGTCTATGAAGAATTGGCCTGAAACTGTCTGCAGCTGAGAGAATCTTCCATGTTAAATAGTTTAATTTCAGGATAATATATCCATGACTTAATTTAAAAAGAAATAATAAAAGAACTAACCTATTTAATTTGCTGTATTAGGCATCTGCATTTGTTCCTAATATTCTTAATTAGGTGAATTTGAAAATTTCAGCACATCATTTTCAAGTGTTAATTTAGGGAGGGAAAGTTTTGTGATCTATTACATTCATACTTAAGTTGTAAAAAGCACCCCACATATCCTTGTGTGGTGATAAAATAACATTTCATGAATCAGACAAAGAACTTCTGTTGTTGATAAATAGAATGTCTGCGTGATCTATCACTTGACACTTTCCCAGCATTTATCCATGGCTTGGGTTCAACCCTGCTTTTCTCCACAACCTGTAGAAATCTGTGTATATGTTAAAAAAAAAAAGCAGTTTCATTTAGGAAATTGCTTGAAACAGATATATGAAAACAGTCTTGTAAGGAGACACACTTTATAATGCTGCCGTGACTTGTGATTTAATCATACACTTTGCAACAATCAGTATTTTTAGTGCTTTAGCCTCAAAAATCCTGTTATTACCTGATAATAATTTTTATTAAGAAAAAAAAAAGCATTCCTAATGGTCTGGACTGCAGAGGAAAGTTCTAAAATATGAACTGTAAAAGCTCAAATCAAGAAGGTGACAAGTGAAAAGAAGCAATTAATGTAACACTTTATAATTTTTGGAAGTCTGACTTGATTTTTTTTCCCCCCTCAACTAAAGTACAAATTTCCCATAGGGTTTTCTTTTCAGAATCCCAGTTCTTGACAAGGTTGAAGTGAGACACAGGACTGTGTGATTGAATTCATGCCTGTCAACTGGATCAGTCTAAATACTATGCATCCTTCTAGGTCCACATTTTTTCCTGAGACATTGATCATGCCAGATTGCTAAACCTGAACAGGGCTTCATGTGGCTTTATGAGGGGTTTGCTCTGTTTTGGAACAAAGTCTTTGAATCAGAGTTTGCAAAGAACTGAAAGGGTTCTCTGTCCTGAACTGGGCTGCTGCAGAGGGGTGGATTTCATCCTAAAAGAAGACAACCAAATCCAAAATTTTTCCTGACAGAAAGAAAATTTTAAGGCTTTTCAGAGTATCTAAATTTAGGTACTTAAATGAAGTGCCTGAGGTAGGAGGTTAGTCTCATAAAGCTTCCTGTCTAATTGATAGAAAGGGAAAGACAATCCCTGTAAAACACCTTAGTGGAGTTTCTGCTTTGAACTGGCTATTGAGAGAGCCTCATCTCTTGAATAAAGTGTTTCTTGGTGTCAGTTTGGTCCTGCTTTCTGGAGTGAAATGCAGGCCTGAGGTCGAGTCCTGTTCTGTTACGTTCATTTTGTAAGAGTCACTGATGTGGGACTTGCGGTGGCAAAGGAGCAGGAAAACAAACTGTGTCCAAAAAGCTGTGTGGGTATGGAAGTGCTCTGCAATGCTACTCCTTCTTGCTCCAGAAGCCACTGGGGACAACCTTGCTCTAGGCAAGTATGTGGACTTAGTGTTAAGGGAATGGGAAAGCTTGGAAAGGTTTTCCTCACTTCATACATCACAGAACATACAGAGAGAACAGTGTTCAGAGTACCTTCATAACTGGCTGGTACCTTCATGTAGGTTTTTTGGGGAGTTGACTTGGGCTACGTTGAGTCTGAGCAATCCTCCAGGACTGCAAGGTGGAAACCTGGGTTGCTTCAGGAAGACAGATGCCCCTTACTTAGAGCCACAAGCAGCTGGATGCTGAGGATGTTCAAGAAGCTCAGGTCTTCATCATAATTTCAAGAATGTAAATATGTGGTGATAGACCACCTTCCTGAAAAACTGATAAAGTTGCTTTTATACTGCACTGCAACATAAATATATGTTCCTTCTGATTGCTCAACTTTGGCATTGGGGTTACTGTGTAAGCTTCCTATATTGTTTTACTGCTTTGAAGATCAGGTCCTGCATTCTGCAAAGCATCTTTTTGTTTTACCCAGCAGATACTAGTTTAGACACATTCCCACCCTCCTTCTTTCGTCCCTTCCTTCCTTTGTCTCTCCCTCCCTCCCTCCCTGCCTCCCTCTATCCGTGCCTCCTCCTTTTGCCTTTGCCTTTGCCTTTGCTTGTGCCTGTGCCTGTGCCTGTGCCTGTGCCTGTGCCTGTGCCTGTGCCTGTGCCTGTGCCTCCTCTCACCTCCTCTCCCCTTGCCTCCCCTCCCTAAGGTAAAAAATTGCCTGACTATTTATTTGGAAGGTTACTGAAACTCAAAATTCATTCTTACTTCAGAATGAGAGGAGGTGATTCAGGTAAGTAAACACAGATGTTTTGTGTCCTTTGAGATGCTTTAGCATGCTCAAGACATCTGAGCTGGCTGATCTAACATGGGGTATCCATTCCCTCCTGCAGCAAGGGAGGGATGCCCTGTTCTGCCCAAATTGGCACAAGAACACCCAAATTTCCTTCGGAGTGTCTCTACCTGGAACTGTTCCAGTAGAGCTACTCTGCGTTAAATCAACCAACAACCCTATACCTTATTCTCGAATAATTTTTGTGTAAGCTATCATCCTAAATTGCCTGCCACAGACAGCTTGGTTAACAACCTAATCAAGGCTTGCCTCGAGACGTTATTTAGAATCATTAACAACAGAAAGGAGAGGCTAATGGGCATCTACACAGGGGTGTGCATGGAAACATTGGCAATACTTTTGAGGAACCAGACTTGGGACTGTCTATGTGAAAATGACATTAATTTAACTAAAAATGGGATTTAGGATCAATGGAGTTAAAACAGTTAAATGGGTTGTGTCAGCTCTTTTAAGTCAATATAAGCCTGACAGAATTTGGTTTAACTTCTATTGAGTTAAAAGTAAACCAAAACAAGCTGCTTGTAACCCAACATTAATGTGTATACATAGAGTTTGTACTGAATTAATGAAACCGATTTTAAATCAATTCAAGTCAAAACAGTGCTAGATCTGTGTAGAGACAAAAGTTTAATTGGAAATTGATTGATTAGATATGGATAATGCAGCCAATGGTGGGGGTATGAGAGAGAAAGAAATCAGAATCAGGACATAATGAAAAAAACTGAATGGATTATGTCCAGGCAGCACTGTGCAGTGTTTAGATACATAAATAAAGGGAAGAAAATTTAGACTGTAGCCACTTCCCGACATAATGTAAGGTCTCCACACATCTATATGCATTACTAGATATTCAGGCAGATGATATAAGTATGGGAAAACGATGGAGGCTGAAAGTGGACACATGGGGAAAGGGTCTAAAGCAGAACAAAGGGCTCATGTCTTTAATGGCAAAAACCCAAGAATGCTGCCTGGAATCCCACTGTGGAAGCAGCAAATACAACAGAATAGATCTTACCACCCTATATTTTTTTCCTCTTCTCTTCTCAGTGGTCTTCACGTGCTAGCATTCTGAAAGGGAAAAAATAATGCAAAGAGCTTTTTTCTGGCATTGTTTGAGAATGCCTGTTTTTTTCAGATGAGAACAGTTTTACTATCCAGAGCCCCTCAAAAAAATTGAAGATGTTCTTGGCACAATCTAAAAATTGGTCATGAAAAACATAAATGCACTTTCGGCTTGAGAAGGGAATCACTTCATAATTTACACTATGTCTACTTGAGAAGAGAACAACTTCACTACTCATGAGTTATTGGTTTTCCCCTCTTCATTAAGCATTCCTTGTCTGCGTTTCTATTTATTTAGTGCATGTTCTTCCCACTCCCTTGTCAATGCCCTTAGATACAAGGGATATATTTGAGACTCGGTGCACAAAGAACTTTCATTTTAATACACAGAAAATTAGAGGCATTGCACACGTATGTATATGTGGCGTAGCAGACTATTAACCTCTAATGTGGATTCGTCCTCCTTAGATAATCTTTTGCCCACATCCCAGTGCTAATTTCCAACACTTGCAAGCCAATTAATTTATCTCTTGGAGGAAGTGCTTTGCACAGTTTACCGGTGACGCTATATGTAAAAGAGGATACGTTAAAATGAAATCTGAAGTGTTGTCGTGGTTGACACGAAGCTGAGCGATGTGAATTGCGTACAGTATGTACGGAAATGTGGTTGCCCTATAAATTTTTCTGTGTCTCTAGACAAAGACAAAAATAGGTATAACTAGCCTGATACTGTTTAGTTATGTAACAGATTGAGGGTTTGGGTTTTAGTCACTGAAAATGTGATAAACAACATTGTGCATTAATGCAGAAAACAGATTGAGCTTTTTAATGGTACATCAAATAAGACTTTATTAGCATCTATTAGGTTCAACCCAAAGCCTGGGAAATAGCATTAATGAGCATCATATATCAGTCTGTCTGTTATTAGATAACATTATCCCTTAAAACTAGCAAGTCATATAGTACTTTATACTTTTTACCTTTATCTTTAGAATTAGCTGCTGACATCCTCTCCTGTTACACTGGCCTTACTATTAGTAATAGTGAACCAATTTATAAACCCATTAGTGACACTTTTTCCTGAAGATAAAAACATTCAAAATTATCTGGCAGCAATTAATCTTAATGGCTGTATGCAGTAAACAGCAATGGGCTAATTCCAGCTCTGTCAGCCCCATCAAACAATCCCACATTAGGCAGCTTTTCACTGATCCATTAAGCATATTCAGAACAACAACAAATTCAATGCTGAAGGCATATGCACTAAACATTACAACAGTGATCTTCTGAAGCCATCATTATCTCTTAAATAGTACTTCCCCCATGTATTATCATTATGCTGTACATTAGAAATACTTTGATTAAACTCCCTTAATTCATAACAGCCAGCTGCAGACCATTTATGCAGTTAATCTCAACACAACAGCTATTGAGGAAATATAACAAATGAAGGCTGTAAACTGGAAGTCATTACTACGAAAGATACTGGTTTCCTAGCCCTCGTAGTGCAAAGTGCATGGCAAGATTGTACTCTAGGATGACAGTAATGCAGACTGAAACCGCTAATGACCTTCCACACATCCTGCAACATGTGCAGAAGGAGTTGCAGCTGTAAAGGTGTGTTCAGGAGCAACCTGACAAGCTGTCAGCAGGAGGGGCAAAGACATCCAGGAGCCCCTTGTCTGCAGGACCAAAATACCAGTCGGGATCGGGCTTGCAAAGTGCAGCCTCTCTGTGGCTTTGCTGGCTTCATCTGGAGCGCACAGTAATTTGTCTCTATGAAAGAACAGTTCTGATTCCTTCCTCTATGAAGCTCGAGTTAGTAGCAATGACACTTTGAAAGACTGCAGACCTTTGAGTTTCCTTTCCTACAAGTAATAGCTGTTTTGAGAATTTTTATTAGACTGTTTTCTCTTTAAGGTGTAATGGATATGGTGTGGCAAGATAATTTGCATAAAGCTTTCCATGGTGATGTAAACAAAACAATATTATCAGGACGCAAGGAAAACAGTAGCTAATTTATATTTCCACCCTGACCTGAAATTCACATGAGGTATCCTCATTTAATAACGTGAAAATGTTAAATAGATAAAAGTTGATGGCATTTTCTTAAATTTTCATCGAATGTGTTCCATTAAAAATATGTTTTAAAAATTCACTCAGAAGGGGTTTTGCTGCATGTTAGGGAAAAATGGGAGTTGAGTTTATGTTACTAATCTAGATAGTACCTTTTCTTAATTTAAAAAATAACCTAAGAAACCTGTGGGATTTGGGTACAAAAAACACTTTCACAAATTCTTTACTTGTCAAGTGTAAAGAAACCATAAAAATATTAGTGAATAAGGTCTATGTGTTTTACAGTTCTTCACCATATATAAATAGTTTATTTGATTTTAAAGATACAAACCACAGACACAGTGTCTACCTTGCAATGAAATGATCAAATAAATAAAACTTCAATTTGGCATGAGACTAGCTGCCAGTTCTGATCTTAGTTCCAGTTCATAAGTCCAGCTCACTTGAAGGTGGAATGCAAAACCTCCACAGCACCTTCAGGACCCACACCGAGGAGCAGGCAATGGCATGTAACAGGCAACAACACCCTTTAGAGGGCCAGAATAATCAACTTCCTGATACTTTGGTTAAAACTGAGGTGAAAAAGCTATGTACAAGTCTAGTTTCATATTTCTATTGCTTTCTAAAGCTCAGGTGCTGCTGGAACACGCGAGACTGCAGCTCGGCACAATTTTCCCAGTGAGCAACCTACACAGCCCAGCGCAGCATACACCTGAGCATGGCAACAGAAAATACACTGGCTTGCTTGTAAGCAGGACTGGACATGGCACCTTTGCAGGTGGGTGGTCATGCACAGGGAGGCAGAGGGATGCCATATTACATTTTGTACACTCCCTAAGCAGCAGGCATACTTCAAGAGTCAATTTTGCAAAGATCTATTCCATCCTCACCATAAAGCTTTTACAGACTACCAGTAGTATTCTCCCTGTCAGAGGGAGAAGAATGGACTTGTGCTGCAGATACAGATTTCACACCCAGGCACTCTTCCCATCTCCACATCGCCTTGCCATATGGCCTTAGGTAAGCCACTCAATGTCCCTGTGCCTTGGTTTTGCTTCTTTACAATGCTGATCTGACTTTCCAAATGGCAGAGCTGTCACCAGTACTAACTGGTAATGGGTATGGTGCTTCTAATTTCTTTGATCAGAAAGCTGAACAGAAATAAAAGGAGCTACATCACTTACACTAAGTTATTCTGGGTCTTGGCTATCAAGGCTGGCTCTCATGATCAGAGGTATGTAGGACCTTTAGGCATCAAGAAATCTGTCTAAATCACAGAGATACTCTGGGTCCTTACAAAACAAACACTGCCTCCCAGCAAGCCTGACCAACTTCTGACATGATGGGAATGAGGAGAAATCACTGTGGCCCTCAAGAAGGCAGATGCTGAGCATGCAGGAACTACATCTCGATCTCCAGCCTTCACTGCCACAACAGTAAGCAAGCAAAAGTAGATAGATCAGTTTCAGGAATTTACTTCTCCTTGTCAACCTTATTCATGCTGTTGTAGAGCAAAGTGGAGGCAAACGGTCTTTGGAAGTACACGAGGTGAACTTTGTCTTTAGCCCACTTTGGGTGATCTGGAGATGACCGATAACAAGAAAAGTGCCTGGAAACCATGGCTGGTTCCTTAACCCAGTAGAAAGAGAAAGCTGAGTAATTACATTTTTTTCCTTACACAGAAGCATGTCCAGTTGCAAGACCTTCAGGCAACAAGGAATATTAGACACCCTGCTGAAAATCAAGACCCCAGTGGAGTCTGGGTACTCAAGAGATGATGACCAAGGATTTCTAAGACTGGAATTTTTTCTGAACTGAATTTCTTCTAAGACTGAAAATTTTCACTTAGGTGCCTAAACATAGCTGAAGTTTCCAGTTCAACAGAATTCTCAGTGTCTCAGAGGTAACTTATATGTTTCACATGCATGAGCTATTAATTTGGGAAAAAGTAGTTTTTCCCAAACTTAAAGAGAGACTGACTCACCATCCTCTCCAGCAGGCAGAAAGATCTGTGATATGATGTGACAATTATAAGTTACAAAGTGTGCCTGAATCATTATATGTAACCATCCTTGTCCAGTTTCACATTTTTCTTCTTTCCCAGCAGTATTTATTTCCTTGAAAACAGTGGAAAATGCTATAAGCAACACATTTTCAACAATTTATTTTAATTTTTAATTTTGAAGATACGAATTGCTTGGATTTAACCAAATCCAAGTAGGTAAGTGCTATCCTTCAGAACAAAGGAGAAGATATCTATATCCTTCCCTCACAGAAAACAGAGCAACGGAATTTGTCACCTCCTGGTGGGCCCAGTTTTGGGGTGTGCTGAGTAATGTGTACTCTATAGATGACAAGAAGTAAAGGTAAGAATGAAAAGTCATTCACAGTTGCTGTTGCTACTAGCTCACCCCAGTGCAAAAATTTCACTTCGTTTCAGTTTTACCAGGCAACATTTTTTTTTTGGCTCAGGCTTCTTATGACTGACTGCAGAAGAATATATGGCTATGTATATACCCTTCAAATGTAGTAAGAGGTGGGTTACTCTGCTTACTTTCCAAGGACCATTTACTAATCTTGAGTTTAGCCAACCAAGCAGCGTAGCAGGGAGTTTATAAAGATTCCCATAATTCTGCCCAGCACACGATCCAAGCACAGAACTCTTCCTGTACCAGTAAGAATTCAGAACTAAAGAGAAAATAAATACCTACCAAATTGCTTGCAAGAAATTGATTGTGTTAATTACAGATTAATTTTATAGATGGATTTTATCTTAAATTACGGACATTGTCGCTTCTTAGTTGACAACGTGTGAACAGTCAGATGTGAAACTAGCTGCATAATGTGTCCTAGTTTTTCCACAAAGGGAATATAATGTGGATGAGAACCACAAAATCATCTGTCCATACTATATTTTACCTATTACTGCCATCACGGACTTTCAAAGTGAGGATACTGTTCTCTGGTCTAAGCTAACATCAGGTCACCCATCAGAGGTAAGGAACTTTGTCAATAATCTATAAATTTTACTGATAAAATTCCCAAGGCATGGCTTTGACTACCTATTTCAGGAGGGCAGTGCAATGTGCATAAAAATGGAGTGGACTTTCCATAGAATTATTGCTATTTGTGGCATTAACAGGTAGCAGAAGACCATGAGTTATGACCTGAAGGAGTGCATCCCTACTAAGAGACAACAGAGGAGGAGAATACTTTGCAGGTTTTACATCGTTCACTTATTTATTCAAGTTTCTTTTTGCATAAAAATTTCTATTGTGAAAGTTAAGTGAAGCTCTGACACAGAATCCAGAATTGTCCAATTTCAGGATTTTTCCCCTTTGCTTCTTCAATCCCTTTATGGAAGAATTTCCACATAAAAGAAGTTTCCTTTTTCTTCAGCAGGATTAGTAATGTGTGCAAACCTTAAATGCGTCCAAGTATAAGCTCTGTGTGCTGACAGAATGGTAGGAAATCAAGTTTAATGAGTGGTCAGATAGTGCACAAAAGTAACTCTAGAAATCACAGGAAGCATACTGATTTATAGAAAACAGTGCTAAGGAGTGTAGGGTTTCCATCTCTAAGGGACAGAATATAAGCAATGAAATGTAGAAGGGGTTTTCAACCTTTTTGAATTTGCAGACAATCTAAAAATAGCTTGCAGATAATAAAACAGCTTTTTCAGGGACCACTGACAGGAAGCCCGAGGATCCCCAAGGGTTCACAGGCTATAAGCAAGAAATCATTGAAATGAGTAATACCAAATTAAGTACCCTATTCTACCTTTGTTTCTTAAGTTTGCCATGTTGTCTTGAATCTGCCTTATTAATTATCTGGACTTATATTGCTATACTGCTTACATCTCTAGAAACACAAAAAAAACAGCTCAGAGAATTATTTTTTTTAAATTTCCTTCTATCTCCTCTAAGAAAAATTGTATTTCATGAAGGAAAGAAAAGGAATAAAACAATGATTCCATTCATATACAACATGTCAGTAATTTATAACCAATTTATCAATGACCATGCAGCTGCACTCACTGTGGTTAAAAAATAAAAGAAAAAAAAAAGAAAAAAAAGAAAAAAAAGCTCTTATAATGCTTACATAGTCTCTGAAAGCATAGCATCTTAATAAAGGAAGAGGAAGCCACCGGAGTAATTAGAAAGGTATATTGTAGTGCATATAATGGCAGAAGGATGTTTGTATTATAGTCCAACACATCATTAAGGATACAATTGTTATTTAATGTGGCACAATCATCTTTCTACTCTTCATGAAATCCACTTAAGTAATTACTTTTCTTAGCTCATTGGCTCTATGAACTGACAGTTTAGCAAAGTGCTATGTGTAAAGAAATACTGAATCTCCGTTTTTATAATACCCTACCACTTCTTAAGCTTGGCTATTACTGCTTACCTGGAATGGCCATTTTCTCATTTAAAAAACTGGTGAGGAGAGACAGGGGAAAGGGGAAAACTGGGTGGAGGGGAGAGGGGAGAAAGAAGTACTAAAAGCCTACAGAATTACCTTGAAAAAATGAAAACACGAGATGAAAAGCCCTGCTCCCTTCTTCTCTGCAGTATCTCCCTTTTCCCCAGTCTTGTTTTTGGAATATATATACACCTAATTAACTGTTCTGTTTGTATGATATTTAGTCATTTTTGTATGGTAGCAGCAGAACACTAGCTCAGTAGTGCAGCAGCTTGAGTTGCTTCTAATCTGTTTTTAGGAGGAATAGTTTCTCAAAACACAGTTTTCAAGCTTTGGGAGAGTACCGTTCGATGAAAGTTAGTGGGGAGCATTAACTAGCCTATTATTTTCTTTGCTAATCCTTTTGCACTTATGGCTGCAATAATATATGGGAGCAGACAAACATCATCTATATACTCAAACTCATTCATATTTTTTTTTCCTGTCATGCATATTTTAGTATAAAGTTCAAGACCATTCTGCAGAGCAAGTCCAGCATTCAGCAGAAACAGCACTGAAGTGCAACATTTAAATTGCCCAGCAGCATGCTTTTTTTTCCCCTTCTTCATTTTAAACTTTAAGCTCTCTTTCAAAAGATGTAGTCTTCGTGTTTACTAGCATTACAACAAGGTAAGTCTGAAATACCTTTATCTTATTTGGTAGATCTATGTTTGATGCTCTTTGTTTGAATAGAAGTGTCAGCTGTATTTTACTTTATTATATAAAAAAGTTTCAGAATTTAATTAAGGGTCAAGTACCCACAGTAGATAAATGCAACAGCTAAAGCATATTTCTGATCTCTCTGAAGACTGCAATCATGAAAATTATTATCATTGAGTAAAACTGGTCTCAATGATGGTGACTGGGAGATGGAATCTGTGTTAGTCAGCCGTAATTTACATAATAATGGGTTCCGAGTTTTCATCAGCACCTTTTGTTTGTACAGTGCTTACTGCTACAGTAAATTGTCAAAATGTCATTCCTATCCAATCAGCTAGAAAATATCAACAGTAAACAAGGCACAAGAAGAAATTCTCTGATTAAAAGTATGGCAGAGGAAACAGTAAAACGGGACACTGTAATAGTCGTAGCAGTCTTATTCTGATATTTTCAACAACACTGCTGAACAACTTATGAAACTTATTATTATTTTTTAATGAAGCAATTCCACAGAGGGGGTGATGTCATTAAAAGAATCTCAGCAAACAGTTAGATAACCGGTTTGTTTACACTTGTGTTTGTCATTACCTGTTTGTTTCCTCTTCAGTGTGGCAATCTATTTCACTTCTCCAGGCAAAACAGACTCAACGAAAAAGTTGCTTTCGGTAAGAGCTGGCTAGCCACAGGCCGAAAAGAACAGTTCCCAAAAGCAACTCAATCAAGAAAAACACTGAGTCCTAAATAAATATGCTGGCCCAGATAAATCTCTCTTCTCTCTCTTACAAATGCACAAAGCCTGATAGTATTTAAGCTGAAATAAATGCAGTGTAACTTTCTGCCACCCTCTAAAATTCACAGAAGTGCAAGGGGAGGAGGAGCATGAATTAGTCACAGTGTAGGCTTTATAGCCGTCGTACTTATACACTTTATTAAAATTAAAAGTTTCACATTGTGTTTGAAATAAAAATGAATAAAGTGGCACGCTGCCAAAGAGAACCAGAAGCCACCCTTGTGTGGAACTGAAACATTTGGCTCATATAGTACTTAATTTATTTTCATGAAATGACAAGTTATATAAATGTATCTTTAAAACAGAGAGGCAAAACCTTAAAAAAAAGTTTCTTTGTATTGTGGTTCATAAAGGTTGACACAGTCATAGCCTGTATATAAACAGAACAAAAAACAATAAACGTTCCTTGAGGAGGGCTTCCAGCACTGTGCTCTTAAAAATCTTCAAAAAGGATGTGATTACGTAGTTGAGTCACCACAGAAAAGACTCACAGTACCTTCTTTTGGAAATGAATAGGAGTTTTAAAATCTATTGAAATAAAGTGTTGACATAAGGAAATATTTTGTGGAGCTTTCAGGTTTCTTTACCATTCACTTTATTTTACTTGGCTACTTTTAATTTTTTTCCACTTCTTCTCTTTGAAAATCCTGCATTGTCCAAGCCCTTTCGATTAAGCAGCTTGCCTGAATGAAAGCACTGTGATGATGTGGCGGTGCATCAATAAACAGGGTGCCTCTCAAAGCAGGACAGAGTGCTGAGAAATAGGGCTGATCAGCGGTAATTACTCTGACACTTCATGCAGTACAGAGAATTAACTCCTAGGACTTTGGGCCGAATGGAGAAGTAGTAGTTGATGTTCCACATTCTGAATGCCTCAGTGCCTGAACCCATTATGAGTTTAAACGGAGATGGGAATTCACTATTTACAGGGCTTTTTTCTTTCTTCTTTTTTTTTTTTCCTTTCTTTTTCTTTTTTTATTTCTTTTTTTTTTTCTCCCCAGTTAGGAATGTGAAGCAGAGTGCAGAAAATAGAAATAATTTGGGATGCTGAGCAGGCTGCATTTCTATTTTTTGCTAAGGTCTTCACATTCATTTTCCATTAAAATACAAATAATTGAATAAAGGGATGCTCATAGCAACCATATTTATGGGAATGCACCCATCATGTTGAGGAAGACACCCATATGCCAAGTTAAGGAAGTGGAATTGCTCTAAGGCAGACCTGCAGAAACTAAGGTACACAAAAAGACGTAGCAGGAGGGGAAATACAGCTAAAAAGGCAACTAGTTAGCAGCTGCCACTATGACCTTTAACTGCATCCATGGTAACTGGGCTAAAGATGGAGTTCCATTTTATTATTCTCACACCCACAATGTTAAGCCTATGAATCCCATTGCAATTTAAT
Organism: Porphyrio hochstetteri; assembly: GCA_020800305.1. Taxonomy (NCBI): domain Eukaryota; kingdom Metazoa; phylum Chordata; class Aves; order Gruiformes; family Rallidae; genus Porphyrio; species Porphyrio hochstetteri. The sequence continues at coordinate 152,169,288 of CM036905.1, read as the reverse complement.
GGCTGAAATCAGAAGGCAGATCTGTGTTCATTGGACCAGTGCCGACATCCTCTTAGCTAATGAGTGCAATAAACATTTTCATGCCAGGAAACCAATGCGAGTGGAAATATTATGCCATGCAGAAATCTATCCCCCAAACACAAAGAAATGGTCAGTAAAGTCAGTCCTTTATGATCATTTGCATATACTGTGATTTTTCAGGTTTTAGGCCACGCAGGAAGAAATTTAACTCTCATATTCTTCAACGCTGGGGCATGCAACAGCATTCACTTTGTATTAAGAATCGTGGGAAGAATTATGTATTCCAGCGTTAATGGCTATAACTGCCTCCAATTATTTTCCTAAAGGAATCTTGTGTTTTAAAATAGTATTTTTTCTTTCAGCCACCTAAAATATATTTCAACCATTTGCAGGCTATGTACAGTACCACCAGCCAGAGCAAAAGACACTAAAGCAGCAAACTGTTTAAATGAGAGAGGGGGCTTTGTTCTAACTTTTGTAGCTGTTGTAATTTAACTCATAACAGTTTTCCTAAGGATCAGTGACAGCAATGTCATATCTTTGTCATGTGAGCTGAAAGCAAGACATTTATCATCCTTACTTGGGCTGAAGAACCAGTGCAATGACAACAGTGGTTAAAAGGATCCGTGCTGGATGTGCCTTTGAATTCTCAAGCACTTCCACCTCTAAAGGTCTGTGGTAACCTGTAAAGTTGACAACGAGAGTATGGAGTGGAGCTAACAATTGATTTGTAAGCCTTTACCTGGAAAAAGAAAAACAGTACAGCTGAGGAGTAGCCCTAATTGATTTAAAAACTGTAAATATAGTGATTTAACCACTTTGAGCCATTGAGTCATTTTTCTGTCTTACCCCTCAGCTTCCCCTAAAGGAGGAGCATCCTTCTAATCACACAGGAGACTAGGGTGAAGAAGAAAACTCTGAATGCATAAATGTGCAGCTGGGAAATGAAGGTCACCAAAATCCCCTTGAACTCTTGGGTAAACCCACTGCATTTGCTTCACTGTGGTGCAGTCAAAGACATAAAACTACATTAGTACATTCATAAAGAGCATTATGTGAAATATCCCTGCCTCTCACAGTCAACTTCCCCCTCCATCTTAAAATATCCAGAATTTTATTTTTGTTAAAATGTTAGCCTGGCATAAGGAGAGAGGGCTTAATGACTTCCCCTGACAAGAACTACATGTATTTTTTTTTTCTTATGGAATACTGCCAAATATCCTTTGTAATAAAAAGCTTGAACTATTTTGCTAACAGAAGCCGCTTGTTCTGGTAACTGTAAAGGTCAGACAGAAAATAATTTTGGTGTTTCTTATCTTTTAAAATAATGTCACTTTTTATCATTACGGTAACATTTTTGGACAACAAAGAATAGAGAAAACAGAAGATGTGATACCCCAGACCACCAGGTACACTGTTTCTTAAAAGGCATTAGGTTAAAAAAGCTGTTAGCCAATTATACCTGGAAAAGTCACAAAAGCCAATGAAATCTCCCTGGTAACATTCAGAAATAATATGCTTTGGATCATACTGTATATTAAATGACAACTGTCAATTTAAAAAAGAAGTCCTCCAAAATCTTTGATGTATGACAATTTAGAAGTTGAAACACACTGTTCTTACCATTTAATATCTTTGAGATAAAAAGCTTTTGACATGTTAACTAATGTGAAGCAATAAGTGCTCCTCTCATTTCCCTAACGCAGTACTGGACTGTACTGAGTAGCTTTTTGTGATAAATATCATAAGAAGTAAGGGGGTATATAGCCGCTTTATTTAGTTAAGAAGCATCTGCATTTATGGCTATTACATTACAATGAAGAAAGGTGAGATTTTGTATCCTAAATATTGTTCTCTGATATGTGCAGTACTTCTTTCAGTTAAAATGGGTGTTTGAAGAGGCACTGATTATCAATACCATCTAATCCACTATTTTGTCCAGGGCTGTAGTACAGTGGGATTCGGAGGAAGCTGTCAGTCCCTGAATGTGCAGCCATTCTGGGATAAAAAGGTCTATTGAACTGCATGTTAGTTGTTTTCTTAGGTTGTTTTTTGGCTTTGGTTATTGCTTCCCCTCCCCCCGACACTTCATGGAAATACTTCACAATCTCTAGCTTTAGGTATCTGGCCAGAGTGGCTCCCAGGTAGCTGGGGAAAACTCCACCCAACAGTGCTGGGTGGTGATGCCAGGCTCTTCATTTCAGCTGGGCTCCATATTCATCAGGAGGATGGATGATGATGGAGGATATTTGCTTCTGCCCTGTGAGTGCATCTTAGTTAAGGTGGTGGCTACAATTTGCGTGCCTTCATTGAATCATAGAATTGTCTTGGTTGGAGGGGACCCTTTAGATCATCAAGTCCAGCCGTCACACTACCCTGACATCCACTACTAAACCATGTCCCTCAGCACCACATCTAGCTGTCTTTTAAATACCTCCAGGGATGGAGACTCCACCACTTCCCTGGGCAGATGGTTCCAATGCCTAACAACTCTCTCTGTGAAGAAGCTTTCCTAATATCCAAACTAAACCTCCCCTGGCATAACTAGAGACCATTTCCTCTTGTCCTATCTCTTGTCATTAGGGAGAAAAGGTCAGCCCCGACCTCTCCACAGCCTCCTTTCCAGTAGTTGTAGAGAGCAATGTAGTCTCCCCTCAACCTCCTTTTCACCTTCGACTGGGGCTCAGCTGGAAGTCTCCCTTTTTAAGGATAACCCAAAGTTCTATCCTATCAGGTTTCCCTGGGTAAAGACTTCTTCCACTGAAGCAACAGAGCTCAATAATGATATTTAGACAAATGCCTGGCCCTGGCTCAAGGAGGTGTTAGAGGGCCTAAGCCATAGGCAATCAAATAATATGCAGCTGGTTCAGCAGAAGCATTTAGGGTCTGGATTTTGAGCTGTTTAAATTAACATCCTGTAAAAAAGGAGATTAGATATCTAAACAAATAGTGAGCTTCTGGGTACTTTTGCTGGCTGTAATGAATTGTTGGAAACAGTGTGGATGGGGGGTTGTGGCTCTGAAAATCTCACTTGAAAGTTTACACTGCTCAGTTGTTGGCAGAATACATGTGAAGATGATTCAAAGATAAATCTGCCCCCAAAAAGAAAAAGTCCTAAACAGTGTAGACCTCACCAACTGATGCCATTGGACTCTGGGGAAGAGATTAGTTCCTGAACCTCTTCTAATTAATGGTATAGAAACAGGCAAGGAATACTGCTGTGCATTGCCTCAGATCAGCAGTGGAAATTTTTCAGTCACTCTGACTGAAAAGCAGAACACAGGTTAACCATACCAAGACTGGGAAGCTTTATGAACTCATTCGGTAAATCTTTATAGTAATGCTGTATTTACTGGAATAAAATAGAAGAGCAGATGACAGGATGGTGCCAAAGTTTTGAAGAAGGCTATCTGCTGGGAAACCTTCCTGACCCCAAAAGCAAGAGCAGAAGACAGAAAACACTGTTGTTAGAACCTTGGCTGCACAATGCATTTGGAGATGCAGATTTCACTGTTGTGAAACACTGGCACATTGGGACCTCATTCTGTTAGGCCAAGGAGCTGTACAGACTGAGCTCCATTACATGGGTGAGATAGGTACTGTGTTTTGTTGAATTGCAGGTGGACCATCCAAAATTACCTTACCAATGAAAGCATTTGTCGACTAATATGATACAGGCCTAAGCTATGTATATCCCAGTAGAACCCATAAAACACAGAAAATTAACAAAAGCAGCTAGAGGAATCAAGCAAAAACGTACACCAAGCAGAGCTATAAACAGGACAGCATTTTAACATTTTATCCAAATGAAATAATCTACATATACTGCAGAAATTTTAGAAAGTTGAGGGGATAAACTGCTCACTATGGTCTTGAAAGAGTCAACTTCTTAATAAATATTTCTGGTTTGAATCTGAAAAGGCAAATCTTTATATTTATATGTGTGTTGTATCAATATTTGATTTTTTTTGTTGTGTGGAAATCAAAGTAATGTATTTCAGGTAAATTAAAAAGTGGGTTTTTACAAAAAATTCAGCATACAGAAAAAGAACTTTTAAAAGTCCACTTGCATTTGCTTTCAGTAGCCCAACATGTGCCTAGGTACTTAGAAAAGGTGGTGTAACTTCAGAAGAACACATCCAGTCCAGAACTCCGTTATCTTGTTTCTTAAACTGTTTCTCATGAGACATGAGAACAGGGTGACATTCTTATTCCTAGCCAAAAAGAGGGAGGTTTGAGCTTTCCCACTTCGTGGGTGACATATATGGACACCAAAGCATAAGAAAGCAGAACTCCTTCTGTTTTTGGCATGTGATTTAAAGCCTGCTGTACTTGTTTGCCTTATAACTGTTGATCCAGTTCATTCCAGATTCTTGAATACTTTTAGATCCATCAAAAGTAATCTTTAGATGAATTAACCACTCTGAGGTGAAAAAACGTTCAACCCTACTTGTATCGCATAAAGATAATGAAGCAGATTCTCCATTAGTAATCAAAGAGGGTGTTGAGCAACAAAACCCAATGATTAACATTCTGAAATCAGCTGCACTGGATAACTAGCATTTAAGAATTCCTAAGAGCAACTGGAGAAATGTTCACTACATTCATGATCATTTTGAACAAGTCCTGACATACAGGGAATGCTATAGAAGGTAGTAGGGCAATGTTACTTGTCAGACACCTTCCCCTGCTGCTACTCTTATGCAAAACAAAGCTGGCATAGGATGTTTCTTCTCTGATTCCACAAGTACAGGTACCAGAGGAATGATTGCAAGTTTTTTTTCTTAATAGTCCAGAAGTTAGCTTGAAATTATTCCTGGAAGCATTTAGGAGTAAGCCAATGATAAACTACAGAGAGAATACTGTGGAGATGAAAAGGACTACTTTGTAAACTAGGTTATTAGAAATAGGGTGCCTTAATACAGCCTGATCCTAAATTACCTTTCTAGAAATAAGGATGAAACCCACAAAACTAACTGAAAGCAGTGACTTAAAAACATGGAGGATTCATACTACACAAAAAGCCATACAGTAGCTCAGAATGGGATGATATAGCAGGAGATGAAGCATGAGAGTTGCTCTTTCTGTTATAACTTGGTGACACCAATGCTGGAGTATTGCATCAACACTGACATCCACATTTTCAGAAAGATGCAATGGAACTACTGGAGAGAGTAGAGAGAAAATGCAGAAATGTTTTGAAAATGGGAGAAAATGCCTTCTGGTGAGAGATTTAAAGAGTTGGATCTTTCTGTTTATGAGGAAGAAGATTGAGAGGTGACTTGCTTATGGCATATATACCTTCTGAGACAGAAAATAATGGATATGAAAGGACTCTGTAATCTAGTGGAGAAAGGTATAATAAGAACCAAAGGCTGGAGCCTGAAGCCAGATGAATTCAAATTGGAAATAAGGCACACACTTTTAATGCTGGTAGCTATTAGCTATCAGAACACATTATAGAGGGAAGTGGTGGATTTTCCATCTCCTGAGATCTTCAAATCAAGATTAGATGCCTCTCAGGAAGATATACTTTTAGCTGCAGAGAAACTATTTGGCTCAAGGTAGGGATAACTGTGTGATAGATAAGTGCCTGTGATCGAGTAGAAAGCAGATTAGATGATCTAAGAGTTCCTTTTTGCTTTTTACACTATGAAAACTTGAAACCTGCAGTACGTAGCTGGGAGTTAATCTGAGTCCTCCACCCCAGATTTAGCCCAATCAGATTACTGGTGCATTGGAGTGAAATTCATACCCCATCCCTCACTCTTTCATATCCCTCTGCAGGGTTTACCCTGAGGGAAGTCAGATTTATTGCTGTTCGCGTTCCTTCAGGATTCTGCTAAGGCAATGCTCCATGATGGAGAAATTAGGGGGAACAGGTGCAAGGATCTGTAGCCACTGTTTAGACTTTCATTCATGCTTAATTTCTAGAAGAGATCAAAAAAGACATCACTGTTTCTGGCACATACTTCTAGGATTGAAGCATGGCAAGGGGGGTTGGACCCGATGATCTCTCGAGGTCCCTTCCAACTCCTACAATGCTGTGATTCTGTGAAGATGCAGAAAGGTTGTGTTCACCATTCCACTTACTAACACTATTATTTATATGACTTTGTGTTTGCGGTGTTCACTCCCAAGCCACTGGCAATTACTGAAAAATCCTTGCTTCATACATCAGTGAGAGTGAGAAAGAGAACAATCTTCTAATTTATCGCACATACAGAGAATGCTGGAAATTTGTTATTAGATTAAATGATATTCTTTGTGAAAGGGTGTGGTCTATGTGGTGAAACAACACACAAACATCGCTTGCCTGATCCTGGACTTCTATATCAGACAACTTGTATAATTCATTTCAACATTTCAAAATATATTTCAAAAGACCATGGACTAGTGGTGATACTAATAAGAAAAGTAGGCAGTATTGCAGAATCTCAGTTTTGGTGATATGGCAAGCATTTATCTCAGATACTGGCTTGAAATTACTGTTTTAAAGCCTGGTTTTATGGTGGTGAGTGGAATAGAAAAAGTGTACAGCACAATGTATGTAGAGAAAAAAAAAGGTTAAAAGATTGGTTTAACAGGGAGAAAGGGGAAAAGCATATTTGGAAACAAATAAGATGAACAGGTGAAATTATGGTGCAAAAGGACAAGTTTATGCACAACTGTTCTATGGACTCTTAAGGCATAAGTAATTTTATTTAACTTGAGCTGTCAATGTCTGAAGTTGTCAGTATAGATTCTCTCTACTGCCAATGGAGAGAAATAGGTGCTTTTAAAACATGATTCAGCTGACCTATTTTAGCCATCTGCTTCAGGATGAGATGAATCACACCCTAAAAGTGTCTATTTCTCTCCATTGATTATGAAAAGAGTCTAGGGTGACAACCTGAGATGTAGATGTCTCAGTTATAGATTTTTGTATTTGGCCAGATGAATCCCACCATTAGAGCCTATAGATTCTGACACATCTTAACTTTTTTCCATAATTTCTTATTGAAAAAACAGCTCGTATGGAGAAATAGAGGAGATAGATACACATGCATTTGTTTCGGGTACAATTTACAGTAGAATGGCTGGAAAATTGACATATGTGTCAAATGTTGACATTTTGATGAAAAAAATCAACCTCCAAAATACTTCAGCTGAGAAAGAAAATATTTCTGTGTGGAAGTACTGACATGTGGTCTCATGGGACTGACAGGTTGTTGCTTCAGACTTCTAGCCTTCTATATAGGGCAAAATCTCTGCCTGGACTACATATTCCAGGATTCATCCTGGTTCCTTCTGTTGGTAATCCTGGTCTTGTCTCTTGGGATCCCCATGGTGAAGAGAAATCACAAGAGGTGAGCCCAGCCAGGCAGCCATAACCAGTCAGAGGAGATTGGGTGCATGAAGTAGCTGAATTACACCTTCTGCAAGGTGTCAAAGTGGCATACGTTTTAACAGACATATATAGAGTTTTGATAGAATGATAATGAGTCAGTCTTGTAAACAAACAAATGATGGTTTTAAAAAAGAAAGAAGATAGTTTGGGATCAATAACCTGACTCCTCAACATCCAAACTAATTATGCAGTCTTCAAGGAAAACTGAATTATAGGTGTATTCTTATTCCTTATTTTGCCACTCTATGTTAGTGCTCTTTGTAATCTTTCAAGTTCCCACACATTTTGATAGGTTTATGATCATATTTTGCATTTTCCTCTTTCCCCTTCCCTTCCCTTCCCTTCCCTTCCCTTCCCTTCCCTTCCCTTCCCTTCCCTTCCCTTCCCTTCCCTCTTGCTTCCTTACCGTCTTCTCTTTTCTCTCTTTTCTCTTGTTAAGGTACTGTGGATGGTGCTAATAGGCTTAATACTCATTTTAGCAATGTGTGGTAGCAAAAGATACTTCCCAGCATGGAGAAGAGCACAGGAAAACACAAACAAATTAGATCTGCTTGACAGGTTATCAAATCAAACTTGAGTGCAAAGATATGCATAAGTTAAGTTCAGAAATATCTTTGAAGATAAAGCTTATGCATAACAGTTCTAGAGATAACATCATGTTCAACTTACAGAGGCTGCATTACTCATGTGCATAAAATAGTAACCTTTGTGAATGGTCTATACAAATTTTGCTATTCAAGAAGCCAGGGATTCTGGCTCCTAATTCCAGATGGAGGGAGCTGAAAGGGAGAAAAACTAATTTCAGTGCTCCCTTGACACAAAAATCTCAGCTTCATGAAGAAGGAGACTGAAGGCTGAACAGCCTCTGAGGTTTTGAATTTCCTTCAGAGAACTCTGCTGATGTTGCATCATTTGTCAATAAAACTAAGGTAGAGGACAAGTTTTATTGTGAATTTAAACTCTGTTTACAACAGTACATGATACAACTCAGGTAAAAAATAAACTTTAATTGTATGCATATCATACACAACCAAAAGCTATAATGACACAGTCAAAACTAAAAGAAGAAAGAAAACCTTTGCCTTTAAAATATGCATAATGCATTGCATTTGAATATATATTAACATATTATTTACTTTTACATGTATAATTTGCCAGTTTCCCAAACCTTGATGCTCTCTCTCTGCCTCTTCCATGCTGCCACAGCTTTCTCAGTCCAATGTCTTCCCCACAGCCCCATAGTCCTTCAGCCCAGCTCCATTTTCACTCGTAGTGAAAACCTTTGTCTGTTCATCATGAGATTCACTCTTCACAGTAACAATCTCATCTCAGAATTTTTAGTTGGGCTTAGACCCCTGGACTGTCCTCATCTCTGTTATACCCATCTGAAGATGCCCATCTAATCTATTTTTAGTCTTTTTCTGTGCTGTTTTTACTGGTGATGCCCATTGCTCCCTTCCTCCGAGGGTAAGGGCTTTCCCACCTTTCCACCCAGGGTTGTTCTGTGATTCTACATTAATCATGTAATCTAACCTAAACATTAACCATGTTGAGAGAAATGATAATTCTTTGCTTGGCCACATCCAGATACTGTGCTCAGTTTTGGGAACCCATATCAAGGAAGACATAAATAATCCAGGGACTACAGCACATTCCCTATGAAGAACATCTGTTGCAGATGGGTTTGTTCGGCCTGAAGAGATGGCTGCAGGGGGACCTAATAGCAGTCTTTCTAAACCTAGGGGCAGGCTATTAAGATGGCAGAGCTAAGTTCATTACTGAGGTGCATGGCAAGAGAACAAGAGATAGTAGGCTCAAGTGGAATGGGGGAGACTCTGATGGGATTCAAGGAAAAACTTTTAAAAGAAGAAAATGAAGCACTAGAGTAGGTTGCCCAGAGGGGCTGTAGACTCCACTCCTGGAGGTTTTTGAGGTTTGACAGCACAAAGCCCTGAGGAACTTGAACTCTGAATTCAGTGTTGACCTTGTTCTGAGCAGAAGGTTGGACTAGAGACCTCCTGAAAACCCTTTCAACCTATGATTCTGTAATTATGTGAAACCTCTGTTGAAAATGTTTTGCCAAAAGTTCCTGACTTGTCAAAGTTAGAATGGGTTTGGATTTATATCAATGTTATGCATCCTTTTACACTTTCAAGCCTTTGCTCTCAGGAGTGGACAACTTGGAGCACTTCGGCCAGACTGCTAGAATATTTTCAATATATACAAAACAAGATTATCTCTCTGGACTCGTTGGATAGTACTGAGTAGTTTTGTCTGAAACATTTGAAGACAGGAAAATGAGGTCTGAGGGAAAGTGAATGTAAAATAAAAAATAAATTCTGATTCCCAGACTCCTGCTGGTCTGCCACTGGTGCTACCAAAGTTGCTGTTAATCCATCATGACTATGGTGAAAGTTCAGCTCCCCATAGTACCAGCTAGACATCACATGTTGAAAACTAGGCGAGTTGCCAAACTCTAGTTCATTTTTAATGGGAATGCCATGGTTTGGCAAATAAAGAGGTAAACCAGAATATACTCTATTTTGTCATCTGTTCTTAATGCATTAAGTTGTTTTTTAAGTGGTTTTGTATGGAATTAATAATTCAATGTATTGGCCAGCTGTAAAAATTATGCTTGGTATCAACTGTAATCTTCTAATTGGATTTCTCCCCTCCCTCCATGCCCCCCTCCCCCAAAAATGTTTATTGCTGACCTGCAGTAAGGTTTTCCTCTGAGATTCTCTTAATATTTACAACTAAGTAGCACTTAGCTAGGAGATGAGTAGTGACATTTAGCAAAGTCAGTAGAAAATGAATACAATGCTACAACCAGAATTTGTACACCATCATCAAATAAAGGAAACAGTGCACTTTGTAAACAGAAAGTGGAAGGTAGAGCAATGTTGAGAAAGCTTGGAAGCTACAGGCTTATTGGAGAAAAATGCATATTGAAAAAATTAAGATGTAGAAAAACATTGAGCTGTAACATGATGGGACCTATCTCAAAAATGGAATACATGAAGAAAATTTAAAATATAATAGCCTGAAGAGGTAGTTTCTTACATGAACTCTACCAGTATTGAACAGAATGGGAAAACATACAAAGGTAACTTGACTGAATGCATCTGAATGGTTTTCAAAGACACATAGTGTTGATTAAATTTCTGATATTGTAAAAGAACTTTATACATGAAAGATACTTTGGAAATTAAGAAACTTTCTGCACTCCGAGCCTGACAGATGATGTCAACTTTTTCATTCCATATTTTCTGAAGGAGCCAAGGAAAAGGCAACCAGTTTGTAAGGTGTCTGGAACAGGCAGAATTACAGCAAAAGAACCCAGGTAGATCTACAGATTTACATGCACTGATTTTCAGGTCTGGAACAGGAAATAGATTTTCTTACATTAGAAGGGGCACATGAGAAACACTTGCAGGTTCCTGAAAATAGGAGGGAAAATCGGTAAAACTACCTTTAGAAAATCTGCCAGATTTCTGCTAATTTGGGACTGCAACATTGCCAGAAGTATTCACCTGCGAAGCATGAAGACTCCATCAAAAAACTCTCTACATGCCTTGTCATTTTAGCCCCTTTATATAGAAAAGTGAGGTACGTTGTGGCCTCTCGTTGAATTTCTGCTTGAAATATAACTCAGCAGGGTTCTGTTTATCCACACCAATATCTCACTTGCACATTTCTAACTCACCTCACTTCAGACTGACGGGTCATTTCAGGGTAGTAGCTTCCACACTCCTTCCTCAATGGATATTTCCAGATGGCCACTGACATTGATTAGTTCTTGTAGTCCAGGAGTTTTGGGGCAGAGGTAAGTGATGGCATGCCTTGCCCTGAGTAAATACTGTTCATGTAACCATCCGCACCACTGCAGTTGCTAGCCAGACCACCATTTCCTGAGGCCCAGATAAAAATATTTCCTCCACCACAATGATCCTAGGGGAATAAAAAAAATAACAAAACAAAACTGAACTTTCCATACAGACCTTTTATTTTAAACAGTCAGTGTTATATTTCTGCCAAGCTTAGAAGGTGTTTTTGATTATGTAGCTTTCAACTACCATGGAATTAATATAGAAAAACTTGTGTTCTTCAGGGAGCCCTGTCATACATCTGCAAAATAAGGTTCTTTTTATGTACCTACACATTAACATTGACATCCAGTCCCTCATTTAATTAACAACATTTGAATGTCGTTTCCTTTCATGTAGTAATTGTATTTTTCATTCTTAAACTGGTATCTTGTTTTGGATGGAGATAAAATTGGAAAATGTCAAGATTTGTTCAGAAAAAATAAGGGGTTCCTTTTTTCCCCTTGTGTTTTTTGAAACCTAAATCTGGGTTTTCCTTGTGAGTTTAGAAAAAAATAACCTAAGGTTGGAAGTGAACCTCAAGATTTTGAATCGAGGGGAGAATTTTCTAACTTTTTTGGTTCTTTCTTTTAGTGAGTTCAAAGCTAACCTGCTGGGTCAGGGAACTTTCATGTCTTTAGGACCCTGGTAGCAAGTATAAATAGTTGTGGTTATTAATGTAGATACACACACTGGAGAATATAGAGCATGTATTACATGTCCACTAAGGAGCTGAAGTCCTAAGAAGTTAAAACTGCATTAGGAATGTTTAACAGCCAGATAAAGGATGTATGGTGGAGGAATGCAATCTAGTGTTCACTAGCTACTTGAAGTTCTTTAATAAAGTTGAAAAACTCTGAATATTAAAATGAGTCCTGTGTTATGTGTCCTTGTGCAAGGTACTTTTCTTTTATCTGGTAAATTGTGTCCATGCAGTTATTAAAAAGGCAAAAAGAGGAGAAAATCAGGTTAGTTCACAGGGGAAAAGTCAACCTGTTGGGAGAGGTCTTGCTACTCTTTGTTCAGTACTTCATCTAAAGAACCAGGAGATAATGTGCAAATAGGTTGGTTGTTTTGGGGTCTTTTAATCAGAATTTATGTACATGAAAGGCAGTTCATCTGCTTATGAAACCTATATGTGTGTAGATCAGAAAATTTTGTGGGTTTTTTTGTTGTTGTTTCTGTTTTTGTTTTTTTTACTTTATTGAAGAATTTAATCAAGTTAAATACTTTAACAGAGTTACTGATAACTTTTCCTCTTTCCAATAAGCCTAATCTTTTCTAGTCATTTATTTGGTAATTAATATATTAAAATAATTATCACAGTGAGACAGCAGACAGACTTTGCAGCTGGAAGAAAAAGAAAATTTTTGAGTAGATCTGGGATAAGGTACCTACAAATATCTCCAGAAATCCCTAATAGAAATATATAATTCCATAATCTTTTAAAAATTAGTGGAATTATTTAATAATCCTATTTGATGTGAGATTTCCTTTGAGTGGAAATTTCTAAAAAGAAATCATAAGAGAACTTTGAAGAATGCCCTGTCCATGGAATCTGGAAAAGTAGCCAGAAGAGAAGACTTGTAGCAGATATTTTTAACTAGTTTTTTGCATCCAAATGAAGAAATACAAGTTCTGAATGGCTGCATGAGAAATATCAAAATGCATGTAATGCCTGAGGTTTATTTCCAGCTTAAATCCTGGCACTTTTGCTAGCATATATTACCTTTCTCCCTCTCTCACTGGTCCCCAAATACATTTGCCTTGAAAAGAAGACATTTTGCACTGTTTCCTGAAGAAAAGCGTTTTCAAACTATTAGGTCAGAAGAAGCTTCTGTGTCTTTGAAACAAAACCTGGGGAAAAAAAAAAAAAAAAAGAAGCATCTTACAGGTACTAGATTATCCCTTTAATGCCTCCATTAGTATTAAATAAATCCTGCAAATACAGTGTCTCGGTTTTGGAAAATATATTAATTGGGTGTATGTCAGGAATAAAATCCAGGAACTCACTTTTAATATTTCTTAAATCAAAAGCTTCTTGTTCTTAACAGCTAACCCATTTAGATATTCCTTCCCTCTCCCCCCTTCCAAGAGCAAGCTCCTTCAGCTGGCTGCTGCACTCCAGCACTGCCTGTCTAGGTTACAAGCAGAGAAATGCGTTACAGCCACCTACATTTATGCTTTTCCTAGTGTCAGCGTTACTCGGCAAATGGCCGGGAAAAAATACACAATTTTTGCTAATACTCAGAGCCACACTTACTACCAAGCACCTCTGGAAACTAATTATGTGACAAGTTTTCTTTGGGGATCTGACCTAAAGTATCTGTAAAAAGCAAAAGATTCTGAGCACATGGGGTCTTTTTCTGATTCCATCTACTTCCATGTAAATCACAAACATAGAACTGAAAATAATGTTATAAAAGTGAGCATTATAGATTTTTATTATAGGTAATCCACAGCTCCTTTGGTTAGTAGTGCACATTTTTGACACCACCAAGTGATAATGATCTATTTACTGATAAAGTAGGAAGCACATTAACAGTAGGAGACAAATCTCTTAAGAGCCCAAACCTGCAAGTAAGTTTGCTTAAATGTACTCCTATGAATAGACCCACCGAAATCAATGAAACTACTCATGTGCATAAATTTAAGCATATGCAAAAGTACTTGAAGACAGGAGATTTAGCTCTTAATTATTTTAGGTCACCAAAGGAAATGGAGGCCACAGTTTCTCCCAGAACAGGTGACAAATCTGCTTAAAAAGGTAATGTGGAAACGGCACGAGGAAACGGTGTATAAGCGGTTTCATCCAGGAGTACGTGAGCACGCTGACGCTGCTGTAGAGGATCCAGCTGGGGAATGACTGATCTAGGTAATTATACTGCAAAATCTTTAGAGGAGACATCCCATACAAATTTTAGAAAATATAGATCAGGGACTCAAGGTAGCTGCCGGATGCATAATTCACTCTGAATAATTTGTTAGACAAACCTCACCTCCTTTTTCTATTTGTGAATTGTACAAGAGCAGTTTATGACTTTCTTAGATTTATTATTCAGAATTATTCCCTGAATGAAGGTGTATCATTTATGAGCACTTCACTGCAATGCTTGATATTCAAAATTTGGCATTCAATATTGTTATGTTGGTTAGTCGGAGCAGAACACATTGCGTGCTGTGTTTCTCTGAGTAGAAGTAACCGAGAGTCAGATTTTCTATTATGAATCATCATATTTCAGAATGCAAGAATCACTTTCTGTTACTGCTTTGCAGTAATCAGTCACAAGACATCTAACAAACATTCTGTCTAAAGGCACATTTGTTAAAAATTAAAACGTCATTATTTTCATGGAATTATTTTGTCCTACTATGTCTCTATTTATGTCTTATAATGTCTCTGTTATTCAGCTATAACAAGAAGGCTTATCAAAAGATATATCATAATTTAAAGAAACCCAAAACCCTAATAGGAATAATTTTGTCCAGCTGCGTGATCCACCAGCTGGGATACTGTAGACCGTCCCATGCCGTATTCATCAGTTCTAACATGTTAAGAACAAAACTTCTAAAAAGTGACACCACTGAAGACTTCTAGCTTTAGCTGTCTAAAATCAGTCAGAGGAAATGTTTGAGAGTAAAGAGACTTATTAGTATCTTGAGAGCCTTTTACTTGGACGGTTGCAGACCTGTCTTGTTCTTGCTTCTGGAGAACTACTTCCCACATCACGGAACAAAAGTTTCCGTGGTTCCCCTGCTGCTGAAAAATCCTATAATAAATAGAAGATTGTAAAAACATGGGTTAAAAAAAAAAAAGTAAAAAAGAAAAGTAAAAAAGAAAACATCTTGAAATAGTTCCTAACTCCTATTTTTCATGAGGAGGAAGAAGACGACTAAAGAATTGGAAGCGAGATACCTAGAGAAATTACACTGCTCTTAACACAAGCAATATTTAGTAATTTCTTAGCCCTGGCTTGCAGTCAGTCATCCTAACCATCTGCTCAGAATTGAACTTTTTCTTCTTCTTCAGTGTAGTTGAACTGTATCAACAGAAACAATTTTTTCAGGGAGAGTAAATGTACCGCTACGAACGGTTTGATGAAAGACTGAATCTTTGTATTCCTGGAAAGTAAGTCTTCCTGTAACAAGCAGCTAACGTTTGAACATGTCAAAGCAAGCCTTTTAGAACAGGAGATAAGAGCACTTGAATGATTCTTACAAAGTGGTAACTGGCCCAAAAGGAACTGTTGTGTACGGTAATTTATTTTGGGAGTTAGATTTTCCTTGGCCTTGAAAAGAACTTTACCATGACTCAGGATGTTGGGCTTGACTCCCACCCTCATTTGGGAGATTCGGGTCCGAAATAAGGACCAACTGTACAAGCAACCATCTTATTCATACAGGTGATGCTATTGGCATAGGCAGTGGTAAGGTAATGGCCAGATCCATATTAGGGATGGCTCGTAAAATAATGTCAATCTGAGGTGGGGTGTTTATCCATGGTTTTAATTTTATCTGTGCTGTTAAATACTCTGCTGCAGAAGCTTTAATGTTTAAGCAACTATATTAATCTAAAACTACTGTTATTGACAAAAATTCTTTTTCTTTTTGAATTGGTGAGTAACACACCATCCGAAAGCCTTTACTGATTGTATAAACTACAGCTGTGCTTGAGGGGACAGCTACGCTAACCTAGTGTCATTGTCTCAGCATGTGGCCTGTTCAAAGTCACTGTTTACGTGGACTTTCTACCATATGGAATTATCAACATCTCAATGCAAAAGCTTTTTAGTGCTGCCTTGTACTTCCAGAGTGAGAATACAGCAACAAGGCACCAGACTCTTTGCTCCTTTCCTCCTTTCAAAAAGAAAAAGGAAAAGATTTTTATCTCCCCCTAGTAATGCACTCCTATCAGAAATATACATCTTGTTGTGAATATCAACATTTGTAAGTAAAAAGACCTCTTCCCTTTTACATACAATTATTAATATACTGTAAAATCTTGTATTCTGGGTAACCTACCTCCTCACTTTCAAATGCCTGAGACTGGCCGCGCTGGCAATGTCATTTCTCCTCTGAGAGAACGAATAACTCTTCCTCCAAGGGGTGCCCCATGATTGCCCCCTGGGCTGGACTCGCCTCTGTGCCCAGCAAACGCTGGAGCAGAAAACACATTCCTTTAGCACATGGAAGGTCCTGTGGGCCCCAAACACACAGGGCATTCTTAGGTGGTATTAATGTGTAAGTAGGTGGTTAGGACCCTGGCAGGCATGTTTGGGCAGACTGCCCAAGGCCCCGGTGTGGATTGCGTGCAGGCACAATGCGCTCTTGTCTGCTCCTGGGAATGCGTTTTGAGCAAGTGAGGTAGACATACCTCTGGAAACCTGAGTAAGGCAAACTGTTCCGGTTCATGTTAAGAGGGAAAAGGAAATGAATAAACATTATAAATCTTCGTTAGCCCAGCAAGAGCAAAGAACGTGCTTTCATGCACAATAAAGAGTGACAGAAGTAAAAAGTAAGTAAGAGTAGAAGGCATTTCTGAGCTCTGCTCTGGAGCAAGAATCCCATGAAGCTCCTGGAAAGATACAGATGTATGTAGATAAACTAAGGTACTTCAAGAGTCTTTGTTAGTGCATGCACAGTGCTCCTTAAAAAACAATATATTGTGAGAAAACATCAGTTTTTGAACCCGAAGATTTTCCCCCAATTTGACAAATATTGCTCGATTAAAGATCTTATTGGAAGAATATTTCCTGGGTCCATCTCAGGGCTCTGAAATCTTCCACATTTACTGTTGAAGAAAGAGAAGACTTGAAAACTTGAGCTGCAGCTCTCCAAATCTGGGTTTCAGAGGAGTAATACTGTAGCAGCTTCAACACAAAAATGTGTCAAGGCTTTTATGACAGCACACCTTGAATTAGCTTGAGTTTGCACAATCCCAGGCTAGTCCTACAAAGAGAGCGTCAACAGGTTGGGATTCAGTAGCGGCTGCTTTCCCTCCTGCTTGCCTTCCTCCTAGGTGGATTTGGGATGGATGTGTATCCCATTTCTGGAACATCACATGTCTGGGTTTCTCAAATGAGGTTTTGAAATTCTAGCTTATGGGAAACTGCTGAATATTTGATTTCATAATTAAGGTGGAAGGAAATATCATCAAAACACTGTGAGTCCATGCAAATAAGAAAATTTGTGGTTTGGATGGTTCTAGTTCAGCCTCCTTGCTGTTTTCATAGATCATTGAGTAACTACGTACAAGGAAATATTCCTTTTCCAAGGAGATAACATATATAAAAGGATATATATATATTTTTAATCCCTGCATGCATAGTAGAAACAGTTGAAATGATATGGAGATAAGCTTCTGATGGGGCTTTGGTATTGGTGATGAGGGTATTCAGTTGCTGTAGAAGTCTATACTAGAGAAGAAGTAGCAAAATTGCTCCAGTGGCTATGGGTACATTAGTGGCTCTAGGAAGAAGATTCAGATAAGGGAATGCCACATACAAATAGTATGAATATGGGAAGCATATGTGGCTGTATGGTAACTCAAAGCAGATGACAGAACAGCTTAAGAGTAGAATGATCAAAGTTACAGAT
Source organism: Porphyrio hochstetteri (assembly GCA_020800305.1). Taxonomy (NCBI): domain Eukaryota; kingdom Metazoa; phylum Chordata; class Aves; order Gruiformes; family Rallidae; genus Porphyrio; species Porphyrio hochstetteri. The sequence continues at coordinate 152,151,414 of CM036905.1, read as the reverse complement.
ATAACCAGTTAGATCAGGAAACTCCAGCGAAGGGAATAATTGTGATAATGGACAATATATTGAGCAAGTGAAAAAGACAATGCTGTGACAGAAAAGACAAAGGCTACACTGGGTTGCGTGAATTGGAGCATCTTATGTAATACAAGGGAAGCAGTTTTTCCGCTCTGTTTGACTTGGCTGATCCAGAGAATCATGTTTAGTTTGGGCTACCACATTTTTCAAAAGATACAGACAAATTAGAAGGACTTAAGAGAAGGACATCAGAAATGATAAAAGGTGTTGAAAATAAGGCCCAGGAGGAAAGCTTAAGAGACTGGGATATGTTCAGTCTAGGGAAGAGAAGCCAAAAGGGAGACATAATAACTCTCGATAATTGCATAAAGGGGTGTTACCCAGAGGACAGGGACCAATTGTTCTCATCAGTCGATGGGGACAAAACAAGAAGTAATGGACTTTAGCTGCAACATAGATAATAGGGTTAAATATTAGGAACAACTTTACAACTGTGGGAACCAATAGGTCGTGGAGTAAACCGTCAAAGGTTTTTTTCCAGAATTGCCTCCACTGCAGGATTTTAAGGCCAGGCTTAATGTCAATCTCAGTTTAATTAAATCAATTCTGACACAATACATGTGGGAAAGAGAAAAAAGACTGGGATGAATGACCTGCATGGGATGTGTTTGTGATTCTCTGACCCCATGCAGTACATAAGAGTTCGGTTTGCTGTTGTTAATTTTTCTTCCCTGTTTGTAATCCCTGTCTTCACCTGAGAAAGAAAATGCACAGGTGTGTTTTCCAGCCTTAAATTAGTACTGATATGCATCCGCCTTATGCATGTGTCTGAAGTTCCCGTCTTCAGACTAGTCTGCATGTAGGGCATCAGTTGAGAACAGAAGCTTTCATACTTTCCAGCCGCAGGGTGACTCTTGGGTCTAAGTAGTGGCTGGTTGTGTCTGACACCTTCCTGCAGTGTGTTGCAGGTAAGGGCAGGGGTTTATCTTTAAAGCCCTTTCAAACCTTCACCCCTACACTTTCCATTAACTATTAAAGCACAATTTATACCCTAAACCTACACTTTCTCTGCTTGGAGTATGACAATTGCTAAAGTAAATCTCTTTCATGAGCACAGTGCCCCTAGCCCTGCACTACCTGCTTGCTTGACATCCTTTATGTAGCTTGGGCTGTTAAAACTCAAGATAAAAACACCATGGATCAGCATCTGCAAAATGAGCATTAAGACCAGTATCAAAATCCAGGACGCTGACAGCTCGTATTAATGACAAACTTTTTCAATTACCCTAAGAAATTCCCAACGTATAAATGCAAATCAGATTAATATTTAAGCCAAAATTCTGAGGTACCAATATGCAATTAAGGAGAAAGAGGGGGGTTGCGGGGGTGTGTTTTCCTTTTTGTTGTCTGGTGCATTGAAATACTAAGTGTCCTCAAACCACTGCTTAATGACATAGACTGGAAATGAAGTAGCTGAACGAACCCCCTATATGGACATGTTCTGCCAACAACCATTCCAGTGCCAGCAATAAATTCCCAGACTAAACAGTTTAAATTTGGCATTCTCATTTGTGATGCTGTACTTATGCTACACTCACAAGATTGATTCTCTAAATTCAAAGTATTCTAGCAAATGGATTATTAGAAATACAAAATTTTGGATGACAAACATATGCCTACAGGAAATTAATCTGATATTTGAACAAAACACTTTTTTATCAAGAGGAATTTTTGGTGGTTCGAACAATAATAGCTACAGTCAGGGTCAGTCAGGTTTCCACTCTAATTCCTACTTTCAGGAGACTAAATCCAATGCTGACTGGAGCCTGTCAGGCAGCTTTCAGATGAGACAAGGAGCTTTTTTTAGTAAGCAGTGGAAATACAATTTTTGTGCTAAATCTTCATGATTTTTTTTTCTAAATTTCACCTGATTTAAAAAAAAAACCAGTCCTACTCTTTCATAACTAAAATGGTTTTCAATTTAAATTAGAATTTATCCAAAGGCTAGTTCAGAGCGGCTTAGGTATTCTGACAATGAAAAAGGAAGAAGTATGAATGTTTAAAAATGGACTGCAAGACAAAACAAACTGAAAAAGCATCACAAGCATTTTTAAATGTGGACTTAATATGCATGTGTAGCAGCTGGATTGACACAATGGACCCTAACGGCTCCTTCAGGTTCCTTTCATGCTGTATTATTCACTCTGCAGTCAGAGTACCAAAGACAAAATTTTGGGGAAAAAAGCCTGTATTTTTGCAACAGCTGCATTTAGACAATGACACAGGCAATGTTATCATATGACTGTCCTAATAGAAAAGTGGTCTTGTTTAACACAAGTATTTAGTATCTGAATATAAGGTCGTCCATGGGTTAGTATGGGAATCAAGTCAGAGCATTATTTGGTCCAGGGCTGCGGAACCTTTAGCTGACAGATTCCATAACCAAAAATAATGTAGCCTTGCCCTTTATTTCCTCACCTGCCAGCTTCAAAAGACCATTCAAATTTAAAAAATGTTGCTTACATAACTAAGCTCATTTTCTGTTAGAAATAATGAAAGATGTTTTGGATTTATTGAGCAATTTTATCTGATTTATGAAAACCACTTTTGTCCACTCTTCTCTTCTATTACAAGTAAGTGTACTGTACTGGGAATACTGAGCTAATGCCCTCGAGGAAGACCATGTGACTGCAATTATTTATGAATTAACATGTCACAGATTTGAAGCTTTGAGACAAACACATTTCCCAGCTGCACATTTGTGACTTCTGAGTTTGTAAATGGAATAGATGAAATAATGACTTGCTCTTCCTCTCTATTCCTCTTATATATTGGTTAGTTTACTTGCAGGGTATGTGAAGACAAGTAAGAATACTTACGCAGATATTTATCATTCAAAGAGAGTGTAAATTAAACATGCCATTACTTTATCAGGTCTGGTAATAAATACTTGATGCCAGACTGTATTCCTCTACAAGTGATGTTATCATTGGTTTTAATACAAGGTTTACCGTAAGAGATACAAAAATAATTTCTGAATGCTAATCTTGCTTAAAGCCAACACAGTGCAGGAGTAAATCCCTGCAACTGAAGAGTGAACTGCTTTAGAAAGCATGGTAACATGTGCTTAGTTAATGCTTTAACTCGATATGTGCTTTGGGAGCCAAACAATAATTTGACTGATATTATTAGATACATACTTGCTTGGTTTGTCCTGCAAACTTAAAAGTCAAGCTGAAATCAAACTCAGATGTCTTAATCGATAGCACAAACATAAAGGCAAGAGATATATGTAGAATACATATGGGTTTGCTGTCAGATATAAACAAGTGTAGCTGATACACATTCACACATATATTTGTTAGCTGACTATGTAAATTGAGATGAAAGCCCATTTTCAAGCATGACCTGTGATAAACAAATGCATATAAATAAACAATAAACCAAGATAACACTAGAATAACATCAATTAAAACAATTACAACGACTTCTAGTCATCATGAAGTATTGTTTCAGTTCCATCTTAAAACAGGAAAAGCTCTCAATTGTTCTTAAATCAACTGGTAACTGATTCCACATTTGTGGAGCCTTGAAACAAAAAGCTTTTTATCCCTAGTTTGTATTCATTCTAGGGCATGGTAGTTCCACAGCATGAATAGAGTGTAATGTATAAGCTGCTCTAAGTGAAAATAGCAGGTTGAAATAGTGGACACTGATTGACACCACTACTCTAATTACTATTTTATATCCATATTTTAAAAGTAAGACTTCACAGGGGTAAAAAAGTCATATCTAAATTTGACATGACTGGCAAGTTGAAAGTGCAATTCAGATCTATGGAATTTTACGTGGCATTTGATATTATGGCAGATAGACATGCATAAGTTTAAAACCAACAGCAACAACACCATCATCACCACCCAAAAAACCCACAAGAAAACCCAACATCCCAAACCCCACAAGAGAATATGACATCCTTGCTTTTAACCAGGATACTACAACTGCCTTTTCATTCCTGTTGACAAAGAGCACGGTATAGAAGAGCTTACAAGTTTATATATATACAATTATCCAACTTACAATTGTATATATAATGTACTTACTTGCTGTCTCTTCCTTAAACATATAAATAAGCCATCAAAAAATCTTTACTGTCCTTAAAAAACCCATTTGTTTTTCAGGTACTGATTCCCATGCTTCCCTTAGAAAAGTAACTGCTAGGATTATGACACTGAAAGGGACAAAGGATTGGAAGCTGTCTAATGACAGGAGGATGGGACATTTAAATCATACTCTTTAGAAGTGTTTTTTTCCCCGTAAGCACTTTTGGGTCTTAAATTCCTGACAAACATGAGAAAAAGGCTCAGTCATCCCTTTGAGAAAGAACTCCGAATACAGCAAGTTGCAAAGTTCCCTAGAAAGTCTTCATAAAAAAGGGGGGAAGGGTATCAAGATTTGCTATTACTAAAGTTAAAAATAAAACAAAGATAAAAGTAAGAAAGCTCAGTGGCTGTTGTTTCTTTAGAAATTGCTTTAAAGAACAGGTTTAAAAAGAGTAATTTTTACCCTTTCCCAGTCCTTTGTAAAGGTCAGATTCAGGGGATTTCTGTACTGCCACTGAACCCCCAAAAAAGAATATTCTGAGAATAGAAAAAAGAAGGGTGGTGTGCCTGGAAAGGCGAGATGTATGCTTGAGAAAGGCATTTTGGAAAAGAGCCTGTCGCCCACAAAGTACTGCAGAATAATGTAATCAAAGCTGTGTCTGAGGCAAGCCGTGACTCTTGCAAATGGGCAGGAGGGGAGCCCTCTGTCATGCCCCCGAATAGCCCGCACTGTTGGTACCCATATGGGGAGGGGGTGGGCAGGATACCTACTGCCTGCTCACTCTTTCACAAGCTTGTGGATGAGCTGTGTCTCGCCCAGAGCACTGCCACAATTTACCAGCCAGCACCAGCCGCTTCCCTTGGATGAAGAGAGGAACAGCACAATACCGGTACTTTTACATAAGGGGATCGGCAGGGATGGAAGAAAAGTGTCTGTGTGTGTGAATTTCTGACCCTGGAGACTGCAAACCTGCTGGACCAGAGCATTGCAAATGGAGGAAGAGGACAGTAGGTCACACTTAATACTTCTGCAGAGATAGCTCACTTTCCAACCACTCTGAGCCCTACTTCCCGTGCTGCTGCCTGCCACAATGCCCTTTTATTCCGGTCCCTTGCTAAGGGTGAGGATTTTGAAATCTAATGCCCTGCCTGTCCAAGAGGTGAGCCATGCTACTCTGAACTCCCCAGCACCTGCAACAGCACAGAATGCAACTCTCCTGGAGGGTGGGCAATTTGGTCAGCCCAGCTGCCCGCGGTAGCTAACAGAGCCCTGTTTTATCCTCACTGTTAGGCACTTCACATCTTACAGAAAAAATAATCCGTGTGTCTTCCTCTGTGAATGCAGAAAACAAACCTCTGGTGGGAAAACCAAAACAGCAAGATCAAAACCTTGGCCCCCATGAAAGTAAAGGCATTACCCAGGCTATATCCTGGTTCTTGTCTTAAATATTAAGGGAGATATTTTTAGGGCACCGGTATATCACTGATAGTCTGATATTTAAATCTTGCTCAAGATGAAGGACCAAAAAATCCAGAATTTCATTCTTCTGGAGCAAACAAATATGGAATATGTATGCATTACATCATGCATAGTAGTAAAAACCTTAGTCACCTTTATGTTCAGACACATCTTTATGAGACTGTAGCAACACAGATAGATCCTGACTGCTGAGAACCTCTGATGTGAAGTGGGTCATTCTCAGCATCAGTGTGGGGAGAACAGAGAAAGAAAAGCTGAGTTTTACAGAGAAAAGTAGGAGGTTAATATAGGAGCCTCACGGGAGTAGGAGCGTGTTTGTGAGTGAAATAATGATATTCAGACTGCAAGCTCCATAGATCCAGAACACCAAAGCATTACAAGGAAGAATACTGTAGTTGGAATCTACACCTATCTGGTTATATTATCCCTTAGTAGTTGGATAGCCCTGGAGCCCTAAAGTGTGACAAACTGAAATAAAAATAAATTAAATAAAATCAAAACAATAATTTGGAAAAAAGTCACATGGTAGAGAAAACCTGGCCAAAAATAGGTCAAATGTTAAGCCTAGCAACCACAGTGCTCTACTTTTAAACTCTGCACCTGGATGAAAATCAAGTTTTCTGAAATCAGGAATCAGAGGAATGGTCAGAGCCAGTTTCAGCACATCACCTAATGAGTTCCCAATTATAGGAGAGTATTTTGCAGCAACATGGCAACTGTGTTAATTCCACTGCAAGCTAGGATAACTCCATAGAAAGCTTGAGCTACTGCTGTGGCATTATAACTTTATAACATGGTCAGTCAATAACTTATCTCCAATGAGTCTCAGAATTACAGTTATAACTGCCTCTGGTTTTGCTGCTTTAGTGTCTTTATTGTTCACTCAGTTTCTTCCTTAGCACTATGTCAAGACTGCTGAGAGAAACCAAACGGCTGTGATATGCTTTGTCTGAGTATATCTGGTAATTCCGTCCTTAATTAAACACAGTGGTTCTTCGCAATGGACGAAGGCAAAAAGTGAATGAGACGAATTCTCTGAAGTCAAAATTGTTTCTTTCCATTCATACAAAAGGAAACATGATTTTGGTTTATTCCTTGTTGCTGAAAAACTGTGCATCTGCTTTTTTTCCAAAGAATCTGCTTCTGATACAGCAATCACGTTACGGTAAACAGCCCGGAACTCAGAACAAGAGAAATCTTATTCTCAGTAACAGCAGCCTAACCTTAAATTTCCAGCCAAAATCTTTAGCTAAGATATTCCAAAGACAAATAAGATGTCTTTTTAAAGTCTCACAGCACTAAAGGTTATGCTCAGAAGCAAATGAAATTTTAAGAAAGGGCACCTGGGCACTTCTAGGCAAGAAATGTCTGCCTTGGTTAGTCAAAAAGGGTTTAATTCCTTTCCCAGATGAAATCATTATTATGTCTATGAAGTGCTTAGCCTCTGTGGAAGAGGAGAGTGAAAGATATCTGCTTGCCCAGCGCCAGAAGAGGCTGGTGACCAGACAGCAGTTAGGGAAACTAGGATTAGGAGCCCAAGCAGAGTAATAGGCAGAAACAGTTGTGAGAGAACCTCTAAACCCCACAGCTAATTTGGGAGAGGATGAAGGACATGGCACATATGCTCTGTGTGTGAGGGAAGGGAGTACCATAGCAGTCTTGATACCGTCTGGCAACACAGGGTTGAGGCAGAAAGAAGCAGTTTGCTGAAAGACAGCTGAGGTGGAAATAGGGTCCAAGTGGATGACTTGATGCAGTCAGATGTTTGCTGAGTAATCCCAGCACTGTTAGGCTGAGTGATCTGCAGCATGGACTAGGGTCTTGAGACACTCATTTTAAGAGCTTCACAAAGTCACAGAGGCTCCAGCTCTCTACCTCATTTTACATACCTGAAAGATGAATGAAAGTTAGGAGAGTAGTTCTCTGAAGCTCCCTCTAGAAGAGAAACATGCTTCCTAAGAGTAAATCCTCTACTAGGTAGCTTGACCTGCCTTCAGGGGAAACAAAGATCTCTGTCATTAGTTACAGAGGAGTTGAGGGAAACCACGTCAGCACACTTCTGATATGCACAGAAAATAGGTCTTGGCTTTTGCTGAGAAGATAAACTTTAGTGGGAGTTCAAGTTCAAGAACATGGTTTAATCTAAGAAAAGATACTAGAGGAAAGGGAAGGAGTTAGCAAGGCAAATGGATCAAAGAAGGTTTTGGTTCATGATTTATGACCATTAAGTTATGAAGATGAGGAGGACTAGGATTCAGGCACTCCAGGTAGCTTCTTATCTTACTGTAATGATGACAGTCAAATCACAAGGAACAGGAAAAAAAAAATTGACACAGCAAAATAAAATTCCTGGTAAAAGAACTATCTTCATTTGTTCATCCACTTGCAAGTTGAGACTTTTCTTTTTTTTTGCTGGTTTGCTACTATTCTGATCATAACACATACGGAAAGACCAGGCTTAAATAGATGATCTGAGTGATATTTTTCAATTTCTCTGCCAACTAACTTGCTATGCCAGATAATGGTCTGCCTGAAAAACTGCTTTTTCAGGCCTCCGACAGGAGCCACAGTGAATTTGAGAGAGGTCAAAAGAAGTCAGCTGCCATTTTCACTCCCATTTTTTATGGAAATGGGCACAGATTGGTAAAGACATTGTGAAGGCTCTAAGGCAATCACTCTTTCAATTTGTCCAATATTAGTTTCAATAAGAACCGAGAACAGAAACAATTGCCAGCAGCCCCTAGTTGATTTGTTAAGACTCACTCTTGTCCACTTCAAATCACCTTTGACATTTACGAGCTCAACTTTGCAAACATCATTTGACTATTATTATTTTATCTGATGCCTCTATTATGCCAGTGCCTAGGCTGCCATAATGCTAAAGTGATGCATAGGTAGCAAGAATACCATTGTTTTTTACGTGTCCACTTTGTGAAAAACAAGGAAGCTTTTCTTATTGTACACAGACTCAATACCTCCAGCATTATATATGCATGGTATAGCAGTTTGCAAAGATTTATGTGTATATATGTGAAGACTAGTGACAAGTGACACTCCTCTGGTGTCAATATTGGGACTGGTGCTGTTTAAACATCTTTGATGGTGACATGGACAGTGGGATTGAGTGCACCCGCAGCACGTTTGTTGACAACACCAAGCTGCCAGTGCCATTGACATGCTGGAGGGGAGGGATGCCACCCAGAGGACCTTGACAAGCTTGAGAGGTGGACCAATGTGAATCTCATGAATTTCAGCAAGGCAAAGGGCAAAGTCTTACACATGGGTTGGGGCAACCCCAAGCACAATTTCAGTCTCACTGGACAATGGATTGAGAGCAGCCCCAGGCAGAAGGATTTGGTGGTGGTGTTGGACAAGAAGCTCAGCATGATGCAACAATGTGTGCTTGCAGCCCAGAAAACCAACCACATCCTGGGCTACATCAAAATAATTGTGATCAGTAGGTTGAGGGAAGTGATTCTGCACTTCTACTCTGCTCTCTTGAGACCCACCTGGAGTGCTGCATTCAGGTCTGGGATCCCCAGTGTGAGACACATGGACCTGTTGGAATGAATCCAGAAGAGGGCCACAAGGATGGTCAGAGGTCCAGAGCACCTCTTCTATGAAGACAGGCTGAGAGAGTTGGGCTTGTTCAAGCTGGAGAAGAGAAGGCTCTGGGGAGCCCTTATTGCAGTCTGCCAGTACCTGAAGGGAATCTACAGGAAAGCTGGAGAGGGATTGTTTACAGGGGCATGGAGTAACAGGAGAAGGCATAACGTCCTTAAGGTGAAGGAGGGTAGATTTAGATTAGGTATCAGGAAGAAATTCTTCCCTGTGAGGGCGATGAGGCCCTGGCACAGGCTGCCCAGAGAAGCTGTGGCTGCCCCCTCCCTGGCAGTGTTCAAGGCCAGGTTGGATGGGACTTTGGGCCACCTGGTCTAGTGGAGGGTGTCCCCACCTATGGTAGGGCGGTTGAGACTAGATGGGCTTTAAGGTCCCTTCCAACCCAAACCTGTCTGTGGTTCTACAACTCTATGATATATCCAAAAAGAATTTGAAAAAGGGACATCTAGTTTGGCAGGAATTTGCAATAAGACTAGCATATTGACAGCAAATTAGCTTTCCACTACACCTACATTCTCCTATGTAGAAACCATCTTTGTAGAACTCAAAAAGCATAATAAGTAAAGAAATGCAAATAGAGAACATTTAAATCACTCCAGGTTTATACTCACTGCAGCATGCAACAAGTTTCATGCAACTCTCATCGGCAGAGTCACAGGAACAAGAAGAAAAATAGCAATGGTACTGACAAATACACCTGGACACAAATGCTCACTATGATTTATCCAGTGCAATTCCAGTATACAGAACTTAAGGATTGGAATGAAATGTCTATATGGGTCCAATAGTTTGAGAGACAGTGACCAAGAAAGAGAGCATAATATCAGTGTGAGATGGGTGGTGTTTAGTACTCATGTACATTCTTACAGAAAAGATGCCACTTTGTCTGAAGCCAAAATTGTACAGCATGGGCATTCTGGATACTGCCTTCTCTAAGTCTGAAACTCAGAGAGTGTCAAAGAAAACCGAAAATCTTTTGGACACAAATAAACAAAGAGTGGGATGGACAATGCTATGGACCACATTTCAGGAGAGCTGAACTGCCACGTGCATTTGGCAACATAAAATATGTTTGCAATGGATTCTGCACTGGGATGCTGAGATAACCAGGCTGGCTTTAGCCATGTAGCACCCCAGGAAGGTTATGGCACAGGCTGTCCTAAATATAGAGAGAAGAATTAAATGCAAGGAAGGAAAGTATTTTCCTGAGATTTTGCACACAACTGTGGGAGAATAATAATCTTTTTTTGGGAATGCTCCTCTGCAAGAGGAAATTTAAAGATGATAGTGTTGAGCTGGACTGAGTAAAATTTCTATAGCATGTCTAAGGAAATTCTGTTTGCAACTCTCTTTTTATTACCTCTTACATGCCTCGCAAGTACCTAGTAACAATAAGCTTCAGGCATTCTGGAAATGCATACTTGGAATTATTTTAACCGGGTTCTTTTTTTATGTGCTTAAATAAATATTTAAAAGTTTCTTAAAATACTACAATGTAAAGAGAAAATAAATGTGAAATGGGCAGAGCTAACAGAAAAAGAAATGTGAAGACATTTCCCCCCTTCTTGACTTGGATGCAGAATAACACATGCTCTAAAGAATAAACCATCAAATACTCTTTATATGTAAGCCTTCTCTCACTGGTTGCAAGTAAGCTACAAAAATTCTTATTGACTGCACTGTGGAAGGATCAATGCCACTAACACCTTGATATTTGCTCCCACTTTCCATTTACTTTTCACCTGTGACTTTAAAATATAAGTGACAATGAAGCATTGTCTCTATGGTATATAAATAGGAGCTTATTTCCTGCATTTACTCTGGTTTTCTTAGGGGAAAGGGGATTTACAGTTAATAACAAATCCCGTTCCACATTTGGATTATTCCTGTGTACAGTAAAAACTCCATGAATTTCAAATAATGCCAATTTCCATCTCTTCAGCAGTAGAGGCGGTGGGGGCTCTGGTACGTGCCTTTTATCTCAGAACTGTAAGTTCTGTGGTAAAGGACTCGGTCATAAATAATCCCAAGTGTCCCCCAGGCCAGTGATAAGCAAATGCCTGCAGAAAGGCCCTTGCTCCCTAATCTTCACTGACCTGTCACACTGCACTGAGATGGTCTCCACAGCTGGTGAGAGACAGCTGAAGGCACAGTGGGTGCTGCTGTCCTGGTCTTTGCTCCCTTGGCACGTGCAGAAGTAGCACGGGAATGTCCACCATCCTTGATTGCTACAGCTAATGGATGGACATATGGAGCATGAGTTAGCTGATTACCAAGCCTGTCTTTTAACAGTATCTTATCAGCTGGCAGCAACTTGCAAAAGGAGCCGAACAGACAGTATTAATCCTACACCCCAACATTACATAACTGACATCTTCATAGGAGGGGAAAGGCAAATAAAGAGAAACCCAGCCTTCGGGTTTTTTTAAAATACATTTCTGATTAAAACACTTTTTAATAAAGAAAGTAGAACAATAAGATTATATTGCAACTTTAACAGGCAAATTTGTTTAAAACTATGACAAACTCTGGTAGTGGCAGAGATAACCTTTAGTTTGCCTGCTAGTATATGCCCTCTGTTTAATAGTTTTGCCAGGTTTCTTTCTGGGACGCCCATTATTAGAGTGTACTAATATTCACTTAATCCTACTACACCTAATTATATATCCCGCTTAACCAGTATCTTACTCTCTGCCAACAGTATTAAACTTAATGAAATCTATCAGTACTGAAGACTCAAATGATGGCAGTTGCTATCCCTACAAAGTAATTATAACCAGTAAAGATCACACGTGTGACGTTACAGTAGCAACGTCTAGAGAGTGGGAACAGCATGGTAATGATATTCAAACAGGATCCCAGCACCCCCTCAACCCTGGAACCACTAATAACTTCAGCTGGAACAATTGACAGAGGGGAAATGAATCATTCCCTTTGACAAGAACAAAACTATATTAAAATGTAATAGTTTATTAAACAACCGACTTCAGAAGTTAAATTACTAAATTGCATCTCCATGGGTTTTAAGAAGTACTGTCTGATCACAATAATGGATTGCCTACAAACTTTTATCTTAGCCATCGCCTCCAGAGTTGCTGTATTTAATTATTTAAACATTGTATTAATGAAACATGTTATACTGGTAAGAAAACTACTTTTATCACAACACATGAAAGACGAAAAATATAATATGTGGTTTACACTGCACAACTGCATTTGCATCCTCCTTGCAAACAGCAAAAAAAGTCTTCTCCCCAATCCCCTCTTTCCAGCTGCTCTGCCTGTAAGGATTTGCGGAACTAATTTAATGGCTGCCATTGTTCTGGATTCTGACTTGATTTAAAAAAAAAAAGAAAAATAAAAAAGAATAGAAACCATTTAAAACATTTTGGTGCACCTGTTGTGCTGCATTATGACTCACTGTGATTTCAATTTATGTCACATGAGAACATGCCACTGGAGCACCAGACTGCATCATGTGCAAAAACCCTAGCAGTGCTGGAAATTGATGTCACATCACATTTGATAATGCGTGTCTATACATAGAAACAAGAGGACTAAATTAAGACTAAAAAAAACCCCCACCAAAACCAAAGGAAAATAGACGTGGCACAAATGAAGTTAGGCAGAACCATTCTGATTTGTGCCTGTGTCCATTAGAGGCTGTAAACCTCTGCTGCATGATGAAGACCACTGTCACTTGAGCTATTGAGAACTGAGTAGCAATAGTAGATTGTTATCTTTTTCTGGTGGATCAGTCACATTTTAAGTGGGTTTCAGGTGTTTGTTGACATTAGAGGAATGCTGTAAATTAAGAAAACTTGGAAAGATTCCATATTCTGGATAGAGGTGGGGTCTAGAGATAAATACTTCTGCCTCATCTCTGCACAGAGAAACACTCTCCCCTTTCATTTGAAGCCTCTTCCTCGGGCTCTTTTCTGGTCCTGTCTTCTCCAGCTGCCATCGTGCCTCTCTCCTTGACCAACTGTCCCAAGATGGATAAAACAATTTGGCAAAATGCTCTGGAGTACATGAGAAACCAAAACTTACGTACTTAAATGGAAAATGCAGAAATGAACAAAATATTAATCATATGAGCTTGCAGTTAAGCACCTTTGAGAGCCCTTAAGCAGAGAGACTTGGCTTGGAAACCTGCACTATGAACACACTCATTGAATAATCATGTTTTGTGGAAGGAGATTTCAAATACACTGCAGAATCCTGTACAGAAGAATCAGGCAGTGCTTTTTCTCCTCATAAGGCATGAGACAAAATATGCCTTTGCAAAGCACATTTTGCAGTGCTGCAGCCTCTTTGTTGGAAAAATGGCGACAATAATATTTCTCTGCCTTACAATTGTATTGCAAATGCTAATGATGACAAAATTCTGCAAGAAATGCTTGGAGAGCATTTAAAATGCTAAAAATGCTAAAAAGCCATTCCTTAGCTTCCTAAACAGTGTATTAAAAATCTAACTACTATTACGTAGCAGCCCTTTACAGCCAGAAGAGCAGATGCACTATGGATTAAACCAATTAAACCACCCTTTTCTTAAGGAAGAAAGAATAAAATTATGATCTGGGTTCTTCTTGGTACCAGCGATGCTTCCAGTGATGTACTGTGTCCACTTTTTGACCACTGGCCTTAAAAAGAGGTGTGTAAAACTTGGAGAGAGGAGGTCAGAAGAGAACAAGGATGACCAAAAAACAAGACATATGAATAAAACATGTAGGGATTGTAGATTTAGATTCTATCTAAAAGTAAAGAAGACTGAGAAAGAAATGATAGCAACTGAGAGATATGTAAGGGAAAGATTAATCTGTATGACAAGCCCAATGTGGTTAGGACAAGAAGTAATAGCCTTGAATTACAGCAAGAGGGATTTGGGTTAGACATTAAGAAAAGATTCTAATTGTAAGAAAAGAAAAGCACTGGAGAAGAACACTTACCTCACCTAGGGAGACTGTGGGATCTCCACTGCTGGGAGATTTCAAGAACAAGTCAGGCAGATGTCTTCCAGGCACATTCAGGTTCCTGCCTTTTACAAGGACTAACTGATAAAGAGAGTCCTGTTCCTGTTTTAAGTTTTACTGTCTCATTTGTACAAACAGTGAGAAGTGGTTAGTTTGTGTGAGAGCTACAGGGACCAGCCACTTCATGTGTGGAAGTCATTAGTGAAAACCAAGTTTAATGGATCTTCCAAAAAAATATTCACCTGCAGTTCAGTGTGGGAAGGTGATAACCTATTGCTGAGTGAATCCTGTTCTCCTGACAGTAAGAGGACCAGGAAATTAATTCTCCCTGGAAATTTCTTTCTGTGTGGTAGCCAAGCCTGCAGGATGACGTTTTCAGGGCTGAAATCCCTCCATGTACAAGCAGTTGTTGGAAAGTAGCTTTCTGAAGACTGAACAGATGGTAGAAGGGTCAGGATGCTGGTGAACTTGTGCTCCTGGAGGATAGGAAGGAGCATGAGATCTTGGAGGATGTGATTATGTTGTACTTTTCTGTATGGAAAAAGTGTCTTATCCCAGACTGGACAAGTAGGTGGGTTCAGGGGTTGTAAGGACATTGGGTGTCAATAATGGCATGACGATACTGAGACCATGAAAATGACAGAAAGTGCTGTGGCAGACAGAGTCCGTTCTGAGGTATTCTCTCTGAGTTTAGTGTCAAAAGACAGATTATGGGTCAGCTGGCAGAACTGTATGCTGACGCCCAGATGGGACATGTGGGTTGGGACCCCTTAAGCTGGTATTCCTGACATGGCTTCTGTGTCATTGAACTGTGTCTGGAAAGACAAACAGTGCTTTGACTTCTGTGGGGTGAAGGAGCGACTACAGGGCTGGAAAAGGGCCAGGAGAAAGGGTCTCTGCAGGGAAAGTGTGACTTACGGAAGACTTGAACTCAGGCAGGACTTCCACTTAGCTTCAGTTCCCTCCACATGACATGGCTCATGGTTTTTAGTTGCTCTCTTGCAGTGAATAAGCCTCAGGTGGAGGAACACATCCAACTAAGATTCACCTGCTGCACCTGTTTCCAACAAGATTCACCAAGATTTCCTCATGGGAAAATTCTGGTTTACCTGGGAGATAGGAGAAGCAGACTACTATGGCTTTGAGTGTATGAGGTCCATATATGATGCAACCACTGTGTCTAGGATCACTGTATCTACAGGTCATGTAATTTACAGGTAGCCTGTGTACAGAGAGTGGCTGTTTATCCAGGGTTTCTGTATGATAGCTCCTTGCTCTAACTGAATTGTGAATACCTGGAAATACTGAGCAAATGATTAGTGTCCACGTGTTGTACTTGAAGCAGAGAAGTAGAGAAAGAAGGCATATCAGTCTTTTTTACAGGCCTATAGTATCACTGCATTTGAATTTTTTAAATGCATAATGACTTTCTGCAGAGCATGACTATGAAAGACAGCTTTGGGCACAGTGGAAAAAAAAAAAAAAACAGGAAAAAAAGCAGGGTAGGATCAGTGAAAACCTACACGTATAAATATATCTAGACTTCAGAGACTGGTGAGGACCCACAGAGGATAAGGGGAGAATGAGAGATTTGATGAAAAGAAGTAGTCTAAGGGACATTCCTGTTGTCCCACCTGAAGGTCAAATACAACCAGTGTCAGGGAGGACAGTTAAGATAATGGAGGAAACTGACATCCCCAGTCAGGGAAACAAGGTCACTGTTCTTACAGAGATAAGATTGCCTTGCAATGGTGTTGCACACCAAGCTGACAGACTCTCCAGGATGATGATTCAGGAAGGTGCATTTATTGCAATACTAAATTCACAAACCACTCCACGTTAAGAGCATCTTGTTTTCTGACATCCTTTTGGAAGGTCAGAGAGCAAACTGATGTGACAGTCAGTCATTCCACATGAAGTAGTAACTGTTGGTTTCATCGGTCCCATGCTGTAACTGCGCCTATGCTCTTAGCAGAACCACCACAAATATTTTCCTCCTTCATTTTGCTTTATAGCATCCTTCCTAGATAATCTTAAATGAAGATGAGACTCACAGACAGAAGGAGAAGGATGAGAAGATTTCTGTTTTGAACAGAAAAGGCAAGAGCAATACAGAGAAGAGGTGAAATTCAGACAGGTTTTTGTATTTTTTTGTACCTCTGGTTCAAGTGGACCCTCCAATCCTCATGGTGCTGTAGAGCTGCAGCCTTTGGGCAGTGGCTGGCACGAATGCAGTATAACCTTCGGTGCAGATCTGTTGGAAAGACTGCACAAAATTCTGTCCTCTCGATCATATAAGAAACTGGAGCAAAAAGTTTCCCTTCTCCAGCTTGTTTTTTTAGCCACATAATCAACTCTGTGCCCCAAGGACTTTTGCCTCTGCTTTATCTCGGGACCTTCTCATGACTGTTTCTCTCATTTTCTCCTCTTCTCCTAGTTTGCTTCCCCCTTCAGTGAAGCAAAACTCGGTCACTTTTAAACAACCTACAACCCCTGTTTTTCCCCACTAGAAAACCCCATGCTGCATTCATCATGGGCTGTGGTTACACATTTGGGGGCTGAAGTTGACTTGAACTCCTTTTAGCATAACAAATTTGGGAGGGCAGGAGTTTGGAAGAGCGGGGTCCTCTTTGTCAGTGCACAACAGCATTGTTGCTTACTGAGTCACCACTACAAGAGAACAAGGAGTCACCCAGCAATGAGGATTTGAGGCCAGATTATTGACAGTTGCCTATAGAGCATTTTGTTCTTTGTGTTCCGGGGAGTACATACCGCTTTGGGTACCCGCTGACGGCCAGTCCTCCATTCGGGAGAGGGAAGGTGTGATATTACACTTCTGCTTTATCCAACTTGTCCTCCAAGTGGTAAATATGTGTGTGTGGGTATGCACATATGCAAAGCAAACTTAAAATAATTTATGAAGGAATTACAAAACCCAAGATGCCATAATCTTGCTTACTAAAGAAAAGAAGAAACCAAAATTCCCCTCCCACATATGAGCAGCTAAACATTACTGCACTTCAAAATACACCTGGGAAAAAAATTAAAGCACTGGATTTAAATACACTAACAAACTTACACTGCCTTAAAACAACGTTCTTGAGGACTTCAGCCAGATCAGCTACTCATAACATTCTCCTGTTTTGCCAATATATTATGCTATAAGAAAACGTCTGTAAATCCTGGTGTAACAATATACTCTGGATTATGTTTCATTCAAAAATTTTTCAATAAACAATCTATTAAACACATTGGATACAACATATGTCAGTGTTAGGAAATGGGGTACAGCTTTGCTCTGCTGATGAAGCTGAGGAAGGAAGTTATTCACCATGGTCCTGTCCTACCTTTGTCGTCATCCCCCGCACCTGCCCCTCCCCCAATGTCTTAGAGGTGCCCACAACTGTCCCTGCTTTTCAGTTTTCTTTAATTGACCAATTCTGGCATCACATCTTAACTCGAAAATAAAATATATCAGCCAAATTAGAATGGTGTTAAAATCAGGTGGAATCAGACAGTCTACAGTTTTAAACACAGACTTATTTTTTATTATAAGAAGCAACATTTATGGCCAAGAAAGCTTTAAAACCCTTTTTTCAAGACTGTTTATCTACATTTATTGCCTGGACATCTGGTTTTGAATTAGGGTGGGGTGAGAGTTGGTGTGGGTAAGCTGTGAAGTGAAATATTGATCTTCATCAAAATTATCTGATGTGGTAGTTTAAGAGTATCGTACTGATGCTGTAAAAAGAGGTGTTGACAATATATATCGTATTTAGCAGCATTAGGGTAAGGTAGGGATATTGCACTGTAAATTTCCTATTTCTTAATGAACACGTACTACTACTACCTTTGAAACCGGGAGGTAAACTGATGCATTTATCTCATAGCTTGCAAATATCACACAGAAATACATCTTAAAATACACCCATAATGACATTCTTGCTATACTTTCCAAGGAGTTTTGTCCTGTGAATTGTCTATAAACTGCCCTTTTAACTCTCCCCATAAATGTTCCCCCAAATTCTCAAAGGTAGTATGTAGGGAAAAGTGCTTATTAAAATAACATGGCAGGCCTGACTGGAACTGACAGAACCAAGAATTTCATGGCTAAGATCGAAACTCCATCTTTGAGACACCCCGTTGTGCTTTGTTGCATTTTAATAAGTGTTCATCTGACCCTCTGCCAGTTAATTATGGGGATCTTCAGAATTTTGTTCTGGCCCCCTTGCTCTTCAGTACTGATGTGCTTCTTTCACTTCTATTTTTAGGGACCTTAAGGTGAGTTATCATTGTTAACCTGATAACACCCAGATCTATTTTGCTCTTTTAGCTGATCCTACTGAGGCAGCTTTTAGTCTTTTCATCTTTACCTCCCTAAAGCGCAAATTGGGATCCTAACTGAATCTCTTAAAAAAGAAAAAAAAAAGGATAAAATAAAAGAAAGACAGAAGAATCACAAAAATTAGATCCTCATCTTCCTTCTTTCCATCAAACTACAAAAAATAGCTCCACATTTTCAGTTCCATTAACTAAAAATCTGTTTATGATTTACAGCATGGCCAACAGAATTGAGGTACTAGTGGATCTTATTTAACCATTTCTTTTGCTTTTTTCCCCTCTTATCCTTTTAAAGTTAAGTATTTCAACTTACTTTGGATTTCCCGTGTGAAAATAGCAAGAGATTGAGAGGATACCGTAAATCTTCCCTCAGCTCTATCTCTCTTGTCCCTATTTTAAGGTGTAGGAATCTCCTTTTATTACCTCTACAACAAGAAGAAATACACATACTAGGAAAATTTTAATTCAGAGGAGAGAGAGAGAGAGAGAGAAAGAAGCAAAATAATAAAAACCTACGTAAGAAAATGTTGCCTAATACCTCCTGTGGCTGCTCTCTGCAACAAGATTTTGAGGTTATTCCTGAAAGAAACATGGGTTGGAGAATGAATTAATTTCCTCTGAAGTGCAGCCTGTCACCCACGAGGAGACATTGCTCTGCCTGGCAAAGTAAAGGAACCTCAGGAGGGGACAGAAGCAAAGCTAGACATCATTAAAGAACAACAAAAAATTGTGATTATTTGGAGGTTCCTGGATACAACGACAGTAGAGACTTTTTTTCAAAACATTGTAAACAAACATTGGTATTGTTATACTTGTCTGAAACACTCCTCTGAATCTTCTGAGATTTGTCCATCACTAGAAAAATTTAATGAATACTATTTTACCAGTGGAATTTTCCCATTGAATGCAAATGATTCCAAAAGTTTATTTTCAGAATGTTTCATGCTTGCCTTTGTCAGACAGCTGGTAGAGGGAAAGGGTTTCAAAAATAAAGAAAATTATATATAATGAATAACCAATTGCAGTAGATTCTAGGATACTAAATGTATTTTTATTGTGAGGACATAATGCGGCTATAACCTAACCTTCTCCACCCCCATAGGGTAAAGAACAGTTAATGAAGGAGAGGATGCTTTTATTAATCTGCAGTCCATTTATGTGCTATATAATATTCATTAGACATTCACACGTAATTTCTTTCACCCACCCCATATTTTGTAGACAAAAATATTTTTTCAACTGTTGATAAGAGTGATAAATAGCTAACTAACATACACTTTCTATTTTTTCAATATAATCAATAAAATCTTAACATGTTTGTAGGCCCTTACACATGGGAGGTCAAGGTGCATTTTGTTTTGAGAAAATCTTTCAAGATTTGGACTATCACAACTTCAAACTTCTGTTCTTTGAACTTCTCTCAAACTGTACTTCTTAGAAGCAGTATCCCTGGATGGATGGATGGATGGATGGATGGATGGATGGTGGGTTTGCAGCGGTGTGTATATGATTTTCTGGTTCCTTCTTTCTTTTTTTTTTTTTTTTTTACAGTTTCCAAATTTCCTTCTCCATTCTCTGCTCAGGAAATATTAGGTTTCCAATGTAGCTGCTGGGCTAAGCACTTTGGTTCTGCCTCTACTCCTAAACAAAGTTAATGCCTGCTTGTTAGCTCTGCTTCTTTAGCTTTGGTCCAGAGCTGGTTTTCTGTTTACACTTAGACATTTGATCGCTATTTAGATTGTTTTGCTAGATTTTAATTTAAAACAAGAATTATAGAAAGAATAACTCTTTATAGTAAAGAATACCTCCCTAATTCTGAGAAAACCCCGGCATTCTGTGGACAAGAAAAGCAACTTTCTGAAAGCCTGGAACATTATCAAATGAAGGTTTAAGTGATGCCATTCATTTTTAGAGATACTGTTGCTCTAGTGAACTTCAATGGTAAGCCTATGATTAACTTCACCTTTTCTATTTTTAAAAATAAATATCTAACTTTGATTTTTTTTTTTTTTTTTTTTATTTCTAGGGAGATTGGGTAAAAATATCTTAAACCAAAGCAGTTCTCCTCCTCACCCCTTTTGGACTGTGAACACAATGGGTTCCTATGCTCATACTTGCTGACAGGATATTATTGCTTTCCTTTGATATATAATTTTATCGTATCTGCTCCTAGTCAATTGCCCTTTGATATGTAATTTTATAGTATCTCCTACCAGTTTCTCAGATCTTTTTTATTGGTGTTGGTCAAATTGGGTGTATAAAGTAAGAACATCAGTACAAGGAGTTAGAGTCAAATGAGAATGAGTGGTCCATTAATTCTGCTGGTAGGTCCCAAGCCCAGTGTTACGGAAGATTTATGCCACTTTTTTCAAAGGTTTGTTAATTAGTCTGTCCCTGACTTGCCTGAAGGGCTACTGCCAAATCTTTAGGCCCTGATTCTAGAGCCATATCCTTTTGTCTGGGATCCTACTGACCTCTCTAAGTTTTTAGGCAGATACTAACATCATATGACTGTGAATTTTTTCCAGGAGAATTTCCTAAGACCATGAGTTGTGGAGTTGCTGAGACTTTCCAACGGACCTGAAATCAGCCAATTATTATGTAGACCCTCATCTTCTATGTGGTGATGCTAACAACATCTACCCATGTATCACTGCTGGGCCCCAGGTGACAATGCCCCAAATCTCTCTCTAGCTCTGTGTATGCATCAATGTATGTATCTGTATATAGACATATACATCCATACACATATATGCCAGCATCATGTAGGTAACTTACATACAATTATTCATATATATATATATATATATATATAAAACAATTACTAGTGGGCACTTGTCTCCTGAGCACATTCATCTAGTTTTCAATGTGCCATATATTCTCTCTTTGGGATGATCTGTTTTTTCCACAGGACTCTGGGCACAGATGGGACTTAGGTAGAGTCATGTCACCTCATTCAGGTAAAGAACAAAAAGAGAGAGAAAAGTCAGAGAGCTGAGAATTATGAAACTCTTTGCATTAAAAAATAAACACATAAGTAAATGTTACATGCCCAAGTATCTTGCAGTGGGTTTGTTTTTTTTCAATTACAGTGTGATAGCAGTAGCTGCTTTGGGATGTTGGATCTTATTTCTTTATTAAGCACACAACTATAAATAAGGAGGAATACTGCTAAGTCCACTGAGGGCAGCCTTATAAGACTATCTAAGAATGAAGTCTTCGCTTCTGGACTTCAGGCTAGCGTTTTTTACAGTTTTCTTTCTGTGGGAGTGATAAATGCAAAACTAACTTCCAAAACCCACTCACTCCTTTCACTGATCCAGAATATGACCACGAGATACAGCTCTAATAAACCAGTCTAAAAAAGGAACTTTGATCTCCTAAGAACACTGGAACAAAGTTTGCATTAGTCCCTGGTTAAATACAACTGTTACATAATTAATAACAAAACCAGAACAGAAAGTACATTCTGGAGCTAGGATTATTTTCCTTTACTGTAATGAACATCACAATTAAAAAAAAAAATACTTCATCCCTGGAAATAAACAAACGGTACTTCTATTAATTGCCTTGAGTATTTTTTATAAAATCATTGTCAATTTCCAAGTGATCCATGTGTACTGGCTTCTTTAATTATTTATTTTTTCCCAATACAGCTACTGACATAATATATACGCTTCGTGCCACAAAAAGCCAGCCTGGACTGTGAGTTCTGACATAAGGGAACTAGGATACGCTGTTGCACAACACCTAGAGCTTAGTTTCTCTTAAAAACTTGTATTTAACTGTTAAAATGAAATTATGGCAAATGTGAAGTTGGAATTTATTTTTACAAACTCTGATTAAAATGAGTTGGTAACTTGGAAAACATCCCAACGATACCTAAGGGGTGAAGCAGGAGGATTAGAAATACTGAGGAAAAACCACACAGAACTGATTATTTTCCCGCCATTTCCATTTAAAAAAAGCTGTAGCTCTTGTTTCTTATAGGTATAGTCTCTTAGAAGCTTCAAATGTGTTAAAGAAAATGTGGCATCACTACAGATAGTTTCTTTAAAGTCTTCTCAAAGTGCATTTCACTTTGTAAAAATCTCTGAACAACAGAACATGCAGGGCTAGATCCTGCCCTCTGCCATGTGCAGACAAGTCTGCTGGAGTTCGTCAAGGTTAATGTGTCCAGATGAAACTTGAATTTGGCCTACCCTTCTTAACAGGGTAACCATTGAGGCATCTTATTTTTACATCTTTTTTTCTCCAAACTTTTGTTGGATGAACCCTCACTTATCTTTTTTCTTTTAATTTTTTTAAAATTAATGGCTACAAGGAAAACTTTCAGCTCACAATACTCTGCCATATAAAGATCCACATGGTTATGCCAAGGGCCCCCTCAGAAATTCAGAAACTGAAATATGAATCAAGTTAGAAGCTGAAAGTTGTGTGTCATGGATTTGGGGAATAAAACTTGCTAAAATGAGCAGACAGTGTTATAGTGACCATGTATGTTCCATGGGACTTTTCTGAACAACCTGCTGTTCCTAACATTGCCTACTACAAAGGCATGTTGCAAATAATAACAACTTTGTGTTTGCAAATCACAAAAGACCTAAATTCCCATATAATGTCAGTGCTCTTTAGGATAGGCTACATATTTTTGAATAATTTATAAGGATTGAATTTTTCTTTGGAGTTATAACTGTTTTCTACCTCACTAAGCAAACAGGACATTGTCCATATTGGAATACATAGTAATCAAAATTAAAATTTGCCCTTTGTCTGAGGCAAATTTTATGCTAATTTTGTTTCACATCCAAAACTTCTTCCCCCCCCCCCCCCCCCCCCCCGCCAAAATATTCTTAGACAAGGGATAGAGTATCTTTGACAGAGAAGCACTCTTTGGAGGAGCAAGTTTGCATCGTAAGGAGTCTTTCAGGCATCCTGCTGCCCAGTCCAAAGGCTAAGCCAGTGGTCATACCCCCAAATGCCACCACTTTCTCAGAAAAACGGGGGCAGCAGCAGCAGTAGCAAGGAGCAGGCTGTGCAGTCTCTCCTGGAATGCAAACTGGCTTGAAGATAAATACTAATATTTAGAGAGAAAAATATTTACTGATATTCCCCTAGCCAAACACGGCAGCTGCAGCTATAAAGCACGTGAAGATGGCAAAGCAGCCAGACCCCTTCCTACGAGTGTTTTCGAATTTTTTATTTCCTCTCCTAACTATAATGGGTGACTGCTTTCCTGCCTAAACAGCTCTAAAGGGCTATGAAAACTGAAAGTCCTTCAAAGCTGTTAAATGTTTCCTCAGATTTACAATAAAATTCTGCATCACAAATCTCCTAGTAAAATCTCTGAAGCATTGCAAGCAGTACTTACATAATTTTCCCGTTAAGTCAGTATTTGTGTATTCAACACCTAGAAAATAAGGAAAGTGAGCGCGGATAGGGAAGGGGAAAAAAAAACAAAGGCGGGGGGGGGGGGTGTGGGGAGTTGGGGGTGGGAGGGAAGGGGGGGTGGGGGAAATAAAAAGCCTACCCTGAAACAGCCATGCAGCTATTAAACATATGCCAAAGTAAACAATAGTGTGAGGGTCTGCCATAGCTTTGCCCTGCAGGTAGACGGCAGGCGGCACAGAAGGAAAGCGAATGGCAAGGAAAAGAGAAAAGACGGTGGTACAGGATGTGGATGAGATGCCGAGCCCTGAGAGCATGAACGGCCTGATTGTGATCCTCAAGTCACACCATCAGCCATGCAAAACAGGACATACCTTTCTGGCTTGCTGGTTCTGTCGGCTGAAACAAAGCAGTCCCATTCTCTGCGGGAGGCCAAATCAAAATGAAATTTTATTTAGTCTGCACTGTCCCCAGATTGGGTTTCAGAATGACTGCTTTAGGAGATAGCATGGATGTGGCTGATGCATGCTTTGCATATGAAACTGCAATGGGGGGGGGGGGGGGGGGGGGAGAAGAAAAAAAAAATCTACATAATCAAAAAAATCTGTGCTGTGTGTACGGCAAAAACCCCCTGGACGTTAGTGAAGCAGCTACGATGGAGGTTTTAAAAAACGACCTTTCTGAATAAAATGCACATTTGTGCTCTGCAGTACTATTTTCAATAAATATATAATAGATCATTTTGCATGTAATTATTCAGAAGCTGCCCTGAGAGACTGAAATATCAAATAATTTTTCTTTTTTTTTTTTTTTAAATCGTGGAGCAGAATTACAGTTTGGAAACAAATGCAGAGAAAATGTGTATCTAAAGAGGATTTCTGTGTCTTGCACTGGCTGGCAGTGATTGCACCTTAGAATCCTCTTCAATTTAATGTTTTGTTTAAGTCCCTGCTTCCTAGAGTACCCGTAGAAAGGCCTACTGCAGTAAAGAACATCTGCTTTCTGTACCACCGCTCTAATGCATTCCACCTTGCACTTTTAGGAAAGGATCCATTCCTTGATTAGGCACACTTAATTTTACAGACTATTAATAAATTTTAAAAAAAAGATCATCAACTGATGGCACAGTATTTTCATTAGAAGTTAGAAATAACTTACAAAGGCAAGGAATAGCCTGCCGAATATACAGGGCATACACCATGTAATGCCTTTGTTGTCAGTTATGCTGCAAATGAGATTTTCAAATAGGATTTGCAGAGCCAGGGCAGTGATCAACACAGTGCAACATCCAGGAAAGGGAAGTTGAGCACAGTATTCTGTGAAACAAGGGGGCAGAAGGGAGCCTGTTTGTAAATATGTATTATTACCCAAAGAAAACACTTATCACTGCTTGATTTTGCTACACCAGCTACTTGGAACTAGGCGATACCAATAATTTTGTAGGTGCGCATCTGCGTGGGCACGTGTGCTCATGTTCATCTGCGTGCAGGGCGTGCAAGGCTGTAGTCTGTGCACATGAACACTGTAAAAGACAAGTAAAAGACAGAACAAACAATGCACATGTTTTCAATTGACAGATATTTCTCTGCTAAAACAAGCAGTGGTAATACTGTGCTCTGTAGCATATGGACAGCTAAAGTATGGGAAGGAAAAAACCACCCCAACAAGCCCACCGTCATAAAATCTTTAAGAATGCAAAGGGCATAACGATCCCCAAATAAACAATCTAGATAAAAACTTCCAGGAATAATGAGATACAGTGCAAATCATTCACACAATGTGCTTTCACAGAGCAATGACGGAAGTCACTGACAACAATGCGACCATGTGCAGATACTCCTTGGAGAAATAGTCCAGCAAATTTTGTAATTCCATCTTCTGTGCTTTGCAGGCTGAGTTTGAGACTCACTGCAACAAAGTGTGCTAGAATATCAGTGCTTTAAAATTAAGCTTTGGGTATTATGGAAGGTAACTTCAGAATGAGTTATCCTATTGCTATTTAAAGCTAGAAATCCACAAGGAGCACAGTGAAAAATATAACATTTGTTCTCCTTATGTCTTGGAACAACTGTTTTTATATTTGTAATCCTAACTGTTGTTCCAAACAAGATATTCAGATAGTCCCCAGCCTCATGCTGTATCATATTTATTCTGATATATATCTTACAGAGAAGCTTTGTCTGTACTGAATTAATTTGAGTTTTTTGAGTGTTATTATTTTTATAAACGCTGTTTTTTTTCTCACAGAACTTCCCACTTTAGGGAAAAAGAAAGATGTGATTGCTTTAAAAATAGAAGACCAAAAACAAAGCTAGTATTCCCAAAATTCAATGCACCTGGCATTCACTTTATACCTAATAAGCATCCGTGAATATGCAAATGTTCAATGTCTCCAGTAACCTCATTAATTTATTCCTCAGGCAATCAAAGAATGTGAACCAGTCCTCTGCTACTAATACTGGAAGTGGTACGCTGCTCAGCATTGCTAGAATCAGCTGAAAGCACATTCTGCATATTGAAAAACTGTTTCATCTTTCTTCCTTCCTTCACCACCCTAATTCAAACAAAGACTTCCTACCTCAGTTTACATAGCTGACAGCAAAAGTTGAAAAATGCCAAAAAATAATTAAGACACACACACATATATATCTCCACGTGCACACAAGCACACTAGGAAGATAAATAGTTTAAAGAGATCTCAACAGAATCCCAGTTTGAAAACCACCTGAGTTTTCTTATTTATTTATTTGGAGAGGGGGGAGCTTGGGCAGGAGGCGGGGGGGGGGGGGGGGGGGAGGGGAGGAAGAAATGACCTACCTCCTACTCGGCAGAGCAGCTGAATAATCTTTTCCTTTGCCCACATTAAAAGCCCTGAATAATGTTTATAAAATGTTAGGGAATCCCGGTAGGTTTCCTATTTAACAAGCCATGTATGACAAATCACAGTGTAATGTACTACGTTCTTAATCTTTAATTAGAATGTGAATATCTGCGCGAGAACGCAGTTAACTTTGACACATTAAATCTTCTGGTTAAAGTGCCTTACAGGAAGTGCAAAGATGAAACACTGCAACAATCTACTGCCTCTCTCCATTCACCCAGACAGTTGGGGAAGGATGATAACATCTTGTAATACCTGCTCTGTAGTAATTAATCGCTGTGGTATTTAGGACCATTCAAGTAGACAAATATGACAGAGACAGGGACAATTAGGAACCTTGTTCAAGCTACATTAACTTTTCCAGCTATTACAACACAGCAGCTCAAGTTTGCTTGTAAAAGCTGCAGAGGGATTGTTATGCATTAGCCGTGCGATTATTAATGAAAGAAAAGGAGAATTGTGTTTATTGTAGTTTGAAAATTGCAAATAAATTTCAATTATCTGCTATGTCATTTTGTTAAACATGCATTCTGGAAATGCCTTTGTACACTAAATCATGAGCTACTTAGAGCAAACTAATACTAGAAAGCCTTTGGGAGATATAAAGTCAATATTTTTGTTGAACTGGCCTTCTTTCTTGTTGAAACTGGAGATAGACGGAGCTACCTGAAGATAGTTCAGATAGTTAGCAAACCCCATGGACACGCCGGCACTCACCGTGCCTCTGCGTACCAGCAGGCAATCGTCTCAGACTTGGACACCTTGCCTATCGAACGCAGGCTCTGCTCCACGAGAATGAGAAAGCTCAACAAGCTCAACTCCCTTACTGATTGCATGCATAAACTGCACACAGACAAATAAATAAGCAGCCCTCAAAACAAAAGCCCTTCGCCTCTTTCCCATTCTCACTGCAGTCATCGTCCGAACAGACCGAATGAAACACAGGGAAAGATTTGGGACCCAGTATGGATTATGTATTTTAAAGGTTACACGCCGGGCTTTACTTTCCCATCAATAAAGAGCAGCAAATGCACCGCAGATTGTAAAGTTTATGTTTCAGCTATATATTTGAGGCAGCAGAATTTGCCATTGCTCTTTGGTACCACACGCACACATATCGATTCTCAACAGTAGAGGAGGATGGGGAAAAAAACCCCATCGGAACTGGACAAACACTGCAAGGACTTTGGGATGAATATTCACTTGGCAGCTGTTTTCGTTGGGGAAAAAAAAAGTAAAAAAAAATTGAAATCACCTAAACCTGTGGCCCTTTTATGTTCACTTTCTATGAATATTTGAACTAGAGTTTCTTAGCAGCATGAATGCTCGCAGAAAGCTAATTTGAAAGTCATACGTGCGAGTGTTTGTGGAAAACGAATTCTAAATTTGCATGTGCAAATATTTGCACTGGGTATGCTGCCGTCTTCCCCCAGTCAGGGAGCAGCCGTGCTGCCACGTGCCTCGCCCCGCCAATCCCGCCCGAGGAACCCAGCTTGAGTTTCAAATATTGTGTCAAATTTGCCCAGTGAACTTGTTTACGATTCGAGCCCCAAAGTAAGGGAAGAAGAGAAGGAAAAAAAAAAAAAAAAAAGAAGTGTATGAAATGCACTCGAACAACAAATGTTTGCAGCGATGGGAGATGTGTAGCTGGGCATTTCGAAAGCAGAAGCAGAGGCATGCTGGCACAAAACAGAGTTAGGAAGTATTCGCTCCGCTCTGGTAAGGACGTTTTTGCCTCTTCTCCCCTTCCAGGGGATGAAAAAGAAAACAAAAAGGTAAAAATATTGTACAGGACAGGGAACATTCTCTGCCCTTCTGCCCTGTATGATCCACCTATTAAAATCCTACCCTTCAAATTCAAATAGGTGTGAGCCTCAAAGTGCTTTCTGAACGTGTGTAGGACCAAACTCCACTATTAACTTGCAGGTGAGGTCTTCCATGCTTTCTCTGTGGTGGTTGGGTTTTTTTTTTCTCAACTCCTCCCTCCCCCCCCGCTCCAATTTTGGTAGTTGCAAACTACGTTGCCGCATGCATGGCATCTTCTGAGACCTGCATCTTTGTAGTCTAGAAATAAAAAGAAAAAACAGCTTAGCCCGGCAGAAATCTGCATCCCCACCCCAGGATCCGTTGTCACAAAATGAAGGAGGGAGGGAGCCGGGGCGTGGGGTGGGGGGTTGGGGGGGAGAAGGGGGAAAGCAGCTCAGTGCACAGCAACAATTCCCCCTCTCAGCTGAGCTGCAATGATGTCAGCTTTCTGATTACAAACTGCTTATTTATGCTTCAACAGCTGCCAAGAGCAGCAAATAAGTGGCTAAAAGAGTGTCTAGACCAGGCATTCAGGCCTCTATTGTTTGCTGGTTGTTACCTGGTTGACAGCGATGGGTACAGCTGCCTGGTGTGAAAGAAAGCAAGGGATGGGGAGGCAGTGATTGACAGAAGGGCCCTCGGGGTCAGGCACAGCCAGCCCCGATGGCCCCATGGCTTTATGTTCCCGGCTCTAAAGGGAAAGCGATGGCTCTGCCTAGAGGTTGGAGGTGAAAGGAAATGTTTGAGGGTAATGAAAAAAATCCTTTAGCCAAATTTGTGATCATGAACAGTTACTCCGGGGAATTTAAGCCCGTGTTAGGCGGTTTTCTCTATATGCAGAAATGGTTGTTGGTAGCCATCGCAGGAATAATAATGTGTGGCATGCACGTGGGCAAAAATGTGCCTCTGTGCAGTCCTTCACCCGGGAGTTTGAAACTGTGGGTGGTTTTATTTTTATTTAGGTTAAAAACCCTGATAACAGCGCTAAAAACTGGTGTTGTGCGCTATGATATTCTGCTCTGTGGCTAGTGTGAGATGCAGTCCCAAGGTTTTCTGGAAAACATGCAGGTATTTGGAGGAAAAAAAAAAATAATAAAAAAAATATGACTTAGACAATGACCTATCAAAAGTTCCCATGTACTACTCACTCAGTGAACTCTCTTCATTTAGATGCTGGAGGGACAGTTTCTCTTAAAACAACTGGATGGGAACAGCTCTCCAGTGCGTAGGCTGACCGGAATCCATGCCTTTTTTTTTTTTTTTGCCTAACATAGAGATGTCCTCAGTCTGGTTCTGATCTCACACATGCTAGTGCGGTCCAGGCGTGACCCTCCTGAAGTCAGAAGAGTAGCATTGATTCAAGCCAACTGCAATGACTGGCAGGCTAACTGAATTTCTCACCTCCCAACCTAGCCTACCCCCATGGTGGGATACCGTTCAGTAAGGAGGCAAAAGTTCTCACAAGAACGAAGCCAATGTATTCTTCGTAATAGAACAACGGAACCAGATTCAAAAGTCTTGGAACAACATACAAAAACTATAAAGTAGGGTGTGCCCTGGGAAAAATTGCAGCTTTATATACGCTAGCATGTCCATCCCCATCTTCAGCCAAACACATGCAGATTAAGTTGCCGGGGCAGCCATGAGTAGAATTAATCTTACATTTCTGTTTGGCATTTTCTGACACCAGGCGAAGATCTATGCCAAGAAAAAAAGTTGATTTTCAGAGCTTGTTACATATGACAGAATTATTAAATGTTTTATGACCATATGGTATAATTTTTTTACTGTAGTATTTGAAATAGATTATAATTAACAAATGAGTAACCTTTCTCCAGTAAAAGATAAGAAAACACTAAAAAAAATAGTCTGGGCATCAGTAGCAGCTAGAGAAGTAGAAGTACAGCAGAGCACCTGAGCAGCACAAGCTTAATTTGGGTACACAGTTGGCTTTCTACATATCTGATGCAAAAGCTGTAACTAAAATGAAATCATGTTAAATTAGCTGTAAAAAATAAGTTGATTTAATTAAGCACAGAAAGACTTATTAGATATAATAAAATGATAAAAAGTCAAATGATGTGCAGTTACATTTCAGCTAACACTGCTCAACAAATCCACTAAATTTATTCCTTTCAATAATGATCTGTTTTGAGCATTTAATTAGATAAATAATATTTAATCACTTCAGCAAATTTGAACTAGAAAAATTCCTTGTCATCAGTGGTGACTCATTCTTGCTAATATCTACCTTTAAAGAAAAGGTAAAACTAGATGATCTTCCGGAGTGGCAAAGAGTATGAGACTAGCACAAATCTGTCTCTAGGCCTCATTAAAAATACAAGGTTTGCTAAACAAACTATTATTTATCGTGCAAAGTGTGCATATTTTACTGGGGAAGAGCATTCACGTTTGCCTCTTTTCAGCATCAGCACTATAAGTAGATGATAAGAAAAGATATTCAATAGAAGTCCTATAATTCATCATAATACTGTTTCATTTAATAACTACTTTGCTGAAGTGATTGGCATGATTACAGGAAAATTACTTCAAATTATTCATCTCTTATCTAGCATCTAAGATGTCCTAAACTTGCATGAGAGTTAGCATAATGGGACCTATTAATTACTAATGCTGCAAGTCCTTCACTACTTAAATCTCCTTTCTACCAGGTGTGCTGTGTAATGCAAATAAAGAAAATACAAACCAAAATGATCCAAGACAGTGTCACCCAAAGTGCAATAAATGAAATGCCAAGTGAAAAATCTATGGCCCACCCATCAGTTCAAAAGATCTAGATGTTAATATCTTTTAGTTTTTCTCTTTCTCCGTATTTCTCTTCCCCTCCTATGTTTGCAGGGGTGTGTACATGTGTAAAAACAAGCATGTGGAATATATTGTATTTATTTTCTACTCAGAGGTATTCATGTGCAAGACTGCTATAAAAGACAGGCTAAGTACATAGTCTCTGCCCTAAAGAGTACCTTTTCATCTCAAAACCCCATTCATCAAATGCTATCTGCTCAACAAAATTTACTCCTATGAGTAAACACTTTGAAGCAAAGGAGGATTATTATCTGCTAAGGGCAGAGAAGTTAGAGCAAAGATGGCCAGAAGCTGTATTTGTCCTCTCTGCAGTCTGGATTTAACAGCCAATGGGAATTAGAGCAGCCTTACACTTGCACCTCTGGCTTTCTAAGAGCC
Source organism: Porphyrio hochstetteri (assembly GCA_020800305.1). Taxonomy (NCBI): domain Eukaryota; kingdom Metazoa; phylum Chordata; class Aves; order Gruiformes; family Rallidae; genus Porphyrio; species Porphyrio hochstetteri. Next base: position 152,119,605 of record CM036905.1, on the reverse strand, counting down.
CCGATGAAAACCATCGCATCAGAAGCATGGGAAAGTTCCTTCCTATCCTTCTCTCTAGCCCACCTGTGACCTGCTGGTAATTCAAAGGGTGTCTATGCTGCTTTTTAAAGCCACCTAAGACCTAAGAGAATGTTCCCTGAGGGCCTGATGCTTCAGTATCTCACACCTCAGAAACACACTTCAACTGTGCAAAGGAGACCTATGTGGTTACAAGCTCTCATTAGCGCTGTGATAAACTTCCATCACAGGGGCAAGGCCATGAAAAATCCTTCCTTGTCTTCTTTACAGAATCCAACCTCAAGTCTGTCGTCAACTGTCCTCTCTTGTGGCTTTATTATCACAACCAGTAGCTTAGGTTCTATTAATTATGTTTGCCGCGTTGAAATAAAAGACACGGGAAACTCAAACCAAGCAAATCCAAAGGCTAAAAGGACGTAGGGACCCCACAGAAATTAGTTGTTACCTAGGTGTGGCAAGTGACCAAGCCTAAAGGCTTTTTGATGAAATCTAGCTTGGAATGCAGCCTCCACTAGGGAGGAAACTCACCTGAGTAAATTTCAGGTAGGAAAGAAAAGACTGGACTCTTAATAACACTATTTACCAGCAAATGTGGAACAGACCAGTCCCATGTACCTTACACAGAAAATCTAAAGGGGAAAGACCTTCTTGAATCCCACCTGATAAACTGTTGGTAGACTTTTTTTAGTGTATTCTGTACAAGAGACATATGCAAATATTTCTAAAGGTGCAAATAGTCCCAACGGACTAGGAAACCTAACATGAAAAAAGATTTCTGGCAGAACATTGCCTTAAAAAAAAAAAAAAAGTGTTTATTTTTTAAGGATAGGGACAGTCAAGCCTGTGCTTCTGTTCTGAATGACTGCACCACAACTAGCTTGTGGAATGCAGCAACTATAGCGTCTGAACGTGGGACAGAGAAGGTTAATCCTAAACATCCTTGCTTGTTACAAGTAAAAACTTTAAAAACTCTCTACTATTCACTTTTTCTCTTCAACTTGACAAACCCTTTTCAGATTCTCAGTACCACTGCTGAAATGGTATGAAGTCTTCCAGGACTGGTAAGCTTTTGTGGAGCCACACTGGTTTTCCTGTTCCAGTATAAACAAAAAACTGCCAAAGCGATGGTGCTATGAAGTGAAAGGGACTTCATCAATTCTCCATATACATCATGAATCCATAGTTATTTACTATATGGACTAAACTGATAGATGTTTAGTGTTTATAATTCTGTGACAACCAGTAAGGACTCTGGTATTACAGAGTAATATGCTGCCCAACTCCAAAAGTTAAAATTGTGTAGTTAAACAAAGTATTTGTAAAATACTCCCCTGGATTGCCAGGTACAATTATAACTGGCTTTTTTATACATTCCACAAACCTATTAGATGGCCAGTAGATCTGTTTTTCAGTGCTGGCTGTCAGCCATATTGTAAAAGAAAGACACAAATAGTTGTTGACATCACAAGCATCATTGTGATCTCAAGCTTTGCTGAGATCCTGCGGCCAGAACTGCTTCCCTTACGCAATGTCTTCCACATAGGCTAAGATGCCTTCAAAACTAGTCTGGGAATCACAGGCTAGTTTACCTTCTAGGTTACCTGCTGAAGATACCTCTCATCTTCCACCTCAGCTCACTGGAACCAGAGATTTATTGTATTTGTGCACACTTAAACAATATGGAGAAGTGATATCTTCTACATAACCACCTGAGCTTTTGCCTAACCTTATGAGATACAATAATCACCAATAAGATAGCTTGAGCAGCATCATATCGACATTGGCTTTCTAGGCACTTAAAATTTTGCCAAGACGATAGCGATTGAGGCTTGTTATTAATTTTTTTCCTCTTCTTCAGTGTATCTCCACCATTTAGGATGCCATGCATGTGACAAAACCACGCAAGTGATTTGCTTCACATAACTCCTTTATTACCTTACTTTGCAATGGTGACAAATGCTACTGCATAAAGGATACAGCAGAATGAAAATCAAATTAAAAAAAAAAATAATTAAAGCCAGCACCAGTTCCCATTGTTTACTAATAATAAGGGATATGCCTGAGAATACAAACTGATTCAGAAGAAATTACTCAGATCTCTAATTTTTGGATCTATCTGCTTCTTTCCTTCTGGCAGCCTGTAATTCCCATGTTCTGAAGGCCTTCAATTTAATCTAATATTCAACGATATATACACAGTCTCTACAAGGAAAGTACTTGACTATTTGACCTGCCTACCCCTACCCTGAATGAAGTGTTCACATGGAATATCAGAAGAGATTGAGATACTGGGAAGTTACTCCAGTTAAATCTCCCTAAATAGAAAGCAGCTCTGATAAGCCCTTGGTTTAGAGAGTCTCGACTAATGGATGAATCAGAGGACTGGTACAATGGCAAGAAGAAATGATGCTGGGAAACCATCACGTCCATAGACTGGGTGAAATAAATGGCTATGCTTAGTGCAAGTGCTTAGAGAAATGTCATTAAGGGGCCAAAGTCACTGAGCATCTGTACCAGCTTCTGCTGATATTTGGAGTAAACCCTGACAGCAAAAGAATGCGTTGGTGGGAGGTATCACTGATACACTTGTGGTTCTCACTGCTTACCACTTCAGCTGAACTACAGCCTTTCAGAGAGAGAAAGCAGTAGCTGCTTTGCTGTTTGAGCTGAACAGCCTGGATTTCTAGTTGAAATATCTGGGAGGTGAGTCCTTTGTAAGTCAGTTTGGGGGAGGATACTCAACACACACAAAGACTAATTGGCAGCAAGTAGTGTTGGTAACTCCTACACTGTTGAGGAACTCAGGCTTCCAGCCAGTTCTGCTACTGCAGGAACTTAAGGACTTTGTGATGCCCTTGAAATCTTTCTCTCTTTCTCTCTTTCTCTCTTTCTCTCTTTCTCTCTCTCTTTCTCTCTTTCTCTCTCTCTTTCTTTCTCTCTCTCTTTCTTTCTCTCTTTCTTTCTTTCTTTTTCTTTCTTTCTTTCTTTCTTTCTTTCTTTCTTTCTTTCTTTCTTTCTTTCTTTCTTTCTTTCTTTCTTTCTTTCTTTCTTTCTTTCTTTCTTCTTTCTTTCTTTCTTTCTTTCTTTCTTTCTCTCTTTCTTTCTCTCTCTCTCTCTTTCTCTCTCTCTTTCTCTCTCTCTTTCTCTCTCTCTCTCTTTCTTTCTCTTCCTTCCTTCCTTCCTTCCTTCCTTCCTTCCTTGTGACTTTTGGTGTCTTTACTTACAGTCTAAAGCTCAGAGGAGGATGCTGGGAGGTATTTTACGACCCGTGATAAATGAGGGGCTGACTTTACTAGACACATCGATTGCATAGTGGCCTGTGCTAGAAGGGATTGGACTTGATGATCCTCTGAGCCCATTGGCCTAGAAAAGGGCATCAGTGAGAAGCATGGTGGGATCCCAGCACCAGCAGATGTGTCACTAAGAAAAAAGCAGCAGTGTTCTCTGGTACAGGTACTGCTGGTGCATCCAAACCTCCAGACAGTCTGAGCTTACATTGCATGCCTAGAGTATGGAGACCCCCAACAGCAACGTGTCTTCTGTGGGACCTGGGAACATGTCCTTGTGCAAAGATTTGCACTTGCACCTCAGCAAGCTCATAGCGTCAATCAGAATGAGGTTTTTTGGGTTAGCAGAACTCTTCCCTGCCCTGTGGTGGTGTCCATGAAAGGTGTATACCCCACTTGGGGTTCACTATGGTATGTCCCCTTCCATGGGAAAGAGATGGCCAAAATGCCGCTATCCAGAAAAGATGAATGGCCCTGAGGTAATTTTAGCGCTTGTTTGGAAACCACAACTTTTTTCACTCCCTTGTAAGACCAGTCTAAGTGGAAGAACAACTGCCTCACCAGTGACATATCAACACAGAAATTTTTCTTTGTGCCTCTGATTCAAAGCATTAGAAGAAGTCTTGCATGGCTAGCTTGCTGAGAAATGCTGCTCGCAGGTGATTATAGGTGGCACGCTGAGTAGGATGCGCTGCTGTCAGAGCCCTGTGGACCTGAGAGTGGAGCCCTGTAAATAGTGCTTCATCATGCAAACGGGAATGTCACCTCTGTGCAGGCAGATGGTGGTATGAGTGGGCTCTAGGCATCACTACCGAGATGAAGTGAGACAGCACTTGTGACAACTTAATGCTGACTGAGTAACATCAACACCAGTCTTCTTTTCTGTTGTAGCTGTCTTAGGGTGTCAGAAGATATGGATCTGAGATTGAAAAGACACTTTTGACAGCATAATGGCTGAAACAGTTTTGAAACATTTAAAGCAACAATAAAACGCAAAAGGGGAAAAAAGGATGAGGATAATGGGGTGCGACTTCTCAAAGGACATGAGGTTTCATTTCTCTTTGAATAATTTCATGTCTTCAAAGCTACCTCTTTGTGAAACTGCAAGTCACAATTTTCCAGAAAAAGTCTGTCGCGCACCTAGGCATCTCCTGAAGGCAGCACTCCAGCTTTGTACCTTTATCACTGAAACTCTCACCAGTTCTAGCTGCGTTAGCTTCACTTGCACAGGCATAAAAGCATGTTGAAAGATTTTTTTTATTTTTTTAGGATGCACATAGTTCACTCACACCATTCAGCCTCCTAAAATCACAGCCCATTTCAAAACATGTAGTAAAATGAAACAATAGGCTTCAAACCGCACACATTTATCCAGGGAAAATAGAAGAGGTGTGCAGGTCTTCATACACAGCATCCAGCTGAACGAAAAGCTTGAGATTTATCATGATTTTGGCCTACTGGAACCAGAGAAACAAAACCAAACTCTGAAACAAAATCCCATGGTTTTCACACCTGAGTTCCCTGTAGAGGATCCCTTAGTCCTCAGAAAAGACAGATAAATGTAAAAGCGTGATTAATGTTCTAGCAAATTATGATTATGTCAGAATTGTAATCACAGTGAATTGCATTTTTCCAGACTCCGTGTTTAACCTGTGACTTTGTAATTGAACAGTTACGATTTTTTGGGATTCTTCTGTTTTTAATGTTTTGTTTTTATCTCGTAAAATCAACATATTCACCTCCACTCCAACTTCATTCAAGAAAGCATTTCTTTTAATAACAAGCCTCTAAAAATGCAGAAAAAAAATATTATGAAAAAAATAAGGAAAATACTTTAAAATTTACATCTGAAATTCATTTCAGGTTTGTTGCATTCATTACTTTGATGTGGAGTTCATAGGCTGCATTAGTACTGCACTTCCCCGCTGCAGTGTGATTGGACTTTCAGAACACTGTTCCACACAAATTAAAGGGTGCTTAAATAAAAAAAAAAAAAAAAAGAGGTTTCAAATTTATGCTATTCTGTGGGGAGTAGAGTAATTAAAACAAATTTGAAAATCATTAAGAGAAACGGATGACGCAAGCTACTGTTTTCTTCCTCCTCACAACATTTGCGCTTTCTTTTCTATTTAGCACGTTAATACATTTTTCCCCTGTTAGAAATAAAAGCTATAGGCCCAGTTCTGTCATGGCGGTGAGCAGGCAGTTGGATACGGTAATGCATGCCTGAAGCCTTCACCAAGGATGATAAGCCTGCATGAATTTTACGAGTCTCAGTATCAAGGTTGCCCTCGCCCAAGGGATTTAAGAATAAGGGGGGAAAAAAGAGAAGGCAGATGTATGAATAACTGGCATTGTAAATCTTCACCGTGGCAACCTACAGCTAGAAAAAGTCTGTGATGGGTTCATGACTTGAGAAGAAAGCGACACAGCAGAATGTGAATGGATTTTCTTCAGCTACTTAATACACTGCTTAGAGCAGCTTAAGGGTGTGCGTGTGAGAGAGAGTATGCGTGTGAGAGAGAGAGAGTGTGTGTGCATGTGTGTAAGGAGGGGGGGATCTGTGGAAATTTGTTAGAGGGAATTACTAGTGTTATACTGCTTGCTAGGGCTTGCATTTTTTTTTTCTTTTTCGTTTTCTTTTTTTTTTTTTCCTTCTTTTTGGGAGAGGCTGTAGGGGAGGAGGAATACCATTTAGTCTCAGAATATAAATGACTGGATTTTGCTTGGGAAAAAAAAAAAAGATGGTGGGGGAGGTGCATAGAATTATGCAGGCAAGTAACAATGAGCAAATTGGACCCTTAACAATACAGCACAAGGTCATAGCGAAAGTCACCAGAGTGGGGTAGTGGGGGTGGCTGGTGGTAGAAAACAGATCATGATAAATAGCTTCCCATTTTGCAAAATCTGGTAGTTAATGAAAATAAGATGCATTTGAGTTGTCTGTGAACACCTGATTTTTTTCCCCTTTCTCTCTCTCTCTCTCTCTCTGGTCCTGCTGATGTATGAAAGCAAAGCACTGACTCTAATTGTGCAATTATAAAACGGAAATGATGCAGGTTTGGCAACACAGAGAAAGAAGGCAGCTCAATAACATTGTTTAATAACAAGCAAATAAAGCTCAAAGGGGAAAGAGGTGACTATTTCTGCTTTAGACTCATTAAGGAGCCTGAAACATATTGTAAAAGAGTGATATTTAATTATGGGCTGGACTGATAACATGGAGCAGGGCCTCACTGGGAGAAAGAGACCCTATGCTCCTAGGAGCGAGCAGCTCCAAACATCAATTACCATGATTATCTACCCGGTGCTTAGAAAACGCACCCGTCTCCGTGTTCCGGCAGCGACCCGTAAACAGGCATTGCATAGGCAAATTTATGGGCACAGTCAGCTGGGGCCAGGTGGGAAAGCGAGCTTCCCATTGGCAACTTCTGTGCAAAAGGAGGAAAGAAGCAAAAGAAAGAAAAATCTGTCTTCTGCACTACTGAAAGAGCAATTTATTACCGAGCATTTGCAGGAGACAGCATTTGTTGCCCTGCTGCCTTTTTTGCCTCTGTTGGCTGTCTGAATGAGAAATGGGAGTATATTAACCAACTCATGGGTTACAGAAGACGGCTTGGCATGGGCCCATCAAACTTCGCCGTGCTAAGGCGAGTCAAAGGTCAAGAGAGCGTTAGCAGCAGAGATTTAGAACCGAGTGCATCTCTTTAACCTTAACTGCTGGGAATGGATGGAGTCACTTTATTTCTTTAGTCAGGAACTTGGTTGCAGTGAAAGATGTCACAAGGAGGAGGGTACCATCCAGCCTGGAGCAGATGGGAAAATGTAGAGTGCAGTGGGACGTAATATTCTTTAGGGATCGTGTAGCTAAACTTAAGAAACTTCTTTGCTGTGCTGCAGCTCCATGTTTGCTATCAGGTCTAGAGGTTGGATGTTTACCCTAGATGTTTGTGCAGCTTTGATAATACACTGCCCTGGTTTTGGCAAGGGTGGAGTTAATTTTCTTCCCAGTATCACAGAACAACATACTGGTTTGGGTTGGAAGACACCTCAAAGCCCTTCTAGTTCCACCCCCCTGCCATGGTCAGGGACACCATCCACTAGACCAGGCTGCCCAAAGCCTCATCCAGCCTGGCCTTGAACACTGCCAGGGAGGGGGCAGCCACAGCTTCTCTGGGCAGCCTATGCCAGGGCCTCACCACCCTCACAGGGAAGAATCTCTTCCTTGTATCTAATCTAAATCTATCCTTCTTCAGTTTAAGGCCATTAATCCTCCTCCTGTCACTCCATGCCCTTGTAAACAGCCCCTCTCCAGCTTTCTTGCAGGCTTCCTTCAGGTACTGGAAGTAGCTGGTACAGGACTGTGCTTTGTATTTGGGATGAGAATGATGTTGACAACACATTGATATTTTGTTTCTTGCTAAGTGATGTTTACCAAGTCAAGGACTTTTCAGTTTCTCATACAGCTTTGCCAGTGAGGAGGCTGGTGTTGCACAAAAAGCCAGGGCAGCTGACTTGAACCAGCCAATGCAATATTCCATGCCATGTGATGCCATGCTCAGTATATAACCTTGGGGGAAGCTGGTCACGGGCATGTTTTCTGCTCAGGAAAGAGATGGACATCTGTCAACAAGTGGTAAGAATATGCATTGTGCATCACTTGTTTTGCCTGTTCTTTATCATTTTACTTGTTATTATTTTTCTTTGCTGTCCTATCAAGCTGTTCTATTCTCCTTGCCATCCCATCAGGGGGAGGGGAGGAGTGAGCAAGTGTCTGCATGGTGCTTAGATGCCAGCTAGGGTTAAACCATGACATATGCCACAGGCCAAAGACATAGAGACTAGTGCTGAAAAGTACATGCCAAATCCATCTGAAGCCACTTAATCTTTCCTTCTGTTTGCACCAACATTATTTTCACCAAGGAAAATCCTTACTAAATGGAGCAGGCTAATGACGTGCACTGAACTTTATTTTTAATGGTAGAGAAATTTCTCAGCCTGGAAAGATGTGCAGGTTACTGTGACCTGGTTCACAGGGTTCTTGCCTGCCTGGATCTGCCACAGGGCTATTGCATAACCTTGAACAAATCACATTAACTCTGAGTGAATCTTCCTCCTTTACTGTTTCTTCTGCACCCCTGAGATCCTTGAAACAGCAAGGTCTGTTTCTGGGTCATTTGCAATGTGCCCCGTTTCACCTGTCATCTCTGCAGGCTGCAGGAATCACCAGGATCAGACACATCAGGGAATAGTTTGGCTCCACACCTAGCTCGGACACTCGTTCCTGGTACAAGTTTTATTGAACCATCATGGTATGCTGTGGACTGACACATAAAGGGATCCATCCAGAGGACCATTTCTTAAATTATTGGGAAGAGGTATGTCACTTACCAGTCAAAGGTAGCCTTTTAAAGTTAGTATATGCACACCCAGATGCCCAAGCATTAGTGAACACTTTTGCTCAGAGGTAAAGATTAAGATTCTGAAATTCTCTGAGACACTCTGAAAGGCAGAGATTAAAGGGGAAATTTAGTTTTAACAAAGGTAGAGATTTCATGCAACATGTGAGAGGTCTGTGACAGAAGACCAGCTCTGTCTATTCTCCTAAATAAAAGCTGGGTATTTTAGACAGCTTTAGGTGCTCATCCTCCATTGCCATCTACCGTGGCTATGTCCAGAATCAAAATGCACAGGTAAATAGTGAAGAAAAGTGGATGAAGATACTTTTAAGAAAGAACAAAATTCCTGGGATTGGGAGGGGAACACAATATTTAGGCTAAGCATGATTTTATATTTTTTTTTCTTCTTTTTTCCCCCTACCTTTTAGGTCTGTGTAGCCCTTAACACAATGGGGCTTATTCTGTAGCAGAGAATGAGCAAAGAATCAGTGAAGCATTTGTATGCTTAACAAGATGAGGTTCTCTAACAGCTGACAGTGAGGTGACATCCATAGGGAGTGTCAAAGTACTGGTGGTCCCTATTTTAGCAGCTGTACAGCTAAGAGTTCATTGTCCTGGTCTGAAACTATATATAGGACAGAGAAGTTGTGAGGTATGCAAATGAATGGTTGCAGTAAGGTACACAGTGGTGTTAAGACTGATGTATTCCCAAATCAGAAATGATCTAGCATTGATCTCAATAGCATGCACGATGTCAAAGAAATCTGCAGGAGCAATTAAAACCACTTCATCAGCAGTTATTAATGGACAACATACCCTTGGCTCCCAAAATAGGTGGGAAGATTGCAAGGATTGTATCCCACCGTTATATTATCAGCAGCCCATTGACCCTCTATTTCAAATCAAAAATTGACAAGTCGGGGAGCTAATAAACAGGAGGGAATGGAGTTGGGAAAGCTGGTTGGTAAATAATTAGAAAGAGGGATTCCACACTACTCTCACGGCTCTGAATTATAAGTACATCCTCTTTATCCCTCCCACCTGCACATGTAGTGGTACATACACAATTTCAAAGAGCTTGCAAATGGTTTGGTCAGACACTGGACCACTAAAGATAAAGACAACAATTAAGAATATTGCATAAAAATGAAGCAATTTCTTTGCATCTGCATTCACTATGGAGATGCCTTTCTCTAAGCCAATTATTTTCAGATAATAAACACAAGGCGATATCAGAGATCAAGTTATCAAAAGAAAAAAATCTCAAAGAAACTGGCAGAGAAACAAAAAATCACTAGGATCATACACTGTAAAAGATCCAAATAAACATTAAAATGAACAATTCGGAGAAACGCCCTCTTCCATAAAAATGACCATAATGTCTAACAAGGTCTTCAAAATGGCACACAGGCAATATGAAGAATCACAGATCGATTTGCCTTACTCCAGTGTGAGATAAATATTCTGAAACAAGAGCTAAAAATAAAATATTTTAAGAGACCATGGTTTAAGAAAACCAAATTCCCTGGTCTCTGTAAAGGTAAATTGCTTCTCTCTAATCTATTGCAATTCTTTGGCAACTAAAGACAAGACCAGAACTTTTTCAGTAAGCTACCAGGATTTGCAGAAAGATGTACCCTAACTGGAGGTCTTAAGGAAGTTTAAGTTTCCCACCTCTCTCACCATTTCACACAGGCAGAGCAGTGAGGTGTGCTGCCTTACTGGAGCCCAGGACAGGAGGGCATGTGGGCAGTGCTTATCCAGCTAAAGTCTCCGCCTGTGCATGAGGGAGACTTCAAAGGAAGCACAGGACTTCTACACTGTATTGCCTTTTGGATCCATGGAAGGGACTCCCAATAACAGCATCATTTATATATTTTAAATATTGGGCTTTTAAAGCATTTACTCCAAACACAGCAAGGCAGGAAGCCTGGTCTTATTTCTCTATCTTAAAAAAAAAAACCCCAAAATCTTGCATTGTTTGTTTTGAATATCTCCACTGTAAATTTTTATTTACCGGTCAAACTGTACTGGGCAAGCAGAGGAGGTGTAAAGGATGGCCTCAGGCCGTTCTGACAGCACAGGTGGCACAGGGGCCAATGCTCTGCAGACCCAACCAGCTCTCTCCCAAAATCTCTGTGCACCCAGGCTGTGCTCATATTTATGCCTAACCTACTTTCCAGTCACTTTTCATGCCGTCACAGAGCTTTTGTAGATGCACCACGGGGGGCAGGGAAAATGAAAAAAAAAAAAAAAAAAAAAAAAAATAAAAGAAGTGCCCCAATTCTGTAACTATTCACCTGATTCTTTTGCAAATTTGGCCCCGTGCTCCCTGTAATTCACAAGTTGATAGACACTCGGGAGAGCCCTAACTGCTAGCATTCCTGTCAGCCACGTCCCGAAGAACAAAGGCAAGCTGAAGTATTTTTTAATTCTACCCTCTCAGCTCATCAACGCTGAGTTTACATAAAAATGTAAGAACATTACACTACACACACTGCTAATAATCAGAAACTAAAGCTTTGAAGTTTCCCTATTTCACAGCTACTGCCATGACAGATGCTTGCCAGAGAAAACTCAGGGGGCATTTGTTTGCAAGCATTTTGGCTAAGCGTAGCGCCCATTGTGCCACTTAATATTTCAGCTATCTCGAGTGTAATCAGGGAAGAGCAGTTACTTATTTATCTCACGTCTTGCTCCTTGCTAGCTACCTACTATCGCCAGTATGACCTCTGAAGCACACACATTAATTTTACCTCAGTATTTCTATAGCATCAATTAATAAAAACTGACTATGTTCTCAACAAACGCACATGTACTGATAAATGAGGGTCCTGACTTAATTGCTCTGTAAATTAAGAGCTCACAGTAGTGACAATAGAGAATAGTTTTAATATTTAAAAACTCATTAAATTTGTGTACATTTTGAATAATTAAAGTCACATGGCCACTTTAAAGAGCTAATTTAAGTTTAATTCTTAAATGTATATCACAGAAGAACTTGATCTGTTGAAAATTATCGGTTAATTTTCAGAACAACTTAATTCTGTTCTTTCTCTGAAATTCTGCATTTATTTATGTACTTATCTGTCCCTCCTGCCTGCCAGAAATTCCTCACAATAGCAAGTCCAGGATGATGAGACCAACCTGTATTTTTGTCAGATTTCTATCCATAGAAAACAGTGCAAACCTAATGTTAACGATGTGTTTTTCTCTTTTCTTTTCTACAGTGGATCATAACTCCACATTTTAATCCTTTAGATCTCTATCAGGTCTGCTGATTAGATTTAAATAGCGAGTGGTTTGGAGAAAACAACTTTCTTTGTTTATGACTTGCAGCTGTGTGAAGATGCAGTCCACATGCCCAAGTACGCGTTATTTTGACAGGATTTGTAAGGGTTCATGGAAACACCATGTCCTTACAATTACGTAAACTCAAGGGATGGTCAAAGTTAAACCTTTGAACTGTGGGTGTGTACCATTTCCTTTTCAACTCAGAAGTCTAGTTTTTAAAAGTGAGTAGGATTTTTAAGAACAGTGTCTGATTTCCTGGCTGTCAGCATAAGTACTGCTAAGAAAAAATCAGCTCACCCTCCTCGCTTGATTAGTTTTGTGGAGTTCAAGGGGACAGCTCAAAAAAAGAAAGCTGGTCCCCTTGCTGAAGGTGATGCTCTGGATAGGACAGAAACAACTCTTAGTCACAGCAATTCACCTTTGTGCAGTTAACTTTTCTTTCTCCTGTGGCTCATACGTCAATCTTCATATTGTTACTAGTATTTAATCAGTGATTAAGCTGCCATAGAGTAAATACAGACAGATTGTGCTGCAACATTGCTATGTTCTTTCAATATTATGAAGTGTAATATTCAGGTAGGTGCTTAGATATCAAAGTGATAGACACTTAATACCTGAAATAAATAGAATGATTCTTGCTGAATCGTTGCAAAGCGACTTACGTGTCTAGCTGTAGTCGAGGAGATGAAGCGTTGTTCACTGATTTTTTTAATAAAGAGGGAAAAATAGTGTGTATGGTATGTGACTATCTGTAGGCATTAAAAAAAGGTAATTCCCCCCTGGTTTTGTATTCCTTGTGCACTGATCCTGGGTGAACAGGTTCTGTATGAAAAGAAGGACTGGCACGACCTCCAGAATAGCACCTGCACTGCTGAATTTTCACAGAGTGCCTGCTTCAACCCCCTAGTCCTGGGTAGTCCCATAGGAACACTTAATTTCTGATGATACTCAGGTGGATAGAAGCATGTCACATCACTCGTGTCTACTCAAAACAGCTCAGATTTTTTCTGTGGGAAGACTTAAACTGCTCACAGATCACTTGCAGTGATTTTATCTTTAATGCTTGGTAGAGGTGATATAACCTTTGCTTCTCTAAATTCCTTGCTTATTTATTCAGTGTTTTATACCCTAGCCTTTCTAACCACAGTAGTGCATGGGAAAGTTACAGTCTGGTGATTCTCCACTGTAGCCCGAAGTCTTTTTCAGCATCATTGCTTCTCAGAACAGAATTCCCCATCCTAAAAGCACACCCAACCTCCATTCTTCACAGAGGTATGCAGCAGTGAAATGTATTTTGTTTGAACTGGGGTCCAGTTTCCCAAGAGGTTCTAATCTCTCTAAGGAATAATGCTGTACTCTTATCACCGTTTACCTCTCCTCCAATCTTTGTGTCATCTGCAAATTTTGTCAATCACCAGTTCATGTTTTCTCCCTGGTAGTTGATAAGATGTTAAATAGTAAAGGCTCACAGCTTATCTTTGTGAGACCTTGATAGAAAAAAAAACATTTGCAGCAATATTTGTGAGATCAGTTAACTTTGAATCTCTTCAAGGTGTGTCACACACACTTTATATTGCTCTACTTCAGTAAATCTATTCTGTTCCAGACTGAGCGATAAGCCTAACCTATATATGCTACCACATTGATATGATTACCTGTAACAACCAAACTTGTCATCTTCTTGTGCCATGAAGTTCAGAGGTTGTGAGGGTTGTGATTAGCAGACTTAGAATTTGGCAGAGCCATATGTCAGCTCCTTCTCTATGGTACAAAAGAAACAAAGGCTACAAAGACTACTAGGAGACCTCTATTGTTGCTGTCTGGCTTTAGGTATTGGGAGGTTTTTCCTGGCTTTATGCTTATTCAGATGGCTAACAAATGGACTTCTGAGTTTTCTACTAGGGACAGAACTGTATTTCATCTAGACAGTCTTTTTTCTGATGGGCTCTAAAACATTTAATAGCCTTTTCCAAGATATCATGTCTTCTTAATTGATATTTCTTGCTCTCAGTTTTACCAATGGAAAAACAAACAAACAAACAAAAGTGGCGATAGCATTTGAAGCCATATTCCATTTCAACCAAGGAAATGTGGAAACCTGTGAACTGAAACAAAAAGCAGAGTAAACCAGAAGTGTAAAATATAGCATGAATTCTCTATGTACACATTGTACTCAGATCCACATTAGTTTTTCTTCCTCTTTCAGAACCTGACGATATTCCTCAGCTTGAGGACAGTACACACTTAATATTCTTAGAGAAAAGGTTTTAAGGCCCAGAAGCACCTATGTGTACTCTATTATTCCGTGTAAAGTACGGAATTTCCACACTCACGTCCTTACAAGATTTATAAAATTTGGTACTCCTTCACCTGGTGTCGGGGGAGAATCAGAAAAGTTATATTCTTTGCAGTAATGGACTATATTTGTGTTTAAACCATGTATAAGGTGGTGATAGCAATGTGATAAATGGTCAGGCCACAAGATAGCTGGCAGCTTTCAGCAGTACATGCTGGAGGATAAGAAAGAGAGCAGAGCACATTAGAGAGCTGAAGCTGCAGGAGAAGTTAAACAGGCAGACTACAATTACACAAGGAGGGACTTAACCAGGAGAAAGGAATTAACACCCATAGTCTTGTGAAAATTGCTTATGATCTGTAATGACACAAATTGGCGTATTAGCTTGAGCTTCGTTGGTGAGACATCATTAACTAGTGGAGGGTGCCTCTTAAAACAGGCCTGAGATTGATTTACTTCTAGTATCTGTTTTGGTCTTTTCCGGCAGTTTCTGCAAAACCTGTATGGAGATGCCATGCCCATGCAGAAATCCCTTCACATGTTATAAGTCCCAGCTCTGGGACCTTACATGGGGAAGAAGAATCTTTACGTTGTCTAATAACACTTTGCACAGCACCTGGATTTTCCAAGTGATGCCTTAAGCACTTAACTCTTTGTTTCTTGTACAATTTTTTCAGGCAATGAGTCATGTCAAAATCAAACGTAAGGTTATAAGGCTACATGGTGTTACCTGATCTAATATTATGTGCAATTAGTACCAAAAGGATGTGTTTGTAACAGCAGCTTGAAAAGATGTTTAACATATGTGGTAAATAGTGTGAAATTAGTATACAAAAATCGATGGAAAAGAATTGAACAAGGATAAAATCAAATAGGATTTGTGAGGATGAGAAAAAATTTAATTTTCTGTCATGTTTTAAATGATTTGGTGGGAAAAGTGCAATTTTCTAATAAATATTAGTGTTCTGATCCTACAGTCATGGGTTCCTGTGTAAGAAACTTGACAGATGGATGGGTAGATATATTATTGTATTATACTCAGTAGGATGCCTCCATAAGGGGCACTAAAAGAAAACAGAAGCAGGACATTTGGTAGTATATATTATATACATTAGAAGACAGAACCTTTGAAGCAGCCACCCATGTTTCACTTACAATATGTTTTGTTTGATATTTTCTTTGCCATATTTCACTTTTTATTTTAATAATGCTGTTGTCTTACATTGCCCTCCTTCAGTACTTCCCCTGTTTTTGTACATCCAGACCAATCTCTTAGAAACCCATCAAAATCTTCACAGTTTATAATAGCTCATTTACATATTCACAGATGATATAATAACATTGTCAGGAAAAAAATAATCCAAACCCCAAAATTCACTGACCAAGGTACCTTAAAAAGCAATGCACATTGTCTTCTAAGATTCTATATATGTATGTGTAAGAACATATAATGGACATACAAGTATTTATAAGTGTTATATGCATATAAGCATGCGCACACACACACACACACACACATGTATTTGTATTTGACATTTGTTGTTCCACCTTCATCCTGGCCATTACCATTCCAGTAATGGATCTTGTGCATTAAAATTCCCATTGTGGTCCATTACCACTGCCTTCATTGACAGCTCTATTGCTTCATGAGCAATTGTGCTATGTATGACATTGATTGGAGACACTGGACACACATTAGCAACATCCCAACATGCATAATAAACAAGGTGTTGCTCTGTGATGTATACTAGAAATGGACACAATGCTGTGTAGCCCACCTCAAACTTCTACACTGGGGCACCGTGGGCATCCCTTCTCCTGGGGCTTTGTCCTTCAGGGTCAGGGCCAGCTCAAAGATGGTGTAGTCAAAGATGGGATGATTCCTGGCTGTGAGATAGTGCCCAGACAGCCACTCTGGTGAACCCCCAGCCCTGGGCACCCAGGGCCTTTCCAGCACCTTCATGAGTCATAGAATCATGGAATCATAGAATGTCTTAGGTAGAACCTTTAAAGGTCATCTAGTCCAAACTCCCCTGCAGTAAACAGGGACACCTTTAACTAGATCAGATGGCTCAGAGCTTCATCAAGCCTGACCTTGAATGTCTCCAGCTGAAGCCATACCAAACTGATTTTGAATATTTTGAATATTTTTCTTCTGCTTCTTGCAGTTTTCGTGCTTTAGCAGATGGCATGAGGTGCCTGAAGTAGCTCTCTGTGGTTGCCACCCCTGCCATATTTCCTCCATGCCAGAAACAACTCCTTTGGTGATGGTTCTCTTTGGGGCCTGGTCAAAGGCCATTAACAAGAATGGGAAACTTCCTGTTGACTTGAATGAACTTTGACTCAGACATTAAAACCCAAGAAGCAAGAGCATGACAGTTGCACTGCTAGAGAAAGAGGGAAACCGTTGGAATGCTGTGGTCCAAAATGCATTAACCTTTACCTGAGAGTAAGCAAGTAGGAGCAGCATGAGGAGCAATGATCCCCTTGAGTTACAGTTCATCAGTGAACAAAGAAGCAACAGGACTCCCCAGCCAGGAGAAATATGCTGTCAGCAGTGTAATTCAGCAATGTATGCTTTTGAGAGGCCACTAACACAAGCACAAATATTAATTCTCAATGTATTTTCCATAGCATCAACAGGCCTGCATAAAATACTGGAGTTCAGATTAGCAAAAAAGAATCAACCGGAAGCAAGGGTTCATATGGTGCAAAAAGGATAGCTGGCAACATTCCCAATTTATTGCTGTTTCTTGATAGAAGCAGAACAGAAAGAATAGTGAAACTTTATTGTCCATATCAACCCTTATCCCTCTGCTTTTGCAATCTCAGCAACTTCAAGTACCAACAGGATCTCCCAGTTAGGCAATATTTTCATCTCTCTGTCTTTGCCTTCATCAGGGATGTTGCTGAATGCTTG
Organism: Porphyrio hochstetteri; assembly: GCA_020800305.1. Lineage (NCBI taxonomy): Eukaryota > Metazoa > Chordata > Aves > Gruiformes > Rallidae > Porphyrio > Porphyrio hochstetteri. The sequence continues at coordinate 152,102,391 of CM036905.1, read as the reverse complement.
AAATTCTTGTTCAGTGCAGATCCCAAGTCACTCCCTGCCTTGTCTCCCCTGTTGTTGATTATGGTTCATTTCAGCTCTTACGGTGAACCTACTAACTTGAAAGTGGGCATTAAACCCTTTGCAGTTCTTGCTCATACCTAACTAAATTATTTTGCTACCTACAGATTACAGATATACTGCTCAGCTTTTGGTATTTGCAGTACTCCATCATTTCCCATTTCAACTTTCCCAGGCTCTGACAAAATGGGTCCCTGTCTTGTCTCACATTCCCATCGCAATTCAGTGTCCGAAGTGCTAGGTACAACATACTTTTCCCTTCCTTCTTCTAGAAATGTCATGGGAAGAAGAATGAGTGATAAAGCAGGGTTTTTTTTATTATTATTTTGTTTTGGTTTTCCCCATAAATTACTTAAACTGATGACACAAACCAGCGTCCTACCCTCATTTATGACACTTCTCTTGTCACTTATTAAAAGAGTTTTGAAAGAGATGCAAGAAACTCTGTGTGGAAAAAAACCTGTCTCTCTCCCCTTAGTCAACTTTTGATACATTTCTTGTGCAGTGGATCACTGGGTTGTTGCAATCAGTTTCTTCCCCTCCCCCCCACCTCTCAAAATCTCTGCGCTTGGAATAAAAATGATCAGGTAGTAGAGAGATTAATGTCCAATTTTTGTACTGGTTGAAAGATACATCGGATTTGATTCTTGTATGGAATAATGTTGTAAGACTAAAAAGTTTCATTTTCTTTACAGCTTTTATTTATTTATATTTTTTTCCAGAGAGCTTTGACATTATGAGGTCTTAAATCTCACCCACTGTGTTCCTGGGGTAGGGAGAGCTCAAGCTCCATTTCCTTTTAGCCCTTTGCTAAAACACATGCGAATGGTGCTACTTCCAACGTGCAGCACTTTTCCACTGCACCAGGAATTGCAAATGCCAAGCTTATTTCACAAAAGCAACCGCATGCAGAGCAGCTGGTAACCCGCGATTAGGGAGAGGGGCCGTGTTTAGGCCAGTGGCAGCTTCCAGCAACCCTCAGCTCCCAGTCCTGGATGCCGGCTGCAACAACCTAGTCCACCGCTGCTCGTTCTCCCTCTCTCCCTCCCCATCAGGGTCACAAGTAACTTGTTTTACCACACGCCATTCTGCTGTGTGCTTCTACCTTAAATCATTTGGGAGGCTGGTCAAACGATAATGTTTTAGCTGTCATTAAAGAATTGCTTTGCAAATTGTGTGCACAGAATTGTATCATACAGCTACTTGTCATCAGAGTTTCCAAATATTGATTGTGCTTGTTCTGTTTATTTTTTTTTTTTTTAAAGCAGATATTAGCTGTTAAGGAAGCTTTTTTTTCAATTGAATACTGAGAAAGAGTTGACAGAATTATTTTCTAATTAATTCCAACAAACTAAATATGTATTTTTCTTGCTTTGACATTCTCCCTGGGGACAGAAGGACTTAAACCCCAAAACAACACAGAAATGAATGAAATGAATGAATGAAAGAGAGAAAAACTTTTGAAGGGTTTTGTTGTTGTTGTTGTTTTGAATGTGTAATTGTTGTCAGTAAAAATAAGTAATACTCTGTTGGAATTCTTGTTCTTAAAATAATTAAAATCTATATAATTTTGAAGCCCATTCAAAGATTTGAAGTAGTGCACAACTGGCATAAAATTTTCACATGAAGTACTGAGTACTTCTAGAGTTTATTCTTTGAAAAGAAAATAAAAAATAAATAAAATTACTATAAATAAAGTTTTTCTATCGGTTCCACAGCAAATTACGCAGCGTCATTCAAACTGAATGATAAAGCAGGCCAGTCCATAGAGTTGTAGTGGTAAACCTAATTAATCCCAAGATAGACGGTATTTCAATAAATGAAGTATCTAGAATTAAGAAAGTAGTAGCAGAAATATTTAGCTGAGAGGACCAGGGCCATTATTGAAATGATGTCATACAATCTGGGAGGCATTGTCATGTTCAGTAAATTAGCATGGCCTAACCACAGCAGAAAATTTCCTTGAGCTGCAATAAAGACTAAATGCTTTCAGACTCCCATGATCCTTTGTAGTCATCATTTTAAAGCACTGCCTTAGTGAGCTAAACCTGTAAAGTTTTCTTTTGAGCGGCTGTGAGTTGATTAGATCTATTTCAGCCTAGTAGTGGTAATAGGCTCCTCTCTGTGAAACTGCTTAGCCTCTGCTCCCCTGGCAGCTGGAGAAACTGGAATTAATCAGGTCTGCTGGGGACTTCTTCAGCATCTCCGCAGGCCAGCGACTCTGGAATCATTTACTACAGAATCTTACTGTCAACTCTTTGTCATTTAGGCTTTTGATTATGCTTGCTTTCTTCAGAAAAAATGGAAATGGGTGACAGATTATCCTAATGCAGAATTTCACTAGTTACTTTTATAGGCATCTATTATCCTCCTTTGTACTGTCCATAAAAAGAATGTAGGTGTGTGCAAAGATTTTTGGGGGCAGAGATATGAAGGATATGCTACTGAAATTAACATATTTCGTCTAATTAAAGTATATTTCTTTCTAATAAAGGAACCCTCCCCTCTCAAATAACTGCATATTGTTTTGTCACTAGCACAATAACTGGATTTCTCCCCTTTTTTTTCTTAAAAAATCGATAGCCAGGGAAAAAATATCTTGAATATCATTACTTACAATGCCACTGTCCAGTATCACTACTTTCTACTAAATATATTGTAGATTCAGATCGTTTCCTTAAGTGTATTAAATAGAAGCCTTAAGAATAAATGCATATTTACACAGACTGCTAACTACTCTGAGTTTTAGTGAAAAGAAAGTAAACAGTCAACACTGTGGAAAGAAAAAAAAAGAGGACAATTAAATCCGCCTTCTTTTCAGCATTTCCTCCCACAGAAACACGGTTCTATAGACTCGGTGCTCTGTCAATAGAGCCAATGGGCAGTCTGGTGCAGTCTTTAATGGAATCGTCACCCCTTTTGACATTTAAAAATTCAGAGTTTTATGCTACAAACAGTTATGCACAGTGACAAAAATCACTTTATTTATATGAGAAGAAATATTGCCTGACATTCTGAGACACAAGCTTTTCATGGGTGACACAGGGAAATATTGTGGAGCAAATGGTAAAAAATTTGATCAAAACATTATAATAATTCTTGGTTTCTACATATATATGCATTTAATAACATAAAGAGATATATATGCGTTTTGATGACTAGTGTTCAGTACACTCTCTAAGCAGTTTGGCAAAAGATGTTTTCCACAAACAATGAAGGGAACAAATTGTTTCTCTTTTAAAAAATATTTTTCATATTTTTTGTTTCCTCTTTGTTGCTGTTTGGTTCGACTTTGTTCTAGAAAGCAGACTTAAAAGGAGTTGCCTCAACACATTATAGACATTAAATCTTAATTAATATTTTTTTAAATCACCCCATTAGGAAAAGGTAGGCATTGAAGCTAGGTTAAAGCTAGATAAAAATGGGTATGCTGCTATGCTGCATGATTGCCAAAATGCCCCAAAACTGTTTCATTCTTAACATTGTGAACTATTCTGTGAATTACAGAAACAGCAGCCTTCACAAGCTTGCCTCCAAACAGAAAAAGCCTTTCTCTTGATTTTCCTTAATAGACTTGGTAACTGCAGCAAGCTTGAACTGTAGATCTCTGAGGTCTGAAACACATGTGCACCCCATACACCACCTAGATTTCTCATTTGTCCTTGTCTGCCCATGTCTGGTCGACCAGCGAACGGGCATTGAAAAGCAGAGGTCTAATTTTCTTCTGCTGACAACTAAACACGGTAGTTCATACAGGCTGGGCTCAGAGGATGAGGAGTGTGGTTATGTCAGCTAATTTAAATGAACTAGGTTTCTTCACCTACTTTTCCACTGGGATGAAGGGCTCTGGCTAGAAATAATTCCAAACCCGAATCTCATTGTTAGGCTAACAGGTTTGCTTTTGTAGGGGCTGGCACTGACGTTGCTTTGCCCTTGCCTTGACCCTTCTTGTTTAACATGCAGCAGCCATGGCTGGTTTGTAGCCCCTTCCTTCCAGCTGAGCAGGCGCTGTTCCCAGTGAAGCCCGTCCAGAGATCATCTCTGCTGCTCATCCAACAGCCTCCGGCAACGTGCCTCTTGTGCCCATGGTGAGCCTCTCTCCATCAGGTGGTGATGCAAAGCCCAGTCTTTTTTCCCCTCATATTCACACATCCTGGCTCTCCGTGCAATGCAGTAGGGGCCATGAGGCTGGGGCAGTTTGGCATTGTCCCTTCCACAATAGAGCGTATGGTTGGCAAAGTTGATGTAACCAAAATAGAAAGAAACTCGCTAATTGAGCCATTTAACATGGAGTGGTGTGCCACCTGGAAAGCACCCAATCCTAATGCTGCATCTTAATGTGCACAGAGTCTTCCTCACCCTTTCAGAAAAAAATTCCAAACCTAACCCACAAAAGCCCCAAACCATCCAGTTATTTTGCAGCTGTTTGGTGTCTAAATTGTGAGAATTATCTGTAATCCTGATTTTTACATGCTAATATATGATACAAGTCTGAGAAATCACAGAGGGTTAAACACACTAAATAGGTCAGGTTTATTCTGTTAATGTTCATGTTCATGTTCTCTTTCTCTATTGAATACTTGCCCTTCTTTTATCCTTAGACTACTGTGGTCATTTGTCAATGACAATTTGTTGAGTTTGGATGTGTTCCTCTTCTCAAGAAAAGGACTTCAGATTAGATCTGTACAAATATTGAGGCAGCTAACCTTGGGAAGTGTCCACTGACATCACCATTCTTAGCTAATTGCAGATGTTCAGGACTCAAGTGGTAAATATTTAACAAGCAGGGTGTTCTCTCTCCTCAGCATGCCTCCCAGGTACTCGAGACACCGCGTAGTTTTAAACAAGATGCAATATGTTTTACCTAAGATCTGCCAAACGGTGTGCTGCAGATGTTCAAACCAGGTTTCAAATCCTACAGAAGCACATGTGAAAAGGAAGTACTCTAAAGCTGTTAATTCAGAAATACAAGGCATTGCAACAGCTCCTTCTACATTGTTAACAAGCTATCTCTAAATCTTCTTTTCTATACAGCTTACTTCATATCAAAGCTATACTTTGCCATATGAACTGTTGAGGGTAAAGTCGGTTTTAGAACATGGTTGCTGGAAATAACTCCATCTGTTTTGGCAGGATCTGAATGGGCATTGTCCAGAAAGAGGTGTGTGTGTGTACTTAAGCTTCAGAAGAGAGGGATAGGTAAATCTTCAGTGGTACACAAAAGTGTTTTGTGGCCACTGCATCTTCTAATTTGGGGCATAGCTCTTTTTCTTTCTTCATCTTGTGCTGCTGCTCTAAATTTCACAGAGCTGTATGTCTTGCTCTGTCCCCTGTTTTATCTAAGGCTTGGTCTTTCCAACCCTCCTCCTTACCTCCCCATTTTAAACAAATCTTTTCTGTGGTTTCAGAAAATTTTCCTTCATTTATTTACTTGCCATCCCAGAACTCCCTCTCCCATTTACTTTTGTCAGGGGCACTTCAGATGTGATGATCTTCTCTGACTGACCTGTGAAACTGCTCTTGTCAGCTCAGCTGCTTCTCCAGCACAGAGCCACCAGGTCTTCAGGACAGAGGGAAACAGATGGTATTGTATCCTGAGGAAAAGCCTAAGCATCATCCAGTGCTCAGCTTTTTATTATCAAGGGTCTGCAGCATCAAACTCCATCTTTTATCTGCTGAAATCTCACTGTTCTCATACTAAGAATGCACAATTGCAATAACGCTCTCATGATGCTTTTAAATAATATAATACAGTAAAAAAAAAGCTTTTAATTCTTTGGCCTCTGTAGTAACAGCAACAATTTTCCATTCTTTTTGTTCCAATAGTATGTCTATGGACAAACACATAGCTCCCATGAACCTGGAGGATTTAAAAAAAAATATTATTGATAATTTTTAATAAGTAGATACAGTAGAGAAATAGAGAGAGACATTGGAGCTTCAAATTAAAAGGGAGTAATTAAGAAGGGTAACACTTTTGAACTGAATTGCTCTAAATGAACTGGGAGAGGTGCAAATCAGTCATTACAAAAATTATATAATTTTAGGTCTTAGGTTAAGTTCTGTGAACTGTTTAATGTCATAATTGGCTGCTGCCAAAATCATCAAGTTGAATGAAGCTCTAAGTTTAAAATGTCATAAACTCTCAGCATAAAGATTTATATAACACAGGTATCTGACCTACCACCACATGGCAGGAGGTATTTGTTAAGTCTTATTTGACTTTTGCAAAATGGAAAAAAAATGACTAGAGAAAGAAAACATACATCTTCTGGACAATATCAAAACATTATGAATCTAGTCTGATATCTGAGTGATGCATTCAGAAAACTGTGATAAACATAGTTGTTTCCTATTAAAAAATCAGATTTGATACTCCAAGTGGAAAATTTGTGTGTATATTATGATGAATGAAGGTGGTTAATGTCAAATCTCCACAGTGTGTATTCAGCAAGAGTTTAATGGAACATTTCATAAACTAGGCAAACTCTTTCTGAGGTTTCGCAGCCATTCAGTGGCTCTAGCCTGTACACATCTTCCCTATAGGAATTTCTTTACGCGAATGGCCACTGGCCTAGAGAAAGCACAGTGTTGCACAGGGTGTTGTAGTGGGTTCAGAGGGACAAGGTAAGGGCTGGAAAACACCATCTTGAAAATGAAGCAGAAGGTAAGCCACTTCTTCAAGTAAAACCATGCAGCTTGGTGATGTATGCAAAAAGATGTATGGAAAGCCATGCAAAAAAGATGTAAGCAACACTCCTTTCTTCTTATTTCATACACCATGATTAGCTTTAATGAAGGCCATTATAGGAGTACTTAGCAGATATCCTATATATACAAATATCCTCCCATTTTAACATGGGAAAGGAAGAACATCTCATATCTGCACTCTGTCTGCATGCTGGTGTCTCCTTTGGATCAATAATGGAACTTGTATAGGGCAACAAAGAAGTGGGGAGAGGAAAGATGGGTAAAAGTTTTAAAGTTCAATAGCCAGTGAAGCTGCCTACTTGTCATTCACAATCATATAGATGATACCTAATGCAGTTACTTTTTAAAGATAAACAAAAAATAATCAAGAAAGAATTTCCAGCTGTTCAAAGGGTGGTGGATGATCTGGTCCTGGCCTGCAGTCGGTGGAAAAATAGCTGAAGCTTCATACAGAGCCAGGTAGTTATGTGTTTTTCGTTTCCAGCTATTTCTATGGATGCATTTCTTCGTTGCGAAGAAAAGCCAGAAGCCAGTAAGTAACCACTGCCTGTGCAGTATTCGCATTTTGAAATCATTCAAGCTTGCATTTACAAAGAAGTTTTAAACTCCCCCAGTTATGCCTCTTCCCAATTTCTTCTTCACAACCACTTTTCAAAGTAAATAACAACTTGACGACTGTGCAACTCCTACAGACTCTGGTTCTGAACAAGAGAAGTGAGTTTCACTAAACACTGTTTTATTTGAATGTCATCCATTGTATACAATCACTGAAAATCAAAGCTCTTAGAAAACTGCCAGTCTCTCCCCGTTTACCTTCTCTTCCACTTCTCCTTATTTTATTCCTGTTAATTAACCCACTCCCAGCCAGCTGCACTTCTGAGCTTTTGCTTTGGTCACTGGGACGTTTAATCTACAATCTTGAGGAATTGAACACTTAAATATGATTGTTATTTTTCACCCCACTTTCTGCCAAGTCAAAGAAAAATATTCTTCCCAGACAGCCCTGGATTCCCCCCTGGCCAAATTTGCTCCAGCCCCTCACCCCAACACTTGGTCTTTTCTCCTCTGGATAAGTCCTATTTGGAAACTCAACCTCTTTTACTCTAAACCTAGCTCCTAATCATCTTTTGCCATTCAAAAATACAAACAGGAAAAAAAACCTGAAGCAAAGAGTCAGACATACTTTCAGGATAGTAAAAGCACCACATTTATGCAGTAAATTTCATATGCAGTAAATTTCTTACGTGTGTCTTTTTACAGGTACCCATTTGATTTAAAAAAGCAGAAGTGCAAAAAGTTTGAGTAAGTTCACAAAAAATGAAAACGGAAAATCTGAACAAGTAAGTAAAGTGACCAGCTGGAGTGATAACATTCATTTTAATTTCATTTTGCAGCCTTTTATTTTTTTTTCTCTTTTCCAGTAACATATCTCTTCCTCAACTTATTTTCCCTGAATAAACAAGGATCAGAGATTTAACAGATGCCACAGCCAGGCAAATGTGCATCTCTTCTGTACTTTGTGCAGCACTCACATTCCCTTACAGTTTTGCAGGACAGAGAATGTTTAGTCTCGCTATAAAACTTAGGATTTTTCTAACGCCTGAGATGAGAGCAGAGTTAATGGTAAATGTCTGCTGGGTTCTTGCGCTGAGTTCAGAGGTGGAGGCTAAAGCAGCGAAGCCCGGCTGCAGTCCCAGCTTGCACAGCAGACAGAAAAACCACCGCTGCGCACAAGCATGCCAAAGTCCTTCTGTTTGCTTTCAGGGGTTAGAAACCTAAGGGGTTAGAATTATTTTGATAGGAGAGAGGATTCTGAGGACTGGCATGCAAATGTTCATAACAACTGTCCCACTTTGCTCCAGTTCCTGTTTATTACTTCTTCTTCTTTACAGTATCAGTAAATCCCTCCAAGGCTGCTGTTATTATTGAAGAGGGGCCCACCTGGGAATGTTTAGGTCCTTTAGTAATAGCCCTAGGCCCAGATCTAATGTCTACTGAAAAAGGATTCACTGCTTAAAGGAAATACTGATGACAATTCGTTAGGGCATCATAAAAAAAAGAATAATCTGTTTCAGCTCAGGAAGAGGCTGCGAGATATGTGAACAAATATTGTAGGAAAGCCACTTACTGCATACAGACTGCAGGGTACACAGTTGACCTGTATAGTCCAGTCTTCCTTTAGGTGCTTGCTAAGCCCTTTAGCCAAATAAAAAAAGTAGAAAAAAAGTAAAAAAAAAAAGTAGTTCATAATGGTTTAAATTATAGTATAAATCTACTGATCTGCTATTAATACAATTCCTGTTTCTGTCTGAGGTTTGAGACACACATGTGTAATTCTTCAATGGCATTCTGTGTGTTATCTGGAAGGTCTCTCACTGATGCTGCATCAATGCAAACCAGACTACACCCAGGCGAACAAAGGAAATTTAACTTTCATAAGTTGATTTTAAAAATGCATTTACTTTGACTGCATTGAAAGAATCTAAAAAAAGATGAAAAGCATCTTTAGCATGCCAAAAACATCTGGTTTCATATTTTGAGACCAAAAGGAAATTGCATGAAGACTAAAATCTTGTTTTGATTTATATTATTATTGGAGGGCTGAGAAGCTGCCAGTCATAAAATAAAATTTTATGATGATAAATAAATAAGGAAAACAATCTGACAAAACATGTTGTGGAACAAAGCTCCATTTCAAGTTTAATTAACTGATAACAATGTTTATGATAGAAGAACTGTGCCACCAATTATACAGCTAGTAAATGCATGCTACCAATGCAAAGACTGGCCTATAAAAGCCTGGTTAAAAAGGTTTCTCCTGCAGCAAAATACACCCAAACACAAAAGAGAAGGTATTCTCCCTGTAGTAAATCATGCAGCAATTAAGACGCTCTTTGAAGACGTTTATGAGTAGGTCTTTATAGATTGTATGACAATTGCTCTGCTTCAATTGGGCATTGTAAATTGCACAATAGTAGTAGCTCCTGCTCTCTAATATACCTACTGATAGTGTCTGGAGAAGCTGACAGTTTAGAAATTGTTACAGGACAGATATATCTGTGGGGAGAGAAACGAAATAAAAAAATAAACCCAACATTTTCAGCTCCACAGCGCTTTGCCTTTTCCCAAAACCTTGTACCAATTGTAACAAAGTGTTCCATCCAGAAGATTATTTTAGAAACGCGAAGATCAGCTGCGTTCTGCCGGGAGAAGTGATCCTTAATCATACATGTAAGAGTTCAGCCTCTTTTCTGGTAACAGAGGCTTGCATTTAAAATTGCTACATACTTCCAGTCCTTGCGGTTTGAAGATGCTGGGATCGCAGCCATGATACGCAGCACAAATCATTAACTTTCAGTTTATGCTATACTATAATTTGCCAGTTACTATATAAAATGCAATATACAACATACAAGATTTTGTATTACAGATATTATGAATCACTTGCTAAAATAATACTGACATTTCTGCGGATAGGTTAAAAAAGCTTGGCTCGTATCATGAGACTACTCCTTTTTCAACTTCTGGAATAATAAACCACATTTGGGAAGCCCTGAATTTGGCTAGCTGTAGGAATAGCACATTAACTATTCAGATCACATGCCTTATCACAGCTTTTCACCCCATTAACTGTAACTGAGCGCTGAACTGTTGGTCAGACTGCAACCCCAGCACAAGTCCTGCTTGTCCCTTCCTATCTCCCTTCCCTCCCCTCCCACTGTTCAGCTTAGAAAACACAGCCCAGTCAAAAAACTAAACAAACAAAACCCCCAGTCAAATTGCACATTAAATAATAGAGGAAGGAAATATTTCACATGTTTCCCAAAAGAAAACATTTAGTGGCATTTGTATATATCGACAGCAAAGGTTTTCATACCGAGTGGAAAGACCTCCTTTGTCAAAGTCAGTGCTTAGCAGCACAACAAACATTCGAAAGAAGTCAAAGAAGTTGTTAAAAAAAAAACTTCTATGGTTTTAAGCTTACATACATTTACTTCAAGGAGGGTAAAAAAAAAGAAAAAGATCAAAAGCATTCTGAAGAATACTTGTTGCTTTAGTAATAAGCCCAAAATACTTGGAATTTGTGTTTCCCGAGGTTCTTTGTTGATCCACATGCAATAATCCTTCCCCCATCTGTATTTTGCTACCACTCCTTTACCTGCTTTGTCTCCTACTCTGCTAGACATAGGACAGTCCTATCAGTCCTCCAGTTTGGGGCTGTTTTTTATTGCTTAGGGGTGTGTGTTTACAACTCACTTTTTTTCACTGGTTAAACGAACCTGGCGAGGCAACGCTTCTTGTGGTTTCTTTTGCGTGCATGTGCATGGAAGTTAACATCCTGCCTCCAGTCCTGAATTGCTTGTGGCATGTTTCGACTCATTATCTTGAATCTTAATCAGCTGATTAAAAAAAATATATTAGTTCCATCAGCTGATGAAGGCCCAGAGTAATGAGTCAAAACATCCTGATCGAGACTTCCAGTTGCACTGAATCAGACTCTACAAGTAATACACATCCTCACCACATTCTTACAATCAATTAATACATTTCCCTCTTCCTTGCACCTCCCCAAAAATAAACAGCTACAGGATATTAGGTCATGTGGAAGATTATTGCCTGCTTCAGACATTTGGTGTCCCCCTCCTGTAAATCTTCAGAATAGGTTTTACAAATCTTACCATGCTTAACTTCTTGAACGAAAACTATGAAAGGATGTTCTCACCTTTGAAATGCAGTCCAATCATTGTGATAGCCATAAAGGTCTTTAAAAATATAACTTACAGCTGACTGAAACTTCTCAGTAACACTTATGGTTTGGGGAATCACAGTTTCCACCTGGAAAGCAGAGAATATTTTCTTCTTCATGCCAGTTTGTATCTAAGGCCTACCCAAATAAATGAGAACATACATCTGCTAGAGGAGACAAGCAAAAATAAATTTCTCACAAAATTCTGACAAAAAATGTACCAAATACAGAATTACAAAAGGAGGACAGATACTTTCCCCTTTCATAATCTATGATAATGACTGTAGGTTCTCCTTATAATAATTCTAAATAAAAAAGCTTAACATGATTATGTGTTTCTAAATAAACCATTCAATCTGGTACATAAATACCTGGGGAAAACTGTGTGTAGCTTTCAGATCCCATTTGATTCTTTGACGCTACTGTATGCCCAAATAGCCATGTTGCTCCCTCCTTTCCCTTGGAGTCATAGCTATGTGGCAATCTGCACGGTAATCATACCATACTGTTATCCCTGCATTAGTGACCTCCAGGCTGCATTACTGCAACTCAGACCTAGAAATTAAGCTGTATGGCCTGAAAAAGCTCTGCATGGGGGGAAATACGAGAGAATGTCTGCTTAGCGAAGCAAATTGTCACATTTATCCACTTCAAGGTCTCCATCTTGATATTTAAACCTCTCATGAGATCTCTGCCTCGCTGCCTAAGAGATCACCTCCCTCTATATGACTGTGACCTGTCATGATATCTCTCACTCTGAAACCATGAAACTGCTGGAGAGCAGGAGGAAATGTGGAAGGGAGGACGCACAATCTTCACAGAAGCCACATCAAAACTTTGGATTTTTCATCTGGATGACAAAACATAGCAGGAACTGCAGACCTACCTCAGAACTCATGTCCCAGTGCAAAACTCATCTCTGACTTGTCTTTCTCTTCATCCACACAAAGGTGAATCAAGATGTTTCTTCTACAAACTGGTATGAAAGAAAAATTGTTATTGTGATGATGAATAAGAAGAGTAGAAGAAATGATAATGTGTGGATCACATGGATGTCATCTGGGGTGAAATTAAGAGAAGTTAAACAAAATAAAAATGAATTTCAAAATTTCCTGAACAAACTTGGGGATGTTGATCTATAATCTTTCATGGAAAACTTTGCTTAGTTATCTGTAACACCCTCCAATATCACCCATTAATGATCTTTTTCTGAATTAACAACACATTCAAGTTAAATCATTATCCTCGGATCTGACCACTACTGTGCTGGAAAGAAGAGATGGAATAAATAAGAATGCAAAATACAGAGGAAACTTCACTTAAAAAGCCTGAGAAATCCAAGCATAAGCACTGCAGAAATGCTGCACACAATTGTAAGGATGAAGGTAAAAAGATGTCCCCAAGGCAATCAGGAGGTTTGAATTTGTGGGATATAATGCTGACGATAGCTGAATAAGATTGCCATCACCTAAAATGTAATAAATATTATTGCTAGCAATGTCATTCCTATTGTATATATATTTTTTTTTTAAATAAGGATATAACAACGGTGTGTTTTTATACATGTTAATACTAAAAAAAGTGGTATATAAGAACGAGAAAACAGAAATAAGAATAGAAAAAAGATTGGCCTTTTACAGGTTTTTCTTTTTACCCTGATTTACATTCTGTGTCATCACACTGGCTGTTGTGACATTGCATATTTAATCAGGCTAGAACCAGGCGCTTTTAACTAGAATAGGATCTGAGACTGCTAATTTACCCTTGCTATCGACTTCACAGGCTCTTACTGCAGCCTTATGACTTGGTAACTGGGGTCACCACTGGACCAAGATCCCAGTTGTGTGCCTATGATTTGACAGTCTTTATTTGTTGGCTGGATGTATTGCTGGGTGATTAAATCAGTCTGAACAATTCTGGGATGACCACATATGTTTGTAAACGTACAAGGCTCAGTGCTGGCAGAGTGGGTGTAAGCCTGTCTGTCTGGGCTCCTGGTGTTAGAGTGGGTAGCTCAGAGTACTTTTGGCTCAGCAATATGACGGTTTTCCATCCCAAAATTATAAACTCAGGGATACAGCCTGCAGCCACTCCTTCCTAGACAGGGCTGTGCCATTGTTGAATTTATCCTTAACGTAAGCACGTACCTGTGTCGGTTGTTGGGTTGTGCTTAGGTACCTTGGTGCACTGCTATTGCCTTACTACTGTTGAGTTTCCCTGTGGTTTAGGGTGTTCCACCTGTGACACACTGGCCTGTTACACCAGGCCTCTCTTTAGGCCTTTCAGGTGCTTTCTTAGTACGCTTTTTAAAAACTAGAAAGGGGAAAACAAAAAAGCACTTGCATGCAGGTAAGTGCTGATACCAAACAGTCTGTTTGTAGCTAAAATGTAGAAAAAATATTTACACCAGACAAATGACGATACGTGTTTAATTGTCAGTGTCTCAGGGTTAGCCTTAATACTGCACACTTTTACAAGCAGCCCAAATAGCTACATTACTAGTATTTCTGTGGAATAAGGTATCTCTCTTTAGAGAAATTATTTGTGCTTATAACTCAATAATTAGACATGTGAATATACCTAACAACTGCAGCAATGAAGAGACAGCAATTTAGTGCTGGTAGTCCCCTTGATACTGTCTGGGTGGCAGCAGGTGTTACAGTTGGGACTACTAAATAGATAATATGTCTTCACACATGGGAACGTGACAGCATACAGAGCAAAAGGACTGCCTCATGGAAGAGGCTTCTTTTTTTCTTCAGTTGAAAACAAAGTAATGCAGGTCTCAAAAAGGGGAAAATGCTCTGAAAGAAAGGTAAATAATTGCCCCTCTGGGTTTTCATACACAACCTACCTCACATGTGCTGCAATGCCTGAAGCTAATCTCTCAGTACTTTTTGTAGCTCCAGTTAGAGTGATATTTGGCAGCTGCTCGATGAATCTGACTTATCTATTGCAAAGTACGTGAGTGTGGCAACTGCTATCTTCAACAGAAAAAAGATTGGCTCAACAGTATTTGTCACATTTTCCTTCCACTCTTTCTACCTCCAGGAATGTAACTTTTCTCTACTGTTAACCAGTTTATTGTTCAGTCGTTATCAAGCTACAGAAACGGATGCTGAAGTTTTATGCTGTCCACCAGACCTGTAGCTTGATCCCAGTCTGGCAACTTCTCTACATGCATCCCCAAACTTGACTTGGCTGAAAATCACTTTCCTGCTTTTTTTTTTTTTTTTGAGTAGACTACTGCTTTTGGAAGTTGCCTACAATCCTCTTGCTCTGTTTTTCTCTTTACTGAAGACTCTGATAACATAAAGAACAGCTCACTCATCTCAGGGCTTACCACCATAGTTCTGTCTGGCCTGCTGCTCAAACCAAAATGCAAACAATGTGATCCCTGTGATCCCCAAACCACTTCTGACTGTGTGAAAAGTGCACGGAAGTGAGGAAGAAGTGTACATAGACTCCTACTATGGAGGTGATTGGCCTGTAGTTTGTCTCACCAAATATATTAAGCAATGTAGAGGCTCGGAATAACCATCTCAGCCCATTTTAGGCACCTAAAATAGGTCACAAGGGTCATGTTTGGAAGCGACTAACCCTGTTCTTAATAGGGAGCTTGGGTCAGTTAGCTCAAATGTAGATACTTCAAATTTGCCTAGTGATGGCTGTTTTGTATTGGCTTGGCTCAAGCCCTAAGATTTATCGTCAGCATCACTAGGTATGTTAATCCACAGCCTGGCATTGCAACAGACCAGGGAGCCGCAGGGGCCCTCCCGGATCTCCTTTGAGTGCTTGGAATGAAAAAGGGCCCGTGTCCCATGTGGCTGGGGCAAGGGATTCTCTCTAGGCATTGAGGGGAAGCAGACTCAAAGAAATCTGCCAAAATTACAGGTTTCTGAATTTCAAATGTTGGCAGATGTGATCTCGATAGTTTTACAAGAGCACGAGAAGGCCATCTGGGGTCAAAGCAAGGCCTCTGCCAGTAGTCTGTCGTTCACAGTAAAGGGTATCTAAGGAGAAGAGTATAAGAAATCGAGCAAATCCAGGTTTTCTGGCTAAGTCCCACGCTAGAAACAAATATCAAGAGCTCTTCTGCTTCCTCTTCTTTTGTAGCATTCTTTCAGCTTGCCTCATTTTCAGAGGCACCCACACTTCCAGAGACTGAAGCTGGGGTAATAATGGATCTCTCAATATTTTTGAAGGCAAGAAATTTGAGATTCAGAACTAATACTAAAGATAAATAAGCCAGTATAAGGTCAGACTCTTTCCAAATTTCAATATTAGAAGCCTTGCTAAGGAACTGAGTGCAAGTATTATTCCACTGCATTTTCACAATGCTTAATCTCTCTAACCTCCTCTACTAGGGCTAAAATAGTTATGATGCAGATGATGTCTCAGTGATCCCCACTAGCCACAGCAGCAAACACAGTCCACAAAAAAGAATATTTTATGGATAAAACCAGCAGATTTTTGCAGGACTTACCAAACTATGATAAACTATTTTATTCCTGCTTTTCTAATTGCAGATTATTAATTTTCCTCTAGAGCTGTTATGCTTGGAATCTGATAATATTGCACTGACAAAGCGACTTTGACACAAATGAAATATATACAGTAAATTGGAGCCCCTGTTAAAACTAATGAAATTAATAATAATTAATTTAAAAATGTGGGTGATAAAAAAACCTATGTTTGCCAAATAGAAGAAATGACAAGTTGATGAGCGGAAACTGATAGTTTTAAGAGAACAGCATAAAGCCTGGGTCTGATCATTCATGAGACTAGGACTTTCTTGAAAGTTATATTGAAAACTTTAGGACATCACTGCTGTCCAAGTTGGTCCTCAAGGATATCGGCACTACATAACTGTGTTCTTAAATGTTGCAGCAGTGGTCCTTGTGACGCCTTTATAAATGTCTGCTACGAACAATAAAAAGTGTATCTGATTCTTCTATCCCAAAGTTCCTACTGTCAGCAAAGCTATGCACAGACTTGGTGCACTCCAACCAGCTCAATCCATACCTTAAATGTTCACATGCAAAAATTCACAGGCTTCACATCTGTATGCACCATGGCTCTTCCTCACCCAAAATGAGAGGTATGGAGCCTAATCTCAGGCCTTCTGTAGTTATTGGATCAGCTCTCACAGCTCAGGTCCTGAGGTGAAGTAACATCCTGGTGTCTTGAAATGGAAAATATCTATGACTGAAGTCCTAAGAAGTAACAGTTGCTGCTGATGCTGCCTACATAAGAAAGTCTGTCCTGGAAGCCACTCTTGTGCAAACAAAGTCGTTCCCCACAGTAACCTGATAAACTACCTGATATGCATTGAAGTTTGTTTATGGAGAGATGTCAGAAAAGCGGTTGATTGTGTCCAACAAATACAGAGCTGAGTTGACCCCTATCATGTATAAGCAAGTAACTATGTGTCACTGTATGAACATCCCATTGTAATAAATCTACCTGCTGCTATGGCAAGCGAACAGTAAGTTCTCTTAAAGTCAATGAAATCATTTACATTGATGTCAGTGGCAGCATTTACATTGATTTCAATGGAAGGAAGATTGGACCACCAATGGCTAGATATTGTGTTCCCAGAAACTAGTCTAAAGTACAATAAAACCTGTAGGAATTCTCCAGACCTTCTTTTCTTGAGCTTGCATATGTTTTGGAAGTATGGTTCTGACATCAGGTTTTTAAAAATGTAGTGAGGTATTCTTTGCATAATATTCAGGCTTATTGTCTGCTCTCTTATTTTACACAGACCGTGGTGTAAGCAGCTGCATTTCATCAGTTCCATCTCAAAGATGTTGGCTCAAATCAGGTAGTCTTTTACATCGCTTTAATATTGTATATCATACATGAAAACTAAGTTCAAATAAGCATTGCAAGAAAATCCTCTTCCCTTGTACACAAGGACTGATCAAAAGGTTAAGGAAGGAAAAAAAAAATCCAGCCTATTGCTGGCTTCAAAGATTTTAAACAGAAAATGTATATAAGTTGTATTGAGAAGAAAAGGTATATAGCTGATTGGATTAACGCATCTGTATCATTAAACATGTATAAATTTTATGCGATAAAGAGGCTGTGGACTTCACCCTTTCTTAACAAAGAGCCTGTCCTGTTCAATCAGTGCTTTCTAAGTAAAAAGGTGATAAAGAAAAATACATGTAGTCATAGTAAAAATAACCCTTTCTTCTGCAAACACTTTAAATAAGGCTTCTCCATGACATTCACATATTGTAGGACCTAGAGATGGTGATCTGCATCTGAATCGTTTCAGAGAGCTTAACATGTCTCTGTAGATTGGGGAAGAAAGTTTAAAAAGTACAACAGAAAAGAAAAAAGAGCAGTAAAAAGAATACTGAACGGGTTTTTTTTTCCCCTTTTTGATTTTTCTGAACTTGTGAACTGATTTTGTTGAAGTCTGTGAGTGTCTTTAGTACAAAGCAAGAAACAAAGCAGAAATTCTATTTCCCTCACCCTTCCCAGTCAGCCTCAGTAATTCCCCAGGAAGAGCGTGCTCCATGTTTCCATGACATGTCGAGCTTCTTTCATTCCTTTTTCAGCACTCCATTTTGCAGGCAGTATGCCAGAGAAAGCATGGTCCCCTTTCCATACAGTCAAGGATTAAGCATGTATCGTTTCTGAAACAAACATGTGTGAATGTGTTAAGTTTGGCCAGGCGCAGTCATAGGTTTGGGATAGATCCGAAGCACCCATGGGCCCCAGGACATGCCATCAAGCACTGTGTAGACTTTATTACAATCCTATTGTAAGCTAGGCCAGAACAGAGAAGCCTGACTGCTTATTTTGTCCTCGGCATGGAATTAAAATGTCTTCTTTAGTAGAAGCTAAGAAGCAGAACTAATAAACATGAAGTTGGAAGAAAGTAGAGCTGCAGCCCTACCTCTTGCTACAACTTTATTCCGAGGAAAGGCTTTGACAGCATTGTGAGAACCATGGGAATTAGGAGACTTTCTTAATGGGCAGTGACCGTCTTTCAGACTGTGACCTTGCCAAGACAGGATTTTATTTCATATTTTAAACAAATGTTTTTGTGCAGCCTCACATCGTATTTTAAGCAGGAAGGCAAGGAGGATTTTAATTGGTGTAAAGCTGAATTTCACCAGACAAACGGATGTAGAAGCAATTATTTAGCTGTGCTGTGTACATGACCTTAATATAACAGGGAGAAAATGTCCTTACAGGTTCTGCTAGTACTAGACATTTAGGAAACTTGGATAGAACTGGCATTTCATCATCTTCATTTATATTTCATTTCTAAACTTTGCAGTGTGGGAAATCCCCATAATGAAAGGTAGTGGGTAGGTAGGTAGCAATACTGCACAGTTGGATGCTGTCACAGCAGTCATTCCTGTAAAAGAACACACACACATGCACACAGTGCCTCCCTAAATGTTTCAGTTTATAATTTCAGAAAAAACTTAGTAGTAGCTCTTATTTTTTCAATTAATATTTTCTAATCTGCCAGAGCCAGAAATCTGCACTGTCATTAATTCACCTGCAGATTTCCCATTGTTTTCAATGGGAATTGTGCAAGGAAGTCAATTGCAGGAATGGACACTTCATACCAGTTTAAATGAAATGAGCTTCTACAATGAAGAAATGAACATTGAAGCCAGTCTAAGCCAAGAAAAGCATATCAACATCCTGAGTGAGAGCTGACCTGAAAGGATGGAACATCAGGTGCAATTGTAATTTTTCAGTTTTAAGAGACAGATTAAGTGCTGAGAGCAGCTGGCAAAATGATGGGGATTATTTACAGGCATTTTTGTTTTTTCTGGAGCTAGGTCCTGTTCTGAAGGTCAAGGGACAGACCCTGCTGCTGCTTAAAAAGAACTTTCTGGAGGCAAGAGCGAGCTAATGCCACTTTTAAAGCTTAGTGTTTTAGTTTGGCCTTTCAATAACATCTGCTCAGCCACTCAGCACCAATCTTCTAGACCATCTAATGGAAAAAGAAAAGGCAGGCTGAACACATCTGGTCTTTTCTATATGATCTGTCCTAAGGAACCTACTTTGGCAGGGGGGTTGGACTAAATGATCTCTTGAGGTCCATTCCAACCCCTACAATTCTGTGATTCAGTAGAAGTTACTCTTGCTCTCCCTTTCTTCTGTGTTCCTTCATGGGCACTGAGTTTATTTCCTTAAGCAACAAATTACTGGTCTTATGATTTAATGAACCCCAGAGGCTCAACTTGTCCACACACCACCATGTCGTCGTCCCCCTTCCCCGCAATAATACCTTCAATCCACAGAGATGCTTTGTGGCTGAATGGACAAAGATATCCCCAGTGACAAACTTCTTGTTGTAGGGGTAGACCCTTCTCCCTGTCCACACAAACTATGGTGGGAGGTGACTGTGAAGAGCAGCAAATAAAGTCAGGTATTGCACTACATTTCAGGGAAGAGGCAATGCATAGTTGTCCTCTGATCAGGTCATGGTACAGCTCTTGCCCCAGCCTCAACTCACCAGGCATAATACTGTTATGGTGAAAGGACCACGGAACTAAGTGAATGTGATAAAATTTAGAGGTTTTTTAATCATTCTTGGATAATGATATAGGCAACTTCAGCTAAAAGTATGTGAAACTTCTGTTTGGCATTTGGGAAGAGAAAGGTTTAGTATCTCTTAATGATTGCTATACTTAATAGTACATATATATGATTTATTGTACGTAATGCATATGTGACTGTCTCTCTTACATGATCAGTGATGGCTAAGATCTAAAGCTCCAGTTTCAATTTAGGCTTCTGTTTTCTTTCGGTTAATTTTGTTCCTGCTAACCTCTAAAATGAAGTCCAGGAACATAAAAAACTCAGCCCGCATTTTTTCATTTTCTCTGTTCTCAGTTCCATACAAACTCCTGAAGAAGTTTGCTAACTAGGTTTATTTTTCTTACTGAGTATTATAATTTATAGTGATTGATTGAAAACAGAGGAAAAAAAACCTGCTGGAAATTGTGTTGCATTTCAAATATAAGGTATAATCATGTATCCTAATTTTTTTTCCCTTTTGATGATAGTAATTCCCTTTAGTTGTTTTATGAACTTACTTTTTTGAGGTGATATCAAGTTGTGAGGTCCTACCTCCTCAAAATCAGACCCCTTTAATGTTTTATATAAAACATATCAAGATTACCTCACTTTTCACAAATGACACAAAATGATCCTGAAAACTGCAAGTTAATGGTGTTTTTCTAAGTTCCATAGTACAACCAGGAAAAAGAAAACCAAATAAGAGTTAAGACATAGAATTTAAAATACTATAAATAAATAAATAAATGCAAAAATAAATGAATACCCTAAACAAACCAAAACATTGTGTCAATACTTATTGCCTTATATACATCTCCCCTAGGAGAGGTTCTCTGGACAGTTACTTATAATGATTATCCTTTCTCAGCAATGAAACTGTATTACAATAGTTGTGCTTCTGGCTAGACAAATTGTTCCTGCATAAGGACACATTTCTGCCTACATGCAGGCACTATTTAATTTTTGAAGCGCCTCTCTCCCAAAATCTGTCATTAAACACTGACTTTTTCTCTCTTACAACAAGGAAATGTAAGTGTATAAAGTGCATAGATTTAGGCTGCTATTATTCTATATTCAAATAAACTTAATGATGTTATCAATTTCTGTGTTACCAGATATCACTGTCTGGATCAACATGCCCCACAGAGTAATTGAATCAGTAGAAGTATATTGTATGAACCATGATCTTTTCGAAATAACATTGCAGCCTGAATAAAACCATTGAGAGTCACTGTCTAGCATGCCTAAAGAAACAGGAAATCAGAAAGAACTCATAAAAGACTTTATAAAATATTACTATTCTTTACACTCCAAAGGTCCTTTTCAACTGCAAAACTCTTGGTAAGCATTAGACAAAAAGTTATCACAAATTTCCTGTCTGACTCATGACATTTTTTTAAACTCAAGTTGTTGGTGGAGAAATTGACAGAAAGAGGTGAGTAACCTTTCTAATTTCATGAAAGGAGTCACAATGCTCTTCAGTCTGAAGCTCAAAGAAGGAACTCAAATTGATTTCTGGGGAAATTGTGAGACAGTGTCAGAAGAATAAAAAAGTAAATTTTTAGCTTTCCTTAAATTCCACTTCAGAAATCCCAAGGACAATACTAAACAAGTGAAAGTAATTTGCAGATACATAAGTGAATCTTTCCTAAGTGGATCATTTTGCTTTTCTTTTAGAAAAGATCCAAATTATGCTTGTACCAACAAAAATGAGATGTATGGCAGTGACTATTGTTGGGATAAGTCTCTGTGACAGGCTGCATTTCCTGGCCAGTCACGGAGTGTGAGACTGAAAATGCTTTGCCTTAAGTGGATGAGCTCTGTTTTTTCATCGTCTACATTTATTTATTGCTGCAGAAGAATGGGACTCATTTCACATACCTTTAACCATCTTATTGTTAAATGTTTGTTTTAAACTAGTCATCCAGTCTGCCTCTATAATTAATGGATACAGATAAGCACTTCCAGAAGCAATTCATCCCATTGTAAAATAGTTATCTTAGATAGCAATTTATTCTGAGCTAAATTAACCATCTTAAACTGCTTAATTCTGGCACCTAAATCAGGTAAGATGAACCTCAAACCAAGAATTAGGAGAGAATAGAAAAGCCAGTCAAGTATAAAGACTTGCATGGTGAGAACACAAGTAACTGTTAAATAGAAAACATGACAGTCCAAAGTCTTCCATGAAAGCAAATGAAATTCATGTTTAGCAAGCTTGCCGAGGCTCTTAGAAACATCTGTGCAGGACTCCCTGTGCTGCAAGATTCCTTTGAGCAATGAGACACTACTGAGATCCATATTGGATAAGTCGGTGAAAGCTTTTACAGAAAACCAGAACTCTGTGTGCTCTAACAAAAACATATTTTGCACTAACCTGTAGTTTGTAACCAGCATGACTCTACCAGGTAACAGTGTCAGGCCTTCAACATGGAGGAAGCTTCTGCCAAAAGACCTTGCTCTGAGCCAGTCTTCAGAGTTTCTCCATGTAGATCAGTAAAGTCAATGAGATAAGAGGACCAGAACATGTAGAAGAATTCACATATTGGGATATGTGCTGGCACTATGGGAAAGCACATGGTATGAAGCCATAACTCTGCTTCTGGGTCTCAATGGTCTACTGTCTACAGCTCTGTCACAAAAAAGAAACCAAGATTCTTAAAAAATAACTCAAACTTCATTTGCTCTGTAAAGAAATGACTTGCCCAGAGAGATGTATACAGGAGTGGGAAGGCTAATCCATCTCCTCAGGAAACTGGGTGCATCTCAAGTGGTAAGAGGAGAGAGGTACAATGAACTGAATTACTCAGCTGATTGTTTCAAAGGCACAGGTTTGTGTTTATGTGGGAAAACATTACACTTTAAAGTCCAGTTGTTGACACCAAGGAGTTGGAACCAGGTCAGATTCTCCTTTTGTTTACACAGATGTAAGTAAAGAACACCTGAACAAACATGCAGGACTAAAGTGGCAAAACCTGGCAGTGTTTTCTGTAGACAGCGGGTATAGACACAGGTGCACCTTCTCTGCCCACACTGGGAGAAGGGGCAGGGGATGCCTGCACCACATGGTTGTATGAGCAGTGGGATGCCCAACCTGATCAGCCACTGCAAGAGGCAGACACTGTGTGGGGCTGCCACCTTCACATGGCATCCAGAACAGGTCTTGGCTCCCCCATTGTTGAGATGGAGTAGAGGCAATGCAACACCCCCCTTATGGACTCAAACTCTTATGTATGGAATTGAGAGCAGAACTTGGCTCAATACAAACTTTAATACTGAAGCAACAGCAATCGTCCTTCATCTCAACTCCCCAAAAGCCAGGAGTCTGGTCTGTGCCCCAGAGGTCCCTCTGAGATCACTGTTGAGAGACAGTAAATTCTGTGTTAATTAATCTTAAAATAGGTGTGTCTAAAATAGTGAGAACAACTCATCCTCTGCTTCTCCTTTTCCACAGACTGGAAAATAAGCTGAGATACCACATTTGGACCATCTAACTTAGAAAGCCAACATCATCTGAAATGAATCAAGTCCAAAAGACTATTTTAAGGCAAAGATAAATCAGTAATTTCAACATTAGAAGTATTCTAAGTCTCTTGTATTAGCCCCCAAACCAAACGTCACAAACCCAGGAAATTCAGTGCCCAGCTTCAGCATAAAAGATATCCCAATGTATTTGGGTACAGAAATGCCACTAAGACATATGAATAACTTTAACTGCTCTCTCAAGTATTGCATAGAAATACACAGCACGACTGTGGTGCCAAATTAGAACAACTGATTTGTAAAGCCATGTTAGATTACTTTTTATATCTCACAAATGTCCAGGCACAAATAAAGAGCTTAACGATTTATTCCCATACATTTTTTATACTAACGAGTTCCTTGCCTTACTTACAAGTTTTTAAATAAATATTTTCTACATCATTGCTGATAATCATTTGGCTGTATGCTGTATCAAGTTACATTTCATATGGCAATAAACACATACCAGCATAGTAAGATTAAAGCAGAACAGAGTATGAACACATTCATATACTCGTGCATAAGAGTTGAGGGAGACCAATAAAAGGAGAAATCGTTTGTACAGTGTAAAAGTGGCATATCAGCCATTTTCCAGCCCTCTCCACACAGGGAGAGCTCCGCAGTGTGTATGAGAACAGATTAAAAAAATGAAGCAATTGACTGTTGTGCAGCACTTTTTTTATAAGTTTGTGCCTAGAGCAGAAGGGAAGCCTATATTCCTGTATGGATAACTTATGTCCTTGGAGTTTAAGGGCCGTGAGCTGCAAGACTCCTTTATATGGTATCATTTTTCTTAATCTGGTTAATGTTTGAATAGAAGATAAATAGCTTTATAATGAATAATAATAATTATCACATAAATAATTGCTTAAAGCAATTTTTTGGCTGTCATGGAAATTAGGACATCTAAGTTATCTTAAGAATAAGCTGATTCTGACATAATATAAAAGGATTTTGAGGGAATGTCTAAAAACAATGAAGCAGTGTCAAAGATTATGTGTCAGTTGTTCCTGTGTTTAATGTCACTAATTGAGACAGGATGGCATGCTGGCAACACGTTTTAGCCTTTCTTTTACATATACGAGCTAGTAAATTAATGAAAATTTAAGTTTCTGAAGTGTGTATATACTTCCACTGGAAATGCTTATTTTGGCTTAATAAAAAGCATTAAACATGCAGACTGAAACATGCAAACAGAAACGAGATAAAATAGTACATAAAATGAGGAAATGTGCATTGAAAGTGTCTGTCTTAATGTTTAAGTAGCGAACGGCAAGCTGTGGAAATCCACCATTGAACTACTGCATTCACAATATTATGGCTTAAAGTTGCAGCTACAGTATGAACCTCAGAACTGATGTTCACCTGTAGTGTGGTTAGTGACATGCTGCTTCACTGGAGAAGGTTATATTACCTTCATATATCAAACATCTTTTTCCTTACAGTTCTGTTGGGTTCTTTTAGTTGTTGGGTTTTGGTTTTTTTTTCTTTAATGTGTGCAAAATGTTTTCCTTCAGGAGGAGACTGAAGAATTCATGAATCATATGTGACAGCTGTCAGTTAAGCACTTTTAGAAGACACTCAGATACCATATTGATGGAAGCACTCCAAGAAGCTGAAGAGAACAATCCCGTGCTATCAAGAAAACTGACATGATGGTCTAATAAGTGTTTTCCGAATCTTAATATTTAGGAATTTGTGATCTAGAGCTAACCTATCTCACAAACAAACACATGCCACTCATAGGCTACTGGTAGTAAGAAAGACATGATCATTTTAAACGATGACCAGTGATAGAAATTTAAGGGGGAAAAGGGAAGATGTTAACATGCTCATGCATGTGAGGATAAGTGACATTTGAATATCTCTCTTAATTTGCTAAAGCACAATAGAAACTATAAAATTGCCTAATCACTTTTATCCTTCCTGATATGTAGTAATCTATGTAATTGGCAAACTACACTTCAGAAGCTCCTGGCAGAAAATTTTACTTTGTGATTCAAATGGTACCATATATTGAGGACTTATTTGGGGACCAACTGGAGCTCATTCTGGAAAATATGAAGCTGTATACTTTCTTAACACCATTTCAGTCCATGCTCCCTCACCGTCTGGTATCAACACTCTATGCAATGCCATAATAGGTCCTGTAGAGGCAGGGATGCTCTATTTGTGCAAAACTCATTGATGGTGGAGTAGCACCAAACCTAAGGACACTGCTTCTGTCATTTTAATAAGCAAACATGCTTTCATCTTTGTAGGGCTTTGCAAGGAACAACAGTAATCTCCCTCTGTCCCTTTAAGGGTCTCAGAAAGACTGTAGCCAAGATTGTATGGAAAGGATTAAGCTCTTCTGAAATGCTAAGAAGCATTTTTGAACTTGGCAATGAGAACACCCTACAGGACTTTGTCCCATCAGCCCAGAGAGAAACTAAACCCAGAGAAATATGAGGGATTTCACAGCAAAAAGGACTATTTTCCATACTTGGAAATTAGTGGCTGGTAACCATACTTGTTTGCTTCTGATATCTGTATCTGGGATGCACTAGGGTACAGTTGTGATGATAACTGTGAATGGTTAAGAAAGGTATTATCACTGATCTGCGACTACCCAAACATGAAACATGACAGAAAGGCTTTAGATATTTTTTCTTGTTTCCCTGCTGTGGTGTGGGTGTCAGTCCAGGAAGGTAGAGCTGGGGGCATGGGAACAAGTTACATCATGACACTGTGGAGACAACCAGAAAAAGGGAAAGTGAAAATTCTTCATCTCTCTCATCTCCAATTCACCTCGGGTTTTAAATGTGCAACTGCATTCTTAGGTCCATCCCCATGTAAAGAAGTAGCCACCTTTTGCAGTTGTATTCATTTGGGAATAACGCAAATGTGTCAGAACAACATCAATGGAAGACTACCACCATGCCCTTATCTCCTCCATAACATGATCTGAGACAGTCAGGTAGTTGGCTCTTCTCCATCTCTTCCCCTTCTCTTCTTCCCACCATGTTGAAATGTTACCTGTACCTTCCTGTCATGTTTCTTCTGACAGCTCTGATACTCATATGAGTCCTTGGTAAATCAGTTCAGGTCATTGACTAGACAGAAAGTGAATCCACCAAAAAATCTGTTGGCGCAATGAGCTGAACTGTCTTACAGAGGAGTCAGTTGAGTGAGTACCAGAGAACAGAATGGGACAGGAGGCAGGGCTGCCTCTTTTGAGGGTAATGAGCTGTTTCACTGGCTCAGCTCTCTTGTCCCTCACTGTGAACCTGCCAACTAACTTGTGACCTAAAGCTAAGTTAAAAGGGTAAATGTTTTACACCTCTGTGACAGTATTCAACTGAAACCAGGGCTTTCCAAACTTTCAGGGAACTAGGAACCAATCACATGTGTGTGCCCTAAAGAATCTACGGATAACTTGTGAGGTGAACTGGTATTTTTCCCTCCCAGGGAAGTAAAATGTTAAATATCACACTTCACAGATCCCTAGAGCTACTGCCAACAGAGGATGTTCTGTGAGACCCATGTTCCAGGGAATCTAAACACTTCAGTAGAAATGTGCTCAGAGTTGCTCTTTGCTCACCTCACTTGCCTGGATTTAACTTCACCAGAAACAAGACAAAGAGAGGGGAAGAGGCATCCTTCTGGCCACTCACCCAGTCTTGATAGGAAAAAACCAACCCAAAACCAACCCAAAATCTGAAAAATCAGACTTGATATGCACCTTCTTCTTCACAGAAGGAAACAAAATGATTAGAATTTTTTTTCCTGTTCTGAAACAACAGAAATGAAATAAACATATTTTTTTTTTTTCTGAACTGACATTTGGCTTGATTTTTGTTTTAAACAACAAAATACTTTTTTCACCATATTTTAATTCTCTTGTAAAAGTAGGAGAGGAGGAGTGAAACTGTCATAACTGAACTATGTGGGCAAATTATTGGTTTCAAATGAGATTCTTTGTACATTGAAAATATGTTTGAGACATTCAAAGAATTTCAACCAACTTTAAGCAAGATATGCCTGAGTATCAGCTCACAGTGATGTAACTTTTTCAGTATTTACATGCCTCTGTTTTCGGGTCAGTTGCAAACAGTGCTGGAACTTGTCTGCTCAGGGTCAAAATAGTCAAGTTCAATACTGGAGGTGAAAGTTTTGAGGGATAAATTATTTTCATATTCTAGGATGCCATGTTTAGCATTAAAGCCTAGACAACATTCATCTAGAATACCATTGTTCTCTTAGAAAGAGTTTGTGTCCATGGAATGATTTTCTGCTGTGTGACAGCTCATCTGGAAGGTGAAAGAGTCTGGGAATTTAGGAGCCAGGGAACCATTGTGGCTTCCCATCGCGATGCTCAGGGGCAGGGTGCCAAGGGAGAAGGTTGGTGATCTGTCAGGGTATCAGCGAGGGATCAGCTGCAACTTCAGACAAATAGAACCAACTCTAGGATATTGCACTCTCAGTTTTGATAAATTGACATCTTCAACACAACAAATCTTTCAGCTGAGCATTCAGGTCAGCTCTGCTACAACCGGACAGACCCTGAAAATCTGGATGGTGCTGCTTCTTCTCTCTGCCACACCCATCCAAAAGCTATGTGTATCTTTTGAGGGGTACAAAACGATACATGCCAGCCACATCTGCCTTCACCTGCCTCTAGGTACCTGCATTGGTGGGAAGCTCAGATTGACTGTCCACAACTCCTCTGCCGCAGTGACCTCCAGTGGGAAGGAGCAGAAAATGGGAAAGTGCATGGATGGCAAACCAGTCCTGCCAAATGCAGAAAGGTCACAGGAGATGCATGACTCTTGGCAGCTGTATGCAGGAATGGGGGGAGGAACATGCACTGAAGAGACTGAATCACTGGCATTGTTCGGACAAGATGGCCTTAGGAGGCCCAAGGTTCATGCCAACACAAACTCGAAGAGTCACACTTGCTCTGGGTCTCAAAGTTGAGAAAACAAATCCCTGTTCCAGTGTTGGTTATATATGGCAGTAGTTTAGAGCACGCCTCAGCTCCCCTGAGGCCAAAAGAACCTTTCATGACCATTATTTTCAACTTTATTCAAACTCTGAGCTCTACGGATAAAATTTGAAATAAAATAAAATCACGGCCACAGTTTTCTCCCCTGATGAATTTGTCTGTTCTCCTTGGAGGTCTCTACCTGCCTACCTGCTTCTTCTCCTCTCTTAGTTAAAACATGCATTTTTCCTGCTTGGGTGGTTTCTGGGTCAACCATTATGGCTACTTTGATTTGTGTACAGGAGCTGGATTCTCTACTTCACTCTTCTCATCTCTGGGTATGCTCAATGAAGAAAAGGGGCTTCAAAAGATGCAAAAGTTGCTGTGAAGCCTCTGCTTATTACTGCCCTTAACATAATTTGTTTGTGAATCACCCAAACGGAGCATCATGAAATTTGTACTTCTAAAAATGCTTGAAATTAATGTTTCAGAAAAGAATATAGAACAATAATATGATGTTGACATCCCATTTGCTATAATAAAACTGGATGAACGTTGGAAAGAAAAAAAAATTTCCCTAAATACCTAAAAATTACAATATGGTGAACTTCTGCAGTGAACACATGCTTTTTCTTATGGTGAAGCCATTTATCAGTTTTAATACCCAGTCTAATTTCTAGCTGGCTGTAGTCTTCCTGTAGTTTCTCACTGTATCATTTTGTGGCTGTTTCCTTTCTGTTTAATATTTGCCTATTTTAGTTTAAATCCCTAGAGCAGAACCCACAAACCAAACAAATACTCACAGAAAACAGAGAGCAGCTCAAATGTCCTTGGAGACACTCAATTTTTTGTTTGCTACCATTTGTCATCCTCTGCTCAGAGAGAGATCAACAGTTTTTAGCACACAGATCAATATTCTCTTAACCCAGACCTAATCTGAGGAGAGTTTCCCCAGGTTTCACCTTGGCCTACTCCTATGTGCCATAGTTGCCCTTTTTTTCAGCAATAATTTTGTCTGTGTAAGACAGCAATTTTTCATCCTTTGGTCAAAACTGGTGACAAAAGAGGGAATAATGGTTCCTGACATATCAAATGATAGATTTGACACATGGCATGCTGAGCTGGGAGCTTTCACGTGCCAAAGTAGAAAGACAGATAAGCAGCCTAATGGCCCTCCTGACATTGCTGCCTCTTTTTTTTCCCCGGTATACCAAAACAGCCTCTGCCTTTTTTTTATTTCTTTTTTTTCTTTTTTTTTTTTTCCTTGAATAAGTTTGGGGTTTTTTTTATTCCTCTTTTTTTTTTTTTCTGTAACTCTGGGCAGGAAGCAAGGAAATGCACTCTACTCCAGCCCAAAATAAACGTTTCCCTGTCCTGTAAAATGATCAATCTCTGCCCTTTTCCTCCAGCACAGTAAGGGCAATACAACATGCTGCTTGAGGAAATACTAACAAATATAGCCAGTGAGAGGGAAACAGATGGGACTAAGAAATTAAACCAGCAGATTTCTGGAAGGTATTCAAAGAGGAGAGTTTATAATACTGAAACAGAACTGCTCTTTAATTTTTTTTTAAATTTTTTTTTTTAAAGCAATGATCATCAAGATTTACCTTTGGCAAGGCTCACGCTCTCCCTGCTAAATCCCCACCCCACCCTTGAACGGTAAGAAAGGTCTCTTTTGGTATCGTTGTGGTAAAAGCAAATCTCATTTCACAAAAGCCAGTGCCAGCCTGGAGATAGACAGGCTGCAAGTTTCCCTACCTTTGGTACGCTGGGACAAACACAGCGCCTGTGTACCACAGGGCATGGCTCCAGGCATGGGATCGTGTTACCTCTTTACACACAAAAGCTTCTTTCAGAATCCAAACTAACAAAACAGGAACAACTTTTATTCCTGTATGGTTTCCTCTGGAGCATGTGTTCACATTTAAAATCCTGACCTATGTGTCATTTGCTTGCATTCAAAGTTATTTGTATTGCTTTGGTATTACAAAGCAACAGCCAGCCCTAACCTCGCTTGCTTACCAATAGCCCATGGACTTTGGCAAAATGTTTATCCTCCTCCAGCACTGGTTCATAAATTCTTTTTCTCCCGCTTTCTCTTCCCCCCCGCTCCCATGTTTTATGGCCAGACAGTTGTGTTAGCAGCCAGCTTATTTTTCTCCATAGTAATAGCTCTATGGACATTTAAAATTTGATCCAATAAAGGAAGAAAAAAAAATAATCCAAGGAAAATATTTTACTCACAAGGTCATCAAGCATCGGAATCTGGATGTTTGTCACCCTGCATTTAAAAATATCACAGTGTTTGAATGTTCCGGGTTATTTCTTTACAATTTTCATAAATGTTTAAATATCCATGTTATACATAAGGGAAACATTATATGTATATAGATCAAATAATCTTTTTTTTTCCCCTTCCTTGTAATGCAATTTTCTTTCTTTTTTTTTTTTTACCCTTTCCCTTAATGAAAAACATTTTCCCTATAAGTATATACTTCGGCACATTCTATGGTATTTTTCACAGTTTCTACATTTTTGACATTTCAGCCAAACCTACAAGGAGTAAGAAATCAGACTGAAGAATGTGAAAGTGCAACATTTAGTTTTTTCTCATACTGTTCACCAATAACCGGGAAGAGAAAGACAGACTTTGAAGGTGCAAAGTCAAAACAAGTCATCAATGAGACATCAAACCAAATAAAAATACATTATTTTGATTGCAAGAACTAAGAAAAAAAGCTGCAGCAGTGAGGTCAGTTCTGGGATGCACAAGTTCCAAACAGAAAGCGAGCATTCTGCACTATTAAAAAAGGCACAAATCAAAGAATTAGGCTTCAGTAACACCTCCTTACGAGAAAGGCTTTTTCACGAAGTGTGGTGAATCACAACACTGTCGAATGAGGCATGGTGAAGCACACTGAAACTATTTCTGACTTTCACTGTGCTCTCCTAAAAATAAAGTGTAACTATGGCTAAATATATTGTAAATGAACTATATAAAACAGATTTCAGCTTAGTAGACAAATGTAAATATTGTTAAAAGACAGCCTCTTGCTTCCCTTATAATAAACTTACTGCAAATGACTAGGTTGTGATATTGTTTGCTTCAACAAGGGCTGCAAGTATATGTTATTTGTCAAAATATTCTGATTTATCAATTTGGTTCAAACAAAAAACACACACAAGAAGATAAAGAGTTAAGATGATGTTTCTTGTTGTAGAATTAATCAGATTCATATTAGCAGTAGTAAATGTCATGTTGGCACCTTTTCTTTCTCACACATTACAGTTTCAAGTCTTTGCTATGAGGAAATAATGAAGTAAAGATATGCAGTGCCATATACCATGCATCTTTTTTGTCAGTCTGCATAAGAAATGAATTGTATCTGCTACTAAGGAGGTCACAGGGGCAGCAAGTTAAGAAGAATGCTTAAAGAAAGGACATGTCAAAGGAAACAAGAACTTATTTTTTCAATACTTTCTAACAAGTATTGCAGTTTTGGGAAAATTAAATGCTCATAATAAATACCCACCTATTCTGAAAGCATTTATTGCTTTTCAATGATGCAAAGTTAACCCTGGTGACCAAGTGACCTTGAAGTCCCCCACTGGAAGCTCACGAAGATCAATAAAAATGGTCTAATGTTACAAGCCCTAAAATTCATGCTTCAGTAGTAGTGTGATCAGTGGGAGAAATGCTACTTTATTGAGAATATATAAAGCTAAGGACTGGAAAAAGATCATGCCAAACAAAATGTACATCTCATGGGGCTACTCATGGGGTTACCCAACAGTGCGTTTTTTCTTTTTTTTTTGAAATGCCACGCTCTTCCTAGTTATGCTTGAAAGGTAAAAAATGGGGAAAAAAAATCTTTATTGCCAGCAAGAAAAAAAAATGGTTTTGACAGTTGGATGATGCTTGTGTCTTGTGGTAAATTTTCAGCTTTGCCTACAAACAGAGCCTTTCCTTCCAGCAAACGCTATGCATATCTTAACCGTGGAGTTAAGGCAGAAGCAAGCTATTGGTGTGCCAGATATTGCATCAAAATTACAAAATGCATTTTAATTTTGTGCAATGACTAGGAATTAATGCCAAGTGTACTGTCAGCATGCAGTAGAGCATCTCTCTGATCATGCGAAATGATTGCCTGAGATATAGCAGCCTCCACTGCCTTCCGTCCTGTAGGTGCCACTGCTGCTAAGTGGAGCTTCTGAAGAAAACTAGATCAAGAGGCATGAAGCAGATGAAGAGACGCGTGACTGTGGGGTTTTAAAAATGAAAGACCCACGGCATTCTCATTTACTCTACGGATGCTTTCTGCTGCTCTGATGGTGCCAACGAGCTTGTCAATTTTTCTAGTTTCAAGTCAACATGTATAGAAGAACCTTAGTAGAAAGCAAGAATCAGGCCTTAGAGGTAATAAATGGTTAATACAAAAAGTGATTTCCCCCTATGAATATTAAAGAGATGGGGGAAAAATCAGACTTCAGCGAAACTTTACTGGAAACTATGACAGGGGCACTACTTTTGCTCGCACATCCTGAATGGAGAGAGAGGGGAGAAGGCATACTAAATCAACATCCCTCTGGAGTAGGAGCCACTTCCTTTATTTCAACTTCATAAACC
Source organism: Porphyrio hochstetteri (assembly GCA_020800305.1). Classification (NCBI taxonomy): domain Eukaryota; kingdom Metazoa; phylum Chordata; class Aves; order Gruiformes; family Rallidae; genus Porphyrio; species Porphyrio hochstetteri. The sequence continues at coordinate 152,069,196 of CM036905.1, read as the reverse complement.
AGCTAGTGCAGCTTTTATCTTGTCCATTTTCTTGTGCTTTTTCTCTATGTGATCTGGTTAGAATTTATTTATTTATTTGTTTTGTTATGAATTAGGAACATCAAATCTCTTCCCAGGAATGTATTACATTTTTTACCACAAACAACTTGGGCTATGAGAGAGATTAGGACACAATAACTTTGCCTTGATGACAAAATCAGTTGGTAGGACATCAAGATTCCGATTTGTGTTGAATTTTTCAACATCCCATATTTTTGCTGTCACCACCAGGTCACATAGAGAATATGGTGTCTTAAGGTCTCTATTGGAGCTGTTTCATTTCCTATAACAATTAAAAAACCCAAAGAACAAAACAGTGTCCTGTAGCTGGAATAGTCTTGTGGTATAAAAATGATGACCAGGTTGTTCCCTGAAGAAATGGTCCCAATGCACAGCAGTTCCAACTATGCAGATGCAGGAAGTTCCCGAGTTGCCACTAGCTTGGTAAAGCAGGGCGAGGGAGAAAAAGCTTAAGTCTCTCATCTCAGTAACACAGTGTGAAGTTGTACTTTGGCCTTCTTTCTGTTAGATGGAGGCTATACTTCTGTTTGTATGGAGGGCAAGAAGAGCCATCACATTTCAAACTTCAGAAGTTCTTCATTTCAGCCAGATTGGTAAGAAATAATTGGTAGATAGTATGGGGCTGTGTTTTGGATTTGTGCTGAAAACAGTGTTGATAACACCAAAATGTATTCGTTACTGCTGAGCAGCGCTTATGCAGAGCCAAGGCCTTTTCTTCTTCTCACCCCACCCACCAGCGAGTACGCTGGGGGTGTACAAGGATTTAGTAGGGGACACAGCCAGGACAGCCGACCCCAGCTGACGAAATGGACGTTTCGCATCACACGGTGTTACGCTCAGCATATAAAGCTGAGGGAAAAAACAGGAAAAGGGGGATATTCAGAGTGATGGCATTTGTCTTCCCAAGCCACCATTAGACATGATGGAACTCTGCTTGTCTAGGGGTGGCTGAACACCCGCATGCCCATAGACAGTGGTGAAATAGTTCCTTGTCTTGCTTTGCTTGTGTGAGCAACTTTTTCCTTTAGTTATTAAACTGTCTTTATTTTAACCCATAGTTTTTCTCACTTTTACTGCTCTGATTCTTTCCTCCTTCCCACTGGGAGGAAGTGAGCAAGTGGGTATGCAGCGCTTAATTCCCAGCTGGGGTTAAACCACAACAACTACTCACTGAGCAGTATACAATGAAGAAAATCTGCCTATGAAATAACAATTTTGCACATTTAAATGGACCTCTATGGACCAGACAGTTACTGAAATGGGCACCCAATTTACAAGCAGACAGATGGCAAAAATATAACACACAGTCCTCCGTTCTTCTGTGTCCCCATCATTCTTCTATAGGTCCACATTGCAATGATAAGTCCATCAAACTAAGAATCTGTGGATTTCTCCAGTTGAAAAGTGTTGCTCAAGAACATCAGAGGAAGCATTTTCCTCAAACAGAAAAAATATAAAAAATTCACAATTCACATCTGGGGTGTAATGGATGGCCAGGTGGCCAGCTATAGTTAACTGTCAACACTTTGTATTTCCCTTTGCCATTGGCAAAGTTTGCACTCAGAAGTGAGAGTATAACGTGAAGAAACTAAAGCATGAAACCACTTAATATCATAAGGGTTTGTGCTTGAAAAACCAAGTCTTTTTTTTCTTTTCTTCCCAAGTTTTCCTCAGTACTTGTCATGTTCGCTGGCTTGCACCTTGCCAAACAGTATTAAAGAAACAAGTAATTTATGGACGTTCTTGTGATGACTACATCAAGATTATAGCACTTTTCCCTCTATTTTTCTCTTCCTCTGTCATGATAAATTGAGAACTGACCAGTTTGTAATATTGCTGTGTAATTCTAAGAATTCATTTCCATTATAGACAAATGCCCATGTTGACAACATTGCCTTCACTCGTACTGAATGGTACATTATTGCAGAACTGATTAAAGTAAAACGTTGCTTAGTGTATGAGCATCCTAATCCTCTCCTATTTATATTTTTTTCCTGAAGACTGTAAACATTTGGTGGTTCTACTTTGCCCTAGTGTGCTTCTCGACATTGTGTTTGCGTACATATTCCTCAAATAAGAACGAAGTGCATAGAGGCTGGTTTAAGACAGGGTGCAGTAAAATATTTTCAACCCCCTAGCTTCACCCAATAGGAAATTAGGTATTTGGAAATATCTTCTTTCTGCATCAGCTCACGGTGCTTGGCACATTGTCAAGGAGCAGTTCCCTCTGTTTTTGGCAGACATCACAGTCAGAAGCAATCTTTCTCTGATATGGTGTACATATACCCTCAGAAAACCTGAACACGACGTAGCCCTCTAGTACTCTCAACAATTTAACTTGTTATTCTTAGCCAACAGATATTTCATTACATTTGGATACTATAACAGACTTGGTCCTGTGGGGGAAAGAAGTGACATTTATGCAACTCATGTTGATCATCTCTCTTTCCACTTTGAAATAGCTAGAAGATACTCAGTACTTCTGAAAATCAGGTTTTACAGATTCTATCTATCAGCAGCTGTGAATAAAATGAGCCATCCAGATGAACTTGAAATAATGAAAGACAGCCTGCAATGTATTTCTAGATCTATCTTAGGTCTAATCTGCTAAGTGATAAAAATTGAAAAAAAAATCAGGCATTCACAGAGCCCATGGAAGGAATCTAAAACAAAGGTATACATTTCATCCACGGATTTATAAATGTGAATAAATGTTCTGAATGTGTTTTTTCCATGCAAGAATCAAAGCAAAATATAATAATTTGCTAGCTAAGCCAATGTCACACAGGTAAGAAAATACAAATATTCCCGTACAAGAAGGAAAATATTTAAACATTTGTCAGTTGCTTTAAATCTTTCTTGAAAAATTTAGCGTAGTGTGATTTCAGATGAAGCTCGAGTTACTAAATGCAATCTTTCTGAAGACTGATTCTTTGAAAAATCATTGCATTTCATATTCTTCATTGAAAGAGTTTACAAAGATTGAAGCAAAATGGAACTGATGGACTATAAGCAGCATTTACCCAAGGCTCCATTCAAATTAAAGATCACCATATTAGGCGACATGGCTGTCAGGCAGGAAGATAAACAGAAATTAACTTGATAGTTTAGTAGAAACATAAGATATACGGAGGAATTGTTCAGTGAAATGAGTCAGCTCCTGAAATATCAATATCTAAACAACAATCCATTGATATAGTGGAACCCTCAACTTATTTCTAGAACAAATCCTGAACCAAATCTTGTTTGAAGTTATGATATACTCAAGTTCTTCCTCTTTCCCCACCTTCTGACATACACTTCTGGTTTTGACAGAAATACAGGAGAAAAAGCTTTCTTGTGTTATTACGTGGCTTTAACTAGAAGCTGAAATGATGGAAATTCTGCAAGAAAGCCTGTTATACAGTTTCAGGGATTTCAGATAAGGATCCAAGAATTCAAACCAAATCCAAATGCTGAACCTTTTGAGATACAGTACACTTTGAAGGCGAGTGACTTTATTCTGCCAGATGGGTCTTTGAAATGCTCTGCAGTGCCCACATGACTCATCAACAAAATTTATTTGGCTAAAGAAGCAGTCAGGGAATATACTGTACTATACTGTACATGGCCCCTCTAGGACAGCTCCAGCTGGAGCCTTAGGCAAGATTTATGGAAATGGAAATCTTAGAAGCCTTCGTGCTTTTCTTCCCATTTGCTGTGTTGCATCAATGAAAAGATCGCCTACAATCTTATCACATGAAGGCAAATGTGCTTGTTGGTGGCAGCACCCCCCAAAACGAGAGCAGCTGCACACTGGGGAGGTGAGCTCCATGCAGAGTCAGAACAGGCAGCTGAAGGAGGAGGAAAATCCCATGTCTTGAAACCAGGAGAGACTACTAAGCCATGAAAATGAAGAAAGGCAGAAGTCTGTGGTTTTGGGAGAAGGGATTGGGGCCACATGGAGCCACTTTCTTCCTCTGACACTGTGAAGTTCTTTTAAAGATCAATACAGTTGATACTGTCTGTATTCCTATTCCTAAAACTGTCCTCTTCATTCCTAAAACTGTCTGTTTTCCTATTCCTGCTCAACTACTGAGGTAGCTCCTCAGTACCTTTTTACCTGGCCCAGAGTTTCAGCATGAATAGTGAGGACAGGGTACCTGGGCACCTCAGAAAACGAGATGTCCTTTCTACACTATGAAAGCCTCAGAAGGCTGCTTTAGTGGTGCTATAGCAGTGGAGATAGGTTTCCTACAGTATCTGTTGGTGTTTCCTAGCTCACACAGAAAAAAGAGAAGGGTGGTGGTGGCAGGGGTGGGGGTGAGGGGGTCTTACACATATGGCAAAGAGCTCAAAGAACTTTCCTGAGCAATACAGGGGAAAAAAGTCAGGGAACAGAGGTGCCACCTGTGTTCCTCAGCACAGCACCCTCAGCATTATTTTGCCTTATTTTGACACCAGAGTGTCCATAGAAGACAAGGTCTTTCCTGGCAGTGTGGCTCCAAGGAGGTCAGAAGAGCCATGGCAGCAGCATCTACATGTGCGGGATGGCACCGCTGAGGGGGCGACCAGCTACTCCCTGTGACTAAGGCTGAAGACTTGAACAAAGAGACGCTGCGTGTTTTCCACTTTCAGGGCAAGCTGAGAAACAATTTTTGCCATTAGTAAACACAGCCATCCCCTTAACTATGGGCGAGAACACCGCCTTGAGCGTATTAAACCCCTAGGCTCAGTGCGGATGTTACTTACGAAATGCAAATCAGTGAAGAAAGCAAGGAAGGTCGTTTGCTGAGGTTTCAGAAGTTGTTTTAAGTAGGTACCCTTCAGAAATTCATTCAGATACTTGGCAAAATATGAAGTAAACATGGGAAGGGTTAGGAGGATTGGCTAGCGATGCAAGTGTTACAGTTTAACCTGGCAGGCAGCAAAAACAACCACGTCTGTTTGCTCACACCCACCCCCCAGTGGAGTGGGGGAAAGAAGAAAAAAAAAAAGAAAAAACCCCAGTGGGTTATGGTAAAGACAGTTCAGTAGGACAGAAAAGGAAGAATATGATGACGATGATGATGATGATAAGAATATAATATGGAAAATAATTGATACTACCGATACCCACCTCGCTCCCAAGGCATGGTCTACACCCCAGACAGCTTTCCTCAAGTTACATATTGAGCATGATGCTATATGGAATGGAATATCCTTTTGACCAGTTTGAGTCAACTGTTCTGGCCATGTCCTTTCCCAGCTTTTTGTACATCCCCAGTCTCCTTGTTGATGGGGTAGTGTGAGAAGCTGAAAAGTCCTTCACATTGCCTAGCAACAAACAAAATATCAGTGTGTTATCAACATTATTTTCACACTAATTCCAAAACACATCACTATACCCACTACTAGGAAGAAAATTAACTATCCCAGATGAAACCAGGACAGTCTTCTGGTCAATCCCAAGTTTTGATGTGATTAATTTTACTCTGTGCTTGTGGTGGTGTAATTTTTTTTTAAATTTCTGGTTTTTTGTTTGTTTTTTTCAATGGAATGAGGTGAAGGGCAGGAGAACAGAGGTGCTGAAGTAAGAAGAATTATAGAAAGAGGAAACTTCTATCTTTTTGTTAAAGATGTAATTTCATGTTTCACAATCCTCACTTTGCCATAACTCATGAATGTAAGGAACATGCTGTCAACAGAGAATGAGTTCTTCTGTAATCTGGAACTGGCAATTCCATGAGATTTATATGTTTGAAAAACTGCTCTTCTGGATAGAAACCTGTCATGGTTTAACCCCAGCCAGCATCTCAACCCCATGTAGCTGCTTGCTACTCCTTTGCAGTGGAATGGGGAATGAGTTGGAAGAGTAAAACAGAGGAAACTTGTGGGTTGAGATAAAGGCAGTTTAAGAGGTAAAGCAAATCACACATGCAAAACAAGGAATTCCTTTACCACTGCCCATGGGCAGGCAGGCGTTCAGCCATCTTCAGGAAAGTAGGGTTCCATCATGTCTAATGGTGGCTTGGGAAGACAAATGCCATTACTCCAAATGTTCCCACCCCTCCTCCTTACCCCAACATGATGCCATATAATATGGTATATCCCTTTGGTCAACTGGGGTCAGCTGTCTGGGCTGTGTCCCCTCCCAACTACTTGTGCACTCCCAGCCCACTCATTGGTGGGGTGGGGTGAGAGGCAGAAAAGATCTTGACCCTGTGTAAGCACTGCTCAGCAGTAATGGAAACATCTTGGTATTATCAACACTGTTTTCAGCACAAATCTCAAACGTTGCCCCATAGCAGCTACTGTGAAGAAAATTAAATCTGCCTCAGAGGAAAACAGTGCAGACACAATAGCAGGTCATGACATAGTCCTTAGTACCCTGAGAGGGAATATGGAGCTTTAGGTTTTTCATGTTGAGCAGCCAAAAATTTAGACAACCAGTTCCATGATCTTCACTGGAAATACTACTTATTTTGACCTCTTTAAATACAATACATGCAAAATTATCCTTATGATTTAGGGATGACAGTACAATATTAACTTCATATTTTCATTTTACAATTCAGATATTCTTATTAATTTGCTGTACAACATTAAAACCATGCACTCCACTGAATATTTTTACAAAGCAACAAGACCAATTAACATTTCATTTTAGAATGAAAGGGAGATAAAGCCTTTCCATTTGAAAAAAAACCCCAGCAAATAAGTGTATGTGTACATATCTGTATCTGTATATATGAATCAAGGTGTATAACAACTACAGGGCAGAGTAGATACTAAGCAGTCATCTGCTTTGCTATTGCCATGTAACCTGCTCTGAAACCAATGACCACGTACAAATCAAAGTCATATGCAGGAATGAATGAATTCTATCACAGTGGCATGAAGGAAGATCTCAAAGCTCTTTATAGCTTTACTTACTGGGTTTTTTTAAATATTATTTTTTTAACACTGTTGATATGTTTCTTATCTGTTTATACATGAGAAACATAATTTCTGAGGTTAGGTGCTTTCAACTAGAATGAATTAGGAAAAGGGTTTGGGTTTTTTTTCCCCTTTGAATTTAATTTGATATTGCCTATGAATCATTTGCCTAATTCTGGTGAAGCTAAAAGGTATTTCTGAGAATCTCTGAGACCATGTTTTTGCATTAAGACCAGAATACTAATGGATTCCATACTAAATGAGTGGAGATCAATAGTTTACTGGGAATGTAATAATATACCTTAGTTTTTGAGGAGATATTAAATAAAGGTCTTTCAGGCCTAGCAGAAATGTGTTTTTTCTCTTTCAGTCTGATTTAAAGTAATATGGGTTTGTCTGTTTTCTTCATGTAAACTTTTAATCTGCAGTGCTAGCTTGCCTCCAGCAAATTATGTCTATAGGATATTTTCCAAACGGAATAATTCTAGAGGGATTCTGAAATGTCTTTTTCCAAATAATACATGAAAAAAAATGTTACTTGAGAAAGAGTCAGAGACATAAAAGTGTTACAAAACATTTTAAGCAAAAAAAAGGCTTTGAAAAAAAAAGAAGGACAAATTTTAAAAAGTGATCTAAATAATCGCTGCATTAATATAACTCATGTATAGTAGCAGGGTTTGGGTGGAAGAAAGATATCTGAATAACACTGTCAATTAACAGAAAGTGTTTAAAAGATTATCCCTAAGGCCATACTTTCAAAACTTCACTAAACAGTATAATAGAACACAGTGTCTTAATTATAACTGGTCATGAATCTTTTTCATGAAGTAGTTTTTCATCTGAAGTACTCAGCTCATCAAAATGTGAACTTGTCATGGGGATGAACTTGCTAAAAATCCCTGGAAAACCAAACTAAATCAGCAAAAATTACCACTTGGATCCATTTCTTCAGGTTCCACAATCAAATTCCATCAGAGAAAACTGCTTGGTGGACAGTAGAATATTCGCTCATGACTGAAAACCCGGGATCAAACCTTTTTACTCTTCTTCATGTTAATATCTCAGCTCAAAGTCTATTTTGACCATGCAGAATTTCACTTTGTGTGTGTGTGTGAGTCAAAACTGTTCAATACTTAATCATAACTGCGACAAAATCCTGACCTTAGGAATGGTGTGGGGTGTGTGGTCTAGCCATGGGAGTATAGCCTGATTCTCTTTGGACAATAAGGAGCGATAATTATAACTTTTATAAGGTGGAATAGCTGCAAGGCACAACTGAGAGATCCCCCTAGCCAGGGCAGGGAGGGCCCTAACCTGCAACTTGGAAAACTCAGGTTCAGACTACTTCTCCAAATTAGATGGAATTGGACTTCCCTGCAGTTGAGCCATGAATGCTTCCAAAAAGTACAGCAGTGACACAGCTAGTTTCCCTGACTGAGTACTCCATGAAGAAAAAGCTCCAGATTTCTTCATGATCTGTTTCTTGCCCTAATCTTCTAAAACCAACTCTAGTTATTATACTAGAATAAAGTTTCCTTTATGACTTGGAGCACATGTTGTAATTTTAAATAACAGCTGTGATAAGCACAAATTCTTGGTGCCCATGCCACAACAAAAACTTCTAAGCTTTTCCTCAAGCTCTTCCCAATTATTTGTAATGTAAGAAAGAGCAATCTGGAAAGACAATCTTGATATTTCTCTTTTTTTTTTTTTTTTTTTTTTGTAAGTCTATCTGTTGGAGTTTCTTTACCTCTTTTCTCCTCTACCCCGCTACATTTTTTTCTGTTCTGGCACATCTTTTCAATAGGCAAAGATTATACTTAAAGAAAGAAGACAAAGAGCAACTTAGTTGCACAGCTACAAAAGTAAATGAGATTAGAATAAGAGAATTTGGGTGCCTGCAAGTCAAATGCTCAGAACAGAGGATTGCATCTGCAGCTGCTTTATGATTGCTCTAAGTAAAATCTGTAAATCTAAGGCATGACAGGCAGAATTAGTGTTTTATGGGCAGTGGGAATCCTGACATCTTCTGACTATCGGATCCTTAACTTTGCATATTAACAGCTTTTAAAAATACGTATTTCTAATGAATTGTTACAAGTGTATTTCTTCATTTGAATTTAAAAAAAAAAAGTAAAAAGCACCAGGGTCTGTGTGCAATGATCATGGCATTGTACAGAATGATATGGCTTAAGCCCTGAATATTCGATGCTACAGCAGCACTAGTGAATACCTGAATGAAAGTACTGGTTTTAGTGGCTGTCAAGAGGGCCCAGCTGCTATCCTGGAGGCAGAGAGGTTCCTGGTAATGTCTGCAGGACCGGTAAAGAAGAGGCTTACACTTGCTCCCTCCATCTTCTCAGCTGTGGCCTGAACGATTCTCAAGAGAAGCTGCAGCTGAGAGCTGGACCTGGAGAAGTCTGTCTCTGTGAGAAGGGGAATTTAATTTCTCATCATTTTTAGATGCTTTAACATTTGATAGCTCCATCTGACTGCTGCTGTCTTCACAGATGATGAAGAAAAGAAATTCTTAACTTGTATAATGGTTACAATATACAAACTGTAAATACTATTTGCCTGGCCACCTTCCTTCCTTTTCTTTCTTTTCTGATACTTCTATCTTAGATCACAAAGTGTAAACTTCTAGTAACTTTTTTGTGCAAAGATATGTGTCAGTTAATAGATCCTTCACTCTGAGGGTGGTAGATCACTGGAACCAGTTGCCCAGAGAGGTGGTGGAGGCCCCATCCCTGGAAATATTCAAGGTCAGGCTTGATGGGGCCCTGAGCTATCTGATCCAGTCAAGATGTCCCTGCTCACTGAAGGAAGTTGGACTAGATGGCCTTTAAAGGTCCCTTCCAACCCTATACATTCTATAAGTCTATGAATCTATATGAGGGTACATCTCACCTTACAGTTGTAAGGTTCTACTGACCACTGGCCAGTTCAGCTCACTGAATTAATGCCAGGGAGAAATACTTAACCATTTTTGGTGTTCCCTATATTGGATATTGATTAAAAGAAATCATGCTAAGCAGGATCCTGCTTTTACTTATAACCTTCCTCATTTAGCAGTGCTTCATCGAGTGTTTGCCTCTCCAGGCTGGAGCTTGACTGATATCCCCATGGGTGTTGTAGGGTTTCCTCACATGCAACTGAGTGTGAACGTCCAATTAAATAAATATGCATCTTCCCATAAAATGAAGTGGCATTGGAATATAGCAGCAGAACAGAAGCTTTGCTGTGCAATGCTACAAATGCTCAGTGGTGAAGCTGCAGACAGAACTCTTCCTGGGGCAAGAGCTGCTTCTTTAGTATTCATGTTCATGTTGGCTAATATTACTGAGCTTGTGTTCTTGATGTGAGTACTTTAGGATTTCATCATAATATGGTAAGTCATAAAAAGGTATCTTTCCCTTATACTAAAAGCTGAATCCTACAAAAATGCATGTATGAATTAGTAATTATTACCATTCTTAAAATCCTAGAAAAAATAATTTAATAATAACATTGGAAAAAACCTCCACCAACATTTCATTAAGCATTGTTTAACTGCATTTTGAGAGGGGGTTGTTAAAATTTCCTTTAATTACAAAGGAGCCTGAAATAAATCCTCCCTTTACAACTTCCTCAACATCATTTTAGGGATGAAATTTCTATTTAGAGCTTGATAATAGAGCTCACTACTTTTAATCTTTTTTCACGCTTTGACAATTGCAAAAATAGCACCGTCCCCACCTTTCTTCCAATGTCCAACATACCAAAGAATATTTTTGTTTGGTATTTTATCTTCTAAATACTGGACAATATTCTGGCACTATGAAAAAAAAACCGAAACACACAACTGTTTTCATGCACACTGTTTCCCTGATCCTATTTTGAAAATGTATATTGAGTATTGATGGAATTGGATCCATCAACACCATTTCCTTTCCTTTTTTCTTAACATTTACTCCTATAAAATATATAAGACTAGAATCTTTGAATGCAATACTTTCAATATTTTTATGAGTGTTTCAGATGGTACTAAGTCACTAGAATTCAATTCCTTATATGGGATAATTTAATCACACAGAATAACGGAATCATAGAACGTTAGGAGTTGGAAGGGACTTGAAAGATCATCTAGGCCAACCCCCCTGCCAGAGCAGGATCACCTAGACTAAATCACACAGGAACATGTTCAGGCAGGTTTTGAACGTCTCCAGAGAAAGGAACTGGGCAGTCTGTCCCAGTTCTCCGTCACCCTCACAGTGGAAAAGTTTCTCCTTATATTCACATGGAGCTTCCTAAGCTCCAGCTTGCACCTGTGGCCCCTTGTCTATCACTGCCAATATTAATATAATGTTAATATAATGTTCAGTATAATATTTAAATATAATTACCTTCTACCATTTTTAACTAAGCACATTATGTTAATGTACAACTACCGCTAGTGTAGTTCAGTAACAGTGGCTTAATCCTCATGAATTACTCCTATGCAGTAGTATAAACCACATAGTAATGGTATACTTAACAGAAATTTAAAGGGCAGTAATTAAAACAAACAAACAAAATCTTAATCAGACTCATCACTTATCTGCAGTTTGTTTTTTTTGCAATTCAATGCTTGTGGTACACAGTGCAATTTATTATTTTGAAATGAATGAAATTTTCAATTTTCAATGTTATCAAAGAGCTATTCTCTTTTTTAGAGTTGAAGGATCTTCCTTGCATATAAGAAGAGTTAAAACCATTTCTATAATGCCATGTCCGATATGTTATTGAAGAGTAGGATTTTATTAGCTTGTAACAGAAAGGAAAAATTCTCATACAGTTGCTTTACAGGGCTCATTTACTTTGAAGGAGGGAAAAAGGAGACAGGCAGTAGACTCAAAGCAGATGCTATCATGAAATAGGCTGATTTTATGTTTAAAAGCTGGTGTGTGTATATAAGGCAATTTGCACATACATTAAAGAGAACCAGGAGATGTTATACAATACAAAATGACAGCAAAAGGGACAATACCAATATGAAGAATTACAAAATCAAACAGAAGTCTACCTTGGTGGAGTAAACTCACTGTCCAACATGTCCAAATATATTTCGAGGGCATGCTTCCATCCTGCATGATACCACAATACTGTCCCTGCCAGCATGGAATCTTGCATATGGAAATGTTGTGATACATAAAGAGACACGAATTACTATGATTTTCCTTATTTATGACTGTAAAAATATTCTGCAAAACTTCTCAGCAATTGACCATGTTTTGGGGTAAACTGTGCTGTTCCAGCTCCTCTTCCAAGAGCTTTGAAGCACAGAAATGTATATTTAAAAAAAGATTAAAATGAAAGTGTGCTGCCATAATCATAAAAATAGATTGATGACCTGTAATGTCATGGTAAGGAACTGTACAACGTTGTCAGTGGTAAGGGCAGCAGGTCATGATGACGCATGGTGATTCATGAGTAAGGTTGAGAGCTGGCACTGGTATTTGGGAAATTTGGAATCCTTGGCCTAAAGCCAAGAACTTCTCTACATGTCACTGCTGCTTTATCAGTGCTGTAGTGGACACACTCCTCAGGTCTTTGCTCCACAAGCTATAGGTAGAAAAAGGGTGATTGCAGCCTGAAAGAGATAATTGCTGCTGTAAATCCTCAAACTGGTACCCACGCAGCATCCTACCTTCCCGCTAAGAGGTAGACAAGTTTTCAAGAGATAAAATAAAAGCTCTGTGCAATGATTAGCTTTGGATGGAGTGAATATTCAAGTAGCTTTCACACTGGGCAATTAGATCTTTTAACCTTTTAATTGTAAATTGTTCCCGGGTAGTTCATGTTCACAAGCTAGAAAAGCACAGTGCTACGTTTTACACTGTCACATGCTTTCAAAGCACTGGTAATTGTGATGTTTAAACTCTCCCTCACACTATACCTGTGATGGCAGTGTATAATGAACAGGATTCACTGGACAGCTGGAGTAGTCTGTCTGATTTTGTAAGAAGAGCGATTTTCATGGGTAATTTTTAAAACAAAATGAAACAGAAACAGCTAAATCTCAAGCCCACAAATTCTGCACCAGGCCAGCCACCAATAGCAAGGGTTTTTGTATCTAAAGGAATTCTCGTTTCACACTACTATTACACAATGTGATAAAATAATCTAAACAAGGAAAGTTCTTGCACTATCCAAATGCTTGCTACCACATAATCTTTACAGCACTGAGTAAAAGGACAAAATGTAATCCTGACACTTTGATAAATATTGTGAATTGAAAAAGAGTTAAAAAAAGCAAGAACTTGTCCTTCCATGACCATTTTGTTAACAATTTGTCCATTCAAAGGGACAAAAGTTACATTTTTGGCAGTGTTTTCTGTAAATTAGTCAGCACAAGCCACTGCGCTGCAGTCTCTAGAACAGATAGCAGAGTAACCTAATCTGTCTCTCTGTAAGAGAAGGCACAGCTGAGGGAGAGGTGTAGTATCAGAACTCAGGTACCTCAGTGGAGATTTTGCCAGCAAATTAAATGGGAAGGGAAAATAAAGGAAGTCCAGAAAGAAAATACAGGCTTTTCCTGCTTCAGCTTCCACTGTTGAGCAGTTTTAAGTCAGTGGAGGACATTTACTTCCAGTAAATGATCTTCAGAGTAGCATCCCACAGAAACAGAATATAAGCCAGGTTGGAATCCCAGCTTTGCCTTTATATTTCCATAACACTAGCGTTAATATTTCCATATTTTTGTGACAAAACTTATTTTTCCTTGCCTTACATCAGTAGTTCTCTATTCGCTGCGAAAGACTGAGACCCTTAGAGACTGTCAAAGCAAACATTGCAGTAAAGCCTCAGAAGCTAGCAGGGTAAGCATCACATTTTCAGCAACAAGTGTCCCATGACTGACAGAGCTGAGACAGAGTGCTTTCTGCACATCACTCTTCCACAGCACAGTCTCGCAGTCTGAAGCCTGAAGAAAGAAGTGAAAATATATAGGGTGAAATTAGAAGATCCGAACTACATATGAATTACAGATCTGATGTACTGTTTTAGATCTGGAATTTCTTTCTGTTTCAGGGGGGATATTTGAGAGTACTCAGTATTGTGACAGGGTATGAGTGGACTGTCATGAAGTAAATATATCTTAAGTTATTATCAATTCCCAACAACGTAACTTCCTTCTTTACAGGAAAGGATGCTTACCTAATATTGCAATAGGACATTCATTTCTGCCATCTTACACTATATGAAGAGCATATTACATTAAATTTATTCAGATTTCTGACATTTATGCTTTATGTATTTTAGGGGATTTGTGGGGTTTTTTTATGGTCTAGAAGATACAAGATAGAGACACTTTCAAGTTTGTCTTCTCCATGACTGTTTCTCAGATAATCTTATCTTTCTGTTTTAATAATTTGATAAAGAAAGTGTCCTCGTGGTTAGTTCATTTTACCAATCTCAATGAGTGTTTTCTTATTCTCCTAAGAAAAAGAGGTCTGAGCAAATGTATTTCATATACAGATGGACATGTGTTTGTCTACGTGTATTTATTAATCTGTTGTGGTGTAGATAACTCACTGATATCAATGCCTTGGAGTTGTTTATATTACCTTACTTCAAAATGTAACAAGAAACTCCTGTACTGTCCTGCCCATATATTACATCTCATGTATAGAATGTAACTTAATTTACATGGTAAAATGATGAAGAACAATTTTAGATGTGTAGTTATTTTTGCAAAGAAGTTTTCTTTTACTTATTTAAAGCAACTGACCTTTTGTTTTATTTAAAAGTGTGCCTTATGAGCACACCAATGCCTTGAATTTAGATATGTTTCCCTACTTTTAATATCATGTCTCTTATTCTGCCTCTCCATTATTCCTTTCCCATAATATCTTAAGAAACATCTAGCCAACAGCTAATTCAAGCTATAATGATGGCAACTAGCTCCAGCATGTCCTCTTTAAATTGCATGAGCTCACTTTTAGCACATATTATTTCCACGCAAATCACACTCTCTTTTGCCTTACCAGGCTAACACAGAAAGACCTAAGAGGGTCTTACCAGATTAAAACAGTAATGAAAACAGGTTCATGGTGTAACAAGCAAGAGAAAAGCATGGAAAAATGTTGAAGCGTACAACCACAGGACAAGGGGCAATGGCTGTAAATTGGAGCACAGGAAGTTCTGCACCAATATGCGGAAGAACTTTTTCACAGTGGGGGTGACAGAGCCCTGGCACAGGCTGCCCAGGTGGTATGTGGAGTCTCCTTCTCTGGAGATATTCAAGACCTGTCTGGATGCCTACATGTGCGACCTGTTGCTTTGGCAGGGGGGTTGGACCTGATGATCTCTGGAGGTCCCTTCCAACCCCTACAATTCTGTGAATCTGTGAATCTGTGAAACCACGTCCTGAGTCATTAGATAGTCAGTTGACAACATGAACTCACATAAAGAAATAGATACTGCAGTGCAACTTTTTTGCTGATCATTCCTTATTTCCAGTGGTTGCCTTAGGACCAGAGCTCTACTGAGCTCAGCTGCCATGGAGGTATTTTGACAGGAGCTTTTGTAAACATTCAGTAGGAGCTTGAGCTCAGTATCAGAAACACATGCTTATAGCAGGCAGCTCAATTGTTGACAGTGTGCTAAAACAGTGACCTTCAGATAGCAAAGGTATGTCTGACCACATCTGTATAAACTAGCATCAAAAATCATAGGACAAAATTTTTACTTGACAAGTGCTCTATATATAACTATATAGAGTCACAACTTATATTAAGGTATGAGATGGGTTTTTACTCCTGATTAAAGTCCCCAAACCTAGGTGTCTACAGGTTGGTATCTATGTGTGACATGTGTCTAGTTGTCTAAGCACTTGATACAGTCAATGCAGCCTGGAGGAGTCATCAGCCTACCCTAAAGGAGATCACTACATGTGACCAACTAGGCTAAATCCAATTCAGTATCAAGTTAATTTGGCTATGAAGATGTATATTCCTGAATGTGTACATACACTTTCAAATTTGTGAATACACAAACACACATAAATGTATAGAATCATTCCTCTGGTCTCACATGACCATTGGGGACATTGTTTCATGCTTTTCATAGAATGTGCATTTTGTCATAGACATGAATACTTCCGATTCTTCTTCCATGTTATTCCCATTCCTGTACAAAGGCTTGCTTGCCTGCACAGAGGGGTGCAGCCTCTGGAAGACTGTCACCTTCACTTCCCACAAATATAGGCCTTTGTACTGTTCTCCAGGACACTGATCTACCCACTGAAGCTGTCTTTCAGGAGAGGCACTCTGCTTAAGAAAAGAGACTTGCTCAGATTGCTCTTTCAGGAGCAAAATAGATGCCCTAGATTCAGAACCTGTCTTCATTTTCTCCTAGCAGCAGTTAGGCGCAGCGCCTTTCTTCAGTGAGAACTAGAGGGGGTTCTTTCAGAGCAGCAACATATGTTAATAAATTGTGTTTACAGAGGCATAAATTTCACTACCGGGGGAAAAAAAGGAAAAAGGCCTTTGAATATTTTAAAGCTTTTATCTTAGTAGCCACACTTCTACCCACAAAGTCTCCTCTATAATTGGCTTTTATGTGGGTCTGCTAATGTCTTCTGAACTCCCATCACTTAACTACGGGGTAGCAGTTATTCAACAGACAGCATTTTCAACACTTTTATCACTACAAACAAACCATTAGCTTATTTAGCAAAAAAACAACAACAAAAAAATCCCAAACCAAACCCACAATGAGATATTAAACTATCCCAGTGCTCCTGAGCACCAGTTCCTCATTCACCAGTTCAGAATTTCTTTTCCTTTAGGTTTCCAGATGCTCCTGGGGCAGGTGGCAAAGCTGGCTTTGTAGCGTAGCATGGAGGCACAACGGTTGTGCCAGCAGACACAGTGGGAAATGCTCCATCCTGAGTTCACTTTGTTCCCCCCTGAAGGTGGTGAGCAGGAGGGGAAGGACTGTGTGGCTAGCCTTGTTTTTGCATCCCTTCTCTTGCTTACCTGCAGCCAGTCAGGCTTGCAATGGCAGTGTGATACTACCTGTCAGCCTGTAGCATTGGGGTCCTATGAGATAGACAGCAGCAGTTCTACTTGCAGATGTTTGCTTCAAATGCGACGCATCATTTCAAGGTGGGGAGGAGACCATGAGAAGGGAAGAAGAATCTTTAAGACTGTTTCAAAGACAGAAGCAGGGCTTACATTAGCAAATGATGTGCCTTGAGCAACACTAACACAGAGTGTGCATCCCCAATAAATAAATAAATCAACCCCACCAGGCAGGCCTAGGGCTGAAAGCCACACTGAAACATCGTAATAAAGTCATGGGTGCTATGGTATTGTGGTAAGGGGTGAGATTCTTTCACACACTGAGCAATGCAGAGGCCTGGGGCCTTGTGCAGGACTACAGGTGGTGTTTGTTTATGGCTAGCTTTACACATAGCGCAGCCCTTCTTAAGGAGGTGTCATAAACTGCTTCACAGCTGGTTTTACATGCTACAAGTGCAATATGTCACACAACTTGCTTGTGGGACTTCTTCCTCTGAGGACAGATCAGAACAATGTACCTACCGCTGTCATAATCCCCCATGCGTGTCCCTGCCTGTGAAAAACAACATTTCTGCCATACAATTCAAGACAACAGAAAACAGCAGAAAGATCGAGTGCAGCACTAGTCTAGATACGGCCTATGTGGGCTCAGCAGAGGAATGTGTAAAGGACACATGCGATGCTCCTGAAGTAGACAAGTTTGAATTGCAGGTCAAACACACTGGAAGAGGCCATGGTAGGCCAAATTCAGACACCAGTAAGCCAAAAGCAGAGGCGTTTGATGTAGCCCCCTGCCCTGCTGGGAAGCAAGAAAGTTGTACATGATAAGTCAGTGACTCAAAGTCCCTTCCTCAAGTCAGGACAAAGAGGTGAAAAGAAAATAAGATAATGCTGAAATTAGGGAAAGACACCTCTGATGCAGTAAGGATGAGAATAATTCTGAAAAAGTACATTTGTGTTATTGTGGTGTGCTCAAGGCCAGGTGCCCACCAAAGCAGCTCTATCATTTCCCTCCTCAGCTAAGCAGGGGAAGAAAAATATAACCAGTCTCATGGGTCAAGATAAGCTCAGGTAGACATCACTCATCAACTACCGTCACAGGCAAAACAGACACAACAAAATTAATCTAATTTATTAGCAAGCAAAACAGAGTAATGAGAAATAAAAATGAATTTTAAAACATCGTACCCCACCCCTCCCTTCTTCCCCAGGCACAACTTCATTCCCAATTTCTCTCTCTCCTCCCCTCATCGCGGCTCAGGAAGTCAGGGAATGGTTGTTGCAGTCAGTTCAATACATGTTGCCTCTGCTGCTTCTCCCTCCTCAGAGTGAGGACTCCTCACACTCTTTCCTTGCTCAAGTGTGGGGTCCCTCTCACAGGAAACAATCCACCACCTTCTCCAATGAGAGTCCTTCCTACAGGCTAAGTTCCTCATGAACCGTTCCAGTGTGGGTTCCTTCCATGGGGTGCAGACCTCCAATACCAGGCTGCTCCGGTGTGGGTCCCCCATGGAGTGACAAGTTCTGCCAGCAAAGCTGCTCTAGTGTGGGCTCCTCCTTCCATGGGTCCACAGGTCCTGCCAGGAATTTGCTCCAGTGTAAACTTCCCACGGGGTCACAGCCTCCTTTAGGTGTCTCCACCTGCTCTAGTGTGGGGTCCTCCATCTCTGCACCTCCACCAACCTCCATGGACTGCAGGGTGACAGACTGCTTTACCATAGTCTTCATCATGGGCTGCAGGGAAATCTCTTCTCTGGCATCTTGAACACCTCCTCTGATTGTCTTGATTTTGACTTTTCAAGGCTTCACCTCCCCCTCCTTCTTCACTGACCTTGGTGTCTGCATGGTTTCTCACATCTCACTTCTCTCTCTCTCTGCAAAACTACTGCTACGGTTTTTTTCCATTCTTAAATATGTTATCCCAGAGGCACTACCACAATTGCTCATTGGCTTGACCCTGGCAAGTGGTGGATCTGTCCTGGATCTGGTTCGTGTTGGCTGTGTCGGGCATGGGAGAAGCTTCTAGCAAATTCTTGTAGAAGCCACCTCCATAGCTTCCCACGATCAAAACCTTGCCATGCAAGCCCAAGCAGTTATCCAAAGAAAAACTGAAGATGCTGCAAAGAACATATGCATTGTATTAAGGACAGACCCTTGATGTTCCTGTGCTGTAAAAGTTGTCAGGTGAGCAGCCAGTAAATTAATCTCCTGATGTGATGTCTTACATCACTGATATAAGCATGCCATGCTACATCTAATGAGGACCAAAGCTTTTCAGTAAAGTAGGGCAGAGACAATACTACTTACGGTCTTTGACCATATTGTTAAAGCACTCGGAAGACTGATGCAGTGGAATTTCTGTGGAGCAGAACCATTCATCACTACATGTTGACATCACTTGTTTAGAATTTTTATGGTCAACACAAAGGGACTAAATTTCACTTTTCTGGATATTTAGGATAAGTAATGCTCTCTGTTAATCAGATTAAGTCCTTTCAACTTTATTTCTTGTCATGAACACCAGGTGTAATAACATGGTCAACACCTTTCCATAAAATGCGTGCTCAGTGATACACCAAACTGGTGTTTTGAAAGGGTGGCATGTCCATTGCAGAAAACAGCATATAAAAAGTCCCTATCAGCTGGAGCCTTTGGATATGCAAGAATAACAGACAGAGCCCACTGGTGTGAACACACATCAGGAGTTCAGACAGAATTAAATTTATGAAGCAAGGACACAGTTTCTACATTTTCCACTTATTTTAAAGAGTACCATGCTCCAAAGCTGCAGAGCTGTTCTTTAGTAAAGCTGCTCTGCTAAAATGATAAACAAAATCTGTTTCTTTGAAGCCAGCAGGAGTCCTTGAAGATCATTTCAGATGCAGTGTGAGTCGTGCAAGGAATGATCTAAGGCCTTGATCACAACACATAGGGAGGGAATGAATTACTCTTCTTACATATAAGTAAGCTGTGTAGGACCTCAGGATTTTTGTACGGCTCTGTTGTTGAGGGTGAAGTGGACAAGTTTCAATAGTAACTACGGGCCTGGGAAAGGGTGAGTCCAGGGAGAAAAGTCTGATTCGTTAATTAGAGCAGAAGTGAATTAGAATTTCTCAGCTGAGGAAAAGACAGTTCTTGTGATGGGATTTGGAAATAGTCAAGAGTAATTATCAAGTGGTTGGCTTCAACAGCGAACTGCAGAGGAAAAGGCAAAGTTTCTATTTTCAGTGTTCGTTTAACATAACCCTTTATTCTGTTTGCAGCCCACGTGATGACGCAACATCCCTCCATTTATATTCCCAGATTTTGAATCATAAAAACATTAATTCACCTCTTAATTATTCATTTAGGAGTTTCTTTGTTGGGCTCTCAGGAGTACTATATTAGGCATTTCTTTTGTAAAATGCAGATTTAGAATGTAAGAGGACTGGAGTTAGACTCTTTTGTAAAACGACTGAGGATTTAAAGTGAAAACCATATGAAAATAGACAAACCTTCAATTAAAAAAAAAGAGTTTCCAAAAACACAGATTGCTAGACTGAAATTTCATGTTCTTTGCATGTCTCTTTTCAAATACGTATCTAGTTTTTTCAGATAAAAATGGAATAGTAGAAAGAAAAGTGTAACTTCAGAACATTGTAAAAATATGTAAGACTTCAACGAAATTCAGATAGGTATATAAAACAATGATTTTTCTTCTCATATCTCAGAAAGATTTTGTAAAAAACAAAGAGATATATTAGCTTTGGAGTTTTTTGGCTCACGTTTCACAATATGATCAAGAAACTCTGTGAAGTCTTTTTGAGGATAAATTTTGTTTTAAAGAGAGTGACTAAAATAGATCTTAGTGCCTTGTAGACCTTAGTCACTTTAAAGAAAACTGACTCTAACAACAGTATAACAGGCAGTAAGAACCTCGCACCCTACCTTTTTTACGCTACAGTGTTAATGCTAGGTTGAGATTTCTTGTAGCCCTTTATTTAATGGCACTCTCACTGTTTTCAGTTTTATTATATCCAGTAGGTTCCCCAGTACAAGAAATACATGGGCCTGTTGGAGTGGGTCCAGAAAAGGGCCATGAAAATGGAACGGTGCTCCAAGACAGACTGTGAGAGTTGGGGTACAGAAGGCTTGAGGGCAAGACGCAGTAAGGAGCTTTCCAGTACTTACAGGGGGCTTGTAAGAAAGATGCACAGTCATCCTACCAGGGTCTGTAGTGATAGGACAAGGGCTAATGGTTTTAAACTGGGAGAAATTAGGTTTAGCTTAAACATAAAGAAGAAATTATTTACGATAAGGGTGGTGAGACACTAGCACAGGTTCCCCAGAGAGGTAGTAGATGCCTCCTCCCTAGCAGTGTTCAAGGCTTGGGTGGGACTTTGGGGAACCTGGGCTAGTGGAGGGTGTCCCTGCCCATAGCAGGGTGGTTCAAACTAGACGGGCTTTGAGGTCCCTTCCAATCCAAACCAGTCTATGATTCTACCATTCTATAATGCTGGCAAAACCAACTGTTCACTCTTTGTCCAATGTCTAGAGCTCAAGTGGCATCACACAATACTGAAGCTGCAGAGAAAAGAGGTTTCGGAGCAATTTGGAGGGTCAGTAGTTGCTTCAAAGCAGAAAGACAAAAATAAGATTACAGGCTTGACTTCAATTTTTACCCTGATGGTCTTCTCTCAGTCATATCTTCTGAATGAAAAAGAAAAAAATTACCATCATAATCTACTGGAAAAACCAATAGAGTCCCTCAGTCCTCTATTTCCCTTAGCACTTAAATGATAATTTCAACTGAGTTGTTTCTGAATCTTGGTAAAAAGTTTGGTAAATCTGGATGTGATTAAGGGTGTACTTCTTTCTTAAAATAAACACATTGACATGTCTGGAACTCCCTTTTAAAGATCAAGGAATCTCCAGTTACAAAACAAAAAAGCAAAAAAGAATCACACTTGGACCATCAATAGCATTTTGACTTGTCTACAAGCATACATACACTGTAACCTCTTTGAGGTTTACCTGCTGGATATGTTTACATGCAACTTTATAATGCCATTGCATAGGTGTAATTTTATTGACAACTATGTGATGTGCATTAAACCTTTTATTAAATGTTAGATTGCCCTTGTTACATATAGCATGAGAATAGATCAAGATAATAAGGTTGAGCGTCTCTTAAGTGACATCACACTGTGGCTATATTTACGTACAGCTTTTCCTTCCTGGAGGCTGAAGGCTAGAGTATTTTGCCAATGTGTTGTGACAAAGGAAGCACCTCCATTAGAGAGAAAATTACAGATCAGGCTGAAAGCTGTACTTTATATCTATTCTTCAAGCAGACCTAGGTGACCAACTCATGGTTTTATCCCTAATGAAACACAAAGAAAATTGCATGGCACAGTATGTATTCTATTTGAAATTGGAAAGCAGGCTTCTTCAGGAAAACTAGTTATTCATTACTATGGCATACACATGTGTAATAAGCCTGGGTGTACATACAGCATTGACACTTCTACCCATACAGATTATATCTGCCTATACCTAGATAGATCTACTACATTTAGTTCTTTTCAGGTTACAATAATGATGCAAAAGTGTGTGTGTCGGGGAAGGCCTTCTACTGACAGTGGTTGAAAAAAAAAGAAGTGAATAAAGTGGAAATGCTGTGCTTACCAGCTCCCACTGTTCGGGCCACAGAGGGTCACTGAACTGCAGTTCATTTCCTATTCCACTCTCTGACTCCAACACTTTGAAGACTGCTGTAGGGATGTAATCATTCTTCTTGTGCTCGAGTGAAAACCACACAGAAAGATCAGTCATTTGCCTGCTCTGTTATTCACCCTCTTTCTCTTTTCATTTTTTTTTCTGCTGTTTTAATCTAATTGTAAAGATCACTATTTCTTTGAAACAGTCTGAAATTTAGATTTTTTAGTTAAACAGATTTTATGACAGCAGCTGATTGCTCTCTGAATTCTATAGGTTACACACTTCATAAAGTTAAGCCGCTCCACTGGTATCTCCAGTATTTGCTTTTTTTGGAGGTTCAATTATTTAGAAATTCTATTTTCTAAAAGCTCTGATTTATTCTGAGCAATGTATATTAGTCATCACAGATAGCAAGTATCATCCATGAGCAAAATGTAGGTCCAAACTTACAAACATAAACACAAGACAAGGGGACACACAAATGTGGTGAACACTTCATTTTTTTCTAATGTTTCCTTGCAGTAGGGTGATATGATACCTTAGATAAGATTATTTTACTATGTGTGATGGCATTATTAGCCTTAGAAATATAATATTTAATTTTTCTTCTCTTCCAGTCCACAGACTCTGAGGTCATGAAACAGCTGGGTGATAAAGGTGAGGCAATGGGGGAAAATCATGTCTGTTTGATTGAAGGGATGGAAGGAGGAGGAAGCAGGGCCAGTAGTTACATAGGTCCCTGCAAGACTGCACACACTCTACCATCATGGTCTTTTTTCTGGTGATACTCCTAATCCTGACACCTACACCTACAGGTCAGGCGAGATGATTGCATCTTCATGGTGGGATTGTGGAGCAGCATGTCTTTATGCTCACTGCATCAGGCTGAGTAAGCCTTGTGGCACACCACGTGGTGAGACCCATTCTTGGTCTGAGTGCAGAGTCTCGCTCCGAGAATGCCTTGTTGCTGTTACAACTCTTACATTCACTGCATTTGGTCCTTTTGGGTACTGAGCTACAAGATCCAGTCCGAAACAGAGTTCAGTCTCAATTTTAGAACCAAAAACCAAGGGAATTTGGGAGGCAAGGGACGTCATGTGAGACTGGTAAGAGCATGGGGCCAAGCTCTACCTTCAGTCTCTGATTCTGCCTGGTAAATGGGTTATTTGTTGGATATTATGGTTACACCCAAACCCTTGGTTAGAGTAGATGATGTGTCTCAAGAATTTTGACAATTCTGGGATTTCCCTTGCAGCTCAGACATATAGTTGCCTCACCTATGAAAAGCAAGAGAAAATGCAATAAAAAAAAGGCATGGAACAAGAAAAAAGGTGATGGCTTCAGTGCTGGAAAAAAAAAATTCAAGTATTAGCAAAAGGGTGTCCATTTCTACTCATTGTGAACACTTGTCCTTGTGTTACTTAAATTCACTTAGTTGCATTAGGAAATCATCCCCCAAACCCGTGGAACACCTGAAATGTTCATTTCCGTAACACAGCAACAGGCTCTTAAAACATTTTTAGTAGACTATTGTTCTTACAATTTTTACCACCCCTTGTCAAAATAAATCAAACCATGATAATCTCCACAAGCACTTTAAAAGGATTAAAATTATGGGGAATCATTTTATATACCGAATTACTTTGTATATTTCTATTCTCTTGAATGAGAGGGGAAAATGAATTGGAAATCAAAAGAGGGAATTGCTCTTTTGATATCAGCATTTTCTTTTCTATGGACGTAATTAAATAGATCTTAGAAGAGTGAGACACAGAAAGGAGAGGAAAGAGGTAAGAAAGGAGAAAGGGACAAAGGGAGGAGGAGAGAAAAGGTATTCTAAGGCTAGAATTAAAATATTTATGCAGCTTATTTATCTATGAAAGACACAGTCCAGCCGATTCTCATCTCAGGATTGTCCTAGTCTGCAGAAGACCACAGCTAAGTCTGAGGCACTGTCTGGGTGACCTCCGTGCCTCTGCCCCTGACATCCCAAATAAAAGTGGCAATCTGGATGGTGAGGAGGCAGGGAGGGAGGGCAGGAGACCAGAATATTGCAGGGTTGGAGAGCATTCCTCCTGCAGGCTGCTTGTTCTCTGCTGATGGACCAGTTCCCAAGGCAGCTGGTGCATAGGAGAGAGCCCACAGAGCTGCTCTGAGCTGCCACTGGTCTCAGGTACCCCGACTGTTACCTATGGGGACCTATGCAGCTGATCTGTGCTCAGCGAATGCTCAATGCATCAGCAAATATAGGTGCTAGAATAACTCCTTATGTTTTCAAGCAGTATAATTTTATAATATCAACGGGAAGGACCATAAGTAGATGTTAAGGGAAACTATTTTGGTTTGCATGCATTAAATCTGCACTGCAGATAATATTTTCCTCATTTTATTCCTATACTTGCTGGGTTCTTTTGTTGTTGTTGGTTTTTTAACCCTAGTATGAGGATTTCCGCCATTATTCTTCTGGGATACTATTGATTCCTTGTCCTAATCAGTGCTCAAGGGTTTGGGGCTACATCCCGAAATTCTCTGTGGAAGTAAATAGGGTGGCAGTAGGACAGAATAGGCCCTTACCTAAGAGGATGTCTGAAAACAGTTAGCAAGGCACTCTAAATGGCAAGAATGATGGGTGCAGGCACTGTATAGTATTAGGCAGTTTTCCTTCTCCTTTCGTCTGCTACCCCATTTCAGGAAAGCTTCCTGTAATAATGTCTAGTTCACTGGACATCCAAGAGTAGGTGTGAGCAAATGCCTCTCTATAGCCTCTAAACTTTTTACAGCAAAGTGTTTGTATAAGGGCGGGAAAGAAAAGAACTCAGGAAGGATAATGACAGTGAGACAGAAGTGGAGAGCAAAAAGAGAAACTTTTCAGACTGCAGTGAATATGGAAAAGCCTCTTGCCATCTCTGTGTGACATCCAGCCTGAGGATTCCTGCTCCAGCACAGAAACAAAACACTGCTCAGCAACACATTTATTTTTCCAAGACTTCCTCCTTCTTTAATTTTGATGTACACATTGAGATATACCGTAAGTACGTCCAGGTTCAAGGAATCAAGAGAGAAAATTTCTCCCTTCCTCTTTAAGCTTTCCTTCTGACCCACCATTAATTTTATGCAGCAGAAGTCCATGTGCAAAATGTCTTGGTAAACTCATAAATAAATAAATAAAAGCTGAAAATGGTGCAGTGAGGCCCCATTAGTCAGTTAAGACCACATGGTATAAGCACTGAGATGTGGTTTGCCCTCTTTTTAAATCTAAAAGGTGCCTATCTTTTAAAAGAAAATGTGGAAAGTGGGTATAGCTCTTAATCTACCACTGAATGCGTAATCGTCCAGGAACTTCAGTGTATGCATTTTCAGATGACTAGAAGGATTTTGAGAGACAAATGAAATGTATATTACTATCAAAAATAAAGTCTAGTATCCCTACTTAGTTAACTTATTATAACTGTAAAAAAAACTGTCCCAAAGTAACTCATCTAGAAGGAAGAATCAGGTACGAAGCTGAAAAGCTGAACTGTAAAACAATTTGAAAAAGTTGAAGATGAAGATCCAGGGGAAATCTGAAGTTTGTCCAAAGCACCTGAAGATAAGGAGAGTTTATAACTAGTGAAATCCCCTCTGTACTTTGAACAGGAGATATCAAGTAACGAGAGCTAATCTGACAGGAGGTGAATGATACAGTGCATTTCCTAGGGACTCAAAAGACGTTCATTTATAATGTTTGGGTAGAAGGCAGCTCCCACTGAGGGAAAATGGTACTGAAAATTAAACTCTTGTAGTGAAATGTTCTGTCAGATACTGGGATTAGGATTGGACTGCGGCAGGGACATATTCCAGTTTGGATAATCACTGATATTTTCTTTAAATAGGAGTGGGAAAAGAGACTCTACAGAGGAGGAGTCACACACACAAACACACACTCGTAAAAATTATCTGAGGATTCAAGGAAGCAGATTTCCCCTTTCATCCACATTTTTTATCAATTTATCTGGCTGTCCAATAGCAGCAAGGGCAAAAGGGAATTGTGTAGTTAGGTACTGGCACACATCTGCTTGGCGATCTGTCTGATCCATTTCTATACTAAACTTGTTAAGGCATCTTTTCCCAGTGTTTCAGGGAATTATTAGGAGCATTTTGCCCCCTCTCTTGTAACATTTTTGAAGCACCAAATGTAAGAATTTTACTCATAGCAGGTTAAGTTCTGTGCAAGGATTTGCTTTGATAAAAACCCATTGAATTCACTTTTTACTGGGTCTATATGCTTCTATGCCAGCTGACCAGACTGTTCTGGTGTTTCTATTTAACAAAACGGGTAACTGCAGAAACAGAACATTTTAAATGGATGAAAAAAAGATATTCACAGAGTGAATTTTAATCCTGTGGGAGTGACTAGTACAATGGAACTGGATTCAACTTGCAGCCAAACAGCAAAAAGAAGCAGAGACAAAGGAACAATAGAAAGGAAGCGAATATATATCCACATATGTAATGCCACATATCATGGCTCGAAAAATTCTCCCTATCGTGTCTTGTTAAATATTTTATAAACTATGAGAAGGCTAGAATCCCTCTAATACTTATAGCTGGATGAAAGACAATGAATTTCTCAAAACTGCGTGTTTGCTTTCTAAGGAATCCTACCAACAAAATCTAAAAGAAGTGGAAAGAAATGGAAAAGCAAGGAGAAAAGCAGGGGTTTGAGACCTGAAATATCTTATCAGAAGGGAGCAAGTACTAAAATTGCTGAGAAATTTCAGGATGCAAATGAAATGCAGTAGAATCTCAATGTAATGATTGGTTTCAACATCCCTAGTGCTCCACCTTGTACATAAAGGATAAACCTGAGGATGACCACATTTGCTGAAGGGACAGAGACCTGACTCCACAGAGAAATCCATTACTGTAGTAACCTTCAACTTCAGGCAGGTTTCATAATACATTTCCTTTTCATGAATCTTGAAAATCCCAGGATAATAAAATGTTATTTTCATTTTTGGAAAGGCTTGTTTCAGGGGTCTTATTTACAGTTTTTCCCCTTCACTTCTTTCTGCTGAGAAATGTTGTATGGATGGGAAGATAATTAGAAACACAAAGGGACAAAGATAGAAACAAAAAATAAAATGCTAGGTGACATTTTATTTCTCTCTTAGGTGGAGAACTGGTTCTTTCTTTACTGGAGCTCAAATTTTAGGACAGTAGAAAAAGTAATTCCTAACAACTGACACAGATTTTTTTTTCCCCATATACAGAAAAATCTATACATAGAAATTTTTTCTGGAGAATATAGGAAGCAACAAGTAATACAGGAACAGCATATATATTAATCAAGAATCATATCTGACTGAAAGTGCACTGCTTTATCCACAAAAAGAGCGAAAAAAAGCATTCTAAATGAAATGACTCAAATACACAGAGGAACCATGCTCACAGTACACTGAAACAGACTTTTTTTTAATCTAATGAGCACAGATGTGTCAAATAGGACTTAAACCAAACACGTTTAAGCAAAATGCTTGCATACATGTGCATCCACACATTTACACATGTGCGCGCACACACACGCACAGGAAAAATAAGCAAGGAAATTCTTTCCGATAGCCAGTTTCAAGAATACAACTGTTCTCCTGTACTAGGAGCTGTTGCCAGCCAAATAAAATATCAGTGTTCCACTAGGAAACGGTTAGCCAAACAGAAAGTGCAATGAATCTGCAGCTGATGAATATAAGGATTTCTCCATGAAATCCCCCGTGTCAGGAATTATTATAGAGGCTTTCTGTAGTTTAGGACATTCTCAAGACTGGTTACTCAGTGTTATGTAAATGACAAATGGTTAGAAAAAAATAACCTGGAGCACATGAATAAGGCATTTGGTTTATAGGAAAAGGGATCAATGCAGTTTTGACTCAAGGCTTGAAGTAGCTTCTTGTGTTAAAAATAACACTACAGTAGCCTTCCTATGGCTATCATTACATCAGTTTACAGATGTTAAAATGTGTTTTAGCAAGTGCAAAGAGTTAAAAGGTGTTTCCTTGCAAAATAAAAGGACTAAGTTTCACTAATTTTTTCACTTTTTACAAAGTATTAGTTAGTGCATTGATAGCAGAATGATTACCTTGCGTTGCCATCATTTTCATTCTTTCCTGCTCTAGCAGGGGGTTAGAGCTACGTGATCTTTTGAAGTCTCTTCCAACCCCTAACATTCTGTGATTCTGTGATTCTGTGATTCTGTGTGATTCTAGTGTGAATGACTGGGAAAGCTAAAATGATACATATTAATAATGATTCAGCAACTTGACAATGTTTAGTGAGAGATACCTTTAGGGTTTTTTGTGTTATATTTTAAAGAGGCTACAAAAAACAGAGTTTACAGGCCCTACACAGATGTTTGCAGGGAAGAACGCAAGTAGGTTTTTCTGTTCGCCACCCACACCCCACGCAATAACCAAATGCAAGAAGTTCCCAAAGAGCTGATGAGAAGCAAAAGGACTGCAGATCACCAGGGAGTGGTGAGTGAAATCCAGTCCCACTGCGTGCTGAGAATTAAAGGGAAGCAGAGATATTTTTGACAGAAATCAGTCAACTGTGGTGCCTCACAACTGGAGGGAAATGGAGTGGGGAACGTAGCTAAATCCTCTAGAGGAAGGGAGTAGTTGCGTGCACAGTGACTCCTCTCTGGGCATATGGATCTCAAATGCCCAATCTGAACTGTGGTTCTCAGTTTGTATTCGCCACGGGTTGAGGGAGCTGCACAGTGTACCCTGATCTCGGGTACCCCTCTGTATAGCCCGATCTCTCGCTCAGTCCCTGAGCTTACCTCAGTGGTCGCTGTTGCTGCTGCTTGTCGCCTCACCAACTGATAACCGTTAAGGTTTCACCACGTTTAAATTTGCGTTCAAATGAATGCTGCTGAAATCACTTGAAATCCAAATAAACAAGTAAAAACATAATGAGAATTTCCAAATTTGACCTTAGAATAGGCCATTCTCTAGGGTTTCTTCTCATTTCCCTAAGTTTTATTTTCTGTCATGCAGGTATGAACTGCCTACTCACCACTGGAGCATCTACTTTATTGTTTTCAGGCGTTCTCTGTATGTCTTTGAGTAGGCTATTTTCTCAGTAATTTGTATGCTGCTTTTAACCCTGAGTACAATCTGTGTGTTCAGCCCCTTTATAGTCACTTGTGTCATATGCCTTTAATACAACAGGGCTAGGGCAGCACATAGTATTCCAAATGTGGTCTCACTAACTTCTTATATAGCATTAGGATATTTCCTCTAACTTAGGTTCAATGCCTCCATTTATAAATGCCTCAGTTTTGTTTGCTTTTCCTTTTTTTTTTGTTTTTTAAAATGTCTTTTTAGACTGCTGTTAAGCACCAGGCCAACTACTTTTGAGTCTTATTCACCACCCCAGCCTTCCCACTTCCTCCGTTCCCATCCTGCACTACTGAGCGTATGGTTATGGACAGACCATGTTTTTTTGGGTCCAGCATAGTTCAAACACAATTTTGTTCTTCTGACTCCAAGCTTGCTGTGGTATGGATCAGATTATCACTAGAGCTGAGTGAACCAATTTGGATTAAATTAAGAGAACTATTCCTTGCCTCACACAGATCTTTGTTTGAAGTTTGAAAATGTCAGCTTAATTTTTATTCACCTGCTGCTCACTTCCTGGTTTTGGTCAGGACCGGAATGCTACAGTATTAGGAGAAATTATGCTCCTTTGATATTTTAGGATGAAATGGAAAGAGGAAATTGGAGATGAAGGATGGTCTTGTGGTTAAAGGAACTGAAAGGGGGCTCTTGAGATAAAGGTTTAATACCAGGTTGTGCCACAGGCTACCTTTATGATTCCAGTCAACTGACAGAAACAGAGAAATTGCCCTACTGGATCAGATCAGTGGTCCATCTAATCATTTATCACCTCTCTATCTCCTTATGTCAGCTTTGCAGAAAGATGCAGAGGCCTCTGAAAAATGCAGGTATAACATGCCTACAAGGGAAATTCCCCCCAGCACCTTGTGCTCTGCAGTATTCTATTCCCTTCTACAATTCAGAGCTGTTTCTAAATCCTAACATTTTGCTTATTTTCTCCACTGCTACTGAGCACTGTGCAGAGATCTTCATTGAGCTGTCAAGTCTTTTTTTCTGAGTTGTTACAGCTGTTTTCTCTTGTTCTGCCCCCATGATCAATGGGGGCTTTCTTGACACTGTCATCTTGTCTGGTCAATGCCCAGAACTGGATGCCTTATAATTTCCCAGAACTCAGCAACTGCATGACTCAGAGCATGTGGTTATAATTGTGGCACAGTCCTTTTTCTTTCTACGCTAGTTACAGTGCTTGAGCACGAATGATGTGTTCAAATGCTGCCTGGGATTTGAAAGGAACACTCCAACACCATTCTTTTCTTCAAACAATAGGTACTTCTGTGATCGAGGTATTGTTCCCTGGTCTTTTAGACCATGGCCACTATTATTCAGGTTGTTATAAATGAAAGGTTATTATAGCTCCCTAACAAGTCCTGGAAAAGTGTCCGGCTGCTACAAAACATAGCTGTTAGTGTTCTCATACTTACATAGGCAGAGTTTTCTCCTTGATGTTGTTCCCAAAACCTCTGTTGATAAACAAAGGAAGACCCCGCATGGGGAATGAGGAGCCCACACCTCATTGCTTGCGGGTAAAATATTACACATCATAAAGAGAAACCTCTGCTCATTTTACAATGCTCTGAAGGGTTCTGTTCCACGTCACCTATGCTTTGCTCCCTGTTTTGGAGGTCCGCTGTTGTAAATGTAACTAAAAAGATAGAGCTCTGTGGTTATTCCCACTACATTCTACATGGACCATGCTTATTCTGACTACTTGGACAACATTTTGATGTTATTGCTCATGTTGAACAGCTCCCTGTGCAAACATAACTAGGGAATCAGGTGCTCTTTATTGTCTAAAAAAATATCAGCTGTTGTATTTTCCTTCTATGTCACGTCCTCTTCCATCACTTTAAACCTAACTTTAGGCAGGAAATCATGGCTTAGGACCTTGGTCACGGCCTGTCATTGGTGTTCCCTCGATTCATGAAAGGTGTAGGGATGGAAGAAAAAAACTATAGGAACAGCTACTCTTGTGTCCAAGTGTAAGGGGTAGGCTTGGAGGAAACAAGCCTTATGCCAGGAAGAGATGAGACAGAGCTATATCAATTATATTAGACCATTCCTGCTGCATACCTGTTATCTTAGGCTGCATTTAAACTGCTCAAAGCATGCTTGTATATAGCTTGTGTGACCAGACTCCCTTTGCATATAGTGTGTGGAGAGGGATTGGGCTTAAAACTAGTATCAAGATGGAATTTGGCTGAGAAGTGCAAACAGATCTAGAAACTTGGAAATGCTTTCAATCCAGAAACAGAGATGTATCTAAGATATCTTCAAGATGAAGAAGGCAAAGGGTTATATTGCCTGCTCTGGGTATTAGTGGCAAAATACCAGGGAGTCACAACTAGCCTCATCCTGGCCATACATGGCTTGAAGGGGAGAACTGAAACCTCTTTGGGCAGTACCCGCAAGCAGATACTTTCCAGTTTCCCCAGAACTCAGCAATTCTATGACTCACTGCATACTGTTGTAATTGTCACTGTCAAGCCTCTTAGTCTTTTTTCTTTCTGCACAGTCCTGGAGGCCAGCTGATCTGCCCAAATAATGTACGAAATCTGAAAGAAACCTTGCAATAGGAGGCTAAAAAGCAGAGACACTCTTTTGTCTTAGAAAAGCACACCAGGCACAGATACCATCTAGGCAGAAATGGTTGCCATGAGTAATATTTTAATACTGCAGCGATGCGGCAGCCATGCAGGTTGTAAGGAAGCATGAAAATAAACATTGCTGTAGCTGTGTTAGTAAAGGTGACCAGTCAGGCACCATCTGAAATCACATGCAAGAGCCCCAGCTGCCACAGAACAGGTGATGTGTCTGGTGTCCAGCACACAGTGAATGCTGAAGCAGCCACAGGATGGCCTGTGGTGCTGTCAAGGCTTTCTAACAAGACTCCTAGCAAACACTACAGGTTCAAGGGTCATGAGATCCAAAAGAAAAAATAAATAATCAGAGGTTCTTTTTTCACTGTATACAAAATTGTGTCTTGCCACACATTCTACAATTTAGTAACCTGATATTTTACTCATGTGGTATGTGGTTTCTGTCTTCTCCACCTAGTAAGTCTCTTGCTCAGTAATTGTACTATTACAGCTTTACCTCTGCTCTTTGTCAGATTTCTTAGGATTTTTTTTCCCATCTGTGTTTCTGGAGCTGTTGAGGCATAAACTTCTGCAGGGAGTCATTGTCTCTTTCTAGGGACTCTTCCTGTGTCTCATCTTTCAGGAAGGAGGGAAGATCAGAAGAGATTTTTCTTGCTCACAGGAGGGAATAAATAGAGAACTGTATCCTGAGATGATATATTAATTTCATTCTCTTCCTGGCCTTCCTTGTTCCTTCCTTATTTTCAGAATAATATTAGTTCCCTAAAGAACTGGAAGGGATGAGTGGAACCCTTTCAGTTTCATTGAACACCACCCCTTTGAATTCTTTGCTGTTGGAGCAGGGGGAAGTGCATGAGGCTGATGACCAGGCAATGGCAGAATTTATGAGGATGTTTATAATGATGGCTTTATCAAACCATCAACAGGTTAACTCTTAGTCAGGAGAAAAACAGGTCACTCTCAAAAGCATGGCAAAGAGACTGATAACTGGGGAACTTCAGGCAGGTCTCGAGTATATAGAATGTATAATTTAGGAGCAAAGAAAGTCCCATGAACATTTTGTCTATTCCATTTAAAAACCAAAAATAATCCAGTGTAAAGGCAGCTAACTAATCAGTACCACTGCCCATCAAATATCTCCAAAAACCGTAAACACCAGCTGTAGCTCAGTTAAAATCGACAGCTCACAAAGGAGAAACTTTAACTCAGAGCTGTATTGCTAGTCAGGGCCCTTTAAATTATTTTAAAGTACTTTTTTATTTTAGAAATCAAAATGATAACTAACATGTAGGACAGTGGGAAAGAAATGAATACAATACAAGGAATAATCCAGTATTCTTTACTATTGAACTCAATAGTTCAAAGATAGGTAATCCTTTCACAGCTCCAAATCACTCTGTATGCATAAAAGACCTTTAAAAATGGGTGCAAAGCAACAATTTGGATGCAATTTAGTTTTCAAAGAAAAAAACCCAGAGACTAGAGAAGCCCCCAGGAACCACAAAGACTTCTTTTTCTTGTACTGTCTTCTCCTCCTATGAATGAATGAAAGAACGAATATTTCCTTTCATTCTTTTCTCTGTTACAGAAGCTTAGGTATTATACCCTAACCTTTCTAACTGCCATCTTGTATACCCTACAACTGCTGCCTTCTCTTCTTTTGCCTCTGTCTGCGTCTCTGAAACCATAAAGTGTGACCTTGTGTTCCTTGTGCTTAGGAAAATGTCTTATGGTCCTGTTGTGCTCTATGTACTTCTTTCCTTTTTCTCATATGGCTTTTCTGATACTAGAAAACCCTTCCATGAAAAAGTCAACCAGATGGGTAGCTATCTATATGCTCGGGGGGGGGAATGTGAAGATTCTGAAATTTCGCATGTCTGAATGAGTTAAAAGAACTATCTGATCCTTCTGCCTTGCATCAGAATACAGAAGCAGATGCTGAAATGTTAGTAATTGAACAGCTTTTTAAAGGCAGAAAGAAAAAAAAAAATCCAAACAGTGGAATAAGTTAATTAGATAATGAAGGGGATAGATTTAGTAATTAATTCAGGTTACATAAAGCTTTTGAGAATACTATGCAGAAAACTCATTGAGAGAGGTCCATCAGGAGCTTGAATGTTCTCCCCCTCCTTCTGACATTTCTGCCTCCTTAATGTGAAATCATTTCTGAAAAATGCTCCCAAAATTTTTGATAGAACTCAAGATGTAGTCATCAGTGAGTACAGAGATTTTTTCCTGCTTCTGAACAAATGTTTAAGCCATTTGCTTTGGCAAGAAGGGTGAAAGATCTTGTATTAGATATGTACAGAATAAACTTCTTGATAAGAATTCTGCTATGGGAATACACCTGGGGATCAGTGACAGAAAAGAGGACATTCTCATGTTGCAGATGATAAGGAGTGTACAAATCCTGCATGTACACATGCTAGGGAAGATGGGGTGGGTTTTAATCTCAAAAACACAGGTGAATTTCAGTTAGTCTGCTGTCATATGGTATCCATTTTATCTTCTGCAGGATGGTCTGGATTGTTTATAATCAGGAGTCACATCTTTCATTGATTAGACTTGGATCTGCACCAAGTGGAGTCTGAATATTTGTCAACTGCTGCCACCATGCAAGCACAATTCCCATGAGGTGATGTCACAATTTCTCTGGAGATACAGTTCACCTTAGGAGGTCTATAGCTGCATATAACAGCTACTGCTAGATCAGAGGGGCACAACTGAATAGTCTGGAAGTTAACCTATCCAGTTTAGAAGGAATCAGGAAGACACTCTCTGGAACAAGCCTACCATGTCAGACCCAAATCCCCACAAAAGCTTCCAGACAGGACTTTCTGGCTGGCTGGGACTAAACCTTGACAGTCCTTTTTGGCTCCCTTGCTCCTCCTTCCACTGCTTGTAGGATGAGAAGGAGAACTGGAAGAAAAAGGAAAAAATCATGGATTGGGATAAGGAGAGTTCCTAGGAGAGCAAACGGAGAGAAAAATAGCAATACTTATAGAATAGTATGCAAAGAGACTGATATTGCAATTTTCTCACTGCCTGAAACTTGATGACCAGCCTGTCCCAATGCCTTCTCCCTGGCCAGCTCCTCCCTTACACACTGAGTATGACATCATATGGTATAGAATCACAGAATCATAGAATATCCTGAGTTCGAAGGGACCCATAAAGATCATTGAGTCAAACTCCTGGCTCCACACTGGGTCAGCCAAGTCAGAACATATGACTGGAATATTCCTTTTGGTTAGTTTGGGTCAGCTGTCCTGGCTGTGTCCTCTTCTTGTGAAAATGGACTCTATCCAAGATGAAAGCCAGGACATTATCCACCCCTTATTCTATACCATTTATGTCATGCCCAGACCCTACATTTTACAATCAATCACCACTCTTTCTCACCACTCTTTCTGTCTTCGAGATAGATACATATATACACACACATGCACAGATCACTCAGAGACAGGGACTGGTTGATCACCCCTGGTTCTGCCACTTCCTCCTGTTCTTGTCATGGTCCAGGTTTATTGTCATCCCTTACTAAGCAAGCTGAATTTTTTTGGTCTATTTTTTCTGAGTAGGGAAGTGTGGGTTATTTTTCTTTTTGGTTCAGCTGCTGTGCCTGTCACCAGTGTTTGAGTAGCCACAGTGCTCATTGCTGGGACTGGAGTAGCCACAGTGCCTGTGGGTCTGTTTTGCCCCTCTTGACCCTGATGGCGCTGCCTACTATCACAGAATCACAGAATTATCAAGGTTGGAAAAGACCTAGAAGATCATCCAGTCCAACCATTCACCTATTACTACTAGCTCCCACTAAACCATATCCCTCAATACAACATCCAGTCTTTCCTTGAACACCCCCAGGGTTGGTGACTCCACCACCTCCCTGGGCAGTGCATTCCAGTGCCTGACTACCCTTTCTGAGAAGTAGTGCTTCCTAATGTCGAGCCTGAATCTCCCATGGCGCAGCTTGCTACCATTCCCTCTAGTTCTGTCACTGCCTACACGGGAGAAGAGGCCGACCCCCAGCTCACTACAACCTCCCTTCAGGAAGTTATAGAGAGCTATAAGGTCTCCCCTAAGCCTCCTCTTCTCCAGGCTGAACAATCCCAGCTTCCTCAGACGCTCACTGCTATCAAGCAGTGTTTGGCAGATTGTGGCCAGGTCCCAGCACAGAGCAGTAAGCTGTTCTTTCTTGGAATAGTCACATCATTTTCTTTTCAAATATTTTATCACTTTACCAGGGTCCTGTAGTTGTTCAGGAATAAATTTCCAAACCACTGGAGGTGAGAAGTTCCCTATTCTACATGCCATGGCTATCTATCCTTGGAGTGGATCTCTGGGTGGTATTCTTAAAACAATTTTTTGTAACCCTAAACAAGACCTTGGAAACATTCAGGAGACATAGCTATATGACCGTATTGGCTTGAACATCCCAAGGGTATTCAAAATTCTCAAAAACTGCTGTAACCGGCCTAAATGGAAAAGGGTTGGTGAAAGAGCAGGAGAAAGTTTATTCCCCCCTCCCCATCTTTCCTGGTCATGGGTGCAAATATTAAGTAGACTCAGGGAAATGTTGTCTGAGGTATGGGCATGACGGCAATGCCACATACAAATAACAATTTAACCTCATTATCTCCTGTGTTATCATAAGTTTATAACATAAGTACAGCAAACATAAGTACAGCAAAATGAGAATCCTGGCCTCTCATCCCAGAGGTGATGAACAGGGAATCCCTACTGCAAGTATGGGTTTATATAACACAGATATGTGAACAAACAAAACACCATTTTGACCAGCAACTATTTAACTAATATAATAAATGCATCTAACAACTTTGCTTTAACATACTCTCGTTGTCATTTAAATACGTACCTCTTCATTTGACCATCCTAGGCAACTCCTTGATCAGTATGCTTACCTTGTAGGTCCCATATGTAGGCATCAACTTCATTCTACAAAAGTGGCATGGCACCGTTACCACAAGGTAGTGAATGTAGTCCAAAAATAAGAGAGAAATATTTGAAAGAAGCTGATTATAAGCACATTTCATTACACAGGTCCCTGCACACCAGTATGTATTAAAAAGGTCAGCACTGACTATGAAGTCAACTGTAGAAGTGCATTTGATGCATATAGTTGAAAACCTCTGAAATGAGAGATGTACCTGCTCAAGCCATTGAAACAAGAATTTTATTATATAAAATGTGACTACCAGGACCTTGAACTAATTTTGTACCTTTATACAAGTAGGAGTCATTTGCAAAGTACTGGAGAAGGTTACCTCCACTCTAAGCATGTACCATGAAGTCGAATATTCTATTTGTTCAGAAATGACTGGTTAAGAAACATATTATATCTTGTGTGATAAATCAGTTCTTCAAAATCACATTCTTTTGTATGAATCTCAAAGCAGGAGCTTTAAAATTCAGATCCCACACGGATGCCAAGAAACCAAAGAAAGCCATTCTTCATAGGATTTCACTGTGATAATGACCGCAGCAGTGGCAGCAAAACTATTACAGATGAGCTGCACCGAATGTGATACGAGTTAAATATCTAAAGAACAATTCATCAGCAGTGCATAAATAAGTAGGAACAGACAAAGAGAGGAGTAAAAAACATATACTTCATTCTTGAAATACATTTAGTAACTTTCCATAACCCATTCCATTTTTCCACTGATTTTTTGAGCCAAACATTCAAGACTTAGTTGAAACTGAAGATAATGTTAACACTTTGTCAAGCATTTGAATCGCTTCCAGCATATTGTAGTATAATCCGCTGTCCACAAACATCCCCTTCATTATTGCCTAATTACATGCAAATTTCATAAAATGAATGAGTTTTAAGTACTTGTCAATCTGTCATCCTAGGAACCACTGAAACATTTTGACTGCTAGATAAATAATCAGCAATAATCACACTATGCAAATTTGATATTTTCTGTACAATTATCTGAAACCATAAATAACTGGACACAAAGACATTTGGCATTCTCTCAGAAAGACTTGACCTACAGGCTTTTTTATTCCCAACAAACATGCCAGCAGAATTTTTAAATTTTCTGCCTAGCTAAACATGACCAGTGGAAAAAAAAATATAAGCATTTAGAGTATTAATATTTTATTTCCACCTGGGCAAGGTTTCTTTCTTCTGCTTTATTAAAAATAAAAAAAGAAATAAAAGGAAAAAAAGATTAAGAACATTTGTTTTTTCAGTTCCAGCTCCTAATCACAATTTTATTTTTGTTCTTTGCTCTTCATCTGCAATTATTAAGTTGTATTTTGTCCTTTTGCTTAATTTTTTTCCAAGTAATCAGGGAATGAGGTGGGAGAGGTTGATGCTTTTTATTATTCCTCCCTCCCATACCTGTTATAGATCTTCTATAGTGTTTCCTACCATGATTCATTTTGACATTTCTAATGCACTGCAAGCACTTCAGCAGAACCAATACTTGGAGTCTAATTATCAGGATTACAGACAAGCTTAGAAATACATAAACAGTCAATGCAGGTCAACTTGTGGTCTTCACAACTACTTTTATTTCCTCTTTACTCTGCAGGGTTGTATATGTGTGCATATATGTGCATATGTATTTTTCTGTGTGTGTTTTGAATCCTTAAATGTTGGCTCAGAGTCTGATGTGTTTCTATAAACAGTAATAAAGCTCGTGAAAACATAAACAAGAAAGTGGTTTTTAATTTTTCCAACTTCAAGTCTGCTCTGAGATAGAAATTTCTATTAACATTAACCACTAAAACAACACAAATGCTAGCTAGTAGGAAAATAGCACAAAATCTAGTTTTAAACTGTTTCTTTATTGTTAGATTATAAATGAATGAATATTAATTATAGTTGCACCATTTTGGGTAAGAACTATTGGCCCTGATTCAACTGCCGCAAAAGTGTCTGGAATCCGCATGTTGATATTAACAGGGTTACTACATAGAGTTTAATGTCATCTTTTTGTTTATACTTTGCACTGCTAAGGCAACTGTTTATACAGAATCATTTATGTGATGAATTTCAGCAGCCTGGAGATCTCGAACTGTCCTGGGGTAGAGGTTAGTTTCACTAACACACAAACAGGAAAAAAAACATTTCTCAAAACTGGCCTTAAAGTTACACAATTCGGAAACCTGGTAACAGGGATTGTGGAATTTATTATTTTTTATTGGAATGTGCGGTATGAAACACTGCTGCTGCTGATTGTATGCCCATGCTACACTACTTACCAGCAAACCTATTGCTGCATAAAAAAAAAGGATGTAAATTACAAATTACCAGCATATTTAATAAATCATCCTTTACTGTAGAATATATGAAAAATATGTTAAGTAATGAATTCATATAGGGATTTCACAAACTGCTCATGAACTATTTGTGATCTGGAAAAAGTGTCATGAAATTAATCAGGTAACTGATGTTTTTTGGACTACTTGCAGAGAAGCCTGTCAACAGGTCAATGGCTTATTTTCAAATATCTGCCTATATATTTAAAGAACATCTTTTTCTGTATTTATTCATCACAAGTAAGAAATTAACAGGAAAAGTATCTGAATGCAATACCAGAATCAGCATCCAACTTTTTTATGGGCAGATTAGCTGTAATTAAGTGACTCGGTAATGACAGTCTTTATACTCCACACCAAGCTCTGGCAAACATGTGATGGCTGTGTAACATAAAGCCTGATGCACTTTTAGTATACTTACAGGTTCAAAATCATCTCTCTCAAACCCTTTTTCTTATCAGGGATCTTAATGGAATTACTTTCTATCATCTTAGCTATTCAGTATTCAAATATTGGAATTCAACAGAGGTGTGTTGATATGTGCATTTGCAAATTGTTTCAAGACTTGCAGAAGCAGCAACAAGCCCAGCCAATAAATGTGTACCTGCTGGATAAGAAAAAATGAAATGTGTGTCAGGCTGTCCTTTCCCAAAACCTGACAACATAAGTAGGAAACACAATAATATTTGCATGGTGATTACTTAAAGACTGTACAAGCCCTGGTGTTCCATGCATCATCATTTAAATTGTGATTGCTCTGGAATCTCCAATGGCAAAACATATTAGGATTCTGGATCCAAAATATTTTTGTAAATAAAATCTCTTGTGCCTTTTATGCATTCCTTTTCTTCATTTCTGTGTGTCTACTTTACATATTCTGTATGTTTAAAATAAAGATGATTATTTCAAAAGTGGGTTATAGAGAGCTGAAGCTATTGTTATTAGCTGAGCAGAAGGATGGCATCTTGTGAAGAGAGGGGAAAATGCTCACAGGTAAAGACAAACGAGCCACGAAAGACAGATAAATTAATTATTTTCCATAGTACAGAAGTAACAGGAAAGGGCTTTCTCCTTTAAGTATTCCTTCACTCAGAAATGACATGTTATTTTTGATGTGGACAGAGGCTTGTTTTGGGAGGAGAGAAGCATTAACAATGGCTAATTATTGCCAAATGAGTGCCAAGTCTTGTCTGGAGCAATGACTCTCACTGATGATGTAAGAAAACTTACCAATTAAAAACATGTCTGGTTTCATTTGCTGTCACATAATCAAAAATTAGGTACTAAACTGATGGAGAGATAATTATACATGAATATAGAAGTTATGCTGTGCCCAAGTTACACACCCAAGTGCATTTTTCAATATTCATTGTCAATGATATTAATTCCAACATCCATTCTCCATCCATCCATCCATCCATCCATCCATCCATCCATCCATCCATCCCCCTACTGCTGTTGCTTACACCACTTACATCCCTGATGATGTGATATGAAAAAACAGAGAGTAAACCAGTTAAAGACTGACAATGTCAGTAATGATTTGACTTTTCTGACTAACAGAGCACTAAAATAATATAGCTCACAGGGCTGAACTTGATTCTTTTTGTTGAGAGTATGGAAAGGATTTAGGAATTCAAATTTACAAAGTCAGTGACTTGGAGAGAAGGGAGAGAAGAGGAAAAAAACAACAACTAAACCCTGAAATGAGTTCCTAAAAGAAACCCTGGAAATACTAAAATTTAATTTTTGAAAAATTGTTTTTCAGATTTGAGCAGATACAGTGACCTATTTTGCTAGACAAAATCCTGACACCCCTTGCACTGTAATCTGAATATACTTGTAATGTAATGGCAAAAATGTCTTCTACAGTTAGGACTGATTTGTCTGGCCAGTTTTGGATGATGCCACTGAGTGGAAATAGATTTGTTTTACCTTGCACCCCAAACAGAAGATCTTATTGACTGCTTTATTGGTAGCTGCACTGATGGTCTCCAAACAGTTGACAGGATCAGTTTCTAAATGATGACAAGAAATGTTAGAGATTGAATTTTAGGTGGTTCCTACACAATCACTGCAAAGATTCTAGGAATAAGTGCCTGTCTCCATTCTTAATTTATTTATTTAATATAGTCCTTACTGCAACAATTAACCTTAGCACACGTCTCCCGCTTATTGTATGAATTCGGGGGGAAAGGTTTGTACAAGTGTAAGTAGATATTTAAGCAACTCTTTTGAATCAAACTCCACCTGTAGGATTCTACAAGGAAAACTTTGTATCAAGAAAGGATCACATACAATGCTAAGAATTTCAGCATATACATGGAACGAATAAAAAAAAAAAAAATAAAAAAAAGAAATATAAGCCAGTTCCCAGCAGAATTAACAGAAGCTTATGCTCAAACTAGAGTATTATGATTTCTTCTCTTCTTTCTTAAATATGCACTGTTTTCTCCAGCCAGATGAAAAGATTGAACAGAAATATAGCTGAGAAAACATCTAAAAATGACATCCATTGAGCTATGACAGATTTGGCAAATAAGGGATGGAGAAGAAATCTCACGTGGTCTACCTGATCCAAGTATATAAGGTCAAGTTCCCTTCAAGTTTGACACAGATAGCAAAAGCACGAAAAGCCTTATAAATGAGAAGTCAAATAAAAAGGAATCTTCAATGAAAAGTCCACCGTCTGAAAGAAAAATATGAGTCAGTGTCTTCAGATTCAGGAATGAGGACAAAATCAAATCAGAGCTAATTTCCAAGTACTGTTTATGATCTTCCTTCAGTGATAGCAATATATCTAAACTGTATTTTTAACTTGGCTAAAGCTAACATTTCTGGTATTGAAAATTATATCAGTGAACAAAAAACCCCACCATTTTTACTGAAGTGTTGCTTGATGCAGTACAAGAGAAAGGAAAAACAGGAATGTTACAGACTGTAAACATTTCACAGTGCTTATCCCCAGTGAAGGCTCTACCTGAATATTTGTGCCAAACTTCAGGACCATAAAATGAGATAATAACGTAACCTGGAAGGCATAGTAACAAGAATAAGTCGGAATGATGTATTTACTTTCTTTTGGGAGGTCACAGGTTCATTGCTTGAGCTCAGTGGAGAACTGAGGTTACAGAAGGCTGAAGAACTGTGATAAACATGAAATGGGTGTGTTGCCTCCATGAAGAAAACCAAGGAAGGCATCCACTGCTGTTTTCTTGTTGTGCAGTTAGTTTTATTGTAGCAATAATCCTTTATCTTTTGGTGCAAATAATGAATTTTTACAGACCAAATTTTAATTCTTTAATTTCTTCTAAGGTCCTTCACTGTAGTTTTTTTCTATGACCATTAGAAGTTGTAGCCACTCTAGTAAATAACAAAGAATCTAATTACCAAGTCGAATCAGTACTTTTTTTTCTTAATATAAAATGAAAAATAAAGACATAGGTTCTACAGAGCTTGCCATATGCAGATACATAGTATCAAACCAAAATATCCTAGGTGAATGTAACATACTCAGAAAGAAATAACTCAGGCAGTAACTTAATGGGGCTATATAATAATTATTATTTCTGCTTTAATTCTCTAGTGGTCCTAAACTGAGTATCCCAAATATTAGCTGTACTGGTAATAGTTTATGGTGTAAGAGATTTGTACTAGATGAAAATGGGAAGGTGATTCGCAAAATGGAAGTGCCAGAAGAATCATGGCCTGGAGAAGAAAAGGGAAGGTGTGTCATTCCATATCCAACAGAACCTCTTTTTGATAAATTATATCTTGAAATAGATTTGAAGTAGTTAGGTAAAAATCCTGCTTTCTTAGATAACAAAAAAATTCTGCAAAATCTATGCTTTCTTTGAAAATGTTGATTTTGATAAAGTTTCATGTTCTGTTAAAGAAATGTTTTGCCAGGAATCTTTCAAAAAACTGTGATATAATGTATGAAATGAACCATGCCTTTAAAAAAACTGCACTTGCTTAAGTCAAGGATTTAAACACTCAGTATTTCCAGAACTAAGCTAGTCGTTTCAGTAAGATAGCCTTATTTTGGCCAGTCAGAATCTTTCAGTATGTTGCAGTCAACACCTGCTACAGTTCACTCACCACTTCTGCACTGACCCATTTCTTGTTCGTCCTTCAACACTGCAAGCAAATACAGCTGCTGACAGTGAAAGCAAAGTCCTGCTATCCATTCTGGTGCTCATCACCCCAGCAAAATACTGTTTTGCTTGGAAAGAAATTTGATGGGGAAATCTCACCCTGAGCTGTAGGCTTATATTGGAACATTCATACATACTTGTGTGGAAGGTTCAAGCACAGTCCCTCAGCAGTTAGGAGCCGTGAGGGAATAAAGGCTGCTCAGTACGAACACACTAGTAAGAAAACGAAGTCATAAACTAACAAGCAGGCACAAATCTGACCCTTTTCTCTCCCCATCCTTTTTCCTCTCTGCTGAACTTCAAGCATCTCTCCGAAAGCTTGGAAGTACTAGACTTTCTTAGAAAAAATATTGTAAATAATCTGGTCACCAAATAACTTTAGCTGAGATTTGAAAAATATAGTAGGGTGAAGATACCTGCCTTTGAGGAGTTTTTTCAGCCCAAGTGATTTATGCTGAAACAAGTCAATGGCATACTCATACTGGATGAAAATAAAGTTGTCTGGGAAATTTGGGACAATTTTAATTATAGACTTTCCTATCTGCTTTCCTATAACAGCACTATAAACTGTGTGTTTGGGCTCCTTGTCATAGTTTGAGTGTTTCTAGAGTGTATACATATCTAGAAACAGTTCCAGTCTCTGTGACCTCTACACATTATATTTTATAGACTCACCATATTGTAAAAGGAAAATTAATACTTCTTACTCCTTCCATTGAAGTACACACAAGAATGTTAAAAAATGTTTTTCTCTGTTGTTTTGGTATTACATGCATTTTTTATGATGCTGTCATTGTTACTCAATTTCTAAGGGCAGTCCTTTTTTGCCAGTAGTTAGCCTGTGGAGGTAAGTGGTATTTAAAGTATAATTCCGTCCATCAGCTTTTCTGAGTGCCAGTATCTTGACAGGAATTGCTGTGCATTTATCAGCTGGGATATGGATAGTCCC
Source organism: Porphyrio hochstetteri (assembly GCA_020800305.1). Classification (NCBI taxonomy): domain Eukaryota; kingdom Metazoa; phylum Chordata; class Aves; order Gruiformes; family Rallidae; genus Porphyrio; species Porphyrio hochstetteri. Next base: position 152,024,337 of record CM036905.1, on the reverse strand, counting down.
ATTAAGTTATCACAGCATTAGACTATTCATGAAGCTTTTCCCTATCACTTGAAAGTCTTGAATGAATGTATTTATTAAAAGTGTTACAGTGATAAGATTTTTCTTAGTGAAGTTACATGTATATCATATGAAGTAAACCATCTCTCAGGTTTTGTTGCCTTTATTAGTTAATATGCATCTATACCTGTTTCTCCTATGCCTTTACTGCTTGTGCAATGTATCAGGGAGCAAGATGTCAGATACTGTGTGCTATGACCAAATGCTCAAGCGATGATTTTCCAACAGAAACTCTGGTTTAGTGACCTCCTCCACTGAACTATCGATTTCAGAGCAAATAATTGGGTTTCAAGAACTTTTCAATTGGTTCTGCACAATTTTTAGAGGGCAGAGGAAGTGGCAATGACATCTGGGGACAGTATAACTGTGGCTTCTTTTCTCCGACATGTATTTTCTCCACTGAAGCTGCTGAGTGGTTACCATCACTGGGACATCTCATAGTGATTCAGCACTTTATTTAATGCATTAGGAGACTGCTGCAGTTGAAGCTTCATGATCTTGATGGATAGCCCTTTTTGTTCACATTTAAGTTGTGATTAAATTTTTCATCAAAGATTCAATTTTTGGTTTACCAGTTCACCTTTCGCCTCCGTGATTTCCCCTGGCTAGCTCTACTCTTGACAGATCAGATAGACTCATTTTGTTGCAACTGTTGAGGAATATGGTAGGATCTATGGTGGAGCTCTTTGCTAAAATATTGCTGCAGTAATTGGGTGGTGATGAGTTCTGGTCTGCTGCTGTGGTGAGGTAACGGGATGATGTGTTAGTTCTTACCCACTGCTAAACACTGGATATCTTTTCATCGAGATTATAACATTGATGACATAAACCAAAAGCAAAAATATGTATAGATTAATCAAAACTTTACCACTGTCCCGTGACTTAAGTTGAGCTAAGTATTTATACATTGCTTTTCAGTCAATCATTGATAGTTTTCAGTAGGATAAAAAAATGCTGTTACAAGAAATGTGCATGTATCATATTACCCACTAAATATCAGGACAGATTGTTAACTTATTGCACAGTTTTACATAATTTATAGTTTATAAAGAAATACAAGGAGGACTGATGGCACAAAACTCCCTAAAAATTGTACCATTATGTGACTCTAAATCAAGTAAAAGCCTGTTTCTTAAAATACAAAAGAAGCTCATGTCCCAAAACCATGAAATAGATTTGTGATCAATACTTTACCTTAATGACAAAACTGCCTTTTCAATTCAACAGAATCACACATATGGCCCCTACAAGTCTTGTGACTTGGTGTAATTAAGCAAGACTTTAATTTCTGATTCATAACATAACAAATTGGTGTGATTCTAAAAGTCAAATTGGCCAAAAAGTTTAAAAATTTTTTCAGATCAGGGTAGGAAAATGGGTGTAGTCTACAAATAAGTGAAAAATAAACTGATTCCTAGTTAAAGTGTATGGTATTTTCAGCATTCATAGCTTCTTTTCAGACCTGAAGTCATTGTTTAACTCCCTTCACTCTTAGTGAGCCACCTCCTTTCTTTTCCTTTCCCTCACATAAACTACTGTTTTTCCACTCAAAAAATCACTATAAAAAGTCTGCCTTTCTCATCACTCTCACCCTCCAGTATCCACAAAGAATGTCCTGTTACTAAAGACATACACTAAACTCACCACACACAGTTAATAATTAAACAATACTTTTTGGTAGTGGTGGTGGGGAAGGTTGTCATGGATTTCAGAAGCTAATTAAAGCCCATAAGTACATCTTTCAAACAGCTTCCTTTCGAAAGTGATCTAAACACTATTCCTTGCTGCTAAACCTGTGGGATTTTTGTACTGGAATGGCAGATGAGGTATGTTATCAATCATACAAGGCTCTATTAATTTTATCACAACTCCGATGGCTGTTGACATTAAATGGCACAAATTTGGCCATTGTGGTCCCTGAGGTAGTGCATCTTCACAGCCTTTCAAATGCTAATTATATTTTTGACCTTAAAAAAAAAAGACTGTTTTTATCCCCACCAAGCCCCCTTTCCCTCCCTCCTGATAGCAGAAACATTTTTACAGGGCCATTTGACTGCCCACACTGCTTTGCTGATGGGATTTTTCTTCTTAATTTTTTCTTTTTATTTTTTAAAAAATAATAATAAAAAAGCATCCTTGTAAGATTTCAATAGCTATTTAGGGGAATGGTTGCTACACAGTAGTGCTGACATTAGCTTTCACTGAGATGAAGAGAAGAGACCGCTTGATGATGAAGACATTTCAAGGACACCACCGGTATGGAATAGCTTTCTCTCTGGGTCAGTCAGTGTTTCAGATTGCTTAATTACTGCAAATTCACGCAGGTAGCTGTGATGAACACATGGAAAGCCATTAGGAGGTCTCATCTATTGTTTAACTTCTGAGAGAAAAAAGATAATTGTTGAAATTGTGAAAGAGTTCTGCTGCAGCTTTCCATAGGATATCACTACCTGTCAGTCACTGGAACTGTCTAAAATAGTTTTTGTCATCTCCATATTAATATTAGGCATATCATTACTAAACAGAATGGCTGTGTCATATCTGTTTCAAGGTCAGCTGAATTACAACAGCAGTATTGTGTCTTTTTGAATAAATAAGATATTTTGTACTTTTATTTATTTGGATTTACTTGCAGTCCTCACAATGCTTTTTGTGAAATGTTAATTCTTTCAGTGTGGTTTTGTATTTAACTAGAAATTAAAGCACTTTTATAAAAAAAAAAACCAACCTAAAGCACCACAAAAAAACAAACAAACCAAAAAAACCCAACCCACCACACAAGCAGAATGCAGTACATTCTTTAAGATGACAGGTGTTTATTGCACCCAAACATAGCTTCGTGTTCATAAAAAGAAAGTGTGAATATATGGGATATTTTGTGCCAAATTTTCACTGAGACTTTTAAACTAAAATTCAGTTGAAGTCAGGGATCTAAGGACAGAATTCAACCCTTTCACATAAGGGCAGTGGGCGATGAGCTTAAGAGAGAGGAAAAAAAAGAAGCCTGATATATATATATATATATATATATATGAGCATGATGAAGATCAGAAGGTCTTGAATCATAAACTAGCTTTATTATAGAATTAGTACCAGGATTCAAATTGGTAATTTGTGCAGAGTTTTCCTTACAGATGTAGCTCTAGTTAGATGAAGGGATCTCTGTTACACCAACTTTGGTTGTCAGGGCTCATGAGGTGTAATGTTGACAATTTCATTCTCTCTCCTGAAAAGTCATGAAATTACACAGAGGAAATGGTGGTTTGTGTTTGGATGTTTCTAAAAGGTGCTCTGTTTCTAAAGACAAGGAATCATGCTTGGAATATTTTCTAGCCTGTGTTATCCAGGTGATTGGGTTAGATGTCCATGATCCTGGGATTTATGATTGCAGATCCAGGAACTGGCTGAGTAGCAGGAAAGTACCAATGTGTTCCCACAGAAATAGCAACTGTAGTAATCATCACAAAAGTTAAACCTTGGTCTAGTATTTACAAAGGAGACACAGTCCAAAATGGATGTACTTTCTAAGTCATCCCTTACCAAATGCTGCTACAGAAAGTATTTGGGACTACACTGTTTCTTCTTCCACAGTGCTCATGCACTGTGAGTTTGAAACTACGATCTTTCAGAAGGAACAAACCATATAAATATACATGTAGATGAAACAATGGGTTTTACCATCAAAACACCCAAACAATCAAACCCAAAACAAACGATATTTTTATCCGAATTGTATTTTAGGGATTTGATAAAAGTCTTTAAAATAGTTGCAAAACTTAAAGGGTTTCATTCTGTAGGATATATCCACTCTTGATAGAGAAAGTTTGGGCTAGAAATTTCCACGACTTTGACAGATAGCACAGCCATACTCATACAGTAGGTAAAGTACTAGGATGGTGTTGAAGAGACTTTACTTGTAGTGCCTTGCTAGCATTGCTCTGCTGAGAGACATTTGAGCCATCTGCTTACTTGCCTTCAGTTCCCTCGTCTGTATAATATGGTAACGATGCTTGACTTCTGTTCTAAAGCAACCAGAGATCTTAGAAGGTGAAAAAATCTTGTTTGAACAGTAAATATTATTCTAGACATGCATTCATGTGACCCATGGCATATTTGGCCCTTAAACTTCCATTTTAAAGATCCCTTTCATGATCATGCAACCATTATTTCACTACTCCAATTGCTGTAATGTGATGAGGAAAAAAAAGTGTTCCTTCAGTAGAGGGAGTCTAATATGAAATTCTAGTGAAACAATATTCAGCTATAATTGCATGGTAAGAGATAAAAGACTTTTTTTTTTGTAGTAAATTTGTGTCTCTCTTAAGCATGTAGGAGCCTGAGGATATCAATAGCTCAAGAAACCTACTATACTCTGTTTATGGGGAATTATTGAGATGAAACATGACAACATCATTAGCAGCCAGTCAGCAAGCCTGGTAGTGCACAGTAAACTTACAAGATCTTTATGACTGACCACTCTTGTTTATATTTTGGCACTTCTTGAAACTTGTTTTTTGGGTAATGTGCTGTAACACTTTCCTTGGAAGGAAAATATTCATTCAACGTTTTCTACAGATGCATTGCATTCTTTACCATTCCCTTTGAAAGGTATAATTTTGCCTGTGAAACACTAAATAATCTTGTTTCATTTATTTTTCCCCAAGAATTCCAACACTGATTAGTCCATGCTAAAAACTAATTGCTTGCCAAATTTCATTAATTTGATTTTAAACCAACAGCTGAATTATACAAAGGAAAACATTCAACACAGATAAACTTCTATTATTCATATAATTTAAAAAACCCACCAAAACAACAAAAACAATTTATTTTTCTTTAAATTGCCAACTTCTAGCCCCAAGCACATTTTTTATTACTAGTGCACAATCCTATAAAAATAGAGCTTTATAAACGAAAACATTGACAGACCCTTAGCGATAGTGGCACTACAGGGAATAGCTATAAACAACATTTTTATTCCTCAAGCATACCTTACCCTTGAAAGTTTACACTAATTACCTGTAGTTTTGTTAATGTTTTAAGCTGCCCTTCATCTCTCCCATCCAGACATACCACTCAGCTTCCTCAACAGATATATTCAACAGCTTCTGTTCACACCTGACATCAATTTCCTTTGATGTTCACAGTCTAAATGAGAATGCTACAGCAAGCTGTATTTGTGAAGTATACAGGATGCCTTTAAAATGATGGCAGGTATTTTCCTCATTAAAGCAGCCATAACAGATAGTTAGATATGATGCTGTCCCTCACCTTCCTGCTAATTAATGACTATGATTGCAACCCAAATAAGATCAGGCAATTAAATGTGATAACATTTCAGAAGCGAAGAAAATGTACAACAATCTTGGAATAGCTTCCTGTAGATAAATAAAGTTGATCTTAGCAAAATTAACATATAAATGTACTATTCTATCAAAAAATTGTGCAAACTAAAGACTGTAATAATTTTACTCTTAATTGAAACACACGCTACTGTGGAGAATGAAAGTATAAGCAAGTCACATATCTGTTTTGTTGTTTATATTGGCAATGGAACGGCTTGAATTCTTCAAATGAAGATTTGCAAAAGGATGCCTTTGCTACTAAAAGATAACCCAGAAAGATTTCTTCATCAAGATGGAGAACCTCTCTCAGTTCAGTGTTCTGCACCTGGGTATCCTCTAGCAGTGCTAAACACCCAAGTGCTTTCTGTTGCAATGCCTGTTATGGCCGTGACCAGGCACTTGGACTTTATGGGTGTACTAAAATGTTTAGCAGAGACATCATTAATGTTTAAATTCACCATCATGAAATTTCAGAAATAATGAATGTGATAGCGAAGGAGAAAGTTGTCATTCTTGGAACTACTGTTCTCTGATAGACTGAATCATACAATACTATATCAATCCGCATTTCCTCCCACTCCAGAGGATTTCTGTACCCACACCATGGCTAGTGATTGATTGACTGATTTGTTTTGAAATCTCAGGTGATAAAGCCCATTTAGCAGTAGATTTACAATATAGTTATCAATTCTGTATCCATGTGCCAGTTTTAGTACAAAAGAGGGTCCTAACAACAACAGAATGAGAAAGACAAATGATCACATCAATTTTTTTCTCCACTGGGAACAGCATCTCTATGAACGCAAAGTCCTGGGCAGAATATGGGAGTTACCAAGTCATCTTTTTGCCTTACCCAGAAAGCCAGGGATCAGGTAACATAGAAAATACTAAGAAGAATTATCCCATTGGAACAGGAAAAGATTTTGAGTATTGTGGTAAATAAATTATTCAAGGAACCCTGGTTGCATGTTGATTCTGCCCTTTAGGTCTGTTTTGAGAAATGGGAATCAACAATATCTATCATCTCCTCTTTAAAGGGCTCTTCCTACTGCTAAGCTAGATCTCCAGCAATGAGTACCCTTCTTCAACTGCAGTGTTACTACCTCCATCATCTTCTGACTGTCTCACACTGTATCTACAGCCTCTGTACACTCATAAGGTTGTCCTAAATCACAACCATGACAACTCAGCCAATGGAGGGACACTGGAGGTATGCCTCCGAGAGGAGCAAACTGTGATGAATGACTGAGAGATTAGTGAGAGATTAGTATATTCAGCAAAATCACTTGCTAGACATATTGAGAAGCAATCCTTGATATCATTATGTCACAGGGAAAGGTAATGACCCAAGACACCCAGGCCAAGAACAACACAAGACAAATAATTTTGTCCTTCCTGAAATTTATAATTCTTTAAGATGCAAGATAACTATGTAAGTCAAATGGGTAAATGAAAGCTGTTTTCCTCTTCTAAGTGGATTTTTGTGTGGGGACAGTCAGAGTTTTGGAGCCAAGAAGAAATATCTAGAGCTGTGTCAAAACTTCAGGGATATTCTGAACAGAGAGGGAAGAAATGAGCTCCAGAAGTAGTGTTCTTTGTTGTTATTGCAGCACTGAAGCCTTTGGTCTACATCTTTGTTCCAGTTCCCCATTAAACCTGAAGGTCAGGATCAAGGGGTTAATGCAGGATTTTCATGAAATATTAATTTGCTGCTAACTTCATATGCAGTAGTTTAACATTCTGTGTACGATTTGGTTTAAGCAGTGGCTAGGGACATGTTTATATGCAATTAAATGAAAAAGCAGTTTTCCTACCCTCTCTGACCTCTGAAGTGAAGAAAAGTGTAACTATGCAGAATGTTTTTTCACTTATACATTGATGATCAAAGGTAAGAATGTTTTTATGAAGTAAATATATAATACTTTGTCAGAGTCTTAGGCTTGGTGTTTTGGTGTTTTTTTGTCTTTTTTTTTTTTCCAAAAGGAAAAATTATTAAAGATGCGGTAACATGCAGCTTAGTTTTCATTAACTACTCCGTCTCTCTTCCCGTGGTCTGACAATGATAAAAAAGTAAGCATTCAAATGCTCAAATTACAAAAGTATGGACTTTCTGTGAACACTTTTAGGATGTAAAGCATAACTGAAATCATAGGTCAAAGCTGTGTTTCCATAGGCCATGAAGGTATGAAAGAATTTGCAAAGTGATGCAGAGTTTTCCAGAGAGAGTGTGTAGGAACTTTCCAAATCCTTGATATCAAAAGGTCATCCCAAATCTGAAAGGCTAAGCTCAAAATTAATTCCATCAACGTTAAGAGATAGATGATCCTTAAAATGGCTGACAAGGGCTGTAATACAGTTAAAGTTTTTTACTCTGAAATCAGTGTCATTCTAAATACATGTTAAAAATTGAAAAATACCAGATTTAAATTTTTCTTGCTTTTTCCTGGGCAGCACAGACAATGTCTTCCCATTTGTTTCTGCAGTTAGAACTGTCATCTAGTCCCTCTTCCTTACATAATACATTGATGTTGAAAGCATCGCAAACTTTTTCCTAATCTGGCAATCTGCTATCTCTGTTTCAGACATAAAAATCAGGGTCCTGGATGGCATCTTTGAGCCCTTTATCACCTCTTCTGGGGTTCTGCACTGGTAATGAACATTTCCCCATGTCATCACTCACAAACTATCTTCAATTTAAAGGCATTCCAGGCTTATCTCCCTCACCTTACCTCTATCGTTTTTATCTCAGGGCTTTTTGTGGAGAGCGTCAGACCTCTCCATGCTTTCCAAAATACATCAGCCCTTACTACCTTTCAATGCAATTTTCATTCAAACACTTTCATACTTTTCCCCATTCCAACCCTAAACCACAGGGGAAAAAAATGTGTTAATGACAGCTAATCCCCACAAATTAGTCTGCCTTCCATATAGGAAGAAAAAAATGGTCAGTATACCCCTATATTGTGCATACTTATTGTGCTAATCAACATACTTGATGTCCTGTGGTCTTTCTGTTCATTAGTCATGCTCACTATTTGTGTCCAACAATGTGTAAACTTTCAGGGAAAATTCAGGGCTTTGTACCAAGAAGTAGAACTGACCACCAAGGTTTCAGGTGCCATTGGTTATATTTTTATCTTTGAAAGTGACAGTGGTGTTGGATTTATTTTACGTACCATAATAGAACTTGCTAAAAACCAATTTGATCATCTGAGGCAAAATTTATTAATAAAGCTTAGACCAAAACCAGTGATATGAAGACAGACTTCTGGATGTAATAGTTATGGTTGGACAGTGAGGAAGGAAGAAAACCGTATTCACTAAATAAAACAGTACCAACTCCAGTATGTACTCTAAAGTCAAACTGAAGCATTTGAAGATTTAACACAGCAATAGAAACTTTCTTGTTCCCGACATAAATGTGGTGATAGCATTGGAAAAATGAAAAACTCTGTTATACCCTTGGAAAAAAGATGTGTACAGCAGTGGTCATAAACTGGAATATATCATTATGTTTTAGTATTTAGTTATGAGCAGTACAGGTCTATAGTACTGATGGAACTTTGAATATTATTTAATTCTAGTTTTCCTCATCTGAAAGAGCAACTTGGAGCAAGAATGAAGTCAGTGGAAATATACTTCTCTGAAATTTGTATTAGGTGATAGTAAAATCCAAGAAGAGTATTGCCTGACCACTGGAATTTAAACAAACAGGTACATCAGCTTTTCACAGATATTTTTTCTGTGTCTAGAGTAACATCTGCAATATTTTTGAGGTCCCCAGAATAAGTTTTAGTAACCAAAACATATTAATATTACAATTTCCCACCTTCCAGACAAGCCATTTCTGTTCATCCTTTGCACTTGATTAATTGGTTTCAGACAGGCTTTTCTCTTCATCCTGGATTTACCAACTAAGAGTCAAATTAATCACAGGCATGACCCTAACGAACTCACCATATTTACATGAGTTATTTAGTTCTAGATCTTTTATGAGGAAATGCAGCTGAATTTACATTCTTTCCTGGTTATTTAATTTTATATAAATTCTCTAAGCTTTTTCTTTTTATTTTTACCAAACATAGGTGATCTCTCTGATGGATTTATACCTGGAAATAACCTTTTTTTTTCTGACCCAGAAAAGGAAAACTGTTACTAACTACCCAGTTCTGATCTCTTGCATTCAAAGCATATTGTTTGATAAAATAAAGGCTAAAACTTTGGTGCAAAATAACCACCTAATTTTAAAACCTCTAGTTTAATGCAAAACTAGTTTTTCTATATCTCTTTTAAATTCAGTTAACACTATTTCACAAGCAGATAGATTATAGGTGGGCTGGATGAAACTGAGACTTAAAATCTTAATTCTGGTAACATACAGGATCATTTCTGAAAGCATTACTTTAAAATAAGGCGGTCCCCAACCTGTCCTGGCAGAGAGGCAAGACTATTGAGCAACTGATGTGCTGTGGGGAATATTCTGTTTCTCTCTCTAGGTTGGCCTCAGCTTTAACTGTTTAATTGCCTGTGGCTGCATACGATGTAAGAGGACTTTATGGACAGCCTGGTTTCCCCAAGCCACTACTTTTAAGGCATTAGAAACTGGCATTTAAACACGACTGAGTTATAGTTGTGCCAGCTGAATCAGAAACACAGCAAGAATGCTCTGTTGTAATACGTCGGTTTTCCATTGTAGAGATTTATCTGCTCTACTGAGGAGGCAGACAGGCATGAAAAATAGCAAACTTGAGAAAGTTAATCAAACTTCTTTAAAACCTCAGAAGGGGTTTCTGTCAACAGCGATGTGAATGAAGGTTTAGGTTACAGCTTGTTATATTCATCTTGACCTTAACCATAAAAACCTCAGTGATGGCCCATACTAAGATGTGTTTATACCTCTTCAGGGGCTGAAAGCATATGCACAGGGAATTATTAGAGCTTTCCTGAAAGATAGGACTAGTGTAAGCACACTAAACCTATCCCAAGAAAGGACATGTAGCTGACTCTCATGATCTTGTGTTACATTTGTGTAATTTAGAGAGATATCTGCTAAACTCTCCAAGATAATCAAGCACCAAAACAGCCACTTTGAAAGACTCTGTACTTTTTCATGTCAAATGGGCTCAGAGATACTTGGCCGAAAATCTTCCCCCAAAGAGTTCTCATTAGTACTGCAGCAAACTGATATTTATTCAGAGCTCTTTGTTACTGTACTAATGTTTTCAGGCTAAACACAATAACTAATGCCTAACTTAGATGTAGTCAATGCATGTTAATCTTCAGAAATCAATTATTTTCAGTATCTCCTTCAGTGAGTCTTGAATCTAGTTCCCTCAAAATATTTTTCTGGACAAATACAGATACTACAAAAAAGACTGTATAGTCTTCTGTACTACCAAGCTTTTGTACTTTAGGACAGTCAAGCTTGTACAACTCCCTCAGATGACCATGTCCTGCCATCCTCTAAACATAAAGAAAGGGTCCTCTGCAAGTCATCAAATGTCCTTGCCATGTGAGCTTAAATAAGATCCAAAAAGGTCTCTCTCAGGGAGTTCTACTACATGAATGGTCCACATCTCCTTTCTGTGAATGGGGGCCACAGGAGGCAAGTCACTATGGAAAAGAACTACTGAACAACTCAGGAATTCAAGTGACCGTAAATTAGTTGAGTGAAACTGGGGGGCTCAGTTGGGCCCCTGGTCATCTCAGGCATGACATGTAGAAATAATTTCTTTCCTGACAGTGGGTTGTTAGTTTAAGGGTGAAAATTACTGTCTAATCTTCCTAAAACACTCTAACTTACTTTTTGGTAATGTCCTACTTTGTGCTAGCCATCTCTGAAGCTAGTTCTTGACAGGATTTTAGTCACATTTCTAGGTTTTTTTAATAATTCACCGAGTTCTCAATGTAAGCTATGTTGCAGAAACAATCTCTTGGTGTTATGAAATGGCTCTGTCAGCAGATGTCAAAGTATACATGGAAAGGAATACTTTCTCTTTACTTCTCTTTTAGAAAGGAGGAGACTGAGGCACAAAAAGGGTCAAAAATATGGCCATGTTCAACCATCAGGGTATTTGAAGAGCTAGAAAGAGAACCTCGGTCAACAGTCTGGTTTCTCTGAAAACTTGGATACTTTTCAAATAGTAATAATATTTTAAAGAGTAATAATATCCCCTTTATAGCTACTGCCTTGAACAACATCTCTATCTCTTTTTATTGAAAAAACCTGTTAAAGACCACCGTCAGCAGAAATACTATCTTACCCATATCTAATGCCGCAAAGAGTTTTAGAAAATGGAGATGAGACTGAGAGTTGATTATCTGATTAATTTTGCCAAGCACATATCTAGCATAGAAAAGTATTCTATGCCTCAAGCAGTGTAGTACAAATGTCCCAATTAGATGCATGACTGATTTTGATTTGGCTCATTATTTATGCAGAACATTGGCTACTGGCTTATTGTCTTATTAAGTCCTGCAAATATGACCCTTAATAGTGATTGTGACTAATACTAGGAACACTATTCAATTTTTCTAAAGGCTGCACTAATAATAATAATAATAATAAGAAGAAGAAGAAGAAGAAGAAGAAGAAGAGAAAGAAGATAAATAATTCCAAAATCTTGAAAATCCTTGTATGTGAACAACTTTACCGTACTTTAGCTGCCCAGGAGTTAGACCAAGATGACTATGCAAGTTACCTAAAATGCTCTTTACAGGTGGGAAAGAGGCACTTCTGAAAAGTGATTATCTGAAGATAGCATTTAAGACACATCAGATAACTGCTTTTCTGGAAGCAGTTACTTCCTTCTATTGATGATAGAGGATATAAGAGTGACTGGCCCAGATTGAGATGCTCAAATTTTGATTGTCTTCAGTCAAACATTTGAAAACTGTCCCAGGAGACTCCAAGATACTTGATGCTCTTGTTTAAAAAAAATCATTTGAAGCCAACTTTCAGACTGCTTCCATGAAGCAGTACAGAAAAGATGTCAGTAGAAGAAGATGCTTTCAAGATCTTTTAAATGAAACTAAAAATCTACTGAAAACCATGTTTGCTCTTTACTGGAATACTTTGCAATTTTTCTTTGCACAATCAGTTTCGCTGGGCAACAGTTTCTCTGTTGCTAGGGTCATGGAAGTTCTCAGTGCAAGCCTTTGAAGGATAATGCACAAATACATTCTTGCTAATTTCTGCATGTCAGTCTCAGATATGTCCGGCACCAAGTATCTATCACTAATAAGGAGCTACAGGACATTCAAGGAGATAGAATTGTTTCAAGGAAGCTTATTTGCTGAAAGCAAGGGATTTTTAAAAAGAAATTATATGAGTAATTAACTCCCTGCCTCATTAAGAACACATATGGTTAGCCACCTGAGTTGCTGGAATTTTAAAAGCTCCTGCTGGAGCAGAAGAAAAGCTCAAGATAAAGTCCAACATAGTCAATGGGACTATGGAGCAACCAGATGGAGCTCACAACCCTTTTCAATCATGTTTTCCTAATACAATAATAAATGGACAGACTATTGTGAATATTTTTTGAAACACCATATTTTAAGGTAGCATGGAAGAACAGTCCAGAGAAGCAATCTTTCACTGCTTGTAGCTGTGGTATTATGACCACAGACTGAACCTCAGCTAGCACAGCTCCATTTTTTCACACAAACCTTTGGCAACTTACTCTTCATGATCAACCTAAGCAGCAAGTATTATTCAGCAAATTGATCTGGTGAGTGATTAGGAATAATGAACACATTTAAGAAAATTATGAGCTGTTGACATGCACTTCATGAATGTAGAAACATGATCTGTCACAAAGGATTTTCTCCCATCTAGGTACAAGTCATTTCAATATTATGGAATCACTAATAAAAAAGGAAGAAACATTTCTACATTAAGAGGCTCAGACAACATTTATCTCGCATTAGCTTTGGTAAGTAGTGTGTTCACTTGAGTCTTATTAGTATTTAGACATACAGTTCTGAGAAATATGTAGAAACATTAAAAAGTCATCAAAATTAAGGAAATCCATAATAAACGTGTTATATATGCATAGAACATAAGCAGCAGTGCTAATAAATGCCAGTCTCCACATCTCAAGCTTTGGACTCTCATGCTTTTATTATGTGAAAGCTTTCACTAGATTTTCCCTAGTGTGTAGAAACATGGTTGTGTATGCTGGCCTGGTGTCTCCGGTATCTAATAAAGATTGATCTTGAGTTTCAGTATCTTTCTTGGTGAAGATGCTAACAAAGGGAACTCACTGCTACCCAGCTGTCAAATTTTGTTAAAATTGGGCAGCAGGTAAAAAAGGTGTTGAGGTAGCTATATAGTCACGTAGAAACACAAGAGAAGTTTAAGTTATACTGCATAAATCCCACTTCCCTAGGAGCTGGGCTAAAGGTAGGTGGCCATAAGAATTCAGATAGTTTAAAAATCGAACTAGTGTCCTCATTTTGAAACAAAAAAACCCCAAACCAAAACCCCCCAAACTTTCAGATCTCTGAAGCTAGCATTGAATTATCTTCATACTTTTTGTGGGGAATCTGGTACTTACAAAAGAATATTAAAAAACCCTTTACTTTCATTTACATTACATCAGTCATTTTAAGATGAGGTTCACATTCTATTCTGCACCTTTTCACATCAGCATCCATAATGTAAAAATATCTTTTTAGAATTGAACTACGATGAATATTCCTCTTCTCAGGAATGATGCTAAAGCAGCAGGTGCTCATGTTTTTTTAAAAAAAAATAAATTGCTAATGGCTCAGGAATCCATTGCAGTACATGTGTTTTTTACTTACTCATGGTGTCTTCAGCCTTTGTTCGTACCAAATAGTGAAAAATGTGTGACAAACAGCTGCTTTCCATGAAATAAAACACATTAAGAACTGTTCTCCCATCACATCAAAGGCTCCTGCTGGAATATTTCTTCCACCTAGTCCTGCACAGACTGTCAAAAGCGGAAGAACCTAGACTATACTCATGACCATGTTTGTTCTTGATCCCACAGAAACTGCTAACAAGAGTAGGGAAAAAAATCCATGTAAAGCAGTTCTGGGAGAATGATATTTTTCATGTTACAATTAAATAAGAATTATGATAGGTCTCTTTTATAGGATTAGACATGAAATTATTATGAAAACTACTTGAAAGTTCTCATTAGGGAAAAGGAGACTTACATCAAATCCAGTAAACTTCAGTGGGACTTCTGGTGCTCCTCACTTTTACTCTCTGTGCAGTAGATATCAGAGAAATAAATTTACTCTGGTTTCTTTAATGACTACTAACTGTAGCATGACATTTCTTTTTGTGTCCTCACACAGATGAACAATGTACAATTGTATGATGAATATAAAAAGGTTGAAAATAAAGATTTCTTCAAAGATTTATTTCTGTTGTAATCAGAGCTTTTAAAATTAGCCTAGCCTCCCAACTGCTTTGTCAGTTTTCTTTCTCTAATTTCTTTGGAATTCACCAGCAAATGTCCAGGAAGCTTCTTAATGAAATACATGTTTGGACTATTTCTACAGCTTCTTTAAACGTTAGATCTCTCTTAGATGGTAAGGACATTAATAGTGAATAGAGGAATTAATCAGGGAACACAGTGAATGAATGGAGCAACCGTTGCATAAAATATTTCACTGGCTTTTCCTTTGTTGTGGGTTTGTAGGTTTTTTTGGGTGCTGTTTGTTGGGTTTTTTTTTAAATTTCAGTTCTGAAGATGTCAGATCCCAAGCTGAGAAATAAGGCCCTATACTACTGCTAATGCGATTTAATTGATATATTTCAGCTTCCTGCCAGTCTTAGCTTTTATTAAAGATTTTTAAAAAGCATGTGTTCTTCAGTCATGATGTACAGCATGGAACCTTAGTCTACTCACTGGTTATGTGAACTACTGTGGGATGACAATTTCTCAGGCAATAGTACTGGTTGTAAATGGTCACATAAAGCAAAAATTGAAGCATTCGGTTTATTACATATTATATGGGATGAACTGAGTGATATAGTAGATGATGGTGAACTGTGAGACAATTTATTTATCCTTTTTCATTAAAATTTGATATGCACTCATAACTCACAGCGGGCAGAATGACGTTTCTTCGTTTACAATAGAGCATCCTCCATATCTCAAATTTAAAAATAAAGCAGTAGTTACTGCAAACAAAACATTTCATTTCAGATCTGAATAACATTTGGGTCAAAAAGATAACTACAGTCATTAATCAACGCTAATTATTGTTTTGGTACACATATTGGTCAGCTTATGCTGCATGCAGCAATTTAACATGTTAAATGACATTTAGCAGTCACTTACGCTGCTCTATATTTTAGGCCATAGATAAAAATAAACATCCATCTGAGTTTTCCTTATAGAATCTATCTGGAATGTCTATCAATAGTATTTTATTCATCTATTTTAGATGTATGTAGGAAACTCCTCACCATGACATCTGATGATCTGTCTAGTAATAATTGTAAAAATAGTAAGTCTAAAAAATTGCATGCTCCCTCTTGCCTGGCTCTCCAGTAGAAAAGCTACCTGCTGTGATATTTTTACCCCTAAGTAACATCAGCTAAATAGGAAAAAAGACAATCCCACACCCCAAGACAAAGACAAATGAATGAATAAAGGAAGGACACAATATTTTCATTCAGAAATGCTGTCAGTGTTAAACAGAAATTTTCAACCATCACTGGCTGAACTCAGACGCTTACCTTCCACTATTTTTCCTAATGCTTTTCTGTGAAAGAAGAGAAGAAAGTATTTGCAGCACAGAACTAGAGTCACTAGCCATGACACCTCATAGAAATATAACCTTTTCTATAATAGGAATAAGCAGATGGTTTTACAACATATTTTTTTTTTAAGAAAAGAAAAAAAATAGTGAAAAGTACCTACATAATCAAAAATATGGCCTTCCATGACCCCTCTCACCCCAAGTAAACAATCTTAACAGGAATTTTTCTACAGGTACACTAATGGTGTCTCACTTATGACCACTGCTGCAGACAGAATACTGAGCTAGGTAAGACCTTTGGCCTGACCCTGTACAGTTGTTCTTAGCAAGTTACAGTGGAAAAGTTGAAAACCTAAAACAGTGCCAAAGAAAAAAAAAAGAAAAAAAAAGAGGAGAGAAACCACCTTTAGTACACAAAGACACATATATATATGTGCTTGGAGATTTACTGCAAACTTACTAACAAGATGATATACATATAAACAATATGGTAGTCAATAGATGTTTCTTACAGGAAGGAAATATTAAAAAATCCAAATCGGATTGAAAATTTAAAAAAATATATATTTCAGGGTTCTCTGAAATAATTTTCTACCTGGGTTTTGTTTTGAAAGAAATTATGTAGATGCTTTCTTTTTGCAGGTTCTGATTGTTTTAACTTTTGTTTTGCATGCAGCAAAAAGTTACAGCTTTCTAAGAAACAGAATGTGCCTTTGTGTGACTGTGGAAAAGTGGCATTTTTTTATAGCAAGTCATTCTGAGAGAAAAATTCTGAAATACTTCTAACATGCCTTTAAACGTGATGCGGATGCACCCAGATGCAAGCACACACACAGGCACACCCTCAAACAGGACAGGAACTCTTCTCAGACGTTTCCCATAGTCGCTAAGGCCACATCACAGAATGTTGTGCAAGTGCATAAGAGCTCGTATTTAAATAGCCATCCTAAGCATTGTTAAAGTGAAATGGAACAGGTTAAGTTACTCTTTTGATGACAACTTTAGAAGGTGATCCTCAGGAATAAACCTCCCCTTTTTCAACTTCTATCTGCAGGATGAAATGGTTCGCCTTGTACAGTGAGACCTACACAAAGCTTACTCACTTTGTAAGCCCTGCGTAAACCTATTTTCAGGCTTAGTAATGAACATGCTTTTCATAAGCTTAGTGAACAGTGGTGAAATTCAGCTTTTCCAAATGTAAGATAGTGCCTGTGGAATAGAAATACTCATTTGCAGAGCAGCCTACGATCTTTCTGGAAATAATATACAGTTACACTCTGCAAATGAGATGTATTATCATTATGCTGATGAGAAGATCAAATATTTCTTTTTCTTCCATAGTCAAAATATTTTTAATGGATGATTTTATGCCTGGAAGGACATTTTATTGAAATTATGTGCTAAGCCCACCACTCGTTGACTGAGTAAGATGAAAACAAATGAAAAAAGAAACCTGCACGAGACTACTTTATGAAAAAAAAAAAAGAAAAAGAAAATGATAGAGAATTGAGAAATGAGGATGTTAATTCTTATTGTGCATTATATCTCTTTTGCCTTTCTTTTTCAATCTTGTCTTGTTGGATCGTGTGGTTTTCAGAGCAGTGACTTTTACAGGTATTTGAGAAAGTCTTGGCAACAAGGGTGTATATTCCTAGTTGTTTCTTAGGCATTGTTTTAGTACCAATGAATAAAACTTGCAAGGATGTGTCCATTGAAGTGCTTGGCCATACAGGTTGCAATTTTCAGGTCTACCATTGCATTTCAGTGAGAGTCCTGAAATTTTAGACTCTTATTTATTCAGTCATTGGGTTTTTTTGTTTATTTGATGTGTTGCTTTTCTGTATTTTTTTATTTTTCAAGGTTATCCTGGCCAGCCTATACTAGTCAATTTATAAAAAACCAACCCAAACCCCAAAAACTTAAAAGATTTTTTTCTATTTTTGAAAATGTACAATGCATCAGTCATTCTGTCAGTTGAAAGGCAGTACATTGCTGTGCTTAGCTGAAGTAGTGGTCTTGATGATGATAACAAGAAATTACATTTGCTTATGCAGTGATGGAAGGAAGAACCTAAGAATTATAACGGATGAGGACATCCTCACCATACCCACTTCTGGGTATTTCTGACAATTAAAACGAAATACGTAAAAGAGGGCACAGCCACCCTAACATTTGGGTATCTCTACAAGCTGCGTTCAGACTGATGCTACAAGTTCCTCCCTGCTCCCAAGCACGTCTCCAATTCTGTCCTAGTTCCACAGTCACACTATGCCAATCAGCCCCTCCCAGGTCATTGAGGAAAGCAGTAATGACTCCGGGGCTATTTTTCACTTTCAGTTGCTGTTATGGAGTGTTTGAAAACTTGATGAATACCAGAGTGCATTTTAGCATAATACTCAGGAGCTGAATAAAACATAGAGATACAGAAGACCGATTGATATGAATGACATATCTCTGCTATCCATTAGAAAGACTGCATACACAATAGATTTTTTGGTTGGAAAAAAGAGCAGGATGACTTTACTAGAGCCATTTGCCAGCTGCTCAGTGAATAGGTCAGAGGCGTAAGAAAGATAGCTTCCCTGTTAAAAGTGTTAGTTGCATTGCTCATTCATCACACACACTCATTGTGTTCTGGCTCTCTGTGATGGTACAGACTGAGGAAACAGCTCAGTTTTTATTTTCTCCATCTTCAGCTTTCTAGTGAAATCATAATGTTGTTTGATGATGTCATAGTCTCCTGCAGTTTCATAGGCTGCATTATTACCTCAGTCCAGGATTAAGAAATGTACTGAGACCATTCATTTTGATAGAACGGGCGATAGGATACACATTTGGTTCTCCATTACCTTGTTATAACTTACGTATATCTTTTCTTGAATGTACAGGGCTCTGAAATGTATTTAATCAAATGCCACGTACAGAATCCTACCGAGCATGTAAGTACGGAGAAATAACTGCATAAGCCAACTTTCCTGGTTGCTTGGAGAAATGGAAGGGAACAGCTAAACGCCCTGCCTGTTCCCTCACAGGAAGAAGTCAAAACAGCTCCTATCAG
Organism: Porphyrio hochstetteri; assembly: GCA_020800305.1. Lineage (NCBI taxonomy): Eukaryota > Metazoa > Chordata > Aves > Gruiformes > Rallidae > Porphyrio > Porphyrio hochstetteri. The sequence goes on along the minus strand of CM036905.1, from coordinate 152,005,131 downwards.
ATATGTGCCTTCCAAAAAAAGCCACGTGCAGCTCTAGAAGCACAAGTTGGATATCACTGATTTAGTCAGTTCTTCCATCTGCAAAGAGCCCAAAATGCTTTACAAACTTTACAAGAAGCATTTCATCCAACACTGAAGTGCAGCCGCCTATGGAGCGAAACTTGGCAGCTGTTTAACAGAAAACATAAATCCTACATAATAGATTAGGGGAAGAATTTTTAAAGAATAGTGCAGATGGGAATGTAGGGAGGTAGAATATAGTTACATAAACTGGGTGTATATGTAGGCAGGAGATGCAGGTTGGCCAAAACAAGCAAAATAAAAAATTCTTGTATCACAAAATATTTCAGGCATTTTGATATACTTCTCAGAGAAAATTACTTTGCAAATGTTTAAAGAGCATTATGGTTTTTTTGTTTGCTTTTTTCCTGCCACCCCTCGCCATGGGTCTATTTTAATCACTCTATCCATTGGCACATTAATTGAGAATTAAGTTATATCAGTGCTCAGAAACAGCCACCAGCACCACTGACCATGAGGAAAATAATTCTTCAGCACCTATAAATTTTATCACTTCAAATACAAAACATTCACAGCATTTCCAAAGTTGAAAGCCAGGTCTGCAACACTCATCCACAGCTGTGATTCTTGATTTTTAGTAGTATAAAATTCTCAGGACCATGCTTTTAATGTTTGATTTCATAAAGAACACTTCTCAGAGTCCCAAGTTTATACTAACCCATTCAGTGATTTAATTTCAGAGAAATTGTACAGGGAAAGAAAATGGAAAGGAAAACAAAACTTTGGATTCTCTTATTCTTTGTTAGTATCTTTATGAGGCCCTTTAGCGATTATACATGTTAGAAAGCACCAGCACTGTATCTATGCTGCTAAATTGAACAGCCTTAGACTGCCCTGTTGCTGGGGCCAACTGGCATGAAACGGCTTGCATGCATACTGTTAAATCATTTTAGCATCCAAATGATTGCATTCAATTTGTATATGTGGCCTACATGGATTCCCAAGAACACGTAACAAGAGTTACATAGGACAACGGCAGTTGGCCTGAGTCAAAACAGGAATAATTCTAGACATGTAGTAGAATAAATGATTCAATTTCAAGGTCTGCAAATGTTTCCTGGCACTGCTTGTTTTATTGGTGTAGGTGTAGTCTAGAAGTAGTGTAAGCAATTAGTATCAGTAGCTTAAAAATAAAACACATTTGCAGTATTTTGAGAGAAGGATTGTCCAAGGGAAGCTGAACAGTAAAGCGTATAACACACTGGTGAAATCGTTTTTCCCTTTAGCCACTGTAAAGGTTGTTAAGTACAGGTCATTGAATAGGACTAGGAAAAATGATACAGCATTAAAAAATTGACTCTATTTTTACAGTTCTACTGGAATTGTGGAGGGAGTTTGTGGGCTTTGGGGAAAAAAATCCCAGCATTGAAAAATTCCCTGTCTGAAGCATTGACTAGTGTTAGACCACGGTGAATGGTCTAACAAAGTGCATCTTTCCCTTCTCATTGCATTTTGCCTCTCTTTCGCCTTCCAGAGATAAACACATTCAAACATTGAACATTTCCCCTCCTCAACCTGATTGAAGCCATTGGTTCTGTGTAAAGCACCATAAGTGAGGAAGCATTTGGATATTGGTCTGGGTTTAAACCATTAAATGTTTAAGAGCCATGTAAAGTGCAAACAATAAATTTCATGTAGTTTGGGATCTTGTACATCCCCAAGTTTACATTTAAATACATGCTGATGGCTCAGGTCTCTATCTGCAAATGAAATGCAATCTACAAAAATATATAAATGCTTCACAAAGGTAAAGCAATTATTATTAGTCTAGGTTTCCCTTTTAAGAACTTTCATTAGTTTTCCATAGCACCAAGACGAGGGAATAAAATGTATCTGTGGATTTTAAACAGCCTTATGGGCGGCTTAAACCTTGCTGGACATTATTCAGATAGAAAGCACTGGAAGTGATGGAATTTCAAGTCACCCATTCACCCTGGGGTTCTATGAACTAAGGCCATTAAAAAAATCAATGTCAAGAAGGACTAGGTCACTTAAAACATCAGCTAAAATGCATGGAAATTAAGTAAAACTCATGTCAGTAAAATGTATTCAATAAATTAAGTAGAAGAAAACAAAGCCCCTAACAGCTAAGAAAAGCTGTACAAGGAAAAGGTCTAAACAGCAAAAAAAAGAGGAAATTTTCCACCTAAGTGTTTTTTGCAGTGTATTAAACTGCTTCAATGTACTGCTCAATTTTTGTCTCCAATACATTGACACTCCCTGCCCTTAGACAGTGAAAGTATTAAATAACAATATAGTTGGATGAAGAGTATTTTGATTTTAAGGTGGGTTTTTTTAAGGATTGCATTTAATTTTTCTCATTTTTTGTATTAGGCATTTTATTATAATAATGGTTGGTAATTATATATCTTCTCCTCAAATTGATCATAAATACCCAATAGCTAACTTTCCCCTGCACACTAATGATGATGTATGGCACTTTTATTTATGATAATTCATTTATATCATTGAGGCAAATGACATGAGATGATTCTCAAACTTTTGAGCTAGGAATGCAGATAGGCAAATTAGCTTTCTTAAAAATGTATCTCCAAAAATATGCAGTTTGGTATTTGCTGGTGCTTTTTTATAAACTCCTGAATTGTAATGCTAATAAAAAAGTAATGTGTCTGCTTGGTGCATCAGCCAAAGCAATCACATAGTTTGCCAAAAAGACAGGTGCTAACAAGTGTTTTGTTTTTCTTTAACAGAGCAGTTTCTGCTCGGTGAATACCTGACCTTTGCTTTAAAGATTTTTATTGACAATATAATGTTGAAAATGTTGGCTGAGGAGATTTGGCTGGACTGCTGAAAGCAGGCAGAGAGATTCCAATTTAAAAACTGTAGTGCAAAGAATAGGATGCCCACTCCTTCAGCACTTATTGGTGTTAAACACTAAGTTGTTGTGCTTTCCTCGCCTCTGAGCAGATTCAGATGCTCAGCCTCACAGGTAGCCAGACATCAGTGCATAGCCATCCTTCCAGAAAGGAGACTCTGGCATGACCTGCATGCAGCTGATCACCAGGGAAGCTGCAAGCAGCCTGTCATTCTGATTACACGGCCTGTTGAGAACAAGGGATTTAAAACAAATGGAGCCAACATAAGCTGGTGGTTTAAAGGGAAAAGGTTGGTTATTGCCAGAATTTACAGTACAAAAGGAGCATCTTTGCCAGTATTCCAAAGATGATCATCCCTTGCCAAAAAGTGCAATTGGCCCAGATCAGAGCTTCTCAGTACTATTTCTAGGAAAAGCACTTTTTATGGAGGGACTGGACAGACTACACAGTATAATTACAGTGGATAACAAAAGTGCTAAATCCTTCTTTCTGAAGAAAACCCACTCTGACAAAACCAGCTGAATGGCTGCTATCTACTCTCCTCCCCTTTGACTAGCAAAGCCTGAATTTAAATGTGATATCACTCACAAGACTCTGGTCTTTTCTTAGTAGTTAGAGGCTCTATGCTTGCACAGAAAAGAGAAAATTCTGTACAGTGTCACCTACCTACCAATCCATGATGAGAACCCACTGTTACGGTGTCAGATGTACCTCTGGGGTGGTGTCTTTTTAAGTTTCTTTGAATTCCTCTGTTATTTCTGCTGAGACTAAACACTCCATCAGAGAAAACTGGTAAGACATACACATGGTGTAATGATTGGGAAGAGTTTGAAAAAACCTTCCATCAGTTGTGTATGAAAAACAGCAATGTCAACAAAGGCGTGCCTAAATCCCCTCATATAGCTTTGCTTCCGAATGACTCTATGAAGATGACATTCATTTAAAATTAAAATTATAATTTCTGTTCTGATGCATTAAACAAGCCTGCTGGACCCTGACACATCCAGCTGTGGGAGTCAGTAGGAAACCTTTCTATTATATATCTACCCAGAGGCTTCAGGCCTAGTGGGGGATATGAGTTTTACTGAGCTTGTATGAGCATGGTGCCATCCACAAACCAGTCATTATGGGAAAAAATAAGGCTGAAATCTTGTTCACCAAAGCCAACTCTATCATGAAACACTCAGGTTTTGATTGTGATCTGGGACATTCCTTCACGTGTTATGTTCTCACCTCCAGGCAAGGCTCCCTGTGTACTCAACTCCAGTAGGAATCTGGCAGCTGGCAGCTGAAAGAGGACAAGGATGAGCTTTCCAGCCTTCACCTTGCCCACTCCCGTCTGGAAGCTGCCTGCCTGCTGCAGGAGATGTTGGTGCCATTACTGGCCTGTGCTTCTGCTGCAGCTCTGCTCCGCCTGGATTGAACTTACATGGTGAGGGCAGCTGATGAGGAAGCACCTCCTGCACTTCACCCCAGAAACAGGGTTGTCCTTGGTGCTATGGTGGGGATGGGGTTGGCAGTGGACAGCAGCCTTGTTTATCATGTTGCCAGACAGGTAGTTAATAAACTTGAGACTGAAATCCCTTGCGCTTGTAGACATAACCTTCCTCATCTTGCAGTTGAATTATTCCCTAGCAGGACAAATCAGAAACTGGCGATAAAGAAGACAACTGAGGAGATATGGCCAAAGTGTATGAAGGTAAGGGTGGAGGAGCCGTGTTTTGGGAAGCTTGGTAGCAGCTGTCAGAACCTGACACCAAATGCCTGGCCAATATTAACCACTGCCCCAACATCCCTCTGCCTTCCCACTTGACAGGAGGTACTACTCAAGCAGGCAGCCATCATTTTTGGTCCGTGGCCAAAATGCATCAGTCAGCCAATAAGTGAGCGTTACAAACACAATCTACTGGACTAACTCTAGGATATATATTTTCAAAGTTCATATTTATAGTTTGCAAACTCTGTCTTTCAGATAGCAAGTCCTAGTAGCACCAGAAGCTGTTGAATATTCCAATCAAACACAAAATTAGAACAGGATTCTGTGCCACAAATACAAAGTAAAGCCATCTGCCAAATTTCTAAAATACCTCACCTAGAGATCTGGTAATTTCTCATGTAACATGAGCATAATATACAGCTTGCCCCTAAAGAAGCAGCCGCTTCTGTGTTTAGTAAATTTTATAGTAAATTCTAATCACTGAAAGACTATCTTCACAATTATGGGTTGCTTTAGAGATGGCAACTGCTCCAAAGTTTCCAGAGAAAGGATGACATTTTTCTATTATTTATTAGTTCATTTTAGGTCACTGGAGAACTTCCAAAGACATCATCCTTTCCTGTCTTATAAACTGAGTTAAGTAAGTATTCTCAAATAAGCGCAATTTACAGTATGTCAGCTTAAAATAAAATCATAACACATTTCTAAATTGATAGAAATTGCATAGCACCAAATGAGAAATAGGGATTTTTATCCTCTCATTTATACATGCTTGTCTCTCTGTCTATAAACATATGTTTGCACATACTGTGTATTGATAGATTAACATATAAAATTACAACACTGCATTTGCAACACTGTACTTAAAGTTGTGTCTGCATTTTTACTTCAGGGGTTTATATCTCAGCTATAAAAAAATATCTCTAGGCTGAATCTTGGCTAAGATTGACAAGCTACAAATTATTATTTTCTTTTTAGAAAAATTAGGAGAAAATGTCAAGACAATAATCCCATTATTTTCATAGTGTCAAAAGGATGTGTGGACTGATCCAGAATGCATGTTGGTTGGTAACTCAACCAGAGCCAAGAGAACAAATTTCCACTATTATGGATTTGGCTCGTTCTGCTGTGGAAGTGAAATTCTGCACCTCCTTGGCCACTAATGGGCTCTGTGTTCTTTCTCTGGTTTTAGCAACTTAAAAGAAAACATAATTTCTTTAAACCATTTACCAGTCATCTGTAAATGTTCATGATTAACAGCAATTCTATTCTATATTTTAGTGAAAAATGGCAGAACTGATTCAGAAAGCGGTAAGATCAGCTGGGGATTTCACTGTAAGGGCTGGCTGAAAACACATAAGTAGAAAAGACTGAATGCTAACAGATCTAGTCGGGTAGCAGCTTCAGCCTACAACTGGAGTTGATTTTATAGGGACTTTATAAAGACTCTAGCAGGAGGAGAAATATAGGACAATATACAAAGCAATGGTTCTTCAGCATTTTCTATGAGCAGACCCATTTCTCCTACTCTGTCCTCCCTACGTTATTTATAGCCCCTGCCACTGTGGCTAAGAGATGGGATTCGTCCTTCCATATATCTACGCGAACTACAATATTCAATGAAATCAAATTATGTGCTAACTTTTATATAAGCATTTCTCTACCAGAGCCTAGTTCAAAGGAAGCAGTATGGCATGTTGGATGAAAAGTCGATCTTCATCATCATCATAAAGAGCAAAATTGAAATTTATTCTGGAGAGTGCAGAAAAACCTGCTAAGGATTAAGTAGGAACTGTGTGTCTCGAAGGAATATGGTGTGCCAAAATATGTCACCCTTTGATGGAGCTTCTGCAAGCAGCCTGTCTGGGTTGCAATAACTGCACTTCAATCCAAGATAAAAAATAAAATAGTATGTGCATCCTATGGGATAAATTGTAACTCCATGAATGACTAAGGTGGTGAAGGCTTCTTTCCATAAGAAGCCAGTAAGCATCTTTCCACCTTGCAGATGGATGTGAGAGAGCATTGTGACAGGCCTCATTAGCCTTCCCTGGCTGGAAAAGGGTTGGAGTCCATTTTTCAGCATGTTAGGGCCCTCTGTAGTGAAGAGAGCAGAATGGCTGTCCTGATATTCAATTCTTGCTCACATCACTTTAACCGAAAGGGAAAATGAAGAGAGATTTATGTAGGTTTAGAGCACCACGTGAGGATAGACAGCTGTAGACAGTAATATCTAAAGCTGTCCCACATAAACTGCTTGAGCTAGAGACTTGGAGTTGCTCAGCGCACATCCCTTTATGGTCCATATTGTCTGGAGAACACCAGGATGCACACTGTTCTTATTAAGAAGAAGAGATCGTTGACCGGGCCATGATGAAGCCTGGTTGCCAGGACATATCCTGCACGGCCTTTCATAAATAGATTTTCTCCTTTTTTTTTTTTCCCAGTCCCAGCCACTGGCAGAATTAGTGCTAGGGTGGACTCTAGGCAGGGTCAGTAAAATACTGTCATAATTATGTAGGAATAGGGCATGTTTTTCAGGGTGAGACAAGTATTGATAGAACAGAAATCCTTATTTAAGTAAGTAAATAATGTTTCATTGCCTTCCATAAAACATTTCATTCATCTTCATTTAACATCAAACCCTCAAATAAATCTATGTATCTAATGTATTTTAATTAAGCAAAAGACAGGTGAAGAGTTTTTCTTTCAACATCTCCAGTTGCACTCTGCTGCTCCAGTCATTGAAACTGTAAAAACACGCCTTCATTATTAACACCAATTTCTACTTCAGTTTTGATCTCAGAGAATGGATAGAGGCACAATGCATACAGGATGTCACACCACAGGAAAGGAGAAAATGTGTTTGTAGAAGAGCTCCATTCAACCATATTTTTGTTTCTTATACCTACCCACAGGTTTTGAACTTTCCCAGTAAAAAGTGTAGTCACCTTCTCAGAAAGTGGATTATCTCACAGACTTCCTTCTTCCTCCCCATGGTTGCCATTGCAATACTTTCTATGAATATGATACCAGTTACTTCCATAGAAACGACATACCAGAATTGCCCAATTTCAGAAGAGAACCGGGACTGCGTCTTCAGGCATTCCTGTGCTGACCATCAGTACTCTGCAGGAATACTGCAGTTTCAGTGAAAGAGGGATTTTTACCTCCAAGTACTTTAAAATGAAAATTCCAGTACCGAAATCTGATCTACATACATAAAAGGTGAGTCCACTGCAGTTTTGAATTCTGACCCAAAATGTGCATTTAACCACATCAATTTGCAAGACTTTAGCAAACAGCGTAAAGGAATAAAGCCAGCAGCAACGAAATGCATTTCTGCTGTGAAACATAGCATGCTTTTAAGAGTGGTCATCATGATTACGTGGCAGTTTTGGAATGAAAAGTGCTTTTCCCGTTGAAACTAAAAAGCAATTTTAAACTCTTGGAGTTGGAATTTTGGCTAAGCCTCACATACATACATACATACATACATACATACATATATATGTGCCTGGCACTTTTTCCAAAGTGACTGTAAAATCTTTACATATTGTATGACAGCACCTCAGGCAGCAGAGTGGCCCTGTGACACAACTCTGGCACACTAGTTCCCTGGAATAATGCCCAATGAAGTCAGATCATGAAGATTGCTTCCTGTATATAACACTTGAGAGTTCTCTGGTGCTCTGATCCATGAACTGACCCAGTCTAATCCTTCTTAGCTTTGAGATCAGAACACGTGGAGTAGGTGACATGCAGTCAGATGCTTGGGAGAAGGAAATGTTTCCTCTGATATCAGTCTCAGAAAATACACACAATTCTTACTGCCCTCTTGAGCAAAACCACATTTTGCCTTGCAGGACCACAGAATACTGCATACACTATTTATGTTTCTTGTATTTCATTATTTAGAACAATTATTTGATGTCTCATTACCTTATTATAGCTGATTATAACAAAATTTAAGATAGTAACTACAAGTAAAAGGCAAAAAGAAGCAGTTCACATAGAGAATCCAATAACCTACACTTAGCAATCATTCCTGTGAAATGGCTTAGGAATTTTTTTTTTCCTGAAAAAGGGAAAAAATAAGGCTTCCTTCATCTCAGTAAGTCAACATATTAGTGTATAAGAGGTGCAAAGCTTTCTAGTACTTATAAGTTACAAATCAGATATTAGACTATGCTCCCTTTTGACTCCACTTTTGTGGGGGGGGGGGGTTTCTGCCATTTTTTTTTCATTCTGCACTGTAACTCAAAAAATTTAAAAAACAAATCAATAAAAATTTATCCTCAGATTTTCCACTTAAGTATTCTCAGTAAACTTTATCTACCCATGTAGCCCTATGCTGAGAAGGAATCAGTTGCTCCAGAGTGATACTGGTTGACTCCATAAATCATTTGCAGAAAATTCTCCATTATATCTTCTCACCAGGGTAGGCTCATCTGCAAGTGATTGACAACAACTCAGCATTCATTTGGGTTTTTTGATTTATTTAAATACATTCATTATTGCTCACATACCACAATGATGTGTATTAAAAATAGATGATACATAGCTAATCCTAGCAGTTCCATAAAATTGTAAATTATTATGTGCTAACTTTGCTGCAATGAATAGTCACATGATGTGTTCATTGTGCCTTTCCAAATAACTATGGAAAGATAGTTCAAAGTCCACCTCATAAAAAAGGATGTTTGAGTGTAGCAAAGACAGGGCTGAAGGTGGGTGAGAGCACTGTTTCTGATGGAACAGGGCTATCATATCACCTCACTGCCACCCCGTTAGAGCAATCTGTCAATCAATCAATCGTTTAAGAACCACCCATAGAAACCATAACTAAACACAGGTTATTTAGCTCTTACCACCCATTTAAAGCACCATTATGACCTTGTAGTTAGCTTCAGTTATGCAAAAAAAAAAACAAACCCAAAACTATATTTTGCATACAAATAGTGAAGGCAGAAAGTTAATAATGCTATTTATAAAACAAAACAGTCCTAATGTTAAGGGAATGGCTCTCGGCCATGGTTCAGCCAGGTAATGAAACACGTGCCTGGATTTAAGTGCATGAATCACTTTATCGATTTGAAAGCACTCTGCAGGTGCCCACAGTTCAGTGTGCACTTGAGTTGTCTGATGGATCAAGGTCTCCTGATGGATTGGTTATGGGAATACACAGAAAGGTGTTTGTCAGGTGGATTTCAGCACTGTGTGTGCACAAGGACTCTCTGAGTGAAAATTACAAAAAAAAGGAAAAGAAAAAAAAGCGGGAGGGATAAACCAAGAAAAAGAAGATGCTAAGAGTAGTGTGACATGCTGGCTCTGGCCTCCTGTGGCACAAGGGGTGTGGTGCTGCTCCAGAAGCTGGGTTTCAGTGTGCTGATCCTCTGGTGAGGCATCGGGGAGAAGGTAGGAGACTTTGCTTCACCTTGCCTTCCAGCTTACGCTCAGACATTCTATGCTCTGTATTGGGTCTGCAGTGGCACCTTCCCTTCCTAGCTACTTTCTACAGCTTTACGTGATTGTGTCTCCACAAGCCACGGTAACAGCACACGCTGGGGGGGCAGCACGAGGGCAGGAATGTGCAGCTTGGTGTAAAACTCACCGTGGCTTCTCACTGAACTAGAACCAGAAGGAAACAGCTGCCCGTTGCTCCAAGCAATAACCGAGCATAAAATACGTGTAGCTCCATACAAAATGATTCTTCAATATATATTTTAGACACTATAGGGGGAATAATGGTAGACGTAATTCAGAGGCTCCTCATGTAAGCCTGCTGGTAATCTTCACTGTGACTGAGGAAACACGATTAGTTTGTGTAATTTATGTGTAGGCAAAACTGTAAATGTCCTGAGCCTTTAGAACAGCACTGACCAGTGTGGACCCTAACAGCCAAGACTCATGGCTGAAGAAGACGGCAAAGCTCCCATGAACTTCTGTAGAGCCGAAAAAGGCCCCTTTCAGAGGACAGGATTTAACCCAGGCACAGGCAAACACAAGGCACTGGAGCATGCAGGCATTGCTGGTGAGTGAATGAACAAAGGAAGGCCTCCTGAGCAAAATGTGTTTTAATTTGATATTTGCAGGAAAAAAGGGGATAAGGGATTTAACTGGTTTATAACTGTTAAAGCAGAGGATGAAGGAGAATAGCAGACTAAAAGTTGAGAGCTATTTCAGGTCTGGATAAAGTAGGTTGGAGAAAGAGTTTGGTGGGGGGAGAGGGGGCTGGTGAAGGCAAGAGCACAAACGCTCTTCAGGGCAGTGCTTGCATGGGATACAGGGCTCAGTAATCCACTTGTGACACTCAAAAGAATATTGAGTTGGTGGGCTACTAAAATTTATAGATAAGGAACCACTCTAACCAATATTTCCATCGCTCCCTTAACTTGTCTCACACTTCTCTGTCTCCCAGAATGCAAGAATACTAAATAGTTAATGCTTTGAATAAAACATCTCTCTAGCCCACTTGTGATCAGTATGCGCTGAAATGTGCCTGCACAGACAATCCCTCTGACCTGAGGAACATATAGTGCATCTATTAGCACTCTCTTCTACTGTCCAGGGTAGTCTGTGCCCAATGTAGGCAAAATGGTGCTTCCCATTCTTCGCTGCCTGACCTCAAACTCTATGCTAACAAGCTTTCCAGTTTTCCACCTTTCCACCCTGTGTTCCACTGATCTCCTTGTAACAAAAAAAAAAATTAAAAAAAAATTGACTGTACAAGCGAAGAAATCTGACAAAGACTAAGTACAACACTGAAAAGTGCAAGCAACTTCAGTGGAATTTGGGGGGTACCAGCTTCCTCATTATTTGCTTCAGGGTACCCTAAGAAAACAAAACCAGCTTCTTGTCTTAGAGGAAATCTTCTGTTAAAGCAAGGGGAGTGCTATTTTGCTGAGCAGCACAAACCAACACAACAATAGTGTTTACAAAGAACTTCAGATGCTTTACAATAAATCTGGATGTGCTTAAAAATCCCATAAGGGTTTTAAAAAAATCTGAATGTGTTTTCTCAAGTAACTATTTAAAGCATATTAGAGTTTATTTAATTGCATGGGGATTTTTCAAAGCATATCAGGGCAAAACAGTAGAGTATAGGCCCCAATATGCTAATTAATAGCTAGCTAGACCCCTGAAATAAACCTGCTACACTTCATTAATCAGACAGTAATTGAATTGGCACAGTACTTCTGTGCAAACTATATGTAGATTGAAGTATCAGTCCTGCCAAAGGAGAGGGTAACTTTCTCCACACAAGTATGTATTTGGACAATGCATTAACATTTTTTTTTTCAGTGGGCAGTTGGCCTTTATAATTCATACTTTTCTACATGGAAAAATCTCACATTACTAAACTCAGTGAATTATTGCTCATACTGGGGCAGGTTTTTAGGTAAGTACTTTTCAATGACTACTAGTTCAGCTCAGTGGAAAAGGACAAATCAGAACTGATACACTTTGCTTTGTCATCTAAAGACAATCTGCCAATTAATGTTATTATAAAATAAGTGTTGAACAGATGTTTCATTTACAACATTTATTTTTGACTGTAGGAAAGCTAACTACCTGGGGATTTAACTGGCAAATAGTGACTACTATGCCTGCAGAAAATGAAAGAAGTCATTTTCCAGCAGAACTGATGAAGTGTAATTTTGGATAGTCAGGTCTGATATAAGAGTTAACCGGACCAAAAGGAAATGTACACCCTCCCCCCACCTCCCCCCTTACTTTAAATTTATAACATTTTTCTTCTGAAATAACTACTTAGCATTCCTCCAAGTTTAGAAAAGAGGCCACATATTTGTGGTCAAGTCACTTTGGTCCAAGGTGCTTTCCAGGGTATCCGGCAGGTGTTCAAAGCTAGGTGCCAGAGGCATCTTCAACAGCAGTGAGCTGTTCAATTCCAGTTTAAATCAGTGGGAGTCAGGCACTGCAGCATTTCTGAAAGGTTGGAGATCTGTATCTGTGGATCCCTCATCTGACCTTCTGACATTGCTTTCTTGTCTTCCCTGCCATAGCCTTCTGTGGCACTTCTGATAAACTGAACTGGATCCTTAGGATCTGGCAGTTTTGAAGTTTTCAGTATATTCTGCTAGATTGCTAATGTTGCTTAAGGGAAGTTACTATAAATTTGTTGATTTCTTGGAGTTTGCAGTCATTTCTATTGTGGGAAAAAGGGGTGTTTGAGTGCTGTAAAGATGGAGATTTACAAGCAAACGAAAACTATCCCAGATAATTGAAACACTTGAACATTCTTAGTTAAATATAAGTATGGCAATGCATAGCAGCTATGATGTGGGTGTGCATGTGGGTACATGCAAACAGACACACTGCATGTATTTCACAGTGCCAAAGCACTGAATTCCTAGGGTAAGATTCAACTAATAAGCAGCAGAGGGAACAGGACATTTTTTAACATATAGCTGTACTGGTATATGTCCATCAAGGCAACAATAACAAATTAACATTGTGTTAAAGGGGAGAAACAGCTGTGATAGTCACATCATTTATCAGAGGAACCTACAGATCTTTGATCTAAGAAAAACAAAGAAAATTACCTAGTGTTTTTTCAACAAACAGTTTAAACCGATTAGATATTTTGAACTTCCATGCCTATTGAGGGAAACACTATCCTTAGAGTTGGCTTGTTAACAAAAACTGGTGTAACACTTTGGGGAATATATTCTCCAGCTATCTTAGTTCTTCTAATCATTGTCCTCTTTCACTGGAGAATTTCCCATTATTCAGCAACATATGGACCAAACATTTCTTCAGTAATCATGTCTGAACAAAGTAATCATTCCCTCATTAACCAATTATTCCTCAGAATCAAATGAAACAGACATATTTGCTAAGACAATTTCCTTTAATAAACCCTATGGAACCGTACCTTGTGCATACCCCATTCAAATAGTTTAATTCAAAGATCACGGTGTAGATGACAAAGAAGGATTCTTGTTTTACACTGACAATAAGTGATCTCAGGAGCAAGGTTAGGGATGGAATTAATACCAGATTAAAGAAGAAGGCAAAGTTAAAAGAGCAGTAATTACCGGCTAAAAAATTAACCTCCTGTTTTCCAGGCTATCCCTTTTCTGTAGGCTTGAAGCTCAGAGTACAATTCTGTTCATTTTGAAGGAGCTTGAAGGACAGGTGGAAAGACAGGCTCTGAAAGGGCCGCCAGCCTGTGCAATATTCAAACACATACACATCCACCACAGAAGAAAATTCTTGCAGTGTTGGACGAGGAAGCATGCTGTCACAATATGTGGCAGTTCAGAAAGCACCCAGGCAGACGGCAACTGGTGAGCCTTTAAAAACTTCTGGCTATTGGGATTTCTAAGCAGACTGATAAAGACAAATCTGATCTTGAAAGCTCAAAGTAAAATTTATCAAGCTGGTATGTGTTTGCTTGTTGTATACAGTAGTTTCAATGCCTCTTTCTCAGATACAATTCACCTCCCTCTTTGATACTTAGAAACTTCATTATAAGCCCAGAAAACTAACAATGTAATGTTATCCTAGCTTCTCCCTTTTTCATACTGAAACAGATAGTTGCAAAATGAACAATGAACTCTCTCTTTAAGATATAGCCAGGGTTTCAGCATTCTTCAGTTCCTTTGTTTCTTCTTGCTGTTTTCAGGGAAAAATACAACCCGAGAGCGTGTTGTAGGGATGGTCCGCTGAAAAGCCATATTCCTCAGCTTTCACTTGGCTAAAACTGCCAAGGGCGGAAAGTTGTGGCCAGTATTTCACTATGCATTTTGAGAATTTTTAAGCTCTCCTTAAGTATTACTATCATCAGCCATTTCTGATTTGCAGTCTAGAGTTGGAAGAGGAAAACAAGAGCAACCGCCTTTTTCTCTAACACATCCTCTAGTGTCTTCAGCAGCAACTTGCAACTTAACAATACCACCCTCAGATCCTTTCTGAGCTTGAGATGCAGATTGCTTCATTCATTCTTGTTCCTCACAGCAATGACTGTGTTACCTGGGACTGCCATTTCTGCCACAAGTGCCACTGAACCTTATCCTGTAAACCCTCCACATGTTGACAGTGTATGTATCAGAGCATCTGTGCTTCCCTGTCCTTCAGCTTGGTGATTGCCCCAGCGCAGCATGCTAGCTATAAGTAGCTGGTTGGACATCAGTAGCAATCCATCTGAGATGACATAAAAGTCAACATGTGCTACAAAGTTTGAGCTAGCACCCTGTTAGCCCATGCTTACCCTGGTGAAATTATCCATCTCTTCATGTTTCAAGGGTCCTGAGTTATGTTGTCCCTACTGTGTTAATTCATTTGCTGAAGTAAAACTTTTTGGACTATATTGCAGATTATGTATGCAGGAGACATTACGTACAAAAGAGAAGTATGCTGATTATAATTAACCCATGATTATGTCCTTATTCAAACTAAAAATTAGCTCACAGTTGGGACAGATATGCCAAAAATACCTTCAAAATTGTCATTCATATACCCAAATGATCTGTCTTCTTATTCAGATTACCCTTCTGGTAGCGTAAGAGTACTGTCTTCAAAATTCTTACACTAATTTTATTTCTCTTTCTATAAATCAGAAGTCTCAACCAGTTAGTCATTCACAAGTGCCAGTGAGATTGTGAGATCTCCACAAACTAGTGGTGACAGCTGTCATTCTATTGCAAAACACTTCCTCAAAAGTTTTATTCTTTATCCTTTGTGCTGAGGATCTGGACACTTGAGACAGGGCTCTGGTTTTCAGGCTGTAATTTTCTGAATATTGGCATCAAATCACAAGTCCGCTGATTCACAGCTCTCGTGCCCAAGGGATTCTGAGATGAAGTCACTATAAGTGAACAGCCTACACATTATTTCTTTTTATTTAAAGAAAACCCATTCACTTTCATTTCTGGATTTGGTCTCAAGGTAATAAATACAATAATCAGTTCTCCATATATTTAGAGGTATTTTGCTCACTTTATTATAGTGTTGTCTACCAGAGTTACAATGGTTCAGTTTCAGCCATCATTTCTATGACAAACAAATAACTAGCCTTTAAGAATCCACTGAAGGATGAAATCCAGCAAACATAGCATCTGCGTGAAAACAAATTTTCTCCTTTAAAAAAAGAGAAAAATACTGGAATACTTTTTTATTTATTTTGCTCTATAGGCTTTTAAGACACAGAACAACTTGAAAAGCTTTGGAGGATTCATAGTTCTCTTTCTATACAATTTCAATTATTTAATATATTATTTATGTAGTGACACCTCTGTGGCTTCCTGACAAAACCTTAAATTCCATAGAATCTTAATCCAAAACCATTACTTTGTTTTGCAAAGGGATTAGGTAGCAAGCAAAGATACTTTAACTCAGTAGCTAAATACTTATTCAAATGTGGGATCAATGTAAAAATGCAATGCTTTCACTTTTCCAAAATAAATGTTGCTGTAAATGAAAACTTTTAGTCACTTCCTTCAACACAATGCAGACAACGTTTCCTACAAAAGAAAAAAACCCACTCCCTCTCCCCCTTGATGAAGAGGTATTGTCTATGAAATATTGATATTACAGTTATTTATCCATAAGTTATGCAGCCGCTGTTATATGTTCGTTCATTATTATTGGTTCAGAGTTATCATGACAAAAAAAGATCCCTAATCTAAACATTAAGTATCCTGAACAGTTTATTTTCACTGGATAGTCTTAAATGCTTGGGTATACATTTCTAAAAACTAAAATGTTGATGACCTGGAGGTTTCCTCCATTCCCACATATAGGATAGGCTGTCCACCTCTAGGAATATTTTTATATGGTCTTTCTGGAGACACATATGTGCATTAAGGACATCCTAAGCAAGCCACTGCAATTCTCTGGGCACTTACTACCACGTTCCTACTAAGAATTTTGTTTCAGCTGTCTTATGCTGCCATATTACAGATACTCTTCTGCTTGCCAGCTAGGTGCCTCGCCAACTCTGCAAATGTCATCTCACCCTAAATGCCTACTGCCATTTGAATGCACAACAGCCGAACATGTAATTCTTTTTCCCTCCCTTTGCACAAAATATTTGCCCGTTCCTATACAGACTGTGCAGAAAGTTATACTACCAATAACATTTTTTCAGGTTTTTTCTAATTTATCTTTTGTCAAGCCTTTATTAATGCCTTTTCCTTTTGAGAGAGACCAACTATAGCTGTATTTTTTCATAATGTGTTGAACATTTAAGGACATGTTGAATTTGATGAAATTAGCATGGTCAGCCCCTGAGACAACATTGAATTTGCTCTGTTTCTTTTTAGTGACTGTTACAATATTTTTTTTTGCTTTTTCTTTTATTGCTGTTTGTTTGGGTTTGGCCTTTTTTTTAGGGGGGGGGGGGTGGCATGGATGTGGGGGTAGTGTTTGATTTGGTAGCAGGCTTGCAGGGTGTAAGCCAGTGCCAGGTGAGTTGTTCACTTGGCCCCAGAAGCAATATGTTTGGAGAAGAAAGACAATATAACTGCACTACTAAGCCCTCTCTTATTGCAAGGCTAATTAGCTTAAGTGGTTTGCCAAGTAAATGCAATATTACTGCTTTTGGAGCTAGCTCAGTTAGATACTATTTTTGGAGGCCTCTCCATGTTAATTAAACATATTTCACTGCATGTTGTGAACATGTCATTAGTTTCTCTTCTATTTCTAATTAATGAAGAACCTTGACCATAGCTATGCATTATTATAATAAAACTTTATCTTTTGTCCTATAAACTGACACATGTTACACAAATCAAATAAACAGTGTGATGCACGGGAATTTATCAGTCATTTCTAGTGAAGCTGAAAAGTTTCCATTACTAGACAGCAGCGAAAAAAAACCCACAAACAGCCTAAAATCTCATTCAGCCCTTTTGCCCAGCAATCAAAGACATCTTTCTGTCTCTGTAAGGAGGTCTGAACACGGCTGCTAAACTAGTCCAAATACCTAATGAGAATTCCGAGTAGGGTGTTTTAAGGAAGAACTTATTTCAGTTTGTTTCAGGCAATTGGTTTCAGGTGATAGCATAATAACCTGTGCAGAAGCTTCTGCCAGGGGCTTCTCATGGATACAAATGCTATATTGCTGACACTTTTCCAAATAGATTTTGAATGCTTCAGCATCGGAGCAGAGTTCAGCTACATAATCCACTTTTTGATGATTGTATCTAGTAAGGAGTCTCTGCCTGGATTATACTGACTAACAGGCTAGTGGCCAAGGTCAACACATGGTGCACCATTTCTATTTTTATCATAAACAGGGATTCAATTGAAGGTCTATGCTGAGGAAGCCCAGCCTACTCCCTTTGTAGTGATGTATCCTTATCAGGACATCACAGAAAATTACACTGAGGACAACTTTAAAAAAAAAGCACTGAGAAAAATTAAGCTTGAAATCTCAGATTATTTATCACTTTACAGAGGGGCCAGCATGTTCCAGAGATGGAAAAGCACTCTGGGGGAGAGATGAGAGGCAAAGCCTCCTTGGCACGGCTGATCTTGCAGCCAGCTCCTGCTGCTGCTCTGAGGTTTGAGGTGGGACACACTGCATGCCTTTGTCATACAGAATCATTCCCTGCTTTCACTGTTCACCCTAAGGCAAGGAACTTCAATTTAATTTTTAATTTTAAAGACAGTCTGCGGTCTTCAATATTTCCCCTTTCACATGAGTTGCAGGTGTGGATAGTTTTTGACACCAAGTCATGTGTGCCTCTCACTTTTAACTTGACCATATATCTTGGTTTTGGAAAGTCATTTTAGAAATCCTCCTTGATAAGCAGCAATGAGGGATCATGCAAAGACTTTCTTTGCCTTAAGTAGACAAGAAACAATCCCAAAACTACAGTCAGTTCAGTATAAAAGGGCTTGGGCAGTGCTGCCCAAGCTACCCTCTCCATCCTGATGCTGAAGGCTGCCAGGTAGCCAAGGCAGCAAGAAAAGGCATAGATCTCCCCACTTCCTCCACTTCAGGCTGTGCCCAATCGTGTTAGAGCAGAGGTATGTAGGTAGGTAGGTTTGCTCAAACATGACAGGCTGTGAAACAGGGTGGTTGACATGTGGCCTTGTTTTCAGCTTGGTATGGGCAAATGGACACATTTATTTCCCATGCCTTTACTTGTGGTAATTGGCATATAAAAGTTCTTGTATAATGGGGAGAAAAACATTGGAGTCAGATGAATTTGTTCATTGCCTGTGAACACTGTGCTGCAGAAACAATATGCTTGTTACCTGGAAGTTTCTGTTACTGGTAGCCCTTTGCTCAGACAATAATTCATCCAAACAGCATCCATAGCAATTCTTCTCATTGTTCTTTTCTGTAAGCACTTTCAGTATAATTTTCCTCTATTTTATTAATCTGAAAAGCCTTTAAATATTTGACCTAGTAAGGAAAAACACTATGCTCTGACTGATACCCTCTCATGAACATTTGTGTATAGGGGGTTTGTTAGAAGCAGACACACAAGATCATCATATATACGGATATTTTCATCACATTGAAAAGCAATGTTGTACCTGCAAAATTTCTTTTTTATTTACCTTTTTTTTTTTTTTCTGGAAAGTGTACAAAATGCTGACAGAATATGATTAATAAGGAATTGAAAGATCTGAAATTTCTAGGAGAGCAGGTTGTTGATTTCTTTTAAAATTTATATCAAATGACTTAATATTTTCAGTCAGTCAAAATATTTAGCTTTATTTCCAGTGTGTGACTGATTTGGGTAATGTATGAAAAATATGTATTTTACGTGGGAAGTAATTTTAAATTTTAGAAAAATGAAACTTTGTATTTTGAAAGTGCTAATCCAGGATATTTTGGACCTGCTGAATATTTTTTCTTGAAATTATATTTTTAATGCAATAAATTTCCCTTGCTGAAAATGCTTTATGCTGATTAAATAGAATTTTTCAACAGGAAAAACACAAACAAGTGTTCTGCTAGAAAATATGTTTCCAAATCTAGTGACTGTACGTTTGCATGCAGCCTTATCCTACCTGCGATGGATGTGGTCAGGTCCTTACATGATTCATTCAGACTGAGGTTTATATTCACTATCCTTGAACGCCCTCAGACAGTACAGTTTGATACTAGTTCAAGGGAATCGAATTTAAATCATTGGAAGGTTCATAGAAAGTGATCGTAGAAGAGGCATAAACACAGCCACCCATTTCTAAAAGTGAAGTGAATATTCATCTCCCTTTTTTACAATACTCATTCGACTCTATAAATTCACTGTTCATAAATAAATCAGTGCACCTTACAGCTTCAGATACATGAAATAATTTTAGTTTTCTGTCACCAGAGCTAATTTTAGAGCTGTGTGAAAACGATAAAAATGTTTTCACAAAAAACCTGGCTTGTAGATTTCCATTTTGTTCCTGGTGATGCCTCACCTGCAGAACATTTTTGCTGCTCACTGTTTACAGGCTCACACCATTTTTTTTTATTATTAAATAGAAGCAAACAAGGAAGCTTTTTTACTGCTTTCCCGCTGAGCACTCAGAGAGAGGAAGACAGAGCTGGAAGCAACTGCGTTGGTGTTTCTAGGGCTCCTCTCCTCCTCCCTGCTCAAGTTCCTCCTCCCAAGCCCGATTCAGTGAATGTGGCTGTGACGTCCTGACCCAGGTGTCAACATACACTGTTTTTTCATGGATTCCCATAAGGTAGTAACATGTCACTGGCATCAGGGTGTTAGTCATTACGGGTCAATCACAATATTTTTCTTAAGTCAATCCACCCAAATATATAAATGTTGAAATAAGCACTATGGTTTCCGTAGCAGGCTAATTTTAGAGCTTTGTGAAAGTGAATGTGCCAAAGAAAAACAGAAAAAAAAATCCCAAACCCACCCAGGATTTTGGTCACAAGAAATAGAATCATCTCCATCTAGCATTAGCAGCAGGACTGACGGAAAAAAGAAGACAAGACACTTCCTGGTGCACACATGGCACCACATACGCAAAACGTTATGTTAGGACTGTTCTGTCATTGGATTCCTAGGGGTACTGAAGTATATCTGATCCTGACAAGCTATGGAATCCCAAAGTCCTACGAGTCAGTATGATGACTCATTGAATGTGCTACCAAAAATTGTTAAATTCACACAGGAGTCTTCTTTTACAGAACTTCTAACTTGCTCCTCCACCGTCGCACGTCTCACTGCTCACAGCTGAAGTGTTACACTATCTAACTTGCAGGCTTACATAGTCAGTCCCTGCACTGAAAACGCCAGAAGGAAAACATATTCTGTACCCCATAAATCAGATACACTGGCGTTGGCCAAAACGGTCCCTTCTTTTCCATGAATCCCCAGTCTGAAGTAAGTAGGGCTGTTTTTTCTACTTATAGTTTGCTTCTCTTATCAACAGAACTATGGTAGAAATCAATATACATCAAACCTGTAGCTAGCATCCTCAAGTTATACATAAATTTATGCAGCAAATAGATTAGGGAATAGAAAGTCTACTCTGAAACCCATGGAACAAACTCTCAGCTAAGTCAGTGAAAGGAAAAAAAAAAAAAAACAACCAGAATATGAAAACATTTAGATACTTCTTTAAGCTTTCCTGAGTAGATCTGGGAAATATCAGAAGTCTTTCAGAACCACATTAATGGGTTAAGCGGCTCTACTGAGGGCAAAGTAATCTGGCAGATTTTTACCATCTGAGAGCCTATGCCAAAGTTTTCAGATTTTATGATTTTTTTATTCTGGCATGATCCTATTTGCCTTCGGTATTTGTCTATTCCTGGCATATGTCCCCCATTCCTTTTATGAACAATAAATCAAAGAAAACATTTAATTCTTCTGAAGCGTCTACCTCTCAATAAATTATCCTTCTATTCTCTTTGAGGCACTGCCGTCTCCTTCACTGACCTCCCGTTCCTTAGACACTAGAAAAATGCCCTAACATATATCTAAACTTTTCTGCGATCCTCATTGCATTTTTCACCTTTGCTTTCCTCGTAATTTTTGGTGAAATTCCGTCTCTAATATTTCCAGATCTCTCTCATACCTGGGTGTTTTATACCTCACATATGCCTGTGTCCCAACCTTTAATTACTCTTTCATATCTTTATTTACCCACATTGACCTTTTTTTTCTTTCTAGTGTATATATTGCTGGATAGGACACATAACCCTTGGCCATACATTAATTTATCATTGTACATTTTCCATTTCCCTTCTGTGGCCTTTGCACAAAATTCTATTACTCTATTCCATTGGATTTCACCCAAATCTTACCATATGTTTTCAAATTTCTTAGTTTGAATTTCAGCATCTTATCACCAACCATTTAGCTCTGACTTTATTATTAATTATAAAATCCAGGTTCCAAATATATAGCCGGTTACACGTACTCAGTCAGGCTCACACGAGTTTTCTTTCCGAAGGTCCATACAGGCTGGGAGCCCTGTCAATGGAGCTGTACACCTATTCAGACTCACACAGAGCTGGACAACCGAGGCCCTACTGCATTCTGCTTTTTTGCCAAGTTTTCCCTGGGCATATTCTGGAATTTGATCAACACATAGGACTTATTCATAGGTAAATAGTATGTTTAATTAATTTCACTTCCTATTCTGCTCCAGAAAAAAAAAGAATACAGTTTTTATTAGTTCCCTCCTTTTACATTTATGAAATATATGCACTGTCCCCTAAAAAATAGCCAAACATTTTATGTCTTTGGATTTCTGTTTAAGTTGTGGAGTTGAACAGCAAGCAGTCATGAGCTGGCTGGCACCACTTCTGTGTTGCTGTTGGATCGGAATGGCCCTTGTGATTGGGCTTCCTAGTGTAAGCACTCTGCAGCAGCTGATTTTAAAGGTCTTTTTCAGTGGTGCCAGTAAGACTGAAGCAGACTCTCAGAGTTCAAGCACGAAGAGGAAGCAAACACAGCCAAATAAATTTACTATGAAAATGTAAATGAATAATCACTGAAAATTATTTGCAGAGAGGGTTTTCCAGTATTATCGACAGTGATCAAGGAATTGATCATTCATGGTAACAGTTGTACAAGCTGATATTTCAGGCCAACTGAAAATGAACCCTTCTCAATTTCCCGTCCAAAGTGAAAAAAAAACAAATATTCTCTCCATTTGTTCCTCTATCTATTCTGCCAGTTAGTGGTAAGTTCAAAGTGAATGAAAGACAATTACCATTGCTTCCTTGGGCAGAAATGTCATGAGTAGCAACTATCTGCTGAGCATTAATGCAGAAACAGGACAGCTGGTTTGGGAGCTGGATCACCTCTTACCTGGCAGAAAACTGTCAGCATAGGACAGATTTTGGGTTCTTATTATAACCCACAGCTGAGGAAAAAAAACCCATCGACTGAAAACAGTTAAACAATTCTGAAGATCAGCCTTGAGATGACTTCACTGGGCTTCTGAAAGCAAGAATTTGTTTTCTACAACTTGCTTAGCTGCTCTCTGTTCCCAGTCACTGAATGGAATAAGATGAAGTTCAGCAGCCTTCATCTTTGCCATCTTTCCCTCACGGTCTTTTTTCTCAACTCTCTCAACCTGTTACTTCCTCTCAACTGGTAAGGTCTATGGCGGGCCGCTGCAATCCCTGGTACAACAGGAAACCCTCTGCAAGCAGGTCTCCACGGGATACTTTCATGCAGAGCAATAACATTGGATTAAATTATACGTGTAAAAGCTAGCAGAGCTCTGGAAGCATTCAGCAGCGGTAGGGCTTACGCAGAGGCAGAGGAAGTTGCAACACCCGTGTAAGATGTGACACTTCCAGAGGCTTTGGCAGGACTCTGCGTATCTGCTACACAGATACAAACGCACAGCACATGCTTCTCTGCAGGGCTGTTGTGAGCCACCGTCTTGCTGCAATGGCTGAGGGCAGTTATTGGGCAGAAAGCATCACATCATGGGACTTACTCATCGGTGGCAAGGAAACACTGTCTCATCGTATGGACTAGCTCTCATTTGCACACCTATGTTAAGCCTATGTAATGTGCTAAGAAACAGATATGGTCTGAAACACCCACGATCCTGAAGCAGAGTTTCAAGTAGGATCTTATTTGTGCATTTCAGTGCTTGTTAATCATATTCATTCACTTTCCTAGCAGGCATATGGGGAGAGTCTATACAGAAGCCAGCCAAGAGGAAGAAGCAACTAAAATAAACAGATGGGTGGACAGGGAGGAAATAATATTAAGTAGTTAAACACATAATATAGTGACTGGAGAGAAAAATAAAAGGGCTAAGAAAAAAATATCAAGTAAGAACCCTTCTCTCCTTCCTTACAACACACACGGAGCAAGTGATAAGGGCTCTCGGGGAAAATTGTAAAGTGTCTGTAAACAAATACAGAGATTGTAAAGATGGATATAAGGGACCTAACAGCACATGCAGAGGGGTCAGACTCCATTTTGTGTTACCCTGGAATAAACAAAAATAACTTTACTGGCTTTCAGTGAGGTTCTTCTAGATTTACACTAACATAATTGAAAGCAGAATCTGGCCCAGAAAGTGGATTCTTGAATTTAACCAAAACATTATGATGAAGTGAAAAATCAGCAGAGGCTAAAATAGTGATGGATATAAACTCCAGCTGGTCAAATAATGAAAGACAGATTCATGAAGATGTGACTCAAATCAGATTTTTTTGCTACCAGTAGAGTCATACTTGTCATTGTTCTCCCAGTCTCCTATTTAAAAGTTTAGTCATCCAGTCATGGCAAAGAAACAATACCGTGTGAAAACTGTAAATGTAGTAAACAATTCATCAAATGAACCATCTGAACTGCAGAGGAAAAACTGAAGAATTCATTATTGGCAATCAGTAGCATGCAGGGAAACTAACTGACAAGGAGACAAAAATTTTGCTACCTCTCTGATTCCCCAAGCGCTGTTCAGCCAGCTCTGGCGTCAACATTCCCTCAGTAGGTGCAAGGCATCGCCAGCAAAAGGAGAACAAGGCAGGTCTTTAACTCAAGGGTTTAAAATCTGCTTTATGCGGAAAACATGGCAAAAATACCTTACTGTGAATGCTGAGAACTCTTTAGTGCCACTAAGACGTCTCATAGTGATGGTGGCAACAAAGAAGGGATGAGCCACTTTGGCACTGGCTTAGTTTCATTTCCAGTTCAGCAGAACTCCCTTCCTAGCACATTAGTACAAAGCTAGCACTAATACTTATCAGAGAATAACGAAGACCTTTGAAGCACTGGTAACCGCAGGACAGAAGCATAAAAGATCCAGTGTCTGGACTGGATCCAACCTGCTTGGTATAATATGAATTTACAGAATTTCACATTGTATTTTGAACGTATGTCTTTAGTCTGAGTAGCTACAAATAAAAGGAGATGTTGCCTTACCAAAAACCACTAGACTTTGCCTTCCTGTCTGTCAGAAAGAGAGAGAAAAAACAAGCTAAGAAGGACGTGAAGAAAAACTGAGAAGAAGAAAAAAGGCACAGCTTGAAAAATGCCCACTGAACTACCTCTCATTTCCTGGTTCTGCCCATGAAAATAGAAAGTCTGCATCTTTTGGAAGAGGGTAGCATTGGCTGCTTAGATGTAGCAGAAGAACTGACTTAGCTCTCCTCTCCATTGCTCCCAAGTGGGGCAGATTTTCTGGGCTTCCACGCTCACAGAAGGTTTTTGTGAGTATGCTGTGCTTCTTTTTTCAGTCCTGCCACCTTCTCTCCCACCCCTAAAGAGGCAACTAGTTTGGATAAAGTGAAAGTTTTAGATACGTGCATACTCCAGTGATTCAGTGAATCCAAAGTTAGTCTCTTAGGATTTGGAGAAGACTGGGGAAATACCAAAACTTCAAAGGGCAGGCACAAAGTCTATCTCCCTAGACCCACTAAAGATAATCCAGTATATGTAAGGTCTTCTTCTCCCTCCTCTGTCCCCTCAAGAAATACGGATACTCCAAACATTCACCCAAATGTT
This sequence comes from Porphyrio hochstetteri, assembly GCA_020800305.1. Lineage (NCBI taxonomy): Eukaryota > Metazoa > Chordata > Aves > Gruiformes > Rallidae > Porphyrio > Porphyrio hochstetteri. Next base: position 151,979,575 of record CM036905.1, on the reverse strand, counting down.
GCCATCCAGAGAACACAACTGTAATAGATAATTGTTTTCATTTTCTTAAATGTAAAAAGAAATACAAAGGAAAGGGAGGGGCTGGGAGGTCTAATTATTGTCTTTTAGAGGTGCAGAAAAGTCTGAGGGGAGTCACATTTATGGGGAGGCAATGATTTTATTTTACTGTAGTGCATGAAGGGTGTATAGAGGGAATTCTGTAAAAGAAAATAAAAACATGACTGCACTGAGACTGCTTGTCTGGGAATTACTTTGGGTTGCTTCTGGGAGTGAGGAAAAGATATCCAGAGGAGAACATAGCAATATTAAGCCACAGGGTCTTGTGAAGTGGGGAAACAGAGTGCAGTGAAGCACAAACTATGCTGTGCTCCTCAGGCTGGGCCGTGCTAGTGTTATGCTAACTCATAGACTTCCTAAAGCCATCAACCTGAAATTGGGCTGAATCTTAGTGGAGACCTTGGAAACACATTTCTTTCTTAGAAGATAAGTATGATTACAGAGTTGCATTGCACCTCCAAGCTTCTGAAGCCACAAAAAAAAAATTAAAATCATGTCAGTTATAGGTAGGTATGCAGATTTTATTTCCAGCTAATAACAGACTACTCCATCTCTCAGGATTCAAAATATTTGGCATCAGTAGCCTCCATATTACCACTAAGAGCGGTGACACAGTTTTCAGATTATCTTAATATCTCTTTATTTGCTGCAAAATAGAAACTTCTGTAGATTTAGAGGCTTGCAGCCTTACAGGCTGCAAACTATGGTATTTTCCACAAACCATTTAGAACCACACTTGGCCGTTTGAAAGAAACACCTAGTGTTTTACACTGCCTGCATTATCCCTCAGAAGATGAGCACAAACTCACACTAAATTCAGGGTTAGATTAGAAATTAAGGTTTTTTTATCATTCTTTCTATATGATCTATGATTCTATCTATATGACAGATTGCTTTCTGCGATAAAAGCATGTACCTGAAATTTCCTGACTTGTATGTTCCTCCAAGAGTGGTTGCACCATGCTGTCCTCTCTGATTTCGGATGAGATAGTGCCATGTTCTGTCCAAAGGGTTCACATGAAAATGTTATTTTGGACTGAATGGCTCTTCACCCCAAAATGAGTAGAATGGATGAGAAATGGGCATTTCATTTTCAACAATATTTACTCGCGGATCTGAAGAGTTTCCTCTCTATTTTTCATGAAAGCACAACGCTATCCACTACTGGGAAGATTCCCCTACTCTGTGTTTGTGTTTAACTGCCACTTGTAAGAATTATGCAGACACATCAGTAGGAAAAATGCAGTTCTTCAGTTGTGTTCAGAAAACATGAGGATGGCTTTTCTTTATTATTATTGGTCTAAAAAGCATTAGTATTGACTTACAGATGGTCACCTATGCTGGAAGCTTATGAAAGAATCTTAAATTGTGGAAAGATTATTCTAAATTTAGGGAAGCATCAACTCCCTAATGCTAAAGGTGGAGTCATGCTGCTAAACATATTAGTATGTCTTAATTCAAACACCTGTTCTGCCTGAAAGATACATAAAAAAGCTCTTATTTATTGCTTGCATCTCCATTTCAGATTTAATCTCACTATAAATTCATCTCATGTTAATTTATGTGCAAACAAAGACACACACATTTTAAATATCCGAAATGCTGGAAATAAACTTATTTTTAATTTTGTGCTTGTTTTCCATTTGTCAACCAGCAAATGAAAGGACTGAATAAATCATGCACTAATTGCCAGCGGTGCTAAATTTAGTGTGAGATCTGGAATCCTTTTGATCAAAACCGCTGAATATGAAATCGTCCTCAGCTCTCTAGGCAACTTTATCCGCCTTTCTATTCTCCATCTGTCAGTCACCTGGGAATTTGTGAACTATTCCATATGTCAGGCTTGTCAATCACAATGGAATGTGGGAACTATCTGCCTACTGCATAGGAATTCTTGTTAAAAATTAATCTGCATTAAACTAGATGTTCTCTATTTTGAATACCGTATTGTTTAGTGTTGCTAAACACTTTTACCTATATAAGCCTAATGAGAAATTATATTTGACATGGTTATTTAGATATGTTTTTCTAGGTTGGGGTTTTTATATATATACACACAGAATTTTTTTCTAGTCTAGTTCTGGAAGACTTTGGAAATGTTGGTTTTATCGCCTGTTTCAGTTGTCCTGAGTTTTCTCAATCAGTTCCTCAGGGTCTGTAATTTTAGGCTTTTTTTCTCAGCCCAAAGGTGATTTGTATTTCTAAAGAAGGTGCAAGAAAGTTTGTTGGAGCTGCTTTTGACTGGGTGAACTTAGGGGGGAAAAAATAGGTTCACTTCAGTCTCTTCCCATGTGTTTCATTAGAACTTGTGGAACAACTGAACTCAGAAACATTAAATGTATAATATAAGTTAACAAAGACAAAACAAGTACATGGGCAGTTGCTACACCAAATGAGAAGTTGTGGGATCTTCTATTTTGACTTCAAGAAATCTTATTACAAGATTATGTTTGGCTTTTTTCCCCCCCCCTGTATTTTCATAAGTAATGATTTAAATACAGCTTCTGTTACAACTGGCTGAGCTACGGACATATTTATGGAATCTGCTGCTATTAATAAATCTTTCTGGAATGCTTCAATTAAAGTTGAATTCACATAATTTTAAGTGGAATTAGATCTCATCAACTGCATTTTTCTAGAGACATTTAAAAGCATATCACAGCATCAAATATCCTTTCCAATGAACACCCCTAGAATTCACTTTTATATTTATGATGTTGCATTATATGCCATTGGGTTTGGTGGGGAAGGACCTCACTGGACAGCTCCAAGTGATCCTTTGGTTCCTTGTTTTCTTGTTCTGGCCCTTCCCCTCATCGCCCTGCTTCTTGCTGTCATATTTTCCAGTTAGTCACCCACTTCCACTGTCTGGCAAATTCAGGTGGGGTCTGTTTACTGAGAGCAGAAGTTTCGTTCATATGAAGTTTATCTTGTTTTTCTCGTGGGCAGAGGTGAGACCCACTGAACATGTCCTTGAAGCAGTGACTGCCATAGTCCACTCAAGGCCAACATGGCACAAATATGCCTTTAGTCACTACACTGCTATACTAAAAATGAATATTGCTCTTATCCAAATTACCAAAATACTCAAATATTTTTAGTTATCACTGACAGAAATCTTAAATTTTGCAGTCTTTGCCTTTTGTACTTCTGTGGCAGCAACATTGCACAAACATGTCATTTTTGCTTTTAATGTCCTCATTAAAAGAAAATGTAAAGCTTATACATGTTTAAACCATGAAACAAATACACATTTCTATATGACATTTAAAAGCAAGAAAATATCAAAATCAAAAGTTTCTCCATTATCTTCAGTATATAGAAGAAATGTTTGAAGATGATTTAAAGGATATTTACAAGCAAAACTTATATAAATTTTTTAACAGTTATTTATCATATGAAAAGACAGATATGTAATGACAAATGATGTTCCTCAGACTTCTAATACATTCCTTGATAATTCTAAGTTGGGAGCAAAAAATTATATTTTACTACAATGAATCCTAATACAAATTGTTTCTCTTATTATGTTCTGTCTCAGTATTATTTGCTAGGACACAGAAATAGTGAAATTTACTTTTTACATAAAATTAATTTGGACTGAGTTACTAGGAAGTTCTATTTTTTCCTACTTCTGACGTGAGAAAGGTCTTCTGTATCTAAAAGCTCAACTGCTTCTTCCAACTCTATCAGATGCTTGAATGAAAGCTGTGATGGACCTTTACAAACTTTTCTAATCCATAGCCTCACTTAGCACACAAGCACAGTTTCATTCTGTCTTGTGCATTGTTTATTTCTTCCTTTCTATACTTTTGGCCTTTAAAATTTTGAATATTGGCACAAACAACACCTCCCTGTATTTAGATATCTTCTGAACTTCTGAAACTTCTGAAATGTAGGGATTTCATGGATGTTTCTGAGAAATTTTTTCAAATCTTCAGGAACAAGGTTTGGTTCTGTATCGTCCTTCCACCCTGAAAGTTGATGATTTTGTGTTAGGCTTTATTTTTACTCCCTTTTAACCAAATTGAAAGTCATGAAAGAACTTTGTCTCTAATCCCATGACTACTTACATTTTTATTACAACTTCCCAGTTAGGACTGCACTTCAAGGCTTTCTGTAGCAACAGCCACGTTGTATTGTTTGGATAAAACTCATTTTCTACAGTGGCTTCTCCAAAGCAGCTTGCTAGTCTGGAGGGAGATGATTTTCCCTTTCAGAGTCCAAGAACTTTCGTGTCTGTCAAACTGTAGCTTTCTCAACATTTTGTCATTTCATCTATGCATTGCCCTCATGGCTCATTTTTTGTTGACCTAAAATGAGGCTTGGTGTATCAACAGTTGCCTCAATTAGATGCTGGTTCAGTTTCTTTTCAAGGGAAAATTAACAGGAGCATTTGTACCTTACAGTGATTAACCATTACTAGATGGGAGAAGCAATATGAGCATACCCTCACCTCCAAATGCCAATGATTTTAGGCAAAACTAAGGGAATTAAAGCTGACCATCACCAGTGCATACAGGCAAAAAAAAGCATCATGTACTTGATGAGCCAACAGTTGTACTAACTTTATAGCTGTCCCAAATCTGCTGGCTGGTCTAGGCAGGAACTGCCTATGTCTGTCTCCAGCCTTCACTTGCAATTCTAAGTCTGTCTTCAGGACAATTGACAGAACCTGGAGGCTAGGCTCACAAACAGCTCAGCCTCATTCCACCTTCAAATATTTTTGAAACATAAACAGTTCTGACATAAGTATTGTTTCCCTGAGTTATTTCAATTAATGTTCTTAACAGACAAGTAAAAAAAAAAAAGTAAAGTTTTCAAGAGTTTACTTTCAATTGCTAAATATTTTAACACCTCAAGCGCTACTTTGCATTGAGGACTTTGCTCCCAGGAGTATCAGGCAGCTCTGTGTCCCAAGCACCAAGGAAGGTGATCTGCCCCCATCAATGTCACCTGCTCCCTTGGCAACTGGCTCCTCCACAGTTTGCTTTGATATGGTTGCCCTTCTCTGATGTCACTGCTCTGTCCAAGCGGGCCTGGCTTGGACACAAGTGTGGGCAGAAGGATAGTCAATAAACTATCAAGCATTTTTATACTTACATACGTATTAAAAATAAATAGCAGAAATTAACAAAATCATTCTATGCTATTTTAAGATGTCATAGAATCATAGAATGCTTTGGGTTAGAAGTGACCTCAACGCCCATATAGTTCCACCCCCCCACCATGAGCAGGGACACCTTCACTAGACCAGGTTGCTGAAGCCCCATCTAACCTGGCCTTAAATGATGTCAACTTGATATATACATTTGCACATTTATTGTTAGAAATAATTATATATTTATGTGTATATATGTCTATACATACATATGCAGACTCACAGGTCTTTTTCAGTTGAAGTGTGTCTGCTACAGAAATACTTTGGATATTTTTCATTCAGAGTTCTCCCAAACATGCCTCAAATTAATGTATTACAATGGGTAAGAGGGTGGGTATGTAGAAAAAGTGAAGTATCTGAATATGGGCAAAGGCAGGTGTCCCTTTCTAAGTAAGAATGCTGTCTAGACCTGTGCCAAAAACTTCCCGCAAAGTAGCATGAGCTTCAAGGGAAGCAAAAGAGAGAGCAATCAAAAGTTTCGGCAACCTCCTCCCTTGATGTGCTGCAGCTGATCCGAAGCATAGCATCGTTTCATCTTGACTCTTAATTGCAAGAATGAGTTTTTGTTGAGAGAGGGCTTTTAAGGGAGAGAAAGGAATAATCTTTACTGTACTGAGAGATACCAAGAGTTCTAAAGCCTCTATTTATGAAAGATACGAAGAAAAGACGCAAGCTCAGAGGTGCCATGTATGATCTTAGCAAAGAGCTGTTCTTCCTGTTCCTTAGAGCAGAACATTTTCTGTGATGGCTGCATTTCCATGTCTGCGTGCTTTGGGTGTAGCAAATTACCTATGAAACTACCGATTTACCGTGAATTAAGAGAAAAGCAGATATTTAACAATACAGTTGTTTAAGTATATTTTCATTCGATTGTGATTAGCCAAAACAAAGAAAGTTTCAAAAAGAGAAGTTATCCGCCTATAAAAAATGTAATGTCCACAATAAAAAGATCACATGTCTTCCTAAGTTTATATCTAAGAATATCATATCCTTCATGTGAATTTTTTTTTCCCTCCACCAACTCAGCATACATATTCATTCTGCTCTCTGAAAAAGCATGTTACCTGCACTGGAGCCACAGAGGCTATCCAGCCATTTTATCAGGACATTAGGATGCTCAAGGAAGCAGTGAACAATTAATTAAATGTTGCATTTTATTTACTCCTTACCATTTTTTTTTCCCCTTTCTCTTCTTGTCTTTGTTTATTAGAAAAACTGGAAATAATAACAACAACAACAACAACAGCAACAACAGCAACAACCAGCCCTACTGCCCAAAATATAATTTATTGACCATAGTTTGTCCTGATTTGTAATCCCAGTCCCACTGCATATCTCAATCATAAGGGAAATTCAGCAGTTAACTAATGGTCATTATTTTTTTCCTTGATTTTTAGTTGAGGCGTGGTCATGCACAAGCACACCATACACTTATACAAAATGGTTAATATTAAAAGCTAGCCATCGTTAAATAGTGCAGTTTTGACCATGAAAATGTGAATTCTGAGTATAAGGGAAAATCATAATTAGTCTTGTGTTACTTTTGGTGTCCTGTGTATTCCAACATACAGCAGTATTAAATTTTTAAACAATATTTTCTTTTCCCTTTCTTTGCTGCCTAAAGATGACTTAAGCCTTGTGCTGTTGCCTAGCATAAATCCCTTCCTGCTTCTTTCCCTGATTTCCAGCAATAAGTAAGTGTCACTTCAGCTTCTGGCTGAGCACAACTGATTGGCATCCAGGACAGAAGGGTCTCTCTCGGAGACCACATGAAGATACACTTCAATGTGAAAGCTCAGCAGTGATACTGAGCTTTCTTACTATGAGACATCTTCAAATAAAAATGAGTAGATGCTTAGCCTGCTTCCTTCACTGCTCTTGCCTTCCACTTGAGACTGCAGCTTGTGCCCTCACTGCTGTGGAGATTTTCAGATGACAGCCACTCGTACTCGATCCTTAGCTCAATGCCAGAGAGAGTCCTTGCTGTCCGTTCAAAGAATTAGGCTAAAGAAAAGATCTGAGTGGCTCTTACCTTCTCCAGTTGTAAGTGGTGGACTGTGGCTCATATTACATCATTTGCAAGATGCAGCTCTTCATCCGTAAATAAACTGAAAAGGGGCTTTGCCATCAGTGAATTATCTAGACCCGAATCTGACTTAGAGCTGCTTCTGTTTATTTATTTATTTTTCTGTTTTGGGGGCAGGTTATCTTGTCTTTTTTTTTAAAAAAAAAGCAGTGGAAGAACACCAAAGCAGTACTTTGAAAAATGTTACAACGTATAAATAGCACCGCTGAGAGCAGAACACAGGCTTTGTTGTGTTATCACACAGCAGATCCAACAATATACTACAGATCCATATTGTCAACTGAAATGGAAAAGAAAAACAGTTCAACAAGAATGCTTCTTAGGAAAACTACCCAATTTACTTGTGTGTGTCTCAAGGCCAAAGCATCTTATCTTTGCACAAATCATTCTTCTGTAGTGAGTAACAGCAATACTTTTTCAAGTGATTTTCTGTTGTGTGTCATAACAGGCTTTCTATTGATGTTGCCAAAAAAAGTCTCTACCGTGATTTTAAACTAGAAAGGGGAACACGGTTTTTATTCGAGAAGAAAAAAAGTCATATACCAGATATATTATCAGTATTAAGCTCATAGAACCTGAGCAAATACACGTTTTCCACATTAACGATAATGGTTTTAATACTTTCGCTGCAGACTGCAAGGGTGGCACAGTGTTTTGGGCTTCTGAGATTACTTTTATCGGTTTGAGACCTAACCTTCCCACCCTAACAGAAGAAAAGTATTCAGCCAATAACGATCACTTTTTATTGTGTAACCATTACTTGGTTACTCTAGCCAATCCACAGATATTGGCTCAAGTATACAAGACCAATTAAAACAGGAACACTGGCGAGAAGACATAATAATACTTCCTTCAATTTATTAGTTACGGTAAATGACTTACAATAAACCAAAAAGCCACTAACAGATTCTGAGACTGATGCATTGCTTCTGTACTGTAGATAATTAAGTGTTTTGGTGGGAATTTGGTTCATAGGACTGATATACAATTAGACAAATTTGTTCACATATCATGTTTCATTGAAGTCTGTATGAGTCTTCTATGCTTGGCAATGGGTCCTGATCCTAGATGCTTTTATGCCTGATTAATTGTCAATATTAGGCAGGAGTTTGCTCATTAGCTCCTAGCAGGGCACATCTCAAATTGCAGTGAGCTCCATTTCGAGATGATATGCTAACTGTTAATAAACTGCATGGTTTGTACATGTGTGAATCTCAGCTGACTATACACATGCATGTATATATTACATATATTATGCATGTATACTCACATATACATACATACACGTATGTATATATACACATGCACATATCAGTTAGCTCCCTGGAAGAATGGAATAAATACAAATTATTCCCCTGTATACAAGTTGTGGCTGCAAGTGCTGCTAACTTATTCAGGGCTCCCTAGTGAATAAAAACATCCCAACATAAATTTACTGTGTATTATTCATGCTACATTTTAAGTTTTCAATCTGTCATGTCAACTGCTTTAAATCATATCTAAACCAATGTGCTAAACAGACGTCACTTTTAAACAAAAGGAAGTAAATTAAAGAACATCTTGCTGTACAACAGACATTTGCTTTGTATGCTCATTTCCCAAGGACTTAGTTTCTTGATCAAGAGAGATAGAAGGTTGATAGAGAAGCAACTGATAATACAAACTATTTTTTCCAGATCAATTTAACCTCCTAACTAGTAACACTGCCGTGCTCAACAATTCAGCCTCAGTGATAAAATCTGACTATTCCCAGATCACAAAGTACTTATCATGTCTAAAAGGTAAATACGTTTTATTAACATAATTGTTTCTGCTCCTAGATTTTGAAACCTCTCCTGATAGCTGAAGAGGAAGTTCGCGTGACATTATTAGTAAAACTCTTTGGTCAACAAGCTCATGGGAATCAACCGCAAGTTACAAAAATCAATCGGCGAACTTCTCATCATTAAGGATTATGTGTGCTGAGCACAAGCACTAAAGAAAGAAACACTGGAAAAGTAAAAAGCAACAAAACAAACATTACTGATTTCAATCTCATACATGAGGGAACAAAGGTGTGGAAGTAACAGGGTTATTCTTTAAGCATAAAGCAGTCAACTAAAGCAGTGATCTAGCTGCTCTCAGTCTTCAATAGGACAATGCTGCCTCCACATTCTCCAGTGCTGTAACTACATTTCAGAGAGATGCTTGCATCAGGAGGCCTTCTGTAGCAACTGGACTAAAGAGTTGGTACTCACAGTGCTCAAATATGAGAAGGGGCTGTTTGTGTGTGCTTTTTCAAGGAATTCCACTAAGGACCAAAGTTTACCAAGTTGAATCTGTAAAACACTTAATCCTTGGATTAACCAAAATGGAATACAGAAATATGAATACAAATAGCTATGCAGATCTCTGTTGGGAAGTACATGAAAAGATAGAAACAAACATAAGAAATCGGTCTTTCAAATATCCAGAACGGACACAAATTTGCTTAGATTTTTTTTTTTTTTTACCATATTTGTCAAACATTGTCTTCTATTATCACCAACAATAGGTCAGTGGCTCACATTTCCTGAAGCGAGCAACTGCAGCAGGACTGACTGACAGGTAGGGCTCATCACCCTTGGGAATAAGAAAGGTACTGTGGTTATCTCCAAAACTGAAGCAGTTCCCAGAGGTAATTTTTCAAGATGATTAGGTTTGAGGTAAATCTAATCCCCATTAACATTTCTTAATTTGTAACAGCTATTTCTTTGCTTCAGCCTTTAACTTCTGCAGCTCTAACCACACTGAAAGAAAACGCAGAAGTAAGGGGTTTGGATTTTTATTTTAGAACCAAAGTTCTTCCTGCTCATATTCAAAGAATAGAGGAAGGCATTTTGGTGACTACCAGAGAAAATATGCCTGGGTAAGAGACTCATAAGTCTTCAGTATCCGTCCTCCCCTGTTCCTCTTATCCTTCTGCACTAAGAACTGATGAGTCAAGGTACAGATTTAATACAAATAGAGACATCAAGTGCATCTTTTGCGGGGCAAGCTACGGAGTGGGGGAAGTCTCATAAATTAAGATCTTTACAGAGCATGAAGAATCTGGAATCTAAGAGATTGCTAAAACCTCATTTGAGGCTTAATCTAAGGATTAATCTAAAACTGTGACTAACACACTTTGGGGACTTGCTGTTCCACCAATTATGTTAAAACATATGCTAAAATAGACATGATTAAGAATACGTCTAAATACTGCACTATTAGGGGTTGGTCACTGCTGAGAAAGAATGTGTGGAGGGAATGAACTAATTACCTGAAAATACTTCCTTCTTTGGTGGAATTAATTTTGGAAAAAAAACCCAACCCTTTTCCTTCATAATATCAAAAATATGTTCCACGTTTGACCACAGTGTGAGGAGAAAGCCTAGATCATGTGTACCCAGGTTAGTTTTAAAAGTCAAAAGAAGACTCATTGTATTTTTGATGACTAAAATAACCTAAAACCATACATCCTCTCCAAACTACAACTTCAGACATGTAGAGGAGATTACAGTGTATAGTATTTGATGGTTTACAGGAGGCGCTTTAAAAGGCATTATATTTTCAAAGAACTGCTGGATACTTTTTAAAAGTAGGCAAATTAAAGGAGCTTTAAATGAGGCATTAAAATATCTCTCCATCTTCAACAGACTGTTGTCAGTAATTTTACATTTCCTGAACTTTTCATAAACCTTATTTTGGGATCTTCCTCACTCTCATTAAAACATGTTTTCAGTGTCACATTAAGGATAATGTGTAGTAATCTCTTTTCAAAACAGAGATTAGATTTTTAGTGGGTTCTTGCCTTTGCTCACTCAAAATGCTGCTGATTTGCTATTGCATATAGACAACTGCAACAAGGCTGGCCAATAGAAGCAATAATTAGAATAGCAGGAAGCTTTCATTCATTACAAGATAAATTGCACCTTTTGCAATTTGCTTAGCAGAACAACGGAGAAAATAACTTTCCCCACTTCCATATGGAGAAGCCCTCCTCTTCCTAATCACTGACATGCTTTCACACTCCATGGTTTGCTATAAAGCAGAAGAGGTCTCTGCATTAAAGGAGCTGTCTCCAGCAATCCCCAAACTAAACTATTCATTCATCATGCTTGGCCCTGTTTTAGAACAAAAGCTTTATGAGGGCATACCTGCACTCAGTTTCCTGGTTCTAGGGCTGTTAGACCAGACCATATATGTCATTATTGTCATCACATGATGGTCATTACAACATAAGGAAAAAGAAATATCACAAATTCTTCAGGCAAAGAATAAAGTCTTGAGCAAGAGAAAGACAAAACACCAACCCTAAACCTAAAGCCACTTCAAAAAGCTTTTGGAGAAAAGAAGGATAAGTTCAAAAGAAGGATGAGTTTTCTCTATCTTGGCTGGTGGTAAAATAAGCCTAAGTGCAACTCTTTGCATGATCAACACTGAAGGACACTTAAAAAAAAAAAGAAGTGGCAAGGGTCAAGACTAGCTGGGACTTTCATCTTCATCCCTGATCTTCTCCATTGATTTGCCAACTTGAAATACCTAGTGCAGGATAATTACTGGTCCCCCAGACGCATAAATGGTTTTAAGATGTGAAGGTTACTGCTCCTCACCTTCCTCTTAAAACTAAAATAATAAAAAAATAAAAATCAGAGGTTCTTAAATCAGATAACTTGTTGACAGCAAACATGGTATTTAGATTATGAGCACATCACAGAAACACATCAGTGAGTTTTTCCTTAAGAAATGTGGAAGACAAATATGTAATCATACAGCACTGGAATATAAAGCACATGGCTTTCCAGCAGAGTGAAGCATTAGGTATTGAGCGCTAGTTGAAACAGGCTGATGTTTGGTGCTAAACATCAGCAGCTGGCCACTAACTGCAGTGCAAGTTCCAATATAACCAGCTGTATGTGCTCAGCTAGCATGCAAGATCCAGAAAAACTTTCACATGCAAAGTACATCTAAATGAAACCTGAGGGAAGAGAAAGAATCAAAAACTGAAAAAAGGACAAAAATGGATACAGGAAATGCAAGCCTCTCTCCCACTCCAAGTAGACGCTCTTTTCTGATGTGGTTCAGCACTAAGAGGAGAGGTGAGTGTCCCTGCTGATAGAAATCTCTGCTGGCCACACAAAAGACTGAAGGGACTTGATGCAAGATTGCTGCTAATTAATGCCTTTGCCTGAAGAATCGCATTTGTTATTACTGATTACTCCCAATGAACCAGGTTACCAGAATGGCTCAGCACAGCACAAGCCTCAGACCATCTCCATGCATACTAAAATTGAAGTAACTTCTGTACATTTTAATACCAGTCTTTTCTGACCACCTAAGAGAATAAGAAAGATTCACTGCTACTAATACACATGCTACCCATAAAAGGTCCATGAAGAGAAATAATTTCTTTTTTTCCCCAAATTACAAGACATTGGAAGAAAGAGCAAGAAGAAGAATAGTGAAATTGTTGAAGTTAATTCTGTGACTGAGTTTATAAGAATGATTAGACAGTTATGAAAGTCCATGCTTAGGACTTCAGATACCATATTTCATGTCAAGAGGGTTCTATGCAGAATCACTTTACAAAAAACTGTACTTGTTTGGACATTGGAGACGTTGGAGACATGTCCTTTTTATTCTCTCTTTCTTTTTCTTTTTTTAGTCAAGCATCATTCTTTTAGCTTCAAAAATTATCAAGTAGTGTGCCAAAAGAAAGTTTTTCTAAAGAAAAAAAAAGGTTAGAAAAAACTGAGGCAGGACCCTATGCAAATTATCCTGTAGCTGGAAATAGAAACTAAAATCAGAACAATATTTTCCTGGTAGGAAAGGAGAGAATTTAGACCAACTCATGAACTCCACGCAGATTATGTACAACTCCTTTGACCTGTCTAGAGTTTTTTCAGTTCTAACCTTGTTGGAGCTGAAGTAGAACAAAACTTTTCTTTTTTTTTTCTCACCCCCCCTCCCCCCTCCACAATTACCTATGCTTCTAATTTGACAAGAAGAGTTCTTCCCAAAGAAGAATTCTCCCAGGCATTTTTTCTATTCTTCAGTTGCATAAAATATAACCTTTTCTGAAGAGTTTACGTGCTTATGCTGGATCTAGTTGAATGGTTTCAATATATCTGCAAAGACAGAGAAAACTAATTTCTATGGTAGCAAAGGTATTCTTGGTTTATTTTTTTTCTCTCCAAATCTAGGAAGCTGAATGTACTTTGTTTTACACTTTATTTTGGAATTATGTGATCAGGAGAGAAGTAATCAGAATAACCTATGGAAGTCTACCTCTGCCACTTACAGGAAAATAAGGACAGGAATAAACTAATGTACATTAACTCATGACCTCCCCCTTGTTTTAATCTTATATGTGTAGAGGCAGAAACAGTACCTATCCATCTTAAGAGCTTCCTGATGCAAAATGAATATAGCAAAATGAAAAAAATCCTGTATATAAATTCTAGTGGCTGATTTACATTCAATAGATTTTTTTTTCCTATTCGCGTCTCAGATTTTATTTACCCCTTTCCCTACAGGTTTTTTTGCCATTAGCAAACACTCCTGCCCTAGGGATAGTACAGTGGGGAGACCATCCAGAGGACCCTGGCTCTGGGAGTCACATCAGAGATCAGCTGGGGCACTCAGCTGTGCTGGGCTCATGCAGCAGAGACACTGGCATCTTGTGCCAGGGGGAAGCATGGATTGCCCTTTTCCCATGGCTTTTTCCCTGAACAACACTGACACGATGGGAATTGCGTGGAGGCTGCTGCTCCAGTTGCAGAAGTTGCAGCTAAGCAAGCACTCAGAAGTTACTCGTTCAGTCACTTAATCATAGTGACTAATGGAAGGGGCAGACAATAGTCTGACCTTTAAGGAGTAGCTGTCAAAAGAAGGAGGTCAAAACCATCAATTTTCCAAAAACAGTGGCACAAGGCAACAAAAGGTGTTAAGCTGCACATGTGATGGACCATGTCCTTAAGTTCTTCCAATGTACAGACCAGATGTTACCACTAGCAGTGTCTCGTCTCACTCCTACCTACACCAAATCCTGCAGGGAGCCTAATAATTTGCATGAAGAAGACTATTTTAGGATGACATTTAATATACTTATTTTATGAATGAATAGATTTTTTTTCTTTGAGAAGCAAGCATACGTAAGCAACCCTGCATCCAAATTTTCACAGAAAACCATAGGTGTTCCAGAAACGGAAGAACTCTGTTGTTGTCCATGGGCAACATCTGTTTTCAGATCTTTTCAGGGGGCTGGCAACCACTTCGCAATGGTTCCTCTCTTCCAACCTCACCTAACACAGATGAGCAATAACCAGCTGCTTGAAAACTCTGAAGCAATGTGGATGCTTTCACTGCATGTGAGAGAGGCTGCACAGCCCTGCACTCCACCTTTGCTCTGAAAGGTGGGTGCCCAAGAGGGCTCCAGCTCCAAAGACCACAGAACTGGCCTTTTGGAGTTGCAATTCACGCACATTAACTAGGAAACATAGGGCACAACACAGGCTCATCTTTAAAGGACTTCAGTGTAAAGGCATACTGATCTCTGACCTTTTTCAATTTGTAAATTAACTGTTGGCTTTTGTCTTTCTTAAGATTCCTTTAGGTCATGCAGGGAATGCAAGGATATAGTCTGAAGAACAAGAAGTTAATGGCAGCAGCAAATAGGTAGTGAAACTGCGTGACAAGGTCACTATCTTCAGAACTAGTTTCAAAGCTCATCACATCTCAAACGTTTGTTTTTCTTTCCAAAGCATGCATAAATATATATACACACACATACAGAGATGAGACTGTCCAAACCTTAATGCTAACCAAACTTTAATGAAATTTGGCTATTTCTTTACAGGCTAAAGGAGAAAAAGGTTATTTTTTGTTCTTTATGTTTAGATATTTATCTGAGCCTCAGAGAGAGTGGATAATCAGTAGTTTCATAGAGATTGTGGCCCAAACTTCCTTAAAAACATTCAGACAGACTACTGAAATCACAGCACTTTCTGACTGTTGTTTATTTGTAAAGATCAGGAGCACAGGTGTTTTGGAAAGAAACTCCTTTTTCCTCTGTGAGGTGTCTCCCTGAATGCTTTTTAATGCCATATGATTAGGGACAGTGATGCTTTACAGGGATAACACATGTTATATGACAGGAGACAAGGTGACATTAAGCTGCCTTATTTTCCCCATATCAAATAAACAAGATTATTGCATAAAATTGATCTTAGGACACTTTTAATGATTGATCAGTACATCTTTTTAGGATTTCAAAGGAGTCTTCTCAGATCCTATAAATAATTTTTTATGTTAAAAACTAAGTTATTTTCCAGCTGCATTCTTCTGTGTCTGTCACTGTTCAAACATCTTATTTAGAGAGCTAAGAAACTGAGAACTCATCATCTAGGCAGTCCTGTGTGTCAATTTTGTTTCCCTGTCATAGATTATTTTGTTGTGTACCTCACCTACTTTCAGGCAAACTTCACTACAGTTCACACAGTGCTAACTGCAGATTCCTGCAAAAACATACTCAATCCTTCTTCACACAAATGGATAAGCATTAATTTCATGCTCCTTTTTAGAATGTAATAATGATACTCTTGCATGTCAGTTTTAATTTAGAATTCACCTTGCGCATACACATATAAATATTTTGTGTGCTTGGGACCGAATTCTATCCTTATCAGTAAAAATGAAAAAAATGTTGAAGAACACAAAACACTTCTTACTGACAAAGAATTTCTGAAATAAGCTGCAGCTTTGTGTATTGACTTCTAGTTGTGAACAATAGTAAGTGTAAGATAATTCAGCCTTTACAACCAGTACAGAAAGCCGAATCCGTCTCATTTTCAGCACTCGGCAATACATGAAACCCACCTGGGGATCCTGGGAAAGCCCATTCAACACTCACTTTCAGCTTCGTTTTGTTTTTCTCCTCCCACTGCCTGGCCTACGTGAACTCTGAAGGACAGAAAATCCTTCTCGTTTTCCCACCTGTAACGAAGTACACTGAAGCAAAAGCCCTGTTAGAAGAACTCAGTTACAAATGCTCTCTTAACCCATTACAGCTGCAGCAGCCACATAAACTGGATGTATATGCCGTGCTGTTTCACTTTAAATACGCTCTACCTTTAGAGGTTACTCTTTAAGCTATCTTCTGTTGCCATAGGCACACTAGGTTGAACAGATCTAGCTAAACACAAACAAGGCAAAAATAAAATGTGTGAACCTGTGCCTTGAGAAAAAGACACCCTGCCTTTTCCAAGGATTCCACAGAATGAGCATTTTTGACAATATTTATGTATGCTGGGTTTTCAACTCTACCTTGGACCTCCAGCGTACAACGATTCTACACATACACACCCACACTGTACACACATTGGCATATGGTATTTACAGTACACCTTCCATATTATCATATAACTTTCTTATTTCCCACTATGAAACACAGAGAAAATTTATGCCGTGTTACATACAGTATGCTGCGTTCAAGTGAACTTTACTACATACAAAGTTTCAGGAGCAGGTCTGTGCGAATCATTAACTTTTCAAAAGGCACCAGTTCCCTTCTGTCACTAATGACATGCGTAACAGTTTAATGTAATGCTACTTTTAATTATCAGAGCCCTTTCTTTTAAATATCAAATTTCCCTCTCTAAATTGTCCTGAGTTCTCTTTACAGTCTCATCTGTCACTGTAAATGTCATCACTTTATTCCTCCTTTGGATGCAGTGACAGGCCCACTCTTATCCCCAGCTTTATCTCTTTTTCCATCCTTTATTGTACTACAAAGATCCCTCTTTCATAGTTTACAGCTGTATCCGCTTTCCACACGTGGCAAATGATTGCCTCGGTAAAGGTATTTTCTGTTTCAATCTTGCATTTTCCCAAGGGAGAACAAAAGGGACAAGCTTTCTGGAGTTGGTTTCACTGAGAAAATTGTTTAGAATTGCCTCATTCCTCAACAGATTAACGAATGCATACAATCCCGGCTTAAGTGCTATTGTACAGCACAATTTGTCCATTATACTTTGTCCTTTCCATTTAGAAAACCCCCTCACCAATTAAAGTAATACAGCCTTCCAATACCTGCTCCCAATTAAATCTGAGCTGTATTACCTGCCTTGATGCAGCTGGTCACAGATTCCTACCACTTACTAGCATTCATTAGCCCTATTCATTATAAAGGGGCTGGTGGCAGGAATTCAAGCTACCGGCTTTATTCAGGGGCCATCAAAATTATCAGCTTTCAGCACAAGGCCCCAATAAGAACAGGATTAAGTGAAGACAGAGGGAATTCATACAGTAGCGAAATGTCATTGTTTCTACTTTGCTCATGTCTCTTCTAGCCCAGTGCATCAGGAGCATCCAGGGGGTGTACAAAAGAAGACAGCTGGTCACAATTGGAAGCAAGCCTTTTCCTCATTTGCTTTCAGCGTAGCTTCTAATTTTGTTTTCCTGTGCCTCTTGCCTCCCAGCCTCCTTACCCAAAAAGGTAGCCCGGTGTCAGGTCTGGAGCCTATTTACAGCTGTGATCATTAACCACTTGAGGTCTGCTGCTGTGGACCGGCTCAGTACGGTTGAAAAATACCGTTTCATGTACCAAGATGAAAAAAAAAACAAAAGCAACCCACCAATTTTTCTGGCAGTATGAAAAAAATCACCAAATTGCTGAGATCTCACTGCCTGGTGCAAAGGGGCTTTTCCGGGCCCGTGGTGCTCCTGAGATGCTCTGCTAGGTGACAGCGTGTGGTGTGGCTGCTTGGCTGCTTACATAAGGGAAAAAAAAGTCATCTGCTGCTCTTAAGTGGTTTAAGCGTCAGGGCCCACTCTGCAGCCAGGGCTTCTGGGATTTGCTGGACAGCGGTGGTAGTATGACAAGCAGCCACACTACGTTCTTTGGGGCTGTCCCAGGGAGAGGAATTTGGGGGGAGAAAGTGAGAATTACTCTAACCTGGTACTCAGAGGTGGCTCTGCCCGCTCCAAAGGTGACTGTGGTCGTGTCGTGGCAAGCTGCTGGCCTGTCTGAGGATGGTGCAAGCAGGAAGCTTAAAAAGAGAGGGGAACCAATAATATCATTTGTGAATCTGGTGAATGGAGAGGCTTTAAAAACTAGCCAGGTTTTTGGGCCAATTTTAAACTATTTTTTTAACACAAACACTCGTCTCTTATCAAGGATCAGCAACATATGCATATCCATAGCATTTTTTAAGGTGGTGGAGGATGTATATTAGTGTTTTCCTCTCAATTAACTTCTAGGCAATTTTCCCAGCTAAATACATAACATCTTTGGCAACATGCCAACCAAAACCTTAAGACCCAACACTAAATTCTGTACTTATACAGGCAGCTTAGATTTTCATGTGGTGAACTGGAAGAATGCCAGTAACTCCCACCATAAACCTAGCAGTAGGAACACTATATATTTTTTTATCAAGAAACTCTACTTTACTTTTCCAAGACCACTTGAAAACTGCACCATTTTAATGTTCCTTTAGCACAAAATAAAAGAAAGATTTAACCTGCTATTAAATTAACCCAATTAGCCATTTATTTCATGTAACCTTACACTTCTGATGGCATTAAATCAAACACACCAACATGTGGAGGGTTTTTTTGTAAGTTATGGTAATTACACACTGCACACTAGACAATAAATTTCTCGCTAGCCTTTTGCCCTGTTCTTTCTCTCTGGAAGAAGATTATTAGAACAGAAACATTTCAAGACCCCTCCTTGTATACCTCCTATAATACTGTATTGGAACAAGATGGAATATTTGTGCACTTAAAGAAACAGAGAAAAATGTGGGGGAAGGGGGGAGAGGAAGAAAAAAGAAAACAGAAAAAAAGGAAAGAAGGTAAAATATTTTCAAAGGATTGACTTCCAGACATGACAAACCGAAGTGCTGGTGAGACAATACTCTTTGCTGGTGCTGTGATTGGATACAAATCATGTACCAGAGGCCACAGTAGCTGGATGCTAAACCTTTTTCCAAGTTGTTTTTTTTTGGTGGGAGGGGGGCAGAGAAGGGAAGAAGAAAACCCGTTTCAAGAAAACCTGGTAGTAATTCAGGATCAGAATTGCCAAGTCTAGCTCTGCCATATCCGCAAAC
This sequence comes from Porphyrio hochstetteri, assembly GCA_020800305.1. Lineage (NCBI taxonomy): Eukaryota > Metazoa > Chordata > Aves > Gruiformes > Rallidae > Porphyrio > Porphyrio hochstetteri. The sequence continues at coordinate 151,960,158 of CM036905.1, read as the reverse complement.
AGAGAAGCCCCTGATCCATGTGTGGCACACCTGCCCCACGGCTGCCACCAAAGCTGGGTGCCCAGCCTCCCCCTCCGCCCCATCCTTGCCCTCCAGACATTGCCTTTGGTTGGGTTGCCTTTGCCTGGGTTGCCTTAGCCCTGCACTTGCTGGCAGGCCCGTTCGCATGCTGGTGACATTCTTATCCCATTTGCAGGTTTATTCCAGGGCAGAGGGTGCTCCGGGACCACAGCCTCCTCCACAGTGGAGCAGCATCCCTACCACACGCTGTGCCTGCTCACAGCCCTGGCAGAAAGACTGTCAGCAACATATTGGATATCCTCACGAAGCAGAGAGAGTGCCCTCCTTGGTTCTGTTTAGATATCTTTCATGGGGCTTACTTTCAAGGATGGCTCTGACTTCTGACCCTGCTGCAGATGGCGTAACTGTTGCCTTGGCAGGCTGCCACTCACTTCCGGTTCCCAGTCTCACGTTCTCTTCCCTTTACAACGTGGGTAACCCTGCTCCCTGCTTGTAATTTCTCCTTCTCCTTTTTTTTTCCCCTTTTTTTCCCCCCACCCTCTTCTGTTCTAGTTCCCTGGCAGGCACAGCTCTTTGGCTCCAGAAGCTTGTTAGGTATTTGTCACTGAAGATTTTAGTCTTCCTTCCATAAAGTTCATGAAGATGACGAAACTAATGGAGCACTCAAAATATTCTAGTTAAAGGCAGCCAAAAGAATGGATGAAGCATCTTTCCTTTTTCTTTTTCTTTTTTTTTTTCTTCTTTTTTTTTCCCTTTTATTCCCTTTTTATTTTCTTTTTCCTTTTTTTGTTTTTTTTTTTTTGCTGGCTGTCAATGTTTTAATTTCTCAATTAACTTCACTTGTAACCCTACTAAGCACTAGCAATCTTTTGAATCTTATGTGGGTTTTTAAATATGAAGGGCTTTGTTATCTTCACAGACTTTTCAAGATAGATTGATAAACTGTAAATAGTACGAATTTGATATGGCAGCTTGAATTGATATATCTAGAAGACTTTCTGAAATAAATTACTTCCAAGCCATTATCTGTTATTAACTCTTCAGGAATCACACAGTATTCAGTAGTGTGAAATATGAACAGTTCATCTGAAAATACATAGCCATTACTGCTTAATTCAAATTCACTACTGGAGTAGTTCAATCCTTTCTAATTTGTTTCCTCTCTATGATGAAACTTTTACACCTCAATTCCTTCCTTCACCTTTATAAAACACTTGCCTCTCTAAAACATACCCTCTGCAGTTCTGGATTTATGTTTCTTGATATTCAAAGGTAAACCTTTAAAATTTTAACTTCTGTAATATTTAGAATCACATTTTTGATACAGAATTGCACCATGCCAGGCTGAGATTCCAGTTTCCTGGTTTCTTCCTAAGTGTGCTGAAGTGGGGAAGGACGGGAATGAGACATCCAAGCTACCACACCTTTGGATGATGGAGGAATTCATAAAGACCTCTTGAGAAAAGTGTCACAGAGTCTGACCCCCAAATTTTGACATGACTGGACAAAAAAGAGAGACGTGTTTGCACATATGTTTTACTGTTTCTTCTTGTGAGGATGGAGGCAATACCAAATACCTGTGTGCCAGGTACATTTTTGCAGCATGTAGGTTTGTGCCATTATTGCCTCTCCTTAGATTACTCCTAGTTTCACAAAGCAATGGATAAACCAATGAGAATTTTGTATCCCTCCACTGTATGTATCTACGATTTCTGGTTCACCTACATATTAAAAGAAAAAAAGAGAGTAAAAAAGAACAAAAGACATTTTCAAGGTGCCTTTTTTCAAGGAACTATTTCCACTTATCTGCATTGCCAGATAAATGAAAATAGTTGTGGTGAAAAGGAGCTTTGAGGTGCCTGTTCCCTGGATAATTATCTTAGCGTCTGTGGCAATCCCAACCGATGGGTTTGAATTTTTGTCTGTATCTGGAGTCTTCCCTCACACTTGTAGGTGTGGAGCAGCTTCTTCTAACATCTATACTGCCTCTTGGCTGGAATGCATTTGATCTACAGTGTATTTGGCTGTTCAGAGATCTGTAACAGTTGGTTTTCTCACATGCAGTTGTTGTCCACTGGAGGTGGTCTTGCTTGCAAAACATGGTCCTTTGGCAATCTGTGGCCTCAGCCAAACACATGCACTTTCTGTCATGATTCATATAACCCATTCAGTTGTGTGCTAAGCTACCATGTCACTAATTACTAGAACTTTACATGAAATTTTTCAGTGATGTGCAGAAACTACCTTAGAATAATTTTGATCTTTCATCTATCCAGAGCAGTGGCTGTACTTAGCAGCTGCACATGGGAACAGACTACTCTGAAGGTAGTACTGATACAACCTTTCTGCTTATCAGTCTGTGCCCAGATTAAACATTATTTTTCACAGGTATGATTAGACGCTTTACAAAGCTAAAGCAAATGTTTTCACCATCCTCATTTTTCTTGGTTAATGTCCAATTGAATATTTGTACATTTTTCTCTTTTATGCCTTGGACCTTTGGCATACTTTGGACAGTGAGCAAAACAGTCTGTGGGTTCCCATGATTTCCTCTGGAACTACTTTTTTCTCAACTTCAGCATTACTCTGTCAATTGTGCTTTTTAATTTCAAAAACTCTGTGTCCAAAACAAAGGCAAAGATGTTACACCCGTAATAGACCAACTTTAGTAGGCCTTTTGAAAGTTTCTTTGAGAGGTTCCTATTTCTAAGACAATAACTCAAAATCTTGTTTCTAATAACATGTACTGTAAGGTCTCTAAGCCATTTTGATGTACATACTTTCTTTCTGTGAAACTAAATGAAAAAAAGGCCTGCACCAGGATTTTCTTTTTTGTTTTCTGTTCATCTTCAACTCATATTTCTCTGTGATTTTAAGATCATGTTGCAGAAGTTGTGGTGGTGCAGAAGTTGGAGCCTTCTCCAGAATGCTAAGATTTTGTACTGTGCTACAGGTCTTGCTATTCTACCATGTGCCATGTAGATGAAATTTGATGAAGATTTTTACTTTCAATGACAATGAGAATACTGAGTTTGGGTTTGATTTTTTTTTTTTAATTAAAGAATAATTATTTCTGCGTTAGCATCAATACTCTCCACCTCTACACAAAAAATTCAGCCAAAATGGATCGGTCCAATGTCTAAACCCTGTCTCCAACAGTGAGCAACAGCAGACAGAGAACATTTTAAGAAGAGGGCAAGCAGAATGTGATACTTCCCAGCCCCAAGACCAGCACTTGAGCAATGGGTGGTAGCTTTGTGTTTAATGGTCCCTGATGGATTTTTCTTCCAGGAATATGAACCTATCTAAACATTTGACAACTGTAACATCCCATGGCAAGGTTTCTGAAATTTCACTATTCCTGCATGTACATCTCTGGCCGTCAACTCACCATTTCTTTTGAGTTTTTTGTCATTTAATTCTTTGTTTCTGTGTGTATTCAAATACCAGCTGTATGAATTTAGTGCATTTTTAAAATTGGTATTTCACGTATCTTTTTTGTGATAAAGCACTGTCTTTGGACAGGAGTGCTAAAAACAGCTAAATTGCAGGCATTTTTTTCCAGGCTCGTGATAAACAGTAAATACATTTTCCCTATGGAAGCCAAGGTGGACAGGTTGCTGGGTTGTGTCTGTTTTCCTAGGGATTTCTGCATGTTTGAACTTTCCTATTTTTGATAGGATTTGCTGAGCTGTGCTCTTCCATTGGTTCCTTCCTTCATTGGAAGGTTGTGAGCTTAATCTAGTGTCTGCCTTCTCTCCAGACATTGGAAGACATTGCCACATACAAAATGGTATGTGTAAACATAGCAGTCTTGAATCTCCTACATCATCATAGATACAATATGACTCATTAAAAAAAAAAAATTCCAATTTTTCTCCAGGTCACAATGCCTTTCTATGGATTCCAGCATTGAGTGTCAATATTGGTTTGCTGACAAAATTTAATTTTTGATTGGGTTTTTGTTTTAATATATCCTTTCATTCACCCACTTTATATAACAGATGTTATCCACATCCTTCCTATCTCATGAATGCAGATAGTATTTCTGCTGTGCAAAGAGGTAGACTTCTGCAGTTTTTCTCCAGAACATCACTCATTCAGTACTAGTGTCAGCTGTAAATGTTAGTATTCTTTCTTCCAGAAACTGTATCTAGCAAGATAAGAGTTACCAGAAGAATAGTACCAAGGCATTTAAGCTTGCTTCATCATTTTCCTGCTCCTTACTCTGTTTTGTAATCAAACAGTATCATTGTTGCTAAAATTCTCTGGTTGTAGGTGTTCTCCAACTGTATTACTCCCACTGCTTCACTGTTTGCCTATGTGATGTACTCAAACATAATGTCTAATGTAATTATCTTCCTTAGGCATGGGCGTTTCTTTTCCTTTGCATGGTGCAATTCACTACTATTGCAAATATGCATCGATGGGTTTCTGTCACTTTCTTTAACAGAAATACTACACAGATCTGGCATTCTTGTCCAGACTAAGAACTCCTTTTGGGTGGAAGTGGGGATTTTTATCGCATTTGAAACTTAGGTACTGGTACTTCTAAATAATGTCATGTCAATTTGGATATCTACTTTAGCTAGGTCAAATACTTTGTCTATCCTATTGAATTGTTTTTCTCATACTTGTAATTTTCATCCAGTTTATTTTGATCTGGATCCTGTATAGTACAATTCTTATGCAGTTCTATTTTTGAAAATGTGGGGTCTTTTTTCAATCTAGTGGGTCAATCAACTCAGTTATTTTAATGGGGCATTTTTCTAAATTCTCCTTATTTTTTTCTTTTTTTTATTTTAAAGTAGGAAAATGTTTCAGCTTTCATTCTTTCAAGGCAAACAGTCTCAAATCTGTTTCTCCCCCTGCTTCAGTGAATTTACAGCTAACAACCCATGCACTGTAGATTCTGCTGCCATTTCACATGATACATAATAGCAAATGAATAGCTATTTAGATTTGCAGATTACTTATTAAGAAGATATGATAAAGATATCATCTCATTTAATTCTTTCTATCCTTAGTCCTGTCTTCTGATTAGTTTCAGTAAGCCATGCTTTATTTCTAACATCGTGAATTATTTTTATTTACACTGCTCACATAAATGAGGAATAAATAGAGAAGGGCACACTAAGAAAACTTTCAGGAGAAACAATATGAAGTGCAACTTACCTCTCAGCAGATGAGCTGAATTCAGCATGATGGGGAGAGGAGAAAGGGAGAATTCTGTGTGAAGAAGAGTCCTAGTGTCACCCTTTTGCCTCTCTTATCAGAGATATCATTAGTTATTGAATACTGCATTAACATTGAACAGCACTTCTGTGATTTATTCAAGTGATTTCACATAGGAGAAAAGATGGCTCTAGATCTAGTAGACTAGATGGTGAGGCAAAACTTTCTGGAACCCAGTTCAGAAGAATAGGTGGATCTAGACCACTGTCTCCCCCTTGAGGGGCATTTTTGAATAAATGTATATACTTATGCATATATGTGTATATATAGACATAGCCATATCCATATATATTGCAAACTTGTGTATATACATACACACCTACAGCATGGATGTACTGATACAAAATTTCATCAGCCAAGACAAGCGGATATAATTTCAGAGATGGCTGGAAGGACAAAGCCTTCTCTTTGTGCAAGGTCTTCTGTCACTTCCCATGGAGCTATACAGTTTAATCATTTTGATATACATGTGCAGTCATTTATATTCACACATTTTATAAAACTTTGACTTGTATTTCCTCTCTCCTATTCTCCATTTTGACAATTAACATGTTTTGTTTCTACTGAAGTAGATCATACACGTGCGATCATTTTTCTCCCAAGATCCTCAGTTCACCATAAGTTTCAGCTGTTACTTACTTCCCATACCTTACTGCTTCTCTGAATGAAAATACTGGGAATGGAGTGAAGTTAGCTGGAATAACAGCAGCAACAACATCACCTTGAAATGGATAAGTAAGAAAAAAATGAAAAAAAAAGGACAACAGCAAGAGGTAAAGTGGGAGATGTTAAGAAACTAGAGATGTCATCCTCTGAGATAATACAAAATAAGGATGGGTTTTATTTAGCCACTTTTGGGACTTTTTTCATTTTTATTTTTGATTTTCCATCTCTGTGTAGACCTTTAGTTAAAAATAGCTACAAGACAGCAATATCACTACTGCTATTCCTTCTTCAGAGATGGATTTCTTCAGACAGTGCTACAAAATATGTTCTGTACAACTTTGCTGGCTGGCCAGTGGTTTTTAGGAACTCATTACTTGCCATTATCCGTTATGCACAAGGTTTTGTACCTCACTCTTAGATTCACTCTCTTAAATCAGTGACATTAAATCTGCTGATCCTTAGATCTATGCTTCATATTCCTTTGGGTAGATATGGCCAAAGGAAGGCCTGTTTGAAGACAATTTGTATCTTGCCTGCACAACAAATGTTCAGGAGTGTGAGCTAGCATCCTCCAAAAGCTATATGTCTTTGGCCTTCCACCAGAATGTACAATCTGTGACTGTAGTTATGGGGACCCATACGTCAGCTTGTTTGGCTTCAGGACTACTGCTGCTGGAGATGATCCTGATAAGCACATAAGATATGAAATCCACCTTTTGATCTCTGCTACAGGAACTCCAGGAAACCAGTTTAACTAGGCATACAATAGGTCAAAATGATCAAAAGGGCGGAAGAGGAGTTAACTAATAAAAGATTGTGACCCACTGCTAAAGGCAGGTAGCACTACATGTCAAGACCGTGTAGAAGACAGGTGTTAAAAGACCTCAGTTCCCTGACATACGTAGGTTTGATCTTCCACAGGTGTAATGATTTTAATCTCTGTAGGAAGCCCATTCATCATCATCATTCCATTCATCACCACTGAAGATCAATGGACATATCAGTTTTAAGCCAAACACAGCATATGCGGTAACATATTGAACAAAGTAGTGTATGAGGGAGGCAGAAGGGAGGAAGAACGGGGTATTCATACCACTTAGCATTCAATGCTTAACTTAGAAACCAATTTTTCTAGTCCTTCAATGTAGAAAGACAGGTTATCCCAGAACAAAGGCCCTTATGGAGGTGTCCAGAACAAAAACCTGTGGTGCCACAGAAGGAGAGAATGTGGCAAAATACTCTAAACTCCGAGTGTTACTATCTTTTCCTTACCCCATGATGTGGTCAACAAGAAGGAGTAGTGACTACTGCATGCTTAGTTTTAAATGTTCAGGGTCACAGCTGCAATAAATAAATAAAAAGAATCAAGCACATATACAACACTAAGAAGAAGGAGACTCCAAGGCCCCTTCCTTAATCTTGCACTATAAATCCTCTTGCATATATTTTATTTGGCAGCAAACTATTTCAATATATAACACTGGCATTTTTCAAACAAGTCATCTCTGATTTTGAACACTAGAATACTAAGAAAGGTGATGGTGTCTTCACCTTAGTTATTTACTCCTGATTAGCCTCTATGATAACAGGTTTTTTAAAATTTTCATTCCTAATTTGAATGTCAAAACAATGAAACAAACACTCAGCTGCATATTAAGAGTCACAAAATCTGTTAAACACTTACTGATATAAAATCGATGATTAACAAAACCTTTGCACACTGGTGATGCCTTTAATAATTATTTCACAAGGTTGGACCCAGGTGTCATGATAATTACAACCAATAATGGCTCTAATACCTTTTGAATTGATTACCATGGATCTGTTCATACTTGCCAAGACAGGCATAAGCCAAAGATGGCTGCAGATAGTCTGATTTGCACCTGAAAGTGTTTCAGCATTTAGAAAGACTCAGTAAATTAGAAAGAAGTTTAACTGTATGCACTTTTGGCTGGGCTTTCTGACATAGACATGAATAGTGCATGACACAGACAATATTTATTAAAAAATAAATAAAAATACTTCATATGATTTTGCATGAGGGATGGTAAAAGAAATAATAAACTGTGAACAGCAACACCACTTAGGATAAATGCAAGATAAAATTCAGGCATAGAAATAGATAACCGAAATTAAAAATTACCTTTTTTCCCATTGAGCCAAGTTGCTTAGGATTTGTCCTTGGAAATAAGCATACTGGGCACTACGCTGCAGAGGAGCCTGAAAGCGATATCAAATTTCAGTAGCATCTTATGTGCTAGTGCAGAATTAAGTGGCAGGGGATCTTTTGCTATGTAACTGTATTCAGCCATTTGCTCCTCTACAATGTTTCTGGAGGTTAGCAGTGTTTGAATAAAATCTCAAGTTTTAATATTACACGAAGCACTTCAGTTTATGATACCCTCAGCCATGGTAATACGTGGATGATTTACCAACCAAGTGATGAAAAAGCATGTGCACTGTGCACCTTAGAAGATGGGGGTTACAACATATGGCTGAAATATTTATACTTCAAAAATTCTGACATTCACACTGCTGCTAGTCATAACAAAAATGCCTAACCTCTTAAACAGTGCTTCACATGTTCACTTTTACACACTTAACTAACCCTTGATGAGACAGCAGCGATGTATTTACGTATTATTAATTCATCAATATAATGGGGAAAACAAGTCATTAAGGCCTACTTTAATCTCATCTAAATTTAGATCTAACTTCAGGATTCTAACCGTCTGGGGTACCTACACAGGCAATGAATAGAAGGAAAGAGAGAGAGAGAGATGAAGACACCCAAGAGCAATTCTGCCACAAAGGAATGTGACGTTTAGCTTCTCTCCACCCTTTGAGGAGAAACCATGATCTGTTATCTAGCACTGGACAATGTTCACATTTTGACCCAAAGCTTCAAATTTAGTGATGCTTACTGGCAACCAGTGCCTGCCTAAAGTGGCAGTTCAGCATGCTTAAGGGCATTGCTTGGGAAAAAGTAGTACAAGAAGCAGGCTTTGGAGCTGCTAGGAAAATGAAAACCTCAGGCCTTGTTCCCAGTTGCTAGTAGTGTAATTAACAGACTACTGAAATAAACACAGTTCAAGTATTATAATTATAACTGCAATACTCTCAGGGTTTTAGCATGGTAAAAAGGCACAGACCTCATGGTTCATTCAGTTTCCTCAGATATCAATGAACCACAAAAAAGATGCCAACAGAACAAACAAATAGCATTCAGACGCTACATCCTCTGTTGTTGCTTTGAGGCAATGATCGCGTGCAAAGGCTGGCCTCAGAAGAGGTACATTACTGGGTGTGATCTCATTACCTAAAAGTATGTGTCAAGTGTTGAGTCCTGCATGGACATAGCTGCTGCTCTAGACCATCATGAAGCTGTGGGTCTCCCACAGGTCTTGTGTACCATCTTCTTACCCCAAGAGAATGTCTCAGAGTATCTCGAAACAGCAATAAATGTCTATATTTAGGCAAACGACCGAGTGCTTGCTGCGAGCCAACAGAATTACTGAACAAACAAATTGCTACCTTCTGAGAACAGAAAAGGCAGAATCTGATCCAGGCATTTTTTGTTACTTGCACCCCTTGGGATGAATATGTGCCAAGTACACTTAAAATGCTGTCTATGGACTTTCTTCCTTACTCTTGAATTAGAGTGACTATTTATCTGAAAGAAGAAACATGATAGATACAATCTAATTTACATTTAAAATATACCAAGATTTGTGGTTAAAGATGTAAAACAATACACATTAAGGGAAATGTCAAAGCCATTCATAAAGTAAAATCTCTTTATAGGTTGCAATATAAGCCGCGATTGTATCAAGTTGTTATTTTTTCTACATTATGTTTACTGCAAATTTTATAAATTCTCATTTCATATTAATATTCAGTATTTGTATTGTATGTGGACACTATGTAAACATGAATGTTCACATTGTCATGTTGTTATGACAATTTGGTTCATTTTTTATAACTTCCATAAATTATCTATGAAACTGCAAACTAGCTTTATCACTGGCATCATCATTTTCAGAAGCATATTAAATATTTTGTGAAAAGTGTATCAACATAAAGGAACAAAGGGAATAGCTCATCATATTTGGTTATTTTATGATATATTTATATAAATACTTAGTATGGTATGTTTGATGACTGCAGTCAGGCACCTGGGACAAGCTGACAAGAAAAAGCTTTAGAAGAGTGTCTGTTCGATAATGAATTTAAATCACTGGGAATTTGCAAGGGAAAATAATAAGATTATTGTATCTATCTGTGTAATTTCTGGGTCCAGTGTAAGTGTACTGGGACTAGCACCAGCACGCTTTGAACTGCTGCAGTGACCTGGTAGACCTTTTGCTCCTGCAGATTCATTTTAGTGGTCTGATGTCTCTGGATAGATTTACCCCAAGAGTCAAGGGTTGAGCAAATTCATTCATGTTCATGCTTGTAAGCCCCTGGGGCCAAGTACATGTAAAGAAGAGTCTATGACATTGCATTAGATTTTAACAACATGAGCATCACCGCTTTTCTGGCATTTGCCCTTCAAAGGCAGACAAATATAAAGCATTTATTTTCGTCTTACATGGAAAGTATAAAATGCTGCCGAAAAGTAGGCAAGACATCAGAGTTTCTCTGTAATTGAATGGCAATCTCTCCATAAAGTAGAAGTTTCAGAGTAACCAAGCATGCCTGTTGCTTGCCAGCAAGTAGGAAAGCGTGAAGCCATATGAATAATCTGGCCAACCAGTTGAATGAGATTTTATTGTTATAAGACACTGTTTGGCATGGGTACTTACCCACTCAAAATCATATTTCATTTTAGAATTTATGTTTAGTTCATTAAATAAATTAATTTCACTATGGAATGCTATAGGAAGGTTCTATTGGCTTAGAAAATGAAAACAATTCCAGGACTTTTTGGTCAGAACCATTGCCTAATTATTAGCTGATGATGCAAGAATCCTCTTCTTTTTTAATATCCCTTACATAATTTTGAAAAGTTCCAGTGCATTTAGACACATAAACATTCCTTGGCACATAGTAGGCAAACATAAAAATAATTTCAACTTTTTTGTCAATAATAATATAACAGAATTCCTGTCCCAAGCATTGTGCAGAGAAACAGATGCCAATAAATCTCTTTTGTTTCTGCAGGATAGCTGAATGAAACCGTGAGGGGCTTTGGCAAGTTAACATGTTTGTCTACATATCAGTAATTTTCATTATAGAGGAAGCTCAGACATTGCTGCAAATGACTAGGCAACAAATTAATCTGATATCAGCAGGAAATCACACAGGGCATCACTGAAGGAAAGGTGAGGCCATGCCTTAATTTATGTTACTGACATATGTTAGTTCCAACTGGGCCTCAAACGAAACAAATCAGCATTTGTTTTGCTGGAAAACTTCTGATGAGCTCTACTGCCAACCTGCTCTTTCCACTGGCCTGTCACTAGTCCAAGAGATTTGACAATATGTGGGGTGTTAATACTGGAGATCATTTAAAACCTCTGAAGGATTATGTAGATTTACATGTGTGCTCTTTCTAATTCCACTCTGTTGACAGCTACAGATTTTCCAGCATCAAAACAGAGTGTTTTCAAGATGATGTTGCAGGTCTGGAACATCCAGGAATAACAGAACACAGCTCAATAAAAGCACCATTCACAGGGAAGTATTGCATCCTCCTTGTGACATGTCGAAGCCATCAAGCCAATGCACAGTCATTTCACGTGACTGAAATGACCAGTGAAATTCTAGGCAGTGCTTAGCCACCTTGTTAGAAACACTTTTGTCATGGTGACAAGGAAAGCACCACCAAGCAGACCTTATGGAATAAAATTCACATTAGTAAAATGGGGCATGAACCAGCATTGTGAGCTTGTAGCCCAGAAAGCCAACCGTATCCTGGGCTGCACCAAAAGAAGCATTACCAGCAGGTCCAGGGAGATGATTCTCCCCCTCTACTCCACTCTTGTGAGACCCCCGTGGAGTACTGTGTCTGGCTCTGGGGTCCTCATCAAAAAAATAACACAGATTTGTTTGAGTGGGTCCAGAGGAGGGTGACAAAAATGATCAGAGGTCTGGAGCACCTCTCCTTGTGAAGACAGGCTGAGAGAATTGGGCTTGTTCAGCCTGGAAAAGAGAATTCTCCAGGGAGACCTTATTGTGATTCTATGATATGATTTTTCTTTCTTTTCTGTGAAGACATCAGTGAAAAGCAAAAAGGCAGAAAGATGGTTACTGTACAAATTACAAAAATAAAATCTCATTGGTAAGGTGGAGACAGACTTTTACCTGGAAGCCCAATGCATGGGTCTTCCTGAAAACTTCAAAAGCTGGATTCCTGTCCTTCAGCATTGCAACTGGCATACTTCTACCTCACTTATTTGGCAGACCCCCTGTCTAGCCAGCAGCAGTGTCAGAGACCCAAAATCTGAAGCACTGGCGCAGACATGGCATGGTTCCCAGCATCTCAGCCAAGGTTTCCAGAGCTCCAAAGTTTTCTGTTTTGAAGTTATGTCTCAGGGTAAAGAACTCTCTGGTAGTGATCTGTACCTGCGAAACGGTCCACATGGCAAGGGTGCTGGAAGATTGGGAGACATGCCAGCTAGGGAAATTAATATTTCTGTGAAAAACACTCACTGCCAATCGACAAGAATGTCAATATCCTTGTAGAGATTCCCAACTCTTTGTTTGAAAACCACAATGATTTGATTTTTCTACATTCATTTTCCTTCAAGTTGCTTGGGTTTTAATAGATTTGGTCTAAAAATAAATATATAAATCACACAGAAGCCAAATGTATAAATCATGCAAAGCAGGGAATCCCTGATTTTTTGGCCAGCTCTAATTAACACGTTTCTTTTCTGTTTTCTTTTTTTTTTTCCTGTGAGAAATGCAATTCATTATTTTGTTAAAATTAGTCTCCTAGCTCTATGTTCATCTATAGTTGCCTGTGCTTTATTGTGTTCCTACTTTCACTACTCACCCCAAATAAATAATTTCATTATGGGCTCCATTAATAATGGTAGAATAAGGTTTGGTTTGTGCTAGGCACGGAGTACAGGGAAGGCATTGGGTTTTATTAATGAACAATGTAAGAATTCCTTTGCAAACTCCAGAGAATTTGTGAGCGATTATTAGAAACTCATTCACAACCACATATGAATCACTACGGTTTTTCTATACAAGAATGCTTCAGTCTGAGTAGGGTATTACACAAAATAACTGTGCCACTAGCAAACATCACCCTGCTATGCTTCGCTTTCTATCCACGTCTGCTTGCCAGACTGTTCAGTAACTGTTTCTCTCTGTCTGTGCTTAGTTATCCTGACTTCTAAAACACTTGCAGAACTCAGCCAACAAAGAATTTACATTCACTGTTGCAAATGCCTGGAATGTTATTACTTTTAATCTATTTTTGGATATCAGGTGAAATCAGTGGAAGACCCCTATGTGATATCCTTTCCTCAAGGACTCCTGAGATAAAGAAATACTTATCCTAAATCCAAAGTCCTAGAAAGTTCTGGGAAGAAGTGTCTTCATGAGCAGGGTGTCCTTGCCTGTACAACAGGAAGCAGAAGCAGTAGATGAAATAATAATTGCAGCTATGCAGACTATCTATCCCCTGTTCATCCATCTAGCCATGGGATTAAGTTAGAAACATAGCCCTTAGCTCTTGTTACAGACAGAAAACAGAGAAAAAGAAAGAAAAAGGACATCTTCTGAAGGTGACTCAGCTCTTATTCAGGCTGCATGATTATTGTTTACAGTCTTCTAGCCTCTCCACTGCTTTTGGAAAAAAACGAACCTTAAAGCAACAGTGCTCTTAATTGAGATATTTTTATGGTAAACTTACAACTTAGGCAGGAAAAATCTAGTCCTGAGTGCTGCTGGATGTACAAGATAAGTTGAATAAATAATGAAAGATTGTTTTCCATCAAGAGCTTGACATTTACAAAGTGACTGCATGACATATCATGTCAGGTATTATGAACTTTTTAAGTAAAGGCCCAAGCTGAGCACACATTCAGGAATTATACTGAAAGAGGTTTAGGTTCACTCACATTAATACATTAATTACCCATAAAAACTAGATCTTAAATTTTACTTGATTTTTTTTTCACCATCAAGAAGAATACGTTTTTACTCAAAATAACAAATAGTGTACAGTTAGTCTGTTATAATGGATCAGGATTAGGTACTTCCACAGCAAATTATTTCACCATCTAAGGAAGTTCTCAGCTCCTCAAGGGAGCACCAAGATGTCTCCTGTTCCAGTGCTGTGTGAGTATGCACCAACAAATGGATAGTCACAAGTGAGGTGCAAAATTATCCCTCGCTTCTACAGTCCCCCTTGTTCCCATCACAAGGTAATAGTAATTGCAATTATATAATTCCACTGAATTCTGCTACGGCTTTTGGTTTAGCTCCTTGCTCTAAATTTGCCTGGTTTTATTTTTTAATATTTTAAAGAATACAGTATCTATTGTCTTTTGCAAAGTACTTGGAGTTTTATTAATGATTTTGATAGCAATACTCCTTTTAAATGCTAGTCAGGCAAGCTCTTGCTTTTAGGACAAAGCCTCATGGCAATTTCAGACCTGTAGTTAGAGTCCAGAGTAAAAGCAAAAAGAAATTGAAGGGGGAAAATGTGTGACCTGCATCTGAAAATTTGAAGGTAGTATGACTTAAAGGAAGATCACTGTGTCAGGATTCCCCCCAATCAATTCCTCCCATCTCAAGGAAGTAGAAATTTGTTACTGGGACACATCAGTCATCATTTACAGAACCAGCACTGACATCCAGGAAGATTTGTGAGAGCAAAGGTGGAAGATTGTGACATTTAGGTCCTTTCCCTTCCCTTCTGCTCTTATTTACAGGTGTGGACTTTCCACCTCCGACCCAGTAGTTTGCAAAAGCATGGGAAAGTCAAGGCTGGTTTTGTCTAGCTCCATATTTTGTAATGTTTTCCTCAGCTTATAGATTGAAAGTTTTGATTTCTTTATGTCAAATTTGTTGAAATTCTGCTGATATCCCATGGATTATCTATGTGAGGGATAAAAATTTTTCATGAGTAGTTTCAAGTTTTTACAGTATTTAAACTGTAAGCAAGGGTTAAATGATCCTTTAGTCAGGAGGTTCATTAACCACAGAATTATTGTACTTCTCAACTGTGTGGTCTGATTGCAAGTCATCCTTTCAGGCAAACTGACAATATCACACACAGGCACAGGCACCACTGCACATAACAGAAACTCACTTATAAAATACTATTTCAGTCCTTCAGATTTCTGTGCCTCTGATGGAAACAGCAGCATTACATCATAGTGTGAAGCCATGTTGGGTGTAGGTGGCCAGGTGTCAGCAGGTGTGGCCTCTGTGAGAAGAGACCAGAGGCTGCCCTGTGCCCTACACAACTGGTGTCAGGCAGTTGCAGTGGGCCCACTGTAGGACATGGTTAAACCCAGCAGGCAAGCAGATGTCATCTCTGTGGAAACATATTTTAAAAAGGGCAAAAAATGATGGATAGGCAGAGGAGAAGAGAAAAAAACAACAAACTGAAAGTTAGAAGCAGAGGAAGGAACACCAAGGTGAGAGCGGAAGGAGGAGTTGCTCCATAGTGGAGCAGGTGAATATAATCATGGACAGGAGCCCCATGGATAGTTCATGCTGGTGCAGGGGAAATGTGTGAGGAGGAAGAAGCGGCAGAGACAAACATTTATGTCATGGCCCTCATTCTGCATGCCCACTATACCGCATGACATGGGTAAAGGAGAGAGGAGTAGAGGAGCGAGGTTGAGCCTGGGAAATGGAGGAGAAAAGTTATTACTTCAATGCCTGTAATTTTTATTTGCTTGTTTCTCATTACCCAAAACCATTTGAACTGGCAATAAATTATTTTTTTCAAGATAAGTCTGTTTTGCCCATGACGGTAACTGGTAGGTCATTTCCCTGTCTTTACCTCAGTTCACAAGCATTCTTATTTCTGGTTTTCTTATTCTCTCCCCTCATCCTAACAAGGTGGGGGAAGTGGCTGAGGGCCTGGGTGGGAGTTTGGCTGTTAGTAATGGTTAACCCACTACTGGAGCCAAAAGGTTTTTCAAGTACAAGATCTACTTCATCAAGGCTTGCAAAATCAGATGGAATATGCGGTGCAGAGGGTGAACTCCTTTATGCTCTGTATAATGTTGGAGAAAAAGACTGTCGTGACAAAGTAAAATCACAGCTAAGAAATCTGCAAGTGATTTCAACTTCCTTTTCTGTAACATGCTGCCAAATTTCCATCTTTGATTACTTCAGTTTCCATGCTCATAACCTCTCTGACTCTTTAACTTCACCCGGATTCTTATTTCCTTTCCGGTTCTGGATGAACACTTGCCTGTTTTTTAAGGAATTTATTTGATAAATTATTTGCCAAATGATGCTCCTACTTCATACCCTTCACTGAAGAGTTTTCTTCTTTCTTATATAATATCATAAAATAAATTATTAATTTGTCTCAAAGCCAAAAGAAGAGCCGTCATGAATTTGGAAAGGAAAATATTACATGCTTGCAAAATCATGAGATGCAGAGACAGACATAAAAACATAAATAGGGCTAAATAATCTGAACTCACTCTGAAACAACAAGCTCTTCTTTAAAAGGCAAACAAAATTAAAAATCAGCATTATCTACTTGAAATAGGGAAACAGTGTGATCTGTAACTTCTCTGGAAAATCTTCCCATACTTTTTACTCAGAACATGGAGCATGAAAGCTGACTAAAATGCTATGGCTTAAGAGAATAGAGGAACAACACACTCTAAACTAAAGCTTCTGAGCACCAATGATCTCTTTCTTTGGGTTTTTTTTCCCATGTCCTTCTAGGATCACTGTGTGCTTTCCCAAAATCATTTGCATGTTATGTCTTGGTCTACTTAAGAGTTACCATCCATAGTACGCTAAGGTATTTTTTGGTCTGTGGTTTCCCACGTTGGCATGTCTATGTATTATATTCATATAAATCTTTTGTGCCACTAACAGTTTTTGAACATAACTCAAACATCTCCAGACCGGTCAGTCTACTCTTGAACTCTCAAGTAGGTATTTGAAAAAGTCAGTGCTGATTTCTCTTTTTTTTTTTTTTTTAAACAAACTGAATGGGATGCAGAACACTTGATGATTTATTAAATGGTTCCATTGTAGTTGAAAATCTTACAGCAGCTGGCCAACAGATGCAGCATGCCCCAGCAGTCAGTACCTCAGCCTTCAATCTGTCGGATGGATTCCACTTTATTCACAACCATGCTTGTGGTTTTCAGTGGGGTGATCCCAGAAAACCCTAGCAGTTTCTTCCATTCAGCTAGTCTAATGCATTAAGGAATCCACTGGCAACTTTCTCTTAACATTGTCTAACTTCTCTGCATGAACGAGCCCTTCTTGTTTCTATATTAAGCCCCTGAAGAGGGCAAGTGTTCTTGGGTTCATTCACGATGTTCTTGGGTTTGTGTCGATTTAGAATTTATGAACTTCTTTAGTATAGTGTTCTGGGTATGGACCTTATATTTTTTCTGTTTTACATGTGCCCAGAATAAAGAGAAATGCCCCAGTGGGCAAATTATATATTCCAAATTATACTACATTTACTGGACTTGTGATTTCAGAGGAAAAAAAAAAAAGGAAAAAAAAGAAGAGAAGAGAAGAGAAGAGAAGAGAAGAGAAGAGAAAAGAAAAGAAAAGAAAAGAAAAGAAAAGAAAAGAAAAGAAAAGAAAAGAAAAGAAAAGAAAAGAAAAGAAAAGAAAAGAAAAGAGAAAAGAAAGAAAAGAAAAGAAAAGAAAAGAAAAGAAAAGGAGAAAAGAAAAGAAAAAAAAGAAAAGAAAAGAAAAGAAAAAATGAAAAGAAAAGAAAAGAAAAGAAAAGAAAAGAAAAGAAAAGAAAAGAAAAGAAAAGAAAAGAAAAGAGAAAAGAAAGAAAAGAAAAGAAAAGAAAAGAAAAGAAAAGAAAAGAAAAGAAAAGAAAAGGAGAAAAGAAAAGAAAAAAAAGAAAAGAAAAGAAAAGAAAAAATGAAAAGAAAAGAAAAGAAAAGAAAAGAAAAGAAAAGAAAAGAAAAGAAAAGAAAAGAAAAGAAAAGAAAAGAAAAGAAAAGAAAAGAAAAGGAGAAAAGAAAAGAAAAGGAGAAAAGAAAAGAAAAAAAAGAAAAGAAAAGAAAAAAAGAAAAGAAAAGAAAAGAAAAGAAAAGAAAAGAAAAGAAAAGAAAAGAAAAGAAAAGAAAAGAAAAGAAAAGAAAAGAAAAGAAAAGAAAAGAAAAGAAAAGAAAAGGAGATAGGTACTTATTTGATGTTTAGTCAGGTTGGTGTGTAATTGGGCTTTAGCAGTGTAATCTGAGAACCTGAGGAGCATGGACATAATTCTGGCTTGGACTCAAATGAAGCCTTTAATCTGGGCAGGGATACAAGCATTGCTTGCAGGAAAAAAACTTCTGCTATGTGAGTGGATTTTTCGTTGTTCATGTAGACATTGAATAATACAGACTTAAGCATGTTCCCCTTTGGTAGGTCATACTGTAGTCTTCACTATTGGCTCTACATCTTGCAGAGTTCAATGTAGAAATCATCGTTGATTATGGGGAATTTTGTTCTTTTCAGACAGAAATTGTATCAGTCATACTATGCATTGCTTTTCTCTCATGTACTGTATTTTGTCTAAAAGCATCTGGTGGTATATGGTGTCAGACACAGCTGATTGGCCTTTGAACACCGCATCTGTGCCCATATCATTTTCAAACCCAACTTCAGCAAGTTGAATGATGTTCTGTGCTCAGCCAGGACATACTTTCTCAAGTGTAATTCAGCTTGCTTGGAGAGAAGGTGGTGTTCAGCCACTGGTGACAGACAGTTTATAAATTACTTCAGTGCTTTATCTTTAAAATGATGTATTAAAGACATCGGCTTGATGGGGTTTGGCTCTGGAACATCCTTCCCTCTTTTTAGAAGTGCTGTAACACAGGCTCGTAACAATTTCTTAGGGGTTGTCTGTGTAGCTGAGCATAAGTTATACAATTGGATCAGCCAGGCATTTGTCACTGGTCCCAAACGTTATATCTGAAATAAGTCTGTACCTCAGGCAGATTCACTTGCAGTGTAATGTGAAAAGGGTACCTATGATGGGACAACCACTGGATCCAAGACTCTTCAGCTTGCCAGCCAAGAAACCTTCTCTCTTCAAAATTTACAGCTTGTAGAGGGGCAGGTGCAATTCAGGTGTCTTGGATACATATCCATTTGCCGGTCAAGAAACATTACTCACACCTGGCTATTCACATGTAAAAAAGACTGCTGAAAGAAACTGAGACTACTTGAAGCATGGATATGATCTGACTTTCCAAATGTAACTCACTAAATCTTACCAGATCATTTAGAAACTGCTGGAACTGAATCTGTTTTAAATTATTCTATTTTAAGTCTAGAAGCGATCACCAGTCTAGTCTGACACTCTGCATAAGACAGGCCAAGGAATTTCATTGAGTTCTCCAGACCACAAATCCCTTCTTAGATCCATCAAGCTTTCAAATCTTTGTCATGCAGCTGCGAAACCACAAAGTTTGTGGGATATTTCTAGGTTGTGAACTTGTGGTTTTAAATCCAGGTCTTTAGTTATTTAAGTAATAATAAGATATTTGTGTTAAGACAATGAGTTTTCTGGAAAACTTGGTTGAAGTGTGCCAAGATTGCTGGCTATGGAGAAAGGGAACGAAACCAACTATTTCCTCTAAGAACACCATTTTGATAAAATAATCCTGTGCCTGAGCTTTGAGGAATTGTTGTCACTCCGTTTTAACACACATTTCCTTTTCACTTTGTAAAACATCTTCAATAGGCATCTGATCCTGGCAGGAATATAGGTGAAATGGACTTTTGGATTCACCCAGAATGGCCTGCCACTCTCCTGCATGACAAATTGGAAATGGAACAAAAGACACGTGTATACCGCTTTACTTAAAAGTGTATTTTGAAATCTTTATTTCCCTCTAAACAGGATTAAAAAATCATAGAAGTCCAGAAATTCTAAAAAAGATAATGCCAGGTGTTTTGAGGGAAAGCTATGGGAACAGATGGCCTTACTGGAGGAGGTAAAACAAAAATTTCTAGATGCTATATTTGAAACTTGGTGAAGAAGAGCAGCTGAATCTGGAGGATGGTGCCAGCATCTACCCTCTGATTTGAGTGAAGAACTTGACAGAAGTGCAGAACCAAAGCAATAAGGCTGTATTTTTTTCTCATTTCCAAAAATCAGAGTGGAGGCTGACATCAAATTAATAACATAGCCTTCACATGAATGTTGTGTTCTGACTTCATGTGTACTACTATATGTGGCCTTGTTCCCAACTATTGTATAACTCCATAGAGCCAGCACATGTATTCTCCACTGCTGGCACCAATTATGCTTGGCATTGTATCCAAACACCCACTTTGCACCAGATCTGTCAGTATCAAAGCCACGAGGCTGGAACTTTTCCTGTGCTCTGGAATACATTGATTCAAATAACTCGTCAAAGCTGTAATTATGAATAACTGTTATATCTGCATATATATAATGGGACTAGATATCACTGGAAAGTAGAAAGTTACAATAAAGGCAATTCAACCATGGTGAAACATACCACACTATACTGTATTATAGGGTCCATTGTACAAAAGATACCCTACACCTCAGGAACTTAGGGCAGCATCCTGCTGTAGTGTTGGTCTGCAGTTGAAAAAGTTATACACCTTCTTCTCGAGTCTATATACTCTTAACAATTTATACAAATACAATAATTATGGATAATATAGGGTTTTAAACAAAATGCACACGCATTATATTCATATTTGAAAAGGGAATTCTAGACTTAGATCATCTATGAGGGAGATGATCTCATTTGAGATCTATGGGAGGGTACAAAGGGAGCAATGGCCTGATGAGACCCATTGACAATCCACACAACTAACCAACAGGACGTTAATACTTGGTCCCCATGGTGTACTTTGCCCTTTACCCAGATGTCTGAAAGTAGTCCTGATGAAAACCATGGGTCGGTTATTCAGCAGACAGCTTCACATGTGCATGTTTACCAGGGAAGATCTTAGGGCTTGGTTCTGCTAAGCTGTTACACAGCTGAACAGCCCTGTCCTTCATCCAGGGCTGCACCCTTTTCCTGCTATACAAAATAGGTCCTGTGTGAAGACTAGCATACATATCGACTACTAGTCTTCATCATGTAGCTTGTACCCCTAAATTATAACAATCATGGAGAAGCCATGAATATACATCAAGATGTTTGCTCCTGTGTCTGAAAATATCTTCCTGAAATGCTCTTAGCAGATTCAACATTTAACCATAGTAGTTACGCAAGTTATTTTGTAAATTGTTCTGTGGAGGAATGAAAGCTGTTTAAGTAAGAATTGAAAAGTACAATGAGAAATGTATTTCTGAAAATAATTTTAGGGCATTCAGTCCAGCTGTGCATCTCTTTCATTGGTTCCTACACACAAGTAGTCAATTATGTGAAATATTTAAACAAGAGACATTCTTTTCGAAACTTGTAACATCATTTACTTACAGCTCTGTTCTTTCATATTAGCTTACATTACAAAAAAATGGAAATAAAATAAATTTTACTACAGCTGTATATTCACAGTAAGTAAAAGGGGCTTGTATTGGGAAAATGGACAAACCGATGCAAGCTCTTTCAATTGCACACCTGTGGCACTGCAAGTTGTTGTTTGATTGACACAAGAGTAGCAGTCAAAATACCAGCTGGACTCTAATGTCTTGTATTACTCACCTCTCTCTTCTCTTCAAAGCTTTCCACCACCCTCCCCTTTTAAAAACTTATTGTTTCCACGAAGTTTTCTGAGTTTATTTCCTTAAATCTTGCCTCCCCCTGCTGGTTGTGCAAAACAGAATTTGTGAATGAAACCCCACTGTCCCAAAGGTAAATGGCGTGGGAGAATCGCCAGCAGCAAGAAAGAACAGTCCCAGTCCTGACCCTGGAGTTGCATGAGCAAATCTCCATATACGCAGTGGAGGATCTTGGACTTCCTCTGAGCTGCATCACTGCTTCTTCAGCAAGACCCACTGCCTATCAAACATGATACAATTGCCAGAGTGGTTTTTATTCTCTCTCTTTTTTTAGTTGTTTTTTTTTTTTGACGTGGGGGATTGGTTGAGGTATTTTTCTTTTGTTCTTGTTTTTGGGAGGGGGGTTAGTGGGTAAAACAGGTCGTGTAACAGTCTCTGTCCCACCTATCTTAGTAATTGGGTAAAGTTAGAAAAAACCACAAATGGGCAAAGCATTGTTTGTGGTTCCACATCCAACACATCTTTGCTGAATGAGTGTGTACAGTGACAGAATGCATGTACTGTAAATTGGTGCGTTTTCTAAGCTGCTAAAAATTTACTGAACAGGCAGCAGTTTATTTCTGTAAAGTCTTAAATAGCTTTAATTGCCATAGGTCTATTTATACCTATTTTCAACCATTTATTCAGCCTTTCTTTATGTTTACAGAACCAGTATAAGAACATCTAGACTGTGATGCTGAAAATGTTTTGCTAATTCA
Source organism: Porphyrio hochstetteri (assembly GCA_020800305.1). Lineage (NCBI taxonomy): Eukaryota > Metazoa > Chordata > Aves > Gruiformes > Rallidae > Porphyrio > Porphyrio hochstetteri. The sequence goes on along the minus strand of CM036905.1, from coordinate 151,937,643 downwards.
AACATATATGAACCACAGGATGTATAATTTTCAGAACTACGTCTACATGGGCTGCAATTTACATTAAATTGCTGTTTTGGTTAAATGGCACCTTAGCTACCAAGCAACTCTTTGAATAGTTGTTTCTTTAATTATTATTTAATTTTGTGGTTATGACTGGTTTTCAGTTAAAGAGGGTACTACTGACAAATTCAATTAAAGGAAAATAGAGGACTTAATGGTCCATGCTAATGATTCATTTCATACATAATATTTTATCATTTTCTGTGCAAATTTATAATGAGCGCTTAGCTTGTATTAATAAATGCTTACATTTAGTCTACATAAACTATAGAGATTAAAATACTTTGCTAATGGTATCGGTTGATAAATGCTTTTAAAACAATTAGGTTCTTACTTTAAAGTAGTTTTATCAGCACAACTTTCTATGAAAAATGCATATTTTGTCATTAACAAGGAAACACAGGTATAGGAATGTAATAACACATCCCCAAGCAATGTTTTTTTGATATTTAAACAGCTCATGATATGCATCTGCTACACTCAGGAAAACAAACTTTGAAGAATTATGGCAATCAGTTCAATATACCATCTGATTTTATAATATCACATGAAGAAGAATGAGTTTGATAAATCACCTTTGCAGGTATCTGAATTAAGAAAAAGTACTTCTGTGTTCCATGGAAGAGGCAGAAATTTTGGTTTCTAGTGTTTCTAAATACTGTGTGTAGGAGTGAAAGGGTGGGTAAGTAGCTATTACAGTCTTGGTTTTACATTTCACATCTTCACTGATGATGATATATTGCCTTCCAAAGTGAATAAAGTAATAATTTACAAATTTTAAGGATATTGTAGTGCTTTAAGATACCACACTGTTTTGGGATGATTTTGTTTTCATTGCATTTTCTTGCACTAAGAAATTAGTATACAATCATTTCCTTTAAGTAATGAATGCTATCGGTTTCAATGGTAAAACAGACATTGCAGTTGCTTCTGCAAACCACTGAGACTAGTTCTATGGGGCTTTAAAACACATTTTCAGGGTTGAGGGCACAGAGTAGCAAAAAGAAAGGAAGGGGCTGAAGATTTTTTAGACTAAAACAATAATTCGGGAACACAATTCTATGTAGAAGTCAAGGACAGCCACATTCCTAAATCACTTAATCTGTGGATATGTTGTTGTCTTCTCTGTTTAAATTTTAGGTGGTGATGCTGGTTAAGGATTGGGATGAATGGTTTACAATCAGTTTAACTTCATGACTCTTAGAAGTACAGAAATTCAGCATGACATTTAGAAGTTGCTGTCAATTCTCCTATAAAAGGTGGGGGGGATAAAAGCACACCATATTTCTTCTTTGAAGCAAAAGAGTTCTTAGATCTTTGTGTATAGAAACTCTTTATGCAGTCAATGCCAAAATCTTTGAGGTTTGTATGTCTGGAACTTCCACTGCAAAATCTGCTGATACCAAAATCTAATGTTATTTAAGCTTCTAAGGGGTAAATAATCAGATTTTAAGAATGAACATAGATCAGGATCATCAGGACCATGCATCAGTGATCTCTGCCAAATGATGCATGACAATCAGAAACTTAAGTTTGTTTTCCTTTGACAAAGACTGACAGTAACATATTTTTCAGATTCCATCAAGAACCAGTGAAGTTGCATTCTTGAAAAAAATAGGTTTTCCGCTATATACTTCAGAGCCTCACGTGTGGTCATATTAGCACATTTATCCTACAAAAATGTCATCAAAAGCAAAATGTACTTTTTGTTTAATTCAGAGGTACAAAAAAAAGAAAAAGAAAATATATTGCTCTTTGGCCATGATCTTTTTATCCCTAGATATTTCCAGAAGAAAGGAATTCAGTTTTCAAATACAAGTAAATAGATGATACTGCTCTGGCAGAGGGATTGGACTAGATGATCCCCAGAGGTCCCTTTCCACCCCTATCATTCTGTAACTCTCTGATTCTGTAAGAGCCACCAGACCAAAATGTAGAAATGGTAGGCTATACATGTGCATGTTTCTCCACGAGGTACCCACAAAGGTAGATATTTGTCAACAGGCATGCAAGGAATCCTAATAAAGTAATTCTGTATGTTGCATTGTCACCTCCTTTCATCAAATTTTAGTTCAAATTCCACCAATTTATTTCAATATGGAGTTTATGGTTTCTTGCCAAAACCTTGGCAAGACTGCCTGAGCTGATGTTAACTCTGAAACATCACCACAAGATACATGGCACCAGTAGCCCTAATTTCAGACAGCTGGCCACCCATAGCTAATAGCTGCTGACCTGCTTGTCTGTCCAGAAGCTGATCATGAGGCAGCTGGTCCCCAGTGCCAAGTTCACTGAGTGGCAGCAGAAAGGCTGGGGGTGGGTGTACCTTATTGCACCATCTCACTGTCTCCAGGGTTTAACCAATAAGCTGGACAATAATAGGAACTGAAGTTAGGAAGACTGTCATTACCCTCATGCACATCTTGAGGAAGTATTTTAATATAGATTGTTACTTACTTACCTAGTTTTTCATTTGAAGTTAGCCATGTACTGAAGGATTCCCAGATGCTTTGTAAGTAAGGAAAAAAATTACCTGTCAAGAAATTCCAGATGTTTACTGTTTAATGTTTCTAAGTCATGGAGTGTATACAGCTATCAACCTGGGACTGAGCCAAACAGGTAACAGGATTCTTAGGAACTACCCAGACCTTGCACTTAAGTGCAACACACTTGGAAGAGGGGTTACATTACATTATTATCTTAGCTATCTGGGTGGAACCCTGCTCTGCAACTGATTGCCAAATAGTGTAGGTTACTAGGAGTGCTTCTACGTGGCCTTGCTGCTGCTTCTGCTCAGTAAGGGGAGGACCACAGCACTGAGGCCCGCAGCTTCTAGCAGCAACTCCATGGAGGAGTGCTGGTAAGCACACGCACCCCTCCTACTGATACCTGTCCTGGTTCTGGCCAGGCCAGAGTTGACCTCCCCAAGCAGCCAGCCCAGGTGAGCTGAGTTAGCCAGGGCTGTTTCCTTATCACCTGACATCACTCCCCCATAAGTGGGGCTGGTTGGGGAGGAGCACTCCTGGGTGCCTCCAGGGCAGCTTGAATGCAGCTGGGGTGTCAGGTCAATCCTTGTGTACTCCTCAGTACTCTGTGTTATCACTGTGCATAAGTGAAATTTGCTGTGGGCTGTTATTGGTCCATTTTCATGGTGCTTTTGTCAGTAAACTGTCCTTACCCCAACCTGTGGAGGCTCTTTCTGTTTCTATTCCAGGAGTGAGCAAGTGGTGTGTGGTGCTCAGCTGCTGGCTGGGGCTGAACCAACCCACTACCTTTCAGTGATGATTCTCATACAAAATTGGTAGGCATTTTTCTTTCTAATATTGACCTGCACTATTGTATCTGTATTCTTGTGATCATTTTCCATCTGTTTGTGTCTATAATCATTGATGCTGCAATTATATAAGAACACAGTTGTATGTTTTGCAGCACAGTCCTCAGAAATACTCCTCAGGGTTCAGCAGTGTTTACTGCCACAGTGTCATGGATCCCCACCCTTAAATATTTCTTGATATATTTCACCAGAATGTTTTGCTGTCATTGGTAGGAGTCTTTTACACTGAATATTCATATGGTAAATACTGTGAGAAAGAATTCTTAGAGAATTCTAAGTTACCTTATAGAACATATATAAAAATGCATAGATAGCTGTAGGTCACAGCAATGTCCTCGAGGAAGATTATTTGGAAATTTGGAAAGATTAAAGGGAATTTCCTATAAAAGTCTATTTTTGCTAAAAATTTTCTGTACTAAGAAATTTCATGCTAAAAGAAAACAAACAACATATATTGCTAAAGAAAATACAAGCCTAGTAAAATTTGCTACTTTTATTGCAGAACTCTAGATGTCTGGGATTGATGTTTCTTCTTTCCTAGGAAAAATTGCTAATATGGGAAGAACACATGAATTTACTTGCAAATAATGGGAAAAAAACTACAGTACCCTCTGGATTCCAAAGCCTAGCCTGTTGGGTTATGACAGATTTCACTGATTTCACTGCTACATGACAAGGTGGTTAGCAGGGCACTTATGTCAACTCAGGTCTAGGGACAGAGGTCCAGGATTATCTCACTTTTCCTTAAACACTTCATTGGTGTGCTCAGAGAAGAAAGCAAACAAACAAATGAAAAAGAAAAAAAAGACTTTTAGCCCATCTGGAGTTTTTCTGAAGTATCCTGATTTCCTTAGTTTACAGAGGGAATCCAGGTATGGTACATTTTTTATATTTTGTGTCTGCAGTTAAATGGAAAACATGTTCTGATTATGATAATGAAAAGCATTGGGTTTAGTTCTTGAAAATGCTACTGTCTCCTGATCCTTCAGCTGTCCAACACCTTCTGTGGTGGAAAGATTATGACCTAATTTGTGCAAGGTCAACATTTAAACTGTAGTAACACCAGCTTCCTCTGACTTATTTTCTTCAAGACTGAGAATTTGTTTTACAGAAAGTCTGCCTTTATTATCATTCAAGGTAGCTATCAGGTCTATAAGATACAGTTCAATTCAGTAAAATCAAATTTTTCTTTTTTTCCAATCAGCATCCTCAAGAATGTTGATCAAGCCTGCCTGAATTCTTTGACACAGCTTGGGTCATTTTTATTCCAGAAAATTTCACTAATGATTTAATTTTTTAAACCATACAATAAAAGACAATTTCAATTATTTTAAAGTAGAAAACAGATGTTAGTGAATTTGCACGAGCTAATTAACTTTCTACAAATACCTCACTGTGAGTTCAGAAAGCTTCAATTGCAAAAATTAAACATATCAAAAGAACAGTTGAATATGCCCAAAACAAAGTAGAAGCATGTGAAATGTGAGCAACATATTAATAGTTATTCAGCAATGATTGAATTCCATTGTTTTTTTACGTGAGCTGCATTAAAAAGGACAAAGAAAAATAGGGGATATTTAATTTTTTGTGGTTTTGTGGAAAACTGCAACACCACAAAAATCCACCCAAAAACCACATGGGTCAAATATAAGGCTGAAAATAAGGTAGGAGCTCCTGTGTTTATCCCCGAGCAAACACACAGTGTCACTTTATTTAACAGCCTTTGCACTCCATGCAGTTGTCTAAGCACAAGTTCAGGGGCTGAACTGAAGGTTCAGACCTCTCCTCGTAGCTAGCAGAATTCTTCTAGAAGGTCGTGATCTTGTCCCCTCAGTTCTTTAATATATGAATCAGATTGTTGGAATAATAATGTTGAAGAAGACTGATTTGTCAGGACTTCAGGAAATGGAGTATTTCGTTTACATGATTAGTTACCAGTAGGTATTTCCTCTTAATTTTACAGATAACTTGGTACATTTTTCATTCCTTTTTCCTCCTTCAGTCGCTATTGCCTGTTGCTCCCTCAAAAGACTTACTGAACTGTTCAGGTACCTAATTTAGGTCGATTTCAGGATCTGAAATCAGGATCTCCTCCAGGAATCCAGCTTCTTGCCCTTTCCTTTGGCTGTATAGGGAATGTAGGCATTTGCTGTAGGATGGGTCCTGCACTGATGACATAAAATTTCAATTAGTTATTGTCTTGTAATTATTGTCACATGGATATGTTGGATCCAAATAATAGGATTTAGCAAGTAACTGCTTAGTTACAAGGGAAGGAAGGAAGTAAGGAAGGACAGACAAGAGTAGAAAGCTAAATTCTAGGTCTCTTGTTCAATTCTAAGAAAAGGAGACAGAGAAAAGCTTCAAATATAGGAAAGGTGTCTCCACATAGAATGACTGCAGATTATTGTCCATGTTCACTAAAGAAGCAAGAGATAATACTGAAAACTGCAATATAGAACATTGAGTTTAGACATTAGGAAAGACAAAAGAAGAAATAATCTCTGTCACTTTAAGGTCAGGGAATTAAATAAATAGACTGCCTAGGGAATTTTTGGAATCCTCATTCTGGAGGTTTTTAAAAACAGGATAGACAAACATCCGTCAGGGATGATTTAGGTACAGCTGGTCCTGCCTTGAGGTTGTAGGAGGAATTGAACAATCTTTCTATCTCCCTCCCAGCCCTATTTGCTATGAATCTGTGATAAGCGGCAATAATACTTCAAAGGTAAACCTTGAGAGGTCATTCAGGTAGGGACAGAAAAGAGAGAGTAATAGTGAGGAAAACCAATGAGGGCATCTCTTGGTTCTCCAAGTGCACCTATTTCAGGAATATTTCCAACAGAAAAAAGGTATTATTAAAGCAAATTTTATTAATATTTTGAGATGTCAGACCATAGAACCAAAGTTGGAAACGTAATATGGAAGATAGGTCAAAAGATGAATAAAATTCAGAATCCAAGTAGAGGCAAGCTACCTGTCATAGACAGGTTCTTTATTCCCACAGTGTTTTTAATTGTGTATCAGGCCAAAGAAGATAAGATTTTTACATTCATCTTTAAATGTTACAAAAAGACATCTCTTCTTTGGGTCAGTGTACTACTTAACAACTTTCAGCCAGACCCTGAGACAATTAAGATAGAGCAGATGATTATGACAATGTTAATGCAAGCATACAACAATGACATTTTTTCCCTAGGATTAATATGCAAAAGGATGTAATATTTTGCATTAAAATATACTAGCTGAGAAGCTGATGTATGTGACATACATATATGAAGCTGATTATATTTAAATACTTTATTGTAAGGCATATGCACAAAACAACAATGTTAAGACAAACACATTATTTTTTATTTTCATGAATTTTGCATGTTTAACCACAAAGAAATAATGTTGTGTTCAACATTGCAATGGAATAAAATATATTGTTACTTAAAAACAATATTTTAAAATACTTAAAACTGGTGCCATTATTTTGCTACATTTCAGCCTGTTACAGAATCTTGTTTTATTTATTTTGGGGTTTTTTTTGGTGGGAGGGAAGCAAAAGACAAATAACACAGTATCCATACAGACACTCAATCGGCAACATCATCATGAGCGTGCTTTGCATCTTTCTATCTCTAATATGAGGCCAAGCAGAAATGTACTTCTGAATCCTATTTAGATGAATGGACAACCATTTTTTTTTCTTTTTCTTTTTTTTCCAGAAGGCACCAACCACATTATTTTAAATTTTAAAATTGTTTTTTTTTAAAGTTGGCTGAATTTTACCCTTAGCTCTGACAGAAGTATTTGTGAGCACACAGACCTGAAAATCCTGCTTAATTGTATATGGAAAACACTTAAAAGTGAACTATTTGTATGAACAGCTCTATACCGCACACTTTCTGTTCCTATTTCACAGGGCCCTTATCCTGATTTAAGGGTGAAAACCAAGAACTAGCATATGTATCAACCATTTCAGATTGTTCTTCATCCATCACTGTGAATACGCCTTGGCAGTGTCACCAAATCTACAAGACCAAGTAATTCATAAACAAGATATGTGTTTTTCTTCTCATTCATGCTGTCACTTTGCTGTCCTGTTGTTTACTGTGTATGTAACTGGACTAATTTTTACGCGATGGTTTCAGAGGTGTATTAAAATGGAATTGATGTAAGTAATTTGGGTAAGACCATTGCTCGCTATCTGCTGTTGTTTTTATATTTCCCCTTAGAATACTCATTATCTGCAGTAAAGGTTTGACTTCACCATTAAACAGATCTGAAGAGTCAACAGTACCACTGGACCAGCCTTTATAATGCAAAATGCTCTCTGATTGCAGCAACCGTTTTGTTTGGCAAGAGGCTGTGGGCAAACTGATGACAGGGAAGAGGTGTAGTTTTATACCCCTAAGAAGCAAAATTGAAATGGCATAAAGACCACAAATTCTATGATATGATGAAAACACCTCCTGAGCCATTCCCAGCCAAGCTTCACATCCTGCATTTCTGCTCCAGGGATCCTGCAGCCTGTTACAGACACAATGAGGTTTGTCAGGACCCACATGCCTGGGCTGACCACCTCTGAAGGCTCTGGGGCTGCACGGAGCCACTCACACTTCTGCGTGGCTTGTGTTGGACAATGTTGTACAATCAGTTTCCAAAGGCAGTGCCGTTCAGTGCAGTCGCATGTGTGCAACCTCAAAGGGGGAAGGAAAATGGGACGAGGTAGGGGTCAGTGACAAGTGGCCATGCACGGGTAAGGGATGGGTGAAGTGGAGTGGAACAAGGGCAACAAAAATGATGGGGTTTTGTTTTCCTGTGCTCTGACAGCAACTTATGGGAGACATTCCCTCCCTCTCACACATGCACGCTGCAGAGTAAACTGCCTTTTAGCAAAAAAAAAAAAGAAGGCAGTTACAGCTGTAAAAGGCTAAGTACAGCTCAGTTACAGACCTGAGGGTAACATGTGTTTGGTGACAGAGAGTGTAAGAAGCACTGAATATACCAGCTAATTCTTCAGACATGTAATTTTCCCCACTACAGGTTTCTCTTTAATCCTGCTTGTTTATTGGTACTCAAACAGATCTAACAAAGGCCAAGCAAAAAACAGAGATACTTTGCTGCCCATGCCACAGAGAAAATACTTTGACTATTTCTATACGTGAACTAAAATCAAGAATTCAGTATTTATAACAGACCATTTCCCATGGATTATGATTATTGTTTGCTAATTACCTATGCTAAAAGGTATTAGCCAGCAAGTCATTGAAAAGCAAGAGTCAGTAGAAATCCTGGAATATGCGCAAAAGAAAGCTGGCAAACATTTACAATTGTAATGGCCCAGCACAGTTCTATTAACTGCAGCTCTGATTTATTTCCCCATCCTCCTGTTCCAAGATCTGCACCTTGTCTTTTTTCTTTAGGATGAACAAAGATCATGGAACAGATTGTAAGTGAGGCAAATTGCATGTCTGTTTATGGTTGTGTTACGCATATTCTATATATCATTTGCAAACTATTCCCCAAAGAAATGGTATCAAACTTTTGGGGAAGAGAAAGGATCTGATGACAATCTGTTTTCATTTCATTTCTTTCAGATGCTCCATGATATTTCGACTGCTTTATCTGCTTAGATTCATTTCTTGTACTTCAGCTATTGCTTTGCCATCATTGCCCATTTGTTTTCTTTTGTTCTTTTTTGCTTTAATGTTCATTAACTATATTATTTGATTTGATGATGGCATCACAATTAAAAGAAAACCAGTCCAAGTGTATTTGAACTGAATCTTACATTTGCTTTGTAAGCACTCTAGTTAAAATATAAAGGCTTCTGTATTTTTTTAAGCACACACGTTTAAAAACATAGCAGTATTCCAAAATCCCTAACTTATGCACACATTTGATCTGCAAGTTTTCGCACCAAGGTAATTTTACTTGGATGGTTTATGAAGTGATTTAACATGAATGTTTTTACTTTGTATTCTACAAAACTCAAAAAGAAAGTTCTTCCATTCTTCGCTTTTTCATCTGGGTACCATCGGCACTAAGCTGGTTTGAGCAACAGTTATTAGACAGTTTTGACTAAAAGATAACTTGAGTTAAATACCAGAATTGCCAAAGCAGCAGAAGTGCTTGGGGAAAAAAACAGAACTCCTGTGAAACAGAACTATTAAGAGTACCTGCCAAAGACAAAACTATTATCAGCACTTTGGAATACCTTTTAGCTAAACAAAATCTATCAACTTTAGTAGAATTTCCTGCCTGGATGCATTGTCCTCTGAAATGACTGTTAAAATGAGGATTTTTAAAATGTTCTTTTTAAATCAACAGTTTACAAAGCCTGTAAATCAAAGGAAAAACTCCCTCCCCAAGAAAAATACAAAACAAACAACCTTGATTTTCTCTCAGTTCCATCAGCATGCAACAGGAGCAACTCCTTTAAATCAATAGGGTGTCATCAGGCACGTACAGAGCAAAATCAAGCTCTTTAAGACAGATGTAATTAAAACATTTGATAACACCCTATCCTGTGATCTAGAAAAATTAGTGTAATGATTTTTTAAAATAACTAAAACCCAACCAAACAAAACACAAACCCAACCCCATTCTTAGCTATTTAACAAAACAAAGCTGCTAAATCCGAGACAGGGAAAACTTTCTCTCAGTCAATCAAGTTGCACTGCAGATTCATTCAGTGAGAAGTGTTAGGAAAGAAGCAATAACATTACAATGTAAGCTCAGTGTATTTATGGGTAATATTTGCTTATGCAGGTAATTAATCATCATGATTAATTATCCTAGAAAGTGAACAGAGTATTCCAGTAAACCAAGATTACTTGCCTATGGGTACAGATCTGGGAGCTGCATATGTACACATGCACTAATAAATGATAAGGATCACTGGTGAGGCAGGTTGCAGAGCTTGGGAAAAGTAGTAGTTACTAAGTGAAACCGCTTTTGGCAACTTTTGACCTTTGAGTTCTTAACCTGGAGGATATATAAACAACACAATGTTCTCTGGCAAGTTTTCCCTGATAACCTGCTGGAAAAGGGACAGAATATCCTCAAGCCATTTTACATGCACAATTTAACAATTATGTGGTCAGAGGAAGGATGATTCTGTTAAGCTGCTGGGAATGGTAGATGTTTACAGGCTTTACACATTTACAAAGGAATTTCAAAATCTAACACAGCATAATCAATATCAACTCCAATTCTTCTATACTGAGATAAATGATATTGAACACCGCACTGGGAACACACAAAACAAAACAACACACAACAGAAAGAGGAAGGAATCAGGATGCATAAAACAGATCATACAAATCAACATCGCAGCTCTGGCAATCCTGGCTTAAGGACAACAAAGATTCTCTCAGCACGGACAGTCTGAAAAATTACTTTGATCTATTTAAAGCAGCCCATTTTAAAAAGAAATGCGCTACAATTATTTCAGTTTTCTATTATAGTTCAATTAAAAAAATGAAGCCTATATCAGAAGTTATTTTTAGATAATTATTATAATTGTGAATCATGCTCAAAATGATAATAGAAATGTTTTATATTTCTACCTTTACTTGAAAAGCATATTTTAATTTCAAGTGCATGTAAGTAAAAATTTTACAAAATAAATGATTTGCAATCCACATTGCAAAAATCATAATGCAATGCACATTGAGCTGCATGTGTGCACAGAGGTTGCCCTATGAATTTTTTTGAACTGTCTGTCCTGCCAAGTTTTCCTGGTTATATTCAGGAAGCAGAGGGTAGCAGAAGCAGCACATCCCAAATTCTTCGCTGCCACAGTTTTATTTCTAATTGGTGTTTCCACACTCTCCATGCATTCATCAATCAGATGTAAATTACAGCATGCCTGATTGGGTCTCCTTCACCCTAACCATTCCCTGCTGACTGGCAGTGCTTGCCAACTGCTGCAGTGAGCAAGATGAGCAGCAGTAACAGCACCTCTACTGTTCTGGTAGGTCTTGGCTACCACCAGTAGCACAGATAACAACTGTTTGCTTAACATCTATTGAGCGTCTTGAGAACAATTGTCCTGTTGAAGAGTGCAGCTGTCACCCTTGATCAAGTAAGGGACATCACTTCCACCAGGTAACAGAAAAGAGTGGGTCCATAAATTCAACCTCTGTGGCAATTTCAGAGGAAGTCCTTCCTTTACATTGGAAACAAACACAGAAAAATGGAGCGTTTGTGTGTGTAAGAGGCACAGGAGGTGAAAGTTGCAAAAAAGTGTTTTTTCATAATACTTAAAACTAGTGCATAATCAGAGAAAGTACTTCAGAGTCTAAATAAATAAGTCAATAAGCAGAGTCTAATCTAAATAAATCAGGCGGATGGGCTATGGACCACTGAAAAGGTTTAATAAAGATACATGCTGAAATACTTACAGCCACCTACAAATGTAGTGCCCAGACATTATTCTATGGTCTCCACTGTGCTACTCTGCAGTTCTCATGCTGCATAAGCATGGATTTAGCATATTTTAAAGCTGAATGATGTTTAAAATTACCCTCAAACTGGCATTCCCCCAGCCCAGATTTCTCAATAGGCCATACCCCGTGAGCCTGCCCCAGTGAGAGTATTGCCAAGTCCCAAAGGCAGCTGAAGAGGTGCTTGTGTGAGGGACAGAGAAAGAGGGAGGGACAAAGAGGAACAGTAGGAGGAGAAGGGCAGAGAATTCATTGTTTGACCAAATGAGCAAGGTAAAGCAATCTTTTATTTTTTTCATGTTTTTTTAATTTTCAGCTGACATATACAAATTCAATGGCAGTACGGATGATAACACTGCATTTCACTGACCCTAGCAGTATTTTCAGGGAGCAGGAAGAATGGATCCTGTGGGTGTCACTCACAGAAAAGTATGAACAGTTCACAGACAATTTCATTATTGTGCTAGGCAGAAACAGGCTTTCCTTCATCTTCACAGAAAGATGTCATTTTGTTCTGTGTTTTTCTTCTACCAACATCTTGAATGCAACCCTCTGTTTTTGAGTGACTAAGATTGATGTTCCCTCATCCTTGCCTGCAAACACCGAAAGTGAGCTCATTGTTTCTGTACCCAGCACTGAGCAAAGGCACTGGGACATCCGGGAGGGAAAGGCAGTTGCTTTTACAAGACTCAGGTTTGAACATCAGGAGTGGCATCTGGAGGATAAACACATTCATCTTATGTGAGAGGCAAGTCTTCTATTTGGGGCACAGGGAGAAGTCCCTTTTAAGAATATCAGAACTTCATGGGGGTTGAAGACTTTGCCATATGTTATGTAGAAGTGCACAACCGAATTAATCTAATTTAATGATCCTCTGGCCTTTGAAAACATCTAGTGTCCATGAGTGGCTGAACAACATTCCTAACATCGTTCATACATCACAATTCAATCACTATTATATCACAAAATACATCTTTGTGTAATATTCAGCATGTTTTACAATCCAAGGAGGTGTCAATATGGGAGGAAAGAGCAAAAGTGAAGGCTATGTGTGATGCACTATGAACATATGAAGATAATCTAAGTGGAGTGGTCAACTGCTACCTGAAAAGATGGGAGAAACAGTCGACAGCTGGGACAAAGAACAGAACAATTTGTCCTGCTTCCGCTTCTGTCATTGCCCTGTGACAATACCTTCAGTAAGACTTTGCAGTCTCTGTGCCTCTGTGTCCCTACTTTCCTTTTCACCTTTTGCCTAGCCTGTCAATTAATCTGTACATTCCCCATGGGCAGAAGTTCAGGGTATACATCACACTTGCAAAACAGGAGTGTGAATATGGCTGGGATGCATTTTACCAGATGATACTTTACTAATAATAAACTCCCTGACTGCTTGTTTCATCCTCAAGGGCATTGTGTTTAAAGAGACCCTGGTTCCCTTTGCCTCCCCTTTTATCCAGTGTCAGGTTGGTTAGATTATTCCTCTGGGTCATGTAAGACCGACCCAGGTTCAGATCAGCTCATGGAGTCTGAGCAGACTGACTTTCCTCCTGTCACATCTGTAAAACCGTGACACCATATGACATTTGGAGATGGGTTTCTGAACATCCTCTGCTGGAAATGCTGTTCTCATTGATAACTGGAGCTCAGATCCCAATCAACTGCAAGGCCACCACACTGCTTTCACTGCTGCTTTTCCTCCCTGACCCAGAGGAGGGGAACAGCAGCCTGCCCAGCAGGCCAGAATTCACCTCTCCTCCTTCCAAGTTGCCTCAGGCAGCTGAGCTTTATCAGTTAAGAGAAAGCCAATGGCAGCGCTTTCCGAATATTTCTAAACATTTCTTCAGGCACAGTTACTTCACACATTTAAAACTAAATTCACAAACAGCTCTGAGTTGCCAGAAATTTAATTTCTTGAGCAAATAAATTCTTTCCACTCCCACCAAAAGAAAAAAAAAAGGAAAAAAAAAAAAAAAAAAAGAAAAAATCGCTCTGCAACTCTGCACTACTCTGTTCCATCATTTTCATAGTTTTATGGAGAGAATGACTGGATTCACCCAAAAAATCATGCTGGAAAGAGAGAACTGTCCAGGGGACAGAACACAACATTGTGAACCTAACAAGCAGGAATTATCCAACAAGACAGAAATTGGCCAAGAAAGAAACAGTCACTGTTAAGGTGTTCAGGATAACAGGTTGCTCATGCATGTGGAGAGGGAATTCAGTGTCTAAAAGAGGCAATGAAATATTCAGGCCATCAGGGCACCCAGGAGAACTGAAGCCACACCTCATCTGAAATAAAAGATGCAAACTGGGAATGACCTCAGCAACTACAGGTACAAGTGAATCCCAAGGCAAAGGGTGACCATGACCAGGATATGGTCAGGCTGCACAATGGTGAAAGAGGTTTTTATCAACAAGGTCCACAACTATGACTGAAGAGAACCACCTGACATTTGACTCTGAGAGCAAGTTGAATAGAACAATTCTACCATATTGAAGAAGGCAGATAACTGGAGCTTGAGAGAACTGAATTCTCAACTACCTGACATATCACGACAATTATAAGTCCAAGTATGCAAGAATAGCAAAAAAAAAAATTAGCAAAGAAGGAGTTCTGCATTCTAATTCATATCTTCCCACTCTGGAGCATGACAAAAATTTTGATATTAAAAATAAATAAAAGCAGAGCATGAAATGGCTTTCTAGAATAAACTGTAGTTAATAAAAGTGAAGAAAAATGCCTTCTCTACTATGTAAAACTTTCTGAAAACTAGAAGTGCACAGAATGAAATGTTTTTTGAGATATTATTGGTGAAAACAGAAAGTCACTAACACATCCATAATTGCCAAGGGGATTATTCTTCATAAAAATTTATATACTCAGGATGCCCATGTCATCACAGCCTGTTACAAGCAAGTATTTTGCTCTTCTGCAAAACACCTGCATAAATACACAACATAAGTGGCTGTAATAAAGTACTTATCTCTGAGTATGGAGAGGGCTTCTTTTTGGATATGTAAATATTTCCTTAAAAGGAAATACAATAGTAGAGTGACAAAATGTTTCCATCATGGCTCAAATTAAAAAAAATGCAGCAGTATCTTAAAAGTAATTTCCTTTGTTTCTTACTTTGCAGACCATCCTTCTGGAAGGACTCAAAGGAGAAATATGTTGGAACTCAATTACCTGTGGTAGTGAACCACCTACAGATATTTAAAAATAGCTGCCTCTCACAGAAACCTAGTGTGAACCAAGTGCTTTTTTATGTGTGCCTCTCATGTCTCATTAACATAATAAAATGCAGTGTGTACCTTTTCACACTGCTGGAAGAAGCCAAAAATGGTCAACAAACCACTAAACATAACTCTGTGGCCAGTAAGCTTTTCTCTGATCACTTACATAGTTTTCTTTGCTTTACCTTTGATGAGCAATCAAATGAAGGTCAAGCAACTACACCTCAGTCAGACACAAACATGTCTGACTTCAGTCTATCTGGGTAAAGCATCAAAAGATAAACCCTGAAAGTTGGGTGCATCCTTATGAAATTGACCCAGGTGTTTGAAAGTGAATCAGAAGCCTTGGGTATCAATAAAGATTGTTTCTGCTTGACCTCCAACTCCTGTGGAAACCACAGGGTAAAAAGGCAGTTGAGAAGTCTTCTCCAAATGTCTCAGACATTTACATAGCCAAACATTTTCTTGGCCTGACTGGCAGAGGAAGGCAGGAGTCAGCAGGCAGTATCATTAAGAGCCAGTATTTCAAATGCCTTTTTCCTCTGCTGTTCCGGTTCTGATGCTTGTCCAATATGGGACAGAAACTATTGCCTATTTTTCAAAGAAAAAAGAGGACGAGGACAAAATAGATCGACAAGCACTATTTAAAAAGAAGAAAAATTCTTATTCAGAGGATTCCTTTCTACTTCATTCTAGCAATTTCATGAGAGGTTTGCGCAGCTATAGTGAAACTTTTAACAACATCTCAAATCATATTTTAAAACCTCCTTCAATGTTCTTCCTGGGCAAATGTTTTACTAATTTCTTTTTTTGCTTGTTTGTTTGGTTTTTTTGTTCTTCACTGTTTTTTCAACAGCACTGAATAAGGTGAAGTTTAGTCTCATACTGGAACATGGTAATTTTTCTTATTGATATATTCCTGACTTCAACCAGCATGTTTTCACTAGAATTTTCCAATTGTATTTACATATTCTCACTATAATTCCTGTTGTTTCAGGGGAGCTTCTCCTCCATATTGACTTGTTAGCATCATATTTTTGGTAATAAGGTGCTCCAGTACTAAAGCTAGGAATCTTTTTTAGGATCCAGACACTTTCATACCTGCATAGGAATCTCTGATCTATATTTACAGTAGTTTTATCATTTAACAGATGTTTGGACAGTTACAGTCCCCTCTGGGACAGTACTGTGTGGTTTTGAACTACTCCAGAGTTGTTCTATGAATATTTTTCCTCACTCTTTTATAGTCTTGGGGGTCTGTAACAGATGCTAATTGCAGTTTCTTCTTTGTTTTTTGATAATCTAGTCTTACCCAAATTATTCCACTGCTGCCCTCATCATTATCGAATTGTATCTTTCTGATTTTCAAGGTTTCAAGCAGTAGATAAGACCACATTAGCTACATCTTATACACACACAGCATAGCTTAAAAGTTTCATATGTGCATATGGAGATGGTGAGAGCATTCAAGAAATAGGGGGTTTTGGCAGAGAACATCCCACACCTCCTGTCCTTTCAGAAATATGCCTTGGAATAATTAGCAGCTCCATCTCAACTTCCCAATTTGCCACAATGCTCTCAGATATTACGCTGCTGCTCCACAGTTTTCAAAGGGGCTTATCATGCTGCATGCTGATCTGTTCCCTGAATCAAACGCTTAAGACATTAATAGCATGACCTTGAAGCATATTTAAACAGTTTGTGTTATGTGAAGGTTGCCAAATCCTGCAGGTGAAGATGCCATATTATGTAATAGTGCCTGTGTTCACCATGCGTTACATGTACCCTGGGAGCGTGCCAGAATAGCCACCTTCCTTGCTATAGGAAGAATGGGAACTTTTGACAAATAGCAGCCGTAATAAAAGCTCAGGTTGTGCTCCATCTTACAGTTCAGTGGAGGCAGAAGGAAAAAACCCTATTTTGATAAAGTAGCAAATATTCCAATTCCAGAACTTAGGACTCCAGTGGAGAATGAAGAGGCAGACAATGCTATCTATTTATAGTACATTTTGCCTGAATCCCTTCTTTTGTACACAACAGCCATGGTCTTTCATGCAGAACCACTGTAGATGGACAGCTGTGTGTCTAAACATCTGTGATGAACAGAACTCAGATGGGAGCTTAAAAAAAGAGAAAACGGCATCAACATATTCATAAGTTGGTGTGGGAACAATGAAAGCACATATTGTAGGTCTGAAGGAAAAAGGCAGAATCAGCTTGTAAAAAAAAACCCATGAAATTCTCTAAGAAATTCTTTTTGCAGATGTCAGCATAAGCTTTCTGCCTGATTTAGTGTAGCAGTAAACTCAGGAAGGGGACAAAAGAAGTAGATTTGACCAACCAGAAGTTTCAAAGAAGCACCTATAAATCTAAAAATCCAAGTCTAAGCACAACTTGATCCAGAAGAACAATAACACCTCAAAAAGAAAATGAAAGGGAAAAAAAGAAAGAAAAAACCCCTAAACAGAATTAGCTCTGTCTTGCTTGTGTATAATATCAGATCAAGATCGGACTAGAGCCAAAGGCACTCAGATAATAATCTCTGAACCTTGCAAGATTCCATTAGAATCTAACTGACTTTCCACTTGTGAATAAGGTAAGTTCCATGCTTTAAAAACATAACCAAGTAAAATAAAATTTAAAATCCTGCATTACTGACCAGACATCAGCCTGAGTATCAGATTTTGTCATCCTCACTTGTACTGATGTTACCTTCATTTTCAAGTAGTTCTAATGATAGCTGGCAGGAGTGAGAGGATATGACTCGAAGCAGTTTAAGTAGTTTGTTATTAGCATGTCTCTCCTGTAGAGAATGATAATGAAGCATATAGAATGCATCTTCACCTGAATTCAATCTTTATTATTTATTTAACTGTTTAGATGGTTTCCAGACCTAATAAAAAATTCTTTACATTAAAATACATTGCTAGAGTAAGATAGGAGGTCTCTTCTCCTTCTCTTTCTTCAAAGATGATGCACAGAGCTCTAAGTAAAAAATGTTGACCCTTGTCTTTCAAGTTTCCTTCTCTCTGTTCATAAAGAGTTTCCTGAAATACCTAGTGGTATTTCTCTAGCTAGAGACTGAAAGCACATTAGGATATAATTCCTCTTATAGGTTTTTCCAACCGTCTTCAATGGGCTTGACATGTGTAAAACTGATGGGACATAGTGGACTCCAGCACAGGGATACATTTTTAAAGTATATTGCATTAAACTTCTTATGCCAGTGCATTGTAGAATTCCTGCTGCATTGGCTACCTGCTGTCTATTTTTACTGTAGTTTCTCACATGCAAGAGAATGTCACAGGTCCTGGAGTGGAAAAATCTAAAACTTTCTTACCTGGCAGTTAAGATACAATAAATTATGCTCTTTAAAACTGCATACTTCTTTTCAATAATAAAAAAACCCAAACCTTCAGTATACAAGAACTCTGTCTTATAAATGTTTGCTCGCCAAATGACCTTAAACTTCAAGAAAAAAGTCACAAAATCATTGCTCCCAACCTTTTAACTCACCATAAATGAAAAAGGGGTATCTGTGAGTTATCACAGAGTACTAACTGTGAGTTATCTGCAAACAGACTAATTTTCTGAAATATATTTGTTATTCAGAATTAATGTATAAATTTCTGTGAGTGATTCTTGGCTTGATCACCAGTATGAGAGCAGTCTATTGTAGACAAAATAATGACACTCATATATTGAGCTGCTTTGACAGGATATAGAGGTCACACATTACGTATCTAGATTCCCTAAGCAGCAATCTCAGCTCCAATGTGCGCTCCAACATTACATATTCACATCTTCCTGCCTTCTGGGATTGAGACAGTCTTGATCAATAAGAACTTTTAACTAAGAAATAATAGAGTAGTACTCCATTTCCAGGGATAGAAAAAGGAAAATCTGTCAAATGACGATAAAGAAGATACGCTGAACAATCATTCATTTATTAGCCATTACTAGGATCTAAAGTCTTTCCTTGTTCCTCATCCTCTTGCCAAATGCTGACAGGATTCAAGTTTCTCTTAGACTCTTCTGTAAATTTTCAAGGATGAAGATGTGATTCTGCCTCAAAAATTGTAGTGCTATCTTCACTGGAAAGAGATCTGAGAGGGGAAACATTTGGAATCCCATGTTTGGGAAGCCTCTGCTATGGAAAGGTCTTTAGTCAGAGGGCCTTCCTATCAGGCCTGAGCTCCAGACAGCACATCCACTCACTGCATTCTTTGGGCAGAGTTCAGCTTCCCTCTTCTCTCTTTAGAGTTAAGCTGCATCTGTCCTTGCCTAAAAAAGGGGAAAAAAACTGTCTATCCATTGATATGCATTATTTCACATCGTCCAGTCACAGCTGAAGTAGAAGAAAGCCCCAATCAGCTTGTGCTACCTGAAGCACAGAACAGAGAATGGTCTCCATCATGCAATACCAGTCCCTGCCTTGGAAATTTCTGGAATTTGACAAGACAAGACCCTGAGAACCTGATTGTCTTTGCTTTGGGCAGGAGGTTGGACTAGAGACCTCCAGAAGTCACCTCCAACCAGTAGCAAAGATTTTTGTTTTGTATTACATAGCCTCAGAAGAATAAACAGAACACTTAGTTTTAAGAGGTAGAGTCAACAAATATAGCAAATCGACAGCTGATTAACCATATCAAAACATGCCAGACTTAGAACAAACATAAATGGAAAATAAAAATTAGAAACACGTATCAAATTGCAAAACACAAAAGCAAGACATTTATTTACTGAACATCCATTGTTCCAGAATATGAAGATATCTCTCATTGATGAGATGCACTGATTTTTATTTTTTTTTGAAAGGGCAGTGATGTAGATGAATAGATTTAGGCTCAGACATATTACTAGGTCACAAGATGATGATAAACTGCTGATTTCAAGCAGCTGCTCGAAACATGTTTGTGATTCTGGAGCATATGAAGTGAGGAGGGAGTTCAACCAGCAATCAACAAGTATTAGCGCCCTTGCAAAGGAACTTGTTAGAACACTGTCTAAAGATATGTCAAGAAAGGTAAATTTTAACTAGGATTTATACCAAGAAGGTCTATTAATACAATAAGGCAATGGAGATTTAATTGTTTAAGAAACAGGATAAGTAAATTTAATCTGGAAACCACAGAGTTTCTGTATGTTTGAGAAACAGGATTCCAATGGAGATTTCCAACAGTATTGGGGATGAGGGATGTGAGGGACAAAGGAAAATTTAACTAGTCTCAAGAATGACTTTGATAACCATCTAAATCAGATCACATTATGTTCCTTTTTACGAAGACATTGAAATCAATGATCCAAGATGTCACTGTCCTATGATCCTCTGAACAAACTGCAGTCATCGGGTCCAGAAGGGATCATCTCCTCTCTTAGCTGACTATGAAAGCAGAGATTCTCTAAACATGGAATTTAATTTCAGGACTGGTGTGCAGCCCTGTGCTTGTACTGCATCTTTCAAAGAAGTGAGGAGAAAGGCAGGAAAAGCAAGCTAAGGAATAATGGATTGCATACAAGACATTAAATTTCAAATGTGCCAGAGTGGGACACTTTCAAGTATTGATAGTATTCACTGTCTCTCTGAAACACAAATTAAAAAAAATCATAATTTCTATATGATTTCTACACAGAGCAGGTCCCATAGTAGGAAATGCATATTCCTTTTGCAAAAGACACTGCTCAGAAAACCCTGTGCATTCCCTATTCTTTTTACTCTTATGCCTGCTTTAAGGAGGTGAATAGAAGTGGACGTGGAATTAAAAATGAAAACTCTTTTTAAGAAAGAAATGGAATTTTACACTCCTAATTTTTGGAATAGCTGTTCATTCATGGATAAAAGCTGAGGAAGGTCTGTTGACATTATATTTTTCTTCACAAAAAAGAACATTTCATTCTGTGCAAAGGACACACATATTCTGTAGAAATGAAAATGGTAATGGTAAGAGAGGTGAATGGAAAAACATTTAGAGCTTCTGAGGAAAATGTGAAGAATCAACCATAGTAGGTTTTGGTTTGTTTTCTTGTCGGTTTTGGATGGTTGGTTGGTTGGGTTGGTTGGTTGGTTGGTTGGGGGTTTTTTTGTGTTCTTTTTGGACATACAGTAGTCCATCTATCTGAAGTTCAGTCAGAAGAGAAAACTACAATCACCTGTAAGTTTTCTTTCATATTCCAAACTTCTCAGTTGCACTGAAGGAAGAGGAGCCCAGATAGTAAAAGATGAATTTCAATGTAGATTTTTCAAAGTTTAGCCAAAGGAAGTTCAGTTTGCTCTTCTCTCTGGTAAAAAAAAAAAAAAAAAAAAAATAAAGAGGACACTTGTGCAGCAATATTTTAGAGTAGTGGAAGAGCCATAACAAGTTAAAAAAAGAAACTTTGTACCACATCCCATAGTTTCTGTTTCTACAGCTACAAATACAGTTATTTTGGGAGGAGGTTCTCCTCCAATATCTTTGAACAGGGTTCATCTAATCTAACATCGACCATTTTTATCAAGCCTCATTATTGTAGGTTCTCTTTACAGATACAGCACAAATCATGTAATCTATTTTAAGTATTTACCGAGGATTACATGAAATATTGCATTAGACCACCAACTATTCTCCCATGACTGTAGAGTCCAGAGAGCTTGCCTAAACACAGATATTGAGATTTGGTTAAGCAAATCCTGTTTCTCATGAAACAGTAAATCAATATTACTATCCCAAAGAATCACTTCAAAGCCTAGTCTTTCATACAATATTTGCTGTCACATACTGCTCACCACCCTAGATGCTCAGTGTAGTGATTTGTTTGTTGCAGTTGCTATTGTCACATATTTTAAGTGTAATTTTTGCAGTTAAATGAGTTCAACATTGCCTCTAAGAGTCAAGTCTAAGATGTGACAGGTTTCAAGAGAGAGGCCCACAGGCATCACATCAGCATATAAAAAAACTCAACAGCAGTGATTACTGGATTTGAATGTATTTCTAATAAATAAAACCTAAAAGGTAGTATGATAAAATATCTGTTGTTAAAGTAACCTATAACTTTGATATATGAAGGGCAAGTCTGAAACATAATGAATTAGAGATCTATTTCTCTTGATCTGAAGGACAATTAAAAAAATGAAGCTGCTGACAAATAGGTGATATACAGAAACCACTTTTTAGAGGAGTCTTCAAGTTCAAATGCCCACCTTTGTTTCAGGGACCCTCAAAATTAGTCAGACTTTTGTTGAGTAAAGGGTATTTTATAACTTTATTAGTCCAAAACAGCAAAGTAAATACTCAATGAGCGTTATATATTGAATAATACATAGTAATACTTCAGATTAAATAACCATTTTGTTCAGTGATTGCATTCAGTTTCCCCAGTTGGCAATTATTGATTACAGGATATAGCCATTTGTTTCTGCTAACCACTCTGCCCTTGTAAGTGTAAACATCAAGGACAGGGCTTGCATTCTTCTGTTTTACATAGCGCTGGACTGCTATGCATGTGGTACACAAATCCATGACACAGCAGTGATATATCTTTTGTTGCAAAGCAAAAAGTTTGTATTCATGAAGTTTTTAATACTTGAGATCCCTTCTCTCTCCTCCCTGCAGGCTAACTTTTTATATAACTACCAGTGCTGTCATAAATATCTTAATTCTGGTTAATAATTATTCCTAACTGATTACATTTAATGGCAATTGTGCTTTTGTCATTTCAATGTACTTTAAGAAATAACTGGTAAGTGCTCTTTCAAATTTCTTTGAATCATCACGACAAACTTTGCTCCAAAATAGGTAGAAATAGCAGGAAAAAAGCTGAAAATGTGAATTACAGAATTTGGCTTTTAATATTTTTGGATTTTCATCTTTTCCTATAAGGAATAAAAAAATCACCCAGTTGTGATTTCCTGTGGATAACTACTTCAGTCCCAGGTGCCTAGTCATATGTTCAGACAAATATATCTTGAAGTAACAATAGACCACTACCAGTGACCCAAAACCTCTATTTATTTTTTCTTTTTTTTTTTTTTTTTTTCTCCTCATACATTTTATAATACCACAGGACAGGCCTGTAGTGTCCACTGTGGTACTTGAAATAAAGGTTGTGTGGGCATAGGAGCAGAAAAAAGCAGACAGGTGTGGGCTCAGAAAGGTTGGTAGAGAGACTCGTCACAGTGATGATCAGGCTTGCTGAAAATTGAAGGCAACCACAGACAGATACATGTGCAGGAAAGTTATGCTTTCCTTTAGCTATAGTTCAGGTTGAAAAGTGATCCTTCAACTTTTCATCTCAAGTTTTTACATGCCTCTGGTTTTGTCTAGAAAGTGTCACTATCTTTCAGTTGAAGATGCTCTCTAGCCAAGATCAGATGAGATCTTTGAGTTCTTTCCATTTTCTGCTGCTTATTATTTGGATAATTTTGCCCTTTATTTGCACCGTCTGTCTCATATCTTTAATGTGTCTGAATTGCTCTGAATTCCTAGTATGAAAGAATATCATACTTACTTTCAGATTATTTTCTGTATATCATTTTTGCTATAAAGCACAGTTTTACAGATGCAGAATAAAGTGAAAATACTACATATGATTTCTTGTTCTTGACATACAAAACCCATTCCTCAAGTCCATCTGTAATATTCTTAATAAAATGGTTATCTTTCATTTATTTTGAGTGATAGATAACCTGGTAAAAGTTTTCCATAAATAATACATTAAAAAATCATAACACATAACATCTCATTAGATGATGTTTCTAATTTTATGCCTATCTGAAATAGCATGCTGTCTCATTTTAAGTCTCTAAATACATACAAAGTGGAAAGCTTCATAAAGGTTGCATTTTTTTAACTATCAGCCAAACCTGCTTCAGAATTTTGTAATGGCAGAAATGTCATCATATTTAAATTAGCTATAAACACTGGCTGACAATAATTTATAATTTATAACAAATGCAATCATTTTAAACTATTTTTTCTCTTTAAAGTATCTGTTTAATATTTTTCCTAATATAAAATCACATTTTTTATTTGTAGTACTGATGTTGGTTAACTAATTTTTATTTGGATAATGTCTGCAGTGTGTTTAAGTGTCTACATATTTCCCTGAAATGAGGAAAATGAAACCTCATGCTGAAGAGTCCACAGTGACTTCTTGTGAATGACCACAATCATTAAAACTAGTGGAGTGATGATTATTTGTATCGGACGTTTTTCTAACCAAACTGGAATTCAGCTGATTTAAAACAAAATAATATAATCTCAGAGTTGTTCTTTGCTACCATCAGGAACCTCCGTTGTAGCTTTTCCATCAGAAAGGAAGGAGCTGTTTTCCTGGTTCAGCACGGTCTCAGCACCATTGCTGGTGCCTCTTCCACCTTCCATGTGCACACCAGTGTTCTTGATCTTTGAGGCTGACCATTTGCCACAGGTTATCACCACATCCATCTTCTGTATGACATGGCCAGGCCATCACCCTTTTTAAGTGGAGTCTCATTAGCATTGATTTTGATTGCAGTCACATCTCTGGCCTTGAGACAATGCCCTACTCATATCAAACTAGACTGTTGCTGTAAGATTCCCTCTGCTAGATTCATTACTGCTTATCCTCCCTCACCTTTGCATCCTTCCTTGGACTCATCTTTGACTACTGCATTAAATGTCAATTTATACTCTTAGAGCTCCTTACTGCCCATCCTGGGCTACTCTTTGATTTTTATTCGTTACCTCTAAGAGACAAGTGTTGGTAAATCACTGATGCAAACATCCTTTCCTCCATTTGTTAAATTTCACTGATTTTTTTCTAAGTCATTCATGTAGCCAAAAGATTTCTTTGGGTAAATATTAAAACAGATTCATTATTCAACTGCCAATTTCTCATAAAGTCATTTGTCGTAGAAATCTTGATAGGTTCACTGGGTCTACAACCTATCACAATAACTAATGTCTGACTGCTTCCTTGCACTTGGCTATTTATTTGAATCCATATCTATTGTCCTCCACATCTCCAGGGTGAGGATGGTCTTTGTGATCTCTGTGTACCACTTGGCACTTTAAGTTCTAGTTCCTTTGGCAGTATCTGAATCCAAACAACAGACATTTCCAGAGGTCAGATTTAAACCATGAGCAGCTTCATGCTGCAGTGTACCCTGTAGTTGTAGTGCTCCAAATGTCAGGATCACAGACCTGGAAGCTCTTTAGCATCCATGGATCCCGCAGTTTGAATCCAGTCTGTAGAGCACAGCCATCCTGTCCTTACTGAAGATTAACTCTTGCTATAATTAAAATGCAGAATGTAACACCGAAAACCCAAACCTCACCACAAATTGGAAATAGATCAACATACTGAACTCTCTTCCATGTGTCACTTAAATAGTTCCTGATCAGTGCAGTGCAAGCTCTATGTGCCCAGCCACCTGTTTCTTTTAAGAAGAATTTTATTTCCCCTGAAATAGACTTGACTCACAAATTTATAATCACGCAGTTTTGAATTACTTAACATAAAATTTTAATAAAACCCCCAGCATTTGCAAAGCATGTCAGCTTGAAAATAAAACTAGGTATTTCAATAACACCCAAATGCCCTATTTAACATTTTTGGAATGGAACATTTATTTCAAAATTTCTTTCCAAAGTGAAATTGCTTTTAGAGAAAATCATTAATAAGGAAATCAAAATGAAATATTTAAATTGCATTGAATAAAATAATTTGGCCCAAGATATTATGGGGAAATTTTCATCATTTTGTGAGAAAAAAAAATCTGGTTTTGCTAGATCTTTATACCTCTGCAGGATAGAAAGGAATTTTTTCCCTTCTTTTTCATTACAGAATTTTCAAGACAGTTTTCCAGCCTCTAATCTAAAATCTCATTTTTTCCCATTTTACTATACTATCATATCTTATATAAAACACAATGAGCTGGATAAATTTCCCTCAGAGGTAATGCTAGCCTCATCTAGAAATCACAAAACATTCATTCTTTATTAAGATTGATGTGACCATGTTGGGAATCTTGGTTGTTTTTAGGGGGAGAAACTGGAGGAAGCAAGCAGGTCATCAACTGAAACAGGGGAAAAATAAAAAGAAAAGGTGTTGAACACAGAATTTTGATTTTTCCTTTTACCAAAACCACAACAAACAACTCAGAAATATTTTGTTGATATTTTTTCCTACTCAAACTCAGCTGTATTCATTTGGGCCTGTGTACATACAAACTGGAGTGAAGAACTTCATTTTTGCAAAATTGCTAGAAGACACATTTTCCACATTAGCTAACCATCCTGGATTTAAAGCACCTACGTTCAGTAAAAAGGCAATTCAAATTCTCTTTTCACTTCAAGTTTTGGAAATGTTCAAGTCCCAGGAGAAGGTCTGCAAATGAGGCAGTAGATTTTTCTCAGATAAGGTGCTGATAACAACATTAATGATTAAGGCACTGTTCCAGGAGAAGAAGGAAAATGGGTCAGGAGTTACTTCTGTTTTCAGAGATTATCTCAGCAAAGAGACCTGGGTAAAAAGAGCTTCCTCCTGTTGTTTGCTCGTGAAAATATAATCCTCCCTTCTCCACATGCAGTGGCTAACACTCTTAAGCACATATGAAAACATACTTTTTTAAATAGAATTTACTCTCAAAGCGAAGAAGGGATATAAGAAACCAGTCTTATGCCTTGCAAGTTACCCAGTGAACTTTCTCCATTGCAAGATTATTTTGGGCATAGACACTCCCACTTTGGCAATTAAGAACTCCACATCTTCATTCTGGTGTGTTCAATATTCAGCATTAAAACTCTAATCTTGATATCCCCTCTGGTAGAATGATATAGTGGTACAAAATTACTGCAATGTCTATGAACTTTACTGGATTTGAAGCTTCTAGAATATACTCCTTGATTAAACTATAAATGGAGAGCAGCTAAGGAGAGATTAATTAACCCTTCATTTCTTAACAAGGAAGACATGTGAGGTGAAGCTAAACATTTTCTATTGAGAAATACATGCCAGGTGTTATCCTTCCATCTTCCAAAAGGCTAGAATTGCCATCTATGTGTCTTCCTAGGGAACTGTTTCCAAATAAAAAACAGGTATATAGAACATAGATGGGTTCTGAAAATTCATTGCAGGTTGTTTGATGGCAGTTATATGCAGGGCAAATACACAGAAAAGACTTTAACTGCCAGGCAAGAATTAATTTATATTGCATGTGAATGAAGACTCCCATTTCTGTTTCTATAAGGTTTTGAAACTTTCCCTTCAATCCAGTTCACACTGTAACTTTATTTTTTAATTAATTTTGAATTCAAGCATTTTAAGTATTAGGGTTTGCTTTCACACCAGAACAGATTCTTTTGCTCCTATTTTTGGATTTTTGTGCGAGAGCTTGAACAGGCATTAAGTTGAAATTATTATTAGACCAGAAAGATCACTTAGATGTAAGAAGTAAGATGTTAAACTGGATGGCCTTCACCCAAGAACTCTGAAGTAACTCAGATGTGAATTTGCAGGACTCTTGGCCAGGATCTGTAAACTACATTACAAAAAGCCACTGTGGCAGAAGACTGGCCAACTGCCAGTGCAACTCCCATCTCAAAAAAAGTCTCAAGAAGTCATCATGATCCTAGGAAAGACAGGCTTCCATCTCCAGTTTAAAAAAAAAAAAAAAAAAAAAAAGCCAGCTTCTTCTCAAGTCACAGAAAATGTAATATTACTGAGAATAGAGACAAACCTGTTCTATGGGAAAGAGCCCAATTTCTCTAAAGAAAATACTACCTCACTACCCCACTTCACTTCTCTGATAATGTCACTAAAAATGTGGATATACTTGTATTTTCAAAAAAGTCCTTGGTACCCAAGATTATTAAAGAAATTAAATTGTGGAAGGACTGGTAGACATGAATTTTTCTAGATCAGAAGCTGATTAAAGGATAGGAAGAAAACTACCAAGCATAGATGTTTAGGGTGGTCTCCCATTGACTGATGCTTGGGCACTTTTTTGCCCGCGTAGTCACCAGTGATCTGAAAAAAAGAGTGAATGCTAAAATCTCCAACTTTGCAGATGATACTAATTTTGGTTTTTTTTTTTTTTTTTTTAGTACTTGATTTCTGTGCAAATGCTGGCAACCTACAGAGTTCACACACACAGGAGTGGCCAGAAGGCAGCTGCTTTTTAGTGTGAAAAAAAATAAGTCAATGCATCTGGGGGAAACCAATGAGGCCCACATGACTCTGCATTCAGAATTGATGGTTACAACTCAGGAAAGCCATCTTGGGGCATCCATAAACAGTTCTCTGAAAGCATCAGTTCAAAGTGCAACAGGAGCCAAAGAAGGCAAGAGTATGACTTCAGTACTAGTGAATAGATTAAATAAGGCTTTTTTCTTTTCTAGGTTTAAAAAAAAAAGTTAACTGGCATACCTGTCAAAAATGAGGACAATCAGAAACAAATAGTAACATTTTTGGGTTTGAGAGTTTTTGGTTGTTACTATTTATGTCTGGTCTGCCTCTTAATTTAAGCTGTCTTTAATATTTAGAGTCATTCTTCTACCAAGAAGACCCTCTTTTGTCTCCCTTATGATACATATTCAGGAATACAGGCATGAGTGGTAAAAGAACTCAACACATTAAAGAGCCTTATGTGCAATGAGACCAAAAAGCTTCTTATACCCACAAATAAAATACAATCCTGAAGAATTTCAGCTCCATTCCTAAAGGGAGTAAGTAAAAAGTGGCAGGGCTGTGGCAATGCCAGTGAGGCGGTAAGAAAGCTCAGAAGGGCTGACATCAAAGTAAAAAGTGCAACAGTAATGGGGGACTCTGTTTACCTCATGGTTAAATGTAACATCAAAGCACAACTCAGTTTAGACAACAAACTTGGAACACTTAGACAAAGAATCCACAGCAGATGCTGTATTCTATTTTAGTAAAAAAGCCCTGACTCAAAAATTTAGCATCAAATAATTATGGTAAAAGAGTGACCATAACGTATTGAAACTCAGTAAATGTAATTTTTAAAAAGGCAATGAGAATTTCTTACAATGGTATTCAATATCAAACAGGAGGACAACATAAAAATTAGAGAGTTCATTAGAAAAAAGAGCACCTGAAAGGAAAATACAAATTGCAGATGTTTTATAGATATAATGTTAGAATAGATATAAAGAAAAATGAATATGATTTATTAAAATAAATGAAAATATCTTTACATGATTCCACACACAATCACAAAGAGAAAACAACAAAAAACCCAACTAAAATCTATCAAGAAAAAATTATAGCTATTTTATAGAAAACAATCAAATTACAAAGTTAATCAATTTTTCAATTATTTGAAAATGGAAGAAATGTCAAAATGAAAAAAAGTCATGAAGTCTAGAAAGTTGAGTTAAAAGTTAAGAGCAGTCAAAAAGATTTTGATAAATAGCTGCCTAACCCCCTAAAACTAGTAATAAGACCTTCTTAAACAGTTATAGGATTAAATTGGTCATCAAAATACTTTGATATGAGAGGAATGAAAAGTGGCAATTGAAGTATAAATTTTCTAAAGGATTTTTGTGAGTTTGGGGGAATTAAAGTTCACCAAACTTGGCTCCTGTAAAGGTAAAATTGGTAGAAACCAGAATTAAGCCAAACCAAGATAAAACATAATTGTATTAACACAAAATAGGAAAGGAAAGGGAAGGGAAGAAGGGGAAGGGGAAGGGGAAGGAGAAGGGGAAGGGGAAGGGGAAGGGGAAGGGGAAGGGGAACGGAAGGGGAAAGGAAAGGGGAAAGGGAAGGGGGAAGGGAAGGGTAGGGAAAAGGAAGGGGGAAAGGAAGGGAAAAAGGAAGGGGGAAGGGAAGGGAAGGGAAGGGAAGGGAAGGGAAGGGAAGGGAAGGGAAGGGAAGGGAAGGGAAGGGAAGGGAAGGGACCTTTGCAAGAGGAAATAATGCCTCTCAGAAGCTACTGGTGGTGCTGAATATGTCAGTGAGAATATTGCTTTACAGCCATCTCTGCCTCCCCAAATTTCAGTGCAGAAGAAAATTTCAGGATTATCACTGGGCACTTGACGCATTTTTGTACTTCTTGACTTCCTCTACAAAACAGGACATGAGGTGAGAGAGCTTTGTTTAGTACAGCTATTCTCATATTTTCTCATGACTGATCTTTCTTGCTGTCTCTACCAGAGCAAAATTGTGATCATGGTTGGCCGTAGCTCAATCCTTGCCCTCCCACATGAGTATAAACAATGTCATCTGCACTGATATCTGCAGCAGACAACCCTCAGGGGCTGTGTGCAATCTCTGCTGGTACCCCCTGAAGCGATTCCCGTTCTGTACAGCATTGTCAGCCACTGATAGCACCCAAACAGGGTCCAGAAAGTTGTCAAGTAACTGCTTGCTGCATCCAGTTTTACTTGCCAGAAGCCATCTCTGGCATCCATGACTGAAAAGACTATTGTGTTCACTTGATTTGGCAATACTTCAGGGACTGTTGGCAGGGAACAGTATAAGCACTTTAGTATGCTATTGAGGTCTTTTGGATTGATGCAGATCATCAGTTTCCCTGTCTTTCTAACTGCCACCATACTGCTGATCCAGTCAATTGGCCTTGCAACTTTTTTCAGCCACCTTGTTCCATGACAGTTTTAACTTTCACCTTGAGCTCTGCTTCAAGAGTGTCGGTACTGGCATTTTATATATAGCTGGTGGCACATCACCTTAACCTTACAGACCTTAAAATCTCTCATTACCCACAAACCTGATTGCTTGACCAGGGACTTTAATTCCTCTTTTAATAGTCAGAAAAGTAATATCTCAGATATGTTTTCCCCACTCTCAGTTTGTGCTGTGATGTTTTCACTTCACAATAAACACTCACATGTGCCAGTGAATAAGTTCTGCACCAGGCAATGGATTTCTGCATCCACTCTGCTACAGGAAAAAACAGAAGCTAAACCTGGTCTACCTAGCACTTCAGCCTAGGCCTTTCACAAAAGAACAGATTTAAATTTGATCCCACTGCAAGAAAAATCTCCATATTGTTTTATTTTTTACAAAATCTGCATAGTTTACCCAGTTTCACTGTGGAATTGCATTCCGTTTAGTGAAGGTTTTCCTTTGCCAGTTGCTTGTCATTTCTCATATTCAGTTTCTGAACCACATTATTTTCTTGTTACTGCCATTGCACTTACATGCTATATATTATTCAGACCAGCTTCATCACAGGTGCTCACTTTTCTCTTTTCAAGCACTTATGCAAATTAAATCACCAGTGTAATTTAGATCTCTTCACTTGCATGTATGTGGTCCAAAAATTTCCTCATTCAAGTTCCAACTACACACAGGGTGACACCACCTTGCTCTTAAGCAGGACTTTTAACGACTAGACCTCACAGTTTTCTAATGAAAGAGGTCAATATCATCATCACAGTTTTATAAGGGTGCTGTATAGGGGTGAAGTGACTTGCTCAAGGTCATCTGACAGCTTGGCGAGAGCAGAACTTCAGTCTTGAGTTCCAGTCTAGTGCTTTATCCAGCAAGAAACCCTGACTGTGCTGAAGTCTGAGGTCTCCCTGTCCTTGGCCTGTTCTATTAAAACGCTGCACTGGCATTCATATAAACCATTTACCAAGGGTAACATCCATTTGTTCTGCATCAAAAAGCAAGAGAGATTGACACATACATAATCTTTTCCTATATGTGATGGATTGATCCTTGACTTAGGATCATTTCAGTTGCCTCTTTGTAGTCTTCCCATTACAACAAGAATTTCCCAGGCTTTCTATGCAAGATGAGAATGGAAAGCTCTTATACAACCATTTCTCCCATTCTTCCCAAGTAAACTTTTTACTGCCAAGCCAAATTTGTAACACCTGCAGTGTTGAAAACAAAGGCTTCAAGGCAATCACTGTACATTTATGTGTGTTGTATGATGGTTTAAAAACACAACAATCCACACAGAATTTCTTTAAACATTTTCCAGAGAAGATTTTTGTTTTGCTTTGTTTTGTTTTGTTTTCAAAATACCAACATAGCTAATCATAGAGCATAATCCTCACATACAGGTTTACATAGAATATTGTTGGCATATTGGGACAGCAATGTCCAAGGGCTTTTTTTTTTTTTTCACCTTCCAAGGATGCAAGTACTTTTGTGTCCAGTGATGGCTTCCTGGTAGAATTACAGGAGCATGAAATAGTCCTTCCTTCTACTGAAAACCCTAATCATATTTTGCATATGGAATATACAGTGTTCTACCAACAGCATTTCCTTGATACATACATGCTGCCTGCGTCTGACAAGAACTTTACTGAAATCCTGAGGAGATGATTCTTGACCATATGGGTGGCATACAAGAATTTCAGCCTGATTCACACACTGCTTCTCTTGTTCAGGTGATATCTGAAATAGAAAAGACATGGTCCCACTGTCAGGAATGTTGTGTCACTTTGCAGCAGTCCCACTTACAGGCACACTGCCTGATTACTGGTGTTTCCAGTCTGGGCAGGCCTTTTTAAAGGTTTAAACCCAGGCCAGAAGGAAAAACCCTGTATCGATGTGGTCTCATACAACAAAAGCCTTGAAGTTTGATGCAGCTGAGGTTTAGGAAGAACTTGTTTGGTCATGTGCAAGCAGATGACAAGCCTACAAACACACACATCCAGAACTTTTCCTGAGGTGAGAAGCAGCAGCAGTGCTGCAAAGCACACGGACCTCAGCAGAATCCACACCCCAACACAGACCACAGCATGCCACCTATGTACATGTACAGGAACTGATTAATGGGCTGTCACTTTATTTGTTGACTGCTGAATTATTTATACTTATAAAGTGTTTAATAATTTAGAGCTGATATCTTAACAAATTACAGCTGAAAGTGACAAGGGGAAGGTGGCACAAGAGTCTCACTTGAGATCAATGCCCTTGTTCTCAGGGCACTTTGGAACACGATTTCTGCTGACTGTCATCAGCAAAAAAAGGAAGGGGGAAGTATGTTGATTTGGTATTACGTGTTAAATAGAGAGAACTGCATATTTCAGTAATCAAAGGAAAAAAGTTGCTTTAAACCAAAAAGAACATGAAATTACTCTGAAGAAATCTACATTTCCATATGAAATGAAAATCATTGTCTTAAAAAAAAAAGACTAAATAAAAGCTAATTACAGTGTTTGTTTTTAAAATTTTGTCTCAAAGCATTTTATCCATCTTTTCTTGCCACAAAGGATTTGGATACATATTGATTTTGACCTGCATGCCACATCTTTACAAAAAAGCTAAGTCATCTTAATACGAAGAGGTTATTTTTTACTGTATCAGGACGGAAACAGAATTACCATCTACTGGCTCTATGTAAGTTAAACTTAGAGAATGCATGAGAAAGAGAAACAGAAATTCTGATTTTTAACAAAATCGAAATGCTACCCGAGAGAAAGGCTGGCTGAGTCAAACTAGCTGAAAACAAAAAAATCCTCTATATAGGTAAAAAATATTTCACTCTGGGATGTTTTTTACTTCACAGGCATTTTTATAGAAGACAAAATACTTCAATGCAAATATCCAAAATAGTAAATTCCATTCCCTAAGCAGGAATTTCCTGGGTATTAATCCACTCTATTTCCTTTAAATACCACAAGAATGCAGTGTCTAGTAGAATCATATTTTGGTGAAACTCAAATTCTTAGCAAAGGCACGAGGCTCCTACAACAGAAATTATGCTACCTCCACTGCAGACAAATACATTTTTCAGGATAACCTCTCCAGTGGTGAGCACAGTTTCATCTTGTTACCCCAGTTCTACAGTGTCCACAATAGAAAAGTAAGCTGTGCTAGCCACTGCTGAGTTCCAGTAGCACCGTATACCCACACACAAGTTACTGTTCACCAGTGCAAGACTGACCTCTGCTTGCGTTCTGCTTTCTTCAAGCAAGCACCATATGTCTTTCCACCACAGTAGCACAGACACAGTGGCCTCAAACAGCGTAAATCACATCCAACTCTAATTCCACCCCCACACGCCCCAATATGCTTATGCACTCAGTGTCTTCTGCTGTGGTGCAGGCAGCTTGAATCCTGCAAGAAATAGTGTTACACATGCAGTAGAAACTTGGTTTCGTGGTATTTCCCAGTATTAGCTTCTTTAACAGCAATTGCTTTCTCTCTTTCTGTGATTTAATTGCTGCTTATCTCCACAGAGACTTTTCTATGCACATGCTGCCAGCTGGACTAGGATCAGTAGGTGGCCATTACTGGACATTTGGGAGCAATGACTTGAATTAAGGCCAGCTGAAACCCACCAACAATGTTTTCATCCTGCCCTCAGACACAGGCTCACCCACAGTATTTCTTCTGCAGTACTGACATTTACAAGACTACAGGCTTGGGCAGCAGACTTCAGTAAGAACAAGATCCAGTCAGTGCTTATTCTTTCCATAATACTACTAATGACTTCAGGGTAGAAACCCGCTCAGCTGCGTCAGGGACCTAACTCATATCTATATTGTAAACTGCTATTAAGGAAGCCATCCTAAATTCCCAGTAGAGAGCAAGTCTGGAACTGCTTTAGAGGGACATACTGTTCCTCAGTGTCAACCCCACACATCTAGCAGCTGTATTGCCTTGAGGCGGGCAAGTGACAAACGTCACCCTCTCTACATACCATGGAACGATTTAGTGAGAAATAAAGTTATAAAAGAAACCTGGCTTGGTTTGGTTTGGTTTTTTGTTTGTTTTATAATACATAGATTTCCTTATAGAGGTGCCATGTTCACATGAAGAGCTGTGTGGGTGACTAAAACTGCTAAAAAGTTTTTCTAGTATGTAAGTGAAAAATGCATAAAGGAAGGAGAAACTTAGCATTAATGACAAATCTCTGCTAAGAATTTATTGGTTTTAAATTCATTATCCTCAATTGTTAAAGGATGTTATCTCTTTTGATACATATTTTCCACTTCCTGGTTTTCTAATATGAACATGCTCTATTTAACTGTTCCCAGGGTACCAGAATCATATAATAATGGACAATAACTTTTTATCTTTTGATGTGGGGGATATAATACATGAAAAACAAGGATCTGTATATTTTTGAAAATGACAAAGCAAAATCGTATTGAGTTGCTGCCCTTCCAAACACTTTATACTGAGAAACACATCTCTACTATTTCTAACAGTAATTTTTTTTTTAACCCATGTTTTCTATCATTGGAGGGTGGAAAACCTATGGAAAGTGCCAGTTTTTCATGAACTGAACCATTTCCAGGATTTGACTAGGAGGCCATATATGTGATTCCTTCCATATTAAATTTGAATTATTAAAACTAGGAATGAGAGTGAATTCAGTGAAAATTATTGCTGAGGTTAAGTGTGACAAAAGTATCCAGGGCACATACAGATAGTGCAAAATGCAACATCACACCTACTAAGCCATAGACCACTAATCCATTCAAGGTCTTCAAGCCTGATCTTCAGGATCCCCACCGTGTAAGATCTCTACTATTTGGAGGGCAGTTTCACCTCCCCTCTTCCACAGCCTAGGATAGTAAATATGACCAGCAGGAAGCCTGGAACTGACAGTATCAATGACAGAGTGAAGTCTGAAAGAGCATAGCACAGAGCTTTATTGGTCACAGGAGGTAGTCAGCTATGGCATTCCTTTCCTTCACACGATGCCCTGACACCGCTTTCTTGAAGATAGCATTCAAAAATATCCCTGAAGTCTAGGCATAACAATAACATATCAATTACTTACTTACACACTCAGGAACATGAGCAGGATATTAAAAGGGAATTAGAGAAAATACTGTCTTTCAGGTAGGTTATTGTTCTGCAGAATGCAAACTCCTAAGAAATGTCTGGCGTTATTATCAGCCTGGTAGACATGATCCCCAGTCAGGAGATGGTACAGAAAGCATCCCAGACTTTGACCTCTCCCTGTATCTTTGCAGCCTGCGTTTCCCTTCCCAGTACGGCACCGTGCAAGCATTTTCACGAGTCAAAGTTCCAGCGATCATCGGCCCCAGGATGCACAGCAGAAATTTCAACTATTGTGTGAAATCCTAAACCCAAGGAAGTCAGTAGCAAGACCCTTCTTTGGGAACAGGAATTCATCCATGATGTCTTGTTAGTTCAGGCAGGTGTTGAGGATGAAGTATGCTTTTTGAGATGAATCAGTGAGCAGTGTGCT
The DNA here is from genome assembly GCA_020800305.1 of Porphyrio hochstetteri. NCBI lineage: Eukaryota > Metazoa > Chordata > Aves > Gruiformes > Rallidae > Porphyrio > Porphyrio hochstetteri. Next base: position 151,901,438 of record CM036905.1, on the reverse strand, counting down.
GCGTTCTTACACCCTCCTGTACTTGAAACAAAAATGGTGTTGCACTGCACTTCTATTACCTTGGCAGCCAATTTTCTCCTTTGTCCACTCAAATGCAAACCTCCATCCTTTACTTTTTTTTCTACCAATGCATTTTCATAGAACAACATAAAAATTGTTATTAAAAAATCAGTTCTCTGCTATCATTTGTGGTTTGTGTTCAAAAACCATGGGCATCTTCCCTCAGCTGGCCCAGACTTTCCCCAATGGTTTTGCACAAGACTTTCTGAGACTGCAGAAGACTCGCATAAAGCTTCCAACCCCCGTATAATTCCCTATGTTAGTAGTCTTTTCCGCTGATTTTTTTTTTTTTTCTGTAAAACATTATTTCACCTGCCAGAATTTCTAGACAACAGCAAGTGTCATTAAAAATTGGACTGGACAAAGCACTTCAGACCATGCTGTCAGTAACAAATCTCTCCTAGCAGAAGGGAGGACCTGATGACCTAATAGGCTTTTTCCTATTTTAAACCCTTTGGGTTTGTGATGCCTCAGTTCCCTGACTGGTCCTTGACAAATACGTGACAGATAGAACAATAAAATAAATCTTCAGTGATCATCTGCATAACATAGTCCTGCTTGTTAGATGGGAATAATGCCTTTCAAATTATGTTTAATTTAACTTGGTATGATAGGTGATGTGGCAAAGTGCTCTAAACTAGAACTTTCCATCCACAGTGTTGGTTATTATAGTAAGTAATAAGATCTCCTCTTGTAGCTTAAACAGCTAGATGAACTGAAAGGGCACTTTTTTATCTTTGAGGAGGGTCAGGGTTTGGGACTCCATAGAAATGCAATGGGGGCAGCTGGTTCCTTCCTATGGCTGGACAAAAGTGGGCTGGGGAGTGGTGAGGTGATGGCAATGAAAGGAACTTGAGGAAAAATAAGTCTTATTCTGGAAAATCTGAGAAATTATTCATAGTAATGATAAGAATTTACTCCTTTTTAAAGTTCCAGTCTGAATTTTGCATGGAAAAGGTCAGTACTGCTTCAAATTCACTGAGACTTGGTATGAATAAACCCAGCAATCCCATGTCCAGGCAAAAATCCAGCGGACCCAAAGTGGTCCCTCATATTTGTTAATAAGTATTTTCATTTGAGGTCAGAAATGAAGATTTCCACCAAAGAAGCAATCAGTTAAGTCCCAAAAAGCCTTGAATCTAGAGAAAACCATGGTGGGAGGAGTGGATTACATGAACTCAGACTAGCCAGTGTGTCCCTGCTGCCCTCTCCTGCTCTGTGTGACTGACAAGTCACACTGTTTAGGTACCAAGCTCTCCACTAGCTGTTGCTCTCTCTCCATCACTTCTAAAATGACTTTCTCTCATGATAGGGGAATTTTACTAGACTACACCAGCTAAGGAAATGATGGCATCTAGACTTCATCTGATGAAGGTGTCACATGCACAAGAGCCTATCCAATATTCCTGATTGGACATAATTAGTACCTGAGCACACATGTCAGGATTTGGCTCCAGGTTTCAGCTACAGAGCTGAGCAGTGAGAGCTTAATGAATGCAGACATTTGAGATCCTGCACATCTCTATTAAAACTGGAGCACAGAAATCCAGCTAAAATTATGTAATAACCATGGTAGCAGAGATTTCTTTTCTCTCTTCTTTGAAGCTAGAGACAAACAGACACCATATAGTACAGGGAGTTACTACGGTAATTAGCCTTTTTTTTCTGAATGCTATAGTAAACACTTTCAGAGTAAAATTCAATGCATAATCACTGCTGGTCTAAAAATGACAGCTGTTCTGGAGACCGATGTATACACCAATCTCTCCTGTAAACTATTCCGTTTCCTTTAGTTGTCTCAAGTTTGGGTTTTTTTTGCCAATCTGAGTATGACTCAGTCCTTTTATATGTGGTTTTATCTTCCAGTTTTGGCTTGAAGCTATATCTAGGCAGACTTCTTACTCTCACTTTTGTTATAATAGTAAGTGGACAATTTAGTTTAACAGCTAAGAGATCAGTCAGGCAAACGCCCAGGAGAAGATACAAAGTGGGCCACTCCAAATTCTAGCACATTATTTCAAGACTGTTGCCAAAATGTTTTTCAAGGATTAAAAAGCCCTTTCAGTATTAAAGTAAATAACGGGTACCTCACATGGCTCTGATTAGGAACAGACTGAAAATGGTCTGTGATATTACTTTAAAAAGTCAAAAGGTTTCTCCGTGATTAAATATAACAAAGAAATATCAAAAGAAGGAGGTAGGAAGAGTTTACTGCTCATCAGAAAGCCTAGTTTTAATTTCAAACATGAAAACATTTTCCTATTAATAGCAACAGAAAAAGCAGGAAAAAGCTAAAGGGAAGAAAAATGACCAAAGCTGTAGGCACATCAGAGCAGACTCTGTAGTATGAAGAGAGCATGAACCCTGAAGGAGACTTGCATTTTCTCATCATTCCATTTCCATTGCTGGGCAACGGGCATGAAGAGAAAAAAGTAGTATATTTTCCTCAAAATATCCTCCCCGGAATGCCAGGAATTGACAACACCAATGCAAAGGGAAACAATGGCTGATCTTATGGTTCTGCAGTCGTCCTCTCGCAAGCTTCACTCAGCAAAACAAACCCTTCAGGTCTCACAGTCCTTTGGGGCCATGCATTAAAATAACTCGGTTATATTCACAGTCTCTGTCCCTCCCAGACACCTTTGTAGTGGCGTCAGCATCCTCCGTAGAGGAGACCATTTTTTCATTCCTGTCCCAGCTGGAGAATAAGCGCTGCATATGAGGTTATCAAGGGGATGGGCAGTTAAAGGACGAAAAGCAACAACAATGAAGTAATGTTACCATGAAGGCACGGGCAATACCCAGGAAAACATGTAGACTGACTTTTCTTTGGTATCCTTAGTTTGTCTGTGGGCAGATTGCCACAAAGGAAAAAAAAAAAAAAAAAAGAATGAGGAGGGAAGAGAAAACCTATACTTTATTTATTATTTAAATAAACAGTTTTGTGCTGCTTCCATTTTGTGTTCAGTTTTACAACAATATGAGTCCATTTCCCCATCATTCCTTAATATCTATATTGTTTAGGACTTTACATACTGTATGATTAGTTGGCATTGGTACTGTTCAATCTGTACTAATCTGTATGCATTTATATTGTGTGAGCAGTTCTCTAATTGGTTTTCATCCAAGTAATCCCACAGAGAATAAGGTTACATGCTGAAAAGGGCTGAGGTGAGAGAGTGGTTAAAAGGGGAGTGCAAACTCTTTTCCCATCCTTATTAAGAATGCTTTGCACATCTGCATTTTCTAAAAACATTTCTAAACTCCCTCTCTGTGAATAAGCATAAAGTCTTTTCCACAGCACAGAAATGCACAGGGAGAAAACGAATCTGTTTCAGAGAACCCCACCCATATCTGCTTTATTCTTCCCATGCTGCTTTACTTCTTGGTCAGCTAAGGCTGTGAAAAGTAAATACTACAGTTTACAAAGGGGAGGGATGGGGAGCTGGGGGGGGGGGAGGTTTGGAGAGGGGAGGAATTATTAAAAACCAAATAAACCCAGAAAAGGAAATACCTGTTGGTAGAAAATACCAAAATACCAAATTTAGTTTAAGTAAACAAAAAGCGTATAGAGCAGGGAATAAAGATCTTTTCCTAAAGGTGACTAACAAAATTGAAAAAACAACAAACCCAAAACCCAACCCAAAACAAAAAGCCCAAAAGCCAGCCAGTACTTTCAAACTTAGCTGCTTAAATCCCTATCTGGCCAACTTGCTCAAGGATAGCCTAAATTCCAGATATTCCTTACCACGAAATTTCTGAAACAGTTTGACAAGTTCTGCAGGTACTCAGGGTATTTAATTTGTAAATGCTCATGATAGCAGTTGAATTTTAAGAAAATATATATTCAGTAATTTCATTTAATTGCATAGCAAGAAAGTACTTTCATATTCCTGTCTACAAAGGACATTTGTTTGGTTGAGTTTTTTAAACTGTCTTTTATATTACCAGTCATACACTTTCCAGAAAAAAATAAGGAAGAAAATTACATGGAAGTTATTCTGTTTTTCCTTAAACATAGAGAAAAATCTTAATTCTCTCCATAGAACTGAATATTTAAATTTGCAAGTACCTGTACACAGTCACTGTTTTTATCAGCTCCAGCATTAGAAATTTTTTTTTTTCACATTCAGATCAAGTTCTAGCTTTGATTATACTTATTTTTTTTTCTTTCCCTTCACAAAAAACTTAAGTCAACATACCAAAAACTGAATGTAAAACACACGTTTTATACATACCCGTGCCCACATTCTGAGCAGGCATTAGAATATTTATTTTAAAAACACTGGGCTTGCTTACCATATTCACAACTTTCAATGGCTGGATTTTAGAAGAGACTTTTTGAAATGAAAGTCTCTTGCTACTGTACATTCTTGTTAGCGAGAAAATGTAATTTCACTACTTACGGCTAAACAAAACCCTTTTTTACTGCTTGAGAAAGAGAGATTCTGAAGTCATTCTCTGCATTTTAAAATGAAGTAAAAGATAAAATTTTAGCTTTTACTCAGAGCCATGCAGATGACAATTTTTCTTCAATTAGTTATCATCCTGCCTGCACAATGAACAATAATCTGGACTTTAAAGAAATACAGTTGTCCCACTAAACTTAGCGATGATTTACACCAAAGGACAATGTAAGCCCACAGGTTCCCTCCCCCCACTCACAGATACCACCATGCTTCACTTCTGCATTATCTTCTGGTAACCATCTCTGGAATATTCTTAAAAGCTGCTAAGATGATACATTAGAATTCAGGCATGTGACAGATACAAAATTAAAGTTGACCTTCTCTGTCAGAAAAAATAAACAGTAACCATTAGCAGCTTTGTACCTCTGCATTTAACTCCCTATTTTCTGCCTCCCTAGTTTGGGTCCATTAGCTGGCTGGTGCAAAGAAGACCCCCACAACACTGACTCCCTGTGGATATATTACAATGCCTGGATATCACACTTGACGATATCCTTTCCTCCACAGACTAATTTTACATTTGAAATAATTCACTCTTGAGTTGGTCACACAGCAATAAAGTAGACAAGAGTTGCCAAAATTCCTGAAAAACTTCCCGTGTCCGTAACTCTTTCAACAACCTACATCTTGCCCTGGGAGCTGTTAAGAATTTGTATTGACATTTGCATTTTCACGTTTTTATTAGTAACTCTGAATTTCTTGCTAAGCATCATCAGTTGCAGTAGGAATATCCTTTTGTTCACCTGACAAACTATTAAAAAATGTATTTTGTGTGGAAAGTATGCACACAAATGTTCATCTTCTTTCAAAACTTCCAGAAGTTTTGTTCTTGGGTTTTTTTTTTTGGTTGGTTGGTTGGGGTTTTTTTTTGTGTGTTGCAGAGTCCAGAGAGAGGATTTCCCATCTACAAAACTTTCAGAACCTCAGGATCCTTCAGAGTAAATAATGCCTGTTAGATGACTGTCGTACTAAATTTAATGGAAATAAGCACAGGACTTTACCACCATGCCACACAAAAGCACCTACTACATAGAACTAAATGAAGGATTTATACACCACACAAAAGTGAGTTTCAAACCAAGAAATTCTGTCAAGAACTAGGACAAACATACAGAGTAAGACAGCACTCTTGTATTATTTTGACCATTTTCCAAGCATCTCAATATGATTTTGGGGCTCATCATATGAGCACATCCTGAGTCCATCTAGGTATTGATGACAAAGTAAATGTATTCCCATTTCCATTTTCTTGCAACAGCTGCAGGATTTTTCTGTTGCTGTCTGCTGGGATTTTCCCCACATTTTTCTTGTGTTCAGTAAGGCGTGGTATATATTTGAGAGAGAGAGAAACCTACCACACTAACAATTAAATACAGTCTGTATTAAATTGCTGGTGGGACAGGGCTTATTATCTTTCCCAGGACTAAAATATATACCCTGAAATCAGAAACTCTCTTGTCCTTTGACCCAGGAGCAGAGGATGATTTTAATTCTCATTCCATCTGCGCTGTGGTGCATGCCATTTCTCCTTACATTTTGATATTTTCCTGTCAAGTTCATATTTATTGTCTGCAGTGACAATATTTTAAAACTTGCTTCTGGTTTTTAATGCACACATAAATTAAAAAACCCAACCAAAACAATAAACAAACCAACAAAACCCCCCAAAACTCCAACACCACCCTTTTTTTAAATTGATGTGGTTGCTTTGAGTATATAGGAAGGAAGACATATAGGGAACATTTAAAAGTTTTCAAACAAAACCACACTTTCAAAACACAAAGCATCACTGTGCTATCCCAAGTTTGCAACCACCCTGGTATCCTTCAGGATGGGCTTTTAACTACTATCAGCACCCTGGTTTGTGTTGCTTTATCTGCCTGATTAGACATCAAACCACCTTCAGAGGCTTGCACAGAACAGATGTAGGGGGGGAAAAAAAATTGTTTCTGCCAAAAAACTCATAAGCTCAAGGGCCGTTTAACTTAGCTCAGTCACTTAGTTTATTTTGCATTAGAGGAACTTCTCATTTAATTTACCAGTCTATAATAGGTAACTTTTCAATATGAAGCTAAAGGTCACTATTATATGTAAGGAAAATTAAGCCGATGTTCTTGGTTGCCTTACAGTTCTCCTAGTTCAACTACTCCAATAAATGAACATGTACAACAAGCCGAAGGGCTTTTTATTACAAATTTAATTCATTTCTCTAGACAACTGTGAAATTTGCCATTGACATTAGTCATTACCCCAAGGCGAACTAAAAGATGATCTCAGTTAATAAATGATCCTTAACAAGGAACACTCCTATCTTCTGTGATATTGGCACAGGCACATTTTATTAATGCAGGACTAGCTTCCTGCCAGAATACTAGCATTCACGACTATTTGGTGTGCTTGTTTCCTCTTCCTGCTCCTGATATTAATAATTATGCAACAGGATAATTAGCAACACAAAGAGACAGTACTATGTGCTTGCAGCTAGATTTTCAGCACGTTAACCTTCTGGGAAATAAAGAACAGAAGCAAAGAGTCTAGCCAAATAACCAATGCAGGTTGATTTCACAGTGTGTAAAAGGCTAATTATCTGTGAAAAGTCTGACCTCAAGTAACAAAATTACACAAATGTGCAGGCATTTTATCTTAAATAAAACTCAGATGCACTAGTTCATAATGTGAGGAATCATGGTTAATAACCATCTTCCAGAACTATTTATCTATATACAGGCTTAGAAAAATAAAAAGAAATCCAAAGGGGAAATAACGGTCTCCAACAAAATCTTAACCGGTTATGCAAATACCTGCAAAGGTAGGGCAAAATAAACTCTCTCCATCCCCCAACAATTGCAACACTAAAATATATATATATATATATACCCAGTATGTGACAGAAGTAGGTTAAGTGCATTTTGTTTACTGGAGACAGGCTACAATAAAAAGCAGAAAATATTACTACTTCTTTACAGATACCATGTGTAATTCATTCTGATATAAGAATATTTATCCACTAGCAGTAATAACAAACCACAATTTTTGTCATGAAAAAAATAAATTGTATTTGCAAAAAGCAAACACATTACGGAGTGTGTAAAAATGCAATATTCCCATTTTCTAGTCAGAGTTCCAATTTATTGAAGTAACAGAGCAGAAAATGCACTGACAGCTGTTACATTTTATTGCGAATTAGTATATACGTTTTATATCCAGTGAGCAAATGCATGATACATTGTATTCCAGTAATTGCCACTGGCTTTCCAAATGGAAACTGAATGATCTTAGTGCAATTACACTCAGGAGAGTAAGTGTAACAAGCTACAGTTCTACATTATAGCTCTTTAACAATACCAAGAATTTCACTCTGTTTTAAAAAATAAAATAAAAAGGTCAGACTGTATATATATATATATATATAAAGACAGAAATATGTATTTATCCATCTACAGATTATAAAATGAGTATTTGCGCTATTCCAGCTTAGATTTGGTTAGGTATAACACAGTCTGTATGTTTCAGAAAGTTTGTCAGAGAGATGCTTAAGTTGATAGTTCAGTCATTTCTTCAGCGTCAGTAGTTTGGGGGGAGGGGGGGCAAGTGGGGAGGAGGGGGGGGAGAAGAGGGGAATGGAGAGAATGGTTGGAAACTTTGAACACATAAAAACAAAACTTCTCATTTTACATAGGAAATAAATGTTTGCTATTTCTAGCCCACTCCCTAATTTGCCGATACCCATGCATAGAAAAGAAAACATTTCCTTCAAAAGCTTTAACACATTACCTCCAGACAGGATTATTTAAAATGTTCGTTACTGTAGGTTTTTTTCTTCCCTTCCCGAGTTATCACCTGAGATAGCAACACCCTGAAGAGAGCCTGTGTGCTGAGAAATTAATATTTCAAAAGCATTAAGGGGGAGTGGGGTGCAGGAGGGTAAAACATAATTTTTTTTAATTATTATTATTATTATTATTTATTTTGATTTTTTTTTTACTAACCTTCGCAACACATTTTAAACCATTTCGTTGGGCAACCAGTCTTGTGACAGCTTCTGCACCTTCAAGCTGTAGCGTGAAGCGCTCGGTAAAGCCGGCAGTCTCCTCCCCTCTAGTGGCTACCAGCCCTCTTTGCAGCAGGCAGAGGAAGAGAAAGGCCTTTAGAGGACCACCTCAGGGCCATTTGTGTCATTTTTCTAAGCTCACAAGGGGAGGAAAAGGGAAAAAAAAAAAAAAGAAAAAAAAAAAAGAGAGACAAAAAACCCAACCCACAACAACAACAACAACCCCCCCTGCCCCCAACCCAACAGAGGCAGGCAGTCTATCACCACAGCAAATAAAATTTATCAGTCATTTAAAACAATATGTTAGTAGCGGCTACAACTTAATCAACACCAACCTGCTGACATAGATTTGCAATTTGAGCAGGTTATTAGTGATCGAATTAACAACGTGTCACAACTTGTATCTGATTTATTAAAGGGAGCTGACTAATGCAACGGGGCTACAAGCAACATGCATGGAGATATTTTTCAGGCATGCTGACTACTGTCATGCAGCCCATGAGAAAGCAGAGTTAGAAACAATCTCTCTCTGATTTTTTGTTTTGTTTCTCCTTGTTTTTTGTTTGGAGGCGCTTATAGATTATTGCATATTGGTGGTACGGTAACACATGGGGACCTGCACCACAAACCTGCACCCCAGGGAGGGGAGGACCCTGTACAAACAGGCACAGAAATATCAGTCTTACCACATATAGTGAAAGAGCTCAATGGGAGGGGCTGGCACAGGGAAGCGATGAGAAAATACAGGATACCAAGATGGGTAGTGATCTCAGCAATATAGTAGCCTAATCATTGCCAGATTCTTTTCTTTGTACTCATGACGGCAGATTTTAAGAAGACACAAGGAGAACTATGAAGTGGGGCAGCATGTCCTTTTGGAGTTTACTCAAACATCTTCCTTAAATAAGTAGTGTAACACAGTACAAAGCAAAATGTCCCTAATATTGTCCATTCGTCAGCGTTTGCAGTTCCTTTATGGGCATCGGCTAATATAGACCCAAATGTACAGAGACATCTACATGGAGCTTGGATTTAAAATTCTTTCAAAATTTGTCCCTGAGTGGGGTTTGCTTCAAACCCCACTCTTTGCTTCTATATTGAGCCCATGCACGGTCACCAATAAAAACTAAGACCTTTCACAGTTTTAGACAGAGCAATTTATTTCAGAGGAGTATTGTAAACACAGTTAAGTGTGAGCAGTGCAGCTCAGATTTGGTAGTGTATCCAAGTCCAAGGGTAACCTGACCAGATTTTGATTTGCCTCCACTTCTAATTCTGAAACAATTAGTTGCAGCCCAACTAGTGGCTTGAGAGCATTTTCATGAGAAACAAGACTTTAACATAAATCCACATAACCAAGGAAATTCAGAATTGAAGCTGTCAATTCTTAGGCCCAATAGAACGCATAAAGAGGCTTGTTAATGCTGAACTAATTGGCATTCTTGGCTTGACAGTCTCAGCAGAGAGACCAAGGAGTGAATAAGCATGGAGACTAAACTACCCTCTCGCTCACAGGTGGTCCCTCTAGGTTAGGACTAAAGCACATTTGGAGATGAAGAAGTGAAGAGAAAAATGTACACCAACAGTTCTGCTTAATTCACAAATGGAAGGTTTTAGCCTACACTAAAGGCAAGGCAACCAATTCTTAACCACTGGCTATTCTTATAGTGTCAGTTAGCCTGCAAATCAACAAAGGTTTTGATTTCCTTTTAGCAATAGTTTATGTCTGATAATTAAGGGGAAAGCCTTATGTTCTCAAGCCACCTCCATCGCTGTGTTAACTCCTATGGAAACGTATGAAAAATCCCAATCTGAAAAATGCTGTGCTCTGCAAACTGACCAACATCTTCACAGTATTATCAGACACGTACTCAGGGGAAGGACTTCACCCCTACCCTCTTGAGGTGGCCAAGTACAGACCAGGCAGTGAGCATACCTGCAGTCTCAGCCCCTCTGATGCACACAACAGCTCACCCTTTGCATCCCATGAAAAAGTTAAGTGTTTCTCTGGCAAGCATCAGGAGGTAAGGATCTGTTTTTTATGGCATGCTCAAGCCTCCGTTATTTACACATATGTCTGAAGCATTCATAAGATTATTAATGTATCATTGCCTCTGGAAGGGAGGAATAAGGGGGTAAGAGTTTATTTGCTTCAGGTAGATAGGTGCTGAGCAGTTCTCCATAGAGCACTGTAAAAGTTCCCCTATCTTGCCCATTGAAACTGTGCTGGATTAAAAGAGAAAGGTATTGAAAATAAGATGCATAATATTAACACTGAGGGTAATTAATCACTGGAACAAATTACTGAGGGCCATGGTAGATTCTCTTTAAGTGGGAGTCCTTAAATCAATATTGAATAGCTTTTTAAAAGATATGTTCTACCTCAGCTATAAGTTCAATGCAGAAATTACAGGACGAAATTCCATGACCTAGATAATACAGGAATTTAAGCTAACATACAGATTTCTAGACTTAAAAATATATTAATTTATTAGTTTTCTTAATTTTTTTTTTTTAGTTTAGTCCACAAGAAAAAGGATGTGTGCATATAAATATACTAAAAAAAAAAACCCTGGAAAAGAATGACCCATCTTGACAGAGTAGTTCTTCAGCTGTTGTAATATCAATGGAAATAAATGAGGAAACCTTGATCCTATACATCTTAAAAGTGACTACTTAAAAATGACACATCCATATCTCTTCAGATTTTTACATTTGTCAGATTTTCCTGTCTAAAGGATTCTCAGGGAAGGAATGGAAGGTGGTGACAAAGGGAGTCCCAGCTCCTGGAGCCATGTTTAGCCCCCGTGCAGTTTTAAGCAGCTTCAGGGTTGCCCTCAGTTGTGCCAGCTTGCAATCATGCCCTGTAGCTCTTATGCCATCTAACAAATAGCCAAGCCACAACACAATTCATACACCTCTATATTTGTCCCTCCAGCACTCCTCTAAGCGTCTTCCTTTAAAAGCTGGAGAGACAGAGGAGGAGGTCAACAGTAGAAAACACTCTGTGATCAGAATCATATCTACTTACTGCATCTAAAATAATTTATCTAAAACATATTATTTTAGTCTTTTAGCAACAGACGTAAAAAATACAAAGAGAGGATCTACTCCTTCTTAGATAGAAGTAGAATTCCACACTAATTTAAAAGCAGTTCTTTAACTTGGACACTTACAGACATCAACACAATCTCTCATGTGGAAGGTAGACTAAGAGATTTGCAATTCCTCCTTTTCAGAAGAGCCTGACCTACTCAAAACAGGAGAAGAAAAGTAATTCTAATTTCTTGAAGCACAAACAGCAATTCTAATGGTATTATTTTAGAATTATGACCATGATTTTCCAAACTTTTCTGGCCTTTCAGTGAAGAATCTTCAACAAAGAGATAAACAAACTGAATCCTGAAGTATTAAAAATTAAAGGTCACAGGTTTGGTCATTGACATCACTTATGCTTCTATACTTGTTTAATATAAGAAACCAAATATGTTGTTCAGTTCTCCACTATGCTAGTTGTGTGTATCAGCCTTTGTGAATTTTCACAGAGATACCTTGCCTTTGAAGAAGCATTTGGAGTAGAATTTCTGATAAAATTCGAACATTTGATAGCATATTTCATTACCTAAAAATATTGCATAGTCTAGTTGTCAGCTGCTTCTAAAACTCTGAATACCAAGTAACATTCGTCCAGCATTGTTTTGTTCTCCTGCAAAACTGAATAACTCTTCTAATAAATGAAGAATTGTTAGAAACAGGTTGTACATGGTTCAATCCATGTAAAGCCTTGTCAAATGGGGCTGTTTGAACTCAACAGTCTACCTGAATAGTTTTGCAGGCTCAAGGTCTAAACTTTCTAATTCAAGAATTTTAGGTTTACAGTTTGTTTACAGTTACTGTTATGTATGTGAATGCAACGCACATCGTTTTAACAATTTTACCCAGCAAATAACCATTTTATGCCAAGACCAATTTTTTTTCCCTCTGAAGAGAAGACAGTAATGTAGAAATAGATGCTAAATGTTGCACTCCACTGCTTCTTTGTATTACAAATCAAGCCAAATTCTACTTCCACTGTCCATGGGAGATAAAGCATTGAATTGTTTCAGGAATACCTTGGCTAATGCACACTCATTTCAGTTGAAAGCACCACAGTGGATCTGACAAAAGAAATGCAGCTTGGTAACTCTCAGAAGCCTGTTGTCCTGCCTTAACAGATATGTACCAAATCACACCTGATGCATTCCTTGGGATTTCCCTCATTTCTCACACCACTTACAAAAATTGAGGGCATTCCACATTTTCTAAGCAATAGTCCAAACGGAGCAAAAAATTTAGCAGAAGAAAACACATTTGCAGTGAGTCATCACTTCCTGTGTTATCTCTCATGGCTTGAGATAATAATGGTCTTTCCATATCCAACCAATTGGAATAGCAACAGAATCATGATGAAATGGAAAACCAAAAGTAGATTATGAACAGTGTGAAGTAAGTAGTTATGTCTTTTAATAAATTTAAAATATACTACCCCTTTAATTCTGAGGAACTGTCTCTCTCAGAATCTAATGAGCCAAACAAGTTGTTTCCTTCATTATCCCCTTAGATGTCTTTCTAGGTATGAGTCCTGCTCCTGAGAAGACCAGCTGGTCAAAAGAGGATGCACACCCAGCAGCAACAGAAAAGAGCAGATCCATTTTCAGCTGCTCAGCAGACCAAATCATAAGCCACTGGAAATGGAGACTGCTTATTGCTATTGTGCTTGTCTGAGTAGGGACTTCAGGATGTTCTGTGTTTTTAACAATACACACAAAGAAATGGATCAAGTCCTAGTTATTGCTCATGGGCAAAAGAGGAACATATTTAAGATTTTTCTGCAGATGAACGCGGGGGAGGCCAAGAAAAATATAATATAGCCCTACAGATGCATAGCAAGTAATCCTTTTTCCCATATTGCAGTATCATATGTGAGGGAACACATTTGCTCCAGGATTGCCAGTTCACAGAAGGATCAATGCACAGACAGGTTCGTAGAACCCCGTGTGAACCGACAGAGCTTTCCAAATTCAGGGCAGATGAAAGGGAGCAAATGATCTGCACGGTGCCAAATTGTATATGGTGCTATAGATAGCTGATCAATGCCAGCCGTGTAGCAGACCCTTGCTCTGACAATTTGAAGGTCTGCTCAGGTGACTACAAACAGTAGAAGCAAAGAGAGAACACACGGAGCACAGCGTGGGCGTTATAACTAGAGTGCTGTAAATTAGAAAGGCACACATTTGTAATTGGCATTGCTGACAAAGAAGTGGCACTAAAGTTACAGATGGAGTCAGAGCTGATGCTGGAACGAGCAGCCTAAATAGCTTGTCACTCTGAGCTCATTAAGAAGTAAAATGCAGATCAGGGAACAGCTAAGCAGCTGGGTCAGGTTGTTCATTGGCTAATTTAGTCTAAACAAGAAAGAGGGAAGGCATGAAACATGTTCTGGAAGAGTGTAAAAGAAAGCAAGGAACCAGAAGGGTAGGGGTGGCCAACCACTTGCTGCAAGCTGAAACACAGCTTAAGAGAAAACACTAAAGCCAAAGGAAAAAAAAAACCCTTGAAAAACAAAACTCCAAACTTAAATCAACCTTCGCCTTCTCTTCTTTTTTTTGATATTTCACTAAATAAACAAAATGCAAAAAATTGGGGTTTCAGCTGTCTCAAAAAATCATTGGAATCCAAGAATCAAGTAATCAGCAGCACACATGCCAGTCAAGCATACAGCTATCCACGGCTGAAGACCGACACTGACATATTCATACATATGTATGAGCGTCAGTATTTGCATGTCAGCGCTAAGCATGTAACAATGCAGGTACTTGGGTTAGAAAATTTGGCAAAAAAACCCCTCTCTCTTTTCAGAACTGAAGCCAGACCTGCCACCGCTGCAGTCAGAAGGCCTGAAAGCGAGACAGTGCAGAGCCCTCTTCTCCCCAAATTATGAACCACCCGCTCACCTTGTAAAATCAGAGGCTTGCAATCAGGATCTCCCAACAACCATGCTTGAACCCAGGACTCTCCAGGCTCAAAAGGCTACCGGGAAACCTCCACAGACCCACCTAGGCTGCACATTTACAACAGATCCCCTCCCGGGCTCGCTTGCGTGTTGCAGTCCCATTTTGTAGGTGCTCCTTTTTCTGTAAAGGCTGCGTGGAATCAGCGTGTAACAGAGGGGAAGGCTGGTACAACAATGTTAACTAACTCTTCTTTGTAAATAAAGGCGTAAAATCTGCTCCACACACAATCTTTATTTAGGTAAATTTCATAGCCGATAATCAGATCTTCTATGAGAGAGAAGGAAACAAATGAGCTAGAAATTCGTGATCTGTGATATTTAGAAACCATCATCAGTCAACGCCAAGATGTTTTTTATGCATGGGCATGTAGGTATGGGGATTGAAAGGGGCTCTTCTGTGATATTTACATCTTGTGCAATACATTATCATACCCCCAAAACAAGTTTTGTGAAAGGTTATGACTTTTAAGCAATATTATAGCCTATGAGTGTGGCAAGCAAAGGAGAGCAGGTGAAGGAGAAGACACCAGAACCTTTGTCTGTGTATCATATTCTGGCTTTGTGCAGAGCTCCCAGGGTCCCCAGGCATTGCAGAAGATACATAAAATCATCAGGGCAAACCCCCCAATTGTCTACAAAAGACATGATCCTGGCAAATTGCTGTGAGACCACCTGTGCAGAAGTCTCCTACTCCAGGTCTTCTTTCTGGAGATTTTAGTGTCCTTTCCAGTGTTACCAGTCTCCCTGAATTTTTCTTTGTCGTTTTCCACCCCTTTGTTTGATCTACAGTGAATAAATGTGTCAGTGCTGCTAGAAAGGCAAGCTGTTTTTTAGATTTAACAGAAAAGGAGCTAAAAGTTGAGAGCTTTCTCTGTGAGGGAACTGCTATAATGTTCTATTATCCCTGCAGGGATGGAGAGAAATTCTTGTAAATATTACTTATTTAACAGAATATTCTTAAACAACGTATCAAAGTACTTAGTGAAATCATATGAACAAATCATAAGAGACTGGTGAATTGAAATGATTAAGGCTCGTTTAATTTCTTGAAACCAGGACATTTCCCCAACATCATAATATGGATTTGGGTTACATAGTCTTGAAATAACTGCTGGATCAATTTTCTGTCATGTCTGTTGATGTAGTACATAGCTGGCAGATACAAATTCAGCTCTCTGAGTAGAGCATACCTTCTATTTTCCTTTTCCCCCCTGTTTTCTTTTTATAATATATTTCTTAAAATAAATTTCTCTCTGTTAATGTTTCTGTTCAGATAATTATATTGATATATTAAAATGTCATTATTCTCCAGACAAAAACTTTACACAATTGTTTCCGACTCTCTGTATGTTCCTTTCAAGACATATAGACTACATTACAGTTTTACTATTCATATTCTTTTTAATATAGGGCTAAAGCCTAAAATAAAGTAGACTTGAAAAATTTCTATAGAATCTGAAAAGACAGGGGAAAGACAATATGTCTCATTCATGGTGGCAGAATGAGGTTGGTTCGATAATTATTGAAGAAAGAGCTTCCTAGGACAAGTAGCTCCACTACAAATAGCACAGAGCAACTGAGACTGCAAACAGTGGGTGTCCTCAGGGGGTAAGGTGTCATGCTGGGAGGTGCAATAGCAGAATCAGATTTACTGTTACTGAGCAGTGATATTCAAACCCTAACAAGAACACAAGGACAGGGTGATTTGGTGGGTGGAAAATGGAGCTGAAAATTAATAGTCATAGAATCTTAGAAGGTTTTGGGTTGGAAGGGGTTGGAAAGGGCCTAAAAAGTCATCTAGTTCCACTTCCCCTGCCATGGGCAGAGGCATCTTCTATTAGACCAGATTGCTCAAAGCCCCATCCAACCTCGTTTTGAACACTGCCAGGAAGCAGGCAATATAGTTCTGGACAATACGTTTTTCCTGACATGCACTTAAGTTTAAATCCTTCTCCTCTTCTGCCAAAGATCCAGGAGATTCTTAAGGGGAAAAAAAAAGTAGTTTTTATTACTGATTGTTTATTGTCCAGAATTTTCTTTTGGTAGTCCATTCCTGACCTAGGCACCCCCCTTCTCCAAACAGGTATCCCAGATTAGCAGGCACTTAAAAAAATGAAGCAAATTTAAATGGAGATGTTAATGCTTGGTGTTCTCACAGAAGCCTTGAAAAGAGCTACATATCTGTAGGATGTTCAGAGACAACTGAATGGAAAGTGCTCTAGAAATGCAGATTATTGTTGGTATTATGAACCAATATAATTTGCATTTTCTTCAGTATTATTCACTTTTTGTGCTATTTGCTCATATTTATGACTTTTGTATATTTATATGCATCAAAAATTAATAATAAGATTTATTAAAGAGACGACAATGCTATAATTGCTCCAATTGGAAAATCAGCACAACAACTTCACAGACAACAAAGCAATATGTTGAATTTATGAACTCTGCCTCACTTATTTACATTTAGCACACAGAAAATATTTGAACCATTTAGTTGATGGATTGGAAGCATATTAGGTTAATTAAACCTACCTTGTAAGTATCCTTTTCAGAGTTTAAATACTTCTCCTATTGTTTGTACTTAGAAGAATATATGTGTTCTAGAAAAACTTGTATGTTATTACACCTCAATTCAGCAAAAACAGTATTTCTAATTTCAGTAACATCTCTCACAGCCTTTCAAGTAGGTCTGAACTGTACTTGAAAGTTTTACTGTTTATTGTGACAGGGGTGTTATTTTTCTTTTTGGAGTTTAATTTAAAAGCTTCAGTGACCCTTCCTCCACTCCTTCCCCTTTGATTTCTCCATTAGAAAGCAGGATTTACAAAGAGAATTTCTGCTAATATAATGATTTTCTTTCTCAACCTGTGGAGTTTAAAATAACAAAGATAACCACTTCAGTCTCATATTGGCCAGGGTACCTCACTTAGATTATTATTATTTGTTTTGTTTTACTAAACACCTTGCACCCTGTCTTGCTGCTCATGCAGAGGTCTAGGGTGGTGTGAGTGCTGTACCAAGCACCCTGGGTTTTGCTCCACCGTGCCTTGCAGAACACAGGCTAGAGAAGCCATCCAGGAATGATGAAAATTATGACTTTGAGCAAAAAGCCTTCAAGTCATGAAGTCTGCATCACACGTAAAGGTGCAGAGTGATGCAAACAGCTGCTAAAGAGGGGTTCAGGTTCAGGAGAAAGTAAGCAGCAATTTTTGTTACTCTCTTTTTTAACATTTCCGTAGCTTGCTGACAGCTTTAATGTGTAGTCAGACACCTTGGCAGCTTAATACTGAATAGATTGGTTCCAGTTTCCTGAAATCATACGTGCTTTTTGTGGTTGTAGTCTGCATCCAGACAAAATTTCCCTATCTGAAAGGTCTGCCCTTAAAGATGTGACTTGTAAACTTCAGTGTATCCCAGGCATGAATCAAGCTCATTGCTGCTACATTTATCTCTTCAGAACCATGACAACATTTTAATGGAATTAATCTTTAATAGAATTAAGTGTTTGTGGATTGCCTGACTTTATTTTATAGAAAGAAACCAATGGAAATCTATCTCAATAGATCATATTAACCTACAAATCTATGATGCTAGATCAGTTTCAGGCTAGAAAACCAAACTGAAATCTGTACATTCCTAATCAGAGAAATTATATCTGGCAGTTCAATTATATGTGCAATTACTCATACTTCAATCATGGGAGATACAAAAATTCAGTGTTTCATGCTAACTCTGTAAAAAGGAAATGCATATTTATGAAAAAATATTTTTATCTTTTATTTTTCTTAAAGAAATTTCTTGAGGGGTAAAATCCTAAACAAGAGAACGGTAAAAAGCTTGTACAATCCCTCATCTGAACACAATTTTTATAAGTCCTATGTAGTATTTTTACAAAGATATTCACTAGTTTTTGTCACATATGTGGCCACAGTGATTAGTGAGTTGTGTAAGAAACGTTTAGGTACTGTAACAATATATGAGAAAACATCCAACTTGCCCCAAAATGCTCCAAGTATAATTAAATGATAATTGCTTAAATGACTTTTTGAGATCAGCAGCACTGATGTTTAAGAAGCAAGGCCACCAGTTATAGCTTAGCTATGTGTCTTCTACTCTGTTCCCACACTTACCTGTCTTCCAGAAAAAAACCTGTATTCAGAACAAAATATGTTCTAATCTGTTCTTGCAGAAGCAAAAGCCATAAGAGGTCTTTCAGTTTCTCCTCCCCAAATAATTCTTCCCTTACATCTGGCCAAAAGCTCCCATGGTAGGAAGTTGAAGGAAGAAAGTCAGCCTATGCTGAGGTCCCTCCAAACCCCATGATCAAACACGATCAGTTTGTCTATTCCCCACTGAGATAATAATTGTCTCCTTCTAGAAGGAATAGCAGTCTCAGCTGGGAAGGTTGTAGTTCAAATACTTGTTAGAGCACAGAATGGAGGGTTGTCACAACCGTTTAAAAATATGTTTCAGTTTCCTCCTTTCTTCAAAAATTAGATGGCAAAAATCAAACATTTAAAGTTAGGAAACTCCAGATATGCTGACATATATCAGGGCTTATGAACAATTGTGTGCTCTTTTCCAACTGGGAGCCTGATTCATTCATTCACCCTCATTCATTCAGGATGAATGTGTAAGCAAGTATGCACAATAATTTTAAGGGTATGTCTATAGTGAACAATACTGTTTTGTGAAAAGACACCCAGCTGGCTCTGAAACTAGAAACAATCACAATATGAAAGTGAAGTGACCTAATTAGTCCCAGTGCAAATACCATATTCATACAGCTATACTGCTTCCTATAGATGAGCTAGTATACCTGTGTGGCGTAGCACTGTGGCATAAGCATATCCTCTCTTTTGGGACTAGTTTGAATAACCTTATGTGAAGTGTATGTGGATGTGCCCTACATTTCTCAATTATCCCAAGTTCTTAATTATCTTCAAGTGCTTGCTATCGGAACTCAACATTTTTAAAGAAGAGTTTATCAGTAGGTAATTAATATATCTTTATCTGTAGGCAATTAATATACCCTTAAGATATTCAAGAAGAATAGTGATTTTCAGCAGCCAAGAAAAATAATTTGCTTTTTCAGAAGATGGGCGTGACTCACTCTTTCTAAAAATAAGATCTCTGAAAAGCTGTCAAGACCATACCTGAATATTTGCTTGTGAGACTCACTGCAAGCCTGGAAGGAAACTCAAGAGAATTTTTCTCCTCTTGGAAAGAAAGGGAAAGTAGACCTCTCCTATTCATCTTCTCTATCACTCTTCCTTTTTTCTTTCTTTTTATATTTATTTTAGACTGTTTCTTTTGAGGTTTAGACTTTAAACAGTAGCATAAAAATAATAAAACGTTAGAAAGAAATGTTCTGTGTATTTCCAGGTTAGCTGGAAGCAGGAAAGGAGACTATTGTGACATGTACCTTGTTTCTAGAAAATTATGAGGTAGTAGCAAGGAAGAAAATAGCCTACAATATGAGTAGCTACTCCTAGTTAGGTCATTTTTTTGTACAGCCTTGAATGTAATTTCAGTTGCATGAAGAATTTTTGAGTTCAACACCAGGAAACAAGAAAATTAAGTAGGGTAAATCTAGGGTAGATGATATCAAACCCCCATCATTTAATACATCACCCCATTTATTTACAGGCTATTTAAACTGGTACCCTTCACAGAAAGCAAAGAGGAGTTAAGTGAACCATTCTGATTTAGTATAACTGAAGAGCTAATATTTTATACTGTGTTGGCTTTTAGTGTTTGCATTAAGTACTGAGAGAGTGCCAAGTGCTTTACAAATATATACGAATGCACCCATCTTACCCCTAGAGCTTACAATATGAAAAGACAGATGGAGAATAATGGAAAATATTTTGCAGAAAAGAAAAATAGAAAACTTCCTTTGTCTAAAAGTAGTTTATTAGAATCTTTGCATTCTAAAAATTAGAATCCTAATTTTCTGTGATATTCAGAGCAATAAAGCACATGGGGAAATATCTCAGATGTCTCTGTCTCTTTTCTGGTAACTTCTAGTTGCTCCCAGAAACAGATTGTTTTCAGGCACTTTGTGAAAAACAGCTTTTTCTCTTCATCATTAGAGTTAACTCAAAGTCAAGATGAAGCTAGATATTATTTTATTGAATAAAGTCAGGACCAACTAATTTCAAACACTGGAATGAGATTAATATAAAACTTCGTCTTTATTTTCTCTTTAGTCTTTTCTATATTACATTTATCAACCACAGTTGCTGCCATTTGTTCTTTTCCTACATGAATTAAATTAGAAACCAATTTAAACTTGTGTGTTAAAGATTTTACTTATTTTACTTAAATGTATGATGTTGCCTTAACAGAGTAACTGGCACAATGGCGTCCAACTATTAGCAGACTGCTACTCCGTTTGCTAGATAGAGATATTAATTCTGATGAACATCAATGCTTTTTTTTTTGTTCAATAAAACATGAGGAGAAGTCAGAGTGGAAAGATACTGACTCCTTCAATATCAGAGACCTCCCTCTGTTGAGAAATATAGGTTCATGGTCAGCTGCTTTTTTTCATGGCACCCACAGAAGCATCCAGCTGTTTGTCTCTCAGGTAGAAATTCTTGCAGATTCCAGCCTGGCCCTTCATCTGGCCTCTGCTGACCTCTCATATTCGAATCGGAGGCCTAATAGCCTTGACACATGTAAAGTAAAACAACTCTTGCTCTGTTGAAAAATCTAGCTAGCCAGTTTGAACTGTCTGGGATTTCCATTATGATACAAAGTTTGTTGTTTACTTTACCAGGTTTTTTTTCTTGCTATTTTGCAAGAAACCAACTGAATTTAATCAGAATGTCATTCTTTAAAACAAGCAAACAGACAAACAAACCCAAATAAATAAACAAAGAAGCCTTTTTTACTTTTCTTTCTGTAAAAAACCTGAATGTCTTCACACTTTTAAAAAATACTCCAGTATTTGACAGAAAAAGACAAGAAGCCAGAAATTTTCCTACCATGCACCCTAGAAAACTCTGGGAGAAAGTTCAGGCCCCTTATTGTCCCACAGTACATACAGACTCATCCTTGTTGCTACATTCCAAGTAATTTTTTAAAAACTTGTTGTTCATTGAATGGTCATAAATCTTGGCATGTTACCAGAAAAAAACCTGGAAGTTTTAAAAAGCTTGGACTGATTCAGTTAAGGGATTATTTTCTTACCTATAATCTCTTTTGCCCTTGCCTTAACCATTGGTTTACCTCTGCAGTCCAACTGCCTTTTAACATCCTACAGATACAGAAAAAATAAAGAGTTCCTACCAATATACGTATATATATTTTAGCTCTATAATATACAGAGCTTTAATGTATTGTTAGGGTTTATTAGTGGTAAACACCAATTATGTCATTTCCTAAATTATTTCAGTCATAGAGCACAAATTCCGGTTCCCTTTCCTAAATTCTTTCTAAGCTTTGGTCATCAGGGGAATGCCTCATATCTGTGAGATATAAGCTCATGTCTTGAAAAAAAAGGAAATATCAACAATATTACTATCAGTAGGTGAAATAAAAAAAACCCAAAACCAACAAAATCTACAACCTACATCTGTTTTACTAGCACTAAAATACATACAAGATTTCCAGTATTCTGTTCATTCTGCTATCTTCTTTTCCTATTATTTACAGAAGAAAAGAGAGAACCAGTTTCTCTAGGTTAACTTTTTACTATTACGCTAAATACACTTGCTAAATTTACCTTTTAGCTTCAGGAGTCTCAGCGATCCACACTTGCAAGATTCTCTTTTTCCATGAAATTTTAAATGTTTTCATATGACTCCAATATGAAAATTCATCAAACATTTCCAAGAATTTAGAAAAAAGAAAAAAAAGAAAAAAAGCAAGGTATGTTTTCCCTGGATTATCAGCAGAGTTCACAATAGCATAACAGGGGAGAGGAAGGAACAGTTTACTCCTGCTTTAATTCTTACTGAACTCCACCTAGTACTTATTCAGCAGTACTTTAGCTTTCTGCTGAGGTGAGACAAAAACATTTAGAAACAATTTACTGCAACTTCATCAATTTTTGAATAAATGGAAAATGCTGAATTCTCTGTAATCTGGTTAGAAATATGAAAAGATATTTATGAGTGCTTCTAGAAAAGTACATATGAAGATGAATACAAAATAATAATTCTAATTCAATATAAAAATGAACCTGATAAAGACCAACTGTTGTGTAGTGATATGCTGTTTGTGGGCTAAATTCAAGAATGAATTTAAGGTTTTTTTGTTTTAGAGAACACTATCTATGAAGCTCTTGGCAATGAAGAGTGAGATGATTTCAACACAATCTGCTGGAAGTCTCATGGGGCTGACACTGGTTCAGGATTTAGAACAGCAAATGAAAACTGAACTGGAAGCATGATGTTCTAGTCTTATAGCTAGGGAACTCATTTGTGCAATCCTGATCTCAGATGTAGCTTTTACATGTATATATATGTTACAAAATTCATAGATAGTGCTTTAAATGTAAGTCAGAATCCATGATATCCAGTTAGGAAGCAGTGAGCCAATAAAACATTCTGTCCTCCTCCTGTTCTTCCCCTTTGCACCTTTCACCCCCACACCCCTGCCCATGGTGAACTGTTCCTCCAGGATGAGGCAGCATTTGGCTTTAAAGTTGCTATTATGGACAAAGATGTCAAAATTCTTCCCAAGTGTTGATTAAGATGCCTAAGTGTTTGTTTAGATCTAAATTTCTTAATAGTTAATTTATTTATAGATAGATGTTAATGTCCCTTGCCATTTGCTTCATCCTAACTAAAGCAAATTAATCTGACAGCTAAAACAAACCAAAAATGTCTACATTACTAGTTAGATTAATAATATCTTAATTTCCAAAAAGGACTCTTCTGCTCTAAACAGGGTTTGTGGAAGAAGTAATTACATGTAAAGAATTTAACTAATGTTTTGTTAGATAAGAATACCTAAAGTGCTGATATTTACAATCTGTTCAAGGCTACTTTCCATTTCACCTCCCTAGAGTGATGCTATGACTCTGCCTTCTAAGTATATTTTCCAATTATATAAATCTCAGCTCCTGGTGTCCTGGGAATTAATATTCTGCTTGCATACTTCCTGACCTTAGTTCATTTGAGAAAACTAATGTTTTAGGATATTCTAGAAAAAACCCAACAAAGTCAGTTTTCAGAGTATTTAGGACTAAACTATATTATGTAGGATAAAGCTAATCTAAGAGTAATTTTAATCTTTTTTCCTAGTAGGAACAGCTAAATAAAACAAAAACCAAATCAAACAAATAAAACAAAAAACCCAAACGACATTATTGGTGCTTTAAGGTATTCGGGTTTTGAGCTTGATCTTGAGGTGCATTGAAAACTGTCTGAACGGCCAGGCCTAGAGGGTGGTGGTCAGCAGAAGAAGGTCTAGCTGGAGGCCAGTACCCAGCAGTGTACCTGGTTTAATAGTAGGTCTAATCCTGTCTAACATCTTCCTTAAAGACCTGTATGATTGGACAGATTGTACTATGAACAAGTTTGCAGAGGACACAGAACTGGGAGGAGTCACGCTGCATCCTAGAGGTACCTCAATAAGCTGGAGAAAGAGGCTGACAGCAGCCTCATGATGTTCAGCAAAGACAGGGCAGAGCCCTGGACCTGGGGAACCCCAGACACAAGTACATGCAGGGGGCCATGCTAGAAAGTGGCTTTGCAGAAAAGGATCTGGGGATCCTAGTAGACACCAAATTGACCATGAACCTATAATGTGCCTTTGCTGCAATGAAGGGGAATGGTGTCCTTGAATTGCATTAGGCAAAATATTTCCAGCAGGTTGAGGGAGGTGATCCCTCTACTCAGCACTGGACCATGCCTAGAGTGCTGGATCCAGTTTTGGGCACCCCAGTACAAGAAAGAAATGGACATACTGATTAAGGGGTGTAGGAGAGGCTGAGAGAGCTGGGTCTGTTCAGCCTGAAGAAGAGAAGGCTCATGGGGATCTTATCCATGTGTATAACTGCCTGAAAGGAGGGTGCAAACAGGATGGAGCCAGACTTTTTTCAGTGGTGCCCAGTGACAGGACCAGAGGTAATGGACACAAACTGAAACACAGGAGGATCCCTTTGAATATCAGGAAATACCTTTTCCCTGTGAGGATGACCCAGCTCTACGACAATTTGCCCAGAGAAGTGATGGAGTCTCCATCCTTAAAGACATTCAAACATTCAAAGACTGTCTGGACAAGGTCCTGGGCAACTAGCTGTAGGCAGACTGGCTGAATCAGGGGACTGGACCAGATAGCCTCCAGAGATGCCTGTCAATCTCAACTATTCTGTAATTCAGTGATTCTGAGTTAGTTCCCAGAGTGTTAAATGAAAATTTTATCCCTAGAACTGAGGAGATAAGGAGTGAGATGCAACCAAACCTAACCACTTGGAAAGATTAAGTGGAGGAACTAAACCTCATCTATTTTAATTAGATAACTGACTGAGGGTCAAAGGAAGCACAAAATCTTAGATATACCATCAGGAGTTGAATACCTGGAGATATCCCCATGTCCTGAAGCTATTTGCAGTTTCCCCCCATTGCCAAAATTTTCACTCTGCCTTACTCAGAAAAAGGACTTCTTAGGAAAGAGTTTGCATATTCAATACAAGCACCAAGTTGCAGAAGCTCATATGCAAATAGTTTGTATCAGTATGTGTTCAATGAAGGACTTTGAAACAAATTCTCCCTTTTACTCATCTTCACTGAACTTGACCATTGCACTCCTTCCTACTACTAACATAAGATTCCTCAAAGCAGACGCTTTGCACAAAGACACATTCTGGGAATGTGCCCTTCCCACCTTCAGGAGCTCAGAAGTTTTGAGAGGTTAAATGATACATAACAATGAATAGTGTGTTTTCGAAATATTAGTAAACCTTAAGTGATGCATTTGCATACTAAAATAATCACATAGATTCTTATATCCCTCAGTGAATTCTGTCAGAAGTGGGTCACACACAAGAACACACTGAAGCAACCAAGACAATCATAGCAAAACAAGCAAAGAAGGTATATTGCAAATGTGGTGTCTGTCTAAGTGCTGAGTGCTAGAGAAAATCAGCAATTGCTAAAGAAAAAGGCTATAACTTCATTACAAAACTGTAAATTTGATGATATTTCTGATTTCCTTTGTGATAGCCATAATTTTTTTTTTTTTTTCTCGAGCTTTTATGTGATCAGTTTTGCTCTCAAGAATGTTTGCAGAAAGATAAACCATCAGGAACACAACTGCAAAAATGCATTCATTTCTTCCCTAGTGTATGACTGTCTTGAAAGTTTTGTACAGATTGGAGCTGGAAAGGAAAGGAGAGAGGTTTTGGCAAAAGAGCAAACTAAACAAATGAAACAAACACACAAATAGTCACTGCATGGAAAGTCAGGAAGTAACGTGGATGAGCTGCAGTCCCACTCAAAATTACGTATATGGATACTTGGAAACTACAAATTAATACGAGTTGTAATGAAAAGATTGCAAGACATATAGATAGTTCATATCAATAAGATCCACAAAATTCATACATAACTGTTGAGAAAGAAAATAACCAAAGTGCTAAGCATTTTTCAAAATGTATTTCTAGTTTTTCAAAATAGTGTTGGGAGATTTTTTCAGAAAAAAAACTACATCAAAGTAATTTTTTCACTATAATTTCCAGTCTTGTTTCTTCAAAACATTTGATTTTCACTGAAAAGATCATTAAAGTACAAAGTACACGCTTTGTACTAACTTATGATCTCTACTCATTTATGGAAAGGCAGTCAACAACTGCTATCCATACACATAAGGTACTTCATGATAAAGGAGGATAATATTTTCTCTGAAATTAGTATCTTTTTCAAAGTCTTAACCATGTATGGAAAGATGATGGACTGTTTCTTGGGCCCTTATAGAAGTTGTAAGATGCAGAAGGAAGACAAAGAATACTTCTCAACTGACCAGATGCCTTGCCCTGGAGTAGTTAATTATTAGGAAAAAGTTTATTGTGGATAAATAAACTGTGTCAAGAGAGCTTTCTGTGTAAAGAGCTCTGAGTTGCAGGTTGTTATGACCTGTTGGAATAACAGGCTGCAACATGAATGTTAAATGGCAATGAATCAGGTTGAAGAAATATTTTGATTTAAATAAATATATATAATGACTAAGTGCGAGCCACAGTGACACTAAGGTTTAATTCTTTCTTGTGAAATATATGAAATGGAAAAACATAAAACATAAGAACTTCAAGGCCTAAATATCTTTCACTGTGAAGTCATCCTATATAATTTCTCCTAGTGGTTCCACCAACTCACATTATTTAACACTATGGAGGATTATACAGCTTCTGTACTAAGAAAAGACCTCATGCAATTGTTTTTATTGATAGTCATATTTAAAATTAGTAGTACTTAATAACAGCACACTGCTTTTGTTCTTTATCTTTAGCAGGTCAATGGGACAAGTTAACTCAATGAAGACTGACATGTTGCTCAGAACATCCAAGCAAAGCAATTTTTAATACTAATGAAGTATGTTCACTCCAAAAGTAGGACCAAAATAAAGCCTGTTTGCAGGAACATGAAAAAAAAAATACCATTTTTCCATAGATTACTGTCAATGTCCCATTTGTTTCTAGCAGAGGCGAATGAAAGGTGAGGAAACTAGTGTACCCATGGCTAGAGAACAAAAATATCTGATGATACTTTTTACATGCCTACCTCTGTCAATTTTTCCTGTGTTCCTAAGCAGAAATCAACTACTTTGCAGTTTGGCTGCCTTATCTGTGGTGCAGAGTTCAGTGCGCACTATCTGACTGGAAAGTTGTGCTGAATTGATATTTAAATGCTAAGTCCTTCAAACATAGATACTACTAAAACTAAGGTTTGCTGTATTGCTATTAACAATAAAAAACCCCTACTACAGAAGTTATATCTTCATATTTCCTGTAATAATATGAAAATTAATTATGGTCACTTCTCATCTATCATTATGAGGTGTTTTTTTTTTAAATAGCTCCTCTCTGAAAAAGATCTAAGTCACACATCTGTAGACTAATTCTGTTTTCATTTATTCACTTCTTTATCACTTTGGCAAAATATGACACAAAATAAACTTCATTCAAGGCATCTCTTGGATGAATGCTCAGCATATATTTTTGGTGCTTTTTTTCAACCATTGAAATTATCTTCTTGTAAATTGCATTAAATGTTTCCCTCTTCCTAAAGCATCTTGTAAACTCTTTCCTCACAAAAACATACTATTGTTAACCAAATTACACATGCAGATTATGACTTCCAGCCTGTGATTTTCATAGAGTCACAGAACCACAGACTGGTTTGGGTTGGAAGGGACCTCAAAGATCACCTAGTTCCAGCCCTCCTACCATGGGCAGGGACACCCTTTACTAGACCAGGCTGCCCAAAGCCTTTTCTTTACTACTTATTTTATAGGCACTGGTACCCAACAACGTGGTTCCTCTTTGGATAACCAAAGCATGTGCTCTCACAATGAAGTTCTGATAGGGGTGAGTGTAAATGGCTTGATAGAATTGTAATGTCTATTTGTAATTTACTGTAAAATGTATAGAATTTTAATAAGCTGTATTGCTTTCATAGATCTGCTGGATCTATTGAATTTTATAGGGTTGGGGTTTTTTTGTTAATGCAATAGGATAATCCTAAAATAAATGATACCAGGTATAATTTTCCATTCATTTTTTAAAGATTTTCCAATTAGAAAAAAATGCTTCATATCAGTTCTGCTGCATTCCTCTTTACTTTGCTCATTAACTGTATGCTTTTAACTTAGTTTGGGAGTTGCTTTTTTCATTCCCAGAAAGTGCTCTCAATCTAATTGGACTTAATAATAGCGATATTCAAGTCTTTTCTCTTGGATGAAAAGCTAGGTATACCTAAGTATTCATCTTTTTGTGGTAAATTTAGCTATAAACTCCTTATCCATATGCTATAAGTCAAAAACAATCAATGTGACTATCAGAAAATCCGTGGCTATATCCACAACAATACATAATTTCTGAAATGCTTTGTAACATTTAAGACAGAAGTAGAAGAAAGTGTTCTCTTTTTATTAGACTGATGGTTTGCATTTCCAGACAAATAAAACAATCATCAGTAGAGTTGGTGGGCATGGATTTCCCCATGATCCCTGACAGATGACTGCCCCTTTCACATGAAGGGTTCTTGGAAATAGATTGCTATTTCTACCACAACTCTTGTGCTACACATCTGTGCTGAAATAATTTCTTGTTGGGATTTGCTTCGAATTTGGCTAAAACCTCAGGACTGCTACTGTGCAAAGGACTGGTAAGAGTCACCAGCTCTGCTCCATTTGCTCTTGGAAAAATTAGATGCATATATACAGGAGCACTGATTACAGAACAACTCAGAGGAAGAATTCCCCTGCTGAGTCAACATCAGATGCTAATAGATAGCCTAAATTTTCCATGTCTGTCTTACCATTTGCCCTACACTGTTCAGTATTGGTTTTGAAAATTTGAAGCTTTGTCTTGAAAATACAGGTACACATTCTATCATCACGCTGATGGCATTTCCATACGTATCCCATTAAAGTGACATCCTTAATACAAACAAGTTGGTATCCTTCTCAACTTAAAAGCAACTTAATGGTTCCCTGATTATTCTGTGAGCAGGGTTGGTCCTCAGGAGAAATTAAAAGCAGCCCACAGATTTGCACCAGCTGCACAAGTCCCATGGAGTCACAGTTTGAGGAGTGCTCTCGCTCATCTCTCTGTCTTGGCCAGGGTTTCTCCACTAAAAGAAACCACTAAGAGTGGTTGAAAATGCCACAAGTGTAATTTTGAATGGGGAGATTGTGTGGAAAGCAATAGTCAGTCGATTACATTTTGCATTTTAAAAGCTAGAATGGTGGTTGTGGTGCGAGTAGCAGTAGTATATTTTCTTCCAAGTAGAACACCATGATTCATGAAATCTTAACTTATACCAGGGAATCTAGTTTTGATTAGTATTATGAAATTAACGCCAGAATTTAGAGTATAAGATGCAAAATACAGCCACATTAAAAAGTTACATTTTAATGTATATTCATCAGTCACTCAATGTGCTCAGCCTAAATTCCTATCATGCAAAAGAAGAAATTTCTACCTCCCACAATTTCATCACTCTAATAAAACATTGCAGGAGAAAGAAGATATGAAGGCAGTGTTAAAAGGGCCTATTGTCCTCCAAGCTGGTTTGATGCTAAGGCAGCTATTTAGCAGAACCATATACCATATCCTACTACTTACACATAATTTATTAATGTGTAAATCTTAAATTAAAAAGAATTGAAAACAGTTAATGAGTAAGAGTATTCTGGCAGGGAAGACACACAAATTAGAAAGCGTAATATGAGCAGTGCAGAACTAAGTAAATCATTGTCGGTGTTCATTCAGGAAAGTTATGCCTTTTCTCTTATTTCCAATGGGTAAAGAATTCACTTCCATAAAAATGAAAGCAAACAAAATAAACTAAGCTTTTCTTTAGGGTTGTATCTTTGCACAGTATATCTGTCTAACTTGCAGCAAATGTGCTTAAATAAAAACTGTATCTAAATTACAGTAAACATTGTTTTTATAGTACCTCACTTTTGATTATATCTACTTTTGACATGTCTCTCCGTGACTTATTTTATTTCTTGAGATGCTTCTATTTTGTGCATCTCCTACCTCATCCTTTAATTTTCCTAACACTTATTCAAACCCATAAACACAGAAGCCAAATGAAGGTTCACCAAACCCCTTGTGCACTCAAGCTGCCAAGTTTTGCACAGCTCTACTTAAGACTCACATATGTGATCACTCACTTTGAACAAGCTACAATCACAGCAACCAAGGAATTTGCACCAGTTTAGAACAAAGCCTGCTTCTTTCACTTGAGCCAAAGCTATTGGCAAAGAACACAAAGTGCTGGATTGGCAATTTAGCATGGATTTAATCCAGAATTCAATTTGAAGCTCGATTACCTACAAGCCTTAGCCTTCATACCAATTGAGGAAATGCCTACTGCTTTTGATAACATAAAGGACCAAATCCCAGTGGAAGTACATAAAGTTGTGCAGTGGCTCAAGAACAGCTATGCTAATGGAAGAGTCTTACATTTTTTCATTAATAGAACAATTAGGAGTTGACAACTCTACTGTTGTCCCCCAAATTTTCATTGATGCACCACAGTGGCAATTTCCCATGGACAGCCTGGGTAACCAGAACTTGTGTTTGTGTTGGGCTTTGAAAGAAAACCAATTCAAGTCAAAGACTGAGATGGGTATTATTCGAGTGTTATTACTTCAAATACTATTAAACTTTTAGCTTAGTTTTGATTGTGCCACCAAAGCTTGGCTTTTTCAGCAGCTGATGATATGAATCTCTTACCTTTGTAAACACCACATTCTTGGGCTATTGAACTACTGTGTTTATCACTGCATCTTTATAAATAAACAAGTCTGCAGAAAACAATTAGGATTGTTAACTTGTCCAGATTTTCTGTATTTTGTTTGCTGGTATATTTTAAGGATATCATATTTAATTTTCTTCTTTTATCCTATCTTCACCTCATGCATGCAACCAGTAGAAGAGCAGGTGAAACAGGACCTAGTATAGTCAAACAGAAGTGAAGTCATAATCTTGACTTGATTGCAAAAAGGAAGAAACTTCCAGGAGAAACATGGGATGCTGAGGATAATAGTACTGAAAACATTAGTCAAAATAATTAACACTAAAAGTCTTGTACAAATGGTATTCAGTGCTTTGTCAGAGGGAACAGATAAGAAAGTTAAGGAGTCTAGTTTGCTTTAAAATGAAGTGGTAGAAAAGTTAGCAAATGATACCACATACCTGGAGGCATCAAACAGCTTGAAACTATTTAATTCTCTGGAGGAAGGAAAAACACTGTATCATGTTACTGACAGTATTTGTTTAAACTATCACCATCACTCACTATCACTTCTAAGCCTAAGTACGCTGAGAGCAGGACTGCTTGACATAGCATACAAAGAGTATGGACATGCTGATGTACAAATCTTGGCTTCTTCCTCTCCTTTATGTTTAGTGGAACACTATCCTTTTGGAATTCTGGACTTCTGGGCTTTTCATACCTGCAGCTGCCTACTTGCATCACCTGGAATGGTTAGTCTGGCCATGTAGGAGAGATCTTGAACCATGAAGGTACTTGCAATGGTTGTAAATATCTGTTGCTTGGTTTTCTGTGCTGTAAGTGGAGGTGCTTTTACAGTTTTTGGGTAAATACTGCCTTTAGCTGAGACTGGAAGAAACACCCTCTTAAACAACACTCTTCACTGATAGCTGCATTCAAACAGCACAAACTTGAATGGACAAGATCTACTTTTCTACATATCTACTTGTTTTCATATGTTGTTATATTGCAACTCTCACTTTGTTGCACAAAGATCTTAATAAAAGGATATTTTACGTGCTTGCATGTAATTAAAAGTTGCAATGCTTTTTCCCATAAATATATCTTTTTTTGGTGTTTGTTTTTATGTCATAGGGATTGATAACGCTTCATGCATGTGTTTGATTAGAAAAGGGAAATTAATATATTCCAAATCCTTAGCAATATCTTAATGAAAGCCGTTGTGGTTTCACATTCAAACTACTTTTGCTGAGGTCACAAAGTACACAGGATTACTTTTTTTTGAGTATTCTGCATGCTTTTCTCATTTCCCTCCCTATAAAGTTCAAAATACTTTCAGAAAGATTGAAAAATAGCTAGAAAAATATCCACTGCCCACAGGACAATTAAAAAAAAACCCTTACAAAATGTCCTCTAATTATATGCTTTTGGTTGAGGACAAATATTTAAGAACTAAATATTAAACAAAAGCTAGTGCACAAGAATATATATTTTTTTCTGGAAAGTTAAAGTTTCCCACCCCCAAAGAAGTTCAGTCTACAACTGTGGACCATACCTTTAAGTATTTTATTAATATAGACACACTGCAATTGAGATACTCTATTAACATATATTATACCAAAAATGCTTACGTTTAACGATAGACATGAAGTAGTTCATCTTAATCCTTCTGCTTGAGCACATATTTCGTCACAAAAACTTGACGTGTTGTATAAGCTTGGAAATCTCAAAGATATTTTGCATTCAATGGGATTGTAGTTGAGTTCACATTTTAAGTGCATGTATAGTACTGAAAGAGAGATTCTGGGCCCACATCTTACACATATGAATAAATAATGTTAAAGCTAATAAGATCTCCGAGAGAAAATTATGATTGTCTTTAATCACTAACCTTAAGCAGCAGCAGACCATATTATCAAACACCTTCATTTCTTATAAAACTATCTATCACACACAATATAGACCTGATGAAAAGGAAGGTGGAAGTAATCAGGACAGAATGCCAATTACCTCATTACTTGTCATAGCACATTGTAACTGGAAATTGCTTCTTTCAGGTTCTGTTTGCTCAGGCAATTACAATAAACTCTCTGCTTGACATGTTGTTTGCACAGATGTAGTGCATTAATAAACATGAGGGCTAATCTGAATTATTGAACCAGCCGCAATAATTCCAACAAAGGATTTATAATAAGTCCAAGAAAGCTGAGGTATCACTGGAATTCCCTGTAAGCAACACTGACATACTTTATCACATGTAAAATCCTCAAATTTAATGTACAGTACTGGAATATGTCCCATAGGTATTTTATATTTTCTAGTACTCTAAGCCCTCAGCAACTTCTATTATGAAGGAGACTCAGCACTGCTAAGGGAAATGGCAATATCACAGACTCAATGGAAAATTACTTTATTTGCCGTATGTTTTACACACCTTTCAGACCCTTATTACTGCAATTTGTCTCCCCACCCCCTAATTTTACTAAAAAGAAATATGCTATGCATGAAAGCATGAAAAGGTCTATATTAAATATTCCATATTGTCAAACAGAAGAGCTCTAATGCTTATGACATGAGAGGAATATTTTTTGTTTATTCCTTAAAAGTTTGACCAGAGGAAATGATCTCTGTAATATGCACTCGACAACAGAAATCAGAGTACAGTAGAGAAACCTACAGCTCAAAAGGGAACAGTTGTTCCACCCGCTCAGTGAGGCTTTTATTTTAACTATTATAAAATTTACTTTTTTTCAAGTACTGTGAAACACTGAAAGTGCACTGGGACTTTTTTTTTTTAATAAGGACAACCTGTGTATTGATGTATATGTACAGTTATTTAATGCCAGTTTATCCAGGTTGCTGAGTTCCTAGTGTTTTGTCCCCATCCTTCCCATGGGACTGGAAGGAACATTATCTGTACAATTCTAATCTGAGAAGCAGGGCATGATCCTGGTTACCTGGGCCATATACTGAGATCCAAACTCAATCTAATGATAGTACTTACCTGTCCGATTTGTTTTTATTAAATCTAATTTTAGAAATGGATGAACAAATAATTTTCTCTGCTTCTGTAGACCATTGCTGGGTAAGACCCCCACAATCATCATGCCATTCATAGAGGACCCAAACAACTGTTTCTTGCCAGCTTCTTCTAGTCCTAGAAACCTGCAGTTGCACAAAAGTATGCATGAAGAGAAAGCAGAAGGGACTAAAGCAGGTCAAAGAGCTCCTGCCCTCTACAGCAGCAAGTCTGATATGTCATAATGTGTTTGTCATAGCAGGAAAACTGGTGGGGTGGCACTATGGATTCATGATTCTCAAGCTGCTCTGGTTCTGGTCTGCTTATGACATTATCAGGCTTACGTTGGGTATCCCAGGACAGTTGATGTGGGTGTTTGCAAGTCTGGAATAATGTCAGAGAATCTAAGACTGAACATGGGAAAAAACACAAGATAAATTTGTCAGAGTCATTATTCATCTTTGTGGGCTGCCCTCTGTGATGAGGATTCCCCCAAAGAGCATTAAGGACCACCTGGGGCTTTGGTGGCAGGGAGCGGAGTACCAAGGGACAGTACTTCAAACCTACCTATGGGTACAGATGAAAAACATTTTCAGACTGTAGGAGTTTTCATATCATATTCAGAAACTACTGTTAATAAAAAAGTAGCCTTCTGCTTGATTAAATATGCTTCATTCCCAAATGTTATAAAGTGTACTTTAATACAAGGCTGAAATCTGGATGTAGATTTCTTATTAGTATTCATATTATTATTTAATATATATCCTCACTGCCTGTCATGTCAAGTACCATTTTCATGTAGAAGTGAAAGTAAATCTTCAAGGAATCCCAATATCTCCTCTTTAGACCTCATATTGACATCAACTTGGTTCTTAAAGAGCCAAAACTTGGTACCTAAGCTGACAAAGTAACAAATAACAGGGAGGTGATGCCTGTGAACGGCATGAGACTCAAGCCACGGTTTGATAATTCCAAGTTTGCATTTTCTAGCTTTAAATACATGAAAAAACACCTACATGGTGAAAGGCATTGATTTAACATATACTCAATTTCCTTGTGGAAATTTCCTCCA
This sequence comes from Porphyrio hochstetteri, assembly GCA_020800305.1. Taxonomy (NCBI): domain Eukaryota; kingdom Metazoa; phylum Chordata; class Aves; order Gruiformes; family Rallidae; genus Porphyrio; species Porphyrio hochstetteri. The sequence continues at coordinate 151,866,288 of CM036905.1, read as the reverse complement.
AATATACTGATGGGGTAACTTTGAAGCACTAAGGTTTATACAGTGGCAATGTAACCACGTGCCCACCTCTGATCTGGATCAAACCTTTATTTCTGAGTATCTCATAGAGACATCACAACCCCACGGTGGTATTTTCTGCATCATCTTCACATGTGAGGCATCTGAGTTAAAATCAAACACCCTAACCCTATCTAAACTAGGGAACACAGGAGTAATTGTGAGTTCTCATGTTCCCTGAGAGGTGAACCTCTCCCTGTCACAGTGGGACACAAGCACAGTACCTGCCACTCTTCCTCAACAATACTCTATTCCCTGGCACCTATGCTGTACACAAGCTATATGAAAATCAGCTATTCATCAATGTGTTTCATAGAGGCCTCCAAACAGTATCACTGAGGGGTGAGAGGTTGAAGACACACCACCGTGATCCATTTCCACAGATCCGTGTGGGCACAGGCTGTGAAGAGCAACATTACCAATGAAGGAGAACAAACTTGGCAGAAGACAAAATCCCGTTTCTATGTAACATTCCAATACTTTATATCTGATACCCATTAAAATAAACCAAACCTTCAATCTTGTTCACAAGAATAGACTTGTATCAGATGTCCATTTAATAATCAGGATATGAACTTGCTGAATTGTCAGATGCATTTCTTTTAATTTCCATATGTTATTGGAAAGGTAAACTGGCCAATCTGGGTCAGATTTCCTGGTATTCCTGATATAAGGGTGTTTTTTATCATATCACTCGGAATTCATCAGAATAAGGTTTCTTTCATGATGGGCTGGAGAGTGTGATCTTTTTACCTTAGAAAAAAACAGAAGAAAGCTAGATCCTTTCCAAAGAAAACTTCATTAATATAGAGGTCTTTTATTATATGTCTCATGTTTGGCAGCCTGGATATTTTTAAAGAAATGAAATATTATCCAAAGGGTTCATTCTTGATGTGATACTAGCTTTCTCAAGCATTAGGAACAGCACTTAGATGGTGAATATCAGGCACTTTGGGTTTGTTTCAAGTCCTAGAGAAACAAGTTTTGCTCTTTCTGCATTTGAAATGGGCAGCTTCCTTCTCCTTGTGCCTGCACCTAACAGGAAGCACTGGAAACACTGGAAACTACATTGGTTTAATCTGTTCAGGAGTGAAGTGGTCCCAGGCAAAACAGAGATTTTATTTCAGGAAACGTCTTGCAAAGCATAAGACCGAAAATGCATAACATGCTCTAATAGACGTGGATAATTATTTTTTATTTAATCACTAGAATATAGGCAATCTCTGCTGCCTACAGTGTAACTGAGGAACCTTTCCAACAGTGTTTCACTGAAATTGTTCCTGGAGACATGCCTGACTGTGATAAACTGGCCTTCTTTAACCATTAGTGTTTGCTGGACAACTGAAGATTGATTTTCTCTTGGAGTAGGTTTCATGCCTTCCAGAATTTTTGTTGTTTTTTCTTCTACAGTGTACAAAACAAGAACACTATGTATAAAAGTAAGTTTTTTTAATTTAGAGTAGATTGTATGCCTTAATGAACAGGAGAGCACAAATACAGACTTTAAGATTAGGTCACTATTTTTAACAAGAATTTACATCATATTATTACTGACATGGGCTTTCAAGAACTTATGTGTCCTGGGGGACTTCAGGCAGAGCAGGAGGACTTGCTCTGTGCTGTGGTGCTGAAGAATGACATTTTGGATACTTTGTGATAAAAGACAAAATTTAGGAATTTTGTGTCATATCTTAATTGACAAATGAGTCCTTCAGCTGCACACGTCCAATCTGAGACTCCAGATGATTACCTTCATCACCTCTTTCTGGACTTCCTTTGTGGTTCTTATTCTGTTATCATTAAATTTGTCCCTGCTCAACATCTCAGATCTGACTAGGCTGCACATATGCTTGCATATATACAAGTATACACAACCCCCCTGTTTGTAGGGGTTACTCCGGGGTAAGACATTTCTCAACTCTGGGTAATTCATATCCCAAGTTTCTTCTTCCTACAGATACTGAACTGTCTTATTTTATGCTTGACTGAAATTTGAGTGAATTAGTGGCAAAAAAAATCACCTTTTAATGTCATGTTTTCCTCATCTTTAAAAACAGTATTGATGTCCTACAACAAAATTGTAATAAAGTAATGTGTATTAAATCACTTCTGTTCTCATCAGTCTGAGCTCATGACAGATTTTTAGGTGTCTCTCCATCTCTTCCCCATGGAAAAAGTCTGGCATGGGACTCTACTTTAAGAAAGGCAAAATAATAGTGAACCAAACAAGGTTCTGGCTTGAATAGGCTGAAGAACAGCAATCAAAACAGATAGTAGTTCTCAGGTCTGAAATGAACATTGCTATAATGACAAGTATATCCAAGACACTATTCAAACTTTTGAATTGGTATAAAAGTTGTCAAGCTTCTGTGGTTCATTCATATATATGACACTTCTTCCAGACCCAACAAGGAAAATAGTCCCATTTCATTTCAACTCTAGCATATTTCCCCCAGGTTTTACCATCTGGTGACTGAGACAATGGATTAAGATTTGGGAGACAGTGAGAAAATTCTGGCCTCTGCCACAAGCATTCATTTCACACCATTTTAAAAATCATTGGCAGAGAGACCAACACTTTTAGGCATTTTACTTAAGCTAAATGCTACAGAGGGATCTATGAAACAACCTACCCCCCCACCCCCACCCTGTTGCTGAAAGGTCACAATACTCCTCAGTTCATTTTTTATTCTCCTGAATGAGTTTCTGGCCAAAGTGAATTAACCTAAACACTGGGACATTGATTAGCCTGCAGCTGTTTAATGGGGAGAGGAAGATCACAGAATCATAGAATTATAGAATGCATTTGATTGGAAGGGACCAGTGCCAGTGATCTACCACCCTCATATTGAAGAATTTTTTCCTACTATCCAACGAAAATCTCCCCTTTTCTAGTTTAAAAATATAACCCCTTCTCCTATTGCTAGTGAACTATTCACCCCTTGTAAATAGTTCTTCCCCACCTTTTTTATAGGCAACTGGCAGATATTGGAAGGCCGCTATGAGGTTCCCCCAGAGCCTTCTCTTCTCCAGGCTGAACAAGCCTAACTCTCTCAGACTGTCTTCACAGGAGAGGTCCTCCAGCCTTTTGATCCTTTCTGTGGCCATCCTCTGGATGCATTCCAGCAGGTCCATGCCCTTTTTATGTTGAGGGTTCCAAAGCTGGACACAGTTTTCCAAGTGAGGTCTCACCAAAGCAGAGCAGAGGGACAGAATCACCTCTCGTGATCTGCTTGCCACATCTCATTTGATGAAGCCCATCTTGAGGACCATTAGTTATTATTTTCCTGAAGCTGTGCAAGAAAGGAGAGCAGAACATAGTACATTGTCACTTCCTGGAAAAGAAGCATTTGTTTTCTGTCCTTGTTTGGCAGTTCCAGAAAGGGTTCCTTAGACCTCCTGCTAGAGATGAACAAAGCAATCATATCCTGGAATGACTATCAATTCAAGGCATGTCTTTTTTCTCTTGATAGTTCTGAGTGACTCCCTAAGCAGAATCCTGATTTTTGGTTGTTTCTTTCCCTGAGCTTCACTGCCTTGCACAGAGAGCTAAAATGTAATCTAAGGCTTTGGGTGCCAGGACCAGGAATAGGCAATTGGAAAGAAATGGTTGAAACACTCAGCTTGGCACTGCTTCTTCTCAAATGCAAACTTTAGCCTAGGGGGACTAATCGTCCCAGGATTCCCATACACTCCACAGAGAGAAAGAGAGAGAGAGAGAGAGAGAGAGATAGAAGCTCCAGGGGTTGATTCAAAACCTATCTTCCAGCACTGTGAATCATGCACTGGAAATGTCTGACTACAGCTACTTTTTGTGGGTAGTCCTTAGGTACCTTTCTAAGTTTAGCCCTTAATCTTTTTCCTTCATCTCTGTAAAACAGTTATAATTTTATTTCTCTCCCTCAGAGGAATATTACAAAGATACCCTTATCCATGCCCAGAAGTCAAATTTTCAAAAGGAGTATCCATATATCAATAGATAAATATAATATGTGGGCTTATCCAAACACCATTTTTATTTTTGCAGATGGAAAAATGTATAGCCCTGTTAATAAGAAGTACTCTCTGGATCACTGAGAAGGAAAAATAAAAGCACAAACCAACCACAGGAGCTGAACATGTGAAATGCCTAACTCCTCAATAGACCAAACAGATAGATGGTGACTCCATGGAGTGAATATTTCTGTCTTTTAAGAAATATTTAGTCCTTGAGGAACTGCTATGAGATTCTTACCACACCGGCCACTTTCTTTCTCAACTAAACAATTAAAATTTCTGTCTAAAAGGCAGAGGATGAGATAATTATCCACCTGAAAAGCTTTTTAATGTTAGCTATCTACTAATATGAAGAAGGAACCAGGTTAAAACATGTCACTTTATTTATGATGTACATGAGCTTTATCCTGTGTACACAGAAGCAATGGCAAATATCTGGTTGGCTCCAGTCTTTCAGGATTGTGAACTCTCTGTACACATTTTCTTCGAGTCCCATTAGTACTAATAGGAGTTGCAGGCTCATGCATTGAGAGGGTAGCCTGTGCCCTAGGGAGTTTTTAAACATCAGAATAAATTTGAGAACTGTTTTCTCCAGCTTTAAAAAGAACAACTACAATCCTTGTTGAAAGCATAGAACAGGGTACAGATATTACTGACAGAGCTGAACCACTAGCCAAGAAATCAAAAAGTACTGCATCTCTAGTGATGCTCCCTGATTATTATTCCATTTTGAAAAACAGCCACAGAAGCAGGTAATCCAAGAATTAGAATTTTCTTTATATTCTTTGAAGTGAGTTGCCACTGTTTCACAGCAGTTCCTGTATGTCAAACAGGCTTTCATTATCTTACACTCAAGAAGAGGAGAAATGGCTTTACAGCAAGATACTGCACATTTCAACAGGCAAAAAATCACTGAACTATATTGCAAAGTAGAAGAATCTTGCCTTTTCCCCCATTTTATAATTCTTAAAATGCACAGATGTAGGCAGTGCTTTACTCTTTCTGACTTTCTTCTCAACTGCTACCTGTACTCATTGTAATCACATACATAAACAAAAATAAATAAGAGAAAAATTTTAGGTAAGTCTTGAAATGTAGGCACTGTGACTTGAGAGTAAAGTCTATAACCTGTAATCTTGTATGTGATTCTGGGTATATTTTTTTGTCATTGTTTTGAGATTTACTTAACCAGAAAACGGAAACATGACAAGAAAAAGTAGAATGGAGATCACTGAGGCTTAGATGAGCTGATAATTGGCTTTCTTCAGGTTAGCCTGAAGGTTAGGTGATAAAAGTCCCTTTTACAGTCCTATTACCTTTTTCCTTTTGTACCATTCTACTATAAGATAATCTTCAGTATTTCATCAATTTTGTTTATTCATATGGATGGATGAACCTTTCAAATTGCAATCTAGGCAAGTCACATAAAGAACTCTTACTATACTGTTCACTTGCAACAGTTGAAAGCTGGCAGTGGTTTTCACAAAGCTAGGCAAGGGGTAGAGCTCCTTCTCTGTTCTGCTTCCTTTCATTTGCTCAAAACTTTATTTCAGTTGTATTCTGACCTTGTGATATTCTTTCAGAAGTCTTTGGATGATTACCATCTTTTTCTGCAGAACCAAGATGCTGAACACACTCAAATCCCCCACTGCACAGAAGCACACGCTGAGAAGGATTAAATAATAAAGCTAATTGCACAGCTAGGATACATACCTCTAAGTGACTAACACAGCCTTTGGTCAGTTAACAGTTAAAGTAAATAATCTGAACTCTTTGGTGTCCTTCTGTGCCTTGTTTTCAGAAGTCAATCAATTTCCAAACCTAGGGAAAATTGTATCCCTATAGAGTTTCTTCAGACACTGAAGGCATTCACATAGCATAAGCAAATACGAGCAAAAATTACTATTGCACTTCCACTTATTACTGTTAGCAATATTAATCATGACTTTACAGCCTCTACATTCCATGTTCCATAAAATGAAATGTCGGTGGTATTATAAAAGGTCTAAGCCTATTTAAAAACATTAATACCATCAATAAATATCACTATTTGCTCATAAGGCTAGACACTGTAAGTGCTAAGTTCAACTCGTCACTTCATTATGATAAGCTTCTTCAGTTTCAGTTCACAATTGAGGAAAAAGAAGGACCTGCTTCTCAATTTGTTTTCTCAGCTTAATCTTCAGTTTAATACTCATTTCAGTATTAACCCTGATTAGCTTTATTGATATTTAGAACATTTGGGCCCAAGTGATCCATTTGTCTGAAAGAAAAGTATTTCTTTTTAAGACAGATTCAATAGCAGGCAAAGGCAAATGTTTTGAAGATGCTATAAAAAAAACACCTATCAGATCCTGTGGGTGTTATTTGTAAATATATCTAAAAGTGGTTCACAGCATCATAATTACCTTGACATAATCAAGCAGGTTGGTTTCTGAAAGCCAACAGTGCAGTTTGTTACTTCTGATTTCCAAAAACAAGTGTTTCAATCCTTTTAGTGCCTCAAGGCAACGTGCAGTGTGTACTTCTGACTAAACAGTTTGTTACTGAAAATCACAATACCTTGTGGCTGCTGACCACAAGGGATAATTCATATAAGAGTATGAACCTGAATGACAGTCTATAAACAATTCCTTTACACTCATATAAACAAGCAATCCAAAAATCAATATATGGATTTACAGATAACTAATGGACTAGTCCTAATGCTCAAATGATCAAAGCACGTTCCTTTATCTCCAGAAAATGCAGATAATCAGAAGTGCTTTACCAGACCGTATTTCTAGAATATTACAGTAAGTAATGAGCAACCACAATCAGCTGGAAATCATACCCTTGGAAATTCCTACATCCATACGCTATTTTCCTTTGTGTTGCAGATAATACATGTTTTATGTAGCACTTATCAAAAAATAATGATAATATTAATAAAAAAGAATGTCCATAAAGATTTTGGTGAATCTGGTTCCCTGTGACACATTAGCCTCCTGCATCTGATGTGGTTGGGCACTTGGATGGCTGCCAGCGAATAATGGAAACATCTGTGAATTCTGGAAGTTTCACATGGATGGATGTTCACTGGCACTGTCAAAAACAGGCTGTGAACTAACCATGCCCCACTTGACTGAAATAATTAACAGCAACTGTAGTATTTAACTCACAAGGAAATCCCTAGACCATCATAATCCAGCGGAGTCCAAACTTCTCATCTAATTAACTCCACCCAAAGTAGTCTTCTCATGCTCAGAAAAAAAAAAAAAATCATTACAATATTTCAGGTAAGTTCCATCCAGTTTGACACAGGCACATCTGAAATCGCTCAAAGCTACATAGTGAAGTCCATGTGAATAAATGATGTCTGCCTCTGCAGCTGTGTTTGATATGAAATGCTTGCCTAACTCTTTGTCATTTAAAGTCTTCTGCTTGGATTTTGGGTGAGTTGTCATTCCTAAAAGACTTCTGACACAGTGAAAACAGAGGGAAGAGCAGCAGATTTTGTTCATCTTGACTTTAGGGTGGCTTTTGACACTATCTCCCAAAATATCATCACTGACAAGCTGATAAAATACAGACTAAATAAACAGAGAGGTTATTGAAAACTGATTGAACTCTGAGTTCAGAGGGTTGTGATCCACCTCACGAATTCCATTTGGTGGCAAGTATTCAAGAGGTTGATAGTGAGACCAATACCATATTAATGAGTACACCCTCAGCAAAGTTGCAGATGATTCAAAACTGGGAGGGGTGGTTTGTACAACACATGCTTGTGTCTCCATTCAGCAGGCTGGAGAAATGAGCTGCCAAGATCTTCATGAAGTATGGCAAAGGGAAATCACAAGTCCTGAAACTGAGTTGATCAGTATCACCTGTACATGCTGGGGGTTAGTTGGATGGAAAGCAGTTTTGAAAAAAAAACCCACCCCTGGGGTTTCATGATGGACATTGGGTTGACTATGAGCTTATTGTGGCCCCTTGCAGCAGAGGACAACTGCCTCCTAGGCTGCATTAGGAAAAGTATCACCAGCAGGTAAAGGGAACTGACCCTTCCCTTCTGCTCAGCCCTGGTGAGACACATCTAGCTCTGGTTCTGTGCTTACCAATAGAACAGAGACACAGACATACTGAAGAGACTCCAGAGAATGACCACAAAGATAATTAAGGGAGTGGAGCAGCTTTCATACAAGGAGAGGCCGAGATGACAGGGGCTATTCAGCCTGGAGAAGTCTCAGGGTGTTATCTGTGTTTATGAATATCCGATGGGGGAAGTGGAGACAACAGTCAGGGCTTTCTCATTTCTGCTCTGTGACAATATGAGACAGTAAGCATGAACTGAAATTTGGGGAATGATGTAAGGGAAAAACCTCTTAACTGTGAGGATAGCTGAACAGTTGAACAGGTTGCAAAGAGAGGTTGTGAAGTCTCCATCTTTGGAAATAATAAAAACCTAACTGAACATAGTTCAGTTCACTTGCTTTAGTTAATCCTTATCTGAGCAGTGAAGGTGGACTGGATGATTTCAAGAGGTCCTGTTCAGTCGCAACCATTTCATGATCTGTGATTCTATAAACATATTAAGATAGAAGAACATCTTGCCATTTCATGAATTTCTGTGAACCTGTGTCAAAGTGAATCACTTTCTTTTAGATTCAACACTTGCAACTGTTTGCAATTTACTTTGTCCAGCTTGCCTAATTTTGACCACATCCACTTCTCACTGCTCTTCTCACTCCTGTGTTCTGTTGATCTTGGAAATAATAACTCATTATTTAAAAAGAGAGAAGCACATCCTCAGGCAAATCAGGCTGAAGTCTCATGTGTGAAATTAGCTGCTCAGAGAATCCTCTTGAAATCCTGTCAGCCACAGCAGTCGTAATGATGATTCACCCTCATATCCTAGGACTTTGTGAAGAGACAGGGTAGGATGCTGTACCCACAAATAAATTTCTTAAACACTAGGGCTGATGAACAGGTATAAATGGAAGATTCTGGTAAAATAAGGTTAAATTGGTTGGTTACATGACGTGACACCTGTTTTTCTCTCATGGAGAGAGTTCTTGAGTCTGAGGAGCTTGCTGATGTGCTTGATGCCAACTGAACTTCCAAATGCAACATTCCCAGCAAAGTTTCTTCTGTCACAGGGGTGGTCCTGCTTTGTTTCCTTATCTGACACCTTTTTTAGAACCAGTTCCAGTTACAACACCATTTATCCAAAGCATTCCTAGGAACGTGTATATGGTTTTTTTGCATATGGAGGTTGTGCTACTGCAAGGAAGTATTGCAAACATTAAAAGATCAGTCAGCTCTGTTTTTGTAATAGTATTTAAACAAAATATTTCCCACTGCTACCATCTAGGAAATACATATATGTTTCCAGTATAAATGTTTATATATATATATAAAGATATATATAATATATAAAAAAACCTTTTATATAGACATTATATATATGATAGCTATATAATACATTTTTATATAACATATATTACATAAATATATATGTTTCCAATAAAAATGTTTATATATATATATATAATAAACATATAAAAAGACAGTGTTCTAGTAAGATAGCAATATTTTTCCAGAAACAGCTTTCTGTGGAAAATATGAAAGTGAAAAATGTTTAGTTAACTTCTGGTTGTTAATTCTGAATCTATCTTTCCTTCTTTTGACCTTTCTTATTTGAGCTGAGGCGGAAAAAATAAAATGAAGAAATTTTTCCTGAACTTTTTTCTTAGAAAAAACTCAAGTCATAAACAGGAAAAGTACTTCAGTTCAGATCACAGAAGCTTCATATAAGAAACTAATTTTGTGGCTACTTAAAAGCAACAATCTCTGAACATTCTGAACTTATTTTTTTCTTATCGCTCATTTTATGTTATCCATTGTAATATAACAATGACCTTACAGCAGCCTTCTAATAACTGAAGGGCCTACAAGGAAGCTGGGGAGGGACTTTTTAGAAGGGCATGGAGTGATAGGACGATGGGGAATGATTTTAAATTGGAAAGTAGTAGAATTAGATTGGATATTAGGAAGAAATCCTTCACTAAGAAGGTGTTGAGAGACTGGCACAGGTTGCCCAGGAAGGTGGTGGCTGCCTCCTCCCTGGCAGTGTTCGAAGCCAGGTTTGATGGGGCCTTGAGCAGCCTGGTCTACTGAGAGGTGTCCCTGTCCCAGGCACATCAAGTTGGAACTTGATGATCCTTAAGGTCCTTTTCAACACTAAACATTTTATGATTCTATGAGTCATTAATTGCCTCATGGTCTCTCAGCAACTAAATTTCAGTAACATTTAAACAGAAGTCTTTATTATATTTAGTTTTTACATTGTGTAGGTTCACTTTTCTTCTTCTTTTTAAACTTAATATACTGATGGAGAATGCTAGTTGTGATTGTTCACATTTTTAATTCAATTTGCTTTGTCTAACAGTTTGTGCTAGCATTTTTCAATGCCTCAGTCAGTTCTGATCCTGTGAATCTGAACAAGTTACTTGCATTTAAACTCTTTCAGAAAGAAGTATCTACTTAAGTGAGGCTGTCATAACAACCAGATTTATGATCAATGGACTGTTATCTATTCCTTTTGGCATCATATTCAGAATATTGTGGTGTCCCCCCAGAAAGAAACAATCCCAGAACACCAGCACTAACAACTAACTGCTAAACAATTTATCAAGGTATTCTATTGAAAGATTTACTGGCTGCATAAAAAATTTTAATTTATTGTAGTCTTCTTTACTTCCCTTAAGTAAATACATTTGAGTGTGTTAGTAATTTCAGAGGGTGCATTAAGTTCCTTCTCAGCCTCATCTACTGTATGAATGTCTTTCCCAAACCCAGGGCTTGAGTTCGTGACCATTAGGCAAAAATAGAAAGCTTTTTGCTGGCCTTAGTGGGCTTTGCTTCAGCCTCTGGGTTTGGTATGATATCAGTGTGTGATTTCCATTAGCATCGTAGTCATTGATTCAAAATATTTTCCAGTATTCAAGAATGGATGGAGATTGTCCAGGTATTGTCTCAATACAGATGATTGTCATTACATTATAACTTTAAGGAAAAGTTATTCTTGATATTCCCTAAAACCCAGCCAGTGCTCCAGCCTACAGAAAATAAACTTTCAACAAGAGGATGCATCTCCATAAGCCAAAAATCTACTACCTGCAGTTATTGTACCGTGCAAACGTAGAATCTACCAGTGATAATGAAGGACTGTATCAAGTTCCAGACAAACTAGGACAAAAGTGTTGCAACCTAAAGTTTCATTTTTTACTTTCTATGGCCATAAGGCGCCATGCTGAAGAGAATCATCATTCTTCTGTCATCTACTGGATGCAAGAAAAGATTTTCTGAGTTAAGTTTATTAATAAGAGAGTGGAAAGAGGAAATGCCTAGAAGGGGACATGTGACAGAAGAGTTGTGAGTCAAAAGAGAACCCTGCTCAGAAATACACAAGAGGAAAAGAGAGAGTGAGAGTAATGTGTTTTAGTTCAATGCATTTCTGAAGACTCTTGCAACGCATCCTATTTTTTATGAAGCAGGCACTGTGGGCTCTTAGATTGGGTCTCTAAAGTGTTGGTTGCAGTTTCAGTGTCCTCTGTAACTACTGCTTGTGACTCAGTTCTTCATCTATGAAATAGGGATGCCTCAAGTCACCTGGGGATAACGCAAGCTACTTTGTTTGTAAAGCATTCTGAGTTCACCGTTGAGAAGTGCTAGGCAAGAGCAATGTAATGCTCATGCTATAGTCTTTCTCACTTCATCTTTTTTATTTTTTTAATGGGTTCTACTTTTTCTTGTGCTGCCCCAGCTTTTTGCAGCATGAGCACATATGTAATTATTAAACATACATAAATGGAGTGAATTTCAAGTGCCAGGAGTGGGCACACAGTCTCCTTATTCAGAATTTCATAAGGGGTGTTAATATGCAGAGTTGGTGTGTGCACTTGGCAGCTGCACTGACATGATAGAGTGTCAGCTTCTTTGTTAATGATCCGCATAGGAAAGTATCCCCACATAGGCCTTGACAATTGACATACCATTACAGTCTATTGCGTCAATAATCCATGCATTCAAGTGCTCCCCACTCTTACAGGCAAGCCTGACACAATAGTCTATAATAGCTCTGTGCAGTATGTGAACAGGAGGCCTTGATATTAGAGTATGATGGCTCTGAAAGAGACGATATGGTCTAGCGTGTAAATGATCCATGTATTACAAGTATACTGATCCTCAAGGATCTTTGGATCTGATATAGTCTCAAGAAGAGTTTCTTTAAAAAAAAAAAAAGGAAAAATAAATCACATGGGATGTTTGGATTTTAAAACAAAAGCTTTTCTTCTTGAAAAATTACAGCAGAAATGTAGGCTGACATCCCTAACATCTGTGCAGGGAACTGAGCTGGAAATTGGTATGAAGTCCTGTTCCATCCTGATGACATTAAAATAGCACCTTCTTCCTCAGTGACAGCTTTCTGTGGATTGAATCACACAAGCTGCCTGCTGTGGCAAAAATAACCTGTGACTCTTTTAGCATTCCACAGTCAATGAGCCAAATCTGTGTCTACACAACTGTCACTGCTGTGACCACAACAGAGCGGAGGCACAACCAGATTATCTACCAAGAGCAGTTTAGCAGCTCAGCATGGCATGGAGCTTTGCCTGCCTGAGTAGGTGGGTGAATATTCACTCAGGAAGCACTTGCTGAGCTCCCCGTTGTTCCAGCTAGAAGGTTTGTGGCATCTGAATTAGTTAATTTTTAAGCTAGCATTCATATGTTGACAGCATATTGCAGTGTGGTCATACATTAAATATTAGTGATATGCCAAAGCTCTTTTACCTGAGCCAACTCTAAACCAACAGGTTTCTCAATTCTGGATGCCACTTTCCTAGAAACAAAAAAAAATACTCAAAAGAGTGAAAAAGGACTGATTGATGGATAGTGTCTGTTAGGACACCCAAGAGATACCACAGTGGTAACACCGGGTAGCACCCGTAGGTCAAGCTAGAAGTATGCCACTTGAGTTTTAACACATTACAACAATTTACTGGTTTTGCTGGATTTTCTACATAGCTGTCTGGCTGGTTTAACTACAGTGCTATTTAAGCAGTTCCTAGAGGAACACAGTGCCTAAAGAGCTTTCACAGGACATCAGCCATTGACTTCTGCTGAGTGTTTATTGGCACATTCATGTGTGTGTGTATTTTAGAAGTGATGTGTTGCTCTAATACAACAAACCAGTGAACAAACACCAACCGTTGGACAGCTATGAGATTTCATACCAGCTAAGAGTAAACCTTTAGACCTTTGTTCAATATACATCTTTTAGTGCACTTCCTTTCTGTCATTCAGCCCAAAAGGATTCATAGTCTTTTTACTTGGTTACCTACTGATTTCATAAAGTGGTAGCTTCCTGCCAGTTGTTTGTTTGTTTGAGTTTTTTTAGTTTGTTTTATTTTGGGGTTTTTGGTGGGGGGTTTTTGTGTGTGATTTGTTTGTTTGTTTATGTTGGGTATTTTTTCAGAAGAAATGTGTTGGGTGGTAATTCAAACATGCCCTCTACATTCTGAATAGAAGCTGAGAAAGGCCACTTTTAAAAAACATTTTCCTCTTTCTCTTCAGCTCTGTTTTATTTAAGATGGGCTTTTTGCCTACATGTTCTTTGAAGGAGGACATTCCTTTACCTCAGCCTATACAGGAAGGGGGTCAGGAGGTTTCTCTCTCCATTAATCCTTCAAATATTTCCTTTCTTACTTCCCAGCCACTGAAAGAAAGATCCTTTGTTTTTCAGTTACTGTAAGTAGCTTTCCTAAAATGGAAAGAAATGATGCTACAGGACCTACATCTTACCCTTGGAGGTTTGGTACGTATGTCTCTGCTGTTAAGGGGAAAGCTGAGAGAAACTGGTTTTGATGTCACTTAAACATATGCAAAGTGGATGTTATATGGTACCACTCTGACTTGTACAAGAATATGGCAATACCTATTATCTACTCAAACTGACTACCTTATTATTGTAGCACTCATATGATCATTGTTCAGCAGTCTTTGGAAACAAAGGCTATTTTTAGTTAGTGACTTTTGACATTATTTTAATATGCATCAGGGCCAGTCTGTAAGTTCTTCTGGCATTTGTTGTTAACAAAACTGTGGTTCTAATCACGCTGGGTAGGATTTAGCTCACTTAGCTGCAGCCATGTGGAAGCTGGGTATCCAGTCTAAGATAATCTTCTAATCTCCATGTACAGTCAGGTGAGAAGTAGGCACTTCCAAGGGACAGTTGATCCTAGTCTAAAATATATATATAAAAGAGAATCAATTGGAAGTGCTGATCTTTTGCATAGTTAAATTTAGGTGGTGGGGATCCTGTTCATTTTTGTTGATCCATACATAACATTCTAGAACCTCAGGGTCCCAGCTGGGACTCAGTCATACTGAATGCTGCACTGAATTAAATAGATTTATGACTCATGTCATTATGGCTATCAATAGACTTCAGGGTTTTCACACTGTCTAATTTTAGGCACAAAACTTGAGTGCTTGAGTGCTTAAGGTCAATGCCTAAGCAGAAGTTCTGAATCACTGGAGGAACTTGTCTCCCTCTGTTTATGGTGGAGGGAATCTGGTACTCTCTTGAAATAGGTGCCTGTGATTAAGCAGTGTGAATTTTTACTTTCCTCCTCTCTTTAGTAGCTGCTCTGTAGGAGAGATCTTGGAGTCTGTTGTTTATTTGTCTTTGGGTTTGTTGGTTGGTTTGGGGTGTTTTCTTACTTCAATAGCAAAAGTGTCTTTATATCTTGTTCAGGAAAAACAAGCTGACATTAGTTGCCTCCTGCAGTACGTGGATAAACATGAATAGCCTTCAGAATAGCCTTAATTACTGCTTGTACTGAAATGTTTTGCTGTATCAGAGCTACTAAATATGCTAAATATCTGAGGTTTGTATCCCAACACTATCCCAAGGAGGATCAGCAGCACCACAGTTACTCTGTAAAGGAGAAAGAGCTCATTTAGAGTACAAAAAAAGTGGTATGTAAAAGAAGACAAAATTAGTGAGAAATAAATAACCTCTATCTTGCTCTTTACATATGTTATTTCATGCAAATACTGGCATTAATGCTATGCTTAAGGTTGAGTTTATAATTGCAGAAAGTCAGAAATTTCAGATTTAATGTTCCTGTCATAATACCATGGAACATTGAACCTAAAGTGTCAAAACTCCCTATGACTGTTGATCCTGAACTGAGGCATTATTAGCTGAATTTTATCTTTTTTTTTAAATAGGAGACCTACTAAGCTGTGTATTCAATGTTAGTAGACCAGCTTGTTATCTGCACAAAACTGTTTAGAGTGCTTCTTATGTCAGCCTATTCTCAAGAGATCCTGCAGTTGAACTGGAATCCTACCAGTAGAATATAAACAGAGATTGATCTGGGAAGGGTGGGCATGGGGGAAGAAATGGCCATTGTGAAAGTTCAATTAAATTAAATGGAACTGAAGGTTTTTGGTGCATCCTTTTTGTTGTTTTTACTAATTTAACCTTTAATGTGAGTGATTAACATTAGTGACATGATATTATGCTGAGAAGTTTGTTGAATTAAGCATAACCATGAAATGACATTTTTGGAATGCACAGTTTTTTGTCACAAACCTCGGGAAATTAAAATAAAATACGACACAGATCAATGTTAAGGTGAACTTTGCTCAGCTTTGAGCTCAACATGTGTTACTTTATTTTCTTTTGAACTATGTGATGACAGACTGGTAAAAATTTTATTCAATAGCATGATGTTCTAGTACTTAAATGGTAAAAGGTAATCATCATAGGCATCATATATCATTACCTGTTCAGTTGAGAGTTATGGGATTTTCATACTGTTTAATATTTCTATTTAACAAAATTTCTAGTACCCATGACTTGCACTGTTTCACTGCAAGATTTACAGTCCTGTGGTAAATCCAAGGCACAGTGTGAGTCAAAAAATCTTCAAGGATATTGTGTGATCACAGAATCACAGAATGACTAGGTTGGAAACAATCTTTGAGATCCTCGAGTCCAACCATACCTGTCCTCTACTAAACCATATCCCTGAGCACCTCATCTACCCATCTTTTAAATACATCCAGGGTCGGTGACTCAACCACCTCCCTGGGCAGCCTGTTCCAATACCCGATAACCCTCTCGGTGAAGAACTTTTTCCCAATGTCTAATCTGAAACTGCCCTGGCGCAGCTAGAATCCACTCCTTCTAGTCATATCACCTGTCACTTGGGTGAAGAGACCGACACCAACGACTCTACAACCTCCTTTCAGGTAGTTGTAGGCAGTGATCAGGTCTCCCCTCAGCCTCCTCTTCTCCAGGCTAAACAGCCCCAGCTCCCTCAGCCGCTCCTTGTAAGGTTTGCTCTCCAGCCCCTTCACCAGCCTGGTTGTCCTTCTCTGGACACACTCCAGGAGCTTGATATCTCACGGTAGTATTCATATTTGTCCTCACAATTTTTCACTAGCTGTGCATAATTATAAACAGTATTATTTCTAAACCAGTAAGCCGTACAAAATGGTGGAACGAGTGGTGATTTACAAGTAGCCCATAGCTCTGTTATAGGTGCTCCAAGTGAACTTAACATGACCTCCTCTCCATAGGAAACTAAAAATTACCTGGTATATGATAGGCAAGAATAGTTTATTGTCTAGACACAGTGGATATTGGAGTTACAGTTGAAGTCTTATTATTTTAGAAAGAGTGGTATTCTAATTAATAATACCCTCCAGAAAGATGTGCTGTCCTCACGAACCAGGGTCCAAATTCTAGCAGAATACATTAAAAAAGAATGTTTTCCCTGTTTTCTCAACCTTGCCTTTCCAGAGTACCAGGATGATATGAGCGACTCTGATCCCATGGGTGTCTGTCACAATGAGATAGCATACTTAGATGAGCAGTAAAGCTGTGCAGTTGGGATGCAGAATTGAAACTTATCCTGGTTCATATGTATCTGCATATGAGGACTTTGTTGTGTGCTGATCTCTACAGATACTCTTAAGAACCTGTTATTTCCCTGAAATTGCTGCCATATGTTCAGTGATATGGTATAAAGCAAGCTGAAAATTATTAAAATTAATTGGGAATAGTGGACAACAATAGTTTATAGCACACTGATTTTCATCATCTTGATAGTTGCTGAATTCATTCACTGTGAAATGCAGCCAGGCTAAAAGGCTCCCATGTAGTCATATGAAAGGGTAAGGTGTAACAGGATTTCCGTATTCAGTAAGAATTATTCCTCCAGCATAAATGGGAATTACAGCTGAGATTTTCTTTGAAGCCTCAGACTGAGATGCTGGTATTTGTACTTAAATTGTACTTATTTGCTTATATTACTTTGTGTTCTTTGACAGAGTCCAGAAGACTCTTACCTGTACAAGCTGTATTTAAAATCTCTAATGTATAAGAGATGTCAGGTAAATACTGATAAAAAGAGCAGCCTTTCTTCACCATCACCACCACCACCACCATCACCCCCCCCCCCCACACTTATCTCAAGTTCCCTGGTATTATCTGAAATGACAACTGTGTTTTTTGGAACAATAAACCTTGATTTCTTAGCCTTATGCTGACTTTTCCGACAGCAACCTGTATTGAGATGTAATGATAACGATGTGGCTTCATATAAAACATGGCAATTACTTGTTCATTTTAATTCTGAAAATGCCATAGTTTTTCTTGCTGTTTATTTCCTAACTGCCCAATAGCAGAGCTGCAATAGCAAAATATATATGTACACTGGCACAAACATGCAGATAGCCCTTTAGAAATATGAAGTATGACTATATATAGACTATCTATATGAAAAAAGACAATAGAATTTACGGCCCAACTGTAAATATGTTGAGGATCAAATAGAATTAACTTTAAAGTAAGTTAAGTTTAGTGTAACACAAGCTGTGGAATGAATCTGGGCTAGAACATAAAGACATCCAAATGGTGGCTTACTCAGAACACACTTTCCTTAGGCGTACGCGAGGTTGGTTCCTTGACAATTGTTTACTAGCAGCTTTTAAGACACAAACAGCTGTGAGTGACAACAGTCTGTCACAAAATTTGTCTAAGTTCATGGCAGAGAGCTGCAAACTCTGACACCTACTGAAAGAGGTATCGTATTTGCAAGCAGTCAAAAGTGATTGAAAACCAGATGAATCTGTTAGGATACCTCATGCCATTGAACACTGTTGCCTATGCCAAATATGCATTCGTAATCTACAATCTGTTATCTACTAGCACTGATGCTATAAGGTAGCATTGTTAAGAGTTCATTAATATGTAGATATCTACTCTGAAATAAAACATCATATTTAATCAGAAATAAATCAACATGATTCATAAGATTCAACCAACATTACCACAGATGGAATATTTAGACTACTCTCTCCTCTGAGTTGCCGCATTTTTATTTGATTCCTAACAGAATATAGAAGAAAATCAACAGTAGGATTATACATCAGGGGAATACACTGCGAAAATCTACTGCCTTTAATAGTAAAGAATTATGCTTGGGATAACCACAGTTGTAATTACTTTACATGCATAGGCACTCTGATTGCACACCATGATGGGCAACAGATTTGGTAGTACTGTTTCTGTTATTTAATTATTAGAGTTGGCCTGGAATTGTTCCTCCTTGATTGTACTTAGCTTAATCAAATATGACTTGAGCATCTGAGTTGGCACAAACCCTGCAGGAACCCACTGAAATGACAAGGAAGTGAAAAGCTACTCTTTCATTCCTTTACGTCTTAATTTGGCAATTTCTGGAAGGACCGAGGAACCAGGACAAGTGCCAGGAAGAGGCGAGCTCTGTGAGCTCCTTTAATGGAAGTGTAAGCAATACAGTGGCGTCTGCTCGAGGGCTTGTCTACACGTGGGAAAGCCATGTCAGCACAACAAGCAATAGAGATGTAGCTACACCAGTGCTGATTTCCCCTCTCTTCACAAGTCCTGAGTCTTGCTGTGGCTGCAGTCAAGTGTTCCTGGCAGGATGCCTCAAGAGTCCCAGGGGAGGTCACCCAGGGACCAGTCTGACTGCAGACAGGACTCCTGGACTCCGGGATAGGGGGCAATAGCCCCCTTTCCTCCTCCTCCAGGCCAAGTGGGCTCCCACTCAGCTACCTCCATCTCTAGGCATAACAGTGACAAGAAGAATGGCGACAAGGCAAATCTCCTCAGTTGTGATCACTCTTGTTAGTCAGAGAATGCACTGCAAGAGGGCACGGGTGCCCCGTTGGGTAAAGGGACCATGATCACCAAATTGCCTGGGACTGCGACTATGTCACAAGGTTGCTCCTAAGAATCATGCAGATGCTGTGCACCTCTCAAGATCACTTTCCATGGCACTTTGCATGGTATAGTGTGGCTAACTTGCTCCTTCTTCTTGCCCGATCAACAATATTCCATACGCTTCTTCCCAGATTCTTTTTCATTGATTGACAAAAGCAAATAATTTTTGCCCACTATCACCTGTCCATTGCTACTACCTGTGCAATATTGCAGTCAGGATCATCCTTATGGCCATGGACCTGCTGTGATGGATGTTATAAAGCAAAGGATACTACTAAAAAGACAAAACCAGATAAAGCAAGAGAAAGCAAGTTTTGTTGGACAGGCAAAGTGATCAGAATAATAAATGTTTCATGGGTTAGTTTCACATTTCCATTCATAGTATGTATTTTGCTTTCCACAAAACCCAAGCAGCATAAAAGGGTAAAGAGAGCAAAAAAGCATCACCTCTAAAAACTGTTCACTTACTGAACCCATCTGCGTTCTGTATATTACTTAAGAAATTTTCACACTGCCTGTTTAGTACCTTTTGTTAATATTGGTGACTGTATTAGCTGAGATAATTTTATTTTTCCTGTTACATTTCCTGAAACTTTTGAAATGGAAGACCATGAATAATCAATGACAACAGTGTGAAGCTTTCAGGATTGTTGGTGTGTTTCAAAAAAAAGATAATATATAAATATTTTTACAAATAAGTCATTAGACAGTTGCCAAGAAATGTCTTTTAGGGCACTTGGAATGCCCTGATTTTTCATGTCACATTTTGTTTATTAATAGCTCCAGATTGTTTGCTCAAGAGACTTTTCAAGACCGTATACAATTTGCTCCACGTTTAGCAGGAATAAAAATTTTGCAAGAATAAATGGTCAGTCATGAACAATTTTCGTGATGATGAGAAAAGTCTGATGAGTGTAGTCAGCAAGGTTTTGGGGATGAGCGTTGATATAATGGTAGTTTTCTCACAGTTTACTGACAGTGATAAGAATTAGTTTATGGTACTAAAAATTAAAGCTTTTTTGTTGAGTCATAGGTTAGAAGAATATAGTATTTTATTTTTTTTAGTAACATTTTAATCAATAGCACTTTTATTAAAAACTCAGGGATTTAACATATGACAATATTTTAGTGGCTTTTAAACTAGCCAATGGCTAGCGTAACTTTAACTGGATCTACAGGCACATGATGAAGATACATCAGATATTTCAAAAATCAGTCTTTTATTTATATATCTCTCCTTGATTTCTGGGTGCTTTCTAGACTGCTAAAAATGCAGTATTGTCTCAGAGCTCTGAAGGAGCCTTCCTGATTCGGCCCAATACTTGCAGTTCTGTTTCTGCTGAAGTTGAAGCTTTACAATGCAGCTCAGAATTGGTTGCTAAAGGGTTGTCAAGACAAAAATGAATATTCATAAGAAATTAAAATTTTATTGGAGAAAATATCCTGTAAAAATTTAGCCTCCATCTTTTCAGTTAAGAGTTTATTAAAACAGGGTTTCCAGATGTTTAATTTAATGTGTAGGAGGGCTGAATGAACTTCTTCACTGCCTTTAAACAGTTACCAGTTTCTACCTTGTAAATACCTCCTTACTTACACTGCCTGCAGATCAAACTCCATTTCACTGCAGCATGAATATTTTTAAGGATAAGTGATTGGCCCTTTAACCCTCCCATCCATTCCCCACTCTCCAATATATATTTTTCAAAAATATTTTACTTGCACAATAGTATCTTCCATAACAGTGAGGGATGTGCTGCATACTCTTGGGTGGTATTGCCATTGTGAAAACACCGATAGAAGATAATCTCATCAGTCTTTCTCAATAAAACATCGAGATAAAACATTTTAAGTCCAAAGGACAGTATGTACACTACTTGGCACTGCAGCAATCCATTTTCTTACTCTCATGTGGCTAGCTAA
This sequence comes from Porphyrio hochstetteri, assembly GCA_020800305.1. Lineage (NCBI taxonomy): Eukaryota > Metazoa > Chordata > Aves > Gruiformes > Rallidae > Porphyrio > Porphyrio hochstetteri. Next base: position 151,844,987 of record CM036905.1, on the reverse strand, counting down.
ATACATGGGATATTGTAGGTTTATCCACTTAGAAGAAAAAACAGATAATAAACATTCTCATATATAGGTTTTTAAATGCCTTTGCAGATTCAGATATGTTTCTACTTCTGTCTCTGACACGTTTTCCTTGCTAGGACACTAATTATTTCATATGTACATATCCTGCATGGAGTTTAACTCTTTTTACAGCTATCTTAAATGAAGAACTGCAGTTTTAACCCTCAGTTTCAATGGACTATTTTTGAAGAAAGGCTAGGCATAAGAAAAGTCCTGTTACCTAAAATTTTCTTTTAGAGTAGCGATTCCTGTTTGTTTTTAAATCACTGCACTTTATTTTAAAAGTATGGGAAAAAATAATTTATTTCTAATTCTCTATACTCTCATTACAGGATTTACTGCTAATATTGCTATCAGTTATTACAGGCTAAGGTAGTTTCCAGACTTCCCAATAAAAGTGAGCTTATCTCTGTATCACATTCAGTATATACCTATATGAAGACAACTGCAGTCTAATTTGTGGTGAAAAGCCTGACTCAGCTGAGATAAGTTTAAAATCCATTATACAGTTTGTTAGATGTCTTTGAAAAAGAGATTTGAAAATCTCTTTTTATAGCCCTCATGTTAGCATGCATGCTTTCTACATGAGGAGGGCATGGCTTGTGATGTTAGAAGATATTTTGGTCGAAATTATTAAAGCTAGTATTCGGATGGATCAGAATGTTAATCTTAAATGCCTAGTTCTGCAGTTTGAGGTAAAGGGCCTGATGGCAGTTGTCCCTTATTCCCTTGCACATTTCCAGAAAGGTTTGGGTACCTAATGGATTTCTGAGAGAAGGATTGGGGGTCAAGGCTCGATATAAATACTACAGCAAGTTGCATCCTCTCTACTTGAATGATTTAAAGTCCTTTCCCACAGCTTCCTTAACATTTTTCAGAATTTTAAAATTGTGACAAGTGAAAAAAAAAGATTGCTATCTTAATTAAAAAACACACCACAAAACCAAAGCAAAAAAAGACCCCAAACAACAACTGAAAAAAAACCCCAGGCCCCAAAAAGCCAAAAAATCCTGTCTTTGCCACACTTCTTTCTTGAATGTCTGAATTTATAAATTTGTGACCCTTGACCAATGGGGAAGTATAGTCCATATTTTTCATATGACAACTAGGATAAATATAGTAGAATTTTGTGAAACTTGCAAAGAACATGGCCTAGCTAACACCCTTTCTGTACAATGATTATCTTTCCTGGTTTAATAAACTGCACAGTGGTTTATAAAATGTTTAAGCTAATGTTACAGGATAACGAACTCAAATAATGATACTGCAGATCCATAATGGCAAGTGTACTTCAGTATGAATAAATTATGGGAGTCTCAGTGAGCACCAAATGAAGCCATCATTGGAAGAAAGTGGTTTGAATATTTCTGAGCAAGAATATGTTAATCTAGGTGCTCCAGGGTGAAGTGACCAGGTAAAGATACTCTCTTATATCCATAGCACTGGAGGCCTTAAAAACATAGACCTCTATTTCTAAACCCTTCCATTGGATAAAAGTTACAAGCAGCAAGTGAAAACTACCAAGCAAGACTCAGGGTACAAGTCTTGCTGCAAGAATTTCCTTACCACAAGGACAGGAGCCACCCCACTTCATCCCATTTTACAGACAAAGTTGTAGAGACAGACTGCAGGCCTGGTGCAAGTCACACCATTTAGCTTCAGCTTTTGGTCTACATCAAAACATACCATTTAAATTTGTAAAGCGATTTTCTCCTCCACTCCACTTAGCCCAGCTTTTGGGCTAAGTAAATAACTTGCTGTGGCATAAACTTCTGAGCCTGCTTAGCTCTTTTTCTTTGTTCACTTGCCCACTTCTTTACTGTGCATTATACCTTGAACTGCAATCAGTTTGATTCGCGTCTCACGCCATATTAAATTGTGTCAAGCCTGTACTAAAAAGGGCAACAAAGGTCTGCTCTGACCTAGGACCAGAAGTAGCTCTCTTTCCCTCACTTCCTTGCTGCTGCAGAAAAAAAAAACATGCCTTTTTTGTGCTCAGTGGGCAGCACAATAAAAACACTGAGGAGAAAGCTTTTTTATCCCCTCCTTGTTCTTGACTGCTCATTCTCTCATCTCTTGGGGAGTGCAAGTTGAAGTGGTAGCTTGACATGTTTTCTCTTCACTCATGAGTTATTTAAATAATGAGATTGAATAGATCTTCCTGGCATGGAGAACAGATCTATCAGTTGGCAGAGACTGAGACAGCATATCAATCTATACTCGCCATATTGTTTTCTGAAACACCAGTACCAGCCTCTACCAGAGACAGGACAGGAAGACTCTTCTGTTGGCCATTCATCTAGTCTTCGTGTTGTAACAGGCCAGAGAAATAATCACTGAGGAGCATAATATCCCAAGGGTTCTTTGCACCAGGACATCACTGCTTCTTCACAGCTTTTCATTTACAAGTTTTTTCATTTTTAATTGTACCACTTACAAGGCCTCCTTGAAAACCTATTTTAGTTTATATTCTGCCTCGCATATTGATATTCCAGTGCAAGTGCCTGCTCCCCCCCAAAATGAATTTCAAGTGTATAAATAAACTCTGTAAACTCTTTCATGGCTAAACACTAGTGAATTGAGAAGTAGGAAATGAAAAAGACATCAGGAAAATTGCTCTGCTCCTTGGGATGAAAAGGGTCCAGCACTAATCATTGTCCAGTTAGTTTACACACGTTTCTTGCTATGTTGTTATTACTTCTGTCCTTTTTTTAATGAAGCAAACATTAAAGTAATATTATTTCAGTTGAGGGTTGGTATCTATAGCTTATACCTTGTGATGTTAATTAAAAACATAATTTTTATGTACTTATCACAAAGGAAATATCATTTCATTAAAATCCAATTAGATTCAGACAATATCTGTAAAGACTACTGAATAACTGCTGTTTGAACATAGTCTGCTTTGTTCTATTTTCATCACCCGAATAAAAGCAACCACAACAAACAAACCAAAGAAAAGGATTTTTTTTATTAATCTCTGAGGTTACAGATCCACTCGCATTTAGAACAGCTTTTTATGTGAAAAACATACCAAAGATTTTATGTTTCACTGACTGCCGCATGAGTGACCTTATTTTAGAATATTCTTATTTTCCTTCCCATATTTATATAATAAAATATATTTATTTTGGTAGAATGGATGCCTTTGTAGAAACAGTTTGTCTCTTATAAAGTAATTCCACATTCTCAGTAATGTTACCAGAATGCTACAGAGTTTAATGGATTACTGCCTGCAAAGTAGTGAGGACTCAGGATAACACATGGTAAGTGCAATACAGAACAAGAATTGTTCCTCCATTTTGTCTTGCTATAATTAGCCGTCGTGCTGCACAGGCCATTATCTTGCCATTGATTTACTCCCTGAATTTCCTTGAAAATCAGTATGAGTTTTCTCTATGAACTGAATCAGGAAATGTTTTAATTTTTCAATTTTTTTTTAATTTTCTCTGTGGGTGCTGTTTTTTGGGATAATGTTTTTGTCTTTCAGTCATGTGAGAGTCAATAATCAAGGGAGTGAGGCTGTCACACCTCTTCCCAATGGGTCAGGAAAACAGAAGGAAACAGGTGAAAGGTCTGATGGGATTGGGATTTGGCTAAATGGAATTTTGTGAGTTGACTTTAGGCTGAAAATATTTTGATCCCAGCTACAGCCTCTTCATTGGATTTATTTTAATTATTTTAAATTTACCTGCCTTATGTTAACAAAAAAAAACCAACACAAAACACAAATATCCTAAGGGAAGGCAGGCAGCTAGTGATGAGGTCTGAACTGTCTGCGTCAGAAGTCTGTTTCTTCTGATTCAGCAGTTAAGAATGACTGCCACAAAAAATAAGATGCCCACACAGGAATAGCAGTTGCAGGGTTTCCTATCAGTAGTATCTGTAATCACTGAGGCAGGAATGCTGATTCAAAACATTTGCAAAGAAAGACACTACTGTTGATAAGAACTAAAACAAAATGGTTTTATTTGTGCTAAATAACTAAAATTACAACCAAATCAAGGTTTGAAGAAAATGTACAGAGAGATCAGTTTGTGTCTTAGCATTTTGCAGACAAACAATACAATATTTGCTTGATGTCTGCCTTATCTGTATTAAAAAATTTAGTAACTCTATTTGAGAGTAGATTGTATTTTGATGATCCAGGTCATTGGGGAAGAAGAAAGAACTGCAGCTAATCTGCTATAGCAGGACTATGTACTGCAAAAATGTGATTTCCTAGTTTTGGAGGTGTTAGTGGCCTAGTAAGAATGAGGCTAGTGAGAGAAGATCAAGATAAGAAATGACTAAGAAAGGAGGATCATGTGTGCTGAGGTTAGAGAGAGGTACAGGATTAAATAAAACAGGTTTTTTAGTTAAACAAAAAGTTTACGAAAGCAATTGAGAATTTATGAGGCCAGACTTCTTCCTGACTAACAGAAAATAAGATGATGAAGAAAAGAATATGTTTTAATGGAAAACCAAATTAATATAAAATTTAATCAGAAGACATTTTCATTTTGCATATACTTATTTTGGCCTCAGTTGAGCAAGAAAACTTGATGGCAAAAATAGAATCCTCTTCTTTCTTCTAGTATGCCCCACATTTTATGAAATAGACAATATTTTGATTTTGGCCTTGGTTCCTAATTCCTTCAAAACTTTGAAATAATTTGCCTCTAGACCTCAATTCAAAACCTGCTGCTTCGTTCAGACTATGGAATGAAGTTTGTAATGTAAAAAGGTTCATAGATGATATCAAGAATGGAGTGGGATGCAGCTTTGGCAGAGGGTGCTTGTTTTTCTTTTGACATTGTGTGCAGAGGCATCTTCAGCAAATGAGCATGCCAATAGAGTTTTATTGAAAAAAAAAGAAGCAACAGAGAAATAACCTCCCTAACATTCCTTTCCGGATTGGGGCAAAGGCCAGCCCCACGCCTGATCCAGTCATCAGGCAAGAGGGGTAGTGAGAGAAAAAACACACAATGTACTGCATATTATTATTGTAACTCTTCATTCCTGGAAGTCAGCATGGAATTGGAAAGCTACTGCACAATTACTACATAAATAAAGCTTAATAGATGGGCTTCACCAATCATCTCTGGCAAGAAAAGCCACATTAAGCTCAACGTATTCTCTCCTTTCATTTAGAGAATTGCAGCTTTTGTTTCCCTTGTAAAACTACATATTTTGCCAAAAGTCAAGTTGCAATGGATATTTAATAGGAGCCTGACCTGCTAGAAATGGTTATTATGTATTGTCAAGACAGAAATAAACCCTGGCAATACCAGCATAGATCCTGATTCAGCTGTCCTGATAGTCTAACTAGTCTTCTTCTGTTTTACATCAGTGGGTATTTTTGCTGCACAAAACCCCTCAGAATACAATCAAATATTATAATGCAGACCCCATTACAAAACAGTAGCATTCACACTGGCTCCTCTGAGCAGTAGGCAATTTTTCCATTACCGAATTAAACTTTCATTGTTCACGTATTTATGTGAGAAAAGTGATAATTTCATTACTACTGTATTCAAAATTTGATTCAAGATGGAATGACACTTTCCTTTCTTCAAAACTGTCATATTTCATGGGGTATGACTCAAAGCAAAAATGATTGTATTCTTTCTGTCATCTTGTAAAATCTTAGCTTTTCCAGGGTATTTGGAGAATTTGCAAGGAGGAGGTATTGTTCTCATAGCTCAGGCTGCAAATGTAAAACTTAATGACATAAACTAACATGTTTTGGAAAGATCACCTTTAACAGTACAAGTGATTGTGTTAGTTCAGTGAAGCTACAAACTTAGACTTTTTAAAAAGGAAGATTTATCTGTTGCCATGTCTTTGTTACATCAGCCCAAAGCATTTTGTCCATTAAGTTTAGTTTCTCTGTTTATAAAGAAGAGAGTGTGGATTGAATGTCAGATCCACAAGAACCCAAAATCATCAGAGTGGTATACCACAGGACTCAGCTATACAGAGATGAATCAACAGATCTAATCAAATCTTTACCTCCTCTCTTCAAGGCTGACACCTAATCTGTACTTTACTACTGATCTGAAATATAATCTGATCAGAATATTTAAAAGAAACCTGAAGAACATGAAATAAATTCAGTTCAGGTCCTCCTGAGACCGAAAAGCTTGATAAGCAATTCTAGTGAATGCATTTCTGCATTTTAAACTTTTGCTTACATGGTCAGTTGGCTTGTTTTACCTCACTCTGCCTCATGACAGCCTTGATACAGGAGCAGAGCATGCTGTAGGAAAAGTTCTGAGCAGATACAGAAAATACTGAAAATACTTCTTGAGATTTTATCAGTTATAAATGGTCACAGATACAAAGCTTCCATAATTTTGACAATTATCTTTGTCTTTTGAGACATATTCCTCACTGTGGGGAAGATAAGAGACCATGCTCCATGAAATAAAACTACCAAAATAAGATTTGTTTTTTTTAAAAAAAAATCTTTACTAAAAACCTCTATTTTATTTCCGCTGTTCAGAGCTGGTGCATAACCATGATTTGGTTCTTTGGGTTTGGTTTTTTTTTGGTTGGTTAGTTCATTGATTGTTGGTTGTAGGTGTTGTTTTGTTTTGGGTTTTTTTCTGTCATCTTCTGTAGGAAACAATCCTTTAAAAAAGGATTTTATATTGGGTGGTGTCAGAAGAACATTTATAATCTTCCCAACCACCCTACCACGGGTTACCTGGAACCTCAAACGCAGTTGTACCCCGTCATGAAGATCTATCCCCTTCTTACCCCAATGACAAAGGAACCGTAAAGCCATATAGAGCTTTAAGGTCTTTTGGAACTCTTGCCTATGGCCTTTGGTCAGAATTCAGGAACTATGTAAGTAACACAATTAAGAGCATGACATTATTTTTAGGTCAAACTCTTCACTTCACATGATGCTGGTGGTGCTTCACTATCACAGCTGATGATTTCAGCATTTCCATCCTCAGCTATTTCAAATCATAAGGGAAGCCCCTTACATCATACAAATTACATTACAAATTGTAAGATTTTTCTGTTAAGTCAGATTCTTTTTTTAATGAAAGGACCTTACAGATTGCAAGATTTTTCTATTACGTAAGAGTTTTTTTATTTGCCATCTGGGTTTCTTTGAGCCCTTTATATTCTGTGGGGTTTGTTTTTGTTTTGTTTGTTGGTTTGTGGGGTTTTTTTCTTGTTATGTCACAGTTCTCAAGCCTGAAAGCTTTGATTTTATGTATTTATTTATTTTTAATGAAAGCAGAGATTCTAATGTTACCAAATGAGTACTGGAGCTAGGGCTTTAAATATCATGAGACTCATGATAAAATCACTGGAGTTGGCAACACTGCTTGAATTTGGCATGAGATCCTAAAGCTTTAAAGGAAAAACTGTGACTCATCAAACTTGCCTGGAGAGTTAAGGGAGCTGGGGGCAAGGGCTAATGGGGGTATCCTTCCATTTCAGTACTTCAGAGGAAAATCTACAAGATACAGTCCAGTAATTGTGCCAAGAAAACAAAGTGCTTGCTATATAGAGAATAACAATTTCTAATTATGTACTGAAACAAGGGGAATGCAGAACAGCAGAATTTTTTAAAAATACAGGTATAAACATTGCCAATTACCCAGAAATGTTTTAGGAAAGAGACAGCAGTTCATGGGCTTTAAAACTACCCCAACCTTTATGCAGTATAAAACATAAAATCCTAAATACTCCTTACACATTTGAAATGTTCTTCTCTAAAGATCCTTCCTTTTCAGATGAAGTGAAATACAGAGTTTGATCTTACATTTTCTCAAGGGAATTGTATATATATTTGTCGTAGTTTTGATCTGCCACCAGAAGCTAGCCTTAACTCACTGAATTATACATGACAAAGTATTAGATTAAATACATTTACATGTGTTAAGTCATAAAAATCAAGTCAGTTGCTTGCTGTTTTACCTTTTTGTAGGTGCTGTGGTCCTTTGTTAGTATGCAAGACTATCCTGTTAAGCTAAGCAAGCCCAAAGGTATGGGATAAAGCTGGCCAGAGACCTTCCATCAAGCACTTTTTTCAGTCTCAGTTCTTCAATGAAGTTTTCAGAAAAAAAAATAATTAATGTTTTTCAAAAATTCCACTGGGAAATCTTTTTCCATGCCCAGGATATAAATTCTAGTGAGAAAAAGTCATGCTCAGGTCTTTCTACCAGCCTTCTGGCTAAGTCATGCAAAAGAAATGCATCTCATGTTCTTATGCTCTGCCTAAGATAGATCAAGTTATCTCACTTTTTGTAGTTTTCCTTTAGCACTAGACATCGGTGCACGTTCCCTAATGCAGACCTGTAGTCATTTAAGGCATTGTGTCTTCCTGCTAGAAATTGCCACCTTCGTGGCTTTGGTGTCTGCATATGTTCCTTATCCTCTCCAGAGCAGGTTTGATGCTTTACCTGCAAATTATCTGGACGAGGTTTTGCACTGAAGTAGAAGAGTAGCCTTGGCATCTTTCTTTCATGGTCTGAGCTGGGAATACACATGAAAGAGAGAAAGCAGGAAATTTCTAGGGGGCTTCAAGCTGTTGTCTTTCTATAATTTCATAAAATTAATTTCTCTTTTTGTTTTCTTTTTTTCCTTTTTGCCTGGTAAGAATTCTTAGACCTACAGCTATTATTTACCTGTATACTTATCTTATGTGTGTTGGGTAGGTACCTCTATTTCCTGACTTTCGTGGTACATTTTGTTTGTGGTTTTTTGGTGCGTTTTTTTTTTTTGGTGGGTTGGTTGGTTGGTTTGGGGTGGTTTTTTGCTACTGGGCTTTGGATTTCTTTTGCAAAATGGTTCAAAAGATTTAAATTTCAGACCATATTGAGAAGGAAAAACACAACTCCAAGGGAAGTCATACCTTCTGGCTTCCTAACTTTTGCAGTTTTCAGAGTTGTTTATATTTAAAATGCATTTTAAAATAGGTATATAAGGGGGTTTGTAGGAGTTTGTGTAGTTTAATTTGCTAATCATTGCTGAGATGTACTATAGAAGTGATACTATGGATCTGCAAAAGATGTTGACTGTGTCCTGAACTCAGATCTCTCACTGAGGGCTGGTAAGGATGGAGCTGACCCCCTTCTCCAGAACAGTTACCTGCTACAGGCCACTGGGAGTGGCAATTTACTGGCTGTCTAGCTGGAGGCAGCCTCTTTACTGGCTTTTACCATCCCACCTTCTTGCAGAAGCATGGCATGGCCCCTGCATGGGCAGCAAGCACTTTTTGTGTACAATACCAGGGAACAGAGGCCCTGTTTCTGGAGGGTTACATATCAAGAACCCTCAGTAAGGAAGTACCTGCCACTAGCATCCTGATTTTTTGTGCTATGGGTATTTATTCCATGCCATGGGCTAATAACCTGCAAAATGTCAAGTTAAATAACAACATTTTTTAATGTTGCATATTTGAAACTGGAGGAAACATCCTGCTTTTTGTATACTTAATTAAAAAATGCTCATTGAAATTAGTATGCATAAAGTTTATAGGGCATTTTTTTACAAGATGGTAAGTTACGTACCCAAGTTTCAGTCCAATGTGAATTTTCTGACTTCAGTTTTCAAGCCCAGAAAAGTCTCATGCAGTGGAGGTGCTGATAGTCTCCTTATCACAGAGACTGTAGTAGGTGCCACTGTAATAATCCATGCTCCTATAGTCATAGTCAACTTTTTTATACCCTATAGAAGTGGTAAATAATATTGGGACAAAATGAGTTAGGATACTTAGGATTCACTGTAGCAAAGAGAATCAGAACAACAAAAGCACTCTCACTGATGAAATTGGAAATGTTTTTTTTTAATTAACACTTCTAATTAGAATTTAACATCTCACTAGCTTCGTATGGGATTTTTCGCTTCCTTAACCTCACGGAAACCTATCTATTGGCTCTAAATAGGCAGTCACTTACCATGCACCACTTGAGGATTTCAATTAATCCCAAATCCTCTAACTTTGGTGTGTGAACTTGCATTTTTCTCTGCATGCCATTCCCTCCTGTTTCAATTTTCTTACTAAGAACCTTCTCAACAGTTTTTTTTTCTTCTTCAATTATTTGCCTCTGTTTACCTTTCTATTTAAAAACTGTGGTGTTTTGATTTGAAAATGACGGGACAATGCAATATGTATATAGGCACTGGTAAGGGCTGCTTAACATAGCTCCTGGGGAGACAAGTAGCTAGGGAAACTGCAGAAGTTTGAACCTAAGTAGCCTCTGTCATCTTTGAAGCGAAAAAAAGAAAAGGTGTCTTGAAGATACTTGGTTAATTTAATAAAAAGGCACTTAACTTGTTTAAAACAAGAAGAATATACATTTATGTTTTTAATTTCATTTCTCATTACCTGATATGTCTGAATATTTGTCTACAGCTATCTTTGGCCCCGATGAAAGCTAAATGGGGTTTGGGTGTTTAAGGTATGTTAGTTTACTTGTATTCTCACTGGGAAAGAGTTTACTTTCTTTCCTCTGAAATCGAATTTCTCTTTTAAAAGGAAACATACAAAGACACCAACAAGCTAATAGCCAAGAATGGAAATGTAAAATAGTCTAGGTCAGAGTGGAATTCATTAATTCTTAGTATTGTGACTGTGCTGGTTTTAAAGAAATGTGAGTTTCTCATCCTGGAGCTGGGACAGATCATAAATTTCCCCATAGTAGAAGAGAAAACCCCAGTTTCCTTGTACTATTAATTTACCTTCCTAACAGGTTGAGCACTCAAGTGCCTCACAGGCTGATCACTAGGCAGTCCTCTTTCCGTATTAGTCACTTTTGAAGTGAGTTTACTTTGATGGCCAACAAAGCAAAAAGCGTGCATACAAAAGGTTCTGCATGACTCATTATTCATACATAGCTTGGAGCATGGCTTGCAATTTGCTCACTTGTTAAAAATGTGACCACGTTGGTATTAAATAGCACCATTGTAGTCTAGCGCCTATGGTATTTTTGAAGTTACACATTTTAGAAAATATGCTGTTTTGTTTTCAATTGAAAAACTGAACCACTTATCCAAGTAAACCAAAATTCCCTTCCTCTAATTATAAACATATGAACTGCCAGCTTAGAAGTTCTTCATAAAAACATTTACAAGACTTCATGGAAATCTCTTTTGCTAGGTGTCTTATAATGCATTCTTAAAATTCAAGAAGGAAAATAAATTACAGGTAACTCTATAAAACAGTGATGTAAATGGATTGTGAGAATGTGATTACAAGTGAAATTTCCTCCTATGGTGAGTAGTAAGCCTATTACTGGCTGTAAAACCACATAGAAGTATGTCTCGAATGCTTAGTCTTACGTAATGAAGCAAAGCAAGAGGTTGGTTTTTTAACCTTCCTCTGCTAAATTGCTTACAAGAGTCATGTCAACCTGGAGATAGTGTGCATCCCAATCTGTATCCATACAGCAAGGTCTTCAGGTGGAGTAATTTGTCTGATGAAATACTTCTTGTCTTTCAATTGACTTTCCTCAGAGTCCAGAATTTCACTCCTCACTACACATAGAGATAAACAAGGTCTTCACAAAATGCTGTCTTCGACTTCCATTTGTTTGGTTGCTCTTTTGTGGGTTGGGTTTATTTTTGGGGGTTTTTTTTTATGTACAGAATGCTCCCTGAGTAGGGCAGCATCCATGTTCTTGGACATGAGGAAGGAAGGTCCTAAGATCGTGTAACTTCCTGGTAACTTCTAACCCACAGCTCTTTGCCTTGCACTGGATACTTAGTTTGAAAACTGTTTTTCTATCTAGTCATATTAAGGAAGGATGACCACAAGAGACATTACATTAAATTGGCTTCCATGTTCAGAAAGACCACAGAGAAGTATGTGGAAATCTGCTACCACAGTGATCTGATGGATATCATATAGCCCTTTCTCTCTGAAACACAGAGATGGTTGACAGCTGGAGTATCACTTATTTGGGTCTACATGCAGCACAGTAGTTAAGCAGCAAATACAGACAACTGATACACAAATGCTAGATCCTCATCAGAACTGCCACAATGATTTCTCATTTGGCTTTTCTATGCAAGGATATTCCATTCCCTGTATTGTGTGGGTACTCCTGAAAAGCCACATTTTCATTACACCAAAGTCAACACCAAAGACTCAAACAGTCCAGTTGACACACTGTGGATGATAAAGGGAGGGAGCAAAACATGTCTTGACTGAAGGCCACGAATGATCCCAGCTGTTGTCCCTTCTCTCTGCCCTTGGAAAATGTCTCAACCAATCTCCAGCTCCCAGGAACATTCCCACAAATCAGTAGAGACCTACTTTGGATTTAGCCTTCTTTAAAAGTGGTAGAAGATAGGCCTAAGTTAAAATTAGACTGGCGATGAGTCAGGCTGGTCTTTGGTGAATATTGAGAGAAGTGCATAACTACAAACTGCATATGACATATTGAGGAAAGACTGTGATGGTTTTTTATTTTCCATTCTGGGGAAGTAACTGAGACCAGTTCAGGGAATGACCCAGGCCACAGCAAACTATTTTTGTAGTGAGTCAACTCTGTGTGGGTCATACAGAGCTTTGAACCAGCATTAAAACTTTGCTATTAGTCAGGAAAGTGGAATATGGAAATTTGAGATTGAACAGCTCTTTAAATATACAGAAAAGGTGAGGCATGTGACAATTTTATAGTTCTTGTGTTCTATAGAAGACTTTTCTCTATTTGGGTACCCAAGTGTATGTGAATATTGGTCATGGGTATAGGTGTTATCTGTTCAAAATGATGGTTGGGATGGTCACTTCTGAATTTTCAAAGAGTTCTAACGACATAAGCCAGCAGCCTCTGATAACAGTATGAGCTGATGCGGTATGGCTGCCTGCATTTCATGGGTTTTTTTCCATACAGCTTGCAGTTCCTGATGTCAGAGCATCACCTCACTGAAGAGTTCTTCAGTGAGTGTGGTTATAACTGCACGCCTGCTCAGCTTGCTGTCTTTTACTATCACGAGTTTGGTGTAAAATAATCCACAGTGGTAGATGCATCATCATTAACATTCTTTTCCCCCCCAACTTTGATATCCACCACTGACAAGTTTTAGTATCAAAAGCCTATCTGTGGCAAGCCACAGTATGCTAACACTTCTCTGAGGAGCAGACACTCTGGAAGTGCTAGTTTTGTTTCTTCAAAACCCTGCATATTTTAGTCAGGTAATGGAATCTGCTGGAAAGTATTCTCATGATTCTAACTTGTTTTGCAGCTAGTCATCAGAAGGGTGGGTTTACTGTTTAGGAATACCTAGTCAGAGATAAATAGATGGAATTTACTGAAAGAAAACCTTCAACAGAGATGCTGGAGGAACTCTTGACACGAATGTATTAGCTTGGAAAAAAATCAACCTGCAAGGAGATCAGAAAGAACTTTCCTTCCTCTCTCACCCATTTCCACCTTCTAGGAAAATTATAGAATCATTAAGGTTGGAAAAGGCCTCCAAGATCATCTAGTCCAACTGTCCCTTACCACCTATATTACTTAACAAACCATGTCCCTAAGTACCTCTTCCTTAAACACCCCGAGGCCCGGTGACTCCACCATTTCCTTGGGCAAGCCGTTCCAAGTCCTAACAACAACAACAAAAAAAACCCCACAACAAAATCAAGCAGGGGGTGACTTCCTATAAGATGTAAATATAATTTGAATTGCCTCTCAAAAAACACCAACCCATTTCCTACAAAGCCAAAAAAGCAAAGTGTGGTCAAAATAGCTCAAATTATTCTTTCACACTGATCAACCTCTATTCAACAGGTTCTCTTCCTCCTCCTCCTCTTTATTAGTAACATTCATTCTCCTTGCTTGATTTCTGCTCCTCTCACAGTATGAATAGACCCACTTTGCTTTCCATTTTGTTAATCTCATTTTCCTTACTTCTTGTTGAGGATCTGATCTAAATTGCTAGTGAAGCTCTTCACTGTAGGACCTCATGAGGTCCTTCTCCCCCTGTACTCTGCCCTGGTGAGACTGCACCTTGAATATTGTGTCCAGTTCTGGGCTCCTCAGTGCAAGAAGGACATAGAACTCCTTGAAAGAGCCCAGTGCAGGGCCACCAAAATGATTAAGGGGGTAGAACACCTTCCTTATGAGGAAAGGCTGAGGGAGCTGGGTCTGCTTAGCTTGGAGGAGACTTATTAATGTTTATAAATACGTAAAGGGTGAGTCAGGAGGACAGAGCCAGGATCTTCTCAGTGATATCCAGCAATAGGATAAGGAGCAATGGGTGCAAACTGGAGCATAGAAAGTTCCATCTGAATATGAGGAGAAACTTTTTCAGTGTGAGGGTGATGGAGCATAGGAACAGGCTGCCCAGAGTGGTTGTGGAGTCTCCTTATCTGGAGACATTTAAAACCCTCCTGGATGCGTTCCTGTGTGATTTAGTCTAGGTGATCCTGCTCTGGCAGTGGGGCTGGACTAGATGATCATTCGAGGTCCTTTCGAACTCCTAACATTCTGTGATTCAGTGATTCTTCTAGATGTTACAAGTTCCCCTGAGAAAGCCATCAGCACAGTGACAACTTCATTGGCCTGATAAAGATCATCTGCATGTGGGCCTGTGCCATATACAGCTCTTTCTGGCAGAAGCTATTTGCCTGGGAAGGCTGGTCCTGACTCCGCCCATGTGAAGGGCAATATTTGTGCGTTCAACAAAAAAACTATATGAGGAATGAAAGGTGAGGGACCGGGACTGCAAGCTTGACTTGTCTCAAACGCAGAGACTAACCACACCACTACCTTTCACAATTCATAAGAGGATGCCTGTGCTGTTTACTAGGGCAGCGTTTCAGGCCAAATTCAACCCTGCTGTGAATGGGCACAAATCCACCAGTTTTGTACAAAGGCTGCCTTCCTGAGAGCAGAACAGGGAAAGCTGTTTGAACAGTGCCAATAATTGCTCCTCTTCTTTTTTTTTCTTTTTTTTTCTTTTTTTCATTTTTAAAAGATAGTGGAAGATCAGAGGCAGCAGCTACAATCCACAGTCTACAAATAGCATTAGTAAGAACACAAATGAAAGGCTTTGTGCCACAGTTATATAGCAGGTCTAACACAAATAGCTAGGTAGTGAGTGGTTGTTGATTAGGTATGAAAGAGTGGAAAGAGCTCCGGGAAAAACCTCTTCTGCATAACTCTCCTATGATCTGGGGAAGTAGATGCCATTCCTGACAAGGGGCCACTGGAGGGAGGGGATGTGACTATGAAGACCCTTTTAAAAGAAACAACAAACGTTTTGAGGAAAGATCTTTCCACATTGCTGCTTTTGGAAGGGCTTTGGACTGTGTTCTACTCAGGGACCCTGCTAGAACAGCATGCTCTACTCTAATGTGAAGAAGGCTGGGGAAACAGCTCTGTACCAGTGGGGAATAGGTGGAAATCCTCATTATGCATCCTCCACATACAGCTTCTTTGACATAAATTGTGTAATGGATGTAAGCCAAAGCCAAACACAGTGCCAGTGTAGCCACCAATCTGTTGAATAAGACTGCATTGAGCTCTTCAAAAGTGGTTTAATATTGCACCTTAAAATAGTATAATAGTTCTCCTTTTACACAGAAAAACCTCCCCCTAAACCAAATCACATTTGCAAATGTAATTGTCTTCAGAAACTAGGAAAAAAAAAAGAGCTGCAAAAAACCTCTGTCAGGTAGTGCACTGGATCTCCAAAAAATTTGTAATTATGATGAAAATTTAAACATGATTGCATGCTTTTTTTATGCCAGCCTGTGCATTAGATTGCGTATACATTCCTCATTAAAACCACACTTAGGATGAACTTTTTATGGAAGTGTGCTTTTATTGAATATTATAACCTGTAAAGGTTTAATTAAGTCAGTGAATTACCCATGCGACAGCTTTTCACCATCTTTATCTCTTCCATATGCAGCTACTCCTCAATCTGTCCCAGCCAAGTGGACCCGGAACTTGGGATCTCTCAGGAGCTTTGGTACTCCAGTTTGCTGGAGTTCATAACTCTGGGGAATAATTTGCTGTAGCCCTAGTTAGCTGGTGATTTACAAGCCTGCAGTTTTCTCAAAGACTTTGCTAAAATACCCAGGGCAAAGCGTTGTTTATCACAAACAGTGATGCATAATAGCGGGGGCTGACCAAGCTGTAATTATGTCACCAAAAAATCTGACAAATTTATCAGACCATTAGTGAAGGGACACATTTGTCTGCTCTGTGCATTCCTCTGCCACCAAAGTCATATTTATAGGATTGCTTTTTAAAGGGAACATAAAGAATATCCGGGAAACCTGCACTCGGATGAAAAACAGCGTGATTGCTTTCATTGTTGCCAGCTTCCGAAGAGTGGACATCACAGATTTTCATTCAAAAGCAGCCAAGAGCTTTTTACAACTTTGCTCACAGCTAAGTCAGGGTTTAAAGGAAGATTTGAAGGTGGGATAAGTCACGGCAAAGTCTTCCTTTTGGGAATGAATGACCCAGTGTTTTAGGTAGCAGAGCTTTGCAATCACACTTCTTATGTGTGAATCTGATCACTTAGAAAAAATTCTTTGCTCTAGTCTCCCCCAACAGATTATTTCCTGGTTGACTTGGAAGGCAATAAATGCTTGTTTATGTTGTATATAAGATATAAGAAGCCTCAACCCCAGGTCTATTCCAAGTTAATGGAGCAAGATAAACAGTTAGCTTGAATAACATTACCTGATACAGAAAAAAAAAAAAAAAGAAAGAAAAAAAAAAGAGATGCCTCACATCCTGCTTCTGCTGGGAAAAAAAGAAATCAGCACTGTCATAAAAAACTATAAATTGTCCCAATTTAGTTATGCTGAGGCAAGCAGTACAAAGAGCCATCAGAACAGTTCTGCCCTGGAACATTTTTTACAATAATTGTATATAATGCAATATACTGGACATATAATGATAGATTTTGATGCCAGGCCACGTTGACAGTCTCTCTCTCTTCCTTGCTCCTTTCATTTGCTGCTGCTTCCTGACCCTCTCACCAGACACACACAATCCCTTTTCTCACAGGTTGCAGCATTCAACAGAAATAGGGTACATTGACTCCACTTTATGCCTCCTGTTTGCTTTGAGACAGCTCATGCTAGTTTGCCCTTGCCATCGCTCAGATCGACGGTTGCAGGAAGGTATTCCATGTTCAGGTAATATGTGCATAATTTTTTTTTGTTTATCTCCTTACCACTGGAGATAGTTGTGGTATAAATACACAAATTCCAATAAAGTTGGGATTTTTTTTAACAGAACACAAGATTGGTTGGTTGGTGCTTCTTTTGTTATTTGGTGTACCATGCTGAGCTGTGGGAAAGTTAAATTATGTATATAGAAATGATAAGTATGTTAAACCTTTTCAGAAAGCTCTGGATGAGCTCCCCTTCATTCTCTCTCCCTCTGGATGTTATTATTTTGCTTTTCACGAGGGCTTGTGCAGATTGCTTTTACATCTCAAATTCTCTCCAGCTGAAGGTGCTGGAATGTCAGGACTCACTTGCAGCAGGAGTTTATATTTTTCTTTTTTTTTTTAGAAAAGAAAAAAAATAACAACAAGGTTTTATAACAGTGAGCTAGTAGATGAACAGGAAGTATATTATAGAATAATCTTGCTCTCAGGACAAAAAGTAAATAAACAGAAACAAAAGTGACCTTGAGTTCCTATGAGGAATTGAGCACAATATAAGGAAGAAAAATATGTATGAAGGACTTTGTCTGGCGCAGGATATGCTATGCTTAACAGCTTGAATGAACACACGCATCAATCTCTTCATTGCTGTTTGAAAGTACTGTAAGTGATAACAGCATATTTTATTTTCTTCTTTAATAGAAATGATGTAGCACTTAAAGGAGTTTTGTGAACGCTGCTCTATTAAGAGAAGTTCTATATTAAACTCTTACTAGCCCAGAGTTACAAGCAACAGATGTAAATTCCTATAAGACATGCAAGTTTAGGAAACACATGAATGTGATAAGAAAAATGAACATAAATTCCTAGACACTTTCAAATTTAGAGGACAAAACACAAGCTCCATAAGCCATACCATGAGGTCTTCTTGTTATAGAAGATTGTGCTTACTGATTGTGTGGTGAGATCAGGTGAGACTAACTTAGTCCTACTGGTAGACCAAGTTGATGTTGAGTTTTGACATCCTGACTCTCTACAGTCAGTGAGGCATTAATTAGATTATTTTCTGTTTAATTAAGCAGAAACTGTTGTGGGGTTTTTTTCCTCCTCTTTGTGAACCTTCAAGAAATAGCAGAAATAAGCTCTTTTATCTCATATTTGGAATTCAGAGTGTTTTTAACAGGGTTTATGGCCAAGTCATGTAGCTCTTGGTGAATTCAACAGGGCAAATTAGCCAATGTTATCATGCTTGTTTGAGCTTGAAAATTTTTCTGGATGCATCAAATCCATCTCACTGCTTGAGACAGAACAGGGAAAAGCATCAGAAACATTTAAGTTGGAGAAAGCCTCTGACAAGCTCTCTAAAAGAGCTTTTCTTTTTGTTCAGAGGTCTGGGAAAGAATGCTCTCCAGATTTTCAGAAAACTCATGATTTTAAGGTAATACTGTGGTATAGTGCAGTAAAAACTTCTGGAGATTAGATGCCTTTTAAAGCAAACCAACACGAAGCAGCTCAAAATCCCTATTTTTGAAAATGTAGGTGTGTCGTTTCAGTGCCCTCAGGTTTGTGAGAATTCAAAGGAACTTCCAGGTTATGAGGTACAGAAAAATTCCAGACATCACACTGTCTACCAAGTCCAACGGGAAGCCACAGTTACATTAGCAATTTGGCTGTAGCTGTGCAGTGAATGCCCACAGGTATTCCATAAATACACTGTCCATCTTCAGCTGGACCCCATGATTCACTCAGTTCTTGGCCAGATTCTTTGAAGCAGAGGCCCCTGTCATCAGTTCTGGGCAGTTTATATAGAGTTACAGCTCCTCCTTGGACCATTTCTCCCATTTGAAAAATTGCCACAGTGAGTTCTCCAGCCTGCCAAGTTGGCAGACTCTATCCTCAAAGCTGGAGAAGAGCCAGGAATTGCTGCAGCATTGTAAACCTCCAGTCTCAGTCAGTCATCGGCCTCTATCAGCACTCTTGCTTATGTTCACAGAGGAACTTCCTGATCATAATTTGGACTCAGCCAAAATCCCTCTGTCTTCATCTTAGGAAAGTGCTGAGCGGGGTCCTATTAAAATATTTGGATAGACTCATACAGTAGACCTAGTCTCTTGATAGTTTTCCTGAAGAATAAAAGAGACTTACTAATAAAATGTGCTGCGGATTTCTTTTTCATATCTTTTTCAGCATGAAGGGACGTAGTTTAAATAGCAATAAAGGACTGAGAGATTGCCTGCCACTATGACTCTCATCTGTTTATTTACAATAAAGTCAATCGGTGATTTTGCTAATTTCAGCAGCTAAAAAATTTTCTGGAACTTTCCCATGCCAGCTTTTCCTAATTGTTTGGATACTACAGGGGCATGAAGAGCTATTGGAATGCTAAGTGATATGCAGCCACATCAAAAACTCATAGTAATAATTTTTCTTATCCTGAAATGCATAGATAATTGAAAAGGTACAGCTTGTAGATAAATAAAGAAAATGGGGGGAAGGATGGACATTTTTATTAAAAAATAGTAGCTCTAGTTGCAAGGCTGTGAAGTTGGATTAACAAGTTTTCCTCCTGATTTAATAAAGCACAGAGAAAGGAATTTTCTATGGGAGCTATTGTCTCCTTTAACTCCATGCATCTGCTTGCTAAGAGAGGGTGAGATTCAGGCCAATGGACGCTCCAGGAGCATGTCAGTGTATACTTATTCAAAAGTCTCCCTCCACTCAAGTCAGTGGCCAAAATCCAATTGATTTCAGTGAAATTGGGACTGCAGTCTGGAGTTAGAAGCAGCTGCTGTTGTAAATCACTCAGACGACAGCCAGAACACTGCAACCTGCAAGTTATTTAACAAAAACAAACAAACAAACAAAAAGATGAGGAAGATGACAGGTGTTAGGTTGTGTGATTAAAGGCTCATCTCCACAAACACCGAGAGTACCCAATGCCTAGGGGCAAATGGATGACCCCCCATTACCCTAGTCTGAGGAACAAGCCGGAAACCCTGCCCTGTTCCATCATGGAGGTGATGAAGCAGGGTTAGACCCACCACAATGAGAAAACAGAGAGTCTCCCCAGGGCACCTTATAGACTGAGGGGATGTCCACTGGGTATGGGGTTCCTTGTGGGATGCAAGAGGAAAGCATTTTGGGATTGTACCAGACTTACAAAAGGAAATTTCAGGCAGGAACCAAAGGTAGCTGGTTCAGGGAAGAGCAAGCATGAGAAAACAGAGGGGAAAAGAGGATAGAAGCAGCTCATCTCATGGAAACAAATACTGGTCATTATTTATGTTTGGTAATGCCCTGCGGTTGATCATCACAGTCTATCCTGTTTTCTCATTAAACACCACTTCTGACTATTTTCCTGCGTGAGGGGACTCTATTCTGTGTACATGGGACTATATGGGAGCCTGAATGCCAGCAATGGGAGTAGGGCCACAGGTCATAGAAACCTGTGTGCTGGCGTGGAGAATCCAGGGCATCTGTATCATGAGAGTGAATGTGTCAGTGTGGAATCGTTAGTAAACATCAAGCTGGCTTAGATACCTAGTAGGATAAGTGGTTTGGGAACCAAGAACTGGAACAAACACAAGTCTGGGACAGACATTAGTGGGACCAGAGTGTCTGCAAGTTGTTAACTGTATGGTCCAGAAGGTCCAGAGCTGAAGGGCCTTTGGGATGTAAGATTTGCTACTGGTAAGGTCAAAGTCTTGGCCAGATAACAGAGAGGTTGTTTTGCATGCTCGTTTATGAGGTAACCAGAGGAGACTGAAGGATCAAAGAGCCTGCAACTAGGTAAACTGGATGCCCAGGAACCAGGTACTGCAGAGGTCTTTAGGGTACATATCTGTGCACGTGTAGGCGTGTATGTATAGATCTGAGTGCCAGCAGCTGCTGCAGGGGTGGTGTGCCCAGGGGTTCACATGGCCAAGACCACCAACCGGAAAGATTTAGTGTCCAGGGCCAGCTATTGGGCAGAGTGTGTGTCTAAGCCCAGATACTGGGGCATTTGGATAGCAGGTTCATATATATAATTTTCCACCAACAGGCTCTTGTCCTGATCAGCCACAGAGGAAACTGGGGCGAGGCGTTGGTGTGGTTTGTGTTGGTGTAAGCTGTGTCCTGTCTGTGCTGCTCTGCATGTCCAATAGTGCCTTTGTGTTCACTGAGTTATGGTGGGTGGGGGGGCCTGTTAGAATACCATACAAGGGGGACCTGGGGGCATGGAGCTGCAGCAGCCTTACCTCACCTGGGCTATGGGTTCAGCAGCTCCTTACAACTGGGCTCATGTTTTTTGTTTAAGTAGACATTACTGTTTACCTTGAATTTGTATTGAGAAATAATGAATAGCACTGAAATTATTTGAGAGAAACATCATTAAAAGCCCTTTTAAACACTACTTTATATTCCTACAAAATTTTTAATATATTACACCTCTAAAACATGGTCGGGGGACACTAGTTCTCTCTTAAAGAAGGAAAGCTCTCTTCCCACTTCTGTATGTGGCCGGTGGAGCAGAACCCAGCTATAGCTCATGCTCATCCATTTGTTCATACTTGTCTTTTTCTTATGCCATTCACTCACATGTCTTCCAGCATTTAAATATGCCTGCAGTGCTGCCAAGCTCTGAGGATGTTTTTCCAGGGCTAAGGACTGAAGTTGGAGCACAGGTTGTGCTGGCTAAAGACTGTCAAACTGGTACATAGGTAACAGAAGAAAACTGATCTAAACACAAATTAATATCACTGTTATCTACCTCCCACTCAAAAAGGAGGTAGAGAGAAACTTGAAACACTCATTCACTTTTTTACCAAACACTCCTGCCAGAGGTAAAAAACATGAGCTGGTTCTTAAGAACTATTTTCTGTGTCATTCCATCACTGTTTAAACCCTGTCCATAACAAATTTTTCATGCCTTATTAAACTGCTCAGAGCAATATTTTCTTAACACTGTTATTATAAAACTCTCCTGACAACATTTGAGCTGCTGGAATAGAAGAACATCAGTATACAGGAAGGGTGGGATTTTCTTCAAAGATTAAACACCTGAATCTGGTATCTGCCCTTGGGTGACATGAGCTAGGGTATTGGCTTTGTTACAGGCAACGGAGAGATTCTCTGAAGCTGAGTTACACCCAAATCATCCGTGCAGCTATCTGCACTGGTGCCGTTAACTGTACATCTAAGTGGTGTTATATATGCATCAGTCTATTTTTAATCCTGTTTACTCTACCTGATAGCACACATGCCCTAAAAATAAGCTAAAATGTATTTGTTCCATAGCAGCTTCCCCATTACACATTTGTCCTTCAGACCATTCAAACACTCACTTTTTTCCCCCCATTTCCTATTTCTCCTAACCAAAGGCACAAGCTTCTCTTATTTTTCTCTGCCCCTAATTGTTTTGATTATCTGTTCCCATTTTTTGTTCCTGTAATAGTTTTACATCAGTGTCACTCAATTCCTTAAGTAGAGTAAACAGAGAAATTAAGCAGGGTGACAGTCAGACCCAAGGTTCTAGTGTTCACTGGCGCGTCTCTCTTAGTTGGATGTATGGAATGCAAACTCTGCTTTCACACTAGAGTTATGAGATTTATAGAAGCGTGGTTTTGATTTGTGTACCATGATCTTCTACAATTTTCCTAATCAGGCACAGAGCAGATTTTGCATCAAAGAGTCTGCAAATTTTCAGAATTATTTCCTATTCTGTAGAAACAAAAATTGAAAAATCTTTCCATATCTCTTAGTCTTACTCACTTTCCTGTGTCCCCACGTACAGGCAGAGAAGTTTTAAAATCTTGTTCACTTTCAAATTTCTGCTACTCAAGCCAAAGTTCATAATTCCATACCATCTATCTTCTACCACATTCAAAATATGATTCTATCACTGTGACCTCCAGATTCAACTGAGTCTGCAGGTTTAATTTTCATGTTTGCCATATTTTTGTACGAACACCATTTTCACATCTGAAGTCCAATGACTGAAATAAAAATGGCAAGGTACCAGTAAGAAGTCTATTTGTCCTGTTTAAAGGCTAATAAATAACTTTGATTTACCAGGTTAACATAGTGGTGTACATTAGCCCTTATGGAAAGAATTTTAATGGATAATTTCCAAAGCAGGATTATTTATGTGCTTCCTTTTCATTTATGCTGTTCACCCTAGCTGAGATGTCTCTGCTTGGGTTGTCAGTTGGCCAAAGTCTCACATAAGAAGTCACCAGAACAGTTGAGAACAGAACAATAATCCTTGACTCTTTTTCCTGTGCTTTACAAGTATTCTGGTATTTGTGACACTTGGCTTTCAAGTTGCTTCTCTGCTCTATTCATACATTTTAGTGAATGCTTTTATCATTTCTTAGCTTGCTTGCTGCCTTGTTTTTGCTGTTGTTTTAAAACCTTTTTTCACCAGCTGACTTTGAGTACTTGTCAGGGTCATGATCTACCTATGTCATTTTATTTTTTAGCTGAGAGAGACTTGTTTTATTTTCTTCTTCTTCTGGGGCAGATATTGGTTATGGAACAATTCAGTTCATGACAATATTACCTTCATCATTTCTTTGACATTTCCATCTGCATTTGGGAGGCATCCAAGTGTTCATGCCAGTTGTGTTCATTGCACAAGGATTTTGGCATTAAACCCACAGATGACACTTAAAAAAAAAAAACCCAACATAAAAAAAAGCAAAAACCACAACAGTTTGTCAGTAGATTTCTTTCTTCTTATTTTCAGTTCCGTCTGTCAACCCATAATATCATCAAAGTAGCTAGGTCTGTTGAGGATCAAGTACAGAGAGAAAGAAGTCAAGAAGCTTCAGAGGAAGAAAAAGAAATAGCACAGAACTGTCCCATCCAATAGACTGGGCTGGAAGAGTAGAGAAGAGGAAGCTTAATTATATTCCCAAGAAAAAGAGAGGAGGAATGGGTCACAGCCTGAGAAATCGGGCATTTCCCTTCCCTTGCCTTTGTAATCTGAAGTCTGTGGGGTCAGCACAACACAGAGTTGGATTCGTCTAACTGTTTATTTAATAATTGTAAATGACCTTTGCTGTGGTTTCTGACTCTGGGCACTTCTGTTTGGCCAGCAATAGTGATAGCTGACTACAAAGATTATGCAATATTTAAAGCTGTACTGCCAAATTCCCTTTCACCTTTTCCCTATGAAATGAAGGAGAGTACAAAAATTACAACTGTCTTACCAAATTGCTTTCTAGTGTTTCACAATAAGTAAAAACAGGAGAAATTCATTTTGAATAACATCTTAAAACCTTTGTAAGTGCATCTGGAATACTATCGCCACTTCTTTCTTTAGGCGTATTGGCAGACTTTCTTATTCGGTAACATCTTTGTAGACCTTCATTTCCATTCTCAAGGTGGACATTACTTTCATGGTGCCTTGTGGTGTTCCCTACCCTCATTTCCTTTGTCCTGAGTTAAGTCACTGACACAGAAACAAGCTCAGTGAGATAGAAAAGTGCATCATGCAGAAGCCGAGTCATAGTAAGATTTTGTTTGCACATTCTTATCATGCACTGTCAGTTAACTGAAGTAAAGATAGACTTTCATGAAAGATCATCAGATTTTTGTTTTATGAAGGAGGTAATAGAAATTTGTTAGGCTTCTGCAACACCTAAGGTGATGTTCATCTAAAGAAATGTAGAATATAACCATCCATACGTGAACTAGACTGTTTTAATAGTCTGTAATTGACAGAATGTGTGATCCAGCACAGTTAATCTGATTTTAAAATTGACTTATGTATTTGGTCAGCTTAATATTGCCATGCAATTGTTTATTTCTTTCTTTTCAGCAGGAGGACACCTGTGGAAATTACTTCTCAGGTGAGTTTTCACATTGTAGACAACTGGTGTCTTAATGCTGATTTAGTGCTCTGCTTCTTGGGCTGACTCTTTCTGTTAGGCAATTTAGGGCTCTCTTTTCTTAAAATTAGCAAATTTTTCTGCACAGGACATCTAATTATTTGTTCTCCAAATCTCAGTATTTTCCACATGCCATTTTCTTAGAACAGCTGAATTTTTCACCTTTTAAATTTTGAAGTATATTTTCCCAATCCCTCTGAGGATCTAAATCAGACTGCATTTTCAGGCTTGTTCCTTTCACTTGTAAAAACATGCAAATGTCACTACTCAATTGTTTTCTGAACTGAACCCTTTAAAAGAAGTTACAGCACACTCCTTGGACATTCCTGCAAACTGATGAATCAAATAATCTTGAATTTTCCTTCCAATGTTGATGTTCTGGAAAAAAAATAGAGGTGGGGAGGGAAGAAAAAGAGTCATTTGTATGTACCAAATTTCTGGAGGAATCAGGAACCATTTGTCTTGTAAAACTGTAAAAGCACTGGTCCTTAAAAGCTGTCGGAATTCTTCCTACATGAGCCGATGGTTGCAGCATGTTCTTATTGTAGTTATCAAACGTTTTGAAAAAAACAATTCATGTTGCATGTTTTGGGGTTGAAATTATTCTCAATCAATGTTTACTCCTCATCTCACTTTGCATACACCATGCTCACCAGTACTACACTTCGTCACTTACCCTTCCTTTGAAATGCAATGAGTTATCTTCTTAGCATTTTCATTTACTTTTCTGTGGTTTATTTTCATTTCAGAGCCATCAGTAGAAGACAGAATAGAATAACCAGTGGTTTAAGAATCCACAATTTCATAGAAATACCAACAATCACAGTGAATGTTTTCTCTGCTGGTGTAACAGGGCTTGTTTTGACAGGGAATAAGTTATGGGTTTCAGCTCCCATTACACTAAACACTATTGCCAGCTTTTCTCATCACTGTTAGTTACAACATACGGTGCCAGTCTCTTGACAGAGGAGATCCAGTCCTCAGCTGAACTAGTGAACAATTCTGTATTCTTCAAAAGAGAGAGAATTTTAATCCTTCCCCCCCAAAAAAACCTGTATGGTATGTTAAAGTCCCAAGGTTGCAATTTGCCATTTTCATTCCACTGTATTTTTTTTCTGGGACATGTACTAGCCCCAGAGAACATGAGAAACCCTATTAATTCTGAGTTCCAAGTAGACATATTTATTAGCTGTATTCAAGTACACAGATTGCACAGAGTTGGGACTCCATGATATGGGAGGTTTTCCTGTACAGCTATGAAATGACCAAGTGCATGATCAAGTAAAAAAAAAAAATGAAGGTAGGTTATTAACATCACAATTACTTTTTGTGGGGGTGATGTTAGGCACTGATATCAGGTTAGAGATAAAACCTTATCCTTTGAGATTTGGAGTAATTTAAATAAAATGTTCTGGTTCAAAACTGTCACCTAGCCTGTCTGAACATTGTTCAAATAAACTTCAGCTGACAGCTTTTTAAGCCCTTGGAAACCATAAACATCAACTCTAGTGATACATTTTGGGTTACACTTGTGTGTGTGTTGTATGCATGTGCAGCTGTGGAACAGTGGGACATCTAGTGCAAACTAACTCCTGCGGACCCCTCTACAGCCAGTTTCAAGACAGATTCTGGAGGGGAAAGTATATTTGGGAGGTATTACTAATGGATTAGGCAAAAGGGGAGAGGAAAGGGCATGTCTATATTGACGAGTAAGCGTCGAAGAAAAGCAGCATTGTTCTGTTTAGCCCAAGAGAAGGACAGCAATTCAATCTACTGTTTGTGTAAGGGGAAGAATAGAGGATATATATCTGGGAATATAGGCAGGAGGTGCAATAGAGAAGAGTGCAATGGAAGCAGAGGACATCTGTGGAATGGGAGGTGGTATCAAAGACAGACAACTTACTGAGTGCTTGTGGTGTCATTTCACCATTATTTATTCCTAGGCAACTCACATCTTATTCAAGGTATTTGGTTGAGTGTTATATGTAAGATAGTATGCTTTCAAGCTGCCTGTGAATTAGTGCAACAAAGTGCAAAGGAGCATTTCCAAAGGAAACAAAATAAAGCTGAATGCATCTTGTAATCTATATGCTAAAGGCAAAGAGAGCCACAAAGACAACATTGTGTGAGCATTACCTGTTTCAGCAAAAGGTGAGGCATTTGGAACTAATAAATATGCTGATGGAAAAAAGAAGTGAGTATAGGAAAAATCTACCTTCTAATGACAGAAGTGTGCTAGGAGTTTCTAAAACCTCTTAGAAAGAGCTATCCCTACTTCTGAGAAGAATAACATTTAGCAGTTTTTACCACTGTCATGAAAACACATATTATGGCATTTAAGTTTCAGAACACATAATTGTGTTTGTCCATTGTAAAAGATGTTCCTAATTTGCATTAAACACATCAGGTTGCACCAGGGGAGGTTTAGATGGGATATTAGGAAAAAATGGTTTAGAAGCAGACTTGACAATGTTAGGTTAATCGTTGGAGATGATGATTGTAAAGGTCTTTTCCAGTCTAAATAACTGCAATTCTATGATTCTATGTTTCTGTATATGTGTGTAGAATCCATGGACCTTTGACAGGCATAGGCTGACAAAAAAGAAATGCTTAGAGATCTTTAACCAATAAACCTTCCTTCCAAGAAAAAGTTTAACAAACTGACAGAATGTCAGGGTACAATGTATTACAAAGCATACAGAGTTCTTTCGTGTCACATGGCATGAGTTCCAGAAAAAATGTCCATACCTATTTGGGAAGAAAGTGGTCTCTTGATGTGTTGAAAATACATAGGATTTGTCTTATTGCTCTTGTGCAGATCAACTGTGTAGAACATTAAAAGCAGTTCCAGAGCTATTTATTAATCAGTCTTGAACTTCTTCCTCATGGTCTGAAGACTGATGCATTCACACACATCTGGGATTTCTAGCTATCTGCAGCTTGTATACATGTACCCCATCTACAGCCCAGTGATCAAAGCACTTACCTGAAAAAGAGAAACTGGAGGACAAGGCACACATAGAGATTTGAACCACAGTGCTGAACTGAAAAATCAATTATTTTCACAGTCCTGAGCTCATGAACTAGTGTGGAAGATCAAGAAAAAAGTTGTTAAATATTATTTAAATACCCAAGCAATTTATATTCCCCAGAAAGTCAACTTACACGTATACATGACTGAAAATGATGAAAGCCGAAGCCAAGAACTGGCACCATAAAATCTCTCTCATCTACTGGTTGCTGTAATAAGCTCTATACAGGGTGGGTATTGAATGAAGGAACAGAAACATTTGCCATTTCAACTGGTTTTGTACATAGAAATCATTGTTAGGAGCTGTACAAACATGAAGCAGGTAGTCTCTGTCTATTGAACTTCATTTTGTATATGAGTATGTGTGGAGATACTTCTACATATCTGTCTTGATATGCATATGTGAATGATACCATAGCACAGTTGAAGACAACAAACAAAAGGAGACCACAAGGTAATGAAACATCTACGGGGAATGAGATAAGCCATTTAAAACACAACAGATCCCTAGCTGTTGATGGTTTTCTTTGTTACCAAAACATAAAGGTCCTAATTATGGTAATCTTGTATTTAGTGTACTGTAGTATTCCAAACCTGAAAGAAGATTTTTATCTTCCTTGTCCAGAAGAATCTGAAAATAACACCATCCCTGTTATGAGAAGATGAGGTGACCTCTCTATACAGATCATATAAAAAAATATGGCTGATATTGACATACAGGCTTTCTGTTATCTCATATTTTTTCAAATGCCCTTGTTCTTCAATCCTGTTTAGCAAAATGCAAGCCACTTACCTACCTACTGCCTTGTATCTGCTGTCAAGCATTACTCTGCTTACAGTGACTTGAAAATGAATGCATAAGAGAAGCTGTGTCATAATTTGACTCTGTCACATAATAGGGCAAAAGTGGTACATGCCATCAAGGATGGGGAATTTTTCTGTGTGCTGTTTTGCACACTGCATTAATTCAACTAATTGAATTTTCAGAGTTTTCTTATGCTAACAGAGAAATGTGAAAACACACTGCCTAATGAATAGAAAGACTGCACACATTTTAGCAACTCATTGACTTTTACAATTCATATTAAATTTATTTCAAATTTTAAAGTTAAAACTTTTTAAGCAATTAAAATTATTTAAGGCTTTTTTTTTTCATAAAACCACTTTCAACAATGTAAGCAAAGTTAACAGGAGTTCCTAGGTTTCAATTGGTATTTGTTGTACCACAGCAAACAATTCAAGGTAAATGAATGACCTAGATAACTAAATCACTGCTAGTCATTAAAAAGGAAAGAACAAAGGACTGCAAGCTAGAAGGAAAAGGGGAGGGTGAAATAAAGAAACGAAAGAAAATAATATTTAAAAAGAAGGAATAAGTGCCAACCAAATGTTGCATCGTGTGTATTAGATACATTCTTTTTTTTTCACAGTGTTTTATCTTTTTATCTGGTTTATCAGTACATGAGTCACTTTAGTCAAACCTTTGTTTTCAAATGTCCTTAACTTTATCTTGCTTTTGTCCTGAAATTGGAATGCTACTATTTCATGTGACAAAGTTTCTGTTTATGTGATAGTGTATTACTTGGCTCTGGGCAATTTTTGTCCTTCTACTTTAAAAATATGAATTTCCTGCTACCCATGCCATCCTGAGGCATTTGGTCTAGCTGTATGGTTAAAGTTGTCATTCACCTCTGAATCAAAAGATCAGTGAGAAAACAAAGTACTTCCTGAATTGACTTTATGGGCCAGACAGAAAAGATGAGAGTAATGGAAGCATCAGTCAGAGATAACATTTGTGTCCATGGTTGTTGTAAAAAAATATATTTGTATAACTGGGAAAAAAAACCCAAGTATTTTAGTAGAGTTGGCTGAATAAATTCTCGTGAATATATTATCCAGCAGATGTACTCCACACGCATTGCTTTTTGTTTGTTTGTAAATGGACCTTTTCTTCTGCTAGTAGATTCCTTACTTGGAAATGTTCACCAAAGTCTTTGTGCAAATCGAAGCAGGTTCCAGAAAGGTATTTCACAGTAATGTCGGCAGTCTGGGTCAGACAAATGGTTCATCTAGCTCAGTATCAGTGGTCATCATAGGAAAGTTAGAGCAAAATGAAATAACATTTCCTCCTCATTGAGACCCTTACAAACTCTTTATGGATTGTGAAAACCAACAATTTTCAAACTTGAAGGTTTCTTTGCAGAAGTGTTTGCATATTCATTTGCCAGGAGGATTCCAAGTTACTTTTTGTCTCACCCAGGATATGTTTTCTCCTGTTTAGTTCCACCACAGTAAGGAGACTTGCTCTTCCTGTAGAATTTGCCCTGGCCCATTTTTCTGTTGTGGACAGTCATACTTTATTCATAGCTTTCATGATGGTCACTCAGTCATGTAGTCATACAAAAACAGGATGAGAGGAGACCTCAAGGGATTGTCTGGAATACCACTGGTATCAACTGAACCTGCATGACTCCTAATAGCTGTTGATCTAATCTATTTTTAAAATCCTCCAGTGATGGAGACTCCACAGTCTTTCTAGTCAAACTGTTCTTTACCATTACAAAGTTGTCCTTGACATCTAATTTCAGTCTCTCTTACTGTTAAGGCCATTCATTCTCATCTTTTGGCACTGGGCATAGTGAGTAGATTACTGCCTTTTTCTTTTCTGAAGCTTTTTATATACCTCAGCCTTCACCCTTGCAGTTTTCCTTAATTTAAACAGCTTGAATCTTTCACTCTTTTTTCAGTGGTCCTCTTTGTGGATCTCTTATCTTTCCTTTCATTGTTCCCTGTTTTTCCTCTGATGTTGTTCATGAAGTATGTTGACCAGAGCTGGACACAGTACTCCAGCTGAGGTCCTACAAAGTGGTGTAAAGCTGAAAGATTTGTTCATATTTTTTGCAGGCTGTATTCCACTTACACATCTCAGTATGATGTTCGCCATCTTCAGAACAGCATGATATTTTTGATCATGTTCAGACTGTAGTCTAGTCTATCCCTTGGATCTCTTTCCAAAAACTGCTATCTAGCCAGCTGTTCCCCATCCTGTGTTTGTGAAGTTGATTATTCCTGCCTATTTGTAATACCACACACTTGTCCCTATTGGATTCAGCCCAGTTTTCCAAGACCATTTCTCTAATTTACAATGATCATGCCAAATTCTTGGCCTGTCTCCTATATATTTCAGACTCTCTCAAGTTTCATTTCACATGCAGATCTAATAATCCGTTGGTCCTTATTCGTTTGATTATATTGGTTCGGGGTTTTTTTTTGTTTTTGTTATTTTATTAGTTCTCTGTTCTGTATACATATCATTAATAATGTATATTAAAAGGGTTCATAATCAGGACAGGACCTTTATAGATATCTGTAAATCTTCTCCTTATGCCTCTCTTCCAAGCAAACAAGCCATAGCATATTTAGTATCCTTTTAAGCCCTCCTTCAAGTGGAAGCATTAGAAGAAAAATTAATTTAGTATGATCTTATATGGAAAAAAAATATATATTTGTTCAATTTCTGGAATAGATTTTCAGCTCTACAGGATCCCTTTTTTGGCAGTAGGTTGTAAAGAACACTGTAGATATGCTTGTGTATTGAATTTAGATACTATGTAATCCAGCTTCCAGTTTCATTCTTAATAATTTTTCTCTCTAAAAATCCCAGCATATATTAATATTTGTATATCATCCAGTGCAATACTGATGCTCTTAGAGAACTATCACAACTTTTGGTTGATAACAATTCATTTAGATCTCCATTTCCTCAGCTAAGTCACTGGATGCTGTTTATTGTGCCGTCTGCTGTTGTCCTTGAATCTCACTGATTAGACCAACTCCGAGCGACAGCAAGAGACAGCTGCACAGCTCAGATAGCCCTTGATGAGCTTATATGGTAAAATATTGTGCTTCTATTGCTGAAAATCTCAAATAAAACCTTTCTCTCTCTCTTCCCGTCCCTTTCTCACATTCTCAGTCATAGTTTATTACAATTATGACTACTTTTTAAAAAGAAAAATAGTAAAAATTAATACAGTGTAACAACAAAGAATACTGTGAAGTTAGCTTTCTTGATACAAGAAAGATTGTCCCAATATTTCTAAAAGCAAGAAACCATCTTGAAGTTCATTCAGTTCAGTCAGGATAAATGTGCATTTAGAATTAGATGATTATTTTTTCTTTGACAAACTCTGCTTGGATCTTGTCTGTACTGAAGGTTGCAAGCTGAGTGGAGCCTGTCATGTGTGGGAAACACAAATACGTACTGTATACATAACATAGTATATGCCAGCAATGAGTGCACTTCAAAATATAACACTGACTGATTACAAAGTAAAATTAAAAGGAATTGCTGGAGTCATGAAGGGAAAAACTCCACTGATGTCCAAGAGCTGAGGATGAGAGCTTTGGATAAACTGGGACATATGT
This sequence comes from Porphyrio hochstetteri, assembly GCA_020800305.1. Taxonomy (NCBI): domain Eukaryota; kingdom Metazoa; phylum Chordata; class Aves; order Gruiformes; family Rallidae; genus Porphyrio; species Porphyrio hochstetteri. The sequence goes on along the minus strand of CM036905.1, from coordinate 151,812,512 downwards.
CTCCTAAAATTAGCAAAAATATTATGTTTATGAGTATTTTGTTAAGTTTTGCATTATCACTGCAGAGCATTTTCTGTAGGTAAAGGTCATTCAGAGAGCACCAAAAATTGTTGAATTATGTGAAAAGTGTTATCTCCCTACAATAACTTTTCCAAACTGCATACCTACATCTTTTATCTTTTCCTTTAATAACTGTCATAGTAAATTGTTGTATTTTCAGAGTGACTGAAGACATCTTTGATTTATTTTTTTAAAGTCAATAGTGGGCTTAAATTACTAATACAGACTTACAACGTCTTGTGCAAAGATATTGCTAAACTGTTTTTGAATCTTTCTGTCAGTTCTTTCTGCTTTCGCAGGTCAACATTTTGTGAAGAGTGTTTGAGGACATCGGTGAGTTTGCTTTCATTCAGGGAAGGTTAAAGCCAAAGTGCTAATTCTCTACTTTCCCTTTCTGTTTTGCAAAATCCCTTCCTCTAAGTATTTCCTCCCCTGGGAAATACCTTTTGATATGATATCCCAAAAGAATAAATGTCACTACTGTGACTCTTCCAGCGCCTACATTGGAAAGCCCTTCATGTTCAAAGAATAAAGAAGCTACTGTGCTACCACTCCTATTACCTGTCTGCTCTATAACATATCTGCTCCTATATCTGGATGATTTTGGCCATGACCAACACAATGATTGGCAGAACAAGATGAAAGGATGGTTTTTCTTGGTGTACTGCCTCTGCTGTCATCAGGCTCTTCACACTAGTATCTTCTATATTTGCCAACACAGATATCGTATCTCATCTAACTTATTACTTACAGTAGTTCCCATGAATATGTAAGAGAAAATTAGTATATTCTGTGTTGAATGGCAGCTCTTCCAATAGCCTGTAAGTGTGAGGCTCATCTGATTAAGCACAGATTTTTGCCATGGAACTATCTTGATCTAAATTAATAATCTTAGCCTTTCTTTATACTTAGTGGACAGTGGTTCTTGGGACCTGTTATTAGCAGCCTTAGGGTGGAAATATTGATATTCTGAGTAAATAACTTTTTATGAGCGCAGTAAGCACAGTCTGGCTTTTAAGGAGAAAGATAGGATGAAGGTCATAACATGGCATAGTCTGATGTATACTGAAAAGCAGTATACTTTAGAGGTAGTTTTTAAACATAAGTGTACCTGAAGATGAAGTCTGTGAATGAAACTCACACAGTGTTAAAAACAAGCTCATGTCTTGTTAAATTACATCAACACACCTGTATTGATTTAAAAGAGAAAAAAAAAGTTTATTAAGTGCAAGATGTTACATCAGGGTTTGGGCACATTTATTACTTTTAGGTAGACTAGTTTTATTTTATGAAACAAATGTAATGATTGTGCTTTGCTTTATCTGTGCACATCTTATTTGTAATGATTTCTGAATCACGTGACTGTGTATTTCATTAAATTCAATGAAAGTGTTTGTTCATGTCTACTAATTCACCTAGGTCCCCAAATAACAAGTGATTTTAATTTATATATGACCATATAAAATCATAATTGTCATATTTTTTTTTTAAAGTCTTAGTGCAGAAGACTGCACAAAGGACTATTGATCATTAGAGAATGATCTTGCATTCACATTATAAAATTTTTCAGGGGGGTCTTTGTCTTGTGCATGCTGTTGTGCACCAGCTTCCCTCTTCATTGGCAGTGACATTGGTTTTAAACTCTGTTTCAGAACCATATTGCAATAACATATTAAAGCATTGATTTCAAGATTTATTGATTACGACTGTACCAGGTTACACAGCTCTGGTGAAAAATTTGGAAGGACTTCTCCATACAGGTGCAACTTTTAAGAGGTTATGGTATTCTTTTACACAATGGAAACAAGAATTTAGCTGCTTTTTCACCAACCAAGCAAAGAAATTAGGATATGGGAGTTGTAGAGATCTCTGCATTCCTGTGATTGGTGGCCATACGTAACCTGTGTCCATGTTGCTGATCCTGTTCTTTTCCATTAGGGTTGAATCTGGTCCTGCCACTGCCTCACTGAGCTCCATAAGGGTAATTGCCAGGTAAGCTGTTACTGAGAAACTGGTACAAGCAAGCTAATTCTGAGACTGTTCTTCCATGATACATGCTACTTACAACAGGAAAATTAAATTTTAATGTGGGTTTCTACTGAAATAAAACATCTCTATTCATCTCAAGTGGAAGTGAGTGGAGTTAAAGGAGAATCACTTAAGATTTTGGAAGCATGTCTGAATATACTATCACTACACTTAACAGCGGAAGCTGCAGAACTATTGAGTGTTACATCAGCAATAACTTATTTTTAGAAATCTCAGTATGCGTAAGGTACTAACAGACTTGATTTCAGAACTTTCGGGATGATTTAACATTAACTTATCCAACATTGACAGTAAAGACTTTTATCAAGAATTGAAGAACCACTTTGAAAATACTTCTCAGTATATTGTACAAGAGAATCAAAATCATTTATAAAAATTTCAGAAGTTATTTTAGAATATAGACATGCAGTATCTAAGAAATCTTGTTCAGGTAAATCTGAGAATTTGACTTTAGAGACCAAACCAAGGAAACTCCAGTTTAAATTTGTTGTTCATTTCTTCCTCACTTTTCAACATCAAACAGATGCGTCAAAACATTTCACTGTGATTTTAAGAAAGAATCAGATCACAAAGATGCTGCCATAACACAATTACCTCCATCTCTTTAGCAAATGTATTTATGACAGAATTTACTGGGTTTTGGATCATCAAATTCCCTAGTAAACATTGAGTATTCACTGATGTAAAGTGAGGCAAACAGTGGATACTGATGTGATATATCACTCACCAGCATAGTATGTATGTGCTAAAAGCATAGCTTTGTATGTGCTATTTGCCTGTCTCCTCGTGGCTATAAATGAATAGGAACAGAATTCTAAAGATAAAGGTCCCTACGGTGGGTAATTTGGTGAACTGTCAAAAATATTGTAAATAAAATTTTCTTTCTGTCATGGAGGTGACAGAATGGGTGGGGTTGTGAAGTCACCAACTCTAAATGAGGTCATCCCTGAAGGAAACAACTCTGTATGAAAGCTTTTAAAAAAAATGTTTATTGAAAGAAAAAGAATCAATATGTTTATCTGTGATCAGAAACTTACCTACAGATCCACAGCTTTTAACGTATTGATTGTAGCAGGTAGTTTTTGCTTAACTAATAACTTAGTGCAGGAAATAATATAGTACTAAATAAAATCCATCTTGGTCTACCTTAAAATTTAACAAGCTTGCTTCATAAAAGTAAGGATTCTATGGGATGCTCCTTCAAACTACAAATAATATATGCTGGCACACTATGTAATCTCAATGGTAACATGTTTGTTTACTATTCCCTTTTAGTAGAAAATCCCCAAATGCAAACAAATTTCTGACACTATCCAGTTCATGTAAATGCAAAATCTTGCTAGAGTGTCATCTTCCAAAATGCTCTAGTATTTAATCCACTCTGCCAGTTTAGTCATTTTTATGGAAATGCATCATAGCTGGTTTTCACAGCATCACTAAACTATATTTTCTTTGAATCTTAAATATCATTGAGTAAATATATTAAAATGAATGCCTTGTAAGTGATAATTGAGCAATCAAAAATGGAATACATGGTGTGTCCAGCTAGGCATATTATTTCTTTGTTTTCTAATCCTTTTGTTGTGCTTCATTTTGTAAGTCCTCCGTACGTCTGAATAGAAAATGTTATCAATAAAGGCAAGCCATTAATCCACCCATGACAAAAATTAAGATATATTTGTCCTTTAAGGCTGACTGCCTCTGTTCTGTTCAGCTATGGAGGTCAATAACCTGTAAGTGTTTAATGAATATTGCTATAATGTTACGTTCATTATTGAATTAGTGATGGCTTTGAAGAAGACATAATAGTTTGATCTGTTTTGTTTTATATTTATTAAACTTTAGAAAATGTATGAGTTATATTTCTTCGGTTAATATTTTGAAAGAACATGAATATTTGCATTAGATTTACATAGGAAAAAACTTTTGAATTTAATAATAAATCATACTTTTTCCATCTGTTAATGAAGACTTTTATTTTTGTGAATCTTAGAAAATCTGAAATAGATTTATTGATGTAGGTTGTTTCATAGTCCTGGGATTAACTTATTACTGTGTAATTTTATATAACTATTTTATATATTCATTATTTAATATTAGTTAGCCTTTATTAGTAGATTAAGAAAATGAAAGGGCCAGTTAGGATCATGAAGATGTCCCTGGTAAAAGAATAAGAAAAGTTCAGATTTGATGTCCATTCAGAAAATGAAGTTAAACCCAGATATAGATGATCTGTTCTTCAAAGCACTTAGCAAAAAACCCAAAAGACATAAAAAGAGCTGCGTCCAGTTCTAGCAGATGTACAATGAACATGTCTGAGAATAGGCTTACCTCTAGCCATAACACTTTTACAGTGGTCTAAAGCAGCTACCCTCAGTATCACTTCTCTAAATATGCCAAGCAATATACAGAAGAAATTTTCTGGCCCTAAAATAGCCACTCAAACTGTACCAAACATTGGTCTCTGAAATCATCCTAGTTATTTACACTGCTGTGTATTCTTCAAGTTCCAGCAAAGGAGAAAGGAGGTGTTACCCTTTCTTTAGCCTTCATAAGTATTTTGTAAGAAAAGTTACGTAGTAGTACTGATAGCAGTTTCTTATAGGAAATCTGACTACACAAGAGTTTTTTACAGAAAATCTGATAAGTTCCAGTTTCCTTAGCAAAGCAGACATGAAATCAAATTTCTAAGAAACATCAACTGCACATCCCAACTCTAGAGACAGCCTTCTCATCTGCTGAAAGTGGATAATTCTTAAACCAGCCATTAGATAATAACAATACACAATGTGGACAAAAAGAAATCTAAATTCTATTTTGAAAACTCCTGTATTGTCACTAGTTCATCTGCAAGGCAGCAGTCTGCAGGCAGAGCAGGCAGCACCACAGTACAGGGCACCAAACAGATATATATACCAGAAGATTCTTTGTGGCTTACATGTATTTTTAAAATACAAACCTCACTTCTTTCACATTTTGCAAAATCTTGCAATTTGGCTTTTCTTTTTCTTTGTTTTTTCTTTTTTTCTCCAGCAATACATCAGATGCAGGTTAGTGTAATTCATGGATCCACACAGAGGTATCTGTGTTGAAGCTATTACTTATACAAGTAAGTAAGCAAATTATATTCGGGAAAACAAACAAACAAACTAACAAATAAAAGCCCCCCCAAAACCAAAACCAAAACCTTGAAACCAACACCAGGGAGCAATAAAACTAAAATTCTTTTTGCAGTAGTCAGAAAGAAGTTATACATACTACGTATGACTATACTGTCATACCTGGCCTCCAAATGCTATTACAAGCATTTTCAGCAGAGAAAGAACAGAAAGGACAAAAGGAGAGCAAGGTCTCAGATACTGTTACTGGTGCTTCAGTATTTTCCTACCAGTTCTCCTGTTGACCACTAGATGTGTGTAATTTGAGTTACAAAATAAATATATAGCTGCATATGTATTTGAAAAATGTCCCCAACCTGCTAAAAAATGTGAAGTTTGAATTTGTGTGCACATGTGTGAGAGGACAATAATTGCAAGCCAGTTTCTCAGCTGTGTGACAGGTCACCAGTCTACTCTTTGTGCAGACCTGTCTTCTAGAAATTGCTGTTTTATTTAGTAGAGTGTTTTCTAGATGTTATGGTTGCAAAGAAAATATTTGTGATGTGAAAAGGGTATTAAATGGAGCAGTGTCCTATTTCCAGACATAACATCACGTGAGATCCATTCATCAAAGCAGGCTATTAACCTTTATACCTAGAGCCTCGCTTGTCAATATCCTTAACTTTCATTCCAATGATCATTTTATCAGAAAAATCTGATTCTTTTAGTCTCTCATTCCATGCTGCCAATCACATCCACTGAAACGTTTCACTTTCTTGATGGCCGTAATGCTATATGTTGTAAACATAATGATCTTAAATATATGAAATTGTGGAAGAGTATAATTTAAAATGAACAGAATAAGATAAATAGCACTGCTTCTACTTTTGCTTGATATTAATATTACTATTTACGTTGCTATGAATCACTTTCATATATGATTAGTCAAAAATCTTCTATTCTTCATTTAATAGATTCTGCCAAAGAATTTCTAGTCTGTCATTTTATAATGCCATACAACTCAAAATCTTCCACCCACATAGAAGTCCAGGTCCCTACAGCTTACAAACAGAAATGTTGTTTATATCTAAACATGCAACCAACTTCTACTGTGTGAAAAGAATGTTATTCTTCTTCATGTGCCTAGTCACAGCTTTTACTGTCATACTTCTTTGGTGCCTGGGCTTCTTTTCTCTTTAGACACAGGTTTCTCAGTATACTCCAATCTTCTTTTCAGCATACTTTATTCAGTCCTATGACTTCTTAGCCTTTCTCCATTCACAGGATTGAATTCTACTTGCCCTAACTTGAAAAAAACTCTGGGATTTAGTTCCAGACTCAGACATCTAAATTTAGGTGTCTATGGATAGTCTGGTTTACTATTTTAGTCCCTGGAAAGCTGAGCTCAATTTGATTGATCATGCATAAATTTCTAATGCCATTTCAAATAACCTGTGGTATCCAAGATGCTTACATGGTAGATATGATTCAGGACCTAGGTATTTAATAAAATTATATGAAAACTGATGCTGTTCTGCAGTTGATGCTCTTCTGCTGCATGTCAAGAAGGATATACAAATGCTCAAATAGAATTCATGTTTAGCCAACAGAAATAGGTACCTGTTTGACAAGCGTTGAAGTCAGAAACCAATTCAACTTACTGAAATTAGTTATTCAGTGTAGAAGGAGATAAAAGAGCTTTAAGTGCTGCAGGTGGTATTGACCAGTTCCTCCCTAACTACAGTCAGTGGAAGCTTAGACACCCAGGGCACATAAACACAGCTACACAGTGCACAGAAACTGGCAAGCTGAATCTCACTATACTCTACTTTCTTCTTCTGCAGACTTTTCTCCCAGTGCCATTCTCCTGATTTTTTACATAATCTTTACCTCCCTCTGATAAATAATCTTTTAGGTCTATCGCTTCTCCAATTCATTTATCATAAACCTAAATCATAGAATCATGGACTGGTTTGGGTTGGAAGGTACCTTAAAGATCATCTAGTTCCTGTCCATGGGCAGGGACATCCTCCACTACACCAGGTTGATTTTCTTTTGTGTCCATCTGTTTTCTTTCCCTCTTAGTTCTCTGTCCTTTATACACTTCCCCCAAAAACAGCCAGAGGTGTGTTCCATTTACCCTAAATTAAATTTTGCAATGTAGATGCCAAGTCTAGAGATACAGATTTGCCTCTCTTTGTAGTCATTGTAGGAAGTCAAGCACTTTTAAAAAGTGGTTCATTGAATTCACTTTAGATTGTAGAGTCTGAGATGACAATAGTTATGCTTCTAAATGTCTATTTTTCTCCACTGAATGATGTTTAAGAAAATTCCTTGTGAATGCAACATAAGAATGCAAGTTGAACAAGTTCTGGAAAGTTAGGGAGTGTCCCTGTTTTGTCAATGATATTTATTGCTCAAAACACAGATGAACAATCTATTTCAAATTTAATGCCAATTATCTAGTAACGCGTCTACCAATGTTTTTACTTTTGTACACACAGCCACAATGCTTGACTTACTAACCCCATGTGTGTTTTAATTTTTTTTTTTTAAAGAAGCACTTGTGTGTTGTTTATGTATATTTTTCTGTTTGTTTTGGCATGCTGAAGAACAGAGGAGCCCAGGGAAAGCTCACTCATCCTTTGCAAACTTGCCACTTTGCTGCCAATATTTGATCTCCAATCTTACATCTTGTTTATTTTGTTTGTAGTGAATTATCATTATGGCATTGTGCCTTTTGAACAGACTTCATTGATATAAAAATGTGCTCTGATCTGGCCAAATGAAAAATATGTAATGTTTTCTAACAATGATTCCAGTGAGAGTTCTTTTAGGACCCTTTCTAAAAATAATGAGATGGTCATAACTCCAAACCAATGAATATTCAGCAGTGTAGCCATTGTCAGTCCAAAATAACTTGCAAGTTAATAAGAATGAAAAACAGTTCTTGACCAGCTTCTGATTGTGATTTTTGAAGTGATGCAAGCAACTTACGTGCAAGACTAGACTTGCAATTTACTTACTGGACTACATGTGAGCATACATCTCCTATGGCAAATCTCAGCTTATGTATGAATGGTTTTAACAGTGTAGAAAACATAGAAAGTCATACAAATTGTGTGCAGAAGAAAAAGTCTACAAGAATACATTAAAAATAGTTTTTATATAATTATAGGTATAATTATTATAATAATAATTACACAATTAATAAGGTGTATCAGCAATTCCTCTTTACACCGTGTATTGTACAATTGAGAATTCAACAGGCAGTTTGAAAAGCAAAGAGAGCCCCAAATTAATTTTAGTTTGTTTGAATATTTTTTGCATTTGTAGTGATGTATTACTCTAGTTCCATAATACACAGTAAGCATATGTCATGGGATATACTAATTCAGGTTTTAATTCAGTGTAATAATGCAATATTCTGTCAGGTTCTAGTACTTTAAGAAAGCTTTTCAAGAGTTTTGAGTTTGATCCAAATTGTATACAATTCAGGCTGTCACATGGTCTGGTTAAAGTGCAACTACTCAATGCTAGTTATAGGTAATCAGAATAATGGAAGGAAATGTCTTTTTTTTTCTTTCCCCCTTAGTTACCTCATGCTGCATATTTTCTTGTCGCATCTCCTTGGTGATTCACACTGGAACAGGGAGGTTATGGTGCTGTAAAGACCATCACTCCACTCCCAAAAGAAGATGATGATACTGTCCGCACCATTCCTAAGGATAGAGATGAAGGTTGCAATTCACTCTGATCCTTAGTACTTTGGAGACAGAGTGCATCTAATGGTCCCAGGCAGTTACAACCTGTGCTGCCATTCAGAGGGACCGCAATAGGGTGGAGAAATGGGCTGCAAGGAACCTCGTGAAGTTCAGCAAAGGAAAATGACCAGTCTTGCATCTGGAGAGAAGTAACCCCAGGCACCACTATATGCTGATGGCTGTCTGGCTGGAAAGCAGCTCTGCAGAAGAAAACCAACAGTGTGACAAAGAAAGTCAGTTGCATCCGGGGCAGCACTAGAGCTGCATTGCCTGAAGGCTGAGGGAAATGACCCTTTGTCTCAGCTCATCCCCAGTCAGACACATCTGGAGACCTGGGTCTGTCTCTAGGCTTTGTACTACAAGACAGACGTACTAGAGGCAGACCAGCAAAGTGCTATGATGAGCATACAATCATAGAACATTTTAGGTTGGAAAAGACCTTAAGAACATCAAGTCCAACCATTAACCTAGCACTGCCAAGCCCACCAATAAACCACGTCCCTAAGCACCACATGTTCACATCTTTTAAATACCTCCGGGGATGGTGATTCAACCACTTCCCTGGGCAGCCTGGTCCAATAACTGAAACCTTTGCAATGAAAAGATTGTCCCTAATATCCAATCTAAACCTCCCCATGCATAACCTGAGGCCGTTTTCTCTTGTCCTACCACTTCTAACTTGGGATAAGAGACACACACCCAACTAGCTACAACCTCCTTTCAGGTTGTTATAGAGAGTGATAAGGTCTACCTTCCCAGTTACTTCAGCCACTCCTCATAAGACTTGTGCTGTAAACCTTCCACCTTCATTGTTGTGCTTCTTTAGACATGCTCCAGCACCTCAATGTTTTTGTACTGAGAGGCCTAAAACTGAACACAGTACTCAAGCTGCAGCCTCACCGGGGCCAAGTTCAGGAGAATGATCACTGCCCTAGTCCTGTTGGCCATACTCTTCCTGATAGAAGCCAGGATGCTCTTGGCCAAGATGGCTATCTGGGCACACTGCTGGCTCATATTCAGCCACCTATTGACCAACACCTCCAGGTCCTTTTCTGCCAGGCAGCTTTCCAGCCACTCTTCCACAATCCTGTAGTGCTTCATGAAGCTGTTGTGACCCAAATGCAGGACCTGGCACTGAGCCTTGTTGAACCTCATACACTTGGCCTTGACCCATTGATCAAATCTGTCCGGATCCCTCTGCAGAGCCTTCCTATCCTCAAGCAGATAGACATTCCTGTCCAACTTGGTGTTGTCTGCAAACTTACTGGGGGTGCATTTGATCCCCTCATCTAGATCATTGATAAAGAGATTAATGACAACTGGCACCAATACTGAGCCCTGGGGAACACCACTTGTGACCAGCCACCAACTGGATTTAACTCCTTTCACCATAACTCCTTGGGCCCGGACATCCAGCCAGTTTTTTGGCCAGAGAAGCACATGTCAGTCCAGGCCATGAGCAGCTAGTTTCTCCAAAAGAATGCTGTGGAAAACACTGTAAAAGGCTGTAAAGTCCAGGTAGACAATCTGGATGATTAAGGGGCTGGTAAATCTCTCTTTGAGAGACCTGAGACTGCTCAACCTGGAGAAGAGAAGGCTCAAGAGGGATCTTATCCACGTGTATAAATACCTGATGCAGGAGTAAAGACAATGGAGCCAGTCTCTTAGTGGTGTTTAGTTACAAGACAAGAGGCAATGGGCACAAACTGACATTCAGGAAATTCCACCTAAACATAAGAAAATCTTTTTACAATGATTGTTAAAGGCTGGAACTGATTCCTCAGGGAAGTTGTGGAGTTTTCATCCTTAGAGATATTCTAAATCCAACTGAATGTTGACCCGAGTGACCTGCTGTATCTGTCTCTGCTTGAGAAGGGCTTCGGCTAGGCAATCTCCAGAGGTGCCTTCCAACCTCAGCCATTCTTTGATTCTGTGACAGTGAGTTTTAATGATAAAATTGATAGATATTTTAACACTCAATATTATTTCCCTATCTATCCACAAAAAAAAAAAAGACCAAATAAAAAAAGCAACACATACTGTAATTTTTTATGTGAAATATAGGGATTCTCCTCTGAAATTTTGATGTGGAAACTTCTGGTTGGGATGCAATTAGGTTTTTACACAGCAGCCTGTATGGTGGTATGCTTTATTTTTGTGATAAAAACAATGGAGATGTCATTTCAGTGTTTAAGCTGCTGCTGAGCACTGCTTTCACAGTGTCAAGGCCTTCTCTGCTTCTCACTCTGACGTCACCCAAGGTGCAATTCAGGGGAGGCAGGAGGTTTGAAAGGGACCCAGAAAGACCAGAGATGTTCCATACTATATAACATTGTGCTCAGCAATGAAATGGCAGTTGTGGGAGTTTCTCTAAAGTAAGCCATTGCTCAGAGACTGGTTGGATATCACTCAGTGGGAGGTGATGAGTGATCACCTTTGCATCACGTGGGTTGTCTTTTTTTTTTTTAATTCTCCTCTCCCTGCTCTCCCTTCACTTACTAAGTTGTCTTTATCTCAGCCCGCAAGTTTTTCTTCATTTGTATTCCAATTTCCTGCCCCATCCTGCTGGGGAAAAGTGACACACCAATTGGGGAGTGGGTTACCTGCTGGCTGTGTCAACAAACCACAATAATTTAGATCATTAAGATCAAATAGAGTTATGAACTCACACGATAATAAAACAAGAACCAAGGCTAAAATCAACTATTGTAAACAAGCTAACATTTGGAAATCTGCTATGTTAAGCAAAGACAGAAATACCATAGAGGTTTTGTGACACATGGAGCTCTGGTTTGTATCTGTTAGAGTAAGGTTAGTGATATAAATGGCTCTCTCATACAGATTATTTAGATATTATTCACAAAATTGCAACAGTTCCAGGCTTGCACTGTTTGAATATCTTACAACTGCATTCTATTTAATTGGCTGCATGCAACCTAAAAGGGGCAGTTTTCAAAATTGCTTTTTATTTCACTTTACATTTGTATCTGAGAGACCACAGAGGCATGAACAAAAGGGAAGTGAACATAGTTTGAGAAAAACTGCAGGACACAGTCTTATTTCTGCTATCATTGGTACTAGCCAACACTCATAGGGGAAACAAATGCATAAAATAGGCATAGAACTTACATATTACTTAGAATGAGCAGCCTACTTGTTAGGCAGAACTGATTTGTTTCTTTTAGTCCTCTCAAACCTTTGCTCCTTGCATCTCCCTAAATCACCTTTTCCCTGAAAGGATGTGCAGCTCAGGTATGTGATCATTTGTTCTTCTTCACCTGGTGTGTGAGGCCAAAGGATTGAGGTGCATTTTTCAATTAAGGCAATTGCAATGAGAAGCATGGAGTATGGGTCCACCTGTTCAGGACAAAGCTGGTTTCACAAAGTGGGTTTCAGATCAAGTATCTTGCCACAGAATTTTCTCTATATGAACCTTCCAAACACTCTGTTTTAAAAGTAACATTAAGAATATTTGAATATAAGATTATTTGAATATAAGAATATTCATTAATGCAAAGTACATTGCTATTGTATATAGGCCAGATACCAGTGCAAAATATCCCATTTTATTGAAAGGCTGGACCTCATGCCAGCTTTCTAGGAACTGCTAGAAATGAAGACAAAGGTCTCATTTTCAGAAATGACAGAACTATTCTAACCAGATGCAGCTGGAACAGGACTGATTTCCCAGAGGCTACTTTAGCATCCAGTAGTTGAAATTCAATGCAGGCTTTTGAAAATTTGGGCTAGCGGATACTAACCCCATTTGTCCTTGTTTTCATATATTGGAGCTATCACTGACCAACATGTATCTGGACTTGGGCAGGTGTAGGACTGCTTCCTTATTGATACTGGTGCTGTTCTCCAATTCAATGGCAAGAGACATGCGTGTATCAGCTCCTGCACACTACCCTGAATGTACCAAGTATTCACCACACTGAACTCCAGTTTGTGTTCAGCTCAGGGTTTGTCAAGCATTAGGTACTTTGCTTAGAATGAGCATTCAGAGATTAATTTTCCCATTAAAATTAATTCAATATAAACATTTTGTAGCATTTGGGTAAATTCATTGCTTTTTCTAACTCTTCTGCCCTACTGACTAGGCTGCATGAAGCTATTTAAGAAAAGCTATTGCACAAGAGGGCAAATCCGTCCATAGGACTTCAATTCTTTTTTTAGTCACCTGTATGTTCACAAGACATTTTTAGATACTTATGCAGCTCTTAATGTTAAATCTGAAAAAATCAGGTCCAAAGAGCTTTTACTTGGCAAACGGTGAAGTTTTATATTTCACCCTTATAGTCGCTCCTACTGTGCTTCCCTCAGTGGTAATGCTGAAATAGTTCTGAACTAGTAAAATAAACCTTTAAAAAGTTTCAAGCAGATTTTCTTGATTTAAAAATGATGATTTATGATTATGCGAACTAGGTTTAATATGCATTAGGAATTCAAATGCTGTTGCAATAATTTTTTAGTAAAAGCTGCTTTTTAGAACTACCTTTGCACATTCTCTCCACAAGCAATAATTCTTCATCTATAGAGTAATTTATTTCTTCTGGTTTTAATATGTTACAGATGAATGGTTGTATGTCTTTCCTGTTAGAGCATTACAAGACAGGCCACTTTTGCATTAGGCTGGTACTACAACAGATACCTGTGGTGCTCTTCATGGTTCATGTGGTACTAATTTAAATGGGAAGTTGCACATATTTCATTGAAACACTTGGTAAAGCCAGCTTTCACAGAAGGGTGCAAATGATGGACTGTTCTCTGTGTGCAGCTGAACTGCTCTAAATGTGTCAGTGAGGGTTATGGATCATTTCATTCACCCATCAGCTCTGGTCCGCTGTGTGTACAAATCACAGTATAGTGTCATCCAACAGAACATTCCTGACAATACTAGAACATTTATAGTACTGCCATTTTTAATAGGAGTTCTGCAACCCTGTTTAAATAGTATTACTTCTTTAACTCTTTAAACTCTGAATTTGAAGCCATTTTTGGTTTCCCTCTCTGTTAGTTGCAGTGTCCCCAGTTTGGATTCTTCAATCTTTTTTCTTGGCATCATAGCTACTGGGAAAGAAAATAAGAGGCACTCAAGGTTAAAGGTAAGTTGCAGCTAGGACCTACGTTCAAGAAACTTTCTGTATCCATAAATGGAATGTTATTTTCTGTGTTTTTTTCCTTAGAAGTGATCTTTGGATAATTCAATATCCCCTGAGCATACAGTCCCTTTAAATATCAAACAATCCACCTTCGTTCTCTGTCAAGAATCGATTGAATTGATGATAAATGTTACATGATTAGTGAACCCTTTGTCTTTCCATTGTCAGGAGGAAAAACATTTTTGACAGAAACAGCATAACATTTTCCCATTACCTAGACTTTACAGGCTGAGAAAAGAAAGAAACTTGCTGAAATTTAAAGGAGACTTTGTCATGGCTTCACATCGCAGATGGGAGAAACCGTAGCAAGAAACCTAGTGGCATTGTGATTCCTGTAAAAGCAAATGCATGTATTTGTATGTAGGGAGTGGCCAGTTGTTTTAGCTCTTACTTCTTTTATGGTATTTCTCCTGTGTTAAAAATGATCCCTCTTCATCCTGCAGTAGAGACTGACAGAACTTACACACAGAAATAGTACCAACCAGGTGTACTATAAATTCAGGTTTCCCTTTATTCTCTAGTTACCATTCAAAAGGAAGGATTGCAAATATTCATTTTTTTTCTGAAGAACTGGTAACTTATCTTGGTAAAGGGGAGATGTTCACACTGGTGAAATTAAGGTAGCTGACTCGAGGCTTTGAAGTTGAAATTTCTTGTTAAACTGAAACCTGGAGCCACTGAAGATGGACAGGTTCCTAACTCAGACTTTCAGTTTTCTCCATGGACTATAGGAAGAATCATCATCTATGCTGGGCACCAAAGCTAGGTCTTTAAATTTACACAGTGTGGCTATCTCCTAGATGGCAAATTATGGATTTAGGAGTCTTTATGTAAGAAACACAGCTTGAGATATTTTAGTACAAGTCTTGACAGCTGGCAACATCCTGGATCAGTTTACTATGTCATAGACCTTCAGAGAGTGGCTAATGTCGGATCAGTGTTACTTAACTTGATCATACCTCATTTCTTATTTTATATCAGGCCCTCTTGTTCTCCATATCTCCCAGATTTATGGGGCGTGCTCTGAAAACAGCTGAAGAAACATCTGAAACAGCAATAAGTATTTAATTGAACAGCACGGGATTTTTCCTGAATATCATAGAATCATAGAAAGGTCTGGGTTGGAAGGGATCCCAAGGATCATAGAGTACCAACCACCCTGCCACAGGAAGGGCCACCAACATCCAGGCCTGGATCTACACAAGGTTGCCTAGGGCCCCATCCAACCTGGCCTTGAACACCTCCAGGGATGGGGCATCCACCATCTCTCTTGGCAGCCTGTTCCAGCACCTCACCACTCTCTCTGTAAAAAACTTCCTGCTAATATCTAATTTAAACCTTCCTTCCTTTAACTTAAATCCATTCCCCCTTGTCCTGCCATTGTCTACCCTTTTAAAAAGTTGATTCCCCTCCTATTTCTATGCTCCCTTCAGGCTGCCTTCTCAATATGACTAAGCCTGAAAATCCATCCTGGCTGAAGTTAGTAACACCAGAAAAATTTCCGCTACCACAAACCATTTTCATCACTTGAAAGTGAAGATCCTGGATCATCACTGGTAAACCACTGTACATGTAAAGATATTAACCACTGAATATGGGTTGCTTGCCCTCTTCTAGCTGAGGTAAGGAGTACTCCCCTGTGGACAACAATAGCTAAGTCAACATTTGCATGTTTTTACTGCTCATGTCATGTACACACTCCCAGCATACCCACAAAGAGAACCATGAGCTCTAATTTGTCATTGCTAAACTTTCACTTAGCCTCTTCAAGGAAACTGAACCTTTTTTGTGCTTTTAGGTACCAGATTAGATGCAGCATGGGAGTCCACTTTCCACAGCCACCTAGTGACATCTTTCTTCTCTCTAGTGGGGATGCAATGGCAGCTCAAAAGGTTAATGAAATAGTAGGAGGTGGGCAAAAATACCCCATTAATTTTTTTTTTTTCTGGTGGGATTACATTGCTATTGATGATCATGCCGATTCCAGAGTATCTTCAAACATAACTTTTCCTGTAATAAAATCTACCTACTACTCTATTCTCAGATTTCATGTCAGGTTGAGGACCATGTTTTGTAAGGAAAGCAAAATTCCTCACATAATTTTAAAATTAGAGATAATTAGTATGCATTTTGTTTGGCTTGGGAGTATGGTATAATTAGTCCTTGCATGCTCTTAATCCAGCAATAGCTTTTGCTTCTAAGTTTCTGGGTTTTTTCTACACATTTAAAGTTAGTTAAACAGTCACTTGCTAAATATATTTCAAAAAAATCACACTGTAAAAAAAGAAATTTATTAAGTTCAGTGTACAGATAGCTTTGAATTTAGTCTTCCTCTTATGTATGTGATCGAAAGTTTTCTGTTCTCCCATTGACTTCAGTGAGAGCAACATGTATCACTATTTTTGCCTATGTAAATTAATGAAACTCCGTCAGTAGTATCAGTAAGCTTGTCAACCTAAAGTAACTAAAGAATTTGACCATCTTTATGTCTTTTGGCCCTGTGAGATTATCACTGGGCTTTTTTTATCTTTGTTGGCAACATCTCTCCTCTCAGAGCTAGAGGGCAAGGGTCCGGTCTTGGCTTTTGCAGATATGCATGCTGTGTTATGGAGACACTCCAGCTTCTCAGTAAATAAACCCTAACAACACCATTCACCCCCTCATAAGCAAAAAGAAAAGCCATTATACTTTCCAATTTCTGAAATAAAAGTTGACAGAAAATGACAATATGCTCTGAATATATGATTGAAATTATTTGCGAGATTAAAAACTGTAAATTACTGCATTTCACACCATGTCTAAATAACGTTTCTTTGTGCTCCTTCATTCAGGACCGTATGTTTGGGAACAGTCACTTTTTCTTTAAAAAAAAAAAAGAATCCGTTTGTTAAAAATGAGACATGATTTCTTGCCAGGGAAGTTGACAGAGAAAAAAAAAATGGTGATGGAGAAGATTCTTTTCATCTGCTTCTGAATGATCACTGTGTGATGCTGCTTCCTAAATTCCCTAGCTAAAAGCCAGTCTCACTGCAGAAAAATTACTCTTATCCATTTCCCAAATTGACTAATGGCAAGCAGATATTCGTGGAATATGTCTATACCCCACAATGAAAGTCTGTGTTAGACGTACTATAGCGCACTCTGAGCAAGCTGGTAAGTCTGTATTGCAAGGAAATAAGCTTGTGACGCAGAAGCTATAAAGCCACATCAAAGTAGCATAGCCCTGACAGACAGGACTAATAAGCCCCTATGCAGTGCCTCCTGCTCCAAAGATAACCCACTCCCAAAATGCTTGGGTACCTCAGTGTGGGACTTCACACACAGACAGCCTTGTCAAATGCCACACAGGAATTTTATTCTCTCCCCTGCTTTTTGCAAAGGGGGGTTTAGGGCTTCATCTTTAGACTTTAAATCAGTACGGCTGGGTATTTGAAAGGCTGCACAGCGATGGGGCAAATCAAGAAAAACATGAAAGAAAATTCTGCTGAAGAAGGAAGTTCAACATGGCTCACTGGTGCTCCTGCTTCTAAATGGCACTATTTTTCATGGGGAGCTCCTTTTGAGGAGGTTTGCAGACTGCTGATAACTGATTTTTCCGAAAGCAGCTTTTTTGTTTGTTTTCTTCTACCCAGTGTGTACCCATGTACTATGCACCAAGTAATTGACCTATATAAACCTGGAGACAAACATGATTGCCAGTGACACATGATTGTAAGAAGTTCGACATTATCTTGAATATGTTGCAGTGATTATTTGACAAAGCATCAGTAATGCAGGTTGTGTTTGACAAAAACAATGATGAAAAATGTGATTAAAACTTTAAGGACCAGGCCGCGTTTCACAAATACTGATTGCTTAATTACCACTTACCCATTGACCAACACGTTTCTAACAACGAACATTTGTTTTCAAGGGAACATTGTGAGTTCCAAATTGATTAGCAAAATATTAAATGAGCTTTCCCTTTCCTGTTTTACAAGTGTTCGGTTTTGGAGACCAAGCACGTCGTATTCCTACATCTCACATGGTTATGCAATGTGCAGGTTAGAATTAGTGGAATTCCTAAGCCATGAGAGAATTGCAAACCCTTTTCCCATTGATATTCCACAAAGGAAGTGAACTTGGAAACTAATGTGGTTTGGGGGGAAAACCTGAATAGAGGCCTTAGTGGTGTTCAGTTTTCAGGAGTTGGCATGTTGTTCAGTTTTGTCCAATTATCAATAAATAAGAGGGATTAGCTGCTGGTAATGGTGCAGTGGACAAAAGATGCAGGTCACATGCAGTGAATTCAGAAAAGTGAGAGTGTACTTAGGGAAAAAAGCTTTTCTAAATTAGCAATAAAAAGAGATGATTAGGTTAACTGTTTAGTTTCTAAAGTAGATAAATCCTGATGATATGAATTCACTGCTGAATTACACCCTGAGTGATATGTCAAGGTTCATCTAACTTTCATCTTCTTACTACAAAATAATCATTTAGCTCTTCATCTAACTTGCTGCACAAAAAGCCGAGCCTTTGGAAACCGATGAATATGACCTTGAGAACTGAAACCAAAGGAGAAGACAAACAGAAGAGAAACGAAATTTCAACTGGTTAAAATGTAGATTAATGATTCTTAGAAGTTTAAATGTCACTCTGTCTATTTGCCCGAAATTTGTCCTGAAAAGAAGAGTGAAAATGCTCAATTCTTTAAGTACAGAACGTGAGCTTTAACAGAAGGTGTTCAGTACAGAAAGTATGTTGATTTATGTTATGAACAGTTCCCTAGCTTTTATATTCCCTCTTTCAGTATCAATTTAAGCAGTGAGGTAATCAAAGTTAATTAAGAAAAGTTTGGTATTTAGAGTTTAGAGATGCAGCTGCTTTGAGACTGATATTTTACGCTGTCCAGAAATCTGAGAAACGGCAGATCAAGAGTGATTCACACTCAGAGATTAATTTGGGGGCCCAGAGCTGGGGATGGAAAAGCACCTCCTACTGTGTACATAGAGTTTGGGTATCCAATAAATCTTTGCCACACTCATTCTCCGTGTGAACAGCAGAGAAGGACACAGTAAGACATATAGGTGCTCAGCAACAGAAACTTTAGCCAGTGGAACATTATCTAAAAATCTGACATTACACATTATTCATCAACTGATACATTCTATCAGACAGCGCATTCCCTATAAAGCATTGTACACAAGTAGTTTCTATCCGATTCACTGTATGCCTGAATGAATAATTTGTGGGAGGAGTGAGAAGAGAGATAATAGTATTTGCAATACATTTTCATTTTAAAATGCCAAGCTTTCTTCAATCTGGCCTGCTGGACACTCTCAGTTTCTCTTCAGTACATGGAAATTGATATTTCAAGTTAGTTTAAAGCCCCAGATAACATGACAGGCACAGAAATGTCCACTGGTAGTTCTGTTGTTAAAAATAACCGGCTTAGTCAGATGCCTCTTAAACACCCTTTCATCACGCTTGTGCCAAGGTTGCCAGAAAAGGAGATACCTCTGTCTTCTTTGTCTATTGTTTTTTGTCAACAAGCAGGAAAAGAAGGAAAAAAAGACATGGCTAGGCAGCTTGTTCCATGAATAAAATAAGCCCCCAGCATCCTATAGATATATTTTACATGCCTTTTGTGTTCCCAGCATAAACATTCGAAGTTCGAAGGCATAGAGCAGATGAATGCCTGGGGCTACTAGAGCATGGCTCCCCTGTTCCTTCTCATGGAGCTGACCAGCGCCCCTGCCATTTAGGGGCCATGTAGCTGAACTTCCAGGAGTTTACCACTTTCTCAATCAGCTACCATATGGTAATAAACCCAATGCACATAGCAAGGGATGTTGTTCATTTTTGATTAGAGGAGGTTGGAGACAAATATTCCATTTTATGACCTGAAATACCTGCTGCAGTTGGCTTGTGGATTGTACTTTTCTCAGGTATATGGCCTGGAAAATGGCTGATCTGAGCCAAGTAAGTGATGTTTATCAACTTGCAGCTTTTTATGAACGCAAGGGAGAAAAATGTGTATAACAGGATTATAAAGACTTGAATCAAATCCAGGCAAACTGTTCTTGTTTTCTAATCTGTAAACATGTAAATACTGTTATAGCTCTGAAAGTAGAAAAAAAAGTGTACCTTTCCAAATAAAATTTTATTAAAGTCTGCAAAGTTAATTAATGTAATAAATATGCCTGCTCTATATTAGGCAACAAACCTAGCACTATTACCTCTTCCTATTTTCTTCCTGGGTAACTCAGTACATCAGTATTCTAAGGCCTTGAACTATATACAGTGAACTCACTTAACTATCACCTCCCAAAGCCAAGTATTTCAGCAACACACAGTAGTGAGTTATAAACAAAAAGTGATTATGATTTTATTTAGTAAAGTTTGGGGCCAGGATTTTCTATTGCAGTTTTATAGCAGAAGGGAGTATAAATTCCTTATTAAGAGGCTATAATTGCTAGAAGTGGCATACCATGTTTGTTTTATGAGACTATTATTGTTTAATAAAGGTGGCTATAGACGAGACAACCAAGAAAAATTAATGGCACATATAGTTGAGAACTAAATCCTCTATAAAATCTGAAGACAATGTCTTGTGATGTCAACTAATCTTGTAATTTCTTAGTCATGCTCCAATGTCTTGTAGAGATAACTAACTTCTTCACTAATTCGGTGAGTGTAAATCCTTGGGCTGTCTATATGTATATTACATGACTTAAGTATCCCAGGTATTTTTTTGGGGAAAAAAATGTCCTACTCAATATATGGTTTCAGGATGGATAAATTGCTTTAATCTGAATTTCAGACCTGTCCTTTTTCTCATCTTCTTCTCACATGGTCAGCAGATACATTTTTTATAAAGTATCTTGCTTGAGACTGAAACTAAGTTGTATATAGCTTTGTTCCTTTTTCTTTCCCTTTTAAGGAGTGGAAATGTAACTCATCATATTTGCTAGTGGGTTTTGGTGCTTTTGTTAGCTGAATACTATCAGCTAATGGTCCACCCTCTGACAGATTCTCATAGGGCAACATTTTCACTCACCAAGCCAACAGGACTCTGTTGAGAATAAATAGTGCAACGCTTGCAATAAATAAAGTAATCCAGGTCTGGGGATGCTACTAAAATCTCCCACGCACTGGCTGATGGTGTCACTGTGAGGTTGTCTCTCCAACCACATACAGAAACAAGGGAAAGGGAAGGTAATGTGAGTCTGGAAACTCCTATCCTTTAAGAGGATTCAGGGTCCCACAGGTATGTCACAGAAAAGCGAGCGGAGAGCTGCAGTGTTTAATGAAAGGTGTTCACATTTCAGTTCACACTTGTATCCTGATTGACTGTGAATTTCAGTCATATCAAACCCAGTGGCTCCTAAAGTCACATTCCAGTAAGTTTCACACACGTTATCTGCACTAATGGGATGCATCTCATGTGGCAGTTTGATTACTCACTTTCTGTTATTCCCCATTCCCAGATGTGCTAAATCTGACCTGCAATTTTGCTAGTCTTGCTGCTCAAAATTTCACAGTGTTGTTTGTTTTATTCCATTCAGACTGACATCACAGAACAGCATTAAAATGTGGCTCGGTATTCATTAAATAAGATACCTAGTACATTGTCAATATTTTAGTGATTGTGTGATAGTGACACCAATAATCTATTACTAGATTTTACCCTGTTCTTGACAGGGTATGCTACACTATGTGCCTAAATGGAAAACATTTCTTGGCCTTAGGTACTGCTGGCTTTCTCTTCAGGGGGAGAAGAGGGATGGAAATGTTATTTCTTCCTCTTTATTTTTGTTATTTTTGCATCTGAGAAGTTATTAAAGTTTTCTGGGGGCTTTCTTACTCCATTTTTTTACTATACTGGTTTGCATTCTGGTACCAGTGGCTAGATTTTACCATGTTAAGAAATATTAGTGGTTATATGTATGCAAGTGGTGGAAGACACTTGAACGCTGAATTCTCCAAATCAGTCTTGGCAAGCAGTAGTTACATTTTATCTTTCCCGTAACTAGACTTTGTTTTTTAATATGCTACATTTCCATTTACTTCTGAAATCTCCTCTAAGAGCTGGGTTAAATGTAAGGCAAAAATAGGATCTCTACTTCAAAAAGTATATGAAAGAAAGAACAAATAGAGAAAATACATTAAAAAAAAAAACAAAGCAAGGTAACAAACACATTTGTGTTTGGTTCCATGTGCAATACAGTGATATGCATGTGCTTTTCTGCTCATTTTTTTAGTCAGGGACACATTTTTTGAGGCCAAATTCCTTCTCGTATAAAACTGACAATGACAAGTATATGAGGGGGTCTCGTGGAACAGTTAATTTATTTCTGAGGTAATACATAAATTGTCATTAGGTAGAAGTGCAGAATTTAGTGCTCTTGGTTTTCATTTATTGTTCATTACTCCTTTTCCATTATAACTGTTTTGTCCATGCTTATGGATATGCACATGCACTGTCTGATATTCTGCTGTATATTATGTAACCTCCTTCTTACTGCAATATAAGGTGTAAAAAGCCAAACTTAAGAGTTTAAATAGAATGAACTCAACCCAAGTTTGTTCTTCCAGGACTAAAGACAAAATTTATAGGGATGAAATCACAAAAATTTTTTTCCAAGAAGGCTTTTTTAATTAAAATGAACATAAAATTATTTCTTAAAAAATATATTCAAAATTCAGTTTTCTGAGTTTTCATTAAAGCTGTTCTATAAAAACAATTAAGCATCTGAGATGCCTGAGCAGCACATATCACCTGTCCTGCAAATCCTTGCATCACCTTCAGCAAACACCTTCCAGCATGTGTATTTCCTTTGTAGAAGAAAAACATCACCTAAACCCACCACACTGAATCTATGTGAAAGATTTGCAAGGTGTGGATAAGCACTCTGTGATTACTGACACTTGTGAGGCTGGAGGAGAGTAAGGAAGAGCAGAAGGCTTCAGAAACCCTCAGGTGAGAGAACCAACATGTTGTCCCTTCATCAGTTAGATAAACAGAAGAATGTAGAGGACTGGTTCTTTGTGACTGTAGCCAAGCTTGAAGTCACTCCTGCAGCAGTAAGGGTGGCATAGAGACAACGCTGAGCTTGTGCATGTAAAAGACCCAAATGAAATTAAAGTGTCAACAGAGCTGAGCAAAGGTTTGGCTTGGAAAGTGCTCACTTCACTCTTGCATATGCTTATAGGAGAGTTCCTTGGAAACCTAATTAAAACCCATGGATGTAATTAACCAGAATGGTAAAGCCGTCTGTATAGAAAAGGCATCATCCTACAGTTTCTAAGCATATATGAGCCTGCCAGCTTAGGTGTCAGATAGCTTCCTACACAATGGGCAAAACTGCCTGTCAAGATGCAAGTCTTTACAACCTGAAGGTGTGGAACAGGGTGATGGAAGTCCCTGATGAGTTGGTGCTCTATACAGAGAAAAGACCATCAGCTCTGCAAACTCACCAGATGTTGTACCTTTATCCTCAAGGACACAAAGAAGGTATTCTTTTTTGTACTAGTCATGTCCTTCTCCCATCCACAGAGCCATGTTTCAGTTCACTGTCTTGTTCTTGTCTTGTGGAATACCTTTCTTTCCTCTCTCTCCTGCATAGGTAGCTCCTGGCCTTCTTCTTGAAGAGCTCTTCCAGGCTGTAGAAAGGGTTTACTTGGTACTATATATACACTTAGAGGCCTAAAGATTCTTTGGTATAAGGGATTCAGGTGTGTATGTGTCCAAGAGATGATGGAAGTTTAAATCTTCGCTTTCTTACACCTTTCTTTTCAGTCTTTTCCTGAGTTCCCCTCTTCTGATCCTCTGATATGTGCACATGTATGTACTGACTTATATGTGTATATCTAAATATATTTATATATTTATGTATGTATGAACTTGAGCTTCCCATTCTGTCACTCTTTTATGAATAACTTATGTGTTAGATATATCTCTTTATATATCAGAATTTACCCAGATGAACATGGATGAAAGGACGACTCCCTAAACTGAGAATCCTGCTATTGCTAAATAGATATAAAAGCAAGATCAAGATTCACTATTCCAATCTGAATGGTTTCAGCTGAAAAAAAGATCCTAATATTGGAAGTCTAAATAATACAAAAACCCTTCAGAAAGGCCATTGTTGTAAATGGATCTGCACCTGTGGGAAACATCAAAGTCAGCATGCCGTTCCTTTGAACTGTATTCTCTTTTATCCTCCATTTTTCTTCTATATGTTTATATATAAAAATCCAATATTATTAACACTCTGGCATCTTTCTACCAGTATCATGAGTTAATCCAAGTTAGAGCAATAGCTCAGTGAAATATTCTTTGTGGATGGTTCTAGCAGAGATCGACTTCCACTGAAATTACTATCGATTCAGAAATTCAGATAAATTCTGATTGCTTCTGAAAAATCACACATGAAAGTTTCCATGAGTGGAACTTTATCTTACATTGTCCTAGGACTGTGCAATTTTTAAAAAAAAAGATACTATAAAAAGTGAATCCAGAAGTTTCTCTTGTTTTGGAAATAACTATCAGTGGAGAAAGGCCAGGTCACATGCATGATACAAATATATTCAGTGATGTCAATTCCCTGTAGTGTTTGCCCAATAGATTGCTCATAAATATTAATGTTTATTCAGCTGTCTTCTCCATGGTAGTGGTACCATTTTGGGGAATATTCATACAATAAAGGGCACTTTTTGACAATGATGCAAAGACTTTCAAATATTAACATCCTTAAAATGATGCTAAATATGCATTCCATATCCATAATCTCACAATTAATTAAACAGTATTGGTGAAGTGTTTCTTTTGAAAGAGTCTAAGAAAATAAATTGCATCAACTTTAAGCCAAATTATTCAAAAAAGTAGGAATATATGCTGAAGGTGACTGATCCTCTGAAGAAATACAGCAAAATCCCATGCACTTATTTTTTTCTTGTAAGAACATGTAAACTGATAAAAATAGGGACAAAATATTCAAAAGAACATAAAATTGAAGCAAGAATTGCCCATAATGTATAAAAAGAATACAGTCTATGAAATCAGTAATACCAAAAGCAGCTAGGAATAACATTAGCAATAACAAATGTATGAATTTTAAACTGCTGTCAGAGCTGGTCTGCCATCTACACATACCACTGTCTTAGCAGGGCTGCTGTAAGAAACTTACAGTTAAAAAAATCCATAAAACTGTCTGCATAGCAACGTTCAGGATGGGAGTCAGGCAAAAAAAGGTTGTATGACAGTTTCCCCTTGTTCTCTTGTTTTGCAAATCTCTTTTCCCTTGATAAAGAGTATTTTGGACGTGCCAATTTAGAATAACCTTTGTAAGTCATTCTGTTGGGAAGTCACACTTTTGTTGAATGTTTGGTTGTGAGCAATCTATCAGTCCAGATAGTGCAGGGATTAATGAGTGGAAACATACAGAGCATGCAGAGCAGTCTGTCATCACAAATAGAGCTTTTGACTCTGAGAGCCAGGAGAAAATGGTATCTTTTTTTGTAGGATACAACATACTCCATACTATAATCATTTTATTTCTCTCTGCTAGAGGATGATAAGCAGCAGGGGACTGTGCACCCTGTACACCCCTTTTAAGGGTTTTAATGCATAACTTTGGGACCCTTGTGTCACAGCATGATGACAATGGCATCTCTGTTGTTACCATAAGCCCAATAGTGGTCACAAGGGAACATCTCCTTTGTGGTGGCCTGTGAAACACCAAAGTTTTATCCATGCTAATAAGCTAAAAGAGAATAGTGAGCACTCACTGTACTATGCACCTAGATTGGAAATAATCAAAGTTCCTTCTTAACTCTTACTTTCATTTATTTCCTGACTCCACCCCTTCTGAGGTGTTATAGGCAAAATCACCTGTGGAGACACAGCCTCTGAGTGTAATACCTCCAAAAAACTCTTAAGGAAGAAACAAAACATTATAAATATAGAAGCTCCTTGCATCTAGAGCTACCTGCACTGTCTTTATTTTTGCTCTTCTGAGCTTTAAATAACCTCAGCTTGTTGTTCTGAGATGTCTAATTACAGACACATCTCATTACCTGTTGACTGGCAACATTTTCTTTAGCTGAATCCAAAAATGTTGACCAGAAAAGTCTCACTCCTCTAGCAGACTGCTCACCCATTTGAATGCTTTTATTTGGGGGTCCTGAGGGTGTGAGCATAGTATCCACTCATGAGCTATATTTCCCCAGACAGGATTTGATTTACACACTTACATGTGTACAACTGCACGTTTTTGTTAACTAGCATTATGAGTTTCTACTTTGTTGCTGTCCTTCTGTAATATCTTCTGCACTGCTGCCCCTCTGTGTAGAGCACGTTGGTATAAATCTTTTACTTTTAGCTTTACTGATGTGTATTTCTTTATTTTATTCATAGGTTGTGCTAGTACATATATACACGTGAAATAAATAGGTACACTTGAAAGGAGTTTAAGGAATAAAATCTAAATGACATTAATTAATCTGCATATAGTGAAATCAGAAGATAATTCAAACTGAAAAGAAGCTGACCATAAATATCTTTATAAAATGCTTGCATTTTTTTTTTTCTTTTTCCTCTCTCAGGAAGATATGAAAAAGAAAATATACATTTGTAAGAGTGTTCCTTAGCAAGGGTAATAATAGAAGAAGGAGGGGGAAGGATCAGTGATTCATTAGAAACTATTTTTCTTTCTTATGAAATATGAAAAGAGAAAGTGAAAGAAAACACAAGAAAATCTCATTTACTCTGAAGAAGCATAGACTTGTCAAGGATATTATCAGGATTTGAATTTTCTTCCACAGTTAACTGGATTTCTTTTTGGCTGAAAAGGAATTTCAAAGCATCATTAAAATAAAACACCATCTTAGAAAAATATAACCTTAATTCTATCAGAATGATTGTGACCATTAGA
The DNA here is from genome assembly GCA_020800305.1 of Porphyrio hochstetteri. NCBI lineage: Eukaryota > Metazoa > Chordata > Aves > Gruiformes > Rallidae > Porphyrio > Porphyrio hochstetteri. Next base: position 151,785,456 of record CM036905.1, on the reverse strand, counting down.
AAACACATTTGGGGGGCAAGATCAGTAGCTTCCTTGTTTATTTTTGAGTAATCTAAAAGAGGAAAGAGTAAAATCGGTACACATCATTGTGTTTCAATACTTATGGATTATATTTTTTTCATTTTTCATGCTTAAAGAATTATAACTGTAAGAATATCTTTAACTGGGAATAAACACCGTGGAAGATTACAAGACAGATACATGTTTTTCACACTTCAAGCAGATTGCAGAGACTCAGAAAGTTTTGTTTGGTGTTCATTTTTAATGTTCGACTTAATTCTGAAATAACATCCCCCTTGCTTAGATCTCAGAAAACTATCACTTGAAATGGTGAGAAGGGCGGAAAAAAAAAGATGATTTTGTGGAAGCAATTACTTTCACAATGAGATCTTCCTCCGGGTTCTGAAGATTGTCATGGTAAGGACAACTGAATAGGGCAATATTTCCCAACAACACAAATTTCCAGCAGCTAGAACTGTTTTATCTCATGCTTGAGGAACTTACGCAAACTGATGAAACGGAAAAAATATGGTTGGGTGAAATACCATGTATAATTCCAGCAATTTCAAAACATTTGTTTTGGTGTTGATTGTTTATAAACAGTTCTTATTCAGCACAATTTCTAACAGAAAATCATTTTGAACCAGAGCCAAACTAGGAAAATTTTTATTTAAAATGCCTAAATGGGATATTTCACCACTTAAAAAGTCTTCACCTACAAGCTTTTTGAATCAGAAGGTTGTTTGAAAATCCTTGTTTCTTACACACAGCTTCATATTGCTGTTAGATTGTTTTGAATGAAGAACTTTAAATCAAGACACAAAACACTTCCTATGCTGCTGAATATGTTTTAACCCTATTTCTTGAAGAAATTCTGATGGGATATCCACTTCCAGTGCTCACAAGGAATATTGCAGTAAGATATACATACCTTTCATTCATACCTAAGCCTAGTGCTGCAGCCTAGTCCTGCAAGCAGGACTCTTTGTTGACATAAATACAGGGACTCATTTTAGCAATTCCTTGACCTCCATTGTTGATCATAATGACTGCTACTGTTAGCAGTAGAACCTACAGCTCACCCTGATGGTCTAATTGCAGTATGAGCAAGCAGTGTCTCATCTTGAGCTTGGACTCCACACCTGGTTCGATGTTAATGAAGATTGAAAGCTTTCTTCAAAAGGACTGTTTTCTGAAGATGCTGGACACTGCTAGATGTTAGGTCACTTAAGCAAATATCCTAGGGTCTCCAACAGCAACGTCAGAGCATATAACAGTCCCAGAACTTTTAGGTTTTTGTCTCTATAATGTTTCTGTTATGGATACTGCATCGACGGGACCTCAAAACATCAGTTACATCAGGAATAAGGCATGTCTGGAGCAGATTCTGTGCAACTGAAGAGAAAAAAGATGTTTTCTATCCTGTAAAATGTTGGGGTGGAATTTTCTTCATCCCACTGAGAAGTACCTTCCTTTGAGTAACTAGAAAACTTGTGTTGTGCTATGAGTTTAAAATAATCTGGGCAATGATCTAAAATTAGAAGCATGCATGTAAGTGTGTATATAATTAGAGATATGTTTTTATCCATGTGTATGTATTATAAATATATAGCAGGTGTTTTAAAAGAAATCTTTATATTTTAACTGTAATATCATTCGTTACTGTCCTGAAAAATTAAATTAGACAGAATATATGATTATTAACACAGGATCTACTGCATATCCTATCCTAGCAGAATAGTGAGCCACTGGAACTTTATTTACGACTATTGCCGAGTCCATCAACCAGCCCCCGTATCCCCTCCATCACTACATCACCTGTCACTTCCACCTAAACAGACTCACAGCTCCACACATGCACACAGAGAAACTCGACATTTTCCACAATCAACCAAATAGCCTGAAGTGAAAGGCAAACATGATGCCTGAAGCAATATTGCTTGATTAACACTGAATAGTTCTTTAAAGTGATCACATGAACTTTAATGTGAAAGATTGCTTTGAATTGTTAAGGGTGGAATCTGTTGCTATGAGAGTTGTCAAACAACTGTGGTGAATTTGTGTAATAGATGATAACCTTTGTCGGTTTTAATATTGAATTCCATGTTACTGATCCTAGTAAATAATCCTTACCTTCCCCTAGTGAATACCTGCTATATCCCAAAGCCCTACACAGTACGCAAAGACATTTTAGTAGAGCGTTTTTCATGTAAAGCACACATACTGTATAGATCTGACCTCATCACTGGTTGCCTCAGGCTATCTCCTGTATACCGTCTGTTTTCTTGATTTTCTCCTGAGGTTGTCATTATCTAAGGTTTGTAAATATTTCAGAAATTTGAGACTTGTATATCAATTGCAAGTGCCATATTGCTGTTATGCTGAACTTTCAGCAGCATTTAGACATTCATTTTTCTCTATTTTAGGTCTGGATGATACAAATTTTACAATGCATGATTGAGCTGTAATTGAAATTGCAATCCACTTACAGTCATTTTAACCAAAAGCCTCCAGATAGGCATAGTTTTGGTCTCAGTTAACAAATAAATAATGTAAGTTGTTACTTCATATTGTGCTATTTTCTATTTGTCGAAGTGCTACATAGATTTTATGGATATTTTATGCAAGTTTATGCATGAAACTCAGCTGTTTGTAGAAACTGCTGACCTCTCCATTGAAGGGAAAAAGCGCAGAACAAAAAATGAAAACCCTTTTGTCCTTTAAAAAACCGTAGGAATGTAGTATGGATGATAAAGGACACGTGTACTTGAAACAGATTAAAAGAAGTACAAAATTGGTTCTTTCCCAGAATCTTAGTCTATATGAATTTCTTTGTATTAAAGAAGCCATCATTTACTGAATATATTTGCTTTCATGTAATTATGTACATATACTTAGCAAAGTATCTTGTATAAAGCAGAAAGCTACAGAAGCCCTATAAAAATCTGCTTTGAAAATCATGTGTGGCATGAATTTTGGCAGCATTATCACCGCATTCATTTTCAGAAGTATACTCTAATTTTTATATTGGATCCTGTATTGTAGCAATAATTTACTCCGATATTAACATTATTATCCAACTTTCATATCAGGTTCTTCATTCTAATGTAACTCGCTTCAGTATTACATTACTATCCATACCTGCTTAGGCTATTCTACTTCTGTAGTTCCCTTCAATACACTTCTTTTTAAAATTTGTTAAGACTCTGACAATATAGCGCCAGGTGGAATAGAGAGAAGAATTTGTAAAAAAGATATATCGTGATGATAGGGAGCCTTAAGAAGGCTGATGGATTTTTAAAATCCTGCTACATGTTGTTGTAATTATTTAATTAACGCATTTATATTAGGATCAGAAAGTTCATTTACTTTGCACTAATACAAAACTTACAGATAAGAAGGAGAATTCCTTGAAATTTTGCTTAGCATGTTTTTTATATCCAGCCATGTGGATTTATATACTTCATATGAAACATTCAGAGGTGGAGGCAATAATTTGTAAATGACATGAGAAAAAGAAATCACAGTATATTTTCTTTTCAAAATATTTAGTGTCTACAATTCATCTGTGAACCGAGTAAATCACGGCTTCTTCAAGTGCAAGGATCGAAACCAATTACCATTAGTGACCATCGGGTGCAGCCGATCCTTTCTGTCCTGTTGCCTGAATCTCAATGATCTCCCAAGTGTGCCCATGCAATTTAACAGGAAGATCAATACACCACGGCAGTTAGCAGCAGCTCTCTTGAAGTGCTTCACAAACCATGCTACATTTCTCTACCGAATAAATGTCAAAACATTCCAACAGCTACAATTCTTGGGAGAAATTGTTCTTGTGAAACATTATTGACATACTTTAACCCACATTTCCCGCTGCTCTCCAGCTTCCTACAGGCCAGTCAATTCTGATTTGGCAAGAGCCACATCGACACATGTCCCCTGCTGACTTTGTCTGTAGGCATGAAAGATATCACAGCGCAGTGCAGAAGTCCTGGGTGTCAGGGGTCAGTGGTCTAGCTCTGACCCAAGGTCAAGGTGACAACAACCTGTCTCCAGGGACTTGTCTTCATCTCTAATATGGCCTTGGAAGCAATCAATATCATTACAGAGCTTGCTTTTCTAACAGACAGTGCCACCTGATCTAAGCATTTCAAGACTATGACTTGCAAGCCTTGCTGCTTGAAAATGTCTTAATTTTTCCATTATACTGCAAAACATCTGTATTAGATCTGGCACAGGCTTTTTTTTTCATCTGTTTAATGTGGTAAATTAAATTGATTCTTTTCACTTTTTAATGGCTTTCTGAAACCAGGGAGAGTTAACCTGGACTTTCCTGGTCTTTTCTTGTATATGGTAGAGGTGTTTTACAAAGCTCAGTGTTTTCTGCCAGCATTCAATCTCTATGTCAAATTTCTTCTTTTTTGCTGTTCTTGCTCCCTCCTATTTTTTCCCTATTTCTACTAGTAAACATTTTCTTCTATATTTCTCTCTACCTTTCAGGAGAGGAAATCTCACTTCTGCATCTATGTTTTGGATTTAGATATATATACATTTATATATGTACACACACGCACACATATATTTATAAACCCCATCCTCAAATATATCTATAAAAATATAAATAAAATGCAACAACCTTCCCAATTTTGTCAGGCCAGAGAGGGTTAGTGCATTGTAAGAAGTAATTACGCACATGAACAGGCTGATAACCACAGAGATAGGCACTTTTATCACCTGTTTACAAGAGCTATGGTAATTTCCAATACAACAAGATGTTGCTTTCTTCAGAAATCTCAACCTTGATTCCTCAGTACAGAATTCTGTAGAGTGAAGATGGGGTTTTTTGGATGTTTTTTGGCATGTTGTCCACCCCCCAGAGAAAAAAGAACCGATGAACAACAAGCTAAAGCAATCTGTGAAAGATCTAAGTATTCTTTAGGAAGTATATGCATTTATTTTAGTTGAATGGTGCAATAAAAGGCTAACAGAACTGAGAATCTCATGCAACCGAAACACTGAGGGAAGAAAAAGAACCCACCCATACTGTGTCTTGAAAATTACTCTGCTATCACATCACACTGACTCAGAATTGGGATTTGGATTTCCCCATAATGGACAGCTGGCATTGAAGACTGAAAACAAAGATTTAAGTCAAGATGATCAAGGTGTCCTTACATCATATGGGTATGGAGCCCTCTTCTGTCCTACCTGGACTGGTGGATAAAAAAAACCCAAACCAAGGTAAAACAAAACCCAAAGACATAATATTGCTTTACATGGGAGTTACAGGCAGTCTAGTATGTCTCTAATGTACCTAGCACACTTTTGAGGTCTTTCAAAACAAAGCATTTTCAGAGAGAGAGAGAGAGAGAAAGGGGGAGAGATATTTTTCCACTCTGAAGCTTGCATATTCCTCTACCATTGTTAGCACACAATAAGAAAGTGTAGCATAAGGCTGTTTGTCTGTCTTAGTTTCGAAGCATAAGCTTGACTCTCAGTTTTATGTATACTAAATGAATTCTGTAGATGCAATTTGGTGCAGAATTCCCTGTTAGAAAATACAGATTCTATATCAGCTGTTCCCAGTTGCAGAGAGGAGCCCAGGCAGAAGCTGGAGGCATGGTGTTCCCCCTCTTCCTTCTCCCTCTTCTTTCTGTTCACATTTTTGTACCCAGTTCTTTCCTTGGGTGTATGAGGCCAATGAAGCAGTTTCATTCAAGTTACAGCTGAATGACAACGTTCCCAATTTACACCCTTGTAAAGGAGAAGGGAGTCAGGGGTTTTGTCTACTCACAGCAACTCACAAGGGTGTTACGATCTCCAGGTCCTGTCGTTGCTGCTTGGGGAATTTCAAGAGAAGAAAAAGGGCTGGCGGTACCTTAGGTCACTGTGTGTGAAAGCTGTCACAAGAAGCTTCTGAAACTGAATATATCTGTAGAGAAAAAGGGGAAAATCTCTCACTCTGTGCAAGAGGCACTGCAAAATTACTTCAAATCTGCATCTGTGCAGTACTCACACATTAGGCTACAAGCACTAGCTAAATGTTAAGGGCCTCAGTTAATAATCACCTCAGCTGTCAGAGTCTCCTCTTTCTCACATCTCCTGTCTGTACAAACCTTTGGTGCCTTTTCTACATGGATCCACGGTCAGCACATTCTGTGCATCCATTCTCAGCATCGTACAATGGTAGACCCCCTCCTTGTTCACCCGTCAGGTGGTGCTCTTTTACACATGAAGCAGTATGGCAAGGTGAAGAGAAAGGAATCTATGATCAGAGATGCAATAGCAATCACAAAAGTAGCGTGTCATATTTTAACAGGGGTCTTCTGCATGGAAGAATCTGCACAGACACTCTGCTCCTTGGATCGGAGCAGTTGTGGTCTACCTTAACCCATCTCAGCCTTTTGCAATGCCTTTTCTTAGGCATCCAGTTGCTGGAGAAGAGCAGGATCAAATTTTTGTTTTCTGTACCTTGCTGCATCCTGTTGCACCTTGCTGCACTTCACTTCAACCACAACTTTTTGGAGCTCCCACTTCGGTCCATCAAGCCAAGCAACATAACTGCAACTGCGCTTTCTTTGCCCAAAGTTAGCAGAACATGATAAGGCTTAACCCCACTTTAGGACAGCTTTACAAATATTGCAGCTACCTATGGAAAGACCAATAGTGTGAAAAAGCAATTCCCCCTTTTCCCCCTTTATATATTGAATATTCAACAGCTGTCTAGAACAATTTCATTGCCTTTTCTTTCTTAGAAAAATGCTATAAAAGAAATTTCCAGAGCACAAGTGGTAGGGTATGTTAGACATTTTACTCTTCTCTGAAGCAAAGACAGCTGTTCTTCTTATCCCTCATATCTATTTTTCCATTCATTGACTAGGGAAATGACCCAGATGCGTCAAGACAGAGATTGCCAGTTTCATGAAAGAATGAAAAGTTTTCCTTGTTTCTTCCCAATGTCAGATGAAAGAAATTCTTTCCTTCCATTGAAAGAAATTTTAGGATACTCCTGTTTGGAAACAAGAAAATATTCTTCAATTGGGAACTGATATAAGTTGGGGGATATAAGTGCAATTGTTGGACATATATGAGGAAACTTCTATACGCAGTACATTCAGGCAGAAGCAGCAGATTTATGTTGGTAAAGAAGTTTGGGATGTCAAGCAGATTAGTCTGTAACATAATTTCTATGTTATGAGAAGAACTTCTTAGATGAAGGTAACAGTGAAAATTCTGGAAAAGGAAACTATTTAATAGAGATGTCTACTTTTACAAAGTGACATTTGTGGCAAGGTATTTTATACTGCATCTTGGAATAAGATGTGGTGAAGGGACCTTTACATTGGCTTCCCACAACACAAAAAAAAAACAGAAAACAAATAGGTATGTATGTTCTGTATTTCTTTAAATATATATATCTTTAAATCTCAGAGGCTAAGTAAAATGTAGGAAACTTTCTGAGGACAAACACCCTCTCCTTCTCCTATGCCTCAGAGAACTCTGGGAAACAGTGAATTCGTCTGCAATAAGGAGCGGGCATCTCTCACAGCATTAGTTGGAGAAAGATATTGTCTGGTTTAGCATTCTCATCATATATTTCATTCTCAAGTCTGGTTGGGCATGTGTCTCCTTATCAGGACCATCATCATTTGTATTTTAAGACTAAAGTAGTTTAGTTTTAGAATCTAAGAAGTTACTGAGACATCCAGAGCTAAGCTCCATTAAACTCTTTGACCTAAACCCTATGAACAGCCATTAGTTCAGCAGGAAGAACATTATTGTGCCAGCACACAGTGTGAGTACAAATCCTCTTCCCCTTCTGCCTGCCTGCCTCCCTCCCTCTAAAGTATTATGTTTTATATGAAAAAGCAGAGAACTATGTGAGGCCCTAATGGATTATCAAATGAAATATGATCACCAATGGTTATATATTATAGTTAATGTTTCATTAGTTGCAGTAAGATCAGACAAAAAGGTTGGCTTTACTATGTAGTTAGACTTCGGTTCAGTTCCACAGAAATTCATTGTTTATTTACCTCCTTACTTGTCAATGTAAAATTGTTTTTTCTTTCTACCTTCTCTTGTCTTTTGAAACTCCCCCACCTTCCTTACAGAAACTGGAATTTTTCATGGGAGCCAGTGCATGGAAGGTGGAATGAATGAAATGGTTCATGAGGAGATTGCTGTCCTTCTGATACTGAATGACATAGAACAGGATGACCCTGATGTCATGAACCTTGTTCAGAAAAGAGTATGGTGTTTACCTCTGATTTTCTTGCATTAGTTGTCAGTCAAGGGTTCTGCCATCAATTACTCTCTGAGGGGACCAAGCATGTTTTTAGGCGCCCTCTTTATTGTCAGATTCCTTATTGTGGAAAAGAGGATCTTCATTTATTCCATAGCTGAAACGAACACCACAGTATTTTGTGTTGGCTGCTTACCCAAATACCTAGCTTTCATGTCCACCTTTTGCAATTCATGTTCTTCTCTCAGCACCAGCTAGTTCCATCCTTTTGAACCAGTTCGGGTTAAAATTCAGACTTCACCAGCCTTCACCATTCTAACAAGACCTATGTCCATTCCAAGCAACAGGTATGACACTTCTTGGTCTGCTGTTTCACTGCAGGAAAGATCAATAGATGCAGCCTGATGAACCCTACAGTAAACATTTTCTTGTATTCACCATCAGCTTCCTGAAAACTGAACAATTCTGTGCTGGTGACAGCAGGAGATGTCTGTAGTCATACAACCTGCTTCTCAAGCAGGAAATCATCAAACTTGTGTATTGCTTTACCCTGTATTGCAATGACATTATATAATTATTACCACTGTACCACTGCAGATCTAGTAATGGTGCAAAACTGACTTCAGTTACAGGAGTTTTATTCTGATGCTTTTAAGTGAGGTTTGGACTTGATTTTCGTATAATCCTCTCCAACACCACTACCAGCAGGTGTTTTCTATTCTGTGAAGTGGAGAAGCCACAGCGAAGCTCAAGAAAAGCAATCTACACCCTGCCCTGGACCCCCCTGGCTTTAATCAGGCCCAGAGCATTGGGAACTTTGTTCATTTGTGCTTGGCAGTTTCTTATAAACTTATTTTTGAAGTCAGCAGTTGTGCTTCTCTATAAAATGCAGAATTTCAGAATTTGAGACTTATCACCTGCAAGCTCAATAATAGCCTGCCCTTTGAAATATCACCTTGTTCTGGATACTAAAATTTAATACTTTACTTCAATCAGAAGGGACATTGGCCTATGATGTTGTCAAGACCCATGATATAACAGATGCAGAAAGTGTGACAACGGAACAGCATGTTGCTTGTAAAATCAAGCAAAGCACTTTTCCCTTTAAAAAGGACTAAACCAGCAGGTTTTTCTCCTCTTCTCTTGTAACACTTTTCAAAGTATGTTCAAATAATGAGTAATTGAATGACTGCAAATGCACAGCTTTCTTCTGTGAAAGACTGTCTAGAGATGGTTTTCATATTATCCCTAAAAAGTCTTAATTGCAAGCATCTGATTATTTTTCAGAGCATCCAACTGGTCAGCACTGAGCAGTAGGTAGAATAACAGGTCAGCGGAATGATTTTTAACCAATCATTATTTGAAGCAATTGCCCAGTGGGATGCTTTTTTCAGTATTTTCTTTACTCCAGTAACTGTCTTGGTTACCAAAGACAGAGTACATTTCAGCAGTATTCTTATGAGTGCTTTTCTTAATCCATTCAGTTAGCAATGTTCCACTCCAGTGCTGGTGACAATACAGTTGCTTCAGCAAACAATGAGGTCAGAGACATTTGCTACTGACCTCAGCAAAATAATCAGTTAATCAATTGAAAGGAGAAAAAAACAGTTCTATACTCATCACCATAGCATTTAACTGTCATATCTAAAATGAGAGCTACATCAATTAGCTTTGTCTATTATCCATCTCCCCTCATTCTAAAGACAAAATTTCCCTGGTCTCCTTCAGCTGTACTATTCCCTGTGGGTCAAATCCTTTGAGTTCAGTCTGAGAGAGTCATTCTGTATTGTCCCGAAGCAAATTTGATTTTGCAATTATATTTACCAAATAGAAATATTCAGGTATAATCCACAACCTGTGAATAATTTCAGATTCTCAACCACATACAAGGAAATTATGCCAATCCCTTGGTCAAACTGGGAACTGCATTGAGAAAGCAGGAAGGAGAACTCATTTTTATGTAGGACCTCATTTCTAAGTAGGACCTCCTGCACAGATCCAAATCTTCAGCTTCTGGTTTTGTGCTGCAGTTCTTCATGAAGAAGCACAGCTCAAAATAATATCATGGAGAGCGGGTAGCATTAAAACCTCCCTGGCCTGGGACAGGTTGTCCTTTCCCTGTAAATTCTTTTCTGACCCTGACAGTCGATGAACTAACCTGTAGACTAGCCAAGTGCCTCTGCTCAGCAGATGCATAGCTTCTAGCTTTCAGTAAGTTCCCATTTATACTGGATTATACAGCCAGGTAAGAGGAATAAAAAGCAGGTCAAGCAACTTGCCTGCGGTTACACAGTGAGTGAGTGGCTTAACTTCTATCTCACAATGATTAAACAGGCATTAAAAATACAGGAAATTCAGAGGGCTGAAAAATAACATAAATGCTTGAAAATAGAAAAAAGAATGGTTAAGAAACCCAAACAATCTTTGCTTTCCCCCTGCAGCACTAACTATTTCCAAATTCAGTTCTTTGTACTTTCATACCTAAATCGCAGGTGATATTTTTGAATCAAGATCTTTTTCTTAGGCCTTTCAGAAGTCTGCAATCTCTGGCTGTTGAAACCCAAAATGTGAAGGAACCATGTATACATGTAGAAACCACAGGTGGAGTACTGAAAATGTGCACAGTATATTGGATTTCTGATTGCTTTAGTACCTACAGTCTTCGTTACTACATGCGATGCTTCATCAACATGCTCACCTTTGCTGTTTTCTGCTAAGTGCCATAATTTAATGATCTGGTTTTAGGGGTTAGGAAGTTTGTGTACGCAAGTACACTAACTCTGTGTTTAATGACACTTGTATAAATGGAAGCACCTGGAGTCTTGGGCTCAGTTTCAGCAAGGTACTTAAGCACATGCCTAGCTTAAAGCAAGCGAGCAGTCCCATTGAAGTTAATTAGACTTCCCTTGTACTTAAAGTTAGGCATGTGCTTAAGTACCTTGCTGCATTAAGACCTTAATGAAGATTGGGGTATAACTGCCTTTGTTGCAGTGTGTGTAATGTGAGTCATTTAGTGTATTCAGTGAGGAGCTGGGAATACAGTAAAGCAAAGCAGAGTGAGTAAAAACACAGTAAAATTAGGATACAGCTTTCTAGGTGTTGTGGTCACTGCTCACTCTCAGCTGCTTATTTTAGATAATAACGTCTCCCAAGGGCTTGTTTTCTTTTGGGTTTTTTTTTTTTTTTTTGCTTTCCCCTGCAGCCAGCAGGACTCACAAGTGAAATGTCTTTGTTGTGTTTTCAGATTTCAGGTACCAATATTGATAGAGAGATATTGATTTCAAGAAGTTCTCTCCTGGCTGGTTTAAGGATGTGCATGTGAGTGTTAACATCTTTTCCCTGGGGGACTGGATCTGAGGCCTTCTGAAGTCAATGGGAAGGCTCTCATCAGCTTTAATGGGCTTTGGATCAGGTCCTTAGGAGGTGAAAGAATTTCTTTGAGATTTGTGCTTTGTATCTCAGCCAGAAGTCAGCAGCACACAACCACCACTCTGCACTAGGAAGGGGAGAAGAATGAGAAAAGGGGGTGGGGAGGAGGGTGAAGGTGCACCTTGGACTGAGCAGTTGCTTGAACTGCAACCACTCATTTCTGTAGTACCTATCAATAAGTTGATCCATGGAGATTTCTCACTGAAGAACTGACCCAGTCCCAAGCTAAATCATAAGGTCTGCATGGATCACAGCACAAGGTGATACAGCTTCAGGCCAAACCTGGAAACTTTGTTCTTTGTCATTTACAGTAAACATACAGAGATAGTGGCTCTGCCTTTTGTAAAATAAAAAAAAAAATTTAAAAAGCAAGGAATTTTACAGGATAAAGCGATAGAAATGGTGAAAGCAAAGATACATGCAGTAGCGGGTAGTTTATTTTCTGATTCATGTTCCTATTACTTGAGATGAGAAGCACCATTAACAGCAATTTCCAGTAGTTTTACAAATAAGAATTCTAGCGCAAATCTTACCATGGCTACTGGTTAGAGAAATGAAGCCCAAGCTTTCTATACTCATAGAGTTTAACTCCTGCTTATTATCAGATGTGTAAGGTGGAAGAGTTTCTTTTCAAATGAACACAGCAAACATACCTTGACATCAGTATAAAAATAAGCTGTAAGAAAAATAACACCCATACAGACAGTTCTCTCTGGATGTATATGAGTGTGGCTTTCAGAAGCATTGTTCAAAGAGTAATTTAAAACAGGCCAGAAGGAAAGCAATACCCATATTTGCTTGAACTTTTTTTAAAAATTCTGTTAATTTTGAGGGGGAGTTGAGGCTTAAGGATGCCTGGAGAGAATATTATGTACAGGTCATGAATGCTGTGATTTGAACAAAGGAAGAAGGACAGTTTGGAAGCATTAAACATATATAGAGCAGCATACATTAGAGTCCATCAGACAGAACCTTTAAGATCCTGAATTTATCAAATGACAACATTCATTTTGTACTATGTAGAAGACAACAAGAAAGTCAGCAACTTCATGTGCTGACATTGCAGTAAAACATGATTTTAATTAGCTCACACAGAGGACACATTGAGGAAAAAGTGACATTTCATTGAGGAATATACTATTAAACACAACCCTCCTTGACCTGCCATTTATCAGGGTGCAACCCAAAAGTCACGTGACTCATCCTGTCTTTCTCATTGTCCTTTGAACCCTGGAAATACATGGTTCATTTGCAGAGACATGGGATCCTCCTGGTTTCTTGACATACGGTACTATCTGTTGTTTTTTGTGCATTGGCAATGCGTCTCTGATGGAGAGCAAGAGTCACAAATTTTTATAGCAAGTGGACCATTTGAACATTGAAATAGCTGCATGACGGACAGTTTAATTATTGAAGTTACCAACTGAGAGTACTTGGGTAAAAAATGGAATGCAAAAAGTATCTTACTTCAGATCAGCAGCAGATTGTCCTCAAATTAGAAAAATGAACCACAAACAGAAGCAAAAAATAAAAATAAACATAGAGCAACTAATTTAGAATTCGTGTCATGCCAAAAACATGTTAGACTTTGGCTACATGAAAGTCTAAAATATCTCGACTGCTTTTATTAAATACACTCATGGAAAAGGTGTGCCTTATTGATATTGCTATTCAGACCTCAGAGATAAGGGAAAGTCCAAATAAACAGTTTAACCTTATTTTCTATGTACACATTTAGCACATGCTAGACTCGACACTGTAAAAAAAATAAACCCAACCAAAACCAAACAGGAATCAAATATACCCCTGATGTTCTGCTCTCCATATTTCATTGATCTCATTACTGCTCCTGGAAAGAGATTTCTGTGGTTAAAGCTCAGGACCTGAACTCAGGGGCTTGTTGTCCAGTCCCTAATTCTGCCAAATTCTCCCGAATCTGAATAAGTGGTGAGCCTTTAGTTCCATATCTAAAAAATGGGGATAATAACACTCTCTACCTCAAAGAAGGGTTGTGAGGGTAAGTCTGCTAATACCTCTAAGATGCTTAGATATGAGGGTGATACTGCCATAGAAATCCTATAAATAAATAAAATAAACTGTGAGAGCCTGAGGCGCTGGAAGCTGCTGCCAAGGCTGTGCATTTCCACACTCCCCTTACTGCGGGAGATGTGGCTGGGAGCCAATATGCAGTCTGAGAGCAGCTCCTGCATTACCGGAGCGTGTGTGGTGTTTGTTTATTTGGTTTTCACAAAGGGTACCCACCACATAACCGAGGTAACCACAGTCTGTTTAAAATGGGCCCGCACTGGAGCATTATTTCAAAGGGAAGGGGATGTAGTAAATCTGCTCTGCCTAGTTTTGGTTGCTGCTGGCTTTTTTGTTTTTCTTTTTTTCACCTCATTTTTTTTGGTGACAAATATGTTTCTGGAAACGCTTCAGGAATCTGTTACTGCTGTGGGTTGCTTCAGTTGCTTTTACTGTCTTTAGGGTTTCTGTTTGCTTGTTTTGCCCGACAGACGGGGGTATTTGCTGACAGACAAGGGTCCAAGGGGTCACCTCCGCCACCTTGCTGGGCTGCCTTGGCCTGTCCACAGCACAACTGGAGCTGGGGCTGGCAGTGGGAAGCCTTTTGCCAGCTTCTTTGGCAGAGTTTGGGAGGAGAGTCCTGGCTCTGATGTGACAGTGCAGACACAGAGAAGGGAGTTTCCCCAAAGGAGGCATTTGCTGTAATAGCCAGTAAGAGACCCATCGAACGCCGTCATCGTTTGGCAGCTTTATCCCCCTGAATGGGCCTTGCTAATTGGTGAGTGGGCATCATACCGCTCGTACTCCAAGTAGCCAAGAGACTATGTATGTGCACCTTGTCTGTTTTTATTGATGGCAGGATTCCCAACTCACAACATCCAAGTAACTATACGGAGCTGACACCCTACATTAATGGGGAATGTCATATTGCTAATACTGTCCCAGAGAGGATTAATTTTTCAGAACCAGCTAAAGCAGTTCCTGGCACCAGCTGGCAAATGAAAGCCCTGGTGAGCAGGAAGAGGGGAGAAGCAGTGTGGTTGGGGCATTCTCGTGGAATCCCTGTGGAGAGATCAGAGGAAGGGCTACAAGATCCGGTCCCATATGCTTGCTGAGGAAACACTGGCGGTGTGGAGCCAAGTGCGTGCCCAAACGGATGCGTGCATGTGTGAGTGTGCTTGTGACATCTGTGAGTTTCTGTATAAACTACTGCACGACCAATATAAATTATGAAACAGGAAAAGAAGAAACAAATATGCTAAGATGGGGCACTGCTGTATGATGAGTAGCAGGGCCTGTGCTTTGTCTCAGGGGAAGAGACCGCTGTAGGAGCTGTGCAACTACACACTCTAGATTAAGCTGAGACAAGGAGGAATTGATAAACAGGAGAGAAGAAAAAACTTGCTTCTCTCCCCCTAGAAAAAAGATGCCCTAAAAACCCAGATGTTCCCTTGTAGCACTCTTAACAAGCTGAAGACTGAAACCAAGTTCTTTGTCCTGTGGTAGTAAAGGGGATGAGACTCCAAGAGGAGTGAAAATAGCCATAGACTAGGTGCTACAGTAAATAAATTATCCATGGCTAAGCTGCCACCCCCATGGTGTGGCAGAGAGAGACTGTCAGAAGCAACAGCTGGGGCTCGATGGGCATCTCTCATCTTCGAATTTCCCTCAGCAGCAGATCCTGCTGCCCTGCTGATCCTTCTTCTTGCCCACCTTGCAACCCAAGATCCAGGAAGAGGCAGAAGGTCTGACCCCTCACTTTCTATCTCTGAAAGACCAGAAGAGGAATTACTGCCTTTGGGAGTATCTAGCACCAGGGTTTTCCTGCCTTCCTTCTTGAAAGACATGAGGGGGCAAGAAGAAGGAGCATTTAAAGGAGAGGAGACAGAAAGGAGTTAAGAAAGAAGAGAGGTACTGCGACTGAAGAGAGGTTAGAAGACTGGAATACTGAGTGTGTGGCAAATGAATGTACAGAGAAGAAAAGCAAGAGACCAGGATAGAAGCTGAATAATGGAAAATGGAAGGGTAAAAGAAAATTTGTTCAAAACAAAACCAGAATGAGGGACATTTGAATGTGAAAGCAGAGGAATAGGACACTGGAGCAGAAACTTTGTTATGTAAGTAGCAGAAAATTATGTCTGAAGGGTGTTCAGGTTGTCTTGTTGACCCTTCCCTAAATCAAAATAAACTAATCCACTTGTTTAACTCTTTCTTAAATATTAAATTGTATCAACCACAGTGTCCCTGTGTCCACCAAATTGTCTCCCCATTCCCCAAACCAACTTGATATAGTGCTGCACTGCTCTTGCCTATAAAAAATTTATTCTGATGTTTAGACAGAATCTTTCTTCCTGGAGTTTGAGCCCATGGCTTCTTTTCAGATTGACCAGGGATATAAGGAACAGATTATTTCCTCTGCTCTGAAAATTATACCATGCTTCCTTTCTTTATCTTCTTTAGATGAACTAAATGTATTCGATCTCTTTTGAAGGTCTTCCTACACCTTTGATCATTCTTGTCAAAATGATCCACGTCACTTTTGAAGTGTGGCACTCAGATACATTCATTAAGGCCTCCACAATGTTGAGTAAGCCAAAAGCGTTGTTTTGTTTTCAATATTGTACATATTGTCTGTTGCATATCCACAACAGAATAAATTTTATCTTTTCCTCAAAAGCTTGATGCTCCTAACTCGTCAAGCCTGCAGCATGCATGACCTATATAGCTACCAATTTCTTAGAAAAATTTCTGCCTGACCAGTTGCATTCCCATCCTGTATTTATTGATCATTTCTCTTTTAAGTAGTGCCTTGCACTTGTCCTTCTTGAATTTCATCCTCCCTCCCCCTTTTCTCTTCCAGACCATTTGCAAATCTGTCAAGGTTGTTTTGAATTCTAAGCCTTTCTTGAAATATGCTTGTGGTTCCTCCTAGCTTCATGCCATTTGCAAGGTCAGTAAGGATAGTTCTCTATTCCATTGCTCTGTGTGTGTGTGCATGCATGTACCCATGTGAAAGAAGAAAATGGGAAAAGTGTATTCTTTGTGTACTCGAGGTTTATTTATGTGGTAGAGGTAGTATGAGATGACAGATGTTATCTAAGGGACGGTGGTGCCCTGTACTATTTTCTTCACTCATCAAAATGGGTCATACTTGAGGAATACAGCATATATGTTATTGCTTAATGTTAATCTTAAATCTATCACCCTACTTCAGGTTACCTTGGTAAAATGAAAGTAGGGTAAAGAGCAATACATACATTTATACACACATACGTACATATACCTAAGTTTACATGCATGTGTACATATATACATACATATTTATTGCTTAATCTGTTCATAACACAAACAACAAGACAGTCTAATGCAAAAATAAAATTAACTGTTTGGAGGGACTCCCAACTTTCAATGGAAAAATCCTATAATTTCTGACACATCAATAGGACACCATCTTTGAAAATTACACTGTGTCTTTTTATTCTGTAGAGAGCTAAGACCTGAAAATGAATGTACTGGGGCCTATTTCCGTTGCTTTTGAGCACAGGCTTTTTCATTTACTTCTCAGCATAACAGTTGGACTGCACAGAAGCACTGGAGCTTAACAAAAAAGACTCTCATCTCAGACAAAAACTGTAATTATCACAGGGGAACAAATTAAACAGAAAACCCCACTGGAATGAGATTTCCACATATTTAGAGTGTGTTAATACCAATAATATGGCACATACTAACAATAGAATATTTCTGTAGCTTTTGTAGTATTAGATATGAATGAAAATATGTATGATTACACTGCCTCAAAAGAAACAAGATGCTCAAACACTTTTGTGAATTATTTTTTAAATGTTCAGGAGGTAAGGAAATTAATTTGAGAAACTTCAGTGTATTTTGTTTATAAGTGTTTCCATTTTAATCTGTGCTGGTTTTTCAAATCACAATGGTATTGATCTAGGCACTAAAATACTTAATTATTTCAAATATATTTGCCATAGTACTTCATGCTATGTACAAATATACATTCTTTATGTACAAATAAACATTCTTCTACCAGCTGTGTCATCTGCCAGTCACATATCTTAACCTAGCAGTCCAATATATTGGGCATCTATGAAGGAGGTAGAGTCAGCATATCCGTTCTGCAGTTAAGAGCTTCTTCCAGTAAAGTAAGGAAAAAAGACCACCAATAATTAAAGCACTATATATACATACAATAAAGATGTTAATATCAAAAAGTACAGAAAGGAGTGTATCAGTAGATTTATTCATGACATAGGTCTCATCTGAAATAATTACTGTCTAGTTTCATAGTAGTATCAAAGTCTTAAGTAGCACCGATGTATATAAACCATGATAAGATTTAGTTTGACTTCAAAGCTCAATGATCCTTCCGGTAACAGTGTGTGCCATATACATCTCTTTTTCAAGAATTTGAAGCTATGGCATGTATTAAGCCTGCCTACACGTGTGCACATATACTTGTGTATATAAATCTCTTCTGTGTTCACAGAGATGAATGTTGCAGCATCTTCATCTGTTTTCAGATGCACTCAGTCTCTGAAACATTAACTTTTAATCATAGTGTTAGCTAATACCACTCAATTTTAAAAATAATTGTGATAAATTTATCAGTTTCCTTCTTTCTCTCCCTTTTAAAATTATCTTACTAGAACTAGAATGTTTTTTATATTTTCATTGGAAGAAATAAATTAGAAACCTCCGTACACAGCAACCTTTTTTATGGTGAAAGCATCCTGTTTGAATCTGCACAGACAGTATCTACCTTATTTTCTTTTTTCAAGGACTTATCTCTGTAACATTATTGACACATTTGGATCAATACATTTAAAGGTTTCTCTATTTTATTTTAATATCAAATGCAGGAGTGATTTGTATGTTTACCTTGATAATATACACTTGTCTCTTTAAGGTGACAGCAGATGGTCCAATAAGAAGTGGCAGAACTAAGTGCTGAAAATATAGCAGCCCATCTCAAGCTCCCTTAACCGTAAAATCTATGAATTTATGCTCAACTGAGTGATAAGAAATAGTCATGAAATGTCCAAGGGTGAATCAGGGTGGTTGGAAGTGTACCTATTTCCCCTGCACAATGAGAAACCCTTCAATGCACTGCCTAAATGCACAATGTTTCGTAGCTTTATTTATCAATTAACCATTTCCGTCGCACCCAGACCGTGTACATCATGGTGTGCTCCTGAGAACTGCCACACTACTTGGCCTTCCAGGCTTCTGTGGACTGTTTTGTTAATGCACATTTTGTAGTGGTCCAAAGTGAGTTTAATACTGCCATTCTGGCGTGAATAGCTTGATAGTCTGGGGATTAAATCCTCAGAGAACATAAATCAGTGCAACTCTACTAAAAACCATGTGGCACCAGGGTTTACATCACAGCTTGCATCACAGAACCATCAGGTCCGTTACTTAACAAGTAATTTCAGGTTATGTGTGATTTCTCAGACAGGATTTTATTCTTCTTTGTGCCTCTGCCTTTCCCTCTGTCATTCCCTATGCCTCCCATTGTAGTCTGTTCCACCTGTTCAACAACGCAGACCTGAATGGAGCACTGATGGTGTGCTGTTTTAATTAGGTGAAGCAATCACAGCAGAAATAACACTGCTATGGCAGTTCCATGGCCACGTCCTCAAATGTTTCCTTGTATTGAAAGGGGGATGATAGTAGCTCTGTTCCTCTTTAAGGGGACAGGAAAACCCGCTACCTGATCTCTGCCATATCTATATTTTATCATCCTTAAGCTTGCTGGAATGCAAAGCCAATGCCAGCATCATTCCATTCATCCTTGGACACACAAACCAATACATTGTGTATTTTGAAGAGAATAAGTCATTATGTTTTCTGAAGAAACTCAGTGGATGCGAACGTATCATTTGGTGCAAGTAAAGCAGGCAAAGCAAGCAGACAGCACAGCAGAGCAGCATGCAGAGAAAGAGAAAGATGCCATCGGAGAAAAGGGAACACTTCATCATCCTTTTCTGTCAAGAAATTATGGGCCAGGCTATGATGTAGCATGGCCATTTTCTGCATAAAGTTAATTTAAGCAGCCCAGGAAGGATTATTCCCTTGCAAGAAATAATTCCTGCTTATTCTCCAAGCTGCCAGTGTAACAGGGGAAAAGAGCAGCAGCAAAGGGAGGAGGCTGGGGCTGACATACCTAATGCACTCTATCAGTCTTCAGTCTGGGAATCTAAACTAGCTGCACAGCCAAGATTGTTACAGCTATTTTACAGGTAGATAGTTTGAGAAACACCGAAGTTCAGAGGCTTGAACAAACTAAAAATAATCATAGGCGCTAGGGAACACTGAGTCTCCATTCTCTGATTTCTGGAGGTAGGATTTGGAAACAGAGAGAGGGAGAAAGAGAGAATATGCATAATGTATTTTATATGCAAAACACCGTACAGTATAAAAACAAAGATCACTCACAGTTTTGCAATACATATATATAGCTTAACATTAAAGAAATTACTCATCAAAAAAGCACTGTGATTACACAATAAAACATTTTGAGCAACAGAGATATAGCCTGGGCCATTCTCCAATGAAGAATTTTAAATTAACTAATGCAATTATTTTGACAACTCTAATTCCAGTAAAATTAAAGTTCTTGATGTTGTACTCCATCATTAACACATGGTTACAAGAGCCATATATGTCTTCCTTTATATTTGTCAATGAAATGTTCCAGAACGATACGAAAATATCCTTATTTCCTGTAGTTACAATTTACTCTGTACTTTGTTTATTTGCCAGTATGAGAAAGAACTAGTTTTGAGTCTGTGTTTGTGATTCAGATTTGCATATAGTGTTGCACTGGGTGGGAGAGTTATCAGTTCTGCTCTTTGGCAGCTGTGCTAGACAAGCATGAGTCTGGGAAAAGCTGTGGATCTGCTCGAGCTCTTCAAGAAGAGTGTTGGATATTCCCACATACTCCCTCCCTTCCTAGGTGCGTGCCTCACTGCTGAGCACAGAAGGGCTGCCATGACAATGACAGATGGTAGCTGCGTGCCCCATCTGAAGCACCATCACCAGGACTGGGACTGAGGCTGAGATGGTTCCAGACCTCCCTTTGCCCCATTGTCTCATGAAGTGAGTCCAACACATCGAGCACTGCAGAACCAAGTCGTGGTGCTGCTCTTTCTCTCTCCACCTTTCCATTCTCTTCTCCATTTCCAGGGTTGTGGCTATTTCTAGTACGAGCCCTAAATGAAACTTTTTAAATACTTGCAAGAGCTGTGCGAAGCCATACACTATTCTCCTAGATAAGGAGGAAATTAGGTTTATTTATCTGGTAATCTTTTACTTTTAATGAGTTTCCAAATGATCCAAATTACTTCAGCCCAGTGATCCACAGCCCTAGCTGTGGAGGGTGCAGGAGGGAGAAAATGTCAGGTTTGGTCCCCTTCAATGTCATTTCTGCAAGTTTCTGGACTGCAGCTCCAGATTCAAAGAAGAACTCGGGATTGAAATCCTGTGAAAAGAGGCCAGAGGCAAGGTAAAGAGCCCTTGAGCAAAGAAGAGGTGTGTGGGAGGAACCTGCCCCATATGTCATCACAGAAGCGGTTCCCTTCCACCTGAGAAACCAACATATCCTGTGCATCCTTTTCTTGTGGGGGTTGGGGCAGAAGGTGAGAATATCAGCAGGATGCCTCTTTTGGTAGGCCACAATTTAAAAACACAGTTCCAACAAAAAGAGCTGTGATCCAAACAGAAGCAATCTTCCTACTCAAGTGTCCCAATGACATTACAATGCATATATTTGAATCACTGAAGCTGTGATTCCATCCTCCCAGCTGAGGTGAATATCTATTCTCCTGGAGTCAGCCTCGTTATTAATTGCATCTTCATTCTATGCAACAACAGACAGCAGAGGCTGCTAGGATAGTTAGCTGCTGTTGCCTGGTTTATTACAATAGCGGTTTTTTCAGATGTGATTAACAAATGAGAAACTGGAAACTGACTGATTAATTGAACATTGGTACCTTCACAGAGTCCTTGAAAATAATTTTGAAACTCGCAATAGGCATTTTCAAAATAATATCGCTCTCTATTGGGAAGAATATAAGCAAAGTCATGGAACTATTCCAGACAAAAGGCATTTTGATCTAACACCCTTGAAGACAACCTATGAGGCATATTTTAATGAAATAAAGTGAATGGGCATGGGAAGAGCAACAAGAGGATGCAAGCCCTCTACTCAAATTAAAATTCTGCATAATCTGAAGAGCAGAAATTTTAAAAACTACCTTTTATACTCTAATCATGAATTAAAAAGACATGCAGAGCAAATAATATGTAAAGGAGGTTTGTGGCGATTTTTTTCTTCAATTTTTTGCATTCTTTCAACATTCTAGAGGCATTTTAGGCATTTAAGACTTAGTATACCTGTAATTATAAAAGCTTTTGAGGTGATTTAGGTTTCTAGATAATCTGCGTCTTTAACCACTCCAGGCATCCCAATGAAAAATTCTTGTAAGTTGAGTTGAACTGTGATGCTCTTTCCAGGATCCATTTGCTAACATATTAAATATACTACATTATACATTGAGACTTCCCTTGATCATGTATAGCTTGTTTTTTTACAGTTTCAGGGTTTGGGACCCTTTCATCACCTCTTGTTTATACTGTTTTCCCTCAATATTCTACTTACTTGCAGGGGTCAGTCCTCTGCACCACACAGTCATTGCCACAGCATTAATTTGGTGCTTCAAATTTTTCTTAAGTGCTCACTTTGCATAAGAGCACTCAGTGCTGGCCCTTGGCATCTGCAGACTTGACTAGTCCTAACTCCCTAATTCCCAACAGTGGCCGGTGCCAGTGCTGCAGGTACCCCTCAAGAGTTTGACTTTGGGAGCATGAACCAAAGTAATTCCAGACAGTCTCACAGCATCTTCAAACAAATCACTATTTTTTCATTCACAATAAGCATCAGAAATAGTAAATCCCAACTGACCTTCCAGTTGTAGATTCACTGTCCTTTTCTTCCCACCTTGTCTCCTTCCAACTCTGAAGGATAAGAACAGCCCTTACTTCTCTCACAGTCTCGTTGTCTGCAGGCTGGACTCCTCAGCGAAATGCAAATCACTGCAATACAGACAGCAGGTTGTCTCTCTACCAACCCTTTCGTGGCTCTTATCACCTTTTCAAGTTTGGAGATCCAACCCCTGTTTTCAAGTTCAACCTTTTTTCTAAATGTTGGTCTCTACTCCTTACACCTAACTCATTTACACTGACTGCATCCCTTCTGCCTCTGTTTTCTGCAGGGAGTTCCACCTTTGCTTTTCTCTCATTCATGACATCGGTGGTATCTTCTGCAGTTTATTACACTGTTTGTCATGCAAGATTGTTCACACCGGCTGAACCTTGCTTTTCTTAAGATAGGCATGTACTTTTAAGAGACTTTTCTGTTGAGTGTTTCATTTTCAGTAGTGACCACCTCTAGCAACTTAAAGCCCCATATAGTTGTGTAAAAGCATGTATCAGCCCCTTTCATGCAGTCAGGTGACTTCAGGTTAAAATGCAAGGATACTCTTCCTCTCTGGTTACATACAACATCTTGTAATATGGACACTTTAGTCCTTCCCCAGAAATATGCCCCACTCTTGCTTACTGCCTGCCCCTGTGTTCTGATGGTACAGGTCAGCCCATAAGGAATTTTGCTCATGTTTCATGAGACAACCAACAATGCAAAGCTTCTGTTTGGGATGGCCCTGGAGAGAAAAACAAGCTTAGGCTCCATCAAAGTCAAGAGCTCAAGTATTCCTTAATATGGATGAATTAAGGAGTGAATTCTCCTTATGGATTTATGGATTCATTCTGGAATTATGGATTAATTCTCTCTCAACTGGGAGAAAGGATTTTTTTTCCCTTCCAATAAATAAGCTTATTTTCTCCTGTCCATCTGTCTGCCTCTCTATTTGGTCTGCTTTATTGTTTACTTTCATCTCAGGTATTGTTCACACAGTCTTTTATTATTAATTTTTCCTATCACTTTATTACATGTTAGAAGTGAATAGGAGTGGATACTGAACTCACCTGGTATTTGCTTTCAGAATAGGTCATAAAATAATGTAATGCTATGTAGAGATTCAGGGCATGCCTTCAATAGAAGATAAAGATTTTTTACATCTATCAGTCCAAGAAAATTAATGTAGCCTCTACTTGCCTCTCTCCACCTTGGTATCCCTTATTAAACTTAGGGCAATTACGATCTGAACATTTTTAGTATGACAAACATCAAGGATCATCTGAGGTTAATGTCAATTAATAGGTTGTGGCAGTCATGGACTAACTGGCAATTTGGCTGAGAAAATGAAAGACACAAGGAAGCAGAAAAAGGTAGAAGAGGATAATATTATGTGACTTAGAAATCAAATACAGGAGTGCAATAAATGATAAAGGATTCATTGCAAGTTAAATTCCATTGGATCCATCGGTCCATATCATTATGTCACACTGATCACCCCAGCATATGAACTAGATTATGTCTGTACCCTGTGTTTCATCAAGGAGTTCCACTGGGCACATGGGGGCTGTCAGGGCCCGAAAGGTGGTCTGTCAGAAAGAAGTCTTTAGCACTATGCATTTAATGATCTTTTAGGGAGGTCTAAAGGAATTGTTTTGCAATTCCTGTACATACCTGTGTATGTCTGTGTAGTATTTTAGATTTCTTGCTTATTGTCTCAGGTACAGTTGAGCCGTATCCTTTACAGACATAATTTGCTATACTTATTTGACTTCACCGGGATTTTGGCAGTTTACACCAGCTGAAGCTGATACCCAATAGATTTTATATCCTCTGAGTACCACATATCCTCGAGAAACAGATTTATGTAGAAGATGGTTTTCACCTGGCATAGCATGCAGTAAAGGAAAAATGAGAGACAAGAAAACAAACTGTCTGCTTTCCTAAGTTAGAACTTTATCCATTCCAGTCAGGGATGTAAATAATAAAATGTTATGTTGAATATTTCTGCTCATTATTGTGTCAATTAAAAAAAAATAAAATGAATACACATGGAGGTGTTTTATTCATTTTTGTACATACGAGGTATAAAAAAGATGCACATTGGTTCTGATTTTTCAATTAGGCACAGATAAAATCTTAAGAAAAAATGAGTGTGATGAGTTGTCAAATTTATGTACATTTACCATGATTTCATATATAGCAGGGGATCATGAGCTTTATCCAAATCTTACTAGGCTATAGAAATAAATAAATATTTAATGAAAAAAATGTTATCACTACTGTCATAGCAACTGTACCCATAAATCAGATACAAAACTGACCATACCACATATATTAGTAATAAATTTAGATTTCAAACATTTAGTTCCTGCATTTAACTATTTGGTCATTTACAGATTATTAATGTTGAAGGCCACAGCTCTCATGGTATTTTGAAGCTGTCCAGTGTCACTGCTAGCTTACAGATGCACCCACATTTGGATACATGAAACATAAGGTAAGTTGGGAGAAAAAAAGTAAGAAAATCCAAATTGATATAACACTATGTGTATCTAAAATATCAAACCCTTTTGGATTTCCCCAATTGTGTTCCAAAGACTTCTTTCTCTCTTTTTTTGAAATTCCTCCTTTTGTTTCAGACAGCATTCAGGTGCTACCTAACAGCAATTGCTCAGTGTCATTGCCATGTTCTCTTAGACGTTGGATGAGGTTTTTGTTGTTTCTTCTTTGTACTATTACTATTGCTCTGTTTATTAGACTTTAAGGCTTACAACTTATTCTAACAAGCATGTAAGAAGAGCGTAAAGGTTTCTCTTTTATCTGTGCCTAAGAATGAGCTCGCATGCAGCATTTTCCATGTGCAGATTTCAAGGGAAAATCAAGGAATTCGGTACCCCATGTCCATAGCATTTAAAAGGATACAGATCCTTTATCTCTGGTAAACTGAAAGCCAGTCCAAGAGTATTTTTAAATAGAATCAGGGAATCATATTGTACTCACATGGCTGTTTAGTAGAATTAAATGCAGCTATCCCTGTTTTGAGACATGTTTTAACTATAAGGCTATGATTAAACTGTGTAATGTGGTGCACGCCATAAAAGGAAAACACCCTGAACACAGTATCCACGTGTGTTTTTGAATCTTAAAGGAATATGCATGTTCTTTTTGTTTGAAACTGCTACATTAAAAGAGGAAAACAACAAGAAGAATAAGGTGAATACATAAATTGAAAGGGAACAATGAAATTCCATTTCATCTTACCCAGGAGGTAGCCTTTATTAATGGCCATTCAATAGTGGAAAGTAGGGAGATAGTATGTAGATTATTTAAAATTATTACATATCTTCTCACTTAGAATATAAGTAATTACATTAGTACAGTTGACTACAAAAACAAGCAATAAATCCACATTAGTTTGTTGAATCTGTGTTAGCGGACATCCTTGGTGTGTAATTCAGATTAATATTTATAGCTCTGCATGAATTTCTTGTACTCGGCTCTGTAAATTTAGCTTGGAGGACACCAACAACTGTGTTTAGTTTTGTGATGCAATGAAAAAAGTCCATACTGATTGAAGTCCAAAATTATTTTCAAATATAAATGTGTATTTGGGTTTCTGTCTTTCCAAAGTGTCTGAGCTAAAAAAAGCATCCAAAGTATTTTTAAAAGCCTCTCAGCTTCAATATAGAATGCCTCTACTTTAGAATGTGAAAGATGAAATTCAGCATATATATATATATATGTATGCAATTTTTTTCAAAGCACAAAATCTCTTCGAACTTTCATATGAAAATCTAAGACGTGGTTAAACCTCTTAGAAAGATTCTTCATCTTTTCAATAGAATTCTGTCTTTGTGTTCACAGTTGTAAAATTATTTTTAAATGCTATTCTAAATATTTTGCTTTCTCTCAAGTTTAATGTTTTGGATTAACAAAGAAAATCTACTTCTTCCACCCTCTATATTCAGAAGTTCTAACATCTTTCCAAACTAATCAAGTTGAAAGTATTTTATATTGGGAGGTGTCTTATACTGGGGTCTGTTTGCAGAAGCAAAAGGCACCAGCTCTGGGGGCAAATACACCAGCTCCAGTATCAGGCATACCCATAGGAATGTTGTATTAAAAAAACTCTCATATAAAGGATGCTGGGGTCTTGAGGCAACTAGAAAATTGATTTTATGTTAAAATTAGTACTGTGGTTGGCTAAAATTTAGGAAGAAAAGCATGTCCATTACAGCAAGCAATAGGCTTTAAGGACTAATGATTTTTTTTTAATTATTAAATGCTCAGAATAATGCATGAATTTCAATGTTAATGTATTATTACTGATTAATAAATTATATGGCCCGGATCAAGTGAAGTCAATATTTGTGGCTAATTTAAGTAGAACCCCCAAACGTTTTGAGACTGTATCCCCCTGCCAATGGACACCGGATTTTAAAGCTAGTGTCTTTATTCCCTGTTCAATTGATAGAAAGATGTTGGTCTGTCTAAGGAATTACAGTGAAAAAAAAATCCTAAATTATACCTAATTTGGAAAACTACCTCTACATTGTGTGAAAAGTGAGTCAAGTACAGAAAGTATAGATAATTCATTTGCAGATGAATAATATATAGAAAAATAGTCTGAGAGAAACAGGGATGGCATCAGACTGGATGGTAAATCAAGTAATATCTACACACTGTAGTTTGTACTAAGAGCAATTCATAAATAGTGCTATTGATCCTAGCCCACAGAAGCAAAAGTTGGAAGAAGATCCACTTTTCAGGGTGCTTAAGGGTGGCCTTACCCTTTAAAAAAAAGGGGGAAGATTTACATGTTATAACTGAAGTTATATAAGTGACATTAAATTAATCTTAATATTCCTCAATATCTTTCCCTCACTAATGGCTCTGTAATTGGTGGTAAAATTTTTTCCAATCCACTATTTCACCAATAGTGAGCCTTCCTAGTCCAAAAAGTATTACAAAAATCATATAAACTGAGAAATTAGCAGCAAAAAAATCACAAAGGATGCTAGTAGCTGATTTCTTTAACTTTTGATTAATTGATACTCCATTTTCAGGATTTGGAAATTAAAAAAGAAAGCCAAATATCCACCTGCATCCCAAGTTCCTCTACATCATTAGCAACCCAGCAGATGCTGGTTTGTCATTTCATCATGTATTTTACATCTATTACCTTAGTGAAAGTAAAATATCACCTCATGCTTTTGTCAGTTCATTTAATCATACCATGGCATAGACTTTTCTTTCAAACACTGTATGACCCATTTAAAGACAAAATAAACAACCCCCTCCCCCCCTCAAAAAAAAAAAAAAAACCAAACCACAAAACAGTTTAGTAAAGTTTGAACTGAACTATGTCCATGTACAATGCAACATTTTCAGAACTGGAAAAACTAAAGATTTTAACAATGTCCTAGCAGTAATTCCTTACAATGTGTCTGAAGTACACGGAGATGGTTTTGGGTTTTACTGCTGTTAAATCATGTACTGGTTTTGTGTCATTAATCTAAGATGACATAGGTAAGAGAAGCAGCTTCATTGATGAAATCAAACTCTGCTTGTAAGTACACCTTTCAAAAAAAAAAAAAATCTGTATTTCTTGTAAGTGTTTGCAGGTAGTGCATCTGTGTTAAAACTCAAATAATGAAAGCCAGGCTTGATGATGGGTTGATTCTGTGTAGCTCTTGCCAACAATTTTCAGAGATTAGGAGGTTGTTGGAAAGATATCAATGAAGGTTTAGGGATCACTGTCTGAAGTATTCTAAATTAACAGCTAATGGATGTTTTAATAGCACTTTTATAAATGAGTGCAGCTGAATGAAAACTGACAACAGGAAAGCTCAGCTTTGCTTAGTATGAGCTTTAACTTTTTTCACACATGATGACCTGTCTCTGCACTAGCTTTCTCACTTTGTTTCTGCATATGATAAAAATGCATTTATTTTATAGGTAATAAACGTATCCGCACACGCTTTAATCTTTTTTAGTTTTTTTCTTTAAGTACCAGATTATTTTCTTCCACAAATGTTGCATATGCTCAGTGCTGCAGTACTCTTTTCAAAGATTTGTTCATCCATCCTGCTGTTCCTGGCAAAGTTCAGTTCTTTCAGAAATGGTAAGCAGATATGAAAAAAATGAATACTCTTTGATTATAGCTGGTGTAATCAAGTTGTCTGACCTTCCTAGTGCACAAAAAGACCTGACTTGGGTATTCAATATTCAATTTCAGTGGCCCAAAGAGATGAATAAATATAAGCGAGACAGAGTTCATATGAAAGTATAGCAGTGGGACAGAAAATAAATGTCTTGAGGTTGTGTTTTGCAGTGAAGCTCATAAGCTTCCAATCCTCATTCCACTGATGCCAACTGGCTGTCAAAAGACAGGGGTTTTGTCGTAGAACAGGGAGAGATGTGACATCATTGTTTCTGTCTAGTTCACAGGTGTTTGAAATTATTGAAGTATTTTGACTGTCAAAATTTGACCAACAGAGATTCATCAACTACCTCTTCCAAAAAAGAGATCTGTTTACTCTTTTACATAAGGCCTTTTTTCATTTCTGTGCTACGAACATACCAGATAAGTAACCGATTTAGCTTTCAATTTCTAATTTATCTTTGGGCAGATAAAATATTCAGCAACTATATAGTTTTTATTCAAAAAAACATACCTATCCTTAAAATTGACCTGACTTCGAAGAGATGCCAGTTTAACCCGATTTCAGAACTATTTGTCACATTGAAAAAAATTGATTTCCACTCACACACAGGCAATGCAGGGAGAACCCAATGTTAATAGATGTTTATGTGTGGATAGCTAAGTCAAACTAGATATTTCCAGTGACTTTAACTGGAGCTTAGACAGCTAGCCCTAATGTGGAAACTACATTTAGACAATACATTTTTGTGCCTGAAACCCACTATAGAAAACAGCAGAGTACATATTCATAAAATAATAATTATATTATTGCATTTTATCTTGTAACATTCTGGCACATTCTGCAACAGTGCATTCCAATAACTTCTATTATTGATTGATACCTTCCACAAGAACACAAACCTATTGCCTCCATTTTTAAAAGTTTCTATGAAAAGAAAGAACTTTCATACTTCTTACAAGCTTTCTAGATTAAACAGCTTTGAATCTGGGTAACATCTTGAACAGGGACATAGATACAGTATATAAAACACTTTACAAAAGTTGTCAGTCTTTATTATCAAGCCTAATTGGCTTATTATGTTCCTTTTTTGTAAGAAGCCATTAACTTAATGCATTGTGGGCAGTAAGAT
Source organism: Porphyrio hochstetteri (assembly GCA_020800305.1). NCBI lineage: Eukaryota > Metazoa > Chordata > Aves > Gruiformes > Rallidae > Porphyrio > Porphyrio hochstetteri. The sequence goes on along the minus strand of CM036905.1, from coordinate 151,755,460 downwards.
ATTCACCATAGATTCTGCAGCATTTCTAAACCTTTCTTTGATTCAAGCAATGAAACACAATTTATGAAGATAGGCTGAGAGAGTTGGGGTTTTTCAGCCTGGAAAAGAGAAGGCTCCAGGGGAACCTTATAGCAGCCTTCCAGTACCTGAAAGGGCCTACAGGAAAACTGGAGGGGGACTGTCTACAAGGGCTTGTAGTGGTAGAAAAATGAGGGTAGGTTTAGATTAGGTGTTAGGAAGAAATTCTTCCCTGAGAGGGTGGTGAGACATTGGCACAGGTTGCTAGAGTACCTGTGGCTGTGCTGTCCCTGGCAGTGTTCAAGGCCAGGTTGGATGGGGCTTTGGGCAACCTGGTCTCATGTATGGTGTCCCTGCCCATGGCGAGGGTTGGAAGTAGATGATCTTTAAGCACATTTCCAACCAAAACCTAGCTGTGATTCCATGATTAAAAAAAAACCATAGAAAAAACCAACCAACCAACCAACGAAAAAACCCCAGAAATTAAAAAAAACACCCCAAAAAATGCAGAATTGGCCCATATTGAAAAGAGCTTTTTTTTTTTGTCCTGACACTATTTTAATAAACAAAAATGGAAAAATAGAATCTTATTGAGAGTATGGTTTTAATTTTAAATTTTTTTATTTCAAAAAATACATCAGTAATTTCACACAACATCAGCAGGGATATGACATTAACATGGACAAGTGACTCCTACCCCAAGAAACCTCCACCGAGACAGGAAAACAAACTTTAGTACAATTTGCATCTTCTTCAGATCTAACGGTCTGCATTTTTCCTTCATTTTGTTTTGTGCGTTTAACATTCATACACATTATTGTCAAGGTTTAATATCATGACAGTTCTTTCTAAAGCAAAAGGTTGACTTCAGGGATAGAGTTACATGAGCCAAAATGCCAGGCTGTCTTCGAAAAATGTATTGAAAGTATGACTGAAGATTGAGGATAAAATAATAAGTCCAGATACAGGTTGCTTAAAGCTTGGGAAAGCTCTCTTCTCTCATTTGTATTATTAACCTAGCACCAAATATTCTAAAAGTAAAAATTCTTTAGGAGAACAGCAGCATCAACATTTTTAATAGATTCAAGACTCCCATCAAAATAAGCATTCAAGAAATCTCACCTTTCAGAGTGGAGAAGAAAAAGTGTGGCAAAGAATAATTTTAACACATAACTGAGCAAGATATGCATGAATTCCCATCATAAGCTCCATGACTGAATGGCATCTTTGGAAGAATGCATGTAATGTCTTAGTAGTTATGCTTACTACTTGCTGGCCTCCCCACATCTTGCACCTTTTCTAATATTATTTTCCTATCACTTTCTATTAGTTCAATTGCTTTACCTGAATGCTTCAAAAATTCTTATATTTGTAATGCAGATTTTGTTATTGCTCTACTTCTCTGAGCCATTGAAATAAGCTATGAGGCAAATACCTTTTGATAACTAATTAGTGATCTGGAGCTTCTAGAACCTAGTTGTGGTGGACAATAGAACTTCACTACTTTAAGCAAAGGGCAAAAAGAAATGTTCCTCATTGTGACCTTTAAAAAATTCACATTTCTAAGCCTAAAAAGACAGAGAGGAAATTTCTTCAGCTGCCACCTTTTCTTCAAAGAGAGTACAACACAATGACATTGTCATGGAGTGTGGTCCTTGCTTAGAACTGACAAGGGAGGCAGGTGCTTACTGTCGTGTGAAGTGTGATAGCTGGATTCTCTGCCATTTCCAACCTAAAAAGTTAGATTCATGTTCATCATATTTTAGGCATTTAACTGCTTAGACAAAGACTGGACTTTGCCTTTAAACATCTCCTGTTGACACATATGTGTGGAGGAAAAGTCACATGATTCATATCAGTCATACACTTGTATTTTCAATCCTATGAGATACTGTGACAGGTATATGATAATATTTTGATTCAAGTTTGAAAAGCATGGAGTTTCGACAGAAAGGAACAAAAACAAAACACCTAAAACCAAAACCAGACCAAATGAAAATCCAGATAACATTTTTTATTAGCTTTTCTGCAGAAGGTAGTAAATGGTGATGGAGTTCTTCCCTGTGCAGTATGGGATATACCCACAATTTAGTCTCCACAGTCACTCACACATAGAAAACATCATGCACTTTTAGGTCTTTTGTAAGTTTGTGTTTGAATAACTTTAACTGAGCATGTGCAGAAGTATAAAAATCACAGTAGGATGAGACCCTGAGTTTGTTTCAAGAAGCTTGCTGTTTGGTATGTTTTTCAGTGTTAATTGAACGTCATGATTGCACATACAGCTCTGCTGTAGTGTCTGTGTTCTTTTACTGTTCTTAACATTAACCATATTGCATTATGTGACTCGCAGGAGACAGGCACCCGTATCACTTAGGGCTCTGAATCCCAGTAACGGAGCACTGACTGTATTGGAGGTTGGAAATCACTCATGGGTGAACATGGAGTCCAGGACTGAAGTGACACTCCGGTGACAGCATTCCTAATGCTTGAAATAGACGATCCTGTTCTTCTAGAAAGGAACATCATCATCCACAGACTAATCTGTAGTGTCAGAAACATTTGTGGTGACTAGAAACAGCCTCGTGTATGATTGAATAGTATCTCCTATTATAGTAAGTTCCTGCTTTCTTTATGGAACCCCTAATGGGAATAGTTAACCTTCCTATAGCTACAATGCAACTGAAAATGCTCTTTCAGGATCAAACAGAGAGGATGTAATGGATGTTCAGGACAATGCTTTGCTGACTATGAATCCCAGATGGCAAATAGATGCTATCTGTGACAAAACCGATCAGGGTGACTTGCCATCATTGAACTGCTGTGCCACAGGTCCTGCTGGTAGGTGATGTTTACCCCCTTGTGAACTGGTGTGAGAAACTTATAAGACAATGCTATCTTGTCACAGAAGGTAATTTTTTTTCCAACCAAGAAATTAGCAGTCCCCTACTGATCTCATGTTGACACCCATAACCCTCGAAATACCACAGGCATCTTCCAGAATAGAGATCTTACTCTTTATACATAAGGCAATATAGAAAAGCACAGCTAGTGTTGGCACCAATGGAGATGGGGAGCAATCACAGCCCTTGAGACATGCTAGGTAACCAGTCTTGTTTAAAGGATTGTCCACTGACAGCTTTACTTATTCCTTGAATGGAAGCATTGTGGAGCTCTGAATTTCTCTTCTTATGTTCTTTGAACTCAGGCTGCTGCAGATGTTGCCTAAGTCTGGCACAGATATTCTGGGATGCCACCAGGTTGTGCAGACAAATAGGTGCAGGGAAGATATCATAAAGGTTTTGGAGACTGTGTGACAGTGCATCCCCTCCACCAAGAAATGCAGCTTGATTGAAGCAGTTAGAGGCTCTGCAAGGCCTGCAAAAGTGCCACCAGATAAACCATGCTGATTGGAGCAGTCATCAAGAACAATCTAACAAAGTGTCGTGGGCATGGTCATTGCAGTAACTGGGAGTTGTAAGCATGGTTCGAGGACATTTGTATTGTCCAATTTGTATCATCAAATTAAAATACTGCAGTGCATAGAACTGGAAAATGGTATCTGGGAGTCATTAATAAATAGCTGGGCCAGAATACGGCAAGGTTATCACCTTTTTGTCAAAGTAATAGAGATACTTCTTTTAATGAATGGCCCAAATCACAGCTGGACAATAAATGTGAAAGCATACAGACGGAAAGGTTTTCCAGACTATAGAACAATAAAGAGATATTACTAGTTGGTTTCACAGAGCCAGACAAAGTGAATTATTAGTAAAGATTCTCTTTCTTATAAGAACTGCAATAAGAATGAAAAAAAAGAAAGAAAGAAAGAAAGAAAAAAGATATAAGAGCATTATAATTTCTTAGACTCTCCTTCCAGAAATGGGAGAAATATGTGGCAGGGAGTCTGTATTTTCTGACCTTGGCGGATCAAAATGCAAAAGGTTTTGCCCTCAAATGTCACCAGTGGTTTAGAGTGAAGAACTTTTTATTAACATTTTTAGAGTTTCTGGGTATATTCCCTTTAAGAACTTCCTTTCTAAAATCTGCATGCTAAATTATTCTGCTGCCCCACCAGGTCACCTGTGTTCCATTGAAGCAGAACACTTTTTTGCTTAAGTTATGCAGAAGAAAAAATTCTCAGTTTTTAGCCTTCAGTTGGCTCTGAAAATTTAGGGGTGGGAGGAATAATTATTTTTGTGATGTTCAACCTTAAAAAAAAAGCAAACAGCACCTCTTGGCCCCCATTCAACTTTTCATGTTGAACGTAACAGTCAAAGCCGAACAACTACAACAATTCAACAAAACAAACACTACACAACTGTAGAAAAAATATCTGTATTTTAAAACTTCTTGAAAGACTGTGGTTCTCTTAAGAAAGTTTAAATTTTCTTAGTTTATATTTTAAATAAAAATGTAATCTTGGTTGAAATAGAATCAAAAACTAGTTCCCTTGGTCTGAGAAATGTCGAATCTTCATCTAAATTCTTAAAAAATTCACCTCAATATACCAAAGAGCTATGACATCTATTAAGGCAGAACATGAATATAGAGTTAGTGTTATAAATTTTGTCTTGTTATTGTGTTTTGAATAAGAAAACAAATAAATAAACAAGAGTACCTTAAAATGATCATGTAAGAGTCTGAGTAATTTTTTTAATCTTAAAGTAAAATTCTGAAAAGGGTCAAACACATTTTGCACAAATACCTGTGTCTTACCATTGTCTATAAAGGAAGTTCTAACAAGTTCCTGACAAGCAGACATCATCATGGGAGATAGCTAAACAACATCAGTATCAAGAAAAGGTAGAAATATCTTGATTATAAGAATGAAAGAGTTTAACATCATGTAGAAATGCCAGACGAACTCGTGTGGCTTTCTGTATCTCATAGTTTCCTAGATTTTTTTCTTTTTTTTTTAATATAAATCCTTTACTTTAGATCTCAAATCATTGGTTTGACTGATTTTTCCCTGCTGGACTGGATCAACCTAAGCAAATATGTACAACCAGTATTTAGTGGTGGTCAATATAAATAGTATGGAAACAATTCATTTAAGAAAAAAGCTCCATGCTTCTGACAGAAAACAAGTAAAACCTGCTAAAGTGCAAAATTAAATACATTACAGGTGTTAAACACTTATCCTTTGGAATTTATCTGAGTGCAGTCTTGTTTTAAACAGGACTTTACACGCTGATAGCTTGCAATGGCCTTTTAAGCTTGCAGGTGCACACATTTTTATTTAAGTACCTGCTGAAAAATAGTCTGCCTTTTGGAAATGTCATTTGTATAAGAACTAATGTCAGTTCTATTCATGTTAATTGATTACTATTGTATCCATAAAACATGGATAAAAAGTCATATATCTTGCTGTTGATTTGTTCTTACCTCTGATTCTTAGCTCCATGGGGGAAAAAAACCCAACAAATCTAAACAAGAAAGGAGTAGTTGCATTCTATTACTTACATAAAAGAAACACAAAATTTGGAATAATTTGTGACTATTTTTTCTATAGATGTTGGGAAATGCATATGTAATGATAGAATTTGCTTAATTTCCTATACAAGTTGCATTCTGGTAGTGTCATTATATGATATCACATGCGTCTTTGTAGTTGAAAATAATTTTTTTTCATATGAAAAAATAATTTTCTGAAGGATCACTTCTTGAATCCCAGTAATATGAATTCCCACAACAAATCCAAACCTGATTATATTATCATTGTCAAAAAAGTATGATGGGTATTGAGGGTCCTTTCCTTTCCCTTCCCTTCCCTTCCCTTCCCTTCCCTTCCCTTCCCTTCCCTTCCCTTCCCATTTTTAAAGATTTTAAGAACAAACTATTTACTTACCTGCAAAACATACTAAACCTTCAATTCAAAGATGTTATGACAGAGTTTGTAGGCAATTTGTCCCTCGAGAAAAACAGAGATCAAAATTCCTCTAAGGAAATTACAGGTTTGCTAGTTAAGAAAGTCTCTAAAGGCTCCATCTCATCTGCTGTTAAATTTGAGGGATTCACTTTAGGTTCAGCTTTCTTCTTTAATGAATTCCATTGCTACATCCAGAAAAAAAAAAGAAACAACCAGCAACAGATGTTTGGATGAAGCCCTCGAGTAGCAAAATAAGGACTGTAGTTATCGGCAGTTTTGTCCAACTGACCAAAGTAAATAGAAGAAAAACAAAGCCAAAATGAGGCCTTCTGAGCCATAAAGGATATTTGACATTGGTCCACTAAGAATGCTGATTTTAATGCAATTTTCACGGTCTGTCCAAAGCCAAAATGGTAGAAAAGCAATCCAGCAACAAAAAGTTGCAGAACTGCTCTAAGAAATATATTTAAAACAGCATTGAGCAATATAGAAAACGTGACTGAAACATGGTTAATTAATAGAATAAGGCCAAACTCAGGAGTTACAGCATTGATGCAATGTTTTCCATGAGGCAAGAGGTATTTTCTCTGATAATTTGTGAAGTATCACAACGGAGAATATGTTTGGCTCACTCAGGCAGTGAAGAGTTTTCTTATAAACTCGGAAATAAAGTATATTTCAAAATATCTAAAAGTCATTTTTTAACGGGGAAAAAAAGTGTAGGGAAAACTTAAATTATTTTTTGTTTTGTTTTTTTATTACGTATTACTCCTTGATCCTTAAGTCCTTATTAAAAATCTTCAGAAAACCCATAGAGCTAACATGGCATTGTAGTTCACAGCAAAGGTTTCTCCTTCTTAAAGCTGGGTCTGAAACCAACCTGTTATGTAGGTTTTTAAGCAGCAGCATGATGTTGATCTAACCACAATAGCTCTAATAAAAATTTCATGTTATCCCTTCTCTTTTAAGTATTTAAGCTTACATCGATGGCAAAAATGAAACAAACAAACCTTAACTGATAGTTCTCATAGTGTGTTAAGAGAAACCTGTGCTCTGGTGTTTGTTAGGATGGAGCCTACTACCACGTTAGTGCTTGCAGGTCAGTGAAAGACTTCCACCTCTAGATATTGCCTGCCTTGACAGCTCATGGCCTCAAAGCAAAACTGCCAATGAAGAAAACAAACATCAAAATACTCTTCTACACAGTAGTTCCAGGTGCACATTGACCTCACTGTTTGCTTTCTTTACTTATATGTAAAAAAACTCACAAAATCCAAACCACAAACATCACTACATGATTTTTTTTCTCTACAAAGCATAATTTTAGTCAGTACATTTGCCCATACATACATGCTTAAGGCATACCTAGCATAGAGTCACCTATAGATTTGCTCACATACTGGGTTTTTTTTTCCCCTTCTGTTATCAAAAGTTAAACATCCTTTCAGTCTACTCTAAGATTACTTCCCCTTTAAGTCTACTCAAGCTTTGTTTCGCTGGCCTCAAGTTTTACCTGCTCACCACAACATCAAGACCACAGACCAGACATCTGCAAAAATCAACTCTCAGGAGTGGGAATATTTTCTATGAGAAGATGCGGGATCCCAAGAAATGGAGTTCCCTATTGTGAGAATTGATGCTACAACACTGTAATCACATATGAGATATGACCTTAATATTAGAATTAATTATTTTTATTATCAATTTTATATATATTAACCCCCCCTAAAAAATTAAAAGTGCTGTACCTAGGTAACTTTTAATCAAAAGCTTGTTTTGGTAAAAGGTAGTTTTACAGACCTGTAAACAGGCCTATTCAGTCACCTGTGCACCCACTGAGTCTGACCTACTCACTTCCACAACCACCTACCAACTTCTGCAACAGCATCCATGACTCTGAGGGACATCCCACGAAAGCTACATTTTGCTCCATACGCAAACCCCAAAGTGCCTAAGTACAGCCCGGATCTGGCCCCAAATGCAGTGACAGGCTTTAAATGAATAATTTCAGTGAGATTACGTTAAATTACAATGGACTTCCTATGGAATCTTGTATTATACGCCCTTGAATACCAAAAGAATTCATCATGATTAAAATCATTGCAGAAATTCCAAAGGAAGTAAGAATGATTTGCCACTTATTATAAAGTGTTGCCCATTTTGCAATAAGTGGCCAATCATTATCAATTCATTTGATATTCTTTGTAACATTAATCATGACTAATTCATCTGGTATTAATGTAGATGTAACATGAAATTCCATTGCGATTTAGCTATTTATTTAAATGTATCATTAATTTAAGGAGTTATCAATCCAAAAATCTCAGCAGTTTTATTCAAAGGCTATAAGGCATATTCCTGCATTTGAAGCTGAGGGAATTGTCTTCAAGCAAATAAAATATAGACATTTCTGGTTTTGTACTTAGAAATTCTCTTTCCTTAATGGTACAAAATAACACAGAATGCATAAGATTTCTTTCTATTTACCTGAAAAAGGAAGGAGTGTAATTATCTACAGACCAGAAGTCCCATCTTTCACTCCCATTGCATGTGAAATGTCCTACTTCAATGACCTACTCACATGTTTAAGCTGAGCGCGTGTTTAAGGACGTTGCTTGGATAAAAGCCTTATTTCATCTCCATCTGGGAAATAAATTTAATCTTTAGTCTGGCCAAGTAACTTCCATATTTGGAAAAAATAGTAGGAAAGAAGCCTTATGACAGCTTGAAGACATTATAGGTCCTATGGAATTTCTCACAAGTTTGGAAATTTTAGACAGTGCCAATGCCAAAATCCGACTTGGAAAACTATATTTTGTCTACCAAAAGAATTCAGTGTCGTATTTCAATTAGATAAAATATTCACTTCTTCATTTGTTTTGCAGCTCTGCTTTGCTCTGTCAGGCAGTTAACCAGCTGCTGTGTTTTTATATTGAAGGAATTTTTTTCTTTTCCATGTACATATAGAAGGATGAAACCCAGGGCTAACAAGTAGTCAAGGAATGATTCAAACTGCCTCTAAAAACTTCACCATGGTGTAAGGGCTGAGGTTCAAGCTGTTCATGGAGCTGCAGATGTTCTTAGCACTGCAGAGCACTGAGCTAAGTGGGTTATTCAGTACAGTACAGTACAGCAATGGCCTCCAAGAAAAAAAAAGGCCAAACACACTTCCAGAGCCATAACTACTTATGAGAGAGACACAAAGAGAAAACTACAAGCAAGTAGAAGAGAAATAAAAAGACCCACTAACAATGCAAAGACGACCAGTGAAAATTAATCTACCGCTCCTCAGGTCGCTTTTGGGAAAAACTGTGAAGGCTTTTCTTTCAGGCAGTACTAGTCTAATAGAAGTGAATCATTTATGAGATTTTGTATGCTCATAAAAGAGCTTATGATGTCCAGGAAAGCCTTATATAAGTTAAAAAAATATCACTGTTGGACATTCTAACACAATTCTTGCCAGGACCAAAAGTCAGATATTCATGGATAACAGGGCCCTTTCTGAGGACCATAAAGTTTGCTGGATGAAGTACAAAGGAATAGCTAAACCTCTTAGGCGTATTAAAATCCCTCATTCCCTGTAACCTTTGGCTTCTGGCACTGGCCTTTCTTATTTTCAGCCACTGAAACCATTATCCAGAACTTGGAACTGCAACTGCCTAAGTTGCCAGCGATGCCCCTCTTACACTCTCAGTGTACTTTCACAAGGTTTACCTTAAATATTTAACGAGCATGCAAAGGAAACCTAATGTTTCCAAAATGGCAACAGGTATTTTTTCCAGAACATAGAGTCCCTGCAGAAAGGAAAGGTAGTGTAAGTGGACTACAGCCTCTCTCCTCTAAATCCACTGTGATGGCACTCTTTTAGTAAATCCTGCCAGCAGACAGTACTGCTGTAAGATGCAGTTTTACATCAGCCTTGAGGCTTTACTTAGTTTTAATAGAAGAAAAGCAGTCTCACACTTTAGTAGTGCAAGCAGGGGTTACTTCTGTAATTATAACAATATTTATCATTGCCATTTTAATTTTAAAATCTAATGCTGGTATATTTAGTAAATCTGGACAAGACTTGAAAAAATAATTTGGAAAGTATTCAAGTTGGGGCTGACTGCACTTCTGTGAGGAAGAAATCCTTCTGTGGGGGCCTGCTTATCACAATGTGATATGAAAAAAGAAAATATAGAACCGACATCAGCTTCAACTTTGCTATAGAATATTCAACACCTTCCACTTTCATTTGTATATTCAATGATAACATTTAAAATTACTGTGGTCACCCTAAAGGATGTTAATTACTATGCGACTCAGCAGCCTTTATACAACATAATTGCAGGTTACTAATGTTCATAGTATCCATTGGGGTTGTAATGGAGAGCAGAATTTAGCTCATGGATTTTGTGATGAAGGTCTTACAGCCATTTCTTGTTATTAATCCTCTTTATCACTTCGCATGCATCATCTTTTGTTTGTTCCCTTAATTCAGAGTGAGTTTTATTTTTTGTACATAAAGAATATCTTTCTTATAGGCCTAACTGCCAGGTTCAGATTTACATATTGCAGATTTAATTGCTTCACATTTCACTTTTTGATAAGGTTCTCAGATGTTAGGCTATATTAAGAAGGGGATGGAGACTAATACAGGAATTATTATAATGTCATTCTATAAATGGAGGTTACATCCTCATGTTGAATACTCTACTGGGTTTCACTCACATTTCAGAAAGATACAGTAGAAGAAGAAAGGTCTAAAAAAGGGCAGAAAATACATATTATTTGGATAGGGAGTGTTCATATGAAAAGAAACTGAAAAGATTAAGATTATTTAGTGTGAAGCAAAAAGAATAGATGACATATAATAATGAGTGGTACAGAGAAAAGCAGTGGGTAGTCCTCACTACTCTGCTCTACAGTAAGACACAGAGGGCATTCAGTGAAAGGAAAAGGCAATAAATGCAGAAGTGATAAAATGAAATACTTTTTATGGCATTGCATCATATAATTAGCCTGTTGAACTGACCACCATATGTTATTATTGAATAATAATTGAGGGCTGCTCAGAAAGTTTCAAGAAAGATAAAGCAATTATGTTAATAAAAAACAGCATCTGCAGAGGAAATAGGTAGTACAAGTTGGTAAGGTATATCAGTTTTTACAGTGTAATAATGACCAGAGGTTGTTCATGCTGCTTACTATCATTGTGCACCTATACATTGTGCAACCGTGCACCTATACATTGTGCAACTGTACACCTATACAAGCACTTCCCATCATGGTATTTTCCATGTAAAACCCTGGCCTGAAAGACCAACTTTGAGACCACTGGACCTCATCTGGGTCCCACTAAATTCAGTAAAGCTTTGCCTGGCTGGGTATATTCCTGAATCATGAATAAGCAGGCAAGTTGCTTGAGGTGGCCAAAAGGAAGAACATGTAGCAAGTTGTACTACTTGTGCAACAGGTATTAACACCATAGGGAAATTAATGGAATTTAATTTCATGGTGGAAAAAGTCCATGAACGACCATTAAATGTAACTTGCAAATACAGTCTCTCAGTCAGGAGATACCAATAACCCAATGTGCCTCATGTAGGGAGATCTATGAGCAGAGGAATCACTTCTGCAGTTTCCCTTTTGGAACTGCTGTTGGCCGCTGTCAAAAGTAAGATCAGATAGACTTTGTGCAACCCACAACAGCACCATTCCTATCTCTATGCTTTTGCATTAAGCTGATGGTCTTTTAAAGTAGTAGAAAATGTGTAACTCTTTTATGTTCCTGGGGCTCATGACATTGCATGCCAGCAGAAGGATCATTGGTGGCAACTGAGAGGCACATCTGCTTTGTGCAGCAGATGTTGACAGAGGATGAAATCTGTGAAGTGAGTGGATGACTTTCAGTTTCAGAGAGAGCACCTTTTGAACAGAAACATCTGATGAAGCAAAGCAGAATATCCCATTGACTCAAACATGGGGGGATTTCATATTTTTGCTAAATAAAAGATGCACTGAATGTAATTACACTGCCTTCATTTGCAAATGTTATAGGTTGCGTGACAGCTTTGGTTCAGTTGGACAGGATATTCAGTATCCAGTAACACTAATAAAAAGCTTCTAATTTATATAATGTCTTCGTTGTTAGGTAATTTGTCTTAGGAACTTTCAATTTCATATTCATTATAGTAATAAGTACAGTTCTTGCTCTTAAAAGTTGTTTTTTATTCAGTACAATCATGTCATTCTGGACAGGTAAGAAAGTATTAATATTAATACAGAGTTCTGAATTTTGATTTGTTAAAAATATCTCTCTTACTGTTCCTTGCTATACATCCATGAGTGGCATAAAGCTGTGTTATTGTGTTAGTTTTGTTTTGGTTGCTACATTTAAAATATTCCCCTCATTGTTAGTAACATATGTGAAGTTAAAAAACAATTTATTTTACTTTAAATAATACCACCAAAAAACCTGCAGTTCTAACAACAGGAAATTTTCCATGGCAAGGCAGCTGATGCTTTGCCATTAAAGATTTGGACTTGTTGAACTTATACGACACTCAGACTCACTTTATTTTCAATGCACATTTCCTGTTGCGTGGGATGATCCCTACTCCTCCACTTCAAGATGGAAAAAACAAACCAACAACAAAAAAACCCAAGCACATAGAAACACAGAGAAAGGCACAAAGTTAGATGCCTCTCAGCACCCTTTTTTGGTCATATTTTTTTACTAAAAACAGAGGACAAGTTAAAGTTTTGAGGTTTTTTAAACAAATAAGAAAACCAGGAAAGAATTAATTAGAAAATAGCCAGAGTACTGAGATAAAGCACAAAGTTTTATGGCAAAATAGTTCTCTGAATCTTTATGATATTCATCCTGTACCTCAAAAAGTTTTCTGCGGTGTGAGCAACGCTTCTCATCTCCCTTATGACTACTCCCCATACAGATTTCTAGCAGCCCACACCCAACAATCTTGCCAATCTGTACCACCTGCCCTCCACCCCTTCAACAGGCTCTCTGTACATTCCTAGCTACAGTCTTCATCCACACACCCCTGCTTCAGCTATTCAATCTGTTTTGCAGTTAGGGAAATGCACTTTCTCGCATATTAAATTCTGTTTTCATCATAAAGGAAAGTGTCCTTCAGACAATGCCCCCATGTCATTCCCTGCAGAATTTTCTTTGTGAAGACTTGCGTAAGATGCCCTATTTTGCTATGTGATAATTCAGGTATGTGCCATAAAAGGCAAAGCAAAAGGGCACATTTCCTGAATGCTAAAAAGAAAAGAAAAAACCAAATGCACCTCTTTCTTTTGGATCACGACTGTGCTTTACATTTCTTAGCGTGATTTTGAGGGGACCCTTGCAGTAGTTTTAATTTACATTCCATTTATCATATTTGCTTATTTTCTGGCATAGGAAAACAAAGTTTTGTCTTGGTCCAAACTGCTAATGTAGTCTGGGAGAACATCTGTGTCCTCTGGGAGAATATGGATGGGTGCAGGGCCTTCAGGGAGAATGTAGAAGAAAAGCATTCAGCATCCTCCCTCAAACCCTGCAGAACTGGAACATAGTGGACAAAGTAAGTACTAAAGCATCTTATCATGTTTACAATGCCTTGGTTCAAAAGTTGACTGTTTTCTTCATTACCACTAGAGATTAATAGGCACATTTATAACTTATTTCTTAATCCAATGCCATGAGCTGCTCTTTTCAATACCAAGTGTAGATTCAGCCCCAGTGGTAACCTGCAAAAGAGACGAGCCATTTCTCCTCTTTTCATAATCACATAACTTGTCAGGGGGAACACAGTTACACCAATGGGGTAGGAGGATTATCAAAGCAGAAAGCACACGCCCCACACCCACATTCTCTCTAGGCAAGTGATAATAACAAGGTGCAGATCACTAGAGGCACTGCACTGCAGAGCCAGATACTGTGAGTGCTGCAGTTGGGTTTCAGGCATGGCAGAAGAGCACAGAGACACCCATAACCCCATTAGGATGCCCGCGCCAAGCAATACAGGCAGACCCAGATAAATGGAAACGATTTTAAAACCTAAGGGTTTGGTATTGACAGGTGAGAAAGGCACCTATCTCCAAGCCACCAGTCCTAGCCTGAAGCCAATGAAGACTCAGGAGCAGAAATAATAATGTAGAAAGCATATCAGGTATTATGTAAACTAAAATATGGATAGCTGACTCCTAAAATCCTAAAAAATATAGTATGTATCCTAAAAATATGAATATTTTAGAAATATACATTGCAGAAGGGTGGAGGAAAATTATTGTTTCTTTAAATTGTAGCCTTTTTGCGGCTGGAAGGGAGGGCGATACCCTTACACAGACTGAGTAGCATCTGATTCTGTGACTCGTTTCCCACAGCCCACTGGAAATGCTTGAGTAAGAACAACTCCCTTTTCCAGGGGGAGATTTAAGAAAAAATGAGATTACTATTGAAGCGACTGTGTGGCTTTCAGAGACCTCTCCACAAAGTCCTGATGATTTTTGATTGCTGTCACTGTCCTCTGTGTCACCGAGAAAAGGGCATTCTCAGACTCTACAGCAGCCTGAGTAGAAAAAGTGTTCACAGTATTCACTTGTGTTATACCAGCACAGAGAAAGAGAAATCGCTCGATGCCCTTGAAATGAGGTCATTTTCAGATTCACTAATCAACAATAAAAGAATGCCCAAATTGTCTCATTGATCTAGGAGAATGTGCATCTCCTCTGTCTAAGTTATTAACTGAGGAATTAAAATGAGCTTCCCCGCATATTTATTCCCCTTGCTATGTTTTATGGATGCAATATTATGTTGGTTATATTTAAAAAAAAAAAAATCTGCTTCATTGCAATAATAGTTGTTTTAATTTTTTTTATTTATTTAGTACCTGCTGTTGGGGAGATTTTGTGGGCTCCTTTAAAGTCTAAATGTATTGCATTAAATAGCTCTGGAAGAAGAAAAAAAAGGTCTCTAGCCTGCTGAGTAAACATAAATTTCACAGTTAAATACATAAAATAATGATTACATCCAATGGTCATGAGGGACGTGTTTTTAGGAGTATACTAATTAAACTACATCCTTCAGACAACATGTTTCTACACTTACTAGCAATGAACCATATCTGATTTGTCATTAAGTAATTATGAATGCTAATGCAAATAAAGCACCTTTCAAACAAGGCTTCAGAATAGAAATTAATCATATATTATTCTTTCTTATCCTACCACGTAAGGGTCATTTAAACAAAAACAGCCAAGGATATGAGATATACATAACAAGAGAAGTTGCTGGTTTTGTTCAGGTTTCAGTCCATACCTTTCTCCTTTTGGCATTGTTTATGTATGCATACATCTACTTGTTACGAACTGAGAGTTTAAAGAGTCTTTACAGAACCTGCAGTAATTCAAGCTTTGATCCAAAAACTGCTGAAGCTTATTGCAATCTTCCATCGGTAACAATAATAATTAGCAGTTCTTGCTCCTTTCCCTTTGCAGATCTCAAAGCACTCTACAAAAGGCCAGTACGGAAGAGCTCACAAACACAAGGGAGTAAGTGGGATGAAATTAATAAGTGTTAACCCCCAAGCATATCAATGGGGACTGCAGTTCCTTGTGCTTTTGTTAGCTGGGCACTCTCAGAAATGTCCTGATGGCAGAACTGACACGATTTTTGACCTGGCAGGGATCATTTCCAGGGTGTTATCTCTCGCCTCACTCCTCATTTGCCATCTTGCATACACCCATAGGTAGATGGTGTTATTTCCCCTCTCACAGTAGATGTAAGACAGTGATGAGCATAACTCCAGCTACCATAGGAGAGGGTCTGGTCAGTTTTTCATCCCTCAAACCAAGTTTCTAATGGTGGACACCGCCACAGCTTTAAGTAGAGGATTTCTCATGAGGTCCACTCCCTTCCCTTCTTTTTTCAACTTCTAACATTTATCTAAAGATCAGAAATTAAGAATTCACAGTCTGGGCACTTCAGCCCCAAAGAGAAGATTGCATAAAATGCCCTGTATTATAATTGAAAAGAACTAGTAGAAGCACCTCATTTTCACAACTAAAAGAGAACATTAGTGATATTTTCCATCAACCTATTTGCAGCAAATGTAAGTTGATTTACCTTCTCATTATGTTGTAAATGTTTTCCTTTCTCTTGACTTGTCTTTGTCCTCGTCTTTGTACAGCTAGTGAAGTCATAAGTCCTCTGAAGCAACTATCTCCACATTATAATGCTTCATTGCATAAGCAAGTAAGAGGATGAGTTATGAAGAACAAAGTTCTCGTTGCACAAGCTTCAATAATCCTTAATTCTGGGAAAGAAAATGGCCAATATCTTGTGAAAGGTACTGTGAATGAATGTCTTTAAGGCAGAATAATATGTCTTTAAATTGTGATTGGCTGTTTAGGACCCTTTTTAAGGCAAGGGGCCATGAATAACTGATAATCTATGTGAGGTCAATTATTGTGTAAGGTACACTGAAAAATCATGCAGCACATCTCATTCATATAACTTATATTAAGAGGTGCTATTCAAAACCACAGGTGTCAGTTTGTAAATGAGAAACTTCTCTGTTGCATGGAAGAGAGAAAATGCGAACAAGAATAGGGCTGTAAATGAAGAAATAAAATGTGAAAATGGTACAAATGAGGAAAGCATGAAAATTGAGAATTAAGAAAAAAATTCAATGACCAATGGATCTTTCTAAAACTTGAGGTTATTGGGTTAGACTAACTTACAACCACTACTAACATGGGCTACAGAGGTTAATAATAACCTGGATCAGGGTTACTTTTTCATGAAAATGAGCAGATTTGGGCACAGTGAGGTAAAAAATAAATTTGGGCAGCACATGGTGCTTCATTTTCAATGAGAAAATAGCTTCAGGGAACAATGTAATTTTCTATGGGAATCCTTCATTTTCTTCAGGTTTTTGAGAGGTCATTAGCACTTCTGGGGTGGGATTCATCCTCTCTGACACCAGCCACTGATTTGTGGCCTGCTGCAGGCACCAGTTGAAGTGAGTATCCAAGTCGCCTTTACTGTCAATTACATAAGGCGATTCATCCTGTGTGCAGGTGGTTTCCTAGGATAACAAATCAAGCACTAAAGATCTCTTTCTCTCTCCCTCCATTCATACAATGTGGAAGATGGTTGCTACACATTAAGGCTGTGTACACTCTAGATGGCTACAGATAGGCACATGAATCCTAGCTGAAATACACCCAAAAGTGTATTTGCCTATAGCAGGCAAATAGAATCGTAAAATCACAGAATGTGTTAGGTCGGAAGGGACCTTTAAAGATCATCTAGTCAAAACCCCCTGCATTAATCAGGAACACCTTTAACTAGATCAGGTTGCTCAGAGCTTCAAGCCTGACCTTCAATGTCTCCAGGGATGGGGCCTCCACCACCTCTCTGGGCAACCTGTGACAGTGTCTCATCACCCTCATATTAAAGAACTTCTTCCAAATGTCTAATCTAAACCTACCCTCCTCTATTTTAAAACCATTGGCTCTTGTCCAATCACTCCATGCCTTTACAAACACTCCATCCCCAGCTTTCCTGTAGGTCCCTTTCAGGTACCAGAAGGTTGCTATAAGGTGTCTCCCCTGAGCCTTCTCTTCTCCAGGCTGAGTAACCAACTTTCTCAGCCTGTCTTTGGGGAAGAGGTGCTCCAGATCTCTGATCACCCTTTGTGGCCCTCCTCTGGACATGCTCTAACAGGTCCATGTCCTTCTTGTGTTGAGGGCTCCAGAGTTGAACACACCCAAGTGGGGTCTCACTAGAGCAGAGTAGGGAGGGAGAATTACCTCTCTTGATCTGCTGGCTGCACTTCTTATGACGCAACCCAGGATGTGATTGGCCTTCTGGGATGCAAGTGCACATTGTTGGTCCAAGTCCATCTTTTTATCCACCAGTACCCTCAAGTCTTTTTCTGCAGGGCTGCTCTCTATCACATTGTCCTCCAGGCTGTGTTCATAGGGAGGATTGTCCAAACAAAAGTGCAGGACTTTGCACTTGTCATTGTTGAACTTCAACATTTAATTCACTCTGGTTGAATACAGGCATTGTTAAATAGTTACCAGGTGTAAATACAGAAATTAGACACTCATTAAACAGAAACTGATAGTTAAAACACTGAAATCATTGCCAGTCAGCCAGCAGTTTTCAGGAGTGTTGCCAATCCTACTAGTTATTTCCTAGCCTGTGGGTGTGAGAAAGGCAGTGAAAGACACAGCTCTGGTAACTTCAAACTTTCTAGTACTGATAGCTCCCAAGGTAATGCTCGCTTAATACCTCATATGTGCTTCTTACTCTTTTTACCTGCCTGTCAGAATTTCCCAGCCATGTACAAGGTGCTCCCAATACCTGCACTGAGGATGTTTGGCCATAAACATTCCTTAGATATCTGAAGTGCAGGTGTATAGAAATTTTAGGGTGATGAAAGAAGTAAAATGCAGACATGGTGACCTATGTTGTAAGCAGAATCACACTACAGTGAGGAAAGCTCCCCTGGGCATGGCAGCTCTCATCACCATATACACTAAGTTCAGCTTGGATGCAGAATATAGTGTCACCTATTACTCATTTGGGTCATGCATCCCCATTGAACTGATCTGGCTACCCAGACTACAGTTGGATTTTGTGAGTCATCTGACTGGTAAATGTCTACTTTAAGATTAGATGAATTGCACATTCTGTGTTCCTAATTCTTTTTATTGTGCCTAAAGAGAGCACAGGTTGAACCTCTAGAGTGTTCAGCTACATTAAGCATGCTCATGTTGGTAGATGATCAAAGTAATTATCTAAGAAAAGCTACCTGAAGGAAAATACTTTTTTGAAAATCAGGTGGTTGTGTTTTGGGGTTCTTTTAAT
Source organism: Porphyrio hochstetteri (assembly GCA_020800305.1). Lineage (NCBI taxonomy): Eukaryota > Metazoa > Chordata > Aves > Gruiformes > Rallidae > Porphyrio > Porphyrio hochstetteri. Next base: position 151,736,696 of record CM036905.1, on the reverse strand, counting down.
AAAATCCTTTTCCAATCATTATTCAGAGTTTTAGCAGCCCAGTATTCTGGCATAGTTTTGCAATTCTCCACACTTTGAGTCTGCTTTGATAAATGGCCTGCATATTTGCCAGAAACTTTTCTCCTTGTACCCTGGCAGTAATCATGAAATTTGTTCCTGTCCAAAGCCATAAGAGTGAATATGATACTTATAATGGAATCCAGTGTGAAACATTTATTATGGAGGTATTATTGAGCTGCTATATTTCCGGCTCGTTTCATAACTTCCTTTGACTCCAAAGCAGTATATCACTTTCAGAATTAATATGCCACAGCAAACAGCAAGACACTTACCAAACAGAGCACACAAACCAGGGATCAGAACTGGGTTCCTGCAGCTTCCGACTCATAGCTCTCTATCCACAGTAAGCATTTGTATTTCAGGAAGGCTTCGAAAACAAACCATCTGTTTCTGGTCCCCTCAAGTGAAACCTGGATTGTTCAATTATGGATACAGTTGTACAGAATATTTTGGGGAAAGTTAGCAAAATACCTAAGGTACTGAAGATAACTAAATTGCTTTTCATAGAATAATAACAGCAGTGATAAAAGGTATGCAAAGTGTGCTAAAAAAGTATGTAAATTGGGGAGGAAAGTGGATGTGGAAGGAAAGGGAAGACGGTGACTGAGTTTGTGAAGAAACCGTCCACAGGCATAGCCCTTGAGAAAACACAGAATTCTTGACGGAAGACTGAGATATTCTTCTGGTGCTAGTGGTGCCTGTAACATGCAACTATCCTGCAATCTTCAAAAAACTCCGGGTTCTTCATGCAGACCTGCAATGCTCAACTTTAGGCTTGGGCTCCGTTGTAGACTCCATTAACAAGAAAACCTGCATTCATTTATAGTGACTTTTATTCATTTGTATTTTTTGAAGGTGAGAACTGCACAGCAGACAACACATTTCATTTTTTAAATAGACTAAGATACAATTTCTTTGCTGATTGGAGCACCTTGTGGAAGACAATAGCAAGGAAATTGCTTAGACAAATTGCGAGCGGAAGACAAGGCATTTGAAACATGTAGTTTATTTGTTCCTCTATCCTTCCTAGTGAAGTGAAAAGCATGTCATACATCCCCTTTTTGGATGTGGCATGCCTTTCACCTCACTGACAGGTATGTTATTTGTAACAAAACCCAACAACCTGCCTCTCTTGTATAACTCATCCAATTCGTGACAGTAATCATGGCTTGATAGGGGGTCCAGCATAGGAGAAGCTGTATACATTTGGGCCTTACTGTGATTTCTGACAGTTTCAGTATATGATAGCTAGTATGATCCAGCATGGAACATGTCAGATTAGCCAGAGGGATTCTTGCCTTTCTGTAGAAACATGCTTGTATTTCAGGTTATGCTGTTTCTGTCTACTGAGATGAACAAGCTGGGTGCAGCAGCAGATGAGAAAGCAATTTAAGGCGGTCGCGTGTAGTGAAAAAAAACAAGTTAAACTAAACAAGTTCTATAACGTGAGGACGAGATACTCTTGGGAACTGTAAAAGCCTAAGGGCTTGTTAATATTTTGGAAAGAGTTCTAAGGAAAGGGTCAGCTAGAAAGCACCCAGACTGTTAAAAATCAAATGCTGGTACCATGCAACACAGTAAGCTGTTTATACTGAATGTGCATGGTGGTTTCATTCCAGTTAAGAGCTACCTAATGGGCCAGATGTTCACAATACATAGAGTTCTCATTAACTGTGATGGCAGTGTCAGCAAAGACACCAATATTTATGTGTGCTACCACCTTCAGATGGTCAGGCTTGACTGTGGATAGATTTTCAAAGATCCTAATCTTCATTTTCTGTCTACATATGAACAACTATAGGACCTGTCCACAAGGTCTAATTAAGAGCTGACCTCTGGGTGAATGCAACTCCCATGAAGTGTGAGGTTTACAGTTAGACTTGATCTTGAAGGTCTTTTTGAATCTAAACAATTTTATGATTCCAAGGTCTGGGTGGATATTTCACCAGATATACCACCTGTTTTCACCCAGGCTGAAAGCTCTGCCTGGCAAAATCCATAAGGTAAGAAACAGATAAACTCATTTGGGCAAAAGGCCTTGACCACTATGGTTTGGCTAACTGGGTTTGGCAGTGCATGCTGTATGTATCTGTGAGCTCTGGACTACATGAATACAACTCACCAGGGCCAGGAATCAAAAAATCATCCTGGAAAGAGTCCTACTTTGTTCAGGGGTCAGCTTTAAGCAACAACAGTTGCTTCAGGCATCCTTTCCTCCATAGCCTGTGCTCTTGAACTAGCAACCTGGTTTCCTCTGTTCTTGTCTGGTGAATAGCAACAGCAATCGGATTTTGCCTTGTTCTCACAAGAGCAGCTCCCCCTTAGCCTGCTCCCAGTCTCAGACAGGTAGAACATCTCTTTATTTTTGCCAGTTTGTGTGAGATTGTAAAATGCATGTGCAAACAGAATAAATGTTTTGGGTGGTTTTTTTGTTTCCCCTCTGACAGATTCTATTGTATTTTAGAGCCAAAGCTTGTTCCTGCCTATTTGTGAGAGACACTGGTTGGTCTGTAAACTTAGCCTGTTTCCTCACAGCTCTTTCAGACAGACTCCTGACTAGTTGCTTATAGAGAGATGCTCTCAAAGGGCAGATAAAGGTCTTGGGTCATACTATTCTGACATAAACAAGATTTTTTGTCTACTTTCTTACTTTAGCTCTGTCAGCAGTTATAGCAGTTCAAACATTAGGTTAATGTTTGTTAGTTACCTGCTGTTTCAGGTATTTTTATATATTCTACATTTTGTGAAAATGCCAGTTTTGTTGATTTTAGCTTTTTTTGTTAGGTTTAGCTGCTTCTTTCTTTTCTTTCAAAGTATCTTTTGACAGCACCTCTGATGATGTAAATTAGTGTAGTACCATTGGTTTTGATGGAGTTATGTGAATCCTCACCTGCTACATAACTAGCCAAAGTTATTCTTAATCTGGAAGACCATTTTGATATTTTTAATGTTTGTCAATTCAGGATGCTACAATTATTTTGCTTAGTCTAAGGTTTATTGAAGTCAGCATTAAAATAATAGTATTTAAAAACAAAATACAAGGAAAAATGCTGAGACTGGAATCAAGCTTTGGTTCAGGCTTATGTGTGAATTCTTAGGTAAGATAAATGAAAAAAACCCCACTATATGCATCGCAACACTTCAGCTGTGTTTCTGAAGCACTGTGACATGACATCTGATGTTCTAAAGTGGTTTTTAACTCTTTCAGTGTAACTTTGCCTCAGGATAAAACATCCTTTTAACAGTGTGTGTGAGGAAAGTAGGAATGGCCTGTAGACGTGCCTGTAGGCTATGTGCTCTCTGTCACCTGCTGTATTGCCCCGACTTTGAGAAACCTTTACTTCCTCACACTTAAAGGATTAGAACGTTTCACTCTCACTTTGTCCACTAAGGAAAGCTGACTAGCTTTGTTCTGATGTCCTGGGTTCTAAAAAAGCCCTTTTTTTTGACACTTTCCTTGTTCTCAGATTATTGTGAGTAGATACAAAATAAAAGGAAGTATCAATAAAAAAATACACTATGTTTTGCTTTGGTCAGATTAAGTTGTGCTACCTTTTACCTTGGCACTGCCTTAGGTTTGAAACCAACGCCAGTAAAACCATTTACCCTCACAGACCAACTCTGACAATGTGATGATGTATCCTTGCCCAGCTGTCTAGACGTCAACTAAAGTAAATTTTATAATAGTGAGGCTTATCACTTCCAGAAGAGGTGGTTTAATAGATATTAATCTCTTCTAAAAGTTGTTATGTACTTATAGCCTCTGACTAACCTGATTAATCAAAATTAGCATGTCTTATTTATTAGTACGTTTCTAAAGACAACACTGTTTTGTTGTAATATTATTTCACTTATTCATTACTTTTGGACCTGTTCCAAACACACTTAACACTGGCTTAAGCGTGAGCCCAGAGAAGTCAGGAGAGCCTTGCTAAATGTTTGAAAAAAAAAAAAAGTCCACCTTTATTATTAAATACTGAATATGTTTCCCATTTAATATTTGCAATAAAGTAACAAATACAGTCTGCACAAATATAAATGTGTGTATATATAAATATACATATACAAATACATGTATGCATATACATATATGTATGTGTGTATACATATGTGTATACACAGAAGGCAATTTTATAATCATAAGAGAGGGATGGATGGATGGATAGATAGATACATACATACATATATACATACATATAAAATTATTGTCTGTTCTTTAAAACTAGCACAGATTATCTGAGTTAGTTTGCAAAAAATTGAATACCAACAAGAGAAATACAGGAATAGGCCCTAGCCTCTCTCACAAGGATTCCATATATAAATCACCCTTCCCAGAGAATGAGGTTTGGAAACCCTATTAATTAATTCCTTGGTTTTGTAGCATCTGACATAACAAAGTACAGGTTCCTACAGTAGCCTTCTTGTGCTATTGTAGCACACATACTATGATTTCTCTGTATACTAAGCTGTTGACTTTCTACTTGTGTATCCCTTTTTAGCAATTTTGTTTGCTTGTCCTGATATATCTGTACAAAAAAAAAGAATCAGTTAAATTAAAAATTCCTCAGAATGTGAGATGCTTGCCTTTTACTGTCATTTCATGCATGAAAAAGAATTGCTTCCAAAAAATCCTGTGAAATTTCTGGGTTTAGGCACAAAAACATAGCTAATTTCAGCTGGATCATTTTCACTTAAACAAAACAGAAATCACAGAAAGAAAAGCTTGTTATGAAACTAGCACTTCACAGAAGTGCTGTGGTCTCTCTTCTCTAGAGTTGTGGGGATTTTTTGTTAAAACAAAAAAAGAGTAGTTTGAAAATCTACTTTCAAAGCTCTTTTTTTTGAAGAGAAAATCAACTAGATCCTGGTACTGATTCATGCAACATGAATGCTTTTACTGAAATAACCCCTCTGCTATTTCTCTGGAATCTTGTAAAATCTCATGTTGATGTATTTACTCCTCCACTGAGCCCTGGGTCCTGAAGTGATGTCATTTGCTAGACATTTCATCTAAACCATTAACACACTAGTGTGCAAATGACCAAAGAGGAAATGGGAGAGTGAAATTGAGAGGAGAAAAAGAGAGAGAAATCTGAAGAGGACTGAGTGATAATTTAATTTCACATCTTCATTACTCAGGAATGACCTCAACCAGGGAAATGCAAAGGGGTAAACTCCTGCAATGTCAATTCAGTAATCATATGTACAACCCATTACTGTTTAACATCTTTCAAACGGTAGTACCATACTTTAATGTAACACACGTTATATCTAGAGGTGCCATCACACCACAATGATAAGAGTTACACACAAATGAACTTTTCAAACCAAAGCTTTGCCTGCTGAATTGACTTCTATGAAACAATTGAAAGAAAATTCTTTGAGGACAGGTGGAAAGAATAAAGGAGTTGAGGACAGGTTAGCACAGCTTGTAAAATCCATCTTGAAATCTCCTCATTCAGAATAGATAGACTTTCAACAATGCGTTAAAATTTGAAGATATATCTGAAACACCCAAAATAGCCCAGTAACACAGAAAGTTAAATTTTGGGTTTTGGTTGTTGTCCATTCCAGTCAGCCCTAAACACATTTGGCTATAAGCACAAGTCCTAATACAACTACAATCAGCAGGACTCAAGCGTGTCCAAGAGTGCAGTAGTTGGACACCGATTCTAGATCTAAGCTCCCTAACATGTAAAGATGTTCCTGTCTAGTTGTCCCATTGCCTTACTTGATTCATAGGAACAAGAGATGAAATTTGGTGGTGGAAAAGATAATTTTCAGTGTTTGGAGAGGTCTGGATTCCGATCTAAATTGAAATGCAGATTCCCTTCCATCCTTGCCAACACTTATAATGCTACCCCTTCAGGACCTCCCCACTCCAGGTGCTATGGTCTTGCTCACAGAAATTATTCATACCTGCTTAAGAATTTCACGTGTTGGAAGCACTTTACAAACACTGAGCAAGAATCATAGACTGAGCCTTGTAAGGCTTATCATCCTCATTTTACAGCAGTAGAGGTGAAATGACTTGCTCAAGGCCATGACATAATTTGGCGGGCAGAACTGGGATTAGAGCACAAGCTTTCATGCCTCACACCTCATTACTGCACATCGTTCTGTCTCTCAGGTTGAGAAACTGGGAAGGTTTTGGTAATAGATTTCTCCTGTACTTCTTCACATTGCTATGGTTTAGATGAGGTGTCAAAATGAAAGCTGGTCCATACTGTGTGAGCATTTTTGATCCCACCCACTCACCTCCAAATGTACCCCTTCTCTGGGCTATTTCCCCTGTCTCAGTGCTAGCTATATTTGTACTGGTGTTGCTGTACTAGGGAATGATGAACACATTCTGGATTTTTATGGATGAGAAATGCTATGTAAATGTAAAAATAATACCTATTTTTAATGCTGATCCATTTTTCATTCTGGACTCTTTGATTTTACTATTATTGTTATGATTATTATTATTAGTGTTTCCCTGAACATTTCCCTTTGTTAGAAATTTTGCTCTCTGTCAAATAAATTGCTTGCTAAATGGACCTATCCCTATAGAAAGACAAAGAAGAATTAAATCCATCCTGCTGCTGTTATTAATATGCTATTAAAAGATCTATTTGAATCAACGTTACCTGTTTGCTGTGAATCTCCACAAAGAAACAAAAAATGTTTGCAGAATCTCAAGGCTTGTAGGAGATGCACCTGTTTTGCTAATTCCCAAACAGTCAAATTGCTCAGTAATAAAGTGTTTCTGTAATGTAGTTTCTTTTTTTAAAAAAGAAAAAGGTGATTTTGAACAAATGCATTTTCATTATGTCTGAATTTCATTTAATGTGTTTTTATAATACATGTTTGTGGTGTATCATTCCAGAAAGAAAGCAAGCTCCATCTAAAATCACATTTGATTATAAGAATGCATCCTCATACATATCTAATAAACAAATAAACAAATCAGTTTGATCTGTTATGCAGATAACACTGATATGTAAAATATGTTCAGGAACTAAAAATGCATTTTCTGTGCAGAAGTTTTCCTTGTAGAATGCACGGTGAATTTATGTGAACTGTATACAGCACTGAGACTCTTTTATGTAGCCTGTTTCCCTGGCTGATAGCTAAAAGAGGTTAGGCTGAATCTCAGTGGATCAATTAACAGAGGGACCTGTCCTTCAACAGAAGAAGATCTATTTCAGGATTTGCATATCACTGAAAAAAATTACAAAGCTGAGATAAATACAAGCCCGATAATAACTCACTGCAGGCTTGGCTTCATTCCTAGATTTCCTTGGCTGTTTGTCCTAATAAAGTGTCTCCATGGCACTTAGGGCAGGAAGGTTATTAGTAGCTGTCAATCAAAAGAAGGAGTATGCATCAGCAGGAGGAGGAAGAGAAGAGAGGTGACATTCATCCTCTTTTCTCACTTATATTGGGTATAAAAGTCATTCAGAGCAAGTGGTTAAAAAGGGACAGGTCCCTCTTCATCCCCCATGGAAAAGGAGAAGAAGAAGGAAAGGGGAGAAAAAAAAGCGAACCTGCCTTGGTTACCAACAATTTAATAATAATACGGAATACATCAATCACTTCTCTATACCTTATTAATGCCGGGTTGTTTAATAACACCAAGGAATATGAAGGACATATACAAAAAGAGCAGGATAAAGACTCCTGACAAAACATATCTGGTTAGTGTTTTAGTGTGAACAAATGATAACTTTAAACAGTCCCAACTTAAGATACAACTTCAGCCCTCTCTAGAGAAGAGATGCATTTCTGCTTTAAGGTGACATGGCTCTGGCAATGAATACCTTTAAAAAGCTAGAAACGGACAGAGAATACGCATTTCTTATCTCATTTAAATAAGGTACAGCGATTTCAACTTTACCAAGTTGAAACTCAGAATTGATCTATACACCAATTAATTAATACTTTAAAGGTCTTTAATTTACTGTACCACTTTCTTAATTAAAGTATATCTGCTGCTAGAGCACATCATCTCTATATATGCATATTTTCATAAGTAACAGAGTCCATAGAGTGCTAATTGATATCCTGGTCTCCAGACAATACTTTACTAAATGAAATGACAATTATAACCAATTAAAATTCACTTTACATACCACTTCACCTATTTTGTATGTATTATGCATGAAGACAGAGAGTACATTGCCTCGCTGCTCAGGATTTGTGTGTGTCTGTGCAACTGATGGACAGCTCCAAGGTATTCCTTTTAGCGAGCTTTTTACCAAGGGTCATTTTCTGGGCTCATCTAAAACCTATACTTTGCTGTTACATAGCTGCATCAGTTAATAAAAGCTATTAACTGCTTTGTGAGGATTTTATTATTATTATTATTATTTCCTTTGACAAATGTGCGTCAAGTTAACACTTACACCTTCATCTTGCTATGAAAAAAGGTTTTTAAAATAGCACGGTGCCTAATTAGAAAAGCTAAACTTCTACTCTCAGACACATTGTATGCAACATATAAATGGCACAGAGCTGCACACCTACTGAGGAGAGTGTGGGAGTAACGCAGAGGAATGAAGTCAGTGGGAGATGAGAGTGTTTGGAACAGGCATCTCAGGCTTGAGAATACTTGGCTAAAAAGAGACACTACACATTTCTTGCAAGAAGAAGAGCTGCTCCCAGTGTTCCCAATGAAAGTCTTGGTTTTGCAACCCACCACCACAGAACGGGGAATGTCCCAGTTGGGGCTGTCGCTCTCTGACCCGATTTTGTGCCTGCCGCAGGGAGCAGGAATTTCTCCACTGGCTGTGATGGGACCTGCCCTTCGATGTGCACCTTCTGAAAGAGGGGCAGGTCCCAATAGCACTTAGGTGTAACCTGCTGCACTGGGAGGTCTCACAGACCTGCCCTCCAGAAGCACCTGCAGCTCTGGGGCAGCCTTGCTTTGTAAAGCCGGATCTGTAGCAGGGCAGTGGGATTCACTGCACCAGTCCCACTGCTGGGTAACCTTGGCGCCTCTGGAAGCAAGATGTAGGCTAGCCCTTTGGGGCTTACTTAACTAAAAACCACAAAGCTCTTATAAAAAAACTACAGAATTTGCATAAAAAGTGGTAAAAAAATATTAAAGCTTGTGAACTCCACAGGTTTCTTACCTCCCCATTCCCTTTACTTCTTCCTTTGCACAGATATGCTTAGAAGGACATGGGCTCTTGTCATGGTAAGAGGAAAAGCAAAATACATGGAGACACAGGCCTTAAAAAAACTATTCCCAAACAGAATATGTGCATTTTTCTTGAGGTGTTTTTCAAAGAAAACTTTAATTTGTCTTCCAACTCTGTGGATCAGTTATGTAAGTCTATAGGGACTTCCTAAGCTGCCTTGTATTATCATCTTCCATGTCCAGCCAGCTATGAGGATGACATTTTCATCCAGGGCATGACACCAAGTAAAGAAACCTTTACCCTACCTTCTGAAACTTTCTGTGTGCACCCAATGAATCATTCTGAATGCTCGATGAGTTAAAAACCACAGAGACAGATCATCTCCTCCTGTTATCATAAACAGAGGAGAAGGCTTAAGGAACGGATGTGGGTCATTCCCACACATTTTTTTGAATACATATCTGATTGCTCTTCTGCCACAGGGATGGGGTTTGTTTTTTGTGGGGGAGACCATGAAGCCTTTTAAACATGTTGATTATTCATATAAAGAAGCAGCTACCCTGTGACTATCAGCTTCAGCCACAGACTCCCAACTAGTGTGGATCCAAGAGCTATTTACCTGGGCTGTGTTTTTCAAGTAAGTGCCTCAGGACCAAGGAGGAGACTGCACACGTTTCTTCCTAGCTCTTTGTACCCAATTCACCTAATTCCCAGTTGAATTACCATAACTCTGCATAAATTTTCTCTCCCATGACAAATGTCCCACAGGAAACACCCACAGGCTCAGGCTAAGTGCAGGACTGGTGTTGCAGGTCCTACCAAAACATTGTGCTCTGCCACCCAGGCAGAGTAAAGTAATCTGTGGAGAAGGATTCTTCTGAATGAAAGCTTTAGAAAAGAACCTGAAATAAAAGGCCAAGCAAACATAGCTTGTACCAAGAGTTTTGATGTGTTAAGGGGCTTTTTTGGGCAAGGGGAGGGTTGGAGGATTTTGGCTTGGGGGTTGTGGTTTTGGTTTTTTTGCAGGTCTTTTTAATGCTTATCTATGAAATTACAATAACTGCAATCAGTGTATTGTCATTGTCTTGAACCATCTACTTTTTAGGTAAAGATTCTGTATTGGAAAGGCTAGAGTTAGCAAAAGTGCACAATATGGAAGCAAGTGCTTTTCACAAGAACAGTTTCATGGCGTTAGGACAAATACAAGTGTGTGTATAATAGATGACATTTAAGAGTTGAGGCGCATTATCTTCGTACTGAATGTTTGATGAATTCCCTGCCAGTATTTGTTTTCCTTCTTGTGACAGATTAAAATAAAGTTGCAAGCAATAAGTAACTTTCACATTTTAATATATGATACCAGTTCATAACACCTTTAAGTTACAGTTGTACACAGTTGGGGGGGTGGGTGCATCTGCCACTATTTTTACTTTGATTTAGTATTTTATAAAATGCCCTCAGATTTTTTTAGATGAACAAAGGAGTAGTGGTGTTTCTGGAAATTTAAAGAAAACATGGGTTTCAATTGCATGTGGGTGACTTAGATTGGTATCTCCACTGAACCTCTGGTCTTCTTACTCCAGCTCCGGAGGCAGCCTATTGACTGGAGGGGTAGCAAGGTCAAATCTCAGTTTATCTTTTATACTACTAGGCTAATTAACGTACAGCACTAGCAAATGAAAAATTTTCACGTGTTTAGAATCAAATGCAAAATCAGGCTTCAAAAAGATTCAGAATATGGATCTGGGTAGTTCAAAACATGTTATTCAATATGGAATACTAAAATATGTGAAGGCGCGTTCAGTTCACTGCATTGCTAGCATGATTTTATGAAAACTGAAAGTATGTTTGATTTTCTCTTTCTAAATAGAAAGAAGCTATTCAGGTAAAATATATGAACTGTTAAGGGATATTCAAACTACAAACATTCTTGGCAGACTTTTTTTTCTCATCCATTTACACATGGTTTAGGAGAGGAACAATTTTTAACAGTCTGTTTAAAATGATTCACTTGGAGACAGGAATCTTTCATTTAAAGAAAGGAGGAGAAGACAGAAATGACAGCCAAGGGCTCAGGTTCTTGTTTTAACACTGGCAAAAATGTGAATAACATTACTGTTTCAGAATTACTCCAGACAGTGGCTTTACACACAAATATTTTCTTTGAAAACATCTCCTTTTAGGTTTCTTTCTCAAATAATAGAATGTTTATCATTTGTTTTGTTAATATTAAGTGTAATGCTGATCCGGATCAAAACTTGAAGAGGTTGTGTTTCCTCATATAGATAATTTCAACTCCTGTTTCTGAATTTCAAGAGCATCTACTTCTTCAATTTGTTTCATGTGAAATGTGCTGGACATTTCTCAGATGCACAAAATAATTCTTGTATAACTTTATTTTGTAATTACCAAGATTGATTTTTCATTAAGTGCTTTTTTTGTTGGTTTTTTTTTCATTTACAAAAGTTGTTTTGTGCAGTAAATGAAGTGCCAACGCAGACAAATGTAACCAACATTAAGCTAGCCAATAGAATTCAACAAACTGCTCAGGTCATTAATATAATTTGTTTTGGCACTGTTACATTTCCTAGTGCTACTCTGAGTAGTTTGCTGGGCACATCAATTTGTTTTCAGCTATTGTGAAATTGGATATCCTGGCTTTCATCCAAAGCACCCTCTCAATTTGCATATCTTTGTTATCATTTCAGGTTCTCAGAACATACTGTGGACTATCACACCATCTGCACCAAGATCCTCACATCCAAACACAAATTAAAAATGAAACTGTAAAATTTGCAAGGAAACAATACAGACCTTTTATCTCATTCTCCCTCTGTTCATTTTCAAAAGAGAAACTTGCTTGTAGCCAAGCATAGCAAAAAAGGCTTTTATTAATTGGACTGGCATCAAGCATGCATACATAAAATTGTTTATTTTTTCCCTATAAAGGGGTTGCCTGACATAAAAGGGTCTTTGAAGATGACATTCAGATTTTGACATTTGCATGATATTGTATAAATATCAGAGGTAGGAGACTTTTCTGACAAACCAGATGGGTCAAAAAAAGCACTTCCAGAGATAGATATTAGTCTTTTACTTAAAGGATATTAGCTTCTCCTCAAAGCTGTGAATTATTAGACAGCAAAAACAAACGTATTTTTCTCAAACCATGGTTTATTTAATTCCTTTCAATCCAAGTAAGCTGAGCTTGGGGAAAATATAAAATAATGTCATTACTTTTGAGGGGGGTTTTGTAATTCAATTAAGATCACAGAATATAATTGAATCTTGTCTTTTGAGTGCCACAGAGATTAAATCTTATTGCTGAATTTACTGCTTCTTGATGGAGCTAATCTTGATTTTAGGCATGGACTCTGAATGGGTTTTTTTAAATACAAAAGGGCTGTTTAGGCCTTAATTCATCAATATTGGAATTATGCAGGGAGAAATTCTTCCTTTTAGCTTTGTGCCTGGATGTGCTCTGATAGGAACCAACAGCTTCAGTTTTTAGCTGGGGTGGCAGAGGAGAAGGAGGAAAGAAAAAAAATCTGCAAACCTATAACAATTGTAGAAGCACTTAGCAGGGAGGTTTGCTGACTGTGTACTTCAGCAAAGATTTCAAATGAGGGAAGAGGGAACCTCCTCCTTTTGATCATGGGAAGGAATAGCACAAATCTGATTATATATGTTGACCCTTCTTTATCAACAAAGAATCAGCTACTGTCAGCAAGTAGTGCACCGGGACTTGCTGGTTTCATTGAGCAGGTTGGGAGAATGACCTGAGCACCTTCTCCGAGCTTGCTGCTTTTGATGATATGTTGCCATGCCGCTCAAAAATCTCCACAGTGGGAGACTGTAGTGAAAGGAAAAGAAAGGAAAAGAGGAAGATGAAAAGGGATGAAGGGGGTGAAAGGGAGGAAGGGAGAGGAAGAGACAAGGAAGGAAATGAGGAACAAAAGGACAACTTAAAGCCTGGCTTCCGCTGACATCTTCAGAGGGTCATCATGCCCATCTATTCTTAAAATTCTCATATACAGCATAGGACTCATAGCCAAAAAAAGAGAAGCAGATATTGAGAAAAAGACTGTAGTCTCAGAAACTCCTTTTTTCTCATCATTATACTTTTCCCATTTATATCACTCTCCCCGTGGAGTGAATGAGTCACCTTTAGATGGATCACTTGCAGCAAAAGAGGTCCACCCTTAGGTATTTTACCTTGGAACATAATACTGCATTGGTCTCAAGAACAAGTTAAAGCTGATGTGTCTTATATGTGCCTCTTTCTTTTTATTCCATCAATCTTACATCACCCTAAACATATGGCTAGGGATTTCTCCTTCTCTGACGATTCCCCATGTCACCTTTAATTACACAAATCAGTAATGGCTTTTCTCTTCCTTATAATTCTAAATTGGTCACCTGTTCTCTCCCTCCCCCCGTCTTCTGTACCCGTCCTTCAGTCACTGGCCTTAATCTCAGTGGCAATATCTACTTTTACACACTCTTTTGTCTTCCAGAGCCCTTACAAATTCCAGTCATGCTCCACACAATTCTTCCATTTCCACATTTCATTAGACACACTGTTCCAAATTCATCATAGATACCCAGATACTCACTGACTAAAGTAAAGCTGTCTCTTAGTTCCTGCACTGATCTGTAATCCACATTTCCTTCTGTGGCTGTCTTTGAGTCTGTTCAGATTTTTAGAGTGAAACACACCCAGCAATAGCTGGCTGCTTTCAGAAGATTTAAATAACAAAGAAATAATTAGCACACAGCTAGATTAATCTGATCTATGACTAGGACTGGTGAGAATTCTTACATTCACACACTACCACTAAAATGTGTGCACAAGAGAATGTGACTTGTCTTACCAGATCTAAGGCATCAAATATATTGCTAACTTGAGGAACTAGTAAGGAATTTCATTCTTGATGAGGGTACAACACACATGCATATTCAGATACCACAGGCAGGAGAGTGGAGATGGAATATTTATGCATTTCTCAGCACTGGCTTTTTTGGTCATTCAGAAAGTTCTTAAACGTAAAAGTGTTGATGAACTTCAAATTAGGCCCATGAAGGGAGCTTTTTATCTGAGGATGCTAAACATTAGGGTTTAAACTGGTGGGTGAGAAAGCACTGTAGTTGTTTTTTCCCCAGATTGTATGCCTTAGAAGAGTTCAACTTCAGACCAGCTCTAGGTTGCAAATCACACGCTAATATATTGAACTAGCCCGTGACATGAATAGAAAAGGAGTAGGCAGCAACACTTACTCCTAGCTTCAATAAACTGCTACTCATTTTTACCTCATATGGTTGGTGAATGATCTGCATAAACCTAAAGCAAGGCTTAAGCCTGGGTGACTGAGCCTGCGGGAAGACTAAGCCCTGCACCATCATACCAGTAAAGCAGAAAGTTCACTGTCGCTCCACACATCTGAAGCACTCTATAATAATAGCTTATCCTAATGAAAACACGAGACTGGTTGGCGTCAGCTCATATTGTTTGTCTTGTAAGTACCAGTTGCATGAGTTAAGACAGCCTGGGAATAATCGAGGCACTGCAGAACACTGTTTCAATACACTTTTAGGTGTTTCATTCCTGATTAGAGTTCTTTATTGGTGCTCCCTGTTTTCACTTCCTCACCTCCTTCTCTGAAAATACACTTGGTCTTTGATTGTGCCTTGCTACTTTAAATAAACAGATCTCTATTAGAAGGAGGTCAAACCACATCTACTGGACAAATGCCAGTTCAGGAAATTACATTCTGCTTACCTAAATAACCCTTACAGTTTCAGCTGGGGAAAAAACCCTAAATGTGTTCTTCACTTTTGGTTCAAGAATTAGAATGTAGACGTAGTATAGCTAGTCACAACTAAGCAATGTGGCTCAAAAGTTGGGTCTTATTTATCACTACTTACAACAATCTTCTGAATTATTGTCAGACCAAGAACTCTGAATAATTTAGAACAGTGAACATACAGTACACAGGCATAAAAATCCAAGGCTTTTCAAAAGTTCTTTTTGCTACAACTTACTCACTCAGGACTGAACCATATACTTTCTAACCCCTCAACCTAGAAAATTCTAAACCCCAAGATTTATTCCATCTACTTGATAAAAAGAATTTCATAGAACAACATCAAATACAGACTTGAAGCCTGAGATTAAAATGCAACAAATATCATAGGTTGTAATAAGACCAGACATATTCATACTGAAAAATACCTTCCCCTACAATTATTTTACTGAAGACATTTCTAGACCACCCATGATATGATGAAGGGAGTTTGTCCGAGGTTTATAAGAGCAACTTTTTCCTGTGCAAGGAGTAGTCTGCTCAGATTTGGGCCAGTTTGCAAGTTGCTAACAATTATTTTTATTGAGTAAGGCTTGGTTACCAGACCTTATTCCCGAATAAAGCCCTGGAACTTATTTGCATGATGTCCCTGTCTAGTAACGGAAAGTCTGGATAGGATAGAAACTGAATAAGGTTATAGGTCCTACTATGATCACCATTAAAATATTCTCTATTTTTCCCACATTATTGCTTCATCTAAAGGAATCTACAATGAGCTGGGAAGTGGGGTATCATTAATTTTAGATTGACTTCTACTTAAGCACTGCTGACACAGATTGAGTAATTTTTAAAGTAAATGATTAAGTAATAATCTCTCTTATAATCTGTAGTGATAGGTTTCCCAGAGAGGCTGTAGAAGCCATCTCCCTGGCAGTGTTCAAGGCCAGGTTGGATGGGGTTTTGGGCAACCTGGGCTAGTGGAGGGTGTCCCTGTCCATGGCAGGTGAGTTGGAACTAGATAATCTTTGAGGTCCCTTCCAAACCAAAACAGTCCATGGTTCTGTGATTCTATGATTGTTTTGGTTTGCATTGGGAAATTATACACTATGAATAGAACTAGGCCTCCAGTACAATAATCCAAAATCTGAGACAATTGGGACTATCTTTAAGAAAAGAATTGCAAATGTAAACATTTAGATCTTCTGTCCACAAAATGGGACATTCCTTATTTCAGAATCTTCTTCATTCTCTACAATAGGCAAGACACACAACACTAACTTCATAGGCACTGTTGTTGATAATTTATGTGTTGAGACACTTGAACACCTTCTGAACCTTCTTGAAAAAAAATGCTACACAACAGCATTTTTTATTTTAAATAAAAGGGATAACAAAGTTGCAATATAAGTCCTCGTATCCATCTGCTTTTTACTATGTTTTCTTATGGACAAATCTGATGGCAGAATCTGATGCACAGTTGTAAATTTTTCCAGGAAAAGTATTCTCTCCAAATATTGCACACCATGAACTTTCTCCTATTAGTATTAAAGACAAATTTTAGCAACTCACATTAGTGAGGGACTGGTCTATAAGTCTGTAAAGTGGCATGCACACCTATGGTGCTATATAAGTACATAAATAATAATTGTAATTAATGTGTCTCAGCTTCCTGATCTGGAAAGGATTAATTAGTTGAGGAGGATTAATTAGATATTGTTAGCACAGTACTTTGAAGATGTAAAGTGCTATATATATAAGTGCTAAGTACTACTGCATCGTGATATTCATGTTCTTTGTGCTATACTTAGTAGCTTACAAGTTCTAAGATTTCATTTGCTGGAATATTTGTGAAACTGAATGTGTCTGTCTTAGAGACTCTGAGTCCACATAGTTATGTTTGCATATAGTTTAACATTAAAGCCTTGTGTAAACAGACCTGCTGCAGTTTATAATTGTTGAAACCACCAGGGTCATATTGGCAACAAAATACTTTATAGGCTTTGTGGTTGCAGACATCTGGTGCACAGTTTTATACAAATAAATACTACTTTGATGAAACTTGAACTTACACAAACTAAACAAAACGGTGCTAAAGAGAATTCCCAAAGGGAGGGAAAAGTAGATTTAGGTTGCAGGAGGTTTTAGAGACTCCCAGGTATTGTCCCAGTAAGTACTAGATCACATTTTCCCATTCATGTTTATAAAATGCCCATTTTCTTCTACTTACATATTTTCAACATCAAAATGTACGACAACAAGAGAGTTGATACATAAGTGAATAGAAATCTTAAACTCTAGAGGTAAAACTTCAAAATAAGTTCAGCAAAAGGTTCTGCAAAATATGAATTTGCTTTTGTGGGACGCTGCAAAGCAAGGTGACTCATTTTAGCCCTGTTTTACATATCAGAGTTAAGGATAGAAGATCATTACGTGACTTCCTATTTCCTTAAGTTAAATTAATTAGATCAGATATGCAACTGTAGAACTGTTGAATGATTACTTTTGCAGTACCACACATTCCTGCAAAGCAGCAAAGTCACCACTCTCCTAAATGGTGTATCAGAGCAGGAGACAACAGAAATAATTTCCACCAGGTCCTATATCTACAACCTAAATCTGGAAACTCACTACATTTCCCTTATCCTGCTACTTATGCTGATGTGCAAAGACAACCTGAGAAAGAATTGCTGAATGATTTACAAAGTCAGTGAGAAACAATGATGCCAAATAAATTGCAAGAGACAAAAGGGTTTCCTTGGTATCTTCGAAACGGCATTGAGTATTTATAGTAGAACTCCATTCATGGTGTGTAGATCACATCAGTGAATGTTAAAGGCAAGACCATTGTAAAATAGCATTTTTCTTCCATTTGGAAATGTGATGCAGAAATTAATGAATATCTCTGATCAGAGCTATTAACACCCTGTATTAAAGCTTGAGTAAAACATCTTAAAGCATAAGCATAGTAAGGCGTCTGGTCTCAAAGAGTTATCAAGAAGCCTTTTGTGACCAGTAGGACAATGCCTTCCAAAGGCAATCCATCATGTACTAAAGCAGATAGGATATCTTTCTTCAAGCTACCCGCTTCTCTCCGCCAACTGGAGATGTCTAGGACAAATAGCCAAAGCAGATGTTTGTATTTCACATGGATGAAGTTGTGGAGGTAAACTTTGTATCAATATAATGATGCCTGCTGTTTGTGGCATAATGGCTAGATTTTCTTTATGGGAATTATAGTTAACCAAGTAATTTTTAAACATTTCTTTCACTTGTCCATACAGGTAGCTGACATTTGGTGTAAAAAAACTTTGTAGTACCTACAGATTCTCTAGGTGGGTGAAGAACCACTTAGTTCCTTCAGTCAGCACAATTCAGTTTTCTTGGTCTTCCTACATGGCCCCTGCCTTTGCTTCAGTTATATCACTTCATTAATAGATTAACTGCTTCTAAGTTATATCAATTCATTAATAGATTAACTGCTTCTACCACTAATCTAGAATGAAGCATAACTATACTCATAAAGCATTTCAGCCAGGACCTGTGGCTATCTGCATAAAATGATGCAATATAATAATGAATGAGTAATGCAAAATGTAGGTTTAGTAGTTACTCAACTGCTAACGGGTGCATTTCTTCTGATTTCTTTATTTATTGTTGTAAATATGTCCTTTAGGGACTGAAAAGGTTCAGGAAAAGGATGAAAGAGCAACTAATTGAAATGTGCAACTGAAAAGTTAGAACTGAATTAGAGTTGCCAAACAAAAAAAAAAGTTGTTCCTTCCCTTTCTTGCTCTGTTGGACACTGAGATTATAAAGTTTACATTTTCTGATGGCTAAAAAAAAATTCTGTAGACTTCTCAGCTCTATTCCCTGTTATCCATCCACCGAGAATGCCAACACAGCTGTGGTTTGCCCAGTAGGAGTCAGGTTACACCTTTTTTCAGGGAACAGGGAATTGAATTCTCTGGTGTCTGATAAGGTATGCCTGATCAATGCATTTTTCTGTGGGTGAAATAGTCTCTATTTTTTTTTCTGTGTTCATTAAGAACTGAACTAAAATTCCACATAATCTGATGCTGTACAAGGCAATATTGTCACACCACTTCTAGCAGCTCATTGTATGTCCCTAGCTTTTGGCATACAATGAAAAGTTTGAGGAGACATGATAAGTTCTCATATCATAACATCCAATGGATGCTGCCTTAGAAAAAGGCTAAGGGAGTTAAAGCAACCCTTCTCTCAGAAGCATAAATTAGCAGTTCTTTCCTCTGATTGGTGTTTGACAGTGTTGACTGCAAATTTCCTAGGTCTTTGATTCTTCCCATCCTTCTCTGTCCCTCATGTGGGCTGCAGCCTTCTCAGAGGACCTTGGTGCTTCCATTGGCAGTCTTGCTGCTGGGCTTTTGTTGATGTTCTCAGCTGGCCAAACAATTCCAGACACCAATGCTAGCTTTCTCAAGCGGATCAATCTGCAAGTAAATTGCATTAAATAATAAATAATAAAACATTAATGACGATTGCTGCTTTTAACCTTCCTTAATTGAGGAACATCCATTAAAACAATTACCTTTTTAAAAACATGGTTGCATCACATCTATTATTTCCACAGTTATTTCAGTGTTTGGTAGTTTGCTTGTATTTTACTTCAGATAATTCCGGGACTTCCATCTGTCAATAAAGAAGTATTGCAAATGACACCTCCCCAGTTAAATCTTGTAGCTTTTCCTTGGCCTCTTTCCAGAGGTTTTCAGTTTCCACCTCAATACATTTGTTTTTAATATTTTATAGTTCTTCCGACTGCTCACGCATGCTCATCCCTCATACAGCTGTGTTGACATGCTCTTTCCTTTGAAACATCAGTAAGTTAATTAGAGTGATGGAAACACTGTTCAGCCTGGTCTCCGTATGACACACTTAGGTTTCAGAGTCATGTGGAAATTATCTTAGCTTTTATAATCTGAACATTGTGATTTATTTCAGGATTTCCCCATTGGCTGATGTATATGTGGGTGGCAATACAGCTCAGACTAACTTCTTGGGAAGAAGATTTTTAGGAGCACAGAGTCTATTCATGCCCTTGTATTAAAGGGACCTTAAGAGGCAGGAAAAAGTCCTCTTCCTACATGGCTATGCCACTGCATCTTTCATGTAGTCCAACTCACACTGAAGCCTTCATTCATCACTATTTAGTAATCATAATAACAATAATTATCTAATTGGTAAGAGTATCATCTTCTCTTTAAAGATTTACATAGCTTTTAAGATCCTATGTGGGCTGTATTTAAAAACTAGTCATGAAATATGTAAATTCACAGGACATTTGCTTCAGGATGTCTTGAAATGAATTGCAAAGTTGTAAAATGCCATCCTCAAACAAATGTGTGGAAACAATAAAAGCCAGCCTTCATTGAAATAGTGCTTGACTTTCTTCTGTTAGTGTATCCTATTTCTGTGGTCCAACTCCCCACTGGAAGACAGGGTCACAGTGAATATATGTCTGGCACAGGAGAGCACAGCCACTTCATCAGTGGCAGCTTGTTAACAAAATTTAATTTTCACAGTGAAGGGGGAAAGTGTCTCTCATCATCTTATATCAGATACACTTAGGCAGTCCCTTCCTGCAAACAAAGGCCACCATGCTCAAGTCGTATTTTCAACTTGATTTCCAACCTGTTTTGAACCCATGACAGATATCAACCAAATCTTTAAGATGGGTAGAATCTCATGTCAACAAATGTCATGAACACAGACAGCTGAACAGAAGAAGACCTTATAAATAATACCACCAAAAATAGACATCAGTACGAACTCAATCTTCATGAAAATAAAATATTCTTTATAGGAGAGAGGTATTATTAATGTCCTAACTGTCAGAAACATTTTGTCTGGAGAAGCACACGGCAGAAATATGTGGAAAACCAGGTTTTTTTGTATTACAGCATGTGAAATGTCTTTCCGTTCCTTCCTTTTCAGCAACTGGTCATAACAAATGTAACCAGATCACCTCTTCTGGAGAATATACCCTTTAAGAGAAAAAGATGTTGAAGTAGAGACATGATGTTATTTAAGAGGGACACCAAAAAAAAAAGGTCCTGAACTCTAGATTGTGACTGAGACAATCTCCAGACTGAGACAGTTCCTAAAACAGTACAGTTCTCCTAAAACAAGGCAGATTACTGTATATCATCTGCCTTAGGTGCCATTTCCTTTTCTCTTCCCCAGTCAGCATTGCATCTGCAACCAACTTGGGAAGATGCTTGTGTTTCTGTTCTGAGAAACTAATAATTCGCTGGTATCCAAAAAGCATGTGGTAGTGTTTGTACAATGTTATGACATTGTTGCGAGCCAGTATTTGGCTACAGTTATCTGAACCCTTACAGTGAGATTCAACCTGGCCAACCATAGGCCTTAAAATACAGGCTCTAGTCTGAACTAATCAGCTCTGCTGATTCTATCTGAACCCTTACAGTGAGATTCAACCTGGCCAACCATAGGCCTTAAAATACAGGCTCTAGTCTGAACTAATCAGCTCTGCTGGTTCTATCATCAACACAAAGCACCAGACTTTTCAAAAGGTGATTCAATTTTATCATCTTAAGAAAGGATGAATCACATTATCTCAGAAGATCCCATCTCTATTCACCGAATGGGTGAAACTTAGCAGACTGGCTTAGCTGGGCACTTAACTCTTTTGTTGATTATGAAATGTGCAGTGTGTCTAATGAAAAAAACCATATTTTTGTATTTTTCCCAGCAGTCCTACAAGCAGAAGTAATTTTGCATTAAGTGTCCCAGTTCCCAGAAAGCTGAATGAGAGATGGAGCTTTCTCTGGAGATAACCTCTGCTTGTGACCCTGCAAAATAGTCTGAATTTCCCAGTCTAAACTTCCCAAAAGGGTATGGAGAAGGTGCAGAAATAGAGTTACTCTGTTTTTACAATACAAAAAGTAGAAACCAATGCCTCTCCTTTGATAAGTATGGAAGCCATTCTAATTTTTTGTCATTTCTAATAGAATAAGGTTTTCCCAAACACAAATATTTTCCCCCAAAAATAATAAGGTCTCAAGAGATAACAAAAGAATATGCTTCTCCTTGTTTACTTTGCCATGTAAGCTCCAGAATGAGTGCATGAATTTCAGTGGTTTCCTGTACAATAAAATACTTTGTGTGTCCATATCCCCTTAAGATTTAGGACCCTATTTCAAATTGTTAAATTGCTCAGGAAGGTGATATCACATACGGAGACTTTAATTCTTTCTATAATGAAGAAAGGGAACTAGTGTATTTAATTTTGGAATCATATTTTAGTGAGAGCAACAAGGTTTCTATTGACCCAGTAGATTCTTGTCATATCTAATTTACTGATCCAGAGTTTTGTAAAAGCAAACATATATAAATGTATAAGCTTCATCTATAATTGGGAAGCATAGATAAAAATAATTTGACATTGAAATTTACACTTAAGAAGTAGTGCACTTCATTGCAATCAATTTTTAATTATGTTGTTGAGATCAATAGCTACAAATAAGATATAAAAACTGTATTATTGATGTGGCACATGTCAGTATAAAATGCGCAATTTTCTATAGCATTTCAGTGGAGGAAAATTGTATTATACTATTTCCAACATTATACATATCGGTCTGTAGAGAATGCTTATTAAAATCAATGTACAGTAAACTATACTCAGGGATATTTTACAAAATAGAGAAAGGTCAGAGAATTTATAAAGGCTTAAAAAAGACAAAATCACCTTGGCGTGTAAGTATTGTTCTAAAGACCAGTTTGGTAAGGGGACCATTCAACTCATAATACCAGGAAATGAATGTACGGCCTCTGATTTGTTGGCCAGAGTACCAACCTAGATTAAGATACTGGTGATTCAGGCTCTACTTAAGGATAAAGGCTTTGCCTGAAAGCAGTGACTCAGATCAGATGGAGGATGATAAACTGCCTCTTTTGAATACCAAGATGTATTGGTGAAACGGTACAGCAGTATTCTCAGCTACCTCAGACTGCAACCCTGTTATCACTCTTCGTCTAAGATGCAGGTCTTGAAAAATGCCCAGAAATACAATGGTAAAATTCAAGTTATAGGAGAGTGCTGACTCATCTCAGGACCTCTCACTGTCCTGTAAGAACCCACATGAAATTCGAATCAAGGTCAGAACATCTCCTGCCTATATCTCTCTTTAATCTAAATTTTAGGCCAGCTACCACATCATATTGCCTTCCTGATTCAAACTGTTATTGCAGTCACTGATGTTTTTTTCTTCACAAGATAGATCCAGAAAGATATGGAACTGGTAGGGTCAAATGCAGGACAAGATGTCTAAGACAAAACCTTTTTTCTTCTTCTTTACTTTTTTTTCCCTGAGGAACAGTAAAAAAATGGAAAGAGAAATGGTTCAACTTTGGAAAAGAGACTGGTGGAACTTTTTAAGTAAGATGACAGTGGAAGAGGTCCTGGGAAATTTGGAATTATTATTGATAGCAGAACAGTACAGTTTTTGAAAGGTGAGATATAGGAGGAATAGTTATATATATGGAAGAAACCCGGACTCAGATAAAATAATGAAGAATCATTTCTGTGAGGCAAATCATGTAAAGAAGATAAACTTTCACTTGTATCTATTTTCCAATTAAAATACTCTTTAGGATTAAAATCTTTTGGAAAAGCAGTTATTTTCATCTCTGTTATTTCTTTCTTCTCTTCCCTCTTCTTTCCCACCTCTAAGACATATTCCAGAGTACATAACAAATATAATGCTGAACAATTAATGAATAGCTTTAGCATTCACTGAATCAACAAATTTAGTAGTAAATATGTAGACTGCTTCTCTCTGGCAGTTCACCATGTCATAACCATAATTGTGTTGACTTAACCGATATTGTACTTGATGACATTGTAAATACAATTTTGTTTCTTTTTCTAATAGACTGCTTTCTAAAGACATTGGAAAGAATGATACTACAAAAATAAAGCAATTGAGAAAAACAGAAATCCTGTTGAAAATGGGTCATTCTTTTGGAACTCACTCATTTCTCCAAAATATTCCTCAAGTGAAGGTAAAATAAGCACAAAATCTGTGGGTTCAAAGACAATAGTTCTTCATGGAGATGAAGATGCTTCAATTTATTAAATGATTGTCTATATGTATAGCTTCTTTCAATTCTAGTGTCTCATGGCTGATACTCAAAATCTCTCACATTTTCAATTCATTGTCAATAAACAGGTAGGACTAATTCTTTGAGCGAACAGTATGAACTCTTCTGTATTGCTATCAAAATTGAGTACGACCCACCCTGTGAACCTTGGAATTCATTTTTCTATAAAGTCAACTGTGTCCCCTTGTGAAATTCAGATATAAAATGAGGCTAACATGTTCAATTACATAATATGCTGGTAACCATACTAAAAACCATATCTTAAGTCAACATAGGAAGTAGTTTGGCCACAATTTAGGCTTAGAGAAAAATCTGAAGGAGATGGCATACAATACAGGGTTCTGTTATTAAAATTGCTACAAACATTTTTAGAAATGTCACTGTGTTGACCAATTTAGACAAACTGGATAAATATTTGTTAGACATTACAGAGCCATCATTATCATAGCAGTGGTAAATAGCCTCATTTTAATGCACTTGAAAATGTTGCCTTGTACATTGATTGAGGAACTAACAAGAACATTTGAAACAAAGCACAGATCAACATCACAGCGATTTTCATTAAAAGTGAGATGATTTGTTTAGATGTGCCACTGTGAATGTTAAAAAGCAGCTCAGAACAATTGAACATAAACTTTACTATCATTGCGCACTAGCTTTACCTGCTAAAGTGTTAGCATTTTTAAATGCTCAGCCTACACACAGCATGAGAATGGAATGCTCAACTAAGTCCTATTTCTCCCATCCTGCCTGTTTTCAAGGCTCATTTATAGTCTCCTTCTTCCAGGATACAATCTCTCTACAGTTTTCAGTCCATCTCTCCTTTTTAAATTCTTTATTGTTTTCTACTGCATCTTTTCTCCAAAGATTTTGAATCCTATGTTCTCTTTCCAAAATCCTTTGCTTCTAACCCTTTTGTGTGCTCTCTTTTCTTTAGTTTTTGCCCCTCAGACATTTCTTGGTGATCCACAGTGTTTATTCTCAGCATAAGAATGCCAAATCTAGAACCACTAGGACCTAGACACTGTCCTGCATGACATCCTTGTCTCTGAATTGAAGACACATGAGTTTGATGTATGGACCACATTGTGGATAAAGAATTGGCTGGGTGGTTGCACTCAAAGTTGCAGTCAACAGCTCAATGTCCAAGTGGACACCAGTGACAAGTGGTGATCTTCATGTTAGGTATTGGGACCAGCACTGTTTAACATATTTGTTTGCAACATGGACAGTAAGATTGAGTGCACTTTCAGAAAGGTTGCCAACACCTCCAAACTGTAGAGTGCAGTCAACACACTAGAGGGAAGGGATGCCATCCAGACGGACCTTTACAGGTCAGCACATGTGAACCACATGAAGTTCAACAAAGCCAAGTGCAAGGTCCTGCAGATGAGTTGGGGTATCCCAAACACAACAATAGGCTGGGAGGAGACTAGATTGAGAGAAGTCCTGAGGAGAATGGTTTGGGGGTGTTTGTTTGTGAAAAGTTCAACAGGAGCTGGCAATCGCAGAAACATAGAATCACTTAGATTGGAAGAGATCTTTGAGATCATCGAGTCCAACCACAGCCTAATCCTGCCTAGTCCACCTCTAGACCAAGTCCTCAAGCACAACATCTACATGCGTTTTAAATACCTCCAGGGACGATGACTCCACGACTTCCCTGGGCAGCCTGTTCCAGTACTTGACAACCCTTTCAGTAAAGAAATTATTCCTGATATCTAACTCTAACCTCCCCTGGTGCAATTTGAAACCATTACCTTGTCCTATTGCTTGTTGCCTGAGAGAAGAGCCTGACCCCCACCTCTCTACACCCTCTTTGCAGGCAGTTGCAGAGAGCAGTAAGGTCTCCCCTCAGCCTCCCTTTCTTAAAACTAAGAAGCCCCAGTTCCCTCAGCCGTGCCTCATAGGACTTGTGCTCCAAAGCCTTCACCAGCTTTGCTGCCCTTCTCTGGCCACACTTCAGCATTTCAATGTCCTTCTTGTAGTGAGGGGCCCAAAAATGGACACAGAACTCGAGGTGCGGCTTCACCAGAGCTGAGTATATTGGAACAATCACTTCCCTACTTCTGCTAGTCACACTATTCCTGATAAAGGCCAGGATGCTGTTGGCCTTCTTGGCCACCTGGACACACTGCCAGCTCATGTCCAGCTAGCTGCCTGCTGACAGCCCCAGGTCCTTTTCCTCTAGG
Organism: Porphyrio hochstetteri; assembly: GCA_020800305.1. NCBI lineage: Eukaryota > Metazoa > Chordata > Aves > Gruiformes > Rallidae > Porphyrio > Porphyrio hochstetteri. The sequence continues at coordinate 151,710,344 of CM036905.1, read as the reverse complement.
GAGCTCTCCAGCCACTCTGCCCCAATCCTGTATCATAGACTGGGGTTATTGTGACCAAAGTGCAGGATCTGGCACTTGGCCTTGTTAACCCCATAAAGTTGGCCTCTGCCCATAGATCCAGTCTGTCCAGATCCCTCTGCAGAGCCTTCCTTCCTTCCAGCAGATCCACACTCTCACACAATTTGGTGTCATCAGCAAACTTACTGAGGATGCACTTGATCCCCTTGTCCATATCATTAATAAAGATGTTAAACAGGACTGGCCCCAGGACTGAGCCCTGCAGAACACCACTTGTGATCTGCCGCCAGATGGATTTAACTCTGTTTACCACACCTCTTTGGGCCCGTCTGTCCAGTCAGTTTTTAACCTAGTTTGCAGCCCAGAAAGCAAACCATATCCCTAGCTGCATCAAAAGAGGCATGACCAACAGGTCAAGGAAGGTGATTTTTCCCCTCTGTACTGATGAGACCCCACCTGGAGTGCTGCATTCAGTTCTGGGGCCCCCAGCGTAAGAGGAACATAAGTGTATTAGAGCAAGTCCAGAGGAGGACCATGAAGATTATCAGAGGGTTGGAGCAGCTCTCCTATAAAGTCAGGCTTATTGAGAGTTTGGGTTGCTCAATCTGGAGAAGAAAAGGCTCCAGGAAGATCTTATAGTGGCCTTTCAGTACCTCAAAGGGGCCTACAGGAAAGCTGGTGCTGTGTTTTGGATTTAGGATGAGAACGATATTGATAACACACTGATGTTTTTAGTTGTTGCCAAGCAGTCAAAGACTACTTTATACATTGTTTTCTCTTTTGAGATAAGTGGATTTGCAGTTTTCAGGATTTGCTTAGTGTTTTGAGAGGTTTTCTCTCCCTTTGTAAATTTAAGAGGTGCTAGTTAAGAGGTGACCTTACTGTCAGTATTCAAATGCATAAGCATTAAGTGCCATAGAAAAGCCTATGAATAAAAATACTTTGTTTCATTTTAAGTTCTAGAGGGTTCCTTGTATTTAAAAGTTTATAAAAATGTTACTATTGAGCTTAGCTGTGAAGCCAAAATGTTGATTTTCTATAAAGACAATTTTTCAGCTCATTTCTCTTTTCTTAAAGCAAGATATTTTTAAAAGTTCATTTGCTGCAGCCAAGATTAAAGGCTATTTTAGAATTCTTACTTTTTGGGGATACCAAAAAGCTTCCAAGATAAGACAGGTGCTGGATAGGAAGCACGTTGTATAAGTAAGTCTACATAAAAGCTCAGTTCTTGCTGAATCTTTTCCATTCCTCACAGCCAACATCTTTTGTCATAGTCGGGCAAACTTATGTACCATTCCAGATGACTTGAAATTTCATTTTTCAGTGCTTGTATTTACCCAAAAGCTTCTACCAGATCTGCCTACTAATGAAAGCACGTAGCTATGACTATGTTTATATCACACCAGCTGAGTGATATGATTGCAATTTCTAGTAACCATAGAATAGCACATATATTTTTTCACTAAATCATTATTCACAACATTTAACAGAAAGAATTTTCTTCATTAAATGGAAACACCCTCGTATGTGAAACTACTTCTAACCTTTTTCAGAAAGAATGTTTTCTGTCGGAGTCAAAGGAAAGAATTATTCTTTCTCTTTGGTTATGTTAGGAAACATTGGACTAATAATGTAAAACAACATACAAATGCAAGAAATAAAATCGAAGGTGCTTGCAGTAGAGTCACATTCCAGGAAAATATGTATTTCACTGTGATAGAGGAAAGCTAGCAAACAGAGTGGAATGTTTGGTTCAACTATATGCCACACAGTCTTTTAAAAAGTTATGTGTTTAAAAAAGCATTTTTTTTAATCTCACTGACTTATTTTCCTTTGCCAGTTTGTCATGATTAGCTATAATGCATTTGCAGATTGCCACTGAATGGCAGAAATCTGCTGACCCTTGGGGTAAACAGAACAGCCATTACTCTAAGATGTAATGATCCAAACCATAACTGGTTTATTCCATGATTTCTACTAAAGCAGGCTCTGTGTATTTCGCTCCTTCTCAACACACTAAAATCACACCTGTTTAATTATGCTGTTATTGAATTTGATGTCGTTTCACTGGTTAAAACTCTTTTCCACTTAATATGGAGTCCGCATGAGATGTTCAGAGCCCTTGCAAGCCAGACTGACAATTGTTGTTCTGGACCTGATCAAAGGATGGCCAGGCAGAGAAGCTGCATCAATTTCACTGAAATAGCTTTCAAACAATGTAAGTCCAATGTTATCACATTTATGAGCAGGGAAAATATAGATATAGATGTATGTTGCTCTTCTCTTTCTTTCATTCTGTCTTATATGACTATGCTACAGGCTGCTGGAAAAGCAGGCATGCAGATGCACAGGGGTCAGTTCACTGCTCGGGCCCTATTTCACAATTTTTAAAGTCTTCCTGTTTGTTCTTTCCCAAAACAAAGGGACATTGTCTCCTCCTTGCACTTCATTCTGATCTTTTCTTCACTGGAGTAAAACAAGAGTAATTCCAATAAGCAAATGGATTTCAATTAAAAGCACGTATCACTTCAAATCTTTGTGACTTCATCAAGCTGTGCCTGCCCCTTCATGACAGAACTTAAAAGCAAAGGCTCAATTCAACTAATTCTACTTCCTGATGACCAGAAACTCGTTCAAGTCTCGAGAGCAAGAATAGGGCTATTTTGATGGCATGGCCATTAATGGTTTCTGGTACTGGAGTACTGTACTTCTCTTGGTTGTACACCACACGGTCAAGTTAGACTTTAATATTTTTTGGGGCAACATGGACACAGCCTTTTTCATGACTGTAAGAAAATCTGGGCTGTAGGATCTCTGCCATGATGTCAACAGGCAGAGATTCATGCAAATGCAGAGCAAGTATAAGTTCATTCTGCTACACTGGATGAACTTCAGTGGTAATGCAAACTGAGAGTAGACATTCTGTTCAGCAGAAAAGGACTCATGGTCAAAAGCTTTACACCTGGGGATTTCTACTCTATATTCATCTCATGTAGTGAAGGACTGAGCACGAAGTTCAATTTTAAATACTAGGGACCAAACACTGTTTTTATTTACACCAGTGTAAATGTGAGAACTTTGGTGGTCTCAGACACGTAACTTAAGAATCAGTGCTTCAATCAAGGGGATCAGCACTTACCCAAACGGAACAACTTTTCCCAACATTTCAGCAGCAACTGCTTAGAAATCTGTGGAGTTATACCAGTCTAAAGCCCACAGAAGGAAAAGCATAATCAGCCCCTTATTGCTCACAGTAATTTTCAAATGCATTCCTAAACTTTGTGTAGGGTCTCTCAATGCCAGTATAGCTTGTCAACAACATTCTGGGACATATGTGACAACAAATGTTTAAACAGGTCTTTCCATACAACAGAGGCATTAAAAAAGTATGTCCTTGCAAAAACTCTCTCCTGTATTTTAAATCCAAGAATCTTAATCCTTCTTTCAAAGCAGGGTAAATCAGAACAACTCAGCTGATGTCAATGAGGTTACACTGGGGGAAATCTTGTGCACTCTATCAAACAAATCAAATTCCAAGGGTCTATGATCTTTCCATGTATTCCATACTATAATTTGATATGTCTGTGTTGGAAAGAAACTGAAAATCCTTATAAATCCCAAGACGGGGTGCATTCTCAGTTTCAAAATGTGGTTTCAAAAAATATTTAAACATTTTCTTTGGAAAGCAATTAAACTATTCAATGGAATATTTATGACTCAATTAAACATTTAAAATATTGAAAAAGCTTTCTAATTATATCTTTGGTTTAAACACTAAATATGGCTATGTCAGAAAATACCTGCAGCCTCTATAGATTCCTGACAGGATTTGTTTTTCACTTTTGGTGAAAAAGCTATTCTTTGTAAAATATTCCCACACATGCCTAAGTTTATTTCTCAAAGCAATGCCACAAAGGATATGACCTCTTTACTCCTAGTAACCTTTCATGGTGCTGAATTGACTTGGACATTGGTGCCAGTCAACACAGCTTGATTTGCTATGGTAAGAATAAGATTATATCTAACAGACTATGTCATTTCCAGGTTCAATAGGCACAGATTTAAAACTAGTCCTCTCTTTGACCCTCTGGATTCTCTTGAACTATTGCACCTTCTTTGACAATGTTTGTGAATGAATGAATTCATGACGACTCAAGGTTATTTTAATGATAATGGCAACGCGCTCACAAAGGAAAAAGGAAAAGGCTAGTAGTACTGGCACTAGTGCTTCTTTACCACAGCCGACTTCCTTTTTGACAGACTGACTGTGGAGTGAATTCCTGTTTATGGTCAAAGGCTGAAAGCTGTTGTGTGTCTGCAGCAGCGCCGCTGCTACTGATCTGTGAACATGACATGCCTGATAATATTGCATTGCCATGGCAACAACAAACACGGGGCAAAATTCTATTAGCTGGAGTGACTCACTGAGTCAAACAGATAATGTGATGGGCCTGGCCAACTGCCCAACAAAGGCTTATGTGAAAGTTGTGATGAATTAACTTTGCCTTGTTATGTCTGTTTTTTGTATAAATTCTCTTCTCGCTACTTATTAAGTCCTCGTATTTCTGGTGGTTGCTCAATACATATATATATATCGCTGGGAAATACTTTGGCAGCAATTAGCCAGTCTCATGCCTAATATAGGGCTTATGCTGCTTTGTTTAAGAGGCACTTTTTTCTTTGCCTTTTCTTTTCTTCCTTTTTCTTAATTTCCCTGCAGGTGATTTATATAGAAAGACAAGTGCATTGTTTCTGCAAAAAAAGACCCCAGTCCCCTCCAAAATATTTGACAGTGTCTGAGAGGTGGGTGTGGCTTGGCACAGCGCTGCGTTTGCTTATAAATTCATGCGAGTTTCTCTTTTAAATAGATGTTCCACAGAGCTGCTCTCTAATCAGTAGGAGTATAAAAAACCTATACCAGGCATCATCTGGACCTCATTTCCAGTATTTCAGATCACTGTCACTTCATTAACTGTAATGGAAATGAAGCGGTCCGATTATGTTCAGCATAGAAGTCAAAAGTTCTATCTCTGACTCCCAATCCTTTCAAAGGACCGATTAATAACCGACAGTAATCCAGGTAACTGCCCATGGACCTTCACCATCACTTCTACTGTGTAAATATCCAATACAGCTGCTGGCCACCAAAAAAGGAAGCTTTATCCAGAAAATAGGTGCCTGGCCTTGCCTCCCCATAGCATCCCTGGCACAACCCCTTGTGCAGAGAAATTCACATATGAACGGGGAAAAGGTTACGCAGACCCCAAGTTCACAGAAGTGAAGATCGATATACAAGGTCAAAAGACAGCAGGGGGCACTAAGTACTTGCAGCCCTTCACCCCTAGAAAGGAATTTCTCAATAAGGAACTCCAAAATACAGTCTTGCAGCACCAGGTCTGAGCAATATGAACTTGCAATTGTGGTACATATGGATTAAAAATGCCCATTAAAGCTAAGAATGCATTACTTCTCATGTTCATGGGACATGTCTTCCTCTTTTGTGAGAAAAATACAAACCTGCAGAAAAGAACAAAGGAGAAGAACAGCAACCATTTTTAAGTCATCAACCTGAGATTACTGATTTAATGATCTCCCATCATTCACTTCCATGTTCATACACCCACATCGACCCACATCCACACTCAGACTGGGAGACTGAGGACATGGATATGGACTATCATATTTCTGTATTTCTGCCCAAATTTCTCATGCCTTTTTTTTTTTCCCCTGTTCTGTGTCATAGAGATCTCCTATTACATCATACTTCTAGGATTTTCCCGAGGCATAGTAATTAAGGATTCTATACATCCCATGCAGAGAGATTCCCAAGGTCATATTGAGAGCTGTGAGAATGCCAGACATGGCCACAATTAAACCTACCATGAACTTTATGGAAAGAGGTCCAGTCTGCCATCATATCTGCTTCTGCTTCTCTCCGCTTCCTAAGAAGAGGAGGATGCTTTTCAGGGTGCAAAAAGAAAAAGGTGACAGGACCTTGAAAAACAGCATTGCCTTATTGACAAAATGGTGAGATCTATATATCTATGATTACTTTCAGTATGAAGATGGGATGACATTTACTGGTTTTAGACTACAGAAGGGCCTTAATTGTACATGTGACACACTTATCTGAAGATTTCATCTTCAATTGTCATTGTCTCCTGAACATTTTGTGAATTTTAAGGCAAAGCCCAAAGAGATTAACCTACATAATTTTTTCACCATTCTTACCAGAGTCTCCTTGCACCTAGGCCATAAATTTTGTTTGACCTAGAACCTACCTTCAAGAAAAAATACCCAGCCTTGATTTAAAAAAAATTTAATGTGACAGAGAATGCATGACTTCCCCAAGCAAGCTGTTTAATTACTTTCCTCTAGAAATAAGCACTTCCCAGGACTATAAAGTTCCTTCTAAAACTGTGCCACTCCCCAAGCAGTGTAATTTAAAATAGCCATTTTATCTGACCTGTTGAATAATTTGCTTGAAAGTGTCCTTCCTGCCTTACGGCTCAGAGTCTGAGTAATATATCACAGCTATTTCACAAACATAGATTACATTAAATTATAACTTATTTTTCCTATTAAAAACAACTATATAACTTCGACTTCACTCCAAGCTGTTAGATAATGATCTTATCTAGGTCACAAATGTGCTGAAATAAAGTAGCCAGAGAAGAGTTTGTTTGAACTTCTCCTTCTTCCTCTAGGCTGAGAGATAAATGTGTGAAAAGGAAAGTTCCAGCAATTCTAATAGGGAGTCTCTCCCTTCCATCCCCACCTGCAGGCTCACCAGGGAATTTACAAGTGATCCTAAAAATGTATCTTCTTGGGTTAAAAGCACCCCAGCAGTGGAGGGTTAATAATTGAGACCTTGATCGTTCTATTCAGAGACCTACAAATGCATCAGGCAATGTTCTGAAATGTGGTGGGGCTTTTTTAAAATATAATTAATATACTTTTCACATATCTTAAATATTGGTTTAGTTAGTCCCTTATTTTTCCTAGTCCCCGAATCACAGAAGCTACTGCTCCATTGCAACAAGAGGCTAAGGGCTCAGTGCTTTTGGCAGATCCCATTAATTAACTGTGGGGACTGTTTTTAATCCAGAATTCTCTGCCTGCCTCTGCTGCCATCCTGGTCCTGCTCTTGAGAAAGCACTGGCGACATTTAATTAAGTTGATACAGTGAAGACAGCTTCCATTGCTCTCTCAGGAAGATACAGCTCCCAGACAGTAGTTTGGTTACCTGGATGGAAAACCTATTTTGTTACCTTTGTTAGATAAGCTGTTAAATATAGTTAAAGATTTTTTTTCTCTAAGAAACTATAATCCTTGTAAAAAATAAAAAAGCTTTTAAAAAAATCTGCTCTATTTCCATTTAAAAAATAACCATCTAATGGAAACAAAAAAACATATGGCCATAGTATCAGACTGTTTTCTAATTAGTAAACGGTTGTCAAGGTATAAGGGCATAAGATGGAATGCGTGTAGGTAGCCTACATTAACCAGAAGTAACCAGACACACTGATGTCACAGAATCACCACCACACCTTTGTTTCATTGATGAGTAAGCAAATGTCAAAACCCCACATTTATACAGTGAAGTTTGGAAAGGGTTTCTCCTTTCCAAAACCAGACTAGGAATAGCCTGGGCTTGGGTTTTTTGACGTGTAACTATTAGTTATGCAAACTTGCCAAGTGTGAATCGGCTTCAGCCTTGAGGTCTTTTAATTCTCTTTGGGGAATGACTTTAGGAGAGATGATAAAAAATCTTATGTCACTCATCTACAGTAAAGTTTGTATTTTGCAGGGGCAAAATATCTGGAAGGAATGGCACAGGAATCTTTTGGTCTTTGGACAGTTATCCTTTTCTGTGACCTATACATGGTGTGGGAGAGAGACAGTTGAAAACGTATCCCTTTTTCCTTACATAATTGGAGATACTGTTTTGCTGAAGGGCACCTAGGTAATAACCAAGACGTGTTGCAAAGTTAAATTGAAAAAAATCTGCAAGATGCACAACTTAGCAGAATGGAAGGGGGGAAGAGCACCTTCCTTACAGATCCTTCTTCAAGTATGCCACTCGATCAGTGACACTACAGAGAGGAGCAGTAGGTGCCACTCTTGCTGTTGGTGGTGTCACTACAGTGTCCAGTGTCACTTGGGGATGCTCCAGCAAATTAATGGTTCCTGGAACACAGCTGCAGGGATCTAGTGACAGTTTGGAACCTGGTTCCAGTATTGGAGAGCATCATCTCACTCTCACTCATTATTGGCTGCAGATGAGCCATCCTGCCTGGCTCCTTCTTTGGACCATGACTGGTAAATGCAAAGCTGAATGCCTGCTGGCTCCATGCTTGAGATTTCATTTGGCCATGTGCAGCCACCCATCCAGGGGCTCAGGAGGCCAGAAGATCCACTCTGAATAGCAGCAGCCTCAAATTGTTTAAATAATTCAACTGAGCTAAGTTACCTCAACTCTAATTTCTTTCATCTTTCTTCTTGGAGTCTAACCCAGATAGAATATGACTCGTGAAACGGCATGAAAAAAGTTGTTCTTAAGTTGTCCGATCAGGAAAAAAGTGTCAGGAAACTAGTTTTCTTTTTCACAAAGTTTGCAGTCTTGCCTGAGTAGGAAAGTTTCTGAATGCCTGAGACTTACTTGAACACAATGTGAATGCTAAACTATGTGCAGTTTGCCCATCAGTAGGTGAGAAGGATCTAAAAGAGAATAATTCAAAGCATAATTAAGAAACAAAAAGTTTCTGTTAATCAGTTCGCCTCCCCTTCACCCCAGGTTACATTTTCCCTAGCGGTTAATTAATCCCTGCCAAAGTTACTAATCTTGATGAACTTTGGGTAGAAGGGATGCATAAGGTTACTGGTTAATTTTTTTCATGTATACTGTCTGAATATGCTCAGACAAGTTCATTCCTTCTGATCCTTTTCTGCTTCTTGTTTGGATGCACAAACATCCCTGGAAATTAATTATGCTGGAAGATAGCAAAACATTGGGCTGAAGTGCATTGGTTTGGTATGTTTTATAGGATGTCAACAAATCAGATTTACATGCGGCAAAACATGCCTAGAGCAATGTTTTAATATACTCCTTTTTTCTGAATTTCACAAATCGTATGTTTTCCATTTTTTAATTAATAAATTATCAGGAATGCTCATGAAAGTCAGAGAGTAATAGTATTGCCTAAAACTAGACACGGTGTTGATTAGACATAGCTCCTATTTCTCATGCAAGTCTGTCAGTGTACCTGATACTGAAGGCAGCCTGGCCCCGTTAACCCAACTGGGAGTTGTGCTGGGGCAGATACACGGCTGAGCTCAACTGCAACACATTATGCAATCCTTCAGCATATTTTAAACAACTGGTATGGGGCAGAAACTGTCCTTTCTTAGCTGGTTCAATCCCTTTTCCTTAGGTTCCGGCTTTGTGCCTGGGACTCCTATGTGACACAAGAGCAAGATCAACAAAGCAGCTGCCTAAAAAGCAATCAAACTTGTATAATTTAAGCTATGTTCCAACCCAGTTCTCAAAGATAAGCTGTTATCACACTAAACCCTGGTGCCAGCCCAATTTCAGAAAATTTCCATCTTCTCTATTTTTAGCTTAAATATAGTTAGAAAGATGAAGTTATTTTAAATTAAATACATTTGAAATATATAAATAGAGCAAAGAAGGCACTGCACCCAGAATAGCTTTACCATAGTTGCAAAGTTACATTTTCATTTTAATGAAAAAATAACATTAAATAGACAGTAACATTTGCCTGTTGGGAGATGAGAACAATATAACCACAACATCGTATTATTTTGTTGTAGTAAAAGGAGATTGCCTCCTTGGCTGTCTACGGTGGTTTCTATTCTGACATCTTCAAGAAATAGGAGATGCCATTGTAGAAGACTGTGAGATGTTTTCAGATGCAGGAGTCAAGCAAGTCAAGTCACTGTCATCTGTCCAGTGCTGTATTTCTCCTTGACACAAAAGATCAGGAAGAGGACTCAGTATCATACCTAGAGAAGGAATAAGGTAGCAGTGCAATTGTTCATGTTCCCAGGAAATTGTTCTACAAAGGTTACAGAAATTCATCCTGTGTGGTATTCAGCTCTCTAATCCAATGTAGTAAAGCCATCTTTAAGTTAAAAAGTGACAAAAAAGACAGACATTTATACACCTAATTTTTTTAATGTTGTTAAAGGAACCTGTTTTTTAGAAAAAAATTGAATAATTCCTTTTAGAATATAATCTATTTAAGATGACCCTAAACCAAAGCATCCAAACAACTAGTGATACTCTGGATGCTTTGCCTATAAGAACACACTAGGTATCAAACCTGTGATAGATAGGACTGATTGCATTGAAACTTCTTGTATCCTTAACATGACTCATGCATTTCATGTTTTCTTACACAGATTCAGGATTTATTTTTCTTGCTTTGATTAAAAAATGTGATGGAAAAATTTTGTGACATGATCTGCAATGCCTGATTGGTGCTCTTCAGGAACCCTAATAGTCTACAAGATTCTGCATTTGTTCCTGTTTTTTCTCAAGACATATCTTATTATAGAGCTACTTTTAAATTCCTGAGAGACTTTTACCAGCCACTTGAATGTGACTGAGAACATATAGGTACCTAGTAGTCTACAGGAGACCCAAATCTAAATTTGTAGTTGATCTTGGGATGATGTAATGGAATAGGTTTGAAGGGCAGGAGAGCTCTGGTTTCTGCCTGTATTAACAGAAGACTCAGCTGTGGTAGATGACAGGAGGATCACTGTATGGAATATAGGCACCAAATCAGATGCATATTTCACGAATTAGGAACATGCAAGATATGCAAGCATTTTGCATAAAAGGGCTCTGAAAATCTGGACCTACAGGAGGCTTTTGCCTGACAAGCACAATGTAATTTTTATAACAGTAAAAGTATTAATTATGTATCTGACTACATTGAGAAAAAACATAAATTTTAATATAGTGTACAAAGGTTGTTGATTTATCTTAAAAATAAACAAAATGGAAATTTTGATCAAGATGTTGAATACATTAAGTCAAGATGTCTCTTGTAACAGCTGATGATATTTTATGTACCCACTCATAAAAATGTTACAGATATCGAAAAAATAAATATATTAAATACAAATAGAATTTAGTATGGAATGTAATTTTAAATATTTGATGATATAATTAAGGATTGTTAATGTTCTTTATTTTCAGATTAAAAATTCATAGGGATTTTCATCCTTTTCATCTTTATTAGACAATGTGTTACTCATAATTATTTGTTTCATATATTATAAACATTTCATGAATAACAACTCTTTAAAATAATAATAATAAAGCCCTTTCCTTTAATTGTAATGACTGCAGTGTTTGGAGATATTATATTGTATGCGGTTCCACTGCACATTCTGCCATTATTTCTCTTGTATTTCCTTTACTTGAGAAGCACAGATATACACTTTCCATTTCTAAAACGCTAAATTGCACTGAATTGTCTTAAAATGAAAAAGAAACAAAGACATTTCTTAGAGTTTATATTTGAATACATATCCATTTTTCCTTGGGATCATTTGACTTCTTTGGTATTGATATTTTGGAAAAGTTCTCCCAGGGCACTTAGAAAAAATTAATATTAGAAAACAATCTTCCACGGAATTAACATAGTTACTGAGAGAACCCTTGCTGCCCAGGTGAGCCTTTTCTGTTGAAGTCTTGCAGAGTTCTGTGTACAGTATCAATGGCATTTGCATCCTGGAATCTGTAAGAAGGTGGCTGGGAGCAATTTAGTCAGGCTGAAAAGAAAGCATGTCAGATATAAGGCAGTGTTCTGCCAAGCCCAGACCATCCCTAGTATTGGGCACAAATGTCAGTGACAAAGTAATGTAAACCAGGGGCTGGGGGCAGGAGGTGACTTGCCTGTGCTTTCCCTTCCAACTCAAGTGCAGCTGAGGGCTTTCAGATGCCGAGTAAGGTGTCTTATGTCCCTAATTTTTCTGTGGGGTTTTTTCAATAAATTCTATATTTTATTTATTTATATTATATAAAATAAATTGATTCTGGTATGATAGAAGGCTACAGCATACCTATTTCCTAAATTGAACCCTGCCACTTTTTTCAGGCAAGAGCTGATGTGTATAAAAATGCTTTCTGCCCTTCATCAAACTTTTCTACTCTTTCTCCTCCTTTCCCCACATTGCTCAGCAGGAGTATCACCCTCTCCTGTTTCATATTTGGCATCTGTCAAAAGTTTAATCTCTTGATTTATATTTAAGATTGCTTGGGAGCCCTGAAAGCAGTCCAACATTGTTATCTCTGGTAGCACTGGTGAATGCTTCAGCAAAACTGATGGAAAAGCCCTACAGCATCATGAAATGTAACTGTTAGATATAAGCTTTCACAGCTTTTCACAGAAGAGGGGGCATTTTCCTGCTTGGGTGTTCCTAGAAGAATCTGGACTCAAGACATTCATACCGCCAGAAATGGGAGGAGGTTGAATGAATCTTTCTTTCATTCCCATATTATTAGCATATAGAAAAGAGAGGCAAAAAATGCTGTGGACTTCCTTCCAGAGACATCCTAACGAGGTACCGATGAATGGAAAATTTGGAAGAAGTTTTCAAGGCAAGATCTAGTTAGGGTAAATATCTCTAAGGAAAGCAAAGCAAGAAAAGAGAGCTAAAGAAAGGGCAGAAAACAAAACAAAACATCATATAGTTGTTTTCTATTTATATTTCCATTTTTGGACTGTGTATTCATGAAAGAAAGGTGAGGATAGGAAATTGAAAAAGTTAGAATTACATAAGAATGAAGAAAAGAGGGAGGAGGACTAGAACATCATTTTGTTGTTCAGAATAGCAGAAAAAATCCAAAATAAAATTTGCTGTAACATTTTCAAGTAAAACTGCAATACCTTTTTTGAACTTTTTTTCCCTTCTCAATAGATTTTCAGCAATTGTAAAGAATGGGTATTTGTATTTGCATAAAAAGATAAAACATACAGTCTTTTAGCTTTCCCATGTTAGAGTAGAAAGGCCACAGCCTTAACCATAAAAACATTCCTTCTAAATCGTTCCATCTTCTCAGTTTGCCAAAAGCGAGCTCAAGCACTGTACACTCAGAACTTGGTTGACTGGCACAGCACGTATCCTGTATTCCTTGCTGACTCTGTGCAAGTCATTTTGCTTAGGGATCATCTTCCCTAGCTTAGAATTTTAAGTATAAAGTAGGCATCTGGGCTTCTTTCATGGCCACAAATAAAAGCCTCCATCCTGAAATCAGTGCCTAAAATCATAGACACTGGTTAGAGTTGGAAGGGACCTTAAAGATCATCAAGTTCCAACCCCCCTGCCACAGGCAGGGCCACCTCTCACTATAATGCTGGATTAATTATTTCCTCCATTAGAGAGAACCTAGGGTCATTTCCCAAAGCTTAAATATCTATCTTTCAGTCAGCTAAAGTTAGGCAAGATGACTCCCACTCATAATTTCTCTGTGTCTCAGTTTCCTTCTCGGTTCAAAAAGAGATAGCGTTTTCCTGCTTCCCTGGGATGCTATATGCCTAAGTTAATTAAAGTTTGTAAAGCAGGTTGCATTTGTTGGATAAAGGCGTTATATAAATGCAAAGTATGACAGACAGACTGATTGATTGAGTTAGATAAGACAGATATTGCTTGGCATGCCAAAGTAGAATGGATGCCAGATGATATTATCTGAAAAATTCAGAATACAGAAGTCAATGAGGTCTAGTCTGAGTTGAGCCACATAAGGCGCTCCCATCAAAGGGATAGAAGGTTTAGTTATACCGTCATCCAAACTCAGAGGGATTCAAAAGCTTGCCCATTTTTGAATCACACTTAATTTGCTGGAGTTACAGAGGGAAACATTATGAAAAATTGGTGAGTTTTACTGCTTGTGCATCCCTGAACTCATCGTTATTCACAGTGTTAGAAAATGTACAGTATTTCTTATTCTGTGGACAGAGTATATCATTGTTCTTTTGATGTTTTATCATATTGGGTGTATGAAGGGAATGGTGATTTCAACTATCAAATGTAAATTTCAATTATGGTACTGATGGTGCCTATAGGATAATTAAATATGCATTGTATAATGTCATGTATAATTCACAATAGTGTATATAAAATGACTGATGCAGTAAAAGGTCAGCAAACACAGAAACATCACATGATAACAGAAAAGAATATCAAAAAGATCAAAAAGACATGCAGTGGGAAAAAATATCCAGAAAAACTAAGCGATATAGGAAGATGTAATTAAAAGGAAAGGCCTACAGATTTTGTAGCATGTATGTACGTCACTAGAGATAATGATACTCGACTAGCCTTAGCCAACAGTCTGATCATTTCTACAGGGTGAAGGGACAAAACAGAAACAGACAGCATTTGCATTGCACCTTTTTACTGTGTCATGGTAAAACTGAAATTATATCTGCATACACCACCACAAGACTGTGAGGATTCTCCCCAGTAAACTCAATAACAAATTGCAATTGGATCTGAGCATTGGACAGTCATCTAACATGCAATACAGCTAGAGACCAATGCAGTCATAAGCATGGAGTGATTCTTCATACATACACTAGGCACAAAGGAAAACTAATAAATTATGCACCTGAATTAAGGAAGCCTAGAATAATGTTTAATTGAAGCTATTAATTCATTTTCCAGTACTTTTATCCTTTTTCTTGGTCTTGAGTTTTTTGACAACTAATTTGGATTTCTGTTTATATATTTACATATGCTTACACAAGCTATGAGGACAAAACTTACCATAATTATGCCACAGCTACATCCACAAAAGCACTGCTGTACCTGTATTTTACAACCTAAAGGTAGCACAGAAGCCTTTCTGTAGCTACCATCACACAGTGGATTGCATCCTCCACCAACATCCAAGATAGGTTCACAATTCATCCCCTTCACTCAGCTCTGGGCCTGATTGGGAAATACAGTAAGCTATTGTTTCTCATCTTTTATTGGTGGAGAGACTTTCTGGAAGCGGAGGAAGGTGAATGACAAACACTGAATAGCCTGTGGCAAGCAATGAATGACGCACTGCTGGTCCATCTGCTTATGAGCGTGGTGGAAGAATCTTGAGATTGGTAAAGTTTTTCCTGAATTAACTTTCTGTTGCCTGGATACTAATCTAAAATGTCTAGTATGAAACAGTAAATAAAACAGAATCATTTCATGCATTTGTAAATGTATTTGTAAGTTATTTTTAATTATTATTGCTTGTTCTGCTCTGTTGCAGATCCCTTGCTATTTCCTGTGTATTAAACAATGACAACAACATAGTACTGTTATATTAAAGAGATGAAAACAGATTTTTTTCATTAAGGCTCAAAAGCTAAAGGTTAGATCAGGCTCCAACAGTGAGAACCTGAATGCATTGTAATGAAGGATAAAACATCCTCTAGCATCCACATGATAAAGTATACCCTGACTGCACAGGGAGACCTGTAGAGGAACACATTTACAATAAGCACAGGGACAGGTACAATAAACTGTTCAGCTTCCTCCAAAGATGTTATCAATACCTCCTTAGCCAGTCAATTCCAGTCAGGAAGCTAAACGTGGGAGACTTGTGTGTATTCCAGATGACTTCAGATGGGTTGATAGTAGACAACACTGCTCTTTACAATTTGAACGTTCATTATGACTATTACCAGTCAATGGTAATAATAATCTGGCAGGGAAAAGTATACACAGCTTCCACTCCACTCTGTGAAAAATAACTCCTGTCTACTCACAAATTCTTTAAAAACAAGAAAATGTGCAGGCAGGCAAGCAAGCACTTAATCAGCTCCAGAAACAATGTCCAGAAGTTCATTCCAGCTTTCTGCAAGCATACAAAATCCTCTGCAAGAAGACAATATTGCTCTATCCTTTACGTTTTGAACATAAAGAACACCAGCTCTTTATAAATCTGTATGGCTCACCACCCAAGTGAAATATGTATATTTAGTAGTAGCTGCACTGCACCAGTTTGGTCAGGAGATTTTACTAAGCTCTTGAGATCAAACTGAAGGACCTTATGCAGAGGATTATTACAACTGTAGAGATTTGACTGCATCTACCATGATTTATGGCAGCTGACTATGTATCCATGTTGTTCTCTAGGCTCAAATGTTTCTTACCTGTATTAGCTCAGGAAGTTTCTTTCATTCCCTCATTTTCAGAACACATTACTATGCCAATTTTCCATGCCACTGCAGATTACATTTGCCTGAAAAGATCACCATAATCTAGCACAGATTTTATATATCAGTTGACAAATAATAGTTTTCTTAGGAAAAGCATTTGATGAAAAAAGACTTTGGGTTTTGTGTGAATTACACTTACACTCTTTAACCTCAAATAAACGCTGTCTGCTCTGCAGGATTTTCCAAGGCCTTAAAAAAAAAAAAAAAAGGACTTCTGTTTATTTTGAAACCACCTAGGACAGCGGTGCTTGGTTCTAATCAGAGCTTCTGGATGTTACCACACTTTTAAAGTGATCATAACAACAGCTGTAGTCAAAAAAAAAAGCCCTAAAATCAGTTCACAGTATAACATCTTGTGAATAATATTTTAGTAGGCATCTGAGTATAAAATACTTTGCAATAATCCAGATTCTGTGTCCCTGCAACATTAAGGACTACTGTCATTTCTAGGCAGCGAAGTTTGTCATTCGTATGGTGAGCAGTGTCAATAAGATTTCTCAACCTACCCATCTCCCCTGCTTTTATGCACTGGCTTTGTAGTGTTAGTCCCTATAAGCTGTTGGTGGTGAATGAGACGTGTTCCTGTAGAGTTCCCTGCAGCAACCATCGCCAAAGAGCAGCTGAGAGACTTACAATGATTCACTGGTGCACGATAGCTCTAATTTCCTCTTTCTGATTTCAGTCTCTCAATATTTTCATTTTCTGATATTTCAGTGCCAAGACGGCTTTGTTCCTTTTTTTCCTAAGGAAACAGTAATTGTTGTTTAATTAAGATATTGAGAACAGGACAGAATTTATTCAGTATATGTTTCCTTAGGCCACATTATGTGTATTTATACGTACATATGTGTGCACTTATATATACATCTACATGCATATAAATATATATGTGTGTGTATGTAACTCTCTTGCTCCATATATACACATGCATAGTGAGAGCGTTGCAAATCATGGCTTCTACCACCCCCACTACCCTCCAAAAGAGACAAGCTCTGAAAACAACGCAGCTATCCGAATTTGCCTGAGGAGATTTTCTTACCTCTCTCCCATTCTCCCCTCCCCCCACATAACCCAAATGTATGCTTTCTCACACCACCTCCAGGTGCAGTACCTCAATGACAAGCTAAAACCTTGTGGGTTTTTTTTCCAAAGATTCCACCTAAAGATTTTAAAAGTCTTAACTCCATTAAGTGTAATATACTTGAGGGAAAGTATAGTTTTACCTTAGAAGTTTCATTGTGTCTCATTCTGTCGTGCTGCTTTTTCTGATTATGTTTCCCCAAAGCACAGTTTAAGGTATAGTTTAAAATCACTTGAAGTATAACGTATACTTTATACAGTACATATAATTTTACTTACTTTTTCTTAAGCCATACCTTACAAGGGGTGTTGAGAGGGCAGAACTAAATCCCAAGACATTGTACAAGTGATTATTAACTGAAAGTGCTTCAGTAGGGTATTGCTTCTTTTTAAAATAAACAGTGTTGGATCTTTTCCCCCGAGTATCAGAGCAAGTCCTTGCTTGAATCAAAAGAAGCCTGTGCTGCTCTCTGCAACATATATTAACTAAATCTTTCTAGTGCAATGGTAGCATCTACTATGAACAACCCAACCAGAATGCAGGTCTGATTTTTCTGCTCTTTAAGACAAGTAACAACTGCTTTTGCCTGTGGCCACATCGCCTTATTTCAGAAATCAGTCTGATCTTACAGCCTTCCTTTTGAAACAAAATTAGCACCTCTGTATAAAGACAGGTCTGTTTAAGGAACACACCCAGTTCATGCAGAGTCTGTGAAGAGCTGATCTCAGTTTAGTATAACCAAGGGTAGGCCAATCTTATCATACAAGGTACCATTCCTGCCTTCTCATGGAGTTGGAAGGGTAGGAGGCTGGCATCTCCATCCAAAGTGCATGAAAATATCTGCAAGGAATAGAGATACAGAGAAACTCATAAAAATCATCCCAAAAACCTCACAAGTAACTCACATAGGCATTAAGTCCTTACAAAATAAAAAATGCAGCCCCATATCATGCCACTTTCTGTATTTCACCCAATAAATTTGTGTTCCAATTCTCAATACAAACCACAGATTTTGTGCTGGTCACACCTAATTTATGAACTGTGTAAAGTAACAGTTAATTGACTCAGTAGTTAATTCCCCCTTGTATCTTCTCTGATGATATTCAAGTATTTCAGCCAAGATTTTAATTGATTTTCATAGTAGCCACTCGTTAATAGGATAATTTGTCAATACAATAATAAAACAATTGTCCCTCTAGCACGGCAAGTTCAGTTTATCAGATAACAAAGTTAAGGTTGCTTTCATTAATTGAAGGCAGCTGTAGGGTTTGAAGGATGAAAGATATAAATCCTGATGGTACTGTGGAAAACTAGGTCAGAGGGCAGGGGAAAATTAGTTAAGCATGATGGACCAACAGTGACCTGTACAGGTGTTCGGGCTCGCTTTCGGGGCACCACTTCCTCTGTTCCCATTTGGCTCCAGCAAAGCCCATAGGTCAACACGTGTGCTCTTACGCCTGGTTTGAATTAAAAGCCAGTCTAGAGCTGCTCACTCCTAAACTCCGGATAATGTTACCTCTTAAAAGTAAAACGTTTCACAATGTCTTTATGTTGTCATGTATTTCCCAAGGAGCTTTGTTTACATCAGTAAGTGTCTCTTGATTCCTAAAATTGGAGACCTTAAATAACATTCAAATAATCTACAAAGGCAGAAAAACAATATTACAAAGGGATAAGTGCTATTAATGAAACCTAGATAAAGAGATGACTGTAATGAAATAAAATATCTATTGAAAATCAACCTGATTGATACAAATGTGTTAATCTATCGTAGGCAACACTAACAGAGGAAGCATTTTTTCCTCTGCCAAACTTTTAAAGTAATCTTTCCCATCTCTTGTTCAATGTTAGATATTTTTCTCTGTAGTGTACAGCCTTCTGTCTTGATGTTATTCTATATTAACAGGAAACTTAAAAAGCACAAAAAGCTTGCTAAAAGCTATTACTTTCTATTATAATGATGTAACTTCAAACTCAAGTTTCCCTGAAGAGAGAAAAGGCTCCGGTCTGACACTATACATTCTGTGTTTTGTGAGCTTACTGTACGATACATCTGTCTGAAAACCCCAAAGATATTTTTTTGACATTGGTTGAAATCAAACATTTTCAGCTATACAAGACACAGCTCCAACAAGTAGTTCAGCCTTCTAGATGAGGAAAATAACATAGCCATTCTGTAGTGAGTAGAACAAGGGCACTGTTAACAGATCGGCTGTTTCTGCCCCATGAGAAGCGGAGGGTTTGCATACAGAAATGCTTCGGAGGGGTGCAAGGAATAAGGTGACTTGCCTTCAGGGTTTCTGGCATCGAGTTTTAAGAGATCAGTCATCACAGTTACCTTCTGAGGTGCAGTTTGGTGCTCCCTGATTGATTCAGGAAACTGTGCGAGCTGTGGTGTTTATGACTATAGGATCATATGTATGTTCACCTATGCACATCCCCTGCTGTGCAGATGAAAGCAAGCCTGAGAGAGGCTTTACCTGCAAATATAAACTCCTGATGGATGGAAGTGCCTGTGCCTCCGTTAGAAGAGTCTTGGAAGCAGCCATTTTTACAACATGATTTTTCTGGCTCATCGTGGTGTTCTTACCTGTCTCCCTCTCACAACAGGCTTTTAAAGTCCGACTTTCGTGTGTCTCATTTTGAGGCTTTGAGGTGGCAGATGACAGTGTTTGTTGGCTGTATTTTCTCCTAACAAAGCTGGAGATTTCACAGTCACCTCTGCCATCTTATTTTCTAAACATAGAAGTAATCAGAATCAAGGAAAACCTGCATTTTGACACAATTTGGCAGAATTGGTTACCTTCAAATTCTCAGAATAAGGGCACAGAAACTTGCAGGAAAAAAATTTAAAAAGAGAGGTTTGGTTACCCTGCTGAGAGTCATGGCCACTGTTTTGAGTACTCAGTTTGCTGGTGGGAGTTTCATTTTAACTTCCTCAATTACAGCATCATTCATTCTTAACCTATCACACAAAGCTGTTCGTTCCCAATACCACCAAGCAATAGTCCTTTAAAGTTTATTTGTGATATTTATCTCATCTTCACTGTCTTTATGTATAGAAAAATACACCAGGAAAATATAATGTTCTTTGCTTGTTTCTACATGTCAGTGTTCTAGATATCCACTAACTCCTCACTGCAAGGAGTGAAATATCTTGTCACGTGAGCACCAGTGATATATTTTTCTCACCATGGAGCTGAACATTCAGGGGTTAAAACAATGCTTACTATTTTCCTGTCAAGCTCTAATAACACCACCACTAAATTAAGTCTTACCTCAATTCTGTATAAAATAGAGATATAGTAAGAAAAGAAAAGAAAAAAAGGAAATCCCTTTCATATATGGCATAATTTAATGAAGATGTGCTTAGGTAACAGTACACAATGAAAATCTGATTTGCCAAACAGTCAATATAAAAATTTAGCTTATTTTTCACAGCAGTGTAATAATAATTCAGTATAATAATAAAATAAAGTGCATGTGTACATATATACATATATGTATAGAAAAGCTGTGTCAAATACTAAGTCAGACCAAACCCACAACTGCTTTAAACCGATACAAGGATTTTGTCTGTGGATCTATATAAACTTATATCAAATGAAGAGTTGAACATTGACAGTGGATATATTGATAGCAGGAAATAACTTTTTAATCTCTGTTTTACAAAGGAAAAAAAATGTTTCTGTCAGCAGAATTAAATATGTGTTTCCATGTGGCTACAAATCTGTCTAAAGAAGTAGATAGATTTGTACTGATTGAAAAAATGTTTTCTGAAGCCTTAGAAGTCAGGTTGTTCCATTGGCTTCATTTCTGAGCAAATCACATTTATTTGGGTAAAATACAAATGTTGCTTACAACTTTTATAATTAAAATCATTTGAATCTAACCTTTTTAGTATTGGGGTTTTAGAAATTGTATCAAGAACACTGATAGAGCTACTGAAACTCTTTTCTTGTCAGTCAGGAAAAAATGGAACAAAAAATTCTGAATATTTTTTGCTGGATTGTATGGTCTAAAAGTTTGTGCCTAGACTGTATGAAGAAAAAAAAAAAGTATATATTCAGAGAGACAGTACACAGAAGTGAAAGCAGCTGAACTTCTTGCAAACCACCCTCAGTTGTGAAAAGAGAGAGAACAGCGGCTACCATGTGGCACAAAACCTAAATATATATTATTTTGTTCCTTTTCGTTAAGACTGCATAGGGCATAAGTTGTTTTCAAGCATGCCTCGGACTCCTACAGCTCCAGCTGTCATGTGTAATTAAACATTTGGCCTCCACAATTACTCTACAGTGTACATATGCCAGTATTTCAAGCCTGGAATATGCATTTCAAAGAAGAATAATTCCCTGGAAATCCTAAATTGACAGGAGCAAAGACAGCCTGAAGGAAAGTAGTCAGAGAAAACTGTAAGGTCGGGATCTAATGATTAAAAAAGAAACTTCAAGAAGAACTTCAACCCTTAACTAAACCAATGGGAAAAAGAACGACAGTTGGCAAGCAGATTTCTGCATAGGGATCCTGATTAGGGAGCCTCTTGGGTTAATTTAATATTATCAGTGTTGTTCACCTTGCTGTAGTATGCCTTACCATTAATACCATTTAAACAGATTTCTTTTTTCTTAAAGCATATTTGGCATCATTTATTTTCCATGAATACTGATCATGGCAATATTAAATTTGATGATTCATATTGAATCTGAGGTTGATTTATCAGCAAAGGGAGTTGGGTTTTGGAGCTTTTTTTTTCTCTTTTTCTTTTTTTCTTCCCTACTCCACATGCTTGCATTTATTACTAATGTTGTTGCCCCAAGTAATGCTGAGTTTGCATTCCTGTTAGGAACCCCTTTTTTAGCATTTTGTATGAGGACAATTTGTAAACAAATAGCTAAAGACCTCAAGATTTCTAATGTAAGTTTAAGAACAATGGACATAGAGAAACCCATATGTTTTTAAACAGACAAAAGATAAGTAACATAGCAATTAAAAAAAAGTGAATACATTTCTTGTTTACAAAAATAGTTTTCTGTAGAGAGCTTCTAGGGTCCAAGGATCTATTTTCCACAACCTATCATCTGTTTACTAGCCCTTAAATGTAAAGGACAATCTGGTTCAAGGGCTTGAAGTATGGAGAAAAACTCTGAAAAGAATTTAGCAGTCTGCTATTAAGACAGTAAGACGTCATCCACTTAGCTTTCCAAAAGTTAGACATTTAAGTCTGAACTGGTTCACCATATGTGACCATCCAACCCTACATTTTATCTAAACAGAGAAAAATAAGCACTTCCATTGTACAATGCACTCAATGCATTCTATGCTAGATTTATTATGCTTTAATTATATTGTATTATCATACTGATAATTCATTATTTTTCAATAATAATTCAAGAACACACTACGAAAGACAAGTATGACTAGTGCAGACTTAGATATCTACATTTGAAACATCTACTTTATTCTGGGATGAATTCTTACTTATGAGGAATATTCTTTTCTTAATTCATCACTTAGTATCACTTACCGTTAGAGTAAGTGACTGGAGGGACAGGAGCACTTCCACGGGTGGAACTGTGTCAGTGACAATGGAGAGTTACCCCAAAGGTTGTTCTCAGCTGTGCTAACCTGTCAGTACTTTAGGCATCCCAGCCTTTATTGTATTTCAAACTAAGATAAGGCACTTAGCTTTAACTGATGGTAACTTACTATCTTAATAAAAAATTAAAGTTCACATCATTGTAAGGTGCCATGGCATGACAGTGTGCTACAATGCCTGTCAGTGTGAATGATGGAATGACAATAAATTCATGTGAACCCTCATGCACAAACACACATACAAGGAAATGATGTTTTAATGCAGCTTGGCATTAGGCTCTAGCCTGCAATTGTTTTATACTAAAAAACAAGAAACTTTGGCAATGAAGAAACAGACCATAATCCAACGGAATCATCAACATCAATTCATCCCCATTCAGGTTAAAGTACAAAGAAAGTCACCAAACCATGTGTCACTTGCCTCATCATTTTTGGTTTCACTCCATACATTCTGAGGCTGTTGATTGAGAAGTTGAGTGTTTCCAACACCAACTTGGTAAGTCTGAGCAATCAACTTAATTGACTTTCAAGAAAGACTTGAAATGGTAATTTCCATCTTTCCTTTAATAGATGTTTGTGTTACAAACTGTTAAGGAAAAGAGGCAGCCTGCCTACAAATTGGGGCAGTAGCTTTGTAGTACCAGTATGAGAATGGTCCTTCTGATTAAAAACACGAGACTCAGAGAGACAAGAGATCAGTGTTGCTCTTCCCACTGTGTTGCCCGCACCAATTCTGCTCAGCCAAGCCTGCTGGGGAAAGGACCTTGCTGCTGCACTGCAGCTGTTTTCTCTGCACTTCATGTAAGCAAGTTAAATCCACAGGTTGAGAGAAGTTCATAGTGTTCAGCTGTTGGAAAATGAGCTACAATGTAATTGTAACACACAGTTCAAAATCATAGAATCATAGAATGGTTAGGGTTAGAAGGAACTTAAAAATCATCAGTTTCCAACCTCCCCTGGCATGGGCAGAGACACGTTTCACTAGACCAGGCTACACAAGACCCCATCCAACCTGACCTTGAACACTGCCAGGGAGGGGGCAGCCACCACCTTCCTGGGCAACCTGTGCCAGTGTTCCAGTGAAGAATTTCTTGCTAATATCCAAACTAAATTACCCCCTTCCAATTTAAAACCATTTCCCCTCGTCCTATCACTACATGCCCTTCTAAAAAGTCCCATTCTAGCTTCCTCGTAGGTCCCCTTCAGGTACTGGAAGGCCATTATAAGGTCTCCCCTAGGCCTTCTGTTCTCCAGGCTGAACACGCCCAACTCTCTCAGCCTGTCGTCATAGGAGGGGTGCTCCAGTCCTCCAATCTTTTTCATGGCCCTCCTCTGGACCCATTCCAACAGTTCCATGTCCTTATGTTGGGGACTTCAGAACTGAACACAGCACTCCAGGTGGGGTCTCACGAGAGCAGAGTAGAGGGGCAGAATCACCTCCCTCAACCTGCTGGCCATGCTCCTTTTGATGCAGCCCAGGACACAATTGGCCTTCTGGGCTGTGAGAGCACATTGCCAGCTCATGTCGAGCTTCTCATCCACCACCACCCGCAAGCTCTTCTCTGCAGGGCTGCTGTCTATCACTTCATCTTCCAGCCTGTATTGATGATGAGGATTGCCCCAACCCAGGTGCAGGGCCTTGCACTTGCCCTTGTTAAACCTCATGAGGTTCACATGGGCCCACTTCTCCAGCTTGTCCAGGTCCCTCTGGATGACATCCTGTCCTTCTGGTGTGTCATCTGCACCACTTAGCTTGGTGTCATCTGCAAACTTGCTGAAGGTGCATTCAACCTCATCGTCGATGTCACTGATGAAGTTGTGGGGAACTGTGTCAAAGGCTTTACAGAAGTCCAGATAGATGACATTCACTGCTTTTCCTCTGTCCATTGATGTGGTCATCCCATCATAGAAAGCCACTAGGTTGGCCAGGCAGGATTTTCTCCCATGAAGCAATGTTGTCTGTCGCAAATCATATCCTCATCTTCCATGTGTCTTAGCATAGCTTCTAGGAGCTGTTCTGTGATCTTCTCAGGCACAGAGGTGAGGCTGACACATGTCGGTACTTCCCCAGGTCATCCTTTTAACCCTTTTTAAAAATGGGCTCAATGTTGCCCTTCTTCCAGTCAGCAGGGACTTCCCTTGGTCACCAAGAATTTTCATATGTGATGGAGAGTGGCTTTGCAACTGCATCAGCCAATTCCTTGAGGACTCTGGGATGCATCACATCAAGTCCCATGATGATCACTCCTTCTTATAAATCCCTGCCTGACTTTCCATTACCTCACCTTAGGACAGGAGAATTCTCCTGTTTCAAAGCAATATTTGTTGATTTAAGTTCTCTAGACGTCTCAGAGGGCAGGGGCTTCAAATTCAAAGCCGCAAACATTCACTTAATGACTACACTTTGCACTTTAAGGATACAGTATTAATACAGGAAAATTTACCTCAGACCCCACCCTCTTTCTCCAGTTTTTCTTTTGTTTTCCAAAGCTATCTGACCTTGTCCTTTCACTCTGCGAAGCCAGCTGTTGGAAGGAGGAAAGATGCTTGGAGGAAGAAGCAGGAGAGAAAGAGCAGGAAGGGAGAAATTATGGCAGGGTTTAGGAAACTGCCAGCATGACTGAAAGGAACGGATCATTATAATTTTAAGTAGTGTGTATCCTGTAATGGAAAAAACCTCATACTGGCTCAAGGCTGTAGTTCAGAAATTGAAATTTTACCTCTACTCAAGTGAAATGAAAAAGAAAGGCATTGACTTTGGAGAAGACAGTATATCTACTTAAGAGGTTTCTTTAGTAGTTAGAAATGTGCAATTATAAAAAATGAAGTCAAGGCCTGAAGTTTCACCCCATAGTCAGACTTCAGTAAATTTTAATGGAATGGGATGATCTAGAGTATTGTCTTACCCATTCCTATTTCCTACTATGCTTTCTTTCACTACATTTTGGTTTTAGGCTTATTGTATATGTCACCAGCCAATGTTCATATTCTCCAGTCGCCAGTCTAGACAAGCTCTGGAATAGTATCCTGCTATTGTGATCACTATCCAAAAAATCAGAAAGTGTTTAATTTTAAGGCACCATTTTTAGTATCTTAGTAGATGCTCTACAGTAATCCTTTAAACATGTTGTCCCCAAGGTGATCAAATGATCTCATTCTGCCCCATCCCTCTTTTTCAGAGCTAATTATAAGTCTGAAAGTAGTTTAGCATGCTGGAAAAAATTACATCATGAAAAATGGGTTGTAGTTAAGTGGAATTTGTCTTTTGATCTTTGGTCCCTTCCTCTTCTTATTGAAAAGTGAAAAACATTTTTCGTTATGAAAAAATTGCAAATCTTGCACCCCTGGGGATTGTCTGCCCACTCATTTCTGAGATCAGTTGAAGTCTTAAAATTTGGAAGCACTTTTTTTTTTTTAAAAAAAAACCAAAACGTTATGTGTACTTATAAAGTGAGGAATGGCTGTCCATGCAGAAGTAGAAGAGAAATGTGGGGCTCATAGTGAGTTGCAAACTAAAAGCAAATTGATAACACAATCAATATTTTGTTACCAAAAATATTCTAATTTTGTGGGGGATAAGCAGAGTTGTCACATATAAAATACAAAACACAATTCTGTCCAGCGTACCCTGGTGAGGCTGAGGTTCTGTGTCTGCTTTTGAACATCATACTTTAAGAAAGATAAATGGGAGAGGCCCAGAGAGAGCATGAAAAATGAGATAGGTTTAGAAGACATGACCTGTGAGTAAAGGTTGAAAGAATTAATTTACTCTAGGAAAAAAAAAAATATGCTGAGGCAGGACATTACTACCATCCTCTATAATGTAGAAGATGGTTATAAAGATGGTACCCATTTCTTCCTCATTACCAGTAGTGGAAAGAGTAGAGAGAAAAAAGGCTTAATTTGTAAAAAATCAGTCTAGATAGTAGGACAAAGCTTATTCTTGTAAGAAAATCCCAGAGAAGGCTGCCCATGAAGTTTCAGTAATCCCTCCCATTAGGGGATTTTAAGACAAGACAGACAAATACAAGTTAGGAACATCCAAAGAAAACTTCATCCTGCTTTAAGGTGAGCCGGATAGCCTCTTGAGCTTCTGTCCTCTCTAAATTTCCGTGATTCAACATTTTCTTCAATCTTACTTAATCGTAAAATGGGAGGACTGCTACTTGTAGACAAGGATCCCTCCCATTAGTCACACCTACACCTCTAGGGTCCTTCTATATAGTGTACAGGGTGGTTTACAATACTGTTAGATGTATTGTAATTTCAAAAGAAGTGGCACATTTTGAACCTTGATCGTTGCAAAGGCATATTCCTTTAATAAATCAAATGTTATTGATGCAGTGTTGTCTTCCTGGTCTAGACAGGACTGAATCAATGGTTCTGAAGGATGTGAACCTCCCTAACTTTTATATATCTCCCTGAACTCCATTGCTGTTGATGGTGGAGTAAAGTGTGATCTCACCTTGCTGAAATGACCTGAAGTCAAGGGTAATGCTGGACAACTGCTCTGTATTGCAGATGAGAAATTTCAGATGCTTGAATACAGTTGTCTACAGTGCTATTATAGCTAGCAAAAGTCTACTTGATTCATCCAAAAGAGTTTCCAGAGTGACTTGACTGACCAAGCACATGTGTCTACTTAAAGGAGAGCTTGCTAACTCCCCATATTGTTGTGAACAGATTGATTTAGATTTCAATAGATTGTAAAAGTACCTTAGACAATCAGATCCTGCACCCATATCTTCTGTGGAAATCTTATGGACTTGTTTGCATCAATTTATATGAAGTTAGACAAGACAAATCCTGCCTACAATGTTTACAATACAAGCAAGGCTTTTGTAGTGAAATGATTAGGAAGCTGGCAAAGATTATTTTTGGGGGGGGGAAATAACAATGGAACAAAAAGTATATTCAGAAGGCTAAAGAAGTAGAGAAGCTGGAGAAAGAAAAATGAAGGAAGAAAAGAAAAAGGTAAGAAACATCGTTGTATTAAGAGGAAACATTTTTCTCACTGCCTTTTACCAAGAGTAATAATAATGCACTTAGCAAACACATATAGACGATAACTTAAATGTAGTCAAGAATAAAATATTTTACACTAACTTCAAAATTAATGGAAATTTCCCACTTATATCAGCAAGCCTCCTAAAATGTAAAGCAAGATGTTTGAAGCTCTACCTTTTTTCAAACTCAATCTAGCTGATATAAATGGAACTAATCTCTCTCTATCAAATGAATTTGATGCCCGAGTCTTAAGGGGGATAGTGTGGTTTTCAAGATATAACTGTGAATAGGGATGCTATAGAATATTTGTCAATAGGGAAACACATTTTTCTTAGTATCACTCTCACGTGCATCCAATCTTCTGGAGCATCATGAGGTACTCTGTGCTATGTTTTCCAGTTCACTTCAAAGTGGACAAGTTTGGAATTTTCTTTCTTTGCTTTCTGGCACTACTTTACCTATTTACCCTTTGCCATCATCAGCCTCTTTCTTATCAGAAGGAGGCTCTAATGAATTCCCATGTATAAAGGTCCCATTTTAAAGCTTAAAAATGTGGTACTTACTTCTGCAATGAAAATACATTATTTGTATAAGAAGCTGTAAGACTAAATGTTTGCACTTAACCTAATAATTATGTTCAGCAGAAACTTGTCAGTCTTTCACAACAGTAGGACAAATAATGCAAGAATAGCAAGCCAAACAATGATTTTGAAATCACAGCATAAGTTATGAGTTAAAATATGTCATTACAATCTCTGCATACTGAGGTATCACTGAAAATTAATCATTTTGTATGTTAAAAAGAACGGGTTGTAGCAGTGATTAGATGGGAATAAAAATAAGAATAGTCATTAATTTGGCAGGCATGGAATATATATCAAATGATAGCTATGAGTACAATATAAAAATTGCAGTCAATGGTCAGATCAGAGGTGAGCTTATGAATTATGTTAGGTCATCAGAATTTCCCAGATGCCCATTTCAGCTTTCTTCAGCACTGACCAGGAAAATAAATCACAGAATCACAGAATTGTAGGGGTTGGAAGGGACCTCGAGAGATCATCGGGTCCAACCCCCCTGCCAAAGCAGCTCCCTAGCACATATTGCACAGATAGGTGTCCAGACGGGTCTTGAATATCTCCAGAGAAGGAGACTCCACCACCCCCCTGGGCAGCCTGTCCCAGGGCTCTGTCACCCTCACTGTGTAAAAGTTCTTCCGCATGTTGGTGCAGAACTTCCTGTGCTCCAGTTTACAGCCATTGCCCCTTGTCCTATCTCCACAAATGACTGAAAAGGTGCTGGCCATTTCCACCTGCATCCCATACTTAAGATATTTATAAACATTAATTAGGTCCCCCCTCAGCCTTCTTTTCTCCAGGCTGAACAGTCCCAGCTCACTCAGCCTTTCCTCATACGGGAGCTGTTCCAGGCCCTTAATCATCTTCGTAGCCCTTCTCTGGACTCTCTCAAGGAGATCCCTGTCCTTTTTATACAAGGGAGCCCAGAACTGGACACAATACTCTAGGTGGGGCCTGACCAGGGCAGAGTAGAGAGGGAGGATCACCTCCTTAGACCTGCTGGCCACACTCTTCCTGATGCATCCCAGGATCCCATTGGCCCTCTTAGCCACCAGGGCACACTGCTGGCTCATAGCCAACCTGTCATCAACCAGGACCCCCACGTCCTTCTCCACAGAGCTCTTCTCCAGCAGATCATCCCCCAGCCTGTACTGATACAGACGGTTATTCCTCCCCAGGTGCAAGACTTTACATTTGCTTTTATTAAACCTCATCTGGTTTCTCCCTGCCCAGCTTTCCAGCCTGTCCAGGTCTCGCTGGATGGCAGCGCAGTGCTCCTGCGTGTCAGCCACCCCTCCCAGCTTTGTATCATCAGCGTACTTGTTGAGGGTGGATGCTATTCCCTCATCAAGGTCGTTGATGAAGATATTAAACAGGACTGGACCCAACACCGAGCCCTGGGGAACACCGCTAGTCACAGGCCTCCATTCAGATTTTGTTCCACTGATCACGACCCTCTGAGCCTAGTCCGACAGCCAGTTCTCAACCCACCTCACTGTCCACTCATCTATCCCATGATCTCTTAGCTTTTCTATCAGGATATCATGGGAGACAGTATCGAAAGCCTTGCTGAAGTCAAGGTAGATGACATCCACTGCTCTCCCTCCATCCACCCAGCCAGTGATGAGATCATAGAAGGCTATGAGATTGGTCGAGCATGATCTCCCCTTGGTGAATCCATGCTGACTACTCCTCATGACCTTCTTCTCTTCCAGGTGCTTGGTAATGGCATCCAGAACAAGCTGTTCCATAACTTTTCCAGGGACAGAAGTGAGGCTGACTGGCCTGTAATTGTTAGGGTCCTCCTTCTTGCCCTTTTTGAAGACCTGAGTGATATTGGCTATCCTCCCAATCCTCAGGTACTTCTCCTGTTCTCCAAGAGCTGTCGAAGATGATAGCAAGCAAAATCTTTTGATTAAGAATAAATAAATAAAAAACTCCAAACATATTAATTTGCCTTCCGTGTTCTATCTTCCACCTCTCTGAAGGGACTGACAGCGAGTAGCATGGTGTAAACAGAGCAACATTACTAATAGTTCCTGCAATGTAACATTTTCCATTAGGAACTAACCCAGAGCTGCCAAAATTGTTTTACATGCTGTAACAGCTGTCGTATGACCAAGTAATAATAATGGCTTTCAGCCAGTCAACTCACCGGTGTTGGATTTGAACTGTTTCTGTGCAGATTAAAGTCTTAGTCATCTTCTCATATGTTCTGTCAGTTAGGCTGTACTCATCTGCTGGGCAGCTGTTTCGTCACCTAGTAAACAGTTCCCACCCATCATGAGCTGCTACCACGCACACACCTCCTGTTCAGTTTGAAGCAGAAGGTGTTTACAGATCAACCCCAGTTTTTATAGAGGGCTGTGATCTCCGGTTCTAGAAGATCTTAATAAAAATCCCACTGGAAGAGATTTTCTTCCACGAAAGAGGTTTTCTATCAAAGCAGCAAAAAAACAAGTTCAGCCTACCGGTAAATCTATTCAATATCATTTAGTTTGTGATTAAGTGAACATCTGGCTTTGAATGAAGAACTGCACAGTAACTTTTGTAGCAAAGGCTGAAAAAATGTTTGCAACAAAACCCACATTCCTCTAACAGTTTCTCTTTCTAAAGAAAACACAAAAGTCAGCAAAATCTAAAACTTGTCTTGCTATTAGTTGGTTTTATTATTTGGAGGGAGATTGATATAATCTATATCCAATTGTATATTACTGCAGCTGATGTCAGACTGCCCTTATTCCTGTCTGCTCCAGCACTGCTGTTAGTTGGTGTTCATTACATCTTGCAATGATTTGAAAATAAAATATACATAGAAATGTAGTAGCTTCATTTATTCATCTATAAAGAACTTCTGTATGACTACTTATTTTGTGACTTTAATTACAGAAGAGAGATCTAAAGCCCAAGATGTGCACCTGTAGCTACATATTAGACATTCAAATTAATAAATAATAAGATTTGACAGGGTCACAGCAAAGGTGGCTCAGCTGCAGTCATGTTTAGGCTGCAGATTTTCCAAGTGACTTAGAGCCAGTGACTGGCAGTTCTAGCTTGAGCAGCAATATTTTCAACATCTGAACAGAGTAGAATCTATGTACCATCTTTACTCCAATTAAAGTGTTTATTCCTTGCTTATGACACCTTAAATTCACAATTCGTGTGTGTCATTGCATATCTCAAACGTAGAAGCAAGATTACTGAAAACACACCATACATAGGACACCTTAAAGACATGGTATGGTTTTCTTCGCCACTTTGTTGTGTCAGTTCAGTAAACTAAACTGAAACTTAATTTTTTTATTTATTTCTTCTTTCCAACTGCACAGCAGCCAAGATCACAAAAATATCACATCAAAATAAATACTTGTCTACAGAGGCGACAGTCTCAGGAAGAGTTTGTGATGAAAATAGCACGGAAGTGCAATTATACTTTTGCTGTTGTGGAGGGTGGTCTCCACAGGTCAGGGTTGAGGTCCTTAGCTGCGTGCAGGAAGTTATTCACTCTTAGGTAGTCATCTCATCTTAACTTGGAA
This sequence comes from Porphyrio hochstetteri, assembly GCA_020800305.1. Lineage (NCBI taxonomy): Eukaryota > Metazoa > Chordata > Aves > Gruiformes > Rallidae > Porphyrio > Porphyrio hochstetteri. The sequence continues at coordinate 151,678,285 of CM036905.1, read as the reverse complement.
ATGTCAGAAAGTTTAGTCATCTGGGACAAAAATATTTTATTTTATTTTCAGTTGTTTTTCATCCTTCAAGAGAAATAAAGGAAGATGGGTGGAAGAGAGACCTAGAACTGCACATTTCCTAATGTCTTTATCCCACCTACACATAAACATCCCCACACAGAAATGTCAAATTACACTTGGAAACACACCTGAACACAGAGGGCTATATTCAAGCACTGATGGTGGCTGTGGCTGTCAAGCCAGTCAAACCTCTTCCATAAATAAATCACTCAGGACGCTGAGAAAGGGAACTTCCCAAAGATTTTTCTCTTTGGCCACCCCACAGCCCGCTGGTTGCCTTTACTTTGTCTGCTTCCTTCTGGAGAGGCTAATGTGTCAGAAAGCAACAGCAAAAAGCAATGAGCATGGTGTAGGGAAAGGATCATGGCTGTGAGCCAGATAAGCTTGTAGGAGTCTGAGGACCTCAGTGTGACCCCCTGTACTGACCTGGGCCATCTACAAATACTCTTGCAAGCCACACCTGCACCATGCAATTGCAGGAAGGAGAGGGTTGGCAGCCACAAATGTTTCATACTCAGAGTTGTATAGCCAAGTCAAAACCAGTACTGTCTGACAGGGAGAGTTCATTACCTTGGGAAATGCAAGTACTGCCTTACTGCAGGCCGCCCTTGTAGGACTGCACTCAACTGAGCACAGAGTTGAGCAGCATGGGTGCATTATGTTGAAGGCACAGTGTCTACAGCATTGAGAAGGTACTCTCATGATGTCCACTCCTTGTGTATTTCAGGATAAATGGTGCCTACTGCTGTGTTTGCCCTTTGTTCTGAGTTCCTTTAGAGAACTGGTATATGGTGATAACCCATGGATAAGGAGTTGGTGTCAGGGCAGAGTCAAATTGCCTCTGCCATGAGAAGGACCTAGGAAGAGGAAAAAGAGTGAGGTGCAGAGAAGGGGGAAGAGGATGACTGGTGAGCCCTGGAAATTTGGGTCTGCAGCTCCTGCTGCCTTCCTCCAGAGCAAGAGTAGACATATTCTCCTACCATCTGGTGATGGCAATGGGACTCTCACCATAATAATATCAAGCAATTTGAGTAAACCATGACCATGACTGAAGTCAAATTTATCCAGATCCAGGATCCAGAAAAGGGGAAGCACAAACCCTTTTCCTCTGTTCCTAAAATGAGGTGGAAATATATATTTCCACTTTGTTTTAGCATTATCTGCATGATTGTCTGAGGATGTTTTCCCTAATCGCTATCTGGGAATGATTGCACGGCAAAAATTACTATTTACATATAAAATTACCACAGACTTTTATGAGCTGCAGGTAAAAATAAAAAAACATGTGAGGCCATTAAGCTTGCTTATTGATAAATATACACCTATCAATACACTACTCTGAGTAAACCAGTGAATAGCATTTGCGGTTCTAAAGACAACAGCCAGCATATTTACTAAGGAGAGAAAGCAATGATGAAGTGAAAAAAGATAGAGCACACACTTTGATACATAGCCATTCTATGTTGGTTTAAAAGTTTAAAGCAATTTATTCAACTTATTAAAGTAAGAGTTTATGAAATACTCTTGGACTCTGTTTGTGCATTTATCGAATTCAAAACTTCACATATAAAAATGACTAGAACTTGATTTCTGGTCTCATATAAAAAAAAAGGTGATTTATATTTGAGGAAACAATAAGTCTCAAGACCCAAAACTATCTCTTACTGAGGTATTTTTTTCTCCCTGGGGGAAGAGAAAAGCTATTGGAGCACACATAAAATTTAGGTGCTTTAAGAATTTCTCCAGGACTTCTGTTAGATTTGCTATCAGAAGAGGCAATAAAATGGGAATTTATGTTTTTTCCTTAACAAATCTTATGCTTTCTGATCTGGTGTTTTGTCATTGCAATTAGGGCTGTTCCTTGAAATAGCAAACTGAAAAGTGATGCCACAGTGTTTATTTTAGGTAGTAACGTTTTAAAAAAAATGAGGAAACTTTGGAAAATAAAGTTCATATATGTTATTCACTATTTTTTTTTTTTTTTTACCCTGACAGATTGCCTCTTTGCAGAGTAAGGGTCTGGTCTGATCATGACTTACAAGAAGAAATACTAATTTAAGTTTATTTCCTCAGTAAAGTTTGCAGCCATGTAGGAAATTAATTTATGTTTGCAATAAGATTACAGGATGTACCTACCAGTCGTAGGTGAGAACATCTTCTTGATATCTCCCCAAAGAATCAACAACAAAGAAGTAGAACAATTAGGACATATAATAATTTCTACTGTCTGTACTGGATGACTTCTACCCTATCACAGAATCACAGAATTGTAGGGGTTGGAAGGGACCTCGAGAGATCATCAGGTCCAACCCCCCTGCCAAAGCAGGCTCCCTAGCTCATATTGCTCAGATAGGCGTCCAGGCGGGTCTTGAATATCTCCAGTGAAGGAGACTCCACCACCTCCCTGGGCAGCCTATTCCAGTGCTCAGTCACCCTCACTGTGAAAAAGTTCTTCCGCATGTTGGTGCGGAACTTCCTATGCTCCAACTTGCAGCCATTGCCCCTTGTCCTATCCCCACAGACCACTGAAAAGGGGCTGGCTGATTCCCCCTGCATCCCCTGCTTCAGATAATTATAAACTTTGATTAGGTCCCCCCTTAGTCTTCTCTTCTCAAGGCTGAACAGTCCCTGCTTACTCAGCCTTTCCTCATAGGGGAGATGCTCTAGGCCCTTAATCATCTTCGTAGCCCTTCTTTGGACTCTTTCCAGGAGATCCCTGTCCTTTTTATACCAAGGAGCCCAGAACTGGACACAATACTCCAGGTGGGGCCTGACCAGGGCAGAGTAGAGAGGGAGGATCACCTCCTTTGTCCTGCTGGCTACACTCCTCCTGATGCATCCCAGGATCCCATTGGCTCTCTTGGCCACCGAGGCACACTGCTGGCTCATGGCCAACCTGTCATCTACCAGGACCCCCAGGTCCTTCTCCACTGAGCTCTTCTCCAGCAGGTCATCCCCCAGCCTGTACTGATACAAACAGTTGTTCCTTCCCAGGTGCAAGACTTTACACTTGCTTTTGTTGAACTTCATCTGGTTTCTCACTGCCCAGCTTTCCAGCCTGTCCAGGTCTCTCTGGATGGCAGCGCAGTGCTCCTGCGTGTCAGCCACTCCTCCCAGCTTTGTATCATCAGCGTACTTGTTGAGGGTGGATGTTATTCCCTCATCAAGATCGTCAATGAAGATATTAAACAGGACTGGACCCAACACTGAGCCCTGGGGAACACCGCTGGTAACAGGCCTCCAGTCAGATTCTACTCCACGAATCACAACCCTCTGGGTTCGGTCCGACAGCCAATTCTCAACCCACCTCACTGTCCACTCATCTATCCCATGCTTTCTCAGCTTTGCTATCAGGATGTCATGGGAGACAGTATCAAAGGCCTTGCTGAAGTCAAGGTAGATGACATCCACTGCTCTCCCTCCATCTACCCAGCCTGTCATGAGATCGTAGAAGGCTATGAGGTTGGTCGAGCACGATTTCCCCTTAGTGAATCCATGCTGACTACTCCTCATGACCTTCTTCTCTTCCAATTGCTTGGAGATGGCATCCAGAACAAGCTGTTCCATTACCTTTCCAGGGGCAGAGGTGAGGCTGACTGGCCTATAGTTACTAGGTTCCTCCTTCTTGCCCTTTTTAAAGACTGGAGTGACATTGGCTATCCTCCAGTCTTCAGGCACTTCTCCTGTCCTCCAAGACCTGTCGAAGATGATAGAGAGCGGCTCAGCAATCACCTCCGCCAGCTCCCTCAGCACACGTGGATGTAACCCATCTGGGCCCATGGATTTGTGTGCATTAATCCCTTTGAGCCGCTCCTGGACCTCCCCTACTTGAACCAGAGGGAAATTCTTCATTTCCCAATCAGTCCTACTCTCATCCAGTGTCTGTGGGTCCCGGGGGGACTTTGAAGTGAAGACCGAAGCAAAGGCGCCATTCAATATCTCCACTTTCTCAGCATCCCCCGTAACCAGGACACCCTCCTTATTCAGCAAGGGACCTACATTATCCTATGTTAATGTTGCACACACAGTTTGCATAGGGTTTATCACATCCTCTATCTGCACCTTTTTCAGAGTCTCCAGTGATATTATGGATACTTATATGACTTAACTGAATTCACTCAATTACTGAGCTCCTATTTATGACAGCCTGTAAATCAGAGTTGGATACAGGAAGCACAACAGGGTACTCGGGGAAAATGTGGCAAACCTTGGAGCACGGACTGCTGGCCTCAGCCATAGCACCAGTAAAAAGGAGCATCTCTTGGTTGCCCTTCACTTTAAACAGGGAAAATATTCTAGTTACTGGATTACTTCTGCTTTAATCCAGTGACTGTCTATATAATGTTAGTCTATATAATGTATTAACACTTATAAGACAAGACTCAGAATTTGAGAGAACAAGGTCCCAGCTGTGTATGGTCACTATTATGCTAGAAAAACAAGTTTCTTCTTCTTTTGCTTGTTCTCTGGCCCTATGAAATATTACAATTAGGGTAATGCAGACACATTGATTGTAAATCTTCTGTGTCTTGGTTAGTTGGGCTTTCTCCCAGGGAGTGACAGCTAGGTCTGCACAAGAGTTTAGTCTTCTCCTGCATCCTACTAGAAGTCTCATGTAGAGCTGTTCATCTCTAATGCCTATAAAACATGAATCCAAATTTTGATTTATTGTTGTCTAGGTACAGGACACCAACAGTCACATACGAACTCTTGCACTACACATCATTCAAGATAAACATAATAAGTAGTCAGGAGTCATGCTCCAAGCAGAAACTCATCCCATCATTCTTTTTTTTCAAGTGGGTATCAAGGAGAAAATGTCCAGTGATATTTTTTTTCTCATATATGATAAATTTAATTCTAGATAGTAGTTTCTGCCATCCTGCTCCAGAGCTGAGGATCTTCAAGCTCAGAGAGTTTGGAACAACATTCACTCCCCATCATGCTACACTCATATTTCTTTTCAAACCCATGAAACTCAGATAAGCAACTTGGAAATTGTCTTCAGCAGTTTTTAGAAATTCCTATTTCATTCCCAGATTTCCCCCCTCCTCCCCTCTTTTATAGCATCATCAAGGAAATGTCTGTGATTTACTATGGAGACAATGAATAAGGAGAAGAGTCTTGTGGCTGGTTGACCTCAGCTAGCTACCAAGTGCCCACCAAGTCACTATATACCCCCTCCTTCTTCAACAAGACAGGGGGAGAAAATACTACAAAAAGCACATGACTCAAGATAAAGGACAGGGAGGTCACTTATCAATTACAATCACAGGCAAAACAGGCTCAATGAGGGGAAATTTATTTCATTTAAAAGAAAACATTTAAATTAAACATAACAGGATGGTGAGAAATAAGAAGAAATCAAAAAATCCCAGCAGTACAGACCGATGGGACATGGGGGATTCATTCAATTCATAATGCTTCACCTCTATTGTTCCTTCCTCCTCACACTCCTCCCCTGCTCCACTATGGGGTCCCTCGAACAGGAGACAGTCCTTCATAAACTTCTCCAACATGGCTTCTTCTCACAGGCTGAAGGGCTTCAAGAACTGCTCCAGCATAGGTCACTCACAGGGTCACAAGTCCTGCCAGAAAAACTACTCTTGTGTAGACTCCTCTCCAAAGATTGCAGGTCCTGACAGGAGCCATCTCCTGTGTGGGCTCCTCAGGGACTGCAGGTTCTTTCAGAGCACATCCACCTGCTCTGACATGGAAACATTCACAGGCTGCAGGGTATCTACTCCATAGGCTGCAGTGGGACAACCTGCATCACCCTGGTCTTCCCCATGTGCTGCAGAGGAACCTCTGCTCTGGTGCATGGACTACCTCCTCTATTTCCTACTTTACTGACCTTGGTGTCTGCAGAGTGTTTTTCTTTCACATATTTGCACTCTTCTCTCTCAGCTGCTGTTGCACAACATTTCTTAGCCTTTTTAAAAATATATTATTACAGATGTTCTACCCATGGTGCTAGTTGTCTCAGCTTTTGGATCTATATTCCACCTAAAAACTACCTTAAACACAAAGTAGACAATCTAAATCTGATTTTTTAATTTAGAGTGATAAGGTGAGAAAATTTCAGATGAAAATCAAAATGTATTTTAAAGGTAAGACATTATTAGTAATTGTAAAGACCCACTTGCGACTCTGGGAGTCCTTGAGCTGCAGATTTTTGGAGTTTGGGAGAACGTTCTTGGGAAGACACAATATATGCTTTCTCTGTTCTTATGTTTCATCCAGTACAGCCGTATTGACATTCCTGACACGTGTTAGGTCTGCTGTCAGTCAGAAATTATGCCCAGAAGACCATGTACATTATGACCAGCATGCAGTTAGCCCATTTAAAGAATTGAGAGGAAGTAAAAAACTTGTTTTGAATTATATATTCAGATTTTAGCACTGGACCTCAGCCCTCAGCTATCTACATCCTTGTGCCATGCAATGATCCCCTTCTATTACTGTTACCAGTCAGTGGTGTGAGGTTTTCATGATTTGCTTTATACAAGGCTGAGAATGGATAAACATTTCTTCTGTGATAACCCTAGCACTTAGAAAATCAATCTTGTCAACACTGGCACCTCAGCCTTCATTTCAGGAAAACAGGGAATTAAATACAGAGCAGTCTTATAAGGCACTGAGGAAATGGCTTAATTCTTTAGTGTTTCTGCAGCACTTTAGAAAGTAAACTGAGGTATCCTTGATATTAGGTAATTGCAAAACCTAGAAAAAAATCGTACATGAAATCCCTTGAAGTCATTTCCCTGCTCCACAGAACTGATTACAAAAAAGCCCCCAAAAATGCATAAGATTTTCTTAGGACATCAGTCAATAACTCTTCGCTTCCTACAAACAAGCCAAACTCCTTCAGGTTTCTTTGATTTCTTCCTGTCAAATCACTATGAAACCATGTGTAGTTAAGATGTAAGAAACAATCTCTTAAAAGAAAACAATCACAAATCTGGCTTACATGCCCTAATGGTCCAAATGTAAATTTGCACAATAGGCATGAATTAACTGACTGAGATAAACTAGAAAGTATTTCTGGTTCAAACTGGATCAAAATAATTCTGCATAAATAGAAAACGATCTTTAAATTAGTATACATATTTTAAACTTCCTAACTATGAACTGAAAATTCCACACTACTGCATGTAAGTTTATTCTTTTCCTATATATCCCCTTGGCTGGAATCTAGGAGAACCAATAATCTAATAAAACAAGTCTGGTCTGAAAGCAATAGCGTACATTAACCAACACCTGTCAGTAAAGGAAAGTTAAATGTTTTCTTTATCAGGTCATTAAAGTATATGCTACCTATAATACAACAGGCAAAGGGCATGGGGGTTTTTTTCTTGCAAACATACATTTGAGAAGTTTTGTCTCTGGGACTGTTTGTTAGGGGGTTTATATTTGCTTCTCCAAACATTTATAAACAGAGTTAGCATTCAGGATCCTATATACCGTTTGAAACTATTCAGGGGAGATCCTACATCCCAGCAACCTATCGAGTACTTCTGGAGTTTCCAAGAGTGGTGTGGAACCACAGACCTTCCAAACTGATTGCTGATATTCTCTTACAAAAATCATGTAGACCAAACAGTTTGAAGTTTTGCAGAATAGTCTGCATCAGAGATGTTTGTCTGATTTCCATGGACCACTGCAAAACGCCAGTTCTCCTTTTTGGCTTCAGAAACAAGAGATAAGTGTATCTAAACAAATATTCTTCTTTGAGAGTGTAAGAATTATATAAATAAAAATGCCAAAGTATTACAGTTTCAAATAAATGGTATATCAACACAACCTTGCATCATTACCCCGTTAAAAGTATGTCTGGAATTTTTTTTAATTGCAGCCCAGCAGTTTTGATCTTTGTATCTATCTCAGTAGGTTTCTGTATAGTTTAACTGAACGTGCTTTCAGCAATGATTTGTCATTTTTTCCTAAACGAATCTGAAATGTTATGTAAATTAATGACACAGTGATTCTTTGAAAATTTTGTGTCCACAAATCAGGGTTTTTTTTAATCTTTTATTCCATTTTTCAGCTGATCAAAGAGATTTCCTTAGACAGGAAAATTTTATAAATAAAACAAGGAAGCGTACTGCAAATTTTAAGTAGTTTTGTAGATATGTAGGTAGAATCTAAATTAGCACATTGTCTAGGGTAGTCTACATTGACCTATTTAACTTTAAAGCAGAGCTGTAAGAGAGTAATAATGAACTATAACTGCTTTCTCTACATCACACTCCACACCTATCATTTACAATGTATTTGTTTAGTATTGGCAGAGGACACGGTGCAAAGTATCTGCCTTGTAAAATCTGAGTATAGGGTTAGAAATAACAATACAATAACATCTGAAGCCCCAAAGAAGCTCAGCATTTGCAAAGATTCAATCTAGGTATTTTGAGTGCAAAACAAGCAGAAAATGGTTGTCTCTTGAGCAAGCATTAGCAGTTGAAAATCTGTTTGCCTGTACTTCATGGGTATTACAATTCCTGTGGCTTTTTATTTTTTTTTTTTTAGGAAGGACAGTTTGGCTAATAATTTTGAAGCTGAGTCTTACAGTCTTACCATTCCCTCCTTGCCAACCTGAATACCCAGCTCTTCTGTGGCATATGTATTTAGTCAGAGCATGTGATATACACTGACTTGTGATCATCTGCCTAACTGGTAAGTATTACTCACATACAGAAGAAGGCTTATTCATGCTTTACCAAACCTGCCTCAGGAGACACAGAAGGTACTGTTAGAATTGACTGGATATTTTTTCCCAGACAAAAGACTAACAGACTTGGAGAAAACATGCAGTTCCTCATCTGAAAAATCTTCTAGAATAATGAGAAACAGATAAAGATAGAAACATCAGTAAGATTTAAGGAGAGGTGGGACTTTTTAATTAATTTGAAGGAAAAAGGATGGGGGAAAAAATCAACAAATACACAAGCAAAAAACTCACAAATTGGGAATAGTTTATCCATGCCAGACTGTGCAAAAGAAGCACAGTTCAGGAAGGTGCTTAAGTAGAAAAATGGAATCACCTGCAAGCACAAAAAGAGGGTATCTCTCTCATACCAAGTACTAGCACCAGAATGTTATAGTAACCAACTCCTGCTTGAATTGATCTCTCTTTGGTTTAAAGGAAATCATAAAAGAGTGAACAGAAAGAAAGAGGTTCATTTTTTTTCCATTACAACTTTTACAAGCTTGTAAGCATTTATGTGTATGCATGCTGCATCTGGTCTTTTCTCAATTAGGACAAGGCAAATCTTCTATCAAACTGTACCTTCCCAATCTTCTTTTGGTGATAGCTGCTATTCAAAGTCCAGTCAGTTTGATGTCCTAGTTTCTCTGTTCCTTTAATAATTCCTTTTTTTGGTCACAAGGAATATGCAGGAAATAGTAAACAAACTCTTCAATAGGTTAATGTTTTTAATGTCAAAAATTATGTTGGTGTTAGCTAAAAAAGAGTTAAAATTAAGAGTTCAGGCACATAGTGTACTTGTATTTTAATGAGGTGATTTGTGTAGACCTGTCATTGAGTGTTAACATTTACATATGTAATTAATTCAGTCATATAAAACAAATATTAGATAGTTATATTTTAATGAATTTAAACCTATGTATAAATGCCAGCAGAAAGTTCCGATCACACTTAGTCAGGAATATGCATTAATCTTGGTTAGTTTTGCTCTATATGGTGCACTAGACAAGATCTTCTGGCAAAATTAAAAATAAATGCCTACGTTTGACCTCTGACTCATGCAGTGAGGAAACATACAATATTTAGGTTTTAATTGTGCTATTTTTCAGCTGCACCAAATCGGACCATCTGTCCAAAGTCTAAACTAGGTTTGTTTTTCTACACATATATAAATGCATTTTTCAAAATTATGTTGGGTTTTGGGGTTTTTTTCCTAAGTAAAAAGTTCAGAAATATTTGCATATATCCAAACAGGAATAGCCCAACATCCAGTTAATAATAAAATATGCATTGAATAGGAAAAATCAATATTGATCTGCAAAATACCATGCCAATTTGTTCTCACAGTAAGCATCCTTTCCCTCCAATCAACTGATTTTCTTTGACAAAAGGCATGGGAAGAGAAAAGTGCTCAAATGAAATATAAGTGAATGTTGTTTGCAAAGAAGAAATATATATTCCGATGGCAAATACTTCAGGCCAGATTTCCCTACAACTTTCCAGTTTTTATGCCTCACTGAAAACAAAAAATAAAACAGATCCTGAAAATCACATTTGAAAAAAACTATCACAGATGGCAATGCTTATTTGTATACTCACTAGATAATGCTCACAGTATCATATATTTGCATTTTATTTTCACTCAGAAGTTGCCTCACGGTCATTTTCATTCCAATATGCAGGTCTCTTCTACAGCAAAAAGGGAGATGGTGGCAAGAGGACTTAAGCAGTGCTAAGATGTCACTGGCAGTGTGGAATGGTACCATTCCAGCAGATTCTCTGGAAACACACATTTGCAGAGCAGACAGGCTTGCAAGAAGACCCCAAATAGCTGCTCTCCTATGACTTAAGACCATTGAGAAAATAAATGAAGCATGGACTTCCTGCTTTTTAGGCCTCTGTCTCCATGTTCACAAAGGTGGCCTGTTTCCTTGAGGGGGTTGGCCTTGTCAGGAAGAGGTAGGTTTCTGTATCTCTCTGCCTGCTTACTGATCTCTTGCACTCAAAATGGCACATCCCAGTCAAGTAGCAGTGCATTTACACTGCCACATGCAAACGTAACAGATGGTCTTCACATCCATAAGAATAAATGTAGGCTATTCAGAAAACCCTTGAAATTCCTTTAGCCAAATACGTGCCCCAAAAAGTTTTGAGCAGTACTGCTGCTCAGATTGTTCTGCTCTTTTCTTCCTTATGTCAGCATCACTTCACACGCCAGACACACTAATTCCAAAATATCTACGCAGGAGCTTAAGAATTTCTTATATCTCCCCAAGACACAGAGATGAAACGTAGATGTTTTCAAATCCGACATCCATATCTGAGTTAATCACCTTAGCCTTTATAATCAGTGAGTGGGTAGGATAGAAATTTTTTGGGCATGGTTCATCTCCCCCCAAAGCAGAATTTTGTCAAATGATTGATGCCCTAAATGTGTCTATCAGTCTCCGGAAGACCATGGCATGACTAGTTGAGATTATAGGTGTCTGAAGTTAGGTGAGATGAATTCCACCCACAGTGATATATTAGATAAACAAATGGTACAAAAATATTCCAAAACACATCAAGATGATGACTGCCATAGTTTTATATCAAATATCCTCCTGAAGTGCCCTTTACTTTATGTGTTATTGTCAAAATGAAATCATGAAGACCAATAATAAACAGCTGGAAAAGTGCATGTTACATAAAGGTAAAAAACATCTGGAGTGTTCTACAGAGGATTCAACAGAGTTTTGATAGAGTTGAATGCAATTCAATGAGCTAGAATTGCTAAGAGCAAAATAAAAAAGAGAGGGGAAAAAAGTGAAAGTAAAAGAAAGTTGACAAATTCCAGACTCTCCAATCTGTACTTGAGAAACCCTGAAAAGTTAGTTATCTTTGTTGAAGTTGCAATACCATTCAATATTTCTGTGTCAACAGATATAGTAATTAGCAATATTGAAGACTCAACGCCTGAAATGATATCGATAAAAATTTTACCTCAAATATACACTTAAAATACCATACTGAAGAGAATACATGACCAAAACCATTATTTCAGGACAGGCAAGAGTGTGTTGTGAAATGACCGTTTCCAAGGACCAAAGACATACAGATTTTCTATTTTGTTGAAGGATGTGTTTCCGTGAGAAAACTGGTAGCAATGTTTAGTCAGTTTGGAGCCCACTGAAGTTATGTTTGCAAGCACTACTTCTTTGCTTTATTTTTGTTTATGACTTGGGAATGAATATTGAACAGCAGCTAAAAATTCTTCATGACTTGTACAATACCTGGGGTTCAAAGCTGCACTTTTCCCAGAAAATATCTACTGTATGATATATAATTATAAATAGTGTTGCTATCACATTAATACTTTAAAGTGAGCCAGTAGGGTTATTATGATATTGTAAAATTTTAATCCTAATAAATGTGCCCATGGTAATAAAATATATGTAAGTTATTGCTTTTATGAGTTTGAAGTTGATTTATGTTATGTTGTAATCCCATGCTGAGGAGGATGTCTTGCTGTACCTAAGAAATTTGTCTATTGCAGACTACTATATTTCTTTTCACTGTTCTAAACATCATAAATAGTTGAATGGTTATGCAGAACTTTTAGAAGAACTAGCACTGAAATTGAATGGCATACCAAGTGCTAGATGAGTTTTACGTTTGAGCGTCCTGTGTTAAACTATTTTAATAGTTGCTCACTTTTAATTTCTTAACCACTACCCATTTCAAATGTTTTTAGATCCTCAACAGGCTATCAGAATTGTCTGGTGTACAATACAAAGAAAAATACATCAGAAATTGTTTATCTCTAAGACCATTTCCCCTCAGTGCCTGTTTATTATAGTGCACTCTAAGTATATGAGACTAGTATGCACACAGCACAAGGCCTCAGAGACCCCATATAGATTGCTGAACAAGAAATATTTTTTGGATTTCAAGAACTGTATCTAGTTAGTTTTCAGTGATACATACCACTTTCATTAGTTTAAGCCAGTGTCTGCTGCATGGCCTTCTACAGCAAATCACTGGGAAGGCTTGTTCTCTTCAACACTGTTTTGGTTATTGTGGTTGTTTTTGCACAGTTGCATATCATTAGCTTTAGTGACAACTTTTTTTGCTATCTTCATTCTTTATTGTTAAAATAAAGTTTTATGCAAATTTCCTTTGGAAGCCTTGGCAGACAGAAAATGTAGTAGTTTAAGAAATAATTTCTCAAAAAAAAACCAAACCCAAACCAGACTATCATAAACCTGAATCCAAACTGTTCTAAATCATTCATAAATAAATTCTAAATCATTCATAAATAAATTGAAAATTAAATCCACTGTCTTACAGCACTTTTGAATAAGGCTTCCATACTCTCCTATAGTCAAGGAGAAGACTACATCCTCCTTAAGACAATATGGGAGAAGCTAGGGTGGAACATTATGGAAGTCATATAACTTGAGGTCCTTGAAGGAGGCACGATATGTGTAGCGAAGCCTTATTCAGAAGGAAACAGAGGTAAGAGCCTACCAAGCTACATCTGCTGTAAGCTGGTGTTCATCCCTCACCTGTTGTTTAACTAATGTTGAAAAAATAAAGTAAAGCATTCATCTCACTGATACTTCATATCTAGTACTTAGGCAAAGAATCTTAACTAGGTGTCATGATTTCTGCAAGAGGGAGACATGGAAACACAGGAAATTTTAACCCCATCCCATGATACCTGAGACTGGCAGAATAAATTGCATTCAGAGGACACTTCCCTCCCTTCCTCTGTGTTCAAGTGCAGACAAAATTCGGGTGATTAACTCTGAGGATGAAACTAGCCTTCAGAAGGTTGGAGACATGGGTAAGAAACCTTAAATGTCCTTAATTTCCATACATTTACTTACATACTGAAGCAAGATTCTCTACTCCAGAAGAAGATTCAGAACAGGACCCTGACATATTTGTTCTCTGAATAGCCTTTTGGAGAAGTCTATGTAGCCTCACTGATTATTCTAAGTCTGCAAGGTTACATACTTTAATGCCATTTGACAAATGGTCTAATCTCCTAGAATAACAAAGATTGTAACATTCTTGGGACATCGATGAGCCAGCAGATACTCATTCTGGGGAGAAAACCACTGTTCTGGAAATGACGAACTGATAAAAACCCATAAACCCTGGTTTTCAGCTTTGCTGAAGGCTCCTCAGCAGCACTAGAAACACACTCAGCCAGGTACAAACTGCATGCTTTTCTCTTCAATCTCTTGAACGCTGTATGCAAACAACATTGGCAAATCAAATCATGAAGCTTATGCAGGTTTTTCCAGTGCAGACTTTTTCTAGACCTGGATATTTGTTTTATGCTGCAGCTTTACCACATTCACTCATCTAAAACAAGTCAATCCACTGTGTCACTGTATCACCAAATTCATAAGATTATCCAGATTAGAGAAAGCTAAACAGCTATGTAGCCAATTTGCTTTTCTGGAGTGAACTCTTGATACTGTGTATGTTTACATGGCATTGCCATTGAGCTAAACCTAACAGACATTCTCACCAACTTCGCCTACATTCCTTATGTTCCTTTCTTAATGGAGTTAGGTTGATAATGATGTCATCCCTTCTATTCAGTTTATTGTCTTGTCGCAGGTCATGGGGATGAGTAAAGCCAAGGTGTGCAAGGGCAAGACACAACAACACAGTCTGTAGCTGACATATTGAATCCAGACAAAATCCCAGCAGCAAATCCTAGGAATACGTAGACACAGCATACAAAACAAAGTATCACAGAATAATTATGTAACATAAACTCTTTCATCTTCGGGTCACAGCATTTCCCTTTCCCTATTTTAAGGATCTTTTAGGTTCTTCCTTTGATTTGTCTACTACCCTTCTAGCATTTGGTCAATAAATGCATCCTTATAAACACTGAATATTTTTAGTCCCTGCAGTCAGCTGTCTGCAGCAGTTGCCTACGCTAGGTACAATAAAACCCTTTTCCTAGGGAGCTTCAGAATTGATGGTTTTCAGTACATTTTTTCTCTATAATTTGGTAAATAATTGTAATACAATTATAACAATATAATTCCTCTACCTGTTTGTTTTGGTTTTGGCTTGTTGGGATTTTTCTTAGAAAATCAGTATCTGTAGTCCAGATCTTTGAATACCACAGATATCAGGTATGAGTAGTGTTTCAGATTTAACTGGTAAACTTCCTTTTTTAAGATTGGTTAGGTCTATTATCTAACGAGTACTGTAGCTCTCATTCTACAGGCACAGTGCAAATACTTAGAGGTATATATTGACTATTCCTTGAGAAAAAGCCACTAGCACCTTCACACATTTTTTTCATCAGTTCAACATCTATTTGTGTGCTGCTCTAATTATTTTTTTAAGCTAGGAATACAAACTATCAAAATAGTAGTAAAAAAGACAAAAAGCCATTGTGTGATGTTAAAGTGTTAAATTTTGCTATATGGATACACAAAAACACAGAGCTTGTACCTCTCTTTGTACAGTATTCTTCATTGTATAACAAAAACCTGGATCTCTCCATCGCCGTGAAAAACAAGAATTTTGAAGGACTATCAAACCAAAAACGTTCTTGATATACCAGCACATTTATATCCTGCACAGGTGTTTTTCTAGTTATCATGCACTGATAAAATTTTTACTATTCAGTGATTATCATCTGTATTTCTCTTTGGTTGCGAAGACAATGTAGTATTTATACAAGTGACAATAGGAAACCAAACCAGGTCACAACCTAATTTCTCAGATACTCCTAGTTATGCAATTGCAGAATCACAGAATGTTTTGAGTTGGAAGGGAACTTAACATTTCCCTCCCATTCAGCTATTATATTATCTTGTTTCTAAATGCATTATACATCTCCCATGCTCTGGATATCCCCCTGAGCATTCAGCATTCAGCTGAATGTGGTCCTTGTGCTGCCTTTTCCTGGCTTTCCTGACTGGTTCACATGAAGAACCATGCGGAACTTGGCAGCGGCGAGGGGCAGAGTCTAACTTTTTATCCACACTATGTGGTTGCTCCCTTAGCTTATGATCATCCTCTGGAAAGCACTAAGACACTACTCAGTTCTAATCAGGACATTGACCTTCCAAGTTAAAGCTCTATTTGTCCTATGTAAAAACTCAGAAAAGCTTCAATGATAACTATCGTATGCTTACTGCTGCCATGATCTATGAAGTCTGTTTTGCTATCCAAGTCCAGTCATACACATTAGGCAGAATGCAAGAGAGCTGAGGGATGCCTACCACCTCCAACCATGAGCAGCATTTATTGTCAATCCTGTGTATAGTCCTCAGGTAACCAGAACAGGGCCTGTTGAAGCCCCACCTTTTTGCCCATCTATATGCCCACAGGCATCGTATACATGTATTTCAGAGACCTTTCAGCAAGCCTGCTCAATAAAATCTCAGTCCGTTCCAAGTTTATAAGGGTTCAATCAGGCAGATGTTAATCAGTGAACTATGCATAAAAAAGCGAGCAGCCGTTTCCACCGTCTCCAAGATACTTCCCATAGAATCTATTATTCCAGTGACACAATTGAAAAAGGGCTTAAGTTTCAATTGAATCTTTTTTGCAGTCTCAAAGAAATTAGGGCTCCTCCAGGCTGATACTTACTCTAATGAACCTGAATGCTGTGAAACCCTCCTTTTCCACCACCAAAAAGGCTTCCCTGACCATAAACAAGACTGTATCTCTGGAGGATTTCCTATGCTCTATTGATCTAAAGGTATGCTTTATAGTCTCTCAAGAATGCTATTTGTCTTTATATCAAGTTCAGAAACAGCAAAATTGCCCCGGACAATTTTATTAAGCTGACAGAGAAGGGAACTGCTCATTTTAGGAAGAGAGAAGGACCTTTGCTTTGTTGGTCAGTTAATCAGAGGCCTTTTATTTATTTCCTGTGAAATTGTCTTTTCTTCAGAAATCAGAAAGAATTTCAGGCAGTCCAAGAGTTGTTTTCCTTCCTGGCATGTCTAAAATGAGAGAATCCAAAGAGCTTCTTCCATATAAGCATTTGCATTTTATTCCTGTTATGTTTGATACCTAATCTAACTCCCATCAGTGTCAATAGAAAATTTGCTATTAACTTTAATGGAACTCAAATAAAGCCATATTCCTGGTGAGGGTTTCCAAAGAACTTTGATTTCTAAAGACTTGCACACTCACAGGCCTTAGAGGCAGACAGGTAAATTCTGGAGTTATGGGCCACCGGTATGTATATACACAGAAATCCAAGTTGATGTGTGTCTATCAATGTGTGCTAAACTGAAGCCCTAAAATGACAAGAGTGATCCTTCAGCATGTACGCAATCTAAATCCGTCAGGTAAAGGATCAGTACAGAGAAAGAAGGAGTGGGATGTAAAGAGAGCACAGAGAAAGACAATAGAAGCCAAGGGAACATTAAATTCTTTCATAAATGTAATTAAGGATTATCTCTCACTGTTTCAGTGAAGGTGATAGCGGTAGTGACAGATATTACTAAGATATTCAAAACAAATGGCATGAACCGTATGTGAAGTCTTAGTTTGCCCAAGTTTGTTGTAGTTATGTTATTTGCTGCAAGGTTGAAAGTACACTCAAGATGTTGCGTAGTTGAAAAAGGTAATATACGGGGCAGAACTCCAAACACACCAGGAAGAGATTGGCAGACACATACACGTATATGAAATCCAAGAATTTGATGGATTTTAATGTCACTATTTGAAAGATATGTAGAGATCTTCTATTGAGGATGAACTGATATAGTTTTACCAGAACCTAAATTACTGAAGAATAAAATGCAGAGGCAAAAAAATGATACGCAAAAGAAGGAAAAGAACAAAATTCATTGGCAGTGGGGGGGCAATCAAGTGAAGAAATTACAGGTAGAAGAACAGTCCTAATCGCAACTACATTTTATTAGTATATTTTAATGGCCATCATAAAAATTAAGGAACAAAGAGCTCATTTACAACATAGCAATTGTCTTTTCCTTTAATTTCTTCCCTGTCCTCCTCCTGTGGCTGACAGGACTTGCTGTAGAGATGGAGAAGAGTCGTTGGTCCTAAATTCACGAGTCCTAATGCATGAACAGCAGTTCATTCAAAATATGTTTTGGTTTCTGGAATGTGTAAAGTGAGAGATTCCAAGATGTTTCTTTTATATAGGCTTTTCTGTTGTTTGGGATTTTTTAAAGTTGAAAACAATTTTTTAAAAATTATACGGTTCATTCCAAAATTTTGAAAAAGTCTTGCATATGATTTTGATTTTTGTATTAACACTTTTTTTTTAAAAAAAAAAAGCTGCTTTTAAAAGATATTCCAGCCACGACTGGTGCTTGACTTTGAGGTTTCCACCTTGGTTTATTGGATTTCCCAATATGTTACTTCTCATCACAGTCCCTGTCAGCAGACAGTCTTTGGAGGGAAAGCCCAGGATCCCACCAGCAGGTCTCTGACACTGCTGCATCCCAGGCTTAGCAGATATTCAGTCAGAGGCAGAATGGAATTGCTTCCCACAGGTGGTTGGTGTATGTGACATTGAGAGTTTAAACTACCACAAGGCAAAACACAATTTATATAACCATTGTCCGAGTATCCATGAAACCAACAGGATTGTCAAATGCTGAGTAAAGGGAGCAGTGCTCTATTTTGGTGACCATCTGAAGTCTCAAGTTGATGCTTTGAGATTTTAGAGAACCGTGAGATCTTCGACAGTCCACTGGAAAAAAAAATATTTGTTGCTAATCCCTTGAATGTTAATGCAATGCTTAATGAGTTTAGATTAATTTCCTTGCCCATGGGACAGGAAAATGGAGATTTCCTTTTGGTTTTTGGTTTCGGTTTTTTCCCTTGTTTTTCATTGTCTCCACAAGCTGGTGAGTTTTGCTGGTGACATTCCTCTTTTCTCTTGTCAGAAAAGGACCTGTAAACTGTCTTTGTTTACTTTGATTCAAGCAAACAAGCCATTGCTGTCTTTCACTTGATGGCATATAGCATTGCCATCTATTTGACCCAACTAAATTGGAAAAACAATAATCTATGAAGGTAATTTAGCACTGTTTCAGGACACTTGGCACACAAGGGGATTGAGTTGCACTTTAAATTGGGAGCCTTACAGATGTATTAGTCAGCATGCATTAAAAAACACAAAATAAACTTAGGAGGAATAATGTATCAGGAACACCTCTGGGGTTCTCAAGTCAGAGCACAGGGCAGCCACGGGTGATGGTCGCTAAAAGTGTTAAATCATTCCAACATTCCCATTGTAATCTTGACAGAAACCAGAAAGCTTTATACCACAAGAGTTTTAGGACTTCTGCTTGAAGAGTACAAGCAGAAACACTGCAAATTAGACAACAAAGCTTGAGTAAAGGTGACTTTTGGTTGAAGGATGCTGCAGGCCATGGTTGGTTATCTTTGTTCTTGGGCCATGTTTGATGTTACTTGTCAACTCTCAGACACAGAGAATTGGGGGGGGAAAGGAGACAGGGAGAGAAAGAGATAGCTACAATTAAAAATAGGTATTTTCTAAACTGCAGACTTTTATTTTTATAGCTGGTATATTCCTCAGTTGAGATCTTTCCCTGGGTGAAAGCAGTCGATTATTTCTTATACCATTTAGCCTTTGTCAGGAGGGGTATTTTAACTGCAAAGAGAAATATGTGAAACTGTCAGGCACAGACCTTTAATTCCCAGGCTTATTTTTGTAAACAATGATGCCATTTTTTTTACAGAGCATTCTCTTTCACGGAGATACAAAGATCAAACGTGAATGTTTCATTTTCCTTAACTCTTCCAGACAAACATAGCTCTTCCAGAAAAATAATAATAAAAAAACCCCAAAGAAGTAAACAATGTTCACAGAGGGAATATAGCTTAAGTACTTCACATAGTATACAAACATATAGAGGTACAAAACCTGAAACACGAGTTTTTTGTTACATTTTAACAGTGTTTCCTCAAATCTTCAAAGCTTGCTTGATGGTTTGCTGAAGTAATTGAACCACTCTTGAGTTGTTTTATATAGGACATCTTATCTTTCTTTCATTACCCAGTCCGTGGCTTCTTTTCTATTCCCATGAAATCCATGTACACACTTTAGAAGGCCTCCTGAACAAGCTTGCTTCTAACTTTCACAGAGCCCTTAGCACAATTTGAATACGAAAGAGATACTGAATAAAAAGCTTTAATCTCTTGTCTGCTATTCTTCTTTCGTGCCTCTTCATCTCCCCCCACCTCCACACACCCCCCTTCTTCCAAGAGCTTTTCTGTGTTAGTAAAGTGAACACTTTCTGTTTAAAGTAAGTATAATGCTCGAGAAGATGCACTGGGAGAGTGAAATCACAAGCCTGGCCTGTGAAGCCTCTCTGCCATAATTTAGCAATATTTGTGCTGCATTTACTCGCTCTTGAGCTTTTTGCAGGTAAAAGATTAGTAAAGAGCTCTCCTTAACAAAATCATTCAATCAGTAGCAAGCATAGGCAGTATCAAATGTGCCCTCTACCTCAAATACCGTGGGGCTCTTTCTTCTGATACCTCTTCCCTCAGTTAACTGGAACTGCTTTGAAAGGGCTTTCTGTTCTCTGCTCTCTTGTCAATTTGAATGCCAGGAAATGAGCCCCCTTTGTGAGATTAATTAATAGCAGGAGCTGATCGGCCCAAGCCCAATTGCCACGCAACAGGGCTGTAATTGCTACTTTGTGGAAAGGAAAGAAAAAGTTTTGGTTGCAGTTTAAGAAGAGGGTTTAAGGAAAGTTCTTTGAACTAGAGGTCTCAGTGCACTGGATTAAGGCAAGAAGCAAGGAGGCCTTTGAAGTTTGTTAAGAGGTTTTGGAGGAGAAAAAAGTTGGGTGGCAAATGGGAGCTGGCAACATCAAAAGCATTTAGCACCATTCCTCACCTGCTTGTATTCAGAGCAGGGACCACAGGCTGGAAGCATCATTTGCTTGCAGTTTAAATGGTCAGTTTGGGGCTCTATTTGTTTTGATCGAAAACAGTACTGTGTATGTCAGCATGTATATATAAGGGTCGTTACACCTGAACATATGAAAGTTACATATGCTGAGTCTCCTGCACGTGCATATGAATCACATGTACAGGTATGCATAATCTCTGAGTTCAATATAGTAATTGACACCTGTCATTTTTCTTCCTACCAAGTATCAATTATTGCTACTTTGTTAATTACTTGTGCACTGACATACTAGTTGTCACTGATTACTGATACTACCAATCCCACATTTGATTAAAGACTTATTAGATGCAGGCTTTTCTAAATGACTCCGAGCATCGTATACATATGTCTATTTGGCAATGACACAAAAGGTACGGTCATCTTATGGCAAAATTTGAACTACAGAAAGTAGACACCTTGCAAATGCCCAGGCTATAATGTGGCACAGCAGAAACCTTTGCATGAGCTGGCAATTCCGTCTGCGTGACAAAGGATTTTAACATCTAACGGCAATGATGCAATTTTATAAGCGGAGTGTAGTCCCAAGTCAAGCAGCACAAAGATCCTGGAAAACTGTCGTAATGGAGGCTGGGGAATTACCTTAGAGCCAGGGGATCCTCAAATGCTGCAGAGCCAGTCATCTCATTCTGCTTCACACCCCAGTGCAGGGTCCATGGCCACAGCATACGTGCTGGAGATCCCTTGGTGGCACAAAGGCACCTCAGAGGCTGTTACAAGCCAGTGGAGCTTAGAGCAGCCTTGAGGTGTTCTGAATTACACAGATGAGCTGCTGTCAGCCCTGAAACTCAAAGAAGGCAAAGATGGGGGAACTGGTTTTGTCCACTTCCTCAGCATCTGTCATTTACACCACCCCAGTCAACAGGTCAAATTCACATCTCATGTGATCTGAACGTGATTTCTGGATGAATTTGGCCCAGTGTCATTCAGAACAGCGCTCCAAATTAAACCACTGATGTCACAAATTTCACGACGCACATGCTCTTAGAGGGTGGTGACTGTTTTTGTTCTCTGTTTCTAAAGCACCCAGTAGAAAGGACTTCTAACCACTGTAGTTGGTGCTTCTAGTCAAACATGCAATCCCCATCATGAACAGGTCTTTATGCTGCTAATTTGGGAGGTAGGATAAAAATTCAGAATGACAAGAGTTTGAAAATCATTTAGATCTCAGCTACCTGCCCTACAGTTTAAGAATAATAAGAAAAGGGACTTTTTTGGTATTTCAGGAATTGCCAGGGTCTGTGGTTTTATATAATTTCCACTTTTCAATCTTGTGTATAAAGATAAAATAGGAAACAAAATGTGCTTTCAAATAAATGTCAATAGGTATTTGAACTCTTTATACACCTCTCAATCCAACCCTTCAAGATTGTATTTGATCAGCACTTTTTCTCCTCCCCCCTCCCAGTTTGTTGTATTTCTTAAAAGGATAAAATTAAAAGATAACTTAAAACAAAACATTACTGAAACAAAAATCCAGACAGAAAAACATGTCAGTGGTGAGGTCTTTAGTGAAAATGTAAATTAAAATTTAAAAAGGAAAAGAAAAAGAAAAAAAATGCAGGATTCATCTTACCTAAGCTTTTGCCTTCCCTGGATTTAACTGGGCTCCCTCTACCTTGGGACTATAAAGCTGCTCTAAGACAGGTAGGGGTAACTTGCCCTTTGGGCATCAGTGTCCCGTTCCAGTGGCTACAGAGGAAGCCTGATCACCTGACTTAGGGCACCAAGTTTTGAAGCAGTTAAGGCTGGGGAAAGGAATGCCTCTCCTAGCAAGGTTAAGAGAGGAGTCCAGACACTGCCAGATGCACCAGAAAGAGGCGTTCTGCCATTTCTGTTCATTAATGTCTGGTATAAATTTTGACTTATTCCTGTAATTGTTTAGAAGAACGCCCTAGAGTCAGATATAGCATAAACAATATCACCAGATAGAGTGCAGTAGAGCATGTTCTTCATGTTGTAGTGTCATGAATCAGTTTGCAATACCATTCATACAGTGCCCACATCTGCCCTCAGATATATCTGTCACTGTTCCACATCAAAGTACTTCACAAAATAGGGAAGCCCTCTTGAACAGCAGTAACAACTGTTCCATCTTAAACTCATGTGTGCACCCCCAAAATATTCATGGTGCATAGTTTGATGGTTCTGCATCCCCTCTTTCTCCAGTTGCTTTTCCCCATTCTACTGTTACACAGCCTCCCTGCTGTGGAAAGGAGTGACTGCAGTCTTCAGCAGCCATAGTAGTTTATCTGGTGGTGTTTACCCACCAGAATCATAGAATATCCTGAGTTGGAAGGGTTCCATAAGGATCACTGAGTCCAACTCTCTGCTCCACACAAGGACAGTCAAGTTAGAAGGTTTCTTTCTCATACAGTAATCAAGCAGCAAGAAAATATAAAAATTAAAGGAAAACACTAATCCTGAGGCTGACTGGATGGGCTAGAGTAAGCATACATATTGTTTTGGAGACTGGTATGCCACAGACTTCTGAACTACTTGTTCGGCTCATTTAGGCCATCTTTCATCTTGTATTTCATCTTCTCACCTACGAGAGGGTGATTCACTTGGAAGCCAAGCCTTGAAAGCAGTTTGCAATTCTGACTTTTCTAGGAGACCTCAGGGAGGCCAGACACAAACGCGAGTCTTCAAGAGGCACTAGTTTTTCACCTTATCCTAACCTGAAGCTTAGGACATGTAAAATTCTCAGACTTCAATATGCAAAGGTCACATTACGTGTCATAGTAAATTTTACTTACCTTAGGCAAAACAGTGATGTAGATCTTTATTTAAACATACAAATTAATTCACAAAATGTCTACAAGATACCTAAGCCCATCCATATATCACTGTTTTTCAGTGAGGTTTTCTATAATTACATCTGTTAACAAATGTAGCAAATTCAATTAAAATTTAACTGGCAGTGCATGGAAGCAAAGCAGGTTCACTTTTATTATGTCAAACACCTTATTTTATGCCATGCATGTTAAGGTTTACCACTCCTTAAGGCTTGCAACTGCAACATTTTAACTGATATCTGGAGGCTTGTAATTGCATGTGTGCACATCAATTATGGATTGGATTCAGCATTTTCAGATAACTTCACCAATCACAAAGAGAGCCCAGTGGTCTCCTGGCATTTTCGGAGCAGTTTGATTACAGGTGTAATACATACAGCCTTGTTAGCTCTCAGTGATGAGGGATTCCCTTCCCTGCTGGGTTCTAGCTGAGGCACTGACCATTGCTTTTCACTAACAATTTCTATCTGCTCCCAAGAGAGGTTTTAATGAGCCCCTCCGACATGGCCAAAGGCAAGAAATGTTCTCTGGGCCAGGGAGGTGAAGAGCCAAAGCTTAGCCTACTAGGCAAGCAATAATTAATAAGGCATTTTTGATTCATCTCAATTCATTAACAAAGTTACTTTTTTTTTTTTATTACTGCTAAGCAACACAACGTTAAGTCTGTCACATTACTTACAAGTACTGAATGAAAAACTCGTGCCAAGGTACGCAAAAAAAAATTAATTTATGAGAAAGCAACTGACAGATACAGCGAAAGATTGATTTTAGGGGAAACGGAGAAATCTGTTTTCTGTTTATTTTAAGGACAGGGAGCGAATACTGATTAGAAATGTATAGCCAGTTAGGTTAGTGCAGCATTTGGTTAGGTTAGTACAGGATGCTCGATTTGTCTAAAATTTTCCCAAAATTCTGCGGCTCAGGCAGGGTGACAGTGGGGCTAAGGTCTGTTGGGATCACTGGCAATGGGTCCTTGAGACCCCCCAGGCCGGATTGCCCTATGACAAGCAGTTTGTCAGATCACAAACAGCGCTGCTTTCCATGGAAAGTAACGCTGATTATTATCAGCAATAACCGATTTACAAAGGGCCAAACTTCTGCTGGAATAATCTATGAAATGACTACCTGGAGCTGATTAAGAGGTCCTCTATATTTTTGTTTTCATCAAGTTGGCATCTTGGGAGAGACAACCAGCTCTGATAAGTTGATGGGCATTTTGTTTTCTTCCTGCTTTCCCCACGCTGAGGATAAAGAGAAAGACATCGCCAGGAAGAGGAGTAAAAAGAAATATTAGTTAAAAACGGAGTACATCAAAACTGAAGCTCTTTAGAGATATGGAAGGGGCATCAATCACTTCTGTGGGCACATTAAGCTGTTACATATTATAGCCATCTCGGTTTAAGTGGTGTAAGGCTCATCTCATTTGCATTTGTTGTGTTACAATCTTGCTTCAGGCCTGTCTCCACAGTGAATAAGGTGGCTGTGCAAGGCAGCTTGTGGCTGGCATAAAGGATATGTCAGAGTCAAGCTGCTTTACTAATCAGCTTTGCTGGGGCAGATACATGATAGTCTATGTGAAGAAATTTAGATAATAGTATACAGCATCCACTGGAACTGTATATAGTGTATATAGGGCTTTAGACTAACTTCTAATCCTTCATGGAAAATTTGTAAATACTGCAGCGATGTTCTAGTGACCTCTAAAGGCAGCTGGTTCGCGCCGCGTAGCACTTTTTGTTAAACCTCCCGCTTTGTAAGACACATAATGCTAATGTTCCTAAAGGCTCTGTGCCGGGAATTTTTCCCCAAAATATGATTTTTCCATTAAGCCTTCCACATTTTATTGCCACGTTCCCACCTCTTCCCCATTGTCTGGAGCAGCTGCAGGTGAGCCCCTAATCCCATCTCATCCCATCCTATCCCATCCCATCCCATCCCATCCCATCCCATCCCATCCTATCCCATCCCATTTTAACCCTCCTGCCTGCTTGAGCCCCCTCCTCCCACTCACCCCCTCTGCCTTCCTCTCCACCCCCCCCCCAGGATTTGTCACGCCGCCTGCCTGCGCCGGGGGCCAAGCCAGGGCTGCGCACCCAAGCTAACAGCAGTCACAACTCGCATGACCCTCCCCTGGGGCTCGGCGGTGGTAGCCGGCGTCTCGTGCTGTGGTCTCGCGTTCCGTTCCTCCTCTAAACAACCTGGCATTATCATCAACTTTCCTGCATCCAGCAGGCCAGGCCAGGGGCTTTATTAACATAGAATAACAGCGCCTCGCCACAGGCCAGCCAGCATGGGTGCTGCTCCGAGTCGAGTTTGACTGCAGTGTTAAGCTGGCTAAAAATGTAAGTCTTTATAGACGTTACTCTTCTGTTTCACATTTTCTTTTCCTTTCCTTTTCCCTTCAGTGATTTAAAAATGACGTTTATGAAAGAAAAGACAAACAAATAAAGAAACAAGAAAAGAAGTCTAGAGTCGAGATTCAGCTGCCCTCCCTCAACTCTTTCCAGCACAGCGTTTCCAACTCTCTGTAGCACAGCGTTTTTCCCAGCATCATTCCCCTTCAAGCTCAGCTAGCAGGTCTAATGTGTCATTTTCTTGACTGCCAATTTGCAAAGATGGCCAGATCGGAGTCAGAAACCTTCCCCTGGCTGGGCAGGCTGCTCCTGTCATGCACCTCTCCTGCTTCTTCATCTCCTCCGCTCAGCAGCTCCGATGGTGAGCCTGAGACGCTGCACTTTGTTTGCTTTAGTCATGATTAAACAATTAAGCTGGACATTTGGGTCCATTCATAAAACAGTGCGAGCACACACACAAATTAAAAGTCCGACGATAACTAGAAACCATGGAGTGTTTTGCATGCAGGTGAATTCTGAGGAATAATAGATCAGGAATGCCTTTTCTTACTCCCCTATTGAAGATAAGGGCAGAGTTTTTTAAAACAACCTCCTCCCCAACCCCCCAACCAACCAACCCCCCCCCACCTCACATGATGAAAGACCTATAAAGTTGAATAGTTGAGAGATAATAACTCTAACGGTAAAGGTCCCAGCATACGTATACCACCCTGCCTCTGGCAGTAATCCTGGCTTTGGGGATCTGAAATTTCCTAAAGATGTATTAGTGTCTTCTACACATGTGCTCTTGTGCACTCATAATCCTTTTCACTAGCTTCTTAGCTGCATGCTTTGTATTTAAATTTTCCTTCTGACCAAGTAAATCCCTTTGGATGAAGTGACAGGAGCTTTTCAGCACCCATAGCTGGGTGACAGCTGGTGTAGAGGCTCTGAAAGACTGCAAAGTGTTCCTTACTAGCTTTCTTCAGGACCAGTGTCAGCCACCAGCTGAGCGATTTGTTAGCTCCCCTTTGGGCATCAGTCAGCTGAAGAGGCTCACATTAAAGGCTAAAGTAATACAATGGATATTAATATAAAAAAAACAATATCTGTGCTCCTGGCTTTACAGTGCTTTTAATTAGGTGCTTATTCATTATATGTGAACGCGGTACATTTTCATTAATTCGGGAAACCCTTTATTAATACTGTATGAAGTATATATGCTGGCCCCAGAAACACACCGTTAAAACTTTGGCTTGAAAGACATAATTGTCAGAAGCCTTTCTAGGAGCAGCACGGCAGTTAAAGTAGTTTACTTACAGATCACAGAATAAGATGTTTGTATTTATTTTCCCTCAAGTAAAGTTTCCCTGCAAATGTCCAACGTGTAATATATTCTGTTATTTAATTCTAGATTTGAAGGTTTGCTTCTCAGGGGTTCTGGCAAGCTTTTGCTATTGGAATTAGTAATGAGGAGCACTGGAACTGTGGAAGTAAATTGCGCAATGTAATCAGGTTGTTAAAGGAAAAGCAATCCAAAAACGGGACTATTTCAGAACCAAGCTAAGGCTGGATATAACGTTTCAGGATGCTGCCTGCACAGGTTTTTCTGAGGGGGTGGAGGCACAAAGGCAGGGGAGAAATCCTTCACCATTTCTCTAATAAGTAAAGCAAAGATTAATTTAAAAGAAGGCAATTTTAAAACACAGTAGCTCGTATGATAAATTTTTTAATTATTTATTGATCTCTAAGGAGATTAAAATACTGAGCTAGGTAAAACTCCCACAGTATTCAAGTTGTTTTGCTTGAGTAAGGACTGTTGGCTTAGACCAAAGACTTATGAGAATTGCTTCATAAAAATAGTAATTAATATTCAATACTTTGTTGGTACGCCACCCACAAATACTCTGAAAGCATCTCAGCTTTTAAATTACAATCCAGACCTGCGATAAGCAAACATGTGAAAGTATTTTAATTGTTTTATTTTATCTAAGATGTTGTTGCAAGAAAATTCTCCTTTATAAACTGGGATAAATGGAATCATGAAGTTTCTTTTTTTTTTTGGCCTGTTATACTTTAATAAAGTTGGGATAATAGAGTACTTCTCTTTTTCTTATTTTGCCTTGTTCTGGAAACATGGAATAGGGGACCCTAAAGGAATAAATCAAAATTCCAAAAAGACATATGAACTCCCTCAAAGCTTATTATTCCTGAAAACAGATAGCTAAATTAAAACTACGGATATCTGAGGCAGTTCCCAATTCTAATTTTGCACCCAATAACTAAAATCAAACCAAGTTTGGGCCTTTGATTCACGTTCAGTAAGAAACTTTGAAAGTCATTTCTGTATGACTGTTCATTTTCAAAGAAATATAACAGCTTTAATATCGTGCATTTCATTCAATGTTTCTTTCCATTTTAATCAGACCTGGAGGTTTATTGTCTATTTTTTTTCACTGACAGTTGCTAATTGAATAAGATACATTTTGTAGAAATAATAAAATTTGCAAGGTGCCTCTTATCTGTGAGTGATAGATCACAGAAATGAGGAAGATTATTCAAATGAACTAAAATAAAACATTGTTTTCTGGATTTTCTTTTTACTTTGGAAACTTAGCCAATCTAATTTACAAAGAAAAAGTGAGATCTTTTTATTTTAAAGCCTTTTTCATATCTCTGCAGAGACAGTTGCATACATACCATGAGAACGTAAAATGCAGCTTCAGAAAAGAGATAATATTACCTTCCACAGACAAAATCAGACATGTATTTACAGTTCTCACTCCTCCTGCACCCTTTGAATGTATTCTGGCCATTCATTCTTACATCTGGATTTTGACCCTTCTTTGCTTGCGTTTTTCCCACCTCCAAAATATGCTGCTGTTGAGCCAGAAAATAAACACTCACTAAAATCTCAAATTAAGCTTCCCCCCCCACCCTGAATGAATTGCTGAGGGACCTGATCCTGCACTCGCTGAAGTCTGTAGAAGTTTTAATCACAGATCACACAAGCAAATGAAACAAGGGGCCTTATAATACCTGCACAACCTTCTGAGCTGCAGAACTGGGGGTTTTCTTGGAAGCATTGTAATTCTAGAAATCTGCTAATAATAAAAATGGAATTTGGGAGGTTTTTAGTTTGAACTCAGGCATTTCACTTAGGTCATGATCCTGAGCACTTCTTCAGCATGTTTTTCCCTTATGAATTATTAATACAGGGCTTGTAATGGGCTCACAAGTGACTCCAGAGTCCTTATTAGTAAATCACGGTCACAATATCAAACTGAAAAATTTTCAGGATGTATAGTAAAGATAATATTTAGTCTCTGCAGGATATAATGGAAAAATATAAGGGAATCTCTATTTTCTCTAAATATTAATTGACATTTACCCAATTTGGGTCCATTGAAGTAATTCCTAAATATTGCAAGCTTTCTTTTTTTTCTTGTTTTTTTCATTCCCTGTTTTTAGAAACTTTTTTCTGATTATTTTATAAAAGCTTGTTTTACAATTCACTTATTCCCTCTCTATACAAAACACTTTTGGTGCTTCTTTGTTATTATTTTTAAATATACAGCATCTTTTTAAAAAATATAGGGCATACCTGTATGTTTGGTGTCTGTTTACATTTTCTGTAATGTAGTCATTAAGCACACAACGTAGACTTAAAGGATGTCAAAACTGACAACCACAGTATGATTGATGATGCTGTGCTAGACTAATTCTTACCAGGTGTGGTGTGATGTGAATTCAAATGCAGCTCAGGGTTCTTATTTGTATTAGTAAAGTTGTGCTTTGTCAAAGTTCTGTGACTTCTTAACCCACTAAATCCATCTCCTAATCCAAGTTTTTCTTCGCCTTATTGCTGTATACAATATTTTCCTTCCCCTCTCTCAATAAAGCAGCCCTTACGTCTTCGTCTCCAGTCGGGGTTTCTTAAGACATCCAGTTCGTGTAAATTCCAGAAAATACCAAGTCTGATGAGGTTATGTTAATTAAGTGTAAAATCTACATAAAGGCTTCCTAAGTGACTTGAGCTAGGGTAGGCGAAATTATGTAGGGTGAAATTCACTCCATCAGCATAAACAGGAGAGCTTTATGTGGATAAGGAGTAAAACCCATGATCTTCAACCAGAAAAAGGGCTACAGCACCGACTTCTTTGGTCCCACATACAGTGTCTCCACTGTCATCCTCTGTCACTTGCAGAGCTTGGCAGGGACAGCATCAAGTTATTATCCTTGGTTAAGTAAATATTGTGTACTTGCACTTGTAAAGAACAAATAGATAATTCGTGTGGTAATGGGGGAATGCTTGATGTAAACTTTTAGGCTTTTTTTTCTTTCTCTCACTTTCCCTCCTCCTCACCCTCTCCCCCTCCATTTTTGACTCTGTCCTCTCTGGTACATTGTCATCAGCCAGATCATTGGTAAGCCATGTGTCCAGCATTTTTGATAACAGAGAATCATTTTGGCCCGGGGTGGGGGCAATAGAGTTGCATTTGTTTGTTTCCTGGCTGAATGATCTATCATGTTTGGCTGCATTTATCTCATTTTTATTTATATTTTATTTAAAAAAAAAAAAGAACTTGCAGAGTCTTGAGACATTAGGAAGCACATATAGTAAAATTCTTAAGAGTTCAACATAATTTATCACCTAAATAATCTAAAATCCTAAACCACATGATTCAATGAATCATAGCAAACCACATTGAATGTTGTGCTGTTAATCTATGAAAGTACCTATTACCCCCCACCACTACCTCCCCCTTTCCCTCACCAAACCGTATTTCACTCATGTCTAATTTTAAGCAAGTGCTTTTTTCATGCAAATATCCATTGATTTGAATGAAATTTTGCAAGGGTAAAGACTGAGCAAAGACTTTGGGATGTGATCTTCTGAGGAAAACCCAGCCCCTTCTTTTATGGATACAGAGAGGCACTGTACAGGAAAGTTCTTGTACTATTACTGCACCAATGCAGTGGAAGAAGGGACAGCGTACAGGACAGTGACATGTGCGGTCAGTCTGCAAGGGACTGAATGACATCAGTGGCAGAAATACCAGAGTGGGGGGTAAGGCAGAGTTCTTGGGTATCATCTAGATTACTCAGATATCTTCTCTCTATGATTTCCCCGAAATACCCTCAACATCTTTCTGTTGAACAAAGAGCACAGGGGGGCAAGGGGAGAGGGACAAATTTTATTTCTACTGGTCAACCATGTAGTTGTCCCATACCCCAAAACATAAGAGAACAAATTTATTTCCATTTGTCAAAGTCCTGGTAACAAGCATTGAGGGTGGGAGAGTAATTTTCTAGAGAAAGAAAAGCTTTTTTCTTATATTGAGGTGATTTTAAGTGTTGGATGTTTGGGGTGCAGTGATACTGAAGAGGTCTGAGGAAGTCACGGTGACCCCTTCAGGCAACAGAGCGACCTCCAGAAAGAACTCAGTAAATAAACATTATAATTCTACATACATGTGTGTGTATATATATATATAAAAATATTTTTATATCTAAAATTACCTCTTAAAAAAATTCCTTTTTACAACTTCCTCTGCATTTCCAATGTTTGGAAACCTGCAGGTGAACTTCAGCAAGTTGGGGTAGGAATTTGAATAGAAGGGGACAGAAAAACAAAGGGACAGAAATTAATCAGAGCTGAACTTAGCCTCTTTATTTTCTAATACAGTCTGTGCTCAGAAAATACATCCCAGTTTTTGCAGTAGAGCAATAGATGTGAAGAATAATCCCTAAACTCAGAGCCCTGACAACAGGTCTTCCCCACAATCAAGAGAAGTCTCACTTTTCTGATTACTTATTTTAAAGTAAACACGGGTAATTGCATTTCTTTCTGAATCACTTAACTCGTGAATTACAATTCCATCTTTGTGTCCACTTTGAAAACTAGGTGAAAGCTGGCAAAAAGACTGCTACATCACCCACTTTGTCGCAAAGGTGCTACAGCATGCCAAGAGCTTCGGCTACTAAATTGACATTTGTGGTGGTTATCACTATTTACTACATTTAAAGTACTCCTGTATAAAAACAGTTGTCCAAATAAGTACTAATGCTACTATGAAGACTGTTGTCACTTACTTGAGATGAGATGGTATCCCGTGCCAGACAACATGCAGATGACGTGGCAGGCATGCGAAGGAATGGAGAAATGTTTCTTCTTTTTCATGGGCAACCTCACATCTGGGTGGAGCTCAGGCAGTTCTTGGAGGTCTTACTAGTTTTCACAGATCAGTCACTGCTGTTTTCTTTGCTCCATTCATTTTTCATCTCACTTTGCTCGTTGGCATCGAGTTAGTTTCTTCCTGCTGGAGTCCTCAGCTTGCATTGCATTTTGGCTAGTTCACTCTTTGTGGGCTGGAAAAGAATTTCTCCACAATATCAGTTGGTGTTAGTGGTGTCAGTGGCAGAAATCTGCTGTAAGCAGATTTTCCAGGATGCTTGGCTATGTAAGATTATGTAGCAGTATTGATAATTGTTTGTTGCATCTGTACTTCAGACTTAACAATATTAAGCGCTGCTTTGCTTTATGGCCATTGTTTTGGCAGCTGTAGAGAGCATGTCCTGACAGATTTCTGAAGGGATGAACTACTTAGTTATTGCTTCCCCTAGTTCTGTTGTTATAGCTATTAAGAATGCAATCTTTGCTTTAACAAACCATCCATCTCACCCACAGCTTTTTTTCTGATCCAGTAAGATAATCTCACTGATAAAAACCGGTTTAACAAAACAGAAATTAAAGCAGAAGAAATACACTTTGGAGATCTGTGCTAATGTATTCCCACTTGCAAGTCATACGAGGTGCTCGCAAGGGGGGTTCCTCACACTGTCCCCACCTACATCTGATTCGGATTTGTGGTCAAGTTCGTGTGTTTTAACCAACTGTCATCTGAGCCATGGTAACATCATCTTTGAAACAAGAAGAATGTGAAATACTGAAACTTAAGGTAAAACTTTTTTTTTTTTTTTTCCACTTGGGGCTGTGCTAGTTCACATTTTCTCCTCTTTGTTGAAGGCTGAAAGAGCTCACAAAGCTATGGCAGTTCAGCTGACACATGGTATCTCTTTTTTTCATGTATTACCTTTGATCAAATGTCTGAGCCCTTAATTGTATTTTTGTAATATATATTTCTCTTTAATTTGTAGTATGATTTAATCTTTCTTGGTAAATAAATATATTATTTTTTTGTTTACTGCCATTTCCCCCAGAAGAAAAAAAAGGAAAAGGCAGGCAATCCCAGGCCCTCTCATCCCCATGAGAGCGACAGAGGTGGAAGAAAGGCTGAATGCAGCAGAATGGACATGAGTGGATTTCGGCAGAGAGCACTGAGGATGAATTATCTCTGAATGTAATGTGCCAGCCAACAAAGCAAAACCGATAACTTCCAAGGCCATTGTGGACCTAAAATGCTAGCAGTGGTCAAAGCAAATTAAGACTTTATTAGGGTACCCTTCTGTATCGTTTTACTGCAGCAGGATTACACTGCCAACCCTGCAGAGGGAGATTTAGTTGGGTAATTCTCATTAAGGGGCAAACCTCTCTGACTTTCTGCGGGTGCTTTGCCTGATTAAGTACTGAAGAACCAGGCCCTAAGGTTGGCCCGGCTGAGCTCTAACCTATCTGCCTTTATGCAAGTGAAAGCCTCGTCTATCAGCTCCAGCTCATGCAGAGAAGTCTTACCAGGCACTCTAATCCTAAGGGGAAACATTTCATTGCAATGCACAGCAATTTGCATTCTTTCTCAAAACTCTGCTATTACATTATCCATTTTCCTCTTGATTAAAAGAGATCAAGAAGTGCACACTCACATGCTACACATGCAGGCTTTCCATACAGGAGGCCTGGAATCCACGTTCGCATTCAGGCTGGAGGAGTTCTGGCAACTTCCAGCTCTTGATGGATTTATGCTGTTCTAATAATAGTCACAATTTACTGATAATTATCAAGGAGGGAAGTTACAGTGTTTTTTGTTGTTGTTGTTGTTGGGTATCTATGATATTCAAGTGTTTTCAGAAGTATCCAGTGCGAAAGAGTCCTTAAACACCGTAAGCTCTTTGAGCCCATGCAGATGATTTTAATTTTGCCTACTGAAAGTCAACCTATGGCATTAGTTACTGCCAAAAGTAGACAGGGAACTGGAGCTACACTGGCAGAAGGGAAATTTCAGAAGGTAGGCATGAATTTCTCCAAGTTAGATTATAGTTTAGATTGCACAATCCATCCCTACCACCTTCCCTCTGGGAATGCTCTGGGAAAATAACAAGGGATGTAATCTCAAAAGACAGGGATATAATGACAGAAGTTTCATTTCTGACCTATGCAAAAGCATGGACCATTTTTGGGTTTCCTCCATCCACTTATTTAACCTTGTATGAGCACTAAGAATTTTTGGGTACATGGAGAAAGGACCAATCCTTGCTCCACCCCTGACTTTTTCCAGGAATTGTTATTTGCTTGTACCTCAATGTCCCACAAATGAAATGTGGATACTGGCACATCTGTGTCTCAAGGGAAATAGGAAGATAGGTACCTTGTAAATGATAGTCAAGTACGGCATCAAGGGGACCATCTGAGGTACCTAGACCAGGTTGATTGTATGGTGTAAAATCGACCTGTGTATGAAGAATAGATAACATTTATTTAAGAAGCTGAATATCTCAACTAATAGCAAGGTAAACAACCAGCCTGGTATTGCCAACACTGGCTGTTTAGTAGCATGGATTACTCAAAAAATTTTATTTTGGCTAAAAGTGATCTATTTCCTCAGAGATAAGCCAGGCTTCCTCTCCAAACATTACAATACTAGCTTTGGCCTGGGAGCACTGAGTGGAAATTTTTATACATGACCACATGGAGCATGACATGCAAGAAAGAAAAAAGAGAGGAGGGAGAATTCTTAGGTAAATTTAACATCTCTTGTTCTCAATTTTTCAACCAGTGAGGAGAAATAACAGTTTTGAGGCACTTACTCTAATGAGGTATTAAAATCAAGGATACCTACCCACACAGGAATTATCAAATGAGTGTTTCTGGAGAGATTCTAGTTTCATACCAGCAGCTTGACCTGTTCAAATGAAGGGCTATTAAAGAAGTGCTTTTGTACTTTTGTGATCTGGATTTTTTTCTTGCTATTGGAATTTCAGGAAAACCTAACTGTCTTTTTTGATCCCATACTTGCTGTGCATCCAAATACAGCTAGCAGTTCTAAGAGGTGTGGTGGGTTTTTTAGGGGAACATCCAAGTAAGAATAATGTAAATTTCACTAAGTAGTTATTCATTACAGTAGTGAAAGAATGACAATCCACCCCTGCCTCAGCTGCTATTTCAGTAAAATGGTTCCAAGGATCACTGTTACAGTCAATCCTTTAATTTATGAATACAAAATAAGTAATAGTGCATGGTATATAGCAGAAGTAGAAAAATGCAAAAGGATTCTGGACAGCACAAGAACCCAATATTTCAAGAACTGGGAGACACCAAAAAGAAAGCCTCAGGCATACTAGGTCTTTGTAATTGAGGAAAAGTTGCTGTGTGTTGAATCTTGCTTCCCCTTATGTCTGTATAAAGAAAAAAACATGCTGTTACTTGGACCACTGAAAAGTGTATTGAGTGGACTTAATGCTGTCAGTTACAGACTACTCGCTTATACCCGTCCTGGGGCAGGTGGAATTTTCTTTGAACAGCAATGGTCTGTAAAATTACAGAAGTAGAAGACGAATACAATTATAAAACTCAGGCAATTGCTTCCCATGCCCCCAACACTGTATAGTACTCTATGCTGTAGGACTGTTGGTCAAAATAGAAACAATTACTTCCAGCTGCACCTTGTACTTTAGCTGCAGGTCAGAAGGCATGGTAAATTTGCTACCTTAAAGTCATTTGCAAAGTTTAATAAAAACCACATCAACCCATAGCATAAACAAGCTGGAAATGATAAGCAGTTTGTGATATCTCACTGAACAAGAAATATTAAGAAATAAATATTTTCTCGGAATGTTAGTAGAATACATGATCTGTGTTTTCAATCCTAATTTCAGCTTCTGATGAGATGAATCAAATATTCACATCCCAGCTGCTTCTGAATGTTCTAAGTGGAATTTCTTGGAGCAGCATGAGCAGGTGGTGTTCCCACACAGCTCCAAATAAAGTTTATATGTGCTGGGGATGCTGGCTGCCTTACATACAAACATGGATTCACATAACTAGCTTCCTTTTAATGCACATATTTGGTGATTTTGGCATGAGGCTGAGAGATCTTCCCAAGGACAAAGCCACAGATATAGAGATGTTGCTTGAAGCCCTGCCTCCTTCCAAGTCTAAGGCCATAATTTTCAGTACCTGAGCCATAGCTTGTACAAGTTGCACAAAGAATGGACAGTTTCAAGCTTTTTGTCAATGTCTTTTTGTAGTCTGGTGCCAAGAGTGGGGTAAACAGAGTAGGATATGAAGTTATGGAGGATATCTGAGGCTACCAGGCCACTTGGGATACACCAGAAAATCATGTTTTGTGGGGTTGCCAGGAGGGTGAAACCTAGGTTAGTCACAGCTCAGATTTGGTTTCTGTATAATGCTGAAGTGCACAAGCCTGTATTGCAGTAAAATGTGTTCCTGGCTGGAAAGCATTTTGTCTGCTCTGTAGTGGACCCCAGATTAAAATTAACTCTCACAGGTAGGGGGCAGGGATTCCATGCCTAAGAGGCACATTGAATCAGAGCATTCACCAAGGCTTCACCTTTAGCAAGTTAACTGAATCTTTGCCTTTCCTAAGCTCCTTCTTGAAAACCTCATCTCCTGTAAAGAGATATTCATAGCTGCTTAAGTACCTGCTCTGAACCGCCCCTAAGAGGACTCTCTTTTCTGGCCACAGATGGAATTTAGGAAATTCAGCTTCACAAGGGTGGAGTAAGCTTTTGTCGCTCTTCATTCCCCTTTGACCCATTTTGACATAGATTTTCACCTTTTTTTTTTAAAACTAACTCAGCATCAGAGAATTTATTTGTCAGCCTGTTATAGGCATTTTTGGTTTTCTCTAGTCTGTTATTTCAAGACTGTTTAAGACACTGCCAGCTGGCTACTGTCCTATGTTCATGGCATCATGCAAAGGAGTTCAAAAGGACAGTATAAAGTTAACTATTGCCCTTTCTTTCTTACCAAAATCACGGTAGTCCTCTATGCTAAGGATGGAGTGGAGCAAGAGAAAAAACTTCACTTTGAGCTAGGTAGGAAGCCTCAGACTGAAGGAATTTTGCCATGGCCATTTTTACCACTGTCCATTACCTTTGCTTTATGACAGTAATTTCAAAAAGTTAGAAACTGAGTTAAATATGTGGCTTCTAATCAACAGTGTGAAAATGCTGTTTAATGTAACTTTTAACCTTGCAAGCTGCTTCACTGGCCATGTGGATGCAGCACCATTGCCAGTGTCAACATTCAGTGCATTAATAACAGTGGGGTTGGACTGCCAGAGCCCAAAGCAGGAATTTCTTTTTCAGAGAGAAGTATCTTGTTCTACCTTTTCAGTAAAAGTTTTGCTATGCTAGTGTTTGGCAGTTATGCTAGGAGATTCATCACATGAAGAAATAGAGCCAAATATTTGCTTTGAATGATTACATCTAAGATGTCCTACCATAGTTGGGGTGCCTAGCTTATTCTGCACTTCCTGCTCATGTACACTGAACATATTTCACTGAACACAGAATAGCTTGGCCTGGCAACAGTGAAACTAAAAAAAAATTTATATTCACAAATTACCTTCTAACTTGTATTTCTCTGAGAAGAGTATAAGACACTCTTTTCTACAGGTTTGTTGTGCTGGGGTTTTTTTCTGCCATAGCCTTTAGATGCCATTGAGCTAGCTCTTACTGTTTTAAATGTTCTTAGATAGCATCTGTTGAGAGATTTCTAGCATTGTAAAAATACAAGCTATGACTATGATTCTTATATTTGGATATTTAAGCTGATACAGGATATTTGAAAATACGATCAGGGTGAGTATTCTTAGAGGAGAAATTATTAACAAGAAAAAGGTAGAGACTAAAACAGGGTGTGGGAACTGTATATTCTAGAACTACGAAATTAGAATGAGTGCATGAGAACTTTAACATTCTAAATCCAAAATAGAGACCCAAATGCTCAGAGAAGACACTTTGACAGCTTAATAGAAAGACAAGAAATGTCTCTACTGTTTTGCTCCTGATCTATGTTATGGAGAAGACTCTTAAAGTCTTCTGAGTTCTCCTAGAAGAACAGAGAAAAAAATATGTTCTGGTTTGTTTCAAAACAAAGATAATTAGAAAGTGTCTAAATTATTTTATATTTTTCCACATACATTTTCATGTGTGTTTACAGATATCAATCTATTCATACATCTCTCCCAGAGGGTACTCACAACCGCAGATATGTTAAAAAAACATTATTCACTTCAAAGAATTATTTTTTTAGTAGTGAAAGCTAATAGGACCTGAGTATATGTAATTTTTCTCCAGTGAGAGGTAGCAGTTTTCAGGACTGGATGACAACATATGCCAGTTTGTCCTGTTTTTATCAGAAGACTTTGAACCATTTGAGGTTAGTTTTATATCTCCTGATCCACAGGCTTCAGCCAGGGTTTTAGATATGTCACATCACTTGATTACTGCCATTTGAGAATACCACCAATATGATAAAATGAGCTTCATGCACAGAAAATTCTAACCCCTACGTTTTCATATGAGATTTGTTCTAAGACCTAATCAAATTCTATCAGACAAGCTTCTCAGGAGTCAACAATTGCAATAAAAAGAATATCTGTTGCAGCCTTTTAGTCCTTTTTTATTTCCCATGACAGGAGGGACTTGAACCTTTTTGTTTCATTCAGTGTGAACCAATAAAATGTGATGCTAAAATATATTTATGTTTGCAACCTCTCTGACCAGAGGAATTAAAAAAGTGTTGAGATTGTCTTTATTAACTATCCACTGAATCCGAAGACCAGCTGGAACACATCAAGACAACCACACCAGCTCACACATAAAACACGTGAATATGATTGGGATCGGACAAAATGCCTATTCAAGACATTCAAGACACACAGAAGTGCCACAGCAGTAATAAAATTCTTATCTGATGATTTTAGAAGGAAGAAATGCTAATGAAAAAAGATTGGTTTTGACCAAGGATACAAGAAGACAATAAATTCATCATCCAACGTGTTTTGATGGTAACAGAGTAATTAAATGCTATCATAAAGGTCTACTCTCCTTTCTTTTCTTTTTTTTTTTTTTCTTCTGAAAGTAGAAATATTTTCTTTCACTGGTGTCTAGAAGATCCAAAACACCTCTCTGCAGTCAGTATTCAGGAGACACACAACATATGGTTACTGAAAACTGGCAACAGAACAGTTTCTCATTCTCCAGTCAGGCACTCATTGAAGATGCTCAGAGGACTATCAACACAGCAAATACTCCTTCTTGCTGATGCACTTTTTTACTGTAGTGACCTAGATAATCTTCTGATAAAAATGACATTTTAGAAACATACCTCATATATTCAAAATCAAGTGTTCGATATGCTTTGTTTAAATTACTGAATATAAAAAAAACCTAAGGAAGAGGCATATACTTGTAGACATGAATCCTGCCTTTTTGATTAGTTTCAATCATTTCTGTACTTTTTTACTCCTATTACACACTGTTGATCTTTGCGTCTTTGCCCTCACTTCAATCTAGTAGTTGAGGTCATTCTGGAAACAGAGATGAAGCTGCAACAGATACTCTGTGGGGGGGAGGGGGTGGGGGAGGATAGCACTTCTAACTCCATAAATAAAATTTTTATTCTCATGTGCTTTCAAAGAAAATATATTAGGGGAAAAAATTGCAAAACAAAAGTCCCACAAGAATATTAGCCACATCTCCTACTCTCTGAATTACCAGTCCCTGCTAGCCCTTCTTCCTCAGCAAATTTCCTCAGCAAACCCCTTCCTGAATTCCCTTTGTGCTGAATATCAACATAGTTTCAAGTTATGGCCCTGACTTATTGGACTATAGTCCATACAGCCCCCTTTCTGCAACTGTGTTCCAAAAAATGGCACTAGTACATCCCAGTACCAGGTTGGAACATCAGAAATGCGTCCTATGGACTTTTTGCCACCATCATAGGCTTACAGATGAGTAGTGATCTAGACATGAATATGATCATATGCAAAATAGACTACTCTCGCTGAAATAAAGAGTGGGCAAATTGCTGACATTCTATCGTCCTAGAAGTATCTACAGCTTTCTAGGAAATGGCTTATAACAGAGTTCTACTGGTTCAGGAGAAAGGAAAATCTTAGGAGGAAAAATACTTTGTTTCCATGAACTTTTGTTCTGGTTTCAGCAGGGATGGAGTTAGTTTTCTTCCTGGCAGCTGGTACAGTGCTGTGTTTTGGATTTAGGATGAGAATAATGTAGATACACACTGATGGTTTTAGTTGTTGCCAAGCAGTCAAGGACTTTTCAGCCTCTCATGCTGCCCTTCCAGCAAGAAGGTGATGAGGGAGGGAAAAGAAGTCCAAGAATTTGGGAGGGGATGCAGCCAAGACAGGTGACCCAAACTGGCCAAAGGGATATTCCGCACCGTATGGTGTCATGCTCTGGAAAACTAACATCTTTTCTGTCAAGAGTTTTGTGTAGTGTTCTGGAAAAAACTTATGCCTACTCTGTTGTAGCTGTGTACAATCATAAGCATTCCCCTGTGAACTCATAGTGCAGAAAAAGAGATCAATGAAAGAAAAATAGTGTCAAATGGAAAGCCTGCAGTAGGCTAGCAGATCTCTCGCAGGTGCACATTAGATTGCTTTGGAAAACAAGGCAAAAAGTAAATATACAGCACAAGACAAACTATGAAATAACAATATTAAAGTCACAGAAAACAGGAAAATTTCAGTCGGGATTTCAGAGACATCTGTTCTGATCCTAGTGATATTTAATATTTTTATTAATTTCTGGAATTATTACTTGTAAAATTTACAGAAGACACAAAAATTGTATGTTCCATGATAAATGTATGATAATATAAGCGGTGACTTACACTAGAATGCCATGCAGAGGGTTCACTGGAATGACATGACACAGTAACTTAACACAGCCTGCCACAAGCCCAGCCTTTCAGAAACAAGGACCCCACTCCTCACTGGACTGAGGACTTCGAGATGAATCACCAGTGGGAAACAGAGATTCTAAGAAGGGTTTGAGCCCAATCCTTTCATTTCCATTTCAAAATGTTATTGTTAAAGTGACAAGGATTAAAAAAAAAAGAAGAAATTATCTGAGACCCAGAAAACCTACTTTACAAAAAATGGGTAAATCTCCTTCCCTTAAATAAAAAGGTTAAGAAATGACACGACA
The DNA here is from genome assembly GCA_020800305.1 of Porphyrio hochstetteri. Taxonomy (NCBI): domain Eukaryota; kingdom Metazoa; phylum Chordata; class Aves; order Gruiformes; family Rallidae; genus Porphyrio; species Porphyrio hochstetteri. Next base: position 151,637,050 of record CM036905.1, on the reverse strand, counting down.
ACAGTCTAAAATTACCTGCATTATTTCTTGTAATGGGGTCTTTAATCTAGTAGATAAAGGTGTAATAAGGAGGAGCTGAAGCTACATAAATACAAACTGAAAATAATCTCTGATATTTAAAACTAAATGAAATTTAACTATCGAAATGGATGTAGTGGTTTCTCTGCAAAATTTTTAAATCAAAATAAATACCATGATTTGTATCTTAAATCAAGGCACGGATCTTGATTTGTAGTATAAAGGAATAGTAGCATAATTTAAGATATATACCTAGGTAAAGATATTGGATATTTTTTAAGAAATGTTAACTCTGCAAAAGAAGCTATGGACAATATACAAAAAGTTACTAGGAAGTGTCACTTCTATTTGGGAGATGCAAAAGTTCTACATTAATATCAGTTAGTGCTATCAGTTAAGAATTCAGAGTTGAAAAAAGAGACTGCCTTCTATGGTAAAGACAAAACTATTTCAAACACAAGGAACTATGTGTTAATCCAAACTCTTGTATTTGATTTAGTGCTACTGATCATTTCCATGTATGATAGACCATCAGTGGTTCCAGATTTTCTTTCTCTCAGCATTTATGCTAGATCAATAACCAAGTAGCTGGGAAGAAATTCATAGAGTTTTGCTTAATATATTTGTATCCAAATGTGGTGACATGTGTGTGACCCCCCACAGGGCCCCAAGATGCCCTGGGACTGTTAAGTGTACAAGACAGTTAAGTTTTCCTTGGTGCCCTTAAATGCTCCTTCCTCAGTTCAGTCTTGAAGCACATGGGAGGCTATCCAGTCAGACCCTGACAGCTGAACTTCCCGGCTTCAGCCCTTGCTGATTTAACCTGTCAGTTTGTCTCCCCACAGCTTTCTTCAACACAGGCATTACTTAATTTCAGCAGCCCAAGTTGCAATCTGAGCTCAACCAAGTGCTCTGGAAACCAAACTGATCTGATAGAACATGGATGTTTGGCAAGTCTGAAGTAAACTGGTAGAAAAGAAGAAAATATAGACTACAAAAGATGGGACAAAACTATTCTTTGGAGTTGCACTACTGGCTTTTAAAGATGTACTAAATATAAAAGAATATTTTCCTTGTCTGAATGTTAGGGTAAAATCTGAGACAGCCCAAATCCCATAAAAAACACCGCTTCATCCGACCCATTTGGAGTGCTGAGGCAGAAAATGGATCTGACAGCTTATTTAGAAGTATTACAGGCGTTGTATTGGAACAACTGATATAAAAACACGCTATCCCACGCTCCCACTTTTCCCACTATTTGCCAATTCGTAATTACAGTATGTAAATACACAGTAGAATGGGTCTTTGGTTAATCAAATTGATTTAATTGCTGAATCCCCACAGATGAATGTGAACAGAGTCTTCTCTTTTCTCATTTTTTGTTGGCAAAACATAGCTACACAAATGATAAAAATTCCACCAGAAATGGGAATGGGATTTGAATAACTCTTACTGGAACACTGTGAGAACACCTGTAGTCAGATTCAAAGGACTTTAACAAGGTAATTCCTCATAATTTTAGAGCTGTAAATTATGGCATACCCTAGAGATACTGAATTAATTAGGCCTTTGTAGATTATCAATGTCTATGTGTCTATTTTTTATGAAAATCTGGCATTGTTTTTCATTTTCTGAATTATGTTATTAAAAAGGCAGATAAAGTAGCACAAAAATGTTACAAAGGATTCACCAGATATGCTCATTACTTTATAGTCTGAATATAAAGCTCCTGTAATAGTTATGAGTGTTATTGTTAATATCACATTTAGTACTAGTCATTGCAACCTTAACATTATCTTGGCAGGTAACTGAATCCTATAATCTAAGGAAAACAAGTCTAGAGATGTCCTTGATAGCACAGTGGGTCATTAAAATCTGATGAATTCATAAGCTAGTAAAAATACATGTAACTTTCAGTTTTGGACCTGCACTGGACACAGTCATGCTATAGGACCCAGGAACGTGCCAATTCCTCAAGCCAGGTCAAAACCTTTCCCAGGTCCTATTCCTATGCAAGTCCTGGTGAAACATCCTTTCAATGTGAAGATGTGAGTGTGCAGCCTTGCAGGGGTGCCAGCCTGAAGGATTTGGGTACCATAATCTCAGAGCATGCCCTGCTATGCGCTGTGAGTGAAGCCTCAAATCTAACTTCTGTGATGAGAGAAACTAAAGCCATTTGTTAGACATGCTTTCTCAGCAGAGACCCAGATGTACATGAAAATAATTTTGTTGTCCCCAGCAAAGGCACTGGGGATTAAATCCCAATGATTTAAGCTGATTCCAGTCTTTCCAAACCCTTGATGAATGTTGTGACCATTCTTGTACATCAGGCAGAGGAGAATAGTAACAGTAGTAGTCGTAGTAGTAGTAATCGTAGTAGTAGCAGCAGCAAATACTTTTCTTCAGTTATTCTTCAAACAAAGCCAGCTATCAATGCATATTGGGTCCCACTCCAGAGGCATTCTGAGAGGGCCTCTGAGAGTTACCTCATCAGAGGATGCTGAAGTAATAACTCCTTTTGATTAGGTTTTGGCAGAGAGAGGTTTTAGGCTTTTCTGCCTTGATAATTTACCAAGCTGCTTCTAAGAACATTATAAAAAATATAAAATTGTTTGGGAAGCATTAAGGCTAAGAAATCTGATCTTGTAGACCTTAAAGTTCTGGTTCAGTTCCACAGAGTCGTGCACTTAGATGTCTGAATGTATCTGTCTGTACGTCAGGTAAGAGACCTCATTCCCACTATATTCATTCAAGACATAGTCAACATGGTCAGGTGAGTCTAGAGACTTCTTTGGTTTACTAAATGGGATGTTTTCTCCACAATAAGTAAATTGAGCTCTGCTGACTAACAGCTCAGTTTGCCTAGACATAGGCATTTGAGTTCCCTTGATAGCCTCCCTGGATGATTGCTATCAGTCCAGTAGACCACAAGTCCTATGTCATATCTGCCAAGCCTGTGCAGATATCTTAGGCACTCTAGTATGCCTAAACGTCATCAGATGCCTATAGTTGAACATCTGAGCTGAACACTGGGTTTCCACTGTAAAAGAAAGGGGATGAGACATTAACATTCTCATAGACACCTGCATTTACATAAATTAACCTAGATTTCTGATCCTGAAGGTGGATCCTCTCTGTGAAACTCGGGGGTTAATTACCTGTTGAGACAGCGTTGTCATAATCAGTTTTCAAGTTAGGTACTGATAAATCCTATTTTGAGGCACCTGTTGCCCTTATTCAGCTCTGTCCATAAATGCCTGGATTAAGCTTGATCAATTCTAGCCTACCTGAGCCTAGAAACAGGTTTGCAAAGATCATTCAGATTTCACAAATAATGCCACTGCTAACTTTTGATCTCAGCAGTTTGCGAGACTACTGATTTAAATGCTTACTATACGTTTCTTTAAGACTCAGGATAAAACTGCTGCCAGATTTCAATTCTAAACAAAATAAAATTCTTTACATTGCTTTTGTATTTGCTCTGTGTGATAACTACCTTTTCAGCGTATTACTAAACTCAATTAGAAATTCTTACTTGGCAACTATGTGCTGCAGTATTTTGCTGAGACTAATGAACAAAGTTTCATAAAATCAGCTTGTGACCATGTGATGACTATTAAAACTTATAAAACCCTTAACAATTATCATAAGGAAATCAGCATACTATGGCAGTGTTATAGGGTGCATCGTGAACCAAAGTACTTCTAGCTCATCAGAGCTTCGCCTGTTCATGCTGGAGCACAGACCTGGTTTTAAGCAAACAGATGGAAATACAAACCTCTGATATTCCTATTCCACTTTGTGCAGCAAACATGTTTAGAAAAGAGGAATTACATTGACCTTGAACGACTATTGCACTGTACCCTTCACTCAAATTTCTTCCTTTCACAACTCGCTTTTCTATCGTTGTATATCGGTGCTTTTTTATAAAAGCAATTCCTCCTGGTTTAGTCTTTTAAACTAATCAAATAACTGTCACACACTGTTAAGACAGTTTTATTCCAGGTAACAGTATTTTAGAAGATGTTCATACTTCCTTTCCACCTTACTCGCAACACTGTGTACTATTGTTTGCTGTCAGCTAAGGATGCTAAGCCTTTTCTTCAGGGTTTTCTGCCCTTAGTGGTGGTGTCTCTTCTAGCAACACCCAGAGATGGCCCCTCACAATTATCCTCCTCCTTCAGATTTTGGCCAGCACACTTAGAGTGTTGTAGCCAGTCTGGTAATTATTTCACAGTGGGATCTTCCAGTGCTGTTCAGAGATTCTGAGACACTTGCTTTACAGAACACCAGACGTGTCTGGAACATTTGACTTTGCATGTACTTCATGTTTCACTCAAGCTTTCCTAACACTCAAATCTTTCTGCAATTCTGGTTTTCCTACTAATTTCCAATTTTTTTTTAGTGTCTTTTTTCCTCCATTTCTATTTTCAAGGCTTGCTTGCTTTGTGTATTTTAAGAGACAGCAGGACTAGGATCCTTCTTTCTTTGAGTATCTATATGTAGGCACCTTCATGTGAGCTATTCATATTAGGCTCTTCTTAGAAATAACAGATGTCTATTTTAGCTTGTGCTTCATGTAGTCCTCAAAGAAGGTCAGATGAATTGCAGCTTAAAACTACACATTAGTGTTCACTGGCTACAAAAGACCAAATTTTCTAAGAGAAACACACACACACATATTTTTTTTTCCCCACTTCAGAGTTCTATATCTATACTGGAATATGACCATAAAATGAACATAAACTATCTAGGATGAATCATGTGATCTTTAATAATAAATTTTGTGTGCAAGTGGATCCATAACAAAACTTACAAATGAAACCAGTAATTTGAGTGTGTGTTCCTTTATACAGCTTTGCTTTTTCCATCCTGCCACAAAATGCCTATAACTTAACTGATATTTAGTGTTTTTTCTGCTTTTTGAGCTTTCATTGTCCACTGAATACTACAACACTGAACGTATTGTACTTAACCCAACAGCAGTTCAATGCAGTAATCCAATAGCATATTCTAGGTGCCTACAGAAACAGGAACATCCTGGCCATAAAAAATAATGCCCTTGAAAAGCTATTTGGAGAAACATTTAGTTCTTTTTAGTCTTTCAGAATGAAGATGTGTTGTATGAGGTATTTTATACATGCAAATGCTTCATTTTCTTTCTTTAAGTCTTTATAGTACTATTTGTTTTCAAATGAGTTTTGTGGTTGTTTCATACAGGGAATGCAAAAGCCAGGGTACATTTCATCATTCCGTAGCTTGCCATATATTTTTCTTTAATAAATCATCATTGAAGATGTGAACAAGTTTAATTTCACAATATAAATATTTCCCTTTTCAATTTGTGTGTTTGTATGTGTGTGCCAAAACCAGATTTTTCAAAAAAAGCAATAACCTAAGAAACCACAAATTTGGCACAGCGTGAAGCTGTGCCAAATAATACTCCCATGGAAAACCTGCACATGATACAGACCATTTATATTTATGAATCATGAGCTTGAAGAAATACCTATGCTTTTATTTAATTTTGTTTGGAAGCTATATTCAGTGATTTCTGACTTCTTGGTAACATAATGATGTATAGATCGTAAATGTGCCTCCTGCTGTTTTTGTCTGCCCAGAACAGATCTTTGGGTAAATAAAATATCTCAAACATAACTGAAGTATTGGTATATTGCAAACTTGAGCAAAACTTTGAGAACGTGAATACTGGAGAGAGTATCAGTTGCATGTAGGATAGTAATTACCTGGGTTTAAAGCATTTTTTTCTATTTAGCCTACTTCCTCATTCATGACCCTGGCATAGTGACTAGAAAGTAGACAAGCTAGTGGAGCACACTGCCACTTTTGAAACTTTTGAACCTTTCAAACACAGCTCTATCTTCTAAACCATGTTACAGCCACTGTAGCCAGCAATGAATTGGGAGAAGGGTGATTGTCAGACATGTCCGGGAGCAATAGTTGGAAGAGTCAGTCTGCAGCAACATGGATATCTGCTATGCCTCATCTTCATCTCACATAAAGTAGAGGTGCCTCTTCATGGTGCTTTGCTGGAGTGGCAGGAAGCCATGGTCTTTTTGCAACTGCTTTTCCCTGCCCATTAGACTAATGGGACCCCAAATAAAGCACCAAATGGGAAGATTCTGTTAGTGCCTACTAATCCAGCAGGGAATCAGAGACTTCTGATTCAAGAAAGTAAAGTCCTACTTGGGTGATGAACTTTACTGTTAGAGAAGAGATTGTGAGAACACATATGAAAGATTTAACTTATTTTTATTGAGTTTCTTTCTGTGGTGACTGAACCAATTTGATCTGATATTAACTGGATTTATGTCTGTTACTTGATGAAACAAAAAGTCTTTGGCATAAATGGCCTTCCAACAAACTAGAAAAAAATGGATTAGAAAATATAAATCAACTTTCTGAAAGGGTCAATGCTACACAAAAAGAACCCCACAAACCAAAAAATAAACCACCCCACTTTAATCCTGCTTGCTTGTCTTGTGTTCTGGAAACCATTCACCTCTAGACTGTGCTAGGATATACACCTCAGTCACAGGAGTAATTAGGCAGACTAACATAGCCTTTGCTGGGAACTGTACAGCTGCAGCTCCCATTCATCTGCTCTCTGAACTAATGTCCTCTATAGCCAACTTAGTGTCTACTACCCTGCCATAGTATCTCTACTACTTCTATGAGAGCAGTAAAGATATATGCTAGAAAGTATACAGCTGACATGCCATAAATGCGCTCCAGTTTCTGTGTCCTTTCAGACAGTACTATGAAACAGCTAAATAAAGGCAGAGGTTCAACCATTACCCAGTGCATCCCAAGTTCCTCAGGAGTAGAATCTGTAGTTCAGTCTGTCCTGATACTTGACTCTCAATTCAGCTACATCTAGGCAGGCTAGACCCCTTCCTTAATCTTCAGAGCTCAGTGTCATAAATGGGACTTCTGTCACAGAGATTTTGGGGAAAAGATGTCACACTCCTTCCCCCCAGATTCCAGGCTACGCTGGTGTCCAAATAAAACCAAAGAAAAATAAATCATTTTGCCAGCTGGCCAATAAAAACTGCTTGAACTTTTAAGAGAATATGTCAGGGAGATTTCACATTTGCATTCTCTCGGTTTTATTTCCTTACCCTCACTCCCCTCAATTTGTTATGTTTGGCCACATTGCTGGGTCTGCTCTACTTCAGTTCTTCTGGACTCCAGGAGATCTATAATTATTACTTAAGACCCAGAGCTTTGACAAAGTAGTGCAGCCCAATTAATCTTGCTTCTTGTAATAAATCTAATAAAAAGTGAGGTTTGGAAAATGTATTCATGTTGTGAACAGTAGAAACAAACCACTGAGGCAGGCTTAAATGCCCATGGAATGGTTAAAGCTTTTTAATGACCTAATTTGCCTCCAAGCAAACAGGCACCACCATTTTGGATGTTGTGATTTCCAGGTCCAGTAGCCACAGAAAAGGAAAGCTCCAGGAACAACATGACTTCTGGGGACACCAATGATTAGATGATTGGTTCTAATTCTCAGACTGGGTGATCTCAGGACTTACACCACAGTTCCTAACATGTTGTTTTGATTAAACAAAAGACTGCCACGAGCAAGTTAATAGCTAGGTTTGAGGCGATTCTCTGTTCTAAAAAAACCCTGTTTTCATTATCAAACAATCAGATGGCAAGTTGCTTGCTTTAGCTCTAAAGGTATATTCAGATCTTCCCAAGACTTGCTCGTGCATAGTCCTCCCCAAGGTACTCCTTGCAAGAGCAATATTTACTAATTAGAGTAAGGCACCACAAGGCAGGACTTGAGCATACACCTCTGAATTCCTGCCCTAGGAAACAGTGTCAGACATATTGTGCATGTATTTGCTGAATGGAATTCCATTAAAACATGTGCATCAGGGTCTGGCTCCTCTTGATAGAAATATAATGAACCGATTAACTTCACTGGTGCTTTGTCTAAATAAAAAATGTGGGACTCGGAGACTATTCAACAGAAACAAATAGCCCTACCTCCTCTTTACCAACCAGAAATCTGCCTGGGACTCGGAGACTATTCAACAGAAACAAATAGCCCTACCTCCTCTTTACCAACCAGAAATCTGCCTATCAGAAATGCATTGCTATTAGAGGTATGGAAAGAGTCTTGGCAAGTATAAATACCCTTCAACAGGAAGTCCTTTAGCCTCTGCGAAGAGAAATTTCAGCACTGACAAAACCAAGACCACAAGAGCATCCACAAAGATTCTTGAAATTAATCCTTCCTGATTTAAAGTGGAAGACAGCAAAAATTTTATTGAATCGTCCTATTGCTCTCAAATTATAATGTGCTCTACTAGATTGCAGGTCAGTCACACCAATCTGGAGGATATTATTTTTTTTCCTTTTTCCCCCCACTTATTCTTTTCATTCCGACAGCACTATTGATGAAGACCTCAGGAAAAAAATACCAGTGCCCAAGACACTTTGATGGCCTTTCCACTGTGTAATTATACTTACTCTTGATAACACTAAAGACATGCCTTATTGGTAGTGGCACAGGCTGCTTTCCTTTTCACAGAGAGATGGATTGTTTCTGCAGGCCTTGATGGCCTTCAAATTATCTGAGCACAGAAAAGAGAGCAGAGTGAATTTTATTTTAACTCATTTTATTTCTAAATTTATTTCCCAGTAGCTAGAAGGTGATGACTGCCCCAGCAGTCAAGTCAATTGTTATCTGTGGGACTTGATTATGTTTAGACCCAGTCTCTCATTTTGAGCAAGACACAGTTAATGAGGAGAGAAATGAAAAGTGCATTGAGTCACAGTGTGTTTGTGGTAATTTGTGACACATTCACTCTACTCAGTTCTTTGTTTATTCCTTCTACCCTCCATGCAGGTCCTGTAGAAAAAGGAACAGATAAGCGAATTCAGTGGTAGACAGTTAAGGGTGTTGAAAGTAATGAATCTATATCTCTCTATCTCTTTCCCCATTGTTGGCAGTAATTGGAGCAGTGTTCATCTATACAGTAAAATGCCAGTGAAGCCCATCTTAACGAAACATCTTTTTTTCCATTATTTTGCAACACATTTTTCATTGACACTGCTAGTTTTTATTTTCACTATGTGCCTTTTCTTTTTCTGGTTTTTTTTTTTTTTGCAAGCTCTTTGCCACTCTTCTAAATAATAGTCCATTAAACAGTTCACAGTGTGTGTTCTGTAGAAATGTAAAAAAGTGATTGGATGATACTAATTAAGGAGAGATTTTGTTTCCACTTACTGCAGATCAATGGTGGGTTACATTAAAGCTTCATTTTTGTGATGAGTTTAAACACAAAAGAACAGCTGTGCTAAATACATATTTCAAGGCTTACAGGTAGGTCAAATAAATCTTTCTTTCTTTCTTTGCCTGTCTATTTTAAAACTATAGAAAACTGTATGCAAAGAACAGTAGTAAAATAAAAAGGCAAATTTCTCACTGCAGATTTTTTTTCACTTGCAGTAGCAGAAACTGTTAAAACAGGAATGCCAATTGCAATGCATTGAGATCCTGTTGGCTTTTAATTTACTCTATAGCCTACTATGCATTAATTTTAATGAGACTTTTCTTCTGTTTTCTACAGTTGCCACTCCAAGGTATCCCCTCTCTGATTTATGGCTGTGTTAGATACATGGAAAAATGTCTGAATGAGAAACCTCTTCCTGTATTTGAACCCACATATCTTCCTTTAATCCTAAATTATTCTGAGCACAAAACTTAACCAAAATCTCCATAAAGAGATATGTTCATATGCAAAGAAGAGTGGCAGCTCATTCCAGTCAGATCAATTAAAATAAAAATTCACTATTCGTTGGCATTCCTTGATCAGCACAAACAACGTTCAGTTGAAATTCACCTGGTTGCCTCCAAGTAACATAATGAATCCTGAACATATATGACAAGGAACTAAAAGAGAAAATGCTTTTCAGGCACTTGCTCGAAATATTAAAAGGACAAAACTATTTTAAAGTCAGTTCACTCTGACTATTTTAGAAATGTATTTTATTTAATATAAGGTCCTACATAAGGGAAGTATAGGGACCCTGTTTTTATCCAGATCATTTCAATATCAAAACCAGACAAGACTTGCTGTTTGCACTCTCCTTGCATTACAACAGTCTAGATCCCATTTCTAAACCACTGTTAGCAGAGCAGAATAACATGAGATAGGCTTTGTATATCATGGGCTAAGGAGTCTGCCTGGTATCTCTGAATTTGCAGAAACCGAGGTCACACATAAATCCAACAAAAGTTTGCATGGAAATGGATAAAAAGGTTTCATTTAGGTCCATCTTTACTATTTTAAGTTTAAACTATTAATTCAATACTACATGCCTTCTATCAGATCAGCTTGAAGCAAGAGTTAATTTATAATTCATAAGATCTTTGCTGCATGTTGAAACCTGGGTGCTCTCAAAGTCTCAAAAGGAATTGGGTATGCTGACAATGTACTCACCAAACCCTAGATTTACACATTTTTCAAAGAGGTGTATTTGCGATGACTGAAAGAAATTCTTATTTGTGGGCACTGTTCTTGGCACTACTACCACTGTCAGGCTTCCTGCACAAAGACAAGAACATCCATGGCTAGCATGAAGGGGCAGCTGCAAGTCTGAGGACAATAGCACCTGACCTCTGTGCCTTACTCCACAATGGGCCAGCTAGCTGGCTTTTCTACCAGTCATGTAAAGCTAACGGTTTCCTTAACATCATTAATGAAATTCCTTTGCTCTTTACACATATTTAAATACAAAGAATGCCATATTGCTGAACATTTTTGGTCCAGAAGGATGCTCTGTTTAGCAGTAGCCTGTGTATCACCTGACTGATAGATTCTTATCTACCCATACAGGAAAAGACTATTTGGTCACCAAGTCCAAAGACGTGTAAGGTGGGTCACAGAATTCAAAAGCTGCACCGAGCCCAGGAAACATTGAGGAAAGACCTGTTTTCACAAGTGACATCCACTCTCGAACTGGAAACAAAGACAGTTGGAAAGCATTCTGCTAGTTATGGGACAGACTTCCAGTGAATAAATGGCCTTTAAAACCTGCACGACTGTGCACCTCATGCTGTTTTTACTGCTGTTATGAACTGGATAGATTAGGGTGAGTAGCACCATTTTTAGTTCAATTTTGCTCAGCGTCTCTGTAGTTGTAGAACCCACACATGCAGAAACTCTTTATTCAAGCATGGGTTATCACTGGTATTCTCACAGCAATTTATACAAGGAAACTTTTCCTGGTATAATTCATTAAAAATTAATCAACCCATTTCTGTGCAAATCTCTGTGACATGCGTTCTTTGATGCAGTGAGTGCTGAATAGTCTTTTCTTTATTATGAGATGACACAAGTGGAACTTTCTAATTGGCTGTCAGTGATGTCATACCCAAGAAAATGCACAAGTCGGCTTATTTCCCTTATTACGAACATACTCTGTGACAGACTGTGAGTTTCTGGAGAGCTCCTGCCCCTCTTTGGTAGTTAACATCACTTTGCTGGAAGGATTACAGTTATGCTTCTATAATAGGATAGAAACTTGCCAGCGTGTTTTCCTGTCTTTGTTTGCACGTGGGGGATATTTTGCTTTCTTTTAGAACACTCCCTTACTGCGGAGTTCCTACCTTTTTCCACAGGGGCAATGTGGAACTTAGTGAAATTAACACCACCTTTGTCAGGCATCCTTTACAGAGCTCTCTTTTTGGGTGGTTTCAAGGGCTGTGTCAAAATCAACAATAAATGTGGTCACATTCATTTCTAACTCATAGTTAACAGACTTCACATAATATGCAGAAGTTTCAGCAGCACAACCACTAAAGGGATGTAGCCAAGAGACATATGGAAACAGTGAGATTTTGTTCTTGTGGTTTTCAACTTATTTATGTATTTGGTTAACAGCTCCTCGTTAATGCAGAAAGATTGCCACATCTCCATTCTTGCCAGGAGGGTCCACTTTCACTGCAGGAGGATGTGCTCTCCAAAGAACGTGCTTTGGCAGGAATGGTGGTGCTTACATATGTTTTTCTCTGTTACCCATGTTATGCGCTTACAGAGCTCAGATAAAGGGCAAATGTTTTGCTTCTAGGAGCTACCTTCCAAAATCATGTGGCAAGGTGCCATATTCTCTAGCCATGCTCTGTACAGCTCTCCAAACCAAGATTACAAACCCATTACTTCCTTACTACCTCAGCTCTCAACTACTTTCATCCTACTTCGTAAGCAGCTCCCCTCCCACGTACAGCTTTCAGCTTACACCCAGCTTCACGATTCCCAGACCTCTGCAGTCTGACACATAGGCCAGACCACCCTCGAGCACACCACGCCCTCGCCCCCACGCACCAATCTCATGTGAGCTTTCATCAAATCTTTCTGATCAGTCCCAGGCAGGCTTTCCAGAGAAGAGAGACATTACAGACCTGTACTTTTGCTGGGGATTGTAGGTGTAGGTATTCCCTAGGGAAGTCTACTGAAGGTCATAATTTAAGCTTCAACTCTACACCTGGACTCTCCTCTATCACATGCCCCTTATGTTACCTAGCGGTGTGCCTAAAGTATGTGAAGTAACAAAAGATAAATGCACCTGGAGATTCCAGCTCTTTAGGTGATATGTCTACAGCATGCTCTCCCAGATGCCTATGGTTGCATCATGTACACAAGGACAGCTCAGCTATAGTAATTCTTATCCCCAGGGTCTGGAAGAAAGTTGCAGAAAGTATTGTGCAGCAATGCCAGCTGATGGAACTAGCATGGCGCTACTACAGCAAGTGAGGCTGGAGTTTAGCAATCAGTTTGTCACTGTTTAATCAAATCATTACAAATAGTGAATGAAAACCTGGCTTAAGAGTCAGGTGTGATTTACGCTGTTTTCAGGTTGTCCCATCTTCTACTGTCTGAATATTCCTTGTTTTAAGAAAAATAAAAGAGGGGTTTCCTTCTCTTTTTATTTTGCTTTTCTTCCCTGTTCTTCTGACAGACAATGGCTTAATCTAAAGAATAAAGACACTATATGATTATATCATTTTCTAATCCAATTACAGATCTTTGATATGGCCCCTTATCTTTTCCCTTCATGCGGTGATATGCAGATCACATGGTTTTTTAAACTTGAAATATCTACACTTTTCAGTTCATGCCTTTACCTTTTCCTGTGCATTTTACTAAACCACATATTAATTATTTGATTCCTATCTTACGAAAGAAATATTAATAGAGGCATTAATGAAGACAGTAATGTAATCACCAGTTAACTTTCCTAGAAAAATTTTACTGGGATTTCATTTTAGAGTATAGGGTGAAATCCTGGCTTCAGTAAAATTATAGGATTCCCATAATAATTAGTAGGACCAAAATGTCATTCTCTACTTTCTATTGACCAGCAAGTTTCCAGTATTTGTCTCTGTGGTCATTTTACACCAGTGGGACACTTTGTTGCTTTACTGTGTGTTAAACTTGTGAGGAATATTCTCTCAGCTGATCTGCCAGTTAATAAGGAGGAAAAGTCTTTTCCACACCCTAGGACTGGAGGAAGGATCAGCAGCCCAGCTGCTGTTTGGTCTTTCTTCCCCAACTCCATTGGAACAGAAGCCTTTCATGGAGGGAAAAGCTGAAGAACTTGCATTCACATCCAACCCTCTGCAGCTGGGGTGGATGGGTTCCTCCCATCCACCTCAGTAAGAAAAGCAAGCTATATAAAAGCAATGGAGCTCCCCAAACTGGTTGCTGAACTTCTTTTTAGTTTAATAAAGAAGATAACAGCCCAGCCTAGTTCTATTTTGATCTTGTCATGAAGAAGACAAGGATTTAGATTCATGATAGGGACCCCCAAAGACATTGTTTTCCATGTACAAGTGCCCTTCAAGCTAGCCCTCTGCCAGACCACAGGAACCCTACAGCTGGACTTTGAGATGTTACTGGGAGGCATTAAAATTTGTGACTTGGTGTGAGGACTGATTAAGGAGACTGAATGCCCAGCAAGGCCATGAGCAAGAGCAGTCAGAAGAGTGGTCATCAGTGACAAGATGATTCTAAATACTTTGATATACCGTGGCTGCTTTCTTCCCTTTTCTTGGTGGACCTCCTTTCTCGGTCAATCGGTGCTCAGTTAATTAGTATACGCAATAGTGGCTTTCATGTGTTTTAGCTGGGGAAGGATCAGATAAAATTTTGTAGAACTGTGTGCACATGCATATGCAAGTGTAAAATGATGGAAGTTTAGAACAATATGGAATAAAATCAAGAACAATAAAGTTTATGCTTTATGAAGTCAATACAAAAATGAAAATACTATGTGGCTACAGAATGAAAATGCAAAAAATACTGCTATTCCCTTGTAAAGAAGGTTTTCAGTTTCTCCTGTGCTTCCTTTTACATTGGCCAAGTTGCTGTATGCTGTCTCTGCAAGCTTGGAGATAGCCAGTGAAAGTCCCATTGGTGGCTGCTGCACCAACAGATGAATGAATAGGAGCTCTACAAAAAAATTAAATATTAGAAAAATAGAAAAAAAAATTTCTCTAAACTTTTTAAGTATTCTGATATGTTGTTCTAGGGTGAAATTTGTTATGTACTGGGGATTTCCCTGAATATCCTCCAGCTGCTCTTGTTTTGCGTGATAGATTTCTTTTAAAATTCTGGTTTGTACCCTTGCTGCATGCCATTATCAAGACAGATCTACAAAAAAAAAAAGGATTTTAGTGAAGCTTAGAAACCTCTGTTGCAGGTGGACTCTGCTATGTCCAAGGCTTTAAACCCTTCCTTGAAGGTCCCATAAGATAACATGGATTCTTTCACTTTGTATTCTTCTCCCATCAATATGAGAAAAATGACCTGGATGAAAAGCCAGATGGGCGTAAAAGGCAGAGTTTGGGTAGAAAAGCCTACCTTGGGTATAACTGGCAGAGTTTGTGTGGTAGGGAGCTGGAGGGTGTGAGATGCTAGGAACTGTCCTGTGGCAGTCACAGCCAGGTCCAGTCAGCTTTTTAACTGATTTGAGTAGCCAAAACACCAGCCTTTCAGGTCATCACCCCACACTCCAGCTCTGACATATTTATGAAAAAGTTGCAGCCACGAGGGGCAGGAAACATTTGGGGAGATGCCCTTGAGGACACAGGCCTGGAGACACACACAGGGAGAAGTTGCTGAAGAGACACTGCTGAGAACATGGCTGGAGATACCCCTTTGGAAGGACGCACTCCCATAGTGGAAGGGATACCTTCTAGGGACTGCAGTCACAGGTGACCCACAGCAGAGAAGAGACTCCCAGAGAGATTGCAGCTGAGGAAAGCCCACCCTGGGGGCAGGAATGCCCTCAAGTGACTGGGGCCATTGGTGATCCATATAAGAGTGAAGATACCCTTAACAAATTGCAGCCATGTGTGACCCATGCTGGGGCAAAGGGAAACCAGTAATAAGTGAAAAGCAGCAGACAAAACCCATTAAACACACAAAGAAAAATCTTCTGTGCCACATATTTCCTCACTGAAGGAACTGGAATGGTCTGAGTGTTACCCACAACAAAAACACAGGAAACTGAGATCAGGAAGGGAGGGAAGAGAGGTTTGGCTTAATGTCAGCCCAGAGAAAGGAGGAATCCATTCACATCCTGCCAGTGTTTGCCTGAGTTTGTTCACTTGTTGGTATTCTTTTCTCAATAACCAAATCACTGATTAGAAATCTGCAAGAACTGGAAAAATATTAAACAAAGACATGTAACAGTATTAAGACATTTTTTGCCTGTTTCCTTGTCTAATTTTCCTTCCATGTTTCACCTGATACTTCATTGAAAACTTAGCTTTTCTTCTGGAATAAAGTGTGTTTGAGCCTCTCTACCTCAAGTTCAGTTTAGCTATGTTGTGTTTTTCTCTGAAAGTAATTTAACACTCACATGAAAATAGAACAAAATAATGAGTTCTGCTGTTTAAAGTCATGAATCCACTGTTATCAGTAGGTAAGAGAAGACAGTACAGACTGTAATTTTCTCTCAACCAAAAAACCCAGTGTCTGTAACATGAAAGAACCACAGTAAACTTACTTGTCTACCTTGTAGGCAACTCTTTCACTGTTACTGAAAGGTTTTCAGTGTATCTGGAAGTATCTGCCAATTTTTATGAATACAAAATGCCTAAAAACTTACTACGTCTGTAGAAAAAATAACTTAAAATATATAAATCATGATTGGTTTCCCTTAACTGGCAAAATTAGGACCCAGCTTTGAAATTCCTCTATGGTCCACGTTCAGGAAATCATCTCGACTTATGGTAGTAGGAGTCAAACGTCAGTTTATAGTTAAGCACCTGCTTAAGTGCTTTTTTGGGTTATGTTCAAAAGTGAAATGTGTTCAAGCCGCTCATGTGTAGACAAGGGTCAGATATAAAATTAGAAGATAAATTTAGATTCCAGTCACCTTCTCTTTAATTGGTGAGTACTCAGATCTGAACTTCTATATGGGACCATCTGGGCAGTGACATTTCTAATACAGTCGTTTCTTTTCCTGTTTCATCACTGGATCTCTTGAGTTACAGCTCTGTGTTTTTAAATAGTAACAAATCAAAGATGACAGGGTTCTTCATTTACTGACTCAAGGAACAGAAATTATCACTGAGGAAGTGCTGAATGAAGTGGGTTTACTATTTTGAGTATTACTTGATCACAATATTTTGGTTCTCAAAAAAATGCCAGAAATGTATTTTTCTGCTAAAAAAAAAATCTAACAAATTATTTACCTAAACCAACTTTTTTTTTCCCGTTGTATTTATTTATTAGGGTATATGCCTTCAATGCAATACACATCACACAGAAATATGTAATTCTCTACACTCATGCATGATTTTTTAATGATATAAGTGTCCTTTTACATATCAGTGCTTTAGTTATCAGAGGGATAGGCAGAATATATGAACTCAACTCAAAGAGAACATCTGCTTCAATGTACATACGCTGTAATTTATGACCTTTTCAGGATCACAGAACTGTTGCCAGAGTGAACAGAATCCAGTACCTCCATAAAGATTTTTGCTTAAAAAATATTGCAGCTGAGAATAAAATTATGGATGTGCTATTATTTATGCTAAGAGACTGAACAAAGATGCAGGTAAAGTTCCCTAAAGACAGCAAACATAAAAAACAAAGGTTTGGGTGTTTCGGGGAAAGGGGATGATTATAAACATCCCATTCTTCAATGGAAAGTGTTGCCTAATAAAAGGTGTCATGGTTTTGCCCCAGCTGAGGGCCGCACCCCACACAGTCGCTTGTACTTTTAAAAGGAAGAGGGAAGGAAAGTTGGGGGAGGGGGGAAAGGGAAGAAAGAAAGGAGGAAAAGAAACCTCAACCTAGAAACCAAAACCCCGCAGGTTGGGATAAGGATAGTTTACTAAAAAAATAGCAGAAGACTAGATATAACAATAACAGGAGATTATAGCACAAAATAGATGAAACTGGTGATACACAATGCAGTTTCTCACCAAACCACACAACTCAGGCCGCACAGCTTAGAGCCCGTCCCGGAAAACCCGACCGTCCCCAGAAACTGCCCGTCCTGGTGTTGTCTCCTCCTCTTCCCCCCAGTCCCCCTTTATACTGAGCATGACGTAACTGGCATGGAATATCCTCTTTGGCCAATTCGGGTCACCTGTCCTGGCTGTGTCCCCTCCTTTCTCATTAGTAGGGAAGTATGAAGAACTGAGAAAGGTCCTTGATTGCCCGGCAACAAATCGGAGACATCAGGGTGCTATCAGCACTGTTCTCATCCCAACTCCCAAACATGGCATTCCATCCGCTGCTAAAAAAAATTAACTCCATCGTAGCTGAAACCAGGACAAAAGGAAAAATAGAAAGACTAACTTTTAAAGTAATTTCTGCAAAATGAACAAACACGGCCTCTCCTCTCTTGCCAATTACCGGATGGTGAAATGCTCTCGCAAAGTTTTAGAGTTGAACGAGGAAGTGTCACAACAGTATGGATTGACATCTGCCTCTGTCAGGTTTTTACAGCTCCCACAAAGGAGGATGAATGCATGCTACCACACAGTGAAACTACCATTTGACAGAAAAGAGCATTTTCTGACCTGACCAACAGTGCTGGGACTTAAGTGAAGGCTCCCCAGAGTGGATGGTCTAAAACATTGATTCATTAGTCTGTTTAATCTTTGTGGCAGCTAAGGGAGAGATCCTCCTTGATTTACAATCTGACAGACTGTCATCTCAAGAGGTCCCTGATCACTGTCCCTCTACCAAACAGATAAAAAAAAACCTACTACACATGTTGCATAGAATTAGCATAAGATTCAAGTGGAAGATGGAAATAAAAAAAATCAGGAAGGGCTGAATACCGTATAGGGAGAAGCAACTGCCAGGGAGCAACCCATAGCCCCCTACTTTAGGAAGGTATCTGCTGTTTTCCAGGCTCCATGAATGTGGTGCAGCCTCAGGGGGGTAAAGGAATTGAGAGGTGCTATAGAAGAGCCCAGACCCTCTACATGCTTCCTACTCACCCTTGTACCACCTATGCAGTGCTACATTTTGTATCCCAGTTTAAATTGCTGACATAGGCCAGACACATGAAGCATGGTCACTTATTGACATTGAAGATGAAAACAACCTAGAATGGCAAACCAAGATGGAGACAGTTACTTTCTAGATGCACACAGTTAAAGAGAATCAATCTCAATCTGTATGTATGCCAGTATTTGGCAATGCATAACTCCTGACTGTGGTGTGTTGTGTAAATCAAAACAAAATTAGGGAATGTGGTTATATTTGCTGGTAGTGAGGATGAGCTATGTCTGAGGGTCAGCTGCTCCATGTGGACTGGGAAACCAGGAGCCAAGGGAGATTCCAGGGTGAGGTCAGAACATCAGCCCACATCTGAGGTCAGTATGAGACGTGGGGAGGGAAACTAGGGTCAGACACAGCCCACGAGGGACAGGCAGGGCCATGGGGAAGAGGGCTGGGACAGGGCTGGAACAGGATGATGTAGGCCTGCAGGGGTGCCTGGCTCAGTGGGGCCTATGGCCACCCAGTGAAGGGCTGTGGGGAGCTGGAGACAAGCCCCACCACAGCATCACTGGGGCACAGGCGGACCACCCCAGAGGGCTGACATGGGGTTTTGGGTCCTGAACGGGGCCAGGGCCAGGGGTGATGAGGGGGAAGTCCCAGGGGCTGGCCAGGACCAGAAAGGGTTGGCTGCCCCCTCAGGGCCCTGACAAGCTACAGTAATGCTGTTACCCCCTTTTGGTAACCTTGCAGTGAGAGTGAAGTAGGAGACGTAAAAGAATGCAAAAGCCCTAATGCACAGAGAGATGTCCACATAAGAAGAACAAGGTGAGACCCTCCAAGAGGTAAAAAATTCCACTTAGCAGAAAAGAGAAGCCAGGCATACAGTGTCAACAGGTAGAGAAGACTTAGGGCGGTTTCTGATGCAGCCCAGGACTGATTCTTCTTGAGATTGCCCCAGAATCAAGAGATGTGAAGAGGCGAGGACAGTATAAAACCTCCTTTTCCCAAGGACAGCTTTTCATAAACAACTCTTCCACATGCTGGTAAATCACCCAGGAAAAAAATAAAGGCTTGGAAAAAGTCAACTGACAGTTTGCAAAACATTTTTTGTCACTCTGCATCTTCTGTACAGGAGAATGAGGGACCCTGGCACTGCAACCACCAAAAAAAAAATTAAATCATGTAAAGACAATTTGAATATACAGACTAAATTAATATTCTTCATTTCCTGTTAAACCTTGGTGGGTTATTTGCATTTATCTCTCTGACTCTATTTCTGACTCTCAGGTACCATAGCCTATATTAACAGTCACTTTGGGTTTAACATCATTAAACGTTCTCTGTCAAGTCCCCACAAATCCCACATTCCCCTTGTCTCTCAGGCTTAAAAAACTCATTTAACACTAAGGGCTAATTAATTAACTGGATTTTCCTATATTTAATGGAGACTACCCTAAACCGTAGAATCAAACCCCACTGAAATTTAGTTCACTGGGGCAACCTATAATTATACCCAAACTAGGTTTAACCACTGTTCTAATTCATATTTATTATTATAGTAGAAGCCTGAGTTGTTATTATTATTACTACTACCAAGAATATGAGTATGCTTATATTGCATATTATGCAATATATTGTATTGTGAATGTACTCTGTCAGGAAAAAACCCAGAAGTCATTCATGCCATGGGCATTGGAACTGGTTTTTCACTCTGAATGAAACAATATAAAAAATTCGGGGTGAAAAAGAAAGACAAATGCATTATTTAACAAACTGGCAAACTCAGGGAAAAAGATCACACTCAACTTTTATACCACGTTCACAAAAGCTTTCGCACACCTCCAGATGGTTGATTAACTCTTTTTTTATGTCAGCAAACTGGTTTTCTTTGCTTGCATTGTCCTTATTGGCTTCTGTAAAATCTACTTTTGTTCATTGTCCTTTATTTACAGGTGTTTTCAAAATAAGCTTGTGAGTTCAAAAAGGAAATCAAAGAGGTGTGTGGCTGTTCCTTGATATAGGGTGTGTTAGAAGAGAAAGATGACTGCAGTGAATTAACAATGAAGCACGAACTGGGCACATACTGCAGTACGGTTACAAACATCTGCTTCAGGTGCACTGGTAGGTTACAAAGAGACGGCATCTGCTTCTCCTAAATTCAATGGGAGCTCTTCTACTGACATAAATAGAAACTAGTTTGGAGCTCCACACAGCTACAGCAAAAAACATCCTGATCAGAGAAAACTCACTCTTTTTAGAGACTAAAACTTTTGTGGTTTTACAAAATTAGTGAAACATTACTTGCCCATGTTTTCAAGATTTTCCAAAGAGAAAAAAAACAGTTTCCCCCAGGTTCTGTGAAACTCTGTTTCTACGAGTGAAACATTTTGGTATGGTTCATAATGCCCAGCTTCTCTAGCTATTCCTATAGCACAAGATGCTATGCCATGTAGAAATACAAATAAGCTTGCTCCATGAGCTGCTGTGTCTTCATAACATTTTGCAGAGGACTATGTAGATATACTGATGCAGATCTTTGGAGAAATCTAGCTGTATAGTTCATGATGTATACCTCTCCATTACAGTGCTTCAGGTTTGGGACATGCCTTCAGTTTTCTTCCACAGCTCTGCCTTGAGCCTAGCTGTGAGATCATGGGATAGATGAGTGGACAGTGAGGTGGGTTGAGAACTGGCTGTCAGACTGGGCTTAGAGGGTCGTGATCAGTGGAACAAAATCTGAATGGAGGCCTGTGACTAGCGGTGTTCCCCAGGGCTCGGTGTTGGGTCCAGTCCTGTTTAATATCTTCATCAACGACCTTGATGAGGGAATAGCATCCACCCTCAGCAAGTGCCGATGATACAAAGCTGGGAGGGGTGGCTGACACGCAGGAACACTGTGCTGCCACCCAGACAGACCTGGACAGGCTGGAAAGCTGGGCAGGGAGAAACCAGATGAGGTTTAATAAAAGCAAGTGTAAAGTCTTGCACCTGGGGAGGAATAACCGTCTGTATCAGTACAGGCTGGGGGATGATCTGCTGGAGAAGAGCTCTGTGGAGAAGGACGTGGGGGTCCTGGTTGATGGCAGGTTGGCTATGAGCCAGCAGTGTGCCCTGGTGCCTAAGAGGGCCAATGGGCTCCTGGGATGCATCAGGAAGAGTGTGGCCAGCAGGTCGAAGGAGGTGATCCTCCCCCTCTACTCTGCCCTGCTCAGGCCCCACCTGGAGTATTGTGTCCAGTTCTGGGCTCCCTGGTATAAAAGAGACAGGGATCTCCTTGAGAGAGTCCAGAGAAGGGCTACGAAGATGATTAAGGGCCTGGAACAGCTCCCCTATGAGGAAAGGCTGAGTGAGCTGGGGCTGTTCAGCCTGGAGAAAAGAAGGCTGAGGGGGGACCTAATTAATGTTTATAAATATCTTAAGTGTGGGATGCAGGGGGAATTGGCCAACCCCTTTTCAGTGGTCTGTGGGGACAGGACAAGGGGCAATGGCTGTAAACTGGAGCACAGGAAGTTCCGCACCAACATGCGGAGGAACTTTTGCACAGTGAGTGTGACAGAGCCCTGGGACAGGCTGCCCAGGGAGGTGGTGGAGTCTCCTTCTCTGGAGATATTCAAGACTCGTCTGGACGCCTATCTGTGCAATATATGCTAGGGAGCCTGCTTTGGCAGGGGGGTTGGACCCAATGATCTCTCGAGGTCCCTTCCAACCCCTACAATTCTGTGATTCTGTGATTCTGTGATTCTTTCAAAGGACACTCTCAGCAGTGTAGCAAGCTAGTGCATCTGAAATACAAATATAATTTCATTCCCTAACACTACTGAATGAGAAGGCATCTTTGACAAGGTGGACTCAAAGACACCCATGACAACAGCCTGTTCCTGATCAGTGTTTAATTCAACACAACATTCTACAAATAACAGCTTTCTGACCAGTCTCAGCATTGTGAGATTGTGGAAATTATGCTTATCAGAATAGTAGTGCTGATCATCTTCCACTTGTGTTCTGCAGTGGAGAAGTTGGTAAATACTGTGTGCATTTCTGCATGTTACTTTGTGAGTGCATTCAGTTTTGCACAGGGCATGGAAAAAAAGGTCTTTTAGAGCAGAATTAAATATTTGAGTCCATTGGGAAAAGCTGAGTTTGGAGCATTCCGACCCCATCGGCTGGTAGGCAGGTTCAGGGAGTTAGCATTGTATATCTGATAAAAATAAAAGGGCAGTGGGGTTTTGAAGAGGCAATAAGCTAGCAAATAAGCAAATACAGACTTAAAATCCAATATGGGGTAACCAAAAACTATGGAAATGTTAATGAACTGCATTCAACAGAGGTAAAGTCAGCAGGGAGGAAAATACCAGTACCTGGCTGTGACTTAATTATGTCTTTACAAGTGTTTATCTGCTCTATGTCTAATGAATGCAGATTGGGAGTCCAGGACTCAATTAAAAATACTATAAACAAAATAGAGGAGTACAAAGGCAAGGAGACAGCATGATAAACTCACACCCTATGGTGTTGTAAACATCATAGCATATATAAGATGACTCCAGGTCTAAAGGAATAATGAATGTTCACAGTGAACATCTAAGTGATCTGGAAGTAGAGCTGAGAGACACAGGGAGAAACTGTAGCTGAGGAGAAGTTAAGGAGAACCCATATCTCAATGGCCAAAGACCCTTCCACTCAACATAAATTTGGCATTCCTAGCAATACATGTTTAGTGTTGAAAAGTATTTACTTCAAAAGTATAATGTGCTTCAAAGAATGTAAGGATATCTTTAAAGCTGTGGTATTATCTGTGTATCAGTACCCAAATGAGTATGTGGACCAAAGAGCATCAACATCCAACAGGCAATGACTAAGCTTTCTCTATGCTTCAAATAACACATACACACATCAAATCAAATCATCAGAAACAGAAGGTGAGCAATAATGACTAGTGACAGAAATAGGAACCAATGAATTACATCCCTCTCTTTGAATTCCCCAGTTAGAATTCAGATACTGTCAAATTAGGAGTTGTAAATTCTGGTGACAAAGCAATGTTCCTGATTCTTTTAGAGACCACAATCACAAGAGCAGTGTTTCAGGCAGTGCATTAGTCAAGTAGGGCAGAGCTACCACCCACCAGCAACACAATACCCTTGGCAACCAAGTTATTGACACATTTGATCCTGACTGTTTACAGTATCACTGGTTTTATCACACAAGGAAGACACTTCATGTCTATTAATAAAGCCAGTTGAATTAGGATAATTTGTTGCTACTTTTGTTTACAATCAGCTGCAGGGAAACAAAACTTACCTTGGGTTGATAGAGATGTCATCTTTCTTAAAATGGTCAAAATCGAGATGCATATACAGAAGCAGGAGCCAAGACATCTCATGAGACTGAAGTCTTTGCAGGGTTCAGGGTCCTCAAGCTGCACAGGGGGTTCAAAAATGCAGCTTTCTGAATAACAACTGTATTCATCTTCAGACATTTATGTCCGTGTTCATCTTGGTCTGGTTTTATGGCTGATGCTTCTGTCTTCGGGGTACACTTTTGCATACAGGACTAAATTGTGACCACATTGCTGGTTCCCAAAGGAAGAAAACTTCCACTTCTCAAAGCATTTGTGCATGGACTTAGGAGAACTCTCACATCCAAACCTGCCTCAGCAGTCCTCTTGTGGTGACCTCACATATACCATTAACAGCAAGTGGGCAAGATGACCCTTGTTAAGAAAGGCCAGGCTGTCATCAGCCACAGGGCAAACTGAGTTCAGAGAACTTTCAGGCTGTCAACAAGGACAATACGGATGTAGGGTACTCATGCTGAGATATCCAGTAAGATTAATAATAACTGCTTCATTATTGTGTTGGGTTTAAAACTATTCTCTCATTTTTCTTAATTAATGTTTGGGTTGCACATGTGGAAAACTCTGCAAGAAGCAGCTTTCCCTTATTATTTATTTCAGCCTAGATTTGTTACAATGCATGCCGAATCCGTTCAGAGATGCTACATAATGATACTGATACACAGACCCTTATATTCTTGTATTTTACAATCTGCAATTGCATAGAATCACTTATTGCCAAGTGGTCATTTTCTCACATTTATTATGACAACAGGATAAATGCCAGCGTTTGTCAACATCTTGTAAATGATGAGTCTTAATGAGGCAATCTAGTGTTTCACCCCTCTGAGGAATCTCATAATAGGATGAGCAAAATATCAGGTTAAAGGAAGTGGGAGGTAATCCCAGGGGACAAACCTTTTCTTGTACAATATATTCCTCAAGGTTTTGCTTGGAGTGGGTTCTAGGATGCAGGCCAATTTGGCGTACCCCCCTGTACAACATTTTAATTGTATTTTTATCAAATGCAGTCCACATGTTGAATCTGTCAGTAAGCAGTGCCCTATGAAAAAATAACAGCCTGAGCTTTGAGAACTTTCACCTAATACATAAACTTAAAGTTATCCTTCCTAAACTGAAGAATATACCTAATGTGTCTGCTCTTGATCTGTCCTGTTTTGTTCGGGTTTTTTCACTTTGATTTTGCAATATATTTCAGCCTTTTGTGTTCAGTAATCTATTTCAGGAGTTCTCTGTGAAAAAAATGCGAAGCACATTTCAGTCCAGCATTTTTGGACTGAGCTCTGTTGCTGGATCCTTTTAATGATAAGCCAAAGAGGAAGAGAATTCTTGCATTGTCTGTGCATTTTAATGTGTTGCTTGCTCTCAGTATATATTTATACTACCCCGCATGTCAGAATGCTAAGCCTTAAAGAACTTGAGTAAATAAAGTGTGTGAGAGAGCCCTACAAATGTAATACTTAATTAGAACAAGACAGTTTTTTTAGAAACAAGTACTATCACTTCATCACTCTATAAATGATACTATAGATAATCAAGAGATATTGTGTTTTGATAACAAGAAACATATATGATTTAGGATTCAGCCAATTGTCTAGCAGGATTACAGTTCATTAGAAATTTGTCTCTTTGTGTCTTGCAGCCTTTTTATTTATTTAGGTTAAACTGAAAACTCAATGAATGTCACATACTTATGAATTTGAGTAATTGAAAAATAAGCGAACAGTATATTACAGCAATGTGGTTTTGGTGGCTTTTTTTAAATCCATTGGAAAATTGTGACTCAATCAAGTCAACATGTTCTAGTAGAATGTATTGATTTCACTGAGATCTTTTATGCAAAGTTATGTAAATGTTTAATTTCATTGAGGTCATGTGACTTCATTTCAATACTTGGCACATGTAGCAAAGTAGTAAGGCTAATAATGAAGTGCTTCTACAAACTTATTTTCTTTTTTTTTTTTGGAACAGAAGTGTGAGTGGTGGTGTTAAGCTAGTTTCTTTAAAGAACTCATAAATTTAAATTCTTTGTTCTTATTCTGGAGAGGCAACTTTGAAATTCCAAAATTTCTTCTGGGACAGAAATATCAGGTGTGAGTGCCATGTTAATTCCCCAAGACATCTTAGTTTCACAGAACGCCTCTCAGCCTGTGCTCTTTCTCCCAGCACATCGCCTCTCTTCCCAGTGCCCTCTGCATCTCTTGGGATGAGGCTCTCAGTGTCTTGAGGGAGGCAATGTAGCGATATGTTCTGATTTACACTTTTGCTGTTCATCTGCATACTGGAGACATGGTTTAATTGGATTGGATTGGCCATGGCTGTGCCTTCTCCTGCCAACAGAAATGATGTTGTAGTCTTTCCCTACTAATTGTTTGTATAACAACTGTAAAATATAATGTTAATCAGAACAACTGCAACTGGCTCTGGTTTGTATCTCTTTTGTTTTAATCATCATTTAAGTATTAACATACAGTGCAAGAGAGACAGAGACACCTGTATTACACTTGTGCATTACTAACAAGTGCCTAGAGCAGCACACTATTTTGAACCTTGTTAACTACTGAATTCTAAGCAGACTAAATTGCCAGCATTTATATTTGTGGGATACTTCACTGAGATTGTTTATATAAATATAAGCGAGAGGGAAAGACAGAGCTAATGCATCATGCAAGGACAGTGAAAGACGGGGAGAGGTCAGTCCAACCATGAACCTAAGTAGAACAGAGTTT
The DNA here is from genome assembly GCA_020800305.1 of Porphyrio hochstetteri. Taxonomy (NCBI): domain Eukaryota; kingdom Metazoa; phylum Chordata; class Aves; order Gruiformes; family Rallidae; genus Porphyrio; species Porphyrio hochstetteri. The sequence continues at coordinate 151,610,429 of CM036905.1, read as the reverse complement.
TAATTTAGACAAATCTTGTGAGGAGGCCCAGACTTTAGAACTTTCCTTGTCACAGAACAAATTTGTTGACCTGCAAAAAATTATTCACTGAAATTACACTAAGAAAGGGCAGATAAGCCTGGTACGTGGGGCTTTTGCAGAGGAGTGGTGAGGAGTAGAAACAGTGCTACTGCTGATGTTACAGAAAGCCTTCATGAAGTAGCCAAAGACCTAAAGTGGCCTTCACCGGAAATAAAATAAACCAATGATTCCTAAACTCTGTGGGGTTTAGTGGTGACTACATAGGAAAAGGTCTGTTTCTTGAGACAGATCTAAATCTCAGATGAGGGTAGAGTTTTGATATGGCTGAAAGCATGACACTTCACAACATACTACCCAAAGGTAGGCCATACCTTTTGTTCCCATTTTAGCTCTTTCTCCCCTACAAAGACATGCCAAGGATTCAGGAGCAAAGTAGAAATGAAGATGCAGAAGGACCTGGACTTGTGTCTGTCCTCAACCTGTTCCATAAGGAAAAAAAGACAAAATACTTTTGTAAGGAGACCAGTATTAACTGCCAGTAACAGGTCACCCGGCATTCCTGTCATCCACACTTTTTCTTTATCAGATATCCCTAAACCTTCTTTAATTCTACAATTGCAATGCATATTCACCCATAATATAAGGATTTATTGTAACAAAAATTTGTGGGAGGAAATAATGACAGCTGAGATTTCAACTGATCCTATCAGAACTATTACTTTCACTTTAGTAAAATAAAATTTTAAAAGATAGACATCCAGTCATTCTTAAATGGTATTGTATTATTTTTTCTTTATTTAAGATAAAGCAGAATGGAGACTGAAAAGAGAGTCTCCCAATTATAGCAGACCAAACTCACTGATCTTTATTTCTGTAAATGTTATATATTCCCTAATATTTCTGAGATTTCTTTTTTCTCCTTTTCCTCTCCTTTTGTTTCTTGTGTTGCATTAGTATAGGTTATAAATGAAACAATCCTTAAACATCCCTTTAAGGAAACTGTTTTATATAACGAACACTGAGTTGAGCTCAATCCCAGTTAGCAGTACAGATACATTTCTGACCAATGCATGGTATTTTGAATCTCCCTATCCATAAGCCAATAGGTTAGAGAGAGGAAGTACAGGGAGCATCTCTTGCCACACACACATTTCAGGTGAGGATACTCTGCGTCTCCAAATGGAAAGTCATTGTCTTGCAGCAGGTGAGTCTCTCTCACAGCTTTCTTGTCTGAACCTTATCCTTCACTAGGACACTTGCATGTTTCTGAAGAAAGGCTGTCATATTTTAAGGGCATAAATAATTTAAAAGATAGATAGATAGATAGATAGATAGATAGATAGATAGATAGATAGATAGATATAAGACAGACATTAAAGAAGTCCTGTAAATGCTTTTTTTCTTACTGTATTGTGGTCATCAATTTTTTATCATGAGCTGAAACAGTTGAAAAAATGATAGTGCTAAATGTCTCTTTCCCTCACAAGTGCTTGTATATACATGAATCATATGACAATACAGCTGTAGATGAGTGAAGGGCTTCCTGCTGGATGACTGACTGCATCTATAGCCCTGAACATAAACCAACACCAGTAAAGCTCTACCACAGCAACCTTCTTACAGTTCCTGTCTGTGAGTTCCTCACATATTCACATTTCTCTTTCTTACCTCTAACCAGCATTAGCTCTGGTAGAGCCCACAAGTCACTCCTCGTTACAGCACCATCATTAAATCACTGCTCAAAAGCCCTAACAGATTAACATCATCATTCCTTAAAGTATACAGCCTCCAATGGCCTCCTCTTCTGAACGATGACTGCACTTGGGTTCCCCATGAGAGATGCTGCTCCTTTCTTCAGTTCTTCATTGCAAGACTTGTTTCTCTAAGTGACAGAGACAGCCATTTCCAAGTGGTTGAGCATGTTAAATAGAAAAGTTCTATCTTTGCAATTTTACAAATTTGGAAAGAAAAGCAGAAGAGGAACTTCAGCCCTGACCCTCACACATCCACTTTCTTCTCGGGCTAAATCAGTTGGCATGATTCGCTCCTAACAAACAATTTGATCGGTCTCTGTCACCTCCTAGAGAGTCTCAAATGACAACAAAAGGTGACAGTATTGAATGATTCCACTTTCATCTATTCCACTCGATTAAAGGGTTTAGTCTAATAAATTCTGCTATATAAAAATAAGGATAAATGGTGACAGGAAAGATGCAGCTTAGTCACTGCATAAAGAGATTTGTTTGGGTTTTTTCCCCCTTCACATAAACAGAGGTCTTTCTATGAAGGTGAGTTTGTATATACTTATCTTCAATTAAGCTCCTGAAGCTTGCAGGGAGGCTGTAAAGCTCTGTAAGCTCACTGAGCTCTTAAGACTGGACGGCACTACCCCATGAGTGCAGCATTCAAAATCAGCAGAGACAGAGAACCCCTAAACATACCTCCCTTTAAATAGTCAGACCTTGTTAATCCAAGCTTAGTTTAACCAAATGCCTGAGTATCTGAAATACTTAAGTGGCAACCTGTCTCTAAATCTGAATGCACCTTTGATTTGTTAATCTGATTGTAAGGATGGGGGTATCCTGTATGAAATGAAGTTTGCAAACAGCTTTGGATTAATCAGCCTTACATATTACAAAACAAAGTAGATTCCCGCCACAGTATTTATCATCAGGAAGGGCTGGCACCCTCTCTCCCTGGCTGATTTATAGAATTGCACATTTGGCATTGCATTGCAATATTCAGACGACAGAGTTTTCTAATAAGGATGTGCAATGAATGGAAATAAACTAAATGTACCTGAAATTATGCACCTAACTTTAGATTACATTATATTCTGGTGTCTTAAATAAATAAATAAATCATTATTAGAATACATTAACTTTCTGGACAACCTGATTCATATACAGCGTATTTGTCAAGTTTAAAAGATTCATTTGTATTTCTTTGCCCTCTTAGCCATGTGTCTATTCTGTTTCAGTTCCAAGAAAATGTTACCCATTAAATCTACTAGATTCTGATATGAGGCTGGCTGTCAATTTGGTTCTATTCAAAGGATTTCTTATGCTTGATATCTCCATGCCATTAATGCTGGGGCATCTGTCCATTTTCAAAAATGAGCTATCACACATCTGGCTGCTGGTAATAATTGCTTTATCAATGGCTCCTTCTCTGAGTCAATAACCTCATTTGGACTGTAGGAGGATAGGTTTGGTGTGCAGCCTAACTTAAGTTATCTAATTCTGTAGCACTGTGTTTCTGTGATATACATGAGGCTGTCAGACAGCCCCAGTGCTGTATCATTTGACTTCTTACCGGCATAAAATATATTTCTGAAAATGCATTCTCACAGTCCTTCTCCAGAACAGGAAAATATTTTTTCAGTATGTTTAATATTTTAATGAAATTCAAGGACTGGAATCATACAAATGGGAAGTTTGTTGGATTTTTTTATTGCCTTGAAAATACTATAGATGTATATTTGCATACATACATATATAAATATTGGGCCTCCTTTTGGTGGTACAGTTGCCTGTCACCTGGTTCAAATACAGTAATATTGCAAAAAGGCCTTGTCACATTGTCAGAGTATTAACTGAACAGATTAAATATTCATTAAAGGCTTTTTTTACCCCAAACACAGCATTGTTCATGTGTTTTTCCTCTACCAAACTTTTGAGGCTCAAGTATTTCTCATTATGGAAAGTTATTGCATTGGAGGCAATGTATTGGCTACCATGGAGTCATTTGCTTAAGTTAAATGTCACTACATAATTTAGACAGATAAAGAGTTAATCAGAATGTTTATGAGGTGAACAGTATTAGGGGGATCCTAACAAGTGTACTTGGGTTTTCAGAAGAGTGACAATAATAGAGGGATTTGTACATCATTACCACCAAATACAGCATAACTTCATATGAAACCGCTCGTGCTGAAGCAAAAGTGTTCATGCAGCCATGAAGAGTCAAGACTCATCTGAGTGAAAATTAGGGCTACCTGCTCCACTTTACATTCTACACATAAAATACAAGAACTTCCGTTGCAACCATAGCACTTTTTCTTCCAGGTCCAATCTAATACACTACTGGTTTGGGGTTTTTTCTTAGTATTTCTTAGCTCAAAGCTCTCACTTAAGTTCACTTGGAAGCCTGAGGGTATTTATATACAAGGAAAAGTAGCACGGTGCCAAGATTCTCAGGGCATCACTGTCTCAGGCTGGTAAATCCAGCCACTGTAGAATATGCGGGTCAAACCCAGAAGTCACACTCAGACGCAACTGTGCCCAAAATAAAACCTCTGCCTGTCTTCTAGGGTTGGGCATATCATGTACAAGCACAAACATATGTCTCTGGACTTAGCTGACTCAGGTGGGATCAGATTTAGTGTTTAATGGTGGGATCAGATTTAGTGTTTAATGGTTGATGTGTTTAAGGCCAGCAGTGGTATCAGAGAATCATTATGAACTAGCATTTATCTACTCCTTCGGGCTCTGGTCGCTGGCATTCAGGAAATTACTCAAACATTTAAGTCTTTGTCCCTCATTTATGTTCATTTTTGAGTCTGAGAAAGAATATTAGGGAAATTAACATTTGTCTGTTCTGATAGTATTGCTGTGACAAAAGTAGTAAAGATGTGAAACGAATGGCTATTGAGATAAGACTGATCTTGTCTTCCTTGAAAACTTAATCCTCTCTCAACCATTTTATTCCTCTTCTTTCCATGATCCACACTTGCAGTCATTTGTGCCTCTGAGAGTCATGCAGAGAGGCAGATAGCTTAAGTGTAAGGTAGCCCCCAGTGTAGATGTTAACACAGGCTGTCTTCTTCAAGGCAGTGACAGTGAAAACATGCAGTTGTGACAAATTAAGGCAATGGAGACTAACTGGTCCTCTGCTCCTTCCTGCATGTCACTTGCATCAGCATCTAGTCTCTTCAGACAGTTTTGCCTTTTGCTTTGCCAGGAAGTCAGCTATTGGTATGATTCTGCTCACTCCCCTGTTTGCTGCACCTGCCATTTCTCTGGCATTACCCATTGGTGCATGGGAGCAAATTCCATTAACAAGTTTGCAGACTGATGAAACTCTTACAGTGCAAATACTCAGCTCTGCATCACTGTTTTCTCTTTCTCCATTGCATAAAACTCCAAGCATTGATCTTCAGGGCCTACCCTGCAACTCATTGATATTAGCAGCTTGATGTCATACCCTATGTATCTGTTAGAACTATTCTTTATCAATGGCAAGCAAAACAGATAACTGATCATATCTGCCACAACTAGGCATAGCATCACAAAAGACAGTACATTGCTTTATCATCCAACTGGTAGTGTGGTTTGGGACAACTTGTCACTCACCCTTGGGATGTGAAAGGACATACATTCGAATAATGGAATTCTTTGCCTGGCACTTACCATGCACAGCAATGGGGAGTGACTGCTTGCCTAATATATCGAGCTACTGTGGCATAGGAATACAGCTGTTTTTAAGAACATGGTTGTTTCTCTGTTATACTGCTTCACAGATGTCTCAGATACCAGTGGGAAAATCAGAAGCAGTTCTGAGGTCACAGAAGACAAAAAACCCAACATCTTTCCAGCAGCACCAGCACTACAGCATGAGCTATTGGAAAACAAAGCAGCTGTAGACTTAGTATAAGCTGACGAATGATCCCATTGCACATTTCCTTCCTGAGCCAAGAATGTAAGTTCACCTTAAAAGGATCCAATTGCACTCAAAATATATCAGTAAGTATAGAATCATCTCCTGAAACAGAAGTGCATCCATTAAGACATTAAATGACTGTCCCATCCATGGAGCTGCAACTTATCCAGCTGAGAAATTCCACATGCCGTTTGTTGCTATTTTTTATTTTAAAAGTTTTGCTATCTGAGCAGATAGAAGGCACTTGGCTATCAAGCAGAGGTGGGAAAATCTACTATTGATGAAGTGGTCATTGAAGTTTGTGAGGAAATTAATTCTTTGATATCCCCTGGGGCTGTCAAAATTGAAAATACTGCTGAAGTAACAATGAGCTTTGAACATGTGCAAGTACGACTGATCAGACACATATCCTCATCCTGTGCCTGTGAATGTATTGCCAGGATAGGATACTAGTCCATCATCATTTATTGTGCAGTCAAGATATATAAATCTGATGCATGGTGCGCAATGCCAAGATGCTTTTAAAATGTGCCTTATTTCAATATGGGCAAACCAAATAACCAAATTGTTTGGACTACAGCATCCATAGCACCATACAGCTGAAGTTATTCTTGATTTTTCTTGATTTTTCTGTTTGGTGCACTTTAAATAGGACTGATTCCCTTCTTTTGACTTTCAGCAGAGTTCAGCGTGGTTTGAAAAGAAAGCGGGCCCATGAGATGCATTAATGCCGCTGCAAATCACGCATGTACTCTTTGGAAAACATTTTCATTCATCCAGCTTACAATATTGTTAATGAAATTCTTGTCTTTCCAGCACGACAGAGCGAGTGGCTGCTGACAATGTGGGATCCTTTGGTGCCTCCCCCAGGAAGGGGACAGTATATTCTACAGCTCAGGGTAACAGAATGAATTCTCAGCAGAAACGTGACCCTTCTGGTCTAGAGAAGTCTCTCAGAGCTCCACCATGTCCTGCTATCACCCTTCTCAGTGCTATGAAAACCCTCTGAAAGTGACTAGGTCACTTTCCCTTGATATTCTTCTGTCTTATTTTCTGCTCTGATTAACTTTACATCAACCATAATGTTCTGCTTCCTTTTCTCTTCATTCTTGCCTCCCTTCCTTGCTTCCTTCTCCTCAAGTTCCTACTCTTCTCATCACTATCAAAATACCCTGTCAAATTCAGAAGTCTGTTACTCCATTGAACGGTCTTCTATACAACAGATTTCTCTTTAATTTGTCATGAACAGTTGTAGTTGTTCCTGAAGAAGAGAAGAAAACAAGAAATCATACAGCACTTGCCTTCTATTTATTCCTCACATATGGTGCTGCACATGAAAAAGTAAGTTTTTATCCCTAAAGACTATTCTTTCTGTGGGTTTTCCATTTTTGACAGCAGATCCATACCACATGGGACTTTCATCAAAGACTTATTCCAAGAAAAGAAGTGATGAGACAATTTTACCTTTCAGATTTACAAAAGATTGTACTGTGCAGAAGAGAACAAAGAATGAAAAGGAACAACGAAGCAAACACACAGGAGTGGATAGCTTGAAAATCTTCCAGGCCAATGTAACTTTAGAAGATTTCCACATTTTCAGATGTCAAGATATAAAGGAAAGCAAGTAAAAAGCCTGTTATCATTCCAGATATGCCACCTATGGTGAGGAAAACTTGTGTATGATAGATCAGTTGATAGAGGGACACAGTAAAAATACTAACAAACTAAAATTCTCAGAATTTGCCTTGAATTTTTGGGACTAAAAAACTCTTTGTTACTGTCGTAGTTTTGCCCCCAACCAGGAGCTGAGCACCATGCCACCATTCTATCACTCCCTTTTTCAGCTGGATAGGGGAGAAAATATCTATTGAGAGGCTTAGGAGTCGAGATAAGGACAGGGAGAGATCATTCCACAATCGGTGTCATGAGCAAAACAGACTCAACACAGAATAAAGGAAAGAAAACTCTCTAATTCACTACACTCCCAGTGAGACCAGAGTCAGGTAATGAGAAGTGTGATCAGATGTTAAAGCACCTCCCCCCACCCCTCCCTTCTCAATAGACTTCACTTTAGTCATGATTTCTCTCCCTTCTTCCCCTCATTGTGTCATCGGGAGGGGCAGAGAATGGGGGAATGGGGTTTTCAGTCAGTTCCTCACAAGCTGTTTTTCTTCTTAGCTGGGGAGGGGCATTGCTCACACTCTTCCCCTGCTGCACTGTGGGGTCCCACCCATGGCAGACAGTTCTTCACAAACTTCTCCAACATGAGTCCTTTCCCACGGGGCTTCAGCTCTTCACCAGCTGCCCCAGTGTGGATCACTTCTATGGGGTGCAGTCAAAAAATTATAGAATGTCTCTCAGTCTCTCAAGCGCAGACTGCTCCAACCTGGTCCTCCATGGAGTCACAAGTCTCCCCAGTAAACCTGCTCCAGTGTCGATTTCTCTCTCTCTTGCTCATCTCTGTCTCTCTCTCTCCATGGGCTGCAAGCACTTCAGAGGCTTGCTCCAACACGAGTCACAGCATCTTCCATGTCTCCACCTGCTCCACCATGGGTTTCTCCATGGGCTGCAGGGACATCTCTCTCTCCAGCACCTGGGGCACCTCCTCCCCCCCGCCCCTTCACTGGCCTTGGGGCCTGCACAGTTCTTTAAATCTTCTCACTCCCTTCTCTGGTGGCAAAAAGTGGCTGCTTGCGGGTTTTTTCTCCTAAATGTGATTCCCAGAGGCGCTGTGACTGTCGCTGACAGGCTTGGGCTTGGTCAGCAATGACTCTGGCCTTGAGCCGGCTGGTGTTTGCTCTGTCAGGCCTGCAGAGAGCTTCTGGCTGCTTATCGCAGAAGCTGCCCCTGCTGCCCCTCCTTCTCTACCAGAACCTCACCATGCAAAACTACAACATTTATGAACAGGGAAAAATGTTACCACTTTTATGTGGTGAATCTACATCAAGAAATCTTAACTGTCAGGGTGTTTAGGGGAAGCAGCAAGCTCCTTTATAAAGAACTCATGACAGCTACTATTTTGACTGTTATATTTACAATCCTCTTATAATCACACCTTTATTTTTTGAAATGTCATACTCAAGTGCTGGAAAGTTGCTTGATGTTGGGGATTTGTTTAGTTATTTATTTATTGATGTATTTATTTAAATCCCTCCACACGGTCATATTTTTAAGTAGCTGTTAGCAACTGGGAGAAAAGAAGGGAAAAGTCACTGGTAGATCCTATGTGATAGCATATTTAAGAAAGGGTAAAAATACTTAACAGCACCTGTGTGGGAGAGGACTGCGAAAAAATGTGAAACAACCCTGCAGACACCAAGGTCATTGAAGAAGGAGGGGGAGGAGATGCTCTGGGTGCTGGAGCAGAGATTCCTCTGCAACATGTGGAGAAGATCATGATAAAGCTGGTTATCCCCTTACAGAACATGAAGGACCACTCTGAAGCAGATATCCACCTCCAGCCATGGAAGGCCCCACACCAGAGAAGGAGGAGCTATCCTTATATCATGCAAGTATCTAAGCTAGGTAAAGGTCCAAGCATTGATCTTGGCATGTTCTCTGAGGCAATGAAACAACCAGACACAGATATTTGGCACACCTGTAGCAGCTGAATTACATTTTTCACAGCTATGGGGAAAAATTACAAGGAATCTAAGAAAAAAAACTTGTAGAAACAGTAAACAATAATGGCAGAGCAATGTCATTCATAGCAGATAAAAGCAAGAAGAGTTCTGAATCAAGTAAGCCCTTAACAAAATTTTAGGAAGTGAGATTTAAAACATAAATTTGATATCTAAATTGAAGGGTTTTTTTAAGCAGTCATGTTGATGGGAATAACTTGAGGAACATGATCTCTCTTATGTAGGGAGTGGGCAGAAGGAACTATATTAAAGAAACACAAGCAATTATAAACACGCTAGTTGAGACCTTCCCTTTTCGGACAGCCTTATATGACATTCATAAGTAGACTCAGTGCCTTGCATGAATCCATTTCCTTTACAGTAAAGAAGTCCTAATTTCTCTAGTTCTTAAGAAACTGACACTAAAATAATTCTCTCCATTATCTAACCAGTATTCTCTGGTTTCCACAAACCCTATCCACCCTCAAGGCATAAGAGTGCTGTATTCTCTCCTCCTATACCCTAACAGGCTCCAGTTCAGTGTGGCTTTGTGTGTTTTTTCTAGCCATGTAAGGCTTTTGGTTTTGGTTTTGGTTTTTATTCATAATAGGGGCTTTATTTCTTTTATTCTAGTATTTCCATATTCTAATATAATTTACTGCTTTCTAATAGTTTCTTCAAGATCTTTCTTCTATGGTCCAATTAAAAACTCGTCAGTCTAGCATCAGATAAAGTTAGTGAGAAGGTAAGTCAACTTGGACGGTGTATATTCCTAGGCTTATGTTCGAAGTCATCCTTCATTTTCAGATCAGACAAAGCATGCCAACTATTTCCTAAAGATACTTCTCTTGTGCTGGCATGTGCTTTCAGATTAGTCCTTTGAATGTGGCAGAAGGCTGGATGGGAAATACCAATTTTGCCCTGTTATTAGTGCACATTAAGAGTGTTTGCAAATAGCTGTTATTCCACAAGAAAAAAACATTAAAAAATGAATTTATTTCCCCTCTCCCCAAATGCTACTTTTGAATGTAGAGAAATAGGCATTTGGAAGCAGGAAAGAAGGAAAAGAAATATTGGATGCTTCTAGGCAGATTTACCACTTGAATCTTCCACGTTGCACCCATTTCACAGCCATCCTTTGAAAACATCCATGTTGATTTGTGGGGCTGTGAAAGGCTCAGAATCAAAAGAAACTAAATGCTTTAGCACGAAACCGGAGCAGGTCATTTCCTGCTATTTCTGGTCTATCTGCCTGTGTCTGGAGTGTGAGGGAGTGAGGGAAGGGGGAAGGAGCTTCGCAGTGGAAGTGCCAGGCTGCTGAAGTTCAGAATAAATCTGTCTCCTGGCAACTCTGCACATTTGCTTTCCTTTCCCTCGACCAAGTGTTGTGGTACAGCGGAATACAAAGTCAGCAACAACTTTTACGTCCTCCTGCTGAAAAAAACATAACCGAATGCAAGGCAAAGTAAACACTCAAGTGAATCAGAAAATGGAGTCTCTCCTACCCAGACACACTTCATCCTTCCATGTAAAAAGATGCTGAAAATACTACTCCTGCATAATCATCTGGTTTTTTAAAACTAGACACTCAAGGAGGAGAAGCAGCTCCAGCGCTGATGCCTGCACGACCCTACTGCTGGATTTCCTGGTGTGCTGGTAACAGTACTAACTGCTGAGTGCTCAGACGACTACTCTGCCAACATCCTGCTCTCTCTGTCTCTTCCTAACTCAACTCTCTCTTTCTTTTTTTTTTTTCCACTTAAACTATGACACAAGTGCTTTAGGATTAATATTCAAAACTTAATTTCCTATCAGCTTCTCCAAGCAAGTCCGGTGCTAGCTACAGATGAAGTATGTTTCCCTTTATCCTCTCTTTACTTCTTTCGTCTCTGAATGAAGGGAAGCAACCAGAAAGGTGGTTTTAACTAACACATGATTGTTATCATAGCTCAGATTAAGGAGGTAATATCCAGCTCAGTGGTGGTAGCCTCTGAAGATCAACTAACTCCCTCTCTTGCAATTGTGGTATTGAGTTCAAATCTGCATATATGATGGACAGGCAAACCCTGCTTTTCATAGGCACTGGCCTCATCTTACAGATGGACAAGGCCTCAAATGACACAAGAAAGCTCCCTAACACACTCCATTTGTCTAAATCACTTTCTGTCCCCGGTGATAAAAGCAGAAAATCCATTTTAAGAACGAACCTGCTCATAATATCCACATTTTCCAGTAAGGATTTTTTAGGGAGGAAGTAGTCCAAAGGAAAAGATTTAAAATATTCTTCAATTTCTTTTATGAACCAGCCTATCAGCTCTTAATTTCATAGACCTTTTGACACAATCAAAGACAGCTTTCCCTCTTGTCTTACAGGTACTCTGTTCCAAGCTGAGGCCAGAAATAAGCCTGTAATGTGACTCAGGTGACTGATCACACTAGAAAGAGTAAAAATCAGTGACAGAAAATTCACAAAGAACCAGTGGCCTGCTATGTTGTGCATGATTCACTGTTGACCAGTGAATAAATTTATAAAGTGACAGCTTGGAGACAGGGGAAAAAAGAATTGAGTGGCAAAGAATACATTTTTATCACTTCTCCCCATCTCTATTCACAGAGTGGCAAGAGAGAGGGTACCTGATGCTCTAAAAATTAAGACAAATGCAGAACTTCCTTTGCTAAAAGGTTTCCTCAGTAACTTGGCAGTGTGTAGTTGTTATTCCCCAAACTTTCTTTCTGCTCCAAAATCCTGTGCTACCCTCCTGTGACATTTTCTTGCATGAGCTCCACTGAAGTTTGGGTCTATTGTTTCACAACAAGGGAGCTGATCCTTCAGCAGTTGCTTATTTATTGAGGTCACTTGAGGTCAGTGATGTGGGTTTTATGGGGTGCTTTTTGTGAGAATATGGTCAATCTGGTCTGTTGGAATTCCTTTAATTTTGCAAAGAGAGAACGTAGATGGCAGAGGAATTTCGTTTTTAAATTACATACATATAAAATGCAGAGATCTGCACCTACCCTCTATGTACAACTGGCTATTTTCAATGCGTGTCACCCGCCTGTCACAGTTTTGGTTTGATTTTAATGGACTCACGCAGTTTTTCATGAGCAAGATCTTAGTTCTTTATTTTTCACTGAGGGCTTTTTTTGTGTTACACAGCAAGGAAGGGCTACTCTGCCTTACCTCTCACATTTCCTTCTTGCCTGGGTGACAGGGGATTTGTTGACATTTGCTGCATGCCCTGTTGCTATTATAAATCGGAAGCTATATTTCAAGCTTCAGCACACTCAGAGTTAAGCTGCACTGGAAAGAGGACAATGGAAAATAAAAATGGAAGAAATTTGAAGATGTGAAAAGGGAATTATTTGCAGAAGCGTTTTCTTTTATTTTAAAGCATTTAAAAACGAATTGAGGAAAAAAATCTTTACAAAGTGAGGTGGGGTTTTTTTTGCTTTGTTTTCAAAGCTGGATGCCTAAAGTTAAGGTTCTAAGTCTGTATTTAGTCATCAGAGTTTGCCTCCACTAAAGCCAGGCTGAAACCTTCCCCTGAAACAATCCTCAGTACTAAAAGTACTGATGCGAAATCCTCAGTAGAAAATGTGATGCAAAATATTTTCCAGAATACTGGAAGTGTATTTCTAAATAGTACTTAATGTCAGGATTTTAATAATTGAGAAATCTAGTTTTAAAAAAATACCAAACAACAAAAACACTTCATGAAGAGTTTCAATTTTAATTTTAAAACTTTACATTTCTGTGTAATTCAATTAATACCGATTTATTGAAAAAAAAACGAACAAAGAAAAGCCAGAGGAAAGTAAATTTTACAAATCAGGCCAAATAAAATATTTCAGTTGATCAGGTATCAAACAATATTTCTTTTTAAATTTCACTTTTTATGAAATTTCTGGGAAAAGTTCGTTCTCCTCTGTTCCATTCCAAAGTGGAAGGGGTGTTTTACATTAGGAAATGTCTCTGAGATGAAAAATTGGGTTCTCCTACAACTCTGATGGCCATACTTTTTAGTCACCTGGGAGCTCAAAGTGACTTTATGAAGAAGTGTGAGTGCAAAGTAGTTAATTTATCTGGACTACTTGCAATGATGTCCACCTGTGAAAAGAAGTTTAATGCAGGGAGTCAGTTATAAATGCGGCCACAATTCAATACCACAATCCTTAAAAAACTAGAACAAATAGATAGCATAAAATAATAGAGAAGCAGCATATAATTTGAAAATATTTTTCATGACCTATTTTAACTTGTTTCACAATGTTTCCTCTTTTTCTCAGGGATAATTTACTGCATAATTCAAACCTACAGATAATTTCGACCTCTTTTCATTTATTATTAGCTATTAAATTTTATTTAAGCTTGATCGTTTTAAAAGGGATGGGTGGGATAAAGTGAAGCTTCTAATTTTGCATCCTGCTCTAATCTCCGATGCGAGAGAGCTACGGGTTTGGGTTTTGCATAGTAATATACGGGCAGCAGATAGATGGGGAGATGTGATACACACCCACACCTACGCACGGAAACCCCGAGGGTGGCCTGCAGGCTTTGAGGGGCTCGCTGGCCACCACAGTCCCCTTCTGGACTTCAAGTCAGTGAACCTCTCTCTGAGGAAAGCGCCTATATTTTATAGTTAGGTTGAGGTAGGGGTTTTCTATGTTGGTTTTTTGTTGGTTTTTTGGCTTGTGGGGGATTTTTTTTTGAGGGAGAGTCTTCTTGAATGGCCATTCCCGTGCCCTTAAGTTTAAGGCTATTTTCAGACTTCACCGAGCGTTCGATTTTTGTAATTATTGTTAGGATTTCCACTCACACCACACACACCCCCGCCCCCGCATACACCACCCACCCCCCCAATGCCTCCCCCCACCCCCAACCTCGCTCTACGCGGAAACTAAAATTGTGATTTAGATATTTGGTCCCAGCGGCCCCGCCTGTGCTCAGCAAATGGTTCCATGTCACTCGCTGCATCACAATATCGGAGCGGCGGCGCTCGGTGGCAGCTAATCCTCTGAGCCCGTTAATAAGCTTAGGAGCACGTTCATTGAAGACTGACGCGTTAGTCACAAACAGGGAGAAAATATCTACTGGGGGAAGCTGAATTGGTTTTAATCATCTGCTAATCACCAGTAATGAGACCTACTCTGGGGAAGAAAAGAAAAACAGATAGTCAGAGGGAGGTTTTGTTCTTCACAGCGGAGTAACAGGGAATGAGAGGGCAGCTGTTATTAGGAGAGAAAAGATGGAAAGAAAGGAGGGATTTGGCCAGACCAGATGAAACTTCTTCTGTGCCGCACTGTTTTGTTAGCTGAGTGTTTCTTTCATTCAGCCTCCAAAACTTCAGATCTGTCAGCCCCTCTGAAAGCCCCGGCCCACCTCTCCAAGCCGCCAGGGAGAAAAGGCGCCGCCACCCCGCCCCGGCGCCCCCCCGCCCCAACCCGGCTCGGCTCTCACCCGGCCCGGCTCTCACCCGGCCCGAACCCCCGGGCCCCTCCGGCCCCTTCCCCGAGGCCCACCGCGGCCGCGGCTCCGGGGCACGGCCGGCGGGGCCGTGGCACCGCAGAGCAGCCGGTTGGCGGCCCCCGAAAGGGCGGCAGGAGGGCTCCTCCGTCTCCATGGAAGCCCACCTTGAAGGTGCCTTCCTGCTCATTCACCCGTCCACCTGGGAAAGGTGGGCTTTAAGGTGACTACTGGGAATAAACCAAGAGATGGACACATCTGCCAGCTCTCCTTCCTCCGGCACCAGTGATGCCCCAGTAGAACGTTCGCCTCAAGCAGGAGGCATCATGTTCTGCAGGTGAAAGTCGAGCAATAAGCAAAGCTCCGGTTCTTAGGAAAACCCATGATGGGACTCTGCTACATGCTTTGTGCTGGTCAGCATCTGTTATTCCACGGAGTTGGTATGAGGACCATTGCAAGACACTGTACATAGCAGGTCCCTCAGCTCCTTGACAGTAGGCCCTGATACCTCCTTCAGCTAGATCATGTTCACGTGAGGGTTTGAGGGTTTGAGGGTTTTTTATTATAACTGGCTTTAAATTTTGCCTTATAATTGTGCATCTGGCTCAGAGAGAGGAAGAAAGCCCTTAGCTACATTTTTAAAAATCCAAGCTTGGATGAGCTCTTTAAGTGATTATAAAGTTGACTAAATGTAAACGCTTCGCAGAGGCAGTAATTTCAGACACACTTCTGGCTGCTAAGACATGTCTATGTTTCATTTTCTGTATGTTTTTTGGGAGCTTAAGTGGGGTGGGTAGCTCACTCATTGGAAAAAGGGTTTTTTAAATGTCATGCTTCATTTGGCTGTATGGAAAAGCTGAGTATCAGATGTCCTGTCAGGAAATAAGATACACTGATATACAATGTGCAAACATTTTATTTTGAAGGACTCCTTCACAGTCTCACTTCATGGAAGTGAGTTGCTCAGCTTAGTCACACAGCAAAGAGAAGTCTACATCCCGATTTAGGTTTAATTTCTTGGTTTAGAGCTCATGACAGCAGGCTATCTGAAAGGGAAAGCATGTCTCTTTTTTTTTTTTCCTGTAGTTCCAGTCATTCTTGCAGCCACCATCAGGAGCTGGGTCTCCATACACCAGGATATGGAGAGAACATTAGCCCAGGGAATTATTAACCTCTTCTTTATAGCTTGCTTATTAAGAGTGGAAGTGAGAATGACTAGTCTTTTACTTAGGTTCATCACAGCATCATGCTTCATATTTTGCAGAAGACCTCTCTGGAAGTCTGGGGATAGGTGATACCAGTGAAAAACTATACTTTATCAGGCAGTTTTCTTAGTCCTCTTGAACAGAAGGACTTGAGGGCAGGCAACATTTATTTAAATGCCTGTTGTTATGATATGACCTACTCTACTGCCAACAAAAGTCTTTTGGGTTATAGTGAGAAGACAGAAACAATTATTTTAGAAAACAAAAAAAAAATTGGGAAAATTTATACTCCTTTTTCTGTGTCCTACTGACTCATGTAGTGCCATTCACTCCTGTTGAGTTACTCCTGATTTTCCATCTCACCTTAAATGAAAAATAGATGGTTCCTTCAAAGTGGCTATTTATTTTGAGGACCAAACTTGTCACGAGCTTCACATGGTTAACCTGAAAGACTTTATTGTGAACAAAACAAAATTTAAAAATCCCATTGGAAACCAAGCCTATTCTCAGGTCTTCAAGTCAGAAAGAAACCTCTTGCCTGCTGTTCAACAGCTCTAGGATTCTCAAGCCATAAACAGCCAGGTATTGATGAAATGTACCCAGTAACACCAGCGGGAAGACAGTTTGCAAAAATAAGTGTTTCAATACATTGGACTGAAATTTTAGAGAGAAAACGGACTTAGAAAGATGTCTATCAGAGATGCCAGACGCAATCGCAGTGACCTCTTGTATACACTCCTTCCAATTTGGAAACAACTTTGCCATGACAGTGAGCAGTCATCAGAACCTTGAGGTAATGTTTAATTGCACTCTTTTTCTTTTCTTTTTCCAACAGTATATGCAGTATTGTACTGATGTTTTCTCAGTTAGTTCATCTGTCTCCGCATTTTATCTTGCTGTCTGTCAGGCTTATTAGCATACTTTGACAGATTAAAAGGCTAAGGTCAAACAAACAAATCCCCAAAGAAATACTGCTAATTATTGTCATATGTTTTTTAAATACTTTTGCTTCTTCAAAGAATTTCATAAGGAGCTAAATTCAACTTTGCATTCTGTTTCTTTTATGAGCCCCTCCTCTCCTTAACATCATTTTTCCTAGCTACCCTCCAGTGCCCCTACGCCCCATTCTCATTTTTTGGGGCAAGCAATTAGCTACTTACAAAAACACAAGACTATGCTTCAAATGAGTTACATTTTATGGAAAGTACCTGGAGTGCATATTGACTCACAGTGAGTAGTGTTCAATAAGCCAGCAAACATGACTTTGGGTGGCTTTTCTATTTTGTGATGTCTGAAGAAGTAAAAGACACTTTTTTCATGCTGGCAAAGTGACACAGATCATCCTTCTTCCAGAATCCTGCTGGGGAACTCGTGAGGGCTGTGGATAACTGCAGTCAACAAAGGGGTCCTGCACTCCAGCATTTTCACTCTGTTCATGTGGTGAGGAGGACTGGATAGGAACTGGAGGTAGAGTCAGAAGGTGCTACATTAATACCAGGTGCTGTGCAAAGTTTTCTTTACCTTAAGCTTCTCCAAAGACAAACCACAGCAGGTAGATGTCTTGAGCATGAGTGAGAATTTTCTTCTTTTTTTTTTTTAAATCCACAACACGGAAGTCCAACCCACATTCATTTGGGAGCAATGACTGCAACCCAAGTCACCTGAACACTTCCTGTATTCATTGTTGGCCAAGATTAATAAAAACATAGGAGTTGGTCAGACAATGAGAGGTACTGGCTTTTTGTGAGGATGAGACAACAGGTGGCTAAAATAAACGGGGGTGTGTGGAGGGGTGGAACAAGATAAGCAACAAAACAATCCTGATTAGCTAAATGAGCAGACATGTATTTATCTTATGCCTCCTTTTAATATCTGGGCACTTCTATGCTTCAAGACAATATATCTGTTTTTTAAAGGATTAATTGTTTGACAGGTATGCAAAGGTAGCATTGCCAAACCTTGTTCATGGCAGGTAAATCATTACATGGCCTAAGACAGTGTTCATTAACAGCATTGTCAATCAAGTGGGAGTCCTGCCAGAGAATTGCTGCTGATACGACAGGGTCACAGACGAAGATATTCAGTCTCTATTCATCCATCAGATATTTTTTTTTAAATCAATTTACAGCATGATAATTGAGTCAAGTTTATTGTGCTGCCCCTCAAACAGTGTAGGATTTGGTGATTATAAATCTCTTGGTACTGAGACCAAAAAAAAAAAGAGAAAGAGAAGAAGAAAGAGGAAGAAAGGAGGAAGCAAGCAGGAGAGATGGGGTAGGGTGGGGAGATGAAAGCTAATTGTTAAGATAAATATTTTAAGAAGGGAAAGTATCAACTGGAGAAGGCCTGTCTTTAAGATGAAAAAAAATAGTTGGGAGATGAAGTCCTCAGCTAAAGAAATTCTTCACTGAAGGTGAAGGGCTAAATTGCCATTCATGTATGTGTATCATCTGAAATTACTCCACTGATAAAACCAATGTGTATCCTTCCCAGGGGAACAATACTGCCTTCAAAAGTATTGTTTCTTTCTGCTGTGTTGGAGAGCCCTTTTGTAGAACGTTTTCCCCTTCATACACACAACTATGAATGCCAGTGTGCACACACGTGGGTGCAAGGGCTGTGTGCTGAGTAGGTCTTCGTGTCACAAGATTAAAAATAATAATGATGTGGAAGGGGAAAATGAGAAGTCTTTTTCTGAGGCAGAAAGAGGAGGGCTTTCTACAGGGAGGAAAGACCTCTTCTGTAAACCCAGGCATGACTCTGTTTTCCCGGGCAAATATCCAGCACTGTGTTTCCAGCCCAGGAAAAGAGGTTTATAAGCCTCCCTCCCATGACCTGCACTGTTCTCACACTTATGCCAAAGAGTTAAAATAAGTGCCGTTGCCATCATGCACAGGCTTTCTGTAAACTGATGTTACTGGTAAACATGTGCTTGCTTATCTACTTTCCTCAGTTTGCTGTTTGGCTGATTTCAGACACATGATAAATAGACCATTCCTAAATTTTCGTATAATTACATTTAAATATAATTTTGAGCAATTAAAATGAATGGGAGAGGAATTCATATGAAATCTGTCTCAAAATAAACCTATAAAATATCTGAGTAGCGCATTCCAGGGTGATTTCTTCAGCTCCCCTTCATACAGCAGCCGTGCTCACGAGCTTTCCCCTCAGACCCCGACTCCTTTCTGGGACTCATCAGGCTGATGCTGAACATATTTAAATCCTCCCCATAAAAGATCTAGTCTAAGTTGCCTCTCCAGTACTTGTTTGAACATTAAATATGCAAATAATCATCATTACACTTCCAACAATTACACATGTTTGCGAGCACCATGTCAAGTACTGGCAGCAGTGCAATCATTTGTAAAGACAAATATTCCATTCCAAGAGATGTCATGCTGCTTAGAAGATTTCTTTTTGTATTAGTAGCCACACTGCTGCTTCATAAAGTGTGCAAATGAACGTGACAGTGCTGCCAATAGCTGCCAGTTCCTTCCTCTCGGCAGAGCAGATGTCAATCAACCATCCCAAACAGACAAGGCCTCGGTACTGCTGCAGACATTAAACATGTAGGATGGAGAAGGGAGGGCACAAACAACACAGGCAGCACAGGGGCTCCGCGTACTCCTCTCTCTCTCTCTCCCTCCCTCCTTCTCTCCCTCTCAGCCTCTCTCCCTCTCTCTTTCTCTCTGAGGAGGCCCGAGGCCGTTGGAATATTTTAATTTCTGATTTCTGACTATATTATCGCGTGTTTGTAACAGATGAATTGTAATTTGTAGCTCTGAGGTGATATGAAAAGCTGCCTGCGACCGTAGGACAGATGCAGGCGTGTGTGGCAGACTTCTCTCATCGCCGCTCTTGCCTCCTTCCTTCTCCCTCCTGCTCTTTATGTAGTTATGGATAATTATCAGCATTCACTTTTATCACATCCAAAGTAGCAGCTTAGAGAAGATGCGACTTTAGTCAGGACTAATCTTGCCTCCTCCTGAAGTGGGAAAATCCCAAGTATTTCAGGGTCCTATTGATAACCCTTGTGCTTTTTTTCCATAAAAGACGGATGACTCTGGCAAGCTTGGGAGACTGCAGATAATGGGATTGACTTGGTACTTAAATCTCAGTGAACCAAGACAGCATAAGTAATTAGTGAATTGGATCCATACTGGGGTGCTAATGATGGCTAATACTGCCCCACACCATTCTAAAAACCACAAGATACACATCCATCTCATTCAGATAAAACTGAGGGGACACTGCTTTTGCGGGCATCATTTATTTCTTCCTTAGCACAGAATTTATCCGCTGTAAAAAAAAAAAAATCTAATTTTCTTGGAGTGACATCCAGAAGAACAAGTGACCATTTTGTCAGAAGAGTTCATTATGATCACAAATACCTCTGGTGTTTTTAATTAAGAAAGGCTAATTAAGAGAAACTACGCATTTATCTTCTTATCTAGTTGTCAAGGGAAAAGTCACAAACACTAACTATATGCCATTTTGAATGGGAGAGGCAGTTCATATTTTTAATCTTTTTTCTCTTTTCTTTTTTTTTTCCCCCAAACAGACCAAATTCTCACAAAGGGAAAACTTCACTTAAAGAAAGTACTTAATTTTTTAAAACCGGCACTCCAACTTTTATTGTGTAGTTCAACTCCACGTCCCAATTTTCCTCCAGGTTAGGATAATTGTGTACAAACCAGCATTCTGCCTCATTTTTCTTTCCCTGCGGAGTGATAGCATTTTATCAGGATAATTTAGATAAATGTCTTTCCATAGGGTTTGCTTATCCTTCCAGGAGCTATGATCGACAAACAGCCACACAAGATGAATGGCATCGTGTTTTGATCAAATGTATTCTCATCTAAAAGTAGAGAGGGTTTCAAGGTGAGGGGAGTCTGTTTTCCTCAGATGTGATCGTCAGAGGGTGGTCCTCCCCCCATGCCCCCCCAACCCCCTCCCCCCCCGCCCCATGCCCTACGTTTTGTTACAGTGGCTGCGTCTTAGGATGTTTGTGCGTGTGAGCGTGCGCATTGCGTGTACCAGACCCTAAAACCAGGGGTGGCTCAGCAGAGGATGCATTGAACTAATCAGTTTTAGCAAAATAGTTTTACAGGGAAAGCTGAAGACAGGGAGAGGGTGGGTGAGTGGGGGAAACGGCACGCAGAAACTGGAAAGCCAGGCATTCTCCAGCTTTTGTGCTGCCAGCTAAATCCTAAAGGCAGAGAACTGTTCTTACCTTTTTCAGCTTCTTACTTGCAGTTTGTCCTGTTATGATGGGACTTTTAAGAAAGGTGTGACAGGGGCCAGGCTTGGGCTGTGGCATAGAAAGGGTTAAGATGTAACGTTACTGATTAACGGGGAAAGAGACTCCTGCCACACACTATTTTTTTCTTTTTTTTTCTTCTTTTTTTATTAGGATTAAGCTGAAATCTTTCTTTTCCCTAACTCAGAAGAGACTTAATTCTGTGCTGGGTTATTTCAGCGAGTACCTCAGTAGGGGGATGTGTAGGAAATGCTTTTTAAGGAGAAGTTCATATTCAACATTTGAGGAGAAAAAGCTGTTTAATATAGGGGCTCTTCGTCTTCCTTCTCAATCTGTAACTGATTAGGAGGCATTCAGAGCTAATGTAGGATGAAAAGATGGGCAGATTCTCGGCTGAGGAGGTGGAAGGGGAGGGTTGGTTGGGGTAAGGATCTGAATTGGATTAGTACAAACCCAAGTTTTAACCCAAGTATTAGGCCTGAGGCAGGCAGGCTGCCCTTCATCAGCAGAAACGCACTCACCTCAGTAACTGCTTCTCAAAAAGCAGAGAGATTCCCCTTGAAAGTAGTGCTTTGCAAATTGTAGCTTTAACCTCATCCTTTCTACCTGGCCTGGAGATTTTGTTTCTTTCTGTCTTGCTGCACATGAAAATTTTTGGGTTGCGTAGTTGCTGGATGCAATTACTTCTGAAGTGACAGGCATTTCTATAATACCGATAAATACCACAGTCCTTTAAATCTAAAACTGAACTCCTCCTCACCAGGTTTCCTTTGCTTTTCTGCTTACCTCTTACCTGGCTCTTGCTAGCTTTTAGGTCTTGCTGTAATCATCAAAAACAAAACAAAACAAAACAACACAACACAAAACAACAAAAACCACCCCTAAATCCCCAGAAAACCCACCAAAACCCCAACTTATTTTCACTGTGCAAGACCTGAAAGTACTTTGACCTGAAGAAACCTGAAATACTGTAGTCTACACACACAGTCTGGATGCCCATTTCATAATTAACAACATTTATTGGGAAACACTGAAATCTAGAAGGGTGGGACAAGCGTATGAGAAATATTGTTGTTAAGATGTGAGGATACAGACCTTTTGCAAAATTAGAATACTGTTTGTTAAGGAAGGTCCCTTTTCTCAGCTTTCTTCCTATAGCTGTTCCCCTTCTATGAGTTTAGCTTTCGCAAGAGCTCCATTGTTCATCTTCCTTGCAGCCTGCGTTTCCCCTTGAATATGATGAATGCAGCTGCAGGACCCCACATCACCAGTTTTGGGAGTTTGTCAGGCGGCTGAGGTTTTTAAAGAGTTTTCAGTCAGAAGAAAAGATGCTGCCTTTCTTTTGACCTGATTTGCTCAAATATTTAGTAGTTACTCCTATTTCTACTGTCCTCCCTGGAAATGGCCCTAGAAATTGCAGGCACTGATAGAAATAATCACATCACCGGACAATTGCATCTAAAATACTGCAATTCTCGGGTTTTACTTCTGGAATATTTTTCTCCATGTTTTTCTCACTAAACAAGAAGGCTTTGGTAGAAATCAGGAAAAAAAAAAGCAGCTAGAACTGAGGTATGATCTATCCACTTACACCTTAGACTTACATACCCTATTGACAGAATTACAGAGCTTGTAGTAAATGGTATTAAAACTCACACACTTGGCTAAAAGCAGGTCCATATCCAAGGTTATAGAAAAGGAGAGGTCATTTTTATGAAAATACTGACCTTCCCCAAACTAATATGTCACACATTTCTATTCCTAACGTTTCATGAGGAGGTCAATTCATGTCCAAATCCTTCCTAACAAGACTTTGAAAGTTACATTTAGAAAAAAAAAAAGGAAAAGAAAAGGTACAGAGCCCTTACATGAATCTGAAGGCAGAATTATTAGTTAACTTCTTTTTGATGGTGAGGGTAGAAGTCAAGATAGCACTTTTTTTTTTACCCATCAGAAAAAAATAACAGGAGTTGCAGGAGCATTTTCATTAAGGGGAGAAATATGGAAGAATTAATTCTGAATCACTTTTCCCTGCTGGAAAATACCCCAATTCTTGGCGTTTGCTGTGCAGTGGGATAGTCTGTAGGGTACAGAGATGAGTAGTGAAGATAGAAAAGGTTTATGTAAAAGGAAAGTGGAAGCAGTACACATAAACAACTGTTCCATTTGACTTCTGATTTTCCTTTTCCATGATTAAGCACACACAGCGGAAAGATGGAAAGAAACAGGTCTAAAGAAAGCAACTCAGAATACTGCTCTTTGCTTTTTACATCTTATACCTGATATCAGGATGCTGCTGAAAAAAAGATCCCAGAAACAAAAGTAATTCCTGCAACTTGAGCAAACAGTCCCGAAATCTGCCAGTTGCTGGCATGTTTCCACTGGTTTGAAAGTTTGAAAGCAGGCTAAAAAATTTAGGGGTAGTTTTTGTTTGTTTGTTCCTGACCACTGATAGCATGAGCTAGCAGCTGGTAGGAGAATAAAGGGAAATGTGTGTGTATTGGCAGCAGACAATTTATAACATGAAGCGATTATTCTCTCAGAGTCTTAAACATCAGAACTTGTGTCTTAAAAAATAATCATTTGCTTGGACAATTTCACAACGGAGCATTTAGTTTTTTCCCCATTTTTCCTCCTTCAAAGATGTGTTGGAATTTGTAACCAACAAGATACATAATTTATCAATCTTGTACTTTTTTTTTTTTTTTTTTTAAGAGGCGTTTTTCAATCTTGTGCCTTTTAAAGCCTTGCTGCAATCCCAGCTTGGTAAACCTACATCTCCACCTAGTGGTTCCACAGAAAGATGAGGCAATCGTTTTTCTAACAGCGTGAGTGAGCATCCTCCAGCTCGTTTGCACTGCAGCACCAGGGTGAAGAAACCACACTATTTCTGGAGGAAATTTTTTAAGACTTGTGAGTAAAGATATACACACGTGGTAAATGCACTTTGAAATTTCATTCCCATATGCAATTAGTGAATGTTTGGTCGGGTTGGGTTTTTTTTTCTCTGCCTTCCTTAATAATTTCAGCTTCCAACAGAAAAACTAAATTTTAGTACAGCACCCTGTGTTTTAGTGCAGCACCCCACACTTTAGTGTGGGTCATCCTGTATTTTCTGTAACTCCATCCTAAACCGTGCTTGTCCAGCACCAGGAACTGGAACTGCATCTACGGCTCTGGTGCAAAGTGGGATCAAAGCCCTAAACTAAGTACAAAACAATTAGCAAGATTTTAAAATGCCCCAGGACCCCTCCTTTGCACAGTGATACCTTTTATAACCCTCTAGTTTAGGATACTTTACATTCAATGTGAGAAATTTTCAGGAAATTCATGAAGGGAACAGACATGCAATGAGTGGGTCTTCCATATTAGAGCAAAAAAGATTCTTAAGGGCTGTTCAGTCCTTTCCCTGAGAGCTTAATATTTTCTTGTCTTTTCTTGACTCTCCAAAAGATTCTTTCTCCAATTTTTCTTTAAAAAAAAAAAACCAAAAAAAACTGATTGAGGGATACCCCTGAAAGATTCTCCTTGGAAATATAGGGAACTGGAATGCTGAAAAAAGGTCCTGTGCCTACACAGTAGCTAGCTGTCCCATATAATCAACATAAACCAACCCTGCAAGAGCTACCTGAAGCATGTAACAAAACCTTCAGGTACCCAGCAAAATTAATATCTTTCAGTAGCAGCAAACCCATTCTTTCTAAAAAAATATATAGGCAGAAATGAAAAGTCTCCTGATCCTGTCCAAAACATCTTGTTTTTCTCAGTCATAGTTCTCATTCCTCTTTCATGTCTCCACAGTGCCAGTCGCTTTAGACAGCCCTGAAGATCTAAGTGGAATTTTTGGCATTGGAATACCATTCTTTTCACAAACCAGCCAGTTACATAGGACTATTCACAGTGCATAAAATTGTGTGCCTAAACCTGTGCAGGACTGGATCCTTCACATGGACAGTAGATGTACTGTTAATTAAATGCTACTTGTAATAAAATATATTAAAAGTGATTGAAGCTGCTGCAGCTGCAGTGGACCTAGAAAGTACAATAATCCTTCACTGTAATGTAGAATCCTCATGTCAGAAACATGTACAGTACTTAGAAAGAGTATAATTAATGCACATTAACATATATACTCAGAGAGAATATATGAGGAGGGTGCTCTGGGATATGGTTAAAATTTTTGTGACTTCAAATTAGGGAAATTTGGAAAATCTCCAGTTCAGCAATTTAAAATGATTAAATGGTATCATAACGTTGTCCTAAAACCGGGCATATGTGAAGAAATGTGGAAATGTGGTTTTGTTTCATTAATGAGATAGTCCAGCCTTAAACACTGTTTTCCACAAATACAATAAATATTGATTTTCTTAGCTAATTAAGAATGGATGGTCACCCACAAATAATTAAACTAAATATTTAGTCTTGTATAGTGAAATGAAAAATTAGATGCTTATTTCAGAGGTGGGTAGCATGTGAAGGTCATTAGACAGTCCAAGGTCAGTATTGGATTAAAACTGAGACCGACTGCCGAAGAATGGGGAGGAATTGTTTTGGAGAAGGAAGGACATTTTGGGTGGCTCAGGCTGAGAACTGTTGTTATCTGAGATGGTCGTTGTTTGAAATTTGGAAGAGGAGGTGAAAATCGGAGGTGAAAACAAAAACTCGCTTTTCCTATGGAGACAGTTCACCCTTCTCTTGAATAGAGAGACCTGCAGGGCACTGTCAGTCAGCAGAGTGAATTCAGCAGCAAGAGACCCTGACTGGGGTTTGCCCTGAGCTCTGGTGGGTTGCTGGGCTCCTTCTGAGCAGTTAGGCAAGGTTTCCTTTTATACATGCTATGTCTGACACGTACATGTCACAGATGGATACCGAGTACACTTGACAGCACCCAGTTTGAAGCAGTTTGGGCAGACAACACAAGCGCTGCAAAACTCTGGAGCAGCTTTTAGGCAGAAACATGGAGCTGGTTGAAAAACAAGAATGAGAGATGGCAAATGGCAATTCCACACATCACACCACCACCCCCCCCCCCCCCCACACACACACACTATTTCCTTCTTACTGTAGCTGACATCCAGCCTTTTTACATTTCAGAATTAGGTAAAATTGTAGGCTATGTAACTTAATCATAAGAGGGAAAAAAGTGGCAGTGGTGGTTTTTTTCCTGTTTTACATGAAGCCTAAGGAGTGGAAATTCAGCTGCTTTAGGAAGAAGATAAGGTTCGAGTCCATCTGGGTTGCCCAGTCTTGCTTGCCAATTGTTTGTTGGTCATGCTCTGTCCAACTTTTCAAATCCATGCCAACTATCTGGGTCTTTTACATAATCCAAGTAGTCAATTAAAGAGCTCAGTGTGATTGAGCACTCTTCGTGGCTGTCGTAGCAATAAAAGGGCCGTAAGTGTTGGTTTAATGATATATCTAAGAGGATGAAGTATTCAGAGCTGCTACTCAAAAGATATTTTTGCTTTTCCTCACTACAATTCCTAATCTTGCTATATGGGTAGCTCTAACAAGAATCTAGAAAATCACTTTCTCAGGAAAAAAAAAGAAACAATTTATGGAACTGGATAAAAGCCCTTGAGATTCTCTAGGAAAATTACAGACCCCGCAAATATTCCAGAGAAATACTCAGAATAGTAAATGTGTGTAAGTCCAGACAGTTGCAAATATTTTAACCTCTGTAGACTTCTCATCAGTGAGATGAGATTTCTTGTCAACTACATCTTCCAGAGGATTGTGTGAAACATAAACAGTTGACAGAACTAACCACCGAATGGCAGTCTTCATATTACGTTGTCTCTAATCTAAAAGGAGGAGCAATTGTGACCTTGCTTTAATGACCTTTCTGTTTTCCAGGACAATCAGCTCTCACGTGCCAAAGTGTGTGCTATGTTCATGTCTATCTGTTAAAGACTTTTGAGGGAGTATTGAGTGCCACAAAAAGCATTTATCAAAGATGTACAGCAAAGATGACATGATGCAACTCAGATTATATTACTGTAATACAGTTGTTGGAACTGAAAAAACTTCCACAGCAAAAACCATACATGATTCCCTATACCTTTGCATGCCCAAGAACCATGTGACACCCCACAGCTGTTGTGCAACATGGCTGGAAAACATTTTATGTTCTCCTTTTGTGACCTTATTAATGTCTATAAATATGTAAAGGGCAAGAGTCAGGAGGACAGAGACAGGCTCTTCTCAGTGACGGCCAGTGATAGGACAAGGGGCAATGGGTACAAGCTGGAGCATAGAAAGTTCCATGTGAACATAATGAGAAACTTTTTCACTGTGAGGGTGATGGAGCACTGGCACAGGCTGCCCAGAGAGGTTGTGAAGTCTCCTTTTCTGGAGACATTCAAACCCCACCTGGATGTGTTCCTGTGTGATTTAGTCTAGGTGATCCTGCTCTGTCAGGGGGGTTGGACTAGATGATCTTTTGAGGTCCCTTCCAAATCCTAATGTTCTGTGATGCTGTGATTCTGTTTGTCAGGACTGGTCTTTTCCATATTCAGGGTCTAGTTCTCAGGCATTGAAATAAGCACACACTCTGGATGACTTATTATTTCTAGAACTTGGGCACTCAGAGACTCGTAAGTAGAGTTCTTCGTTTTGTTTACTTTTTTTTTTTTGCCGGGGGGGGGAGGAGGACAGATGAACACATTTTCAGATATAAATCAAGATTTCTCAGACCCATGTCAATTTTAATGTAGTTATACATAACTGCTCTTACAAGTCCACATGTACTGTGAAGCATTTCCTTCAAAAAACCAAAAATCCAGACCTCCTTCAGTCACAAGGGAAGTGACCTGCAGAGTATCTGAACACCTACATGAGCAGCATGGCACTGCAGAATGTCTTGTCCAAGCCACTGGTGGGAAAAAGGCAGCTTCTCTTCAGCCTGTTCCTCCTACTTCTGTTTTTTTCAATCACTCCCACCCCCTGCCAGAAAAGATCAAGATATACTTAAGCTTTGTTCTTAAAAGAAAAAAACAAACCACAAACCCTAAGTTTTGTTCTTTAAAAATCCCAAAACAACAAACCCCACACACATGCCCCATCTTTCATCTGTTTATGAATATTTCATTGGTCAGTATTCTGGGTACACCTAATATACTCCAGTAACAATGCTGTAGTGAGCAGTGAAAACTGACAAAAATCAAAAGTACACAGGGGAGAAAAGTGTGTTTAAAATCTTAGTTGAACTGAAATCTAATATAGCATTTATCTGGTGATTTCAGTAGAGCAGGGAATTCATTGGAACCGATGACAAACCCTTCTGACTGATTTCATTGCTACACAGATTTTTGGAGCCTCGTAAAACATTTTTCTTATTTGTAGGAAACTTTTATATACATATATGCATTTGTGTATGTTGCCAAGTAACTTAGAGAAGGAGAGAATATGAACAAAATCACCTAGAGAGCCATTAAATGGTATTAACAAATAAGAGTCATTGATGTGTCTCCCTTGCGTAGAATCAAAGTTGTAGCAGAGAAAAAGAAGAGGATGCCAGTAATAGGTAAGGTATTCTCCACAGAGAACACAAAGTAAGTGTACAAAGATAAGACAAAAAAAAGAACAGAATGATAAAAGTTGGGAAAACATAATCATCCAGCAGATGTAACATTTATTAGCTAAGCTTATATGCAAAATAACTTTCACAGTTAAACAAGGCGAGGTGACATTAACATCCACTGTGCTGTTTCTGCCCTGCATATACACAGAAAAACACAATGCACATATTCAATCTGTTGGAAAGGTTTAGGTTTGAACTTTCTTATCATAGCTGTAGGCTGGATACAAATAAATGTGATTCAGAGCTAAAGTTCTGCAACATAACCCAGCCCATGTTTATGCAGGGGCTGCCAGAATTTGCTTCAGATACAAAGGTATGTTGTGGGTCTCTGTGGTGAGATTTTGGTGGTTGTCTCCTGTCCAGCTGAGAAGGCGAGTGCTAGAGCAGCTTTGGTGGGCATTGGCCTACAGCCAGGGTCAACCCACCACGAGGTATCGCTCAGGTTTCAGTCCACCATTTAGTGTGCAGCCGACGAAGGCTTCATTCAAGCATAGAGATTTTCTTCCCTTCCAGCACTGGCAATTTTCTGTGCCATTAATACATAATCCTGCAATGGTTTTGTGTTACAAAACAGTTTCTGTGTTCTTGTACTTGTCTGCTGTAGTCCAGCATTTGTAATGCTCTAGGGCAGCATCTACTGCAGTTGATTTTATATGACTTCTCACAGGCTTTTTAAACTTTGTGTGTAAAGTTCACAGGTTGAGTTGTCTTCCTCAGCTACTCCCAAGACTTGCAAAACCATGTAGACGACAAGGGTAGTTCCCTCCAGATCTGACAGCTGGTGGCCCCCAGATGGATCAGTCCTGAAACCTTGGGAAAGCCAGAGCTGAGCTGGAAAGGCTTGAGTGTCTTCAGTAATACACTAGTAGGGCTTTTGAAAGCCTTGAGCTCCACGGGATTTTCTGCCAAGGATTTTCTGTGAGTTTAACACAGCCTGAAGTGTATGGTTTCCAGCAGTCACAACCTCCACAGATGATGTCAGCCAGGCTCCTGGGAGGCTTCTCACGTGGCTCTGCAGCACGTGTAACTCATGGGAGGCCTGTGCGCAGAAACAGTACAGAAGGGCTGCAGCCCCCCACCATTGCCCAGCTGGAGAAGACTTTCTTCTTCTCACTAGCCAGCCTTGCTGAACGTGAAACCTGATATCTTTGTGTAAGCCCGAGTGGCTCAGTGTTTCTGTTTTAGAAAAGGCAAAAGTGCCAAATTTTTTCTCTTCAGTTTCAACATACTGAAGTAAAATCACCACTGAGACAATGCTAGAGGTTGTCATAACGCATTGGTTTTGTCCAAGAAAATAAGATTGTTGGAAGCACCTGTTAATGTTCTCATAGCAGGGGGCCGTATTTTTATGCAAATACACGATTGCTCCATAGTTACAAAAATGTAACAATAGGCTGTAATTTAGAGCAGCAAACACATTGGAAACACCCCAGTAATGTTCTCGGTTGCTAATTGATTGTTTGCTACAACTACTTTCCTTACAGACATAAGCTAGTAGCGCTATTAAAAGTTAGAGGTCTAGCAGAGATCTTGCTCGAACAAAAGAGCCCAGATGGCTGACTGGTACACAACAGCTACCAATACTAGCTTTTATCTATGGAGGCCATCTTTGAAACACAGGTCAAATCATGAATGAAACATGCTGAGGGGTCTTTAACTATCAAGCCAAGCTGTAGTAGATAGCTACATGGGACATAATATTCATTTAAAAGAATCATGAAATCTTTTAGAAGATGTTCCCCTGCAGAAGAAGGTGAAGGGTTGAGGTAAAACAGGAATTTATTGAGACAACCTCTTCTTGGAAAGTTTAAACTTTAAATATACTTGTCCTGAAGGTATCTGACTCATCAGCTAAGGGGGCTTAGGTTATTCTTACTCCTTCCACACATATAAATTTCAATGGTCTAAACAAAGGGAAGGTTGGGGGGGTCATCGCCTTTCTCCCAGTACTCCTTCAACAGTTCTCTGTCTGATGGACATTAACAGAGCAGGTAAAATCTATTTGAGGTCCTCCTGCTCTGTCTAGCTATGATAATTTACTAAATAATTTCCTTTCTAGGCATAAAGAGTGTGATAAAGATTTGCCCTATACATGCACAATATAATTTTTTAAAAATTTATTTATTCACAGTATTCCAAATTTGGCTGTCACTGATTTGCTGCTTCTCTACATCCTGGCAGAAGACAATTTTTGTGTGTTGACTTTCACCATGCTTGGAATGCCAGGGGAGCAACACACAGTCCGATAAAGTTCTCTTCAAGGAAGTTGAGGATTTTCTATCTTTTTTTGAAAATTCAACTCATCTCAAGTCAGGATGCCTTTTCAGAAGATATGCTCCAGCCTTAATTGGGGTTCTCAGTCTGAGGGTAATCAGGTGAAATTTAAGGGCAAGCAACATATAAGCAGTTTCTCTAAATAATCTCACAATCTCTTCAGTTCTATGCATTTAAAATGAAGAATCTTGCAGTGTGCAGCCTGTGACATGTTAAGTATTCTTGGAACATGGGCAAAGCATTTACACCCGGTAAGTAACTCTACATCACTTCCACAGTGAATTCTTTCCCACTCTACATAAAATACAGTATAAGTGAGTGCAAGTGCAGATTAATGGGGTGGTAAGCACATGGACAGTCCCCCCAACCTTGATGCAAAGTGGCTGTGAAGCAAGCACCTTCAAGCCATGTGGCTGAGGTCTGCGCTCTGTGGGTCCTAACACCTCATTTTCTGCAGTCTGAAAATATATCCCTGTGATGTCAGGGTGACCCTTCAGTCCTCCTTCTGAATGAGATTTTGAAGTGAGGAAAGACAAAGTGTCTGAGGAAAAGCTTTGACATCAGACCTATACGCAATGTCCCTGCCCAGAAGTTTGAAAGCACAAACACAAAAAGGCAAAAAATAGAAAGTGTGAGGGAACAATAACATCGGGTCAAAGAAGTTACCATGATGAGTGAGTGGTTTGAGAGCAGTTAATGTCGTGTTTGGCTTCTTACAAAGGTGCAGATTACACAAGGAAAGATTACAACCCTTTTTATTCTTTTCCTTGGCATCTCCATGCTGCCCAGAGGTATGATGGACATTGTTTTTCTGGGAAAAACTTGGGAGCTGCATTGTGTATGTCACAATATGTCAAGTCAAACATACGAGCTGAAGAAATGCCTTGATTTCGCTCAATTAGTACTGTTTGCTTTGTGCCCTTCCCATTAACAAGTATAAATTTGTACAGTGGTCACCATTTAAAAATCAATATTTACCCAGGGTTATCACATCATCAAGCCTAGGACACTAAGTAGTTCCTTAAACTTTGAGCAGAAAATAATACTGCGATCTGGTAAATATTTAACACACGTATCGTTTTATGGTAACCAGCACTTCTGCTACAGGTGTTCATTACCGCTTCCTAGCTAAACCTTACGTTACATTACATTGTGCTGAACTTAGGCTTCTCTTCAGCCAGATTTCAGTTAAAGGAACTGAGGAGAAGAATATAGTGAAACTGACTTTACAGTGATTGCAATGAAAATAACTATAATGAATAATCATGTTCCTATTTCACTGTCCTCTCATCCCAAAGCGTTTGTTTCAGCATGGAGCTCTCTGTGGGAATAGTGGATTTTCTGTTTGGCAAGGAAGGCTCTCCAGTAGCTAGCTACATTGTCCAGATACTTGTAATCTAACCACCCTTCCTCTGATGTGTAAGTAACAGATGTTTAAGAGATAAGAAATTAGATAGATTGTGATTACTGAGAAACAACTTAATTTAAATTCATTACTCGATGTTCTCATTCACTTGTTCTGAAAATGACAGTAGTTAGTAGGGTTGTTGTTGTTTTTAATTGACACTTTTTTATGTTTTAACAATCAACTTAAACTTAACCTATGCACACCTCTAATTTTGAAACACATCATTTGCGAGCTAATACGTCCGTTTTTCAGTGTAAGTTGGAATTATTTCCAAAATGGCTTCACTTTAATTATGTGTGTATACCACTTAGCCAGCTTATTTTCTTGTAGGCTGTGGAAAGAGGTGAGGAGAAAGCAGGAAACAATGACTTTGCTTCTTCCTCTCTCCCAAAAAAACCCCATTCCCTCCAAGTTTGGGGTTGGGGATTTTTGTTTCTTTTTGGTTTTGTTTTGTGGTTTTGTTTTGGTTTTTTGGTTTGTTTTCTTTTTTTTATAAAGAGGTATTTCAAATGAGCTAGAGGAAGGGCTTGGCAGGGGAGACATTAGGTTTTGGGTATTTCTAGTGGGAAGGAATAGGGAACGATTAAGAAACTATATTGGATAGCTCATTAGCTTTCAAATATGGCATGTGTTTGGTTGATAAAGTTAATAATGTTCACACAAGTACTGCATCTGACTTTGTACCTCACAAAATTTTGATTAAGAAAGTAAAATGATAATAAACTCAACACGGCGTATCTTGAATGACTTTAAAAGTATAGGTTTTTCTTGTAATTGCAAACAGGGAATTTTCACGGGAACAATGTTTTCCTAGTCAGGTCCTGAGGGTTCAGTTTTTAATGCCATGCTGTGAAATATTTGTATTGGTGCAGAGGAAAAGACTTCGAAGAGGTGTTTGGGCAAACTTTCTGAAGTATAGTGCAGCTAACTATACAAAGAGGGTACCTAGAATGCTGCAGTTTCTCGGTGAAGTTTTTAAAGAATTAAGTAATATGTTGGGGCTGTGTAAGTTCATTTGCATCTGATTCCTAGTACGGATATGGTCTAGATCGCCCTTCGAGATGCCTCCAGAACTGCATCTGCATGATTTAAAGACAAAGTGATCACCAACAAAATGGGAAGGTAGTCAGGAAACTGGAGCAGTGATAAATAAAATGAGGGTAGACTGCTGACACAGTGCCAGGATCGATCTACCGACAGCTCAAGTATAAGCCAGTAACATAGTGTTTTAGCACAGACACAGCAGAAGGGCAGTGGGGAGAGAAGGAGAGAAGAGGGAGCATAGAACTTGCTAGCCTGTAGCTGTAAATTAACACCGTAGATCACAGAACCCCTGTCACCAGTTCTGATCTTCCCAGTCCAGAGAAAAGCCATCAGAATGGTGGCAATAATTTGCCCTTGTAGTAAACAACCCAAACAAATTATGCCTGTATAGTTCATAAGTCAGCCAGCATTTCGAGGGAGAAGTATTGGGTTTATGTCTAACTGATATCGTATGGAAAACCAGATAAGCTCTTAGGTACACAAACCTCATCTTTTTTTTTTCCCCAACTGTATCAATCTGTCATAAAACATACTACTGGTCCTTATGAAATCTGCTTTGTTTATACCCTCTGGCCATCATAACTGTAGTCAGATACTGAAGTAACAGGTGAATTGATCAAGTCCAGAGAAGAAACATGGAGGAGAAAGACGTAGTCCTTTCATTCTGGTACACAGGCTGTTACACACTCCAATGGCTGGAAGGTCAATTAGGACAAATTCAGAGTGGAAACTAGGTTTGATTTCCATCAGTGACGGCAATTAAGTCCAAAACAATGTATTAACATATTTGATTGATTTCCCCATTACAAAAAAAAAAATTAAAACAAGTCGAGATATTTTTAGTAAATGATGTAAGTCCAAAAGGAGCTGAGATTTGGAGCTAAACCCAGATATTTAACAGGCTTTTGCTTCTTCAATGAATGGGAGGTAAAGAAATGGATGAACCCAGTTGTCCTCTTTGGTTCCAGAATCAACAGCTCTGTAATTTAATTCCAAGAGCTGAATTTAAAAATAGTGAGTAAGAATAGCTCTAAACCCACTGTCACTTCTATTTTATTGTTCTAAATTTGAGGCTGCTGCATCTCTCAGTTTTTCTGTGTTCATCCTGTAAAAAGAAACAGGCTAAGGCTCCGCAGGATGAGAGTCAGGCCAGGCCAACAGATACAGGCTTTTAAGCAATCTCCTCAAGCACCACAATTCTGTGTCCAAACCTCACAGTTTATCACGTGTTAAGTCTGTCCAGATGCTAGGTGATATTCTGGTATTAACAATCCACATTCATTTCCACTTCCATCTTCGCAGAAAGTTGCCAGCAAGTCTCCCTGGTGGTCTTTTAAAAGTAACGGAACCCAGATATATATATAAGTGTACACCATATATATATTACAGTATTTGGTTCTGAACTGAAAAACAAGCTCTTAGTAATTTAGAACCTGAAATATGTAGCAGAACGAGGCTTCAAATGGCATGAAATGGCATGAAATGGCGCTATTTGCGAGTACTTTCCCTAAGTGCCTGTCCCAGGCTCCTGAGAACAGAGCTTGGGAAAAAGAGGGAAGCAGAGTCTGACCTGGAAGCAGTTTGTCTACCTGCCTGTGAGGGACAGAGTGATGTGGCTTCTTTACGTGAACAAAGGGAGGTCTCCAGACCTAAATTCCCTCTCTGTGCAGCATCACAGGCATCTGCAGCCCCAGTGCAGAGCACTGCCAGATACACATCCAGAACCAACATACCAGGTTTGGGGAACCTGGGGATTTGTAGTATACACACCAGGCAGCAGAAGTAAGTGGAGGGTTACAGAGCAGACTAAAGTGGCATGGAAATATAGTCACAGTAGTTACAGCAAAACACGTAGCTAGAGAAATTCCAGCCTTGCAGGGACAAAGAAAACATTTTTTGATTATTTTTTTTTTATTCTTGGGAAAACTGGAGGTTTACGTAGACCTGTAAAGATTAGGGCTGCCTTTCAGTTTCTCCAGAGGTTATCCAGCTTTCAGTAGGTCCCAGCAGAAAGCATCTCAGCTCTCTGCTTCCCTGTTGCAAGCTGTTCCCCTACAAACACATCTGCCTTTCCCCTATGAACTCCTTCCTGCCTGCCTGTGGAGGTGAGCCCTGGGACCACAGCTTCTGCCCCCAGAGAGGAAGACCAAGCTGTGAAGCAACATTCAGGATGCAGTGCACAGCTCTGCAGTTCAGATGGGCTGGAAATAATAGGGTCTCAGGGCAGCAGCTAGCTGAGCTGTGTGAAACAGCAGGTTTCAGGAGCACAGAGGTCTCCAGGCTTTTGCTCCATCCTTCTTTGGCACTCTCTGGGTGTGCATTGCTGACAGCAAGGAAAAATTGAAACCCAACCTCCTTGATAACTTCTGGACATGCTATCAAAGTCTTGCTAACATATTTTCTTCTAAAAACATCTTTTTTTATTTTTTTTCTTCTCTGTTTTAATCACCTATTTCCACCCAGTAGTTTTCTTTGTTATGGTGAGTAAACAAGCTTGCACTTTGAAGTCCCTCAGATATCCTGCTCAACTACATGTCATCTAGAACCCTGAAAACCTCTGGATAATTTCAAGTCACCTCTTCCTCAGGTCTACCTCCTCTTCTGTAGCACAAGCAGGCCACCCTTGCTGGTGTCAGTGTGAGGATCCAACAGGAGGGGACATCCAAGATGGGCTGACAAGTAGTTTTTGGCCCCTCATTTAGATGTCTAACTTGAGGATGATGGGATAATTAAGTATCCTTATTTCCATCCTTTTTATTTATCCAGAGAGAGAAGTAGATCCCCACAGAGAGTGATTCAGGGCAGCTAAGCTGAGTTCCTTGCAGAATCTATTTCTCTTCCCTGAAATATGGAAACTGAGGAAAGTTTGCAGTTCTAAATGTGTGTATAAAGTCCCTGCAGCCTAGCTATTAGAATCTCCCACCTGCCTTCCTCCACTGTTCATACACCCCTTACAAGTTCAGGCACCCATAAACATTGCTGGATATAACAAGGGATTTCCTCGCACAGCTACTGCCTTCACCAGCGCCTTTTTCTCTCTGAGCTGAAAGCGTGCCACGCATTCAGAGATCATTACAGGGGCCAACATGTTGTTACCCCCTCCTAGCAACATGGAGATACAGATTTTCCTAACACTGTCTCTTCTTTATATGCACTCATAGAATTTTCGTTGCATCTGCTACCAACAGTGGTTCTGCTCCCCTTATGAGGTACAGGCAGTGCAGGAGAGGGGGGTGGTGGTCAGCAGCCTAACTGGCACAGCACGTTTTTCAGCTGCCTGTTGCTGGAGGCTCAGCAGCCCTCGCAGGGTTAACCCAGAAGTGGGCTGCTGCCGTGTCTTGACACAACTCGGAAGTTTGCCAAATAGCATTAATTAAATTTCATGCTTTTCATCAGACTTATTAAATGTACTCATCCCTACTAGCTACCATACTGACATGGGCTATTATTATTGTTGTTGTTATTATTATTATTACTTTACAATTAGTGTGTTGTTCCCTAACCACCGTTAAATATGTCTGGAGAGTGTTTCTGAGTTAATACTTTAAGACCAGTCTAAACTATATAAAGCACTGAGGTTTATAGCACAGACATTTATGTTAGATGTCAAAGTACTTTCCCTATGCTAGTTTTTTTAGGGAAATGCTTCTTCCCAGCCCTGTCTTAATTTTTTCTAGACTTAAGGAATAACTTGATCTAAGATGTGCCTGCATTTTGGAAAGGTAGGTATATTTTGGGGTGGGGAAAAGGGACTGATTACTGCAAAAAAAAATGTTGTAAACCATTTCTGAAGTATTTTTTGGAAAACAAGCTATTGGAAATATGCAAATTTACCCAATAATTCCCTTAGATTTAAGATTTTTTTCAGTTGCTCTTTAAACCCTATGCCATTAATTCAGTGCAGCAATGTGAACGTTCTAGGCTCCGCTGCTGTGGATTGTTTAGCCAGCTGATGGATCCCAGAGAGTAGAGCTGTAAAGAGGAGTGTGTAATTGCTCAGCCTTTTGCAGTGCAACCTGTGATAGCATCCATGTGGTGGCTGATCTAAGTTGCCAAGAGAGATCATACAGGTCAAAGGACTACACTGAGATAAGTAAATACTATTGTAATCCCTACTTCCCATCACAGGGAAGTGTATTGGAACAACTATACTAAACTCTTCAGTATTTACGGTCTGTAGTATTATGGAGTATTCATTAAAGACTGCCTGCTTTAGGACTCCTACCTTACACTGCATTCAAGCTCAGTGTGGAGAACTGCCCTACTTTTCTTCTGTTGAGTTGTGCAAAAAAATCAACTTGCATTTTGCCTTGGGAAAAAGGCTCAATTTGTATTTGCTTAGCCCTGAGACTTGTGCAGAGAAAGCAAGTTTGTCATGTATCTGTCATGACATTATCTAGATGATTCCTTTTGATAAGCAGTATCATTTTTCTGGAGCAGTATTGAAGAGGACTTCACCCTGGAGTGAATTGAGAGCTGCCGATATGGTTGCATAAATACATAAGTTCTGCCTGGTATCAGGTATACGCCTTCCACATGAGAGACCATCTGTGTTCTTTGATTGTAAAAAAAATGTCTCAAGTTACCCAAGAAATGATTCTCCAGACCTGATATTTTAAAGTTGGCTCTTTCCCAAATCTGGCCATCGATACATTCAGAAATAAAAGAAGGTATTCCTGTCAGGACACAGTGTTGTACAGAGGGAGGTTTGAAAGAAAGCTCATTTCTTTCGTCACAGTTGCACCACCACTTCTGAGCTGTGTCCTTGGTTCGGCGTTTGGACCTCAGCATTGCAAGTGAAAGACCATTAGTGAAGTGCAAAGGCCAAATGGAGACCACACGCTCCAGCAGGAAAAAAGCTGGTTGCAACCCACAGCTCCTTTCCTAATGAAATATTCCAGCATTGTCTAACAATGCATCCTACAAAAGGAATTTTTTGCTGAATGTTTTCATCATCATAATTTTTTTTTTCTGTAATAATGCCCAACAGCAACAACCACAGAGGCTATCTAGAATGCAGGGCACCTAATCCCAGGATCTGGCTGTACCAGTATTTGTATTACCACTGCTACTTGCCTGAGCTGATGGGAGGTTAATTTCCAAAAATGCCAATATAGGCAAAGCAGTAGAAAGCACTTGTTAAATCTCCATGTGCCTCTAGGTGCCCCATGAAGGCTAAGGTGGGAGCCTTTCTACTCTCTGCTCTTGAGTCATTGCTCCCTGCCATAGCTTTTGCTCTTTCCTGTATGCAGACTCACAACCTGACACACCTTCAGAAGGGGTGGCACATGAGGGTGGAGGAACACACCGCTGATACCCTCAGAGAGTTGGGGGGCTGCTTGTGACTTACCAAGGCGAGGGAGCAACAGCAGCCCACACACTTATCCATTGCCTCTGACCTACGCACAAAGGCCACTGCTTTAAAAGTATTTGCCAAAAGAAAGTGAGCAAGAGGGGAAGCAGTCTTCCCTGCTCCCAGAGTTTTATTCTGCACTTCGTATTTTTCTTAAACTGCAAGCCCTGGGGGCAGACTGCACACACAACCTGAACATTTCACATGTCATTAAAAATACATGTGTGCACCCTCCCACACACATGCATTCTCAGGTTTGAAGTTAGAGGAGCAAAACTTGAGAATATGGCAAAATAAAGAAAACCCCAACTAAAAGTAACCTTATGGGCAAAGGAAAAGAAAACAGTATTTTTTTATTATTTAAATGTTATGAGCCAGCTTCATAATTTCTCAGCTTTTGGAGCTGGCAGTAATGCATTTTGCCAGGTACCTGCCTTACCACAGGTGGGACTTGGCTGCTTGGGAATCTGAAGGCAATATCTTCTATGGTTACAAAGCAGCCAGCCAAGCTGTGCTTTTATTCCTGCTCCCGTTTTTTTCCAGCTCTCTGATTCTTTTTTCCCCATGTCCTTTTTTTGCCTTCACACTTTCCCCCAACCCCCCTCCCCCGCCAGTCACCCACCCTCCACCTCAAACAGAAGAGGGAGGCTGGTGAATTTGTCATACTCGGTGTTGGAGCACAGGCAAACTCTGGAGGGATCAGGCAAGCTCGAATTCATCTTTTACATACAGCCTCTCTCTCTCTCTCTCTCTCCCTGTTGCAGCCTGTGGTGACACTGACCTCTGGTGATCACATAGGTAACGCTCACACTGAAGTGACAGAGCTGCAGTTCGGAAATAAAGTTTTTATGGGGTTTTTTGTTGGTTGGTTGGTTGGTTGGTTTGGGGTTGGGGTTTTTTCTCCCCTTTAATGAAACTATATTTTCCAGCTTGTCTTGCACTGTATAGGATGGACATGGGTACATCTCCCAAGGCTTGCTCTCGCTCTTGTTTTACATGCAGGAATCATCACAGCCTTTCTGTTAGTCTAATGAGTTTTGTACAACATTTCCCAAAATACATATTGAGCATGATAGACAAGTTTGTCGTCTGTCACGCTATTTCTTGAAAACTGCCTTAAATGCTGTGTTTCACAGGGGCCTCCATTACCAAAACCAATTCGGAAGAAGCCTTTGGCCCACGCAGAAGTGACACCGCGCAGCTTTTCCGCAACACTCTGCCGTCTCTGGGATTTCTGCTTGCACTCACACAGCGCAGCATGAGCTCCACTGAAGTGAACAGAAATCAGATCCCTACCCAAGCTAATTTTTGTCCATCTAGCCAAGAAAAGCAAATGTATCCAGGGCTAAGGCTGCAAGTTCTCAATTGTTCATTTTAAGTGTGCTCTATTATGATCTTGGAATGATCTCAGCACATCGATGTTACAGGATCAAGTATGTGCTGCAGACCTTGGCAGAAGTGAGCACCGAGTTAATGAAAAGGGTTTCGGCTTGACATTCGCTCTATTTTGCAACCTTAATTCTACTTTAATTTATTCTTTGGGAATTTAAGAGCTCGGTCCCATGCAGATGGAGTGAAGGAAAATGTTGCATTGATTATTAATCATTAATAAATCTCTGAGATGTGGCAATAGGGTAATAGCACAGGTATTGGAAAGCCTACTTTGCATGAACTTTAATTGAATATTTAAGGACTGATGATATCCTCATTATGTAAGCAATGCTTTTTGAACATCTTCCGGTACTGATGTAGCCCAGTAGGTATGAACAATCCTTGATCTCCTTAGGATAGCTTAAAACGCAAGGAAAAGAGGGAAGTATTAATTAAAAGCAGGCTGTTTAAGTAAGTAAAAAATTGTTTTCCATAAAAAAAACACATGGCAAGGTGTCAGGTTAGATGAAAGATATAGACAGCTAGATAATAATCCCCTTGACTGTGTGTTTAACTTTTCTTCTATTGATGGGTTTGCCTGAGTTGTATTAAAACATTTCACGAATCTGTTTAAAACACTACCTTACTGTAGCAGAATGAAAACGAATGCTTAGTAGTCTGCCACATGCTTTTAACAAACAGATTTCATTTACTCCTTTGAGCCAAGCAAAATTAGAAGGACCTAAGGGTCTCTGATCATTTGCCCAAAATTAATGATCAGTTATTGAATAATTAACTGTCATTGATATCTCATTTCTAAACAAATCAATGGACCCATTTAAGTGTTTGTGTAATGACAGTAATATAATCCTTCCTCGTATGAACTGCAAGCGAATAGACCAAAGAGGAAAAGCACATTCTCCACCCAAAGTAATTATGAGACCTACTAAAAAATCATTTGCCTCAGCAGAAATCTAAAGTATTTTTCTGCATAATTTACCTCCAAACTGTGTCCATTTGGCTTCCACTTTAAAGACAAAACCTGTGTAAGTGGAGGTAGTGCTCCCATATCCTTGAAATGTGAAAGCAGGGGTGTGGGTGATGTTTATAAAAGCATGGTGAGGCACCCACAGCTGCAGTGTCCTGAGGACCGGCAGAGGAGGATATCCATTGCCCCCCAGCTGGGCACTCGCCAGGGGCATTGTGCAACTCAGGCGAAGGGGCTTTCAAAAGATGGGGCTAGGGTGGGAATGTCAAAGGCAGATTGCTGTGGTTCATTAAGCTCTCCCTCCTGATTGTGCGTTGCTTTCCTGCCCACCACCAAATACTGCTTCTCAAGACAGCCAAACTCGGTCGGGTCCTCTAGGACTCAAATCAAGAGGACTATCATTTTTATGTATAATACTGTGATGCATTCAGAGTGCGGGAGTAAGCGCTCTGCCACCCATGAGGATAGCTTTGTAGATGACTCTGCTGCTGTATTTTTGAAAAATACTCTGGAATGTCAAATGCAACACTTAACATTGATTGTCCTAACAAACAGCAGTGGCACGAGAGTGCTTCGGCTTGGGTGTGGAGGTGAGAGGACTGCTGTTTGTTCCAAGGCTCAAGTACAGAATTCTGTAAAACTGTTCAGACCAGGAATTAGTTTTAAAACATCATGTAGGTCACTCAGAACGTCGTGAACTCACCCGTTGCTAACCCTTCAGCTGGTAGGACAATGAATGCTTGAAGCAGAATTATTTACTGGTATTAGAAAGAGACAGCATTGTGAGCATTTAGTAAGAGGTCTGTGAACATAACAAATGCCACAATTGGAAACAGAAATATTCCCCTTATTATTTCAATGAATGCTTAAACAATAGCAGCAACAAGAATAAAAAGCAGAAAAATCAAAAATATGGGGCTGAAAATTTTAGTGGTTAGCTATATTAAAAAAGTAATGAATTATATGGGTAAACTAACCTCAGTATCTAGTTATTTTGCTGTCGCTCATTCACTCCCTCCCTTTGGCAACAAACATATCGAATTTGCCTTCATGTTTCTATTAACTATTCCTTGAAGAGTTCCACTCCCACTTCTGGAACAGCGAGATCTGAATATTTCCCCAGAAAGCTGAGGTATGTTCTCTGCCTTAGCTGTCCAGTTTTAATAAGCCACCTGATTTTGCCTCCGTTTGGTATTTGTTGGTTTCCTAAGAGAACAGGCAGAGTCAGTCGGGGATTAGGGAGAGGGCAGAGATTTCCCTCCTGTCCCAGCACAATGTCTGCGTTCCCCCTCAGTTTTAAAGAAGGTTTTTGTACTGGAATATGGCTGCCCCCTCCTGTTCTGCTGAATTTACCAGCAAGAGCAGCAAGAGTGTATTTTCAAATGTTTGGGAGCCTCTTTTTCAGTGAAAAATCTGTAGGTCTTTCCCAGACTTCCCAAATGTGGATATATCCCAAACTTACGCCAGCACATTGGGATTCTTTATTTTTTTTCCTGTCACAGAAATAAGACCAAATCAATGCAGTTATGTCTGATTCCACTTGTGAGTGAGGAGTCAGCTGCAGGGCGGGCTGCGGTCCTTACTAAAACCTAGGGAAGGGGAAGGCTCCTGCAATTTTGTTTTTGCAGGTGACCTGCTGCTACAGACATCCAGTTGTGATCACACCGTATTAGGAAAATTCATAATCAAAAGGCTTCATATCAGAATAATGAATTCATTACAACACCCTCCCCCCCCAATATTTCCTAGCAGAAGTAAGCTTTAAACATATACCGTACAAACTTAGGGGTATTTATGGGTATTTATAGGGTAAACATAAGATAAACATACACTGACCCAGAGGAGGAGAGGACTTAGCAGATTTGCTTTAGCCAATCAGGGTTGGCGTGGCTGCGCGGGCATCGCAGCATATTGCAGCAAGCTCCCCTCCCAACCCTACAAATGCTTCCTTCCATCGAGCCACCGAGTGTGTTTCTACCCTACCTGTAGTGTTAGCAACTGAAAATGAGCTGTGTGTTCAGCTGACATATTCACGATGTACAGAGCATTGAAAGAAATTAAAGATGCAAAAGAAATGTTAAAACAGCCCCTTTTTTTTCCTCCCTTTCAGCTGTTTGAACAGCAAGCTGCTTATTTCTTCCCAATGAATCTACACTGATAATAAAAGGGAATTTTTAAGGAGAAGCAGTGAAGTTTCTTAGCCGAAAATGTTTATAAAATACCTACTTATCTCAAAATGATAATGATGAGAACAGCTAAGCAGCAATTACTATTTGCTTGAATATGCTGCCAGTGATCTTGTTC
This sequence comes from Porphyrio hochstetteri, assembly GCA_020800305.1. NCBI lineage: Eukaryota > Metazoa > Chordata > Aves > Gruiformes > Rallidae > Porphyrio > Porphyrio hochstetteri. The sequence continues at coordinate 151,566,871 of CM036905.1, read as the reverse complement.
CATGAAATTATTTATTATTTTAGTTTCACAGTATTTGAGAGAAATTGATTCATCTTTATTTGTATTTTCTGTGCATCGAGCTTGTTGTGGCTCGCAGTCGCAGGTACCTCCAAGTTCTGCTTGGAACTAAGCCAGGCAACATTTTCAACACCTATTGCAAGAAGAAATATAATTTAGAGCAGGTTGAATTGTAAAAATGCTGGGCTTATACCCTCATTATCTGATCATCTGATAAATGTATTTATTTGTCAGCCTGGTGTCTTAAATGAGTAAGGGTGGCATGCTCTCCTTTCACTTCAATAAATGCCGTATATTTGTGGCAAGTAGCAGCCCGATTAAAGCATATGATGAACATTTGTTTTCAAAGCCATGATCTAGTTCTTTAATTTGACTATAAAGAAATCTGATTTAAAATTAAAGGGACACTCTGCACTGAGATTTGCCTCCCTGCTTTGTTTTTCATTTTAATTTCGTTCCTATTCTTCTGTTCTTGTCTTGTGTTGTTAGATTTTGTAGCAATGAAGGCCAGCAAAAATGTTTCTCTGCCTCAGAGTCTTTAACTACATATATTTTATGTGCATGTTATATGTTACTGTAACTGAAACAGCTGGTTTTGAAGTAATTCCCCTTGGAATATTTACAGTTCAACAGTAGTATCAGAGAGACCACAAAAGGAAGCTCGCCATAAACAAAAGCAAAATAAACATCATTTCAAAGTTTAAGGAACTAGGGAAATGCAAACAAGCAACAAGACTAATGAAAAATAAACTAGGTTTCTGTCTAATTCTGGAAAGTGTTCTTATTTACTTGCATAAAGGAAAGCCATCATTTCCAGTATCTTTTTTATATTTTTTTAATTAAGTATTGTTTCTTTTCTTTTTTTTTTTCCTTTTTTTTTTCTTTCTTTTAGTTAAAGGTGTTATTCTGTTGCTTCCTCTTAACAGTCCAGGTTTTCTTTAGTAAACCTGAAATGGATACATTGCAATCTGTCCGGGTCTGGCTTTAAAACATAAAGGTAACTTGGTTTTGACTGTCATGTGATACTATCCCTTTTCGTAGGGTGGGTTAAGAGATGCTGAATTGAAGCAAATTTATTCCAGCATTTGTTGTATTTAAGCTCTGAGCATATGTTTACCTGAAATGACAACTGAAAAAAATTGGTGGAGGGTTCTCTCGAGCTGAAGAACGGTGGATGCTCTCATCCAGCCGACCAAGTTAACAACCAATTTCGAGTTTAACTACAAAAAGAAAGGGTAAAGGCTTTTTGTTTTGTTATTTTTTTCTTTTCTCTTTTGACTCTACTGTTGCCACCGCTGTATATTTATAGGAAACGCAACAGAGAATTAAATCAAAACACTGATTAAAAAATGCATAGCATTAATGTCACCACAGCATTTTCACCATCTCGTGGTAAACTCAGAACACCTCCCTTAGTTTACAAGGCTGATTGCAGCTGAAGGCAGCACTAGACTTTTATACATTTAGGAAACACGTTATTATAGTTTTGAAAATCATTACTTTTTGCAAGCAAAATTTATTTTGTTTACTCAAATCAGATAAATGTTACGGGTATTTTATTCATCATTTTCCTACTTATGTATATTGACATTTTTCACCGGATTCTTCCAGCGCTCCAAGTTGGGATGTCAAAAACTGTGCTTGCAGAAATGAAAGTATCCTCATTATGCAAATTTAGGTTCCACTGATAGGCATGTTCTGTTTTATAAATTACATCCTCTTGTCAGAAGTCAAATTGTATTTGAATAACTTCACGGAAATTGTCACCAAGATTTTAAATTGTGTGCCTTGTATGCCATTGTTGATTTAGTCAGTGAGTAAAAAATGGACATATGTTGATTTTTAAATATGTGCATGATTGTTTTGTCATAGAAGTTATTTAAATGAAACCTAGATGCATATGTAATTTTTCATGTATATTTTTGTAAAGTTTTGCATTATATAAATAATCTTAATGTTTATATTTAATAAAATATGTTAAACAGTGCTAGTTGCTGTATATTTTAGTCTTAACAAGTTTGTTTCCTATAAACATTCTTGAAAAAATTTCCTGTAGGGTAAAATAAATATACATGTTTCAATAAAAATATTAAAGCATAAAAGTTAAAATGAAAAGTGAACTTGAATTATGAAAATCATTTTTATCTGCTATAAAAAGGCTGCCTTTCATATTTACATTTTTAATGAAATTTACAAAAAACGAACACAAGTATGTTTCACTCATATTGTTGAGAGTATTTAGTAATACTCAAATATAAGTTGATTTCTTATTGTAAGCTGAGCAATTTAATTAAAAATACATTTAAACTCATTACAAAGAATAAACTGAGTTCAGAAAAGAATATATTTGAATAATTTATAGAGCACTGAGATGCTCATTTTAATTTAGAAAATAAAGTATTGCTTTCTTATTAAAAAAAAGATATAAATTGATGAGAGATATGTAACCAGCAAAAAATATGTCCCTTACAGAAGCAGCTCATAGTTCGGTTGATCTTAGTTTTCAGAATGACCATTATTGCAGCTGGAGTAATCTTTGATGTTAAGAAAAGTGGAAAAATCAAAGTGAAGTGGTAAATCTGTTCATTTTTCAAACATATTAATCTTGTCAAGATAATACATAAAATCAATCTTTGCATTTTTTTTCAGAGCCTTTTATTCCCTTTTATCCAAAATATGAAAGCACTTAGGAGGATAAAGAAATGTGGATGACTTTGGAAAAATGATCTGAAAATGTATTTTGTCTGCTGGTATTAAACAGTGACACAAGTAATGTGAACTGCGCGTGGTCAAAACATGAATTACTTGTTCAACTCTTGGTATTCATCATATTTGTTCTGCTTATAATATGAATATACAGCAAATTTCTGGTACAGCTTTCTTAACAATTCAACTGAATTTCAAACCCTGACAGTAACAAATACAAATTGCACCAGCCCAAAAAAATTGTTGGGGCTAATTTTAATATTAATGAATTCTTTACAACCTCAGTTCAGCAGTTTCGATTAAGCTTTAATTAGTAGCCAGAGGGGAATCCAAAACAAAAATAAGGAGTTGAATTGCTAATTAAGTTAGTTTGATGAGGTAGAGTTTTAGTAAAAGACTGGTTGTTGTTGGCTGTGCAGGTTCTGACAGGCTAAAAATACTAAAGATTATCATTATTGTAACTAACATACTACATTACCACCAGATTTCTGCAAGGAGCAGACAGTTCATTAGAGTACAACACTTTTGTGTGTCAGTACGAGAATTAAAGTCTTGTTAATAAGATAGCAGTGCATGGGAACCATAGACCAAGACAAGAAAATGTGGTTTTAAATTTGACTGCTGATAAATTATCTAGCTATTTGATACCCCAGTATGGATCTGAATCTAACATGCATTTATGTGCTGGGAACTGCTTGTCAATCAATTTATTTCCCAAACGGAATTTTGTTTATTAGGCTACCAGGCTTAGTGATTTTTCTTTTGACATGTCCATCATAGTCACATTTTTCTTGATTCACATGCTTTAGATGACACGGTGTTCACCAAAACTTATATTTGATAAAGCACATGTAGATGCAAGTAGGTGTGGTGTTAGATGCGCTATCTCCAGCACCTACATCTCAAAGAAGGTAATTTAAGAAAAATCTATAGGCAGACTTAGGTGAAGAAGCAGCATGAAGTAAAAGTATATAGCTATGTTTTTTCCAAACAATACCTTTGATAACAGGTGAAAACCTTGGCCAGCTTAAATCGTTATTAAATGAATTTTTACATTGCCAAATTAACTATTGCATTCAATTAAGTACTTTTGACATTATAAGTGTGCTACCGTAGCTCCCAGAAGATTACTAATTATAACCACTGAAACACTGCAGTGATAGCACTTTAACCAAACTGCACACAAGAAACGTGTTAGATATCTCTGTAAGGATCATACGGAATGTCATTTGATTTCGCTCTACTTTGATGTTTTCTATAATTTATATTTTTGTCCTTTTGCTTAAGGTTTCAAAGCCCACAAACCCAATAACGAAGGGATAAGGGAAGACAGAAAAATAAATGATATTGTTTCTGTGGCATTAAATATAAGCCCGCTATCAGAGCTACATAGCACCAGCGAATTGTAATCAGGTACTTTGACTTAACACTGTTTTGTTTTATAATAAGAGTGGTTGCCATATGTTGGAAGTCCTATCTGCCTGTGTCTTAGGGGTTGCATACCTCTGTAACAAATCCAAAAACTCATTTTATAATACCTTAAATCTACCCATTGTAATGTAGCTCCACTAGTGTAAATCCACATCAAACTTTCCTCATGAATGTTGCTAGAAGATTACTTATATTATCACTGAAAGCATGGGGAAGCATTGAATTAGGATGCAGAAGATAGAGGAAAAATAACTTTCACTAAATCTTTTTTTAATGCATAGTTTACAATTTTCTCTCACCCAGCATGAAACTGATTAAAAGCACATGGATGCCCCTCATAAAGAATGCTTTGCACAAACAGATGCATTGTTTATTACATTTACATCCCTGAATACTTGGAATTTGAACTGTAAGGCAGTGATGCAGCAGGTGTTGGAAAGGAGCATACGGTATCCGCTATACATCTCTTTGAATGTACAGCGAATTCCTCTGCTCTCTCACTCTCTCCCAGTTGCACCCAGGGATTCCCACTAGAAGACCAGAGCCTGTTGCAGTCAACTGATTATCACTGCTGACAGGAGCTGTCGGGGGGCACGGGTTCTACCAGGCGTTGCACCAGCAAGCAGATAGGGTCATATGTCCATCCCTAAGCAGAGGTCTATAGGCGCACGCAGACTCTCCTCTTGCTACTCGATTTAAGTGAAAAATAAAGCATGATTTAAATATTTTAAAGGAGCCATGATGGATCTGCTTTTTGTTGTTCGGCTTGCTTTCTTCGGTGCACATTTATCACAGGTCGAGGCCATTTTTTATTTCTTAGTTCATTATTTTTCAAATACCAGACTGACATTTCCCCGTATGGTTCACTTACTGTGTCAAAATTAGAAGATATAATTAACAGATGAAATGCAGCTCCCCGAATCAAACTGACGTTCAGCGAGCAGACCAAGCGAAGATTTCTAGATTAGGGAAATAAAGTGTGAGGTCATTAAAAATATTCCAAATTCCCCAAAAAGCAGCTTGAAAGTATAACCAAATGCTACATTTTAAAGTTTTATGTTCCTGATGTTCGTCTTCTTATGCCAGTTTTAATGCTTTGCTGACCTTAGTGTAATTACTCCTGACTGGCGACTGTGGAAATGACAGAAGAATCAGACTTTTTATATGATGGAAAAAGTCTGTGAAAGTTGTATCACTGAAGGGCATTCAATTACTGCCTGTTAAGAAATAGTTTTCCCTTTCAGATTTTATTTTGATTCATTTCAGAATCAAATGCAGCCTATTCCAGTGCGCGACGCTTGCAGTATGAGCGTCTTCTTCATACACTGAAAAATCAAAATCTTTACAGTCACAGTATGTTAGCTAGATGTTCAGTTTTATTAATGGAGTTACTGTAAAGCTAGTCATCATTTCAGCCTTTAAATACTCAGGACAATAAAAATAGAAATGCTACTCAGAGAATAGATTATTTGTTTTGATATGGAATCTTAAAATAAAATTCATGGAATAGGTTAAGTCAAAATGAAATGAGTTTGTGCTTTGGGGGCTTCTTATAAGTATGTATGGTGTGCGCGTGCGTGTATATATGTAAGGCTGTGTATAGATAAATGAAAATATAAGTATACATGTATTTATAATGCCACAGAAATAAGCTCCTGTTTCCCCACTTGCCAAAACTATAATTTGTTCAGCAGACTCCCAATCCCTGCTAAATAAGAGTCTGTGTGCCTGCGTGTGTGTGTGAGTGTCCATTCCCTGTGAGGGCACAGGGATGTGGGAGTGGGCTGCCTTGCCATCATTTTGTTTAAAAACTTTTTTTTTTTTTAATTGGTTTGTACATATGGAATGGTTTTATAATGGCAACTTCAGGAATAATTGAATAACACCTAGCAGAAAGAAACTGAAGGCTGAATGTAAAGGATAGCAATCACAAAACTTGGAATTTTCTTTGGTTGTGGCATATTCTCTGGGAAAATTTGAGACAATTAAAAACGAGGCTATGTGAGACTTCTCAAGAACACATGAGAATCTTGAAGTGGACAATATTAAGATTTTTCTTTGATACACCAAGTGATGATCTCTTGTTTTGTGTAAATTATCTACCACTACCTCACTCACAAAACTGCATGAAATACAATCAAAACAATATTTTGGATAATGAAGATTTTGGAGGAAGATATCTTCCAAAACTACTTTGATACCTCTCATAGAAAATAAGCACTGTTTGAGAGGGACAAAAGTGTTGAAGAGAAAAACTAAACTGCCTTTATAACAAGTTAATATGACAACCCTGGAAAGAGAACATGCTTGAGATTATTTGCATATGGAAACAAGTAACTCAGTTTCAGTATAATGGGATAATTGTTTTGAGTAATCCAGTAATCTTAATTACGTTCATGCGTATCCTGAGGTATTTTACTGTATGCAACTAAGCATGACTTTTATGCCCCATGTTTCATGGAGACTGATAAAATAGAGTAAAATAACCCAGAGTAGAAGCCAGTAAGGTTTTAGGAGCTCCGTTGCTTAGTGGAAGATGCCTTGAGAAGTCAGGGCTTTGGAGACGGCACCAAACGTCTGCCAGCCTTCAGCTGATCAGAAGCCTACAGTCTTTTCACGAACAAACTGCTCACTTATTTATTTGGTTTTTAGTATTAGCTTGTTTTAAGTCAACATTTGAATGAATAGCAGATATTTCTAAGTAGTGAAAATCTGTTCTTGTGGTGCACATCAAACACAGATCAGCTTTCATTCAACCTGGTTTCATCAGGGTTTTCACGTCTCCGCTTTGCAGTGCCCAGACCACTTGTTAAACTTGCCACAAGATCTTGCCAGACATGTACAAAAGAATCAAATTTCTGCTCAGATTCGTGTTCCCGGTGATTTGGTGGGAGTTTGGGAAAGTGTTGTAACACTGTCCACTGCAAAATCAATGTCTCTTCCCATATCGTTAGGCAGATGGACAGGCTCGCGGAGAGGGCTAGCCTAGTCTGGGGGCAGGGACAAAAATAACACGATCATATTTCAACTCATTGTTCAAGTTTAATGAGTTCTGCCATAGCTCCGGCACTAGAAGGTTATTGTGAGGGAAAAACAAAGGGACCCTTCTTTTGTCTTTCTTCACAAACTATCAGGCCCCATTACTGAAAATTAAGGTTGAATAAAATTCGTATTCAGAGATAATTAGCGGACAGCTTTGTGGTGCAGTGGATAATATGACCAAAGTGCTGGTTCACAGCAGTGTGTGCTGAAGTGTGAAAGAGCCAGTCCTCCGTTGCTGATTCTGAGGTCATACCCCCTCATCCTGCATACAATGTGGCAGTCAAAATGCAGCATTCGTACCTGCTGTGATAAAAAATACACCAAAGCAAATAAATTATTTCAGCCCCCCTCCCCCTAGCAGCTTTTTTTTTTTTTAAACAAAGCTAGATCATTAGTAATAAACTATGACTTCATTAGAATGTTCCACATAACAGGATTACAGAGGAATGTGTCAATAATTGGCAAAGGTTTGTCTTTCATTAATTAACACCTTTGTATGAATACAAACTTGTTATCCTCACTTTTTATAGGTGAAATATTACCATTAAAATTAGACCTTCGGTTCAAAAAAAAAAAATCTTGATGGTGTTAATTTGTACAACCAACCATTTTCCAAATATTGTTTAGACTGGAAAAGAAACCAGATTTAACAACAGGCAGCATTTCAGGAAGTCTGCCTTTCTCTGTACTAAGAGAAAGGAAAGTTTCAGAGTTCTACTCTTTTATATACATGCATGTGTTTGTATATATATATATACACACTCTCATATATATATAGGAGAATATTTAAGGCAGTGACTAATTAAAATATTTGGTCTGGTTTCTGGTTTTGTTATTTAACAAAAATGCACATTAACTACTTAAGCTTTTCTTTCCCCATCTGTCACTAAGGAAACAGTTCAAAAGCTTTGGGGCAGTCTATAATATTGGGCTCTTTATCCTGACATACAGCTGTCTATTGAACAGAGAGCAAAGATATTTTATTTAGAAAAAGATAGAGTATTTTTCTGCATTAGAAACAGAGTCAGTTATATTTTTACTGGTTCTATTGATGGCTTATAATTACTTCTAGCATTTATAAAGATGGTGAGAGAGATCTTGGTATGTGTAGTGGGATCCTGGCTTGAGCTGAGTTCTCAGATACATGATGTTGTTTCATTGCTTACATATTTATTTTGATCACTAAATGATTTACAAGATGGATCCCATTAGCTGAAGACTCAAGTGCTTAAAATCCACCATCTCTGTTTAATCTGACATTCAAAATGTCTGAATTAATTTTCTGGATTTTTTAGGGTCATGATATCTTCTGTTTTAGAAGCTTTGGACCAGAGTCCTATGTGCTCTGACATGCACTTTTCTCATGGAGTCAGCCCAAAAAGGTGTTAAATAATTATGTAAAACAAGACCTCAGTAAACTGGCATTTTCTTATCCCTTGTCCAGGTGGACAGTATGGTATCTAATGTGAGTTGTTCTCCAGAAGCAACTATATATTCCCATGTACTGATGGGATATTTGTTTTCCTAAACCCCTTTTTATTACACAATTGACTGCACAAAAAGCATATTCTCAAAAAAAAACCCAAACCCTGTAATAAATAGGAAATGGGACCACATTTCCTTTCTGTCTAGCTCAGTAAAAGGGAGTATGTGCTGTTACTTTAAAAGGCAGTATGTAAATGTCCAAAACCAATGTTTGATTTGTCATCCATATCACAGAGCCTTTCCACAGGCTTAAATTTGAAAAAATGGTTTCAGATATTAGTGAATTCAACTCATTAAAAACAGGTCAATTTTTTTTCTTTCCCAAAAAAATCCTTTCTCTGATTGGTGGGGAAAAGTAGGTCTCTGCTTCATCATTGTTTTTCAGGAGGTGGCTCTTTGAAATTCCATGGACTTCAAGATTTTCCAGACTCTTGGGATTTTTGTGAAAAATAACAGCTTGCTGCAGGAAAATCTCAGCACCCTGCAATACAAGGCTGAACTCTCACTGATTACAGTGGAACCAGGTTTATTAACATTACATAAGGAAGCGCTTTCATCTGCATTTCAGTGTGTGGTGAACTTAGTACGTGATTAGAAAAGGAGGATTAAGGCTGTGTCTACATTAGCAAATAATTCAGTACGATAAGAGTAAATCAGTAGATCAAAGCAGTCGATGCTGAAGCCCTACATCTTGCTATGTGGTTACAAGTTTTCACGTCAGACCAGGTTTAGCATGATCTCCTGGTCTGAATGCCCACGTCAAACATATGGTTCAAAGGCACCTGCTCAATGTCCAAATGCTTATGGCTGCATTAGGGAACCTACCGCACTTGGTGCGCCTCTGAAGCGGAGATCCTCGGTTAGTTTTCTCTGAAATCCAGTTTGTGGGCATCTAGTTTGCAGGCACCAAACCAGACTGTGCAACAACAAAAAAACCCAAACATGGTGACATGAGGAAAACTGAGGGACTATAAACAAAAATGTTAGGTATGATGCAACCTAAAAATACTTCCTCACTAGATGAACACAGTTCTACAGCTCTCCCAACTCCAGACCAAGGAGTCAGTCTGAAAACCCTCCTGTAGTGTGGTGTGGACACTTCAGTAATTCCAGCTTTTGCAGTTCAGTTCCTTCAGAAATCTTAGGGGACATATAATATGGTATAGTTTAAAGCCTATATTAATCTATATGTAATATAAATAAAGGCAAACAGGCACATTAAGCTTACCAGGGATTATGTCTTGGATACGTGGAGGTAAATTAGAGAGTTTGACATTATTTTGCTACTTTACAGTGGCATTTCAAGAACGATTTCCACCACAGTGAGGACCCTTTTTCAGTCTGTGAGGCACGAAGCCATGCAGCCTCTGCATAGCGCTGTTCTGGATGCAGTCTTGCTGAGTTATCACAGCCCTGTGAGGATCTGATGAGCCCTGTCAAGGAGTTCATAAATCAGCAGCGATTATTAGCTCAGGCCTGGTGCCCCTCAAATGCAGATATACTGCTTCTACACCTGCGCTGGTTCATCAGCCATCATCTCAGCTGTCTTTGCCTCCACGGTGAAGAGGTATCCACAGCCTCCTGTCAGTGCTTGAACTGCACCTTCTCTGAATCCTTAGGTCAATGGCCTTATCCCATTATCTGCTTTTTTTTTGTTGGAGGTTTCCTGCAGGTAATTCGAGCCAGAAAATTCAGTTGCTCCTTCTAACAGAGAGAAGCAGTTTTGTAACTGTATGAGGACTAGCATTAGCTATGTTTGAATTACATTTCCGCTCCTACAGGAATATTTTTTTGGTCTATTTTTTTCCAACACAGTAGTATAGGTTGCCCTATACTACTTAATAATGTCAATGTGGTGGCTTTTAAATTTTCCAAGAGCTTTTAAATTTTCAAGAGCTGGTAGGATCTGACATATTTTGATGCTTCCATAATCCTAAGGTCTCACATCTGTCACTAGGTATTGGCAACTAGTTTGTGTGATGAAAACAATAGCAATAAAGCACATATAAATCAGAGCTGCACTCCTCCTTGTGGTCTTCTTCTGTTTGCTTTAACAATGATTACTTAAGAATGAAATTTGAAAGTTGAGTCTCACTGTGATAGAAGTATTACCTAAATAAAACCATATTGTTCTTCATGTATTTTAAGTATGAAGTGGGATCGGCAGGTATTTTATCTAACAGCTGCACATAGTATACTGGTCTACAGTTTCTCAGTTGTTCATTCATTTGATGCCAGTCAATTTTCATAAGTGGAAAAAGAATGAAGAGACCAAAATCAGGCTTCAGACCAAACTCCATATAAAACCAGCTGCATTTTCAGTAAATTTGGATCAAGCCTGAATTTTAAAATTAAATTAATTACATGTAAAATGGATTCTTAAAAATACCTGGTATTATAAATTAATCTTTTTAAAAAGGATGAAGAGGATTTTATATTATTTTTAATTTTTTTTTTTTTTTAAGGCTAGTGCCCTGTATGCCTGAAATCTATCTGAAGGTCTGTCAATGGAGAAGGCTGATAAAGTCCACACGGAACCCCACAAGTCTCTTGCAGCTGTGCAAGGGAAAGCTTTTGCTATCACCTCTCTCACAGAGGCACTTTGCTTGTGGAAGCAGGGGCTGCTTATCGCAGTCCTGTGTCAAAGTCATGCTCTGCCAGACCAGGTGCACTCTGGACCCATTTCCCCCTTCTCTGTTTCTTGCTTACTGCTGAAAGTTAACTTAAAGCATATACATGGGATTGGGGCCAAAGTAAAGTTAAGTCTCTTAGCGATAATCACAGCAGGATATCAACATAGTATGTTAAAAATGCCCCCCAAAATTTACAGGGTGTATTGGGTCTTGCTGAAATGAAGTTAATTTTCCCCATAGCAGTCGTGTGCTTTGTATTGGAAGCTAAAAAAGTTTTTTTGGCTACTGCTAAGCAGTGCTTGCACAGCACCAAGGTTCTTTAACACTCTTCCCTTTCCCTCACCAGTAAGCTGGGGGTGGGCAAGATCTTGGGAGGGGACACAGCTAGGACATCTATCCCTAACTGACCAAAAGGGTATTCCATACCATATTATGTCTGCTCAGCAATAAAATCTAAGAGGAAAGAGGAGGAAGGGGGAGCATTTGTCATTGCCGTGTTTGTCCTCCAGAGCAATCTCTACACACACCGAAGCCCTGCTTCCTGCGAACTGGCTGTACATCGCCTGCTGTTGGGAAACAGAGGATAAACATTTGTTTTCCTGTTTCTGCACATGATCTTTGCTTTAGCCTTATTAAACTGCAATGATATTAACCCATTAGGGTTTTTTTCATCTTACTTTCTTTCCCTCCCTGTCCTGCTGAGGAGGTGAGTGATAGAGTGCCTTGATGGGCACCTGGCATCTACCCAAGGTCAACCCACCATACAGGGGAACAGAGCAGATGAAAATAGAACATCCTACATACTTATTGTGCCATAATGTAACGAGGTTCTGCTTCTTTAGCCACTGAAAACAGCTCTGAGGCAACTGTTCTACTAGAAGCCTTCAGCTTAGGAAGCTCCATCCTTTATTTTCTGTCTTATGGCAAGAGTTTGGAGAAAAATGTGCAAATGAGTCAGTGGCTGGTTTGACACTTAAAGAAGCAAGGAAAGACCACAGTGAGCCAGGGTGAGTCTCTGACTGTCACAAGGAGTCCTCCTCCCTGCCATGGTGGTGTGGTCCTGGCGCAGGGCAGGCTAATGGCACAGAAGCATCACTACTTTCCATAGACCACTCCTCAGAAAAGGAGGGACAACTCACCTGTCCCACTACACTGAATGTGTACGCTGCACAGCTCCCTGCGTTTTGGGGGCTGGCAGAGAGACAGTGCTAGATGTTCTATGCTCTCTTCCATGTTAGCCAAGGTGTTATGTTGTCCCACTATGTTACAGAGTAGACCTCCACTAGAGAATCACCTGACATATGAAGGACATGCCTCCACCTGCCAACACATGCTGAACATCAATATGCACCCAAACTACCTCTGGAAAGCTGCTGAGTGAGAACCTGAATCCCAAACCTGTGGAAGGCTCTGCCGTTGCTACTGATCAGGTTTTCCCTCCTGGTATGAGAAATAGCCTTCAAAAGGAAATAGCCTTTTTCTCTTAGCCTCCACTCATGGATCTACAGGATGAACTGGCAAGTCTTACCTGAAGCATCAGTTTTCCCAGTGCAGAAGAACATGTGGAGTTTCCCTCTCTTAGAAGCAGTCCCTGATACAACAATAATTAAACCATTGCAACTTCAAAGGGTACAGCTAAACTCTGATGTGAACAACACTTTTAGTAATGCATAAAATCAATTCCTATCAATTAATATTAATTTAACATTCCAGCAATCAGAAAAAGAAGAAAGCTGATGCCCTGTTTCTGAGTAAATTAGACACTGTAAATAGATCTTGAGAGATGCGAATATTGTCTGGCTTCACTTTTCTTTACCAGAAGATTTGATTAAATGCCAACTTTATGGTATACATGTTGCATACAGCGGTAGGTAATGAAAGAGTAATGCCTATCCCCTGTGATGTCCACCTATCACTATGGTGTGTAGAAGGCAAATAGCCCTTGCTAGCAGTCCTTAGAGAGCAGAGCTCTTCAGTAGCAGGTGGGGAAAATTGGTTATGTGAAACTGTAACAAACCGACTCTGTGAAGCCTTGAAAAAAAAAAGTAAGGAAAAAATAGCTAGGGAAATGCTTTGAGTTACTAAAAAATTTAATTTGCTATGCACTAATTATTGGTTAATTAAGTTCAGTAACTCTCTCAAAGTTTTACTGTCATTCATATCTTTGGTGGGTTTGATCACTTTCATTCAGTGACATGATAGGGGTGTTTTGGAAGATAAAGGGCAACATCACTCCTTTTGTACCATAGACTCTTTGTATATAGTATAAAAAACCTACTCCCACTGGAATTTTGGTTCATTCAGTGGAAACTTAAAGTTTGTGAAGAGATTTATTTTGTGATTAGCAATTAATTCTTTAAATATTTGATGAAATATTTGTAAATAGTTTATCTCTATTTCTATTTGCTCGGTTTTATATTTATATTTAGTGAGCACAAACAGTGTGCCAAGGCCACAATCACGTTCACCTATTGCGGGGAAAAAACTACTGACTTTCTGATTGCCTGATAGGATCCTAAGTAATAACCCTTTATCCTCAGAACCAAGGACACTGGAAATGTAGATAAAATGTAGTGTTTACAGTTAGAAAGTAAAATTAGCTGAAGGAAAGGAACAACAGCTCACAGACCTGTGACTGTGTCTCATCTTGTCTGAGATGGCAGACATCACGCAGGTCCTAAGGTAACATCAGGTCTCACATTCTGTATCCATTGATTTAATGAAGGCTGCCTTATCAATCCCATCCTTCTTTTCACCACCCAACATTAGTTTTCTTCAGAAAGAGGGCTGGGCCACTTTCTGTGCATGCTTCAGGTATTTTTCTGCAAGGGCATGAGTGTCTATAAGCACAATGTATCAGTCAGGAAGCTGGGTAAGTTTTTTCTTCAGCACCTGCTTAGTCTCAGGATGCACCTCAGAGAGGTGCCAAAATCCATGCATCAGATCTCCTGGGTCACCCCAAAACTTTGAATGGCAAGGGTTGGAAGGAACCTCAAAGCTCACCTAGTTCTAGCCATGGGCAGGGACACCCTCCACAAGATCAGGTTGCCCCATCCAACCTGTCCTTGAACACTTTGAAGGATGGAGCATCCACGGCTTCTCTGGGCAACTTGCTCAAGTGTCTTACCACCCTCATAGTGATTTTTTTTTCCCCCAATACCTAACCTAAATCTACTCTTTTTCATTTTAAAACCATTACCCTTTGTCCTGTCATTACAAGCCCTTGTAAAATGTCCCTTTCCAGCTTTCAGTTGACCCAACATATATAAGAGTAAGGAACAACTGGGGAATTTGTCTTCAGGCTTTCCAACATTCCTGCACTGCAGTATAGATCTAACCTCTGTGACTGAACTTTTCTAGAACTGAAGGAAAACACAGTTACACATGGGAAGGGAAATGTGTGGATCTTTGCAAAAAGAGAACTCCAGATTAAGTTCACATATTTAACCTTGAAAAATAAATGTCAAAGGAATACCTGTTTTCAAAACAGTCATTGTAATTATATAGATAATTCATAGTTAAGATTTACAGTTCCTATTTTAAAGTTTTTTAATTATGCATGAAGCTGAAAATACCTACCACAGACTGAAGAATTATCTGGACAATACCAAAATGGAGATGACCTCCTATAATCCTACAATTTTAATTATTTTTATATATATTTACAAGCTTCAAAGGAAGTCTCAGTATTCTCTTTATGTATTAATTTAGAGAACAAATAAGAAGCAAATAGAGGATGAAATTTTTCATTTTTAAAAATCTCTGCTTTAAGGAGATATGTAGAAAGACCCTCTGTAAACTACATACAGGGAGTATGACGTACAGAGGGTATAGGTGTCCTTGAAGTGAAAGCAGGACTAATGTTCTGTGCTAAAAATCTAACTGTGATTATCAGGTAGGATTCCTTAGGGTTGTTTAGTACGTTATCAACCATTAAACTACCTAAAGCAATCTAACAGGTGTCTGCTCTAGGTTGCCTCAGTCCCAACAAGATTAGTCAAGATGAGAACACATACCAATTAAAAAAAAAAAATAAAATAACAAGTACTCTGCTGTGTTCTGAGTGCTTTTCTATTGATACAAAACTAAAAATACGAGCACTCCGTCTTGCAAGGTACAACTGCTAGCAAGCCTCAGCATCAGGACAATTCTCTTATGCATTTACACAACCACTCTGAAAGCCAGGTATAGATGTCTGATGAGTATCCTGCTTTTACTACCATGCAAAAGCAGGCAAAGAAAACAGTTACTTAGCTGCATTCAATACTCCTGATGATCTACACTTGTCAATAGAAAAAGCTTAAAAATACAGCAGTTGAGAAGTCATTGGTATAAGGTTAACTTACTACACCCATTTAAGGATAAAGGTGTCTAATTTAAAAAAATGTAATCAGAATCTTAAATTACTGAAATGAAGCAATTAAGTAGCATGTGATGTGGTGTAGAATATCAGTTCAGTTCAGAATATGCTTTTACTTGTGCAGCAGTTAAAGTAAAAATGAAAGTGCAAAGTTTCAATCTACTGAGCCCTATGGTGTTGTGGTTTTTGTTCTGTGACATTAGAGATGTGTTTGCAAAAATCCCTCCTTTTCTGAAGTTTTCAACTTGCTTGCACACATTTTAAGTTTACTGCTAGTCAATAGCTGGTCCAAATAGCATCTTCTATGTGACATTCTGCAGAACAGATTTGGGGAGCTGAGTTCCAGAGCATGTGCATCTGCATGGGTCTGTAACATTTTTAAGGCCTGGTTTTACATTTTTTATAGGTCTGTGAGAGTCCCTGAAGGGTAATAGTGATAACCAAAACTCTGAGCAATATAGTTCTTAGTTTGAAATTATGACATGCTGTAATATTAAAAAAGCTCCAGTCTTTTCAAACCTGTGAACAGTTGTGCATAAGCAGAGACAGCTGGTAAATAAGAAAGGCGTAACTGCAGAAATACACAACAGGTAGCCTCTGAAACCTGAGCTCACGGGCTTCCTTCAAGCTATGAATAAAAAGTCCTATAGCAAAAACTCAGTTCTAATGTAGTGTCTACCAAAACCAACAAACTTATTTGATGAAAATGTTTTGCTAAGAAGTTTCCCTGTGAGGTGTCAGGGTGATATGGGTTTAGCATTTATTTTTAAGTCTTCTCTTCACTGGGCAAAGCACAGAATTTGCTGTTTCCACATAAAGGTCATTAGTAGCCTGAAGGTCTATGCAAATCCTTCACACCAAACACTAATAACATTAGAATGAAGTGAGTGATAAAAGAATTTAAGAAATGAAGGTTAGAAACTACTCTAAGTAAAAAGGGGTGGGGGCTAACAACTTGTCCATACAATG
Source organism: Porphyrio hochstetteri (assembly GCA_020800305.1). Lineage (NCBI taxonomy): Eukaryota > Metazoa > Chordata > Aves > Gruiformes > Rallidae > Porphyrio > Porphyrio hochstetteri. The sequence goes on along the minus strand of CM036905.1, from coordinate 151,550,227 downwards.
TTTTCTCTGTGGATGGTTGTAACTTCTATGCTTTTATAGACAAGTCCACAGTTGTCCCTTAGACCTGCAAGATCCTTCAAGGTGATCATCAGAGAAGTTCAGTTTGGATTTTACAACATTCCTTTCCCGGTATGCTCCTGTGTCATTCTTTTTTGAAGACGTTGACCATATGATGATATTCAAATGGCCAAGCGTTTACAATTTCCAGATCTGCCAAATAGCGAATCAACCTTTATAATTAAAGGTGACAAGCTGACAAGGAAAATGAATGTAAAACTGTATACGTATATGAATTTTTATGTCAGATTGCCGTCTGTGCACTTGTTTTCTCTTTGTCAATAGCCGAAGGCTCATTTCTCTGTACTAGAAGCGCATTTTATATCGAGGCCTTCAGACAGCTCCCCTTCGCCCTAGTGAATTTGCTGATTAATTTTGGATGCTCCTCTTAATTAACACCCCAAAGGAAGTCTAGATTTTCTAGCCTATATTCCATGTAAAACAAGTGAATCTGAAGAACAATGACCTAAGGAGACAGGCGCGCTCTGTCCGAATGACATTACAAGAACATTGAATATCTCACAAGTCAGGACCTGGTCAGGCAATGCCTAGGGAAAATGTAGGCCTTTAATCAGGGCAGAAATGAGATTCATATTAGTCCAATTTCATTTTCTTTACTGCTGACAAAGAGAGGCTGGGATGGATGCCACCTGACAGTTGAAACATGGTGCCCCTATGTAGGAGCGGGTGCCTCTGGCCTTGATTAATAATTGGTACCACTTTGACTTGCAGGCAGATAAGTTGATGACTGATGAGAGAAAAAGAGTGAAGTGATTTATTGTAAAATTAGGATAAAATAACGAATTGGCTAATTGCACACAAGCCTCATAAAATGTAGCTGTGGAGTCAGAAGTGCAATGCCAGGCAACAATAATTTCCACCTCAGTTTTCACAATGAGAACTTAAAGCGCAGAAAGATAGAGACAACTCTTAGTTATGCAACTGCTTAACGCAGAAGAAGCTTTGCCCATTCTTCTACTTCAAGAAAACAAAATATTGAGACTTGTGTTTCAGTTCTTATTACTCTTGCACAAGAAAAGGAAACAATAGACCTAAACAGGCCACATTAAACCAACTGTTGCTTCTCTGTCAAAGATAATAAAAACTTATGACTCTTGCAATTCTTGGTATACTTTAGCAGGGTAAAAGTTATGAAACTGAGGTGCATATGTATCAAAATTCAACATAAAAATTGACTTGTAACCTCTGTTGGAACCTGTAAAAGCGTACGGCCCTCTTGGTAAGTATAACTTTTCTAAGTTCATTTTTTAATACTTTGAATTCCCAAATCTGTGCCCTGATACCTATTTTAGAAGCTGAGTCATCTGCTGCTTGCTATTTAATGCTGCATATGTTGAGCAGAGTACAATTGCAGATTTAAAAGGATAAGTTATAATATCCATTTGCTGCCTGGTAAACATTTATTTTCTTGTTATGGATTCATGTTTCACTGTGGTTTGTTTTTTTTTTTCTTTACAAGACAAATGCTTGTTCACTTTCTTTTGGAAATTTTAAAACTCTAACCTGTTATAATTCTTTGAAATATTTTGCTACTAGCAATGCCAACCAACATGCAACTGTTTTGGTTTTATTTTTTTTTCTGTAAGTTCAGCTATTAAACCATCTGAAATTACTAAATTAAATACAACTGTCAACAATATTGTCCAAATAAGATGGGCTCAGTCCTAAAACTGAAAATGAAAGTGGCAGGGGGAGCTAAAATTTTCATGTGGTCAATTTCTATTCTACTGCCAAATCAAAAATATGGCAATTTGTCTTTATAGTCTACAAATTTCCTAAAACTTATTTTTTCTTGCAGATTAGGAAAGAGGATTTTCAAATTAGAATGTGCAAACACTTCATTATGGTTCAAAAGCAACAGTTGTTGCTTAAAAGCATTAAACTTTTTGTATGTTCCTAAAGAGAAATAAAAATGGCATCTGGTGTTACATCCCTTAGACAAATATTAGAACATTTCATATCTGATCCAGTCTTAAATGCATACCATGAGTAATTTATTTTTCTGGGGAGGTTTGAGAAAAGCTAGCCTGAATACATTTCTAAAGTGTGTTACTCATTCTACAGGATGTTTTGTTTCAGAATTTCAAGGTGTCTTTAACTTGACATAACTTCATGGTTTAAAGTGAATTAAGACTGTTTCTGAATAAGAGCATCCACAATTTACCACACCTTAACTTTAAATTCTTTTTAAATTCATGTCACTGTTTCATCTGGACTAACTTCCTCAAGGGTCCCCTATTCAAAAACTTTTTCACATTCATTCCTTTATACTTTATTTGGAGGAAAAAAAAATCAGGCAAAAGATTATATAAAATAAAAATGACAGGTGGACTGTCCTTATTTGTTTCATTCTAAATTTTTAAACTTTGTCATCATCTCTGTCAAAATCTGAAGGCTACATCATATCATGACAATGGGAGGTTGAGAAGAATACAATGCTATGAAATAGGAGATTCAAAGGTAATTGTGTCAGTGCTGTTCTTGCAAATTACAGGAATGTCATCTCAGCTATGTTTTTTCAATATTTCAGAGGGTTTGGGTTTCAGGATAAAAGGACATAATTTTAATTAACCACAGTGCTTTTAAAACCAAGAGGTAAATACTGATGGAAGGAACAACTCTGCATTCAAAGGAATCAGCATAGCTGCCAATGAAAAAGGCACTTTTCCATCACCTGCGCTGTAAGAGACATTCAGCGCATTGTGTCCCTCCTCTGCATGAGGCCAGTGGCAAGCATAAGCTAACACTACTTCTTTGCTACCTTCTCTCTGGTACCTTTGCTACTGATGGGAACCATGGTCCTGAAAGATGACAGCGTGGGGGTAGCATCACTAATGTCTGGGAGTCTTATGACTGGAACAACAACGTACCATCAAAGTTTAGGACAGCTGAATGTTTTCTCCCAGATTATTCTAAATCCTCTGAGGGCAGCTTTAAGATAAGGAGGGAAATTGAAGTCTGTTTATCATTTCCTTGAGACTTGGTTTCAGCATTCACAAACTGAGGAATGTCTCTCACAAACTTAGTGCCTGCCCACTAGCTTTGCCACAGGTAGCTGGAAAAACAAAAGGAGGTCAAATGTCTCTGCATTTGGAAGGAGTTGGAAACAATCAAAGAAATGTGGTTTCTATATACTACTACTTTCAAGATCTAGCTGGAAGAAATCTACAGTTGTGTCCCTCGTGTGATCTGGCCTTTGGGCAATCTGAGTGGAAAACTAGAAATTAAGTTGTGGGTTAAATAGGTTTTATTAGAGCAGCTGTTGCATTTGCATTACCTCTGTATTTTTGTCTCTCCACAGGCTCCCCTATCCTTCTCACATTAATTTACAGAAACCATTCCAAGGCTTTGGTATCCTTTCTGAAGCCTCTCCATTCCCTTGAGTCAAGCTATTCCTTTGAGAATAAGGCAGTCCTTTGAGAAAGCTAGTGAAAGGAGGTGTCCTGGTTTCAGCTATGATGGAGTTAAACTTTTTTTTAGCAGTGAATGGAATGCCATGTTTGGGTGTTAGCATGAGAATAGTGCTGATAGCACCCTGATGTTTCCGATTTGTTGCCGGGCAATCAAGTACCTTTCTCAGCTCTGCATACTTCCTTACTAATGAGAAAGGAGGGGACGCAGCCAGGACAGGTGACCCGAGTTGGCCAAAGAGCATATTCCATGCCAGTTACGTCATGCTCAGTTTAAGGGAGGACTGGGGGGAAGAGGGGGAGACAACGCCAGGACGTGCAGTTTCTGGGGACGGTCGGGTTCGGTTCTAAGCTGTGCGGCCTGAGTTGTGTGGTTTGGTGAGAAATTGCATTGTGTATCACCAGTTTCATCTATTTTGTGCTTTAAACTTCTGTTATTGTTATATCTAGTTTTCTGTTATTGTTTAGTAAACTATCCTTATCCCAACCTGCGTGGTTCTGGTTTCTAGGTTGTGGTTTCTTTTCCTCCTTTCTTCCTTCCCTTTTTCCCCCTCCCCCAACTTTCCTTCCCCCTTCCTTTTAAAAGTACAAGCGACTGTGTGGGGTGCGGCCCTCGGCTGGGGCAAAACCACGACAGGAGGGTAAGCTTTAGTGCCGATCTATTTCATATAATCACAGAATCATAGAATGTTTTTAGGTTGGAAGGGACCTTTAAAGGTCATCTAGTCCAACTCCATCTAGTAAGCAGGGACATTTTCACTAGATCAGCTCTCTCAGAGCCCCATCAAGCCTGACCTTGAATATCTCCAGGTATGGGGCCTCCACTACCTATCTGGGCAACCTGTACCAATGATCTATCACCCTCATAGTGAAGAATTTCTTCCTAATATCTAACCTAAATCTCCACTTTTTGAGTTTAAAAACATTACCCCTTGTTCTACTGCTGCATGTCCTTGTGAACAGTTCTTCCCCAGCTTTCCTATAGGCACCTTTCAGGTATTGGAAGGCTGCTATAAGGTCTCCCTGGATCCTTCTCTTCTCCAAGCTGAACAAGCCCAACTCTCTCAGCCTGTCTTCATTAGAGAGGTGCTCCAGCCCTTTGATCATTTCTGTGGCACTCTGGATGTGCTCCAACAGGTCCATGTCCTTCTTGTGCTGAGGGCTCCAAAGCTGGACACAGGTTTCCAAGTGAGGTCTCTCCAGAGCAGAGTAGAGGGGCAGAATCCCCTCTCTCAACCTGCTGACCACACTTCTTTTGATGCAGCCCAGGATGCGTTTGGCCTTCTGGGCTGCAGATGGACATGGGTGGCTCATGGCCAGCTTCTCATCCATGAGTACTCCTCTGTCTTTTTCCTCATCTGTTGTCACCAGTTCACTTTTGTCACTCATCGCAGGGGTACACTTTCTTTAACCTTCCTTTTCTGGTTTATATACCTATAGAAGCCCTTCTTGTTTTTCTTGGCATTTCTTGCCAAGTTCAGCCCCAGCTGTGCCTTGGTCTTCCTGACCTCATCCCTACACAACCAGGCAACATCCCTGTACTTTTCCCAGAGTACCTGTCCCACTTCCACTGAGTGTGTAGCTACATCTTGCCTTTTAGTTTGGCCACTAGGTTTCAACTCAACCATGCCAGTCTCTTGCCTTCCTGGCCCGATTTCTTACACCTGGGGATCAAGAGCTCTTCCTTTCTGTTGAAAGAATCCTTAATGATCTGCCAGCTCCGTTCTGCCTCTTTGTCATTGAGGGCCATTTTGCAGGGGGCCCTATTGACTAACTCTTTGAAGTTGGCTTTCCTGAAATTCAGGGACCTGACTACACTTCTCTTTTTTTTTATACGCCTTAGGACAGTGAACCGCACCAATGCATGATCAGTGCAGCCCAGACTGCCTCCAATCTTGACATCCCTGATGAGTTCACTTGCATTAGTGACCCTCAGATCCAATATCGCTTCCCCTCAAGTAGGGCTGTCTATTTCCTGTCTCAGGAAGTTGTCCTCCAGGCACTTCAGGAGCTTCTTGGATTGCCTAAAGCTTGCCATGCTACTTTTCCAACAGATGTCAGGGTAGTTGAAATCCCCTAGCAGGATGAGAACCTGGGAGGTTGATTCTTCCTGGAGCTGGAGCAAGACGGCTTCATCAATAGGCTCCCCTTGATCAGGTGGCCTGTAGTCAACACCAACCACAAGGCTCCCCTTGTTTTCTGGATCCCTAATTCTATCACCTGTCCCGATCTGCTGGCCACACCTTTTTTCATGCGGTTGGCCCTCTGGGCTGCAGATGCCCATCAGTGGCTCATGTCCAGCTTCTCATTCATGAGTACTCCCAAGTCCTTTTCCTCAGGGAAAGAAGGACCCTGCAATTGGCTTTGTTGAACCTCATGAGGTTCACCTGGGCCCACTTCTCCAGCCTTTCCAGGTCCCTCTGGATGGCAACCTGTCCCTCTGGCACATTAACCTCACCACTCAGCTTGGTGTCATCAGCAAATTTCCTGAGGGTGCACTCAGTCCCACTGTCAATACCATTAATAAAGATATTAAGCAGCACCAATCCCGGCACAGACCCCTGAGGAACACCACTCGTCACTGAACAAGGTTAAGTGGTGTATCATGAAGAAAAATCTGTACTATGACATACACATCTACCTCATGAAAATACCTATCATGTATGTTTGAGCAGGTTTGAACAACTGCTGCTGTTTTGTTCAAAATTGTAGCTAATCACAAACTGGGGAGGGTAACCAATAGAAATGCATGGTTTAGCCTATTTTGTAAGGCATAGCAGTTTGGAAAACAGTTTAATTCCTTCTGGCTTCTAGTATGAGACTAGTTTTCCTGCCTAGTTATGCTTCATATTGCCTCATAATTTCAATGCAAATTTTTCTTGAGGAATCCCATCTTTCTGCAGTTTCTCACAGCTTTTCACTTTCTATTTTATATTTTCATATCCTGTATTTTCCCTCTTACTCTCTTTCTCCAGCTACCTTCTTGCTCATCAGTCTTGTTCCTCTTTTTCATTAGTACTTGCCCTGCCTCAAGATCCCAGATTTCTCAGTTGCTGTCATATATTCCATGTCAGACCTCTTCCCTAAGACTTTTTCTCTTCCTGACACTCTTACCAATGACAATAAATTTGATTTCTGAAACCTCCCTACACAGTTCTCCACGTTCAGTACAGGTAAGGCTTAACATAAGATTACTGCTCAGAAGGCACCTTATTTCATCCACTCTATCTTCCTAAAGGCCCAAAAGTACAAAGTTTTGGAATGTGCTTTGTGAAACAGGTGTATTGGGGTCTTCAGAAAGCTAGAAAAAAGGTGGGAGCAGAACAGTCTTTATAACATTATCTGTCTTTTCTGGTGACGGGAACAATTGGGTGAAGCCACAGAAGCAGTCAAACTGTGGACAACAGAGGAAAGAAAGGAACTGTTTTGGAAGACTACTTTTGCAGTTATTTTGTATGACAGAATATGGGGTTGGGTTTTGTTACCTTACACTTCAGCACTGGTTTCTCTTTGGGCTCTTTGTATTTAAGAGGCATGCACAATAGCAGCTAGAAACACATCTACTCTTTCTGTGTGGAGAATTTGTCTCCCTCTTTTTACGATGCATAGTTTTTACATGGGACTTTATATAGGATGAAGCAATTCTAATGAGAGGAAATTAAATCCAATTAATGTTACCCATTCCTAAATAATTGAATTTGTCCCCCTGAGAAGGCTCCCAGCTGTTCGCCTTCATGATGCTCCTGTTCCCATCATGACACTTCAGCAGCTCTGGGATCTGAGTGTCATGCTGTCAGCATACTAGGCCTTTAGATCAATCTAAGATTAATCTTACTGCAGAAATCTTTCCCTTGGTCAGGCCTGACTCTGTGTCTGGCTCTGTCTCTCTGAGAAGACTATAACTTACCCTCTTAGCAGTTGCATTTGAACTGTGTTTTGTGTCAATGTGGGATAAAGAAACAAGAGGCCTGCATGTAATTTGGATTTTTCTAAGTATCTCATTTCAATCTAATGTACTGTTGTGTAATTAAGCCAGTAAATCTATATGACCAGCCCATTTCAGGACTAGGTCTGCTATCTTTAGTCAGTGACAAATTCTGGTTTCCATTGCTTGTTCAGAGATGATAACAGTGTGATTTACAGGTATAAGTAACAAATTAGATCAATTAAAAAGACTAAGAGTGGCACCTGTCTAAGTGTAGGGTTGCACTAAATGATTCCCACATCTTTGTTTCCTGTATGACCCTGCATTTGCAGCCTCCCCTCAGGAAGGTTAACAATAGGAGAGTTGTTTCTTAATGCTCATGAACCAAGAAAGCAAGCCTTATCCTGCGGCCCAGGGATATGATTATTATCTCAGAGTGAAAACAACAGCCGTATTTTTTAGCTCCATGTGTACAAATGATCCCTGTGTGTCATATAGTTCTTGACTACAGCATCTTGGATTGCCCAATTTGTTACAAGTCTGTACTGTGAGCTGCCTTTGTGTAGTTCAGCTGAACTCACAGTCAGGTTCACGTCCCTCTTTGTTTGTGTACAATTCTCAGCATTTTGTACTCTTAAAGATATTTCTAAAATATTTTAAAGTTATTGTGGTCTTAAGAAATTTTCAAATAATTATTTTTTTTATTTTTAATAGTGGCAGGGAAAGTACACAATTTTAAAATTAACAGAACCATTTTTGTGGAATTTCCATTCCTTCTATATTATTGTCTTAACGATCATTTTATGACAGGGCATATTAATACAGAAACTCCTTAAAGACTGTGCTTAACATGAATGATGAAATCTCTATTTTTATTATTCCCGTTAAAAGCTTAAAGGTATATCTGCAGTTTAGTAGAGTGTCTACTTCTTTGGACACTGGAACCTTAATCCAGCTAGACCAGTAAATATTTGTTATTCAACACCCTGCCAAGGGAAAATAATGGTTGGAAGTCAAGAAAACAGGCTTTTTATGACAGCTCCAAGAAGAGATATCAGGGCTTCCAAGAGGTCCAAGAGGTGAAAGAAATGTGGGCTACTCAGTTTACTTGCTCCCTATCACTTTTTTAATAACAGCTTCTGTGGTGTTGCACAGTGGCAGCAATCCCCTTGGAGTTGGAGTTCAAGGGAAAGGATAATAATGTTTCTCCTCTCAGTATGTATATTCAGGTTTTGTGGAGCTAATACTTCTTTGTACAGTCTTTCTCCCAGGTCGGATGTATTCAGTTCAAACTCTTTCTCTTCTACTTTCCAGATACATCTGGTTCCTCCGAGACCTGGTCAGAAGCTTATACTTGTGCTAGCATAGTCTCTCCCACATTAATACCACATCATCTCATTAACATGGAAAGTCCAAGTGAGTAACCCAGTACTTGATCTCAGAAACCAGTCCCTATAACATCTGGAAAGTAGCATGAAGGCTTTGTGCTGTTGGCTTACTATTTAGATTTAAAGTGGTGAGTATCATCGGTGGCCCTACAGCTTTTCAGTCTAGGTCATCAGTTAACTTTAGGCTGGATCGGCAAGAACTATAAAACATTTAAGCTAGCTCTGTTTAGATTACTATTTCAGAGGATAGTCAACACCCTGAGTTAGTACTGGAGGATTAATATTCCTGTCATTTTCCTCCTGAGAAACATCCACCCAAAAAACCCACTTGTCACCCTCTCTGAACAGGTTGAATTAAATCCAAGAACTAAGTGATGTGAATTACCTTTATATTCCTAGAGCTATTCCCTGTAAATGATGGTGATCACATACATTGGCAAAGCAGCCCAGGGGAAATGGCTGTACCGATGCCCATCATGTTCCTGTACAGGGAATAGAGAAGATTTTTAGTAAAGGTCTGTCAGGCGTTTCATGCTGATAAGTTTCCATAGTCATTTACTCACTCCATTTTACACCAGTCTGTGCATGCCATTTGTACTGTAGTTGTAATCCCATGCTTATTTGCACTCTACAGACTCATGTGCAAACCCATGTGCCATATTACTATGACACTGGCCCGATCCATGAAAATCATTACAAATATGTGCTGAGAAGCAAAATGGGAAAAAGCAATTTGGTGTAATATGGTCAAATATTAGTGTCTTCTGTTCTTCAAAGGGTTCTATATATAGTCTCTGTTACTCTGAGAGTGATGGAAATATCTTCTCCTGGATGATCAAATTCTGGAGAGGAATGAAAAGCGCTATCCATTGCCATACAGTCTTCCAAATTTCCAGAATGATACCTAACATGTCCCTGAGTTTTTAATGATACAGACACCTCCTGGGAAGTAGGTCTGAAGGTTAATAGCTCATCTGCCAACCCATGATGATGAAGCATTTTATATCACTCAGTTGGGACTGGATTTTAACCAGAAAACTAGATGTGAAAGTCCCTAAACCCCATTAGTAATACTTTGTGGTGTCCCAGCACCTAGGTTTCAAAAATTCTCTAAGTATCACCAATTTAAAATGGTTTTTTATGCTCAGTTCTATAGAATTCCTATTTTTATATATTCTCTTTTTTTTATTTAATAAGCTGACAGCAGATATTCCCTGTGCTAAACAGTTACAGATGTTTTCATTAAAGTGTTCAATTAAAATTTTAAAAAAAATTTTGAATTGCTGAGTATGGGCATGCTCGATGATTACACATAGATGGCCACTCACAGAATTGCTCTAAGTTACTCTGTAAGGTATTCTTTAGCTATCATTCAGCAAATGTTATTATTATCATTTGCTGAATTATTTAAAACTATCTTCAGTCAGACTTAAATTACTGTATTTATTTTTCAAATAAAAGCCACTCATTATACTTTGCTCCTTCTGTAGCTTACCTGCCTGGTTTTCATGTTGCATCCACATCCTTCCAAGAGACGTTCATTCTCCTCACCCCATCACAGCAGCTTTTCTGAAGCAAATCTCCAATTATAGAGGAGATTTCTTGGCAGTACATGCTATAAATGCATGAACCTTTGAAACAGGTTGAGCGGTGTAATAAACTGAGTTATGACAAGTTTCAAAAGGGGGCTGGTAATATAAAAAAAAGCCAAAACCAAAAAAAAAGAAACCAACCAAAAAAAGGGCTGTTAATGTAATGGGGCTGGCTGGGTGGGGGTTTATTTGGAAAGGAGGATTTATTGTGTGAGAAGGACCTCAGCAGGGAGAAGGTTGGTCTCTCCCTGGATTAGCGCTGCATGGTGGTCCAGGAGCGAGGCCACACTGTCGGCCAGAGTTTGCCCCACCAACCTGTCTTGTGGCTTCACCTGGCCCCAGGGGGGCTGAGCAAACACAAAACAGAGACCAGCCCTGCCCCAGGGAGGGCACCAGCTTAAGTGCCGCAAAATTGCTCTACCTTGAAGCAAGAAAAAGCAGCCTTTTTCCGAGAGGAAACCTCAAGTGTTCATTTTCTTGTTTTCCACGGGGCTCACAATTAAGATTTCATACAAGTTAATGCTGATTACGAAGGGACGGAAAACACCTCCGTGGCAAAGTAAGCACTGAACTTCAGCCACTTACTGTGTGAGTTAAAGCAACGGGGGCTGGCCCACCACTTCCCTTTGTGGCCCTGTTTGAATTCAGTTGATTAATGTTGTATGTGCACATCTATTGAGGCACCGCGTTTAAAAGGATTGTTTACCATAGCCTTGTAATCAACCTGCCTTAGCAGCACCCTATTACCCGTGATAACAGGGCTGCTGCAATTTGGGTCTGAAAGAAAACCGCCTCAGATGGGCTCTCAGATGCTTTAGTGCTAGTATGCTGCCCTGTTATCTTCATTTGTAATTTGTTTTCAAGAACAGTGATTTACATTTCAGTTGGATTACACCTTTTAATGTATCACAAACATAAAGTGGCTGCAGTGAAAACTCACATCTCCACTGGATTTCAAACGATGCATTTGAGGCTTCAGTGGAGAGGATTACAATTACAATTAAAATCAAAAGCTTGCTCATTCTTTTAATGATGCACGCTAACCCTTTGTATACTAAGAAGCCTATCGTGGTGCTATACAATCATGATTTTTTTTTTTTAGGAATATGAAATAACTGCATGCCTTCTGCCTTATCATCTACTACAAGCAAATGCTGTTCTGAAAAGGAACACATCCTGCACAGTGAGCTCAGAGGACAGCTTACCTTGATAAAAAATATAGATGAACACATAAAAAAGGAACAGGAAGGAAAAAGTTATGTCTGTTTTGGGTGCCGTGGTTGAGGATTTTTTTTTTATATGTGGAACATATTTTAGTAGCAGACTTCATTTTCCTAAAGTAGTTCTTGCCAAGGTATGTAGTTACAAAGACTCCGATTGAAAGCATAATGGTACTGGATGAAGTGCAAAATGAAAATCAGTAAGGTATTTTTCTTCCAATGAACATTACATGAGCTAAATAAGGTTTATTGGGGGTTTTTTCTCTTTGGTTTTGGGTTTTTTTTAATCCTGTAGCTTTGTGACGGGAGTAAATTTTCACAAACCTTATTTATTTTCTTCAGCAATTCAGAATTATTTCCATCTAAGGCTTTTTCTGTCACTTTGGAAGGATTTGCAAATAACAGACATTTACGTTGTTACTTGGGTCTTACTGTGTTATTCTTGGTCTAGAAAATTATTGAAAATTCTTATGGGTCAGCTTATAGCGAGACTAAAACTTACTCAGATCACACATGGCAGAAATATCTGAAGGAGAACCTTCACTGCAGTATTCAAAACCTTCTGCTCCAAGCCAAAGTTTCACCTGGGATCAGGCAGCCTAATGGCTTATCTGTACCCAAATCCTCCCTATGCCCAGTTTCCACCCCTACATCTTTATTTCCTTGAGGGGCTAACTTCTCTACCTGGGCAGGAGACTCAGGCTCCACAACAATGGACTGAACACTGGGTATTACAATTGCCACTTATCCTCCAGAGAGGAGCTACCAAGTACCAGCCATCATGGGGTGCCATGTTCAGAGCCCAAAGTACTGTCTCCAGTGAGGGATGAGGAACTGGGAAAGTATCACTCTTAAACAGTGTGATTTCAGCAATCCAAATGAAAAAAGCTTTTATTTTCCTTTTTTTTTTTTTAAGATAACAGCAATCCCTGGAAAACACCAGTTAGTAACCTCTGTAAGAGTGTCTTTCTTAGGCTCTAATACAAGATTTTCCTGTCCCCTACAACTCAGTAAAGGCATGGCAATGCATATCGTCGCTCAGCTGGATATCTGAATGCATGATTTCTCAGCTACTTCTAAGCAATCTGAAGGAAGAAGTTGAAAAGATTCAGGCTATTCCATATAAATTTTCCTTACTTTATGAAAAAGTTTATTTTGCCAAAGCTAGGTAGCTAAATCCATGAATAATATTTACGATTAAATCAAATGTCTCAGTCAAGTCAAAGTGGTTTTAATTTCAATCTTTTACAAAAAAGATTGATTGAACCACCTTTCTAAAATGAAATATTCTTTATATCTTGAAAATCAAAATTTCTAGTTTAACATCTGCAGAATAGGTGAGATTCCCTTCACTGAACTGAAACATTCTGAAGGCAAATGACTAATGAAAGTAAGTCTTTGAAGTTTTCTCTGTAGTCACAGAGAAGAGTGGGAAATTCATGCCAGCATGAGGATTTCTCATACTTAAGCTGACCAGCATTTGATGAAGAAAGAGTTCCTGCCTTAATGGTAGCACAAAATGGAGTCTGCAAACCACACAACAGTCACACACAAATAATCAAAGGGCTGGAGCACCTCTCCTATGAAGGCAGGCTGTGAGAGTTGGGGTTGTTCAGCTTGGAGAAGAGAAGGCTCCAGGGGGACCTCATAGCGGCCTTCCAATATCTGAAAGATGCCTGTAAGAAAGCTGAGGAAGAACTGTTCATGAGCGTGGGTAGCAGTAGAAGCAGGGGTAACGGTTTTAAACTAGAAAAGGGAAGATTTAGGTTAGATATTAGGAAAATGTTCTGCAGCTTGAGAATGGTAGATCACTGGAACAGTTTGCCTGGAGATATTCAAGGTCAGGCTTGATGGGACTCTGAGCGGCCTGATGTAGTGAAGATGTCCCTGCTTACTGCAGGGGGTTTGGACTAGATGACCTTTAAAGGTCCCTTCCAACCTAACACATTCTATGATTCTACGATTCTATGATTTTGGCAAAACATATTATCTTGACATCTCTCTCTCCACCTACTCGCATCACTTTAGTCTTCTTCTGACTAAATTAAGTCTTACTTTCCTCCAGGCAAGCTTCTCTTCTGATATAAACTGAGGTATTCAACAGCACATGAAGGGCAGGCTAAAAACGGATATAAAACATCATCACACAGATTACCTAAAGATCATATTACATGAATGAAGACATTTGATTTTCTTTTCTCTTTTTCATGTAGATACTTTTAATTCTCGTCACAAAGAGCATAAAGAAACCTTAAATCTTGTGATCAAAACCCAGAGAGTGATTTAGAAATGTCATTGAGGTGTTTCAGGGAAAGTGCAGTTTAAATGCCTCATGCCTTCATTCTTTGTGAGATGTTTTTCTGGTTGTTCTTAAGTGAAGCATCAGAACAAATCACCAACATTCATCATGGAACAGGTAGCTGAGTCTGACCCCTTGGCAGCAGTTCAGAGTGTGAGACAACGAAAACAGTTTCAAAATTTACCAAAAGTAGTTTCTAAATGTCAGAGCTTTTTCTTTTTCCTTTTATAACAAAGTTTTTCTCTTTTTTTCCCATTTTTATATCTTTGCACTTCAATAAAAATAGTTTTTGCACTGATAGCTTCCATGATTCATACAAATCATACACATACAAAGAAGTGTATCCATTCATAAATGTTCTCAAAAAATGAATTTGACAATCCATAGTAATCTGCACTTGATGACCTAACCTTTCTCAAGAATTTAGTAAAAGAAATCATGGAAGCAATCTCAGACAATTCATTGGGAAATATGACTTTGGTTTCCCCGAATGTTACCTTCACAGACTATTTTCATATCTCTTGTCCCATCTTGTCCAAGTTAAAAGCAAAGAGGTTCTGAAGAAGTAGGCCCTGAAAATACCATTGCAGGGCTCTCCTCCCCATCACTCATTCTTCTTCAGGTGGTGAACATTTAGTCCTCCTGCAATCTTGAAAAGGTCTTTCATAGATTTACTCATAAGGGATGATCACCTGCATACTGCTCCTGCACTTCTGCTACTCAGTCATCACCCATGTCCTGGACAGCCTGACTTGACTTTGGCCACATTTGATCTTCCCTATCAACAATCTTTCCATCAGGATAGTGATGTTCTTGGAGGACCTGACATGATGACAGAAAATGCACTTATAGCCTTCATGTATTAATTTCTAAGTTTTATTCCATTCTTGACACTGAAACCCAAGGAAATGAGAGGTGCTCAGTACAATTATGTGAACAGTGAGTGTTTTGGCTGATGGGTGGTCCTGGAAAAGCATTAAAAAGGTAGAAAAAAAAAATCATGTCTTGGGTAATCTCAGAGGAGCTTTTTTGTTTTAGAAACCAAATAAAAATTGCACTGAATATCACACTTTAGGTGAAATAGTGGTATTTTACTTCATTTTTCAATATCTTTTAGATAGATTTTAGAAAGTAATCACTTTCAATTAAAAAATTAATATTATAATAATTGCTTTTTTTGAGGATGTAATCATTATTTTAGTCATGATGAAGGTGAAATGAAGACATTTGGTACGTTTTACCCTGACTCCAATATTTCATCAGTAGACAAAGGTTTCACACAAGATTTTTCCCACAAAATTTTAATCCACTTCATATAACCAGTGAACACCTGACAGACTATTTCTAAAATTGTCATCAGTCATTGTCCCTATGATTCAGAAGCTACTCTGTTTAGATTGCCCCATTTCAGGCAAGAAATAGCACCCATGTTGCTCTAAATGAGAAAAGGTCATATTCCTAACGGAACTGAATATAAATCCAATATGATTTCCATGTTACACATTACATCATTAGCTGCAGATTTATAGGGAGAGTGCTAATATATTGAAGATTGTGACATAGTTCTCTTTCTCAAATGCACCTAATTTTTGAAGTTAAGCAGCACTGAATTTCTTCTTATAAGAATATCTATTTTCCTTTTATTGGCTCCTTCCTTTAAGTGAAGACTGCAGAGCTGATGAATATTTCATGGGTAGAAAAACACCTATGATACAGTGTTTTACGTACAAAATCTTTGGGGAAAGGGACAAAATGGCAGGAGGGCGCTGTAAGGACAGTTCTTTTAAGAAGTCTTTGGAAAAGGGTCTCCATTTCATTTTCCACATCAATAACAGCTCCTGCACCCCTTAATACTTTCTTCCTTTCATTTTATTCCATAATAGTGTTCAGTCATTTTTGTAGTTTTCTTTGTATTAAAGAACGTCTCCTGAGCCGGTTAAACCATTTTAAAGCTAGAAATTTAAATAGAAAATTCTGAACTAGGAATAAAAAAGCAAAAAAAAAAAGGATAAAAAAGAACATCTAAATATAGCAGCTGTAAATTTGTACAAATTTATCAGGCAGGAATAATAACTGGGAAAATAATAAAATATGCATTTAAAATTTCTTTCTTTCTTCTTGTAGTGTTCAATCCTAATGGACCTCTCTCTTGGATTTTAGGAACACATTTACACGGAGAAGCAGCAAGGGTGACAGAAATACTTTATTTCACTAAACACTGTCCCCTTCCAGATGGCCTCTCATGACCAAAACATGTAGAACTCTTTCTGACTGATAACAGCTAACAGGCAATAAAGACAAAAAAACAAGACAGAAAACATAACCAATAAAACCAGTTCTAAGGAAAAGTAAAAATATAAATCCCTCTGTAAAGTCCACTGACAACTTTTGTAGCTATATAGAAATTTCTTAGATAGTATTATGATGAGAAAAGGCATAAAACCAGAAAAATTGAGAAAAAAACCTTCAAATCTAATCCCACTGTCTGCAAGTGGTTTAATCTAGTCTTCCTTTGAAACCATTCTTTGTCATTCTGATCTCAGGCTCAAACAGTACACAGTGAAAATTAGCTGACTGGTTTGTTAGATACTGAGAATGGAAGTCAACTATTCAAATTACAAATTTATACTTACAACGAAAAAAATGTACATGACAAAACTACTAAGCTTTTTACTGGGTGGAATAAAAAGCCTAGGAAAAAATCTATAAGGTTTAAGTTAATGTCTCTCACCTAATCTAAGCCTATAGATGTTTCAACACCTAAATATTGGAAGGCTAGGCTAAGCCTCCTTTCTTCTGGGCTTCTTAAGGCAACCTTTGTATATTAGATTATCTAGACTGTCAGTCATTCTTGCTGCTTTCTTTACCTTTTCTCCTCTTTCTTAAGTGGAAACGACTTACTGGAGTCAGTATTTCTGATATTTAATCTACAGTTGGGAAAAACTGCACTAGCTTCCTCTGCTTTCACTTCTCAGGCCTGTGTTAGCCACGTAAACTTTCATATTTAGCTGGTTCTCTACCTTGCTAACTACGTCCTCTTTCAAAGCACTGCTTCTTGGTGATGTTTTGGTTTGGGTTTTTCTTTTCTTGTTTCATCCTGAAAACATGACCTACCTTTTTGTTTTCTCAAATGTGCGACCTTTCATTTAACCAAAAAGCACTAATGGTCTGTAAGTGAGCCCATCTGATTGTACAATACAGATCACTTGCTAGAATTTCTCTTTGTTATTTAACATGCCACAGCTGCTCAGATTATTTCCAGACTTCACCTGCAGGAGCTTTTTGTTTATTTTCAGATAACTAGTAAAGATACTGAATAGGCCTGGGTCAAGAATAGCCCTGTTGCAGCTCCTTTCAGGATTTAAATTACCAGATGATTTATTCTCCATCTACAATTACTTTTTCTGATCTCTCACCTGGTAAGTGTTTAATGAATTTACTTTGTATAGTGCAGAAAGGCAAATATTTTAGGGAGATCTATTTTGCAAATGCAATAATGTTGGTCAAACAAGATTGAGTTCTCATCAAACGGTTGTATCAATTTGGTACGACATGACCTTTTTTTATATAAAACCACATTGACTTTCATTATTTAGGCTACTACCTTTTACCCCTTTTCTAATTGCATTTCTCTCTATCCCATTCATGACTTGGTTTGAGATCACTCAACCTAAATGACTTTTGTAGTGATTTCGACCCTTGTGCGTAATTTTTTAAGGCACTGACAGAACACTCCCACTCTGCCACATCCCTTTGTATTTCCTCCAACATTCTAAATTGTTTTCAATACCAATGTTTCAGAAAATATTGACTGGTGTTTTAGTATTTTTCAATATAACTTACACGGTTGTGTAAATTTGGGTATGCATTTTTCACTTGATAGTGATTTTGTTTCTGAAAACTGTTTTCTGGTAAAAAATGCTTTTTTACCACAATTTCAAAAACTGTGTACTTACAGGAGGGAATGTGCCATCTATACCTGGAGCAGAAATGTTTGAAACTCTTTGGAAATGACTTTCTCTTGTACTTTCTTTTTCCTTTTTTTTTTGTTTAAACGGATATTAAGGACAAAAACTTAAATAAGCCACACATTAAGGTTAACCTTTTAAGCTTTTAAAACCCAGGATATGGAAAAGGTTACCATCTTAGTGCAGTCTTTTAGATTTCTGCTTTTCTTTGTAAGTATATATCTTACCTTTAAGTGTGGTAAAATATAAGGTATGTCATAAAATATACAGTAAGTCTGAGATAATGTTACTACAGGAAATGTTATTTCCTGACTCTCAAGTGCTTGAAATTGTCACCTTCTCAACACTTCTTTTTTTTTAACGTATTCAATTGCACTCTCGTTTGTTCATTTTTGTATCTGTGAGCACCCAGTAATATTTGGTTGGACATACACAGCAGGGGGGTTGACTTCTGGAAGTACTGATTCCATTACAGGGTTTATTTGCATGTTCTGCCATCTAAGGGATATCCTCTCTTCAGAGGCTCATGGTTTCATGCTACATAAAGAAGATCCAGATTTTTTTTGTGCTGCCATCTCTCTGCTGAATGCCACTCAGATTATGATGTAAAAGTATGATTGCATTTTCAATTCCAGTTGTTCTTCTGTGAGGTTTCAACCTTGCATGGTCTTTTACTGCAAGGAACTAGGTAGATACAAATGACTGTATTGAATGATATTTTGAGAGTTAAAAACACCCAAACCAAACAAAAACTTGGAAAAAACAGGGTGAGTTAAGTGGTGGGGCTGAATCAATTGTGCCATGAGAAATCATAGAACAGCCCGAGTTGGAAGTGACTTCATCTGGTCCAACCATTTGTGGGAAAAAGGAGAGACTGTGGATGCTGGGCTTGGTTGGCCTGGAGAAGGGACAGCTTTAGGGCTACTTCGTTCCTGTTTTCAGCTATCAAAATCATAGAATCGTAAAAAGGTTTGGGATTGTAAGGGACCATAAAGATCATTAATTTCCAACCCCCCTGGAATCCAGATTCTTCTTGTAGCTGCACAGCCAAAGGAAGAGAGTCAAAGGACACTTGCTGAAGGAAGGGAGTTTCCCAATGGCTATTAGAAAAAACCTTTTCCAAGAAGTGTGGTGGAAAAGACAAACCTTTAAAGACACTCACAACTCAGCTGAAAAAGGCTAGCCCAACCTTTGAAACCAGCGCTGTTTTGAGTAGGGTGCTTGACCAGATGATCCACCAGTGTCCCTTTTAATCTGTGTTATTCTGTGGTTCCAAGGCTGTCCATAAACCAGTGGAGACCTGAATGGTTTGAAAGATCAGTCTACTCTTCTTAAAGGAACTTGCCGTTGGGATAACCCACCCACAAGCCATAAGTTATTAGGATTTGTGTTCAGGGTAAATAATGAGAAATCTTGATTCTGGATCCTGTGCAAAAGCAGGAGGCTTTCTCTTACTGAATGGCACTCTTGTACATTATTTTTGGTCTCTTCCTCCTGTTTATGACCCTCAAATTGTATTTTGTATTATATTATACTAAAGTTCTGCACATACTTTTCTTTTGATTCCTCCTGTAGGTGAATCACTCTTCAATGTCTCTAGGACTACCCACATGAATAAAATTTTAGGGCATGATTGAGGTTTTTTTCAGGAATCCTGCTGGCCTAAATCCAAAGAATCTTTAAAGCACCAATTACATTTTCACTTGTATCTGTACCTTGCCAAGTAAATGGAAGCCTCATCCTGACTGTGATATTTCACTGCATATGCAAAATAAATGATAGACATTAATACTAATGATCCTTTTTTCTCATACACTTAGATTTTACATCCACTACACAGCCACCTCACTTAATTTTCAAGATGAACAATGTTGGCACTTGATTTACTTTTAGCAGAATTTGATAATGCTCAATTAGCCTTCTGCTCTAATTAATTTTTGGTGCTCATCAGTATTGCCCTCTAATTTACCATGAGTGCTTAGAAGAAAGTAGTAAGGAATAGCCTATCATCAGCTTTTTTTCATTCTGCAGCCCCTAGATCACTTGAATCTAAAGGAAAAGGCACCTGTGGATCTCGCTCCCTCCATGCACATTTGAGAGGTATCACAAAATCTCCAGACATCCAAATTCAATGCACATATATTAGTAATTGGCCAAGGTGCAAATCACAACAAACATTAGTCCACACTGCTTCCGGGGTTGTGTCATCACCAAAGCTACTAATTTTCTGACCACTACAAATGCCATCTTAGTAGTTTTTTATAAATCAAGAACAGCAGTCTCTTGCTCTGAATTATATTTCCCTGCATATGTTCTGCTACCACATAAACTACTGTTCTCATTTCATTTTCCCTCTAAAATAAGTGATAAGGTCCATTTTCCTAATTCTAAACCATGTTCTAGGTGTGGAAGTGTTTTCTTTAGCTTGTTTATAAACTGTGATATAAGAAACAGAACAGCTTAAAAGTCTGATTTAAGACAACCTTGTAGAAGTTAGAAATAATCTCGATCAGTAAACTCACTAAATTAGGTTTGGTATATCTCAGACATTATTAATATAAAGTAATTACTAGTGTCACTTCTGCAACAATTAAAAACAATAGCATGTGTAAGCCCTAGAAAAAGAAAAGAACAGATTTTAGTAATTTTAATATACATTTTAATCTATTTTCTTTGCTCTAATTAAAATAAGGTATCAAGATGTTGCTTTAATTTACCCATTTTAGTAGTTTTAATGTCAGTTCTCTTCCTTTATACCACTAGTACACTTCTGAAATTTGTACTTAATAGAAACATAAACATTTTTATTTTTAACATTAGCTTTTGAAATATTCATGATTGACCTGCTGGCTAATTCTCATTCCTTTTTATATTGATATAATCTGAAAAGATTTGTTCTTTATAATTAATGTATCTATTTATTATTAATAATTAAGACTCAATTTGCCTGCGACTTTTCTTCTTAATGAAGAAAAATTACTTTTGTTTATTATATTATTTTTTAAAAAGATCTTTTATCTAATATCTATTTTACTTTAATAAACATTTTTAAAAAAGAAAGCAGCTGAGACAGCTACTGATACCGCCTGGTCTATTAGAGTACACAGTTTGTGACTGTTGAAGCACCAAAATAGATAACTTCATATCTACAGGAAAAATCATGATTATCTATATCATCAGAAATTGCTGCCTGCTGTTGCTTAACCAGGTTTCACTCCCCCGTATGATTGTGGCTGCCAGGTAATCTGCCTCCTGAAAAAGAAAGACACCCACTAAACCCATACTTTGTCTTGCGTACTTAAACATACATCAAGATCAATGCTTGGACACCTCTTTCCATCTGCCTGGGACAAATCTTTGCATTTCTCGAAGAATTATCATCAAAAAGCAAGAGAAGCTCTAGAAACTGGAAGTTTCATTCCTCTGAATTCAAGTGGATAAGAAGGCAAATGTCTTCAACTTTAAGTCTACTTAGTCACAGGGACAAGTTACAAAGGATGTGATGGATTTTGCTGTACTTAACAGGTTTCAGTGAAGTCTGATTGTTTCCAAAAGTATATGACTTACTTCAAGAAGGTCATAGAATCACAGAACGGTGTGTGTTGGATGGGACCTTAAAGACCATCCCACCCATGTCCCACAGGGACACCCTTCACTAAACCCCAAAGCCCCATCCAACCTGGCCTTGAACACTTCCAGAGAGGGGACACCCTCATTATAAAAAATATCTCACTTACCTCTAATCTAAATCTACCCTCTTCCAGTTTAAAAGCATTACTTTTCATCCTATTACGACAAGTCCTGGCAACAAGTCTCTCTCCATCTTTCTTACAAGACTCATGTAAGTATTGAAAGTTTCTATAACTTCTACCCAGAGGATGCTCTTCTCCAGGATGAATGACCCCAACTCTCTCAGCCTCTCTTCACAGGAGAGGTATTCCATCCATCTGATCATTTTTTGGCCCTCCTTTGGACCCACACTAACAGGACCATGTCTTTCTTTTTTTGGGTACCCCAGAGCTGAACACAGTACTCGAAGTGGACAGAGTAGAGAGGGAGAATCACCTGCCCCCACCTATTTGCCACACTTCTTATCGTGCAGCCCAGGATACAATTGGTCACTACATTTTGCCAGCTCATGTCCAATTTTTCATCTGACAGTACCCCCAAATCCTTCTCTTCGGGGCTGTTCTCATCCCTCAGTCTGTACTGCTACTGGTGATTGGTCCTATAGATGTGCTGGACCCTGCGTTGCACCTGGTTGAACTTCATGACATTCACATTGGCCCAGTCCTCAAACCTGCCTACTGAATGACATCCCTTCCCACAAGCGTATCAACTGCACTACTCAGCTTAGTGTCATCTGCAAACTTCCTGAGTGAACTCAATCTCACAGTCGATGTCATTAATAATGATACTGAGCAATACCAACCCCAGTACAGACCCCTGAGAGATAACCACTTCTTACTGATTTCCCTTTGGATATAAAGCTATTGATCTCAAGTCTTTGGATGCAGCCACCCAGCCAATTCCTTACCCATCAGTCATATCCACCAAACCCATATGCCATCAGTTTAGTGACAAAGATGTTGCATGGGACCATGTCAAAGGCCTTACAGAATTCCAGAGAGGTGACATCAGTTGCTCTTCCCTTGTTCACCAGTTGAGTCACTCCATCGCAGAAGGCCATCATATTAGTTAAGTTTGTTGGCTAACTCTAATGACCTCCTTGTCATCCATATGCCTTGACAAAGCTTCCAGGAGGATCCGTTACATGTACTGACCAGGCAGAGAGGTGAGGCTAACTTGTGGATAGTTCCCAGGGTCCTCCTTTTTACCCTTTTTAAGAATGGGTGTGATGTTTTCCTTTGTCCAGCCACTGGGTACTTCACCTAACTGCCGTAGTGTATAAATATTATGGAAAGCAGCTTAGTGACTACACCTGCCAGTTCCTTCAGTATGGATCTAATTGAGTGCTGTGAACTTGTGTATGTTCAGGTGTCTAAGAAGGTCACAAACCTGATCTTTTTCTGCAATGGGTGAGACTTCACTCCCTTAGTCCCGGCCTTGAGATTCAGGGACTCAAGGTATGTGGGGGGAGAAATTGTCAGTGAAAGCTAAGGCAAAAAAAGTGATTGAGCACCTCAGCCTTTTTCCATGTCACATGTCACTAGATGCCCTATCTCATTTACCAGGGGAATACAATATCTTTTTTTATCCCTTTCTGACGAACATAATCATAGAAGTCCTTTATATAATTCTTTGCATCCCTTGCCAAATTTAGCTCCAGCTGTGCATGCCTATAGACCTGGGTAGTAACCCTATACTATTCCCAAGATGTGTGTCCCTGTTTCCACTGCATATGTATTTCCTTCTTGTGTTTCAGTTTGACCAGGAGGACATTGCTAAGGCATACTGGTGTTCTGCCTTCCTTGCCTGATTTCTTGCAAGTCAGAATTGAGAGTTCTGGTGATCTAAGAAAAATATCTTTAAAAAGCTGCCAGCTCTCTTCTACTTCTTTATTTCTGAGGGTATTTTCCTGGGGGTCTCAGTCACTAGTCCCTTAAACAAATTAAAGTTTGCTTTCATAAGGTTTGAAGTCTTGACTGTACTTTTTGTCTGGCCTATTAGGCTGAGAGAGTTGGGGTTGCTCAGCCTGGAGAAGAGAAGGCTCCAGGGCGACCTTATAGTGGCCTTCCAATACCTAAAGGAGACCTACAGGAAAGCTGGGGAGGGGCTGTTTGTAAAGGCATGTAACAATAGAATGAGGGACAGTGTTTTTAAACTAGAGTAGAGTAGGTTTAGATTAGACATTAGGAAGAAGTTCTTCACTATGAGGTTGGTGAGACACTGGCACAGGTTGCCCAGTAAGGTGGTGGAGGCCCCATCCCTGGAGACATTCAAATAAGGCTTGATGAAGCTCTGAGCAACCTGACCAACTTAAAGGTTTCCCTGCTTACTACAGGGAGGGTTGGACTAGGTGACCTTTAAAAGTCCCTTACAACCTAACACATTCTATGATTCTATGAAGATCATGAATTCCATCAGGCATGATCACTGCAGCCCAGGCTTCAACCAGACTTGACCTCTCCTTTAAATTCCTCTGAGCTGGTGAGCAAAATGTCCAATAACACATCTCCTCTGGTTGGGCTTTCTGTCCCTCAGGTTAGGAAGATACCCTCAAGGCACTGCAAGAATCTCCTAGACTGCCTTCAGCTTGCTGTGGCACCTTTGCAGCAGATGTCATATTGCACCCAGTGCAAAATCATGGTGTTAAATTCTGTAGCATATCACTTAAGAGTTAAAGAAGATTTTTTTCACACTGTTCTCACCTAAACCTGAAAATATGAGCACCCCTTAACCATATATTCTCAGCTGTTCCAGTTCAGTACCTGATATTCAAATTGTAGTTACACTAATTGTATTTAAACAAGATGGCAGAGATCAGGAGAAATACATTCAAAAGGTGTTCATCTGCCTTTGTAATAACAATCAAAAATAATTACTTGTATAGTCAACAGCCCTTCCAGAACTGAGGAAATATATCATCTTTCAGTGACCTTGGCAATATTCACCATGAGTCCAGAAAGTCTTAATATGTCTGCGACAACATCAGCTCCAGTGTGAATTAGGTTATTAGCCTCCTTAATTTGTATCATTACCAACTGTTTACAAAGCCTGTGTCTTTTAAGACGGTTGATTAAAAATATTTTAAACAAACATTTTTCAGTTGAATCACAACAAACCCAACTGCTGTTCTCTTATCTTACATTTTGTTACAGAAATTCATCACTTTGATGAATTACATCTGAATTGCAGTACTGAATTACTCTGCCTGAATTAAGCTTCACCTTCAGCAGCCTTTTCTACAGGTCCATCAGCATCATTGTGTTGGAAAGTATACATACAACACGTTTATGTCTGTGTGCACGCCATGAATCCAGAAACATGAGCATCAGCTCTTTACGACTGGTCTGTCCATGGGTCTTTCCTTTGGATTCAGAATAATGCAGAACGAGAGGCACTGAGTGCTGAGACGTTTGACTCACTGAAATATAAATATCTCTGCTGGAAACAAGCTAACAGTAAAATAGCATAATCATTAGCTTATTAAAGGTTACCCAAAACGTTGTCAAGGAATGTTCTTGTTCCTAAAGGAAATGCAGTGTTTGCATGTATATCCCTTGTCAAAAATGTATAGTCGCTTGACAGAGAAAGCAGTTTCTGAATGGGTAATAATGACTCAAAAATAAACTTTTTCTGTGCCTTTAAGCATTTAAGTTAGTAACTATCAGTATCCAGTGTAAAATTTACCACTTTGGAAGTTAGCTTAAGAAGTTGTTTCTGACGTGGCCATATAATTTTGGGGTTTAGGTATTTTTCCTCTTAAATTCTTCCTCCTTCTGGATTATGAAGGAAAAGCATTGCCTTCTAATAGGTGCTGCAGAGGTTAATAATATATTCAGTTTGAATAAAACAAAAAGCGTGGTAACATTTGGCACATACAAGGATATAAGTGCACATTAAATGAATGCAAAGAACTGCCAGCTGAAAGGCAACAGTTGCATAATATTACCAGAGTAATGAGAATTGTGCTACATATTAATAAATATGTGACCTTTTTATCTTGATTGTTTTAAAATCGTGTTATTTTTAAAATGAATAAACAAATGCCTTGTTTATCCTTATATAAAACTATGGTTTTACTTGACGGACTATGTAGAATGATTCTCCATTGGTAAAGTGGAGTGCCACTGTACAGGTCATTGTAGCATTTACCACAACAATTGGTTCTCTCATTATTTTAGGAAACCACACATCAGGACAATAATCTTTTAAGCTAAATCCTAAGCTGGAACAAGGGTATGCAAGTGTATTCATTTATACATAATGAAATTTTAAATTCCTAAAAGACAAATATAATTAAAATTAAAGAAGAAACGGAAGAGAAAAGAAAATCTGTACAAGTAAGATTGCATTTAAGATTGTTATATACTTTAATGAGACACAGTTTCTTATTTAAAGTTGTAAAGATTTGATTAATGTTTTATTATCCCTACCATTAATAACCATAACTGCAACTTCAGAGGAGTCATATTTGAAAAAACAGGCAGCATTTGAAATTGCAATATTAAAAAAAGTGGTCTACAACCTCCCCATTTCATTTATCTTCTAATATTAATAATTTATTGGATGCTAAACCCTCTGGGACAATTCAATACAAGTAATTTATATTATAGAATAAGTGCTGACGGTCAGTTAACCTAATATGGCCTAAATGACTCAGCTTATTACAAGATAATTTATCAGCTTTCCAGCAAGATCTGAATTGTCCCAGGAACCCACAGCTCAAACATTTGAGTCCTGCTGTGTCTTGCAGAGATGAGACCCTGAGCTATCTGGGAGTCCCCTGCAGAAAGTGCAGCTGTTGTGAGCCAGCTGCACTGGGCAGGGCACAGAGGGTGCTGTTGAGGGACTCAGGACTCACACCCCAGAGGCACAGGGCAGGCAGCGTTGCTGTGGGCAGGGAGAGCTGACCGCCAAGGGCATTGGGCACAGCAGGCTGACAAGTCACATGGAGACCTTTCCTGGTAAATATGGCAAATTCTGCTTATCAAGGACACTATAGAAAACCTTAGCTGAATTCTAGCTGAAAGCAGATCTCTGGAAAAAGACCAGGTGAACAAGAGGTTAGTCATGACCAACAATGTGCCCTCATGGCCAAGAAAGACAACGGCATCTTGGGGTATATCAAGAAAAGTATGGTTAGCAGGTCAAGGGAGGTTCTCCTACCCCTCTACTCTACACTGGTGTGGCCACATCTGGAATATTGTGTGCAGTTAAGGGCTCCCCAGCTCAAGAAGGACAGGGAGCTCCTGGGGAGGGAGGGTAGGTACAAAAAAGGGCTACAAAGAAGATGAAGGGACTAGAACATCTCTCTTAGGAAGAGAGGCTGAGGTACTTGGGACTTTTCAGACTAGAGAAAACTGATGTGGGATCTTATCAATGCTTATAAATACTTGATGGGTGGGTGTCAGGAGGATGGAGTCAGTCTTTCTTCAGTGGTGCCCACTGACAGGACAAGGGGCAATAGGTATAAACTTGAATATAGGAAGTTCCACCTGAACATGAGGAATAACTGTGAGGGTGGCAGACCCCTGGCACAGGCTGCTCAGAGAGGTTGTGGAATTTTCATCTCTGGAGACATTCAAAACTCGCCTGGATGCTGTCCTGTGCAGCCTGATCTAGGTGATCCTGCTCTGGCAGAGGGGTTGGACTAGATGATCTCCAGAGGTCCCTTCCAACCGCTATCATATCATCCTGTGATTCATCAATAGCATGTCTTAGGTTTCCTCATCCCCAGCCTCTCATTTGCCAAACTGAGAGACAAAACCACCTCCCTCCCACCACACACTTCTCTTGCAATAACTTCCTTGTAAAGGGTCAGAGTTGCCAGGTTTTGTAAAGGTTATAGTTTATACAGCCGCAATGGCAAATACAACAGGCAGAAGTGCAGTGTATCATTAGTCTTTCCAGAGTCTTAAAAAGCTATTACAGTGAGCCTAAACAAAGTAATCTCTTTCCCCCACAGATGTATAAGCTTGGTTACTTCAATGAGAGAGGGGAGAAATGTCCTCCCTTTCCTTATACCAATCATTTGGCAAGATGAGGGTTTATTTCCTGCATGCCAGCAATCAGATACCTCAACTCAAAGTAAAACCATGATTGAAGAATGCAGATCTCAGGAAACATCATGCTGTGATAAAGAAAAAGGCATATGACATGTGCAACTGTGAGGGATAAACAGCCCATGTGTAAATCATACTGATAATTGTCTTCCTTTCCCTACTATTTCTTGTTATTTCTATTGCTACAGCTACATCTATTTGTATTCCAGTAGCTCCTATTGGCTCCAGCTACAGTTGAGCCTCCATTGTAATGCTGCAGACCCAGCTTCTGTCCTGTAACATTTTCTATATAGAGACAATAAACAAAACATGTGATAAATGTCGTATTCTTGTTCCTGGCCCATAAATGGGTAGCCAAGGCTCTGAAAAATCGAGTGACTTGCTGAAGTGCAGAAAGGAAGTCTGTGGTAGAGACAGCAAGTCACCACAGCTGTCTCACATTGCACTTCTGTGGTCTGAAATCTGGGATTGCTCTTGCCTGGTTTTGGCACCTTTACAATCCATTCTCAAGGACAAAACTTGCTTATAGGAGACCTAAGTATCCTGCAGAGAATTGATATGGTGTAAAGCCTGAGTATGATGTAAAAAATGGCACATTTCTTTTAAAAAATCCAATAAAAAAGCCATCAGGGTTTAGAATCGAGTTATGTTCCTGGAAGCTTAGGAGGCACCGCAGATTCTTGAAATTAGTGAAGGACTAGAAAAGAAAATATTAAAAATCTGCAACAGTCTGAGGTAGGTATTTTAAACAATTCAGAACAGTTTGTAGATTACTGCGCTGATTTATTCTCTATCGGTAGTGACATAAACACCAAACCTCCTTATTTCACTGCTAACAAAACTGGCAAAACTTACATACAAGATGTGTGTTGCACAAGGACAGACTTGAGTGAGCTATTATCAGAAAGGACACCTTTCCTGACTGAAACAATCTCCTGGTTAATCTACCATCATAAATCAAAGCATATTACTATTTCTTGGTCTTTGCAAGAGGTCATCTTCAAGTAACTGTGGCACTACATCATATGGTGGACTCTGGTTTTCTTTTGAACAAGCAGACACATGTTAACATTTATCTTTTGTTTATATCTTGAGCTTAGTTTCTGTATTTGAGTTCATTCTCCTCGGGATGTATTCAAATGATAGACAATGCATCATTCTTACACTGATCCATTCAGTACTATTGTATTAAGAAAGCATTGTGTACTCTGAATAGGTTAATTGGTTGGTAGCTTAATCTAAGTGGGAAACTGTTGAAGACAATAAGTATTTTTTTTTTTAACCATTGGCATTATACACTGAACTATTTCATTCATTTGTGTATGCATTTCTCTTTCTCTTTTTCATTTCAGAATGCTATTTTATTTTGCTTTTATTTGCATGGGCTTCTGTAAGAATGTTGCTATTAACTTATTAGGCTGGAAATAGGTCGGACTGCTTGCTAAATGCTGCCTGTTTTCTTTCCACTGAATTCTCTGCATGCAATTTAGAATTCTGTTTCTAATAAGATTATCAAGGAAATAATGAAAACTGGTAGGATTGTTCTGCTAGCAAGTTTCCTTGGTGATTAATGAACTAAATTATAATGTTTCTCTCTATGGTCAAATTCTGCCTCCAGCTGCACCAGTGAGAAGCCAGAAGTAACTCCCTTGATGCAAATCGAGCTACTCTGGATTCACTATGGTATATTTCGTTACTGTGGTATAAATGATCAGAGAATTTGACTTCACGTGTGTCAATAGTTTGAGGCTTGTTCGTAGTTTGGGGGTCCTTCTTTGAAAAAATGGTATGCTGTACAGCCTTAAAAATTACACAGCCAAGAACCTCCCTAACAGGAGCAAGGAGATCTCACTTTAACCCTAAAGCACAATAAGAGAAGAGCAAGCCAAAAAGGACTGGCTGTGAGGCAGGCTTACGCATGTGAGGAGTGATGAGTGAAAAGAGTTTCAATTCACCATCCTCGCTCTGGCTGCAGGGTTCCTTTCAGACGAACGCATCCATGGACTGAGTAATGTTTTCCAACCGGAAACCTTACAGCTTATACAGGGGCTGGATGGAGTATCTACTGGGCAAGGTGGGGGGAAAAATGAAGCCTGTTCCTCTGTAGGATTCAGTAAAACAGAGTATTTATTTTTTTGTTGCTGGTTACAAGAGCAGATCAAGAACAAGTTATGGGTGGCACATATTTCATTATAGTAACTCTTCCCTACATAGATCTAACAACTAAGTTTAGATAATCATGTGTCATCTGCCTGAAGTTCCATTTTCAGATTATAGATGGGGTAACCCTGCTTAAGATCCCCCTTGTTCTCCCAAAAAAAAAGCTTAATGAGGAATCAGGCAGGGTCCATTTTCTCATTCCTTAGGGCTTGTCAGCTTAGATAGTGGGTTCGTGCTAAGGGGGTGGGTAAGAAGACAGATATCTTCTGGTACCTCAGAAACAAGTGTGAATTCAATTAAACAGATGGAAGTGCTACAGAAAGAATGGTCCTCAAAGATCCCAAAAGCCTCCTGTGCTACTCTTCAACTTTTTTCCATATTGAAGACAACCATTTCAAAGATATTTCCACATGATTTTTTAAAGAGGTAGATAGAAGCAAATAAAAAGCATCAGTCAAACTCAACAGTGTCTTTAACCTCCTTCATTCTTTCCATTGCAATTTTGATTTAGAAATCCAGAGGGTTTGTGGGGGTTTTTTGTTTCTTTCTTTCCTAAAGACAAAGAGGGTAGAAGCTATTTCTTCTCTCTCTCTCTAGCATAGTTTTGGACAGCAATCATGGAAGATCAAATTGTAAAACTCTTTCTACAAGGTGATGGATTTTTTTTTTCTACACCTTTCTTTTGTTACCATGTGTGGAGACTGAGGATTGACGGTGTGCTTTTCTTTCTCTTATGCATACACTCTCAGTCAAGGACTTGATTAGCACATTTTTGCCAATAAAATGGGCTGTAATTAGCTTTTAATAATCCGTGTGTTTTTGCTATATCAGCATGCGATTTAGACACTTGAGGTATTTTAAAAGCTATATTCAGGAGCTCAGTACCACCTATTACATTTGGGGCAAATAAAGCTTTTAGAATAACGTTTGGAAAAGCAGCACCCTGTAAATATAAGGTGGTGTTGCACCATATGGAGACTGGCTCTATGACATATGGTTTGAATTAACAAGTTTAAAACTGTTAGGATCAGTTTTTCTTTCACTGAAGGCAAAAAAGAAAAAAAAAAACCCAAGATACGTACAGTTAAATAAGCTTCAGTAGCGGATACAGACCCAGCTTGTGCCAATATGTGCTAATTCAGTTAAAATACTACTTAGATTATACTAGTTGATTTGGGGTTTTTTGGTGTTTTTTTATTTTAAGCAAATGGTACTGCCAGCTGCAAACGTGTTTTATTAGTGTTAGTACAACAACCATCATCACCACCACCATCGTTATGATTGTGATCCTCATTAAAATAAATGATTGGTCCTGGTTTTGTATTAAAGCTATTTGAAAAGACAAGGCTGAATGACAGATGAAAACAAAGGATGGAAGCCGGTCTTCTGATCTCACCTAATTGAATCTTTGTTGGCTGAATAGATCTGAAAAAAAGTTCAAAGATCTGGGATCCATATTACACAAACATTGTTTCGTTTAATCAAAACACTCTTTGAAGTGCCATGCTTGCAGACCACCTGTAGCTTTGAAATCTGAAGTCATAGAAAAGCTTCCCTGATGGTCCACAGTTATGATATGCCAGAGAAAAATAAAAACAGTAAAGGGGGTGTTCCATGAAAATCTAATTTGTACCAAGATCTCTCTTAAGCACCTTTTTACCCATCTCTATGCTAAGTCACCTTGAGCAGCAGGCAAAGCACTCAGCATAAGGGAGTGCAGCCTTTTCATGAGCTTTCTGTCTTTTCTTCACAACTTTAATTGTTCTTGCAAAGACAGCTTCAAAGACAAAAGAGCCGTGAGGTTATCCTTGGTCTCAAATAAATGCAGCAATATTGTGAGAACTTCCTTTCTCAGGACTCATCTTGCATCTGAGAAAGTTCAGGTCTGCACTGAAACAAGAAACAACCATGGCATATATTAAAATAGTGGCAACAGAAGAAGGAAAAGAAAAAGAATTGAAATGAAACTTTCAGGGCCAGAATTGCCTCTGGGCATCCAGGTTACTGGCACAAAAGAGCTACAACATAACGTTGCTGGATGCTGTCTCATTAGCTTCAAAAAGGTAGAGTTTCAGACCTCCATGCCCAACGTCTCAGACTGGGTGAGCATTCTCCAATCCTATTTTCCTAGGAGTTTCTACACGGAAAATGTAGTTGGGACATGACTGGCATTCTCTGCTTTTCAGAAGTCAGCAGGTATTGCGTCTTCCCTTTGGACTCATAACCATCCAGATCAATTTAAAGAAGCTCAGAAGTTGCTAGGGACTGGTGAAAACCAGCACAAGATCACTGCATTACAAGTGGTGCATTTATAGCGTGCTATCTATAACTCAACCTGTGTTGGAAAAAGCTGAGAATCTGGGCCAGTATTTTTCTCAATGATTCAAATTTCAGAAAGGAAAAAAAGTAAACACATTGAAAATGATGTTAGAAGAGATTATATTTTTTTTTTTTCAGCTACAGTTTACACCTAATTTGATGGTACTGGAACTATGGGAATAAAAACTGGTGGCCCTACCTGGAGATTGATAATCTATTCCTATATTTATCAGATAATGCCCAATATCATCCAGAGTTTCTCAATTCCACATATCCATTTTCGAAATATCATGTTCCAGTTAGGAAAAAAAAAGGGGGGGAGGTACCTTTTAAGTCTGGTTAAGTTATTTAGCTATGTGCTGCCATCAAAATTAATACTCTTCTAGTTCAGAATATCCTACCCTCTCCTATCCCTAGGCTGCACCCTAACATTGTACTGATGTTCTCACCTCCTTAGTAAAAAAGGGGCAAACCCCAAGCGTATTGGTCTACCTGGAGGATTCACAGCACATGAATTACCGGGGTGCCCAGAGCAAAGAAAGATCTGTGCTCTTCCTTACCATGTGAACTGTATATTTATGGCAACATAAATGGTCAGGGGTTTTTTTCAGGGAGGGGGTGTAACCTATGACTCTTTACATATGTAACTTCTCAAAACAGGGTGTCAAAGGCAGAGCTCTTATTTTAGAGTAAAATGATCAAATAATAATAATTCTATTAATAGAAGAGGATACGAACATGCTTTGGGTGCCACTTTAGTGATAATGCATGAAACAAGTCTGCACAAATGCCAAGTGTTGAGAAACACCAGGGGCCAATCCATACCTGTGACAACCATAATGTGAATGGCACATGGTCTACTGATTGTCTATTGCACCACAGTTAGCAACTTTCAAATAAACTATTGATACTTTATTTAATTCTACAAAACACAGTATTCTAGAAAAAAAGAGACCAAGGTCTATGAAGTAGAATATGTGCATGTGCTGTCAGGTAATTACACACAAATTGTATAAAGGCAATGTAAAACAGTAGAAATGAAAAATGTTATTTCTGTGGTGAGTTGACCTTGACTCAAGGCCAGGTGCTCACCAAAGCTGCTCCCCCTCCTCAGCTGGACAGGGGAGAGAATATAGAATGAAAGGCTTCTGGATCAAGATAAGGACAGGGATTTATCACTCATCAATTAACATTATGGGGAAAATTAATATAATTTATCATCAACCATATCAGAGTAGTATTATAAGAAATCAAACCAAATCTTAAAAACATATCCCAGGCACAATTTTACTCCCAATTTCTCGCCCTCCTCCCCTCCCAATAACACAGGGGGACAGGGAGTGGAAGTTGGGTTCATTTCATCACACATTGTCTCTGCTACTCCTTCCTCCTCAGGATGGGGGTGCTTCTCACACTCTTCCCCTACTGCAGCATGGGATTCCTCTCACAAGAGACAGTCCTACACCACCTTCTCCAACATGAGTCCTTCCCATGGGCTGAAGATCCTCGTGAACTGCCCCAGCGTGGGTCCTTTGCATGGGGTGTAGACCTTCAGGAACACACTGTTTCAGCCTGGTCCCCCACAAGTCCTGCCAGCAAACCTGCTCTGGCACTGGCTCCTGTCTCCACAGGCTGCTGGTACTGCCAGGAGCTTGTTCAAGCATGGGTTTCCCATCAATTCACAATGTCCTTCAAGTGTGTCCACCCGCTCCAGTGTGTGATCTTCCACAGGATGCAGGTGGAATCTCTGCTCCACATCATCTTCCATGGGCTGCAAGGGGACAGCCTGCTTTACCATGGTCTTCTCCACAGGCTGCAGGTCAATCTCTCTGGCACCTGAAGCACCTCCTCCCTCCTTTTTCACTGACCTGGTCTGCAGCA
Source organism: Porphyrio hochstetteri (assembly GCA_020800305.1). Lineage (NCBI taxonomy): Eukaryota > Metazoa > Chordata > Aves > Gruiformes > Rallidae > Porphyrio > Porphyrio hochstetteri. The sequence goes on along the minus strand of CM036905.1, from coordinate 151,516,298 downwards.
TTTTTTCTCTCACATCTTCATACTTCTTTTTCTGTCTGCAATTGCTTTTGGTGTTGCACAGGGGTTTTTCCCCCTTTTTAAATATGTTATTGCAGAGGTGCAACCACCATTGCTCATGGGGTCAGACTTGGTCAGTGTGGGTCTGTCTTGTAGCCAGCTGGCATTGGCTCTGTGGGACAGAGAGGAAACTTCTGGCAATTTCCTACAGCAGCCAATGCTGAAACCTTCCCCTCGACCCCCTCTTCCGCCCCTCCCCAACTTTGACATGCAAACCAAATAAAATTTCTTAACATCTTTGAGGTTTTTGCATTTCATAGTCATCTTCTAATTCCACTTAGCACTAAGCCTAGTGCTTAAAATTAAGCAACCCTAACAGTTTTATATGAAAACACATATTGGAATCCTACAATATGGTGACTCATGCGTAGAAGCGTTTGCCCTGTGCATCTACCTAAGTTTCATGTGTGAAAATTGCTGGGTTTGCCATTTCAGAAGAACTGCGTCCCGAAATCTATTGTCCTGGGATGTACACAAGATATGTCTGCAAGTGGCTGTTATATATCCGTGTCCTGCATGTCACAGTCAACATGTATTTTGGAGCTGTCGTGAAATGCTAAAGTGTTCACGTACAACAGATTTATTAAATATAATAGCTACCTCTATGCGAGTACCTCTGTATAAAGGTCTAGATAGACAGATAGATGGATAATTTGGGCAAATTAAATCCTCTTTACTTGCTGATAACACATCTGCCAGCACGTGTGCTGTGTGACAGACATTTGCCCTTCTCTGCATCAATACCTGATAGTTAGGCAGAAAAGAGGCAACATCATATTAGCATATCTATTTCCCTCTCTTTCCTCTACAGGTGCTAAATAATTAGTACTGGTTGAATTATTCATTGCAAATAATATTCATTGTGAATTTAGCCGGGGTTGGGTTTTTTCCTTTTAATTTTGCTTACAAATCATTCAAGAGGCAATCCTGAATTCTGCAAATATATTCACTACTCATAAGTATTCAGCAAATACTTGGACAAAGCTCTTTTGACCTTGCTCTGGTTTTGGCTGGGATAGAGTTAATTTTCTTTCTAGTAGCCAATACAGCGCTGTGTTTGGGATTTAGGATGAGAGCACTGTTGATAACACACTGATGGGTAGTTGTTGTTTCTCCATCAAGTCAAGAATTTTCCAGCTTCCCACACTGGGCCAGCTGCACAAGGAGCTGGAAGAGCACAGCCAGGACAGCTGGGCCAGGCTGGCCAGAGGGATATTCCCCAACATAGGACATCATGCTCCAGATCTAACTGGGGAAGATGCTGGGAGGCGGGTTCACTCCTCAGAAACAGACTGAGCATCGAGTTGCTTTTTTCTCCTCCATGGGTGGTGATCAAAGGAATTTGTGCATCCCTTGTTTTATATTTATAACTATTATTGTTAATATCATCACCAACATGATCATCATCCTCTTCCTTTGATATCCTATTAAACTGCCTTTATCTCACCCATGGGGGTTTTTCCATTCTCCTCCTGATCCCCTTGGGGGAAGAGGGGTGAGTGAGTGTCTGTGTGGTGCTTAGCTGCTAGCTGGGGTTAAGCCACAACAGACCTAGAAAAACACTGGTCCATAAATCAGTTTCCTCAGACAATTATAACATATGGCTGTCCATCAAAAGCAGATGCCATGCTTTTTTTCTGGGTTTTTTTTTGTTAGACTTTAAATTAAAAAAACAAACCAAAACAACAAAAACCAAGTGAAAGTGCTAGCTAGCAAAAAATCCACACCTGGAGTAAGTTTTCTGGCTCATAACCATTTATGAGTCTTTTGAGCTTAGCGAATAGAAATTACAGTGAAACAAGAAACTTGTGAACATGTTGGTGAATTTATTCTTCATTTTGCACCACAATTATGTAATAGCTTAAGTCTACCCAAGACTTATTTGGAGAATAGGAGTTATGGTATGACGGTCTCTGTATCTGTAGTTATTGTGATCAACTCTAGAATTGGGCTGTATTAGAAGCTGTAAATACAATGATAACCTAACAGAATAGCATAGGCAAAGCTTCATAGTGGACCTGAATACAGCTAACTGTGATGAGCACAGCTCCTTACAAACGCCCATTCTTCCCAGCATTCCTGACCGGAGTTTCCTATTTGACTTCAAAGTTTAGAATTGAAGGTTTCTTCATCAGCAGTGTTAAGTTTGCCAGCAGTGTATGCATATACAGATAGATGTGACACCTATGTTTTAAGCTAGACAGAAATCTGAGAAAACTCGAGCTCAGAGAAACTTTAGAAAAATAAAATGTGATTATAAGACAACTTTAGAATAGAGGTTACTAAGAGCCTTCTTACAAGTGAAGCATTCCTAAAGCCTGTCTTGTAAAAGAAGTTGTTCTCCAATCCAGAGTTCCTAAGCTGATAGAGGTCAAGGGCTGTATACCAAGGAAAACCATGCCCAATTTCTCCTAATCACAAAAAATAGATGAAGTGGATCTTAAAATATCTGCCAGTCACTCAGCACTATATTCATTCAGCACAGGAGGACAAATTATAACGAAGCTTATTGCACTCCAGCTCCTTCTGTCCTTATGCATTTTTTTTAAGGCTTCATACTCTCCCTTACATATGAAAAGAGGAAAATTCTGCTGATTTTTTATCAGTATGGATGAGGAGAAATTCTGCTCAGTTATGGACATCCTGCAGGTTAACCCCCACCGAGTCTATTTGCTGAGTCTTGAGAAGGTTACTGGAGCAGAAATATCACCTACCCTTCCATACAGAGTGACTACATGGCTTGAAAAAGTTAACATTTCAAGATTACACAATATTGAGTTCTGTGTGCAGCCTTCCAACTATGTAAATTCCTTGCATTTTATAAAACGGAATATAATCAGGTGGTCTAATGTCAGCCAGCATCCAAAGGTAATTGCTTTTCTGGAAGAAAAAAATAATAATTTTGCAATATTCAGCACAACGTCCTTTATCATTTTCAGCAAGACCAGTTTTATTTTGAGGCCCTGTGTATTTTAATCTGTATTAGAAACACTGTTAAATCATTTTTTTCTTGGAGGTAATGTTAGCTTTTAGTGAGGGCTTTTGGTCTTTCTGCTGATGAAGTATCGTAGGGCAATAGACAGACCATGGATCCTTTGAGCCCACAGACACTACTGTTTACCAAATTGAGATACATGCTATTATCCTGAAACAAACACATGGAATTAGCCTCACAGCTCTTTCAAGATGCAGGGAACATTGATATAAAGATCCCCACGGGTGATTGAATGGGTTCCAATAAACAAAAGTGTCTGAATATCAAAATACAAATGTGACACTTCAGTCAACTCCTTCAAGACAAAGCCAAGTTCAGTATGACAAGACCTGCTGATTCACATAATTTCACTGACTAGGACACCACAGAGGATACAACTGGTCTGAAGGCAACGCTTGGAAATTCTCCCTGTGACACTACTTTAGATGGGGTCGGGGGGGAAGGTAATTTAGTCATATTCAGAATTTTCTTGTGGCCACCCATTTGTCCCAGACAGCACAAATCCTTCCCTGCCACTTGAGCTTCCAGCTACTTGTTGGTATTGTGCTGAAGATGGCATGATACTTTATGCATGTACAAATGAGCTTTCATAATGCTCATTTTTTTAGGGAGGTATGGGAATAGTCAGGCTGCAGCACTGCACGGTATTTAATATGATCTATATTGTCTATTGCCAGAATGGTCTGTCCTATTCTTCTAATCAGCTTCTCTTTGGGCCAGCCATTTCCTCTATTTTCTGTATTGCGATGGTGAAAATGGGCTGGATTAGACAGCTTTATTTTGGAGTTAGTTTTCTACAAATTCAATAAATAAGAATCTAACCAAGAAACACTGTGAAGACTGGGGCTGCCCCTTTCAGCAGCATCTGCACTACCTAAGAAAGAATGTGAAACTGCACCATTGGGTTTTGGGTGCTCACTGATGTCAGGATAGATTGCAAGACACATCAAGAGAAATACCTTTATTTGCTTCAGAAACTCATTTCCAAGGGCTCAGATTTCATAACTTCCAGCTCCCTCCTAATGTAGGGATATAATTGTGCTTAGCATGACTGTTTGGAACAGAAATTAAGGAACTAGGCATAGGTAACTGCAGACCTGTTGAGGCCTTCAGACAAGAGTTGGTGAAAGCAGGTTTAGACCAGAAGCACTCACTGGCAACTGCATGACATTGTTTTATCAAGTTCTCACTTTGTGACACTTCCATCAGCCAACATACTGTGTGCTGTCAGGCCTAAAGAGCTGAAAGCAAAATCCTGTGCTTCTATTTCAAGCTATCTTAATGGTGTTTCTCCTAAAATAAGGAGCAGCATCACTGCCTCCAGCCGTGCTTAAGCTGTGTTAAGCTTAAGTTTAAGGACTGTCCAGCTCATAATTGGAGCTCATTCCTATTTTTTCAGCATAGCTCTTTCTTTACAGTTCTTTGATCTCACCAGGTGCCATCAAATGTTCAACCTCGGATGGCACATTTTGTCACTACGCTCAGAAACATAGAATAAATTCTTTTTTTAAAGAAAAAACCAAAAAAAAACCCCAAAACTCAAAAAAACCAACCTACAAAAATTTCTGCCTTAAATGATTGTTTTACTTTCAAGTAATTAATTACTGGGAGGCTGGAGACAAGACTTATGTTTGTCTTGAGAGACAAACCACTGAGACAATTTCTGTTGAGCTGAAGTCAGAATAGTTTTTTATGCTTCCCTTGTGATTGTTTTACACTATGAAGCTGTGTGTAGTCTTGTTCCTATTTGCACAGGCTCAGCAATATTATATCTTCCGGACCAGGTAATACGCTGACACACTCAGTGCTGTCCTCTACAAGATGACTTGAAGGTCCCACTCCTGCAGTGGTAACATTTATACTCACCAGAGCTCTGAGTTTAACTTATCCCAAACCATGCCATCTGCAAAGTAGAAATAAAATTCTATGGCACAACAGAGCAATTTACCCTCCCTATACATTTCGTGTATTTCTAATCTTGCATATGTATTTTAAGTGCTTTTCCTTTTCCTTCTGAAAATGGCAATAGTAAAATACTCTCTTCATGTGAGGGATTTCATGTTGTGTATTTCTCTGTGTCCCTGGGCACTTTATCAAGTTATTTTCTCTTTCCATATTGTCCTAATGAGCAAACCCTTGTCCTTTATAAGCAAAGTAAAAGGAAAAAAAATATATTTGCTTCCACCATTAGCTTGTGAATATTTCGCCACGTGAAATAATAATTGTATATCAAGCCTGGTAGCTGAGGCTTAATCTAAAGTACTTTTTATCAGTATGCCTGATGTTGTTGTTGCTATCCTGAAATGCAGGCATCCTAACAACTCTTAGGCTTGTGTACTTGCTTCAGAGTTATCACTTGCAAACACATATACACATTGCCTGCACTATATTAACAAGTAGCCAGTTGACTGTAATGGAAGATTATCTAAATGCATGAAGTTCTACAGAGGAGTTAGAATGAGGTGCCTTGCTTTTGTCCATGTCAATTTCAGATCTTTTGGCAAAAGCAAGTAAGAACCAGATAGGAATTTCTGGGATCATGACCAAAGTGCAGAAGATTAGTATTGATCTTTCCTTTTTTCATATAGGTGATTTCATTACAGATGATTTCTCCTCATGTTGACAAATCCAGACTGATTTGTAACCTAGTTGAACATGCAGCTTCCATAATTTCTTGACTATGAAGAAAACCAATGGACAAAGTTCCTCCCATGTACCAATCCTGAGCTGATAGCCAATTATTTACATGGAAGAGCTTTTAGTTGCTTCAGGTGTGAAAGAATGTGACTATAATTTGCCTTTTGCTTTAATAATATGTTTATATAATATAGTTAGTTAATTACTTCGTGGCTGAATTACTGCTCCGTTGTCCACTATGCTTTTCGTTAATTTTTTACTATCCCTTACATGCTTTCTACCTAGATGAAAAATTGCAAGGAAATATTCACCTAGCTCTTCTACAAAACAGCCAGATCCAGGCCAAAAGCTTTATATCACTACCAAAACCCTGCCAAAAATAGATGCGGCTATTCAGAGATCTTAAAAGGCAGTTTATCCTATTTGGACTCAGCTCACTGAAATAATGAAATTCATATGTAAATTGTGAGACTGGCACATCTTTTAAAACTTCCCAAAAGTCTAAAGTACTCCATCACTGCATATCTGAGAAACAATTAAAAACAATAATTAATTGAAGTGAGAACTAATGGATATTTTATTTGGGGAGGCACAGATATCATAGGCCTTCTATGACAGGAAATAACTATTTACAAATGTTTACAAAAATTTTTACAAAAGTGATCTCAGCTTGAATTACTGTTCTACTCACCTGCACCATGTAAATCATCCCCAGGATCTTGGCTACTGCTCATGAAATACAAACATAGTAGATTTTAAAATATACAATGTGGACTACTTATTGATTTAATTTGTGATTTCAAGTCCTTTAAAATAAATATGGGAATTTTTTTTTTCAGTAGAAAGCAATGACTGAGTATTCTGTATTTCACACAGAACTCCTAGAGACTCTACACATAGACTGAAGCAGCACACAGATATACAATGAGCTTAGCAGACTCTTACATGTATGGTACATGTGCTTTATTACACATTAAAAATATAGATGTGAAAACCACGCAGCAGTTCTTCAGGTACTATTTCATGGTATGTATGATCATGTGAACAGGTAAATTTAATAAATATCACAGGCACATAAAACCACAAATGCTAGAAAAGACAGCTGCAAATACCCAGATTCTGAAAATGTCACTAACACACTGGCTGCAAAAATGGTTAAATATCTGATTATATGAAAAGGAGAAAATGAAGTAAAATTATAAAGTAAAAAAACCCCAACAAACCCACCTGATTGATTGATTTACAGAGAAGCTGGAAAACATCTCTTACAATAAGAAGTCTAGCAGCTTGACCTACTCAATTTATTAAAAAGGCAGATAAGAAAGGATTTGAACACTGTGTATAGAAAGGCAGAAACAATATTGGGATAGGCTTTTCCATCTAACTAATAGAGATATTAAAAGATATGTAGTAGGAAGATGATATTAGCTTCAGTCTTGAATTCAGACACAGTATCATAGTGGAGAAGGTAATTCAACACTGGAATGGCTTGGTAGGTGTAAGCAGAGTCACCATTGCCTGGAATCTCAAATGAGATCCTTCAAAACCCTGGTGTTGAATAATGTTTCCACAAGAAAAGCTGCCTCGTTTTTTCTGATGACATGGCTGTGTTTTTACATACTCACCTTTGGTGACTGACAACAGATACCTGTGAAACTCTTTCTTCATTCTCTTCCTTACTGAAGATCAGGAAGCTTTGAACTGCCATCAGGATATTTTTGAATTTACATTAGGACATAAACTACAATGAACTCTCATGCTGGTAGGCACAAACCGTCGTTTCCAAAAGCACGGAACAACTAAACAACTGATCAGATATATACCCATACTTAGGTGATTGCTAGACTTTGTGTGAGGAAAAGCTTTCTCTATAAATGTGCATTAGCTGAGTTTTTAGGGTGTTTTTTTAGAGAGGAGATGATTGTCTTCAGAGTGTTATGCTTTTAAATGTTTGTGCCTATGTGTAAACTAGTAGTTTCCACTACACTCTAGTAGAAAAGCAAGCCAGACAGTTCAGGAAGTCCAGGATGTAGCCATGTTGGTCCACTGTGGGCAGATGCCTCCTTCAAGGTAAACCAAATAGCTCCCTAGACACCTTCAACTCCTATGGACTAAACACCCAATGCTATGGAAACCTTTGTACTTAGCTCACATGGTGACAACAGTATTCAGTTCTCTAGAGACTGGATGTTGTTTATCCTCGCCTTTGGCAGAAATGCACAAGCATAACTTTAATCACCTATCATGGCAGGGCTCTGGGCATTGGGAGCAGCCTGGTATCACCTGTTCTCTTCTGGAGACACAAAATGCTTCAGGATTTCAGTGAAATCCGAGCTGTTGGACTCAGTGAAGGGACAGCTACAACTCTGTGAAATTTAATGGTGTGCAATACATAAGAGATAAGGCTAAATGATCTCTTCAAGCTTTAAGTGTCATTATGGTTGTTCAACCCTGAAATTCAGGTTGGTGACACCTTCTTTTTGTCAGAGGGTATTGCTGCCTTGAAAAGAAAGCAGTATCAAAATTCAAAAGTGTTTCTTTTTCCATTTGGTTATTTAGAGATGCTGGCATTATGGTCCTGCCCAAGACGTGGCTAGACATGTTTCTTCTAGAAAGAAAAAGCTCTTATTTAGTGTAAGGATTTACACTACAGAATTTACTGTCTCTGAAGCTTAGAATCAGTTTATTCTTTAAACATAAAGAATATATACACCTAACATGTTCTCCTTGAAAATGTGAAAATAATTTTTAAAGAAAACCCCAGGGAGAACAAATGCTTCCAGAAGTACTTAATGATACTCACTATCTATATAAATTTTTACATGTTCAGAGACACAGCCCAAACACTCACAGTTAACATTAATTATATTAGCACTTATCAAGTGGCACCATTTCAGGGTGCAAAAGCTCATACAACCTATTTTCCATGAAACTCTGAAGCATGAGATTTGCAAAGCTGTAACAGAAGTGGGGTTTTTTTGTTCCCCAGATAACAAAGCCATGATCTCGAAATCAGTACATGAGTCAGCCCTCAACTCGAGTGTTTCTGTAAAGGCTGTTAGCTTGGTTGGAAATGCATCATCTTACACACATGGAGAGTCTGACCAAAGGCTTCTGAACGCTCACACATGCGCTCTTCTCTTGCCAGAATTGCAACTAGACACTTGGGAGTTTCCCACTAAATACTGTGCTCTTTTCACCTGACCTACCTGCTGGCTAAATATATAAATAGTTCAAAGACATGTATTTCATCAGTGCTGAATAACAAGAAAAACATGACATAATGACAGAATGTCTTTAAAAAGAAGGAAAATAGTAATAAAGTAGAAAAGAGAAAGAAAAAAAACCCCTAGATCACTAATGAGATGGGAGAAAGGAATGACAAGAATGGAAGAAAAAGAAAGGGAGACCATGGCATTGTATCTCTGGATGGCTAATGAAATGATGTAAAATCAGTTCATCTTCAGTCACGAGGTATGTAACATAATGCCAGGCATGGATTGCTGACGCTCTTGGCCAGTAATTTCAATTATGTATAAAATTTATTTTACCAAAGCACATAGAAATATTTATTTATTTATTTTCCCCTAAAAATATTTGCTTTGCTAAATATTCTTAGGTACAGGAGAAGAGGGGTAGCAAATTAAACATTGAGGTCAAATGACATTTTAGTACTGCAAATTGAATGAAGTCCAAAGGAGTGAGAGGTTTGCCGTGGCTTCAATCCCGAACATTCAGATGTTAGTCCAGACCTCTTGATCTCAATGAACCGAGGAGGGAATTTAAATATGAAATTTTTATTACAGAGTTCTTACAACGCTATCTCTGTCCTGGCTGAGACAAAGCTTACAAAAAAAGATTCAGTGGAACATTGTTTTAAAAAATTAATCTGACAGATCCTTTGAGGTTTGCATTTGGTTTTGAGTAAAAGTTTGTGTGAATAATAATAGAAAAATCATTTCAGGTAGCTCTGTGCCTTCCCTGCTGTCTTTCTGTCAGTGTGCTCCTGAATTGCTGATTGTTTTAAAGAAGTTTGGCCTTGGTGGTTGCTGAGCAAAAGACATAGAATAACAAGGAAAATGGTGACACCGTCTACGTAGAAGGAGCTATCAAACAAACAGGTTTGGCAAACAGGAAAATCACCTGCGTCATTTGCACTCATTGTAGGACTACTTGTCACAAAGGCAAGGTAGAGCAGTTTCAAACTGAAGTGCAGTTTCAGAGTTACCACTGGCCCTTTCATTTCTGTAGGGGGTTCATTCAAAAAGACACACTCGGCAGGACCAAGTAGAAAAAGCTTCGATTAGGGCTGTACAGTATGTGACTAAAGGATTTGTTAACCTTAGCGCTTCAAAGCACACTTGAAAATAAGATTCAAATGGGCTCTTTCTTTTGTGGTTCTGTAGTGATAAACGAGTTCTCCATGCACCAATGCTCATGATTACTACTTTTCCAACGTTGTGACTCTGGATGAACGCTAGATCAGTCTAAGTAATGTCCAGCACATTTCATCCATACTAAATAATGCATGTCATGGCAGGCCTCTCCATTTTGCTTAGGAAAGAGCTCTACAAGTCTACTCATAGCTTTTCTGGGGTTATATCATCAATCTACATGAGCTCCACAGGACTTACAAGCTTTTTACAGTAAAGAAAGGCAGAGAAGGGGAAGCCCAATGAGTAATTAGTTGGGATATTTTTGATGGTTTGTTGTTTTGGTTTTTTCCAAAAAAATTTCTCTGGAGATTTAAAATTAAAGAATAGTTTGCTTTAAGGTTCACTCGTAAGCTGTGTTTTCAATCACGCTTGAATCTCTGCAGGAAGTTTTACTTCCTAATGATCAGTTTATGAATTAGTGGAATAATTCATGACATGCCCTTAGGATCAATACCTTTAAATGTGCTGGTAGGTAACATCACTCCCATGATTCATCCTGGTATAGCAAGTGGAACTATTCAAATACTTAAAGTTATTCACAGGTGTAACTGTTTAACAGACCCTTTGTTGTCCATATGAAAGTGAAATACCCACTGGAGCCCAATAAATATATTTAGGGCTCTTCTGATTCTGACAACACTGCATTTCAGCAGTGTTAGTTATAGTTATTCCTCTCTCTCAGTGTAAGACAGACCTCCAAAGTTTCAGTCTTCTTCAAGAGTGAACACATTCCACAAAGGGTACTGGAACATATCCCTCCTTCAAGGTTTGCATCACTTTCACATCTTATCTGTAACTGATAGCTGTTGGTCCTGGTGATTTAATAATTGATTCAGGACTTTGTAGACCAATAGTCTATTTTTATTCTTCCAAGAGGTGTTTTATCCTCCAATTTAAGTCAAATAATTTAGAGCCTGAGAACTTAAAGCCTTGACACTGCTGCCTGTTAATATTGCTCTTTTATCTATATGCCTTGGATAGCAAAGTTTAGTTGGTCTGTCTGTCTACCTTTCCTATTCTATTTTCCTTTCTACAGACAAAGCTTTGTTCATGGCTTTTCATCCCTGACATAGCTCTATCAGTAGTCTGCCCAGGAAAAGAAACTTCAGCTTTGTAGTAAACACATTGGCACCATCTAGGAAACATTTGCATTATTTTTCATTACATATATCTTGCATGCATCTAAATAATACAAATTTACTTCAGTTTATGTAAATGACATCAGGCTTTCTACATTTGCAGTAGTATTCAAAGGAACCTGTAAAATAGGAAATTAAAAGTAATGATGGAGTTAAGATAATAATGGTTAGGCAATGAACAAGGCTGTATCTAGACTAGAATAATTTATTTAGTTTTCCAAAAGCTACAACCTATAAGAAGGGGATTAGTATTTCTAGAGAAGTGATTCAGGTGAATTAGGCTCAAGCACATTGGATTTTTACCTAGTCTTAGTCAACAGACATGAGAAAAAGAGAACAGATACAGCCAAGGAAGAAGATAGATGTGATCAGAACATGTTTCTTCTCCCTGTCGGGAGAGAAAAATTGGGAAGAGAGTTTGAAAGCCTTTACAGAGATATCTACCAAGGCCCATAGCTCTAGGCTGTTTGTGACTTTACCCTTATCAGCTTGGAAACAAATGCATTGTGCTGGGTTATGCATGCGTGTGTGTGTGTGCACCTTTTAAGATACTATTTCAGCACTGTTACAGGTACCAAAACTAAGGATGTCCCAATGTTACTGATGTTACTGGTAAACAGGAGCCTGAGAAAATGACTGGTTTTTTTCCAGGTTACAGTATATGTCACATCTCACCTGGAGTCAGAGCCTTCTGGTAACTGTCTCAGACATTAGATGATTCTGTTCAGCAAACTGGAGAACTTGGTATTCCCCATTGCCCTCAGACCTTCATTTTGGTTCTCTGGGATAGCATTGTATGGCAATAAATATATAAACTTTCTCAGCTTTTAAAAGTGCAATAGTTTGCCCCCTCCCCGTGCTAAATTGGTTATGCCAGCTGAAGAACTGCAAACACGCTCGGCAACTCCTCAGCAGGCAGAAAAATCCATGTTTTGATTCAGTTTTGGTTTCAGTGATCTTTTCTCCCACCTGGTGTCTCTAATTGACAGCTTCTTTGGAGAAGATGAAGACAGCAATATGATTCTAGGCTTTAGCTTTAAATTATATTTTTAAAACTTCACAAAGTTACAGAGAAGTGATTTACTCTGAAGGGATCTCTGATGAGCCCTCTCAGCAGAAATGAGGGAAAGCATCGTAATAGGAATAGCACCGGTTATAACAGTGAAGCAAACAGAAGGATCTCACACAGGGGACTGGCGTGCAGCCACTGCTGGGGAAGAGCACAGCAGGCTTGCTCCATGCTCTGCACTGCACCACCTGTATTTAAAACATAGGGAAGTGGAAAATTGTGTATTTAACTGGAAGTGTGAGGGCATCAAGCCATCAGTAGGTGCAGGGTAACCTTGCAGCCTGGGTTTCAACACAGGTATTTGTGTTGGCAGGACAAGGCTCAGGTCTCTGGTACGTTCTCCATTTTGTCCCTTGGAAATCCCTGGTAGGAAAACTTTGCTGTTGGAGCTGTAAAACTCTGGACCTCAGCAGTGGGAGCAGGCCTAGGTCAATCTAGATGAATCCTATGTATAGACCAGCACCATCTTCTCTTTTTTCTGGTGTACAGCTGGCTGAAGGAAGCCATAAGGTGCTACACTGATCTTCATTCCCTTCGAGACTCTGAAGGCTTTGTTTCTTAGGAAGATATCATCTTGCTATCTGTTTGTATATTGGTTCTTATGTAAGTTCTGACTTAGGTGAGATTTTGCCTAGATAAAGATGAAATAGCATTGGCAATATTGCCTGAAAGGAAAACTTTGTGTGTACATAGGAGTGGGAGGATCCTAGGTCACTTACAGGGCTAGAATATGGGGCAGGCATCCTGGGTCTCTCACATGATAGATAAACAGCAGAACAGCACAGAGATATCATGGAGTTCTTGTGAGGAATTGGAGAAATGATGTGAAAGGTACAGAAATAGGGTCCTTTTTATTTTTTACATACAATCACTGCATCCTCTAAGGGTTCAGCAAAAAGCTGGAGGCAAAGCCTTAAAAGAGCCTGAGCTAAGCATGTGTCTGTTCTCCAGTGCTTCATCCAAGGCTGAAAACATCCTATTCCATGTTTGTCTTCTCTCTTTGATACAACGTTACAGAGCAAAAGATAAGAATGTCACTATTTGTATCAGGACAGCCTGGGTAAAAATTATCTCAGAAGCGTCTGTTTCAAACTTGAATATATATTCCTTTATAACCACAAGATCCCAATCTCAAAGCAGCAATTTCGAAGGAGGGTCCTCCTCCTTTTCTAATAAATACATTGGTTTAGTTTGCTCTCTTCCATTGGACTCTTTTGGAACAGATCATTAAAAATGAGAGGCCCCATCTCATCTATATAAACATGAAAGACCACATGTACTTTCTATTAAATAAGGATTGCCGAGGTTTTCAAAAAGGTTTACCTCCTTTCCTGCCTTCCTTCCACTGATAGTGAATTTGCAGCACTCTATTTATGGGTTTTATGAAAAGTTTTGAGATACTTCAGAATTTAATTCGCTATAAAAATGCAAATTATGCCCTGGTTTCAGCCAGGAAAGAGTTACTTTCCTACCTAATAGCTGGTTAGTGCTGTGTTTTGGATTTAGAGAAAATAATGTTGATACCACACTGATGTTTAAGTTGTTACAGGACAGCTGACCCCATCTGACCAAAGGGGTGTTCCATACAACATGATGTCATGCTTGGTGTATAAGCTGGGAGAAATTGGCTAGGGTGGGCTTCAGCTTTGGAACCAGCTAAGCATCAGTCAGCTGGTGGTGAGCCATTGTCCTGTGCATCAGTTGTTTTGTATATTCAATTGTTATTGTTGTTATATCCTTTTATGCTATGTTAAGCTAGTTTTATCTCAAACTAGGAGTTTTACTGTTTTTTTGATTCTCTCCATCCCACTGGGGCTGTGTGGTTGGTTTAGCTGCCTGCTGGGTTAAACCACAACATTGTAAAAACATGTTGGCCCACTGTGCCATGTAACGTTCTCAGGAGCAGCATCCCTTCACCCTGGGATTTGAAAAGCAGCACAGAACTCAGCTTGAATCAAATGGCATTATGTATTTAGTCATTTATCAAAGCCACTTGGTAGATGTTGGGGAAAACATTAGTAAACCTTATTCACGTGGGGGTTCCTGGTTATGCATCAAAAAACTTTCTATTTTCTTAGTTCCCCTTCCCTCTTGAAGGCCTGCAATGCTTCAGCCTCCCTTTGAGCTTCAAGCAAGCCCTTTTTTTGCTGCTCCATGTGAACCAGGCAACGGAGGCTGCCTGAAGTTACTGTAGGATATTCCAGGCACTGCAAGGAGCACCCAGGAAAAGTACCTAGTATCCACAGCACAAGATATCTGCCTCACTAGGTCCGAATTTAGCTCCCCTCTGAGACAACGAATTAGCAATATTTTGGCTCAGTAATTCAGCTGTGAAATTATTTTGATAATTTCAAAATAGGCTTTGGAAAAGTATTTTTAACCTTAAAAGCAACACCACCTCTATTTTAGGGTGAGAACAGAGTTTGAGTTAAAATTTCAGGTATTTTTGGTGCACTCTAAAGGTGACAATTTGCTACCTTGCAAAAGAGAAAGTGTCTCTTGATGAATTGCCAAATGGTAGTGTAGGCTGTTTGCTATTAGGACAGTCTGAGATATAGAACAGCTGCCTAGTGCAGATCCCACAGGGTCCATGGGACTTCTTTTTACTTTTGAAAAGGAGACACGTTAGCCCAATGGCACATCTTACAAAAAGACTCTGTCATTGTTTTATAGTGATGTACCCTTCCAACAACACGCATGCTACTCTATTTTCCTTCAGCAGAGTCTGTATGAGACAGATATTTTGTCTATTCAGAGAACCCTACTCCAAGTAGCTATATTTTACAACATATTTTTCTGTGGCAACTTTGCATTAGCCCATCTTCAACACTACCAAAGTAGGTGGAAATTCCTCACGCCTGCAGACCAGAAAATAGATTCATAGTATTTTTTTATTTGACTAGACACGTGACACCCCATGCAGGGATTTATCACAGTGATGACACATTAGAGAGGTTGACCCATGAACCAGCTCCATGCCCATTTGTGATCACATAGCATCTCACTGACAACTGTGGTGATTGCGGTATTAGGCAAGTAGAGTTCTTAAAGTTGTTTTTAGTGACCCTTGCAATCTGGAACAAGGTCAAGAGGCAACATTATGCAACCCATTGGCCCATTGTCATAACTGAAAAGTGATTTGTAGAACACAAATGGTCAACGTGCCAAAGTTTTAGTGTTCTGATTTAAAAAAGAAATGCAAAACAACAGACAATCATTATGACAATATTTTACTCCAAAACAGAAGACTGAAGAATAAAAAAACCCAATACCATCTCCTAGGGTACTAGAAACATCCTGATGGGATTGGTTGACATGGTACAAAAAGGCACACTGCACTCTTTTTTAGAGGCAACCAGAAGCCAAGTAAGATATTTTGGCCTCTAAAATTACTCTAGCGACCAATCCCTAGCAATTGCATTGTATAAACAGTTTTTCTGCTGCTTATCCACATATGACACAAAGCTGGTTTTACCCTTTTCCACAATCACATTCCTTGGTAGAAAGAAAAGAGTCTGGTACCTGTGAATGTCATTACATTGAGATTATTAGTTAGGAGAGTTAGGAGATAGTTTTACAGTGAAGATTGCCTGCTAAGAAAGAACATTGGGTACCTGCTGTTTCATGTGTTCATAGGCTTTGAGGGATGGAGTTAGATACAAAAACTATCAAGTGAAACATGTTCTTCTTTCCCTGTCTCCTTTCCCCAGAAGACCAGCAATGGCTTATAAACCTGATGGAAGGAGTGTAAGAACATCCATACAGGGTCAGGGCCAAGAACCAGTAAGTCCCATACCCTGTCTATAGAAGCAGGCAGTATTCTTCTGAAGGAGGACAAATTTGTATTTCAGTTCCTGAGGTGTTAACGTGGACTTAAAGATAGAGCACAGGCTCATTGCGACTGGGTAAATGTGCAGTTCACTGGGGTGAATGCACAGAAGCTCCTGCAAAGAATAAGGTACGAGTGGTTTTGGAATTGGAAAGAGAAGACAGTCAATGTTCTGGGCAACTAGAGCAGAAATGCATCACCATGTGTATGGATCAGTATCTGGATACCTGGAACATGCCTTCAGAGGCCTACTTGCTCCAGGGAAACACCAACATGAGACCAAATCCCAGCATCTTCTAGCACTGCTGATTTTTTCCCTGAGCAGCTGACTCTGGGACTAATAAGAAAGGATTTCCTTGGATGGAAAGAGATGATCTGTTTGAGGAGCTGGGAGTGAAATTCAACTCAGAAAATTTACATGATTTTTGCAGCCTTTAATGTGGGAAAACCATACACTCTTGCTCAACCCTTAAAGAGAAAAGAAGCAGACAATGTCAGATGCTAGGGCAAGAGTGCCAGAACAGGATGAGCATCAAGACAGAAGTCCAAATATTCTGTTAGACTGCAGTACTTTATAGCTCAATATAGATATATCTTTTTTATCTACTAACCTTCACTTAGGTCTAGGGAATGGAAGAAGTAACTAGAATTGAAATTTTTCAGAAGTAGAGAATATTCTCTGTTCTTGTAAAAAAGCTTAATTTAATGGGAATTAATGGGAGGAAGAGAAAAATCACAAACAATTTTGAACAGCGAAAATAGTTATGTGGCATTTTTTATCTAAAGATTTCAAAATCTTATTCAAAGGAAGAAGTTGTTATCAGTCCCACTGTGCAGGTAGGCAAAACGAAAACCATAAATACACAGATACCGACCAGAAGACATCTACCTATCAAATAACAGAACTGGACATTCATTTCAGAACTCAACAGGTGGCATATTTTTCTTTTTAGATGAACAATAAAGCCACTAAACAAAAATCCTAATATTTCAAAGCTTATGTTGATAGTGGTGAAGCCAGGAATGCTTCCCAGATCCATCTAAGTCAATACAAGAGCTGAACAGACGCCATCACTGCTTCACGCTTTCCTGGTTTTCATACAAAGTCCAGACAGGCAGCACAGGAAGCAGCTGCTAGTTCAGAAACCTGGACTACTGGAGGCCGAGGCTGAGGAGTCTTTAGTGACTTTCAGTACAGGCAGAGCTGCAGGGACCACAACCTGTTGCTAATTCTCAGCAGGAAAATATTGTGACCAGAAAGTAGGAAGGGAGGGGAAACATTAAAATTGTTTACCAAGATTTGATTTTGAAAATTTTAAAGGAAATGTTTCCTTTGAAAAGTGATAGTTCAGAATGAAAATGTTAACCTTTTCAATTTAAAATACTAATTTCCTTTTCCATTCTTCCAAGGAAAATGACACAAATTTGAAAAAAAAAAAACCAAATCCCACAAACAAAACCAGCCCAACTTGAAGTAAATAGCAAAATTTCTCATTTTGTTTGGCTTTTGTTTTAACTATGAAACTGTTTTTTTTAAATCTGTTTGAGATTGTTCCCTCTGCTTGGGTTTGATCACTGAATCAGAAAAAAAACCACCTTATTGTTTGCCTAGTTATGTTAATGAGTCCTAGCCCAATGACCTAACCTTTAAATCACAGAACCTTTTCATTAGCCTCGCAAAACGCTGCAAAACCTTTTATTCTTTTGCCTCTGAAAGATTCTCTAGGCAGAACTTGAAAGCAAGACTTTTTATATGAGATAAGATCAAAATTTCAATTATTTTCTCAAGTACTTGTCTGTGTCATACACGTAACGGGAAATATCAGCAGGAAATTGATTTGACAGACACTAATGTTGCATGTTCACCAGTTCACCAAATTACACCAGCCGTGTTATCACAACGGGCATGAATGGTTCTGGCTCTACAGTAAACCGAGGACACCTAATGGGGTCTAATTAGGACAGCAGTAATTACATAGAAGTAATACAGTCTTAAATGAGGGTTAGGGTGCATTCAGCAAGTCAGTTAACAACTTCGCTTCGTGGATGGATTTTCACACACTTTTCTATGTAGTTATGTATTCTAAAGTTTTGAAGAACTAAGGCCTAAATATATCCAGTTACTTAAAAACTGTTATGGATAAAAAATCCTGTTGTTGTTCTGTGGTTTTGTCTCTTTTTCCCTAGCTGCTTGCAGGTGGCATTTTTAAGCACTACATTTAAATCTCATGTTTCACTTATGCCAAAAAAAATAAAGGCTTCTCAACACCATTCGCTTTTTGTTGTGCAAGGTGAAGCAAAAAAAGTAAAAGTTTTTGTTTTGTCTCCACCTCATCCTTGAAGTGTTCTTCCTGAGGTAAGCTATAAAAATTCCATCAATGGGGACCACAGTGCACAGTGGTTGGTATTGGTGATAAAGATTACATCTTTAAAAAACAGAAGATATAAGATAGACTGTTACTGCAGGAACTTTAAAAGCAAGGAAGCAGAAATGAGCTTTCAGAATAGAAGGTGTTTGGTTGTTTGGGTTTTTTTTTTTATTCCTGCTGAACAGTAATTGTGCATTTCCCTTTTCTTCCTTTCGCTCTCCCTATTTCATTTTTTTTAATGCTGTTTTATAGACAGGACTTGAGAAAGTTTTCTCAACTTATGATTACTTTAGTCTAAAGTGCAGATGACTGGCATCCCAGGCATTTCTGCAGTACTGAAGCCCTTTCAAAATTCCATCCACACACAACTTTGCAATGATAAAACAGAAACTCTATAAAAGTATGAAGAAAGGGACAAAACTAAACCTTTCGCTTCATATGGGGTATTATTTTTTGTTGTTTTTGCTACAAAGCTGTAATTGGCCTAGTGAGATCTGATAAATGTCTTATTATAAACACGAACATCAACTGATGGTGAAAAAAAAATATGATGGAACTTGTGACTGAGAGAAAAGTAAAAGGGTATAAATGACTGGCAGTTCCCATTTCTTTACAAGTGTTACATTTCAGTCCCCTGCCACTACCACATGTTTCCTGTTCACAGATAATTTGTACAACATATTTTATCATTCAGTTTTAGACACAGTTGAAAGGCTTTTGCCTAAGGCTTGGAACACTTTGAAAATTGTATACCATTTGCAAGGCTTTCTTCTGCTTCACTGTGCAATTAGGTGACTGCCTTTCTGCAGACACTGGATTTATCATATGTGGAATTGGGTTTTTTTTCACCAAGGTGAACTGGGAACAAAAATGCGAGTAGTTTTTCAGTAACCCACAGACAAGGGATTAGTGTGCCGGCACAAAGCTTGTAGGCTGCCTGTCAGTCCCAAACTGGACGCGGCTCCCTCACAGAAGGAGTATTGTAACCCAGGGAATTTCATAGCAAAATGCTCTCAGTCTCCCCGCCCTGACGTGCCACGGCTACGTGCGATTCCAGCTTCTGAGGTGCAACAAAGGCATCTGATCAGAACACGCTTTCTCTACCCCTTAATTTTCTAATAGGACTGTCTATGACATTGTTGGTTTGTTTCCCGCCCTCCCTTCGCCTCTCTCCCCACGCCACCCCCTGCTCCGACTTGACTAAACTTTTCTCCCTCCTAAAGTGTGAAGACACTGGTGTGCTAAGAGCTTCCCCTGCTGGAAGTTCCTAGCAAAAGGTGCTGTAGCCAAGTAGGGATGGATCTGGGACTAGCTCCCAGTTCAGCTAATTTATGTGCTCAGTTCCTGTCGAACAGAGAGTACATAATGTGACTTGAGATGCTGATTAAATTTCATGTGTATTTCTATGTTCTAAATAAACCAAATTTTAAAGTCAGATTTGAGCGATGGTAGTTTATAACCCTCATTACAGCAGTTTGTATTTTTCCACTGAATTATGTGAAGAAAAGGGAGACAAATTCAGCCCTTTGTATAATGTATCTACGTGCTTTTACAAGGTCATCTTCCCTTCCTGTAAAGGCTATGGAAGGTTTCTTAACAAGTATATTTTACCTATTAGAATCATATCATCGTTTAACGAGAATGGAATTGTGAATTCTTTGTCTGCTTTTGGTTGCAGACATCCTACTTGTGGGAACAGCTAGTGTGTAAATGCGTAAGCGAGCAGCAAGGAGCACGGGTACTTTATAGCATAATCCCATCAGAGGAAAGGCACACTTCTTCAGACTACACATCTCTCTCAAGCAATAATTGCCAAACTATATCAATTACCTCTTCCAATATCTTTGAAAAAGCTGCACTTTTGAAATAACTAACAGAATTTTAATCTAATTGTTTAGCTATTCACATCAGAAATATCTGTCGGCAAATTCCTCAGCTTCTTGAAGGGTAGGCAAAACACTGTCACGTAAATAGCGTAAGCACAATAATACACTTCTGATAGACTCTGTTGGAAAAGGTGGCTGCTGTCTGTTTCCATAATGTGACACAGTGGGCAGGATTATTTTGGCCGCTCTGTGAGGTCTCTCTGCCTTTGCACAGACAAGCGATGTGACTTTGGAGGAAATTGCTTCTGTGGTCACTCCCATCTCAGCTGATTTTGCTTGGTTAGATTATATGGGTGTTTTTGGGCACAGGCTGACTCTCTCTGTATGGTTTGTAAACCTCCCCAGAGCTCTGCAGCAGGTGACTGGATTAACATGGTATTGCCCCTGCATTGGTAGGCCCCACCCTACAAGCGTTTGCAATAAGGTTGTGGCTGTCTAAGAGGTGACTTAGATGTCTTCCCACAACCAAAGCACTTCTTCCTGCCCTTGAATCACTGGGGTCACCTCGGTATGTATTTTTCATCCAACTGAAATGTGGGCATTTAGGGCAGTATAAGAGAAACCTTGCCCTCTCTAACTGTAGCCTAAGGAGGGCCGAGTCAGAGCAGAGCTGCCTCGGTGTGTGTGTGAATCAGCGAATATTTGGAGAGCTCCAGAGCTCCCACCATCTGTACACATACAGATACACAAGTACATGGAAAGCTTCCAAAGGAAGTTCCCTTTCAATCCCCATAAAATTCCCTAGACCCAGCCAGCAACTTGAGCTTGCTGCCAGAGGAACAGAGGATTTCCTTTAAATTCTCTACCTGCCATAATTTAATTTGCTGTCTGGTAGAAGACCCAAAGACGCTGCAAAAAATGAACCAGGTCATGGGATTTCCCAGTCTAAATGTAATGGTAAACCCAGACTGATTCCCTTCTTTCTGTGGTATCCATTGTGCTTTGTCCCAAATGGGAAATATGGTTTGCCAACGCAAAGGCATCATATACTGTAAACAATGACAAGAATAAAGCTAAATATTATGCATATTCATTGCATGCAATCCTAAACACAAACATCCCTACTGAGTAAAATAGAAAAGAAGATTTTTTTTTCAGTGGAAGAGCTGCTGGGTGTTTTTAACCTCTTCCTTTCTCAGTTGTGCAATTTGCAATAACATACAATGGTATTTCACTCCATATATTATAAGCAAGTATTCTTTAAGTACAGTCTTTGATACAACTTAGCTGCATGATAATTTCATTAACTAGTTTATCAATAATGATCAGTAATGACTCATTTCAAGTTTCCAGAAGGCAGTAGTACAATTGCTCAGTATATGCACTTTAGCTTTCCTGTAATTTTTAACTTTTCTAATCAACTCATCTGACATGGGTTTGATTTCCTTCTATCAGACTGACAGGGTAAGTATAAGTCCATGTTCTACTTCAGACTGCCAAGAATTCTGGTTTTTTAATGTAAACCCACAACAAAGAGTGTAGCAATGGTCTCCATGCAGGGCACCTCTTACTTTATCCAAATTCTTAATGGTGTAACATAGAAGTAATTTCTAAATAATTATGTCCCACTTGCATGCTTATTGGTCTAACATTGTTAAGATGGGAATGCTTATTTTTATAAAAATCAGATCTCCATCCTGAAGTGTAAACCAAGAAAATCTATTGAGATCCTGACCCACAAGGGCTAATTTCCAGAAGTGTAGTAAAACCCTAACCATAACCCTACTGAAGCGAGCTCGACCTGGCCCACAAATTTCCTGAAACAGTTGCTCCCAAATGGGCGTGTACCAAGGTAAGGCAGGATACTTCATTCCATGACCAAGAAAACAATCCACTTATTTCTTCAGGCAACGACCTGGGTGGTAATCTCATGGTGAAGTGAACTCTGGGTTAGATTTGCTGATAAGAAAAATTCTGCAACATACTTTTTTTTATGCCCTGTTTTCCTCTCATTTGAAAAAGTGAAATATAATAGTTTTCATTTTTATAGAAGTATTGTTCTTGATTATTTTCTTGGTATAAAACCTCTGCATTCAACACAGTGTGAAATACAGTGCTAACGCTCAGCAGCTGGCATCTGTTGTTACTGGATTTTTTTTTCTGGATCCTAAATAGCATACAGCATATGATAAAATGGTCAGCAACTTATTTGTTAAAATGAATGGGCATACATACTCAGAATTCTAGTTATTTAAAATACTAAGACTCTGAATAAAAAAGGTTGTAAAGACTGTGAACAAAACAGGTTGTGTCTAAATTCTGGATGCACCCACAGAGAACTCGTGTTTTGCCACCATGCACTTGTATTATTATTTGCATTCATTCAAAACATTCACATATTAATTCTGAAATTAATTTCTACCTTGTGGATTCAGGAATATTTAAAGACAAAACCTATAATTTCTGCTATTGCTTTAGTAGTAATAGTTGTAGTAGTAGTAGTAGTAGTAGATATCCATTAATAATGCACTATCACAAGGATGCTTTTTGGTCACAGTAGATATCGGAACTGACACAACAACAGGTTGTAAAATAAGTAATAGGAGCCAGGGAAAATCCCAAGTAGTTCATTTAGAGCTGGAGTATATATACCCTGACAGATACACCATTTCTTAATAGTGCATAAGTGATCTCCTAAGTCTGGGGCCTGCCAGCTAGGTAGAGAATGGGTCGGAATATGTAAAATAAAAATGACAGCCAAACCAGAAATGATTTAAATAAGTGCTTTAATAGAAACACACAATGCTGTTTGAACACATGTACTATCTGACCACAAATAATAATTAGCGTCCGCAAACAGGGCGTTTCACAATGGATGAGGAACAGGCCTCACAGGTATGTCTCAGAGCCACAAGTTTCACTGTGAAGGGTCTACTGCACCTCTAAAAAGCTAAAAAGTTCTGAGTTTGTATTTTCCAGAGGTATTGTAGAGGCGTATGTAAAACCAGCAAAATGCAATCCATCATTAACTGGGAACTCTTCTTTTGTCTGCCTGTGTCACCATGATTCTTTTGGGTCGTGACTTGTACTGGTCACACTAAGAGGCATTTAGGGATTTACACGTTACTTAAATTCCCTTTTTTATTTACATAAACAGAGCTGGTGTGGGAATGCTCCCACATCCAGAAGGCAGCATTATTTCAATCCCTACAAGTAGAAGCTCTGAAGCAGCAAAATGCTGTGTGCCCATGAGGACTGCAGAGATGAAGGCAAGTTCCTTCTGTCTGGACCTGCTCCTCTGCAGCATCCCCAGCTCAGAGCTGTAGCTGCCGTCCTCTGACTTGTCTGGCATGGGCTGTACTCTAATAAAAAATATCTAATGAAAAATCAACTAAATATTTTTACAGGGTTTTTTTTTAAGCTGAATTGTTTTCCAGTCAACTCCACTGGAGTGTGATGAAATGTGTATGCCTGGGCTGAAATCTTCCACCGCTGAGGTCAAAATCAGTTTTATGCTATTTTCCCATCTATGTCCTTCAATGTTTGACTGAGCCAGTTTTAATTCACAATAACACATTAGCTAATAGACATTAGCTAATAGACATTAGCTAATTATTCTAAGAGAAATTCCAGTTTAAAGCTGTCAGAACCAGTGCCTACACTGTCTTCCACTGACGTAAGCAAATGCACATGGGGAGGTAAGAAATGAGTGAGGCTGTAGCCAATGGAATAAGCCTCAGCTGCTCCTGGGCTAGCAGAACTCAGGAAATTCAGAGTAATCCCCATCACTCTGAAAATGACAACAGCCTCTTTTTTTTGCAGGTTTGATTGAGTCAGGTAAGGCATTTTAAACACTTTTTTAGTATAAGTGTTTTGTGCCATCTTTGAACATGAGGAAATCCAGTTTTCCCTTGTATAAAACTCTTTTTTTGGTCTTCAAAATAATCCTATCCCTTCGATGTTTCAGGCTTGACATTGAAATTTGGCATGAAAATAGTCTCCTTTTTTTGAGAAGCAGGCCATAATCTTATTCTGGATAAATTGATTTTGTATGAGGAAGTTGAAGACCGAGAACATGCAGTAGAATTTTTTTCCCCCCACTAAGCTGATACATACAGTGGTGAAACAATGTGCAGGCGTACTGTTGATTGGAGTAAAAAACCCCAAGGTTCTTAAGTGTTGTATCCTCTAAGTGTAATGTTTGCTCTTTTGGATGTGCCAGGAGTAGTCTATGAAAATCATTTCTATCCAAACTGAGTAGTGCTTTGTATTTAGAGTACACGTCTTTGTGTAGCTTAAATATGCGCTTTGTGTCTAAAAATTAACTTTACTATTGTATACAGGACTTTTCAGCATAGTTGAAGCTAAAACGACACTTACTTGCATTGGAGGCATGCCCAGCAAGTGTGCACAACAAGGCAGTGCTTCAAAGCTGGTGGGAGGAAAGATGCTTCCCAAGAAACTGTTGAAATACACATCCGAGTATGAAGCTGCTTAGGCCACTCAATTGACATAATAAAATTAAATAATGCACCAGAAACTGGTAAGTCCAGCATAACCTGGTTGTCCCCTTTTATCTCTAGAGCTTAGACTAATGAAATAACTTTTCCTACAGTTTTGTGTCTTTTTCTTCTTTAAGGCTCTGCCTAAAATAACCCAGTTTTCCCTCGCAGTCTTTACACCACCGTCCCAGACAAGACGCAGCAAAGCTGCTAGACAATATATCATTGCTAATCAGCTGCAAGCTGCTGCCAAATGGGATACGTGAACTGCACTTTACCTGTCTCATTCTTACAGGAGGTTATAGGTGCTCTTTACTCAGCTGCCAATATTTATGAAAATATTAGAGTATTTCACTGGCTTGGAGACATCCCCTTCTTTTGATTCTGTTTGATTCAAAAACCCAGTTGAACTCAACAGGTTCAAAAATCATGAGAGGGAAGTGGGTGGCAGATAAAAGAGATAGTACAGCTGCATAAAATGTGGGGGGAAATGGGAAATATTTATGGATATCCACTCACAAAAAAAATCAACAGCCCAGAATGTGCTAGCTAGCCAATGTCTCCAACTGCCTACTTGCCTCATCCTGAGTGGAGTCTGAATTATTGCTTAAATATCTGTAACTGTTTTGGAATCCAAGTTACAGAGAGACCACCTTTTTCTATATGTATTTGATATTGCAACAAGCATTGCTGATTGGGTCCATATACTGGGTCTTCTGGTCCCTAAAAGAAGGAAGTGGAAGTCACTTTGGTTCCACTTCCCTTGGCTGGAAATGGTCCATACCTAAAGAAGGCCAACACATGGGACAAAAGCAATCTATTTTCAAATTCTGAGATAGAGACCAGGGTTACGGATGACACTGCAGACTGTATTCAGTCTTTGTTTTCATTTGCTGTCATAATCCTGTTTGGGTTTTTTTCTACTGAGCCCTGGAAACGTGCAAAACACATGGAAGACAGGTCACAGCTTTGTGACCCCTGCATGGCTCACGACAGCTGCCTCTCTGCTAATGAGTTAATCAGTGGTTGGGACCAGGCCTATGATCAACCATGCTGCTTAATTGCTAATACGGTCCTCAGCATATTTTGGACACATGCCCACTAGTATTCTCCCAGGCACTGTTCAAGGAATAGGTTGGAGCAAAGATGGTCCCCAGGTGGCAGTAGGGACAAGGCAGGGAGAAGAGAAGTTACCCATATGAGTGTGACAACTACTTGTCTCAGAAAACAGCCCCTGGTCATTTTATTTATTAGCATAGACTTCGATCCTAGAGCCATGCCAGGTACTAGCTCAAGTATTGAAAACAGACTAACCACATTAGGGTGATGCCTGTACTTCACCCAGTTGTCTGAGTTTTTAGGAAAGTCTGTACCTAATACAATCTGGAAAAAAAAAAAGTTTAAAAAAAGAAAAAAAAAAAGATGTGACTCCAATTTTGTACCATCTGAAAAAAACATGTCAGGGCCATGTCTATATGATGGGAATATCTTTCCACGGTCCTGTCCAGAGCCAGGTGTCATAGAATCCACCCCAAAAGACAGCCATTGTCGTATGAGTTGACCCGCCTGCTGCCATCAGCTGAAGCGGAGCCCTGATGCTGTTCATTTGTGCAGCCACATTGTCCGTGCTATCAACCAGAAAGAGAAGTGGGGTAGGAGCAGCTGTGAACAGTGACTCTGTTTCCCTCAAGGCAAAGAAAACATTCATCTGTCTGGATCTACCACAGTTAGTGCTGCTTTGTTCTAGAGAATGGGTACAAAGGCCAAAGAATGTACATGAATTTAAGTCCGTCCTGTTGAGTAAAACCATAGCAGAATTAAATTAAGACTGTATGTACCATCTTAGCTTCAGCATTCAGGTGGTTCAACAGCTTCTAACTACAAAGCTTACCGTCTCATATAAGTGGATTTTTAATACTATGTCTCTGTATACATATATGTATATTTAGTCTTGGGCTGCTGAAAAATTTTTCTTGAAAGATATTTATAACAAGATACAGATTTCCCACCAAGTGCACTGGTTATTGATGAGAAAACCAGAAACAGATCACAGGGGGGAAAAAAAAGAAAAAAAAGGAAAAAAAAGAGAAATTGTGTAGTTTGCAATTTAAATTCTTGGATTTACTTCATTCTTTTGCTAATTGTGGTGTGGGATTTATTTTTTTTTCCCATAAGAAGAGGCACTCATTCCCATCTATGCTTTTTTATTATTCTTGTTGGTGTCATTGAAATATATGGCTTTGCTTTCTTTTATTCAAGAAAAAGACAAAACAGCATGGGGAACATCGGAGGGGAAAAAACAATAAAAATTTGACATTTCCCATGAAAACTAAATTACTTCTTCAACCAGCCAAAATAGGCACCCAGGAACATGCTGATGCTTTTCAAATTGTAGTAGATAGAGGTACTTAATCACCAGTTTAAGTAGAAAATGGGCACCAAGGGAATTTTTCATGGGGTGATTTAGCTATAAGCAAATCTGTTGTGTACCATAGCACTGAGGCACCCAGGAGTTGAACACGGTAGAGCTTGTCAAGGGATTAGGTAACAATGAAGATTTAAGAGCCAGGACAAAGCTAGATGTAGGTGGGGAATAATATCCCGGTCAATATATCCTCTGGTGTAGACAGATAGATAAACATGTAGATAAAACTTACTACAGCAATGTTCAAACAAAATGCACCACAGGCAAGGAATTGAAGAGAGACTCCCACAAGACACTGACAGCTTTTTCCCTTTTTCTTCCATTTTACTGAATATTTATTGTATTAGAAGCATCATGGCAAAACCTCAGGACCCAGGCCATTGTGAACCCAAACCTTCAGGGATGCAGTTTGTAATATTTCTCATCACTAATGTGAAACCCACTGAGCTTGTGGGTGCATGCTAGTTAGTAGATAATTTATATGTGTGGACTAAAAGCAGTACTGCTGCAAAGTATATGCATAAGGCATTTTATATAAACAAAC
The DNA here is from genome assembly GCA_020800305.1 of Porphyrio hochstetteri. Lineage (NCBI taxonomy): Eukaryota > Metazoa > Chordata > Aves > Gruiformes > Rallidae > Porphyrio > Porphyrio hochstetteri. The sequence goes on along the minus strand of CM036905.1, from coordinate 151,488,470 downwards.
CAAAGGTGTAAATAAATTGCAGCTTCATGTATTCATAGAGTTAGTATTATGCATCATAAACAGGTCTACATTAAGATATAGTCTGCCATCCTCCAAGTATATGCATCAATTTCTATCATGCTCATAATGGCTCAGTTACTACCTGTAAAGTAGCTATAGTAAAAGCACGCGGAGCTTCCAGGATGTGAGGAAACAATTTATGTTCTTACCCTTGGACTCCCCTGCCTGGGGAAGGTTCCCCTGAACCAACTTAGATAGGTGAGGGTGGTACAGGGAGGGGGCAGCCAGCATGGAAAACCAAAGAGAACAGAAGTGCGTTACACAAGCACAGCATCGCGAACATTTTGATCGGGGGAGGAGAGCTGTAAGACACTTTGGACGACATACCAAAGCTTTGGGTATTTGAACCCATGCATTAGGAAACTGAGCATGCTAGGAACATTTCCTATGGAGAGAGTGTTGCCAGAGTTATTTAAGAGGTTCTCCCAGAAGAAAGTCAGGAGCACCAAAGGGGAAAACAGGCAACAGTACATAGCAGGCAAGAATGTTTTGCTCAAGAGGATGTCATGGCAAAAATTTCATAATGAAAGGCTATTAGGATATCTACTGAGGTGTTGGTTTTTTTTTCATCTGAAATGAAGGAAAAAATAAAACCATATTGGTTAGAGCACTCCATCAGGTATAATTGACAGGTCCCTGTCATGTTTCAGATTTCCCAGGTCTTCTATGTCCTGCCCTTCACGGTATCTCTGTGCCAAAGGTCCCTCAACATCTGCACAAACCAGAGTAGCCCTAGTAGAGGTGATTAGAAGAGAATCACTGCAAAGCAAATGCTAAATCCTCCAGACTTATCTGTAGACATCTAAAATACATCAGGCCATGATAGCCTATAGCAGAAGGTGATTACATGCTTCCCTTAGGATGGGGTAAACTGATCTCTCTGCATTGAGGAAGTTTTCCTGGCTAGGAAAGAGACGTGAATCCCATCTATACGTGTTAGTCCCTTCAGGACTAAGCAGTCCCTTTAGGCCTGATTTGGCAGAAATCCCCACTTCTTACATGCCAGACAAATGACAGGGCAGCGACTCCAGGGCTTTCTCCTAATTTTTGTGAAAAATTTCAACTGGTCTCGGGGTCACCTCCGTGCAAAGGTGAAACACTAAGAACTTTATATAGGACAGGGATATCATTCCCCAGTTATCTGTATTGATCAGAAATGTTGATCCTGAAGCACACATGAAAACAAATCAAAGCAGTGATCCTCCTTAGGTTTTTGTACCACAAGTTGAGCTCTGTATGTATCACTGGGTGTGAAAACTGACCCCCCAAGTCAGTGACTCAAAAACCAAGTATTTCAGTCCTCTGCCTCAGTTTGTCATCTTAAAATCAGTAAGATCATATTTTTTTCTCTGCTTTATCCTTCATGTGCATTCTCTGTGGATTGTAAGTCTCTAGGAATGCTTTTGTTATATTGCAGAGGCACTCCTAATTAGATGTCTATATAATACACAGGAACAATGACAACATCAATATCACAGTTCATTAGATTTACTGAGTTTTGGCCCATTGTTGATATGAAAGGGTTTCTTTTAAAAATGCAAAGTCAGTTACATTTTACTGTGGTTTTTTGTTTGTTTCATTTGAGGTGTTTCTTTAGTGCAAACTGAGGGAAGACTTGCATTTGCCTGGCTCATGCTCTGAGCTGAAAGTCCCATTCTGATGAGACAGATTTAGGCTTAAGGTATATGTGGTATCGAGAATTAGGAGACCCTGATACAGACTCAGTGAAATATTTTTATGAGCATGTGGCTTTTGGAGTAGGAATGCCCAGTTTTCTGCCAGATCTGAGGCCTGGCAATGAGGCCTACTTTTCCCAAAAAGTTAATGTGTTAGTTGTAGCTTTAAGTAAGTCTTGAAATATATAGGGCATGAGTTGGCTGGAACAAAATATGCCTCCACTAAATGAACCCTAAGACCCTTGGTGATGACAGAACTTCTAACGTAGGTGGTCAAATAGAGGAAGGCACAGTTTGTCCTAAAGCAAGTGCTGTTGAGGGGGGGTAGACTCCTGGTATAGGAGCACAGGAGGCACAGTGGGGTCAGTGCCATGAAGAGCAGGAATGTAAGAAAAAGCAGTAGAGCACAGTTTGCAAAGAGCAGCAAACCAAATGGTGTGCTTGATGAAGGATACGTCATACGTGTGATATGGTGATGCCTCTCAGCTGAGTGTTACATCTCATTGGCATTAAAGATCAGGCTTGACCAGCACTCCAGGGATGCTGATCAGCTATGGAGGATTCTTCATGAGTGGAGGACACATGATTACTTTTTATGTGCAAGATACTCTAATTATCCTGTAGGGATTCATTTCAGGTTACAGAATTTTTATTGAAAACCATTTAATTTTCAGTGGCTGTCACTTGAAGTGGACAAAGTGGAGTAGCACAGGAAAATTACTTACCACAGATCCAGACCCTTCATCATTTGCATACACTCATATATTTTTTCTTTTGTTCATACAGAATGGCTGTGAAACTGCCAATAGGTATAGAATATAGTGTGTTGCTAGTGTCACACCATTAATAATAGTATGAACAAATATATAATTATACATTATACCTGTACTCGTTTTCTGGATAAAATAAATATCAATTATTTACATACAAGTGTGTGACACAATGCTGTACTACTGCATTTACTGAGATTTATGGGCAATAACCAAAGTATATACAGTCACCGTAGTAAACAGCAGAAAAACAAAACAAACAAACAAAAAAGGTTCCAAGATATTGGGGAAAGGATATGAATGTATATGCTTTGGGGCATAAAACAGACTATGGATTAGGGGAAATGAGCCCCATCAGAATGAGAGAACATTTCAGACAAATCATAGAATCAATAGAATTGTCTCGGTTGGAAGGGACCCTTTAGACCATCAAGTCCAACCATCACTGTAACCTGCCATCCACTATTAAAACATGTCCCTCAGCACCACATCTAGCTGTCTTTTAAATACATCCAGGGATGGAGACTCCAACGCTTCCCTGGGCAGACAGTTCCAATGCCCAACAACCCTCTCTGGGAAGTTGAGCAGAAGCTACAAGTCCACTGCCTGAGGAGAGGGAAAGTTTTTTTTTTCTGGTGCCTATATGGGCTTTTTAGGTATGGGAGCTGTGCATTATGGTCCCCAGAAGTGCTATATGTAGTGCACTTAGGCTGTCACACATACCTCATGCTTCTTCACACCTGTTAGAATGGGAACCCAGGCAGGGAACCCAAAGGGAAGCCATACCCATCTTAAAGGGCACAAATTATAAGTAGGAGTGTCCAGCCTTCCTTTCAAAGAATCTCCACTGGGACTGTGGTCCTCAGAAGTGGTGGGGGAGCAGAAGGGCTGGAGAACCAGCACTATTACAGGTGTTTAACTCTGTATTTATTGCTTTGATTTTGGGCATCTCCGTGTGAAGTCTGTGAAAGCTGCAGGAATTCAGCATGTTGGAAAATCAGACCCAGCTTATTTTAAATTGACTATCCAGAGAAAAAAAAAACCTCTCTGGAAAAAATTTAACTCTGATTCTGTATATACCTTTGATATATGATATATACCTATCTTGACAAATTTTTTATTTAAAAGTATAACAGTGCTTTTCTATCACAACCATTTTGGTATAACCTATTGTTTTCTGTGAATATGGAGTACTATTTTTTGTATTGCTGGTTAGTAACTTCATCTAGAACACAAATTTTCTAAGCTTATTTTCATGGAGGTAGACACCTATCCTGGGATTTTCCCACTGTGCTCCACAGAACCACAGCTTGTAAGGCTATGGTGAGGATGAAATTTGTCAATGAGAGAGTACACGTATGGTTCCAAGTCACCTGGTCCTAAACCCACAGGATCCTTGGTTATAGCCTATCCCTGGGGGCTATGGTAAGACACAGTCTCTGTCTCCCACCATGACATCCAGCAAGCTAGAAGTACCTCTGGCTACTTCCACAGAAGGACTGATTTTCAGAGCACTGGCAGGAATTTTCAGTGCTTTTAGTTCAAATAAGTTTGGAAACTGATGGATTATAGGACAACTCACAGTTTAGCAAGCTGTTGCCTGAGGATTTTTCAGAAAAATAGAAGAAAAAGGGAGAGAAAATAAAAGCATATGAGCTTTTGCTAATATGGTCCTTTGACTTGGGGCATTTCAATTTTAACTCAGAGACAAGATTGTGGCAACTCAGAATTTGTATAAAGCAAACGCGAAACCAAGTGCCTTAAATTGACCACCCAAAGTCAGAAGCATCATCTGACACTTTTTTGCTTTTATTTTGTGTATGAGTTATTAAACTGCTATGAATTACCCATTCATCTGGTTCTAAACTGAGTCTGAAAGACTGTACATTCTGTATAATACAGAAAATGGAGATTATGCAGATGGAAAATGCTTCTCTGCTGCAGTTTTCTCCTAAGATGTCTTAGAAATACTGAGCATCCAGCCCTTGCACAGATGCAGCTGGGTGTTATTCAAGTAGTTCTTGAGGAATGGTACAGGGAGATGTTATATGCATGGAGATAGGAGTATCTGAGGTTTTCACCACAAGACAGTAATTCCAGGAAGCAACGCTCACAAGAAGGTGTGGTGCTCTTTTTACTGGGGACAATAACGCTTGCCAATTTGTTTGAATGCCACTGCCTATGTCTTTAATGATTCCTTTCCCCTTCCCCCAGAATGTCTATGAAGACTGACAAACATTTATACTAGGACTACTAATACATAGGTTAACAACCCACCAGCATGATCTTCAGGAGCCTGCCTTCCTTCAAAATACGGGCAGCTGTTCTGGTGATGACCAAAGTTTGCTGAATCTGTTACTAAGTAATATCCACTAATTCAATAATCCACCAGAAATTAGGACTCTAAGCCGCTTTCTGTATTAGCTCTTACAGATTTCTCTGAAACTTTATCACATGACACTTCTCAATCTCCACGAGCTACTCCAGGTCAGCAAGTAAAAGGCAGTAACAAAGCAAAGCAAAACATGTAGCAAATTCAATGAGCGTCTATTATCAGCCTGATTACACACTGCACCACACAGAGTCCTAATGATTTCAGTGAGGCTCCACGCAGCATAAGGAGTCTCCCATGCAGATTAGTTTACAAGATCAGGGTCTCCATATGGAACATCTCCTCCCTCCACCCCTTCCTGTTCTGTATGGAGCAGTGCAAAACAAAGGCCTGCCTTTTTGCCTATTTGCAAGCTTTTAGTTGTCAGTAGCCTTGCACAAGGATTTATGTAGTACTGGCTAAGAAAATACTTCTCAGTGCTATTTCAAGCCTGTCTTGGCTTTTCTTACTTTGGTCACTCGCCGCAACCCCGTGACAAGTCACCTTTCTAATAATCATTCTGATGCATTCCCACTGCCACAGCTTAATGTAAGATGCCTACATTCAGACCGTTCAGTTCCCAGGCATAGTTCCTGTCGAGTGGAAGGCATGGGTGTGTAGTGTTAGGTGGAAAAAAGCAAATGTCAGAAACTTCATATTGATACTTTGATCAGAAGCAACACGAGACTGAAAGTTTTTGAACAACAAACCATTTGAGAGTGTGTAACATGCTTGTGAAAATATTCATAGCATAATTAGATAAATAACAGATCCAGTGTCTATTTTTACTTTCCCTTGATGAGAAGCTTTGCAGGAGAGACTGCTGGTAGTTAATTCTCCCTAACAACAATCTGTGTAATCACAAACCCCAATTAGCTGTGCCTGTTCTATGCTATACAAACTATTTCCTTAGCGCTTCACATCACTACTTTGTAATTAGCTTTCATCTACACGAGCTTTGACTAAAAAAATATAAAAGAGTGTAAGTGATTGTACTGCCACTCAGTATTCTGCGAAATAATCGCTAGCGATTTCAATCAGATTAATTTTATCACCCGTATTAAGGAAAATTACCTCCCTCTTCACTCTCTACAGCTGAGGGCTATTTCATTTCCTGAGATGTTCATAAAAGCATAATATAAAGCAATCTGTAATTGTAAATATCCTTCCCTAATAACTTTGAGATATTTCCTTAATACATCTTTACATTTGGAGTTTCCGTTCCATAAAATACAGTAACAAGTGCTCTATTATGTTTTAAGTGTGTGCTGTTAAGCTGGACAACTTAGCGCTGTCCTTCCTGTTTTTACATAGGGTTATATTTAACTTGCAGATAATGGGAACAAGGTTTAAAAGTGATGGAGCGGAATAATGGCGTTACAGCAATAATATATCTTGCCTTTGTGAGGAATAGAACTTTACGGCCTATTTCAGGTCAGCCAACACCAATTCCATTTTTCACAGCCTGACAACTTTCACCTTCACCCACACTCCAGATGGGTATTAAAAACTACTTTCCAAACAAGACTGAGGTTCGGCTAAACCCGTGCTCTACACCTAGGGAGAGCCCTTCTGATACTTAAAATCCAGATAAAATAGTATAAAATAAAATACAAACAGGCAGCCTGCAGTATTCACATGCTACTGGCTTGCGTGGTAAACCTCTCAGGTATTTGCAGAGCAAAACAAGCTTCTCAGGTCCTCCAAGAAGGGTCATCGTGGGGCAGTTTCCACAACTGCAGTGCTTGCTTGTTCAGCTTCTTCAGGGAGGACATGGCATTAGCACTGATTTAGCACCTGTTTTATGGGAAATGTGAGTTGTATGCTAGGAGGACCACAGCAGCTCAATATATCACCACTACCAAGATTCATTAGTGTTCAGGCCACCAGCACTTTTTGCTGAACACAGATTTAGGACATGTGCATGTGGGATAGAGAGCTTGTGTGGGAAGCTCCCACCTAGGACAGATGGGAACACAGCAGACTGTTCCCTGAGTTGGTCAGACTCCCATTTTTTTCTGCCAGCATTGGTCCTGAATATACCTGTGTATTCCAAAATAATAAAACATTAAAAAGAGACAAAACAACAACAACAACAAAAAAAAAAAAAACACCAAAAAAATGGTTCACTAGACTATATTTTCAGAACAATGCTTATAAATATCTAAAGGACAAGTGTAAGGAGGATCTGGCCAGACCCTTTTCAGTGGTGCCCAGTGATGGGACAAGGGGCAATGGGCACGAACTGGAACACAGGAAGTTCCATCTGAGATTGAAGAAATACTTCTTCACTCTAAGGATGACAGAACACTGGCACAGGCTTCCCAGAGAAGCTGTGGAGTGTTCAAAACCCATCTATAGAGCAGGGGAATGCGATTCTGTGCCACCTGGACTAGGTGATCCTGCTCTGGATGGGAGGTTGGACTAGATGACCTCCAGAGGTCCCATCCAACCTCTACTGTTCTGTCATTCTCTGTTATCTGCATTGCAGGGCTTTCCCCCAGCATCCTCAGTTTCACCACAGAGGCACAAAATTGAGTTATACAGAAAGCTCGCTGCTCACATCAGGATCAATGCAGCCCAAAGTGATGTGAAGCTGTCCCTGTTCTCCGCAGAAAGCAGTCTTCCAGCATTCAAAGGTAAAGGAATCTCCTCATCTGAGCTGTCCCATTTATACATGCTCAGCATTTTGCTTTAGCTGGCTTAACTTGCCCCTAATTACTGCAACCTGAGAGCTGCCTGTCCATAGGAAGTCTACCTGTCATGCTGGAGGCATGACTAAAATGTGACAAAGACTGAGATGGGTGAAGGAGCACACCAGCTGGGGAGGAGAAGTCTCCCTGTTTGCTGCAGTGGACTTTGAGTTGGTCTCAAATAACCACAACATCCCAGGGGAAAATGAGGTGTTTGGATCACCAGCAGCAAATCACAGGGCCTTCTCCAGCATGCTGTGAAACACTCTGCATTGCTGTACGTCCCTTGGCACTTTCAGACTCTCTACTCCTTGTGAGATGAAGAATGACATGGTATATCTCGAAATCTTATGAGCAGGGTATGGGTTGTTAGAGAGGTGATACCGCTTTTCAGTGTCACATTGTCAGGATACAGAGGATGTTATGGATAACAGCTCACTGGAATCAAAAGTACTCATCCTTCTTTCTACAGGAGCAAGACAAACTTTCCAATCTTTTGAACAGGCATAGGAAGAAGTACATTCTCACCTAGACTGTACCTTGTTGTATATGTGGATGTGACACAGCAGGTTGGCTGCAATGGGTTTATATCCTTTTGCTGTTCACATAAGATATTTAACCTCCACTCTTTCCCAGTATACATGTTTCTACAACAGTAGAAGACACTGAAGACTGGATTATACGCTACACTTGAGCATGACAAAGATCCTAAAGACATGTCAGAAAGTGATTTTCTATTGCCTGAGTCTCTGCAGGAATCCCTGTGCCCGAACCTTTCCCAGGGATATTGTCAAGAAAAGGGCCTGGAGCTGGTATATCCCCACACAGGGCAGGTATTCCCAGCAGAAGTGTCATCTCCACTTCCTGTTTTTCTGCTTAAGAAGCACGCAGGGACTGGGGCACATCAAGCAGAAACACTGAATCCCCTGGGGAAAATGAGACAGAATCACTGCAACAAGAAAGGCTCAAGTTTATACATCTCCAGAAAAACTCAAATATATGCTGAATTTTCATTTTCTCATGCTAATATTTCCACTTCTAAGAAGGCTGGCTAATAAACAGTCACCTACTACAGCTACACAAATGTTGCATCCCTACTGTTTTACATTGTCAGGAAATCAAGTGAAACTAGTCAAAATTCAGTATCCCTGGAAAATATCTGAAACTCTTTTATGTGGAACAAGGATACAGCTAGGGCGGAAAGAACATGTGTTTTCAGTCCCACTGAAAATTTCACTGTCTTCGTTTTTGCTTTTATCCCAACTTGGAACAGAAAGTCAAACACTGACTGCTGAAACTTCTGAAAATCACAAAGTTCAGAAATGTCAAAACATGCCACTTCAGTATTTCTGATCTAAAGGAAATGCTGAATATTACAAAACTGCAACACTGAATAACATTTTTTTGAATGAAACCAAAGCATTTCCTTTTAGCTCAGTTCAATACCAATGTAAGTCCCCTGAAAATGATCTTGATACCACAAAAAACCTGGAGTTTAGATGCCTTGCATTATTAATCTTTCGCTACGGACAGATTTTCTGAATGTGCCACAAGATATCTCACCATACAAGCCCCCAATTTCGCCCCACATAAGACATCCAGATGCACCTTGTGATATGCAGTCCAGCTAAGGAGACGTTTCTGTATAGATCTTGGCCACCATGATGTTGGGCACAGTGACACTACAGGGCAATACAGATAAATTTTGAACAGAACTGAAAAAAAATATTTAATTTAGTTCAAGAAGCTAAAGGCTTTTGAGCTGTGTTGATCCAATCCCAAGCAAGGCAGTCTTTCTAAAGGCTGGTGACGTTATACTGAATGACACGTTTCCATACAGTGCTCATTCTTAAAGATACTCTGGACTTCATTGGCATAAAATAATATGCATTACTATGTAGTTATACCCAGGACCCATGCCGCTTTATCATTACAGTTTAGAATACTAAGAGTTATTTTACTGAGATAAAGTTAGCTAAGATAATGACAAGTTTTCTGACCACTATAAATACATATTGCTGTCACATTTAAACTAGTAGATAATTAATGCAGAGCCAGCTGCTACTAATATACTGTACTAAGACTTGTTAATACAAGGCTATAATAAAGCTGTTAATAGTGATAAAATCATACAGCATTTAAAAATGTTGCAAAATTTTCCTTAAAGTTGTCTCCTCCTTACTACGGAGGGGTTTGTTGCGTTTTGGGTTTCTTTTTATAATTAACCTCCAACAGCATCCATCATGTTATCTATCATAAATAAAGTCAGCCCTTGCCTCAAGGGTCCCACAGTTTAAAAGGTAAGAGAAAGAAAGTCATGATGTGTTTGAAATCTAAACCAAGTAGGATTCATTATTTGCCTTATAACAGAAGCTGGAGACCCAATCAAGCACAGGACTTCATTGTTCATATGCACCTTGCAGACTGATAAGAAAAGATAGTCTTCATCGTGAAGAGCTTGAATCAAAATAATATCAATCTAGAGGAAAGTGTAGTTTAACAAATTTTCTTTTTGCTTGTAAAAGTCCCTTCTTTCTGCTTTTCACTCAAACCCAAGAAAACCTGCAGTAGGGATGGGCATTTATAGGCACAATCAAAATGTCTTGAAATCTGTGGAAGTTTTGGAGTGTGCTCTTAAAAATTGAAATCCTGTTACCCAGATGTCTGAGGAATATCCCAGTTTAAATGAAAGGAAGGCGTTCTCTGCTAATTCACCCGCTCTTACAATAAAGCTAACTGAAAATGAGAACAGTTCTGATCACCAGAGTCAGAAATTGGTATTCCAAGAGTTTCATAACAGAAATTGGTTTGCCTCCATTTTACTAAATTATACTGTTCAGTAGTTAGAAACTCATTTTATAAGCAAATACGTACTTACCTATTTTTTAAGGCTCTGACCCACTGCTCATCTTAATGGCTTATAACTAAGAGTGTTCCAACTGGTTGATACCATCTGTCTGAATCTGCTAGACAAAAGGGTAGCGGACTAGATCTGTGGCTCTAGCTCATTTAGTTTATATTCAAGAAACTGTGACATTAGACTTCAGTATGGAACACTGTTGAAATGTTATGAAAGCCAAATGATTGTTTTTCTTCAACAGGAAAAAGAAAAAAAAAAAAACAACCAGTGAGTAATTAAACAGGAATAAAAAGGAATGACATGGCAGCTGTGGACCGTGTTATTCTCTAGTCCCTAGGCAGGGATGGGCATTGAAATAGCCTGTCTTCTGGGAATTCAAAAAGAGGCACAGAAGGGGAAAAGTGGTTTCTGAATGCCCAAAGTTGACACCGTCTCACTAAAATAAAGGCGAGAGGGAAGGGGAGTAGATGGCCGCTCTGAATTGTGTCTGGGGACCGGATCTGTGGGTGTGCGTATCAGAGCTGCAGACCATCCTATGGTTGGTTCCCATGTGAATTCAAGGAATATGATCACCTCCAATAAGTGGAAAACGCTGTCAGTGATAGATGGAAAATTCCTCTCTGCCCCAGGAGGTGTCAGAAGCCTGTTCAGCGCGTGGATGCTGACGGCCTCCAGGCATAAGCAAAAGGCAAGTTTGTGTCAGTGACCAACACAGTTTCTGACGTGCAATGCCCATGACACGGAATATTAAGGGTAAGAGAGATCAATGCCTTATTTTATAGAACTCAAGGTTTTCACCCAAAGAGTTAAAAACTGGCTGAACCCTTTTTAACATAAAGGGTGCAATTTGCTAATGATTTGTGTCCATGCACAAATCAACTTAATAGCACTATTTCTGGAAATATTACAAGCAGGGAGATAAGTTTCACATTCATCAAAGCTGTTTAAACCCATTTGGAGCCTTTTTTTTTCTTTTTTTTTTTTTTTTGAGAAGCATTAAAAAGATTTAGCAGTTTAAGGAGAGATCAAGGCTATTTTCACACAATTATTTGAAATTGTTAAAAACTGCCTTTGCTTTTTCTGAAATGCACACTGTGATGCCATTAGGGCAAGCTCTGACGGGAGTGCAGACAATGGATTTTTCTCCCCCCTCTTTTTTTTTTTTGGACATTGTTTGGGAGTGTCTTTAAGGCTCTGGCCTATTGGATCCACAGCTGTGGTGTTCCCTTGAGAAACAGGTATTATTAGTACTCTTCTATAAAGAATCAGAAAATTATTTATCTTTTAACACTGATGACTATACCTACATGCCAAACTCTTACCAACTAAAAAGCTGTCCTTAAAATGACTTGATGTTAGCAAGGTTTTTCTCTCCTCAGGAGGAGGGATAACAGTTAAAACTAACAACTTCTATTTTTATTTCTTTTCCCAGATTAATTAATCATGTAATCTGTTTGCCACATAATACAGTTTGTCTATGTTTTATAGGGTTTATCATGCACTGTGGTACTTTTGAGCTCCTTCACTGAAAGAAACCTATATAATAAGTTTTCTCCCAAAAATCTCGTGTGTCCTGAATCAGGCAACATAGTTAAACCCACAAAGTTGCTGTCATACCTCTGTGATTTCCTTTTACTCCAATCTAATTGCAATTAATTGAAGGAACATGCTTTAAGCCAGCTTCCCACACTGTCAATGTAATCAGTTTGTCTTATTCTAGATACAGCCATACCTGCTTGCTAAACATACACACGCTTTGGATATTTGAAAAATATTAAATTAAACTGGAGGCAGGTGCGAACAGTTTTCTGAGTCAATACTTTGGCTTTTGGTGAAAAATGCTTTCAGAAGTTAAACAGTAGCCATGTTGCCCCAGCCAGGCCATGAAATGAAGCTGAAATGATCTTTCAGGGGACTCCCTGTCCAGTGTCTTGGGAGGTATATGATCAGTGTTATTTAAGAAAGTGAGTCTTTCTGTAGGAAAAGGGACTGGGAAGGCAGACAGGAATGAAGAATGCACACTGGAAATGTTTAACTTGCACAGATAAACAACCAACATCTAATGGCATCGTAAATCATGAGACAAACCTCCTTTCCTCATCCAGCACCAGGGCTGCCGGATACCACTACAGGATGCCAATTCTGTATAGTATATGCTTGCTTATTGAATGAAATGAGAGGGTTCAAAATAATAAGCTGATAAGTATTTATGAAGTACTCAAAAAGACAAGGAGTTTCCGGCTTTTCCTGCACCTCCAGTGCTTTCCCTGCTTGTTCATATTCTCCTCCTTTGGGTTGACACACAGAGCTTTGTACGTGAGATACAGACGTGTGTGTGCACACACAAACACACACGTGCATGCCCACACGCACGCATCTATCAACTTGACATTTGTTTTAAAGGCTGCTCTGCAAAGTCTGGTGGACTCATGACACGCATCAACGGGATACAGACACACTTACTGTGTGTTTTGGAGGCACTGCTTTGTCCCAGAAAAAATTCCACCTTTCCCAGTTTCCAACAAATACAATAAGTAGGAAAAAAATATTCATCTTAAAAATCAAAGGACAGATATTCTTGGCACTGCTGGATTCAGAAGGTGTGATGTGGGTAAATCTTTGGTTCTTTTTGCTTTTGTGCGAATGGTCTCCTTTGTTAACAATTTTGCATATCCCACAATCAGCATTAAACAAGTAGAATCAGTCCACCAGTGCCCTCCATTTCCACTCTGACTTTCATCGAGAGATCACAGAGGATGCCATTATAATACATAATCCCCAGAATGCCAGCTTCAGTGTTAGCAGCTCTTTTTTATGAGTAAAATCATAACTGTTTTGTGGCAGCAGGGCAAATATAATCAATACCTTTGCTTTCCCCTTCTCCCTTTCCAAGGTCCTAACCAATCATTTGCTCTCACCTCTACATCTTTCACTGGTTGAGGACAAATGTTGGTGACCCATGTGGTAGACAGCATCAGAGAACCAAATATGATGAAAAAATAGCTTTCTTTAAGGGCAGAAAAGTCTGTGTTTGAGCCAAGTCAGTCCCCAGTTAGGACTCACTAGATCCATGTTTGTGCTGGTACATACATCACCAGGGTAAAACAAGTGGCCAGTACCATGCCTGCTGAAGCTATCACTGCCATTGAATATCTTACCTGTAATCTAAACCAAGATTTACATCTTGGGTCCTGCCTCTTCTCAGATCACAATCAAAAGTCTAATCCTTAGTTATCCACTCCAGGTCACAGAGAAAGGCAGCAGAGACAGGATACGGTCCCAGCAGTCTGCTTACTGGGTCTGTGTTGCCCTGATAGAGAAACCCTGTTTAAAACAGCTCTTAAAAAGATTTCAGTGACTTGCTTCTCAGGATATATAATTGCACATTACTTGTGGCATTTTAATCACTTCTGAAAATACTGTCTGGAATTGTAAAGTTATTTGAAGACAAAGCAATCTCCAGCATGCATATTTTAAACCGGGCTAACGGTAGAAGTCTGCATCGTTCACAGGCACATTAACTAGGCCTTTTCCTCCTTCCTCCCCTGAACTGCATGCCAAAAGATGTATGATCCACTTCCTGAGCTGGGTCACCTTTAAGAGCACAGTGACACACCACAGAATTATTCGCCGGTCCTCACCAGAGATGTCTGCAAGTGCAAAACCTGTGACAAAGGACTGAAATGACAGCACTTTGACTCACTTCTACATTGTGTTTGTTTAGGAAGGTCCTAGAAATTGTATTTCACCAACCACATTCGCTATCAACACACAATTATCTGGCTTAATCATGTGGAACAGTGGCAAATTCACCTGGGGCTTAAGAACTAATGACATTCTCGTCTGAGCTGCTTTAGTGAAATGGCCTAGCACCTGAAGCAGGAACAGCAAGATTGCTCAAGAAAATTTGGTTTTCTTTTTTCATTTCACAGCATAGGGGCTCTGCTCAAATCAACAAGCGCTCCTGATTAAATAGCTGTGGTAGTTGACTTATTTGCACTTGTGTGTATGGCTCTGAATGTACATTGAGAATCCCTAACCTTTACAGGAAAAGAATTGTCTGTGACTTGTTTTTAATACCTTGTCCTTTTGACATAGAAAACAGTCAAATAATTTGGTATTTTATAATTTTGGTATCATGAGATCTGTAAGTGTGGGTAACCCCCAAGGTTCCAAAACTAGCATGGGGGCAACAGAATAAAAAGTGAACCAACAAACACCTTTTCTCATGCTGAATATATTTGTATCTATTTTTGTCTGAAGCCAGGGCAGGGTCATTTAAATTCTGCTTGCTCAACAGAAACTCAGACCCTCACGTTGGCTTCCTCCCCTACTATACAGGAGATGACTTGTGTGGCTGCTGACTATGCCACTCAATCTCAAAAGTTTACAGGCTGGCAAAGATGAGAAACTGAGTTTTCAGTCTTCCAAATGCTTCCGAAAAGTGCTAAGAAGTGTTGGGGGATCACCCACTACTCCTATTTTGATTGTAGGAAAGCAACTACCCCAATTTCCACAAATAAAGCCTGGAAAAAATTTCAGAAAGATACAGTAGGTGAGGTATAGTATAATAGTATAGTCTGTCCTTCATGCTCAAGGACTCTGCATCTAAGCAAAACATCCACAGACTTGCAGAGACAACCACAAAGCAAGGCAGCCCTGAACAGGGTTTGATATGACATCTTCCCTGCGGTGAAAATTAATTAACATTAACTACAATATGGATATTGGCTCAAATTGATCTACAGATGAAATTTAGTTCATATGGATAAGCTGCACGGCCACCCTCTCAGAGCTCATTCTGCATTTGACTACTAATAATATTGCACCCTACTGATGCAGCATCATCACACAGGTGTATTTGTAGCGGAAGCCTCCTGCACAGCCTCTATACCCTGATTACTCCCACATGAGCATGAGAAGCACTCATGTCAAGTAGTGTGGAAAGCAGGTTTTGCTAGATCACATGTAGCCCACATTTCAGAAGCCTGGTGCCCCATCACTGGTTCCTTGGCCCATTGTAACATAGCTCTGGCTGCAAAGTCTCCGGTTGGAGAAGTCAGCGATTCAGGAATCTCTTAGGGAGTAGCACTATTGCAGAGAGTCCTGCTAGGTTATGTGCAAAAAGGCATTTCCCTTTTTGGGTTAGTTCCTTGACATAGTCAGACATATATCTGGCCCAAAGATTTTTGCTGAAAGATAGCAAAGGCAAGTCCAGTTTTGTAAATATAGGGCATGAAAACAGCCATAGCAAGGAAGATATTCAAAATGGTCACAAGTGAAGTGAGTTTGGTTACAGGTTGGTCCCTAGAGGAACTGGTTTGATGACACATCATGCCATTTAAATAGAAAGAAAGTCGGCAGCAAGTGGGCTGAGATAGAAAAAAGTAGGGGGGCAGCAAGCATCTCAGGAGGAGGCTAAAGTATTATCTTGTGGTACTACAGGAGCTACCTGAACATAAAAAAATGTAAAGAAGAATAATTTCTGAGGGAAATAAGTTTTCCACAGCAAGCCCTCTGTTCCGCAAAATTCTGAGGCTTACCTGGAGAGTCCACTACAGGATAAGTTGTCACCACCACCACAACTACCACCTTTGAAGCCCTCAGCCTATTGCATTGCCCCTGGAATTTCCCAGGTATGTAAAGACTCAACTTCTAACATGCACCTCAACATCACCACTATTGACCTCAAATGAAGCTTGGGGTTTCTGGGAGCCCCAAAGAGAGTCCACCTATTTACTTAACAAGCACTGGGCTCAGCACTGTCTCAGCAAGTGCATGACAGACTGCCCTTGGTCTCTGCACTGGGCTTTGCATGGCTGCCAGGATTATTTCCCCCTTGATATCTCACTCTGTCATAATTGTAGTTCCATCAGCTTTTTAAATCTTAACTCACCACTGGTGTAAATCAGTATAGCTAAACTGAAGTCAGCAGTTACAGCAAATAATATTGACAGAGTATCCAGACAGTAAATCCAACCCACTGACATGTAGAAAGTTCTTCTTCAATATATCTGTGTCACTGCTTCTGTAAGACTCCTGTGTGCTCCAAGACAAGGCCACACTTTAATACCGGCATATCTAACAGTCAGGGAAAAGACCATCGTCACCAAACCAGTTGTGTTTTGGTGACAGATAGGAGGATAAATGCAGTCAGCAGGGATTTGTGTGGCTGCTGTGACATCAGTGCATTGCCATGGAGAGCACCTTAGTCAGTGAGTTCAACAATTTGAGGACACAATAAATTCACTGTACACCAGTGAAAGAGTGGTACTGGGATAACAGGGGAGAGGTGCTTCCAAATGGTCTTACTCTATGGTTATTTTGGATGTTTTGCTGTTAAGGCTGCAGTACTGGTAAATGACAGAGAAGCAGAAAATATGGGACCAGATGCATTAATACAGGTATGTATGTGGATCCTATCATTAAAGCGTTCCATGCCAGGCCCTACACAGAAGTTATGGTATGTACAGTCACTTATCACTAACAGTAGGTTTCATCAAGCATATCTGAATCAGGAAATATGGTCATTTTCACAGTCACTAAGTGGAAAATATTTATGGTGGAGCAGTTTAATATATCTGTATTTAATATTTCTAAGATTGTACCTGATGACATAATAAGAGTTTGAGTTTAAATAACAGTTGGATGATTTGGGGAAGACAAAAAAAATAAAAATCTGTACTGTTAGGAAGCTTACTCCTTTATAAAAAACTTTTTCCACGTTCATCAGGATTGCCAGCCTGGGGCAAGCTTAATTAAAGTCAATGGAGAAAATAATTGAATACTTAAAAGTGCTATTTGGGGCTCACAGAGCTTGAATGACTCAAAATATGAAATATTCAATTACTAATAATTGTGAGGTTTTGTTTGGTGAGCATTTTGTCACTCATTCCACACTTCATGTCCTTCCCTTTTCTTTCTCTGATAGACAAGGGTTAAAAGAGAAGAAAATTAGAAGCTCAGCACCTGGGGTGAAGAGGTACCCATGTTTCCCCAACCCTTCACTGTTCATCATCCTAGTCTCTCCTTTTTGACTCAATCCTTATGCTTGCTGCTTACTTGCTTTCTCTTTTCCTTTCTTCCGGATACATACACTTTCTTCTCGAAACACACACTTTCTTCTCTCAGTCTTTCTTTTTGGCTTGTTCAGAGTGTGATAATGATTCATGAGGCGATGATCCGGCTTTGAACATGACCTGACATTTAGCAACTCTGTTGGTTTAGGTGCCTGGGAGAGTTTGAGTTTCCTACTGACTTGGGCACACTGATTAACAAACCCAAATGCTCTGAATGGTGATTTGGAGGAAATGATGCCAGGGCTTACCTGTTCCACACAAGATCAACAGGCCTTGCAAAGGGAAAGTCTTTTAGTCAAGGACAATGAAACTTAAAATGGTTTTATTTACTGGATCTCAGTATTAGAGGAGGTAAGCTCAAATCTAAATATATACCCTGCCCAAAGATGACTCAGATTCCAAACACTGAGTTTTCTATCATGAGAGGCAGAGCTCATTGGGATTGATGCTTCAGTAAATGAAGGAGTGGTCTGCTAGAAGTCAAGCAATTTCCTCAGCTTTAGAATTAAAAACAAATGAAACCAATGTTCAGATCAATGTATGAAAGCGGGACATAAAAGAACAGAAGTCAGCCTGCCAGGCCAACATTTAGTGTTGCCTACTTTCCAAATATACTCCAAGTGCTATGAATAAAGGACAGTTTGATCTCAGTTTTGGGCAGTTCAACAGTTCCAGAGTGACTGGAAGAAACGAGGGTAAGGTTCATTAAGTGACTGATGGGGACAGGCTATTTGACTGAACAATTTTTAGCATATTTTGCTAAAAAAAAAGAAAAGAAAATCCTAACCTGGGGAAATGGCAAATTAATTAACATATTCTCCAGTACTTAACAACACCTCAGTAGAAGGCAACTCTTAAAATGTGAAACCCTTGACATTGCCAGCATAGAAAAATAAAGTACATGTCTCTCAGTGGGTACCAGGGACCTATATTATGTCCTACTGTTGGTTACAGAATTTTCAATATTTTCTTATCCTTTTTCACTCATATGAACTGCAGCTTATAGCAGTGGTAATCATTTCCTGTGTTTGAAAAAGAGATGAAAGCATTCATGGATGAAAGCAAGTTGGATTTAATCTCCTTCTCTCTCATCCAGTGCACTGTACTGATCATTTTCCAAAAAAACAAGACTTAAGCTCATTTTTGTCATGACAAAACTAGTTTCATAATAATCAGATGGCAATTCCTAGTGTACACAATTCTAATATAATTACCAGGAGGAAATGTAGAGGGAGTTGCAGGTTTGAGATAAAGAAAAGCCTGTGAATTTTGTATTAATGTCTCAGACTCTCTTATTTGTGCAAGTAATCAATCTTTCGGGGAGTAGAATAGTAATTCTTTGTGCAAAAATGACAAGAGTCTGAGGAAGAAAGAAGATAATCTGAGTTTCATTCTGTACACAGCAGGTCAGCTGTGATTGACAAAGCTCATCACAAAACTATAGCTCCCGGAATAATCCCAATAGCAGAGTTTCATTTGCAGCCGAAGCAGTGTTAATGACATGTTTAACAGCTGCTTGTTGAAGTTTGGAATCTGCATTAACCTGCAGAGCAGTGAACAGAGAAATGAGGGGAAGTATTGAAATCAAGCCTTCATTATGCCGACAGCCCAGGGTAAGGGGTAGCAAGGGGTTCGTGGAGCAGGAGGGCAGAGAGGCGCAGGTTTGGAGGGTTCAGTTGCAGATAAGGATAGTCAAGGAGATGACAGCGTCCGATCAATGAACACAAAAGGCTGCAAAAGGGAGCTGACATGCTCGACTCAAGGCGCCAAGGAAGGGAAAAATTAGACAACTGGAAGGAACAAAAAGGAAGAGGTGGAAAATGAAGGGCTGACAGCATGGCTTGTGGGGAGGAGAACCGACATCATCAAGCCTTGCAGGCTATCAACACTCTTCGGCCAACCTGGTCTTCAGCCTTTGCCTGTCCTGTAAAAGGGAACAATTTCACATCTTTCAGTCTCCTGCTGATATCCATTTCAAGATAAAAGGCTATTCCCTACTAAAGAAACAACGATGGGACACTGAATGCCACACTAGTATCTAGAAATGACAAATTTAGAAATCCTGGTCTGACCCCAATCTTCCTGCACCAATGCAGGCGTTAAGAGCAAAAGCGTGTGCTTGAATTTCCCATATACGGTGCTGCTCCATGCCAACTCCTTCTGTCTAAGTGCTACTACTAACATCAGTGACACGCAAGCAAAGGGCAAAGGCCTGGAAGTCTCTAATCTCTATTTGCATGTTTCAAAATGCTGGCATTGCCAGCAGTCATTTTTTGATGAAAATGGAAATGAATGGAGACATACACATACAGTACCTTCATAGGTTAAACAAAGTATTCCATGCTTTGCTTTGTTACTCCAAGTACTGGGATCAGGTATGGCTTCCATTAAAAGGCATTGGAAGGCCATGCCTCAGAAAAATTGTGTTGACTTTTCCTGTCTGAGGAGCTGTTTAGTCAGCATTTCTCAATGGACTGGGTTGTTCCCTGTAGCTTCATGATATAAATGGGACATACTTAATCCTTTAGAAAACCATATAATTTAGACCATAAATTGTAGGTGGAAGGCACTTAACTTCCGACTGATTCCCAGACTGGCTTAGGCTTCCAGACAGGTAAATCCAAGCACGTTACAGCTTGAACTAAAGAACTCCCCAGGCGCCTGAGAAAATTTCTTTCCAAAGAGAGGTGCTTGAAAACAAAGTTACATTTGCAGTTAAGTTAGGTCTAGCTAGGTTAGGCTCATTAGACCCGTCACACTGCCTCCAATCTACTATTAAAGGTACCTTTACAATTAACATAAGTGACCGTTCCTGGGAAGCTGGAAAAATTTCTGTCTTACAAGAATAGTATTTGGTATTCAGAGCCAAGACATCCCAAGGGCAAGTGCAGGCCATGAAAAGCAAATAGAAGTTTGGAGTTGGGCAAGTCTGACCCAAGTTTAGAGGTCACACTAATGATAAGGTCTACCATTTGAACTGCCTATGGTTTCTTTCACATGCCTACAGCTTCAGTGTTTTATTTGTTACCTCTTTTTTATTTTTAATTCATATGTCTTTGTCTCTAGTGAGGGTCAAAATCTCTGCTCTGGAACAACACTGTCTGGGAAGCAAGCCAAAACACAGTTGATGCTCTCTGAAAACAATAGGAGAAAGCAGAGTAACATTGAATTGGCATGGTCCGGAGGCTAGAGCAGGAGTCAGAGACCTGTGTTATATAAATACCTCCAGAGTGACTTATCATAGGACCAAGGGCGATATTTCCTGACATTCTTAGTCAGAAGGGGGTTTGTTTACAGAAAAATCAAAATTAGGCTAAATATTGAATGTTCTTATGGTCATTTTCTCTTGCTTGCTTGATTTCATGTGATGAACATCTTCGAAAGCATTCTGGTGAGGAGCCTTTTCACAAGCATTTTTGCAGACAACCTTCTGACATCTTAAGGCACCTATCAAACTAAACATTGCACTAGGGCAAAAGTTGAGATAGAAACAAAAGTAAGAAAGATAGAAGTTACATGCATCATCTCTCTCAGTTAAAATCTTCAACTAGCACAGAATATATATGTATTTTGTCAGTCTAGCCTCTTGTCCAGAAAAACCTTCTCATCCTGTGAAAAATTTCACTTACTCTGGCAACTGTCCCTGTGACTTAGGTGTTTGAAATCAGCCAAACTGTGGGATAATTTTCTTGTGTTTAAACAGCCATTTGCTGACAGTGAATAATGTCAGATATTGCTTTTAGTCTTCTTTATGCATACCTGCTAGCTATTGCATTATCAAAAGACTTAGATAGCATTGTTAATTTGTCCCCTAAAACATGTGCAATGGATTTACACAGCCCCTGATGGTTTTGACAGTAAAATCTACTCCTGGGACAGTCTCCTTAATCCGTGTTCCCAAACAAACCTGAGGGCAAAGACTGAATGATAGTAAGCTGTTGAATTTGAAAATAAATAACAAACAAAAGGAAATGAGATATATCTATGGAATAATTTGGCAGTGTGTTTAAATGCTTTTTGTTTTGATTTTCACAGCTTCTTTTTAAATAAAATTACTATGTTAGGCAGAGAGTTTTCTCAGCAAGAACTTACAAAGCTTGTTATTTTCAGCTCAGCCTTTAATTTTGCAGTGGCTGGGAAGTTTATTATAGAGGATACAAAGTCAGAAAGCAGGGTTAGTCTTTGGATCTAAATACACAAAGACTCAGTCACTAGAACACCAGTTCAATTGCCATTCCATTCCACTTCACAATATCAGAGTATCACAACTGCTACTGAATTTTAGCATAATTTATTAATTTGGATATGTTCTATGTTATAGTAACAAACATTGAGGGTTTTGGTGGCATGATGTACTTACTACCTGTGTTCTCCATATCTGACTTTGTCAGGTTCTCTTTCTTCTCCCATTTGGCTTCTCCAGAATAAAGTTAGGTAGTACCTGCTAGTATTAAGTAAAACTCAATTTAACTTGGCTGTGCAGAGGTTGGAAGACAGGGCTTGCAGAAGCTGTGAGATAGAGTAGGCAGAAACTACAATCTATGGGGTTTTCCTTGGAGATAAGTATTTCCTGATGTAATCAAGCAGCACTTAAATCAAAACAGAAGTCAGTACCACTCTGTTGGAAAATACCCTTTGGGAAACAATACTGCTGTGTTAAAGTGTGCTGTTGCCATCTCCAATGACCATGACTTTACATCAGGTCTGCTTAATGTTCTCCATTAATATTAGCCAGCTTTGCAAGAGCTTTAGAGAGGCAGACAGTATCACAGTTTCTGAAGCACAGAGCAATGGAGTTACTTGACACCCCTCATTGGATCAGAGGTACACTTCACCATCCTTTTAGCCACATAGCTTCCCTATGCAAAGTATTCAGCAATCTGACAGTTGAAGCAGCAAGGCTTGTCCAAGTAAATTGTCAGCAGTATTCCAGGAAACTGGGATATTCATGCATAGAAATGATGATGAAGCAACTGAAATGTCCTCGAAGCTAGCAATAAGAGTTAGTTATAGAGAATAAATTGGAGAAGCATAGATTTGATGGATGGACCACTTGGTAGATAAGGAATTGGCTGTATGGTCACACTCACAGAGCTATGGTCAGTGGTTCCATGTCCAAGTGAATATCCATAACAAGTAGCATTCCTTAGTAGTCAGCACTGGGACTGGCACTGACATTTTTGTCAGTGACATGGACAGCATGTTCAAGTGCACCCTCAGCAAGTTTGTGTGGTGCAGTCAACACACTGGAGAGACGGGATGCCATCCAGAAGAACTGTGAGAGGCTTGAGAGGTGGGTCCATGCAAACCACTTGAAGATCAATGAAGCCAAGGTCCTGCACATGCCTCGGGGCAATCTCAAGCTCGACTTCAGCTTGGGCAGAGAATGGATTGAGAGGAGAGTGACTTGGGAGTGTTGGACAAGAAGTGCAACATGTGCTGGATTTTTTACAGTTGTTTAATTTCCGACCAAGGAAAAGAATTTAAAAAAAAGAGAGAGACTCAACTTTTGACCAAATATACATCACTTACACACCCTATAGCCTAATTTGGTATAAGGAAGCAAGAAGATTTTGACACCTTTTAGTGGGAGCATGTGCTACATTTACAGTTAGGATTTCAGGGTCTTTTTCATAGCTAGATAACAATGAGGTGGCAACAACATAAATGAGAATCAAACTCCATACCTGTCTGAACAAATTTCTTGCACTAATGGGTTGAATTACAGGAGATGATCTTGTTGCCATATGTGCATTTTGCTCCTCTTAACCATATGGCTTTATTGCTAAGCAAAATATTTCTAGATTTCTATTTTTTTCATCCTCAAGCTGGGACAAATGTCAGCATTTTGAAATTTTTCCCACATTAAGAATCAGGGGGAAAAAAAATGTATCAAAGCAGTTAAAATATTTCCTTTACATCTCAGACTTTTACAAAAGTTTATAGTATAATTAGTCTAGCCTGCAAAGCAACCCGTTATTTTGAGCTGGAAATGGGGATTTTTATACAGAGAAGGTCAGAAAAGGAATGGTAATTTATCACAGTTTGGAAAAGTTTGAGTTTGAATGAATCAGCATATTTAGCAAATAATATTATTGAAGTCAAGCATTTTTCCCAGTCGTCTCCAAATAAATATCACGCATGCTTTGTGATTTGAAAGGAAGCCAATGAACTTTATTTTAGGGCAGAAAGTGGCTTAGGGAAATGTGGAAGTGGAAGAGAGAAGGGAGACAGACAAGAATTTTGTAGAGGATCGGAGGTTTTAAATCAGGCATGGAATGGAGAACAGAAAGAAACAAGGAAAATGAGCAAGTAAATGGGGAATGGCAAAGCACAAAACATGAAGATAAGGAGGAAGTAATCAGCAGAGCTTTCGTAAGTACCGTGATTTCACCCGTGGCAAAGACAGAAAATGTGAGGTCCAACATTTTGTCATTAACCTTCTTTTGCACCTGAGTAAGAAGGGCTGACAGTCATGAGAAAACGTTAAAATTTGCCTGGGTTGTAAACACCCATTACCACACACAGCACAATAGGTGCATTTCTGGAGTGCATCTTGTGGTTTAGTTTCAACCAAAAGCTTCAGCTTCGCACACCCTGAGAACACCCCATAATGTGAACCGAACTGATAAGAGCCAAAGGCAGATTAGCTTCAGTAGCACACTCCTGAGATTGAAAAAAAATGCTAATGTACCAAATTCTTGGCTAGCTTTGTACAGAAGGACGAAGCCAGTCAGAGCACCCTCCCTTTGAAATGGTTTCCTAACTGGAGGGAGAAACAGTGCAGAGCTGCATGAAAGGGTGACAGCCACCTTTTAGGGTTTTCTCACCAATGTCCAACTCACATTACAATTAGAAACTATAAGTGATCCTTCATCTTTCCTTTGATCACAAGCATGAAAAATCAAGACCACTGATAACCTGGAGAGTGAGGACAGGAAAAAAAGATGGGAAATAATCCCCACCACATTCCAAGGCAGAGATGCTGGTTTTCTGACACATTTTGGGGCAGAATGCAGCAAGCAGTCCTGCCCTCCAGTGCCCATGGCTGAGAAGCATGTTCCCCAGCTATGTGATCGAACACTGTGAACAATAACCACAGTCACATATTCCAAAACAAGGTTATTCCATACTGAGAAAGAAGACATGGGGGACCTTCACCTTGCCACAGCTGAAGGGGATTTAGCCAAAGTCATCCATTCCTGAAGCATTCTTAGATAACTCAGAAAAACTCATCTTGTTAAAACCAGCAACATTAATCTATAAGCAGATGCATTTTCTGCTAGTATAAGTGAGAGCAAAGATATGGACAAATTACGACATATTTCATAATAATTTTAGGTTTTAAGAATGCAGTTAATGATGTTTTCCCTGGTATTTTTAAAGGTCATCCATCCTTTTCTTTCAAAGATCAGAAGTATGAACTAATTCCAAAGTAAATGCCCAAGCATGCAGAGCGTCCCTCCTCTGCAACATGACTTAGGTGTTCGTCCCTTTCCTTGCTTTGATCTTTTTCCAGTAACATGCAGACTCTATATCTTTTAAGTCTGAGTTGAACTTGCTAGCCCCTGATGACTGAGGAAGTTCAAAACTGAATCATTCATTGCTAGTAGGAATAGAGAAGTCTTCCACACCTTAGGCTGTCAGCATGGAAGAAGATGTACATGATTATTTACCTTTTAAATTAAAGAAGAGTTATTCTATAGCTGCTGCTAAAGCTAAATTTTAGCCAGTGTTGCCATGCAGCTGTTATCACAGAAAGCTGCTAGTGTTCAGGACCAACAGTCCTTGTCACTGTCTGGGTAGAGAAATATTAGATCAATCCTTCAGTGGCAAGCAGGAATTGACTCCCCTTTTCTGTCCAGAATGGTAGGAAATGTGATCAGGAAGCATGTTTAAAGAAAAAGGATCGTTGTTCTGCAGAACCATAAGCTAAGAATTTTGGGGTGAAATTAAAAGACACTTCTGGGAGGTAGGAGCTGATGCAATTTGGCCATTACTGCCTCTGCTGGATTTTCAAGCATCATTATTTCTAGTGATACTCTTCCGTCAGAGTCAGCTGCCACTTGCAGTGGCGGTGTTCACTAAATGGACCTCTGGTTTCCTTTTAGTCCAGTCTCACATTGGCCTTTTGCTCACTGCAGACCTACAGCATGGGTCATTAAATCCAGAGGGTCTCACAGTGCAACACTTCAGCTCCACAAAAGGTATGAAGGAATTAGCCGAGGGATCCTTAGAAGACCATTGAGGTATTCTACTCCCATGGATATGGGAGTTTATGAGGCACTGCCATTTCCAAACCAAAATTTACAGTAACTAGACAAAAATCCTTAATATTAGATGTTTTCTGTAGACAATTGTATTTTCCTGCAGGGGTGGAATAAGACATTTTTCATCCTTGTGTGGGATCGAAAGTTATTGAATGGTGACAACTTATATGTCAACATGGTCAAGTCATGCTTTCAGTATGTGCTAAAACATGTTGCAGGGTATACATAGGTACCAGCACTTTCTCCTTGAACTTCGAAATAGGACTTCATTCCACAGTTCTGTGCAAAGACAGCGGCTCATTACCTAAGGTTTTGTTTATTATGTGGGTAGAGGTTTAGGAAGTACATATCATACTACTTTATTATAATGTGTACAGATTTAGTTATTTAAGAGCAAAATAATGAGCCATTAAAAAGCAGCTGGCTGGGAGACTAGAGTGAGCAATAAATCTATCTGATAAATTTAGCTTCCTTTTTCACAATTCCACCCATTATTAAAATCTCTTTTAAAGCCTGTGAATTGATTTGAAGCAGAGCTCTGTGGATATCTGATACACTCTCTCCAGGGGAATTTGGAGATTGCAGCATGTTGTGAAAGAGCAATGAACTTACTGTCCCTTTTGCAAGTCATCAACAGGAACTGCTGTCCTAGAGAGATAGCAGCCAGATCTCAGTGAGAATAAATGTTGAGAGCTGCTGTTTTGTTCTGGGACGGTTAACTTGAGTTTCTTACTCCATTGTCTTTCTGGTAGGGATGGGCTCTGTCTCTAGCCAAATTTTGCAGGCAAACTGAAAAACTGGTATTTTATTTTCTGCATGTATGTTTGTGTATTTCAAATACCCTTCCCATTAAATGTCTACATGTAATGTCAGACAAAAAGGACACTCCAGACTGCAAGAAATGGATTTCTTGAAATGCAATCATATCAGTATGCAGGAAGTGGTTTTGACATACTTCTGCTTTTTTGCTTTGTTTCAATCTGTTATATTTTGGGTTTGTGCAATTCATACATCTCTGATTTAAGAAGTAATTCTGTTTTAAAAAGGCTACCCAGCAGAAGGCACTGGCACGTGCAGAATTTGCCCAGAAACAATCCTACCAGAAGTGACTGATAACCCCAAATTGTTTTCCTGACTCTGCAATATCATGAAATTAATAGCAGTCCTCTTCTTGCTCAGGCAGCCAACATGCTGCAGGAAAGCTAAAAATCTTACTTGAGGTTTGCTTATCAGAGAAGAGAAAACTTTGATTCTCTAAGTCAGGAGTAGATGAGTGCACATCATAGCAATGTTATGACCATTTAATCGTTTTTCCATAAGAAAAGATTAAAATGCCTTAGTTATGCTAGATTAAATGCTCATTCGATAATTGCAATGGACAGTATGCTTTCAGAGTAGGAGAATTAAATTAAAAGAAAGACAACTACAGAAAATGTACTAGTGGTAGAATTAGACAATGTTTCATCAGTCCCTGATGTCTCTACAGTAATGAACCTGTCAAAAGATAATAATATTTTAGTGAAAGGTGTGATTGGATAAGTCACGTTATTTATTAACTGTTACCCTAAAATATCACTTTTGTCTTATTATTAAAGAATGGTTAGAGGGCAGCAGGGATGCCTGACATAAAGCATTAAAATATGGATTATGGCTATAACAGGCCGCGGAGTGTATATGCTGTGCTGTAAACTCTGTAGCATAACTTGCTAATACCTGATGACTAGGAGCATTCAGGAAACCATAAACCAGCAGACTTTATGTAAGTTCTTTGGATTGATTTGGTAATTCAGTACTGTATTTAGCTAGCTCCCTAGGGCTATGTTTGTCAAAACACCTTAACCATCCAGTGTCTACATCTTTAGCTTCTAAACTTGATTTTCAAAGCATTGCAATTATTTTTCTTTTTAATTTTTTTTTAATGATGGTGATGATGG
Organism: Porphyrio hochstetteri; assembly: GCA_020800305.1. NCBI lineage: Eukaryota > Metazoa > Chordata > Aves > Gruiformes > Rallidae > Porphyrio > Porphyrio hochstetteri. The sequence continues at coordinate 151,460,757 of CM036905.1, read as the reverse complement.
TAGTAGGTAGGGGGTGTGTTATGGAAAACAGAACTACACAGCAGCAAAACCACCATCAAAACTTTGGTCAAAGATCACAGCAAGCTCTCTGGCATTCCCATAGCACATGCTTTTTATTGCAAGTCCAGACTAGGTCATATAGCTGCATGGTATAGAAGGGATCTTTATAAGTCCACCACACAAGATAATGAAGAAGGAGGAAATATGCAGGGGCGCTACGGATGAAAGCAAAAGAGTTATTATGAGAAGGGAAGGATGTGGCTACTATAATGAGATCATATCAAAACCACAGATAGTATGTACACAGAAAGGGTCACTCAAAACATTACTTCTTTTGTTTTTGTAAAAGCAGCAGAAGAGAAGCATCAGGTACCCAGACTTCCCAAGCAATGCCTGACATTTCTAACAAAAAAAAAAGCAAGGTACAAATAATTTTATATTTAATTTATTTTTTTCCACACGTATTTCCTCAGATCAAGATCAACAATTACAAGTAAGATTCTGTCAAATCACAGTGCCCTGTAGCAGTTGCTGATTACTCAGGATATTCTGTCTTTCCTGTGTATGTTAGACCACATCAGACTGCTAAAATGCAAGATATGGAGCTGTATTCCGTAGAAGCTTTTAAACAGCAAACTGTACCACCTTTAACCAAAAATAAGAGATCACCTAAAATCATGTCTCAACTTCATTCTCAAGGAAAACGTATCCTGCATTTCCAGAAATTGTTTTGATTAAGAGAAAATGAAAAGTTACCAATTATACCAAGAAAATAACCTTGTGGAAGGAGAAAAAACTATTTAAAGTGGACCCATTGATAAAAATGCAATTACTTCTGTTAGATGTAACTTGATCCAAAGTGCTAAGTGTGGGTTTACAAAGCCCCATGTTTCTTGAAACGCAAAATCTTCAATAAGTCAAGGGCACCAGCAAATTGTTGACTTTTTCCATCATTGCAAGGAGAACTTCTGTTAAATTCATTAATTCAGGGAGTAATAGTGTAACACTAGACAACACAGAACTGGCAAAGTCCCAAAGTACATTTAAACTTTCAAGCCTTGTACGAAAGGCTGCTCATGGATAAATCAAGATTTTATACTAGAAAACACAAAGGATGCATGACACACCGGGAGAGATACCAGGAGCGTCCAGATCAACTCAGCTTCATCAGCAGCATTACTGCATTGGCCCATGTCCTTGCCAGCCTGCTGATGGGGCATCCAGGGCTGTTTATGGGGACACAACACACGTGTGCACACACATACCCATGTGGAAAGACAAAATCTCCCCGGCTACATATGCACGTACATAATTTTCACACTTTGCTCTTAATATTGAGTAAATTCTATGCATGTTATTCCACCATATTTTTAAAAATTAGGGTTCTCAGAACCAAACTAGGTTACTGAGAAAGCCCAAACCCTGGAGCTGAAGCTACGCTCCTGCTTGGCTAAGTATATGTATATTCTGTTTTCCTTCCTGTGAAAAACTGAAATCCTGAAAGGCTTCCTGACCTGGTTCACATTTGTGAAATTGTGTCTGAATCAGTATTCTGGTACCAGATCTCTGCCATACTCAGAATGCTCACGAAGACCTTTTTTCATGGCAAACCAAGGCTCATTGCTGCTGGAAAAATGATGTCAAATATTTTTGCTGTTTTACTCTCCTAAGGATGATTAGTGTGAATCGAATATGCAAGTGGGAGTATCAGAAATAGGCAGATTATACCGATGTAAACCCTAGTGCAGGATTATATGAGTGCATGTATTATCGCACCGTTTGCCATTAACACAGAGTTATTAAGATACCGTGTGGCTGTAGCAACCAAGGACACCACCTACCATGATAGCCAGTTATAAAGGAGGGGAGAAGAATGGACATAAACAAAGAAAATTTGTGACTTACTGCAAAGCTGAACAAACTGCTGTCTAGAATAAGCACATGCAAAAAATGCAAAGACAGTCAACATACTCTCCTAATTCAGAGACCTCCCCAAATACAGTGCAGACAACTCAGCTCAGGAGCTGAACAGGAGGTTTCTGAGGTGGTTTGTGGAAAGGCAGTTAAACAGCTTATTTGCACCTTTATGGCTGACAAATAGATAATAGATGACATAGTAATAGAAAATAGGTAAATAAATACGTATCTAATACTCGAACACATACCTCCACACACTTACAAGAAAACTCTTGCCCCAAGGAAGTTTTGGAGCACATGGTACCCTTTGGAAGCAGTTGCTGTAATGGGACAGAAGATAAAACACAGCTCAGATTTCTAGAAAAGCATGAAGAAAAATAAAAAGAAAAGAAAAAATAAGAAAAAAAATAAGAAAGAGGGAAGATTTGCTTTCAGCTAACAATAGACATATACTGTTTGTAATGTGGCAAATCAAGAGTTAATCTAATTCCCTAAAGCTCCTTATAAAATGACAGTTCTTAAAAGGGCTGTACCTACACTTACAGCTAACGATGCAAGATGCAAGGAAGTGGAGAATCAGGCCCACTTGACTCTAATCCTACTGAGTAAAATATATATTTGTACATTAATCAGAGTGTGCACAGAAATACCTATATAACAATGCGTAAGGAAATGAACGGATTAAAGCACAGAAAACTCCAGATGCAGGAAAAGATTTTGCATCCTTATTTTTAGCAGTCAGCATCAGCAAGATTGTCTTTCAAAGGAAGGAGAAAAACTGACTTCACAAAGACAGTTGCGTTTCAGGTCAGCGGTACTTAGGGAGTATTTCTGTTCCCAGATGGCTTCCTGAGTATATTTGTAAGATGCAAAAAAGGACCTGTGAGTATTTCCGCACTCACTGCATTTTAATCTGGACAAGGGATTAAAGGGAGGTGCTCCCCATTGCTTGCATAACAGTCGCTAACCCGCTTCACATACCGATGCCTGTCTGAACAATTTCCATGCCAGAAGGACAGAAGATACTTGGCCCCTGTAGCCCTACTAGAAGAGCCACAGAAAACCAAAGCAAGCACAGGTACATCAGCACCAAAGATCAGACACAAGTTATTGCCAGCCTCTGTTATTTACTCCTGAAATTCTTTGCTCAAGCACAACAATGTACAATGATCTGATAAACAGTACCGCTTCCTCTCTTTTTTTTTCTTTCAAGGTCAGTTCCAAGAAACTCTTGCTAGAATCAGCTAATTAATTTTTGGCCTCTTTAACTACAGGGTATTTGAAGCCACATGTTATGAATCATTTTCAGTTGAGATATTAAAATCAGATTACAAGAGAAAAGCCTTGTAAATATTTGCCTTTAAATGAGGCTAAGAATAAATATATATTCAGTAATTCATCCATATTTAGCAGATATTAAAGAGACAAAGCATAGCTTTAAATTCACTTATCATTTTATACAAAGAGAGGAAATATGAAACTTGGCTTGATTAGCTTGTTTCTTCCTATGCTTTGTAATACCTTATTAAAATTTGAACTTTGAAATTGATATTATCAGTCAAATAATGTCAGCAGAAATATTTAATCTGTGGTTAGAGCTTTATTAATAGAACTTTTATTTGAAGTGTTTTATGTCCAAAGGAAAAAAAATATAATAAAAAAGAAAGCCTGAAATGGACTCAGAAGGTTGATTCAACTTCACTGATTCCATTTTGAAACTCTCCATAACTTGCCGCTAAAGAAACCTCCCTCAATCTTGGTTCCTACAGGCATGCACTTCAAACTCACAAGACTACTGTGCTCTCACTGGGGAAGCTGCTCCTCTCTGACTGGGAGGCATTCAGGTCTTCATGCGATGTAAGGGTCAACTGGCTTACCGCACGAGGCAGACAAAGACTGTTGTGTTCACTGGGAAAGGCTCATAAAAGACGTTTTCTCTTTTCCTCCCTTACTGATGGGATTTCAACCACTAAAGAATGCTCATGCAGTATAGAAGTGAACTGGAGAAATCATTGCTTCTTGCCTGGTTTTGACAAATGAGTAGTGTTAACCAATGAAACAGATTTGTAGACCTCTGATAGACCAAACCCCAAAATTAAATGTAATTATTCTGACGAGAATGAGGATGACATTGCAGAGCCTCCAAGGGTGACATTAGAAATAAAAATCACTACAGAATTTTGCTTATGGAGGAGCTGCATTCATGGAAATCTGAGTGACTGTCATTCATAGTATTCCATTTTGTGCTACAGTAATGTCATTGGAAATAGATTTCAGTTTCCCTGTAAAGTATCTTCTCATCTCCACTGACACATGCACCAAATACTGCAGAATGCACCTTATAAAGAAATGCATATGAGAGAGAGAATCATGAAGTCTTTCCGTGCATCCTTGTTTTTCCAGTAAATACTCCAGTTGTCAGCCCTGTCAGTTATGAATTTGCAAAGACAGGATTTATCTTGAAAATTGCTGGATAGAGAGGAGAGGGAGAAGGAGAGGGAAAGAGAAAGAGAGAGAGAGGGAAAGGGAAAGGGAGAAGGAAAGGGAGAAAGAAAGGGAGACGGAGAAGGAGAGGGAAGGGGAAGGGGAAGGGGGAGGGGAAGAGGAAGGGGAAGGGGAGAGGGAAAGGAAAGGGGAGAGAGAGGAGAGAAGGGGGAAGGAAGGAAGGAAGGAAGGAAGGAAGGAAGGAAGGAAGGAAGGAAGGAAGGAAGGAAGGAAGGAAGGAAGGAAGGAAGGAAGGAAGGAAGGAAGGAAGGAAGGAAGGAAGGAAGGAAGGAAGGGAAAAGATAAATGAAAGAATGAAGAGCATGTCTTACTGGGAAATGTGTCCTACTGGGCAAATTTTAATGAGAGACCCAGTTTCTCAGTGTGAATATGTGAAGGAATAAAAATACAAATGTTGATTTCACAAGGAATCTGATTTCAAAACTGTTCCATAATCTTAAAGTATTTTTTAAAATTCAGTGCCTCTACTCATTACTTTGTTGCCACCAAACTATTCCTTGTGTGAGGACAAATTAGAAGAATTCTGGATGTAGTTTCAAACCCCCCAAAACATTAATGTACCCGACTCTCTTTTTTTGCACACAAAGATAGGTCTGTATATTTGATACATACAAAAACTGCAAGTCACAGCTCTTGGGAACAAAGAAGGGGAAGATAATTCTTGCCATTTCAGCATGGTTTTAGTCAAGCCAAAACCAGTACGGAGCCTAAAACCAAAGAATACCTGCAAAGACCTGACCATCCTTATTTAAAACTATAAACAAAACAGAAAGCCTTTTGGGTCTCTACCTCCCTGCTGATTTGTGAACAGCTGTCTTTGATATTACTCCATGTTACCAGCAGAGGTTATGACATCATCCACTGTGAGCAGTTCATGAAGAAAGGCACTGAAAGGAGAACTTTGAATTCTCTACTTGACACTTTCTTTCAAAATGAAATTTATGAAAGGTGTTAGAAATCACTTTATCATAGCAGGGTGAGGCACACTGAAAACTTGACTGAAACGACACAGCCACAACTGACGCTCCTGGATATAGCAAGGGCCGTCTGAGTAAATTGCTTTCCCGAGACTCTGAAAGTGAGGATAAGAAGGAGGATGAGGGGAGCTTATTGCAAGCATGAAGTATTAAAAGACAAGTGATAAAGTCCCCAAAGTTTGTAACAGGGGAGATTCTGTTCTGTTGTTGGTGCTGCTTTACAACCAGTTTGCAGGAAAGAAAATGTTCTGTGTCTAATGCTTTTCCTGGCGCTGCTCCTCTCATCCCCCAGGCCTATCCACAGGTGCCTGCTGGGTGCAGTCCAAGGCGGGAGGACCACATACCATCTGCAGCATCCCTCAGGAGACCCCAGAAGATCATCATAGAAATTAATTTAGAATTTTATTTCAAGCAGCATTAACTCTCTTTCCCCTTTCCAACCTCCCCACTCAGTGACAAAGTCTTTATTCAGATATGGAAAAAACCCCAAACAACCAAAACTAAGGAGAATACAGTTCCTGACAATGAAACGCTGACCAGGGGCAGAAGCTTTGCATCCAACATCCAACTGTCCTCCGATTTACAGAGATGGCTTTTCATGCCAAACAGGGAAAAAATAAAAAATGCAAAGTGAAGGTTTCTGCTTTGTGCTCCTCCAGCCTCAATCTTGTTTCCTTTTGGTTTAGGAATATTTTGTTGCAGCAATAGGCATTGCTTGGTGCATATAGATGCTGTTCATAGCACTCAGCCTGGAGGATAGTAGAGTTTACTTTGTTGTGACAATGTTCGCTCTCACACTTTCTTAGTGTGAATTTAAAGCAAGCTTTTAAATTCCAGTACTTTTATAAATAAAAAAGGCTACCAGATTTGAGATTGGTCACAACAATGAAGAAAAGGGTTGATAGTTGTGACATGAGATCAAATTTTTTAAAAAGCATCCATTATTAATGAATGTAGTTACATATTTAGATATTATTTGGTTTAATTAATTTCCAAATGCCAAAGAGCTACTAAACAAATTATTCTGGTTTTCCTTAATAGTCACGATTTTTGTCTTCCTTGTGGGAGAATTTACAAACAACAGTGACATTAAATAGGAGATGTTCAGAAGGAACCAAGGGATCAGGATCCTGAGTGTCACTGCTCTGTCAGGGAAGTTCTTCCCCACAGGGTAGCAGGAGCTTTTCAGAGTCCTGACCCAAATTATCAATAATCTTAACGTCAAGTGCTACATGATTGGACCAGCACCTCTCATATTTTCTCTCTGGCACCCCAGTTTGCTGTATTAATTAAATTCTTCTCTTGGGATGGAGGCATAAAATAGCATTAAAATATGCAAGATATCATGCTACTGTTTTTAGCAAGGAGGCTTATTTACAATGTCTTCTATAGCACTGCAATCTCCTTAAGAACCAGGGGGCACAGTTAGTTTAAGCAGGTTTGTATGTGACAATGACTGCAGTGCACAACCTTTGGGCAAGTCCATGCGACATAGCAACCAGTTGGGATTATAAAACTGAAGTGTGCATAGGCATCTCCCCTGAAAATTAACTGTCGTCAGAACACCCAGGTTTGTCAGGCACACAGGGCTGGCTGAAAATCGTTTCCCACAGGCAGAAGAGCAGCAGCTCACTCAGTGGTCCTGATCTGAGAGTGTCCTCCCTTGCCCTTCACTTCACAGCAGGAGCCAAAGCCGCCACGCAGAGGACATGGTGGGAGCTGGAGGTTGGGAAAGGTGTGAGAAACAGCAGGGAAAACTGAATTTAAGAAGAGAGAGGCGGCTGCTCAGGAAGGCGGTGGATGGCTCACCGTGCTGAGCCTTCTGTGCTGCTGAGGAGGAGCAGGGGAGGCTGCATGTGTACTCTTCCAGTAGGTATGCCAAGCGTATGATTGCTGCCGATGGGGAAAGGGTTTCCACGAACAAGCGCGTCCTTTGTAATGCAAAGGAGATGTTTCATTAGGAACCAGTTCAGGAGTGTTACTCCAGCTCCGTGGATGCGTGAAACAGAGAGGCAGCATCCTGACCCATATGGCGTGACCCAGCTGTCGAGGCACAACGGCTGCACGGGCCAGAAAGCTGGTTTTCCAAAAACATCACAGGGCATCAGCCTCTAGGCTTTTATATTTAAACCCTTGAGTTTAAGTGCGTGGCAACTCCCAGGAGGGGTATATCCTACAGTTGCTCAGTGTGCAAGCACGGCTACGACCTCAGTGCTTAAAACAATAACTGAAATACGTAAGCAAGAATGTCACGAAGCCATTAGTATAAGGCTTAGACAAAAGTACAGACTAGCTGGCAGCTTTTTGGCTTGTAACACCACCTACATGGCCGCAGTGTGAATCTTGCCCTGGTGAAACTCTGCAGTTGCTTGAGTTGCAAATGTTGTGGAGAAATCTTTAACCCCCCTGAGGGGACATTTTTAATTCCTAAAACCCGCTTACAAACATTTCTATCCAGTACCACTTCTGCAGTTTTCCCCTCTAATGAGTGAAACCGAAGTGTGGGGGCCAACATTTCTGCCACTCTCCTACCACACGAAAACAAGGCTGGCGTGTGCTTCGCGCTGCCTTCCCCCGTCACCCAGTGGGTGAATTTCGTAACCTGCCTTGTTAGTGGCACAGCAGGCCGCCAAAAGGAAACCGAGTTGTTTGTATGAGATGAGATGTTGGGCTGCCAACTGTTATAAATCTTGTGCTACTTACAGCTCCGGCTTTTCTCAAAGCCTACTCCACCCCCTGCTGTGGTTTCGACTGTTGGAGCAACATTAGGAGGCACAACGGAAAGCAGTAATATTGGCATTTGTGGGGAAAATAAGAGAAGATGTGAGGAAGGGGCTGGATACAAATGTTTGATTGCAGGAACTCTGTATCTCTAAGACCTGTAGCCACAGAGATTTGGTCCCTGTGATTGCCCCTGCAATATTTACCTGTAGCTGTACCCATTGCCACCAGCTGGTTTTGTAAGTGTAACTGCTTGTAACCTCACACGTGCTTTCCCACTGTCATATCATATTAAATGAGCTATAATTGTAGTCTATTAGAGTGCAATAACCTAAAAGTGATAGTGCATGACAGCACCTGTCAACACGTCATGGAGGATTGTATGGAATGCTGAATTATACCCGTTTTATACCACATTAATGAGGCAGCTCATTCTTATCCAGTCATAAATAAACAGGTTTCAATTTCTTTATACATCATGAGAAGCTTTTTTTTTTATTTATTTTGCAAAGAGGCCCACGGAAGTCATGATAAGGTGATCTATCACCTGAAAAAAAGAGTATCAGAGTATGGTTGTTAATGACAGTGATTATTTTTATCATTATTAGTGGGTATACGAATATAGATTGGTGTGACTGTTTCTTTCCATTTTTCTGGAGAAGAAAATAGAGAAACACATAAAGAAAATCAAGACTGGTCATCCCTAATAAAGTTTTAATATGAAATAAATGAATTTCCTGATTGCTTCAGCAGCACCCAAAGGACAGACTGATATGGGCAGAAACCTGCTCGCCTTAAGATCAGTGGCTGTGCTGGGGCCTGGTTCTCCTTCATAAACTCTTTAAGTCAGGTTTGAAATGGGGATGGAATGAGAAAAAAGTGAAATGAGAGCAGAGAGAGGAAAGACAGAGAGCAAGAGGCTTTCAGCCAAATCAAAAGAAAAGCAAACGTATCAAAGTACATGCATGAGGCCCATTATTTTCCGTAACCTAACTGGATCAAGGTGTCTTCATTTCGAATAGCTGCTTAGGTTTCAAAGCCATAAATAACTGTCTGTACTCTTCTGCTGAGCCCACATGAGATTTCGACATAGTCCCCTCCAAGCAAAGATATCTCTTCCCCAAAACAGGTAGAGGACCCATGCACTAAATACACCAGCTCGGTGATGTTGAGAGATGGATGTGGGAGAGGTAGTCGTGCTAGACCACTTCTTTCCTTTTCTTGCTCAAAGTTACTCTAATGCAAACAGAAGTAGGCCATTCTGTAATTTTAAAGTGCATGTAAAACATGATGTGCAAAAATAAAGCACATTTCTTAAGACAAGGACTGATAAAGAGTAGATGGTGTTTATAAGACAAAAAAAAATTTTTTTCAATGAGGAAAATGACTGGTTGGGAAAAAGGAACCTGCTACTAACCAAAACAGTTGCTAAATCCTATTCCTTTTCCAGGCACTTCCTGCAAGGCCATTGCAATGGGTGCCTTCCAGGACCTTGGCAAATAGCCTCTGCTTCTTCTTTGACCCTTCAACTCTTGCAGGAAGAAGAGTGACTTCAAAAGCACAACCCACAGGAGGCACACCAGCTTTTCCCTAGTGAATGAAAATGAGAAATTCAGACTTGGGATTTGATACCCAGGCAGCCAACATGACCAGACATCAATCTCCCCTTTTTTTGGCTCCACAAAGGACCCCCGACTGTCCCTCTGCACCCATGGTCACCAGTTTGCTGCAGGGATGATGACTTTGCAACTCCAGTGCGAATCCGTGACACTTACACAAATACTCTGACACTGCACAGTACTTTCTTCTGGTTTATTTCTCAGGGCTGGTAGTTAGTAATTTTACCAGTAGTGGTTTTTATGGGCTGCTTAAGAATAACTACTTCCCTCATTTATCAAGCCTTATTTACTTATTTACATATTGCCTTAAAAAAACCCCTTACAGAATCACAAAATCCCAGAGTCCCAGAATGTTAGGAGTTGGAAGGGACCTCGAAAGATCATCTAGTCCAACCCCCCTGCCAGAGCAGGATCACCTAGACTAAATCGCACAGGAACGTGTCCAGGTGGGGTTTGAATTTCTCCAGAGATGGAGACTCCACAACCTCCCTGGGCAGCCTGTCCCAGTGCTCTGTCACCCTCACATCACTTCGCTGGAGTATTTTCTCTGTAATCTTAGCTTTGTAACAGAGGGATGGGTTTAGAATTATGTCCTTCGTCTCCAACAGAAGTGAGTTAAGAATCCTCATGTAAAAATCAAATCAGCATTTCCCTCAGAAGATTTTTGCAAACTTTTTTCCAAAAAGATGGAAGGACAGAGGGAAACAGTCTTGTTAGGTACTAGGCTAAAAGAGCAGGTCAAAATTGTTCCTGACTTTGGCTTGATTTAGCTAATAGTTTTACTGAAAGTAGGGCTATTTGAAAAAAATTAATTATTTCCATATTTTCAGAATATTTCAACCTTTTAAAAAAAAGTTCTTATTTCTAAACTTCTCTAAATGAAAAATGCACTTAATGAGCATTTCAATTCCCCCAACTAAATGAACCATTAGCTTTGACTTCAACCCCAAATCACTTTTTTTATACTTTTTTTTTTTCATTTTGCCAAGAAAGCCAATAAAATTTTATGTTTCAGGTCAATCCAAAATGAATGGTTTTTTTCTTCAGTTTGACCAGTGAACTGAAAAATCAATTATTCACACAACTCCACTTGAAAATGGCTTGGAACTGTCTAATCGTGCATGTAGGCAGTTACTTACTGTGTGATCTTATTACTACTCTCCTAATTCTTGCTCTTTCCCTGCCTAATTGTTGTTGTGGTTTTTTTCTCTAAGTCACACCCTAGACTGTTATGGGCAGACACTTTGCCCTCTGGTACATCTGAAATGTGTGTGTAGGACAATTATCCCTATGCCAGTGGTAGAGAAGTGGGACATCGTTGTGACCGTTACGTGTCCATCAGCCCTTCCTAACAGCTAGGTGCCATCCTCATCACTGCGAGCGATATTCCCACCGTGTGGGATTCATGACCTTCTGTTTTCTCCTCAAAGAAATAACTGTTTTACAGACTAATCCTTTCACCTTTTCTATTGGGCCCGTCCACTGCTGTGTGAACTGGAAGCTAACTCAAGGAAGGAAACACAACAGAAACCTTATGAGTCTCCCTAGCAGAGGGAGAGCTAAGCAATTTTGAAACTGGAAAATAGATGAAAGAAGCAGCAAATGACAGAGAAGGTTAGAAGAGTCTCGTTTCTGCCTGCTCGCCAACGCTGGCAAAGGAAGAATAGTTAAACGAATGAATGGCTTTTGGTGTACATATAATTACCAGATCATTCAAATACATCTTTATCGTTCACTGTCTCTTCCAGCTTTTTTGTTGTTTGGTTTGTTTGTTGGATTTTTTTTTCTTTTCATTCTTTCTTTTTCAAAAGAAACATGTGGTACTGTTTTCTGGTTTCTGCTTAGACTGGTCTGAGTCTATTTCAGTGGACTTACACCTCATTTACATTGTGGTAGCAAAGCTTTCTTTGCATCCCAAGAATAACACTTTAAATAAGATGAGATGCGCTGTAAAAATGTTGGATTTGTCCTCAAAACCAAGCGGATATTTCACCTTGAGTCAGACAAATAGCACATTCTCCCAAAATCTCACTGTAGCAAGCAAGGACAGAGGAGAAAGCAACGTTTCAGTCATACAATAGCCTCCAGATTACTCTCACTCATTCATAAATAACTGTTGTTGGTTTTGGTTTGTTTTTTTCTTTTGTGATTTTTAGTGTTCTTATAAAGTTTCACTGCATCCCTCTTCATCCCATGACTAACAACACTTGTCATAAATCTGCCTTCAAAGCAACATGATACGCAGCCTGAAAACCATGTTTCTCTCTGAAAGGGGACTCACTGGCAGTTTATAAAACAAGCCCCCTTCTATCCACAAAGCATTTCCCATACATCAGCTGTACTGATAAACTCACAGCTCTCTGCCTCCGTGCAGGACTAAAGCTGACACGGAATCCCTGCATCCAACTACTGTGAGGTGTTTTAGCACCCTGAATGAGCACTGGTGAGGAAGACCATGAGCAATTGGCATGAAGCTTCCACAGAAATCCTGATGCTACCCTAGAAAAGTCACCTTTCTCATCCCGGCCACTGCCCTCCACACTGTTATTTTCCAGCAGCAGGGAACTATGGTTGTACATCTTCTTTGGGATCCTAGTTTAGGGGACAAGCAATGGCAAAGTTAGGCAAAGAGAGACCATCACAAGTCCAGACTAGTGAGAAGACTTAACATTGTTGGTGCCAGTCATGACCTCCACAGCCCCAGGTGCCAGACATGGTCCCACACAGAGAGAAGGAGTCAGCACCTGAGACCAGGAGCACAAGAGACAACTCTGGGAGTAACGTCCCACATTGTTAGCAGAAAAGTACTCACCATTTTGTATGTACGGAACATACTATGGAACAGTACCTACTTAATTAACTGTACTTTGCAGTTCTATGGGATTAGCTATTGAGGGCAACTGGCGCCTTGGCACCGCAAGCAGCATGGATTACATAGGCTGCCTGGATTACATACAAGCATACGTGGATAACATACAAGCAGCAAGAACCTGCTAATTGAGAATGAACAAGTGCGTGCAGCTCAGCTGGCTGTCGGCCCAGACCCTCCTGCACCGCTAGCAAAGTGCCTTGGGGTCTTCTGCTGGACACTCAGCGCAACTATGTAAGTTAAAGTAGCATCACCTTTGTGACCTATGCGTGGGGAGTAGCTTGCAGAGCAAGTGCTCGCTGCATACCAAATTGGAGCCCTGATTTGCAAGGGCTGTGCTGGGTATGGAAGGAGACTTTCTTCTCCTCGGCTGCACGAATTTTTATCTGACACCCAAGTACCACCCACATTTGCCAGCTGACGCCTTGCGTCAGGCTGCTCTTCTGGTTTTGTAAATTCCATGGAGACCCCAGGGACAGCCGAAGTGCAACAATAAATAGATCTGGGGGCTTGGTTTAGATTTTCAGGGTTGGGTTTTTTTGCTGCTCCTTCTCTGTGCCAGCAGAGTTTAGAAAGATCAGTGCAAATGATACAGACTTGTGTAATGCTTGACATCGATTTCAGCAACATCTGAGCTCTCTACAAAAGAAGTTTGCAGTTTAATTAGAATGGCTTACATCCAGCAACTGTGCTCAGAATAAACAAAAATTAGAGCATAGGGATGATTATTTTTTTTTTCCCTAACAGTACCTCAAATAGTGAGAGCCTTTCCCAGCACCCCATAAAACACAGTTTTGCGCACCAGGGCACGAACAACACCAATAAAAGGGGTACACTTCAGGGCAAGATTTTATGGATCCATCTGCCAAGCATTTCTTCACAAGAGGAGAAACACATCATGAGTCTAAGCAGATGCCAGGTCTCACCAAACTGCTCGTTGCCAGCAAAACATCAAGCCATCCCCGTGATTGCCTGACCTGGTTTCTACACTTTGGAGCTGAATCCAAAGAAATCATTGAGGCCCTGAAGGAGGACTTCAGGTAACAGAGTATGGCAGGAGATGACGCTGAAGTCCTTTCCCTGTTCATCCTTGACCAGTCATGGTTCTCACCTGCAGAGTTATTGGAGTTCCTCCCAGGATGGAGGAAAAGAAAAGCTGTACACCAGATTTATAATCAGTCAAGGAGTCACATTCAGCCTTTCTGAATGCTGAGAATGGCAAAGCAGAAGAACAGGCATTGCCACTGCATAGAACTGGTAAGTGGCACAGAGAAAACACAAGGTCTCTGCTCAAGGATGTAGCTAAGTAAATATGACCCCGCATTCACTCAATTACTGAGTTAATTTAGTTGGAAGGGACACTGGGGATCATCTGGTCTGACCACCTTCTCAAGACTGGGCTAGCTTTGACATTAGTAAATCTGACCTACCACAGTGAGGGGATTCATACTTTTTAGACCCCGGCACCACCCAGGGGTGCTGACACCCTCAGTCCCCTGGAACAGACAGAAGTTACCCAAGTCTCTGATGAAGAACTGGGAAGGAGCAAGAGGCCCATGCTGTGCTCAAGATGCTATGTAGCACTCATCAAGCCTTACCATTTGGCTGGGACAAAACTCTAAGGACTGAGCCCACCCCAGTTTTCCCAGAAAGCAAGGCAATCCAAGCCAAGCCCAATGTTTGTGCCACCGTGTCCATAGCATGCTTAAGAGAAGCTTTCTGTGAAATGCTGAATTTGCCTCTGCTGCTTCACATAGGCTGTGCACAGAAGACATACTGCCCAGGAGCACTCTGGGGTGAAAACACACAGGAAATGTCTCCAGATGACTGTCCTTGCCACTGTCTCCCATACCTGGGTTTCCTCTCCTCCCTTTTCCCTTGTTGCTCTTGCTGATGTGAAGACCCTGGTATTGCTTGGGAGAGGTGCTCATTTAACCTCTGACTCCCCAGGCTACCAAACACCTTCCCAGCTGCAAACACGAGGGCAGAGCATGAGCGAGCACTCACCAGAAGGCCCCACACCCTGGGAGAGATGCACTATTTGCACAGACAAAAGCTTCTCCTGCACACCTAGGTGCCAGCAAAACCTGACCACCCAAATGTTTGTGCAAAGGGAATAAAAGGAGCAGGAACGTGATCAGATGGAATCGCTAGCCAGCTTTAGCAAACACGAGCTCTAATTAATTTTTTCCTCCCATTGTTTACCCAGCTTTGTATGTAACTGAGAGCTGAACGGGGCTTATCAGTAATTACCAACAGTTCTGGAAACTTTACACGTTGTTGTGCTGTGTTACCACACAGGGTAGTGATCCATGAAGACAGGTGCCTCTTCATTCATTGCTAAGCAATGTTTTAAAAAATCGGGAAAATCTCCTCCGACCCTCTGTTAGAGCCGCTGCGATGCGAGGGAGGGGAAGAAGTGGGGGGGAAACATTTGTTTCAGATGTAAGTGTGAAAGTTTCCCGGACGTGGTTGCACCCCACCTCGTCGGCAGTGTCAGAGGATGCTCTGCCTGCAGCCGGGCTCCTTTCCCGGCCCTGGAATTGCATTTTCCCATTCCATAGTGACACCTGCTGGGAGCAACCGAGCGGAGACTCCCCCGCTGCTCCGCTTGGCAAGGGGCTGCGGAGTGCAAAATGAAGGGTCTACGGCAATCAGGCAGATTGATTCCCCTCCTCTCCTTGCAGATTGAACCAGGCTCTTATCAGATGGAAAACGGGTCTCTGCAGTGTGATTAATGCTCAGAAACGCACCGCGTGAGCAGCCCCAGAGAAGCAGCACTGGACCATCAGCTGGAGGCCTGTGGGAGAAAGGAGCGAAGGAGATTGGAGGGTTGTTTGGATGCAGAGGGTCAGTTTTAGCCCATACAGCAAGGAGGTGAACGCAGGGGTGAATTTGTCCCCTTTGCAGAAGCTAAAAGGTCACTCGAGAGGAAAGGTCATGTTATACTTGCTGTTTGCTGACAGTCTTTCAGCAAATACAGGCTGCCGTGGGAAGGCAGGATCTTTGGTCCAATTTGATGTGGCCATTCTTACAGTGGCCTGAACTGTGGCTTCTCTGCGCTTCCTACTCTCCTTTCCTCCTGAGAATTTCGCTGCTCCTGCTCAGCATTTAGATCCCATCACGCCTGGCATGTGGGCTGCAATGCATGCACGCAATAAGCAGGGAAATTGAAAAATCTTGCCCTAACCCTGCACTCTCCCTTCCCCCACTTGAAGCTGAAGGGAAAAGACAACCCGGCAGGAAAAGTGCCAAAATGTTTTAGAAATAAACGACAGACACCAGAATCATCACACATTTTCCTAGGCAGGATAGTAATTTCTGTAAAGTATTTTTAACAGTGAGGAGAGATGGGAGGGAAGTCACTTAAATCTAATGCAAATGGAGGATTTGTCAGTTACGCAGTTTGTATAATGTCATACCTAGAAAATGTTAGAAAAGTGGAGGGATTATGGAGAGGAGAGATACTTCTAAAATTGGAGGCCTCCTTTTAGGGCTTTAGCCCCCTCACTCTTCCAGATCACTGGGAACATTTTTCTCTGAGGAAGGGCAGGAGCCTATCTCAAAACTGTGACAGCTCTCTGAGCTACATGTTACTTAAGAAACTTTGCTCCCCTTCTCACTGTACCTCTTCCAGTTTTTGCAAAGTGCTGCCTCTCCTCCTTTCAGCTCTTCAGTTATCCCCAACCATTTTAACCACGGCGGAGCAGTTTCCAAATGCTTCCAGGCTGTTTTCTTCCTCCCTTCAAGACAGTAGCAGCCTCTGTGACCAAAAACCTTATCTAACATGAAGGCTTCCCACCGTTTCACTTTTGGTTCCAGCCTTGGCTTAAAGGTGTTTGAAAAGGGGCCACTTGCCCGTCTGATGCACAGTGACAGCATCAGTTATGAGCACGTCTGGAAATTCTTCACAGCAGTGGGTTCAACAGGGTTAATTGCACTGACCTCATTTAAAAAGCACTTTGAGATCTTATGAATGAATATAAGCATTTAAAAAAACCCCATGCATTATAGTTATTAAAATGTATTACTCAGCTAATTATTTAAGCACAAAATTATCAAAGCACCCGTTTATAGCAAAAAGTAGAGCAGCACTGCAGGAAGGGGAGTCTGGCAGGATCTGAAATGCTTGTGACACAGCATTTGGGGTGGCTGTCCTGCTCCGAAGTGGCCTTTTTTGTTGTTATTAAGGTAACACGGGATTCCTCCAAAGGGCAAAACCTGCTGAAGTGTATTAGCCTCCGCTCCGACGGCCGGCAGACTTGAAACGCCCGAATTAAGCAGGGAGGCCGAGATAAATGGCTAAAACCTGAGCTAACAGCAAACGCTTCGCGGCTGGAGGAGAAAAGCCGGGCTCTTATTAGCGCTAACAAGCCGCTTTCTGTGGAAGCAGCTCCCGGCAGAGCTCTTTTCGAGGTGAAATGAAGCCCCCCGGTGGCCGCCGGCCGCTTTGCAGCCCCCAGCCGCCAGGCCGCACCGCTCACGGGCCGGGCCTCTCCCGGGTCTGCCCCAGGTCTCCCCGAGGTCTCCCCGGCTTCGGCGCTGCTGGAAAGTCGGCGGTTCTGCCACAGCCGGGCCTGCCCGTTAGCGCAGGGCAGACCTCACCGCAGCAACGCACCCCTGACCCATGCATCCCCCCTCCAAAACTGTTTTGTCGTCCTTTTCCTCCAGCCCGCTTTTATGGGTCGCCGAGTGAGAGGGAACAGTGTGCAGGCTGGCAGACACAGGCATCAGCTGCCGGGGTTTCCATCCTGCATGCAGGATATGTTTGGCACAGGGGTGACGTGGCTATTACCTGTGTTCCCTCTGTAAACTTGGCAGCAAATACAGGTCTCTGTAAACGTGGTGCAGGCCACAGTTCTTTCACAGAGAAAGAAGCTGGCGGGCATCCCTGCAAGGTGAGAGTTTGTGCAAGCCACTTGTCTGGAGGAACTGGTAATTTGGAAGCTCACACAGTACCAGTGTCCTTTTCCCACTTACAGCCACACCTTTGGCAGTCTTCACAAGCAGAGCCCATGGGCAGCAAAAAGCTGGCACAGGCCAAATGCTTTTTGGTTAAATCTCTCCCTCAGAGCCCCATCTTTTTAGTTTTTAGACACTCTTGCATCTGAAGGTATCCCTGTGTCGAGACATACAACTGATAACTGAACAGGCAGTGTGTATGGGCTGGAATAGGGATCTGACCAAGTAACCCAAGCATACTACTGATCAAAGAGTTTCAAATACCAAGATGTAGGGCATTAGCTTCTAACTGGGGTTTCTACTTTGGTCTCTCTAGTTCATGAATCTCCTCCCTCCCTCAGTGCAGAAGCTCCTTATTAAATTAAAGAGCCCAGAGCTGATTCATGCAGAGTCTTCAAAGGGATGTGTTCATTTCACTGGAGCAGTGGAGATATGGGCACAGATTACCAAGGGCAATCTGAAAGGTATCTCACCGTCATTGAAATAGGCATAGAATTTGTTGGAGTTCTTTTCTGCAGAGGAAAAAAAAAAAAAGACATGCCTTTTTATAGAAATTAATAATTGGAATAGAATTACTTAATATTCCCATACAACTGAATTATAAAGTAATGCTTCCTACTGCAGAAAGGTTATCCAAATATTTTCCTACTGAGTGAATCACAGGTTAGACTTATAAGAGTGTCTCATGTACTAGAACCAGCTGTCACCATTCTGTCTTTGAGTGTATGTCATTTCCTTGTGACAGATTTCTATGGGACTGTTCGCACAATAAGGTACTACTAGGTTTTCACTTGGGCTAGAAAAATTAAGCTGATAGGAGTTGTGGTGTCGGGTTTTTTATCAGCCTAGAGCTTTTTTTTTTTTTTTTCTGAAAGCAACTAGAATTGTACTCTTTGTGGATACAAAGGGTTAGTAGTCTATCAGAAGTGTCTTCCAAGGAAATATGAAGATCTGCACCCCTTCTATATGGTGCTGTATCACAAGTTGAAGAACAACCACCTACTCATACTATGCTCTGTTCTGAATCCCACCAGGCTCATTTCCTCAGAGACAGATAACATTTGGGAAACTCACCAATGAATGGTGCATTGTGCACCCTCAAGAACAAAGCAAGCATTTGGAGCTACAGTGATGGGCCCACAGTACTGGCACACTGGGCCTTGTTTCTGTGGGTAATAAGGCAGAGAGTATAGTCCAAGTTATGGTTCCTCCTCTCTCTTTGACCATCACAGCAGTGCGGAAGAGTCCGTTAATCAAGCTAACCCGCTGGAGCTAGTTACTGTTGTCCACACTGCATTGCTACATAGACACCTCTGAAAATTGCATTTTAAGCTGTATCCTCCCACACCCGAACGCCAGTGTGGGTCCTAGAGCAGCTCACGTAGCTGTGCAGGCTGTTCTCAGCACCAGCATGCCCACGATTGCTGTGTGCAGGGCGGCGGCACCTAGAAGCATGCAGTGCTCCGAGGGAACCTTGGCACTTCCCTCCCTGAAGCCTGCTCCTGGAGGAAGGCAGAAAGCAGCCCTCTCCCCCCACCCCCACCCCCGATTATGCGATGTACATGCCAAACAAGTTGCATATAACCTTAGCGCTAGTCCTGGAACATATAGGAATATGCTGTTCGATTCGCTTTGACTAGCAAGCTGCTATTTAAAGTTCAGGGCAAAGCTTTAAACCCTGAGAAGGTTTTGATGTAATTGCTGGGGGAGGGGCGAATGATGACGAATGACAGGGACTTTAAAAAAGAAAAAAGGAGTGAAAGAAGGATTACATTCAAAACTTTGGTCTTCTAATCAATACCCACCTGAGTTTCTGGATTAGCACTATCCCGTATTTCCTGAGAGAGGTTAAATGCAAGCTGATCACCCCAGATCCTCGATTTAATATGTGTGTCAGGGTTAACAATGACCTGGGCATAAGATCAGTCACTTTATTTCCTATGGAAAATTCTCCTATTCTCCCCTAATAAAATAATTAAATTCCCTGCAGTGTAAAGAATTTATTGGTTAATTCTTCTTGGGAGTCGCTTGTCTTGACTTTGTTCAATGTTTTGTAAAATTCGAGATTAGGCTCATTATATTAAGAGCAGGATTCAAATCTATTTCGAATCTCATAATGGCATCCTCTCCTGCTACAAAATCTTGTCCTGGACAGAATATGGGAAGACAAAATTAGTCCTTTTCAAGGAGCAATCATCAAAGATCAGTGTCCATCAAAGTGCTTTTCTTGGGGGAAAAAGAAAGAGGCCAAATATCAAGATACCGCAGACAGTCAGTGAGACTGGAGAGCTTGAAGCTGGTGGAATTTTTTTAAGTCATTCACAAATACTGTATATACCCTTGACAGGTCATTTCATTCTATTTAGCACTTTTTATTCTCTGTGGTTTATAAGCTCTTAAGCAAATGTAAGAGGGAGGAAAAGCTAACGCGTCTGATAATACACTATATCAGGCTGACAACCTAACTGAATTTCCCCTGTGGTGCTAGCAAAATGCTACTCCAAAAAGTAATAATGCATACCAAAAAAGAAAAAAAAAAAAAGACAAAAAGAGGGGGGGAAAAAAGGATCATAAAGATCATGCCGTCACATTTAATTTCAGAGAACAAAACCTGAAGCTGATTTCTCTTTAGATCAGTTGTATACCAGTTGGAACACGGGTGCCTAGCACTGCGACAGAGTAATATGATCTGAGCTTTAAATAGCTGCCAAATAACCATGTGGTGGCTGGCAGCATTAAACGTGTTGCAACGAGAGTGATCTGTTTCAAAGTAAAGCCACATAACAGAGGATAAGTCAATCTGATGTGGTATAGAAAAAGGGGGGGAGGCGGGAACGTTTTTCATTATCTTTCTGGGTTTCTTTCTGCTTTAAATGTGTTCCCATCTTAAAGAAGCATTAGATTAAGGTGTTTTTCTTAAACTGGTTAAAACCTGAATCACGTGCAGGTCATTTCAGAGAACATCCCCTTGGGCAGCCAGGCACAAACTTGGGGTGTGGGGAGAAGGCGCCGCATGTGAAGCACCACCGATGAGACCATCCCCTTGCTGCAACCCAGGTCAGAGTGGCTGCCTCCCAGGGTGAAAGGCACTTTCTGTGTGTAGGGGCTGCCCTGCCCTTGGTTTGTACCAAATGCAGTTTTTAGGAACAGATAAGGGACAGATCTACGTCAAATAACTTGGGGTGACTTCTGCTCCAGGCCCTTCCCTTCTGCTCACAGCAAAATGTAGCACCTTGCAGCACCCGATGAGGCCCCTCTGAGCTCTTTGGGATGTAGGGAAAAACCTGGTGCACGGTTTGGAGGTGCCTTGTTAGGAGATTCTGCCAGCCCAACATTCTTTCTAACTGTCATGTCACCTCCTGATCCCTATTGTCAACATGTCTCCTGGCTTCATGAGCCACATTATGACCTGGAAAGACAGACCAGCTCAAACTGGTAATGTAAGAGACATGGAGGGAAAAGTGGCTCTGTAAATATCTGTGATTCCTCATCCCTGCTGTCACTTTTGATTATAGATGACCAACTTCTGTTTTCAATTTCAGCATCTCCACCAACTTCAGCAGCATAAATCCAGATCACAGCAGAATTTCATGTGAACATACTTTATCTAGTCTTCACTGCCTGGAAATCACACTGCCAAAAGTACAGATAAGAGAGTGAGAGGAAAACCCAGATGCTGCATCAGAAGGTAAATAGCTCATTTAAGAGGATCAGTATGACTTCTTAAAAGATAATGAGCAAAACATACTTCACAGACAGTTAGGATTTTGCAAGAATGGAGACACAGCATTACCAGCGCTACTTACAATTGTCTTACTAGCAGATTACTACAACATTATAGAGTACAGCCTCAGTTGCAGCAGCTGGGCATCCTGCAGAGAAATACAGCAGGCTTTATTTTGCATTTCCTCAAAGGAGAATATTGCTTTACCTTAGTAACATAAATGTCAATAGCCAGCCACATATTTCATGAAGGTCAGTTCCAATGAAACTTCCAGCAGCCACCCCAATGAGTAACAAGGATAAACCCAGGGCAAATCCTTTGCTGACTGTTTTGTCCACAGCTGCCTTTGCCATGTTGTGTCAGAGCGTCCCTCAGGAATCCATAACAGCTGCCCAGCGGGCTGGCACAGGGCATCACAGAGGGATGCTCATCGTCATTTGTCGCCCTCCTTTCTTACCTCCATCCCCTTGTTTTCTCACTGCCTCCTTCACAGGCAGTCATGGCACTCACCATGTTTGCACTGGACAAGCAGATGATGGTTAGATTTAAAAGTAACCAGAAAATACTTCTCTACCTGTTCCTTTTACCATCACTTTTCCAAAAACGTTACTTGAAAATAAATAATTAAACAAATCTCTCTTCTTCCAATATGACCACAGGCTATTAAGCCAGCCAGGCAATTAAAAATAAAACCCCCAAAACCCTATAGGTTTGTAAGGAACGCAGTTCTTTGACCAATTTCACAGAATATTTTGATTACAGTATTTAATCCCCTTTGCAATCTTTTACTTAGCTCTAATCATGAAAATCCCTGCATCGCCGCCAAGGATTTTCTAGACAAAAGCGAATCTGGAAGAATGCCATGGAGCAAGTCTGCTTAGCTGGCCTGTCTTCCCCGAGTTCTTACAAACCCATTCCCCTGCACATAGTTCTTTAATGAAATCAGGAGGACAAGAGATAGACTGTACTCTGAGGTAATACCCATAGACAAATGCCTCCCCGCCACTTACAACACAGTTCCCTGGTCGCAGCAGCTACTTATTACGTATCATTTGCTTGGCTACATACAAGTTTTGGAGGGAGCAAACAACCTGTAGCCATCGTTTCAGAAGGAACCCGACTCTTAGTTCTACTATATCCAAGTAAAGCAAATAGATAGACCTACAGACTATTGCCAAAAGTGTGAGTTTGAGTGAAGAATTTATGAGCACTCAAGCAATTTCTACTGACGCCAGAAAGGCTTCCTCAAGCTCCTAAGGAATCCCTCAGAAACACCTTGGATCTTGAGTAGCCATCACACCCACAGTATGACCCAAAGGGCTGCCTCCAAGAGAGGCCGCCTCGCACAGAAGAGTGTAGCTAATTTAGCTGCCATATCGAGGGGGTTCTGAAGATGCACATGGGCTGAATTAAGGGCTCCACGGGAGCCTTTGGCTCGTTCCTGGCAGAGTTTATTAGTTGCTGCTGCACACATGGTTAGGTTTGCTGGAAGAAGTCCAGCACTGAGGCACCTCTCAATTCCTCCAGCTTCTAAAAGTTGCAAAAAAAGTGGTTCCAGTGTATTGCCCCCTAAAAGCTCTTGTAGAGAAGGACTGTCCCCTGCAGAGAAGCAGAGAAGGTTTGCGAGGGGTACCTAGTCAAATAACTCTTGATTATTGAATTTACCTCCACAATTACCAGTGAGTATCCTCGACTGTAAAGGGGGTAAATACCAACAGATTGTATTATTTGAGAAACAGTATGTGATTGTGTCATTAAGGGCAGGAATATAATACCGTATGCACAAGGGGCAGGGTTGATTTCAGCATTTCCTGCCTAACCAAGGGCATTATGGTGTAACCCTAATGTTCTCCGGATGGCTGTACACTTATATGGAGTTCATATATATGCTTATGAATATTTGGTTAAAATTCACCCATCATACTCTCTGACATAGTAATTAAAAACACCATGTAAGCTGCCAATAAAAATATTTTTGTGATTTGGTAATTATTCCAGACCTCATAGTCCCAGTTCTCCTTCCCCCCACCCTTGTTGTCTTCCTGTTCTATAATGTATAAAGCTAATCTTGATGATGGAAAAATAAATAAGTAGCAGGGAAGGCTGGAAAACTTCCAATCACAAAAGCTCCTATAATGGAAGCAACATCCAATCTGGCCCACCGCATCTTCTAGGTGGGCACTCCTTTCCTGCCTTTTAGTGATGCTTTCAGTATTCATAACAGCTGTGGAATTAAGCATTATGAACAAGAAGAAACCAACATGCAGTCTTTATTTTTCCCCATCAGTCCCAAACCATTCTGCATTGCGTTACAAAGTGAAAACCAACACGCCCTCAGATGGATTTAATTTCAGTTTGGGCCCCATGCCAGACAAATTTTCCCCATTGTTAAAACTCCGCCCCATCTTTTCCATACCAAGCATACAGTCCCATCCTTACCCATCTTCCAAGTATGTGTGCACACGCATATACACAGAGAACCAGACACTCCTACAATCCCAAATCCATCTCCTCTGATGGGAGCAAGGTTCATTGGTTCCCCTGGGATGACTAGTAGACAAGTTGGATTTGGTCTATAATGCAGATTTTTAATATTTATGAAAATGAAGGCTACATAAAACATACATTCCATGTCCTAAATATTGTCTTCAGAATAAATCTTGTTTAATAAAAAAGTCATTTGACACAACCAGGAAAACATTTGTTGAAGGAGCCAATTATTCCATTCAAAAATACAAGGGTTAAAGTGTGATTAAAATATCAATGCTATCACTCCAAAGTACAATTCTCAGGCATACTGCAGCTAGTCATTTAACTATGGCATATTGGCTTACAGAATCATGCAACAAACATGGATTTCAGAATACAGAGGTATGGTATACAGCTTTCAAACACATACAGAAAAGAGAAACGTGTAACAGGAGCAGCCAAGCTTTTACATGTACAGACTAGCACCAGGTCGCTGTTCATGGCAATTGTCTTCTCTCTCCTCCTCTTCCCATGGATGTTGTACGAACAACTGCAGTCTATTTTTATAAAGTGCAGACGTGTTTGCTTGCATTAAAGCTAAGGCAAGTAGTGGAAAACAGGAGAGGAGGTAGATTGAATTACTGTGTTTGAATGTTTGCTTTCCCCTCCACCTTGTACTTTTCTCCACAAGCCCAAGAACGAGATAAATCTTAAAAGACAAATGTTGATTTGGCCCACTTTGTATTGGGCTTTTTTGGTTGCAGAAACATTTTTGCCTTCCTCTGTTTGCAAAACTGCAAAACGACTGCTAATGGTACAACATGGGGAGCCACGAGTGCACTGTCTAAAGAGCTAAAAGCAACTAGTGGGGACTCAAGGTGGTTTCTCCCTGTACTGAGTTTTGTGTCCTTTACCCTTAAAGAAGTAACAGAAGAACTTCCAGAAGTCTGCCTGCACACTTAAGATTGCCATAATGGTAAAGATGTATAAAATTGTGTTCCAGTTTACAGTTGTCATGAAGTTTCACCAGGGATTCCTGTTTTCCCTTCAACAGTGTGTGACTAGTCTGAGTGTAAATAAATGGCGCGCCCCACCAACAAGAACAGCATTCCTGCTAATAAAGCAAAGAATACTCCTATAGGAGCCAGCATAAAAGACCAGCCATAACGTACGTAAACAGCAAAGTCTGGGCAATCCATTTTTTTCATGTTTGTGTAGTTTTCCAGATCAGCCATCGCCTGGACCCAGATGACATACATCACAACGACCAGCGAAAACAAGGCGCCTGGAAGACAAACACCAAGAGAATATAAGACATACAATGGGCGTGTTTACAGTGATACCTAGAAACCCATCAAGGTTTGAGTCCCCAGCTGTAAGGCACAGTCAGCCAACCACTGGATACTTTTTGCCTTTGGCTTCCTCTAGCAATCACTGTCTCCCTCTGCTTCTGATTTGCACAGAAAGGCATTCTCCCATGACAAAGGATATACCTTGTTTCAGTTGGCAGACTGAAACACAGGTGTTTAGGGACAAAATTCAGGCAGGCATTTACTGTTTTGAATTCAGGAGGTGGGACGGGTTGACCTGGGAAAAAATATCTACTTGTGCTCCCCAATCTCTGACATTGTTTCTGTGTTGGTCTTTTGGATTAGATATGAAAAAGGAAAAGGGGTGAGAAATCTGTCATCTTCACCCCTCTCTTCATTTCCTTCTCTTTTCTTATGAAAAGGGCTTTGTTTGGAACATACTACCCTCAGAATATTATGCTCAAATATTCTGCAGACAAATTTAGACATATTTCATTTGAAATCCTCCATATTAGAAAAGAAGTACCTGGTATAGGAACAAAACCCAACAATAATTAAATAACAGTTATGAAGTGGGCTATTAGTACTAGCCTCAGAGTGGATACAACAGTTTCCTGGAATTAATCCACCACATAATTCACAGCCTTTTCCCAGCCACTCCGCTGAAAGGCCTTCAGATTGCTTACACATGATAGTAATAGGAGCACATGCCCTTACAAACACTGTTAATCTCTTTGTTACTATGCACCAGAAGGAGATACAAGAAGAAAGTGCTTTCCAAAGTATCCATTGCATGCCTAACATTTCATTTCACTTTAGAGGAATGTGGACACTTGAGAAATGCAAGCCTGCACCACAGATGCACTAGCAGATCTGCTGGAAAACTGAGGGCACAAGTCTGAATTTTTTGCGTGCTCCAGCCTGTACCCACTTGCTCCTTGAGCTCCAGCTGTCATAGCACAGTTACAGCAGCAGGACTATTCTGACACTAAAATATTTGGGGGACACCACCCCATCATGTTTTTATCCCAGGATGTTTAGGTGCCTCATTAAAACAAGAAGGCAGTGCATATTCCCAGGAACGCTTCTTGCCAAACTTGAGTCTAAAGGCTGTAGAGCTGCACCGTGTAAATCAAAGGTACTCGTGGTCTCTTCCCCATCCTCCCAAATACTTGCAAGGTAAATGTGAACAAATGTGTAAGAACCCATGGACAGGCATTGGCTTACAGACCCACCTGTCTGGGTAACCTGCATGGCTACCTTTCCCCATACCCACCCTACGATGCTGCCTCACAACCTCCTTTCCCTGCCCTTCCCATCCACTTACTGACAAGGGAGAAACTCTTATTACTCCCTCATTTGCTTCAGGCTAAATCAGACAGGTTAGCTGGAGCAGTTTAAATTGGTGATCTGGTGACATTCTTGTTGGTGCTTTATTGTCAAAATGTAATAGCTTTACATTCTGGACATCCTGAACATCTGACAGGTGAGAGCTCCCAACTTGATGCTTGTGAACACCACCTTTTGAAGCCCACCAACAAAATGAGCTGAAGTAGTTCACCTGAGGCATAATCAAAATGTGACTGAAAATCCTAAAGGGATTCTGAATTTTTTTATTAGTCTGAAAGAAAGGAGAAAAACCAAATAAAGAAGGACACAGACACATTTCCTATCTATGAAATATATTTCCAGGATTACGTATTTTGCTGGGGCTCAAATTCCTAACAAAGCTTAAAAGCCCCCTAACACTCAACTCTAAAAGGTATGAATTCAATTTTGAAAGTATTTTACCTAAGTAAAACTCAATTTTAATGGAATTTAGTGCTGAAAGTATATTAAATATACAACTGGTGAAACAATCAGAGAGAAGGATCACCTTAGGGCCAGACAGAAAGAATGAGAAATTAAATTGAAGACTCTCCAGATATAAGTCAAATTGAGCAGAAGATTTCTATAAAAGAACGTCTAACGATAACACAGGCAACACAGGAAAATAAGAACCAAATATAGGTAGTAACTTTTGATGTAAAAAGTAAGAAGATTCAGGGCCAAATTTGTAAATGCAGTTATAGAGACATGGAGTTTACTCAAGGTTTCAAAACTTCAACTAAAAAAAAACCAATACTTATAGCCCAAAGATTTAGAAAGATATATTGATGATGTGGCAAATTCCTTATGAACATTGGAATTTACCTCTTCAGGTGGCTGTGCCTGTGCATTGTCAAATGTCTGTAGTCTTCTATTTATTCTCTATATTGGGGGAAACTTGGTCCGAAATAATCATCATGACAAAAAGTAGCGATGTACATTCCCTCACTGCAGCAGCAGGTAAGTGCAACCAGGCCTTGCACGTCTGGAATGCTTTTGACCTCCAGCAGTCTGGGCAGACAGGAGAAGCCAGAAGCATCTGCCATTAAATCAAGACTCTCTCAGAGGTGTTTTAATCTGGAAATGGGCACCCCTTGGTCTTTTGGCAGTTCGAAGCAACACCTTCTAGGTGGTTAAACTAGAGCCAACTCCATACAGATGCGAAATAGCAAGCCAGTGCAGCCAGTGGTAAAACAACTTCAGGGAAGCTAAAATCCATCGGGTGATTTCACAGCAGGCTGTTAATACCTGTGTGTGGCAAATTGTTGGGTATGGAAATTTGCTGAAGAAATGTATGTCAAGCAGAGATAAATGTCCTCGTTTAAAAAAGAAGAAAGAGAAAGGGAGAATATGTAAACCCTCTAAGTTAATTAAGGCACTAAAGGAGTATTTAAGGGTTCTCACTATCTGCTAATGGAAGCTAATTAGTAGGCATATTGCTTAGTGTGTTCAAGAAATGTCTTGAACAGGAGAATCAGGCGAAGTAAAAATTGGCCATGTCCTACCGCCTCCAACAGCATTTCATTCATTAGTGCTCCTTTTGTCTAATTTTCAGAGAGTTATGATTTAACGGGAGCTAAGCACTTTCACAGGAGTTTACTGAGGCTTCTGTATGTTACGAAAGAGAAAAAGGAAAACAGAAACATTTCATAACAGGTAGACCCTCTGTTTCGCCCATTTGGTCTTGTTTCCTAAGATGTTAGAGTACATCAGAAGCAGCGGTGAAAGCAAGGAAGCGGATCTTGTACTTCTATTATCACTAATGCATCTATTCAAAATGTTTGATGTTTCAGGCCAGAGGCATTAGTTCCTTCCTATCCATTAAGCACCTCAGGTTGTGCTTAAATTTAAGCACACGTGCATGTCTCTGACCTAAAGGGTTTTTCCTCCGGGCATCCAAACTAATTGCATCAAAATACCTGATTCAAAGGCAAGTTGTGAGCTTAATGAATGGTTACTAAAGCTTAACTATTTATCCCATTGTTAGATTCCAAAAGAATACTATCTTTCAGATTACATGATTCCACGTCTGTTTGCACTGTTTTATTTTAACCAAACGGAGAGATGTTAAACGGAGAAAGGATTGAAGAAAAAGCAGTACCAAGAACAGAGGACAATTTGTTCAGTGGACTGAGTAGCAGTAGCTCTTGACTCTGCTCCCACAAGCTCAGGCAGAATTGCTTAACACGTAACACACACCATACCAGAGTTGCTAACAAATACAAGTCGTCTGCCTCCCTGTTCTGCTGTATGTGATTTGTGTGTCCATCTGCACTATTTCTGCCACATTCTGCTATTTATACCAGTCGGTGAAGTACCATTCACTGGGCTGTACTTAAAAGGGACTGTAGGCAGTACAAAATCTCACTAAGCAATCGTCTATCTAGGTCTGTTCAAGCATTTCAAACAAGCTCCCATTGCTGCAAAATCTCTGCCTCAATTTCTTTGTAGGGAATATGTTTGGGTTTTTTGAAAATAAAATAAAATTACATAATCAACAACAAAAAAATTAAAATTAGCCTATTTCTTTACATCAGCCCCAAACACAGGATCTGGACTTGATTCTGAAGAGTCAAGGGAACACTCCTAACTGGAATACTCCTAACTCAGAACTCGGTCACTCATGAACTCAGAACCATCGGCAGAGCTGGTGCAAAACCAAAGAGAGGTCAGAATTAGATTCTAACTGATAGAGAGTATTTCCTCAGATAAATTTCATGCTGCTCATGGAAGACAATGGGGAGAATTCCTGCATTTATGTAACTGCACTACTGCTATTCCATTCAACTTGTGTACCCACAAGTTTGCCTCACAAGTTTGTCTCTCCTTCCAAGTATCAGTCATGCCAGCAGGAGTTGAGAAAGCATCCATTACAAGTGTAATAGGAATGCCTGTTCATTACAGAGGAAAATACTCTAAAATGAATATATATTTATTGTGGGAAATCTGTTCCTGCAGTCTTGCATTGACTATCTATTGTAAATGTCATGAACTCTCACAGCCAAGCTCCAAGGCAAAATTACTGAGACTGAAAAAACCCTCCACAATTTCATGAAGCAAATATTTTTAGGAACAATGTATGCTATGATGTATTTCTACATTTTCAGCATTTAGACCTTTTGCATAGTGTGTGGGTGTCCATTTGCCCCTGCCTTTTAGTGAATATAAAATAAAACAGCGGTTGCATGAATCAGGAATGATGGGGGAAATTATTCCTAAAACATGAAATATGTCTGAGAGAGATTAAGACACATAAATACTTCCCTCCTCCTCTTTTTTCTTTCTTTTTTCCATTTTGCATTTTTGTAAGGACACACATGTTCGATACACAGCTCTGTGCAGTGTGATAAGACATGGACTTCTCTAAGGTCACTCTTTTCTGTCTTTTGCATTTATTCTTTTGAATTTCTTTCAAACAAATACTTGTGCATATTGCAGAGGAGAAAGAATACAGAACCTTTAGAAATGTCTATGAATTCAAGAAGCAGTTTGCTGGCCTTTACTACTTATTCTTCCCACGTAGAAATGCCTTTCACTTGTCAATGGTGAATGGCTGTTTATGGCATCAATCTTTTACTATGCAGACACGAAGACAACAGGTGCTGGAAAGAATGATGTGAGCTTTTTACTTATGCCTAGAAGTTCAGAACTTTATCTCATTTGAGGAAAACTTGTATATGTCTGTATGGGCTTTTTTTTTTCAATTGCATTTTTCTGTCCTTGTCCTTATTACAGATTCTACCACCTACCTTGGCCTCTTGTGACCTTTATTTAAAAAGTATGGTTGACATTTCACTCCAAAGTACATGGAGAGGATCCCACTTAAGAGTTATGGGAGTTGGCACATAGCTCTGAAGACAGATTTTTGTCCTCATCTAGGAGCGAGAATTAAAATATCAGCTTTTTTCACTCTTTTGGCAAGAAGCAGAAGTCATACTTATACTTCAAACCTTGGTTCTTCACAAGGGTGTGATTCTGTAATGCTCCGTGCACAGCCTGGGGGCTTGCTGCTTTGACATCAGTACCAGAGGACCGTTTTTTACCACCACCCAGGCAGGAACAAGCCCAAGGTAATTAAGGGCTTTACTGAAGGCTACTCTAAGTGATCATTTTATGGCAGCTTTCCCTTCTTTTCCTATGACCTCTGAAGCAACTATGAGGTTTCTGACAGTTTGCACTTCCATAGCTGCTCTCAATCCATCCTCTGATATAGTAGACATGGAGGTGAGGCTGCAAAGACAGCACTCAAATCACTGACTGTGGTATTGCTGAAGGGATATGCACTTTTTCACCAGAGGTGTAAGATCTGTCATTTTACCTGCAGCCTCAGGTAGCTACAATGGTTAACAAGCTTAATAGGGACGGCTGCTAGCTGATAAACTGCCACCGATATGGATAACGGTGTGTGCCTCTCCATCTGTGGAAGTTCAGCTGCACCACACAAGAGAATGGGCAGTCTTTCTTAACAGTCAAGATGAAGAAAAGGCAGGTGATGACTCTGCCACAGATCAGACACCAGAATTGGTCTCTAAGTAAGTTTGCTGCTGTGCTGGGCCTAAGAGCCTCAGAGGCTCCTTTCGCCCTTGGAGACCCATTGCAGCTCATCCACATGGGCAGCAGTGATGCCACCAGAGTCCTTGAGTGGGCAATTACAGGGATCTGAGAGTGAGAGGTAAGGGGACAGGAGATGATGGTCTCAAAACTGCTGCCCAAAGGATTAAAACTGTACAAAGGTTGTCATAACTATGTGTCAGCTCCTAGCTTTGTAGCTAGTGTGCTCTGTGGTTCTCAGAGTTCAAGCAGGCCTGGCAGAAATGAAAGTGAACCTCATGCACAGCTGCATCAGCAAGAACACAGTCATCAGGCTGGAAAATAATATTGTTCCTATTAATTAGGACTTGTGACATCATATCTGGAATACTGTGTCCAGTTTGAGGCCTCCTGGTGAAAGCGAGATACAGATCCACTGAGGTGATGACCACCAAGATAGTTAGGGGGATGGAGGCCAAGAAGCCGAGATACCTGGGAAGTTTTAGTCTAGAGAAGAAAACAGTCTTCATCTTTCTAAATACAGAGAATATAGGGATAAACTCTTCAGAGACATACACACTGGAAAACTGAGACACTGTGGTCACAAGCTGCAGCAAGGGCAATTTCAGGTGATACGATTTTTTAAAAAAAAATCACAATAAAGTTGGTCAACTGGAACAAGTGCCCAAATATGCTGTGTAATATCAGTTACTGGAGATTTTTAAAACTTGGCTAGATAAAGCTCTGAGCTGCCTTTGAAGCCAGCCCTGCTTTGAAAGGGAGGACAGACTTGATTGCCACAGGAGGTCTTTCCAACCTAAACTTAATTCTATGTCACTCAGGATCCCTGTTTTGACTCTTTCCACAGGTTCCTCCAGAAGGCAAGTCTATCTGCCTTAGCACAGATAAGGTGAATTGTCCCTCTGAGAGTGTGTTTCTTGCTATTGACACTAGAAGTTTAAGCAGTTGGTTCATAGAAAGCACAGCTTTTGGGTGGTTAAACAGTCGGCATGAATCCCATTCCAAATAATTTCTTCATCTCCTTTCTGAACCCTAAGATGCCACAGCAGACCATTCCACACACTGTTCTCTGCTGTGTAATTTGTCAGTT
This sequence comes from Porphyrio hochstetteri, assembly GCA_020800305.1. NCBI lineage: Eukaryota > Metazoa > Chordata > Aves > Gruiformes > Rallidae > Porphyrio > Porphyrio hochstetteri. The sequence goes on along the minus strand of CM036905.1, from coordinate 151,428,675 downwards.
AAGATTGCAAAAGGATACAGACTTTTCAGTCCAGTAACAGGTATTGAAATTGCTTCATCTATTATTTTTCTTTAAAGATATATGTAAGTAAGAAAATGAATGATCATAGAATCATAGAATGGTATGAGTTGGAAGGGACCCCAAGGATCATAGAGCTCCAACCTCCCTGCCACAGGCAGGGCCACCAACCTCAGGCCTGGATCTACACTAGGTTGCCCATCCAACCTGGCCTTGAACACTTCCAGGGACGGGGCATCCACTACCTCTCTGGGCAGCCTGTTCCAGCACCTCACCACTCTTTCTGTAAAAAACTTCCCCCTAATATCTAATCTAAACCTTCCTTCCTCTAGTTTTAATCCATTCCCCCTTGTCCTATCATTGTCTATCCTTTTAAAAAGTTGAATCCCCTCCTGTTTGTGTGCTCCCTTCAGGTACTGGAAGGCTGCAATGAGGTCCCCCCGCAGCCTTCTCTTCTCCAGACTGAACAAGCCCAGCTCCCTCAGCCTCTCTTCATAGGGCAGGTGCTCCAGGCCTCTAATCATCTTTGTGGCCCTCCTCTGAACCCTCTCCAACAGTTCCACATCCTTCTTGTATTGGGGGCCCCAGATCTGGACACAGTACTCCAGATGGGGCCTCACGAGGGCAGAGTAGAGAGGGACAATCACCTCCCTGTCCCTGCTGGCCACCTCTCTCCTGATGGAGCCCAGGATACCATTGGCCTTGTGAGCTGCAAGAGCACACTGCTGGCTCATGTTAAGTTTCTCATCCACCAGAATCCCCAAGTCCTTCTCAGCAGGGCTACTCTCAAGAAGCCCTTCTCCCAGTCTGTATCTATGTCTGGGATTCTTCCAGCCCAAGTGCAACACCTGACACTTGGCAGTGTTGAACCTCATTAGGTTCACCCGGGCCCATCTTCCTATCTTCTCATAAACATCCACAGAACAACCACCTTGCCTAACTTCTTTCTCAGAAACTTACTCTTCTCTCCAGTATAACAACTTTGTGGTAAGATAGCATCCAGGCCCTTTCAAAACAATTTGTATCATTCCTTTTTTTTTTTCTTCAAACCACTATGCTGGTTTCAGACTTAGAAGAACACTAACTTCACCTATGATCTAAGTTGTATTCTATCTTTTCATTTTCCCATTAGGTCTATGTTTAATAGATTCACACCCTGGCTTGCATCCTGATCACATGTTGGCATGAGTGGTAAACACGTACCACCTCTCATCACTCTCCCCTCCTATGACGTGGTTTCCTTTGGGAGGCAGGAAAAGAACAGCATGTCTAGTCCTGAAGGAGATGGCTAGAGGAAGGGGTCAGGGCAGTGGGGGACACAGCAGAGCACAGCACCCTGCATTATAGAGGCAGGCTAAACCACTCCTCTTCCAAATCAGGTTTTGCCTTATGGTGCTCTGCCCCCAAGTTATCCCATATTTAAGATACTAACTATTTTGAGGACCTCCTATTTGCAGAGAAAGAGAAATGGCAATTTCATGCTGTCACAGAATCGCAGAATCACTAGGATGGAAAAGGCCTTTGAGATCATTGAGTCCAACTGTACCTGTCTTTTACTAAACCATATCCCTGAGCACCTCATCTGCCCACCTTTTAAATACATCCAGGGTTGGTGACTCAACCCTCTCCCTGGGCAGCCTGTTCCAGTGCCCGATAACCTTTTGGTGAAGAACTTTTTCCCGATGTCTAATCTGAACCTGCCCTGGCACAGCTTGAGTCCATTCTTCCTCGTCCTATCATGCCTTTGGGTCTCAGAACACCTCCTACTCTCCATTTAACACAATTGGCCATTGATCAGTAACACCAGAGGAGACTGAGTTGTTGTCCAAGACACCCCACAGGCCATAGCTTTAACTTCTGACAATCCAAAGCATTTATAAGCTCTTCTTATGTCAGTATGGTTAGTCCCACCAGCATGATTTTAATTTAACTCTCACCTTGGCTGCAGAACCACTTGTGAGAGAGCTGAGAGCAAAAAGCTTTTTTTTAAGTATTTTTGTGGGCGATCTGAAGTGTTGGATAGGATAATGATTTTTACAGTAAGTACCTTCCCCAAGTAGCCATGCCTTACTGGTGGGACTGGGAGCAGGAGAGCTTGGTTAGGAATCATGTCCCTCTATTCAAGCCACAATGTCTTAGGCAAGCTAAACGGCTCCAGGGCTGCCACCACTACCTTCAGCAAGTCATAGCAGGATTTTGCTAAATATCTTTGCTTTTTAACCTCAACAATGGCAATAGTAAAAATAACACAGCTCTTCTCTGGAGGCCTGATTGCTGAAGTTGAAAGGTACTACATATATAGAAAGTAAAAAGCCAGGATTTCCCTTGAAGAACATCTGCTCTATAGGGACAAAGGGTGAGAGGGGCAAAGAGACAGACCCAGTGACATACACTGGGATAATAAAGCTCACTTTACTTCACATATCTAAAAGAAAATAGTCTCTCTAGATTCCCTCAGCAAAGAAAGGTGTACGGTTCCAATTAGGCCCTTCTTTCAGGATGAAATGATCCCCCAGCTGGGGGAACTTCTTACATACCTACTGTTTTGACTGAGAAAGAATGTGACTGCCTCCTGCAGACCTCCGAGGGAAGTCCAGGGAGAGTAGTGCAGCCTTGGGGTCCAAGTTTTCCCTGCCTAAATGAGGGCAGATGAACTGACATGGAGAACTGACAGTGGAGAACACAGGTTGCTTTGCACCTCTGCCCATGAGTTCCTGGTGTCTTTCAAGTGCCCCTTTCCTCTCTAACAGCTGCTGCTACTTTCTAGCGACCGCTGAGGTTTTCTACAGATTACAAAAAGCAGAAAAGGAGCAGGACCCACACGGGCTCTTACCCTGCAAATTAGTGATAAAAAGAATTGAAATACCTTAGGATTTCCCTTGGACTATGAATATGCCCTGGGTTTGGCTGTTCTTTGTATGTCTCTTAAAAGTGTGGAGGGGTTATTCTCAAGAGATCAAATGCAAGTATGCAGGAGTTTTTTTCAGCAGAAATATAAAACACTTCCCCTGCTTCACAGAGCCCTTTGAAAGGGAATAAGGATCACTAGCTGAGTATGAAATGCTGTGAAATGAAGTGGGTAAGCGAGGTCAGCAGGAGCAGAAAGAGAGCCAAGGCCTTTTGGTCCTGACATGGGTGGTTCTACCCTGTACCACAACACTGGTCACACAGAGATGCTTCTCACCAGGCTTCATACAAAGTAGACCAGTGAATGAGCACGTACCATTATTTACTGCCTACACAACAGTATCTTCCACAGCAGTGTGACATCTTCCCAGACTTTTCAAGGTTAACAGAACAGCCTCCCAGAGAGCTCCCCATATCAGCTGGGGAAGGTTCATCCTCCATAGTATGTGTGGGTTAGAAAGAAGGAGGGAATTCAGTTATTTGTTATCTGTTATTCACAGAGGTTTAGAGCTCCCACTTACTTACATGTGACAGCTATATTGTGCACTCCAATCACATCCAAAACATTTTTCCTATATTGGTCATGTGAATGTCTTCTGTCTTCCAACTTCTTCAGAGCCCACTTTGATTATCTTTTGTGTCACTGATTAAAAAAACCCAACCTCTCCTTAGCTAAAGTCCTTCAGAATCCTATAAAGCAGCATCCCTAAATATGCACCCTTTTTTCCTGATAAAATAGTAGATTGAAATTGCAGTGTAATTCCATGATTTGTCCTAGATTTTTTTTTTTTTTACCTTAATCCAAAAGTATCTTTTGAATAGCTTCATGACTAAATAACTGCGGAAGGAATTGCCTCCAAGGCAGGCACTCCACAAGCCAAAGGATAGAAGGATATGTTTTTTCTTTCTCTTAACCATGATTAATATAATTTTTGGCCAAGGAAAATGGAAGACATACCTCATCCTTTCTATTCTTTAATTGACTGAGCAAACAGTATACCCACCAGCAATGATGAAAAAGCCTCCTCCTGCTTTGTACAGAATGTGGCTGGCAAAAGGAGCTGCACAGATGATGAAGAAACTAGCCATTACAATAGTGAGCACTCCCAGGAGCATAAGAACTGTCCAGAAACCTCGATAAACTGTAGAAAAGAAAGAAAGGGAAAAAAAAAAAAGAACACAATTCTTTTTAGAACTTAAACAAATTACACATTTGGCTAACAAAGATTGTTCTTTCCCCCTTCTCTTTCCATTTGCCTTTATAACAAATGAAACATTCATTCTATGTGCATATACGTTATATATCATGTGGACCAAATTAGGCTTGAATGCCAGTCTTTATCTGATGATCGTGGAAAATAGGTTGTAAGTTACCAAGAATGAAATCTGTCTGCTTAATATTTAGCAATGACTTGTAAGATGGCAACTTGACCAAATTTATGCTCTTTAGAAAATGGTATACCAAAGCTATAGCCATGATTCACTGGGAGAAATGACTGGACTGACAGGATACAATTGTTTTACCAAAATTGTCTGAGAGAAGCAGAGAGCTGCAGGATCTTAACATTCTTAGTGCTCAGACCATATCACCAATAGTAATCTCTAAGTTCTCTACAATTTACAACTGGATAATTCTCCTTAAATATAGTCATACTTGATAGAGGGAAATCTAAATCAGGAGCAGGGAGAAACTCAAAAAACGTAAACTGGGTTTCTGAAAAAGTCAAATGTTTTAAACCAGTCTATTCCTGCTCTAAAGCTCTTTGTATTTTATTAAATTTAAAATGTGATGTTTCAGAAACCCCTGTTAGAGAGTGCCAAGCAGTGCTGAATTAATGGATGCAGCTGGTGATAAATGAGCCGAGAGTTTTGTGACATACTCTGGCCAAAAGAGTCTTTCTAACAATTATTTTTTAGCTGGTTAATTGCACAGCCATTTAACAAAGTCATCATTTTACAAATGCTACAAGAGTGACATAAATTTCTCCCATGAATTTAAAAATTGGTACATTAACACAACCCATTAGTAAAATTATGAGTTGCAAAGATTTCCATCATCAGATCTGAAAATCTTGAAGCACTGACAATTCAGTCAGTGAAAAACATTTCCACCCAACTGAGGGAAAGCATATAAGCCAGCTGGCAAGTCAGGAAAAGTGAGTCACAAAAGAAACTGCCACTTATCATTTGACAGCACCTACTTACTGTTATGGCAAAACACAACTAAGCAACTATTATACTGGTTCATATCCTTAAAGTTTCAAATTCACAGAGCTTGTTAGAGCCAGCTATTCTGGAACAATTCGGGTTTGCTCTCATCTGAAATCTGAAGGTGCACTACACAGCCTGCACTTCCCACTAATGGTTTCCAAAAATCTACAGTTTTTAACTTGACCAGCTTAACTCATGTTAAAACACACACTGTCTTGCTTCTGTCAGCCTTGTAAATATATTAGCTAGATCATCTTCCCCACAACACAGTAGCCACACTTTTTAAATAACATCCTTTTCAATCCAAGCAAACTTCAGGGACATAATTTTCCGCCACACTCATCAGCAGATTTGGGCACAGGAAAGAAAAACGTGCCTGAAAGTAGCTGGCAGAAGGGTTAAAATTGTGTTTTGGTTCATATCCCATATAAGTCTTCTGGCCACATAGACAAAAAAACACGGAAACAGCAGGTAAGAAATAAGGCTGTGGTTCAGCAAAGCAGTTAAGTGTGTGTTCTGCTTTAAGTACTCTACCTCTTACGGGATTTAGGCACCTGTTTAAAGTTAAACACATAGTTAAATGATTCACTTAATGCAAATGGGCAGTGAATGGAGACCTAGAAAGGTAAATCTCTCAAGTCCTTCAGTCTTGGGTCTCTGAAGCAATTTCATATTATTTCACTCCTGGGGCTATTTTGCTAAGCTTCATCGCAGTCTCCAAGTCCATGGGACATTACTTCCTCATTTAAAACCTAATACCGCTAAATCAGCCTATAACCACCCAACTCTTTTACATGGACGGCCCAAGGTACTTCAAAGTCATGCTACATAATAGGACACACTGGCCAAAATGGACCTCGAAAAAGCTTTCTTCAGTATCATTATGGTCAGTCACCTAAGTCATACAGCATTGTTTCTGTTTTCTGAATGGATGAGGGCTGAAGCTTCTCCTGCATTACAAAACTAATATGCAGTTTCACTACCTACTCTTCATACAGGAAGCTCTGAAGTCTGCTTTCAGGGAAATTTTACCAGAAAAGCTTGATTTGTTCAAATATTCCTGGAAACCGAACACAAAAGGAGTAGAAACCTAACTGATGAAAATTTGTTTAAACCTCTGTAACCAGGGAAAAGCTGTTTCTCTGCTCCAGCAGCACAACTATTTTATGTTTTATATGAAATACTGGTTTGACCTGAAATAAGCCTCCATTCTGTTTCTCTAGAAATAATTATTTAATCTAGATAATCACAGATAAATTCTGATGATCCAAGTACTAACTTAGCCAGCTAACTCTGTCATCAAACATCAATGTGAAAATAAAGTTGACAGGTAAAAGGTCTGCAATGATCCCAGATCTGCTCCTTCTCAAGCAAAAGACAACCCTCTCTAATCTGCAAGATGGTAAGTCATTAGGGTCGTTTGTGGCACAGATCTGAGGAAACAGCCTAAGAGCATTTAGACCTTTTCTTTAGTAAGGGAATTAAAGAGCAACCATTTTTTCTGCAAAGAAGATTTCACTTATTTCATATTCAGACCTTTTTAGCTCAGACCACATTTCTCATCTTCTCTGCCTTGATGGGCAAGATGAGTTCCTACACAGCTAATCATCCAAGATTACAATGCATCCCTACTGCTGTCATTTAGCTTTAACTGGCATCTAAAGATGAACACAAAAGAGGTGGTTGAAATTAAAACTACCAAAGAATGAACTTACTCTTCAAGTCAAAGACTTTGCTGCCCTGAGACAGGTGAACCGACAGAAAAAAACACAACAAAAGGTACTGCTTTGAATTATGCTTCTTTCTATCATATGAAAAGGGATAACACTGTGATCCAAGGAGCCTGTTTCAAGAAATAATGGTTCAGTGTACCTATACAAGGTGTTAAGAGAAGTTTGCACAATTTCAAGTCTCACTGAAGAAGTTCCTAAGGTAGCCTGTGTTCTGGTCTAGGTGACAAGAAGTAGATGTGATTGAGTCACCTTCCCAGGATGTGTTTAAAAAAAGGGTAGATGAGGTACTTAGGAATATGGTTTAGCTTAGAATGGGATTGGTTTGACTTCATGATCTTCCAAGATCTTTTCTAACCTTGTGATTCTGTGATTCTGTGAAGTACCCTTGTCTATTCAATGTACTTCACAGATATGTTTGAATTAGCTACCTCAAGCACATGCATTATTCCAAGTATTTCCTACATCAGAAGAAATAATGCATAAGTGCTAACGTAGAGTCTGAGGTAATCCTAAAGTCTGCAGTGTTAACCTTAGCTACCATTGCTCTGTGTTGCAAGAGTGCTAAACAGAAGGTTTTGTAACTTGTCTTGGTAAGCTGCCCCTTCATCGGGTACAACATTTGCCTTGGCAGTGACAGGCAAGCCTAAAAATAAACTAGTACATAGAGGAAAACAGGAGTACACATGGTATGCTTCTCTTTGAGCTTTGTACCGTTCAGCCTGTGTACTATGGGAACGTTATAGGTGCAGCATATTCCTCCAAAATGGCATGCCCTGTTATTTTACTTTGCTACTTGCTTTTCTCCAAAAGATCCTAGTTTAGATTCCCCTGGAGACTTCTGCATCATTTGAACATCAAGAGAAGTATCCAGTTTTGAGTAAGGGACCAAATTTTGGAGAAATGGCTCCAAATCATCAAAAGCTCCCTTTTCTAGTATATTATATCCCAGCACTGAATATAACCTGCAGTCACATAGTTTAAGATGTTACAGTTGCATGAAGGGAAAGAGAAGCAACAGTGTATTTCAGCAAGTTACACAGCTGTGTCACCTGCAATGCACACTTGTGCAGCAGCCGCACACACCTCAGAAGCTCCATAATGGGTGATTCAGGAACAGGGTAGCTAATGACACAATGCTACACACCCATTTACAACTGCAGGTGTGAACACCAACCTCACAAAACCATTATATGTGTTTTATTGCCCTTGCTGACTTCAAGTGTTTGAAAATCTCAGCCGTCAGTCCGGACATTTTCTATGGCCTATTAAAAAAACCCCAGACAACCCAGCCACTTAATATTGAATTCAACATTGATCACAAATTATTAAGCACTGCAAAGCTGGAAAACATTTTGAAGCATATGTGAGCACAATGCTGTATAAATATTACTAAGGATAGGCAAAATGACTTGGAAAAGTCTCCCTGAATTTTCACCCACAAGCTCACATCCTAAAGTGAACCCTTCCTGTCATTTCACAGCGGGCTGTATTTTACAATATGTCTTTTTTTTTAACCTCTCTGTTTAATGTAAGAGATAAGAAAATGCTTTTGACAAGAGGTATCAAAATGCCACCCACAGTATAAAATACAATGAAAGGTAAAGTGCCTTAACTGCTCTAAATCTGGAGTATCTTCTCTGCTCACAAACAACTGTAAATGAGAGCACAGATCCCATCAACAGCTCAGGAGTCACACTTGGCAACACAGTAAACCTTGAAAAACTTTTCTCAGTTTCACTCAGTACCCTTTACTATCCCTTAGTAGCAATAACTCTTTTTTTAAATAGCCTTAACAGTAAACCAAATAAAGTATTCACAGTATGAATACATTGCTTTTTTAAATACTTCTTGCTTTATCACTGCTTGGTGGCTTGGGAGTTCTCCCTTAGTAAATGTATTGTATTACACTCTCTCATGGGCAATTATGTGACTGCATTACATAACAGCATTTTTTTGCCCTAGAAATAGGCTACTGCTAACATTTCACTGCACTATTTTTCTTTTCAGATTTCATTGCTGATATTTTCTAGATCCCTTTAAATTAATTTCAAACCAGTAACAAACCTGCCCATAAATCTGATCACACCATTTTAGATGTAATAGTTGCTGAACAAAAATTTCACTTCAGTCCTATAAACATCCTGTATTCTACATTATATTAGGCACTACTTCAAATGCTGGCAATGTGCCCAGTACTGGACAAAATAAGATCCTAATGGTCAGGAAAAAAATTACAAGTGACTACAAATCAGAGAATTAAACTAATGTGTCGGTGCAGTCCCATTAAATGGCTTCAAATTTAGCTTCAGATGGGGCAATTTAAAACAGTTGAGAAACTATTATTTATTTTCAAATCAAGTTTTTAAAAAAAAAACAACCGAACCTCAAAAATAAAATTAATGACTTGACTAAGTGCTAGACCTTGCACTTCTCAGGAATAACCTTGCTGTAGCCAACAGGACCACTTGTATGAGTAAGGACTTTGTACATTTCTCCAAAAACAGGCCTAGTATTATTGTCCTGTAGTAAAAGAGAATTTTATAGAAGTGTGATAGTTGAATGTCAGCGTCAAGTAATCAAATGACGTTACCATGCATTATTCTAGCTAGCAATGAATTATTACCTAAGCACTATACTATTATGTTTTCAAAATAGCCTGATGAGATAATCAACCTGATTATGATTATACAAATGTATGGGGGGTTTTTAGCATGTAGAGGTCACCTCTCTGGCACTTGTATTTCAGGGGTCAATTTCAATTTTTTAATCCCTAGCTTGTAGCCTGTTGCACAGATGTATGTGAATGATCACGTAAGTGAATGTGATGGCAACACACTGAGGTGCCATCTAAGTCTAGTTAATAGCTGCAAGCCATAGTAACTGTCACTATAAACCATCACAGGAAGTCACTAGAGTCAGGCTTCCCCGGAGTTCATTTAGGTCCCTGTTTCAGGTTAAGGTAAGTGGCACGGCCTGCACGTTTCCTGTAGCACCTTAACTACCAGTGATGGTGAGCACAGCTGTGGGCCACACCTTACACTGCATGTAGGTGAAGTTCTCCCCACTCTGCCAAGATACTTAACAAAAACGGTGAATGAGCAAAACCTTACCTGTGATTAAAAGATACAAAAAGCTGCAATTTACCTAATCCTTCAAAGTTGATCCTGCATCTGACAGTGATGACGAAAAGAAACCTGAGACATTAAAACGTGCATTCAAATCCCCAACACAAGCAACACTGCTGGCTCTTCCGTCTTTACATTTCCATCTAAGGCTATAATTCTTGGCACCAAGAGCTCAAAGTCTAGGTTTCTCCAGCAGGATGAACCAAGTCTCTGGCCTAAAGCTTTGTAAAGTGTACTACAACACTAAAGTTGAAGGTCTTTGGTGTTTGAGTCTTTTGACATGAACACTGTAAAACCAACACACAAAAAAGAGGTAAATAAGCTAAGAGGGGATAGGTTGACCCTCTTATGAATTCTGTCCCAGAAAAGCTCTGAGCCAAATTTCTACTGATACTAAAGCCATGTCAACAGAGAACTTGGTCCAGACACAGGACTCAAAAATCATCAGAGATTTTATGTTCCTCAGGAAACTTGTCTTTGCCTGAGCCCTTCTAACTGGATGGTAACATGTCACTCCAGCAAACCCCACTTGTGCTTCCACTAGGGGCTGCACTTAAATCCAAATTCCTGTGATAAAGTCCCGAAGTCTCTTAAGCCAAACTGTCTATAAAGGAAGTCACATGCCTTTGCTTGCTCAGAAACCAACATTTCTGTTAACAGAAAGTCAGAGATTTTTATAAAAATGTGTTCTACATACACATCTGAATTTTCTAAGGAAATTCAAAGCTTTTTATTCAGCTGTTTACTTTTTTGATGAAAGACCTAACGAAGTACTTTTCAGATGACAGAGTATTTCTTACTATTGACTCCTAATTAAAAAAGGACTTGAGGGACTCAATAAACACACAGTCATAAACCTCTGTGGGAGTTTTCTTTTTTTATCCCGAAAAATTAATATGCTGAGAAAGCTACCAGACATAGCTCACTGGCTAGATTGTATCAAGAAACCATAGCAGAACCAAAAGAAAAAAGAGACAATAAGATCAATGTTTTAGCACTGTCCTTTCGCTCTGTGTTTAGTTGATGTAAAGTATTAGATGAAGCCAACTGGATGTAGAAATTGTTGATGAAATCATCTTCATGATTTCAAACCGAGGACTTTTGCCACTGGCTTTTTTACAGAGAAGCATGTCTTCCACTGTGAATCAAGAAGAAAAGGAAAACCTAGTATTTCTTAATTTAGCAATTGCAGTTTCAGCAAGATTTTAAAAATTCGTTTGCCAGCTATCACTGTCAACTAGACTAAAGGAGAAACAAGTTTTGAACTAACAGAAGAGACGATGTCATAACCTTCTTCATAAAATTTGTGAAAGATTCTTGAACAAGCATACCTGCTCCAGTAAATAACTCAGCTTGGATACTGAAAATGAACTTGAGGCATAAAAAAACCTAAAAAGCCTTTCAGTTTTTAATGAGCTTGAAAGTAATCCAACTGTATCTATTTATATAGTAGGAATGGCTCTGAATATACTCTACCTGGGCCAGCTTCTGTAGTACAGTTCTGTCTATTTTTAATCTCCTAATATGAAATATAGATAGGAAAATTATATTTGAGCAGTGGTTCTTCTGGCAAACATTAACTAAAATTAATTAAACTTTTGATGATATTCCTTCTCCTTTCTTTATTCTTTGTTTGTCCACTTCTGTGTAATCATGCAATATAATTTGAAGATCCTTTGTGAATATATGAGTGAATGGTGAAATACAAACTCTGTCTAGATTATTAGGAACTGATGAGTCTGTCCCTTTCAAAAGGAAAGAGAAATTGTTCTAGATATGCTGTGAAGTTACAGATTAAAACTCTGAATGCTGAGGTTCATAATTTCTAAAGATTAACATAACCATTACCAGTCCAACTTATTTTCTTTTCATGCCTGCAGCTTAGAAAATGGATTCTGAGGAAACTTCAAAATTAGCAAAGGCATAATTACGGCTTCAGGAAAGGAAGGCATCACTTAAATCACAGAGTCAGAGGCCTCAGAGACATACAGTATACACATATTGTGGGTTATTTAGAGAGTCATCTGAAATTGGTATCAGAAGTAATTTACTTTGAATATGTTTGCATAAAGCCATTGATATGATGAAATGTGACCATTATTTTTAAGTGGAGTTGTAAAAACAGCTTTACAGGCATTATTCAAACTTAAGTTTTTCAGTTACTGCCTATCTTCCATATACACACGTACTAGCCACTGCACTAGAGATTCTTGGTGTTAATATCTCAGTCTGATATTGTAAGTATTTTAAAGTATTATAGAAAATATATATGTATTTTAAAGGAGCTTACTTCACAAATCAGAACGGGCCATTCCTACAGTCTTAGGCTACATTATTCATGTATGGCACACACTGCTCGGAGTAATTTCAGTGCCTCATCTTCCCATTGTATATCTGAGTTAGCTGAATGAACTTAGACAGTATCAAGGTCCCTCTACTCCTTCCTAATAAAGTAAAAATGCAATATATTCCACATGTTGCTATTTATTTAACAAAAAACCCAGTTTTATTGGAATACATGAGAAATACTTGCTTAACACATTCAGCCCAAAGAAGATAATTTTTATGTCAGATAAAAAAGCACTATAAAAGCAGATGTCTCTTTTTTTAGAAATTAATTCCATTCTGCCATCATGCTTAAAGCTAAGCATTCCTTTAAGGGCTTTGCTAAGTAGTGACTTAAATACGCATGTTGTAAAAGTATGAGAAGTATGAAAACCAAAACTCTACTAATTAAACCAAGTGAAGCTGTAAGGCTTTTTTCTATTAAAGTATCCAAATTGTTTTCTTGAAAGTATAGGCACTGCAACCAGAAAAATACTTACTGATTGCAGAGTCATAGGAAGTTGAATTGTATTCATCTCGGATAAGAGGAAATGGTGACAGGTAAGCATGTGTACAGTTCTTAGAAGGTGACTGGTTAGCTAAAAGTGAAAGAAAGCTAAAGATTAATGTTTTATTGCCTTAGGAATAAAATATTTTATTTTAAAAATAAAATATTTATTTTATAAATAAATTGTTCTTCAGATGGGCAAACAGAGTTTCACATGTCAAGAGTTCAGGTTTTTTTCCTGGGCAATAGTTTACAATGGATTTGGTTGTGTAAGAGATACCAGCCCTGTTCTACAGCCATGAATATTCCTGAAAGGGCAACACAGATTTGTACTATGGGAACAGTAAAGTAGCCTTGGTGAAAGCACACTGCAATTTATATGCAATGCATACGTATGCTTTTATGTATGCATATGTACCGTTCTCTTCTGAGGGTTAATTATGTCCGTCTCATTATTGCATGTCCCACAAAAAAAGAAATAAAACCAAAAAAACCCAAACCACAACAGAAAACCCCAGGAAATTACTTTTTCTCTTGTAAAAAGCACAATGAAAAATATCAAGCATCTTCAGAAAGTTTGGAGACTCAACAAATATGAGTTCAGTCTATGGAATCAATATCCCCAGAGAAAGGTTATTTCATCTTTTATATTAAATGCTTATAAAAACATCAGATTCTTCCTTGCAAAAGATAAAGACTGACTACAGATTCCTTACCACAGAATTCTCCAGATAAATAATAAGGGGAAATTAGCTACAGTGACTATTACATTAGCCATCTAAGCCCAAGTAATATATTTAGCAAAATGCAGGTTAAGTCAAATTTGTGTGACGGCACCTGCTTTTCATGAGGACTGTGGAAATCTTGCAACAAGGAGAGGGAGCTCTGTACCTTAGAGGTAGGGTCAAAGACAGGAAAAGCAGTTTTACTGGACATCTTCATGGGAGATTCTGGTTGTAAAATACTATCTGAACTTCCAGAATCCTGACACATAGTGAAAGAAAGCAAAGGGTCATCTGTGAATTTAGTGAAGGAATTTTCCTGGAGATGATGTGTCCTACACCATTTTCACAGTGGAATTGCCTGTGCCCTCCTTAATGCACTCATAATACTAGTTGGAAAAAACTCTCCAAGCAAAAATTCATGGATCATCCTAACCACTAAGCTGTTTTTCCCTATGCTACAGAAATAAACAGTCTGCTTAACAAAAGTGTCAAGAGATTGTCCTGGTGAGAATGAACTCGGGTTAATAAGACAGCTCTAACAGTCATAGTGTAAGTTGATAGTTAAACATGTAGGATTTTATCCCAGGATTTCCTTTAGTACAGATTACAAAAATGTTTGTCAAGAGTTTATTTCAGGGTAGCTGAAGAACCCAATCACCAAAGAAACCATAGGAAATTCCATGATTCATAAGAAAGAAAAAAAATAATTAAATAAAATAACAATTTTGAGAGCAAGCTACTGTAGATAATGTAAAAGGAAAGTTACTTACTATACCAGAAATTCCACATGCTGGCATTATTCTCTCCTACATTTCCACTAAACCAGCACCTCCAGAAGAAACCTTCATGATGGAAAGTGGCCTTCTCTCCCTATGAGGGAAAAAAAAAAAGAAGCCATTATCATACAATTTTTAAATGCCTGAACCAAGTCCAACTGAAATTCAATGTTGAGATAAAAACCACCACCATCATAATGAAACACAGCCTGTCTGAATATAGGTTTGCTATAAGTTATCTAAACAGTTATATTTCCTTTCAAAGAATGTCATATTGCAAAAGTAGTATCACAAAAGACAAATTCATTTTAGAATCGATAGACATGGTTACAAGAGGTTTTGAAGCAAGCTTGTAAGACTCCAGAAAATCAAAATTAGGATATTCAAAAGTTCATAGAGAAGTAAATAAACACATCAAAGAAACCTACATATATAGTTCTCATAACAAATAAAAATGTCCATACTAACCCCAGCATCTTCAGGTGCTTTTGAACACCTTCCTATTTCTGTAGCCAGAAGCCAATAATCAGTTCCAAACGACACCAAAAAAAGCAAAACCCCCAGGGCTGCGAAGAAGCCTCCAAAGAATATCCCTACACTCAGTTTCATTATCAAAGATATCTTAAAAAAAATAATAAAAAGAATAAAAGGAACTAGTTTTTTAATTACTTAAAAAGAAGTGGTAAAATAATTTCGGGGGAAAGTGACTAAAAAACTGTTTAGAGAATACAGCTCATATCTGAAGAACTTCTCTTCGTTTGACTTTCTGCCGGTGTTTCCCAACGCCCTGTAAGTTGATTTGTGTCTCCTAATTTGTGTTCCATGTGGCTGGCTCAAGCCTGACAGATGAAAAGGACCTTCTATTTTAGGACACTGATGGCAGAGCTTCATTCTGTTTCTCCGTCTGGGTGTGGCCAGTCAGAAATAGCTGACCTTCCACTAACTAATCAGGGATTGACTTGAAATATTATTGCAGCTGGTGCATCAACATCAGTGGAGATGGCGATGGGCTCGCAATGGCTCAGTCCGTCCACATGAACTGCACTACAGGGCACATAGTAGCAACAAGGACTTCCAAGTTCAGGTTTGGTGCTGAATGGTTCCTTGGCTCCAACACTTTGGCACTTAGTGTAATTCTTGTTAGTAAATGAAAGCTGAGCCTTTTTTACTGGAACTTTTAAAACATGGTAGCCAAAATGCAGAGATGCCTTTGAAAAAGCCTAACTTTTACTATAAATTCCATCAGCTTTATAAGCCTACATCTTACCCTTAAACTAATAGCTTTAATGACACTAAACTAAGCATTTAACTCCTTTATTTATTCAGATGCATCTTGTTTGCATGTATCACAAATGCAAGCAAATAAAAATTCCTCCCAGCACCTGATAAAGAAAGTGACATCAATCTTCTTTAGAAAAGAAGACATGGTCCCATATGTAGGCTTTGGCCATTTTGGAAGCGGATGAGGTAACACATTTAAACTCCAAATATTCACTGCACAAGAAAAAGGCTTCTCCACAACTTCTTTTCATGCCAAGCAGGTTTTACCAAGCATCTCGAGTGGATTACAGCACATGTCCCTGTGGAAATTTGCTGCATTTATACTATGCACCAGATCCTGCAGTCCTTTATTTCATTCCTATTTATTTCATTCATTATGTTATGGCATCTATCTATCTATCTATCTATCACCAGAATAGAAAACTTTCCACTGACATCACAAGCTGAGAAATGCTGGGATCAAGAGAAGGATGAAGTCCATTTACTCCAGAAAACATTTGTCACAAAATTTTATTGCAACAGCCTTAGGTCTCCAGAGAGATCCTACTTCCAGTATCTCAGTATCTGTTCAGACAGTGCAGCAGCACGCTGAAGGAAAGCCAGAAAAAGACTCAATGTCCTCTCATTTCCAGATAGAAGAGCCAGAGATGTGTCCTGAGTGTTTTTCTAATACTACATTATCTGCCTAATGCCACATTCATGTTTGTTACAAAGTCGTATTTTATTCAAGCCTGATACTATGCTAACTTTGTAAACAAGCACATCTGATTACTCTGTGGCCTTTCTGCACCCCACATCTTCAGTGTATGTGGAACAGTAAATGAATTTTCACTCAGACAGATGTTCTTTGCCATATTTGCTATCTCTGACAGCCACTGATGCAGTTCACTTTGCTACAGCAGGAAGAGTCACTTGGAAACATCACTTTGGGAAATGACGTCTTATTGTTCTTTAAAATAAAAAAATCTTTAAGAAAAAGAACACATAGAATGTGCTATAAAAGAAAACATCACATATTTTAGAAAACGATTACTTGCAGGGTAGAGTAATAATGCTTTAACATCTGGTCAGCCCTGAAGTGGCAAGGCAGGTGGATCAGATGATCACTGTAGATCCCCACCTAACAAAATATTCTAGTCTAGTCTAGTCTAGCCTATTCTAGTCTAGTCTAGTCTATCCCATCCCATCCTGTCCAAAATAGGAAAGAAAAAGAAAAAAGGGTGGGGGGAAAAAGGTAGGATTCAGCTCAGGACTAACACGCCTGAGTCTAGAGAATTTCACGAGCTAGATATCTTTCCATTATAATCAATAGTGACCTAGTGAATGCTGTCAGTGGAGCCTGAAAAGTGGTGCAGCACAAGCCAGATTGCACTCACAGAGCTCAGACCTGTCACTCAGGCAGACCCACAGCTCTAGCTAGTTCCCACAATACCCTGCTGGTTCTCAGCTGCCACTCCAGAAGGGCCTATTTATCTCCCACTTTTATCCGTATCTGCCAGTTCCACACAAGGGTCTCAGGTACCCTCTTTCACCTTAAATGGCACTAGGAGCCTGATGGTGACTGAATCAATCCTGAACAGAGGGAACAGTTGTCCTACTATCATCTCCCACCATTGGAGTGGGACATCTCCACGTCATCTAAAGCATCTACATTTGACAAAATAATTAGAGGAAACCCACAACTTTCTTGAATGACAGATACAGGCCAGGTTGACACCACTTAAATGTGATGCTAGATACCTCCGTTTAGATGGCTGAAACCAGTCTGATTAGCTGGTCAGGTCATTCTGGAGGCACTGCTGAGTGTTTTAACCACAACTCCGTTGACTCTAATGGCAGCAGAAGATCCTTGTTTCTCACAGAGATGTTTGAATGCAAAGGTCTGAACCTGAAACTGAATCCCACTTGGTGGGCTGGAGTTCCCAAACATTTTGGTGTTGTATTGGTGGCCTAACAAAGCACTAGCCCAAAGCTCAAGAAATTTTGTTCAGTGAAATCCAGACATGTAGATAATCATGACATAAACAAAATCAATGATATGAGGTTCTTCACGATAGCCATTTTATAAAAAAAGAAACAGATAAAACTGAATGAATTCTGATGTGCTGTTTAACATGATGCCATCTAGCTCATCTTAAATGTTTTTTTTCCAGTGTTACAGGATATGTGTTTATGACCTCCAAAATACCAGTTGGACAAAGCTTGTGTGAGTACGGCAGAAGAAGACAATCCTGAAGTTGATGAACTCTTGACAGGGAAAATATTACAAATACTTTTCATTTCCATGTTTTACTCTACAATTCTCAAATCTCTTTTCAAAGATGTTTATGCACTGCTATTCATACCTGTAATGAAGGAAACCATGGCTCACAATCGTGAAATGACTTTTTCAACTTTCATCAGAAGTAAAAAAAAAAAGACCTCTACTCTCACCCACTGAACTGCAAATAATAACAAGGAATAAAGTGGCTGGTTTCAGTCTTACTGCACCCACCTGGCTTCAGGTCAGAAATATGTCAGTGACCCCACAAACCCATTTCTGCAAGAGAGTAACTTAACTCTCAGCAGTAGCTTCACTGAAATCAGTTTGTATGAAAAGTTTCACTGAATTCAAATGAATCACTGCCTGTGCAGTACTAGTATTTATTTTTAATATACTGTCCATGCACTCTGGTCTCAGTTTAGCATGCTCATCCTGAGAGGATCTAATTTAATTATTCTCTTTCATATTTATGGCACATTCTCCAGCAGTGCCATCTCCCAAACACTTTAGCATCTCTAATATTATGCCCAGCTATGTCAGAAATGAATCAGAAGCCAAGCTAAAACTTGTTATGTCAGCTTAAAAATTCATGTTATCCACTACTTGAATACCTACTCACAGAAAGTCTCAAGGCAGTTTTTCTTCAATTTAATTCAATTCTGATGGTTCCTCAATAGAAGAAAGTTTCAAGGCAGTGAAATAGGACCAGGCTTATCAAGCCAAAACAAACATTATTCTGAATCTTTAACAAGGTCATTCCCCAATTCCTTCCAAAGCTCCTAGATTTCTTCAGAAAGACTGGCATTTTAAAATCAAAGTGACTTGGCCAAATTTATCCCTACTATAATGACAATGATGTAATTAAATCAGTTTTAACATCCAATCAATTTGGCCAATTAAGCACAACATTCATTGATTTTTTTGATTGACAGCCTGAAGACTGAAGGCCCCCACATAATCTCATTTAACAAAGCTGGCAAAAGTTTTATGATTTTTATTTCTGTTTATTTTCCAGATAAATAGGCTAAACTAACTCCTAAATCTGCATATTTTATTTATGTATCTAAATAGCTCCAGCTTCAATATAGTATCCAAGCCCCTCCTCATATTTAAAAATAGAAAAAAAACCCCCAAAACCAACCAAACAAACATAAAACCCCCACTAAAACAATAGCAGGCTGTCTCTTTCTTCTTTTTCCATCTGAAGGAGAAGAAGCTTGATTAGTTTATGGGAGGGGGAGGTTGTTTATTTGCTTGTTTATGTTTGTGTGTGATTGAGTAAATGTCGTGTGTGTATGTTTGGAATTGGCAGACAGCTCCTTATCTGTGCTGGCAGATATGTTCATGATCTAAAAACAGCCTTTTAGAACTGGCTGCATGTCTCACTAAACACCAAGAAACAATTTCAGCAGCTGCCAAAGAGATGAGTCCTTCTGAGACCTCAATGCCCATTTACTGAAGAAAAACATTCTGAACAGCAATGGAGTATCTCACTCCCTGATTCAGATCCTCATCCTGTCCATCCTCCCCAGCTGGGCAGTGATACCCGTTGCACCTACACGATCAGTTGTCGGCAGCGTGCTGGGCAGACATACAGAGTATAGCACACCTTGTCCATTAAATCTTTGTCTAGGATTCATCTTACCTAACACTAGACAGCTGCAGGGTAGCTGTCTCCAATTAAGCTGATCACCTCAGGTTTCCTATACACTCAGATGGGCACTTTTACAGCACAGTCCAGCTGACCTATTTTTGGATGCCTACCTCAATGTGCCATGAATCATGGCCTAAAAGTGCAATTACTTTTTTTTTTTCGTTTTTCTCCACTGACTAAAAGGGACCATGCATAACTAGTTGGAGATATCACTACTTTAATCCTAATACTACAGTAAATCAGTCCACAAATCACAGAATGATTGAGGTTGGTCACCTTGTCCAACCCCTCTGCTCAGGCAGGACCATCTAGAGCTGGTTGCCCAGGACCCTGTCCAGGTGGCTGCTGGAAGCACCTCTGCAGAGAAGGACATGGAAGTCCTGGTGGACAGGAAGCTCTCCATGAGCCAGCAGTGTGCCCTCATGGCCAAGAAGGCCAATTATATCCTGGGGTGCATTAGGAAGAGGGTGGCCAGTAGGTCAAGGGAGGTTATCCTCCCTTTCTACTCTGCCCTGGTGAGGCCACATCTGGAGCACTGTGTCCAGTTCTGGGGTCCCCAGTTCAAGAAAGACAGGGATCAATTGGAGAGAGTCCAATAGAGGGCTACACAGATGATGAGACAACTGAAGCATCTCTCGTATGAGGAAAGGCTGAGAGACCTGGGTCTGTTTAGTCTGGAGAAGACTGAGAGGGGATCTTGTCAATGCTTATAAATATCTAAAAGGTGGGTGTCAAGAGATGAGGACAGACTCTCTGCCATGGTGCCCAGTGACAGGACAAAGGGAAGAGTACAAAGTAGAACATGGGAAGTTCCCTCTGAATATGAGGAAAAATGTCTTTATTCTGAGTGTGGCAGAGCATTGGCACAGACTGCCCAGAGAGGTTGTGGAGTCTCCTTCTCTGAGACATTCAAAACCCACCTGGACAGAGTTATGTCCAATGAGCTCTAGGTGATCCTGCTTTAGCAGGGAGGTTGAACTACAGGATCTCCAGAGGTCCCTTCCAACTCCTACTGTTCTGGGATTCTGTGACTGTGAATGGGTCACTCTGTTTCATGTATTCCATTCAGCATTTTATCTTATATATGTCCCTGCAGGTTGGGCAAGGTAACTAGAACCACCAGATGTACAAGAACGAACATCTGAGTTCCTAGCATCCCTAGTGAGTGCTCTAAACTTTTCTTACAATTACAGGAAAGCCAGGTCACTGTCACAGAATCACAGAATCTCCTGAGTGGGAAGGGACCCATAAGGATCATCGAGTCCAACTCCTGGCTCCACATAGGGCCAGCCAAGTCAGAGCATGTGGCTGAGTACAAGCTGGTAGCCAAGCACCACAGAGCCACTCGCTCAACCCTCCCCCAAGTGGAATGGGGAGGAGAATAGCAAAAAACTCATTGGTTGAGATAAAGAGAGATTAATAGGACAGCAAAGGAAGATGACAACAATTATAATAATTACAATACTTATTATATTATTATTAATATATAAATTATTTAAAAATGCAATTGCTCACCACATGCAGAAGAACAACCCGATGCCCAGTCTGTTTCTGAGCAGCAATCCTGCCTCCCAGCAGCTTCCCCACTTATGTCTGGAGCGTGATGCCATATGGTATGGCATATCCCTCTGGCCAGCCTGGGCCAGCTGTCCTGGCTGTGCTCTTCCAGCTCCTTGTGCAGCTGGCAGGGTGTGGGAAGCTGAGAAGTCCTTGACTTAGTGTAGACGCTACATCTACCTAGCAACAATTGAAAACAGCATGTTATCATTCTCATCCTAAATCCAAACAAGAGCTACTAGAAAGGAAATACCCAGCCAAGACCATGACAACCATTAATGTTTCCTGTAGTGCTTTAAATGAATGACTGACTCCATGTACAATTTTCACAGAAATGTACAAGTTGCCTAATTTTAGGAGGTGTTCCAGCAGTTTCCCATGGAAGTAGTTATATGCCTACACCCCAGAAAGTCAGAAATTAAGAGTTGTGTCCTTCTTCACTATATTTATTGCTGTTTTACATGTGTCCTTCCACAGCAAGAAGCCATCATGAATATCACTCTGAGGCAGCAACTCCTTCCGTCTACGGCACTGAAACATTTTGGTACATAATTTCAGATTTTATTCAGGAAGCCTGAGGAACTAGCCTCCAGTGCTTTCTGTACACTTCCAACTTCTACAGAACTCCTGAGGTTAAAAAAATGTAAAATAAAAATCATAGGCTCTGTGTGTGTGTGTGCGTGTGTGAAATAAGGGTACTGTAGTAAGATGGGAAATGGGCTAGAGTAAACAGGAGTGATCCAGGCCATCCTCTGCTCCAAAGCAGCATCAATAGCATCTAAACCATTCCTGACATATTTATTTCATCTGTTAAACATTAATTGAAAGAAACATGGAAAGCTACATGGTCTTGTTTATGCTACCACAGAAAACTGCAGAAGTGGAGAACTAGGCCAAAAGCCTGAAATAATTCCTTCCTTCAACAAGACTTCTCTAACTGCTTCCTAAGCGGCTCTGCCGTGCCCACCAGCACTTACAGCTTTGAGACCGAAGCCCATCAAGGGCTTCTTTCCACATGCCTCATCTTTTCAGAGAGATTACACTTTAAACGTCTTTAAGATTAAAAGCAGTTTCCAAACTCTTAGTTCATTTACAGTACCTCTTAAAATGTTCTGGACCACTGGATTGTAACTTTTTCTACTGGGCTCAAGTTGTATATGAAAAGTTGAAATGACCACTGCATGTCACCCTAATGATCCGAAGCAGTAAACCAGAATGACGTAAGTCATTGTTAGACTCGCTAAATTTGATGACAAATTGTACATTTGGGGGTCCTGACCTTACCTATTTGTAATGTGGGAATCCAAGAATATGTTACATTTACTGCAATAAATTGCTGGGGTTGTCTTAGATCTGTCTTATAAAAGTATTTTACAAACTTTATTTAAAGAATGTACAAGGTTTAACATTTTCTCCCCTGTTTAAGGAATGAAAGGACCTTTTTTCCACCCCCCGCCATCTCCCCCCAAAAAAACCCCCCTCTGATTTCAGATGACTTCCATCAGTGCTTTCACTTTGTCATGGCTTGGAGCAGGCACAGCCACAGCAGTGGGTGAGGAAGGGCTGCTGCAGAATGCCCCAAGCCCTTGCTTGGCAAGGGCTGCAATTAAACAGGTTTTTTGGGGGAGTTTTTTGGGGTTTTTGACCCTCTCCATATATTCAACATGGATCTTCACTTAAGACAGCAAAACTAGACACAATGTTGCATTAGTAGTCAGATCAACTAACTGATACAAGCATAATCAAATTTTAATGCTTTTCTACTTCAGGTTCCTCTTAGTTTTTATCAGAAGATATTTGCTTTTTGGGGCCAAATAATAGCAATAAATCCTTATGGTTGCTGGTTATTTGCTAGGACTACTAGTAATCACTGACTGCCACAACAGAGAGGTGCACTCCCAACACGTGCATCATGCTTTGTTTCTAGTTGTGCCTCTACACTTAGAATACTACGGCATTGTAAAAGTTGAGTACTGTTTGTGTTGTAGTCTGTGTAACTTTCCTGCTCCTAGCATTATCATAAAATCACTGATTTTGATTCTATCTCTTCTTCCAGGGTTAGAAACCGTCTAGATATGCCCCTTCCTCAGGGAAGACTATCCATTCATACATACAGTCTGGAGACACACCAAACAATTCTGAATCTACACGCTTTTTGTTATTTCTGAAATCCTATTGCTCTACTGTCTTCAAGAGTCATCCAGCAACAAGTCAAATACCTTAATGTAAGTGTGCTATATTGATAGTATAATTTTAATCAACCAACTGCGTAACTCTGACTCCAAAGATATTAAACTGATTCCATTTTCCTTAAGATTGTGATAAACAGTCTTCATTGTATTTCATTCCTTTAATTTTTAATCAATTCCTTTCTCAGTCATGCTATGACTTTATCTGGGAACCTCTATCTTAAGATTTCATTATTTGTGAACCTTTATCTTAAATCTTATAATAGCAATGACAGAACCTGAGTAGGCACCTCCAAAGTAGCAGGAACCATCTGTTCAAGGGCAACAGATATGTTTGCCATGTTACTATGCAAAAGTAAACATGCACTATGCACAAGTCTAATCAAGTTTGCCAGTACAAAACCAGTAAGAGATCTGTTCAAGGAAGAGACACCTGTAAGTTTTCTGATTATATTTTTCTTCTGTGAACAGCTTGCACTGACAGTATTAGTGGTGGATCATTAAGTCTGGTTATTCTCTGCTTTGCAAGCTATTCTGCATGGAGATAGCTTGAAATAATAGACAAAACTAAGAAAGTTTTAATTGTCAGGGAATTCAGTATTCCTGCCTACAATATTTTGTCCCCATCATATGAGATCATTTTGATCTTCAAAATCTGAGAAAAAAGCAGGGTTGTTAACTCTAGTTTCTGAGACTTAAAGCAAAGACTGACTTTACACTGAACCTCAAAAATTTCACTTGGGCTCAGTGTTTGTACAAGTGTCAATCTGCCTTATATCCCAGGAACAGTCCCTAAACCCTTGTAACATCTTTTAATCATCCATCTCTTTAACAGTTTCCCCTGATAAATCTTCAGGCCTTTTCAATTTCTTCTATCAGTTAAAATGACCAAGGGTAAAATTAGTGCAATATTGAGTAGACAAGGCAGAGTCAATTCCCATTATGCTCCAATATTTCAATATTTTGTAACCATTTTGTCGGAGCTCTATGACCCGTTAAGGTAACATCCATTAATGTTATATCCAGAATTTTAAAAATCTCACTGAGAGGATTTGTTATTCAAAGTGGCCTCAGAGAGTTAGATTAATAATATGTATTGGTTAAGCCAACTATAAAGTATCACAGATACTGGGACATTAAAAAACTGAGTCAGGTAACATCATTGTCCTTATGCATAGACTAGGCTATGTTTTGCCTTGCTATCTTATAAATAAGATGTATTTCTAGATGCATCTAGGAATATGTCTTGCTTTCCAGTTTTGGGGTGGGGGGGGGGGGGTAGAGGGGTGTTGTTAAGCCCAGTTCTTCATAACCTAAGCCAAAACCGCATTCCCTTCTCTTTTGTTGTGACCTACATCTGTTGAAGACCTCTGATCTCATGGTATTTTTCTGAAAACATTAAGATAGACCTGAAATACTATCTTCTATTTTTAGTGAGAAGTGTCCCTGCCCATGGCAGGGGAATTGCAACTTAATCTTTAAGGTTCCTTCCAACCCTAACCATTGTATGACTCTAAGTTATCCTGGTGTCAGTTACTGATTGATCACTCTCAAACTTCAGCATCCGGTGCTAACTTCTAAAAGTTAAGCTGTCATCATCTTTTTTCAAAAGCTTCTTTTTCCTGATAATTAAAAACAACTTAAAGCAACTCCTGCTCCCTTCTGCATTTTTGTGGGTTTCGGTGTTTTTTTAAAAGTATTTGAAACTGCAGACCTTTCATTGATTTGTGTGGAAGACACAGGGAAATGGCCAGCCTCTTTTCATAGTAAGGGTGACAGAGCACTGGAACAGGCTGCCCAGAGGGGTTGTGGAGTCTCCTTCTCTGGACATACACAAGACACGTCTGGACACCTACCTGTGTGATCTGTCCTAGGGAACCTGCTTTGGCAGGGTTGAGCCTCGATGATCTCCTGAGGTCCATTCCAACCCCTACAATTCCGTGATCCCTGGCCTAGCAACTAAATAAAAATCCCCTCTTACTCCAACATAAAGCTATTCTGCATGTGACAATCGCTTCCACCTGTGCATCTCAGATTTAAGAAAGCCAGTTTACTTCTTTGGATGTAAATACGATATAACATAATAGCCATCCACAATTCCAGCTATCCCTGACTTAACAGAGACAACTAAGCAGAAAGTGGGATGCCCTTCTTCCCTGGCTTGGTGCCGCAACCACCAGCCACATAAAAAGGCAGGAAAACACTTTGACATCAGAAACACTTGATGAAGGCACCAGGAGGAGACTGGGGAAAGGGGCAAGCAATGGAAGGAGCAGTGGGATACCACCACCTCTCCCCACGAAGGAGGGAGGCTCAGAGGTGCACAGCCTCAAAGGTCATCTTTCCACAACAAGCAGGAGAAAGGTGCAGGGAACCCGTTACCATGCTGGTAGGGTGTATTTCTGGCTCCAAAGCCCCTCTATCCTATCTTCCTCTTCCTGTTTTCCTTTGCGCCGCAGGCCCTGTGGCGAGGGGTTGCAAAACTCTACCAGTACAAAGATATTAAGAAGCAGGAAGAGCAAAACGGGGATGGGAGGGGGGAAGAAATGCCGACGGCCTCCGAAGCTCGCAGGGATCCTTATCCCACCTTTCTCCTCGCCTGAAACAGCGGAAGCGCAAAGAAGGCGTCCCTTAACGCAAACGAAACTCCGGGGTACATCCCCGCTCTCTGCCCCACCGCCTCCGTGTTCCCCCAGCGCCGCCGGCACCGCGCATGCTCGGCGCTGCCGCCGCGCCGGTGGCTGCTACGAGGCGCGGGCCCGCGGCCTCCGCTGGCCGGATGGAGGAGGAGGAAGATGACGATGGAGGCCGGGGAGCCGCGGGAAGCCCGACGGTGGCGTCCGGCCGTTTCGTGCGGTGCCTTTACGCGGTGGGCTTCCTGGTAAGCGGGGCGGCGGGCTGCGACGGCCGCGGTGCCCTTCCGGCGCGGCCTGGGACAGGCGCCCGTGCCTGAGGCGGCAGATCCTCCCCGCCCCGCACGACCCCGCTGCCCGGCCGCACGGCTCCGGGGCAGCTGGTGGAGGGGCCGTGCCGGAGGCAGAAGTAGAAAGATCGGCTCCGGAGCCGCGACGTTCCCCTCCGGGTTGTCGGGAGATGCGGCAAAGCCCGAAATCGGGCAGACCACACTCCCCCTCCTCTTTCCCCTCCCTGGGCCCTTTGCCGCTGCCAGGGGGCTACCCCGCTGCGCTCCAGGTAGAGCAGCTGGGTTCTGAGGTACACCAGTCGCTTTCTGAGGCGCTTGAAGGTCTGTAGTGGGTGTATTCTTTTTAACAAGCTCACAGTCGTGCAGTCAGGTACGAAGGTACGGCTTTTACCTGGTAGATGCAATTGAGTAGCACTAAGCATTGAGCATTGCCTTATGCTCATCAGAGAGCCGTTCTTGTCCTTGAAGTAACAGTGCTTGGTGTAAACGTAAACCAAACCCACATAGAACCCTCCCCAAACCCCTGCTTTTTCTAAAGACAAATACCTTCTCCCCTCCAAAAAATAAAACCCCAACCACACAACAAACCTAAACCAAACCTTACCCAAAAAAATACAGTGGTTTGACTTTACAGAAAGGTTGTGCTCTGTAGTCATTCGTGAGCCTTGGGAAAATGTCAATTTAAAATTAAATGGGATAACTTGGAAAAGGAATACAAGATGAGTATGAATTTGCACGGTGAAATGATACGTTACCAAACTTTAGGTTGGTCAGTAGAAACAATCTGGTTGGTTTGAGTCCTAGAGCAAATGTTGCAGGGGAAGGTATGTTACCTTTTGAGCACTTTGAAATGCTGTAATTTTAAAGCTTCTAAATGCTGCAGTTCTCCAGCCCTGTACTATCTTGCTGACACCAAAGTGGAGTACATGCTGAAATCATCTGAGAAGCGTAGAGAGCATAGAGTATGGTGAAATACCATGATACAGAGCTGTTGGCTGTGATGCAAGTTTCCTGTAACGAAGCAAACAGGAGTTGGACTTGATGACCCTTTTGGGTCCCTTCCAACTCTGTGTATTCTATGATTCTAAATACAGCATACTTATCATTTGACATAAGAAATTACAGGTGAATGAGAAACAACTGCTAATAGTGGTTCAGTGGGACTTTACCTGCATGCCTCTGCAGGTAGAGGCCAATACTAGTCCAGTCCTGCTAGGGTATGTTCTGAGACTTGTCCTTTTTAATGTCTGTATCGATGACCTGGACGAGGCCATTGAATATATCGCTTCAGATTTGCAGATGACACCTAAGGTGGTGTAATTGAAAGTGCTGATCAAAAAATATGTAATGACAGACTGTGGGAATTTACTTGGTGATACATTGTTATAGTTCTTCAGGCTTTGGGCTAGTCTAGTTCAGCTCAAGCAGTCACTGATAAAAGATGATCTTGCTGCAACAGACCTGTAACGTTCTGCTCTGATGTAGGGCACTGCATGCTGTGCCAGACAGTAGTACTGCAAGAACTACTGGGTCATTGTGGTTAGCTTAACAAAAGATACAATATCAAAAGGAATGAGTAGGAGATCCTTGTACTGTTCAGGATGGGCAGTGTCCTTTGCCATCCTCTTAGAAAACGTTTTTCACTTCTGCTTAACTTCTTTTTTTTTTTCATGTTTCTGTCTTTTCACAAGGTAAGTTATACAGAAAGGCAGTCTGCAGGTAGGTTTAGATCAACCTTAGCTTCCTCCCCATGGTGGTTTAGAGTTAAAATGCTGTAGATTGTGATTGAAATTGCAGACCACTATGAATTTAAAATACCGGTACCACATACTTTTCCTGTTAAACAGATAAAGTTGAAACATTAAATATTCCTTTAATATATATGTCTTCAGAATGGTTGTATCTGGAGGGGGAAACGGGATTGCCGTTTTCATAGTTTTAACTCCTCTGTAAGGCAATCCTTTATCTCTCAGTTCATGTATTTTTGTAATTTTGTACTTTTTTGGATGCACTGTAGAGGTTACAACATACCACATTCATCATGAAAATACTTCTATTAATCTTGTCTTTAAAGGGAATTTTTTAATATGGACAGCTATTGTGCAGGTTGACATAATCTCTGCAAAAAGTTACCAGTTATTAAAACTCTTCCTGCCTCCTTTTCAGGATTTATTTGGTGTGAGCTTGGTCGTTCCTTTAATGAGCCTTCATATCAAATCTTTAGGAGCAAGTCATACAGTTGCTGGAATAATAGGTGAGTACTTGACAGATTTACCAGAGATTAAGATAATATGAACTGGATTATGCCTTACTGCGAATTGGACATTGTACTATAATTCTTCCTTGCCAGTAGCATAACAAAAAGAAGGGCCAATTTCCAAGTAAAACTGTAAAGGCAGCTGTACTGTGTTGGACCCAGAGAACTGTCCAGACTTAGTATACATACTGAGAGTAGCCAAAAGCAAAAGCAAGTGCTTGGGAAAGAGCATTCTTGGAAAGAACAAGGAAGCCTTGCAGTGATACTTGTACAGTAATCCAAGAATTCATACTTCAGCAACTTTCGGACCCAGAAGGTGTTGCGTTTTGTTTTATTGTTATTTACAGGCTTTGCAAACACTTACTTCTGCAGCTGGTTCTCCTGAGCTTTCCAGAGCCAGTGATTGCTCCCAATTCCATTAAATTCCTTGCAGCTGTCTTTTGGCAAAATATTTATCATCTTTAAGGAGTATTTGCAAGTAAATTCTGAAGGTTTGGAATTTTACCTGAAAAATGAAGTGCTAAGATGAAAGTCTGTTGTTGTAGAGGTCTTATATGTTATGGTACTGTTCATGGTTTGTAATGATGCAAGTATGATATTCTTTATAGCTCCGTGTGGTTGGCAGGGGTTCTGTTACTCCATTTTTTTATTGCCTTGCCTTTTTTATTTTGGATGAAATTTAGTACTTTTCATGAAATAATTCTGCTTCTGCTCTGAGTTGTCCAGACTGTTATCTTAATCAGCAATTCATCAAAAATATGTTTTCATTTCAACAGTCTCCTTTGATTTTTTAACTTGAAAAGAAACTGGGTTTTGAGGTGTATTCTTATAAATTAAGAGCCTGGCAGATGTTTCTCTATGCTTCTCTTGGCTTCTCTTCTGTTACTAACTGCTGCTAAACTCTTAGCCTCCAAAATGGAAGAGTAGTGTCTGTGGTTTCTTCAGGGCTTCCGTGGTGACTCGTAACCTGCTGAAGTGCCAAGTGGAAAGATATTAGTGCCTCCCAATAATTAAATTCTCTCCTGATTCTGAAAAAGCAGTTATAAATCATAGAATTATTAAAATTGGAAAAGACCTCCAAGATCATCTAGTCCAACTGTCCCCCTACCACCTATATTACTTACTAAACCATGTCCCTAAGTACCTCATCCAACCTTTCCATAAACACCCTGAGGGACAGTGACTCCACCACCTCCCTGGGCAACCTGTTCCAATGCCCAACCACTCTTTCTGAGAAGAAATTTCTCCTGATTTCTAACCTGAACCTCCCCTGGCACAGCTTGCAGCCATTCCCTCTCATTCTATCACTTATCTGCAAGAGGTGGCTGATCGCCCAGCTCACCACAAACTCCTTTCATGTAGTTCTAGAGAGCAACAAGGTCTCCCCTGTCCTTACCTCTCCTCTCTTTCAGGCTAAACAGTCCCAGTTTCCTCAGCCGCTCCTCATAAGACTTGTGTTCCAGAACCTTCCTATGCCAACGTTTAATATAACATCCTTCTTCATGGTTATGGGGTAAACTTGGTTTGTCCTGCTCCCCCTTCCTTTTCTTCTACTAAATAATTCCCAGAGCTTCATGTTTTGTCATTTAAAAATTTTGTGCAGTTTCCATTTAAAAAAAAAAATCAGTTTCATTTTTAACATCAGTATTTTACTTGTTTCTTTTAGGATCTCTCTATGGTATAATGCAACTGTTTTCCAGCACTTTTGTGGTGAGTTCTAATGCTGTATTCCTGTTGGTGGTTTTATGGATTTTAGGGTGAAAAAAGGATGATGTTAATAATAGCTTTTCAAGAAGACTTTAAAATGTTTCTAGTGTTCAGATAAGCATTTTTGGTTGGTGGATCCAGTTTTTAGTTTGTGTGGAAAATGTTTCTTTTATTTATAGAGGATGATCGGTTTCTCCAGAGTCAAACAGAGTACAGTAGACAAAGACTAGGATCCAGATTGGGGCTCAGTCATGCATTACTGAGCACGTCTCAGTCACATAGGGTTCTCCTCTTTGGTGTTGGTGCTAGTAAAGTGGTTTTCTTCATTGCAGTTGCCTGTCCAAAAAAGCAGTCTCATGAGTCAGCTCTTCACAAGCCTGTTACCTAGAGTTTGCCTTCCCTGCTTAATGAGTAGTGCCCTGTAATTTGCCATATGGCCTACATTCATACATTATGCCCCTGAGCTTTGTTTGGGTTTGACTTTTATTAGCTTTTTAAATTTTTTTTACATCCTAATCTAAGTAAGAGTGCAAAGGCTGAACATCAAGGCTGAACCTCTTAAAAGTATGCTTTACCTGTTAATACTGTAGATCCCTATATTTATCCAGGAGCACCTTCAGTATTACTCTGGTACCTCCTAGCTTTCAAGAGAGCAGATTTTGAGTGTCTTGTGAAAAAAAAAGATACTTGTTTCAGGGTTTGTTATGCAGGCTGTCTGGGATAATTTGCTTCCATCATCTTGTGGCATTTTCTTTGAACTGCAAGACTATTGCCTTCTTCCCTTAAAAAAACTTCCTGTTTGGAATCAGGCTGATCTATAGGCACTCTACGTGCAAATTTACTGTTTGCCCTTCTCATAAATAGCTCCTACTTGTCTGCACTTAGATGACAAACTCCTCATAGCTAAGATCATTCCTTTCAGGATGCTCAGCAAGTGTCTAGTACATAGTGACCATTGTTGCAAAGAAATATTGGTGGTCAGTTGTGGTAACATTTTCAGAACCCCCTACTACTAATATTTCATGGTGTTTATTGTACAGTTGTATTTTTAAAATAGAAATTATTTTTTTTAAAACTGTGTGCATGACACTAAGTAGAACTATAGTTTAAGCAGGTGCGCTGCAGGCAGGGCAGAACGCTGCTCATAACTTCCAGATTTTGAACACTTAGGAATCATAGAATCATAGGATGGTCTGGGTTGGAAGGGACCCCAAGGATCATAGAGTTCCAACCCCCCTGCCACAGGCAGGGCCACCAACCACCAGGCCTGGGCCTGGATCTACACAAGCTTGCCCAGGGCCCCATCCAACCTGGCCTTGAACTCCTCCAGGGATGGGGCATCCACCACCTCTCTGGGCAGCCTGTTCCAGTACCTCACCACTCTCTCTGTAAAGACCTTCCCCCTAATATCTAATTTAAACCTTCCTTCCTTTAGCTTTAATCCACTCTCCCTTGTCCTGCCATTGTCTTTTAAAAAGTTGATTGCCCTCCTGTTTGTATGCTCCCTTCAGGTACTGAAAGGCTACAGTGAGGAATGTTGTATAATAAGCTTATTAAGCTTTCATTTACAGTTGTTTGATCTCTTCCTCAGTTTAGTTTAGAAGTACTGATTGTTCACTGTACCTAGTTAAATGTTATAAACAGCTAATCCTAGTTTTGTGCTTTATGAAAGGGCTGCTGGAGTGATATTGTAGGAAGACGGTATTCCCTACTCGCTTGCATTCTTCTCAGCGCGCTGGGTTACTTCCTTCTCGGAACATCCACCACCGTGTTCCTGTTTGCCCTTTCCAGAGTCCCTGTAGGTGAGTAAACACTTGGAGTTTTGCAGTTTAATTTCCTTGTAGTCTCCACTTGACAGCTACTGCTGGAGAAATTGTGGTATGTGGATGGCTGAATAGCGTGATCTTCCCTAGTGATGGGAAAAACCTGTACAAATCAAATGTTCTCCTGACTTTTTTCTGACAATAATTTCAAATGAATACTCAAAAACTGTCACAACCTTTATGCCACCATTATGACTGGCTGAATTTTATGAGAATAAGAGTGCAGCAATTCTTTGAAAGAGGCTATTGTAAGGTTAGTCATAACAGGTAGACAATACATGAGATCACTGCTGGAAATCTTGGCCTGCACTTGCAACGCAGAATGGAATGATATATGTGCATTATTGTTTTTTCTCATGCTGAAAATATACCTCAAAGTATATTACAACATTTGGCTGAAATTTTAGGTCACTGCTTCAACAGAATATTTATGTTGTGCAAGAGCATCTGCATTTGCAGCACTGAAGATAAGTTTGTGCCAGGGCTCCTATAGGAGTTCTTATAAAGCTGAGCACCTTCTGCAGGTATTCTGATGTAATAAGCATTGCTATTACTGTGAACACATCTACTAAAGGGCATTTTTGTGGCCTGTAGTCTTGTTTTTGGAGCAGTTTATATTGTTTCTTACTGTAAGTTTACTAATTAAATATTTGGGTGGTGCTTGATGACTTAGTAGAGATAATGCTAACAGCACTGTGGCTGTGACAGCATTGCCCTGGTTTCAAGGAAGCAACTTGAAAGATTGTGGTATTAGTATTGTTTCTGTGCTCTTCTTTTGGCACCCACCAGTCTCCCACGTGAATATGCTATGTTACAATCCTGGAAATCTCCGTACTCAGCAAAGTTGCTACAGAGCTATGTTGATAAGCAAACAAACCATTCCTACTCTACCATTACCCACCCACAATTTCCTGTTTTAGGGTTGTTTTATTCCTACTGTGCTGCAGCGCTCAGCTGAGTTACTTCTTCTTGCAGCAGGGCTGCAGGAGCATTCCTTCAACACAGATGTGTGAATAATTTTGATTCCTAAGTCCAAATCCTTGAACAGTCAGGATGACAGGCATGGCCCAGCGTGCTGCATGACTCCAGCATTGAGGAATTTATGGTTTATGGAATCCTAAAAAAAATGTTGAATGTTGATATTTCAGGTAGCTTCTGTCGTTTTAAATCCTTTGAACTGAGCAATACGTGTTTATTATTTTGTTTATATTGTGTTGCAGGTATTTTCAAGCACACGCTCTCCATCTCTAAAGCCCTGCTGTCTGACTTGGTGTCTGAGAGAGATCGCCCTTTGGTAATGGGGCGCTTCAATGCAGCCTCTAGCGTGGGCTTCATCCTGGGGCCTGTTGTTGGTGGCTACCTTACAGAGCTGGAAGGCGGCTTTTATCAAACGTCTTTTATCTGTGCCTCGATCTTCCTCCTGAATGCTGGTGAGTTGTATGTAATATTCTGCACCTTGGGTCCCTTCACTTTTGTGGTTTTAGACCATTTGTAATACTCTGGAATTCATATACTGATACTACCCTTTGGGTTGGAACCTTTGTGAAAAGGCAGGAGTTTTGACACAGTTAACACCCAGATGCTTCTTACTGTACTGTGTATATATCGCTTTTGCATTCAGACACAGGAATGGGAATTTTTTTATATGCCTAAAGATGAAGACTGGAAATGAGAGTATTTGCTTTTGCCTTTAGATTTCTTTTTATGTTGCAAATGTGTCACTTCTGTGTTTTTCTTCCTTGCTTTCACCATGCTTAAAATTGAACCATTATTGTTAATAACACTAAACCTAATTTTAAGTGAAGTGATTGTTAAAGTTCTGTTTTGAATTTTGATCTTTACACTAAGTAAACTGTTACAATCTAATGTCTTCCACGTAAAGTTAATGCAATTAACTGAAACCAATTAATTTCTTGATTTATATAGTTCTTGTCTGGATGTTACCCTGGAGTGAAGAAAACACTGGCAATAGGGAACATCAGCAGGGCACCAAAGGAACAGGCAGTTTCTCAGCGAAAGCAAGCCATGGCCTGCACTTGAAATCAGCAACTAACGGAGCTGTGGCAAGCGGCAGTCTCTTCCGGTCTCCATGGATCCAAGTTGCGACAGTGCTGAAGAGGATTAAAGGCATTGCATGCTCTGATCTGTGGGATATATTTTTAGTGCGGTTGCTGATGTCTGTCACTATACTGCTGTACTATAGTAATTTTAGCCTGGCCTTGGAGGAGAGATTTGGGGTGAAACCCTTGTTCGCTGGATACCTGTTGAGCTATAGCAGTGCACTCGG
Organism: Porphyrio hochstetteri; assembly: GCA_020800305.1. NCBI lineage: Eukaryota > Metazoa > Chordata > Aves > Gruiformes > Rallidae > Porphyrio > Porphyrio hochstetteri. The sequence goes on along the minus strand of CM036905.1, from coordinate 151,394,406 downwards.
AGTCCTGGCTGGTTGTCTGCTCGGACCAATAACAAGACTCTATCAGCACAACACTTACAGACTTCTGTTGCATTCCAGCACTCTCACCTGCACGTTGATTCTCCTGTACGCCTCAGCACTGAGCATATGGATGGTGATTCTGTCTTCCACATTCCTAGCTTTTTCAACTACTATAGGTCGGACTTGTATCATTGATCTTGAACTAACCATTGGTGGGAATGAGGCCAGCGGTACACTCCTAGGTGTTGGACAGTCTGTGACATCTGTGGGACGAATAGTTGCCCCACTCCTTGCTGGAGTTGCTCAGGAGTTCAGTCCCTGTGGCCCTCCAAGTCTAGCAGTTGGACTGGCTTTAGTGGCTATTCTGATAATGCATGCAAACAAACAAAAATACTGTAGCCATGGAAATGTTAAGTTAAAAAATCAATAGCTGCAGATTTGGATTGTGGGGAGGTATCTTGCAGGAGAGGTGAAGTGAATCAACCTGGGTGATGCTTACACCTACCAGGCTTGTAGGAACAGGATCTTTTAAAAGGGCACGTGATGTTCACCTGGAGGCAAGCACACAAATATTTCTGCTGCAGGGATGTTGACTCAAGACAAAGGTTACTCTCACCGGTACCACTGGAACACTTGTGAGAGAGACAGATGTGGCTGTATTCTACTGGATGGGGTTTTTTTAATAGATTTTTAACTTTTATTGAGGAGATGAAAGAATGAAAACAAATACAAGAGTCCTGCTTGTAGCTCACATTTGAAATGGTGTTTAGATTGATAGATTATTAGCAGACAGAAATTGATTCTTATTATTTAATCAGAGTTTAATTTTTATTATTTAATCAGGAGAATTTGCAGTATAGCTCGTTAGCCTTAATTTCTTATGCCATGGGTCTGCTGCCATTTGTCTGCTGTGACAGTAGCTTAATTAACAGACTGTTTGCTTATGTGATTTCGTTAAGCGTACTTTGTCCAGAGAGCTGGCAGCACAGCATAACTGGGCACCTCGGGGTAGCCATCCAACCCCTGCTGCTTGCTGGCCTTTCCCAGGTAATGGAATTGGGTATATCTCAACTGCATGTATCAGAAGGCCTAAACCAGACAATTTTAGAATAATATGGAGCCATTCAGACTGAAACTGAAGGTAAGCTTTAGTGAAACTTAAGGTGCTGGTTTCTGTGTAGTAGTAGCTTCTACTGAGAAACTTTGTCATAAATTATTTGTCAATATTTCCTGCACAACTTTTTAAACCTTAACTTTCAGAATAAATTTGCTGCTTAATTCTTTTGAATGACTGTAAAGGTGTTCTGGAGCAGCTAGCAGCAGGTAGTTCAGGGATATGGATTAATGCATTCTCACATTTCTGGAGGCATAAATGACATTTCAGTGACAAGAGAAGAACTTTACTCTTTGGTATTTTAGTTTTCCTTGGTCTGCACCGCTTACCCGGTGAGCGGTTACTGTCGGAGCTGTAGCATTCTCCTGTGCCACTTACTGTTCAAGTTTATATTACTTGCCAGACACCCCTGTTTGCATTTCGTTTGAAACATAGAAAAAGCCTATTTTGCACTGATAATCTGATAATGTGCCACATGCTTTTTTCCATTTCACTTGATGAATATACAGAGTCAACTATGTGTAATTGTTAGAGGGTAGGGGTTAATTAAAAACAATTTAGTTATCTCCTTGAACACATCAGTGCAAATAGTGCTGCTGCTTCCAGAGTCAGAGGTGGTGTTTTGCCTTTTTTTTTTTCTTTTTCCCCGGTGCCTGCTATCATTTAAAACCTTATTGAAACCTCATTGATTCCAGTGGCAGCACTGTGGGAATATGTATAGAATTCTGAGCTGTTTTGGTTTTATATATTGGCATAATGACCATGTGTCTTACTACTGTTAGGATTTCAGTACATATCCTCAGTGTTCCTTCTTGTATCAACCTGTGTTTCATTTCTCCCTAGAAACTTCAGACATTTTCAAGTGTCTTGTCTCCTCTTGCCTTGCTTGGTAGATGCCCAAAACATTCTTGCCCTAATTTTTTTTCCCAATTTATTTCCATCTTTTAAAACCTGTTTTTGTTTTACCTGGAGCTACTCTTCTGTAAGTCAGGGACTTCTGTTTGGCAGTTATAGCAAGAGGTAAAGGAAAAGCATAGGAAAAAAAACCCTCAAACATGAATATATATGAAAGATTCAGTAGTTTCTAATACTTGTTGGTTAATGATAACATTTACCCTTCTAAGTTCCTGATGAAAGCTGAATTCTGTAAACACCATAAAATTCAGTTTATGCCAACATAGAGTGCTGCCTGAATATTGCCTTTCAGCTTACAAAAACTTCAAACCTTTCTGTTTATATGTAAGTGAAAAATGTGCTTTCCACAATCAGCAAATATTTTTGGTTTATTTTGAAAAATATTTTCTTCATATATGATTAAAAAAAAAAAGACATTAATCTAATTGAGGAATCTGTGGAAGGCTCTGTGTTCTCAGGGACATGTTGCAATTGATGATACAAAAGAAAAAAAAATTACAGTCCAAAACGATTTCTGAAGTGCTGCAGGAAAATGTCTTCTTTTGTAGAGTCTCAGTTACAGAAAAATGCCCTTATTTTATTGTTTTTCTTTAAGGAATAGAAATAAAATGAAGTGGCATTCCATGTATATCATTTTGTTACTGTTTTCTCCCACTCTTTCTCTGCTGAAACTACAACATAAAATCCAGGTATTGAATATGAAGGGCAGATGGATTTTGTTTGTTTGTTTCGAGCTGTTCCTTAAAATGATTCTTTGAATCTGCCTTCTTTTCACGTAAAAAGGCACAGGAGCCAACCAAGTGGCTTGGCAGTGAATGAAGAAGCTGAAGAGAATAGAGAGCTTACCTGTTTTGAGATGGGAGTGCTCAAAGCTGCTGTTCCTAGTGCTTGGAGACCACGTTTGGATCCCTTGTGGTGTTGTCTCTTAGTTGCCACAACCGTGCAAGTTCAGACAGCGATGAGTAAATGACATCCCTGGAGATGAGGAGGTGTGACTCCCCCTTTTAAGTCGAGGGAGGAGCAGTTGTAGCTATTTTTTGCTGCAGCCTAGCAGGCTTTGCTGAATTACTCAGCAGTTTCTGAAATCCAGTTGTGTTATCTGAGGTAAGAAAACAGTGATCCGAACATGGGCTAAAGGAAGAGTGTTGACCTGCAAATCGCTGCAAATTAAAATTTCTCTCTTGCTTGCTGCTACTTTAGTTTTGGGTTGGTTTGCTTGGGCTTGTAGGCAGGGCTTGTTTTTTTTTTACTTTCTGTATTTCAAAATTTTCACTTGTAGGAGCGACTGCTTTTCTGACCTTCCTGATCAGCTGACGTGGAAGGGTCTGTGTATACAGTGGAGTAATTTATTTCTGTCAGGCAGCTGATACAGTAGGATATGGACCCGTTCTGTTGCTTTTAAATGATGGAGCAAATGTCAATACCGTGTTGGTGCATGCTGTGTGCATTTGAAGAGATCCTTTATAAACATGCCAGTTCTGCAGACTTCAGCTTCTGGTCCTGTCTTCTCTGAATTTACTCGCTGCAGCACCACCACCCAGGTCAGGAGCGTTCCCCTTCCCTGACAGCAGGCTGACTGCGAGCGGGTAACGCAGCAGTGACACAGGACAAGCACTGCTCCTTACTCCAAGCACCCCGTAATGCCATCACATTCGAGCTGATGGGACCTTCCGTGGAGATACGTTCGGGTGCTGCCAGCCCCCATTTGGTTAGGGGTGCTGTGGAACGCCCCTGAGTAAGTGATGCTTTATAGCTTGGTGCTTTGGGATTAGAAAACCCAAGGCTCAATCAGGCTGTTACTGCTGTAATTCTGAAGATTCATTCAGAAAGAGCTAATCATGAATCTTGTGAAGGAGTATATTGGGAGCCTCAGCTGTGAGAATCAGATGCTTGTGCATGGAGCTCGGACGTTTTTCTCATGAAAATGAGAGTTTGTAGAGCTCTCTTAAAGGGAAGTTTTGAAAAACTTCTATCTTAACTTGCAAGGAGAAAATAAGCCAAATTTCTGTTAATTTTTAATGCTGTATTATCATCAAAACCATTTTTGAGATATGCTACATCATAGGAACCACTCATTCTGTCAAATTTGTACTAAATAGGAGGCCTTATATATGACAAAATGTGAACTGGGGTATTTTAAAATGCCTTTTCCTTTTTGTGGCAAAACCTTACATTTTGAAACAAAGCCTGTGGCAATTAGGGCAATCACAAACGTAAACCTGAGCACATTTCAGATGAACCAGTGAGCCACACCAGAACAGCCAGTGTAACTGGTGCTTTCCCTTCTGCAATCTTGGTCACAGATTCACAGAGTTGTAGGGATTGGAGGGGACCTCAAGAGATCATCAAGTCCAAACCCCCTGCCAAAGCAGGTTCCCTAGGACAGGTCGCGCAGGTCAGCATCCGGATGAGTCTGGAATATCTCCAGAGAAGGAGACTCCACACCCCCCTGTTCAGTCTCCTTCTCTGGAGACATTCAAAATTGGCCTGAATGTGTTCCTATGTGATTTAGTCTAGGTGATCCTGCTCTGGCACGAGGGTTGGACTAGATGATCTTTCAAGGTCTCTTCCAATTCCTGATGTCCCTTATATGCTGTTAAATCTTTGAGGATAAAATGTCTTCCAAAGCACACCAGCTCTGTACAAAAACCACATCAGTGTTTGCCTACTTGAGAGAGGAATGATGCCAACTCAACTTCACATTATGTTGTCCTATTAGATCTGTCTACCACTTTTAAGAAGAATTGTGAAGAAGATACTCAGGACAGTCCAAGAGGGACAATTTTAAGCCACAGCTTTGAACAGCTCCCAAATGCTAAAGTTCCTTCAAACATTCAGAGAATTAAGATGCCATGTGGTTTTTTTTTCATTCCTAAGTACAATCCCATTCAGATGTCCATCTATTAAATAGGCCAAGAGGGAGATAAAACCCTTGGACTTGAGAGTTGTAAGGCAGTTTCCTCATGGTAGTTCACACCACTGACAGAATCAAGCACAGCAGCAGGTTTATCTAGAATGTGCAAGTTACATCATGATCTGCTAAAATGAGAGAGAAAAGAAGACTGTCCTCCTGTCTCTCCTAAATTTAAACAGGCCCTCTGTTGAATGAGGTGGGTGCCCTGGTAACTGAGGATAGTAAGAAGGTGGAGTTACTGAATGCCTTTGTTGCTTCTGTCTATGCTGCTGAAGACTGTTTGCAGGAGCCCCACATGGCTGAAGCCCCAGAGGAAGTCAGGATAAGTGATGAGCCTGCCTTGTTTGATGAGGACTGGGTCAGGAATGAATTAAGCTGTCTGGACATCCATAAATCCATGGGTCCTGATGGGATGCATCCGAGGGTGCTGAGGGAGCTGGCAGAAGTCATTGCTAGGCCACTGTACATCATCTTTGCTAAGTCCTGGGAAATGGAAGAGGTGCCTGAGGACTGGAGGAAAGCAAAGGTTACTCCAGTCTTCAAAAAGGGTGAGAAGGAGGACCCAGGTAACTACAGACCAGTCAGACTGACTTCCACCCCTGGAAAGGTGATGGAAAGACTTATCCTTGGTGCTGTCTCTAGGCACATCAAGGATAAGAGGGTTGTTAGGAGCAGTCAACATGTTTTTACCAAGGGGAAGTCATGTTTGACTGATATAATAGCCCTTTATGAAGATATAACCAGGTGGATAGATGATGGTAGGGCAGTGGATGTGGTCTACCTCAACCTCAGTAAAGCATTTTACACCGTCTCCCACAGCATCCTCAGAGGTCAGTACTGGGACCTGTACTATTCAATATATATTAATTGGTGACCTGGATGAGGGAATAGAGTGTACAGTCAGTAAGTTTGCTGACGACACAAACCTGGGAGGGGTGGCTTATACCCCAGAGGGCTGTGCTGCCATTCAGCAAGACTTAGACAGGCTGGAGAGCTGGGCAGGGAGAAGTTTAATGGGATTTAATAAGGGCAAGCACAGGGTCTTGCATCTAGGGAAGAATAACCCCAGGCACCAGTATAGGTTGGGGACTGGTCTGTTGGAGAGCAGTGTAGGTGAGAGGGACCTGGGGGTGCTGGTGGACAGCAGGATGACCTTGTGGCTAAGAAGGCCAGTGGCACCCTGGGGTATATTAGGAGTGTGGTTAGTGGGTCAAGAGAGGTCCTTCTCCCTCTCTACTCTGCCCTGGTGAGACTGCACCTAGAATATTGTGTCCAGTTCTGGGCCCTTCAGTTTAAGAAGGACATAGAACTCCTTGAAAGAGCCCAGTGCAGGGCCACCAAGATGATTGAGGAAGTGGAACACCTTCCTTAGGAGGAAGGGCTGAGGGAGCTGGATCTCTGAGAGGACACTGAGGGGTGACCTTATTAATGTTTATAAATATGTAAAGGGTCAGAGTCAGGAGGATGGAGCCAGGCTCTTCTCAGTGATGGCCAGTGACAGACAAGGGGCCACAGGTGCAAGTTGGAGCATAGGAAGTACCATGTGAATATAAGGAGAAACTTTTTCACCGTGAGGGTGACAGAACACTGGGACAGGCTGCCCAGAGTGGTTGTGGGGGTCTCCTCTGGAGACATTCAAACCCCACCTGGATGCATTCCTGTGTGATTTAGTCTAGGTGATCCTGCTCTAGCAGGGGGGCTTGGACTCGATGATCTTTCAAGGTCCCTTCCAGCTCCTAACATTCTGTGATTCTGTGATCAGGTGAGTTAGTCCATGACTTCTCTCTCTACTGTGTCCTAAAGCAGTTCCTCTTTCTCCTGCTTTGCCTCGTGTTTCCTAGGCTGAACCTCCAAACTATTGCTGGCCTGTCTGGGGCCATCTATTGCAGATGCCGCATTTTAAGCATATTCACAAGCCCATTTTTAATAGGATCAGAGCTCTTGTACAGAGCATTCCTCCAGCCAATTTCAAAAGCTTTCATCTTTTCTCTAGGACCTGGGGGATGTTGACAGAATTTAGACAGTCCTGGCAATGGTGACCAGCTGAAGCATTTCTTGCAATGGCAGCCTTTAAATGTTGGTGGTGTCTGCAACTGGTGGATTTGGCATTTCTTGATAAGGCCTGTGCAGGCTGCAGGGCGTTTGCTTCCCGAGACACCAAGATACTCTTCGTATGCAAGTTGTTTTGGCCAATGTTTCCTTGGCTTGGTTTTTCCATGTGATTTCTATGTGGCTTCAGCAGAGAAGGATATTCTTAAGCTTCTAAATTGTTGTGCATCATGGTTTTCTTTTGTTAAAACCCTATGGTTTCAGTGGAGCTGTCTTTATACTTCAGGACCAGGTAGGACAGCTCTTAAAATTTGGTCTCTTATGGCAAATCATTCTCGTTTTCATATATCTGCTTAAAACAGATAACTGGATGTCTATCTACTTTCTAGCCCTTGCTGCATCTACTTTCTTATCCTAGCTGCTTCTGATTTATAGACCTCTCAGCAGCCGAAGGGAGAAGGAAATCTGAATTCAGTGTAACATGTTTTTCCTAACACGGGACAATTGGGCATTGTGCATCTTCACCAAAGCATTAAATGCTGATGCTAAGGAGTGTACTGGGGAGTCCATCTGGAAACAAAAAAATTGTGTGTGTGGATTTGGCAGGTTTCCCAGTCAACTGGGGAAGGTGCAGTTCCCTGACAAAGTGAAAAAACATGTCCCCGGTCAATACATGACTTTCCCCATCAGATGGTGCTCAAGCACAGATTTATTGAGCATTTCATTCTCCAGCAGACAAACTCTTTAATACAACATGAAGGGAAAGTCTCCTCTGGCAGCTGAAATTAGATGGACCTTTTAGAAAGATCAAAAAGTGCTACTGAACTTATTTTTCCTTTGCAGGAAAATTTAAAAAGACAGTGAAAGGCAAACCTCTGACCCAAAGCAGAGCAAGAGTTGAATGGCAAGGGCTACCTGGAACATAGCCTGTTTTGCCTACTGCTGTCACTGGTACTAAAAAGGAGATGGCCTGGGAAAGGAGTTCCCAGAGCTGATAAGGGTCTGACCCAGCAGTTGTGGAAAAGAGCCTAAAAAGGATGGGAGGAGCAGGACTGAGTAAGGGAGAGAGAGTATTTCCAAAAAGACAAGAATCCCAGGAGATCTGTGATTCTGCTTCAAAGTGTAACCATGCTGGAGGTCTGCCTTGCCGCTTGTGTTCTGTGGATCTCAAAGTGCTCTGAAAAGGTAACAATGTGCTACCATGTTTTGAAGCACCAAGAGCTTAAGACAAGGTTTCATAAAAGCGACCTCCAATTCGATGTGTTTGTGCAACAGGGCACCCACTTTAAGTACCAGTGATCTGAGCCCATACTGTACTAATGGACAACCACCAAAACAGCAAAGTTCCTGACACCTGCATTCAGTATTTCAAATGATGCCATAAAAAATTACAACCATTTGAAAAACAAAGGCAGCTTTCCCCAGATACAAGCCAATTGTTTGGTCATTATCAGCACACAAAAGAGCAAGCTCCACAGGGAGTATGCAAAATGTTGATGTGCAGCATTTCACACTTATTTATTTCTTTGGTCAGATTTCAGATGAGCCTGATACAAAACAGCTAATCTAAACAGTCTGAGCTACAAGGAGGATGTGGTTTCAAAACTGAAATCCAAGCTCAAGGCTTCTCTCTTATTCAAACATGGTCCCAATAATGCAGTGATGGAGTACTCACTGGCAATTTCACTGATGAAACTTATTTTCCCATTGAAAGAGAAATTAAAATTTGTTTTTAAAGCTTCCTGGGTTGGTTTGAACCCAGTTTTATTTACAAACAGGAGCTGATCATTAAAGGATTGCTAAGTATTGCCTTCCACAAAAATCATGCACTGAAAATAGCCACGAACATTTTTGTCTGAGATTTCTAGGGGTCACACAGCCATCCCTCTGCAGCTTGGACTTTCTGCATTTGACACACAGCAGAAAGTTCCATAGCTGGAACAGAGGGCAAACACAAAAAAACCCCTGTACCAATAAAAGAGTTTAGGAAGTTTTAACATTTCAAATACATACATGAAATGACTACTTTGAAAAAGCTGTTAGAAGAAGGGAAGTCTTAATCCCCATTTATAAACCTAATTTATCAACCCCACCCAAGAACCTTTGAAAGAAATCTACCCTGTGATGTTTAAAAGGAAATTCTGATTTTTAATAGTTCTTTCAAAACAAGCTTAAATTAAAAAAAACCAAAACCCAACAACTTATTGCCCACAGATTTGGAAATGTGCTAACGAAAAAGAAAAGTTATGATTATTTCACAGTGTACATTCTTCAATGAAAGTTACCGATATCGTAACAAGTAGAATGAAAACGATTTCTGCATTGTGCTGAAATGTGTACTGGTGCTAGAGCAAGCTCAAAATTTAAGACAGACTAAGTGGGACAGAAAGTGCAAATTCCTGAGAGCTACAGTAAAGTATCATTTATTTTAATGCACCCTCCCTCCCCACATGCACTCAAACGGCGGCCGTTTATGCTCTGACAGAGAAGTCCATGTTTCTGGTGGGTGTTACTAAGGTGCACGGTGACTTCAACTCATTCCAGGGCCCTGCTGTGCTGCTTTTCTGTACAAACAAATCAGACGGAACATTGCTGTTCCTCGGAGTGCATAGCTCAGACAAAGAAAAGATTATCTTCCCCCTTTTACAGACGAGGAAACAAAAAGTAAAAGAAGTTGACCAGGTCACAAGCACGAGTGAACGAGCTTGCTGGAGTCTCAGTGGTCCCTGACTCAGAGGAGAGACTGCTATCTTTGTCTCCCTGCAGCGCTCTGCAGCTGTTCTACTGCTGCGTTTGCACTGCAGCCGAGAAACTAAGGTGCAAAAGCAATTTAGGATAAGAAACATTATTTATCTGCTTGAAGTTTTCTCTTTTTAGGGCTTCTGGTGTCCTGCTTTAGGTGCTCTCAGCTCTTGCTGACACTATAGTGAATGTCAAGGCCATTCAGATTTCCCTTGGTGATCCTCAGTACTTTTCCAAGGCTACATATTGCCAAAAATTCAGGAAGTAAAAATTCAAGCTATTCAGGTCTTGTCTCTGCTGCAGCTCCTCTCTATAAACCGTATTTGTGATTCTGCTCCTACAGCTTGTTCCTCCTCTTCTTCCTCTTTTTCTGCACCACCGCTCTTCGAACAAACCGGGCTCCAGGAATACGTTTATTCTTCTTACAAAGTCTATACAATAGGTGCATTGTGCAATTTTCAGTGTTACTCATATTAAAGCTCTAATTAAAATAAGTGTTACTTGATTATAAATAAAACCTGAAATGACACAGAATTTCTTTTAAGAACCTTTTCATCACTGGACTTTCAACAGTGCTCTTCAACGGATAGCTGTGAATTGAACCTGCATGATTTGATTCCACAAGAGATGATGTGATAAGGCACATTTCCATCTTATCTTAATAGTGGAAATAACGTAATTAAAGCATTGCCATAAGTTATTTATAAAAGAGATTTTTTTTTTTTTTTAAATGTCTTCAGCTTTGCAGTTGCTCCAGCATTCCTTTCACTTAGTTAATGGCATAGACTTTACCCAAATGGAAGTGGTTAGATCCACATTGAGGCTTTTTCTTTTCTTTTAATGGATCCCATAGTCCGACCAGATAGCTCAGAATCCCGCTTCGATACGTCCATGGTTTACTACAAATAGTTCTCCTTTTGCTACGGTCAGTACGTCTGGTTCTCAGGTTTATTTCTCTGCCTTTCCCCTTGCGATGCCTGCCTAACTAACCGTGGTGGTGGCATAGGTCTTGCTGACCCATGGTCTGCAGTCAAATCTTCCCTGCTCAGAGTGCCAAATCTTGGTCTTGTCAGCAGTGGCTGCCTAAACCCAATGGATGGCTGAGGCAAGGCGCTCGGCTCCTGCTGCTCTCCTCGGCCGTCCTGGCTCCCGTCAACTTCATTCTTCCACTCCACCCTAAACTCAGATGGGGTCCTCTGCGGTCTCAGTCTCTGGTCTCTCAAGATTTTCCCCGCTCTGGGTCTTAGATTGAGCACTGTAGTCGCGGCATCCATCTCAGAGTCACTGCTGTCACCCACTGTTAATTGAAACAAAATTAAAATTTTAGGTGTAGAATACTTCTCGTTCAGGAGTATTCTGGTAATGGCACAGCGAGCTCTAGCAGCCATATAGGAAAGTTTCCCTGTGTTTCCTAAATTTGGTGCTTTCTGATTAGAGCCAGCAGTAGACACTAAACTCTACCATGACAGAGGGCAGATTTGACTTACAAATGTGTCCTCTCAAAACTGTGATTTTTAGAAAGCCCTCACTCAGCTGCTCCTTAATCGCCAAGTTTCCCCCTGTTTGAGCTGGCATTTCCCCAGTTCTGGCTCTGGATATGGAAAAACCTGTCTCCCTCTGGGGTACTTGGTATCTAGTGCCCGCTGATGCCCAAGCAGGATACAAGAATGAGATATCTCACACTCACATCCCACCAAATCTGATCTGAGAGGCATTTCCAGAGCACACGTACAGGGGGTCTAGAAACTTGACTTTGGGAAAGAAGCATCAATACTACACCAAACAAAAGATCTCCCAAGGTCAGTGTACAGATGGGAGGACATGCCCTGTCCTTAATACGCCTGAATGTAAGATATCAAAGAAAACCCACTGGACGAATGTCACAGGAGGTTCCAAGTGCTGCAGACTCCTTCACCCCCTCACAGCAGGGTAGAAAATGATCAAGCGAAAGCTGGCGTAAGCGTTCAGGGAATTCTCTCAGACGATCGCTATCAGGTAAGCCTAGCTTGAAACTCTGGATGTGTATGTGTGCATGTATTTTCCCTAGCAGACTTCTTTTAAAGCGGTTAACATAATGTCCTGGTCATGGCCAGGCCAGAGTTGACCTCCCAAAACAGCCAGCCCAGGTGAGCTGAGTCAGGCCAGGCTGTTTTCCACACCACCTGACATCACTTCCCCATAAAAAAAACCTCAACTTGCACATCCCAACTTGCGCACTTCAGTTATTTGATAATCATTTTAACAATCATTTGTGAACGCCTCAGATTTGTTCTTAGACTTAGGCCAGATAGGATGTTTGAAATATATCAAAGCCAAGAACTGTGTATTGTGCAACTGTCACAAGAACAACCACCATTAGTAGCCTACAGCATGTTTTTTAAAAGTGAGGAAGAGGTCAATAAAATATATCACCGCATAATTGTCTGTTCAACCAGATAATTATATATCAAGGAAGGACATTGTCAGACTGTGTTTGCAGGCTTTCCCCCCCCCCCCCAAATATGTCAAATAATATATTTTTTGATAATTGAATAATCTGGAGGCACATTTCCTCTTTAATTCTAGGTGACAGTAGGTGACCTCTGCAGACATAACTACAGAATAAAAGATATCCTACATTCAGGAGAGCAAAGATGTAATTATTAACAGACAAAAACATGTTTTATTGCTAAATTAATTTGGAAGAGTGGGAAATTAATTGGGGTGGGGATCAGGACATTTTCATGACTGTGCAGAGATTTAATTTTCCCAGTGAGAGAGCTCGATGGCTGCTTGTTATGAAAGGAAATGCTCCTGAGCACAGTATGAGCACGGTAATGCAACCGGTTATAATCAGAAATAACATATTGAACTGGGAGAAGTTTTCATATTAAATGGTTGTCTTCCTCCAGGTTTTTAAATTTTCTGTTAGAATTCAAGAACTCCAATATAAAACATTTGTGAGTTTAGGCAGAAAAAATTGACATTTTGGTCGCAAACCACAGCATTTTGAGACATTCTTCATGAGAATGATAAACCAGAGCTCATGTCCTCATTCTCTTCTCTGGTTTGGTTCTCAAGGCAGTGTCCTCTACCCTGACCCCAGTGAGAAAAGAAACCAAGTAAGCTCATAATCCAAAAGGGAGATCTGGGGTTGGACTTGATGATCTCTTGAGGTCCCTTCCAACCCCTACAATTCTGTGATTCTGTGACATTATGGAATAAAGACAAGGAGAATGAGCCGTGGCACTGTTTCTGGTGCAGAAGGCTTTTAAGCTGCTGCGTGCCCTCATGAGGAGATGTGCTGGGAGGACTATGCCACTACAGCATTCAACCCAAGAAAACCTCACAAGACTCCACTTTCTTTAGGACCACTGCCTTTAGTGGCCTAAGACCCCCGCTGAACATCCAACACCTAGAAATACACAATGAAGGTACACTCTGGAATGAAAGCGTGTGTACATAAAACATTTAATATTTATTTGGACATTAACACACCGATTTCTCTACGTGATCCCTGGAAAAACTTTCCTTCTACATAGGAAAAATGACTGCAGCACAGTAAGAGACAGCAGAAAATATTTCATTACCTCTGGAAGATGTTTTATTTCTCACTCGTAGTTTCTCAGGGAGTTTAGTGTTTTTAGGGAGTGACAGGAATCTTTTGGTATTCGCAGCAGCCTGCGTGCAAAGAAACAGAAGAAAGGTTGAGCTACTGCAGACTGAAGTACCTGTGTGGCCTACGTTCAGATACACGACTGGGGCTTGAACAGGTTTGTGTGGCTGAAGTGCTGGGGAGTAGTTTGGGATTAGCTAATACGTGATCTTTTACTACACATTCAAGTTAACGCTGGTTGCTGGTTGAGGTCTGGACTTACTAAGGTAAAGACTCAAGTCTCTTAATCAAAAGAAAGCCTTGTGATACGCCCTCAGAGGTCAAAGCTGATAAGCGTATGTATGCTTTTTAACCTCTGCCTTACCTGGACAGGTTTTCCTGAGGAAGGCACATGCTGCCAACGTGGCATCACTTCGTGCAACACCAGTTTGAAACTTTTTATTAGTCAGCTTCAAAATTCAGGTTGATATTGAAGCTCGGGCACAAGAACTAATCTGTATTCTGATCCTGCAAGTGCTTTATGCATATAAATGACTTTATACAGTTGACTAGTCATGCTGAAGTTGATGGGGAAGTTAGGCACCAGCGTGATCATTTACCAGTTCAGGGCATAAAATCCATGTTTTCCCAGGACTAAGCACACCTCATACTTCCTGGAACACAAGCAGTTCTTTCCAGGACAGGTTGCTTTTTAAAATTATTTTAATTTTTTTAAGTTCATAAGTTTTTCAGGGGCATCCTTTCTGACATGCATTACAAAGATCTTTTAAAACCTTTACAGTCTACCAGCTCTCCATTAGAATAGCTTGTACTACTCAGTGTTGCACACTCAAAGGGAACCTGCAAGGAGATTTATTTTCCATGAGAGATTTTTTCCCCTCTTTGGATATCACTGTGTTGCTCGGGACTGCTATGCTTTCCACTGCAGTGGATTTATCCAAGGACAATTATTTTTAAATTTACACCCTGTACATTTTAAAAGCTGTAAGACACCCCGTTTCTTTCCCTGCACTGAAAATGTCTCAGTCCTGATGAGTCTCTTCATTATGCCACCTAGTAAATCAATTGTTTGTATGACAAAGATAACATATGTAACTGTGGTTGAGAGGGGGTAAAAAAAAAATCAATCAGGAAGAGACTTATTGTGACAATTAGCACCATGGTAGCCCTGCTAATGATCACAAATGATACCAAGCACTTATTGGTGACACCATTCCAGTCTCAGCTGCTGAAGGACAACCTTATCAAGGAAGACAACAGTCACTAAGTATTCCGGTAACATGAAAATACATATTTATAGGACAGTTCACTTCCCTGATACCTAAAATAGGAAGATGATTTGGAGGATCAGCTTCCCTGCTAAATCAGTGTGCTCCATTCAAATACAGTCTGATGTTCAGAGCGAAGATACTGCAGGATGGCCTCAGACAGCCAAGTATTAACATGCCACGGCATTTCCTGTAGGAGGAAGGGGTTTTCCTATTCTGTGTCAAAATCTGAAGTCCTGACTATGTTCATGAATGATAAAGAGCCCACAACATTTTTAAAATTAAGAGCTCATACTGACTGGCTCAATTAAAAGTTCTCTTTCCCATGTTTTGAAGCATACTGTATGTAGTTTGTCTACTTCAAAGTCATTTTCGACCTCGGTCATCCTCACTTCATCAAAATACTGTTAGAGTACTGCCCATCCCTTAGAAGTACACTGTGTACAGAGCCTGTTCAGCTCCTCTGAGATAAAATTATGGCAGCAGGTCCCACTCTCATGTAACATTCCACAAGACCGAAGCTTTGCTGAAGGGGTCAACACAAATTAAGGGGCCCATGTGAGGAACTCACGGTCGCAGTGTGACATTAGACATGCAGGTGTCTTCTGAATTCGAGATCTATTTTTTCTGTATATCAGCAGATTTTTTTTCCTGCATGGCATTTAGCTACAAAGATCCACTTTCTAGAAAACAACTAAAATGCAAGTACCGGTCTTTCTCTTGACAGGCTGTTCGTTTTCCTCAGGCTCTCCCTAAGGCTGTGCCGGCGCCGGATCAGAATTTCTTTGGCCTGCTTTTCATTTGCATCTGCAGCCAGGCTATGTCGGTTATAGGACATTGTCTGAAATACAAAAGCAGTGGTCACATTCTGAAGAGCAAAATGTCAAATGTGTTGAAGCATAAGCACAGTGCAAAATAGCCTTTTGCTTTAATTTTTTAATAAGCAGCATAAATCCTGTGAACAAAATCATGTTGCAGATGATTAAGAACAAGAGCGGTAATTACGCCACCGATGTTTTAATCATCTGCTTCACAAGCACCTGTTTTGTTTGTTTGTACATTTGTCTGTTTTAACCTGCTGGTATTTATAATGAAAGATAAATTGGAAAAAGCTTGCTTCATACAGTGTTTGCCCCTACAATGTCCTAGCTCAGTCAATATGTCAATAGAGGATGCACATTTGAAAGCCATGAGTCACCTAGGGGGAAGTCATTTTTACCTCCAGCATGCTGAAGCTTGCTCCACTTTTGAATGTTTTCCAAGGGCTCAGACATTTGAACTACTTAGCCACAGGAGGGTAAATGTGAAATGTCCTTTTGCTTTTATTTCACTGTTTTTTCCAGCTCATCACCTCTGCTCTTAGTACAAACAACTTCACAACTGGAGGCAAATGGGAAATCTAATCCCGTATCATGAAGTGACCAAAATACCGATCTAAGTGGGACAACACTGGGTTGAATTTTCACCTATGATCCTTTTAAAATAATGTAATTATATAGTAGATAATAAAAAAACAAAGACATTAATCTTTATCTATAGTATAAGACCAAGTAAGCTATTTGCATGAGGGAGTGTGAATATGGTGCCGTACATGTGGCAGGAAACACATTCATAGGCAACAGCACTAATTATAAAGCCACGGTACAGTAGATGCTGCAGTAGCCCAAAGATGTGTTAGGGAGGTAGTCAGTGTATTTCAAGAGTAGTGGGATATTTAAGTATGCAAAACTTCATTCTTACCCGATGTCGTATTTGGTAGAGATTCTTTGTTAATATTTCCCGCATGTTTTCCATTTCAGTGGGAGAAAGTGGCTTTATTTTTCCTTCATGATATTCACTGTGGCAGAATGAAAAACAGAAAACAGAGGAAAGAGAGAGGGGAAGAGAGAGAGGGGAAGAATGTTTGGGTTTATGATTGGGAATTACATTTGAACTATTTCCATCGTTAGAGTTGGAAATAACATTTCAAAACAACCAAGGAACAGGTAAAAATGAAACGTGTAGGAATTGAACCTTGATCTCATCTGAGTCAGTGGTAAGGCTCAAAACTCAAGTCTCCAAAATTTCCTATAAATTGCATTAGATTGTAAATCTGATTAAGGTACTTTCCAAAATGCCCTCAGGCTTCCCTCGTAGCTATTCGCAGCAGATGTGCGGGCACTGCTTCAAACCCAGCTCCGCTCTACGTGGCAAATCAATGTTCCCATGAGCAGCTGCCCCTGTAAAACTACACGCTCCGGACGAGCACAGCTCACCAAGCACCCCACGTGTGAGCTGCATGCGATACGCTCTCGTTACACATCCGCTTTCTGCTGGGGTGACATTTGGACACAAGGTGTCCCAAGTCAAAGTGATTACCGGGCCTACAGACTGGGCTGTGAAATACATTACGTGACTAGGCCGAATCACTCGGCCACACTGGCGTTGCTTGCTTACCTGAGAGACACTGACGATGGGACCTTGCTTATCATTCCGCTCTCTGCCATCTCAATGGCATGTTTGATTTCCAGCTTCTTGTATAAAGAGACAATGCTGGATTTGGGCTGGTTCTCCCGGATTAAGAGTCTTCGCAGGTATTTATTGTCAAACTTTTTAAACCTGTACATGAGGCAAACCAACCCAACCAGTTAATTTTTACTGTGCATAGTTAAGGAAAGGCAAAATACTGTATTTAACATGGTTGTGAAGGAGTTTATTCCCTGGGAATGTGCCTGTTCATATTAATGACCTGCTGAGTAACATAATAAAGGGTCAAGTTCGTCTTTGCTTCAGATAGACAGACCTAACCTATGTTTTGGTTAATACGTTAATGGCCAGTCTCCCCAGCAGCAACTTTTGACTTTTAGTTATTCCGTGTTATTAGACAATATTATTTTTAATTCTCTGTTTTCAGTGAGACAAAGAGAACATTAAATATTTACTGTAATAACAAATAAAAGGTCTAAATTTGCACCGGCTGCTTTTTCTTTGAAATTTTAGCCTGCTTTTGTAAAACTTTGGAAGTGCACTCTTCCTCTAAAGCAACTGCAACCCTCTTGGATGCTTGGTGAAAAAATATTGATTACAGCTAGGGTGATTTTGTTTGTCAGAAAATATTTTTCCCTCTGGCCATTCTGAAATTATTCTTGAATTTGGGTCAAAAATGTTTCTGAAGGTCATGAAGAGGTGGGACCCTCCATTGCTCTGTAATCTGTTAAAGAAAGGCCTCACACAGACTGGAGGAGAACCAGGCTGAGTAAAGGAAAGTTGTACCCATGACATACATCTGTCAGGAAGGTGGTCTCACTGTCATGCCCTCAAGTCATTTGGAGAGGGCTCTTCTCAGCCCTTCCTGCTGGTCCTGTTCCTCTTTGTAAAAAACACTTAAATTCTTGTTGAAGCAGTGACTAGAAGGAGGTTGATGGCATTGCCCGTGCTTTGGGTCTAAAGGATTTGCTTGTGAAACAGTGTGCTTCTGAGAAAAGGGAGTTAGATCCAAACCAATGATGATAATGATGATTCAGTAGTCAAATTGAAAACATGAATTATTCAGGTATTGCCAGTAGCAATCTTCTTAACTGGCACTAAGTCTTAAATAATACCATCAAGAACTGTGGAGCTGCCTGCCATTAGGATCTCTCATGCCAGTTAGTGCCTTGGTCTTTCTAGAGAAAGTCACAAAGTTGGCTTTTTTTTTATGTTTCCCATCAAACGGGGAACTGACCCCTCACTTAATGCCACAGAGACGTACAATTTGCAGGAGGAAAGCCATATGGGATGAAAGCCTCAGCAGACATATAGGAAATGCTCTGAAAGGGTCAGAAACAGGGAGATGACACACCCCCCCAGAAGGTACAGTCCTTTACCCTGGGACCAGAGGGCTGCATTTCTTCCCAGCTAGAAATTTTGCTTTACTTGCCTGTGGTTTAGCAAAAAGACATTGTTTTGCTGCTTTCCCTTTGTAACCCACACATTCTAAAAACAACTATCTGCTCTCAAGAATAAAAGGCTGGAAATGAAATATGATGCCCAACAACCTTTGTTTGTTGCTGCCGAGCCAGTTCAGCCTCTCCTGTATAAGAAAGAGTTTTAAATGCTGTTCTTACTTATCTCTCCAAAAGTTGTGACCCCAGTGTCCACACACATCTTCAATTCCAGTCTTCACATGGTCAAAGAACTAAAGGGGAAATGTTGGTTCGTTACATAAACTTAGAAACACCACTTAGCTTGCCCTTAGATAATTATTAGTTTCTAATTTATTTCAAAATAGAAGAGTCTAGTCAGAATTCAGAATGACACTTTGGTTTAATTACACTCAGTTTAACCAAACTCAGGGCCAGCTTGTGTTTTGTTCCCCTGGAGCTTCTTTAGCTCACAGCCCTGAAAGTACAGAAGTTAGTTGCTCAGATCCCACCTGAATCTAGAGGTAACTTGTTTTTCCCATATTTTTGTTTCTTTTAAGTTCCCTTACTACTTAGAGCTATAACTGGGACTTCTTCAGGGACTTCCCCATGCCTGACAGTGAACCAAGTAAGACTTTGCAGAGGAGAGAGACTGAGTAGGCAGCAGCTCCCCCACATCAGCACTGTGCCCTCAGGATGCATAGGACAGAGCTGAGATACCCAGCATCAGGCCCTGAGCTCCTATTTTAGGGAACTGTGGCTTAGCATCACCTCAAAGCATCCTGATCACCTAATTATCAGAAACACACTCTTCCTCAGCCTATTAGGAACTAGAAAAAAGTGAATCAGTTCAGGTAAGATCTCATTTGATCCACAGAGGCAGCTTGTTTGCTCTTAATTCAAGTACCACAGCAGGGTTCTCTCAAACTCAGGGGGAAATTCTGATAAATATGTCCAAAGGATAAGCCCCCAAAAAGATGCCTAAATTGACTTCTTTTCTGAATGTGGCTCTTATTAACCCTCATTTCTGAGTTTTCAAACCACCTGCCACAGGTATGCTGCAAGAAGAAATGTATTCATGAATATGCATGGATAATAAACTGCAATAATTGGAGACATACACGTACCAAATACAAACCCATAAAGAGGCTGATGATGTGACAGTTAAGTTTAAGAGTGTGTTTAGGAGGAGTTTGCATTTGTTTACTTTGACTAACTCAAATGCAATGTAATGTATTTAAATTGGTAGATGTCTCCTAATGAAGCCAAGTTCTAAAATAACACGTATCTCATCTGTGAAACAAGCTACAGAAAGTTAATTTACCTCAGGAGGTCAACAATTAAGAAAGTAAAGAAATGAAAGTAATGATATGTAACAGAACAACAATTTTGATAATTGCCAAAGTTTAAATATAAGCTTTAGAGTTGTTGTGCTTATAACAGCTATCAAAAGAACTCTAAAAGAGCGTGTGCCTTTCTGTAAAACTGGATGCTGAATCCTTGTCGTATTGAAAGCCACTAGGAATTTCATCTATATGCAGGTTTCATCTATGACACTGAAGATGCAACATACCCTGTTATAAATTTCTTCGCTGACAGCAGGCTGCTTTTTATTTGACCTTTTGACATCAAGAAACTCCACCAGTGGGCGAATTGTTATTCCCTGTGAAAGTAAAAAAAAAAAAGGCAAATAGTTCGGGGGGTTTTTTCCCTATAAAGATAAAGAAAAATCAAAGCCTTTCGGTCTCGTACACCTGTCAGAGCACTGAACATAGTTGTAGATACCTTTTTAGCTCTTTCACCTCTTTACCCTTTCACCTTCTCAAATTCACCCTAACCCAAAATCCAGCCTGACACAATAATTATAGTAGTGAATTCAGTCTTGTGTTTGGCAATGTTAGAATTAGCTGTGAAGTCCTTGTCAACACACAGACTCCACTAATGCAACAGAAGGAAGGAAGGGGCTCCTTAGAACTAAGAGGTCCAAGAGGAGCACCCTGAAAAAACCCCATCAGGAACACATCACTTACCCCATCCAGAGTATTTTTAAACTTTATTTTTCAGTTCTGTTATGTATTAGAAAACTCTTCACTTGTTTTATGAATTAGTAAACAGATCCCCCAGCATTCTGAAGCAAACATACAAAGTCCTCTTTCTCAATGATTACTTCCAAAACAGGTACTCAAAGATGTGTCAACAGTAGCACTCAAATTGCTGTTCAAGACCCATGACACTAAGACCTTTTGTAAATATGTGTTCTTGCTTGACTATTCTCAGAGAAAGAACAAAAAGTTTTGGCTATCCCAGAATGATATAATGGTTTTGAACAATTGTTTGTGGAAGAATTGACATAATTTGTTTATTTGCATAGGTGCACAGGGGAGAGGAACGAATCTCTCATGGTGTTGAGATCAGTCCCTACTATCCCAGACAACCAGGTCACCTATTTCTTTCATAAATGAATGGAGCTTTATCTTAAAAGCAGTCAGGTTTCTTTGCCCCATTGCTCATACTGGAACACTCATCCTGAACCTCATTGTTCTGATAATTAGAAAGCTGCTTCTTAATTGCATCATGGTCACTTTGTACCACTTTGTTCTTGTGCCAACATTTGTCCTTTTAGATTAAACAGTGTTCCTCCTTCGCCGGTGTTCACTCCCTGATGTAAACAGTAATTATGTCCTCCCTTCGCCTTCAGTTGTCTAAGGCCAAGGCATCCTAATCTCTGTTCACACGACAGGCTTACCAGTCCCGTGGTCACTGTAGAACATGACATTATTCTATGATAGAAATATCTGTCTTAGTATGTCTTGAGATCAGATTTGACTTTCTTCTGTTCCCCACTGCATTGGTGGCCTAAACTTCACCCCATTATCACCTAGTACAGCTGTGTCTCTTTCCCTTTCTATTTTTTCCTAAATGAAAGGCTCCCATTTCATAGAAAAACCGAGGAAGGAAGTCTTAGCAAGAACATATTTGCACATATTACTGTTAAATTTAATTCTACCACAGTGGCCCTCAGTTATTCTCTTCTTTCTGTATGATATCCCATCTTGCTGTCTCCCTGAGAACATCTCCAAAGTTGAGAAACATCAGCAACAAAAAATTCCTGTGTTCATGTGCCATGGCCAGTAATGAGAACATTAAGCAAAACCATCCCCAGAAACCATCTTTTAGGAATTCCATTAATAACATCTTATCAGCCAGTTATCTGACCTGCGTGGTCAAATGCTGGAGCATGTGCCCAGAGAGTCTGGGGAACCTCTGTCCATGGAGATATTCATAATTCAACTTGATATGACCCTGAGCAACATGATCTAACTTAAATGTGGCCCTGATTTGGGCATGGGATTGGACTAGAGACCGCCCAGAGGTCCTTTCTGACTCAAAGGACCATATGCTTATATTTCCCTTTATAGGAGAAACTGTCAACTCCTTCCTCATTCATCCTAATGTCAATCTAAACCTCAGTTTAATGAGTAAACTAACAATCTCCTATGTAGCCCCCCCCCCCCAATTTTACAATAGTCTGTTTAGAGGAGACTACTCTAGAAAAGAAACTGCCTTATCAAAGGCAAATATAAATTGCCTTATCAAGTTCCCCTTTGGTGCATTTCATAGCACATTCCAATCACCTCCACAGTTTAAATTATACTATCCTTTAAAATTAGTTCTCACAGCTTACATGCTAAGGTCAGCTAATTGACTTACAGTTCTCCAGTCACCTTCTCCCCTTTCCCAAGCATTTGCATAGCTACTTGCTACTTCCCATAACAGCTTTATCCATGTGAAAGGCAGGCCAAAAGATTTGTTTTTCTTCAGAGATTTATAATCCCATGTGGCAGCTCCTCATCTCTCCCACCACTCTGGGTGACAAGTAGCCTGACCTGTCTGTTTGAGGGGCTTGCCTCCTCTACATTTTGCTGGTTTCAGTCACCTCCCTCTCTCTTGGTCACTCTGACTAGGCCCCCATGGCCAGACTGACACCAGAGACAAGTTCTTCACATTCTTCCACACTCCTGGAGCTTTTTGACAGATGTCCAGCTGGTTTGCAGCATCAATGCCTAACACCCAGACTCAAAGACTCCAGTTCACCTCTCAGTGAGTTCCATCCTCTGCTCACTGTGTACCATACCCAACACCAAACTCCCAAGCAAATGCACGATTTTAAATATTCTCATAAGGATTTAGTGCTGGGGCTGTACCCAGATTATCTTTTATCTCTTCTCCAGCCTCACTAGGTCTTAAATGCTTAATGCTACTTACACGTTAGCATAAGTACTTAGTATCTGGCATACTTTTGCTACCTGTCTGCAGTCTGCATAGCATTTTTTTTAAACTATGAACAGGGAAAGTACCTTCAAGAACGTTCCTTCCAGTAAATGAAGGCATTTGTTGTTTTACCCTCTGCTTATTTACAACCTGTCTGAAGAAAAAGCCCAGAAGAGGAAAGGCATTACCTGAATGAAAACAGTAAAGAATATCACCACAATCACAGCAGTGATGAACAATTTCTTCCTGGGGAACACAGCAGGAGGAAGCAGAAACACAAGTGAAAAACAAATAGCTCCTCGGAGGCCTCCATAGGCGATGATAAATTGGTCCTTAAAAGTGAGAGGGATTGTCCGGAACACATTAATGATTTGAGTCAGAACAAAAACACCTAAGGAAAAAACCCAGAAATACAGGGAGGAGGGAAAGAGAGAAAATTAAAATTACACACAAATCCCCCACAGTGCTAATACTTGTTTTAAGACACTTTTATTTGGTTTTACTTATATATTATTTAGTAGATGAAATGTCATCAGCTTGAAAACACCATGGAAGAAAGTTTTAAAGTGCCTAAGGACCGTCATCTTAAACACATTTAGCAAGTTAACCACCTCAGGTCAGCTGGATTTAGGACTCAAAGCAGCTAATTGATCTCCACAAGACAACTATCTGCTAGACTTTGCACCCCTACAACAGAAATCATTCTCTGTGTCAGTACAGACCAAGTCAACTCCTTTTTTTTTTAAAAAAAAGGGGATTTGAGGTGCTTTTGAACACTTTGGCTTGTCACCTCCACCAATCTGTGCTTCGCGTCCTGCAAACTTCTGTTCACTCACTTAATTTTACTTGTACAGCCAGGAAGGATGCAGGACTGGGGATGGAAGGAGAAGACGCCAGTGCATGCTGGTGTACAAAACATAAATGCTCCAGGCATGTGACAGACTGGAGTAAAGGTATAAAGGCAGGTGAAGGGAGCATGCCCAACACCTAGGAGCTGGGGGGCAGTCAGGCTGCTTGGCTCTTTTTCAGCATAAGCTATTAACTGTGGGGTTGTGCTTGCAGGAAGCAAAATAAGTCTGGATTTCTGCACTGGATAGAGACTCAGGAGGTGGAAGTAAGGGTACAAGGGGTGCAGAGGCAGACAGGAGCATGAGCAGCCTCTACACTCAGAGACCCCAAATCATTATGTAGAAAACTCTAAGACCTATGAGCCTGACCTGCACTTGAGTCTCAAGGTTAAAGAAAAAGAGCTAGTACTGCAAACTGAGGAGAGGTTAAGCAGTTTCTTACAGGAATTTGTTCTTCACAATATACACCTAAACAAGACTTCAACTACAGAATTTCATTTTTACATTCATTATGCCAAAGACTGGGAAAACCACAAAGCTGGTCAACATAAAGAAAGTAAAAAAAACCCCACAACCTGGCTTTGTGTTGCAGAACTATTTTTTTATGCAAAAATTGTTTATTTATTAACAAATATTTACTTAAGTACATGTACTCTGGTTAACAAGCAGACTGTCTCTGGCTTAAAATGGGCAGGATCAAGATCAAATTGATTTTTGGGTTCCATTTTGGGGAAAGGTGGAAGCTGACCCTGAGATCTAAGACACGTTACAAAGAAGACCATTCTAAAATTTGATGGGACTCTGTCTAAGCTTTGGCATTTTCTACTTGATGCACAGTCTGAGACATACTTACCCAGTGCTCTCCAGATTAAACAGAAAAGGAGGGTGAAGCTAACAAAGGCCCAGTTCCACTCATGGTTCTTCCCAACTGTGGACACTCCCATGAAGATGAAGATTAAGGTCT
This sequence comes from Porphyrio hochstetteri, assembly GCA_020800305.1. Classification (NCBI taxonomy): domain Eukaryota; kingdom Metazoa; phylum Chordata; class Aves; order Gruiformes; family Rallidae; genus Porphyrio; species Porphyrio hochstetteri. Next base: position 151,369,844 of record CM036905.1, on the reverse strand, counting down.
CACTGACACTGCTCAGCATCTTCATGAAATACTTTATTGTTGTATAGGATTTTTGGGAAACATTTTCCTCCACATATTTATTCATAGTCATGGCACAAGCTGTAATCCTGAAAGGCAAACATTATCCTGTATTTCACTGGCTTGGTGGGGTTTTTTTATCATCTTATTTCTATAGAATATTATTCATTTTTCCACAGTCCTCCTTAAAATGCAGAGCATAACTTATTCCATAACCAATCTGAAATTTGTAGACTCAGGAAAAAAACTTTATAGTTTTGGGCATGAGATCTTTCTTTCTACAGTGGGGAGTTTTCTGAGAAGACATCAGTATATGGGGAGTTTTGTCACAAACTAAATGCACTCTGCCTGCGCAGTGGTCACTCAAATCCTGTGTTTTGAAAGAGGCAGAGCTGAGGAGAGACAGTGGTAGCCCTGGAAAAACAGGGATTGCTGCTTCTATTGATACTGAAGGACGGTATCAATAGAAGTAACTGCAGGATGGCAACTGTATGTCTTCCCTCCCTCCCCACCAGCAGCTGTCCCACCAAACCATTCCCCTCCTCAATGGCAGCGAGGACCCAACACCTGTCCCCAGGCAAAGTAAGAAACAAGGCTACAGACAACTTGTCATCTTTCACCACCCTAGGCTACTGCTTGGAGTGGTACAGGGATGGCAAGGGTGGCTGAAGATCACTCAGCTACAAGGTTTACAGGTTTTAGAATAGTTAGCAGAGATGGCTGGAGGACAACCTCAAGACAGTGCCTCAGTATGAATTGCCTAATAATTATCTGTGTGGGCAACTAAGGCAAGACACTTTGTAAAACAGCTGTCACTCCTGGTTCTATTATGTAGGACCAAAAAATGTCTTCTCCAATTTCCCAGTTAAAAGCGTTTTACACACCCATGGTGTTCTCAGTCAAGCCATGTACACTAAACCTAAACAGACAGATGTGTATTCAAGACGTCTTTCTGAATACAGCCCATGAGGACTTGTCCTGTGGTTGTTTATCCTGGTTCCACCAGCTTTTCAGTTTATAATTATTTGCCAACATCAGGGATAACTTTTTGCACTGAAATCTCCACACTGCTCTCTCTCATGGAGGACAGTTGGCTTGCCAGCATCAGTTTGGGAAAAGCTGAAGACTCTCCCAAATCTCATGGAGATGCCACTGTAGAGTCTTCTGCTGAGCATCTCCTGCCCATAAGAGCCCCATCTCTGAACAACTCAAATGTCCCTGAATGTGAGTGTAAATTGAAAGGCAGACTGAAGGAGAGTTCAGAGAAAGATCACTGACATTATGAACACACATATCTAGGTTCTCTCTTCTAAAAGAAGGGCTTAAAAATATTTGGAAAGCATACAGGGGAATCCCAGAAGCAGCAATAACTTCAAAAGGACCTTTGCATGTTAAACTTTCTTAGCATATTGAAACAGGGTGTCCCCTAGCAGCAGCTGAGGCTGTAGTCACTGGCAGACTCTGAACATGTTTCTCCTAGTTAATTAAAGTCGGTTTTGTCCAGAAGTTTCCTTCTCTCGCATCAAGCCAGCATGCTGGCTTTGGAGGACAATGGCCAAGATCTGAAACACAGTTTTAGATTACTGACTTCAACACATCCACACCCCCAGAGTGACTGGACAGCTTTGCTTCTGAGGGGCGAACCTGGGAGGACACGTGGGCACTGGGAGAGGGCACAGTGTACTTCGCTGGCCTCTGTCGAAAATACACAGCCATAGGCACATCGGGGTAAATAAAACCCAGGGAAGAGGGTCTGATGTGGGGCAGGTGCAGTTCAGTGGGGCTAGTAGTGGCTTACAAATACAGTTGGAGAGGACTTGTTAGGACCTAACCTGGCCTTCACCCTGCATTTTGTGAAGCAGATCTAGTCAGCACAAAATGAAATGGCCATTGCCATGCAAGAAACAGCTCTAACCCTAAGAAAACCCAAAGACTAAGAAGAAAGCATGCTTGACTAAAACTATCTCTGACCTCCAATCTGCATTTAGTACTGACATAATTGTCAGTTCTCTCAGTTCTCTCTTCATTGTTAGCTCATTTCGCTATGGTCTTGAACAGAAGGAGCCTCTGTGGCCCAAGAGCAGTATGCTGTCTGATAAGCAGAGCTCACTGTGGCTATGTGGGACCCACCATAGAAGAAACAATGCAGATTTCATGAGTATGTAAGTTTCCTCCCTGCAACACTGGGTAGTTTAAGTAATGTTTCTAGCTTAAGCATGTGGTTGGGACAACGAGGTCCTGCATCCTTGTCCATACAGACTGCTGATACCCTTCACAGCTCTCCACCTTGTTCTGATCTTACATCTGCCCAGATGGAGGACTTATCACAGATCCCAGAAAAATAAGTGTGTGCATATCTCAGGAAGGAAGTGGCAGGCAACCTGGGCCATGTATGGATTTTGTCCCAGCATGGAGCCATGACTTGTTCAAGGCACACACCCAAGCCTGGAAGCTGTCGAACATCCCCAGGTTCTTCAGTTTACACATAGTGCTGGTAAGCAACCTCAAAAGTATATGTGAAGAAGTGTCTCAAACCTACTTAACAGCTTCACTCTCCAGACCCCTCATATTCAGTGGCAAAACAGCACTTCACACACCACAGGGTGCATTGACGGGCCTAAAAATATCTCAGGTTACGTCCTGCATCATGACAGCTCTCCTGCGTGCATGCACAGCTTATCTGTACAAGCACAAGTCCGATGCATCCCGGCTACCCGCAGCTGACTGCACTCAGTGCTGGGGCAAAAATGCAGTGCAGGAGGAATGCAGCTGGCAGGCTGCTAAACAGACACTTCCAGACCCACGGTCCTTTCAGAGGCTCAAAGGTGCAGCTTACGGCCTGTAGCATCAGGGCTGCTGGGTCTGCAGCAAAGAACAAAACACTTGGTACTATTTATTACCCTCTTAAAATAAATAGGTTTTATGATTATAGTCATTTAGGAAAGCCCTGCATCTTGGAGCAGGGGGGGGGAAGCATGCTCTGGACATGGTTTGTTTTTGGATCCTGAGGTAATGGAGACACTGTAAATAGATGTCTGATAAGAATCTGTCACCAGATTAATCAGGATCTTTGCAAGCTGTAACTTAAAACACCTACCATGCTTAACCAGTAGAATTTAAAGGGACAACACTTGCATATATATAATATTATTTTCATTCACATTTTGCATTCATTAAATTAGCATCAACTAATTGATAAGCTGGCTCACCAGTACAACAAACAGTGCTGTACACCATTTGTTACTCTTCAAGTAAGTACTACACAGCTAATCACTGCTCACTTATGAATCTGGTATCTCTTCAGAGTACTTATCCACATTAGAAAAAATAATCTGTTGAAGTCTCTTTAAGTTCAAAATGCTATTGCAATTTTCAGAATTTAATATAAAATTTACGTCATTAAATATGTAAGATTTCGTTATTATAATATGTTCTTCCCAAGCTAAATCTTTACTGTCACCATAATCTAAGCAAAAGCTTCAGTGTGTTTTATTTTACACTTCTTATCCACACATTACCTCTGGCTTCCACTTCTGTGATCTGCAATAGCTGCCTTGGTCAAGAAGGGGAGGGGAAAAAAAGCCCAGTTAATTTCAATTAACCTGCAATCTTCTGTGCATCTGAAGAATAAAAGTCCTCCTGTACAAACAGTACAGTTTCTGTCACGACTGCAGAAAACAAGGCCACTGGGTTCAATCCTCAAGTTTCCTTGACCTACTAAATTTACAGTAGTTCCAATGTTTGTTCCTTTCAGCCTGCTAGCTCACTGTTGCAAAAAAAAATAAACCACCAAAAAAACCAAAACACATATGAATAGTTCTGCTGCTTCACAGCCTTTATGAGAAATTAGTAAGCGGAAAAAGCAACATTATAATTAGAAATAGCACCAAGCAAATAAAGTTCAGAGTCAGATCTGTATGTTTTACAGCCACACTCCTGATTCAAGCCCAGCTCTAATTACAGTAGAAGCTCTTTCCTCCTGGAGAGGACTGTCTCACTTCAGCTGACAGAGAGTTGGTTCAGTCTCTTCACTGTTTCAGCCTGGTAACCTGGTGCAGGTGTTATACATGGATGTTTCAGAACTCCTTTGTCCCCAGAACAGATTTATCAGAAGAGGGACAAGCACCTCTCATTCCCCTCTATGCCCCCTGTAGGGCCCCCAGAAGCACTGCTGGCATGGGGCACATCTTAACTTCTCGCGGTAGCTGAGACACTACAGGGCTCCAGAGAGCCCTTCCTGCTCCCCAGGAGCTTTACCAACGTATCCAGCTCCCTTAGCTGTTAGAAAATCAGCTTAGAGTCAAAATAAATATGGGATATTTTAAAGATAACTTATTTTCTGTTTTGCTGTTGGAGGGGAAAAAGTAGTTCACGCTTCCCCTACTGTTTTGCACCCACCGAGGGGTCTCCGTTACACGTGGGAAGGGAGAGGTGATCAGTGCCGCCGTGGGAGGCACTGGTGTGCTGGTGGCAGGCACTGGCGTGCGGTGGGTCCGCCGATCCACCAGCAGACCCGCCGTGCCCTTTCCATTGTATTCTGGCTGCCACACATCCAAATCAGTATTTTCATGCATACAGCTACAATTTTTTCCATGTAGAGTTTAGCCACATGGTTTTGGTTTCGAAGCCCTTTAAGTATTTGATCATAGGATGTCAAGGACATTTGACTTAAGAAGTGGAGGAAACTAGAAACCACACAAATGCTATGAATAGAACCTAGGGAAAGAGATGGCACATTTATGAACTCGGTCAAAGTGGATGCATACGTTACTTTATTTAGGCTCATATCAGAGAAAGAAACCCATGCAATCTCTTTAGCTCTTTACTTACATTAAAGTACTAACCCCTCTCATCACGGCATATTTCTATTTTTATACTTCCAAAATCATCAGCTGTAAGCTTCCATGTAAATTGCTTCCCAGCCCCAGATAGCTTTATACTGGCATGACTGTTCTTTCAAACCTATCTTCACTTTCCTAAAAGATAATCATCAGACAAGGTATTATCAAGTATTAGTGATACTCAGAAGTAACATCTGAGCTTTCATAAAAAGCTACACTCCTAATGCTGGAATGACTCACATTTGCCACTAGAACAATACAAAGTCATTAAAGAAGGTTGGCCTTTAAAAATATTACTTGGAACCAGAGCAAACTGTTTTAAGTATATCAAATGTCATAAAGGCTCTTTCTAAATCAGAGGTTGTTACTGTATAAACAGCATCAAGTGAGAGGCTGTGCTCTCTCTTTACTGAAGCCCAGGAGTGAAAAATCAGAAGTGAAAATATTTTTATCTGCTGGAAGTGGGAAGAACAATATTATTTTATACGTAACATGTATGCAGAGAGCACTGCAACACACAGGCACATGTTTCAAGATACCAAGCTAAGGGTTGTATCACCATAGGACTAGATTCTGCAAATTTTACACTCAGCCAATCCTTACTGTGCTTGTAATGCACCAGGAGTTTGCCTTAATGTGTCTTCACTGAAAGGTACCTACTGGCTGCTCCCATGACTAAGCGTAAGATGTAGTTTCACAATATGTTGGCATCGGAAGTGAAGCCAGTTCATGAAGTTCCCAGCTACCACTCCCTCTCCCTCCCCCTCCCAAGCCACTGCCGTCCCCACATCCCCGTGGGCCACCCCTCAGCCATGCCTTTATGACTAGTTATGGGCTCAGATGAGGACATAGGTCACCAAACTGATCTGGGTTAAAAATAACCCCACCAAAAATACAAGGGATTATTTCAATATAGTGGTTTATGGTGTGATACCATGAACAGTTTTAGTGACACAGCTGGTGTGGTGGCAAGCCGAGAGAATGGGATGGAAGGAAGCAGGAGGGGAGAGGCCGGAAATCCTCAAGCCAGCATCGCTGCCATGCACAGTGGAATGATGCCATATGGCCAAGTTTGCAAAATCTGGTTGTCTCTGTAATTTCTTTTGTCATTCTTACTTGGGTGCTATTATTACTGAAGTTTGGAGTACTTACGCCATGATGCCCGAGAGATGAAACATTTCAGCTGTTATGTATGACAAGTAACTGTACAGGAAGACAAAGAGTGGCTCAATCACTCGGATTTTATGGGTGAAACGGGTGGTAAAGGCTGCTACAAATCCCAAAAGGATTCCAATCAATACTCCACCGATCCCCACTATAAAGAAGTTAGCAATCCCAGCGAATATGTCAATAACCTTAATTGTGCGCATCTGGCAGAAAGACTTGAACAAATTGTACAGGACCTATGAGAAAAAGAAAGCACATTATGTTTCTGAAGTGTTCATAATTTCCCTTCATGTCATTATGATCCTCTGCTTCAGTGTCAAACTTTGAATTTCTCTATCTACTTTGAAATTACTTTTGAGATATGCTGTTGTTTACCTCTGGCACATTACTTGTCATCCACATATATATATACATGTATATATATGTCATCCACATATATACATATATATATATGTGGATGACAAGTAAGATATAGATAGATATCAATAGATAGATATAGATATAGATATAGATATAGATATAGATATAATCTCAGGGAGATATACAAAGAAGGGTAAATACTGCTATTCCCATGGTTCCAAATGGGACAGGTTTTGTAATCTGTGCCATTCTGCTGGCCAGGAGAAGAGATCTATCTAATATTTCTTCAAATTTATTTGCAGAGCTTCTAATTTTTCCACAGATGTTCATTTCATATTTTTCCCAGAATTAAAAAAAAAAAGAAGGAAAAAACAGTTTTGTAATCAGTGAAAAATCAAGTTATTTTCAAATGTTTTTGATCTCCAAGAGCTGAAGTGCTAAAATAGACCACAGATACAGGCATGGGATGAGGAAGGAGAGGAGGTGGGCAGTATCCACCCCAAGGACTAGAAGAAACATGGATTAGTCTTTCTCTGATATATTAACCATTAAGAACCCAGTGACTTAAAGATGTCTCAGATTTTAGATAATTTCTAGAGATTTTGATTTAATTCCCATCAAAAGACCTGTTACCATGTATTTCCTCAGTTTAACTTTCAAGGAGTTTATAACCATCCTCCAAACAATAAGTCAATGAGATTATTGCATTTTTTTAGCCCAGAAGGCTTTTTGTTTTACACAGGGAACAGAAAAACATAAACTTCCCATTTCTCTACTATCCAGTATTTTAGTTACTACAAAACATACCACAACAGAATCAGTTAAAGGAACCTTAAAGGGTCTCCCCATTTGCAGACTTACTTAGGAGATTTAAGCCTTGCCTGCTGCTGCATGTTTGCTCCCAGCCATGAGATATCATGAGGGCTACATAGTCCCTTCATACAGATGGTCACAGGCACCTACTCCTATCACAAGAAGGATCTACGCCAGAAATGGAAAGTGAGTTCGCAGGCTAAGCCACCTTGGTCACAATAAACACCTGACTAGTCATCGTGGACAGTTTGCAGGAGTTAAACCTCCACTTTCTTTCTGGGCTTCTTAGTAAACCAAACAGGTTTATCTATCAGAAATGCTGTTTGAGAGAACAATGTTTTATCAGTACTTGTACTGTGCCAACAATGTAGGTGTTTGAATAGTGACTGGGAGGGATTTGTCATGTTCGTAGTCTTGTTCCCTCTCACATGACAGAAAGTAAGTTGCACAGCTCTTCTTGGCCAAAATTTGATAGGTCTTACCAAGGTGAGTTCTTGCTATAGACTAATGCAAAGACATGGCCTATTATGGGTCTTTTAGGCTAAATGAAAGAACTGAAAAAGAAAAGAAACAATCCATTCCAGAGCAAGCACGAAGAAAGAAGGTTAAATCAAACCTAGCATGGTCACCAGTAATTTCCAATTTCATTACAAAGCAACAAACAGGGAAAGAGCAGGAGCAGGAGCTTTTTATTTGGCAAGAATGGTGTCCTCAGGATGAGCCCACCTGGGAGAAACATCCTTTTTCACCTGGATAAACCCTTCCATCTTGTTGCTCTGAGGCAGATTCCCAGCTTCTCTGCCCTGCTCCTTGCTCCTGTGTCCTCTGCAGGGCACGTAATCAATGTCGCAGGCTTCGCTGTCTTTCAGCCTGCTTTGCTGGTTTGCGGGCCTTACGGATTTGTGTGGAGTAGACCAGAATTAAGCTTATACTAACAACAGGTGAGCTTTTGTCAGTCACTTTACAAGGACCTCTCAGTCAGCAGACTCACAGAAGTCTCCATGAATCACTGACCAAACTAAAAATACTGCTGATTTGTGGTGTTTGCAGGGAGAGGAGTTCCCCCGAGTCACTTGTTGAAACTTGTGATTACCCCAGAGTTGTGTTATTCCTCACACCACCTACAGAATTTGACCTGGCAGAATACCCTCTTGGTACATATTAGGGCAGATTATTATTTTCTTTAATTGGAGTTGTAAATAAGACTTTTTTATATTTTAAAATGTAACTAGATAAAGCACATCTCCAAAGAAAGGCCACCAAGAGCTGCTTGTAAATTCCAATCTACTCTTAACAGCCTTTCCTGACACCTTTCCTAAAATCATCTCATCCTCACATTCACCCTGCAAACAAGAATGGAGCCTGTTGTTTCCACATACAGACATCCCCATACATCTCAAGTCTGTTGCCCTAAGTTAGTTGAAAGAAGAAAAGCAGTGTTTTCCTTTGTATCTCAGATCAAAACCAGAGAGACACGGTAGAAGCAGCAGGTTGGACTATGGAATGTCATGAACATGATTTTAATCTCGCTCCTATTGTTCTTTATTTACACTGCTGTAAGTGAGATCAAAATCAGGTTCACTTCCCCTTTACAGCAGTTGAGTTTTACAGCGCTCTCTTAAGCTTTCAGGTGAGTTAAACACCATCAGTTCTGGTCGGATTTTGTAACGTGTTTGGTATGAGAACGTTGTGGATTTTTTCAAGTTTAAGATTTGCATTTACTCACTATCCTTCAGCTGAACTCACTGAAGGCTACACCAACAAATCTCAGTCACTTTTTAATCTTGTTTCAGAGTATCTCTGCTCTTCCTAGACACTAATTGCTTATTTTCATCAGTCTTCAGTTGTTAGTTTTTAATTCTGAAATTACTTTAAAGGACTCTAAAATAACATTTTCAGTAGAGGTGGAATACAGAGCACTGCTGTAATATTTTCCACCATGGGAATAATATTGTTATAATGACACTGCCTCCTTCTTAGTGATTTTAAGCCCAGAATTGGAATTTGAACTGCTAACACTCAACTTCAACTGTGATCTTGACATTCAATACCACTGTGCTAGTTATCCCTGCCCTAGTCACTCAGTAAGGGACCAACTCTGAACAAGAGACCAACTGGCAAACATTGTCCTCAGCCAAATTCAAGCTCCAAAATTCCAGCAGTGGGGGTGGGTGAAGGATCATCCAAATGAACAGGCATACCATAAAAATGATCAGACATGAAAGACCATCTGAAAAGCAGAGCAGATCTGAGATTCCCAAGAAAGCACACCTCACTTTTTACCTAAAACAAAGGTGTGGTAGCACATTTTCTGAAAAGGGAAAGCATGATGCTATCCTAATAAAAGCTTTTATTAGGAACAGCCAGACAGTGCAAGTGGGACAGCAGGAAGAAGGGCTTAAAGTATTTATAAAGCATGTTTACTAAAGCCACACCATTCTGCACTGCCCATCTGAGTGTCCCCCAGGTTTTTTGATGCTGCAGTGGCCACAGGAATTAAGTGGCTTCTGCAGATGGCCAGCCTGCCTTCAGCTCCCCTCCTGCTTCATCCCCGCATCCCACCGGCGGGACCTGTCAGGATAGGTGGGACTCAAGGGCTCCAGCAGACGAAAGCTGGAAGGGGCTGGGCTAGCCTGCTAGCTGGTTTATCAGCTCTCCTGGTAACACAGCAAGGGCAGAGGAAGAGATGGCGTCTACAAAACACCGTCTGCTTAGAGCAGATAGCTGCTTAACCCCAGCGAGGACTGGTCTGGCAGCACCACTATGGGCAGGGGAAGGCACCCCACGGGGGATTTGTGTGACAGCCTGCGTCACGTTTTAGGTGTGATCACAGGATTTCAGGTCTGCAAAATCCTAACAAGGAGCCATTAGCAGACCAATGCTTAGCATGTGGAAACCACTTGATCTCCTGCCAAGTGCTACCTTTAAGCGATAGCTGGGAAATGAGACTGAACGTACTCTAAATGCCTTTCGCTCCCTTGTGAATACATGTATGGACTGTGTATGCTGGGCCGGCCCTGCAGACTCCTCAGAGTATCTGCCCCTGTGTTACAGCATCTGGGCAGGCATGCCATGAGAAAGGACTGCCTCCAAAGAAGGCACTGATGATGCTTAGAGGAAAACCAGGCATCACGGCTATTAAATTGCAATGGCAGTGCCTATAAAAATGGTGGTTTGGGAATAATTTTCCATTGGCAATGGCACACATGAATACTTCCATCATCGGGATGCAGCATTTTCCTAGAAAACGTTGCTGGATTACCTGCTGCTCCAGTGGAAAGATGATTTGTTCTTCGTGATTGGAAAAAGTGATTTTGGTTGGAAAAATGCACACAGACACCAAAAAAAAAAATCAGCTTTACATTAATATAAACCCAGACCTTTCTCCCCCAGAAAAAAACTGGTATGAAAAGATTTCCACTGCATGAGTGGCCATTAAGAGTGAACAAAGACAGACACAGCCATGGCAGAGTTGCTAAGCCTTCTGAAACTCAGTATTTACACCCACTTATTTTCAGGACTGGCTTAAGTACCAGTCTAGTAATGGCAGGCAAATTCAGCTGTAAGCTAGTGAGAAAAACTAGGCTTTCAGGCAAGTCCGAAGGAGAGGATGTGATTCATCTGGCTGGATAGCAACAGAATCAGACAAAGCGTGAAGCAGAAAAACTCCAACAAATGCACAGTACTCCCATGGACACACAAGAAACGATCAGTACCAAGGCTCAGATTAAATGGTGAGATATGTGTGTGTTAAGCAGGTGAGGGAAAGTCCTAGAAAAAGGGAAAATAAAGGAAAATTCTGCACGCAATTGGACAAGAATAGGAAGCTAGTGACAGAGGCAGACAAGGTGTGGACCCAATTCTTGAATCTTTCTGATCCGTCTTGCTTCTATCAAAAATAGTGTGGCCAGGAGGTCTAGGGAGGTGATTGTGCCCCTGTACTCGGCATTGGTGAGGCCACACCTCGAGTACTGTGTCCAGTTCTGGGCTCCTCCCCATAAGAAGGACATGGAGGTCCTGGAGCAAGTCCAGAGAAGGGCAACCAGGCTGGTGAAGGGGCTGGAGGGCAAACCCTCTGAGGAGCAGCTGAGGGAGCTGGGGATGTTTAGCCTGGAGAAGAGGAGGCTGAGGGGAGACCTTATCACTGCCTACAACTGCCTGACAGGAGGTTGTAGAGAGGTGGGTGATGGGCTCTTCAGCCCAGTGACAGGAGACAGGACAAGGGGAAATGGCACAAAGCTGTGCCAGGGCAGGGTCAGGTTAGGTGTTAGGAAAAAATTTTTTACAGAAAGAGTCGTCAGGGCCTGGAACAGGCTGCCCAGGGAGGGGGCTGAGTCACCTTCCCTGGATGTGTTTAAAAGACGTGTCGATCAGGTACGTAGGTATATAGTTCAGCACAGGATGGGAATGGTTGGACTCAGGGATCTTAAAGGTCTTTTCCAACCTTGTGATTCTGTGATTCTGTGATATGAAAATCTGGACCTCCACGGCTCACAGAACAGAAAGTATGCCAGGAAATGGTTGGTACAGGCAGGATTTCAAGTAAAGCACAGGTAAGTGGGAGTAGTGTTCCAGACATGGTGTCATCAGGTACAAACGAGGGGCATTGGGGGTGTTAATGGAATTTGCGGATTGCTGTCCTCAGGTCAGCACCACAAACCCAGTTCAGCTAGTTAATGATTAGAAGTTACTGCCTCTAGATGGCTGTCCTATCTCATCCGTAGCCTGGGGGAAATATACTGGTGGTCTCAGGGCAGTTCCAACTGGATGGGCACATGCAAAGGCCAGCATTGACTGGGTCCTGTGCCTGTGGGACCTCAATGATTTTCCTACTGTCCCTGTGAACCTGCTGGGACGCTCCACACCAGTGCTTTTCCCTCTCCTGTCCAACAGCACTTCTGCAGGTGAGGAGAGCCTCCAGTTTCAGATCACAGAAGTACCAGAATTCAGAGATGCAGAAACTAGAGAGATGAGGTAGTAAAATCCCTAGAGCAAATACGCTACCACTGCACGTTACTCTGGTGTGGTAGGACTACTTCTAAATCTCAGGTTCAGTGAATTACATCAACACATCAGCTCGTTGACTTCAACCTTTTAGCAAACTCTAATAACCAGACACAAAGAGACACAAGAGAGTGGCATGCAAACAATCATTCATCAGATTCGTCAACTGACTGTTTATCAAGTAACTTACCACAGTTATAGCATCATTCAGCAAAGACTCTCCAAACACCAGGATGTAAAGCTGCTCATTGACATGAATGTTTTCAAAAACAGCTAACACTGCCACGGGATCCACGGCTGAAATGAGGCTGCCAAAGAGCAAATTCTGCAGCAATGTGATATCAGTCAAGCCAAATGCACTGATCTGGCATATTCCATACAGTGAAATTCCAATACCGATGGCATTCCAGAGCGTGCCCACCACGGCATACCAGAATATGGTACCAAAGTTCTCAAAGAAAAGACGTGTTGGCATGAAATATCCAGCATCAAGTACAATGGGTGGTAAGAGATACAAGAAAAAAACATCACTGTTCATGACAGGTGGGGACTTCTCCTCTGCTCCAAAAATAATCCCACCAAGAAGCAATCCAACCAGAATAAGGAGACAGCTTTCAGGTACTATCGAGGGTAACTTGTGATAGAGATGAAAGCCTTCAAAGGAAAGTCAAACACAAGAAAGTAAAATGGTTATTTGTACAGAATCAAAAAGATTATTCTGGATTCTGTTATCTTAGCAAACAAACAGCAGTCAGGGGGCAATTTCATTTTCATCGCAAAGACTGAACAGAACCATGACAACAGGTCAAGGCAGATTTGGCACCCAGGGTAGTTAATTCAGCTAATTTGGTGGAGATTCAATTTAATAGCAAGATGCTCCAGTTAACAGGCTGGCTGGAGCAACTGCATGCAAGAGTTCCATTTTTCAAAGAACTGGGGTTTTTTGGTAATGTGGAATCCTCCACTTTTTTTAGAGCAAATTACATCTAAATAGAGAAAAAAAATACCCAAAACTAACCACCCCTTCCTCCATGCACAGCTTCACAAAGCAGTTTAAGGGGTACATTTGTTTTATTTTTAGGTATCTTTTAGAGTCTCCAAGCTAGGGAGGGGAAACAGCACCTGTGACCTTCACCCAATCACCCATGGTCACTTCCCCAGTGGCCAAGAAGACTCGTTTACAGACACAATTACTCTTTTTTATTTTAATGGAGCCTCCAAATTATTTTCACAAGAATGAACACTCTTTCCATAGAGTGACAATAAGTTGTAGCCTGCAATTATTATGCTCCCCCTTCTGCATTATATGTATCGCTGTAGTTTCAGGAATCTCCCATGGAATTCTGTGCAGGGTACTGGAAAAAATGAATTAAAAAAAAGGTTCTGAATGAGGCCTTAATGGTTGAATGTTCCACAGCCTACTAAAACCCCACAAGCCATGCAGTTTTGATCTAAAGATTCCCATTGCTTTTAGAAGTTGACTGTTTTAAGGATGACTTTGGTAATCAATGGGAAACGTTTGGAAGGAACGTACTCTGGCCAATCTAATGGAATGATCAACCTTACGCACCAAGGTCACGTTCCAGGTCCTGGCGATGCCAATCTTTTCCAGGCTCCTCCTTATCTATATTTGGCCCACATAATTATACAGCAAGCTATCCACACCCACAAGATCCCACAATTCCTGCCTAACTAAAAAGCATTTAAATTATTTTAAATGAGAGTTGCATGGAAACACTGGGTGTGGTAATAACGGGCGTCTATTTCAGTAAAACTATTTCAGTAAAAATCACACCTGTAGTCGAAACAGTTAAACTACTGCAAAGTTGGTACAGTTCGCATCAAGTTTCCCAATTTCAGGCTTCTGTATCTTGTTAACACCAATTTTTAAAATTCTTTCATTACAGGTTTGGTTTGTTTTTTTTTTTTTTCCAGGTAAAAGAAAGCCTGAACTTACAATTAGGAAAAACAAATGGTTAAGAAGGACCAAGGGGAAAGCTGTTTTGATCTACAGATTTTTTCACTCACACAGTCTGTAGCTATTAAAGCAGGTCAAGCTGATTTTTTTCCCTTTCTGGATGAGCACACACTGCTTTTTAATATTTGCAAACACAGACTATGTGACTCATTAGAAGGACTGCCAAATTCGCTTTCGTTCTTCATAACCAAGAATCACCAATATCCTATATTGGCAGAACAGGTAATGGCCCTGGAAACACAAGAATTTGTGGTTGCAGATTTGACTCTTCACCTTTCAGCCACTTCCACATAAACATTTTATGGTTTTGTCTTAGTTTCTACTGTGGCAGGATGCCAAAATTTCCAGTACAGTGATTGAAGTTTCCCCTGAATAAGGAGATTTTGGTAGAAGTTTTTTAAGCCCTTCAAAAGTATTTTACATCATTTTCTCAATAAAAATTTAAGAGGAGTGAATTTTTGCAAATTCAGATTTTAATGAAAACACACAAAAAAACCCCCCATCCCAACCAGTTATAATGCAATGGCAATGAAATGTCTATTGTGAATGTAAAAGTAAAAATCTTTTTCTTTCCTTCTTTCCAAGCCACTCTTTGGAAACCTCATACTCTTTCAGAGCTTTTGGGACTCCTCCTCAACCTTAAAGGTAAGGAAAGGCTGCTACAAAGCTAAATGTGCTTTTTATCCATGTAAACAGCATCAGAACTCCTAAAAGACTGCCTACCTCCATGTGATCAGGGACAGGCTGTGGTTCCCCATCTAAGGGCAGACAAATAGGATTTAGGATCCATCACACAGAGGCAGGCACAAGTGCCTTGCCCTGACAGACCCACAGCCACGTGGTCAGAAGCAAGGACCACAGCTACTTTCTCCTCCTCTCACCCTGTTCTTGAGCTCCTGACTATGCAGTGGTCCAACTTCCACAGCACAGAAGATGTTTACTCTCAGGCCATTGGGCATTAGGACACTTGCCTAAAGTGCAAGTTCAGTATTCTTCAAGCTAAAAGTCCTTAGAGTCTTGGTTTCCTACTTCTTGGGTTCAACCCAGCGTACTCTGATGCTGGAAATGCCACTGAGACGTGTACTTCTGATTATACGTGACTTTTCCAAGGGCCCTCTGAACAGCTTAAGCATTTTTTCAGGAGCAAAGTGTTGGAAAGATGTCAGCTCAATTCCCAGAAGAAGGACTTCTAATCGTATATTCGTGATTAAACATAGAAGTAATGTGAATCTGGATGGGTTAGACAGCATTTTGTAGGTTTAGTAGCATAGGAATTGAGCAAAACTGGGAGGTAAGTGGACAAGTCTCACTGATCAGAGACTGCAGCATACTTTGGGTGTGCTGGGTCCTACCTAATATACTGGTGGAGCCCATCAGCACGTTAGTAGCATACCTCATATGTGGTATTACCACACAGGATAACACATAAGTAGAGGTAGCCAGACCACAACTATGCTGTTCGAGGCAGTTTCTCAGATTTCAAAATGCACCCGTGTTCTACACTGGAATAAAAAGCTAGGTGTTTCTGATGTCTTTGTGAAAAGGTATCTTGTCAACATGTTCAAGGTGACAGCTTCAGGTTTTTTCTTTCTCGTGTTATCTTTCTTGCTCCCTCTGAACTTGGCCAACAATGACACGGTCACAGCTGGGATCTGAGAAACCCCTATAACTGGAATATTTCAGCTCCTGTGAAACTGCATTTTCTGCAAAAAAACCCACATTTGTTCAAAAAGGCTCCAGTCGGGCGATAAGCAGGTGATGCAATGCGGCTGTCTTTGGGACCCTTCACACTGTGAGAGCTGTTATTAAATGTGAGCCTGCCTTCTGAGCTCCTTCTAGCTGAAAGCACCTTTGGGCTCTGTCCATAAAGGTCTGCTACTCGGCAGTGCCAAGCCTGAGCATTCAGCGCCTAGCCCCAGAAAGGAATCTGAGATGCCAGATTAAGCACCGAAGTTTCCTGGGCAGTGGGTGAGTCTAGAGGCGCATTTCACGCTGCTCGGCATGACAGGGGTGAGCAAGATGCCTGCAATGCCCGGCAGGAAATGTTGGGGAGGGGAATGCACCGAAGAGCCCCCTCTCCCACTGAGACTCTCCCTCAGGGCTACAGGCAGTGAGGCAGGTTGGAAAATTCCTCTCCATCCCTCTGAACTGAGGCACTCAGTGGTGAGAGATCACTGCCCATCATCTGGGCTACCTTCAATATAAAAGAAGGTCCAAGCGAGTGAAAAACGGCTGCTATGGGAATGTGACTTAGGAGGGATGGGAGCCTGTCCTGGGAAGGTTTACCTAATGCACTGGCTGGATAAGGAAGAACAGATGGAGCCCTGGGAGCAAGAACTGGATGTTCCTAATTCCAGTCCCAGAGCTCGGGCGCCTGCAGATAGGTGTGGTGAAGCTGAGCACCGCCACACCTAGGGCCTCTCCTGGGTCCGGCCCTCATTGTTTAGCGCCACACGCTCAGAGCTGCGGAGGTAGTGCCCTAGATTAGCCGCTTGGCCTTTCATTTGGTGTAACTGAAGGGATTTAAACACTACACGTGTTTTTCCTCCCTCATTTTAATTATTTTTTTAAAAACTTTTTAGATGCCCATCCACTAGGAAAGCGTCGTGATAGCCAGAACGTACAGTCCTACAGAAATTACACATCATTGTGCAAGGACTTGTGTTTTTCAAATGGCTGCCCTGTAATCTCGTATTAAAACAGTAACTTTTTCCCTAGTCTCAGCTTATTCAAGAGTTCTCACTGTACCTAAACTCGGAGGCCAGAGGAGTTTTACAATACTCAACCGGCTGAGATGGGTTCTTTTACCAAACTCCATTATTTTCTGGCTACCACAGTTCGTTGTATACCAGAGGGTACCATACCAGAACCCCGTCTCGGTTCTGCAAACACCTAAACACACACTTGAGGCTAAGCATGCACCTGTAATGCGTTAGGAATCATGCATCGAGATAGGAGCACCCTTCACAGAGGCAGCACGAAGTACTGCTGCCCGAAGCAATGAAGCCATCACAAAGCTGCTCGGACAGAGGAGCAGGCTCCCAGCTGCAACGCCTGCTGGGGCAGGGGGTTGGTACACATTTTTGGCTTTGCAGAATCCTAATTACCCGATCACTAACCAGAATGGGACAGAGTCTCTTTAAATGTCCCGAGCAGAAGTCAAAAGTTTTTATCAACATGTTTCATCGAAATGAGCATGATTGGAGTTTTCATTGAAATCTGAGCCGCAGAAATCAAGACTTCTGAATCAAACCAGTGGACTATCAGTAAACCTTTTTTTTTTTTCTTCTTTCTTTCTGTTCCCACGCCTTTATTCTTCACACTATCTTCTAGGTAAGAAGATACAAAGTTCATCATATGCAGAGATTTATGGATTTTTAAATAGCCCTCTAGTACACCTTTACCTGACAGTCTTCAGATTATTATGCTGTGCTCTATTTTTTTCCCATTTAGGATATTGAAAGCTAATTAAAACCGTGACATATAACCTGCACAAAACGCAGTAAAACTATGCAATACAAATATTTTCCACATGAGGGAAGAGGTGGCCTTTCTTACTCACTCAGCGCTGTCTTTTCTGTCTTTCTCGGGACTTAAGTGAATGGTGGGAAAGTACATCGAGGAGGCTTACTCTGCCCTCGTTAATATTTACTTTCCATCGATCCGCTGTTCTGCTCTGAAACTGTCATTATACCCGGCGTTATTTTAAGCGAAAGAAGACGGCGCTCAAATGACAGCGGGGCGACCAGGGAAAAGCCAGCGGCACGCCGACCGAGCCCGGGGCTGTACAGCCCTCGGAGCCCGGGGATTTCGCGTCGCCGCGGGGGGCCGGCGGAATCTCTTTTCTCCTTCACACCTTTCCTCACCGAGAAAATCCCCATCATTTGCCCAGGCATCCCGCCCCGCAAAGGAGCCGCAGCCTCCGGCCGCCCCCGCTCCCGCGTCCCCAGCCGCCGGCCACGGAGCGTCCCAGCTCGGCTGCCCACGGCGGGCCCCGGCGGGGGGGCGCAGGGGGAGGGAGGGTCGCCCCACGGCCCCGCTCACCGATCTTGGCGAGGGAGGCCAGCAGGATCCAGAGGGTGATCTCGAAGGGGATTTGCACGTGGGGGTAGTCCAGGGTGAAGACGTGGAGCCGCGTCTCCTCGAAGGCGGTGCCGCTGGGGCTCGGCGGGGTGCCGGTGCCCATCGCCGAGGCGCCGGGCAGCTGGCTCTCCGAGGTGGCCCGCGCCTCCGCCGCCCCGGCCGCCAGCACCCCCAGCGCCGGCACCAGCACCAGCGCCCGCAGCAGAGGCGCGGCGGCGTGTGGGGGGCTGACGCGGCTGCCCATGTCGTTCCCGTTCCCGTCCCGGCGCACCGCTGCCCTACGGCCCCGAGCCGGCCGCCGCCACCATCCCGCCGACGCGGGCACCTGCCGCCGCCGCGGCCCCGCCGGCTCCGCCTCCTCCCCGGTGACTGGGCGAGTCCCGGCCCGGCGCCGCCGGCCGGCCGCGGCGCCCCGCTCCCTCCGGGCCGCCCTCGGAGCCGCCCCCCGCGGGGCAAAGCCGCGGGCTGGCCCCGCAGCAGCCGGCCGCCGCCCCCGCCGCCCCCGGGCCCGGGCGGCCGCTGTCAGGTGCCGCGGGAGCGCCCGGGCGGGGGCCGGGTTGCGGCCGCCGGCAGGTGCTCGAGCTGGGTGCGGGCCAACCGGCCACCGGCGTGCGGAGTTCCGGCGTGCGAGAGAGTTGGGGTGGCCAAGGGGCTGTGAGACGGCCCGGGGTCCCGCAAGGCTATAAGCACAGCCCGAGTGCGTCCCTGGCATCGCTGGGAAGGAGATGTGCACGCACTCGTATACATGCACGCACACACACACACATCTATGTGTCTCCGTAAACTAGTTCAGAGGGGTATCACGCTCTCTATGGGTACGTACACCCCTGTATATACGCATATACATACGTATATAGCCTGTAGGTGACTAGATAAACTACTTTTAGATGTACATATCTAAAGACTATGTATGTATGTACACAAATGTATCCACACGTCTGTATGTGTATAAATATACATACGGATGTGTATATGCCTATATATTCCAATAGCGTGATTTTATGCGTGTGCATACTTATGTGTGTATATGTATGTATGTACATGTTTATGTTGCCATTACCAAATACAGGAAAGGTACTTCTGCCAAGTACATGGAAGACAACAGTCTGTTGCCACTAATTAGGACTTAAATTCTGTTAATTTAGAGGGCTCAAAGAACACACTCTGCATACATATATGTGTGTGGGTCCATATGTATGCATATACATGCTATATAGTGTATATACACACATATATATGCTGTATAGTATATTATATATATGTTTAATATACATAAATAACACATTAAATAATATATAGGCTGTGAAATGTCTATTATCTATATGCTGCCTCCTATCAAACACGATAGGCACAAACCTGTTCCTGTAAACAGAGATTTACATTCTGTTAGTTCAAAGAGTTAAAAGAGCACACTAAATAAACATACCTGAGTGTTCATACATATTTACTGGTATATATGCATATATAAATATCTAATTAATTATATATATGTGTGTGTGTGTGTGTGTGTGTGTGTGTGTGTGTGTTGTTACTACTGAACATGCCTGTGACAAAATCTGTTCCTGAAGGCCTTGGGAATTTGCCCCGAGTTTCAGCACGGCCAGTATTCCATCAGATCCTGCTGAGCAACGGCTTTCTATGTTTCTGAACGAACAGAATCTCAGCCACGATGTGCTCATGACTTCACCACTTGTGAGTAAGGCATCATTCCAAAGCTCAAACTCATAAAATCTTTATAGCACACTGTCCTGAGTGCCTTTATAGCAAAGCATTTCTTTCCTGACTTTAGATAAAACAAAAGCAGGTAGTAAGAGTTCTTTTTTTTTTCCTCAAATGGCTAAAAATAACCAGTGGCTGTCGTTCCTCTAGTGAGTTACAGTTAAAGTTCAGAATCAATTAGCTGTCATTTACCCCCAGAAACTGAAAATGGGGTGCTAAGTGTGTGGTTTTTAAGACAAATTTAAAAACATGACATTAATAGAAGTCTTTTTTTTCTTTATTTTATCTACAAGTCAGTCAGGAGAATGAACATGTTTGAATACCAAACAGGTGTACACCATCTAACCCTCTAGCTGCATGTGATATCTTAATAGGTCCTTTTATTGGTTATATTAGAGTCCCTGAAATGAGAAAAACAGATAAATATTGCCAGCTCTATGGACATTTCATTTATGAGGGGGAAAAAAACCAACAAAACAAAGCAAAAAGGAAATGTTCTGTCATTCCTGAATCTCCTAGTCCCTGTTAAAATACCACCCATATGCAGAGAAGTCTAACCCTCAGGTAAAGGAGATAGCAGTAACTCTCACATGCAAATCAGCCTGTAAATTACAAATTCAATTCAGTCTAAAATCGTAAGATCTGTAATTGCACTTGCATGTCTCCTGTTACGACCTTTCCTGCGAGTGAAGAAAGGCTTTCTGAAAAATACAGTTATGAAAGTGTCAATACCTGCTGTCCTAAGAGCAGCATTACAAACCCCCTCCAGTTATCTAACGTGCCTTCAGGATATTGCACTGGACTGAGAATTATCTTCCATAACGTCAATGAAAACACATTGCCAAGAGCAAGCTGGCCAAGGCTATTGCAAGTATGGTTATCTATACACTGTCCCATCGACCCTTTTTTCTCTGATATCACCTCATAATCCCCCTCTGTGCTGAGGTTCATACCCCTGTTCAGTAGTCACAGCAGAAATGGGTAGACCAGGGAACAGGACCACCGTACAGTAGCCCCACCAGTGCCTGGAAACCATGAACAACTGGCCAGGGATTTTCAGTTTGCCACAATAGGGGCAGGAAGACTTTGGGTGGGAGAGTGCTGAGGCATGAGAAGGGGAAGGAAGGTCCCTTCTCATGGAAAATGTTCTTCATTGCTGGCCTTTTCATTACAGGCAGTGAAGGATGACAGAACGCGGCTGCTATGGACTGTCAGACAGAGTGATGCTTTGGCACCCAGGCCATGCCTTTACAGTCGCAAAGTTTGTCCCAGACACAGGAATATGGACCCTTCCTCAGGGCATCATCCACATATTTTCCGTTATTTGTCCTCTTACTTTCCTCCTCTCCAAAAATAAAAGGGCACACACAACAGAAATCCTTCTGGCTCTGACACTGCTGTGGGTCTGGATACTCAGTTTTTCTGTTGGGTGGGGGTTTTTTCTTACAATATTATGAAAATGAGAAGTTGGTGAATAGGAATTTAAAAAAAAAGAGGGAAAGATATCGTTAATCCTGAGGCTGGTGACTTACATGCCAGTAATAAAAAGGGAAATAATACATGGACACAGAAAAACTGGGAGAGCAAAGAAAACTGGAGTTGAGGGTAATTTCTAGAGTTGTCACCTGTTGTCACTCCAAACCAATCTATTTTATCGATGGATTGTATAGATGAGAATATCCAACGTTTAGGTAAGAATTAATCTAAATTAATCATGCCTTTAGAGGACAGCGGGATACAGCAGGGGAGTGGGCTCTGTTTGACTTTGGAGCTTGTTGAAAAGGACAAGGTTCTGAAGGCCTTGTGGAGTTTTCTCTGTTTGCAGCACTTGCTGCTTTTCATTGCCACCCACCCATGCAGCTGGTCCAACAGATGCTGGTGGGTTTCACCACCAGTGGAAGGTCTGTAAATCCAGGCAGAGATTCGCATGAGACCGAAGGATGGGGTACGATATTCCCATTATCTCTGCTTCGCGCAGGCTGTATGAGACAGCAGCCACAGCTTCACTCCCCTCTGCATCACTCACAGGGCGCCCATCCCTGCTGGTATCTGCACAATAAGCAGCTCCTCCCGAGGGCACTGCCGGGGACATCACCGTGTACAGGAAAATATTCCCAAGTCACAAATCTGCCTAGGAAGGGGAGGGGAGGAAGGGGGGGGTCCCCTCAGCCAGGGAGACGTGAAGGTGTGTCCCTGGCGCCGCGGTGTCTCGTCATGGCTCTGCCCCTGACAGCTCAATGCATCTGCTCCCACTTCAGACCAATTTTCCGTCGGGTCGCTCCGCACCGTTTCAGTGACAGCGCAAACAGAAAGCACGTACACCGCACTCGCCTGGTTGCAGCTGATCCATAGAGGGCCTTCCCACCGTGCCCCAACCGATGCCGTGCCATCTGCACCCCGGGTGTACTTTCATCTCTTTAATTCTGCTCGCAGGCGTTGTCTGTTCCTCCAGACCCAGTGCTAACAGCATTTCACGTGACAAAGTGCACGCTATTTCATACATCAGGATGGTAACTCACATAATTCGGTTTGTTTACCTTTTTAATCCATTTCTTGATTACTACTGGAAATTACCACCAGAGCAAGGAACTGCTCAGGGTACCCACGGTGTGCTGTTTGGGAAAGGGACACATAGGCAGCTGCACCACGCAGGTTTGCAACAGCTCACACGGGTGTTACGAGGGTTCCGTTTTACTTTCGCTGCTGTAGGCATTGGGACTTTCTCACTGTAGGCACAGCTTTGAGTTACAGCGCTGTCTGTCATCTGTTAATATTAATCCAGCTTTATCTGTGCAGTACAAATATATCTGTCTTTATAGCTATTATAAAAACTCTGCTTTCAGATTTTTATTTTTTAAAAAATTAATAATTATTTGAAGAAATGACAATTTTCATGGTATCAGAAATTTAGCTCCATTTTTAGGGGTTCCCTAAGAATCACGAGGCCATATTTACATAGTTAATTTTCTGATATCTCTTGGATATGAAGGAAGAATTTCTGGAAAATGTTGCTGTGCCTATCCTACAAGCAATATTACAGGTGTTCTCTAGTAAATATCATCAAAAAACCAAAACAGTTGGGGGTAGACTCATAAATGTATTGATAAATAGTTGTCCATAAATTTCATTGGTGTTTCAGTTAGGCAGACATTTGCAGAAGATTAAGAGAAATACATTATATTCTACCCCTGATATTTTATTTTGATGGAGATTAACTCTGTGCAGAGGTGTTTTTAGGTTGCGTACTTCTTAAATTTTCCCTGACACAGTCCAGATAGCAGTATTGTAATACTTATGTTCCCAGTTCATAAGAAAAATATAAAATTCATCCTTCTTCCTCGCCACTTCTCTAAAACCGACAAAGGTTTTCTCTGATTTTCCCCAAAATTATAGCACAGGAGACTTAACCACGGGCCATCCTGCTGAAATATACCCATGTGTTAGAATCACAGAATGCTTTTGGTTGGAAGGTACCTTAAACATCATCTAGTTCCAACTCCCTGACATGGGCAGGGACACCCCCACTAGACCCCATTGCCCAAAGCCCCATCCAACCTGGCCTTGAACACTGCCAGGGAGAGGGATTCCCAAACCTCTCTGGGCAGCCTGTGCCAGGGCCTCTCTAGAATAAATCTGTTACTAAAATAAATTTGTTAAAAATTCTAGTGTTCCCATTAGAACACAGAAGGAATTTTTTGGGTTACCTCAGGTAAAAAAGGAGGTTCTTCTTGACATCTGCAGCTCCACGGGAATCACAGTGGTGCAGGGAAAACCTGTGCCTGTGGTACATGCAACTGGGATGTTCAAAGAGTTAGGGGAGCAGAGACACAAAAGAGGGGACATAAATCCTTTTCACTTATTTAGAAATAGCTTCACTGGAAATTTAAGGATTATAAAATATAAACATGCTCGGCTGAGAGTTGTTTTCTTTGGAAGGGGAGCTGGTTGCTCACCTACCTGCATTATGTTAACAGACATTTCTCAAAATCTCTCTTCAGTTAAGGGTTAGGCTCTTTTTTATGAGGGCTATGTTGTCAGGGCTAGACTGCCTAACTCTGTCTCTAAATCCATTAATTAGTGAAAGAATATCTCAGCTATCAAGTGATTTATTATATGAAATCAATAGTCCATTCAAGATGTATTTTTCCACAGCCTTTTCCAGGGCTGCTTAGCAACCATCCCCATAAACCAGGTCCACCAGAGGCATTATACCTTCCTCATATGGCCACTTTAATGGCAGCAATTTAGTCATGCAGGTCTGAACTTTGGTAAGCTGTTTTAAGGCCCTTGCAATGTTAACTGTTTTCTCTGCACAACTCATTTTTTTTTTAAATTGGAAAGGATTGGGAAGGGGCAGGGGTGCCAGCAGCTGCCAACTTTGCCAGAACTAGAGGAGTGGCAGGAGCAGAAGGCTACACGACTACAAGTGTTAAGCTTCAGAAGCAGCATGAGTTTGCAGGACAGGGCAGAGACAGACAGTGCTGAATTCAGAGTGATAAACTCTGCACTTTTTTGCGCAGGGAGGTGTCTCCTGAGGCTGCATGAGGAGCCTGTGATGCCGCAGCACCCTGAAGGAGCCCTGAGGGAGCAACGTGTTGCTGCTTCTGCAGTTTATGGGCAACCACCTCCTCAGAGCCAGAGCTAATTTGGGTTTCAGAGTAATTGCACCCCTGTGAACACACTCCCATAGACTTCTCCTAAGGCCTTCGCCAGGCTGGCTGGTGTGTACACAGGCACTTCTTCTCATCGTGAGTAAGCATCTCTAGCAGGTTCAACCAGGAAGTTCTGGGAGAGCATTATGTGCCTCATACCAAGTAACA
Source organism: Porphyrio hochstetteri (assembly GCA_020800305.1). Classification (NCBI taxonomy): domain Eukaryota; kingdom Metazoa; phylum Chordata; class Aves; order Gruiformes; family Rallidae; genus Porphyrio; species Porphyrio hochstetteri. The sequence goes on along the minus strand of CM036905.1, from coordinate 151,345,041 downwards.
GAGAGGTGTTTTGCAGTGCTGCAGGGTGTCAGCATTAAACATCACAAAAAAAGGGACCCTCTGTCAGCTACTGCAGGAGGGCTAAGGGATGTTCCTGGCTCCAGAGGGACACTTACAACCCAGGAAGAGTAATAACGCATGAACCTGTTTTTTGCCATTACTGAAATGTAAGGTGCACTTCTGTTCATAAGACAAGAAAATCGAGAGGGGCTGCCCAGAGGGGGTTTTCCTTTATTTCCTTACTTGTACCCGGCTGATCCGGGCATCACTGGAAAATTACATTGTTGGGTGCATTTGCTGGTAACCCAGGACCGGAGATGACAGACTGGTCTCCATCTCTTCAAGATTAGAACAATCTAATTGTTTAACAGCTAAGCAACATGTTTAATGTTTAAACTGTAAATTCCCTCTTTAGCTCATTCTGCACCAGGACACTTAGTCGTTGAATGATTTCTGAGGCTGTGTCCCCACGCTGGCTGTCAAAAGTAGCCACTGTTCTCAAGCTTAGCACCTGTCACCGCCATGAATACAGAAATACTAATTTAAATGTTTAACTTTTGGGTGAAAAGAAGTTAATGACTAAAAGAATGCCTCCAGTTTCAGCTTTACGATGGCATCATAACTGACAACGCAGATTTTCCTTTGAAAGCAGAGTTTGATAGGTCTGTAAACATACTTTTAAATGCTTTCTCACGAGTTCGAGTGTTGGAGTCGGTGACTGAAGTGATTCCTTTTCACTGCTACAGCCTATGTTTACAACTCTGGCAACCTTTAGAGGCGTAACCTCTGTTTGCAAAGGGCAAGGTAAAGTCTGACACAGTCCTAGAATCCTGGGAGACCTTCTGCTAAGCTATATTTCCTACTTGTTCCTTGTCAGTAGATTAATGGCATAAGTGTGTTGAACAAGTGCTGCTTTCAAAACTGCTGAGGGGTTGGTGGTGTTTGGTTTTGGTTTTCTTCCCAAAGAAAATTTCATTTAAAAACAAATGTTACAATGTTTTTCAAGCAGTTCTGAAGCAAGTAAAAAAAATGTTTCCAAGCTGTGCTCTGTCTCACATCAAACCAACAACCATGCTATTCCCACTCTCACCCACCACCACCAGTTCTTCTGGCCCATGAGCCTCCTTCTGCGTGCCTGAGCTCAGTTCATGAGCACAGCCTAAAGTCTGCTCCCCCCCTTCAATCACATGAGCTGGTTTGTATAGGCACAGCAGGATAGGTTTTAGCCCTTGATAAATGCTTTTCTAAGGGGACTCGGATCTTCAGAAGGCGTCTAGAAACATCTAGTAGAATGCCTTATAGAACACCATCCTGTAGGCAGCGTTGCCGGTCCGTTGACACCAGGTAGCTTGAATTGCTGTGCCTACGGTGAGTAGTACAGGGAGATTTTCACCCCCCGCCCCCCATGTCTCCTTGCTCACCCGCCCCCTTGCTTCTGACATCGGCTTGTCTCTCCATAAAGCGGAGAGACAAGAACCCACCTGCAAAATAAAAGCACACGCACCCTGTCAGTCAGCGCTGCAGAGCCCCAGCCATGGCCAAGACAAGGGGAACCACCTTTCAGCAGTGGTGTAAAAAGACAACTGTAGATCTTCCCCAATCCTCAAAGCTGTCTTGAGTGATGCTACACATATCCAGCTGAAGACAGGGAAATGTTCCTGACAGCTGAAGCCCAAGCAGCCCAAATAGTAAGAAGGTGTTTTGCAGTTTGTGCTTGAGTAGAACTAAAAGACAGTTTGAGCTGAACTAAAAGGTGGAAGTGGTCAGCTAAAGAATTAACTGCCTGTGTACTGTGTGTGCAGGGTTGAACAGCGAGCACATGTCATCATGAAAAAGAAGAAACCTGTAGTAGGTCATATTTTCTATACACTATGTATAACTTTCTCCTAGGGTTCAGAAATACACATCTGAAGAGTTAAGGAATTCTTCTTTTCAGTGGCTTGCATCTTACGTAACTCTCTACAACTTTCCTTCTTCTTTCTCTTTATCCAGTCTACTCATTGAAGGTAATTAGTCATTGATTGCATCTCTGATGTCACCGTGTTTATATTGCAGAAGGTTAATAAACTCTTGCAGAATCTTTAACTGCTGATCTCAGCTGACTGGCTTTAGCAGACAGCTGGTATGAACGTAGCTTTTCCACATGACTTGGTGAAAGTTTGGCTTTAAATTTTACACAGAATGTTGTGTATCTCTTGGTTTCGATAAAAATTAGTCTGGTTCATTGCTGTTCCAGAGTCATGTGTAAAAATAAACCTCCTTCACCTCTTTGCATAATCCCGTCCTTCTGTTAGCACAGAACAATCAGGTAAGAAATTACTGAAAATCATTCGTTCGTTCACGAGGAAATATGGTGGGAAAGTTGACCCTCCCCACTGTGACAATGAGGATAAAGTATGTTTGAGAGACTATAGTCAGCGGGGCTGCGACAGTTAAAAGAAGACCTTTGGTTTGAAGTTCCCTGTAGGCACCATAAACATAGGGTGGAAAGGACTAGGGCTTTTAAACTCTGCCTTTCCACTCCAGAGATGAAGGACACAGCATTCAGCTACACACGAAGCCCTCAGCCCTGGCTTTAGCACTTCCTTCTGTCCTAGGTGCAATAGCATCAGTGAGTGGGGTTAACAGCCTCTCAGCCTAAAATATTTAATGGTTAGAGATGATAGGGTTGGACTCCATGCCTAATTTAACCTTCCAAAAGAGCATAAAGAAAAATATACAATATTTTAATTATCAGAGTTTTGCAAATTAAAAAAAAATAAAAGTAATAAGATTAATTACGAATTAAAATTTTCAAAAAATTTTGACGTCATTTAAAGTTGGGAAGATGGATAGAAGAGCCTTTAGGAATGGAAAAGGTGGATACTTCATTGGAAATCTTCCAGATGAGTGGAAACTTTTGTTAACAAACTGGTGGTTGCTGTCTGCTATAGAAACAAACCTGACACACTGGCGTCGTAAGGAAGATGGCAAATTTTCTTTGTTTCAGTGAAATTACTTCAATTAACTTTAACACCATTTGATAAACTTTTTCAATGTGAAGCATATGTAAATTATACCACTGGAAAGATGTGGTTAACCTTTTTGGTGGTCATAACTTGGTACTTAAGTGTTAGAGTTCCCAATGTAATCCCAAGCATTTACAAGTTATATAGAAAAAAAAAAAGGAAGAGAAAAGGAGTAGGATTTGATCCCACAATTTCATATGAGAATGAAAATGTGAGCATCCAAAATGCTTCACAGAGGAAAAAAACCAACAAAGAAGCAAAAAAAAAGCCCTCAGGAAAACCATTTTAATAAGATAGCAGGAAAGTGCAGAGAAATGGTAAAACGCTCTCCGACGACTACAACAAACAAATCTACTCATAGAAGCCATGTCAGGATAGCATTACTTTATTGAGAAGATTATATCCATTTCCTTGTATTTTAAGCTGCCTCTGATTGCTTTCTTGTGCAACAGTCTTTCTTGGAACATTACATCATGGAAAAAAAAGGTGGAGCAATTACGTTCATAGTCATTAACTACCAGTACTTTTTTGACCTCCTCCTGAGTGACACTCCATCTGTACCTCCCGAGGAAGGAATCTACTGCCAAAAAACATGGAATTAGCAAAATTTCTAACAGAACTGGTGAAAGGGGGCTATGATGTCTTGTTACACAGAGATAAATGCACGTTCTTCTCCATTTGCAGATACCTTGAAAAACAACACCAGTTCTGAGCAGAGGAGCAGAGTCTGTCCTGTGCAATTAACCCCTGCTTGTCTTGTGATGAAGTGAGCACTTTGGTTCTCATGTTGGTGCCAGTCCTGTAATGACAGCAAAAGCCATCCCATTGTATTTGAAAGAAACCAAAGCAGGTAGCTATCCAAAAAACCTCAGAATCAGACAGACCTGGGTTTTCTATTGAAGTCAAATGCCTTAAAACTTGAAGCTACATGAAGTCCAACATGATCCTACATGGAGTGCAGCCCTGGCAGCAGGATTCCCAGACCAGCTCAGGACAATGCACATGTGGGAAGATATGTTCTCAGAGAAAAATAGCTGGGCTTCTTAGATCACAGAATCACAGGATCACAGGGTTGGAAGGGACCTCCAGAGATCATTGGGCCAACCCCCCTGCCAAAGCAGGTTCCTTAAGACAGATCACACAGGTAGGCATCCAGACAGGTCTTGAATGTCTCCAGAGAAGGAGACTCCACAACCCCCCTGGGCAGCCTGTGCCAGTGCTCTGTCACCCTCACAGTGAAAAAGTTCTTCCCCATATTGGTGCAGAACTTCCTGTGCTCCAATTTGCAGCCATTGCCCCTTGTCCTGTCCTCACAGACCACTGAAAAGGGGCTGGCCATTTCTCCCTGTGTCCCACACTTAAGATATTTATAAACATTAATAAGATCGCATTTAGTCTTCTTTTCTCAAGGCTGAACAGCCCCAGCTCACTCAGCCTTTCCTCATAGGGAAGATGCTCCAGGCCTTAAATCTTCTTCATAGCCCTCCTCTGGACTCTCTCAAGGAGATCCCTGTCTCTTTTATACCAGGGAGCCCAGAACTAGACACAATACTCCAGGTGAACATGGGCACAGGGTCCATACAGATGTTCATAGACCTGTTCTGGAAATTGGCTTTTTTAACACTAATGTAAGTATCTTGATACAGAAATACAGTGAAAGTATAAGTAAGTTTTCAACAACTGCTCACAAGTTCAGCCCTAGTATCATATAAAATGTGTAAAAATGCTGCTCATAGAAGGACTGAAATCTATTAAAACCCCTTCAACTCCTCAGTAAGAGGTAGTCAAAATTTTATTTTCAGTGTCCTTATTTGTCCTTTAGCACTGGCATTTATGTCCCAGGGCTCTATTTAGGGCTCCTGGAAAGCAGCAGGCACTTCAAAAGGGCCTGCTTGTTGCTTCCCAGTATGGACCCATCAATCACTGGCTGTAGGGGCTGTCACTTAACAGCTGAGTATGAAAGGAGCCCTGGGTTGATAGGCTAGAGCACACATCTGAAGCTAGATGTGGTGGACTCTAACCCCTCGTTTTTCCTGCTGTTGCTATTAAAATCATGGATCAAGCTGAGTAAGGTGCCTCCTCCCTCATTGTTCACTGCATGCACCTCTTTTCATATTTCATCTTACAGCAGTGGGATGGAATATGAGTTTCGGCCATTGCTTAGAGACCTGCAGATGTGTGCATTGTCCTGGTCCCCAAGTGCCTACTCACAAGGGGGAAAAGGAAGCCATGGATAAGGAATTAGACTAGATGACCTCCAGAGGTCCCTTCTCAGCCATTCTGTGATTCTGTGCTGAGAAAGGTTTTTACCTGTCAACTTTGCCATGATTGGTACTCAGGGAGCTTTTGATGAAGCCTTTTCTACTGGGCTTGTGCCTCAGGTTTGTCCCACCTGCAGCATGCTAAATCAGGACGTGCAGAGATGCAAATTGCCAAAATCACAATGATTAAAAGAATGACAGGTTCAGATGTAGTTTTTGGAAACCGGCATAATTGTTAGGGTTCAGAGCTGGCACTGAGCAGAGAAGTTGGCTTCTAACTCAGGAGGTCACCCAAACGCTGGGGTTGGACTGTCCAGTTTACCCTGAGCAATCATACCCGAATGCTTCTGTGTGAGGCCAAAACCAGAAAATATGTAAGTCTCCTCATGGTAGAAAATCAAGCAATTGACCCAACCAGCAATTATTGCAGGATCCAAATAATCTCCACATACCCAGAGGAGGAGAAGTTTGGGGCTGTTTGAAAGAGGAAATCCTGCCTTCTTGAACTCAGATGCAAAATATTCCAAATCCAAATATGATTTCACCCTGTATTATACTCTTGCCAGTGTGGAGACTTTTGGTTATAGATAAAGGATCAGCTAGGGTTTATTGCAAAGTTTATTTTGTAGTAAGCCTCTAGCAGCAATTAAAGTTCCAAAACAGTTTTCACATACTAGTAATTTAAAGAAAAGTACATCTCTGAAGATGTAATTTTCCATTTTTAATCTCAATCCAAAGATATTCTTTAACTTTGAGCAGATTCCTGTCAAACAGTTATAATTGTATGAAAAAAGATACTTTTCCAGATGTAAAAAAAGATGACTGCTGACTTTTTCCTTTCTCTTCTATAAGATAAGCCAAAAGAGCTGACCTCTGATGACTGGTACATAAATAACCACTCAGGAATTTGTTCATAAATGCACTGTAAGAATAAACTGGAAAGGAACTAAATTATAAAGCCTGAATGCTGGGGTAATAAAAAAGGACAGAAGAAAAACGACAGTAAGACATTTTGATTGTTTTTGAGTCACAACCTACTTCCTAAAGCATACCTGAGGTAGCGATGCTAATAAATGAGGAGCTGGGGCTCAGCTTTACCACAGATATCAGAGCACAGTGATTCTGTCCCTCGGTGCAAAAGCTGTACCTACATACAGTGTTACAAAAGTTATTTTTAGAATTATGTCAAGTAAACCACAAAGATAATCAGGGGGCTGGAGCACCTCTGCTATGAAGACAGGCTGAGAGACCTAATATGGCTTACCAATGCTTAAAGGGGTCCTACAGGAAAGTGGGAGAGGGGCTGTTCACCAGGAAGTGCAGTGATAGGACAAGGGGCAATGGCTTCGAGCTGAAAGAGGGTAGGCTTAGATGTTAGGAAGAAATCATTTACTATGAGGGTGGTAAGGTCCTGACACAGATTGCCTGGAGAGGTTGTGGAAGCTCCATCCCTGGAAATGTTTAAGGCCAGGTGGAATGGGGCTTTGGGTAACCTGGTCTAGTGAAGGGTGTCCCTGCCCATGGCAGGGGGGTTGGAACTAGATGGTCTTTGAGGTCCCTTCCAACCCAAACCAGTCTGTGGTTCTATGATTCTAAGGTAAACTTAGCAGAAAATCATTAGTCTTTATATAGAATGGTTCTATGTGCTATTCTAATGTAGAATTAATTTACTTCATGTATAAACTCTCCAAGAAAAGGAAAAAAGGCTTTTCTTGGGGTATTTTTAGAAGAGTGAGCAGGTAACTGGAGTCCTTTAACTTGTAAAGGTCTTAGTAGGATGCTAAATATATTGAAGCACAGAAATCTTTGATCCAACATTCCACCTGGCTGTACGTCCCATCCTGACCATGCTCCACAAAAATTTTTCAGACTCAGGCAGAGTGAAAAAAACCCAGACAGAATTTCCCAGAAGCCAATTCTTCTCCAGTATTATTAATTATATATGGAAGATACATCAATACTTCCTTTGTGTCTGACAGCATGAAGTTTTCAATAGGTAGCTGTAATACTTGGCCTTATTGTGAAATTTATATAAGATGCCATAACATTTACAGCATCTGTAACATATGCAAACTGATTATAATACTTTGCATTTGATGTTCTCAGACTGGCAGATCAAGTACACCTCTAATATCCAGATAATGATATCATAGCACACTGGTCTATTATTTCGTTTTCTGATTTTATCTGTAGCAAAATAAGATATTGCTTTATGCACAGCTTTTCATACTTTTTATTAAAAACACAATGAACTTGGTTGTTTTCCCTCCTTAACCTTGCAGAAATTATGAAGCCTGACCAAGGACAACATAGGGGATACTAGTAAAGTGTCAATGCTGATATTGATTCAATTAGTCTCTTGTGAGAAGGATGCTTTAGGAATAGAGAGACATCAGTGGTTCTGGAAAGTACACTAAAAATAAAACTTCTCAGACCTCCATGGAGGCATTAAAGAGTTAAAATACCTGAACTGGGAAAACTCTCCAGCTTTGTGATTATGGTCAGACCTGCCATAACACCGGACATAGAAGGAAAAAGACACTGATTTATATTGCTGTGGCTTCTAGAAAAGCCAAAAAGTGTGGGTACTGATTGTTTACTGCACAGCTTGGAAGCACAAAATAACATCTTAACAGTATGAGGCCTTGACCCTCATTTTTGGCTCTGTTTAATACTCGGTAGTCCTTAGCATAGACACAAGTCTGAAAAACTGAAGGGCATAATACCCCGACTTCCACAAGGTACTTAGCTCTTAATGGCGGTTTTCTCATTGATTTTGATAACTCCAATCATACAGGATCAATCCTAAAATGCTTGGTTTTACTGAGGCTACTCCCAACCTTCAGGTTAAGTATTAAGGCCCAGATCCCTGTGGGTATTTACATGTTTAATTATTTTCCTGGATCAGAACTAGCCCATAAAGACACGTTCCAAATTCTTGGTCATAAAGGCATGACAGTTCCTAGATACTTTCCCTCTGCCGCAGGCAGCCCGCCAACTGCAAAGCTTCTTTGCCTCAAAACTTCAAGAATACCGTGTGTCAGGCTGGCACAGCAAACCGGTCACTAAATTCAGATCACGTAATACACACAGGCACGATGTTTTCCTTTGGTGATATAAACTCCTGGAATGCAGTATAGCACTCCAAAAATCCACATCTCCCCTAGTGTGTCGTGTCCTCTACTTCCATGCCAATCGTTTTTAATGCCACACTAAACAGGAACAAACTGTCTAAAAAGAGTTTTTAAAAGGCAACTATCCTGATGAGGATTCTGACTTCAAGGGGTGTTGGGAAACAGTCGTTTTCATACACAACCTGAAAGCTGCTTCCTCTTCGTGCAGTTTACTTTTTGGTCCGGTGTAATCCTAGCAGAGGATTTGAGTATGTCACCTTTCCTTTTTGGCTCTTTAAATACATTGCTTAATTCCATCAACAGAGGTCACTGCAGCTCTTTTCCTCCTTGGTGAAAGCAGGCGTTTTCCAGCAGATAAAGCAGAATTAATGCTCCCATCTAGCAGAGTTTTAGCTTATCCATTAGAGACTGGCATAGAAAAATTTTCATGTAGTGGGAGGCTGGGGAAAAAAAAAAAACAACAAAATAATAGAGAGGACTCTCTTGAGCTTTGGAACTTAAACTAACTCGGGTAAACTTTTCTTATAGTCATGTTTTGAGCTTTGTCACTACACCTATCCTTCTTTCCATTACCTAGGAACAAGACAAGTAAACCTGGCCTTGACACCGGCTGTTATATAAGCTTTGCAGTGCCTGGTAAATCAATATCAGGCATTTTGGCATTAAAGAAAAATAAGAAAAAAGCTCCTGAAAGAGCCTCTTCAGATTTCTAAGGCTTGATTAACAAATTCACCCGCAGTCATCACTTTCATTTGAATCTATGTTTGCATACTTATGAAAATGATGGGGAAAGATTTTGGAATATTTATCACTCAGAGGAGTTCAAGCCAAAGGGTCCATTTGTGCCAGCAGTAATGCAAGCCCTGTGATTTTCTATTGCTAAGCCCGTTACACCAGATTGAGACAAATATGCTTGGAGACTGAGAATCCTTTAGAAATAAACAAAATACAAGAGTTGTGCACAGTTATTAAGAAAACACCTTATTATATTTACATGCAGAAAGAGCTTTGCTCATTGAGTAGGAAAAGAAGATTCCCATTAAACCTAAAGCAGTCATAAGGCCCAGCTTTGGAAAGATGTTTTTCATTCATAGGTGCCAAAATCACTCTGAGGATGAAGACAGTGGAGTTCCACTTGAGGATCACTAAGGCCTATTTGGATGTTCACCATGAAGGTGTCTACATGTTGAGTAGGTTTCTGGAGTCAATGAGTCTAAACTATTCATCAGACCACTGCAGGGTAGCCATCCACTTGTGTTCAACAGATCTGCACGATTAGCTGCCCTGTGCACATCCCCACTGACTCCAGCTCAGGGGTGCAGCTCAGCTGCCCTACAGATGCCCCCAAGGCACCTCCCTGGCCTCCTGCTGCTGATCAGGTGAGCAAAGGGCTTATGTGGTTCCTGTGCCAAATCTGACACCTTAGTTGGCTTGAGGTGCCTGTTTATGACTTAGTCCTGAGTGTTTTTATCCCTATTGTACATGTGAGAAGACAGAGGTGTAGAGAGCTGAAGAGATTTGTTCTGGGTGTTACACAGAGTTCTTTTGAAAGGAAAAACTGTGAGTGTTCTAGGGAAATATGAGTAAAGAATTACAACTTTATTATATTACATATATTTTATACATATATCTTAAATATAGCAAAATTTTATTATGTCTTTTGGGACACTGTAAACAGCAGGTGGGTCCTCATGCCTGGCTTGAAGCAGAGCACAAACAACATTTTTTCTATGCAGATTGTTCCCTTTTATTTTTGTGGTGAGAGCTGGAGGAACAGTTTCAACCTGTTCTTTTGTTCCTTTCTCTAGGTTTCAGTCACCTGAAAGCCTGAGGGAAGTAAAGGTAGACATGGGGTCAAGGGACCAGGGTCTCATGTTTTGTTTCTGGCACTGTTCCTGCATTATGGGTACATACAGCTCATTTGCTTTGTGCAAGTTTCTCCACCTTTCATGTGGAGCTTTAGCTGGTGTGATTCTCAGGAAGCCCAGCCTCTGAACTGTCTGTGCCTTGTGTGTACACACCACCTGGAAGACACGATGCACTACTGCGAGTCTTATCAATGTTCATCATCATGTAATATTGAAGCTGAATATATTTGGGCAAGGGGCTTTCATTTATATATTGTTTTCTTACCCAGTGCAAGCTTCTGTGATGGGAAATCTGCCCTTAAAGAAAGGCATGAATAAAGCTAACTAGAGGGCGCTAGGTTTTATTCCAAGATATCTTTAAAAAAATAAGAGCCCTTTTATTTTGTCATTTGTGCATAACTCACTTCTTATCACTGCTGATAATGCAGTAGAGCAAGGAGCAAATGGTGTTAGGAGCATGACCAACTAACGAGCCTAAATAAATACCTGACATACATGCCAGCTAAAAAAAGCTGCACTTCAAGCCTCTTTTATTATTATCATTTTGTATTTAGTGGAATAAGTTACTAATGGGAAAGCACCGAGCAGTTGTCTAATGATCCGACCTGTGTCTGAATGTATGAAAATGATGTTGCAGATGACTAATACCTGTGCTTCTAGCTCGCTCTGGCTCACCGTGGCTCACTGTGACAGATACTTCTTTCTTCTTGTCCTTTTGCAAGGACAGTAGAAAAAAAAGTCAGGGATGATGTTCAGTTTGGGTCTCTACTCCTGAATAGCTGCTCACTATTGGTGTGGCTGTAATCTATCTTACTATAAGAAAGAAAACTCTGAAAATCAGAGCTTGGCATTGTTTTCTTCAGTCCATATCTCATTTCTTATGATTAAAAGGTAGTAGAAACTTGATTTTTTTTCCAGGAGGAAGGGAGGACTAGAACAAGAACTGATAGTAACTTTTGAAATTTCACACCTGTGAAACCAAAGCAGGAAAGAAAAGGGAGTTTCACTTGTGATTAATATTGAGACAGGTTCTCAAAAGGAAATAAATTAGGCAACTTTGCTCAATATATTTCCAGTCCTCAGATTGGTTCTGAATATTACTCATGTTACCTTACACCTCTAAATTTAAGGTTCTTAAGTACAGTGAGTTTAGCAAAACAATAAAAGTAATTGTCCCACCTAAAGAGCAAACAAAATATAAAGATAAGGTAATCTGATTTTCCACTCTTAATATTTGTGGTTTATAATATAAATAGATAGAAAATTAGAAAAAGTACCCATGAAGAAAGGAAGCTCAGAAATATTTGTTATATGTTCCAGAGTCTCCTACAGGCTTTTAAATAGTAGTTTCCATTCACACATGACAATCAAACCTGAGTTTTCAGGATCTAATGACTGCAGGAAAAAACCTTGAAAGTGTCAGTTCTCACACCCAACATACCAGCAATAAAATAAGAATAATTTCACAATTATTTTCACCTTTTGTTATGTAAAAGTCAACTTTTTCATCCATAGCAATTTGGTGATTTCCCTGTGGATATCACTGGTCCTCTGTCCCTGACTATCTCACATGCAAATATGGATTAAGTTCATGCTGAAGATGGTCATGGTTACTTCTCTACTAGTCCCTCCAGCCTGAAACCCTGGCCTACTTTTCTGAATCTCATATAACCTCCCTTAATTGCTCTAAACACATGTGAAGTAACATTGGCTTTTAAGTTGGCCTATTTTCTTGGCTCACACGCACAGCGGAAAATCAGTCCATCTAGAGCTCCTGCCAGGGCATTCTTTCTTTTCCAGCTATTACAGATTCTCCTCTCTGGCTTTGATGGACACATGCCTGCCACTCTCACTTGAGTTTCGGGCCATGTTGTGAGGCAAATTGCCCCCCTGCTTCTGCAGTCCTTCACTGATGTTCTCCCCTAGTGTGACACACACATCACTTTTAGGTCCTTCATAGCACCCTTCCCAGTCCTGCTCACTGGCGTTATCATGTAGCCAGCATGTTGCTTCCCTGTGTGCCCTACAGACGACAGTGACAACCCTGACCATACAGTTGCAGACACTCCCAGAGGGCACCACCCTCCTGGAAGAGGGGCCATGGCAATGCCTCCTTTCTGGGCACTGTGTGAAATGGTGTTTCTGGAGGTCACAGCTTGGGCGCTCCCTGCGCTAGCTGCTATCATGTCTTGATTGCTGGTGCTCCCTTAGCTGCTGTGTCCTTGATGGTAAGCTCTCTGAGGAAGAGGTTTTCCTTTCACTACACAGTCTTACTTGTCTGGGGTACTAGTTGAAGAGTAACAGCCGCAGCAAGAACAACAGGATCTAACAGTTAATCACCCTGTGTAATAAATATGAAAGTATTGCCAGCTGCTCACAATGTACTATTGACCTTCATGCCCCCCTCCCTTTTTCTGCAATATTTTTTTGACCGTTGTTGCTTTTACTATTAAAATATGTTCACAGTATCACTGTTCTTATTATTGTCTTATTTTTCTTGTTGGTTAGCAAGTTCTCTTCAATTGCATCTTCTATTTTCTTTCTACTGTCAGAGATCCGGGATGTTGGCTATTATTCCTTCCTGAAATTCACCTGTCCTGCACTATCCTCCTGCCCCAAGGAAGCAGCCTTAACTCTGTGAGTTCCTATTTCCTCTATGGATTTTGAATACTAATTCCTCACCTCCTGAGCATGAGTTTCCTGTACCAGTTCACCTTAAATCAGAGTAAAATTTAACATCATTGTAGCAGTCTAAAAAAAGAAGATCTTAAATTAATTTATCTTTGTAAACTATCAGCACAAGTTTCCTGGATGTGATCCAGGTTAATGAGAGTTAAAGGCTGTCAACTGACATAGTGGATTTACATTAATGCCCTAAACTCCTTCAGTTTTCTTTACAGACCTGAGACCCTATAGACACAGACTATGTTACTAGCAATGAAATATTGCTGTAGTTGTTGCTATTTAAAACATAAGCCATGTGCTTCTTTAAGGAGAGCTATTTTCTCCACAAGTATGAAATACCTCTGAAAACAAACGATGCAACTTTATATATTATGATTATTACTATTTATATATTTATATTTTACACAGGTATCTGCAGCATTGCTGCTTGGATAATGGCCAGCAAAACCATTAACAACAACTAATAGCACAGAAGGAAGTTTTCTTCCACTCCTATTTTCCAATTGCTAGGAAAGAAAACTAAAAATAGATGCTACGAGTTTCGGGGGCCAGACTACAAAAGCTAGGAGAGTTCTCTAACTTATATATGCTCTATGGCTTTACACTCTCTGAAGAACTGGCTCACTGATTTCATCAGAGGAAAGATTAGGAATGAACCCAGAGTGAGAGATTTGACTCCAGCTATGTCCTAGTTTTATTTGTATTTTAGAAAGACTTAATTTTTTTTTCTATTTTTAATAAAAACAATCATTAGGCATTGAATGCTTTACTTCCTACTTCCAATACACAATTATATACATGTTCCATGACTTTGATAAGAATATGGAAGTCAATTTTAAGCATGCCTTTCAAACATATCCTGAATCAACTGCACGGACTCCTCTTTTTCATACTCTATGTCTAGTTCCTTTCCATGCCACTCTAGACATCCCATTAACCTCCCCCATCTCACACAGTTTGCACCTGCCCAGTTCCCCCAGACAGCACGTTGATTAAATCTGCTTAAAGAGGAAATGCTGAATTTGCAGCTCACAGTAATTCCTCCATTTAATCTCTCTCCCTGGCCTCCCTTTGAAGAGGAGAGAGTATCCCATCTTCACCCTCTTCTCAGATCTTCACTTTCCCTTATTTGCAAGGATTTCCCACTGTCCACATCACCCACCAGCCAGTTTTGGAGATCCCACACCTCTGTCACCCCCCTCCATGCACCTTTGCCAGCTCTATGGCCTAAGGGCTACATCACATGGGCACTGATTTTGCCCTCAATTAAATTCCATGTGGCAACTGGGTGGCTCCCAATGCAATTTAAGGCCTGATTACATACGATAACTTTTTCTTATAATAGTGTTTTTACTGACATTTATGATAAGTCAGTATAATTCATTATAGGATCAAGATCTAGCACCAGGTGTTAGTTTAAAAACTAGTGGAGCAGTTCCTCTTTTGTCAAGGATGGGTGTATTTGTTGATTTTCAGGTACAGAACTGTATCTCATTGCTTATTCAGTCTAAGTACAAAAGCGAAATCCAACCCTCTTCTAATAACATGCCACTGCTTTCATTAAGGAAGTTGCACCATTTCTTTGGCACAATGAGGAAATGCAAACAGAATTTAAGTTTCATTAAGCTTTGTACAATTTCAGTACAGATGAGTCACTATCACTCACTACACATAAAAGCTGCAAGCTTGAGAAAAGAGGGAAAAGGGCATTCATTTTTTTTCTCAGATGGCACTTTTCAAATAAATTAGTTTAGATGCTACCTGTCCTGAATCAGAAATCCATTGTCAGAAATGTGAAGTTATAACTTCTACTTAAAAGTTTTTTCTGCACCAGGACATACAAGTGGTTAATAATAATACAGAAAAGAGAAACATCATGGTGGCACTTCCACCTCCAGTTCTTACCTCTCTAAGCCTTAGAGTAGCATTTGCAGACCTTGACTTGGGCAGCTATGCAAGCTCAGAGTGGAGGTGAGAGGGAAACCTGAAGAAAGCATGAGTGAATCTGGTGCATTTCTCAGATACAGATTTGAGTTAGTCTAGCTATAAGAGTGGGTTTATGGACTTTTGGACTCAAATGAGTTTATGAATTTATGAAAGGCAAATCCTACTTGACTAACCTGATCTCTATGACAAGAAGATGAGGGAAAGGCTGTGGATGTTGCCTACCTAGACTTAGATAAAGCCTTTGACACCATTTCCCACAGCATTCTCCTGGACAAACTGGCTGCTCACAGCTTGGCTGGGCATGCACTTCACCAGGTAAAAAACTGGCTGGATGGCCAGATCCAAGGAGTTGTGGTGAATGGAGTTACATCCAGTTGGTGTCTGGTCACAAGTGGTGTTCCCCAGGGCTCAGTACATGGGCCAGTTCTCTTTTATGTCTTTATCAGTGATCTGGACAAGGAGGATTGAGTGAACCCCACTAAGTTTACAGATGACACCAACTTGAGTGGGAGTGTTGATCTGCTTGAGGGTAGGAAGGCTCTATGGAAGGGTCTGGACAGGCTGGATCCCTGGACTGAGGCCAGCTGTATGAGGTTCAACAAGGCTCAGTGTCAGGTCCAGCACATGGGTCACAACAACCCCACGCAGCACTACAGGCTTGGGGAAGAGTGGCTGGAGAGATGCCTGGCAGAAAAGGACCTGGAGGTGTCGGTCAATAGCTGGCTGAACACAAGCCAGCAGTGTGCACAGGTGGCTAAGAAGGTCAACAGCATCCTGGCTTGTATCAGGAATGGTGCAGCCAGCAGGACTAGGGAAGTGATCATTCCCCTGTGCTTGGCACTGGTGAGGCTGCACGTCATGTGCTGTGTGCTGTTTTGGGCCCCTCACTACAAGAATGACACTGAGGTGCTGGAGCATGTCCAAAGAAGCACAACAAAGCTGAAGGATCTAGAGCACAAGTCCTCTGAGGAGCGGTGGAGGGAACTGGGATTGTTTAGCCTGGAGAAGAGAAGGTTGAGGGGAGAACTTAGAGCTCTACAACTAGCTGAAAGATTGTAGCCAGGTGGGTGTTGGTCTCTTCTCCTAAGTAACAAGTGATGGAACAAGAGGAAATGGCCTCAAGTTGCACCAGGGGAAGTTTAGACTGGATATCAGGAAAAATTCCTTCACCAAAAGGGTCGTCAAGCACTGGAACAGGCTGCCCAGGTGAGTGGCCGAGTTGCCATCCCTGGAGGTATTTTAAAGACACGTGGATGTGGCACTTAGGGACATGGTTTAGTGGTGGACTTGGCAGTGTTTAGGTTAACAGTTGGACTGGATGATCTTACAGGTCTTTTCCAACCAAAACAATGTTGTGATTCTAGGTCATAGACAAAATCAGCTCACCTACAATTTCAAGATACAGATGACAGCAGCAATGCTGCTTCCATTTACCCAAAATTACTCAAGACCATAGCTTCTTTTACAACTAGAGAGACCTACCACTGAGACTGGAACATGCACAGAGTCAGTTGGAAGAGAGCTCAACATGAAGGCTGGGAAGTCACAGGCTCCAGTGCATGTTCTGCTCATTACTTCTGCCTGTATTTTTGGTTTTTGGGGGTTTTTTTTCCAAATGCTTCTCTGTACAACATATAATCTGGGAGCAAAACACAGAGCCCTTCTTTCATGCTAGCCAGCAGGCTGCAAAGTTAGTTTCCCTTTACGTTTTGTCCCAGTCACTTGCTCCCTGCAAGAAACTGCACATCTGCAGTGCTGGTCCAGCTTCAGTGTGAAGCATGGTCCACTGATTTGGGCACTCTCTAGCAAGGTGGAAGTAGAGAATGGAAGTTAGATGTTCTACAGTGAAGCCTCCTACTTGCTGAACCACAAGAATATTATGTATATTCTTGCCATCCCACATTTGCAAACAAAAGTCATCCTGTCAGCACCCCTGCCCTGCCTGAAGAGTCTCATCTGGATTTGTATGTAGCAGGATGCTTCTTTTACTCATCCGAAATAACTGTAGGTAGGTGACAGGTCCCTCCCTACATGCTGAAATTGATTAAGTACCAGGAGTTATGGATCATCACAGCAACTGACTTTACATACTTTTGCAGAGCCAAAACCTGAAATGCCAAGAGATTCCCAAGTGCTGAAAATGTCCACTAAAATATCCTTTTGAGTTTAGTACCCATTTAGGCATCTTCAGTGACATTTGGTGCCCCAAATACTACTTTTTTGTTGTTGTTTAACTCTTTCCTGGAATATGTCAGCAACTCTGAAATTAAAAGGTCTAGATAAATTGAAGTTATCAATCTAGGAACTCTTGAGTCAAGAATGTCTTTGTTTCTTCTGGATGTAGGCCATAGTAGAGAACATAAGAAGGCAGTATCAGCTTCTAACCATAGCATTGCATGTGCCCCACTATTATCATTTAAATCCCCATCCAAATTTCACAAAGATCATGTTCCCCTCTTTCCTGCACTGTTCTGCTGGAAAGAAAGCTTGATATAAACATATAAGACTTTGAGTCTTCTCTGAGCCACTAAGTACCTTGATACAGCATTTGAAAGTGATATGGGAACGAGTGTGCTGGTCCCAAAAGGCAAATTGTGGTTTGGTTCATATAAGAGCTTTGTTATTTTCTCTGGAGCAGTGCACAAAGGGCCCTAGAGATGCAAATATCACTCTTCTCCGCTCCTCATATGGCTAATGGCCTGGCTGGTGCCATTGTTTCTGTCTCTTCTTCTGACTCATATGCCTCTACTTCTCCCGCAGTGAATCGAGACCTTGGCATTAGGAGGAGATTGTCTGCTCCCCTGAAACGGTGCCGGCTGATTGAATTTCCCCTTCGGCCTGACGGATTGGATGGGCCCGCTCGCCTCTCCAAGCGAGTCATTGGAATCAGCTCTTCCTCACGGTGCTTCGCGTCAAGGGGACACGGCTGGGGCTGGGGTCTGGGCATTAGCGGGAAGGCAGCATCAGAGGCAGTTCTGTGGTGATCTAAAGGAAAACAGATAAAGAATTCATGTTTTGAAGCAGAAAACCGAGAAACAGCATAATATTGGCAAGGAGAGTTAAAGAGCATTCAGTATAATACAACATTACACTTTTAAACCTGGAACTGAAGCATTTTAGATAATTGCTATAGAATAAGAGAAAATTTTCATCCCAAACCCGATGTTTAAAAGATTTTATTGATCTTGCCTCTACCCTGAAACCCCGAGCACATTCAGCTACTTTTTAGTGCCTCACAGAGCTACTCAATGCCTTCACAGAGTAAGAGTGATCCTCTACGTAACTTTCAATGTTCTACAAATGTCAGGAGTATACCTAGTACCATGGTTGAAAAGCATTATGAAACCCACAGTAGAAGATAGAAACTGACCAAGGATAAGACTCTAGTACTGCTGAAAATCAAGTTTACTGGTCACCTGTGATTAACCACTGGGAAGAAAACAGTTTCACCTGAAACCAGGAATTTGACTCAAGGGTGCTTTGATTACACTGGGTGTGCCAGACCTGCTCCTACCGGATTTCTTCTCCACAAGTACACGATAAAAATCTGCCTGCAATAGGTCAATAACTGGCTTTCTCATTTTTCTGAGTTTAAAGAATACACTTTTTTGCTTTTCTTAAAGCCACCTGTAGTGTGGCTATGCACTAGCAAATGAGTTAAGAAACAGCTCCTAACAGGCTAGAAGGTTTTGAGAGATAAACACAAAGGTCAATAAATAATAAAATTATACTACATCATGCTGCAGTTAAAGCAGTAACAATTTATCAAGTTATTGCAACTTAATAACGATTGAATTATTTTAAGTTAATGTTTACTTCAGAGTTGGCACAAAGAGCAAGCATATGTACCAGCACTTGCCTCCACTGAACAGGGGCACAGACTTCTTTAATAGCAGAATCTGCATCTGTTAGGTCATGAGGGGACACCACACCATAAACAATAAAGTAGGATAAGCATTCTGCATCCAACTCTGAAGCCTTCAGCACAAGAAGGACATGGACCTCTTGGAGAGGGTCCAGAGGAGGGCCACAAAGATGATCAGAGGGCTGGAGGACTCCTATGGAGAGAGGCTGGGAGAGTTGGGTTTGTTCAGCCTGGAGAAGAGAAGGCTCCAGGGAGACCTTATAGCAGCCTGACAGTACCTGAAGGTGACCTACAGAAAAGGTGGGAAAGGACTGTTTGCAAGGGCCTGGAGTGATACGATGAGGGGCAATGATTTTAACATAGGGCAGGGTAGGTTTAGATTAGACATTTGGAAGAACTTTGTCACTATGAGGGTGATGAGACACTGGAACAGTTGCCCAGAGAGTTGGTGGAGGCCCCATCCCTGGAGACATTGAAGGTCAGGCTTGATGAAGCTCTGAGCAATCTGATCTAGTTAAAGATGTCCCTGCTTACTGCAGGGGAGTTGGACTAGATCTTTAAAGGTCCCTTTCAACCTAACACATTCTATGATTCTATGATTCTGTGATTCTATTCTCACACATAAAGGACTGCTACTCAGCCCTTCAGGGGCATCATTGCTAGAGAGAATGATACATACTGTCAAAGAAATAGTGCATTTGTATGAGTGGCAGAAAGAGCTGGTAGGTGGTGTAAGGATCTATTTATGGTCATTTCTGACCTCTTAGCTACTAAACTTCCTGCATATATTATATATAAAAGCCAAACCAAGCTTGCTGGGGGATACTTTTTCCAGGAGGACTTCCATGCATTGACAGAAGGGGTGAATGCATATGTGAGGTATTCTTTCTAATTTTGGACGTACTGAGTATTTCTCTTCTCTGTTCCCAAGTGCAATTCTACAATCCTAACACAGTTTATGGGAGGAGATTAGGGTGGCTTCCTTCTGTTGCAGACATTTAAAGTGATGTGAATACCTACACAAGTGGACCTAAGATGGGGTCAGAAGCTGGACCAAGAAGTCTAATTATTTGGATAGATCACAAGTCAGGGCTCAAATTCAGGCCTAGGTATTAGTAAAAGTGTACTTGCATTCACTACCTCAGGATTTACTCCCCTACCTGCTGAAATAATGTGTCTGTCCGCTATTCCAGGACTTGGTCCCTTGAAAGTGTCTGAAATGCCTGTAGGTCTGAGGCTGTTGTTTAGAACAGTTTGAGACTTTTTGGAAGACATATATCCCCCATTGTGATGTCCCAACAAACAGAAAAGAATCAGCTGTATGAAAAAAAAAAGAAAAAAGAAAAATCCCCACAAATACCTTCTGTTTTTCCCTCTGAATAGATCCTATGGGTTTCTGTTCTTCTGCCAGCACGTGTGTGTCCCCAGCCCCAAGGGGACGGTTTGCCTACAGTGATGTCTTTTGCTTTCATCTCTTTCAGAGTAAAACAGAAAGGGAAGAAAGAAAGTAATTTTGCACCTGCAGGAAACAAACTTTTTTGTCCAAGTTTTTGATACAAAGATGAAAAATACAGTTTCAATCGCCATAGCTAATTTTGCCAGAAACGAAAAAGAATTTTTCTAAGGAACCCAAATGCATTTCAGGTTCACATAAATAAATGCAGAAAAGTGTCAGAGAGATTACAGATGGAGACAACGATGAACATTCAAGAATCCTGAAGTCCATGTTTTCTCTGACACTGTCCCCCTGTGTTTCTGTGGGCAATCCCCCTGTGTGCCCAGGGGTTCGCACACCCAAGTCCCACCAAGGGACCTGGGGTGATGGAGTGTCCAGGGCCAGCTCCTGGGCAAATCAGATAGCATGTTGTCCTGGTTTCAGCTATGATGGAGTTAATTATTTTTAGCAGTGGATGGAATGCCACGTTTGGGTGTTAGGATGAGAACAGTGCTGATAGCACCCTGATGTTTCTGGTTGTTGCCGGGCAATCAAGGACCTTTCTCAGTTCTTCATACTTCCCTACTAATGAGAAAGGAGGGGACGCAGCCAGGACAGGTGACCCGAATTGGCCAAAGAGCATATTCCATGCCAGTTACGTCATGCTCAGTATAAAGGGGGACTGGGGGGAAGAGGAGGAGACAACGCCAGGACGTGCAGTTTCTGGGGACGGTCGGGTTTTCCGGGACGGGCTCTAAGCTGTGCGGCCTGAGTTGTGTGGTTTGGTGAGAAACTGCATTGTGTATCACCAGTTTCATCTATTTTGTGCTTTAAACTTCTGTTATTGTTATATCTAGTTTTCTGTTATTGTTTAGTAAACTATCCTTATCCCAACCTGCGTGGTTCTGGTTTCTAGGTTGTGGTTTCTTTTCCTCCTTTCTTCCTTCCCTTTTCCCCCTCCCCCAACTTTCCCTCCCCCTTCCTTTTAAAAGTACAAGCGACTGTGTGGGGTGCGGCCCTCGGCTGGGGCAAAACCACGACACATGTATGTTTGTAATTTTCCAACAACAGGCTCTCATCCTGATCAGCCAGAGAGGGAACCAGCATGGGGCCGTTGGTGCTGATTGTGTTGGTGTGAGCACTGTGCCCTGTCTGTGCTGCTCTACGTGTCCAATCGTGCCTATGTCTTCATTGAATTACAGCGGGCAGGCCGCCTGTTGGGAATGCCATACCAGAGGCACCTGGGGGCATGGAGCTGTGGCAGCCTCATCTCAACTGGGCTATGGGTTCAGCAGCTCCTAACGATTTTGTGTATAATTGTGTCTGGGGGGCTGCAAAGAACAGAGAATTTGTTTTCTCGGGCTCACACAGATGCCCTCACAGCCAGGCCAACCTGCAGGTATCACAGGAATATATGTGCAGGAGAGAAAAAGAGAAAACTAGGCAGTGCTGGAATGAGATAGAAATTGTAGCAGTAATGACCATATAAACAACATAGATTAAAAAGATAGGTGAGGAGGGTGTAGTTCCTTTAAAGAGGCTAGGAACTTCCATGGCAGTATTCATTTAGTACTGTTAAACCCACTGAGTAACTGGCCAAGTTTCTTTCACTAATGGAATAAAATACAGAGTAAAGCACTTCCATCTCCCATTACCTGTAAAAGTAACACGCTTGGCTTTCCGTCTAGTGGGCTGGCTGGCACCCTGAGGCAAAGAGAGGTAGCGCACGCCTGTAGTGCTCGCCTGTGCAGGGAGACAGAAATGTGTTCAGAGCCCATGATTGCCTCCACAATTTACACTTATTTGGTGGGGTGGGTTTATATTTTTTCAGTTATGCACCTTTACAGCCAAATTTACAGAGGTGAGTAAGATCAAGGCTTGGTCTAGTTGTGTCTGATATAATAGCCCTAGGGTTATTTTTCTACAGTCAGTGGAAAGAAATATGTTCTTCTAAGATTCACCTTTTCGATTTCAGGTGACAACTTCAAATAAAATGAATACATCCAACAAGAACTTATTTCTCTTCCTTAACCATGATGATCTCAGCTATAATTGTCTAAGCTACCTAATGCCTACATATGGTTAGACAGATCTCTCTCTTACTGACTGAGAGCCAAAACTGTTGGTGGAAGGTGTCAAGGGCTGTGCATCAGGCCTTTTGGGAATCCACAAATTCACACAGCTGTGATTATACTATATTTTTCACATGCCAAAACAATGCAACTTACATTATTTTACTACTTACAGTCATAGTAGCTGATTTCTGAGCAAAGTATAGAGGTAGGACTTAAAGATGTTGCTGTCCACATACTGTGTGAACCTTGTTCTTCTCAGGTGCTACATGAGGACAAATGGGTGTCTCTTTTGCGTCTCTTTCCTTATTTACAGAGAAGCACAGGCATTTTTTATATGAATAGTAGTTTACAAAACAAGTACCGGTCTACCCCAAGGTAAGCTGTTGACCTTCCTGCAACTCTGCCTCAGGCTGTGTTGCCTACGGATGAGGATTTCTTGGGCTTGTTTCTCATTTGTGTTGGTAGGCAAATTGTGTCGGCTGTATGTTGGTGCCTGAAACAGAAAATACACCCAGTTAATTCTCGTTGCACTTGCAATGTTAATAACTTTGCACAGTCTGGTTGATCACAGAGGCCACCCACCCTGGCTCAGGCATCAACTCACCACAGCTATCTTTGGTACCACGTTGAAAAATGAAGCCTCATGCTAACCTCACTCCTGCAGAGCAAAGTGGGAGGAAGTGCGAACACAGCTCTTAGTCTCAGACCTCAAGGGCTATGTTTTAATGTCATTTTTGATGGCCTCATGCCATACGTCAAGGTGTACCTTAAAAACATGCCCACCTATACCAGGCTGTTAAATTATCTGAGCTTGCCCTCCCTTTGTCAGCCCTCTTCTGATCACACAATTGGAAGAAACAGATCTGAGGCAGGTCCCAAGACAGCGATAGCCGGTTAACCCACCACTGAGCCTGGGTGCTAATATTACTGAGCTAGGAGCAATTTGCAGATGTACCCCACAGCAAAAGTCTGCTAGGGAGAGTACATCTACTAAATGAGATGCACAGCTGAATTTCCCTTTCATACTTGGAGAAACCACTCTTTAACATTACCCTAACACTGAGCATCTTTTAGCACAAGCTTTTTAATTTATTGCATATGTCTTGTGAAATAAGGAAAATAGTTATCTGGCTTAAAGAGAAAAATTCACTTAAGTTTATAAACTTTTAAAAAGCAGAATCTGATCTCAAATCTCACTTGCAAAGGTCCTTGTCAAGTTGATCTGGTGAGCGAGAGTGTTACCAGGCCTTCAAAGTTGAAAGTATTATAAGTGGCATTATTTTACTCCCAATCTTTCATTTCCAAAAGCACACAGTTCTCAATACCACATAGGAAATGACTGGTGCAAATAGTCATTACTGTAATTGATTTTGAAGAAAGAGAGTTCATTTCACTAATCTAAGACACAGCCATACATGCAGATTGTTGCTGGTAAGATAAGAAATTAATATCATAAGGATAATTGGCCATGACAAATCAAACAATATTAGGAATGAATATCATATTAATAATGACACATTTAAATGAGCAGGGCCTTGCATTTTCTAGTAAATGTGTGTTACACGAGTTACCCCCGTTTATCTTTGTAATTTCAAGGTCACTGTAATATACCCTCTACCACTCGTTGCTGTAGGAGAGCATTCAGCTCTACCTTCTGGGCCTAAGATTGGATTAAGTAGATACTATACACTGGTCTGCATCAGAATCAGTACAAATTTCTGCCAAAGAAATCCCTGCTGAGTTATGATCATCCCCCGGGTTATGGGGGGAAAAAACCAAACATGTAAAAATCTACCTCCAGATGAGGTAAACTTTGTACCTCCCCATGAGGTAATCCAGAAATCTTTGTACTCATCTACCTCCAGATGAGGTAGATTTTGGGGTTGGGTGGGTTTTTTCCCTTTTATTTTCCTTTCTTCTCTTGTGGTGAGGTTAAACTTTTCCTCCCACACAGACCGAGGATTTACCAGCCTGACGCTCAGCTGACTTTGGGTTACACAATATTTTCCTTGCTGGTCCTCCCGCCTCCACAGGGCAGTTTCACTGCTGCTGGTGCCCTGCCAGCCTGCTGCCTCCCACGAAGGCCTGAATCCCTCCCCAGGTTTCGGGCACCCCTCTGCTCCATCCAGCCCGCTGCCTCACGCCCGGCAGCCACCCTCCAGTGCCCAAGCTGCGGGTGCCCCCCACCCCGGTGAGACGCCTGGCACCTCAGACTCCCTCGGGGACGTTTGGCAGCTTCGGAAGGCGGCTTCAGAGTCAGAGGTAGCTGTGCAGCGAGGGAAGCCTGACCTCTACAGCTCATGCACAGATTTTCCTAGCTTTCACCCTGACGGCAGCGCCAAAAGCCGATGGAAGAAAACCTGCTTTCCTTTTTACCACGCAGGAACAAGCCCCGAGCCACGGCTCCTTCCCCTCCTTCCCTGTGTCAGAGTGGCTGTGGGCTCCGGGCCCATGTCTCCCACCAGCGTGACCCCAGTGTTGGTCCTGATGCTGTCGCCCACCAAGGCTAGGATATGGGGAGGGCAAACGAGAGCTTTCAGTCTGCAAATAGCCAGGAATAGCAGGTCTCTTACGCACCCTGTGTCGCACTTGATATAGATTATGTGCCAGGACATCTCTCATAGACTCCACCTCTGCAGGGGAAAGCCTATGCACACGCTGATTTCTACTGCTCCTGTAAATAAAAGATAAGATTAAATATGATTTTGATGAGTTGATTAAATACTGTTCCCATTAAAAGATGCATGATCTATTTTTAGTGCTAGAACAGTAGGCTATGAACAGCCTTTCACTTACCAGTGACACCATGAAATCCTCCAAAGATTAACAAAAAAATGTCAGATTTTGCTCTTTCCTGGGTTTTATCAATATACTTGTTAGTCAGACTAGGCCCTAAGCCCTCATACAGCAGACATCCTCCTTTTCTTTCTCAACCCTTCATAAGGACGTTCGTCTTTAAGGATTAGGTTGGGAAACAACCAGCTGTGCATTCAGGAAGTCACTGCAAGTTTCCTCCTCTCCTGAATGCATTCTTCATCATGGTCTAGCAACCTGGGCCTTGCAGTTTTAACTTCTTGAAGAAAGTGCAGGAAATCCTTAAGAACTGAAGCACATGCCAATGAAGGAGTCAGAGAGATGTGCCCTGTGGTGAGGAGATCGTATAACTGAACCCTTCTGCATTTAAAATGGAAGAACTACCTGAAAGATAGTCATCTTTGTATTTTTAACAAACTGTGACAAGAAGCTTACAGTTGCTTGTGGCTGCCTGGCTTTTTCACTAGCAAAACAAAGGAGGAGGCCTGCTGTGAAATGTTAACTGGTTTTGCTAAATCAGTCCATCTGTGTGAGAGTTAGTGTTGGGCTGAATTCCCAAGAAAAGAAAGGCAGATAGATAGTGATCATTCAGGTTGAATGGGTTTGAGTTCATCTTCTTGTTGCTGTTTTTTTCCTTTCCCCATTTTGCTTTCTTGCCTCTTTTATTATTAAAAAAAAAAGTCCTTAGAAATGCTTATACTCTGCTAAGTGATGTCCATAAGGTGTTGTCTATAAATAGTGCAATTAAAGATCAATGTACAGTACAGCCAAGGCCTTGCATGCATTTATTTTGTACTCCCTCTAAAATAAATTTAGAACTTTTAATGGCAAAGGAAGGTGGAGTCAAGCTAAACTGAGATGATGTATAAAAATAGGAAAAAAGTTGGAATTTGCCTTTACAGGTGGCTTAACAAGGCTACCACTGTTTTGTGCTAAATCTAACATGGACATCTGGAAAACTAGTAGGACCATCCTGAGCTGCCTGGCTTCTACATTTTACTGCCTCTTACTATCAAGTAGACTGTGAGCACTGGTGGCCTGATCCCTGCCCAAAGTCCATGGACTATATGAATTAATTCATGGACTATATTAATTAATTCAGGCTCCCTATCTGTGCAATATGTGCTAGAGAGCCTGCTTTGGCAGGGGGGTTGGACCCGATGATCTCTCAAGGTCCCTTCCAACCCCTACGATTCTGTGATTCTGTGATATTGCAAGGTTTTGGATGTGTTTTCATTCTGCATCAGACCAAAACTGAGATCTGCCAATTTTTTCGTGAAGCAAAATGAAAGAGACATCGGCAATATTGTAAGGTGTAGTATTAGAGATGGGGCTGGGGTAATCAATAGGTTAAAGATCTTGCTGAGACCTGAGAGACCCACAAGTCTACCACTTGGCTATTGGCAAGCCAGGTGACAGAATGGGATTTGACCAGAAATCTTATCCTGGCCCTTATAAATCCTTCCCAACAAACAAACTGTGTCCAGTTCTGGAGCCCCCAACATAAGAAGGACGTCCAACTCCTGGAATGGGTCCAGAGGAGGGCTACAAAGATGATCACAGGGCTGGAGCACCTCTCCTGTGAAGACAGGCTGAGAGAGTTGGTGTTTTTCAGCCTGGAGAAGACAAGGCTCTGGGAAGATCTTATAGCAGCCTACCAGTGTCTGAAGGGGGCCAACAAGAAATCTGGGGAGGGATTTTTTAGAAGGGCATGTAGTGATAGGACAAGAGGGAATGGTTTTAAATTGGAAAGGGGTAGATTTAGATTGGATATTAGGAAAAAATTCTTCACTATGAAGGTGGTGAGGTGCTGGCACATGCTGCCCAGAGAAGCTGTGGCTGCCCCCTCCTTGGCAGTGTTCAAGGCCAGGTTGGATGGGCCTTTGGGCAGCCTGGTCTAGTGAGAGGTGTCCCTGCCCATGGCTGGGGCAGTTGGAACTTGATGATCTTTAAAGTCCCTTCCGACCCAAACCATTTTAGGATTCTATAATTCAATTAAATGTTTAATTAACATTCATCAATACTCAACAACAGCAAAAACACCAAAGTTAGGTATTTTCCAGCAGGGAAAAAAAGATCATCACCACCACCCAATTCCAGGCCAGCTGGGTGGGTGGTCAGGGATAACATTGAGAAGATCCAGAAATGCCACCAAGTTTCCAGGCTTAGGAGTAATGTACTTTTATCCCATACTGCGTCTGGCGTGTCCCAGGCTGTGTGACAACTTGCATATGCCACTTTCCACAGCAAGGAAACCAGTCTCTTTGCTGCCAGCAGCCCCTACCTGCTGACCCTTTAGGGAACACAGAGACCCTAGGTACACCTGGGAAAGCAAAGACCAGCACAGCCCCTGGGAACTAATTACAATCTTGCCTGTTAACAAGTACTGGTCTATAAAATGCAGCCTTCTATCATTTGTGTAATGCAAATCAAGCTGACATAGTTGGTGTGAGCAGCTTTGACACCATAGGGAGTAACTGTCTGGTCAGCACTTCAACGAATGTCTCCCCAGGGTCTTCATACCTTAAGGTTGGGAAGAAATTGGAGAAAGCAGCTCAATAGGGGAAGGCAGAACTCCACTGGGAAGGCATCAGATCATCTTTCTACTTTTCTGCTTGCATACCTGACTCCCTCCACGTCCCAACAAAGAAGTGGCCAGTCCTAAATCATTTAGCAGCTTATAATTTTGCTCTTAAAGTGACTTAAATAGACTTAAATAAAATCCCCCGAGTTTTAACTGAGCTGGGATAGCAAGAGAACAAACGGTGTGAAGTTAGTCTGTATTGTCCTGGAGCACAAACAAAACCTGTATTTTTTTCATAGGATTAGATATTAACCTGCCCAGCCAATAGCAGTGCACAGGTATGTTAATTAGGAACAGATTGCTTTTACACTTTCCAATATACAATACATTAAAAAAAAGAATGTTTAAAAAAACCCCAAAACAAACCAAACAAGTTTAGTATGTTACCAAACCCATAAAGCAATCTTTACAGAATCTATTTCTTTGTTCTTATTGAAACTTCCGGCATGATACAAAAACAAAAAGCCCAGAGCATGAGACATATTTGTGAAGAAAAAACTGAAATGAGAATATACAATGAAAACTGTCTCTCTGTAATGAGTACCTGGACAGTATCTCTTAGACATGCATATAGTAATATCAGGAGGAAATAAAATGTCTTTCACAAACCTTGTAAGCTTAATTTTTCTGTATTTTGTATATATTATACCTAAAATTTTCAACTTTGTGATCTCACCATCAATCTTCACAAGTCCTGTGAAGGAAGTAACATGCACCGGGCACAGCTCTTGCACAACTGCACCACCACCAATGTCAACACGGCCCTTGATTCTGATCTGTGCTGTATTAATACATTCTATGATTTACCAAACTCAGTGCTGCAGTAATATGAAGCCGACATTAAGTGAGCTCAGCATCAAGCCACCTCTCTCTAATGGGCATATTTCCTCCAAAAAACAGCCATACAAACAATTTGGACAATATCTACTTGGCTCTGCTTTTGCCATTTCTGCCCTTATTTCTAAGGCTTATATTCTCTAAAATGTCATAACAAAATGCTCCATTTTCATTCAAATGTGCATTCTTTGTTGCATGGTCCATGGGAAAACTTCTCCAGTCCACACTGGAAATACTTCCTGCATATTGGACACCCCCTCCACCTGCAGGGATCGCACCATTATTCTGAGAGTAATGCTGATTCACAGAGGTGGAGATTTGCTTTGATTATATAGAGCATTTCCCCTTGTGTGCCTAAAGGCTGCAGAACTGCTCAGAGAGTTTCCTCACTACTCCAGCATTGCAAGTATCATTTTACATGCAATAAATTGGAATTTGATTTCAAATCTCCACTTGGTCATGGCCAGATTTCTGTATCCTCACTGAAGACAGAGACTTTAGGTCCAAGCTATCTCGATGATAACAATTAAACAACTTGCAAATACATTTAGAAACCTTTTAGTCTTAAGCAGGTTCACTTAATTGTTCAGGAGAAAGGAGAATTGCTGCATTGGCTCAGAGCAAAGAAACAACTAGCTTGGTATCCTGCCTGCTCCAGTGCTCCACAGCAAACACCTACCAATGTCCAAAACTCAGTGTCCTGGTTTCAGCTATGATGGAGTTAATTATTTTTAGCAGTGGATGGAATGCCATGTTTGGGTGTTAGGATGAGAACAGTGCTGATAGCACCCTGATGTTTCTAGTTGTTGCCGGGCAATCAAGGACCTTTCTCAGCTCTGCATACTTCCTTACTAGTGAGAAAGGAGGGGACGTAGCCAGGACAGGTGACCCGAACTGGCCAAAGAGAATATTCCATGCCAGTTACGTCATGCTCAGTATAAAGGGGGACTGGGGGGAAGAGGAGGAGACAACACCAGGACGGGCAGTTTCCGGGTTCGGGGACGGCTCTAAGCTGTGCGGCCTGGGTTCTGTGGTTTGGTGAGAAACTGCATTGTGTATCACCAGTTTCATCTATTTTGTACTTTAAACTTATGTTATTGTTATATCTAGTTTTCTGTTATTGTTTAGCAAACTATCCTTATCCCAACCTGCGTGGTTCTGGTTTATAGGTTGTGGTTTCTTTTCCTCCTTCTTCCTTCCCTTTTTCCCCTCCCCCAACTTTCCCTCCCCCTTCCTTTTAAAAGTACAAGCGACTGTGTGGGGTGCGGCCCTCGGCCGGGGCAAAACCACGACACTCAGAAAACATACATTTTAGTAGGACACTCTCACAGCCTCCAGGAATCAAAATATTTCTGAACTACAGGCTGCACTTTGTTTTTTGAGGTTGACACTTCATTTTTAAAAAGGCTATCTCAGTAGGAGAACCTGTACATCAAAGGTTGATGCACAGTAAATTTCAGTTATAGCCAAAGGGAAGCTGGTAAAAGTTAGTCAACATATCATCTATTTATTATAGAACATTTTTCAATCGGAATTCTCAGCTCAGGAGAGAATTTCTGAACTACACTGACACAATTTGTCTTATTTTCTCTTTCCCTCAAGAAAGGGAGTGTGGTTTGATTGCCATAGATGTCTACCAACGCTGCACATTTTCTCTTGGCTCAGAACAGTTAAGGAAATACAGCAGACAGAAAGGAGCCTGGCAGACACACAATCTTTTTTAATGCCATCTGTTCAGCAAAGAATGATTTAGAAAGAAAAGGGCTAGGTCTTACACTGCATGCTGATATCAGTTTCAAGAAAGCAGATGAATCTTGAAATGATTAAGCCAAAGTTTCAAGAGAGAGTTTCTTGTCCAGCTGATATTTGGACTTTATGGTATGTGATGAAATGATGACTCAAAAAAAGAAAATATGCGAGGCCATTCCAGATGCTGCTGCAAAATGGAGAGGGGTTGAAGGATGCAGCAGCAGAGAGCAGGGCAGTAGCAGCCACTGTGACCAGTGAGAGCCCAGGAAAGAGCCAGTGAAAGCCCAGGAAAAAGTTTATGGGGGCAAGTGCTGTTAGCAGTACCCACATTATGGACAGTGGGTTGCAAGGTGAGGATAAATACATGCACATCAGTTAATACATGCAGGAGTGAAGATTTGTACAAACTTCTCTTTCAGAGGGTAGTTCCCTCAGTGGTGGCTCTGGAGATCCCACCACTTTTCTCCCCGGTCTGTCTGATGCCAAGTTGCATTACTGTTTCATAGAATCACAGACTGGTTAGGGTTGGAAGGGACCTTGAAAGGTCATCTAGGTCACTCCCCCTGCAATGAGCAGGGACATCTTTATCTAGATCAGGTTGCTCACATATGACCTTGAACACTTCCAATGATGGGACACCACAGCTTCTCTGTTCAACCTGTTCCAGTGTCTCAGTACCCTCATCATAAAAAAAGTCTTCCACGTGTCCAGTTTAAATCTACCTGTTTTCAGTTGAAAACTGTTGCCCCTTGTCTAAGGCCCTGATGAAAAGTCTTTCTCCATCTTCCTTATAAGCCCTCTTTGAGTACTGGCAGGCTGCTATAAAGTCTCACCGGAATCTTCTCTAATCCAGACTGAACAAATCCAACTCTCTCAGCCTGTCTTCATAGGAGAGGTGACCATCAATCATCTTGATGGTCCTCTTCTGAACCCCCTCTAACTGGTCCGTGTCTTTCTTATATTGGTGACCCCAGAGCTGAATGGAGAACTCCAAGTGGGGTCTCATGAGAGCAGAGTAGAGGGGCAGAATCCCCTACCTTGACCTGTTGGTCACACTGCTTTTGATGCAGCCCAGGATACAGTTGGCTCTCTGGGTGGGCTGCAAGCGTGCATTTCAAACTCATGTCCAGCTTTTCATCCATCAGTGCACCCAAGTCCTTCTCTGCAGGGCTGCTCTCAATGCACAATTGAATTAATTTGGTCAGACAGTTTGAGGGACTGCAAACTAAAGTAGCAATAATTGCAAATGCTACAGGGAAGTCTTCCCTCAGCAAAGATTTGTGGTCGGGATAACAGTGTTGGAGCTGTGCTCTAAGCTGTCCTGCATGTCTCTCAGGACCTAACAGTGATGAGGAAAACCCACTGGCCAGCTAAGTGACGAGAATGGGCACCTTGAACCACTGCTGTGATTTAAAGCAGCCACAGTGGCTTCTGCATCTGACTGCCCATCAGAGCTGCCTGTCACTGAAGAGAAACAGGTAAAATGTCCCTGGTTTTAATTTCCACTCTGTGAACAAAGTGCACCAAGTGCAAATATGATGAATACCAAATTGCCATCCCAAACCAGCAGCTTCTCTATTCGCAACTGTCTTTTTTTTTCTTATATTTCTATTGAAATAATAAAATCCCTTTGGGTATTTCCTCTTTTTTTGTCTCCTTTCTTCCTGTCCCTACTCTGCAAAGGATCAGGGAGTCAGTACTCACTGTAAGGAAGCTGTGGATGATTCTGAAATTTTCATGCCACTCTCAGCCATCTCGATGGCCAGTTTTATCTCCATCTTTTTGTACAATGACACGATGCTGGATTTGGGCTGGTGTTCCCGAATTAAGATTTTCTTCAAATACTTATTGTCAAACTTCTTAAATCTGCAAAAGAGATATTAATTTTTTAAGTTTTTCTTTTAAAGCCAAAAACCCTAGGAAACCGCTTCTTATTTCTGTGGTACAAGCTGATCTTCATTCAGATGCACACCATATATAATTCAGTGGTGGAAACTGAACCCAAATTGGAGGCACCTGTGGACTCCCGAAGGCCTAGTGAGCAGAGACCTTTAGGGGGACATCTGGCATGGTCTACTGGTCCACAGAGATTGCAAAGCCCACCAGACAAAAGAAAAAAAAAAACAAGCTGCAATCAGAGAAAGAAAAAAAAAGAAAAAAAGAGAGAGTTGGGTGTGTGTCTGCATATAGCACTGCCACATTTGTCAGAAGAGAATATGGCCAGTCTCCACGCTTTTGTGCAAGTGTTGTATTCTGGTAGGGCATAACAGCAGCAGCTGCTTTTACAGTAATCCTGGCCTATTCAGCCAGCCACCAATGAGGCTCTAAATGGCCCAGCAGTTACAGTAGTTTGGGCCCATTATGCTGCTGATAATTTTGAATCCTAACAATTAGAGCCGAGAAAACACATTTCTTTGTGTTCTGAATAAGGGGGAAATTGAAGGGACCACAAAATACTATGGGTTTACATGCTGCAGATTGTACCATACTGCTAATCTGTGCCATCATTTGAATGCGAATGTGCGTTTGTGTGTGTGTGCACTTTGGAACAGGTACGTGCTTTCAGGAGGACATTTATCAGAGCAAGATTTAGACGTTTCTTCCAAAGAAACAGTTGGCCACAGACAGGTAATGTGCTCCACAATGCTAGAAAAAGCACTGCAGAGCTGGTATGCATTTTTCCCTTAACAAAGGCTAGTTTTTATACATTATTAGCAGAGATAGGTACACAAATGTTTTCACTGGTGTTAGAGCTCTGTATGTTTTTTTATGTAACAGAAGGCCTCTTGGACTGTGTTCATTTAGGTCATTAATTCTGATATACATATGGTAAATGATTTTAAAGTTGTATGGAAAAGTCTAGGGAATACTTTTTAATGCAATTTTATTTTGCATTTTAATTTTGGTTTATTTTTTTTAATCTGTCCATGGACTGGTGCACTACATTTATGGCTAGTTCGAACGTAATTCTCTTTTCATAGCTGGTGGGTAGATGTGAGATAAGGGAATAACATTTTCTCACAGATAATGGGTTTGTTTAGCCTATTACCTGCACGGACAGTGGTGTGGTCCCAGCAGATGTCCTAAAGCTATCTCTGTACTGTGACAGCCAAGAGGACATTTAGTTTCCAGGTATGTGCCCTAGCACATTACATCATTACTCTTCGTTGGGACAAGAACTGGGTGAAAACCAAACACTTTCTTCCCTCTCTTTATTCTCAATTTCCACAGGGAGAGACCCAGTCATGGAAGGAGCTGCCACACATTCCCACAGACAGCCCCTGGCTGAATTACTGGGGTCCAGTGCTGAAAGGTGAGACAGAGGACTCCAGCACAGAAGTCTAGGTATAGCTAGGATAACTCTTTTTTTAAATATTACTGAATGCAAAGACCTGTAAGAACAGGTGACTAATTATTATCGAATTTCTACTCACCAAGAAGGGATCTTACTTGCTGTGGAGCGTTACAGCAGAAGTCAGTGGAGCACTGACACCTTACATAGCTTCTGTTCTAAATCCAGACCTAGAGGAGCACTTCTGCGGATCTAAGATCCATCCCCAAGCTGTGTGCACAGGCTGATTTCTGCAGCATGAGTTCCTGTGCTGTGTTTTTCTTTCAGAAGGTTTAATTTCTGCCTTTTGTGCAGAAGCAATTTTGCAGGCAATATACAAGCGCTACACTCCCAAGAGATAACAGTCACTCATGACTTCACTTTTTAAAGAGAGATATTGCACACGTCCCCAATATTTTCATGCTATTTTAGCTTTATGGGGCACAAGATTGATTTCCTATTCTATTTACCTATTGTATTTTACATGATAGATAGGTTGTTTTATTATAGTAGTCTGCAATAAGAGATGCTTACTTATCTCTCAGCTGATAATGACTCCAATGTCCACATATGTCTTCAATGCCAGCCTTCAAGTGATCCATCAACTAGAGAAAGAAACAAAGAAAAATTTCAAGTGGCCGCTATGAGAAAATTATGTCACCTGAAATGCACAATGGTTGACAGGATTTTGAGAATTTTTAATTGATTTCTCTAAAAATCAAGGCAAACATCCCACTGTGGCAGCTTCTGTGCTCGGCTGCAATGCCAATATTTTGATGGGGATGACAAGTCTGTCAGTCTGCTAGCATCTCACCATCACCCAGCAACATACAGACCCACATAAAGGACTATGTCCAATGGAAGACAATGCTGAGCATCCAAATTGCCTGGTCCTCTTTGTCTACTGACACCAAACCCAAAATTCTTGGTTCTGTCAACCAGGTTTCCCTGCTGCATCTGTGACCTTTCTGAGAGGGGCGCAGGGACAAATACCCCACACCTTAACCTTTGTCTTGACTGATAATTCCTCTGAGGACTTAGCAAGTTGTCACAAGACTGGTAAATTCATCACTGCTAACTCCCAGGATTTTCAGTCATCTTTTGTGTGTTTCTAGCATTATAGAAACAGACGGGAAAATGACCAGCTCTTACATACCTGTTGTAACAAGTGGTGCTTGTAAATGTAACTTCCTTTCAAGGTTGAGTGTGAAGATTGAAATAGTAAGAATTAAATGCACTTCAAATCCAAATCAGTTGAGATGCCGTAATTTTGCTCATGTGCTTAATTTTAAGGCATGGTGTTTCTGTTAATTTTGAATATGTTCCCTATTGTGAAAATGAAAGCCTGTACGTGTATTTTGCATAGTGTTTTTAAGTCAGTTTGACCAGCATTCTGTTACATGATATAAATTGGAGGGCTAAAGCAAATGTTTGAGAGGGCAAAAGATCATTATTCAGAATGACTTGAAATTAAATGTGCAGACGGGTGATTCAACTCATTCAGTTCAACAAAACTCAGTTTGTGAAACACACTTGTCATCCTTCCCAGCTACATTTGTCAGATACCATTGTTGCCATTTTTTGACTGGCTTTGGACACCTTGACACCTTTCTTTTTGTCCTCCCATGTTCACAAGTGTCAAGATTAAGGGCCCTGCTACACCATGACACTTGTGGTATGTGTCACTATGAATAAAAATGAGATACTATGTTTTAGAAAATCACGCCTAGGTGTTCCTCCAAATGCTGTTAAAAGCATTCCGCGTCCAAATCCACTGAATGCTAATGCTACCAAATGTCTCCCTCTGTCCAGCTCTTCTGGATTACCCTTTCCCTTCTTCTTTTGAGGATACCAGCTACTAATATAAAAAAAAACCCAACTTACTCGCACGTGAATTTCTTCATTGATAGACTCCTTTTTGTTGGTCTTTTTAACATCTAGATATCTGACCAACGGTCCAATTGTGATTCCCTGCATTTGGAACAATAAAAATTATATCTTAGGAAAAAAAACAGAAATAAAGCAAATGTATTTAATTTTAATGAACTAGAAAAGCTATCTTTTAGACACAAGAATGGTCTTTTACTTTTATTGAGAGCTACAGAGGAGGATTAAAACTAAAAAGCGTAACAAATCTTGCACCTTTTTTTTTAAAGCAAGGTTGCATTTATCAACATGTTTTAACTATGTAAAGTAACTGACTCATTAACAACCTTCCTCAAATCAGTACTCATTTGAAAGAAAATACTGTCTTTGTGAAGTTCTTACAATCTTGAAACCTCTTACTTCAACATTTTCACAATCTAGTATTTTGGGTGAGGGTTGGTTTTTTTTCTCCACTTAGAAACCATTTTCAGCTGCTCCCAATTCTTCTCTGCACTGCTACAGAGCAGCATTTAAAAAGGGAAAATAGAAAAAATTTATAATTTTTTCTGGAACACTCGGATGGAATCTAAGTGCCTAACCACAAGTACATAGTGTCCCATTGGCAGTGTAGAGAATCTGAGATACTGGTATGGGAAAATACGGAACATGGAATGCAAGACCTCCAGAAGATCCAGTTCTTCCAGGTTCAGTAGTGTAAGCTGAATCGAATAACCCAAACATCTGAAGTAGACACCTATTCTTACAAATCTGAATTACTCGCTTTATTTAATATTCTTTTACAAAGGATCTCAAAATATTCTCATCTGGTCTCCAAGATGCCTGAAGGTAAAAGTAAAAAATTAAAAATCCTTTATAGAAGAGCGATCCTGTTTTCTGCTCAGTTTGAGATACA
Organism: Porphyrio hochstetteri; assembly: GCA_020800305.1. NCBI lineage: Eukaryota > Metazoa > Chordata > Aves > Gruiformes > Rallidae > Porphyrio > Porphyrio hochstetteri. Next base: position 151,308,669 of record CM036905.1, on the reverse strand, counting down.
CAACTAGAAGAGAATGATTCTGTACTGAAATGTAAAATAAAACACTTCTGAACTTGGAAGCACTAGAAAGCACATGTGGAGTGAAAGAGATTTTGGACAAAAAGTGCCCTTTTCCCTGAATATCTTCAAAAGCATTGAAAAAGTTAGTTAATAATACCTAAAACACCCTGAAAGGGTAATTACACAGTGCAGTGCTAAATCTGGCCATAAAATAAGATAGCTTGTCCTAGTTTAAGAGTAAATTCAATGCAATCTTCACTATGAAACTTTCAGTCACCTTTATTACACGAAAGCAATCGATTAAGAAATACACTTACTTGAATGAACACTGTGAAATATATAACTACAAGAGTAGCAGTAATGAACAGGTTTTTTCTTGGGAAGAGATTCACTGGAAGCAAGAATGCAAGAGAGAAACTGCTGGCTCCTCGAAGGCCACTGTAGGAAATGATGAGTCTGTCTTTGAAGGTGAAGGGATATGTTCGGAACTTGTTACTGATGTAGAAAAGAGCAAATACACCTAGCAAGGGAACAAAACACAGCTGTTATTAAACTAGAAGAATATGAAGAAATTTACAGTAAAGCAATGTCTTGGCTCAGGCAGCTCTTGGTGGACCTTTATTTTCAGTTTTGGGTTCTTGCAAATTTTCTTTGACCAACTGCTGAGTCTGTTTTCTGCAAAATAGTGTCCTAGAAACGACTGTGGTTCCTAACTGCTTCAGGATTTAAATTCATTATGTGATCTAGAAGTTAAATCAGGGGAAAATATTTGCTACTTCTATTTATGTTCTTCTCTTGAAGTGTTCCGGAGACAAAAGAAACCACTGGATCAGAGTTTTCTCCCATGCCTGCGCTTGCAATGTGCTTTCTGCACAGTATCTGCCCAAAGTGTTTGAACAGTGCTTTACCAGCCACTCCTGCGGGCAGGTTCACTGAAAGGCAAAGACTAATAGCATTTTAATTTTTAATCCTCTGGCTTACCGTGTCTCTAATTCTCTGTTTATTTCTCAAATTTCACTTTGCTTTTAATAAAAGTTAAAATTAATCAGACAGCCCGTGGGTGTGTAAGGACTGCAGCTTTTCTCTATAGAGTACATGGAGCAATTTGCTTGATTTAATCTTCTTCATCTTCCCTAAGAAATACGTATTCTGTGCCTTGTGTGGAAACTGTTAAATTAAAAGTAAACTGTTAAAGTAAAAGCTGAAAAATGCTGATAATTGCTGGAGTAATTTTAAAGAGCTGTCACTGATAAACTCGGTGGATCGGTATAGGTAATGTCAGTAGCAGTATCCTGTTATGTAGGTTGTTGGATATGCCTTTATATAAGACTTTTTCTGGCTACTTATAACTATGCTAGACATCAGCTATTCAGACTGAAACTGCATATGTGAGGTATCACCCTCAGGCCAATTCTCTTTACTTTATTCAAGGTTCAGAGAAAATGATGTAATCATTTTAGCAAACAAATTTAGCGGAAAACATTTCGGCCTTCCTCTGGAAAGCTCTAGCACTCCCCTTGGTGTTTGAGAGAAGGATGAACATGTGGTAGCAAAATAGCTTTTGTATCAGGAGAGCACTTTTTCTGTCTTCATTGGAAGCATATTCCAAAACAGACTCCAAAAGTAAGCCTTTAAAAACTTAGAGGCCATGCTTGGTCGAGGATTAGCAAGAAATTATTTAATTACTTTCTTATTGCTTCCAACCCTCAAGAATAACATCACCTCTCCTGTTGAGTACTCGTGTCACAGAATCACAGAATCACAGAATCGTAGGGGTTGGAAGGGACCTCGAGAGATCATCGGGTCCAACCCCCCTGCCAAAGCAGCTCCCTAGCACATATTGCACAGATAGGCATCCAGACGAGTCTTGAATATCTCCAGAGAAGGAGACTCCACCACCTCCCTGGGCAGCCTGTGCCAGGGCTCTGTCACCCTCACTGGGTAAAAGTTCTTCCGCATGTTGGTGCAGAACTTCCTGTGCTCCAGTTTGCAGCCATTGCCCCTTGTCCTGTCCCCACAGACCACTGAAAAGGGGCTGGCCAATTCCCCCTGCATCCCATACTTAAGATATTTAATTATCATTTAATTATTAATTAATTAATTATTTAATTATTATTTGATTATTTAATTAAGATATTTATTAATTAGGTCCCCCCTCAGTCTTCTTTTCTCCAGGCTGAACAGCCCCAGCTCACTCAGCCTTTCCTCATAAGGGAGCTGTTCCAGGCCCTTAATCATCTTCGTAGCCCTTCTCTGGACTCTCTCCAGGAGATCCCTGTCTCTTTTATACCAGGGAGACCAGAACTGGACACAATACTCCAGGTGGGGCCTGACCAGGGCAGAGTAGAGGGGGAGGATCACCTCCTTCGACCTGCTGGCCACACTCTTCCTGATGCATCCCAGGATCCCATTGGCCCTCTTAGGCACCAGGGCACACTGCTGGCTCATAGCCAACCTGTCATCCACCAGGACCCCCAAGTCCTTCTCCACAGAGCTCTTCTCCAGCAGGTCATCCCCCAGCTTGTACTGATACAGATGGTTATTCCTCCCCAGGTGCAAGACTTTACACTTGCTTTTATTAAACCTCATCTGGTTTCTCCCTGCCCAGCTCTCCAGCCTGTCCAGGTCTGGCTGGGTGGCAGCGCAGTGTTCCTGCGTGTCAGCCACCCCTCCCAGCTTTGTATCATCGGCACTTGCTGAGGGTGGATGCTATTCCCTCATCAAGGTCGTTGATGAAGATATTAGACAGGACTGGACCCAACACCGAGCCCTGGGGAACACTGCTAGTCACAGGCCTCCATTCAGATTTTGTGTCATTCCTATATAGCAGAGCTGCTCAGATCTATGCACTTCAACCTTCACAGGTTTCCTCTTTCCTCTTTTTCCTCTGGTTAAATGCCTTTCTCCAGGGCTCTCGGGCTTAAAAGTCAAAGATGTTGAAATGTGTATGGGCCTTGAGGGTCAAGCCAACATCTTCTTCCTGCTCTGGTATTCTCTTTGACTGAGGAATAAGCCACCTGAGAGATTTAAGAGATCACAGAATCACAGAATAACTAGGTTGGAAAAGACCTTTAAGACCATCGAGTCCAACTGTACCTGTCATCTATTAAACCAATGGCATCTAATCTTAGATGTTTGATGACAACACTTAGATGATCCCAAATGTTAGGCTGGAAAAGACATTTGGAGGTCATCTAATCCAGCCCCCTACTTGAAGCAGAGCTAATCAGATCAGGTTGCTCAAAGCTCCTGTCAAGTCTTGAATACCTTCAAGAATGGAGGGCTAGGCCACTGTTACAATATTGGATCATTCCTGTGTTATGAAATGGGTTCATAATGTTTAATTAGAATTTCCCATATTCTAACTTGTGTCTGTTGTCTCTTGTCCTGTTGCTGTACATCCAGCCTCTGAACAGGTTGGTGGCCTCTACTGCATTTGATACAGAACCTCCATATCCTTCCTATACCAGGGAGCTCACAACTGGAATGACCACTCTGGAGACAGTGCACACATGCTGAAGAGCAGGGAAGAAACACTTTGTTGGACCTGCTGAGTGCACACTTACTAATGTAGCCCAGGACACAGTTGTCTGCTTTTTCGCAAGGACATAATTCTGGTGTGTGTTCAACCTGTCGTCTACCAGGACAGATCCTTTTCTGCAGGGTTACTTACTAGGCTCCAAGCCTATACTGGTGCATTGAATTATTCCAATCCACCCCTACCTCAGCTTCCCTCTAGTTGAGGTAGGGTTGGTCCAGGAGCGGCTCAAAGGGATTAATGCACACAAATCCATGGGCCCAGATGGGTTACATCCACGTGTGCTGAGGGAGCTGGAGGAAGTGATTGCGGAGCCGCTTGCTATCATCTTCGACAGCTCTTGGAGAACAGAAGTACCTGAGGATTGGAGGATAGCCAATGTCACTCCAGTCTTCAAAAAGGGCAAGAAGGAGGACCCTAACAATTATAGGCCAGTCAGCCTCACTTCTGTCCCTGGAAAGGTTATGGAACAGCTTGTTCTGGATGCCATCACCAAGCAACTGGAAGAGAAGAAGGTCATGAGGAGTAGTCAGCATGGATTCATCAAGGGGAGATTTTGCTCGACCAATCTCCTAGCCTTCTATGATCTCATCACTGGCTGGGTGGATGGAGGGAGAGCAGTGGATGTCATCTACCTTGACTTCAGCAAGGCTTTCGATACTGTCTCCCATGACATCCTGATAGAAAAGCTAAGAGATCATGGGATAGATGAATGGACAGTGAGGTGGGTTGAGAACTGGCTGTCGGACCGGGCTCAGAGGGTCGTGATCAGTGGAGCAGAATCTGAATGGAGGCCTGTGACTAGCGGTGTTCCCCAGGGCTCGGTGTTGGGTCCAGTCCTGTTTAATATCTTCATCAACGACCTTGATGAGGGAATAGCATCCACCCTCAGCAAGTGCCGATGATACAAAGCTGGGAGGGGTGGCTGACACGCAGGAACACTGCGCTGCCACCCAGCCAGACCTGGACAGGCTGGAAAGCTGGGCAGGGAGAAACCAGATGAGGTTTAATAAAAGCAAGTGTAAAGTCTTGCACCTGGGGAGGAATAACCATCTGTATCAGTACAGGCTGGGGGATGATCTGCTGGAGAAGAGCTCTGTGGAGAAGGACCTGGGGGTCCTGGTTGATGGCAGGTTGGCTATGAGCCAGCAGTGTGCCCTGGTGGCTAAGAGGGCCAATGGGATCCTGGGATGCATCAGGAAGAGTGTGGCCAGCAGGTCGAAGGAGGTGATCCTCCCCTTCTACTCTGCCCTGGTCAGGCCCCACCTGGAGTATTGTGTCCAGTTCTGGTCTCCCTGCTATAAAAAAGACAGGGATCTCCTGGAGAGAGTCCAGAGAAGGGCTACGAAGATGATTAAGGGCCTGGAACATCTCCTGTATGAGGAAAGGCTGAGTGAGCTGGGGCTGTTCAGCCTGGAGCAAAGAAGGCTGAGGGGGGACCTAATTAATGTTTATAAATATCTTAAGTATGGGGTGCAGGGGGAATTGGCCAACCCCTTTTCAGTCGTCTGTGGAGACAGGACAAGGGGCAATGGCTGTAAACTGGAGCACAGGAAGTTCCGCACCAACATGCGGAGGAACTTTTACACAGTGAGGGTGACAGAGCCCTGGCACAGGCTGCCCAGGGGGGTGGTGGAGTCTCCTTCTCTGGAGATATTCAAGACTCGTCTGGATGCCTATCTGTGCAATATGTGCTAGGGAGCTGCTTTGGCAGGGGGGTTGGACCCGATGATCTCTCAAAGTCCCTTCCAACCCCTGTGATTCTATGATTCTGTGATTCTGTAAGCCTTTGCATGTGCTCTGCTTGAACTTCATGAGCTTTCTATCAGCCTATTTCTTCAGCATGTCCAGGTCCCTTTGAATGGAAGCCATCAAGAATATTGACTGCTTGCTGCAGTTTGGTGTCAGCCACAAACTTGCTCAGTGTAAACTCCATTCCATCTTGCAGGCGTGAAGACATTAAAACAATACTGGTCCCTCTACTGAGGCCCTGAGAGATGCTGTTATCCACCAGCTAGACCAGTATTTTGAGTGCAGCGTTCCAACCAATTCACTTCCCACATTATCAACCACTTCAACTGGCCAACATCTGCTCTTTGAAGTCTAGGGCTGTAACTCTGTTGACTAGTTCCCTCCTCTCAAGATCATCCACATCATCCACAGTCTCATGGTTGCTGCAGTAAGACTGCCCTCAAACTTCACATCTTCAGCCCTTTCATTGTGAGTGTTAGAGAAGACAAAGTATATTGTCCAGTTGATTCATCAACCAGTCTTCAGAAACTATAACTTGACTTTTCCTCTCAACGCTTTTTTTGCTTTCCCCTTCAGGGCATAATTGGTCCTGATTAATCACCTGGCAGGTCTAGTTCTTCCTCAATGCTATAACAGAGGATGCAAGGCCAATGCCCAGAGCTCAAGAGTGGGCTCTGTATGTAAGGGGAATGAATGAATGAATGAATGAATGAATGAATGAATGAATGAATGCTGGAAGAAGTAGTGGCAGCTGCCTAGTGTCGATTGCTGTCCCACAGGACCCTCCAGAGAAACTTCCTTTGATTACAAATGAGGCATGGGAAAGCTAACCTACAATTAGACAAGGTAAGTGGCTAAATTTCAGTGTGCAGAATATCTCCTCCAAGGCCACCTGAAGGAATACTTGGATTTCTTATTTTCTTTTAAAAAAATAAATTTCACAGAAAAATCCTGATGTAATTCAAAAATAATGCTATTAACGTGGCCAATCCAGGCACTTGGAAGCTAAAAAATGTCAGAAATAAGACTGCCTGCATAATTGTATTTTTGGCCTTCTCATGTGTACTACTCCCAAAACATCTTTCATTACAAAAGCATCATGCACTCATATTTTTAACTAAATTCAAGTGACAAATAACAGTGGCTGGGTAAGGTGTTCTTCATAATTCATAGCCTCCCTAGGAGTAAATGCATTTGTTTTCTGTTGCAGCAATTGTAACTTAGCCTGATGCAGAATAGGCTAAAAAAGGATGGCATAAGTCATGGGCAACAGGTCCAAAACAGACCATTATATACCATGGGCAAGGAGTGTATTCTCTCACATCTCTTACACAGTGACTGTAGATGCTGAGGAAGTAGGAGGTGAAGAGAGCTCAGAAAGTGGGCAGACTTGTGAGCCTGTCCTAATTAGCATCTCCTGCAGGCTGTCTTGAAGACACCACTAGAGGGCTGGTCTGACCCACTAGGTCATTCCTTCTTATGTCAGCTAGAGTGTTTGGCTGGATGGTACTAGTAGATGAGGGAGAAGAGGGCAATGTGTTGCCTCTCTGTGTCCAGTTGCAGTAAATTGGCTAAAAGGCATAAGAACAGCTTGTACAAGAATCTACCAGGATCGCTACCACCTCCAGAACATCACCAGCCTTCTTATTGCTTCTCCTTTTTCAATGTTACTTTTAACATATTCTGAACATTAGGATGTGGGAAATTGTGTCCCACAGCTTGTGTGACATCATCTATAAAGACCCCTGCTCATGCTGGAGGAATCCCCGTCTTGCAGATCATGGAATAGAAGACCTTTGCACAGATATTGTGTGGAGAAACAGAGTAATTTCAAACAGGGACTCTTTTCTAGCAGTTTAAAATTTCAGAGTTGACTTGTGAGGAGCAGTAGCATAATGTGTTTGGTCTAAATGTGGTATAAGGAAGGAAACAGAGATTCTGTTCAGTTATCCATCAGTGCTAATTTTTACCATCTCTATTTTTTCAATGCATACGGCACTCCGAGCCCAGCACCTGTCATGTTATAGCACCAGAAGTACACCAATGTTATTATCTAATTAGTAAGGTAATTACAGTGTACAGTGAAATCATTATGAAGCCCACTTACCCAAGGGCATATAGATAACTAAGATATCAGCATCTATAAAGGCATAATCATGGTAATATTTTAATTTTGCTTAAGATTTTCCATTCTCACCTAATCATAAAGTCTGTGCTTGGAGACAGGCACTCAAGTTTGTTTGGGGTGTCCCCCTGTCCCATGTCCCACCCCACTTTTCTCCATGTGTAATTTGTGAAATTAACTTTTCAGTTATGTTACTTTTTAACATAACCCTAGAAAACCAGTTATACCAGTCTGCACAGACTTTTCTAATGTACCTTTGCACCAAAGAGATTCTCCCAGAGATGGAGAGCATATTGCCCCCAAAAGATGACTTACTCAGTGTCCGCCAAACGAGGCAGAAGATCAGAGTGAAGCAAATGAAGGCCCAGTTCCACTCATGGTTTTTCCCCACTGTAGACACTCCCATGAACACAAAAATAAGGGTCTCACTGACGCTGCTCAGCATCTTCATGAAATATTTTATTGTGGTATAGGAATTCTGGGAAACATTCTCCTCCACGTATTTTTTCATCGTCACTGCACACGCTGTCATCCTGTACCAGGCAAAACGTGAGAGATCAGCCACAACCTGATTTTCTTTTCATTTAAGAACAACCTCAGCCTTCATTACCCGCACTGTCCCTCACCAGCCTCTAACATTCCTAATGTCAGGAAGCATTTTACCTCTTCAGTAATGTTAGCTATTTCATTAGATAGAAGAGCATCTTCATTCAGCTGTACAAATCCATTTTACATACCAGAAAAAGGAAGCAAACTAGTCGTCCTTCCTGAGGAGGAAGTGAGGGTATCACATTCCAGTTCAAAGTCCGTTTTGTCCTGAAAACCTAACATAGAGCCACCAAGCACCAAATATTTGAGTCTCAAACAACAGGCAAGTAAGTTTTGTACCAGCCTACAAACAGATTGGTTAGAGGCACGTAACACACCTCTTAATAATCTTTATGTTTGAGGTGGTGGTGGGATAAGATGGTGGCAGACCTATGCCAGGGCCAAAGCTCCCCATGGCTCCTTGCCAGCTGGCTAGCAGATGAGCAGGGCCAGGGTATAAACTTCGGTGACTCTCTACCCACAGCAGCCCATTGCTCTACAGCAGGGGGAAGTTGAGCTATCCTAGATGTTTCCTTCTCCCCTTTTAGTTACCCAGGGTGTGGGGAATGTGCCTAAGGAAACAAAAGGCTATTTTCCACCTCTTCATTGTTAATGAAAACTAGAACCTGCTTCAGAGGCATCGGCAGCCACCCAGCACGGATGCAGATAACAATCGGATGGAGCAGTAGTCTTTGAGCAGCCCTACTGAGGGGGGGTTTCCTCTCACCGCTTTCATTTCATTTCATTTCATCTTCATTTCACCCCTTTCGGGTGTAGATGAATAGATAGATTGAGTGCTATGCCAGTAACGTATTCCATCATCTATCTAGTTTCTTCTAATATAATTTAAATCCTTGGGGGCTTCTTGTGATATTTTCCCAAACTTGTGAATTCAGAGAATGCTGACTGTTCATTAAATAACCCTTCATCTAGTTTCTGCTCATTTAATTTCCAGTGAAGAAATCTCAAGGGTATTCCAGTGGAGCTGAGACATTTAGCAGGTCCAAGGACACTCTAAGACAAGACCATTAGGCATAAATGTTTAATACTGTTGACTTTCAGAGACACATGCATAATAGACTTTCATGATCCAAGTGAAAAATGAATGAATTCCTCAATAATTCAGAAGGGTGACAATAAGTTCCCATCCTTAAAACAAGCAATAATTTCCTTAATGAAGCAGTAAGAAAAATAAATCTCAATTATATTAGCATTCTTTTATTACTAATAATTTCAGCACTCTAATGAAAATAAGAAGCAAAAGAAATAAAGAGCTATGTAGTCTAACTTAATGAATCGGCAGGGGAACAGTATTTTGGGCAGTGCAGGTAGGTAAGGGTCCATATGGTGTTAGTGCTCACAATGTACTAGGTCTAACCCTGCTCAACTAAAGTCACCAGCCACCTCAATCAGTGCAAATGTGAAATTTATATATTTCTGAGCAATTAGACAAAGGAGATGAATCTTGTACTACGTTTTGCATATATATGCTAAGTATTTATTTAATATGGTTAAATATTCAAATATTGCTTCCCAGGGCAATGCTGCAAGGGTTGTTTTGACAAAGACAATTCTCCTCTGAAGTTAAACAAATCAGGGTTTGACAAACAGACATGAGTAAATGCACCTGTCTGGACATCAACAGCCACTCGCTTATATTTACTATGCTAAACAAATTCATCCTCAATGAAGGGGGCTCCTTTCTGGAGCACTGGGGCTTGGAAGACCCTGCTACCTACCAGCTCAGAGCCAAGACAGTCATGAAGGCTGCTACTGCCCAGCAGCCAGGCACTGAGCCTGCGGCCACCAGCAGCACCAGCTGGAGCATCCGCCACCATCAGGTTCTCATTTCTTTACACTTTACCCTGCTGGGGGCTGGGTTGTTTCTTTGGTGTGGTATATTTCAGATTTACCTACCGGAAGTTTTATCGCATCTCTCATTCCTATTCAGTCTCTCACACCCCCTACTCCTTCCTTTCTATTCTGACTCCTTTCCTTCCCACAATACTCCCTTACTCATCCTCTCCACATTTACTGTGGTCAATAGGCCTGCTGGCTTTCTCTCTGAAGTAGGCACCCACGCCATCACAGCGCCTCAAGAAAACAGCCCCCAGCATTACAGCAGTAACAAACTGTCTTGATCTTCAACATCCTCGATATCCATACACATAAGTATGTGTAAGCATATAAACACGTGCCCTGTATGTCCATACATGCTCCATGCTCTCGGCTGTTGGGTTTTGCCCAGTTTCAGTCCCAGCGACACTGTACAAATGTGATGTAATTCCACTGAATTATGCCAGAGCTCATGTTCACAGCCCTGTGCAAAAGTTAAAACTCAGACATTCTTTTTTTTTTATCTTTTGAACTTTTCAACCTTCCTGCAATCTCATGGTGGTGTTGCTTATAAAGAGTAGATAAATACAGGTGATAAAAGCAGAAACCGGGTCTGTTATCAAATCATTATCTCTCATTCAACTGATCTGATCAGAGGTAGCAGCCAGATGGTGGCAGCAGTTGTCACATATGTTACCCACAGCTTGCAGTAATTTGTCCCGTGGGCAAAAATCTAAAAGAAATTTGAGCAGTAGTACATCTATGCCTACACTGGCTGTGGGTTTGCTTCTCCTGACTACCCCTTAGAGCCATTCACTGCAGGTCCCTCTTCCCTACCAGCCTTGAACAAACCACCTCCTCAAAGCAATACCCCTTCCCTCAAGAGCGATCCCAAAAACCTGTAAGGGATACTCACGCCAAAATGCCTGAGATGTAAAGGGTTTCAGCAGACAGGTATGACAGGTAGCTGAACATGAAGACCAGCAGGGGTTCGATAGCAGAAACGTTGTGGGTGAAACGAGTCATGAAGGCCGAAATAAATCCAAAGACGATGCCAAACAGGACGCCACCCAGCCCCACCACGAAGAAGCGAGCAAAGCCAGCAAAGATGTCGATGGATTCAATTTCTTCATACCTGTGCATCTGGGTGAAGGCGATGAAGATGTTATATAAAACCTACATGTGAAAATAAGGAGACAGCAGTCAGATGTCTTTCTGAACCTGGCAGGCTTACTCCTTTCAGGGAAGGGAAGGGAAGGGAAGGGAAGGGAAGGGAAGGGAAGGGAAGGGAAGGGAAGGGAAGGGAAGGGAAGGGAAGGGAAAGGAAGGGAAGGGAAGGGAAAGGGAAAGGGAGGGGAAAGGAAGGGAAAGGGAGGGGAGGGAAAAGAAATATGGTTTCTCTATCTTCATATTTTTGGGGTTTGGTGCCATTTGACCTCCAGGAACTCTATGTCAATCTTAAAGTTGGAACCAAATGCTGTGGCACTCTAAATGGCCTAAAGACCCTTCACATACATATTGCGACTAGAAAGCTTGAAATGACAAAAATAAAAGCAAAACATTGACAGATTAGGAGAAAGATTGAATTTGCTGCAGTATATAGTTTGGTCTGCAAAGATTTAGTTTAGAGCAGGTAAGTTTACCATGTTTCTATTACCAAGAATTTCTTTTGTGCAGAAATTCATAATTAAAATAAATCAGGGTATTCCACTTCCATTAATCTTCTAGAAACTAATAGAAGGTTTCCACAGTAATGACTGTTGTAGTAATAAAATGTCTTAGGAATTGCTGACAGTTGCTTAAGATTAAGTCCAGTCAGATCTGTTTACAGGGCTTGTGTAGCACATGGAAGTCACCTTTCATTTTTCAGGGGAATTTGGGGAGCATCTAAAGACACCAGGTCTGCAAAGTTGTTATACAAAAGCATTAATTCAAAGAACGCCAAATGAACCAAAATAATTTTGCTTATCCGGTTTTCTTCAGTCTTTCTTCTTCTTACAGTTAATTCCAGAAGGCTATTAAGAAGATTAAAGCAGATATTTGCAGGTAGAAGAGTCAAGCTTATTAGAATAATAATTATTCCCCAGGTACTATCTAATCTTAAATTGCTATGGGGAGCATATGACCTTGAGTTGTCACACAGCCTGTTCTCCAGGAGGCTCATTGATAATATTTCTGGGGGACAGAAAAAGCGGAACAAAATGTTTCGTGTGAGAAAATCCCCAGGGCTGCTTTTTCCTGATGACTATGTATGAAATTTAGCTCTTCAGTGACAGATAAAGGGAAGAGGGTTCATGTCACCATAGTAAATAAACCTTACTGTCCTTACCATATAGCTTTTAATTTCAAAGGTTTTTTTTCCTCTCTGTTCCCCCTTTCTTGCAGAGTTCACCCTCTTCCTAAGACTTGCAATGCTTTATAGAATCACAGAACCACAGACTGGTTTTGGTTGGGAGGGATCATAAAGACATATAGTTCTGACTCCTCTGCCATGGGCAGGGACACCCTCCACTAGACCAGGCTGCCCAAAGGCCCATACAACCTGGATTTATAAATGATACCAAGGCATAAATCTGTACATACTTCTCAATAAAGCAAATTATCCTCAGGAAAATACTTCGTAAGTTTTTCTCTCTTTTTTTAGTTCCCAAAGTGTCTATATAATATAACTGAATTGGCATTCAAATGGAAATTATGGAAAGATTACATAACGCCATTTATTTTGGTAACGTGCTTTGTGGGAGCAAACTGCTCTGAACTACAGCCTGCACTGCATCATACGAGTAAGGCTCAGTGTAACTGCTCCTCGGCCAAGTTACACTGCGGTGTTTATGCCAGTCAATGGAGTACTGTAATTCTTTACATGGTAGGAAGCCTGGATCAGCTTAGGATGCCTTTGTTCACTTACAAGGAAGGGATAGATTGATAGTTGGCTTCATTTAACAACTCTGAGAATGTCATGCTTTGGGTTTTTTGGAGGGGACATTACCGTGTAGTGGTGTACCACTGGGTAGCAGTTAGAGCCTGGGAAAGGAAAAGAGAGCGTGACACTGTTGCCCACAGAGGAGTTCCCCAGGGACTCATCCCTACTCCAGCTGTCTATATGATAGATGTCTATATGATACAAACATTGAGCATCCACATCAGAAGCAGTGGAAAAAAGATTTTTCAAGTGCCTTAAACCACCAACACAGGCAGCCTTGAAACTCTTTCTTTCCTCCTGATAACTCTTTCTGACCGTTTAATTTTAGTCTAAACACAGTGGGTCAACTTCAACATTAGGAGCAGAGAATGTTTTCATCTCCTTCCTAGCACCCATATATCCCAGTAGTCAAAGCTTTCTAAGGAAAGGTTTTAATATATATCTATTTATATATATAAAGTGCCTATCATCATATTGGTAAACACTTTTTGGAACCACTCTTACAGCAGAGATAAGAACAGGACTCAGCCTGTCAGTTCCTCAGCGCTGCTGCTTCCAACCGATTTAAAAACAAACAAAAAAGAAGCCACAAGACTTTGCTGCCAGCTTGCTTGGCTGGTTGTGACATCAGAGGGGTAAATAAAATTCCCTCAAATAAAGACATTAAATTTATTTGGGTCTCCATCATGCAGTAGATTTCTTTAACTGCTCTGCTACCACACACAGAGAAGAGAGGGCACCATTAGAGAAAATAGTCACTGCCACTTCACTCTGAGTACAGCATAATGTGTAGGTGTTCTCAGTATTTCTAAAATCAAGCCTCAGAGATGAAGTAGTGAGGGGAAATACTCCGTTTCATGATGCACACAGGTGCTCATCTCCTTCTGAGGAAGAAATGATCTGTGTCTGTGCAGGAGCAGAGCTGCAGATGCCTGAAACATTTTGCAACAAAACCAGGGTCCTCCACCTGTGTTCAGATTTGAATAAATCTACTCTGGATTTCACAACATCACTGTTTTGAACAGGGCTTTGAAACTCCACTGATACATGATACATGTGAGGACCAGTCCTGTTGCTGTCTGTACTATCCTGATGCTAACGGTCTGCTCAGAAGCAACTGGGAAATGAAGCAATTAACAGGACCTAAAGCCTTCTTGATACATCCATGACACGGTCCTACTGAGGGGACCAGGAAAAGGTACAGATAGGTAAAACAGGTAAATTACCCACTTAAGTCAGAGACATAACTCCTAAGTCATCATTCTAACTCCACAGTCTGTTACGTTGTGAATTTTTTATACCAGGATATTGAACTAAATATAGGAGAGGGAGCTATTGTTGCCTCAAATATAATACACAAGTTCAGCAAAATTCCTACCAGTTTTTCCTGCTGGGGGAAAAAAACAATGCTCAAACTGATAAGCAGACTGGAAAGAACCAGATTGTTTAAATTTGTATTTAAACAATCACAAAATATGTATGTTTAATATTTCTTGGTGATACTATCTTCTTTAGCACACACAGTTAAAGGAAGCTGTTAAGAGAGAAACGGAGAGGAAATGGTAAGGTAAGATAAGGTACCTGAGATAAAGAGTTTTAAAGCCTTTTAAAAAAGCAAGTGGGGTATCACTGAGGAGAAAGCCACCTATTGGGTTCCATCCAGGTAATTTATAGTTCAGTCTTCTTAAGTATGAAGTCAGGTAGAGATTTTGAAAACTTCAGTGCCCAGAAAATGTGTGAGAGGTGGATGATGCAGAGATGCATCAACAGGACCTGACAAAATTATTGCATCGTAGCTGCTGTGAGAAGAGCCCCAAAGATGAGTGTCCATGGGGCAAAGGTAACTGACAGTGGTGTACCCAACACTCTGCCTGTACAGCCCTTACTTCTCTTTGGCTAACACAACAGTGCTGCTGAGGAATGCCTAAGTACCATGGTTTTAAAGGCTTTCTGTCACTACACATGGATGTAATAGGATCCTGACTGAAAGCTCATGTAAATACCCTCATGAGTTGGACCAGCATCATAGAATCACCTGGGTAGGAAGAGATCCTTTAGATCATGAGTCCAACCATAGCCTAACCCTGAGTACTCCACCTCTAGACCATGTCCTTAAGGACTTCATCTACACACCTTTTAAATACCTCTAGGGATGGTGACTCCACCACCTCCCTGGGTAGCCTGTTCCAAAGCTTGACAATATCATAGTCATAAATATCTTACGATATTGATAATATAATAAATCATAAATAATAGCTGGGAACAAAGAGAAGGCAAGCTAGAGAGCCAGTCAGCTTCTTCCAGAGTGAGGAAAAGGTATTATTACTTTTCAATATCTGAACTTGAAGGAACCAAAAAGACAAGTGGAAGTTTCAGACTCATTGGGGATTTTTTTGTTACAGTTGTAACATACAAGCAGTTTTCAAGTAAAGTTAAGAAACATTTCTCCCTTAGTTCTACCTCAGCCCTACTACATCTCTGGTTCACCCAGAGGAAGGATTTATGATGAATAGGCTGTGGCTGCAAGAAATTATTTCATTCCTTTTCCTTTTCACATTAGTCATAAACTGCACTCCTCCCACGAAGCCTTTCAGCAATGAACTCTGTACAGATTTTACAAGTCCAAGTTGCTTTGTACCTGGTACACAGCAGTATCTGAATAGGTTTTGTGTGTTTTAGATTCCTGTGATTTAAATTCTGTAAAGATCTTATCTAGAAAAACTCCTTAAGGTGCAGTTAACTTGCAGCATGTGAGCAGTCCTGTTGGTTTCTGAGCAATGAATTTCCTGCTTGAAATTTCTTCCTTGAAAAACCTATGTGTTCTAAGTGTTTCTGTCAGTTGTGGATTACAGCTAGAACTTCAGGATGCTCCAAGTTTTAATAGAACACATGGGAAAAGGGGAAGAGTATTAACAGAAAGAGTTCTGTAAACATAAGACATACAAGAAAGGTGAACATCTGTCAGATGGCATGTTTTTCACTGACAGAAACAGGGTTCTGTAAAGTTTTTAATTTTTTTTGGAATTCATGTCTAAGGTCTCTGGGAAACTTCCTAGAAGGAGATGGACATTGTCCACATCTGGCTTTTTGCTTCTTTTTATTTTTTTCCTTTAGAGCACTAAGGTATGTGATAAGGGATAGCCTCCTGTATTGCTACCCCTGCTGCCATCAGTCTTTAAGTAGCAAAACTTTCTGTATATTTTCTTGCACAATGCCAAGAATGCTCCTAGGTCTTACCCTGAACCTACCAGTAAAATCAGATGAAGTGGACACAAGGGCAAGATGTGATGTCTAATGTATAGGTGGATGCATCCCTAAATGAATATGTTCTTGAAAGAGTTAATATAAGATTAAAATTTTACATTCTTATTACTTATGTGTTGCCAGTGGAATATGCATAAAATAAATATCTAGAGTCTCCTTATTGCTGCTCTTGCATTGTGTCAAATAACCCTACAAGCCACAGGAGCCCTAAGAAGGGAAGACAAAGCATGGAAAGAAACTCACCACAGTTATGCCATCATTTAGCAATGACTCCCCAAAGATCATCATGTAAAGCTGCTCGTTAACGGAGGCTTCTTCAAACACTACCAGAGCTGCAACAGGATCCACAGCCGAAATCATGCTGCCGAACAGCAGGTTCTGCAGCAGGTTGAGGTCTGTCAGGCCAAAGGCTTCTATCTGGCAGACTCCATAGAGGGAGAGGCCGATCCCAAATGAGTTTAGCAGAGATCCCAACACAGACCACCAGAGAATGGACCCAAAGTTTTCAAAAAATGGGCGAGTTGGCATGAAATAACCTTCCTCCAGGACAATGGGTGGAAGGAGATACAAGAAGTAAATACTTGTGTTCATCACTGGTGGAGATTTGTGATCAGAAGCAAAGATGATCGCTCCTACTAGCGCTCCAATGGCAATCAGGATGCAGCTTTCGGGCATAAGTCTTGGTAAGCGGTGATAGAGGCGGAAACCTTGAGGAAAACATGAAGGCATTATTCAAGTTTAAATTAACCTGATGTCAGACAGATGCTTTGCCTGCCTTTGAATACTCTGTCTTCACATAGCCAGGTTTTGCTTTTAGGATTATGAATGTAAAAACTGGCAGTACTGTTTCCTTTTAAATTAAACTTTCCTGGACTTACATCACTAAAGCAAGGGAAGAGTTTGGCCATGAATCTCTTCTCTTCCTGCTCCACAGCTCTTGATTTTTAAGCACACATGCCTGAGTTTAAGCTCCACTTCTAGGAATGCAGAAACCTCTTTGAAAAGGTACTCCATAATTTGGAAAACAAATATTCTTCAAAAATTCTTGCTGCCCAACCACTATTGCCAAACCTCTGAGGCACGGTATTGTCCCTCCATCTCAAAGAGACTCCTAAAGATCTGAAAGAACTAGCAACAGCCCAGATATCTCAGAATATAACACATTCTAAGAGATATTTTTTTTCCTCACTAAAGGCAGAGTCTACACTAGCAAATTAAGCAGGACAAAAACCTTCAAGCAGAAAGCATCACAGAATCATAGAAATATTTAGGTTGGAAAACACCTCCAAGATCAAGTCCAGTCATCAACTCAACACCACCGTGGCCTGCAGCCTGCCTGGGAGAAGGCTTGTCAACATTGGACGGGGCTGAGAAGGATCAAACCAACACTGTTGTGGTATGGACAGTCACACAAAGCTTCCTGACAGGATGCTTACAAGCATAGATGTAGCCAAGCTGTTTTACTGAGAAAGAGCTACACTTGCCACATAAATGTTGTGGGTGTGAATGTCCTCGTACCTGCCTTCATGTCCTACTGCTGTGCTGCACCTGTGTTCATACAATTCTTCCCATTTACCATGAATACTGACACCAATACTAAGATAAGGTCTAGCAATGGCTCAACTATTCGCTATACCAGGAACCTGGTAATCATACTGTGAATGAGAAGTGTCTCTAATAGAAATGATTTTTTTAGAATGCACAATTAGAATGGGGCAGACTAAGAAACCTATACATCCAGTGGCTGTCTCTCCATGCCTGAAGCTAGGTCAAACCTTCATCACGTAACTCTAGAATCTGATGCCACAACTGCATTTCTGTGACCATCAAATTATCAATGTTCAAAAGTAAAGAAAAAATATTTTCATCATATTTAAAATAATTTATTTAGGAGGCTATTTGTCTTTACCAAAAATATGTTAAAATCAAAATTCACACATCTGCTTTTTTACTTTAAAAAATCATGTTCAAGTCTTCTGTGTTACAGTATAAGGGGATTGTTTTGCCTTTTAAGATCTCATAATGTTCCCCACCCTGAAATCTTGAAATCCAGAAAGAAAATATATGAATAAAATGGTGAAAATTTGTAACCATTTGGAAACCTTCTCCCCTGGGTAACCAGATTGTTCAGACTAGCTCATTCTTCCAAGAAGATTTGAAGTCAGCAGTTCCACACTTTTCATCAAAAATAATATTAATTGTAAATTCCTATCTAAGGAACAAGTCTGCTTGGCATCACACAGTTCTTCTAAAGTATCTATTTCTTCTTCAAATCAAGAATATTGAGTATATGCATCATATGGCAAGTCCCATGATTTTATGGATGATGTATAAAGAAGTTGATCAATACGCACACTGCTAACACATTCTGTTGGGGCCATAACAACAACTTTGATTTGGGAAATTTTTTATTATTACTTTAGCTGTGAAGACATTCCCTACTTCTTCATGAGTTGCCTTTCTTCATTCAGATGCCTACATGGAGCTCTAATAGAAGTTAGATATATTGGTATGTATTCAAAAGGCACTTACCCTACATCTCTGATGATGTATACCCTCTTAGCTCTCACTCTGAGAAACGGTAAACAACAAACATGTAAAACAAAGACTCATAGGGAGAGCTATATAGCACAACAGAAGAATTCTTCTCACTTTTCTCCCCCAAATTCAGTACACTTGAAGTCTCACTCTGGTGTTACTGATTTCTACAGCTGTGGCAGGCTGAAAATCCTCCTATCTTGTGGTGTTTAAAGACTAGAAAAAGGGAGGGACAGCACAGTGTAGGAAGCTCCATTTCCACTTATTAGCATAGACAACTCAAGAGACAGGAGGGTTACAAGTCATATATTTACTTAATTAAGCTGGAAGCATTCAGAGTTGGAATTTTGTCCTTGCCATGGCAATGAAAACACCCGTGTTTTTGAGGACAGAAGCTATAAAAACAATCCCAGCTACAAAATTGCATGGAAGATACTTGGCTACGTGGTATGTTTTTAACTTCTTGCCAAGGTAGGAGGACCCAAGATGCAATTTTTCTACTTACCTATTTTTGCAAGTGAGGCAAGGAGGATCCAAAGAGTAACTTCATAGGGAATTTGCACATAGTCATAATCCAGAGTGAAAACGTGTAGCCTCGTATCTTGTGAAGACCCAACAGCACCCCCATCGTCCCTGTGGCTCAGTTTGGACTCATCTACATCAGCAGCAGGAGAACAGCATACCAGACTTGACAGCCACAGCAACCAGTTCAAAAGCTTTGCACGTGCAAGTGCAGCAGAGCCCATGTCTGGGGCTGTGACTATTTCGTTACAGGTACAGCGTGCAGTGGGTGCATGAAGGTATGCAACGCTCGCTTCTCTTGGTTCTCGTTTCTCACAGCCATGGCCGCTTCTTCCTCAGGGCTGCTTCATTTTCCTATTAGAGGTCGTTTTAAAAGCCCTAATGTGCCTGTCCCCGTCCTTGTGTTACAGACAGACCTGGAGTTTGTATGAAGATACCGGTTCTGCAGGTTCCTCTGACCCAAATAAACCTTGGCCACAGCATCACCCTGTTAAGGAATAAAAAAGCCCTTTCTAACTGGCCATTTATTCAGCAACTCTGATTTATTTTTCCCACTGTCAAAATAAAAATAAAATAAAACATTAAAAAAAGCTGCAATGCGCACCATTCAGGCAGCAAGTTCAGCACAAGTAAGTAACATCAGGTGTAAGAGACAGTGGCACCATGGAGAGCCTGCTCCATACCTTCCTCTCTTGCCCTCAGTCCCGTCTGCCTCCCCAGCACAACTGGCACCTCAGGTACCACAGGTTGGCACTGCTCACTAGTCCTGTCCCACCTGGCAACAAAACTTCTTGCTGTGTAAATAAATGGACTCTGCAGGGCTGACGTTAGGGACATCTGGTGGAGGCCCACGCCAATGACGATCTCATTTAGAAACGCGTTCTCCCTCTGAAATGCATGTCTGCAACTTAGCACATTATAGCAAGAGAAAGAGGAAGGTCTGAATCACATCACGTGCCTAAAACTGGATCTTGAGTTGTATTTGGTGTTTGTTTTACTCATGCCAGTAAAGTATTTATTGGACACCCATGTAATCCTCCTCTAAGACAACGTTCACCCTTATGGAACGTTTTTTTTTTTTAAAAGATCAGCCTCTTCACGCCTCCACAACAACTACCATGTTCAGTGTTAGGATAACAAAGTGTATAAACATAGTAATGTTGGTTAGAAGCTGCAAAAGCCTGTATTACATACATCAGAAGTGAACAGATTCAGTTTACTGACAAATTGTTCAAACTGCCCACTGATTTGGTTGTGATGGAAAAACTGTGCAGACTAGTGAGAAGAGAGATGTGTCCCAACACAACTACTGCTGAGGACCCCACATCCTTACTGCGTGTGTTTGGGATGGGATTCCTTCAGGCCAGCTGCTCCCACAGACCTTCATGGGTAGAGAATATCTTCCACTTGACTTTCTGTGGAAAGAGATCCAGTGTGTGCACCTGTGATGCTCTGTAGAGCAAAGCTAAAGGCTCTGGTGACAACTAAAAAATTTGCTTCAAAAGTTTAGCATGTCCTGAATTAAATCCCGAATGCAGGTGTAACCACAGTGTCAAAGTTTGCTGTGGGACAGCCAGTGATGCCATTTGACATTGTGTTTCTACATGAGGCACTATCATCTGCTTCTGCCCCACAGCACCATGACCAGTCCTCCCAGTGAAGGCTTTAAAACCAATAAAAAAATGAGGTAGATAATGCTCTTCTTGCTTGCAAAAGAGTAGCTTTTTTTTCATACACTGGTCCTGTTAACAGCAGTATTTCTTGAAGACCCTTTCCAACAAGGAGTCTGGCAGGAATCTAATTCTCTGAATCTGTAAGTTAGCAGAACACCAGATCAGTGGCTCTCCTACTCCTTTTCTTAATACTAACCTATGCATTTCCCTTAGCTAAACCCATACATATAGAGACTACAAGACACCTTAGTCTAAATTATATAAAACCTGAAGAGTTAGCAGCCAGGGAAAGACTTCAAAGTCCCTGGAAGTAGCTGTGACAACCAGAGCTTTGATTTACAACTGTAACACACCCCTCAGGTTTAGTGGGACCCATGAGTGACCAACACCAGACAGGATCAGCAATCTGCAGGTGTCTCCGAATGTGGAATGTTTTACAACTGGTAGGGGTGCTTTCTCCCACTGCAGGAAGGATGGACATGTTTGGGATCAGCATCACTGGCACAGCACTCATTCTTTTCTCAACCCCTTGGGCATACCCAGTTGTAGCAGTCTCCCACAGTACCTCCTTGGTGCTCCCACAGGAGGAGTTAAGTCATTTAAAGAGTTTGGATTTGTCCCACTGAATTGCACAGGAAAAACTAAATTGCAAGTTTCCTCTGGAGTTCCCTTTTTTAATCTTTTTCTAGAAAACAAGTATAAAAATATTCCAGAAGACAGCACAAAGAACAAAACATTCGCATGTACATCCCAACATCACAGCAGAAGAATGTAAAAAAATATAATTAAACCAATAATAAAATAATAACTTATAAAAGACAGCTCACATTTACATGTGTGGCATGCAGTGCCACTTAGTTTTTACTGTGGGACTGCACACAGCAGTCCTCCTCACTGTTTCAGAGTGAGGTACAAACACGTCAGTATTCCTGGGCTTGCTGTCATCCCTCAGTGAGACTTCTTCTATTAATACACAAGGTTGAATAACTTTTGGAAACAGCCTTTTAGGCTGCAGTTTCCCAACATCTTAGTATTTTTCACTGGCATGTGGTAATGCATATACTTCCAGAACTTCTTGTTTGGAGTTGCAGAAATAGAAGACTTCCAGGTTATAACTGGTAAAATCCGAAGAGCTTTCTTCACGACTGGAGGCAAAGTCTCTGGCTCCTGGAAAGCCTGGAACTTTATTAATACCAGTTTGATCTTTTTGTCTTCCAATGCACAGTTCACTGCTGCCTGCAGTTCAAAGATGCTTGGTCCACTGACATAGGCCGGGCTTAAAATTATTATTGCTCGTCTGCTTTGTTTGATCGCTGTAACAACTTCATCTGTGTATGCTGGAGAAAAAATGGTGATTGTTACTGCATTCTGTTATAGACTTTTTATCTTATCAGTACCTTTATCAACAGCAAAGCCACAGAAAGAAGCAAAATTAAAAGTAGGGCTGCTGAGCAATCACATAGCCCCTAAAATTGTGGTTTCTTATCAGAGGGTACTGCAGCCATTCCTGCACAGCCTAGGGAACACAACTTGCTGCTCAAGAAGTGGAGGGCACAGCTGAGACCTCAACACACTTTGTCACTAGTCAAGCAAGTATCAAGAGACACCTGGGACTTGTCTTTGTCTCTTTCAGGCACAGGTATTGGGAGCTTTCTAATTACTGCAGGTAGCATTGACTAAAGTTGGTCAGAAAGTAACTACTGAAATATTTGGGATTTTCTTTTCCAGGTTAAGTGATTGTGAGGCTGCAGCTTGAGTACTGTGTTCAGTTTTGGGCCCCTCACTACAAGAAAGACATTGAGGTCCTGGAGTGTGTCTAGAGAAGGGAAACCAGGCTGATGAAGGGGCTGGAGAGCAAATCCTATGAGGAGTGGCTGAGAGAACTGGAGTTGTTTAGAATGGAGAAGAGGACACTGAGGGGAGACCTTATCACTGCTTACAACTACCTGAAGGGAGGTTGTAGAGAGGTGGGTGATGGTCTCTTCACCCAGGCAACAGGTGATAGGACAAGTGGGAATGGACTCCAGCTGTGCCAGGGCAGGGTCAGGTTAGACATTAGGAAAAAATTCTTCACTGAAAGATTTATCAGGCATTGGAACAGGCTGCCCAGGGAGCCGGTTGAGTCCCCGACCCTGGATGTATTTAAAAGACGGGCAGATGAGGTGCTCAGGGATAATATGATTTAGTAGAGGGCAGGTACAGTTGGACTCGGTGATCTCAGAGGTCTTTTCCACCTAGTGATTCTGTGATTCTTTGCAGGGAATGAAGCCTGCTTGAAAAGAGATTCTTAGACAAGTTTTGTCTCAGCCTAGTATCTCCCAGCAACCACACTCAAAGGTACATATGCTTCAGGTGCAGGGGCCAGATGTAAAGATCGTGATGACATTTGAGCAGCAACTCCACTACTAAATTATATTATTTGCTGATCTGGTACATAAGGTTTTTAGGAAAGTGAAAAATAATTTTATAAAGAACTGAAAATTTTCTACCATCTGCAAGGATCTTACCTCCTCCTGGAAGAATATCTCTTTCAAGAATGCATAACTTGTATCCATATTTATTTTCCAGCATGTCTGGGAGAAGCTCCAGGGCAAATTTTTCCTCATTAATTAAAGTAGAGTCACTTTCAGAAGAGTCGAGTTTTGCATAGGACACAAACGCATCAAATTCTTTGCCATCTAAAAGAAATAAATAACACGGTATATGTTAACAAGTCTGTCTGAAGCATTCAGGTTCTTAACACTCAGTTTTCATTTTTACCTATTTCAGTAGGCACAACAGAAACTAAAACTATCAGCTGTTCATGAAGTACTGCCATCCAGTGAAGCCTCAAAAAGCTGGAATGAAAACTCAATACCCTTGGTTACCCAAAGCCAACCTTTAGTCTTCACTGTCTTGCAAATTTTGCAGGTGTACACTACCAAAGCAAAGGAGGAAGCTACAGATGATGCAAGCAAGTTTCAATCAGGCATTTTCCTGCATTTTCACAAACATGGTCCAGTTTTCACTTGTGGAATATATGTCACTTTCCAGGCAAAATCCATGTTGTAGGGAATGATTCCCAACCTTTTCTCTCATTTCCCCAAAACTGATTCAAAAAATACTCATTGATGAACAACCTGCTTTGAAAATAGTCAATTTTAAATGAATGATGCTCTTTCTTACATATCAGTTCCTTCAAAAGATGTGCTGTTTTCATATTCTGATATGGTTCTATTCAGAGAGACTGGTACAAGTAACAAAGCCCAAGTCTGATCCAAATATCAACTCAGCATCTGCATATGGACTGTTTTCTGAAATTAGTTTCAGTCTCATTAGAAGAAAATGTTTGTCAGCTGCAGATGAAAAATATATAAAGAACTTTTCTCAGCTTTGAAACACCCTGGTACCAATGACCTGAGTTAGGCCCATTCATAATTACAAGAAAGTCTTACCTATTTGCTAGATAAAATTTAATCAACCCTTGTGAGAGGAGGAAGGAATGGCTGGCGAAAGCAGAAGGCACAGTGGACTCAGTCTGGTTTCTCACAAGTAGTTGCTTAATGCCATTTAAGCTGTTCTAAGGTTAATGGGACTGACAAATTTGACATGGGAACTATTGGATACTTCAATATTTTGGAATAGGAGCACATCCTCAGGCACTACAAATAACATCAGACACCTATGTTCAATCAGCTGGCTTGTCAATACGGTTAATAGAAAACAGAAAGAAATTCAGCTGCTTAGTGCAGAGTCCTATTGCAGGGTGCTGCTTCAGGGGGAGCTGAGAAGCTCTCTTGGTTTCACCCTATTGACAACATCTTCAATGCATGGGAACTGAGACACCGACCTCCAGCACAGACACCTAAGTAATGGAGTTCAGTGTCAGCCTGTGCCTCAGGGTTACCCTCCTGATTTCTATCCCTGTATGTAAGATTAGGATGACAAACCTGAGACAGATCCATCAGGCTCCCACAGGATCTAGAAGACCCCATATGGATTCCAGGGAGCAAAGGAAATACGTGTGGAAAACTTAATGACATGCGTGAGCTGGGGTTGAACAGTTACATTCAGAACCAGAAAGTATGTCATCAAAACAAAACATAGGTGTGTAGATTAGGTTTAGAGGCCAAGGATATGATTAGAAAAGCCACATTACACCTCTGCTCCTCTCCTCTGCTCCTGACCACATACTTCTACCACTTCCTTCTACTGGTGCTGAAGCTCTTGTGGTAACAGAGGAAGCTGATTCACTTTGCTAGATACTCACTGCCTTTTACTGGGTTATTTTTCTGCCAAGTTGAGACAATTTAAGCCCACAGGAGTGAATCACCAACAGCAGGCACGCAGGTCTAGTGTGGGACTTGAAGGTGGGGCAGCAGGTCACTAGATTGGTTTAGCTGAACTTCAACTATATGTTGAATTGAAGCTCCTTTGAAAATTGCACTACAAGCCAGATATTCCTCGTTTCACCCACAGAGGTCACTACAACCATATTAGACAACATCCAGTAAAAAAATGAATGTATCACTGTTTTCCTTTATAATATTATTTTTACAATAGCAAGTTAAAAACACATAAAGAGTAAGCAAGACTAGGATTTTTTTTTCTCCTATAATTGTGCAGAAGGACAGTTACAACCTGAGGAACTTTTGGCACAAGCACTGAAGTTGCCCAAAAGGCAGAAAATTAAAAATACCTGAGTTAAGCAAAGTGACTGCATATGTGATCTATGAATGTTAGTATGACAGCTTCTGCATTGTTTCTTTCTCCTTGTGGAAGAAAGAAAGATTTTTCACAGAATGTTTTTAAGGAGGGTTAGAGAGGTGTGCAAAAAAGGTGATCTTATTGGTGTCTTCAACTACCAAATGGGAGGATACAGAGAAGATGGAGACAGATTCTTCTCTGAAGCACACAGTGATAGGAGAAAAAGCTACAGACACAAGTTGCAACAAGGGAAATTCTCATTAGATGTTAGTGAAAAAGTTTGCACTGTGAGAGTGGTCAAACACTGTAGCACATTGTCCAGAAAGTTTGTGGATTCTCTGTTTACAGGATCCTGAGCAACCTGGCCTAGGTTGGCTCTGCACAGAGAAGGGTGTGGGATCAGACAGTCCTGGGGGTCCCTTCCAACCTCATGGGCTTCTACAATTGTCTGACTCAGTGCTAAGAAGGGTGGAAGTGAAGGAGTGATGGAAAGGAAGAAATGGCAAAATTAAAGTCACAGCTGCTGCTTTGGTGCTCTATGAGCAAGCCCTTCCAGACCTCAAGTGACCTGATATGCAACCACATGAAGTGAGAAGGACATAATCCTGCAGGTGAGAACACATTTTATGGACAATCACTTTATGAAAAAAACCCTATCTCGGTAGGCACAGTTGATCTGCACACCCTGTGCCCCAGGCTACAAATGGTGCTGGGCACATGGGGTACATCAGAGTCAGGGAACATGTCAGAGGCTGCTCTGATGGCGAAGCCTGACAGCATCTTCAATTTCTATACACAAGTCTCGGCAGGTCTATCTCTGTCCTACTGACAAACAGGGGAGCTCTAAGGGGACTTTCCAGAGGTTCTTAAATCAATATGTTACCTAATAGAGGGGAAATTCTGAGTGATTTCCCAAATCGCTTTTGCCAGCTGCCTTAGGGTCATAAAAATACTTTCCAAAGGGTAGCTAATTGTCATACTGCGTGTGTATTTATAGATATCTAGATACAGTTATTTCACACTCATATATAATTGACATATATGTAGGCAAACACAAAAGCAGACTCAGGCACCTGTATCTCAAGTTGCATCAAGAAGAATTTTTAGAAAATTTTTGTTGGGCACATAGTATCAGATTTCTTTCAACCCATGTAGGAAAATAAAACGTTACATTCTTTGAAGTAGGCACTGTAATTTCTGATACATTTTCCCACTGCCGGCGATGTTGAAGGCCCATTTTAGCTGAGATGCTAAATGGCAATGCTTCAACAGAGATCTGAAATATTGGAAGCTGATCAGTCTGGTGTAAATGTCAAGATGGTCAGCATAATTTTTGTAAAGGAAGTATGACTTTTTCCCAAATATACACTTCTTGGTGCCCTATATCATCTTATTTCTCTCCATTGATTATTCTTCTGAGAAATTATTTGGCTTTAAGTGAAAAATACAATAGATTCTGGAGTCCTTCTCTTAGTTCTGCATTCTTGTCCACAGGTTCTGATGAACCCTTTGAGAAACCAAGGCTAAAATGTTGGAGATGCTCTATTACTCCATGCAAAGGGACTGCCAAAATTCAACTTCCCACTTTAATTTTTTAGTTTAGAAATCTTGTAAAAGGCTAAGTATGACATTTTTTTTCCATCTGAATCCAATGAGCATCTTGCTAGCTTTAACAGCCTTTGTATTAGCTCAAAGAGAAGAGGGTCATTAAGATAATATAATTAAACGGTTGACTCACACAAGATGAATCCATATTTCAAAAGACAGTAGACAAATTGGAGAAAAATAATATTATACAATGTTTCTTACCTCCTGTAGTTTCATTGTGGACCAGATAACTTCGGTACATCAGCACTATTTCAATCCAGTGCTGGTAAATAAAGGCAGTGCACAAAAGGAATGCAAACAGAGTAGAAATGGCACTGCATAGTACATATAAGCGAAACACTGTAGAAAGAAAAGGGTCTGTCATTGTTCAGGCTTTCCAAAATAATGTTGACACTTAGATGAAAAACTCAGTCCAGAAATGGGGGCAAACCATCTCACAATCTTAATTCTTGCCACGCTGGCAATCTTTAGGGAAGTCAGGAATTCATTTAACTGCAAACCTTAATCATAGAATCATGAAACCATAGAATGGTCCGGGTTGGAAGGGACCCCAAGGAGGATAGAGTTCCAACCCCCCTGCCACAGGCAGGGCCACCAACACAGAGGTTCACTCTACCATCGGGGACCTTTTTTGAATGGTGTGTCCTTGATTGTATGAAAAGCCAATCTGTGACAAGAGGCACAGAGAGAGTTGTCTGTGGTACATTCAGCAGGGCTGAAGTAGTCATCACTTGAGATGGAAAAGTCATGTCAGAACACACATAGCTGCACACATTGCCTTGATGGAGACAACATGTGCCACTCCAGTGATGAATCTCCACTGTGAACTATGGTTCACAGGTTTAATTTCCATGTTGATTGTGGTTTCGGCCTTTGCTTGAAAGGCTGCCACATTCATAACAGTTATGGTAACTTCTTAGAAACATGCATGCTAAGGACTGGGGAAACAAACAGAAATGTCCTATGAAAAGCAAGGAATTATATGGCTTTCAGCAACCACTATGCTTCATTTTAGTAGCTTGCTTAATAATGTTCAGAGATAATATTCTCCTCTTCCTTCTCCCAGCTAGTCTCCAGCTTCCACTTGGCCCACTTGCCTGCACTATGTCCCCAGATATTCCCATCTTTCTGAGCAGTCCTCCCAATAATGTACCTTTCTAGACACATGACAAATCAAACTTTTCCCATCTAGCTTCAAGATAATTCTGCAGCTGGCTGAAAACCCAATGTCAATGGGGAATGACATTGTAGTAGCGAGTAAATCAAATAAAAATGTGTAAAACGAAATGTGTCTTCAAGGGCAAATACCCATCCATTGATAGTTTTACCTGTCTGCTTTTTCTTCAGCTGAATCACAGCAGTGGCATTCCCCACTGAATTCTCAGCAAAGCATGTGAAGTTGCTTTTGAGATCCCTTTCGGTGACTTCTTTCAGTTTTGCAACCTGAAGAAGTGTTTGCCCCTTCAAACCTTTTGAATAAACACTAAAGAGAAAAATAATATGTATTTGCATGATACCTTTGCTGGTCGTTCACACAGTCCTCAAATGTCTTAAATACAAAGAAAGAGGAGCTTGCAATTTCTTAACATTCATCTTAAACTTTCAACAGAGATGAAGTACTCTGGTTTGATCTTCTGTTTGGTTTTTCTTTACATTGTAAGAAAATGCTAATGTCAAAGGTCTGCAAACTGAAAGGCTTATTCTTAATTCATCAACTCAGCAAAATACTTAAGCACTTGCCTTGTCTCAAATATATATCGGACTTCTATATTATTTGCGTTTTTCTAAGATGTAAAAAATCCCCCCCCAGGGCAAATGAAGGAAAATGAAACTTCAAAAAGGAGCCCTAAGAGAGGACTAGCTGAGCAGAAAGACTGAGCAACACAGCTTCTTGCGTGGGGGTAAAAAACCCAAGGACAAGATGTACAGACAAAATAAGACAGATAGAAGGGATGGAAGTGTAGGAAATGAAGAGGTAACAGGAATCCATGTGGAGCTAAGCGAGAGTTGGAGGGAACAGATCTGTGTCTGCAACCACTCAAGAATAGTCAGGGTTTCTGTGTCTCAGCATTTCTCTTTGAAGGCCACAAGTACAGGTGTTCCTGAGTGGTCTTGAAGGTGTCTCACATCATGCGACTGCAAAATGAGTCTATCATCCCCCTACTTCTGCTAACTCAGGATACCCAGGCACAGACACAGACAAGGGTTCAACCTGTACTGAAAGTCTGTGAGCAAAGTTTTGTTCCTTCAGGGTTTTAAAAAATAAACAAACAGAAATTGTATGCACACAAAAATCTAAAACCTCAGTAAGAAGAATATTACAAAGCTAAACATTAAAAAATTAGGAAAATCCAATTTCCAATCTACCTTATGAGTGAGTGATAGATATCATTGTTTGGGTTTTTTTGTCTGACTCCTATTAAGAACTTGAATTTAACAGTGACAGTAGGGCTTTTGCTTCCCCCAGAGTAAAGTTGTTCCATAAAGATGACTCAGGACAGTGTAGTGACAGGCACAGTTCCCTGTGCTGCCTCCACTATGTTTCTTGCCCAAGGTGGACACTGCATAAATGAGTGAGAGAAGGAAGTACAGGAGGGAAAGGGAAGCATGGTGACTATTTGGATTGTTCCCTAAGATACAGGAAACCTTTCCTCCATGCATTGCTTCTTTGCAAGGTCTCATCGATCCTTGTCAGGGAAGAATCCCAAAATTCAGTGTCCTGAAATTCAAGGCTGCAAGTCCTCAGACTGACTCAAAAACACACCCCGGCATCTGAGGCACCCAAATTCCTTTCAATACCCACAATACTGCTTTACTGATCTGGTTTATTCTCCACTCAGAGACAGCTTCCAAAGAGAGATTGCGTGAGTTTCTTAGCAAGACACAACAGAGGAAACCCTTGAAAAGAGCTGACACAGGCACAGGTAGCCAAGCACCACTCACATTGAAACGACTGAGCAGAAACTTTGAGGTTTTGACTTTATGGCCATGAAAATATTCTTCTGTATGTGCAGTGCACACGCCTGTCACATGCTATGCACATAGACATAGAGGTGCTGCAGAACAGAGCCCTCTCAGTTTCTTTCAGTAAAATGTACTCCGTGAAGCTGTTGTAGAAGGATTTTTACAGTTACTGACTGCAGTAGTCATCAGAAGGGGTTTTTTTCTTACTTTCTTTCCTGATCCAATTTCTCGTTTATATTTTCTTTGTTGTTTCTTTCCCAGGTTACTCTCATCAGAGACTCTTTTTCAAACCCGAACTGTACACGGCATTCCAATTCAAGTGGCTTTCCTGGAACAAATTAGCACAGGAAAACCATGCATGGAGGTCACCAGAATTTTTTTTCTTTTAAATAGCCTGGGGTGTGCATAACAAATGATGCTTCCTTTAATGTCCTAAAAGATATCTATCAAGGAAAAAAACCCCATTTTCTATAAAATTCTTATACTCCTAGAAAGCAAAGCTGTTCTGCTTTATCAAGATCTGTAATTTTCTATCAATACATCATTTAAACATTTTATTTCACTTTCAGATTAGGAATTGAAACTTACCAAGCTCTGCTTCAAGGATCACTATACCATTGGGGTACAAGAAGTTTGGTGGATGGATAGTGTTTTTTGCTGCAAGTAACAGGAATACTATTAATAACTATAATCCTACCATCAGTGCAAAAGAGAAAAGAAAATTTCTTACATTTTCAAATATTAGGTGGAATTTTGATGCCTAAATTCAAGAAGATGATTCAGAGTTGTCGAGGTGTCTGAGAGTGCACAGGGAGTTTTGACTACAAACTTATACAGCTTCTTAAAGACCTGCTGTCTCCATTACTCTGAGGCATTGCCATTTTACACCAGCTGAGGAGCTCGGCATCTATCCTGCACTTAAGGTTATGTAGGATTTGGAGATTAGGTCCCTGCCTTGCAAAACTCCCCAAAGGAGGCAGACCTCATACCAGTTGCATGCCGAGCCCCATACCACACCCAGTAAGTGTTCATACAGTGCCCACACCTCTTTCACTTCAAATACACAACGCAGGTACTCACATTATGATAACCATGCTTTGTTTCAGGACAAGTGCTGCCAAAGGGCACAGATAATGACGCCCACAGTTCATACAATCTACTAAACCATTACCCAGGCTCCGGAAAAACAGCTTGAAGGGGCTAAAAGCCACAGCTCTGGTATTCTAGGAAAGTCCCATGCTGCAGGAAATAGTGCCACACGCCACTTTTTTTCTTAAAACCAAGCCACAGGAGAGAAGATGTGTGCAAGATTCAGGAGGGCTGTAGATGGCACCTTTCAAGTGGTTTTCTGACCATGCTGTGTAGTGAGGGAAAAGAACTGAGAGCATGGTGTGTTAGCTTACATTCAGCCAGAGCAGAATAAATGCAGAACTAGCCTGTGCCTGCTTGGGCAATATTGCAGGAATATAGCTGGAGAGGAGTGAAAGACCACCAGACACTGTAACCAAGCACACAGAAATCTCTAAAGTTGGTTTCCAGGCATAGGCCCTGTCCTGGTGGGGTGTATATATTTTTCCCATGACTTCTTCCTACTAAGTGCAGAAATCTGCAAAAATGGGAGCAGCTATTTCAGAGGGGTGCTTCCCTCACTTGACTATGGAATTTCAGAGCAGCGCTGTCCTGGCTAGACCACAGAACCAGGTTGCCTCACCTGACAACTTTCTTCTGCTCCCTCAATCTTGTTCTCCCTTCCACAGAATGTCTCACTTTCCACCAGGATGCCGAGAATAAGTTTTGTGCTATTGGCGTATAGACACGACTGTACTGGGTCCACCCAGCTCAGGATAAAGAATAGATGTGCCCATGCTTTCCTCTGGGACCTGTGACTGACTGGAGCGACAGGAGCGTCTGATGAGGGTATCTTACAGAACTCAGTCACAGATCTCTGGAGAAAAGCATAACCACATCTCTCATCTTGCAAACTAAACAGTCTCCCTTGTCTGTGATCCTAAGGTACAAGCATGGCCCCCTGCACAGTGTTGACATTGTCCAACAGCACTCTGCCAGGCAATATCTGGGCTTCTTCTGAAAGGCAGAGGACTGTAAATATTACAGGGAAGGTCACCATAATCTGAAGGATAATATAAGGCCATGCCATATCACTGTGCCATAGAGTTCTGGCCATTTTTATTTAGCAATCCATACAAAGCCTTTAGTTCATACAGGCTTTCCCCCAAATGGCACATGCAACAAAAACAATGGCTTGTTTTTCAGTTAGATTAGTCACAGGTCTCCCATTTCCTCTACCGTTAAAATGTTACATGGAAGATGGGCAGTTATCTCACTAGCATTGTCTTCCTCATCGTCAAGTGAAAAAATGAAGGTCTCATCCATGCCCCAAGGAACAATTTATTTTATCTGACTTCTACTTTCACATGCACTTCTATTTCGGGGACAGAGGCAGGATTGAGATACACTGCTTTTGTCCCTCTTAGCACATGACTATCAGCCTAACACTCCCCATAGAGTACATGGAGAACACTGGCACCAGTTGGAGTTTCAGGAATTCTATTCCCAGACCAAGAGATCTAAATTCTTCTGTAGATTTGATCCCCACTGTTGGGAAGTTCAATAAACCCAAGGCAGAATAAGATCTTGAAAATGACAACATCATATGCTACATGTTATTATTGAACACAGAAGATTCTACTCAGTGTCCCAAGATGTCCTCAACATACTTGGAAGAGGATTTAATGATCACGTGGCTAATTCAGTTTATGGGCTTTTCAGAACAAAATCCTCAACCAAAGACCTAAACAGAGTAGGAAAGAAAAGAGATAACATACCTCACTTGAGGTATTTTATTCTGAGTTACTATATTACTCACCAATGACTTTCACTGTTACTACTGTTCTCATTGTCCACTCGGTAGTGTTGTCATATAAAGTGTAATCACACACATATATTCCACCATCTGTGACATAGGTTGGATTCAAGTAGATTTCATTATGCTTAAGCTTGAGGCTTTTTCTGTTTTTCCTGTATTTTACCTCATTACCATCCTAATGAAAATAAAATAATATCAAGGAATTATAAGTTTACTTGGGTTTGGGTTTTTTCTTTGCTGTTATCAAATTATATTTTAAAGTTTTTGGATTGGATTATCACAGGAGTGGGGCTAAGACAAACTGAAGCCCAAAAAAAAGATTTAGTATGAGTTTGAGGACATCTATCAGTTATATTTAAAGGTTGTGGTCTATAATATATGAATACCATTGTCTTTAAAAAAATAATATTTAAAATACGTGGCTGCTGAGAGAAATGTGAAATGATAAAACTAATGTAAATTAAACTCCTATAACTAAAGAACAACAAAAAGGAATGGGGTTTTTTGATGGACAGAGTATTCTTTTTTTTGTAAATAAAATATTGTGAAAATGTTTTAAAGTTATTTTCTCAGAAGTAAATAATGGTTTTGAAAAGTATGAGAATGACAACACTGGCACTACTTTTGAAAGGATGAAAATTTACTAATCTTTGTAAAGCATGCCTATTTTTCAGCTTGGTGTATTCATAATCTCTAAGGTCACTAAGAATTTTCCTTGAATTAAAGTCCTGAAAAAAATCCACTAATTCAAATTTGAAAGAATTACCTTAAATTCAGTAGGCTTCAGATCAAGATGTAGGTAAAGATGCACCTCATTTAAAGTTTGAAAGTAAATGAAGAGTAACTTTGGCTAGGTCATAATTCTACTTGATAGAATAAATAATGTAAATAATACCAGGGTAGAAAAACGCACAACTGACATTGCAGTCATTTTCATTTCATCATTTATACAGGTTTAGATGGTGTATTACAATCCTTAAAAACACAGTAAGGAAAAATTTTACCTTCTAAGTGTTTTAGTGGTTATTCGAAAAAGAGTAAGTCAATAAGGTATTAGTAGAACAGTGCTTCATTAAAAACAGTCGTCTTGTGAAGAACAATTTGAAACACTAATCTTAAAAGAATTTTGTTTCTAACACAGACACTTTCCCTTGGTACATCTGATATCTTCAGAATTTAAAATGTCAAAACAACACTTTAAATTTTAAATTTCAATCATATGTCAGTTTTGTAAAATAACCCTATTTTTAATCCTTATTTACTTCGATTTGCTAGACGAAGAGGAAGCACTTCCTTCTACAATTTTATGGAATCATATTTTAAGTGTGGCAAATTTCTTCAAACCTCTTACTTACAGACTAGATATATAGCAATTCAAGACTCTGCTTTTGGGTTTAATTTCTCAGGCTGCACTCTGTGCCAAAGAAGAGTTCAAGAACCTATGCTGAGTGAATATTAACTAGCCTTAAAGCTATACCACTACTGAGATTTTTCAAACACTCAAGAGAGTGCCTCTTACCTTGTACCACTTTACATCTGTCTTTTGTATATGGCTGTAGCATTTTGTCCCAGGACAAGTTATTGAATTCCTATTGTGAGCAAGAAGATATAGCATATTTGTGTCATAACCTGAACATTTTGCTGCCTTCTTTGTTTGAACCTCCAAAACAATTTTGAGACATGGGATATTCTCCCTGAGTGATGTAGGAAAAAAAAAAAAGTTAAATATTTAATACACAAAATCATTAGCTGTCATAGAGAAAGAAAAGCCTTTTGCTCCGTTACATACCATATCATACAGATGTAGACTCCAGAAGCACTGTCCCTTACTGGTTTAAACCAAAGTGCATCCCCTTGGAGAGCAGGATTAGAGCTTCCCTTGATAGCCTTCAATGGCTCTTCACCCTTCTGATGCCAGAACCATTTCACCTTATGCTCTTTTAGAAGTGAGTTCCTATAAATGTGGGTAGCATTTCTGTCTGGTAAAGTGCATTGTAAAACAAGATCTTCATCACTAATTGCACGATACCGTATTTGAGGTTCAATGTGGGAACATCCTGAAAAGCAGGACAATAAGACATCAGTACCACCTGAAAGGGCACACCGTCAACATGTTAAAAGAAAATAAATTAGGAATACTGCAAAAATACACTTTACCTTTCCTTGTGTTAAATAATTTTTTCTGTGACTGGATGTCAGGCTAATAGAGAATTGATTTCCTTAAATGTTAATTTTGTCAGTGTTTATTCAAATGTTTCCAAAGGTTTATTAGGCCTTTTTTTCAAAAGTCTAATGTAAAAAATAGCTTAAGATTTTTCGTGAACTGAAGATTTTCACATGGGTGCTAACCTGTTAAACCTCAGCCCTGTAGAAGAGCAGATGTAGCTCCTCTAGCTCTCCTCATAGTGGAGAAGAGATTAACATAACCTGAAGAAGCAGAGCCTGCCCAACACACCTCCTATTAGGGTAAATTAGACATTACCATCTCACTGCTTTCAAATCTTTCTGCTAAAATTAGACAAATTTTTGGATTCTGAAAGCCTTGGTTACCCCTTCTATCCCCAAATTCTCTAAAGGCTGACCAACCTTGCTGTGTAACCCCTCCTGCCAGTCAGGATGCGGTAACCCTTGAAAATATGTCAGGATTTCACTTCAGCAGAAGGGAGGGCATGAATTCTGCAGTTCCTTGCCTGTCCACCTGGGAGATTCCTTGCAGTTTCAGTTTCTCTCTGTGAACTGAATTGGATCAAGCTCCTCCAGATAGATCATGTGGGTGGAAGACTTTGGTACATCAGCCTCACCCTGCTTTTCTCTTTCTTCTCTCTCCTATGGCGGGAATGGACCAGCTGCTGGAGACTTCGAGGAGTCACAGAAGAAATTCATTTGCTCTGTTCAGTTCTCAGAAATTCTCTTCCACATTTACCCTTTTATTTTCATTGGGGAACTGAATTTTGAACCATACATATGGTAAACTCTATTACCATACTTAAAAAGCTTGCAGAAAGGCTAGAAACAGCTGCTTGCCCGAAACAAGCATAAGGCACACAAAAATTTCATGAAGACGTGGCATAATGAATGCAGATCCACTTTTCCCAGCAGAAAGAACCACAAACACCAAAACCTCACCAGTGCAGGCTCTTACCTGGCAAACTCATCTCTCTAACTTCTGCTCCACTGACAAAAGATGCTAGGATCCAGAGCAACATGAGCATGATTTTCTTTTTTAATTTTGGTTGATATTCTGAGACATTTTCTTCAAGAATCATCTTGCTTTCTGTAAAGAGGAAAACAGACAATTGTTGTAAGTAATACTCCTATAAGATAGATAGGCAATTACATATTTCATTACGTAGCTCCCTAAAACTTAGCAGACAGGGTTTGCAGCACTCTTCCTGCTCACAGTATTTCACACAAATGCAGGATTCAAGAATATGCATGTCTCCTTAAATACATCTTGCATAGATTTGCTAGCAGATTGACTTCCAAGTTATACCTACAGCAATGCAGAACTCCACATCCTGGTGTGGAAATGCTGGTCTTCCAGCAGCTGTTGCTGTTTGAAGAGGAACCTGTCTTCTAAGGTGAGTAAAAAAATATCAAATAACAGAATCTGCTTTTAGTTAATGACAACTATCAGAAACAGTCTGAGAAAAGCATAACTGGCACCAGAACCCATGGACCTCTGTTGTATCTTGAAGGCCAACAGGTCCAGAGTGTGTCAACTGGATTCCTTTGGGATTAAACCACATTTAAGACATCCTGCAGCTGCAAACGGCATTAAGTCCATAGGGCTGGAACAGAACTATGCAGAAGTAAACCCCTCAAAGCACATACTGTCTGGACACCAGGTCTTTGGTTCTAACTCTTTCGCCTAAGACACATGCTTCTATTGGGCTTTATTACCAGCTAAAATGGATACACTGTGAGATGTCTGCTAGGGTGAGCAAAGCAATCTAAAAATCCCTTCTGCTCCATGACTTCCCTGCATGTGCAGTATCAGCCCTCACTTCTGCATCATAGTGCTGTGATGCACTGCTTGAATGACCCAATCAGAGACCTGCTGAACAAGGTAGCATCCACATATAAGGTGTCAGCTCTGCCATCTGTCAGCTGAGACTGGGAACACCCAGGGAATTTGGGATCAGGTCCACAGAGCACTCAGCTGCACCCAGACCCCTATATTACAGCCTCCTATCCAAGATGAAACCCCAAACCCTGTTGCATAAAGGGTTTTGCCTCTCCTACTAAGAGGTTTAATCTGTGTCCCAGAGCCTTCTCAGCCGCAGGGCCAGAGGGAAGGCAGTCTGTCAAGCATGCATATCCAACAGCCATGGTTAATTTGGGTGCTTAGTGAGAACATATACAACGCCTGTGATTGACGTGTTTGGAGACCCTGATTCAGGGTCTCAGGGAATAAAGGCCGTTGCTTTGCTGATGTTCACACTGTGCAACTGAGACCTCATGGAGCTTTTTCCCTTTGCTCAGCCACAGAATGACTCTGCATTTGCACAGCTGCCAGAGGCACTACGTCAGGTGAAGTGGAAAAAAGAAAAGGTCGAGCAAAGGCTAGTCCCTTCTCTGTTGGCACACCATGCAAATCAGACACAACTCACGCAGGCAGATGGTGAGCGAGCACCCGGTGCACACTGAGCTAGCACGAGAGGTGAAGAGAACTCCCACTCTATGCTTTGTCAGGCAGCTATTCTGTGTAGAGAGGAGCACTTTAGTCACCATTCACTTCAGCATGTCTCTATTCCTTGCAAGTGAATGGAATGATCTAGTTTTATACTCAGAGGTCACACAGAGTAGGTTAACTCATTTGTCTTAACCCATCCTGGTGATTTGTTACAGATTGGATGCTGCCAGCTGTTCTCTCTCCATACGGCTTTTAAAATCACCCTGAAACTCGATGCCAGTAAGTCAGAGACAGTTCCTTACCAGTACTAGGCAAAAGCCCTCCTAAATTTTAAGAAGACTGTTCTTATCCACTGCAAAAATATTAAAGGATTCTGACCCTTTGCAATCTAGACTTAGGACAATTAGAACTCTCTTGAGGCACTCTGTAGGGCTGGAATTCTGTCCCTATTCATACTGTACCAAATGAAGGATAATGTTCTGAGTTATGTCACCCATCAGCCCATGTGCCAAAGTCATACTGGGGCCAGGTGCCAGCAGGACCCAATGGCCTTGAGTGTGATTCAGTGCTGTAGTCCCTTCAGCAGGTGACCTGATGTGACGGGTCAGTGTTGTCAAAAGGAGAAGGTCTCATCTACTTCTCAATCCTTCCCGTTCCCCTCTTCCTTGATCCCAGAAAAATGGTCTAAACCACTGTTGTGGTTTTGCCCCAGCTGAGACTCAAGCACCACACAGCTGCTCAGTCTCTAAGAGGGTGTGTGGGGGGAATTGGCAGGGGTGAGGCTGGGAGGGGTGGGGAAGGTGGAAGGAGGAAAAAGAACCTCAAAAAACCCTAAACCTCATGGGTTGCAATAAGGATAGTTTACTGGGACAGCAGAGAGAGATAGATATAACAATAATAGGAATTTATAGCAATATACAGAACTAGTGATACACGATGCAGCTTCTCACCAAACCGCACAGCTCAGGCAGTACAGCGCAGGGCCGTCCCCAAACCAGACTGTCCCCAAAAACCACGCGTCCTGGAGCCGTACACTCTTCCCCCCACCAGCCCCACTTTATGCTGAGTATAGTGTAATTGATATGGAATACTTGGCCGGTTTGGATCACTTGTCCCAGCTGTGTCCCCTCCTAGCTTCCTGCCCACCCCTCCCACCTTCTCGTTAGCAGGGCAGCATGAACAACTGAAAAGTCCTTGACTGCTCGACAACAACCAAAAACATCCGTGTGTGTTATCAGCACCTCTCTCATCTCTTGTCTCTCACCCTAACCCCCAAACACTCCACCAGCTGCTAGAAAGAAAACTAAATCTATCCTAGCCAAAACCAGGACACCCCTATTCCTGTGACAGCTCTGGTCTTTTCTGGTGGCTCCATTCAATTTGTTAATCTACCAGGAGCTACGTGAGGAGTGCCTGACCTGGCACAAGAAAAGCAGTGGAACCATTTACTTCCCAGCTACCCATCTGCCTAGAATCGGGGAATTAAGAATTGGCATCTTGCAAGTCTGCTTGACAAGAAGAGACACATTCACAGCAGAGGCAGGCAGCAGTTACCAAAGGAGGTGGGGGTACCTGAAACAGGATAATCTAAAACTGACCACTCTGGTGTACTTGCACTGCAGATGAACTCAAGGTGATTCAGTGACACAAGATACCCAGTGATTCATTTTATCTTGGTCAGTATCTGTCAGAAAAAGAAAGTGCTCTACTCTAGGCAATGTACTGACAGGAATCTTTCTGCTTTCTCCTGCTGTGCACACACCCGTATTGTCATATCCTTAGTCTAGGGATTTCGGCTGCTGTTTAATTGAAAAGTAACTTATAAAAAAGAAAACTAATGTGGTCTAAACATCATTTCCTGTAGTAAAAAAAATATAAGAGACAAGAATAAGAACTGTATTATTTTGCCCGTGTTTCAACTCCGAAAGGACTCTCACAAGAAAACAGTAAAGCTCTATTTCATGGCATTTTGTGGGTATTTACACAAAATGTAAGCAAAAGGAATCAAAATCAATTTCTTGAGAGCTGAATCAAGTTTCAGGATATCTCTGAAGTTCAGTAAAGAATGATATGCCACAATCTTACAATCAACTGTTCTGATTCTGATGAGAATCACTTCAGCATCAGAGCTATCAATTCCTGTGCCCTGTATTGGATTTACATCAATGGAAAGACAAACATAATCTGATTCTAAGACTAAGATTAGTAATGGTCACACAGAAGAAAAGAGTTTCACCACATCTACAATGCAAAACAAACAAACAAAAAAATCTAATAAAGCTACTTACTAAGACACTACTGTTTTGTCTGACCAAAGAATTAAAACCAATTTACTTTAAAATGCACAAAGACAATAAAACCAACTCACCTGTAGAGCAGATGGGGTAAGGAGGGTGCAAATCTGAGGCTAAAACTATAATTAAAAGAAATTATTATCTGAGAATCTTACCTGCACATCTTAACACCACATGATAAGAATCGTGGTTAGATCTAGCTGTGCACTGTGTTGAGTTTGTTTCCTTTACAGGAATTTCCTCTACCTCACTGTCATCATCCCTTCCTTTCTCAATTTAGTTGCGTTAGGTTCAAAATTTCTGGGTCATTTTCTTGTAAAAAGAACAAGGGAAAAAACTTTGTCCCTAGAAAAAGCTCAAAGCCTTTTCAGTTCTAAAATCTTTTATTTGCAATGTGTACAAAAATGCATGGGACTTTCTAGTTTGCTTCATTTAAGAGCAGGAAGGGTAAAAGTTTCTTTCTTTTTTACCCAAATGCTGCTACTAGATGGTTCAAAAAAAGCACCTAAAATCTGAAACCTACAAGAAAGCTACATTTCAGCCCAATAGAAAATAATATTCGCTATAGGAGATGTCTCCTCAGCTACCATCCACACCCACTGTGAGTGGGCACTATAAGAAGGCTGTGACATGCCATTAATTTCTCTCTGTGTCCTCACAGTTAAACCTTGTTTACCCCAACACAGCTCTGGCAGAAAGAGAAAAGAGAAGCCCTGATGAGTATGAGCTATATGTGACTCGTCCCTTGGACCTGCTAGGCAGGCAGGGCAGTTCAGCACACAGTGTCACATGGTCCAGCCTCTCTTCCAGGCTTCCTGTATGGATGTGAAACCCACACAGGACAGGCTGTAGTGACTCAAGCTACATAAAAACACCTTGTTATCAATTCAGACCCCACTTCGCCCTATTTCAGAAGAGGTCATGAAAATATATCCATCAGTTTGCACCAGACTTTTTTCAAGAATGGTTGTTTCTTCTCTTCTTGAGTTACATTCTTCATTGCTTCTTCTTTTCTCGAGTGGCATTCACTCTTGTTACTGCACATTGGGTCAATTACACTGTGTCCACAACATGAAGCTAAAAAAGGCTTTTTGCTATATAAGAGGTGATGTAAATGTTGTTTCTGTTTATACACATACCGTTAGTCAATGGCCAGTATTAACACTTGGTTATATGGGGACCTGAGCATTTGGAGAGGCAGGATGTGTATCCTCAGCTTCTACTATGTGTTTATCTCTCTGCTCTTTTCAGAATGGAGCCCACTGACCATCAGGCTTGGTGATTGCCTCCTAAAATACCAGTGTTTTGCCCCAGTGCAAAATATATGTTTGGTTTATGAGTTACAAAAGGTTCCAGTGTATCTCTGTATGTTTTAGTATAGAGAGTTAAGTTTTTTGAAGATGTCCTTTCTGACTAGAAAAAAACCAACATTTTACTTTCCTTTTCCTTTGAAGGAACCACAGAGTCCAACACAGATAATGTCAAGCCCATGTTACCCTCAAGATATATTGCTCAGACTATCAGAAAGAGAAAATGGTTGTTTCTCAAAGGCACATCTTATAGACACAAAATGCATTTCATTCATTTTAAATACTAATTGTCATACTCCTCAAGTAATAGGTTTATTACATTAAAAAAATTAAGTAGAGCAGTCTAACTGTCACAGCAGGTCTTAGAAATACAACAGAAGCACTAATCACATAGTTTTCATTGAAGACTAGGCTGCCAGAAGGGGTATGTCATACTGGTTACCACACTGGATGAAAATCTTGTCAAATAGTACCAAATACTTGGCTGATCCCCTGCTCCAATTACTGTTACAAAATTAATGTATATGCTAAAAAAGCAGTCTCGCACACCTGTACCCCCCAAGTTCACCTTTATCCTTTGCTGCAAGAGCAAGTTTATAAAGGAGAGGGTAAAAGTCTGCTCCAGAATACCCTCCCTGCTCCCTCTCTCTCCCCTCTCTCTCCTTCCCCTTACTCACTCACCCTCCCACTCACACATTTTTTCATACTCTAGCTCCAGGAAATTGTACCTACCCACACCCATGGAAAGTCAAGGTGGGAGTCCGTATCTTACATTGTCCGTCTCACTTTTGCTCAGGAGTTTTGCCAGCCAAGGAGCAGGGGGAAAGCATCTCCGTGCAGATGTAGTCTTACAATGCTGTTAGGATTACGTGTCTTTACCATTCTGGTACTATTCTGTCTTGACACATTACACATCAGCTTCTCCTCTGCCCTGCTATGGTTAACAGCAAGTTGGTAAGAAATTTTCTGCTCTGATCACCTTCTACGCTGAGTCAGTGGTGTTGGTTCTGCTGTCACAGGCGGTGTCTGAACAATATCTAAACATGACCCCCTGTTCATTTTGTACTAGGCTATATAGTCAGTGAAATGGCATATAGCCAAAGGCAGTTTATGGAGCAGCGGGGTAACTCACCTATTACTCTATGAAATCAGGGAAGGTGGTGTTATTTAGTACAAATTTGCTGCACCACAACACATTCTGCCCTGGGCATCGAGGTGCAGTATGGCTAGTGCCCCAGAAGTGTTTTAGATGTATATTAAAAACTGAATAGATCACCTGCCAACAGAGAAAGACCGAAGCAAATACTCGCAGCTGAGTATACTCACAGCAAATGCTCACAACTGAGGCCTTTAAAATCTTTTCACCCTCACAATCTTTAGTGGCTAATTAGAGAAGACTGCCTAGCACCTCAAATTCCATGGCTGCCTCTTCTTGCCCTCCTTGATAGCCTAGCCTGCTTACTGCAAGCCAGGAATATAAAACTGACAAAGGTTACCATCGCTGTATTACAGGTTTTATTTCAGAAACTTACAGTGCTCCAACTCAAAAGTAGGTCAGAATAATTCCCTATTACTCCCTATTACTAATGGCTTTAATGCCCATCGTAGATTTATTCACAGCCATGAGTCTTCGTGTGAATACTGCTCCTTAGCTTAAACAGCTCTTGTCCTTTGAAGTGCTTTTTCTTTTCCTGTATGCATTTGTTGACAATGCTCCTATTCCTTTCCCTGATAATTTTACCATCCTAAACAATTTAAACTCTTCTAGGATCCCTTCACATGATTCTCCTGATGATCCCTGTGACTCTGCTTTGCAGGTCCTAAGGTCTCCATTCACTGCAGCACTTCATTGGTATTTGCACTGTATTGTCTGACTTTCCTTCCTCATGCTGGTAGCTTGGAACAAATGTGAAGTTCTCAGAAGCTTTCATTTCCAGAGTATGAGTTCATTCTTTGTAGCTGAATTTTTGCTGCTAGTTCCCAAAGGCAGTAATTTCCTTAAGCACTACATATATATGCTTAATATTCTGAGCCACTATTCACAGACAGACATTGCCATCACAGCTGAGATGAATATTTAGGCTTGAGTCTCCAACTGAATGCCTGAATTCAGAAATGAGGTGTACCTCATAATGCAGTCAGTCCCTCAGGAGATCTCTTTGCTAAGGATATGCAGGTTATTCCTAGTATATTCTGACAGCTCTTCATGAACAGACACAGTCACTTCTGAATTTGCTCAACTGTTTCTACAAAAGTCAGATTCATACCACATCACAAATAGTTTTGGAATCTCTTATGGAACAGCATTCCTCCACTGTAGGCAAAAAGCCTACAATTTTCCTGTAATACACAGTAAACAGTTTTGGGACTGCATATTTAAATCCAGTCTCAGGCACATGACTGAAATTGGCTTAACCATGATAGTGGTCAAAACAATTGAGCAATAAGCCATTAACCTATTTGATTATCTTTCAGAAATGCCATTAACCATCAATGTACTGAGATTATTGGTTTTGTATTTGAGAGGTAATAACTAAAAAATATATTACAGTGAACTATGTTGCTGATCTTGCTGTTGTACATACCGTATCTCACCAACAGAGGTCAGATGGAAGATGAAACTGAAGTACAAGAGACAAATCCCCATGGTGACTTGTATATATGTTTAGCTGAGGATGAAACTAAAAAATGAGACTGTTGTGGTCTATCTGCAGCTGCTGTCACTGAAGTTGAGGAAATTTGGATTGAATCACAGGAAGCTGTCATGAATTGATCAAAACTGGAATAGATTCTTGTGGAGCCTTTATTTCATTTTGTATTTTATTTTTTAGTTGCAGAAAATTTGGTAACTACTGTTTCACTCAGGCACTTTAATTACAGCTGCTAAATCAGAAAACTATTCCCCAAAAACACTGACTATTTTTCAAGTACATCACAAGTGTCTCACTAGGAAAGGCAACATTTCAAACATTTCATTAGATTTATATAAGATTTAAAGATTGCCTCTTCTGTGCAAGGCAGACCATAGTCATCTCTAAAAAGAAAGTTCTCTTGCTTTTTTTTAACTTTCTCTTAGATATCAATATAGAAAAGGACAACTTTAATATATAACCACAGTTCTAGAGTAGCCTTCCCATCCAGACTCATTATTCTGTCTTCATATCTGTTTGGGTTTTTTTCCCTTGCCTTTAATGATCTGATGCATCAATCTACTGATTTCTGGACATGACACAAAATTCTTGGCCATCCTGCATAAATCAATTGTGTATTTCCTTTAGGTCTGACGTGTACAGCATATTCTAACCTTGCCATGTGCACAAGATGCATCCCTGTTGGAGGTCTCCTTTTTGTGATGACTGTCAACAGTTTAACTTCTAGTTCAGCAAATACACTACTGACACACTTCCCTGATGCAACTTCAGGTCATTTCTTCTTGTTCCATCACTTGTTACTTAGAAGAGACCAACATCCACCTGGCTACAATCTCCTTCCAGCTAGTTGTAGAGCTATAAGTTCTCCCCTCAGCCTCCTTTTCTCCAGGTTAAACAACCCCAGTTCCCTTAACCAATCCTCAGAGGACTTGTGCTCTAGATCCTTCACCAGCTTTGTTGTGCTTCTTTGGACATGCTCCAGCACCTCAGTGTCATTCTTGTAGTGAGGGGCCCAAAACAGCACACAGCACATGACGTGCAGCCTCACCAGTGCCAAGCACAGGGGAATGATCACTTCCCTAGTCCTGCTGGCTGCACCATTCCTGATACAAGCCAGGATGCTGCTGGCCTTCTTGGCCACCTGGGCACACTGCTGGCTTGTGTTCAGACAGCTGTTGACCAACACCTCCAGGTCCTTTT
The DNA here is from genome assembly GCA_020800305.1 of Porphyrio hochstetteri. NCBI lineage: Eukaryota > Metazoa > Chordata > Aves > Gruiformes > Rallidae > Porphyrio > Porphyrio hochstetteri. Next base: position 151,263,674 of record CM036905.1, on the reverse strand, counting down.
CTGCCAGGCATCTCTCCAGCCACTCTTCCTCAAGCCTGTAGTGCTGCATGGAGCTGTTGTGACCCATGTACTGGACCTGACACTGAGCCTTGTTGAACCTCATACAGCTGGCCTCAGCCCATGGATCCAGCCAGTCCAGATCATTCGAAATACCCTTCCTACCCTTAAGCAGATCAACATTCCCTCACAACTTGGTGTTTTTGTTGAGCTTACTGCGGGACACTCAATCCCCCTTGTCCAGTTCATTGATAAAGACATTAAAGAGAACAGGCTCCAGTATTAAGCCCTGGGGAGCACCACTTGTGACCAGCCACCTACTGGATGTGACTCCACTTACCATGACTCCCCTCACCCAGCCATCCAGCCAGTTTTTTACCTGGTGAAGTGTATGCCTAGCCAAGCTGTGAGCAGCAAGTTTCTCCAGGAGAATGCTGTGGGAAACAGTGCCAAAGGTCTTACCTATGTCTAGGTAGACAACATCCACAGCCTTTCCCTCATCTACTGCTCAGGACACCTTGTCATAGACAGAGATCAGGTTAGTCAACCAGGACCTGCCTTTCATGAACCCATGCTGACTGGGCCTGATCACCTGGTTGTTCCATACATGCCACCTGACAGCACTCAAGATGATTTGCTCCATAACATTCCCTGGCACCAAGGTCAGACTGACAGGCCTGTAGTTCCCTGGATCCTCTTTCTGTCCCTTCTTGTGGATGGGCATCACATTGTCTAATCTCCAGGACTGCTGATTAATGATGGAAAGTGGCTTGGTGAGCACTTCTGCCAGCTCTCTCAGCACCCTTGGGTGGATGCCCCCTGGCCCCATAGACCTGTATGTATCTAAGTGGTGTAGCAGGTCACTACCCGTTTCCTCTTGGATAATAGGGGCTTAATTCTCTCAGCTTCTTCCTCATCCTTGGTCACTGTTTTGCCCACATCCAATAAAGGATCAAGTTTTTCTTTAGTCCTCCTTTTCTTGCTACTGTATTTACAGAAACATTTTTATTGTCTTTAGCTGCAGTAGCCAGATGAAATTCTGGTTGGGCTTTGGCCCTTCTCCGTTTCTCCCTGCATAACTTCACAGCATCCTTGTAGTCCTCCTGAGTTGCATCTCCCTTCTTCCAAAAGCAAAAAACTCCCCTTTTTGCACTGAGGTCCAGCCAAATCCCTCTGTTCAGCCAGTCCAGTCTTATTCCCTGCTGGCCAGTCTTTCAGCATGTGAGGACAGCCTGGTCCTGAGCCTGTAAGATTTCCTCCTTTAAGAATGTCAAGCCTTTCTGGACCCCTCTGCTCCTCAGGGCTGCCTCCCAAGGGACTCTGCCAACCAGCCTCCTAAACAGGCCAAAGTCTGCCCTCAGAAATTCAAAAGTAACCGTTCTGCCAAACCCCCTTCTTACTTGTCTAAGAATCAGAAACTCTTATCATTTCATGACCACTGTGCCCAAGACAGCATCCAACATCACCCACAAGTCCTTCTCTGCTAACAAACAACAGGTCCAATGGGGGGCCTTCCCTAGTTGGCTCACTCAACGGCTGCCTTAGGGAGTTATCTTACACACATTCCAGGAACCTCCTAGACTGTTTCCTCTCTGTTGTATTGTATTTCCAGCAGATATCTGGTAAATTCAAGTCCCTGAGAACAAGGGCTAGTGATTGTGAGACTTCTCCCAGCTGCTTATAGAGTATTTTGTCTGCCTCTTCGTCCTGATTGGGTGGTCTATAAGAGAACTCCCACCATGATATCTGCCTTATAGGCCTTTCCCCTCATTCCTACCTATAAACATTCAATCCTATAATAACCAACATTAAGTTCTAAACAATCAATCCAAACACTCCCTAAGATACATCCCTAAGATGCCTATCCTTCCTTGCCTACCTCTTCTGAAGAGTTTGTAGCCATCCATTGCAGCACTACAGTTGTGCAAGTCATCCCACCATGTTCCTGTTATGGCAACTATATCACAGTTTACCTGCTGCACAGTGGCTTCCAGTTCACTGCTTGTATTGGTGTAGATGCACTTCAGTTTGGCTACTGATCCCATCACCTTTTTTTGAGGGGAGAAGCCCTAAGTCTTACCTGATCTTACATGGTGGCTAACCCATCAGTAATCCTGTGTCTTTGCTGCCACATGGCTCTCTATCTCCTACCTTCACTTAGATGGCAGACCAAAGGACCTCACTAGCACACCATCCCACAAATATTGGCATGCCGCCCCCAGGCTTAGCTCTAGAGAGCCTGATTTTATCCCCTTCCCCTTTCAAATCTCATTTAAATATTTTTCAATGAACCCTGCTAACTCCTGTGCAAAAATTCTTTTCCCATTTTGAGGCAGGAGTACCACACCTGTCATTAGCAGGCCTGGAATCGTCCAGACCAACCTATAATCAAAAAAGCCAAAATCCTACTGATTACACCAGGCTTGGAGCCAAATATTGATACAGTGGCTCCTTCTGTTTCTTCCCGCACAATTCCCTGCAACTGGAGGGATAGAGGAGAACACTACTTGTGACCCTGATTCGTTAAGCGGTTCCCTCTGGCCTCAAACCCCTCTGCAACTCTCCTGCAGAAGTAGGGTGGGGGGGGGAAGCATTTATGCCTGTTTCTCATATCTCTGTAAAGAACGCAGATTATAATGGAGGAAGAAACTATGGATGTGGAACTAGACATGGTGTGCATTTGGAGGGACCCCTTCACTCAAAGAGCCTCTTCAGAATTGGTGCAGACATGGAAGGTGGACATACAGGACAGAGCACATGGACAATTATAATGCACAGACCTTCTACGTTTCCAGGCCCTTACACTATAGTACTGGTATTATATACAATAGTCCAAACTCCTCTCAAAATTTATGTTCAAATTATCAATAGACAAGAAGACTTTGATGCTTTTTTTTCCTTCCAGCCTCCATTTTTTGTGATAGAAAGTGGTCAGCCAGGAACACTAAAAAAACATGCAGACACAGACTATGTTCTCACAGTCATTACTGTGTTGTAGCACATGCAAGAGAGACAAGAATCTTCAAGACTGGTGACTTAGAACAGCTGTCTGCTCACTCTTCCCATTTGGTTCCTCCTCTGGGAAACTGGACATTCCAGTTGCTTGTTTGAATTTGTCTTTGTTTAAATTGTTCTACAGTACAAATTAGACATTTATTGCTTGAGGAGAGCAGGTCTAACCACACTGTTGCTTTGTCTTGCACTTTTTCTTCTTACTGTAATTTTGATTTTTGACACTTACTGCTGTCTAACTGCAGCAAAAATGGACACAGATGTGGAGAGGGGAAATAAATTTTTATTAAGTGTAAAAATGGAAAAAAATGCAATATAAATCACTGAAATGACCCATTACCTCAAACCACATCATGTGAATTCACTTAGAAATTGACACATTCATGATTAGGCAAATCAACACTACAGTCTATAAAAGTCGTATTAGCAGCTCCTTTTCTCTTGGGACTGGTAAACACAAAGCAGGCATTTCCAAGCCTTGATTAAAGTCAGTAGTTCAGGATACAAGAGCAAGAGCAACATGTGGTGTTAGCATAAGTATGCACATCCCTAATTTCCCTTGTCTCACTTTACCACTGCCTGGGCAGCAAGGATCAGCTATAGAGATTAAATGATCATGTCATGATACATTCTGTGCAGAAATACTTGCCCCTTTACACACACTGAGTAGTTCACTGTACCACAGCTGGCTGACTGCTTTGCGGGCATTCAAACAGCTTCAGCGTTAACGCCATTTAGCTTTCAACCTTCCTTATGTACAGTCCTCTGTTATTCTGTAAAACCTCAGTGTGGACAAATTCTGTATGGTCTCACAGTCTTCAGGGTACAGCTTCATGAGGCGTACCAGGTATCTGCTGTCCCATCATCTCTCCAGGCTGAACTGAGGAGGTATTCATTGCAAATTCAATCTCAATATATAGCAGCTGATTCTCACAGAGGGTAGGCTCAGTCCAGAGCTTTCAACAAATGATGTGCAGTATCCATATTCACATGCACAGTATAATGCACTTAACACTTCATGTTGTTAGGCAATATGCTGATGACAATGAAGTGGCTGAGTAGCAAGTTTAACACCCCGGTTAAGTACCAGGAAAGTTACTAACTTCTCTGTCAGCTGTTTGGCCAAGAAATGGATGTGCTCAGCGTGCCAGATGGCATTTCTGAAGTAGGGGCAATCATTAGTCCTGCAGGAGAATGTTAGAACTGTTCCGTGATTCCAAATCACAGGCAACACTGGTAGAGAAGATTTGGAAATTTAAAGACATGTGTATCTACAGAGCATAAATCCTCTTCAGTAAAAGCTTACACCAGAAAATGGCTTTTGCCTAAGTATCACGTTTCAATAGCTCTTTAGTTAGCTGACAGAAAGAGAGAAGCCTCTTGGAGCTGATCTGAAGGACACCACTGATGGGTGCCTTGTTCCATTGTTCCTTTTAATCTGCATGTTAACCTGGCAGCTGTGTCATTAGCCATTACTTTTACCTGAGCACCTGTCAGAAATTATGCTTGATTACAATATATTTGACAAATAACAAGGTATTTCATTCTCATGAACAGGTATTTTATTCTTATGAACCTTGAGACATTTCGATGACACCCAACACTCCAGCTGTGTTCTCAAGTGCACTGAGAAGGTTACAGAGCTCCTCCAGTACAGCTGCATGGATTAAATGTCAGTGTCAAAGACGCATCTCCTCAGAACTAGCATTAGTTGAATGCAAGACAACTACATGAGTGGGATGAGTCGTTATGGTCTCCTAGCAAACCAACAGAAGATCTTCCAAAAATATTTTCCATTGAGTTCTCTTCATTGATAATAGGTAGAAATATCTTTTCATTTTATCCAGGAATTTATGATATCTTCTGCCAGGCAGCTAATAACAAGTAAGGATTACCGTGGTTTTAAATGGCATTACTAAGTTTGTTCTGAATAATAATACAAAGTACAAGTGTTCCAAAGGTTTAGGAGTACATAGCAAAGATCTCATTTTCACTTAAATCTACTATGTCCCTCATCTGAAGGCAGCTCAGGTATAGCGTAGATATCAGCACCCATGAACAAAATACTATTATCTCTATCCCTCCCCCCACCCTTCTCCCTGCCAAAATGAGCATTTACAATATTTGCAGTGAAATAGGAGGATGGAAACAGTCTTCACCCCTCCTTCAAATCACTCCCATTTGGCATGTCTAGAGCACATACAACTCAGTAGTAAATACTGCTGACCCAACCAAACCTGCCCTATTCTTTCTAAACTCCACCTCTCTTTTCTCACTTGATTCTTCTGCTTGACATTGCCCAAAGCCTGCATGCCAAGCTCATTAGGGCAGGAGCCATTTGGGTCTAAGCCCAAGCAGGATCCTTGGGAAATACCAAAATGCAAAGCCAAGAGCATCTAAATAATAATACTTTGCAAATACTGACATATTTCTTGGGACACCTCAGAAAGTATGCAAGTTGAGCTACTATCATTCTACACTACTGGAAAATGTGAAATCAAAATGTTTTGCGTTGCGCTTCGTGCCGTGTGGTAAGTCCTAAGCAGAATGAAATTTCTGGTCCTTGTTCAAATTGCTGGGTAAACTCTCTCTGGGATAGCATTTAGCATTGGGGTTAACATCATCCTAACTACTATAACCATTTCTACATTCTTCTCACATCTCAGACTTGGCCTCTTCCAAGAACACTATCTTCCCAAAGCAAGTATGCAATTTGTGTTTTCTTTTAGTTAGCAAAACGTGCAGTTTTCTGCACTATCTTCTCTCTCCAGAATCATTATACAACTGCATTAAAGTCACAGCCCTCAGTGTGTGGTTGAGCCCCTTGTGAGCCTAGGTTGAGATTATTATATTCCCCCTTGGTGTTTATCTTGGTAGGTTTTGCTGGCATCAGGTATAGAAGGTTCTTCCAAAATCTGGAATTCACGGGAAGAGATTTATCCTTTTTCCACTTCACAACCTTCTTTGATGGTAAAAGAGACAGTGACTCTGGCAAGAAATTGTAGTCACTTATAGGCATATATTCAATTAAGATGATCTTAATTTTTCTTTCAACTAGGGCTTTATGGAGTCCACTCTCAAGTTCATATATGGCTCTGTCAGAAATGTAGTTCTGGCTCAGTATAATGATTAATCTTCGGCTTTTGTCAATGAAAGAATGGATATCATCAACAACCGCTGCAAATGAAAGATAAATGTATTCTTAAGCTAAATTGAAAGGATAGGCACTCCTTATCCTGTAACAATTACACATGTACCAAAAATATTCCCTTTATAAAGTGACAGCATGTAAGCACCCTGTCTCTGTGAAGAGATTAACATGCATTACAGATTATGTGTCTGTGAAAATTAGCTCAGGTATGGATGAAGCTTGTTCTATGGAGTAGGTAAAAACAACACAAAATCACCAGCTACCCTAGGCAGCTGTCTGGCAGCAGTCATGTGGATAGGTGACAGCAAAATTTATTTTTCCTCCTACCAGGCATTATTTTGCTCTTTCAGAATAGATACCATTGGAATGACTCCACAGAATGTCACCGACAGCAACCTCTCTCCAAATATTCAGTAACCTTTACATCTCCAAATACCCAAATCTATTGTCAGTAATCCAAGGTTGAGAAGACTAGCATGGGATGGCAGCATGAGGTCCAACTGGGATTTAGATCCTTGACTTTGTCATGACAAACAATGAATGAAAGGAAATGGTGATACCCTTCAAACACCCATGCACCAAACTGAATTCTACTGCACAACTTCCTGTGCCTGCTTCAGCGTGATGGGACAAGGTCTACAGAGATCTAGAAAACATGCCTTGGAGGGAAAGGCAAACTGCAAGGAGCAACCTAAAAAAGAGTAAGCTGGGAGGAGGAAGAAGCTTATAAGGGTATTACAACACACCAAAAGGCTCCTGTAAATGGAGAGAAATACAGTTTTCTATATTCACAATGGATCAGAACAGAGAAAATGAAATAAGCTAAAACTACTGAAAGAATAAGACTGAACACTTCAGGCAGCTTTTTTTGTATACTTCAGAAGAGAGAATAACTAGAAAAAAATGTCTTGGGAGAGCTGGGACGCCTCTCAGGTTAGAAAAACGTGTTAGAAATGGATACAAGGACATGAGATCCTGCTTTGTGAAGGAGGCTGACTGACCTTATTGTTCTGTGGTTTTAACAATCAAATCCTATTCATCAACTGGACCTTTGGACTAAACGAAATCTCCCAGTAACTGTTTTCCAAGCATCTACAAAAGGCCATCTATCCATAGGCCTTTCAGAGAAAAAAAATTCCATGTTCTCAGTTTTGTTTTGTTATGGCACCCATCACACTCACAAGACGGCTTCCACCACCATACTGAAGATACAGCAAACACACAAGTTACCTGAGAATAACTAGCACCAGAGACACCAGCTGCTCTGTGCCGTAAAGGCGAGTTCATTCACAGGTGCCCACTCTTAGTGAAAGCAGAGCAAGAGCACTACTACTGTGAAACATCTGACATCTTCTGTGTTCTCACTTTAGCTTTCTCCACACTAGCTTTCTCATCTGCTCATCTTGGTTCTGGGCAATTAAAGATATATGTCTGGGTGTGTGCGTAGGTGTCTATGAATTCACAAATGTATCTATAAAATATGTCAAATGTATGTATGTATGCAAACTGCAAACTGTGCAGACTCACAGTCTAGAGTAAATAAAAGCCATAACATTTTCATGCACAACACATTTGACCAAATTCCTTCTAATTACAGATTTTTACCTTTGTGTGCAAATGATGTGCCTATTTAATGACAAGAATATTCAGAACACTTACCTCCTCCAGGAGATACATCCCTCTCAAATATACATAACTTGTACCCAAACTTCTCTTCTAATATCATGGGTAATATGTTCAAAGCAAATTCTCTCTCTTCTTCAGAAGGAGAAATACAGTCTTTCAGGTAAGACACAAAGGCATCATATTCTTTTCCATCTGGAAAGAAATCATCAATTCTTGTCTTGTTAGCAGTTATTAGAAATACAGTATCCAATCCACGAACTTGATTTCAAAGTTATCATCTCAGTAGCCAAGCAGCTAGAAACCCCTGCTCTTTCCTTTGACACCCCGAAGACTCAAAAACTCCTGAATCAATTTAAAATTGATACAAAAGAGTCTGTTTGCATTTGGCAAATATTTTAAAATAACATATCCTTTCTACGTTAAGGTTTTTTTCTAAAGGAATCAGATTAATTTAACCAGTTAATGTCACATCTGTGATGATCAAGAAAACAAAGGGAGGCAAAAAATGTATCTGTAACCTGATAAGAACACTACTTAAGTGATATTGCAGATTTCTACTTTTATTTTACTTGTTGTCTAAGATTATCAAGTAGTTCTGTAGAATGGGTGCTGATAAAAGAGACTAAGCCAATTTATTCTTTTAATTATAAGAGTATGCTATGCCTGGTCATGCTTTGGGCAGCAATTTACAAACACAAAATCAAGGACCAATTCAGAGGCCAGGTCTACTACACCAAGTGATACCTAATTGAGCCTTGCCACAGAACAGCTATCTGGATGAGACAGTGGCACACATAACTTTGCATCTTAAACTGTACTTCCTTGCTTCCCTTCCCAGATACTTTGCAACACATAGTTCAAAAGAGAGAGCACAAATTAAAGCCCATGAAACCCTACAGAAGCAGGAGCTCTAGAAGCATGAAATTCATTGCCTAGCATCAAGACAGTCAGTCCTGGTGCAGGTTCTTGGAGATCCTCCCTGTAAATTACGTTATGCAGCGATAGTTGACATCAGCAGATAGATAAATGTTGGCAGTCACAAACGGCATCCGCTCACTACTGAGGAATCTCCAATCACTGCAGTTTATTCAAGCAATATGCAAGCTGATTTACAGACTAAGGAGGGCTAAGAAAATGAGGCACAGCAAGTTTTTTTTCACCAGTTCTCAGAAAAATTATACCCAGAATTGGGTAGCTGTCAGGCTTGCTCCTAAAGTCAAGGTCACGGCAATGCTGCCTCGTGAGATACTGGCAGTGTGCTCTCCTGCTGTCCTTAAGTGCACTGAGTGACAAGCCTGTAAACATTGCAATAGCCTCTATAGACAAGGAAGCATTTTAACCTTTACCTCACTGAAGGGTACGTGTGAGGTGAAATATTTCTGTCATGATGCCTGTCTGACAACTCCAAGTGCTCACCCTCTTTACAGACAGGTAATTGCAAACTTCACCTTCGCTGGCTTTTGTGATAAAGAACATCTGATCAGCATCTAACCATGTCCCTTCCACTACCTGCTCCAGAGGCAACATCTTCACTGTGTCTCCCTGCCGTTACTGCCCCAGGTGTATAACAAACTCACCGTAGCACCTGGCCATCAAGTTCTCTTTTATATTTTTTTTGTGGTTTCTACTCACAAAACTTCTGGATTAATTTTCTCTCTTCCTCAGAGATGAGTGTTTTATAAAATCTACCAGGATCTATTTCATAAGCAATGAGTTTATTTCAATATCAGCATTAACCAAGTCATACCTCCAGCAGTTTCATCTCTTTTGCATATGTTCCTGTACAGTAGAGCTAAATCGACTCTAAACATCACGCAGATGCACACGGCAGCTACAGCAACACATGGAAACAGTACAGCAAGGACCATTCCAGTTGTAAATACGTGCACAGGTAGATCTTGGGTGTTCCCTGTAAAACAGAAACCCAGGAACAGAGAGTATTATTTGACAAGATTACTGTAAATCAATACCAATTGAATCTTAAAATACACTCCCCCTGCCCCAAATAAACAATGTTGATGTGAATCCTTTCCTGCTAATACTTAAGCACATATGCATGCCATTTGTCCTCAGATGGAGAACTACAGAACATGGATTCCCCTAACAACTGAAGAATCAATCTTGCACACATTCACACAACCTCCACACACATAAATAAACTGTATGTGGGATCAAGTCTGGGAGAATGAAGAACCACCCTCGAGGAGATCCACTGTAGGAGATAATCACGTTCATGACCATCTAAGGGGCCTGAAGGTGCACAAATCCATGGGACCTGATGAGATGCATTCACTGGTCCTGAGGGAACTATAAGAAGGGGTAATGGCTTTAAACTGAAGGACAGTAGATTTAGATTAAATATTAGGAAGAAAATCGACCCTGTGAAAGTGGTGAGACATTGGAACAGGTAGGCTGCCCAGATCTTTGGTGAAGGTCTTTTTTTTTTTTCCTTCTGTCTCTAATATTTTTCAGACTTTTTCTTCTTAATTATTATTCTCTAGCTTTGTCTTTTTAGTTCCCAATACAGATTAAACCTTAAATTTCTGTGAAGTCTTTATAAAAGGCACCGTCAAGTCACACTCATAGTAGTCTGTTATTTCATTTGATTTATTATATGCATTATCTTTTGACTAGTCTATTTTCATGTATTTCCTACCAGTGAGGCTTGGAAAGGTCTGGGAGAGATGGAAAAAAAAAAGAAAGAATGTCCATTTGCCATGAATTTCCAGGCCTTCTCAACTGTAAATGTAAAGTACTGCTATACTGTATATCCTTCCACAGCTAGAAGGATAGAGCTCCTCACAAAATCATCGACTAGAACCTTTCAGGGATTATCAGGTATATAAAAGATTGAACTTTCCAGGGGAGAAAAAAAACAAACCACAAAACAACCTTACCAAAACCTCCAATTTTATTTTTAGAAAAAGCTGCTTAATTAACAAAGTGACCCAAACAGCAGCCTCTGCACTGCACCAAGGTTTGGGTAGTTAACTCCCATGATCCCACCAACTTGAGAGCACAGGAAACGCTCTTCCTAGGCATCTAACAATGTGCCATGCAGGGATCTGTCAGGCAGAGCACAGCTCAGCCCCCCCAGACGTGTGAACCCTCACACAGCTGCTGTGGCAGACGTGGCAGCAATGCCTGCTGCCCCTATCTCAGAGCAGGCGAAAGCACCCCGGGGGTTGTTAGGCCCAGTCCTAGATGGACCAGGGCCTTCACCAGCACACAGACATATTTGGAGGGATGTTCTGAAATCAGTACCCTGCCCCCAGGATTGAACAGGCTGCCACAATTGATAATTACATGTGAGAAATATGATTCATAGATTATACCGTACGTTTCTTCAGTTTCACTATTTTTATTTGTGTTCTCTCGTCAGTTTGCAACATGCAGGTGAAGTTATGATGCATGTCCTCGAATGTTACTTTTTTAATCCGTAGTAGCCTTGTGACATAGAACTTGTTTCCCAACCTGCAACAAGGAACAGTGTTAGCAACATGATCTGTATAGAAACCTACAGCCAGCTGAGGGGCAGATTGGGAGGAAAAGGTTCGAAAACAACCTCAGACTGAGGTTTTACTGAATTTGCAGTTCCACAAAGTGCAGGGCATTCTCACATACAAACAAAGGCACGGTATTTTCAGGAAACCTACTGTAATCTTTGGAACTGTTCTTCACATATTGAAGGTTCATTCTCAGGGATACCCGTGCATTTTTCTGGAAACGTTTGATTAATTAACCAGTAGAGGCTGGCATCTTCTTGCATATAATAACCCAAGAAACCGGTGCAATTGAGTACCTCTTCGTTACCTAAACATGAGAAGATCTAGTCAGAAGTAGCATTCATAGAGGACAACCTATCACCAGTGCTCCAGGGCCAGGTAAAAGTAAGTAACTTTTACCCCCCAGGTAAGGGGGATTACAACCAATTTACTACAATAGCTATGCTATTAACTATTACCCAATAAACTCAAAACCTGCAAGAACACCTGCTGAAGTCTCACAGAAGAAATTCTCATCCTGGCACTACACCTGGAAATCAGCATAATCCTGAATATGTGAACAAGGCTCTAAGTCTGTCCACTACTTTTTACCATTTTAAAGCACTAATTGGAAGTTATAGGAATGACCCCATAGGGCCCAGTTAATTATAAGAAAGAGCAAAACTAAAAAGACAACTGTACACTTAGGAAAATAAAGGCAAAAGGCTGCAGCTCCAGAGTGTGAGATTTGAAGATTTGCAAGGCATTTCATTTTAAACATTGTCACGGGAAGCTTGACCTGAGGTTAGCTGCAAGTTTACACCAGCATTTCTAGGCTATGGCAGCATCATTTCCAGGCAACACACCGCGAACGCTCTCTACTAAGCCACAAGAGATGCATGTTCTTGTCCACGCCATCACACACAAATGCTTTCCAGTAAGCAAGGTTGGCCCAGGAGCTCTCTAAGGGCACACATTATACATTGACTTCTCAAGTTTTATTAGAGTGGATGCTTCCAGTGGAACTGCTTAAGGACTGTTAAAGCAGGATCCAGGTGAAAATATGCCCATCATAGATTTGGACTTCAGAATTCCAAATCACAGTTGCACAGAGTAACACACAGACCTGAACTTCCAGTATCACCTACCCTGCAACTAACTACCTTTTTCACTGAACACTACAACTGTTTTCAGGGAAATATTACATAAAGCTCATCTAAACAGACAACCAAAAGGGGAAGCCCTCAAGCATCAGAGACAAAAAAGACAGGTAAATTTCTGTTTATAAAAATGAATTAAAGCCTCAATCACAAAATCCTGGATCTTGCCCAACATTGTGTAAAGCCTGTGCAACACGTTATCTAATCTACTCCCAGCCAGAAGCACAGCTGGTGTCTGGGCTTTTGACAATAGAACCAGTTCTTTGCAGCAGTGACAGATCTACATGGTGACGCTGCCAGGACTGCCAGCCCTCACACTTCTCATTTCCCGGCAGAATAACATCTTCTACTGCATCAAGTATTAAGGGGATTACTTGTTATTGCTTTTTCCTGAACAGACTGGACATCTTTCACACATTGCCCTGTGAAGTTTGCTATCTACAAAATAAAGTTATGGAGAGCTTGTTTATCATCACCACCATTTTCTTTTGCTGTTCATAGCAGCAACCTCAGCTTCTGCCTCTGTAAAAGGGTACATTTAGCTGACTTGTAGATCAGTCCTGGAATACAGTGGGCAAAACATAACCAGATGTGAGGATGGATGAGATTCAGGACAGTGCACAGACAATTCTTAGTCCAGACCATCAACCAGGAAGAAATCAGAACAAAAGCATATATATATATATATATATATATGCAATAGCTACCACAAAGATCAAAGATTCTAGTACTAATCCGGTACCTATTTCTGTTTCAATTTCTTCATTGCGCCCAACTATCTCCAAAGTTACAGCCTCTGGTGCATCTAAAATAGAAAGAAGTATCGCTATTGAAGTAAGAGCTTATTCACATTCCACCACAGTAAAAAGCACACATTTAGTTTATTTTTAAAACTAGCCTTGCAGTACCAAAAGGGGGCCTACAGACAAGATGGAGAGGCATTCTTTATCAGGGAGTGCAGTGATAGGATGAGGGGTAATGGCTTCAAATCAAAAGAGTTCCGATTAGATGAGACATTAGGAAGAAATTCTTCCCTGTGAGGGTGGTGAGGCCCTGGCCCAGGCTGCCCAGAGGAGCTGTGGCTGCCCCCTCCCCGGCAGTGTTCAAGACCAGGTTGGATGGGACTTTGAGCAACCTGGTCTAGTGGAGGGTGTCCCTGTCCATGGCAGGGGGGTTGTCTTTGAGGTCCCTTCCAACCCAAACCTGTCTGTGAATCTATGATAATCACATATGTTTCATTTAATTCAAAGAACAATATCTGGACTCCTGCATTATTGAACAGTTTAAAACACAGTATGTGCTGCTGAATTTTTTTCACATGCATATATATATACAGAGTGCACAATTCTAAATGGCTGGAAAGTCCTTTCCCCAAAAGTCTTAGTACATTTGCATGACTGACTGACAGCAGCTATTTTTTGGCAGGAGGAAATATCCCCACAATCAAAAAAAAGAACCCTGCAGAGAAAACTTACAATTTTTTTTTTCAAAAATGGTAACACAGCGTATAAACTTTGTCTATTGCTTTTTTTTTTTTAATTACTGTGAAATACTTCAGACTAGCAGATTTAATCATCCTTGTCTGTATTTATCACGTGGGAACTGTAATTAAAAATCTCTATAGTAAAGAGAACCAAAAACTTTAGAAAGTTTTCTTACCTTCTTCTACTATCAGCTTAATTGTATTGGTGCTGTGATATATCTTTCCTTCATGACTGATTAAAATTCTACAAGTATATATCCCAGAGTGCTGTACTGTTAAGGTTTTAAAATCCAGTTCCCGCTCAGTTTCATTTTCATAGTTCTTACAGTCCTGCATCAAAAAAGACAAAAACCACTGTTCTGTACCAAACATACATTCAAAATCTTCAAGACATTAAAAATTATTTTTGAAAAGAAGTGTTGCCATCATCCTCTCACTATCTTAATGACATTTATCTGACACAGGAGAGGTGGGGGCCCAGCTTTCAGTGGTGGTCACTTAAATGCCACACTTGAACATTTAGCCCATTAGAAGCCAAGGGCATTGGAATTTCAAGTAAGCATTAGAGTATAAAGCTATTGCATCAGGAATTTAAGTGCACTCATGTATTTTTTTTTCAAAATGATGGCTTGGGTTTGCAGCTGTCACCTGCTTGTGGTCAAAATTTATCTAAACTTAGGAGAACCTTTCATTCAAAGTATAATGTCTAAAGAGAAGGGACTAACCGTCTCCGACAATGACAAGAGCTGGACCCACATTTGTTTACCCTCCCTATCCCTCAAAACAAACTGTTTCATTTTAATTCATAGCACATGCTAAGTGAAATGTCCTGTGAAAATCCAGCAATTATTTGGTTCTTGTCTGAATTACCTCATATCAAGAAGGGAAATGATCACTGGTGGAAAATTTCCAGGGAATGGGCATTTACTGGACGCATATGCATGCTACTAGGCTCCTATACAAAATGCATATGTGACCATCCCTTCTTTATCTATCTCGGCTTAGGGTGTGATAGGAAGACTTTGGAAATGTTCACCCCATCAAGTGCTGAAGGATATTTAGGTGCAAGGAGGCTGCTTCATCTGTCTCAGTATTAGACATCAGCTTAGCCATCAGGAAGGTCAGTCTGGAGCGTGGCCCTTTTACTGGGGAAAACGCATCCACCTCTGACCCTATCCATCAATGGTCCTGTCCTGCCTGAAGGACATGGAAGCAGGGCTGTGGCTCACTCTGCCAGGCAGAGTCCAGATACCCATGCTTAAGTAACCAAAATCCCTTCCTGAGACTGATTCAACAAGGAGTGCACAAGGTCTGTTACTCCAACCACGACACCTGAGAGGAATAAGGAGCACTGGTCAAGGTGATGCCTAGGGCCAGGGTAGGTGCTTCAGCCAATGGCTGAGCACAACATCCAAGAGTTACAGGTGCTTACACAACTATCACCTATGTTCTGGTGATAGCTGGTAGAGACAAAGGATGATTTGCCTAAAATGAACTGAACCTGTTATGCCTTTTGTAAAAAGTGTTGAGAAACAGCAAACCCAAAAACTCTGCAATTACTTTACAAGCACATGCCAACTGTGAAACAACTAACTTGGCACGTCATTTAGTGTCAACTTAATATCTGTATCAGCAAAGTAGCAGCTGGCTAAAGCAGCAAACAGGCATGTGCATGAGAACTTTTACCATTCCAAACTACCAGTTTATTAATAATTTCTGATTACAGGTACATTTCTCTAACAAAACTGATAGAGGAAAAACTTGCTTTTGTGTATCTGTCTAAAGTGTGTTATTTTTTTCCCCTAATAACATGAAAAATTAAAGCTTTACAAGGTTTATAGATGCTTCTAAAAACTGTTTATAATTATTTTTTCTAGCAATCAGATGTTTTGTTTCAATAGCCAATGATTTGAGTGACACTGTTACAATAATTACCTTGTACCATGTTATGCTGTCATTCTCATTGACAGACAAATCACTGCATTTCAGTGAATGACCAGTTCCAGCATTTTTAATTTCTGTAGTTAAATGGTTTTTGTTGAAACAGCTGCTTTTATTTCTTTCAAGTACATTCAAGGTCCACTTCTGAACTGTGAAATTCTGTTTTCCATTGCTATGAAAAAAAATTTAGGAAAACCAGTTTTAGGAGCTTAAGAAATGCAGCTTAGTGAGTTACACAACAAAATACATGTAAATTCTCTAGTACATCTGCTACACAAAAAGTACATCTACAGTGATCTAACTATTTATATCACTTTTCCACGCCCAAATATGTATTATTTCCCAGAACAAAAGTGATTATACCAGCTAAACCATCTACGACAAAACATTTGACAATACAATTACATCTATGAAATATGATAATATATGCTACATGATAGTTTATTTTTGTCATTTAGTGGACAGCCAGCTGAACATGAGCCGGCAGTGTGTCCAGGTGGCCAAGAAGGCCAACGGCATCCTGGCTTATATCAGGAATTGTGTGACCAGCAGGAGTAGAGAAGTGATTGTTCAGTCATACTCAGCGCTGGTGAGGCTGCACCTCGAGTACTGTGTCCAGTTTCGGGCCCCTCACTACAAAAAGGATGTTGAAATGCTGGAGCATGTCCAGAGAAGGGCAACTAAGCTAGTGAAGGGTTTGGAGCACAAGTCCTGTGAGGACCAGCCGAGGGAGCTGGGGCTTTTTAGTCTTGAGAAAAGGAGGCTGAGGGGAGACCTTAATGCACTCTGCAACTACCAGAAAGGAGGTTGCAGAGAGGTCAGCGTTGGTCTCTTCTCTCAGATGACAAGCAATGGGACAAGAGGAAATGGTTTTTAAATTGCACCAGGGGAGATTTAGATTAGATAGCAGGAAGAATTTCTTTACTGAAAGTGTTGTCAAGCATTGGAACAGGCTGCCCAGGATGGTCGTGGAGCCACCATCCCTGGAGGTATTTAAAAGGCATGTAGATGAAGTCCTTAAGGACATGACCGATAGGTGGACTAGGCAGGGTTAGGCTATGGTTGGACTCAATGATCTAAAGGGTCTCTTCCAACCCAGGTAATTCTATAAGTTTGTGATTCTATGATTCCATGATTCTTTGATTCCACCAGCACATGGATGCAACAATCCATGGCATCATCTGTTGTCACAAGTGAGCATAAAAGAATTTTAGGACCCTGAATTAAGCTAGTGATTTTCCAAGTATAATCTCCTTAGCCTTGCTAAGGATTAAAGCAGTAACCAAAAAACATATTTGTAGAATCTGCCAAAAAATAATAAAAGCAACTCTGCTATTGTTCACAAATCAACATTTTTCATTGTTTGATACTATGCAGATAGCCACCAATATTATGGAAATATTTCGGAAATATTTCTAAACACCACCAAGTCTCATGAATTACAGAATGACTTATGGATTCAAGAATGTCTGCAAGACAAGGCATTTTGGAAAGGATTCGTCTCCCTGCCTTTCTGTCTGCACTGATCAGAGAGCTACAGTAGCTGGCCACCCCAGGTTGATGGGAAGAGCCAGGAACTGCTGCTTCTAAAGCAGAGACATCACATCCCATGCAGTATCTGTACAAGATCAGGTGAATATGCTCAAAAAATGCCTCTTTTGAGTATCTAGGAGCTGACCACTGTCATTCAGATATCTACTATGTTCTACCCATGTATTCCTCTAAAGGATCAGATTATAGCTGTGAATTATTTCATTACTGGTCAAATATATGACTGCCAAGGGAAAAGAACCTGAAGGACTTCTGGCTTAAGTTTGGCAAAGTTGGCCTAACTTTGGCAAAGTTAGGACTTAAAAGAAAATCATATGCTGCTGTAAATTAATGGGTGAGATTTTACCCCTTGTGTGGGCATAAAACTCTTTTATGGAACAGGGGCTGCCAAAGCAAAAGTTGCAATCACAGAGTTCTTCCCTCCAGTTATATCTTTGTAAATACATTTGAATCTTTCAGTTTTCAAGAAAAGAAAAAGGAATCATTCCCAGGAGAACTGAAACTAGTTAAGAATCATTTCAGTGAGAAGGACTAAGGGGACAAAGCAATTGAAATGGAGAAGCAAGCCTGACAAATGGATCAGCTTAAAAACATTCTTGACTTCAACCTACACAGGTTCTCCTTGTTCTCCTTACTCACTTGAGATATGCATTACTTATAATTGCAATTGTATATCTAAATTAAAGCATACTGCTTTGGTTTCTCAATCGGTTAGCTATGGTGTCATAAACAGGAAAAACCTTATCAAAACTTTTCCATCAGAGATGTACTTGCATGGGTATTCATGATGGGTGGAGTCCTTCTCACCTATTCTTCAACATCACATTCACACATTTAAATCAGAGCTACTAATCACAGTCAGCAGTGGGACCACAATCAATAGCTACCCTTCCAGAGTGCCATTTACGTGACCTATTTTGTATGTTTTGTTTAGGACAAGGTAATCGTGACCCAGAAAGGCCTCTCTCTCTCTCCCCCTGACAGAAAGGTACCCAAGATAAGTTTTAAGTGTAGACATAAACATTAGTTGAAATTAATTCCATCAAGTCTGTGTGTTTCTTTAGGCATCTCACCAGTATCTGAATATTGCAGGAGAGGCAGTTATGGATCTAGCCATAAAATGCATAGGATTTTATGATCTAGATTTAGCAGATGGAAGAAAAGAATCAATAAAACACGCTGTCCTCAGCACTGTCACTCCACAGAGGCTTTCTTCTATGGTCGTATTTGGTGAAATCACTTCAACAAATGTGAGTATTTCACCCAAAGTGGATCAAGATATTCTACCTATTGAGCCAAAATCTAGCAAGGAGCAGATCTCTGGAAGGTGACAAAACCATCCTATGCAAAGTAAGATGACTTTGGCTTACATAATTCATAATCATCCACAATAAGCATGATTTACAACAAAAAAATAATTAAGTTGTGTTGTTTAAACTGCTATCATCCAAGCTGTTATATTTCTATCCTGGTTTTGACTTGTTGAGATTCTTTAGTGATAATTTGTAGGGAACAAAACCATTTCTGGCGTAGCAGCCTTTCAATTCCCCCCACCAAAACCACCAAGAAGGAACAACAAAAACTAGCTTGACTCAGGAGAGTATACAGAGAAGTGAAAGCCCTCAGAGAAAATAAAACAAGTTTACTGGATACACAGACAGCTCTAGGCCACCCCTTTGCTGTTTCACTGCATGTGTTAGTGTTACTTCAATACTTCAATCTACTGCAAGAAACTGCCTCCCCAGCTACAAGACTACCCCTAAATGCCTGTGTCCCCAACTGCTTTCAACTGTTCTAAACACTATGGAAAAAAAGAAAGCAGTTATTTGGATCTTAAAATGTACTCTATATTTATCATGGATCTCTGCACTTTTCTTTTTACAGGGCAACAAGATGATCTGCTTTTTTGTATTCTGGGTTTTTCTTTGATAACCACAGGATATAGGCAATGAAAAAATGTACAAATTCAAAATCCTGACAAAGATGTGTGACACAGT
The DNA here is from genome assembly GCA_020800305.1 of Porphyrio hochstetteri. Lineage (NCBI taxonomy): Eukaryota > Metazoa > Chordata > Aves > Gruiformes > Rallidae > Porphyrio > Porphyrio hochstetteri. The sequence continues at coordinate 151,244,271 of CM036905.1, read as the reverse complement.
TTTTCTGTTTGACACTCCCACTACAAGTGCATAAGAAATCCTTTATTTTTCAAGAAATGTTGCTGGACATGGGCACACCCAGGCTTACAGGTGTTGTCTATCAATTCCTGAATTTATACTACTAAAGGGTGCCCTACAACTAAGAAGAAATCACATAAACCCAAAAGAAATGTTCTACCATCAGACTTTTCATTTACAAAGTAAACAGTAATGGTCTCCACATTTCTCCAGTAGCATTGCACAACTTTGATAGTCCTGGTGTCTGAAATGCTAAATATTGTAAATGAAAAGTCTGCTGATAGATCAGTTTTATCATCTGCAGCCTTGTAACCTTTACGAACCTAAAAAATATTACCTGGAAAACAGCGCGAATCATTACATGAAAAAGAATGTGTTTAAAATTATTTATTGCTTCAATTTTAAATGCTTTGGTGCAAGTTAGTTATAGGAATTCCATGCAACAAAACTCTGACTTAGTCCTTTAGTCTTTCTTGCTGATCTCATGAAAATTGCAACCAAATAATCGAGGCCCACTCTTACTTCCCTTTTTGACTCATGATGATTTACAGCTGTGAGAAATCAAATCCAATTATTTAATTTGTTATTTGAATGGCTCCAATCCTGCAAAGGTTTGCACAGAAACCAGGGTTCAGTTATGCCACCCTTTGTCTGTTACAGTACTGTACAGTTGGACCACTTGGCAGGCCTCATAGCGTGAGATCTGCTCAACAGAGTAAGGAAGAAGAAGTCTGGTGGGGAAGACAAGCAAATGTTTCCTTTTACTTGGCAGCAGACAGAAGGGTCGCCTATCACTCATGTTGCCGAGGTAATTAATCACAAACCAGCAGAAATTCTGCCCACCTTATCAAAAGGTTTACAGAGCCTCCAAAAGGCTACGTCTGCCTACAGTTATTTGTAAATATTGTAGGTCTGCCTGTATGGCGATTGTGAGGTGATGCAGAAAACAGCACCACAGTTAACATAGTTCCCTGCACCTGCTTTGTACAGATGCCAATAACAACACAAAGCAAGACAAAGAAATTATCTTCTTTGTAGAGAAGTACAAAGGGAGGATGCTCACCCGTCGGTCTGTGTACCCACCTGTGAGTGACAGAGTAATTCCCAGAGTCACTGAGTTCAGCTGGCCAAAACTCCAGAAAATCCCTTTCAGAAACATTTCTGTGCGTTTCCTTTATCAGTTGCTGCTTTCCAGCGTTTTCTTTGTACCAGCTTATTGTGTATGCTTCTTCCTGAAATAGTTCTCGTGTTGACTCAAGATAGCAAAGGAAAAAATATTCCCCTTCTAGCACGTCAATGGAGGCACGAAGGGGACACAGCTTCTCTTCAAAGAAAGAGGAAAAAAAGATACATTAGGAAGCCAAGTACTTCTTTCAGAAAATGACATTAGCCCGGTTTTAAAGTGGTTGACTGTACTACTGGTCTTGGAGCACAGTGGTTCCAGCAATACTTACTGGAAAACTCAGTTTTCTAAGTCTCTATTCTATCTCAGCCAAGTAAAAACAGAAGGAAAAGGAAGGTTAAAAAAAAAAAAGACCTTCCCCTAAGATTATTTTAGGTGGGACCAACGGTGTCAGAATGAAATGGGCACAAACAGCAGAATCTGACCTCACTCTACAGTAAAACAGCTACCACAAAGGGAAGGGGAAATGAGAAATTCTTCACAGATGGTTCTACTTGACAAATATGGCTAATCCTCAGAACTGGTCGACTGCCATAAAAGCAGAGATCATATGAATTAACATTTGCATTTTCTTTTCTTCTTAGTTAAAACTAAATCATTATGTAGGTAGATTTCTTAAAAACATGTATCTTTGGGAAAGTTGCCTTCAAATGAGATTAGGATGTCTAAAATTTAGTTTCCATGTCTGCTTTTCCAAACACATTTCCCAAATCGACTTTTGCATTCAAAAGTTATTAAAAAGGAGACCATGATCTACCCTTAAAAGTCAAGAATAAAATAAGCCTTTAGCCTCTATTTCTCCTGAGGTTCTTGGAGATTGTTGCTGTTTAGCAACTATTGCGACAACGATTCTGAATGGCAAAAGAAGCAGACTCATTCTCTTCCTCCCTCTGCCCTTTTTGTTTCATAATTTTGATATTTTGGACCAAATTTCCCTAACGTGAAGCTGGACTGAAATTTCCAAAACCTTTAGGATTTTGCTCTTAACTGAAAAATACAAGATTTGCCCCACTCTTAGGCAACTGGAAGAAGATGCCACATGTCCAACAAGTATTTTCAAGGTTCTACTACTGAAACGAAGATTTATACTTACCCGTGGCAGAATCAATGATAAACATTAAAAAAAAAATCAACAGAGTCATTTTCTTGAGTAATTTCTCACTTCTTCTCCAAAATAAAATGAAATTGAACTGTTTTGCTCGTTCTGTGAAAAACAGATTCACAATTCATCACAAGTGCAGTGAAACAGATACCTTGAGCTTGTGAGAAGTGTCTTGGCTAGTACTGAAAAGGGCTTTACAAATGGAAAGTTACTTGTTTATCATAACAGCTATTTTCATAGCATCCGTAATGTATCTAGATTTTTCATGGCAAGTTTATTTCACATTCAGAAAGCACTGCAGGGTTTCTTCCCTCCATTTTCTTCTTCACTAGATGCATTTTAATTTTGCAATTAAACCAACAATCTTATAGAAGCACTTCAACTTAGATCTGAAGCCACAGGATAGAACAGTGGGAAGGGGGTTCTCCACAAGGAGCATAAACTTTGCAAGACCAGACCTCATAGAAACAGCTAGTAGAAACTTCTCTTGCCTTCAACAAGAACAGCACAATGTTGATAGATGGGACATTTTGATTGCTGATCTTGAGCCTCTTGGAAAACAATGAGGTCTACACATTTGCCTTAAATCTCACCAGCTAAGAGTGCTAACATTTCTACTGAAAGGGGAGGGAGATGGAAGAAGCTCATATTCAATTGCTTCATGTGTAGTTAACTGGGTATTCAAAGGCACATGGGAAAACACCACCAAGTAGTACCAGCATGGAGTAACTTCTCTGGAGTTCCTCAGAAGGGCAGGAGAAGTGCCAACCAAAGCCAGAGCCTCAGTTTTGCTCACAAAACACACCGATTAGGTGCATAATACGCGAAGACAGACAACCTTGCTTAGTCGCTGACCCAAATGTTCACAGACAACTGAGACTAAGAAGTATTTCACTGAGAGTGGCCCAAAGAAATCTTGTTAGCATGCTATTTCTTTGGTATTACTATCTAAATCTCTTGCAATCTGAGAAAGCACACACTTACTGATGTAAAACGTTGCCCTGAGATTTACAAACAGAAACTTCCCATGATTTAAAGAGGATGGAGGCAGGAGGTCACTGCATTTCCAGCACTACTCCAGAACGATATCAAACGGTGTAGCTGCTCTCCCTCTCTTATTGTTCGCTCTGGTTGTTTACAAGTATGTCATCATCCCATAGATCACTGTAAGGAGATGAAAGAAGTGTTTCACATCCCTTTTTTTCGGACTGGCTGCCAGGCAGATCCAGATTTAGAGAGCAGCTAAAAGAAGCTGGATGCTGAGTACTACAACAAGCTATTTTAAAGGGTTATACAGTAAACTCGTTGGACCTGGTTTCAGTTCCCTTCTACACATGGAGATTCAAACTGCTGCACTTTACAAAGATGAAGGCTTTCTCTATTTTCATTTCTTGAATTTACTTTTCATTTTTCATCCCATTGCATCCAGAAGAAAAACAGCTGTTACAGACTATGAAACTATGACCCACTACAGAAAGATAGTTTTTCAGCAGTTTTTTAGTTCTAAATCCCTCTGTTCTTTGGGACATCACATCAGCACACAGTGGAAGTTTTAATGAATGCAGAGCAGAGCCCTTCATTCTTTTAACAGTGATTAAAGAACAAAAAATAATGCAAGGTGTTTAGTAATAACCAGGTTTGGTATTAGTGGCTACTATTAACAAGCAAGACACAGGTCCTTAATCATACCCTCACATTGCTGTTGAACCTTATCAATTTGTCTGAAACTGTCCTACTCCAAGCTAACATTATTAACATTTGATCCATATGATTTGCATACACTTCAATGAAACATTAGGAAAAAAATAAAAGAAGGAAAAAAAGATAAATGCTTTTGATGAATCTCAGCCAATATAAAAAGATTATTCAAGGAACAGAATAAGAGTTTTAATTTTCAGAAAAAAATTGAGAGTTACTTTAAAGTAAAGGCAAAGATTCCCTCCCTAATAAACAAGTACAGAAATACTCAGTGGGCAAAATGCTAAGGCAACAGTGCAAATGACAGTTTCAACAAAAGAAAAAAGGATAAAAAACCCCAGTTGTCTATAAGGCCCAAAGTGGCAATAACTTTAAGCATGTTTTTCAAATTTCACCCTTGCTTAAAGCCATGGATAGAACCCAAATAATAAAAAATGGCATTTAAAAATCATTGTGCCATTGTGAAGCCAATAAAATGTTTAAATAAACCTAAGATTTAAAATCTGTAAAGTGCATTAATTATAACTCATGAACTAGACAACTGTGTGTATTTAAGTATCATTATAATTATTCCTCCTTTTCCCAGACTCATCTGAAGACTTTTGGAATGAGAGGGCTGATATATTGGCATGATCCTCAGTTTTGGTGGAGTATCTCGTTTTGATCAACACCTTTGGAAACCTGAATTGTGATTTCCTTTGTTTAAAGCCATCAGATTCTTCTGAATTTCAGACTGTTTAAGCAAACATTTTGCAGTCAAGGAAGGAAGGCACTCATTTTACCTCTTACAGGATGGCTTCTTGTGGAATTCAAGTCTTTTTCAAACGTCACCATACAGTGCCACAAGATGTGCAGGGTTCACGAAGGGAACAAAAGGATCTAGCAAGCATCTGCCTTAACCATACCAGGTCTAATCACTGTTCTGCCATGGTTGCTATTTATCAGTTAAAATGAAAATCCAGCTTCATTTCAAACAACACAAGCGAAGTTGTTTACTCACTGTGCAAGTCTTGCCATGTAGAAAGCAGAGGCAGTCTTTGAAACTTCAGGGAACTGCAACTTGTACTTATATATACCTATTTCATCACTGAAAGAGAGAGTAATCTCTCTCAATAGGTGAGTCAAAATACAGACAGCTCAGGCTGAAAAACCTCCTGAAAAAGCAAGAGTGGAATTTCTCACTTGTGCATCGTTGGCTGCAGGGAGGGAAATGGAAAAGGCAGATGTGAGAAATTCATTTTTTACTAGCATTAATGGAAAGGTAACAGCGAATTACAAATACTGGTTTTTCTAAATGAGGCGTTTGAGGGCTGATACAGAAATGCTTTAGGAATTATCTTTTGCTGCATTTTATGAACCTGACCTGCTCCAAAGCCATCTAGGTGTGAGGGAAATGGCCAGGGAAGCCCGGGGAGGGCAACTCTGTGGTGCCGATGAAGGGCTCCATTTTGAAATACGCTCTTTTCAGAGCTAAATTATTTATGACATCTCTGTAATAAGGAAAAGGTCTCCCATGATAGAGAGCCAGAGAGAGATGCCGGAGCCAGACGGGTCGGTGGAGTGCGGCGCAGAGATGCGGGCAGGGCAAAAGTGCCTCAGGGAAGGCGAGGCTGGGGAGAATAGGCAGGGATGGAGTGGGACAGGCAGGAATGGAGTGGGACAGGCAGGAATGGAGTGGGACAGGCGGGGATGGGGGGACAGGCAGGGATGATCGGGTCTCTCAAAGACAAAGCCACGTCCCCGGGCAGGGACTACCGACTCCAGCAGGCTGCCCGAGCAGGTCCGTGCGGCTGGGGCTGGCGGGGCAAAGCGAGGGACCCCCTACACAAACACTATCACGCCCTTCCCACAGATGCCCCGACTAGAGGCAAGCGCTCGGCTCCTCCGAGGGCGGGGAAAAGGAGCTGCCCGCGTCCGGCCCTCGCTTCACCCAGCCTGCCTTCCCCTCCTTATCCCTCCCTTCCCCTCCCCTCCTCCGGACGCCCCACTAGCCTACCTGGTCGGGGCGCCGGGGCTCTCTACGGGATACGCGCGCCGCGACCCCCTCTTCTGCGCCGGGGGGCGGCGCCTCGGCCGGGCGCCGAGGGGCCACTTCCCAATTTCGCTGGAAAGAAGCGCTCCCCGGAGCCGGGGCTGGTGCTGGTGCTGGTGCCGGGCAGCGGCGTGGCGAAGGCAGGTGTGGAAATGTCACCCGGCTTAGCAGAGGGTTCAGCCGGTCGTGCGTGAAGCCCAGCGATGGCCCCACCGAGCAGACGGGGTGAATGAAGAGCAACTTTTTTAGGAGACGGGGGTCTCTCCCCTCACAACCTTCCGGGGAAAAAAAAAGAAGGCGTGAGGGAAGTGATGTATTCGGTTGTCTTTAGCTGAAACGCCTCTTCCTCTGTTTTTCTGCTGAAAGCCCTTCGCAGGACTTTTCCCAGTAAGTGTGTGGAAGTAGGATGGCGATGTAGGAACGCGTATTATTTAGTTAAATGTAGCAACTTTTATCAGTGTTACAGCTTCCCCTTCCCCCGTCCCCACTGTCCGTTGGTGAAATGAGGATGTGCAGCGATGATACAGAGATAAACTGTATCCTGTAATGCTGATATTCTGCAAGGACCTCAAAAGAAGGGGAAAAAAATTAAAATCCACCTCAAAACATTACAAAATGTGGTCTGTAGGAAAAGAGACAGGGCAAAACACGTGATCCTATGATACTTAGGCCAGAAATGTCCCGGTGTCAGTGCTATTTTTCCTGTGATAGCATCCCCTTTGGGGAGTAACACGACTTTTCAAGACACGAAACATTGTAAAGTTCCAACACTGACAAGGAACACGTGTATTGACTGCTGGATAACCCTCATGCCAGTAGCTCAGCCTGCCTTTTAGTCAGATGTTGATACGTTGGAACTGTAGTTCCATTAGGGATTTCTGACAGCTGTATTTCTTGTTTAATTGCTGTTCCGAGTAGAGGAACGCCTGCCACTGTTTATTCCATGTAAGTGGTTTATTTGACATGCACTGTGCAACGATTCCCTATACTTCTATATAAAATTATTTTGATGGCAGCAGGGAAAAAAATACCCCCTCAGGATTTCTTTTCATAGCACCCTTTGCATGTTCAGAAACTTCTTTGGTGGCAGGTACCTTTTTCCTTTTATTTTTTTTTTTTTTAAACCCAGGACTGCTGGAAATGCAGAAGTTCCCAATAGCAACAGGAGGTGTCACTTCAGAGGTAAAAGAAGCAGGTTACACTAAAAAAAAAAAAAGAAGGTATTCCACAGTGCTGGCTTCTTTGTATATGTTACTGCAAAGGAACCATGGAAAGTTTTGCTGTTTCACCTCATTTGTTTTCCTCAGTGCAGATTGAAAAAATAAAATAATAAAAGCAATCAAACCATTAGCTAATGTAAATCAGCACAACTCCAGGAAAGTCAGCTAAGAATCTGACCCACTATAAAAATGTGTACTAGTTACCTTGCGGTGGGTTTTGGTTTTATGATTCATGCTTGATTAAAAAAACTTAAAAGAAAGCATGTATCATACAGAGGATGATGATTCTACATGAAAGTCCAAAAGCAATTTTGCAGCCAACAAAAAAAAAGGGATAAAGTAAAATATCATCAGCTTTTTATTTTGACAGGCTAAGTCTTGATAATGCCTGTTTGGAAATATCTTTTTTTAGAATTATTCACACTTTTACAATATTTTCCATGAGCAGTTTTCACATTCATTTCCTTCATTTACTTTTGAAATACTCTCAGGTTTCTGAACTTTCATCTGTGTTGTAGGAAGTGCTGTGTTCAATTAGTCGTTTCAAGTAGTGTCATAGCTAGCTCTGAGATATGTGACTGTATTTGAAAGGAGAATAAATTTATACTTTTTAGGCCTCAGACTATTAAAATTTTAATGGAGAAGTAATAGCCTTGTAATTGAGAAGTAACTCGACCAAAAATAACTACAGGTTGAATTTTCATTGTGAAAATGCCATGATAAAAATGAAAGTTTGCACTAATACTGAAAATCAGATTATTGTCTGCAGCTCTGGCCACCTGACCCACCAGATAGGGAACACCAGTTACTTCTCACAGTTTTTGACATCTTCATTTCCATCCAAAATACAGTAGACAGAGGTGCTAACTGAAAACCTAAACTGTGAAACTGTTTCATCATGAATAGCAGCACGTCCAACGCCTGTAACCACAGCCTGTTTGCTTCTAGCTGGTAACAGTCCCTTCTAATCTACCTCTGTTGCCTCTGTCTGCTAGTTATATTAACTCTTAGCAGAGGTGAAGTACTATTCCATATATTTTTTCAGCACTGTCTGTCCCTTATGCCAAAAAGCAGATTCCAGACTGACAACCTGCCTGTTACACCCTTGTCTGTTTCTCAGGAGTTTTAAAATCCACAAGCTGCACATTTTCAAGCTTTCCTCCACATCATACCATCACAGAATCATTCAGGTTGGAAGGGACCTCTGGAGGGCACGTACAGCTGACATCTGAATACCTCAAAGGATGGAGATCCCACAGTGTCTCTGCGCATGTGCTCCAGTGTTTGGTGAAAATTTTTTTCCTAAAATGTAATTTAAATTTCCCATGTTCTGTTTTTTGCTGGTTGCTTTTTTGTACCATCACTGTGCTCCTTTGGGACAAAACTGGTTCCATCCATTCTCTTTAACTTTCCGTAAGATCAATGTAGTCAGAAATAAGACCTCTTGTCCTCACCTTCAATTTCATGTGGTCTTGCTCTTTCCTTGGACTCACTCCAGTATGTCACTGCCTTGCCTTTACTGGGGAGCCCAAAACTTGATGCAATACCCCAGAGGTGAGCTCACAAATGCTGATGACAATGGAATAATTACTTTCCTCAACTACACTCTCCTAGTAACGTACAGGGTGAAGCTGGTTGCGTTTGTCACAAGGACACAATGTTGATTCATGTTCACCTTAGAATCTACTAAGACATCTGGTCTCTTTCTGCAAAGCTGCTTTGTAAAGTGTTGACCTCCAAGTTGTGTTGTTGAATAGATTTATTCCATCCCAGATGCAGCACTTAGTTGAACCTGATGAGTTTCCTATCAGTGCATTCCTGCAGGCTGTTTCCTTCAGCCCTGCCCTCCAGACTGTCAACTCTCCTTGCCCAGTTTGTTTCTCTGTCTGAAAAATCTGTTGATTGTGCAGTGTGTCCCATCATTAATAAGGATGCCAAACATTAGTGGTACCAGTACCAGTCCTCAAGGGATGCCACCAGTAATTCGCTGTGAGCTGAGGTGTGTATACTGATCACGACACGCTGATCCCGCATGGATTTCAGAGCCACTTTATTTCCACTCACCTTTGTCCACTTATCTACCACAGAGACTGCATCAAAGGCCTTGCTCAATTCAGGGTCTGCAGCATTCAGGGTTCTCCCATTGTCCACAGCGTGGCTGGATATGCATGATATGCCTGTTGCAAATCCAGTCACCTTCTTCTCCTTCACATACTTTGAAATAGCCTCAAGGAGGATGATTTCATAACCTTCCAAGGACAGAGTTCTATAAAGACTGGAAACAGTTTTCAAGAATAAATTGCTATGCAACAAATTCTGCCTTTCATAGAAAATTAGGCATACAGGTCATGCTTCAAAGTTGGAAAAGGGAACACATGAGCACATGTTTCTAACACAACAGCTGTAATTTTTCAACCCTCGATAGAGTCAGGAATGGACATCAGTACATGTAGAATTTTTCAATAGAATATAGTAAATTTTACAGATTATCTTCCACATATATCTTCATCTAATCCTATAAGAAATTAATGTTGCATGCACTACAAATAATAGCTTGCTACAGAAACTTCTCAAAACTTCTCAAAACTTTATTCTAGTGGTCAGTCTCTTGGTATTCACAACAACATAATGCAAATAGAAGCAAAACTCTCAACAATATTTGAGACCTCCAGGCCAAACTGTTGAACATGTTCACACAAAGGACTGCTGTGGGGAGGGGAGGGCAGTATGTTCTAAGTACTGTCTGCAGTTATCCTGCTTCGTATTGGTAGGAGCTGGTTTTCATACCTTGGGAGTCATCAGGAGCTTTGTCACTGCCATCAGTGGCAGTAAAGCCAATGCTTATTCCTGTCTCTTTGCTATTTATTGATTGCCAGGAACTCAACATACACTTTTCAGCTATGAAGTACCCAGAGATAGGAGTTTGCAACCAGAGACACACAACACTCTATGACTGCAGTTACGTGTCAAGGAGACACTTCCGTTCCTTCAAAATGTGTTACCCTAAGAGAGTCGGTGCTGCATTCTCAATGCCAGACTCTGAGCCACTGTTTATGAGTAATGCTGTATGGGTTTCGGGAGGTTACAGCAGTATGCACAGCCTGAAACATTCACTGTGTTTAATTCTACTGCCGATTTATTTCCAAATGGTCTGACTCTCTCGATACCATCCACTAGATGGCAAGATGACCCTGCTCTATCAACAAGCGAAAGGAAATCTCTCCGGAGTCCCTTGAGGTATCAAAACCAGGGAAGCACAGAACAGAAATCAAGGAGCATTAAATGTCTACGTGGAAGTTCTGATTCAGCAATAAAATTATCTTTTTTTCTGTGTAGTTTAAGCTTTAAGCATCCAAATTGATTCTTCTGTGAGCTTTCTATGGTGAAAGGAAGGATTTTTTGAACATCCTTCTGTTATTCTACTAAGGCAGGCTGCCTGGTGTAAAAATTGGCGATTTTCTTTGAAGAGATGGTTTTGAAGAATCAGATTCTTTACAGATCATATGTCACGGAAACACAGAATGGTTAAAGTTGACAGGTACTTCTGGAGGTTTTCTAGTCCAGCCCTCCAGCTCAAGCAGGGCCACCTAGATCCAGCTGTCCAGAACCATTTCCTGGTGGCTTTTGGTTATCTCCAAGGATGCAGGCTCCACAACCTCCCTGGGCAGCCTGTGTCAGTGCTGGGTCACCCTCACCATAAAGTGTTTCCTGATGTTCAAAGGACATATCCTGTGTTGCAGTTTGTGCCCATAGCCTCTGGTCCTGTCAGTGGGCACCATTAAGAAGAGCCTGGCTCTCTCTTCTCTGCACCCTCCCTTCAGATGGAAGCCGTATCTTCTCTGTGCTGAACAGTCCCAGCTCTCAGCTTTTCTTCATGAGAGAGATGCTCCAGTCTCTTCATCAACTTCATGGCTCTTTGTTCGACTCTCTCCAGTATGTCCATGTCTCTCTTCTACTGAGGAGCCCAGAATTGGATTCAGGACTCCAGGTGTAGCCTCAGCAGTGCTGATGGTGTAAAAATATTCCACAGTTCTTCTTGTGCTTACTCTGTAACACTATAAATACAATAACATCTGTAAAGAGACGTTCATTTTAATGCATGTCTCAGATTTCTTTATTAACCACCAAGGAGTACAAAAAGGTGACAACTGCAGATTATTTTGGCTATTATTACAGTCACATACTCACCTCCGGTTCTATAAAAGTTATTTGCCATTCACAGGATTTGCCCCTTTTCTCTCTGCCAAGGCCATAGTGTTCATAGCTGGTAAACCTCAGTAAGGGTTGCCAGGTTTTGCTTGATACTGTTTTCCTCTTTGTTTTTCTTGGTTGACCACGAGGACCATGATACAAAAGGAGGGTCACCACAAGAGCCACTTACTGAGTTTGTTTTTCACCATCATAATTGTCACCATCATAACTACATGCCTTGCTAACAGAAGTCAATGAGATATCAATATGTTTCAGAATAATTTGGTTAATTGCTGACTTCATGCACTGCCTCAGTGCACTTTTTCCTCTTTGCCCTTTCCAGCTTCAAAATTCTTCCTAGACTTTTTAAGATACTCATTTATCATCCTTTCTTCCTCATGAAGTGCCCAGGACTCTATTAAAAATTGATCTTATAATAATCTTGGAAGTGAATATTCTGTCTTGCTCAGAAGTTGCTATGAAAAATCTTCATCAAGTAAAGCAACAGGCTTTCCTGCCTGTACGTGTGCCTTAGGATTAGCACTCTTTCTGTGGGGAGAAATGGGACTGTAAGAATAAACCAAATCTCTTACATTGGCATGAATCCATTTTATGGAGCTTCCACAGAAAAAGTGAGGTTTGTCTAGAGGGATCTATAGGAACAGGACCCAAGACTGCACACAATCTAATAAGGAAATAATAAAATGCAGCATTAGATGGTTTATAGTTGTGGGGAAGTGGCGACTGCATGAACAGTTGAAAATATAACTCATCAGTGAAAAGCTGTTTAGTTCGCCATTGGTCTTTTACTTTAATGTTTAAAAAAATCTATACATAAATTACATACACATTTTTCCTACTCCAAATAGATATCCATAATTCTGAAGATCCGCATTCATTAAGAAGTTTCAGTAAAAGGAAAGGACTTGCCTGTTCTGTAAGCCTGGACCTGGTAACACTGGGTGCTCTGCCTCAAATTTTCAATTTAAAGTCCATTCTGTAGCATGCCTGAAACTCAAAACCAAGCCTTTTCCAACACTAAGAAAATTTCTGGGTTTCAGAAGCCAAAAAGATTAAAGTTTGCAAGGATATCTGTACCAGGAAACATTTTGTTCTTTCTTCCCTGTACTAGGATGAGATCTGGTCCTGACCTTTGCATCTCAGGGTATATGAGAAAGTATAAGTAGGCATAAGGTCAAGGCAGGGGAAAGAAAAGAAGTGGATACCGCCTGTTACAAAAGTGCAGTCTCCTTTTTTTCAGTAGTTTAAAGGAATGCTATCAGTGTACAGAAGTGCACCCCTGATTTTAAAATGTTATTTCTATCTGGAGACAGTACCACCAGTAACAGCACGGTGTGTTGCACTGGAAGGATTAACAATTTCCCCTTTGTGTGAGATTCATTTTAATATATATAACAATATTAAAAATCCATATGGATATGTATCAGTGTATTTATTTCCCTTAACACTGCATATTTTTTTTTAAATGCTGTATTCACATCAGTCTCAAAGGTGCCTTTACTGCCGCATCCCTACTATTACGGGAAGATAAAATGTCACAGTATGAGTATTACTATTGAATCAAAAAGTAGTGGCAAAAGAACAAAAGCACAACATTCTGCTTTCTAGTTGGATAATACAGATAGCATTTACATTTGATCAACTGCATTAGAAATGGAAAGAAAACCTGCAGGGCATTCTGCTATTCAGAGTCAAAACTTACAGCTATATGTACAAGTATATATAGGATGAGTATAGGTACATTTTTTTTCTGGTCACACATGAAATCCTGTACACAGCCTAGCATGATTTATTTACAGAACTCCCATATCCATAAAAACTCCCCTGGTTCCCCAGACCTCCTCCTTTTAATTTTCTTTATCATTATTCAACTGAAGGATTGAAAAAAAAAGTGGAAAAAAAAAACCCCCAATACAACCAGGCTTCCAGACTGTAAAATCACATCTCTACTGAAAGGAAAAGGAATTGCAGGCCTGTGTGTGGTTCATCCTGATAGTGTGTCAGTATTTTCTCAGGCTCACTGTTCACCCAGCATTAGCTGAGTACGAGGACTTGGATGTCAGTGGCATATGGTACCTCACCTGCTTCCAGAACTTAGAGTTGGATGACTGCGGGTGCACAGTGTGCTGCTCTTTCCACTTGACAGTACCTTGCTGCTTAATAATAAACCTAAGAGATTCCTGAAGCTTCTCATAAGTCCCAATTGTCTCCATTTCCAGCAGGATCACCTTTGTATCATTTTGAATGAGGGCAGTGTATAAAGCAATGTGCTGATCATAAGTGGCTTCGTTACAGTTAATCAGCTGGTGTGTTAGAAGGATAATAAGCCGTCTGCTCTTCTGCATCCTCTTCTCAATTGCACTGGCTGTATCTAGGAATGTACAAGAAAACTATGAGACCTGGAAATTTGTTTTCTAAAGTCTTTTGTGTTCAGGGACTTAATTTTGGTTGCTTTTTAACCAGAAATAACTACTGTCTCACTTCAGTCTCATGCAGTTTATTCATGAGAAAAAGAGCTTTAAAGAACCCAACCCAAACAAACATCAGAAAAAAAAAAACCAAAACTTTTATTTCCAAACATTTTATTTGGTTGAAACATTAATATTTTTACTTCTCTTAAGAATTCTTAGTAATCTTTAGTCCAATCTAATCTAATTTCTAACAAAACCCTGGGGTCAAGTTCAATAGGTCCAGATTGCATCAGATTTGTTCTTGATCAATAGGAATCATGTTCTATCAGGTTTTTACAGACTGATCTTGTAATATTTACCCATTAAAATTAGTTATTTGGAGATTTTTGGGTGACTTCTAAGAGGCTTACTTACCAGCAGAGAGAGTGTTAATTCTCCTGAGCTATAGCATGCTAATTTATATGCTGACCTGTGCATTGAGTTGGCATCTACCCTACAGGGCTGGATCCAGATTTGTATGTCAGCAGGAATAAAGGTGTTTTTGATTTCCCACTGCCATGTTCAGGAGAGCTCATTCACCACAAATGTCCAGGAGATATAATGTTGAGGGAGTTGAACTTAGAAAATTCAAAAGCCAGCATACTATGGGAGAAACTTCTGGGCTCCACATCAAGCTTCCAGGAGCTGTTTATCTCCAAGACCTGCTGTGATATCTATGAGAGCAACACTGCAGATCAGTGCCTGTCCAGTGAAATGCTCAGCCCAGTGGAAAGACATTCCCGTGGTCTACAGAAAGTTGGGGTTGTTTTGGTGGGAGTATGTCATGCTGGTCCAATGAAAAGGGGGTAGGAGCCGTCCTAAGGAAATTCAGAGTAAAAAGTATTTAACAAAGCCACTGATATGCAGATGTCATCTTCCAGCTGCATATGCATCTTCTTTTCCTTTGCTAGGTGCTCTCAGCCCATTGCAAATCGTCTGTCTCAGAGAGGCACAGCTTTTTCGGTTCCTGGATCAGGGAGAGAACTCCTTCAGAGACTTCTCAGTCCTATTATTCTGTGAAAACAATTTGCCTGTCTGTGATGTTCACCAATTCTAACTTTTCTTCTTCTTTTTTCATTGAATTTTCCTGATGTTAGGAGAATAAATCCTTTGGAAGGTGAGAAAAAATAAGGTAAGTTGCTACTGTCATTTGTTTCATTTCCACAATAGCAACACTTAGGAAAAAACACATATGTTTCTCAGTTTTGAAGTGCATTTCATTGCTCTCAGGACTGAAATACCATGGATCTGGGGAAGTATTTACTCCTCCATCTGGATTTCTGATGCCACACTTATGGCAAGAGGAAAAATAGGGCTGCATGCCGCAAATACTTTAATCAAGGGATTAATTTCAGCCTGTTTTGTGAATGCCAGAGGTTCAGAAAATGACAGCAGCTATTACACACAAAAATCCGAGCATCTTAAGTCCACATACTGCATGGAGAGTGTATTAGTGGAAGTATAATATTAACCTTTCTCTGTTCTTTAAGTCTTTTCCAGTCCTTTGCACAGGGCCACTGCTGAAGCTAGGACACTTAGCTGCATAAAAAATTGCTCCAATGAAGTATGATCATTCCTCTGTTATTTGCTCATGGTTTTGTGTAGTACAGATAGAGCAGCTCCAGTGGTGTTTGGTTAGATTCTGCAGCAAGGAATGCCTTTGGGAGGACAATGAGTGTCATTGTCTCCATGAGAAGAATGGAGAAGGTGACAGTTGGTGAGAACTGTTGGTTTTCTGGGTTTGCCTCTTCAGGCAACTGTTAGGTTGTAGGAAATGCTGTTAATCCATAGCATCGGGAAACAAACAATGCTAGTTTAGGGAAGCATGAAGGGAGTGCCACAGCACTGCTGTCTATTCCCTGAATCCTTATGTTTAACTTTCCTTTTTTACTTGAAGAACATAAGCTTCAAGTAACAAAGTTTTGCTCTGGGAGACTCATAAGCATGTCTCGAAATAATGCTTCCATTTTATATCCTCACTGCAGCATCGTTGTTGTTGGGTTTTTTCTGGAAATACACGTAGTTTTACAGTGAAAGTATGATTCATCTCATGCTATGATACATGCTCAGGAAGGATCACAGTAACAGGAAGGGTATTTCCTGTTTTACTCTGTGCTTAGCATATTTTAATTAGAAGGTTTTGGATTTGGAAACCTGGTGATGAAAGGCTCCTGATCAGAAGATAAACAAGAGTGGGGAACACTTGGGTAATCCATCTCCCTGAAAGCAGAAGATGCTCCAGTGCTCCCAGCGGCTGGAACCTTTTGAGTAGCTTTTCCACCCAAGTCGAAGCATTTTGGGGCATGAAATGGGATGAGGAAGGGAAAAGCAGGAATCTGGGAAAGTAGGCAAGAAGAGAAAAATGATGTTTTCAGGACATTTTTAGAGTTTTCATAAAATGAGAACTAACAAGATAGGCCGAAGTTACTGTCCAAGGTGTCTTGATGAGTCTGCTGTCTCACACCTGTTACAGGCATCCATTTTTGCCTTTGTACAGTGAAAATGTCTTTGTTTTCTGCCAACTTATGAGAGCCCTTGTTAGTCCCACAGTCTTCAGCTCAGTTGCATGCTGTGCTCAGTTTTCTTCAGGATTGCCATCCATAAACCACAGTTTGAGAGCAGCATCCCATACCAAAATATTGCCCTGTTCCTAATCACCTGAACAGGTGACATAAGGTTTTTTCATCAACATTTTTGTGAGCTACTGTCAGTTCCTTGTTCTGGATCTGGCGTGCTGGGAATGGCTCAGCAACTCTGCAGCTTTTTTAACATCCTTGTTGCAGTGGGTTTTCCCAAGGCCAGGTAGCACTTTTGCTGCTCACCAGAAGAGAAGGACATCAAAGACACCAGCCCAGCTCTAGGCAGGTGGTTGACACCTGACCTGTTGCTGATGATTTCAGAAAGGTGTAACAGAAAATGTGGCAGCTTTTGCTTCATGCCCACTTACTGACAGGGAGGGAAGATCTGGTCCACGGAAAAACCAGAGCACAAAATAAACAGATAAGTGAGCTCTGAAAGAATGCAGCTAGCACCTAGAGAGCATAGAGGTGACTGTATGGAAATTGGCTCAGATTAATTGACATGACACCATTCTGGAAGACAAGGAAGGAAGAATAAAGAATAAAGCTCCTGAATTAGTGCCGAGAATTGTGTGAAGTGAAAGTAGGTCATGTCAGCGAAGAGAAGCTGAACTTCCTGTGACTTTAATACTCTTGTAACGGGCTGCAAAACCCTGAGTGATAACAGCAAGGTTCATTCC
Source organism: Porphyrio hochstetteri (assembly GCA_020800305.1). Classification (NCBI taxonomy): domain Eukaryota; kingdom Metazoa; phylum Chordata; class Aves; order Gruiformes; family Rallidae; genus Porphyrio; species Porphyrio hochstetteri. The sequence continues at coordinate 151,227,097 of CM036905.1, read as the reverse complement.
TCAACTCTGTGGTTTTCTCCTCTTCCATGTCTTGTAAATCTACTCACACATGGTTTGGTTGCGGCTTTGCCTAGAGAATGGCTGTGCAGAGTTACACACCCCAAATAGCAGGTGTGTGTTTAAAAAAGTCACACTTAGGGTCACATTTCCGGCATGACTCAAGAAGATGATAAACAATCTGTGCCCCTGCCATGCAACTTGCTTTTCTTAGCACATCAGCAAGCACAAAGTGCTGTTGTGTCACCCTGCATGAAAGAGCAGACATACAGCTGCTGAGGAGATGAGCACCCAGCTCAGGAATGCAGAGGGACCTCCTAGAACTCTGAAAGGGACCAGGAACACAATTGGCTCCAACTTGTCAAACCATTCCGTGCATGACCTGATTATGAAACTTACCTTCTCCAGGATATATATCTCTTCCATAAATACACAGTTTATATCCACATTTATTTTCTAGAATATCTGGCATGATTTGGTAAACAAAATATTCCACAAAATTAGCTTCATTGCTGTGGTTTCTAGGGTAGATGACATATGCATCATAGATCTTCCCATCTGCAAGGCAAAACCAGAGGAAAATGCATTATGTTAACATGAATTAGAGCTGGCTATTGCAAAAGCTAGAAGAGAACCAGTCTTTGAAATATATCTAAGTAGAAGTTCCTGCTAATTGGAATAATATATATATCACTGGTGCATGTTTGGAAATCAGAGAGTGTGCACATTTGGTGTTTTCCATGCTCAATTGTCATGTCCTGTGTGTCTGTTACTTTGGAGAACCTGAGCTTGAAGTATATAGAGGAAAAATTCTGTGTATTAGTGTATGAAATAGAGCTGAAGCTCAGCATTTGTTATTTTGGTGATACAACAGGCTCTTAAGAGCATTTGTTTTTCAGGACAAGACACTCCACTTAAATTCTTCCCCACAGAAGAAATTATTCATATTTCCCATGACATATAATACTTCTGAGTGAGAAGCTCCTTTTCTCAGGAGGTAACCTTACAGTCAGCACCAAGTACAAAGTAAAATACAGCTTTCACTCTTTTCTTCATTTCTCTGAGACTTGTTTTCCATTATAGAATATTTTTTTTCTAATCTCAAATGTTTCATTTCTTTATTTCTGGTGGAGATGATCACAGACCTCCTCTTGTTATTCACTGAGGTTCTTGTCCACTCCATCCTTCAAATAAGAGAGAAATCGCCATTTTCAGAGTTTGATTTATTTCAGCATAAAATATGCTGAAATTGAAACTGCTCTAAAAAGTATACTTCTGTCATCTTTAAAGAGAACATAAGTAGCTTCAGATTTTAAAAAATGTAAATTTATGTGTCTACACAAAAGCTATCTGTCTACCCTGCTACAGTCAGTGGAGAACTAGCCATTGCAGTTAGTGAATTCTGGAGTGATTCACATTACTCTCATGTAGATGTTAGGGGCCCAGCTGAGTTGTCTAAACACAGGCACCTAGTACCATTTGAGACTTCCTATGGTACTATACCTGATCTCCAGACCCTAATCCAGAAATCTGCAACATCTGGAAGACCTTTGTTACGTGATCGTTATTTTGACCATCCCAAATGACTCCAGATGCCCATGTCTAGACCACAGAGGCAAAGTCCCAGTGCCCAGTTAGCTGAGTTATTTGATTTTATTTATGAGGACCTGCATTTGCTCACCTAAAAACCTGCATCAGTTAGACACTGCCTGCCTTTCAGCTGCCAGTTCAGAGGAGGTTCAGGTCTTAAAGGAGCTCCAACAGCACTAGCTGCTTATGACCAGACATCTGAACCCATCCCCAAGTGTCCAGGTTTCATATCTGTGATAGGAACTTGCATGTGTGCACCTTCACTGCATGCAGCTAAATTTAGATGTCTTAACCTTGAACTGAAGTCCATCCCTAAAGTTGGATGGGATGTGTTCCCCCTGCTGTGGTTTAACTAGGCCAGCAGCTAAAACAACCACACAGCTGTTTGCTCACTCCCCCTCATTCCCCCATTAGTGGGATGGGGGGGAGAATTGAAAATGGAAAAAGAAAAAAAATATTAAAACTTATGAGTTGCAATAAAGACAGTTTAAAAGGAAAAAAAAAAAGGAAGATGATGATAAGAACAATAGCAACAACAATAACAGTAGTAGTAGTAGTAATAGTAAAAAAGAATAAAAGAATAGACAAGAGAAGGGATGAACAGCACAATTTCTTACTACCAAAAGTTAATGCTCCACAAGTTCCCAAGCTCCCTGCCTCATGGCCTATCCCCCAGCTATATATGGAGTATGATACCACATGGTATGGAACATCCCTCTGGCCAGTCTCTGTCAGCTGGTCTTGGCTGTGTCCCCTCACAACTTCTTGGATGCCCCCCTGTCTTCTCATTGGCAGGGCAGTATGAGAAGCTGAAAAGTCCCTGACTGCTCAGCAACAACTGAAAATATCATCATGTTATCAACATTATTCTCAACCTAAATCCAAAGCACAGCACTATCTTCTACTATTTTCTTCTGCTATGAAGAAAATTAACCCTGCCAAATCCAGGACACCCTCAAAAGTGTCTTCCACAATATTGGTACCTTTCTCTTTGGGTTACAAAAACTATATTGCTTTAACATTTACCTGCTGACACGTAATCCAGCAGGCTGGTTCCTTTGCTTTAGAGAGAACAAGGGAATATCAAGCACTACTAGAGCTGTATTTTTTCCCCCTTATCTAAACAATGTCAGAAGACATAAGAAAATGAAGAATCAGGCTCAGGTGTCATATGAGTTAGTCAACAATTATCAAATAAATTAATTTCCATGGGATTTTCCTTCTTTCTTTTTTTAAACTTACTTGCTCAATTCTTACTCACCATCCTTGACTGAGTGGGGCTGAAATATCTCCCGATACAATAGGACGATATCAACTCGGAAGGACTGATAGAGCATAACAGAGACAGCTATTGCAACAAGCAGAACTAGAGATCCTGTGATCAAGAGGATGTTAGGAAGTCCCACTGCAAAGAAGAGGAATATATTGTTAGCTATAGATAGAGGTGTCAACCCATGGGCTGAAGCCTCAGCCCCCTCATACCGTGACTTCTGCGGCAGCTTTAAGGACCTCACAACAGACATGACAAAGCTTTTTCCTTCCACATCTGGCACAGCCAACACAGAGGCCCCTAAACAAGAAGCATACTAAGCAGTATATAATTAACATCTAATTCCATTGAATCCAAACCTACCTACACTAAATACCACAGCTGACGAAAATGTTCAAGTATTTTATAACACTTAAAAACTGTTAATAACACAAACAGCAAAAATGTTTAAGCATTTTGTAAGGCATGTAAGCCTACGCATAACAACCATAAGTGTCCAGGACAAGAAAGGACAAGCAGAGGCTTCTGGCATACTTGCACTAATGGTACAGAGAAACATGTGCAAATAATGACATCTGGAAGATAAGAACAAAGTACGTAAAACGAGAAAGAAAACAGAACATGTCCTGGTCACAAAAACAAAATAAACTGTGCTGGAGGCAGATGATGTTCTCCCCTGCCTTTTCCTTTGAAGAGGGTCAAGGAGCATAAAATAGCAATGACAAGTAAGGAAAATTGGGAAAGAAAGGAGTCACCCAGTCTAGTTTCAACTTCCCTGGTGGAAGAGCTCTTGAATCTGACCACCTCCACCTCAGAGATAAGAAAGATCTATTAAAGATAGATTCAGACTAGATATAAGGAAGACATTTTCTACAAGTATGAAGGTGGTGAAACATTGGAGCAGGGTGCCCAGAAAGGTGGTAGATGCCTCATCCTGGGAAACATTTGAGGTCAGGTTAGACGGAGCCCTTCACAACCTGGTCTGATTGAAGATGTCCCTGCTTATTGCAGGGGAGTGGACTAGATGACCTTTAAAGGTCCCTTCCAACCCAAACCACTCTGTGATTCTGCAAGGACGGTAGTCACCAGCACTGTGCTATCATATCCACACAGCTAGTCTAGGACAAGACTCTGCTAGGGAAAGGGCTGTTTCTATCCCTGCTCAGATAGCTGCATTTCTGTAACAGCCTATCTTCCCTCTCGATCTGTGATTCATGGGGTAGAAGCCAATCTAGATATGTGCATCCTCTAGATGACATAGTTCTGCTACAGCAAGAGACAATGGGAGGTAGAAGCAAGGTCATTCTGTACTCTCTCCAAATTAGAAAAAACGGAAGCTTAATCCACAGACTGTTACAGCCACAAAGCTGAAGAAGGAACTTTTGACCTATGTCCTGGACATATTGAATTCACCTAGGATTCAGTATTGAAAACTCTAGGAAGTCCAGATTTCCAGTCTTGAAATTAAAATGTCAAAGGCTTTATACAGCAGTTAAACAAAGAGGATTCATTATTCCCTTGAAGGGAAGATTAAATGCGACTGTCCAATAGTAGAAATCTTCTCCTAAGCAAATGAAAGATACCTACATCTACTCTACTTCGTTTTAACATGTGAACTCAGAACAGTTCCATGTACATTTTTTTCTCTGAACACTAAATCCATTAAGAATTTTCCAATTGCAGTCCACCTTCTTTACCTAATTACTCCTGTCCAGCATGACAACTCATCATCATATAGCTGTAACAATATAACTGCTTTGGAAAGTTCTCTGTGATTCAGATCACTAAAATAATTTGGATCAAAAAATATACCTCTAGCAGCTTTGGACAGGGTGATGAATTTTTGCCACCAAAGAAGCACACATGAAAATGTTCACATTGTGCATCACATCTGCATAAAAGGTCCCATCTACTTTTATTTCACTATGATATAGCAAATTGAATATTTGCCAGGTGGCATGCCCTGGCTTGGAATATCACTAGAAGCATATATCCCTTCAGTGCTGCAATGAGATCTGCAGTTTCAGAATTACTTTAGCTGAGGAAATAAATATTCCTGTGAATGTTGACCACAAAGACATTTAAATGCAAGCATTCAGGCAATACAAACAGGGAGGTCAGCTCTGGCATCCTCACTGTAAAGACCCATCAATGCACCTCAGCCCATGGAGGATGACTGTATCTACTTGCAGCATCTCCACCCAGTCAAGCCTTGCACATTCAGAGCAGGGAGCAGATGTTCAGGGCTTTTCCTCCCTCCGTCTGCAAAACACACACAAGACACATGCGGCTGCAGCAGCAGCAGACTGGCACTTGAGATGCATCTTACAGCACTCTGAAGAGCCCGTCTCTATTTCGCCCACGGAAGAGGCAGCAAGGCAGACTGGAAAGTGCTGCAGAATGCATGCAAGCTGCCAGGTGAACGCACTGACCACCACCACGGAGAAGTGTCAGAGCTTTCGCTTGGACTTGGCACTATGTGAATGAAATAAGATAGAATATTTAGCAGTGAAGTCTCATACTGAGACCTACAGGTCCCCTGGCTTCTCCGGGAAATGTTGAATTCGGCAGCGTATCAAGGAGTACTCATGGAGGCAACCTAAACATCTCAGTACCTGAGAAATTCCACTGAAAAGCTATGTAAATAAAGAGTTCCCTAGTACATTTTCCCTTTCCTCTGGTGGGATGAAAGGTAAATCTGACATGATTTTCACACTCATCTTTCTTTCTTTGTCATTTAAAATGAGAAAGAACCATCAGGCACATGGTGAAGCATACCTCACTGGCACTAAGAGATCTGTAGAAAACACCTTCCAGTAAGATCAAAGTGGGCATGGAAACCAGCAGTTAAATTTGTTGTGAAGTCTGTCCATTTTGTAGTTTTAAGTGTCCTGTAATGCCCATGAAAGAACATTGTCCTTATGGACCTCTTCAAAATTATTTGTTTGATCCATTCTCCTGGTCAATACACACGCAGGGACAAAATCAGAAATCCCCATCTGCTACCTGGTGAGGATGACCCAAGGATCAGAGATTGCCACTCTTGTTATTGCTTCATTTGTTCAGAGTGTGCTCGCTCCAACTTTACAAATACTGTTATAACACAGTAACTATCTTTAAAACCCCTAGAAAAGAAACAGGCCCCAACAACAACCTCTGCAACGCCAAACCTAAAAAACACTGTTTACATTTGGGTTTGCATTTGATTAGACCAAGACTGGAAAAGAAGGGAGAGATTTCCTGTGCTTACACAGCTTGTAAAGCATCAGACAAGACCACCACAGCAATCTTGCTGGAAGAGCAGGTTCAGTTCCCAGTAAAGCTGACTCAATCTCTCTTTTCTCTGGAATTAATCAGCTATCTTCAGCACAAGGCGGGGCGTGGGCCACTTTTGGAGGCCTTGAACAAGGTTGAAGAGATCCTGTTGTTCCATTTGACTTTGCTGCATCATTTAGCGTCAGAGAGTTCATGAGTAGACTGTCCTCTAATACTACTTATTTATATACAAGAGTAATGGGAATACAGAACTATCAGCTCAGAAGAAACAGGCTTGGAAAGGCCAGAGAAAACAAGTCAGAAAGCAGCATTTGAAGGCATTTCCTGACAAAGTCCAGGAGAAGAGCAGCTTCTTGTAACTTCTCTGACTTCTAAGGTAGACACACTTGCAGATAGTAAAGGGAGAGATCTGCACCTGGAATTCCTGTCCACATGTCTAGCAAGACGAGTCAAAGGGTGAGGTTCTGCATTAAATATCTTTGAGAAAAAGACGATGTTTTGGGTGGAACAATCTCCACTCTGAATGACTGGAATTTCTGGCATTCTTCAGAGAAGAGGGATCAAGCCAAGAAGATTTGGGGTCCTCTGGGCCTTTTAAACCTCCTCATGAATGAGAACTGAGGGAGAAATCAGATGATGCTTGTATGTCAGACACACAAAAAGCCACCGGTTACTTAACAAGCCCTGAATCAAGATGAGAAATTAGAAGCTAGTGGCAGCTTTGTGATTAGTAAAAAGAGAAGTACTTAGAAGGTATTCAGAGAGCCCACATATCCTAGCAGTCAGAAGGGGATATGGTAGGGATTTCCTTGTCCTGACCTGGTAGAAGTTAAAGCTTTTGGTGTCCCTCCAATTACTTGTCACCACCTCCCTCTATTAGGAGCTGAAAGCTCCCCCCTGACTCTGCCAACAGAACTCACTGAAGTTCTCAGTGAGCTGAACTGGGTGGAACAGGGCACCTGATTAGTTATCTTATTCTTGAGAGTGGTATCTTCCAGCATGAGAGTTATCAAGCAGCTGTGGAGGGCAACTGGGAGCAGTCTGGGAGACTTTGCCAGGAAAGGTAGAAGGGAATTAAAAGTTGTCATAAATTCCTTAGCCTTACAGTGACTGGAGGCCAACACCATGCAAGTTACACAGATGATCTCAGAGCACATGAGAGGACATGTCTTTTGGCAGAGAAGGTAGGTAAAATGATTGCCATCTCTAGAGTTAAAAAGGAGGTTGTAGGACTGAAAGATCTGGAGGGAAGGAGACAGCCTGTATTTTCTGTAAAGAAGTATTATGAGACTCAAAGAATGTATTTGTGAACAAGTGTTGGTGAAGAATCAGAAGATACAAAACAGCTTCAGGTAAAGAAGGGAGAGAAAAAAGAGAAGCAGTGTGGAAGGATGGGTTCCATATTGACTGGGAGTGATCAAGGTCTAGGCAGGGAGGAAAAAACCACAGAGAAAGGTCTTCCTCAGCAGGAGGACAAGCAACCTCTGAATGTAGCAGAAGCAGCAGCAGCTGAAAGATGCAGGGACATTAGGACCTCCTAATGGAAGCAAGAACATAGCTGCAGAGACTGACAAAATTCATAACCAAATCCTCATTAAAATTTTCCTGTTAAAACAAAGAAAGAAATTGCTTGATTTCTCTGTGTCTAACAGATAGAGTATCTGGAGTCCAGATACCACCAAATCACATCTAAAGAAGCCGACTGCATTGCCTTATTCCTGATAACTGAGGTATCTATGTCATGTAGTTCATTTTGGAAGAGTGGATCAGCTTCTCATAGCAGCATTTATTTCCTATTAAAAAGACAAATGAAAAGACACTTGGGACAGACACATGAGACAGACACGTTTTTCACAACACAGCACTTTCTCTTCATACATGGATGTGAAGCACAACTACAGGCTGGATGGAGAATGGATTGAGAGCAGCCCTGAGGAGGACTTGGGGGTGTTGGTTGCTGAAAAGCTCAACATGAGTTGGAAATACATGCTTGCAGCCCAGAAATCCAACCATCTCCTGGACTGCATGAAAAGAAGTGTGACCAGCCGGTCAAGGGAGGTGATTCTGCCTCAGAAGGTTCCAGGGAGACCTTATTGCAGGCTGCCAGTATCTAAAGGGACCTACGAGAAATCTGGAGAGGGACCATTTACCAGGGCATGTAGTCACAGGACAAGGGGTAATGGCCTTAAGCTGAAGTAGGGGAGATTTAAGTCAAATACTTGGAAGAAATTTGTCCCTATGAAGGAGCTGAGGCCCTGGCCCAGGCTGCCCAGAGAAGCTGTGGCTGCCCCCTCCCTGGCAGTGTTCAAGGCCAGGTTGGATGGGGCTTTGGGCAGCCTGGGCTAGTGGAAGGTGTCTTTGAGGCCCCTTCCAACCCAAACCAGTCTCTGATTCTGTGATTCAGAAAATATACCTTTTTTTTTTCCTGTGGAATGTCAAGCAGCCTGGCCAATGACATAAGTTCTTGGCAGTATTAGGGAAGCACTTTTGTTTTCCATGGAGACAAAACCAAACAACTCACACCATTCTTGACTATGAAAGTAACTCCCCCTTTTCTCATCACTCCTTTCTGGAAATTTTTTATTCTTAGATGGATTACAGCTGTTATCAAAGCAAATTGCTAGGGTTAATTATAATGATATTGCTAACAGTGAACTAGGACTTAAAGTATTTTAATATGACTTAGAAACATAGATGTAATTCCTGGTTCCCAGGGCAAATTTCCATGTAGTGAGCCAAACCATTCATTCAGTAGGTTTTTGAAGACAAGAGACTATTGCTGTAAGACTGAACAGGTTCTACCCCAGAGGAACTCTAATGCAGTTGTTTACAGAATCTTTGCTTCCTCCTTTAATGTCTCACCTGTGCTGCTAAACACTATTTATCTAGGTCATTAAATGCCCCCAAAACTGACTAATCTGAATAGTAAACGTCACAACACCTATTCATCTCTTACTTCCTATCACAGTTCTGTGCTACAAATAATGACAATGTGACCCATCCTAAATGCCTTGGAAGAAAGTAAACAGAATACAGAGCAGGAACTTGTGCAAAAAGCACATTAACAGGATTGTAACTTGCTGACAGAATTTGTGCTATGTGAGACACTAAGGAACAACCACATAATAGAACAAAACCAAAACACACAACTGGGGTTTTTTTTCCATTAAAAATAAACAAACAAACTCAAAAAAAGAAGAAATACATATTTTTATTGCACATTTACAAAACATGAGGCAGAAGCAAACCCTACAGCATTTTTATTATACTCAGAGGCAAGCTGTCATTATTTTAGCAGAAATATTGCTCAGCTGCACGAAGAGCGAACAAAGAAAACCAAAGCAGAGCACAACCATTTCTGGACATAGTATTGCTTAAACCAACAGTACTGCATAGCAGAAGCAGGCATCTTGGCAATAGCAGCAGCAAGAAGGGGACAGACATCCACACGAAACAGGCAGTGGGAAAGGGAGGTCACAATCAAGTGCTTTCATGGATATTTACTGAAAACCTATGGATAAAAAACAAGATAAGATTTGTCTACAACAGAAATCAGATTTAACAAATCATTTGATAAATATAGAATATAAAATATACCCATTTGCAATATAGGGTGCATAAAGGACTTGTATTGCTTGAACTAGAGTAAGCAGGAACTCCATACTCAGTTTCCTTCCCTCTCACTACAAGTACGATCCCACACTCAGGTAATTCAGTGCAAAGCTGAGGTGCTTCCAGCTTCCCAAGTGATGCTGTGCTCACACTCACTTAGTAACACCCAACCAAAACATCTCCTGCCACCTTTCTCTGTGGGAAATCAGCGCTGTCCTGCTGGATGATGACACATCCTCTGCTACAACTGACCTGCATTCCTTCTAGTCTACTCTATGGCAAAGAAATATGTCTATGCTTTACAGCTGTGATCCTGCAAGAAGTTATGAACTCTCAAGAGCACTGCAGGACATGGAGCTGTGCGCAACTTGTGACAAAATACACTTGATTTTACTCTTCCCACCATTCAATTAAAGAAAACTAATCCCTGGTGGAATTTCCTCTCAAGGTTCTTGGTGCCTCAGCATATCTGAAGGAGTAAGAAAGGAAGCCATTGACCCCAGCTCCTTGTGCCTCCACAAACAGAATAAATTCTTCTGCCATAAGAATCTAATTCAGTGGTGCTGGCAATAGTGCTGAGGGATCTGGCTACCCATATTAAACCAAACAACATTATTGACCTAGATTTTCATTCTCTGGCAGAAATTACTAGAACCTATAGGAATTTTAAAACAAAGCCAAGGGGAAGCCTTTGTGTTGCTCACAGGTTTGTGTGGCACACAGCAAACACAGTGGCATCCGGGGGGAGGACAAAGCCAGGCATCGCAGAAGTTAGTCACACCACTTAACGTGCAGTCACAAAGCAAGGCACAACAGTGGATGTGGTATGGGCAGGGAGGCAAGAAAACAGGCAAACTGGCAGCTGAAAATCTGAAAGTTTGCCTGTTTTCCACACTGGAAACAATTTCTATTCTCCAAAGGCGATGACCCTCTGCTCCTCACAATGTACTGTAACACTGGTGACCAAAGCAGAGGTCAATTCCCTGCCCAGTTCTCATCTGCTCAGAGGCTCCTCTATGGCCCAACTATTCTGTAGAGCAGACTGCACCATACCAGCACACTTCAAATCCAAGTGTGCTGCCTGCCTTCGAGGCAAGGGGAATTTGTCACCCAACAGAAATATGCTAGAAACAGGTTATTCTTATCACAGGGCTGATACAGTCGTGCTCTGCAAAATTAATCTCTTGCTGATATCATTTGAGTAATGCCCCCCGACCCCCTCTCCCCCAACAGAATTTACCTGAAGGACTTTCACGACCTAATGAAGCCATGGGAATTTTTCCACTGGCTTGAACAAGTAGGGAGGAAGCAGGCTGGTTTTTCTTCTTAACAGAAACTTTCTTACTAACCGAAACAAATGACAAAATAAAATCACCAAAATATTCCCAGCTGAGTGCAAAGTGTAAGAAAACAACACAGCAAAATCCTACCCTCACGTTGTGCCTTGGATTGTAACGTCACTGTGACCTTTGTGTTGTACATTTCGTTCAGCGCTACACACGTGAAGTTTGCCTGCAGGTCCTCCTTTTTTACTTCAGTAATACACAGCGTGCTCTCTCTGTAATATTGTCGTTCACTTCCTTCAAAACTAATAGAGAGAGAAAGAGCTTTAATGGCTAGGCACGTTGTGTGTAGAAGAAAGATTACTCTGTGTTTTACATACTTACAAATGAGTTTTTTCCTGAAATCTTGAAAACTCTAAGTATTTCACTGGGATGTTGTTCACATCCCACATGACAACAGCCATCGGCTGTAGCTTAATCCCCAGGAGGGCCTGACATTTCAGAGACAAAGCAGCACCTAATTAAGATACAGACAGATGTAAATATTCCCCAGCAAAAACCAAGTATAATCTTATTTTCTTCATGCCATCTCTTTCTACAAATCCTCATACTACTTGTGAGTTTTGTCTTGATAATTTTGACATATTTCTCTGTCGAGAAAATGATTCATAGACTAGGCTCAAAAATAGTAGAAGAAGGTTTTAACATATGATCTAACACAACACCCAGCGTTACAAAAGGTATTTTTCATATTTGTCAAGATGAAGGCAATGTAGACTTGACTTGTGATTCTTAACCCATATAATCAGCTATTGAGGAACACAGAAAGTGAATCTTGGTTTACACCCAAATGTATATGGGAGTAACATAACTGAATTTTAATATATATATTATTTTGCCTGAGTCTTGTGTGCAGACTCTTATCTTGGATTTTATTCAAGCTGGACAAAAGTAAAGTAAACCAATCCAAACAAAACTAAAACAGGAAATTACTTATTAAGTATTTGCCATTAGGAAATATTTATTCCAAAGTAAGAGTCATTGCTGCGCTGGAAGAAAGTAAAATTAAAACACTTTAAATTACTTCCATGTAAATCTGCATCTAAGTAGGGCCTAGTTAAGATTAACAAACCTTACGATTTACATTCTGAACTGATACTAAGGAACACTGAGAAATTCCTTCAGTTTTGCAAATAGCAGACAACAGGTCCAGAACAGCAAATGGTTTTTAAATGTAAAGTAAATTTTCTCATTGTAATCAGTGCCAGATTACTTTTTGTCCCAGAGGGGTGGGCAGAGGCCACACAGCATCTAACTCTGAGTGACAAAACAAGTGGGAGAAAGAGGGGAAAAAAGAACAGGAATGGTAGTTAACATGGCAACCCGCTGAGCATGGGGCAACTCAGGCAGGACCTCTGGCCTCTGCAGTACCTGCTACCACAGCAGCCTTGCTGTAGGACATAAACAGTGGAGAGGTTCTTGCGATCCCTTCTCCCAGTGGCCCAGATTCATCCCATCTGCCCTGGCAGACAGGTATCCTGGGCTTACGTATCTACATTTCAGATGGGCTCGGTCTCTTTCTGCAGAGGGCCACCTTTCTCTGTTGATTGTATGCAAACCCTAGATGGTTCTCATTCCTACCACAACCAACTTGCTCTGATGGTGCAAGGTATGCAGAGTAAATATGAATCACTGGGAACATCTTTGGTCCTGCGTGAAAGGGAGCCAGGGCACAATCTGTGCATTGCTGTTTCTAAGTTCACTCTTTGGTCCTTGTCGGGCAGTGCTCCACAGCCTTAGGGCCAGCAACCAGCCCCAGCAACCAGCCTCTCCTCTCCTTCCTTCATCAACAGAGACACAGCCGTTGTCTCCAGAGTGGAACTGCATGTATCAAGGAGTATCCCTAGTTGTGAGACTAGTCCATTCTTCTCTCTCAGAGGTAACATCAAACAGTTTCAAGGGATTTAGTGAGAGCCCTCTCTGAAGTGGACAGAGAGTTTCACCCTTTCAGCCAAGATGTAATAATTGACGGTGTGAGTAATCCCAGTCTATCCCAGTAAGGACAGAATGGGTTATTTAAATCCCCTTAAATTACTGCTTAATACCTAAATAACCCATCAGTTATATCTAACGTCACATCACTGTGCATGGGGTGAATTAAATCTGGTAAACGTTATGGTGCAAAAAATGTAATGAAAAATTCCATCATTAAATCTCCCTGAAGGTTCCCATGTTCACTAGGCCATCACAAAAAGTTTATTTAAAAGCAATTTAAAGTCAGTACTTACCAAGTTCCACTTCTATTACACCGTTATCTTTTGGAAACAAAATTTGAGGAGGTAGAGGTGAGTGTTTTGCTTTAGAAATTAAGGAGGAAAAGAAAACACAGATTAGAAACTTGTGAAAAGCATTTTAGAAGACAATTACTATAATCTGTACAGTTAATATTTTAAGATCCCAAAGCAGAATTGCAAAACTAACAAACTAACACTACAATAGTGTCTCACGTGTCTGTTGGGATCATCTGATTTTATTCCCATGACCAAATACTCCTCAGGACTCTGTACATGTTAATAGCTTAAGTATTTTCTCCCCATGTATTTATTTTTTTATCTTTGCACATAAAGAGCAAGGAAAGCTTTTTCATTTTTCAATTACTTTTATCTGCTGGGGGTGGGGGGCAAAAGCAGTTCTGGCTTGGTGTATTTTTTCAGTTGCTTATTTTTTTTTTAAAAAAAAGAGATAGATAGAAAAATGAATTCCTTCTGACATTTGAGAATTACTACCATCCATGATCTGAAATAGCAAATAGGTCCTTTCAGCCGGTTTCTGAGCTGGGGATCCCCTCACTCGCAGCTGCCTGCCCACGTTCCTCTCTTTTTCCCACTACCTCTGTGGTCTGTCTGGCCCCCAGGCCTCTCTCTCTCTCTGCTCTCTGAGCCCTGATGCTGCACCCAGCTGCTCCCCATCGCACCAGCCTGACATGACGTGGAGCATTCCTTATTATTAGAAGGAACACTACTTTTCCTTTGACATATTTATTTTCTGTCCCCACTAACAATTGTTATGGACACGTTTGAACTACATCCAGCTGCTTGACTTGAATTAACTATTGAGGTATTTTGGGGTTTTTTTCCCCCTTAATGCATTTTTTTTCTCTTCTTGCCCATTATACTGTCTCATATTTCCCCACTCCAAAAACACTGTTTGCTGTCCTTTCCACGATGAAGCTTCTCTGTCTCAATGCACCTCTGTGAAACCCATAACCTTATTTCCCTAAAAAATCTGCAAAAATTCATTTAACCCCCTGCTTCCCAGGCTGCCAGAAAAGCAGTTCTCCTTACCCCTCCTAACTGTTTCTAATTTTCCTTGGCTGGATCCAGTAAAAAAGAAGTCAGGAGAAAGTCGGTAACTTCCTAGTGAGCTGACTATGCTGATGTCTTAGCTGCCAGCATTCAGAGGTCCTCTGGGTCAGTGTGGATTCACAAGGCAACAGGAATATTGAAATCATAAGCCAGTAATATGAAAACATGACAGCTCCTCTCATCAACAGTAGTAACTTTTAAGGGCTGATAAAAACTCAAAGAAGTTTCTGTTATGCACTTTGAATTTAGTAAAAACTGGAGAAGACATGACAGACCCGGCTCAAGTTACACTGCAAGTCCCTATTTACAGAATCACAGAATCACAGAATAACAAGGTTGGAAAAGACCTTTAAGATCATCGAGTCCAACCATTCACATACTAAACTAAACCATATCCCTAAGTACTTCATCTACCATTTTTCTGAACACATCCAGGGAAGGTGACTCAACCCCCTCCCTGGGCAGCCTGTTCCAGGCCCTCACAACTCTTTCAGTAAAAAATTTTTTCCTAACATCCAATCTAAACCTGCCCTGGCACAGCTTCATGCCATTCCCCCTTGTCCTATCACCTGTCACCTGGCTGAAGAGACCATCACCTATCTCTCTACAACCTCCCTTCAGGTAGTTGTAGGTGGTGATAAGGTCTCCCCTCAGCCTCCTCTTCTCCAGGCTAAACATCCCCAGCTCCCTCAGACGCTCCTCATAGGATTTGCCCTCCAGCCCCTTCACCAGCCTGGTTGCCCTTCTCTGGACTCGCTCCAGGACCTACATGTCCTTCTTGTGGTGAGGAGCCCAGAACTGGACACAGTACTCGAGGTGTGGCCTCACCAATGCCGAGTATAGGGGCACAATCACCTCCCTAGACCTACTGGCCACACTGTTTTTGATACAAGCCAAGATGCCATTGGCCTTCTTGGCTGCCTGAGCACACTGCTGACTCATATTCAGTCTGCAGTCAACCAACACCCCCAGGTCCTTCTCTGCCTGACAGCTCTCCAGCCAGTCTCCCCCAAGCCTGTAGTGCTGCATGGGGTTATTATGTCCCATGTGCAGCACTCTGCACCTGGCCTTGTTAAACTTCATCCCATTGGACTCAGCCCATCGGTCCAGTCTGTTCAGATCCCTCTGAAGAGCCTCCCTACCCTCAGGCAGATCAACACTTCCTCCTAGTTTAGTGTCATCTGCAAACTTAGTGAGGGAGCATTCAATCCCTTCGTCGAGATCATTGATAAAGATGTTGAACAAGACTGGACCCAGGACTGAGCCCTGGGGGACGCCACTCGTGACCGGCCTCCAGCTGGATTTTGTTCCATTCACCACCACCCTCTGGGCTCGGCCATGCAGCCAGTTTTTAACCCAGCTGAGCGTCCACCTGTCCAGGCCAGTGGCAGCCAGTTTCTCAGTCAGAATGCTGTGAGAAACTGTGTCAAAGGCTTTACCAAAGTCCAGGTAGATCACATCCACAGCCTTCCCCTCATCCATTAAGCGGGTCACCTTGTCATAGAAGGTGATCAGGTTAGTTTGACAGGATCTACCTCTTGTAAACCCATGTTGACTAGGCCTGATCCCCTGGCCATCGTGCATGTGCTGCATGATAGCTCCCAAGATGACCCTCTCCATGATCTTCCCTGGGACTGAGGTCAGACTGACAGGCCTGTAGTTCCCTGGATCCTCCTGCCGACCCTTCTTGTCTATGGGTGTAACATCTGCCAGCCTCCAGTTGACTGGAACTTCCCCAGTCTGCCAGGATTGCTGATAGATGATGGAAAGGGGTTTGGCAAGCACATCTGACAGCTCCCTCAGTACCCTTGGGTGAATCCCATCTGGCCCCATTGATTTGTGGGTATCTAACTGGCCAAGTAGGTCGCTAATCATTTCCTCCTGAACCATGGGAACTTTGTTATTCTTCCCCTCCCTGTCAGCCAGTTCCAGAGGATGAGTACTCAGGGAATACCCTTCTTTACTGTTAAAGACTGAGGCAAAGAAGGAATTAAGGACCTCAGCCTTGTCCTCATCCCTTGTCACTAATGTGCCATCAGCATCCAATAAGGGCTGGAGATTCTCCTTGACCCTCCTTTTACTGTTAATATACCTATAGAAGGACTTTTTATTATCTTTTACAGAACTGGCCAGCCTGAGTTCCAGATCAGCTTTAGCCCTTCTGACTTTCTCCCTACATGATCTCACTAATTTCCTATAATCATCCCAAGACACCTGCCCCTTCTTCCAAAGCTCATATTTTTCCTTCTTTTCCTGTATATCAGCCTGAATCTCTCTACTCAGCCAGTCTGGCTTCCTAGCTCGCCGACCATTTCTGCAATGATTTCCAGAGAAAGTCAGATGAATTTAGAAATGAAGTAATCTGCATGGATGTAACAAAGGCTTTTGTAAATTTGAATGGCTTTGTGCTAAATAAACCCCAACAATTTTCATTATAACCCAAACTCAACAGTATTCCTGAACAGTTAGAGAAGTTTTGATGACAGCACATTCTAACAAAAATTGTTAGGTGGAGGAGGATCATGCAGACCAAGAGAGTATTACACAGAGGAGGGGGAAAAGGCACAGCACCTCACAAACTACTGTACTTGGTCTCAGCTCAAATCTCTCTTCTGTCCAGCTCAGAATAATCAGAACTTAGCTAGTGGGATATGGGCACAGCCTTGGAATCAAGGCTCCTACATCCCAAATCTACATTCTGCCCACAAAGCTGGGTGCCTCCCCACAGCAAACAACCCTTCTGACTGTTTTTCTACTGATCTGATTGCAGAACCAAAGGCACTTTTTGAAGTCTTGCAAGTTGATAGAGTCTGGAATGGCTGACTGCTTCATGCTCATCCCTTGACCACTGTCCACATACAAAGCCTCTCAGAGGAAATCACACCTTAGAGGCACTCCAAAGTGCAGAGATTTCATCCACATTGGTCATTCAAGACAAATCCTAAAGTTTTTTGAGCCTTACTATCAAATAAATGCTAGATAATGAGAAGGCACCAAGGTGCAGGCCATTAACACATCAGTGATCCTGTGATCACAAGATGATCCTCACTAGCTACAAATTCTCCCCTTGAACAAACAGAAAGCAGAGCTTTGTGGAATCCCACTGAGAAGACCCTTCATTTCAGAAATAAGTGCTACTCAACAGCTCTACCAACCACAGTATGTAACCAGAGTCATCAGAGACTTTTAGTAAAAATCCAATTGTGACCAGGTCTGAATTTACCTCCATATTGCTCCATTTGGATCCCTATCCATAAAATGAAGCTAAAAAAGCTGATCTAAAGTTTCATTAAGAAGATAAAGCAAAGCAACAGAAACTCTTTGTCTCTTTAATGTACAAAAGAAGCATCCCTTCCTTCAAGAAGCAAGATACAAAATTGCTGCCTTACCCTTACTTACGAAAATCCTTGTTGCTGATACATTAAACACATTTCCTTTATGAGTGTAGATAAATTGACAAGTATAATAACCATCATCCTCCTTTACTGGGTTGTTAATAAAAATATATTTTTCTCTCATGAAGTATCTTTCTTCCTGAATAGGTTTGCAGTCCTGGAAAAAAACCGCCAATTTTCTTTATTTGGCTGCAAATAGCTTCTCACAGTAATCTGATCTACAGCTGGCATTATCAGTGTTTTATTTACCTTATACCACTGGATGATAGTAGCATTCTTGTAATTGTCAATTGTAGGACAAACAATTTTTCCTCTTCCAGTGTCATTTGGGTAAAGAATCTCACTCGGGAAACATACTCCTGGCTTGTATGGGTGCACTTGCACGGTCACATTGAATGACTTTGTGCGATTATTTGCACTTTAAAAATGGAATAAAGGTGTGTCAATGATAGTATTTTGATATGAAATACACTGAATATTTTTAACAAATGTTTTGGTTTCTTATAAACATATGGATGGTTACTGTAGTTCCATCACAGATTGATTTTTAACAACCTGTCATAAAAATAGCAATTGCAGAATGAAAAGTCATAGGGATTGGGGCACATCATAAAAAAAAATGCATAATTTCCATGGATAACAATTAGATTGTACCATTAAAACATGCATTTTTTTTTTCAGTCTCATGTCTTTCAGTTTTCAATGTTGCACTTACAAATGTGTAACACACGTGTATTTTCCAGAATCTTCTCTAGAAGTTGGCAGAAACCAAAGATGATGTTTTGATGAAAATATGCGTGACCCCTCTTCTTCTGCAGGGATTATTTTGAAGGTATCTGTGTGATACCAGCTGACTTTCACAGACGAACTCCAGCGGGGACATTTTATAACTAAAGCCTCACCTTCCATTCCATCAACTGCGAATGAACAGAAGATAAAAATCTCTGTTTAAATAAACCTTAGCGTCACTGAGACAGAGGGAAATATGGAATTACTGGATCAATAGGTAAGTCATGTGCCTCTAACTACCTTATTTGAGTTTTCAGAGATTATATGTAAGAAACTTATTCTTACTTGGGGGTGGGGAGCTCAAGAAAAAAATTGTTTACTTCGAGTTATGGAGACATTTGCTTGCAAAAATAGTAATTAAGGAAAAAAAAATCCAATCTTGTATTTAAACCAGAGATACAACAGTATCACTACATAGTGTTGTACTATGAAGTTAGCTTTCCTTGCTTCAGTAGAAGTCGTATTTACTCATACAACAGAAAAGAGCTCTTGCTCTGCCTTTAAAATACAGAATAAGGAAATCAACAAAAGGGGTTTTTTTGTTTCACTGAAAAGTAGGAGAAAGAGGAAGCTTGATCATAAAAAAAAATGAAAATAATATACCCTTTAGAAGAGCTTCTCTCCAAAGCTCACAAAAATGTGAAAAATGTAACAGGCTGAAAGGAAGAATCTGATGGGAAGGTGAAAGCTGAAGGTGAGCTGAAGGTGAAAAGACGCCAGAAATTAAGAAGAGACAAATAAGAAGGAAGACAAACTGCACACACTCACACCAAAGAAAAAAGAGAATGGAGTTGGGAGTATGCTACTAACTTTTATTTTTCTAAAAAACTGAGTATATTTCTATTTTGGAATATTGAAACTGAACAGAGAAACTTGAACTGTGCAATTCTGACAGATAGTTAAGTGTCCAGGCACCTGAAGAATGAACCAGCTGCTGAATACAGAAATGCTAATCTGAAAGCTAAATTGCATTTTGGAGAAGAGATGGATGAGAAAATAAGCAAGGATGGAGAAGGGACAAAGATGGAAATACAGTGGGTAAGGGGGCATGAAAATGAGAGTAGGCAACCAAATAGCTAAACCAAATGGAGAATCTCTATCAAAAATGACACTGTAGGAATATTGCCACCACCTGGCTTTAGACACGTAGGTGCACAAATCACAGGGTGAACCCTTGGCTTCTGATCTGGTTCTTTCTCAGGAAGCAGTCCCTCTCCACTGACATTACATGTTGTCTTTTTTACTAATTCAGGCACCTAAGTGTGAGTACCCCCAACCACATTGTTTTAACAGCACTCCTACCCATGAATCTTGCAAAGGCAGTGGGACATAGCAGGGGTGTCTGGAGAGGCGTCATTGCCCCGCCGAAGGAGGAAAACTTTGGAAATAGAGCTTTCTACTGGGAGGAATAGAGAGGGAACACATAGAAAGTGAGAAGCCTCATCTAAACTCAGTGACACCAGCGAGAATTATCTTGGCAAATTCTTCAGCAGAATTTGGCCTCTTAATAAATACAATTTGTTTGATCATTCATACTGTAAAACTGAGAATATGGAGAAATATTTAGAGATCGTGTCTTACAATATTTTTCAGAGAAATAAGCAGCTCGTCTGGAGACCAGAACTACATGAGCGCTGCATAATTCTGTGTCACTTGTAGAAATGATTGCAAGGCTCATCAGAAAGAACTTGTTACTTTGAGTATCCCCTACATACAAGGAAGTGGTGGTGGTACGTCACACCTGCGGGTTAACACCCTCCTCAAAATATTAAAAAGCATTTTTACTGAGGAAAATCTTCTGTTTTCATCCCTGGTTCAGCAGAGTGCATAGGACTGTGTCCTGTTCACCTTCAAGTATACTCTGGAGACTTTGCCAAGAACACCAGCTACTAACAAATCCTTTCAAAAAACCCCACTTTTCTTTCTGCTTGGAGAGATGCCAAAGGGCAGAGGTAGAACCCAGGCTTAAGGTCACAGAAATTGATAGTACTCAGCGCTTTTTAATAGACAGAGAAAACACATAAGGTTAGTTTTTAAGCTGTGATTTGTGGTTTGAGGTAAACTAGCTAATTCTAGGTTTCTTTTAAAAATTACCGATTTGGGGACAGCCTACACATTTCTACAGAACAAACCTTATAAGAAAGTATTTTTGAAATGTGACTTACATGTTTCAGATGTCATGAAAACCGAGAGGAAGGTAGATAGGAAGATCAAATGTGCATGCCCCATCATATTTCTAAAGCAAAAAGAAAAACATTGGTATCTCAGAATATATTCTGACTGTATCAGTTATGTTATCACCATGGTACCGATGTACATCTACTAAGAGATAACGGTATTGTGCAGCGATAAACTGCATCATGGGACCTTGCTCTGTACAGCGTGTGTGTGTGTGTGTGTGTGTGAGCACACACGCCTGTAGCAGTCGTTCTGCAGCTTTGAGGTGATGTTTTTTGTTCTGTAATCAATGCAATAGTTGATGTTCCACTGAAACTACTGATATGACCTAGTTTAATGGAGGTGGGGGAATTACTTGGCCACAGTGGCCCCTGGCAGAAGCCTCTACTTGTTTGATTGCTTTTTTTGTTTAAGGAAGATAAATGTATGTTGGCATTCACTTCATAGTCAACTGTGGAAAAATTATACCTTGATTTAGAGAAAAGATAGCTCCTCCATTTGAAAACACATACCCTGGCTGTGAATTAAGCTTTACATCTGATCAACCGCTTAGGTGCACTACAGGGTTTTTTTGATTTTTCTGTGGAAGTGGAGTATATTCAGCACCAGCTCCTCTAACCGAGAGTTCATCAGTAAGAACAAAACCAGGGGAGTGCCACCAGCAGTTCTTACCTGACAGGTGACAGAAGAAATGGGCTGGAAAGGTAGGCAAAGGAACATACACTCCTGTATCAGCAGTAGGGCAGATCCTCTGCCTCACTGATATTTTCATCAGTGTCTAATTGATATGCATCTGCTGTAATTCGCACCTCACAGTGCCGCTCAGGCCCTCTCCAGCAAGCCCCTTTATTAAAGGAACCGGCTATTTGTGGACATTGCTTTAACCTGGAGTATCTCAGGACACAGCAGACTATAATAATAGTAATAATCCAGCTATACTACATGTTATGCTTACATTCTACTTACCACTAATAAACACTTCACTTGAATGGTGTCCTTTGCTGCAGATCACAGAGCGGTGGGTTCCACTATTGTCTATGAGGAGGAAGCGGTCCCATGGTACTACAGATAGCAGATAAGTTTTCAAGAGAAATCAAGTTAGAAACAAATTTTAAGTCATCTTGCAGATAGTGGATACAAGAAGAGTAATGAAAAATAGGCAAGAAAAGCACAGAGTAAGTACTGTCGTCACATTTTCTGCAAGGAATTTTATTCCAGTGCCAAAGACTTCCAGACTAAACAAACATTGACAGACCTTATCAAGACCTACATTTTTGCAAAGTCTGAATTTCATAACAAACTCAATTTTGAGCTTTCATAAATGTCATCAGCTTTGTATTGATATGGAAAGTTTATGCTTTAGAAAGTATAATAACATCAAGAGGCTTATTCTTCAACTCTTAAAAATAATAACAAAACTTAGTTTTGGAAGAGAAAAGCCTGAGAATGTCACTGTAGATATTTTGCAGGGATACTCAAAAATCACAGAGAATATGAGGCTTAGACCAAAATCGTTCCAGGATTAATATCATTGCAAGGCTGATGCCATGCCTTTTATGGAAAGCAAGGCGCTCCTAGAAGCGATGTGCCTGAGGAGCTTCTACCTTCCATTAGAGCTGAAGAAAAGCACCACGTACGACCACACACAGCCTATTGACCTCTTTAATTTTAAGCAAAACTTAGGCCAGGATAACAGCTTTTTAGAAGTTACTTTTCAGCATGACAAACATCAGGAGTTTTGCCCTGGAAGGAAGGAAGGAATGAATGAGCTGGCCCAGAAGAAGGTACAGGAGTGATCTGTGGCAGGGAAGGCCTCCAGGGAAGAAAGATACAGAGCAAAACAGCACACCTCAATTCAGGACCTAAACAGATTTGTATTTGCCAGCAACTCTTCTGACTTCATTCATCAGCTAAGTCTACTTTGACCACAGCTGAAAAATTATATGGGGACTTATGGCTCTATATTCTCCTGAGAAAGAAAAGGGCAAACGCCCTGCACATAGTTGGAAACCAGTGCACTATTCAGCTGATATGAGCAACATTTGAGAGACACATGATGTCTCCTTGTCCTGAACAACACATCAGCAGCAAGTGGTGAAAGTTTCTTTGTCATACTGCAGCAGGCACCTGAATTCCACAACCTATGAGATACCTACTCATTCCATTTCAGTCTCTGGGTAATACTGAAACACTGCAATCTAGGTTTAATCTTTCTGAGAAATGATTTTCCTCGACTTGGTTTCACTGAGCCTTGTTTTGACATAGATTTGCTCTAAAACACCTCTTCATTCTCTGCACTAATTTCCACTCTAGTTAACTGTCTTTCACTACCTGTTACTGTATCTCATCCTACTGGTTCAATTCAGCTTGGGTTACCCTACGTCCCACTTGTTTTTTTCTCACAGAGATTACTTTTATCACTTACAGCTCACAGGAGCCATTACAGATTATTCCAAATAATTCACCATCCCCAAATACTCATGACTTTTTGCTATTTAGCATTGGCTTACGCAGAGGAGACCTTTGCTTCCTAAGGTACTTCTGTCCAGCTGGATGGCCAGTTTTAGCTGGCTTTAAACTGGTACCAACATACAATCGGTTCTGTTCCGCAAACATTATTTGTTCCTAGTGAGGTATACCAGCAGTTACACTAACTGTTCTACTACTTTCTAGAGTGATTTTGTTTAAGTAAGCAGATAATTCAGCATGAAGACAAAGTGAAGTGATGGACTTTTAAGATATAAATCTGTTTCATAGACTAGATTTGAGCGAAATGTCTGAAAACAGGTTCTTTCTCATTTGTTTTTTATTTGTATGTGTCTATTTGGCCACAACTGATGCCACTATTGGACATACTGGTGAGTCCGTCATTGAGTGAGTACCTCACTGACAGTGACGCTGCAGCCCTAGAAATGGAAGGCTGGCAATTAACAAAAAGTCGCATGGAGACGTTCTTTCTCTGGTTTTGAGGAATGGGGACAGTCCAATTACTTGTCCACAGAAACTCTTCCAACAAGTTCCAGAAGGATCCAGGAGTAAAAAAAAGACATATTTGCCAAATATCACACTTGTCAGTTGTTCTGTTTAGCCTCCTGCTTCATGAAAAAGTATGTCTGTGAGAGACCTCACATACTGGGCTGCCAGCCTGCACCAAAACAGTGCAAAATAGTTGTGCTGAAAGGACAGATTCTCCCTACCTAACTCTGATATTTGCTTTACTGATTTCCCCACATTTTAAAGCTGCTGTGTATTGGTGACAGTTTACTTGGACTTTAATGTTTTGGGTTTGTGCGTGTAAGGGATGTTCCTTGAAAAAGCAAAGAGCTCAGGCAATTAGAAGAACAATGCAATTCTGTTTGTAGTTCCAAAGTCAGCATCAAACTGTCGACTTACTTCAATAAAAACTGAGGCAGAGGTTGCAGTTCTAGACAGTGAATAGGAGGAGAAGAACAAATTCTCTAGTGCCTTACAGCTTGTGGCATTCCCCTGACCAAGGAAAACTAAAGTATCCACACATCTGTGCTACTTAGGTCAAATAAAAAGGGTATTATGAGGCACAAATCAAAGGCACTAAGATACCTTGCATCCCACAATCAAAAGGAAGAAGATCCTATAGCTTGAAGCATTGGGAGAAAAAGGTCATGATTTCTGGAAACACTTAAAAGGTTTCTTTCTGCTTTTGCGGATTTATTTAGAACTTATGTTTTATTACATTTATCTGAAGTAAAACCCACATCACAGATTTTTGGGTCCACAGTGTACCATAAATTTAGATTGCTAATATTCCCAGGAGAAAAAAAAAAGGAGACATTTTCCGTAAGTTTCTTTCTTCTATAGCCCACAATAACTGTACGTTATGAGCTTAACTCTAAGCGTCTGGTGCTGAAAAAGCACTAGATCCAAATACAAAGATTTGGGAGAACTTCCTAAGTATGTCAAAACCTGATAGCTCCAGATGACCCAATATCAAAGGAAGATGAAAGAACCATGACCTCCCTACTTATGTGGCAGGAGCAGTAGTCTATAGTCTTTGCTTCTTGGAAGACAACTGTGTGTGTTAGTTAACAGATTTGTGATTTTTTTTCCAAGATTGTATTTGGCAACAAACAGTTTACAGTACCATTTATATAAGTGAACAAACATTACAAAAGTACCACACCTTGCATACTAAGAAAACCTGGAAATGTTATTGCAATTTCTACTTGAAGAAGCTTAACAGACTTTACGATGTAAACATACCATAAAATAGCAGTTGTGTGAGATTTCTTTACTAAGACATAGAATTTATTCATTCACCTTCTGAGAGTTATTTTCATTCTTTCATCAAACTAGAAAACCCATTCTGACTGAAAATGGGCTAATAAAATATCAGTCATTGAACTTATTCCAGAACTAGCATGCACAAAACACTTACGCTAGTTACAGCTGTAAGTGTAAAATGTAGGAATTTCAGCATTAATGTATAGAAATGCTAGAATTGGTATACACATTAGTCTTACAAAACATTTTGAAGCAACAAAGTACATCAATATACTAAGCTCTGAAAAATCCATTGCACAGTAAATATTCTCTGTGTTTTTGAACAATTAGTAAAAATATCTGCCAGAAAATCAAGGGCAGATCCGTTTCTGAATACACTTCATTCCTTATAAGGTAAATCTTTTTATTGGTCCCAAAATTATTTGTCTATCACATAAGCACACCTTCTACCTTAATCTTCTTTTTTTTTTCTCTTGAGATAAAGAAGCACATAAGTGAACTGCAATAAACTTTTGATAAAATACTTCAGTTAGTTTGAGTTACATGATAATATAAAAATTTGACCTACCCTCTGGAAAACTCAGAAAGAAGTGGCTTGCTCTCTGCAGCCAGGTCCCTCGCACTGATTTCTCTGCTGCAGTTCGTACCAGATGTAGCTGGGAACTCTTTTTAACTGGCTCATGCAATTCATATCTGTAGGAGCAAGATACACAGCTGCATTTTGAGACACCTCCCACCCAACAGGGCAGAACATGCAAATTACTGTAGTGGCCTTAAGGACCCACCAGAGATGACATCTCATAGTTCCAATTAATCAGATAACTGTTACCAGTAGGATAGGGTTTCCGCTGATCATGAATCGTTCCGTTTCAGTACAGTTACACTGCAGCAAGTCTGCTGGCGGGTTACCGGCTTCCTCAGGCCTCTGGGGAGGGCAGAGCGGAGACGCTCAGCCGGCAGAGGGGGCTTTCAAACAGCGTTTGTTCGAAATAAGAACAAGCCACGGCTCTGCCTGGTCCAGTCACGCAGCAGCTCCCCGACAACAGCTCTAAAAGCCACTGGAGCACCAGGAACATCCTTTAGTGAGGGAAACTCCTTCACTGAAGGTGAGCTGATAAAAAATGGCTGCTACATCAGCAGCTAAGCCAGATCTGTGAGGGAAAGATGTTCCAAAAAAAATCCAGAAGTAACTTGGGGAGAGCAAGGGCTAGAGGGAGAAGTCACTGCAGCAGTGGATAGAATCATAAAACCACAGACTGGTTTGGTTTGGAAGGGACCTCAAAGTCCATCTAATTCCAACCCCCTGCCATGGGCAGGGACTCCCCTCACTAGACCAGGCTGCCTAAAGCCCCATCCAACCGGGACTTAAACACCTCCAGGGAGGGGGCAGCCACAGCTTCTCTGGGCAACCTGGGCCAGGGCCTCACCACCCTCACAGGGAAGGATTTCTTCCTAGCATCTAATCTAAGCCTACCCTCTTTCAGCTTTAAACCATTGCCCCTTGTCCTATCACTACCCTCTCTGGTGAACAGCCCCTCTCCAGCTTTCCTGTAGGGCCCCTTTCAGTATTGGTAGGATATGATCCACTGTGCAGTGACCCCCAAGACCAGGTATTCAGGAGGCCAGATGTGCCACCAAATGCGTGAAAGACATTTTAGGGAGCATTGGTCAAAACTGCTGAGCAGCCTTCCCAGCATCAGCACTAAACTTGAATCCATCAGACCAAAGGTCCCAAACTATCCCCTTCCTGTGCAGCAGCCGGTCTAAAGGTGTAATTTCAGTACCAAATTAGTCAAGCTCCAGGGGACAAATCAGCTTTGTGCATCACAGTAAAATAACCCCTAAAGAGATTTTGATAATAAACAATAAGGTTTTATGCTGTGGTTGTTCAAACCCTTGTTTTTCCCTGGCAGAGTTACAACTTTCAGTGCTCCTGGGACTGTGCTGTCAGCACGCAGCAGCTCCATGCCAATACACAAAGATGTAGCAATTATACAACAGTATGCAAAACTCTTAGTGATGTCACACCCATGCTTTCCCCAGTTCTTGGTAGAGCGTTGTGTTTGAAGAGGTTTAGGTGTTGCACTTCTTGTATGACACAGAACACGCAAAAGAGCTAAAAAAAAAAAAATAATCTACCTGCAGCAATGCAGTCTCACTGTGCTTTGGTCAGCTGCTCAGTGTCAGCTCAGATTGCTGTCTTGAAAAGCTCACAAATCCCTCCCTGCTCAGGCTCACGTGGTTTCATCAGAATCAAGACCTTCCTCATTTCCTGGTGCTAGAGACTTGGGCAACAATCTGCATCCAGTGTCCTCTCACCACGACATGTCAGGTTACTCTACAGACAGGTTAATATAGTCAGGTGAAGCTACCTTCCATTGCCTGGGTACAGAGCATGTTCTGTCATAGAAGTCCACTGAAACTTAGATCAGAGGTGTTCATTGTGTTGCTCCACACCTCAGAAGAGCCCTTCATCTTGTAGTCCATTCCCCATGCCCAGGCTCCTCACAGATCATGATGCAGGGGGGAAACAGCTCCTCATTAAGGGGGATAGCTTCAAGCTGAGCAAAAGCCATTCTGGAGCTTTTGTAAGAAGCTACAGTTAATGCTGAATGCCCTGTAACTTTTGGCCCAGCTTCTACAAAAATTCCTACTTGATGAGTGTATTAGAAAATGTTCTTACAGAAACATGTCAGGCAATTTCTTTGAGGAGTTCGATGCATCAAGGTCCCAGGGCAGCCTGTACACATAGGACCCCAGCAAACAAGAGAAGCGTCTGTTTGCTGTGTAGAGACATCAAGAAGTAATGGGCTTGAACTGAAATGGGGAACAGTTAGGCAGCAGGAAAAATCTTTTAACAGGAAAGGTAGTGAAGCCCTGGAAGAGTTTGCTGGGAACTTAGGGGAGCTGCTACTAGGTGTTAGACCTTAAAGAAAAAATCTGCTACTGGCATCAAGGTGCTGTAAGTTGGCACCACAAGTTCTTACCAATACTCAGTGTTGACGGCCCAGAGATTCAGCTGGTTTTGGTGCAGTATGGCAGCATGAACTTAATTCAAGTTGTGTTGAATTACTCCTGAGCTGTGAAAAGTATGCAAGTTAAAGCTATGCTAGATATGAAAAGTGAAAACCCAGATAGAATGAAGTTCTTGAGATCGCAAGAGTTAGGAGTTTAAGTGTTGAAGAAGAAAAATGATGACACAAAAAAAGATAAAATTCTGAGATAAAAAGCAGAGATAGGAAAACAGCAACTCAGCAACATCAGGGTTCACTCTGCTCCAAGAAACATGGTTAGTCTAGTAGCATATTAGTCCTGGCTGCCTAATACCTGCCTCGATTAACCAGGCAATAATTGCTGCGTACATTTTTGCACCCTGCTTGCAGATTGCCATTGCACACAGTAAGGGACACCTGGACAGAAGTGATCCTGGCAAGGAACCATTCACTGTATACTCTTGTTGAGACTAACCTAGGGTGCCCTGGTGGAGTTAGCAAATGGCCTGCTGGCAGGGGAAGCTCTTGTTGGGTGTGTCCATACCCAGGGTAAGTCTAATGGGTTTTAGCTGCCGGGGATCCACTCTACTAAGGTTACAGCATCCTTCCTGTTTCTCTGTGTCATGGTGCTTTCCTTGTGGCTAGCACAGGCAACCCATGCTTTGTGCAAAAGAGAAATTAGAAAAGGTTTTTCAAGGGTTATAGTAGTCTGATGGGGATGGACTCCTCTTCCTCCAAGGCAAGAGTTGCCCCTGGTCTTTAGCATTAATCAAGCAGTCCTACTATCACCCACATGGCAATAAACATGAATGGGTTGCCCCCCCAAATATCTCTGCTGGTTCCTTTCATTGAGAAGCTTGAGACAGCTGTCCCAGGAAGACACTTGTGGTGTACATGCCTAACCAGCATGTACTTGGTTTGTTTGGCAAGACTTGAGGTGTGCAGGGGGTGCTTCTGTGAGGAGACACCAGAAGCTGCCCCATGTTGGCCAGAGCCAGTTTCAGACCCACTGCTGGCCAAAGCTGAGCCCATCAGTGATGGTGGTGGCGTCTCTTTGTTAGCATTTTTAACACAGGGCAAAAACTGCTGCACAGCAACTGTGAGGGGGAAGTGAGACAGTGTGAGAGAAACAACCCTGCAGACACCAAGGTGAGTGAAGAAGGAGGGAGAAGAAGTGCTCCATGTGCCAGAGCAGAGATTCCCCTGCAGTCCATGGAGAAGACCATGGTGAGGCAGACTGTCCTTCTGCACCCCATGGAGGACCACAGTGGACTAGATATCCACCTGCAGCCCATGGAGGACCCCACACTGGAGCAGGTGGATGTGCCCTGAAGGAAGCTGTAGCCCATGGAGATCCCACGTTGAAGCAGGTCTGTCATGACCTGTGGCCTGTGGTGCACCCATGCTGGAGTAGTCTGAAGGCTGCACCTCATGGAAAGGACCCACACTGGAGCAGTTCATGCGGATACTGCAGCCCATGGGAAAAGCCCACATTGGAGAAGTTTGTGAAGGATTGTGTCCCATGGGAAGGACCTCACACTGCAGCAGCAGAAGAGGATGAGGAGGAAGAAGCATCAGAAAAAAAGTGTTACGATCTGACCACAACCCCACTCTCCAGTCCCCCTGCACTTCTCACGGGGGAGGAGATAGAAGACTTGGGAGTGAAGCTGAGCCTGGGAAGAAGGGAGGGGTGGCGAGAAAATGTTTTTAGCTTTCTTTTATTGCTCACTACCTTACTCTGTTATTAGTTGTCAATAAACTGAATTAATTTCCCCAAGCTGAGCCGGATTTGCCCTTGACAGTAACTGATGAGCGATCTCCCTGTCCTATCTCAACCCATGAGATTTTCATAGTATTTTCTCTCTGTGTTCTGTTGAGGAGGAGGAGTGATAGAGAAGCGTGGTGGGCCCCTGGCATGGCAAGGCCCCACATAACCATTGGTGAGAACACATATGTGGACAGAAAAGGAATAATAAGAATTCAAGTGTCACAAAGCCATCGGTATTTTCATCATACTCATCCTTGTCCTTCATCCCACCAAGGCAGAGCTTTAAGTCTCTTACCAGGTTTTCAGCTGTGTATTAAAGTTCAGAGAATGAAAAACTGAGGTGAAAGCATCTTGAAAGAAGGAATTGGCACAAGTAACAAGAATTGTATCTGCCCTTTTCAATGTGGCAATATACCATTCAATTTACCATTGATATGTTACCTGGGAAGTTCTTTGATCACCAGCAGTTTATAAAAGTACTTAACAATGATAGCCATGTTTGTCAGGCCAAAGATGATGTTCAGAAAATAATCTTAATGTCATCTCTGAAGCCTCTGTATCTTAAAAACAGATGCTCTTACTTAAAAAGTTCTCAATTTCTCTGCTCCAAGCCTTGCCCCAAAATGAGAGCAGCTGCGTCGCCATCCCACAGAGGCTGGATATAGCCAGACAGAGCGAAAATAACAGCAGCTGTTCTGAATGTCACTGGGCCGGCGGCAGGATCCCTGCAGGGAGACCACAAAGCCCACCAGAGAGAGGATCCGTGCAGTGCATCTGTTGCTCTTATGGAAATGAAAATACACTGCTGAGTCCCCATGATCTTCCATGCCCACA
This sequence comes from Porphyrio hochstetteri, assembly GCA_020800305.1. Taxonomy (NCBI): domain Eukaryota; kingdom Metazoa; phylum Chordata; class Aves; order Gruiformes; family Rallidae; genus Porphyrio; species Porphyrio hochstetteri. The sequence continues at coordinate 151,196,487 of CM036905.1, read as the reverse complement.
GGTGTTCCTGTCCATGGATGCTGGGGAGATGTGATTCAGAGCAGGCAACTACCTTTGGGCTAGAAACTTATCCAAAGTTTATCCACAAAAGAAAACCTGAATAAACCAGCCCTCCTGCGTTCAAATAACTTCAGGGCACAGACAAGATGTGTCTAAGGGAAATCTTTCAACTTTTAAGTCAAAGGCCATCACTTCCCGGTGGTTGTTGCTTGGTGCACCAGAATAGACTAATTCAAGAAGACCCAGGCTCTTACATCCAACCCTCCCCTCGGAGTACTCAGGAAACTAACCTCCTCCTGTGCAGCACCCGCTCTATTTCCCATCACTGTGGAAACAGAAGGCTATTAAGCACACCATTGTTGTTCATATCTGAGCTCTTCCCTTGAGAATAAGGAGTTTTTCCTACACATCTTCTCAGGAAGAAACTTCTATAAACACGTGGCATTCTGGAAATCATAACTCAGATGCAAAAGACACATTTCTTATTAATTTACACATATGAACCAAATTTGGATTCTCCAGAAAGTCATAGAAGATAATTTGCTGCCAAAGGATATTGTTCGTAATGACTTTTTACTAAGTAGTTTGTTCCTTAATGTACGTGAATTACTGGAAGTTAATGTGTAACTGATAAAAGAGGGTCATGACATACTGACAGCATGCAGGACCAGAGGTTTCATTCTAAAAATTATTCATACGTGGAAAATATTCATATTGATAATATGGTCATTAAAGAAAATTACTTCTTTAGTCTATTGGTTATGGGCTGTTTTTTTAGAAGAACATTTTCTGTGATAATTATCTCAGATCTGGCTGCAACTTGAGACTTGCATTCCCTAAAAGTTTAAAATACTTTGGGAAAAAAAACAAATCTTCTCACAAAAACTAGGACTTCTCAACTTTTGCTATGAAAAGGAAATGTGTCACCCAAATTCTTCTTTGTTTTTTCCTAGTTGAAGCAGACAGATGTCTAGATCCCAAGGAGTCCCCTGTTAGAGTTCAGAAATTTTTAGAGCACCTAATCCTTAGACCTTAGAGCATCTGTCAATGCAGGAAGACCTATGAGCATGAGAACCTTCTCTTGTCCTGGCTCCCAAGAGCTTGTTACATGGAAGCTAGGATTGAGTATATCAGCAACTGAGCTGCTTATTGTAGAACTGTATGCATCCAATTTGGCCAGCTGCAAGAAATTTCGGAAATATAGATAGTTTCTGATCTCTGTAAGCTGTAAAGACACCTGATGGCACACAGAGTTCCTTTCAGCACTTGTCACATGAGGTTTCAGGCACTCTTCTTTCACCATGAAAATATATATATACAACATTTTTTTTTCCTCTCCCCTCACTAAACAAAACTCCTCTTTATATGTAGAATTTTCTTGCAGCTCTCCACATGATTTCCTGCAAGTCTTCTTGGGAGATGAGCTGTTACAGGAACGCTTCTTTTCCCATCAATCTAAAAATGAGTGATTTGCTCTCATCCATGTTCACCATGCCTACTCCTCCTGTGTAACACAGACTTGGTGCATCAATTGCTCACCTTTCTATTCACCTCCAGGTCAAACTCCTCATTTCCATAGGATTCTACACAGAAAAGCACCTGTCTGTAACCATGATCTGTAGCAATCCCAAGCAGGTGTTCACCAGGGCTGTTTCACAGATTTGAGAGGTCAGAGTCCATGACCAGAGGCCAAGCTTCCTAGACTTTTTGTCTAGCCTACAGAGGTGAACTTGCTCAAGACCTCCCACATTATAGCAGTGGAGAGCATGCTGTGCATTGTATGACATAAGCAGGTGTGTCTCTTCTCTCCTCATCACGTCACGGCCTCATCACACACCGGCCTGACAGCCATACTACCTGCGCCTGGCTCCCAGACACACTAGCCCAGGACTGAGGCTCTAGGACCCAAACGTTGGAAGTTCACAGGATCTATGGATCCTGTAAAACCAACTGAAACACTGACCACTCTGTCAGTCAGTTCAGAAGCAGAACGATTTCTGTTGGATAGTGGATAAATTTTCATGAGATCAGGTGTCCTTCAGCTTTATTTGGTTTGGTATTGTCAGCGGTTGATCTACACAAAGCACTATTCACAGAGAAATGATCTTACCAAAACATAGAAAGTAATCAGCTTTCACTACCTGGGAAGGAAATCTTGGGGTCATTTTGGTTCTTCTCTGAAAACAGTCTGTTGTTCAGGAGCTGCCAAGAGGATGAACATATTGCAAAGAGTTATTAGCAAAAGAACAGAGAACCAAACAGGAAATGTTGTTATACTGATGCAACATATCCTTATCTTAAGCACTGGATGTAACTCTGGTCACCAGTGACCAAAAGGTTATAACAGCATGAAAAAAGTTACTGAAAAGAGCAGTAAGAATATCGGAGGTTGTCGTGGTTTTGCCCCAGCCGGGGGCCGCACCCCACACAGTCGCTTGTACTTTTAAAAGGAAGGGGGAAGGAAAGTTGGGGGAAGGGGAAAAGGGAAGGAAGAAAGGAGGAAAATAAACCACAACCTAGAAACCGAACCACGCAGCTTGGGATAAGGATAGTTTACTAAACAATAACAGAAAACTAGATATAACAATAACATAAGTTTAAAGCACAAAATAGATGAAACTGGTGATACACAATGCAATTTCTCACCAAACCACACAACTCAGGCCGCACAGCTTAGAGCCCGTCCCGGACAACCCAACCGTCCCCAGAAACTGCACGTCCTGGCCTTGTCTCCCCCTCTTCCCCCCAGTCCCCCCTTAAACTGAGCATGACGTAACTGGCATGGAATATGCTCTTTGGCCAATTCGAGTCACCTGTCCTGGCTTCGTCCCCTCCTTTCTCACTAGTAAGGAAGTATGCAGAGCTGAGAAAGGTACTTGATTGCCCGGCAACAAATCGGAGACATCAGGGTGCTATCAGCACTATTCTCATGCTAACACCCAAACATGGCATTCCATTCACTGCTAAAAAAAAAGTTTAACTCCATCATAGCTGAAACCAGGACATTATCCACCCCTTATTCCATACCATTTACGTCATGACCAGATCCAACAATTTTCTTTGGGTACAACCAGTTTCGTGTTTCACATACCCATATATGTATGTACACATGTATGCACACATACGTGCATACAGATCTTATTCCCTCAGTCTGTGAATCATCCCTCTGAAGTTGTTGAGTTCATTTAGTCCATGATCTTCAGGCTCCATTTGTCGTAACAGTTTCTCAGGATAATTGTATGTTCCATTGGCTCGTTGCATGCTGCATCTCAGGCTCTTGACTGATACACCTGGCATGGTCCATGCTCATAGTCTGTGGGTCAGAGTTCATTTTCAAAGGGAGAAAAAAAGTTCTTGAGAGGCCAGGCTTTAGTTCCATCATCATGGCACTCATTCTTCATTAACTTGTATGACTCCGGCTATAATGCTATGGTACAACATACAGCAATCATAACAATAATGAATATACAATAATGGGTTATTTGGCAATTATTATAATTTCTACTTTATTAATTATATTGGCTATTCTCACCCAAAATCAAATCCCCTTGAGGTACACATCGAACTTCTCCATCCCTCTGCATTACCCACCAAGTACAGCCAGGTCCTTGAGCAAAAACAATTCCAGACATGGGTTTACCTTTGCCTGAAGCAGGGATGACCCAAACTCTCTTTCCCAATACACTCTTCATACGCACTACTGGGACTCTGTCTCCCTCTACAGTACGTGGAAATTTTGACTGGGCAGGGCCAGCCCGATTGGTAGATCCCCTAGAGTTAACTAACCACGTGGCTTTGGCCAAATGTGTATCCCAATGCTTGAATGTCCCACCACACATTGCTTTCAGTGTAGTTTTTAAAAGTCCATTATATCGTTCAATTTTCCCAGAGGCCGGTGCATGATAAGGAATGTGGTACACCCACTCAATGCCATGCTCTTTGGCCCAGGTGTCTATAAGAGTGTTTCGGAAATGAGTCCCATTGTCTGACTCGATTCTTTCTGGAGTACCATGTCGCCAGAGGACTTGCCTCTCAAGGCCCAGAATTGTATTTCGAGCAGTGGCATGGGGTACGGGATATGTTTCTAGCCAGCCGGTAGTTGCCTCCACCATTGTAAGCACATAACGTTTGCCATGGCGGGTTTGTGGGAGGGTGATGTAATCAATCTGCCAAGCCTCCCCATATTTATATTTCATCCACCGTCCTCCATACCAAAGGGGCTTTAACCGCTTAGCTTGCTTGATTGCAGCACATGTCTCACATTCGTGGACAACTTGTGCGATGGCGTCCATGGTCAAGTCCACCCCTCGATCCCGAGCCCATCTATATGTTGCATCTCTCCCTTGATGACCCGAGGTATCATGAGCCCATCGAGCTATGAATAATTCACCCTTACGTTGCCAGTCTAGATCTACCTGAGCCACTTTAATCCTAGCAGCCTTATCTACCTGATGGTTGTTTTCATGTTCCTCCATGGCCCGACTCTTAGGTACATGGGCGTCGACATGACGTACCTTTACAACAAGTTTCTCTAACCGAGCAGAGATATCTTGCCATAAGTCATCAGCCCATATAGGTTTGCCTCTACGCTGCCAGTTGTTCTTTTTCCACTGCTGCAACCACCCCCACAGGGCATTCGCCACCATCCATGAATCAGTATAAAGGTAGAGCATTGGCCACTTTTCCCTCTCAGCAATGTCCAGGGCTAACTGGATGGCCTTCACCTCAGCGAACTGGCTTGATTCACCTTTTCCTTCAGTGGCTTCTGCTACTCTTCTTATAGGATTCCATACAGCGGCTTTCCATCTCCGATGCTTACCCACGATGCGACAAGACCCATCAGTGAACAGGGCATATCGCTTCTCATTCTCTGGCAGTTCGTTGTAGGGTGGGGCTTCTTCAGCGCGTGTTACCTCCTCATCCTCTGGTGACATCCCAAAATCTTTGCCTTCTGGCCAGTCTGTGATCACCTCCACGATTCCTGGGCGATTGGGGTTTCCTATACGAGCCCGCTGTGTAATTAGTGCAACCCACTTGCTCCACGTAGCATCAGTGGCATGGTGTGTAGAAGAAACCTTCCCTTTGAACATCCAGCCCAGCACCGGCAGTCGGGGTGCCAGGAGGAGCTGGGCTTCAGTTCCAATCACTTCTGAGGCGGCTCGAACCCCTTCATAGGCGGCCAGTATTTCCTTTTCTGTTGGAGTATAATTGGCCTCAGATCCTTTGTAGGCCCGACTCCAAAACCCCAGCGGTCGACCTCGAGTCTCCCCTTGTGCTTTCTGCCAGAGACTCCAGGTCGGGCCGTTCTCCCCAGCTGCAGTGTAGAGCACATTTTTAATATCTGTCCCTGTCCGGACAGGCCCAAGGGCCACTGCATGGACTATCTCGCGTTTGATCTGCTCAAAGGCTTGCTGTTGCTCAGGGCCCCATTGGAAATCATTCTTCTTTCGAGTTACATGGTAGAGTGGGCTCACAATGAGACTGTAGTTTGGGACATGCATTCGCCAAAAACCTATAACACCTAAGAAAGCTTGTGTTTCCTTTTTGTTGCTTGGTGGAGACATAGCTGCTATTTTATTAATAATGTCCATTGGGATCTGACGACGCCCATCCTGCCATTTTATTCCTAAAAACTGGATTTCTTGCGTAGGCCCCTTGACTTTACTTCGTTTTATAGCAAAACCGGCTTCTAAAAGGATTTTAATTACCCTGTTTCCTTTTTCAAAAACTTCCTCTGCTGTGTTGCCCCATACAATGATGTCATCAATATACTGCAGGTGCTCTGGTGCTTCACCCTTTTCCAGTGTATTCTGGATTAGTCCATGGCAGATGGTGGGGCTATGTTTCCACCCCTGGGGCAGACGATTCCACGTGTATTGGATGCCTCTCCAGGTGAAAGCAAACTGTGGCCTGCACTCTGGCGCCAGTGGGATCGAGAAGAAAGCATTCGCAATGTCGATTGTGGCGTACCACTTGGCTGCCTTCGATTCCAATTCATACTGGAGCTCTAACATGTCTGGCACAGCAGCACTCATACCTGGAGTGACTTCATTTAGGCCACGATAATCTACTGTCAGCCTCCACTCTCCATTGGACTTCCTCACTGGCCATATGGGACTATTAAAGGGTGAGTGGGTTCGGCTGATCACTCCCTGATCCTCCAGTTGATGAATCAGCTTATGGATGGGAATCAGGGAATCTCGGTTAGTACGGTATTGTCGTCTGTTCACCGTCGTCGTAGCAACTGGCACTTGCTGTTCTTCAACCTTCAACAACCCCACAACAGCAGAGTCCTCCGAGAGTCCAGGCAAGGCACACAATTGTTCAATTTCTTCTGTTTCCAAAGCAGCTATTCCAAAAGCCCATCGGTACCCTTTTGGGTCTTTAAAATACCCTCTACGTAGATAATCTATACCTAAAATGCACGGAGCTTCTGGACCAGTCACAATGGGGTGTTTTTCCCAGGCCTTCCCAGTTAGGCTCACCTCAGCCTCTAGCACAGTTAGTTGTTGGGATCCCCCTGTCACTCCAGAAATACAAACAGGTTCTACCCCTTCATGATTCGATGGCATTAGAGTACACTGGGCACCAGTATCCACCAGAGCTTTGTACTCTTGTGGGTCTGACGTGCCAGGCCATCGGATCCACACAGTCCAATAAACCCGATTATCCCTCTCCTCCACCTGGCTGGAGGCAGGGCCCCTCTATTGCTGCTGATCATATTTGTTTTCCACTGGTTGCATAAAGGACTTAGAGGTCCCTTCAAAAGGATCAGGCACATCAGACATATAGGTAGGCCTTCCAGTTGGTCTAGGGAACTGCCCAGTAGAAACTGGTGCAGCCTTCTTCCTGGCAGAATCTCGTTGTGCGAATGTTTTACCCCGCAGCTCATTTGCTCGTGCTCGAAGGGCTGAGGTGGGCTGCATATCCCATTTCCTCATGTCCTCTCCATGATCAAGCAGGTAAAACCACAATGTACGTCGTGGTGTGTATTCTCCCTCTTGGAACGATGGACGCTTTCTCCCAGTAGCTGCAACATTGCTCCATACGGGTTGGGAGTTGGACACGTTGTCAAGTCGTTGAACCAGTTTCTCTACTGCTGCAATGACGGAGAGGGAAACATTGTCTTGGTATTTCCGGAGTCGGCAGGCCACCTCATTTATGGTTGGCGGATTCGTATCATTCCAGTCAATTGCTGCCAGTGAATTGGTATACCCTGCTGGTGCACTTCGTACAACCTTACGCCACATATCTGGAGTGCATAGGACTTCATCGGGATCAGCGGGAAGCCGTGAATTGTCCAGATCATAATAAATTATCTCCCGTACAGCTAATTCTCTCAGGTGCTGGACAGATGTCTCTATGCTGTTACACTTGGGTGTCTGGCATGTAATATATTCCTTTATGGGATATCTTTCCTGCACACTTGACAGTAGTCGCCTCCAGAGGCTGAGGATTTCCGGCCTCCTCCCAATTGCTTTGTCAATTCCTCCTTCTCTAGCTAGGGATCCCAACTGCTTGGCCTCTCTGCCTTCTAATTCCAAACTACTGGCCCCGTGATCCCAACATCGGAGCAACCAAGTGATAATGTGCTCACTTGGGTGGCGAGTGAAATCTTTTCGAACCTCACGCAGCTCACTCAGAGTCAGGGATCGGGTAACAATCTCTGGTTCTGCCTCATCCTGATATCCTTGAGATGATCCCGGTTGATCATCATCCTTATCCGTCACTATGCGAACTGATTTCTTTGTGCCTTTCCTCTTTTGTACGGGAGCAACAGACACTGGTGTGGATTGGTTTTTCGGATCATCTGCAGTGTCTGCTGTAGAGATTACAGTAGCTGCAGTGTCGGTCACAGGGGTTGCAGTAGCTGCAGTGTCAGCCCCAGTGGTTGCAGCAGCTATAGTATCTGCCAGTCTGTTTCCTTTCCCTTCTCCCTGACAGTGCTGACAGTGCTGACAGTGCTGCCTGCTATCAAGCAGTGTTTGATAAATAGTGGCCAGAGCCCAGCACAGTGCAGTAAGGTGTCCATCTCTGGGAAACCTACAGCAATTTTTCCTTAGGTATGCAGTCACTTGATCGGGGTCTTGTAACTGTTCAGGAGTGAAGTTCCAAACCATCGGGCGTGAGAAAGTACCTAGGTACTTGCCCATACTTTGCCACATGCCCTGCCACTCGTGATTATCACAGAATCACAGAATCACAGAATTGTAGGGGTTGGAAGGGACCTCGAGAGATCATCGGGTCCAACCCCCCTGCCAAAGCAGGCTCCCTAGCTCATATTGCTCAGATAGGCGTCCAGGCGGGTCTTGAATATCTCCAGTGAAGGAGACTCCACCACCTCCCTGGGCAGCCTATTCCAGTGCTCAGTCACCCTCACTGTGAAAAAGTTCTTCCGCATGTTGGTGCGGAACTTCCTATGCTCCAACTTGCAGCCATTGCCCCTTGTCCTATCCCCACAGACCACTGAAAAGGGGCTGGCTGATTCCCCCTGCATCCCCTGCTTCAGATAATTATAAACTTTGATTAGGTCCCCCCTTAGTCTTCTCTTCTCAAGGCTGAACAGTCCCAGCTTACTCAGCCTTTCCTCATAGGGGAGATGCTCTAGGCCCTTAATCATCTTCGTAGCCCTTCTTTGGACTCTTTCCAGGAGATCCCTGTCCTTTTTATACCAAGGAGCCCAGAACTGGACACAATACTCCAGGTGGGGCCTGACCAGGGCAGAGTAGAGAGGGAGGATCACCTCCTTTGACCTGCTGGCTACACTCCTCCTGATGCATCCCAGGATCCCATTGGCTCTCTTGGCCACCGAGGCACACTGCTGGCTCATGGCCAACCTGTCATCTACCAGGACCCCCAGGTCCTTCTCCACTGAGCTCTTCTCCAGCAGCTCATCCCCCAGCCTGTACTGATACAAACAGTTGTTCCTTCCCAGGTGCAAGACTTTACACTTGCTTTTGTTGAACTTCATCTGGTTTCTCACTGCCCAGCTCTCCAGCCTGTCCAGGTCTCTCTGGATGGCAGCACAGTGCTCCTGCGTGTCAGCCACTCCTCCCAGCTTTGTATCATCGGCGTACTTGCTGAGGGTGGATGTTATTCCCTCATCAAGATCGTCAATGAAGATATTAAACAGGACTGGACCCAACACTGAGCCCTGGGGAACACCGCTGGTAACAGGCCTCCAGTCAGATTCTACTCCACGAATCACAACCCTCTGGGTTCGGTCCGACAGCCAATTCTCAACCCACCTCACTGTCCACTCATCTATCCCATGCTTTCTCAGCTTTGCTATCAGGATGTCATGGGAGACAGTATAAAAGGCCTTGCTGAAGTCAAGGTAGATGACATCCACTGCTCTCCCTCCATCTACCCAGCCTGTCATGAGATCGTAGAAGGCTATGAGGTTGGTCGAGCACGATTTCCCCTTAGTGAATCCATGCTGACTACTCCTCATGACCTTCTTCTCTTCCAATTGCTTGGAGATGGCATCCAGAACAAGCTGTTCCATTACCTTTCCAGGGGCAGAGGTGAGGCTGACAGGCCTATAGTTACTAGGTTCCTCCTTCTTGCCCTTTTTAAAGACTGGAGTGACATTGGCTATCCTCCAGTCTTCAGGCACTTCTCCTGTCCTCCAAGACCTGTCGAAGATGATAGAGAGCGGCTCAGCAATCACCTCCGCCAGCTCCCTCAGCACACGTGGATGTAACCCATCTGGGCCCATGGATTTGTGTGCATTAATCCCTTTGAGCCGCTCCTGGACCTCCCCTACTTGAACCAGAGGGAAATTCTTCATTTCCCAATCAGTCCTACTCTCATCCAGTGTCTGTGGGTCCCGGGGGGACTTTGAAGTGAAGACCGAAGCAAAGGCGGCATTCAATATCTCCACTTTCTCAGCATCCCCCGTAACCAGGACACCCTCCTTATTCAGCAAGGGACCTACATTATCCCTGGACATCCTCTTACTGTTCACGTGTCTAAAAAACCTCTGTCTCGGAGAAAACTCTTCAGTGGTATTCATAAACCTATGCTTGATATATAACAAAAACTGAACCATCTGCACCAAACCTACCAATAGCAAAATGCTAGTTTGAAAATCCCAGAGATATTGAAGATTTTCAAAAACTGTCATAAGAGCTGTTGTATTTAGCCCAAAGGAAAAGAAAGCAGTGCCCCCACCATACCGGCTGCTGTTATTAACCCCTCCCTGTCCAAAGAATGGACAGGACAGCAAAACCTCATACAAGTACCAGATTAAGCTCATGATCATCGATATTACTGTATCATAGACCGATATCATAAAATACACTATAATGAAGTATGGGAACAAATACGGGAGCCGCAGACCTGAGAGAGTAAAGAATCCTGCCAGGATTGTATACAGCATGCGGTGGTTTTGCTGCCACAGCCTTGTAAATAAATACCACAGCATCGTGACCAGAGATTGCTTAAACAACAGTGCTTATCTTAATTGCGATAGTTAGGGTCAGATCTACCGTTATCCCAACCGTTCGTGCCCCACGTTGGGCGCCAAAATGACTGTCGTGGTTTTGCCCCAGCCGGGGGCCGCACCCCACACAGTCGCTTGTACTTTTAAAAGGAAGGGGGAAGGAAAGTTGGGGGAAGGGGAAAAGGGAAGGAAGAAAGGAGGAAAATAAACCACAACCTAGAAACCAGAACCACGCAGGTTGGGATAAGGATAGTTTACTAAACAATAACAGAAAACTAGATATAACAATAACATAAGTTTAAAGCACAAAATAGATGAAACTGGTGATACACAATGCAATTTCTCACCAAACCACACAACTCAGGCCGCACAGCTTAGAGCCCGTCCCGGACAACCCAACCGTCCCCAGAAACTGCACGTCCTGGCCTTGTCTCCCCCTCTTCCCCCCAGTCCCCCCTTAAACTGAGCATGACGTAACTGGCATGGAATATGCTCTTTGGCCAATTCGAGTCACCTGTCCTGGCTTCGTCCCCTCCTTTCTCACTAGTAAGGAAGTATGCAGAGCTGAGAAAGGTACTTGATTGCCCGGCAACAAATCGGAGACATCAGGGTGCTATCAGCACTATTCTCATGCTAACACCCAAACATGGCATTCCATTCACTGCTAAAAAAAAAGTTTAACTCCATCATAGCTGAAACCAGGACAGAGGTACAGAGGGGTTTTGCTACAAGGATAAACCAAATTGACTGGCATTCTGCAGCTGAGAAAAGGAAGGACTTCCAGCCCTAGGAAAAATTACACGGGGAACAATTTTTCAGCACCTCTCACAATGAAAGAATTATGGAAATAATCGAGCTCATGGTTAAAGCAGAGAACAGTACTCTTTTACAGAAACTAATTGCCACATAAACTGGTCAAAAGTAAACTAACAGATAGTTTCAAAAGCCATGACTCAAATTTAGGAAGGAGAGATACATTCTTCACCATTTAAGATGCTGTTGGATAAGCTACATTAATTTGAGAATGTCCATCCTATGCGATTGACACTGGCAGAGTGCATCCACCTGTTTTTGCTGGGTTGTGCTTTTTGTTTGCAACAGGATAAAGACCTGGGAGCAGAGGGTGGTGGAGATTGTGTGAGCTGGTGTGATAGTTTTTATGTTCTTATATTAATAGGGAAACACAAGAAACACAAAAGTGGAAGAAATTCTTATTTGAGTTTAAATTCTTTTTTTTTTTGGAGGGGGTCAGTTCATTTCCTCTCACAAGTGCTGTGCTGAATAATTCTGCTAAGAGCCAAAAGAGAGATTTTTCCTTCCTGCAGAGCCTGGAGATCTGGTGCCCTGAGGTCTCAAGTTATGCTTTACAAAAAGGCTTGCTCCTCTCCTTTCCTTTGTTCTTGCTCTGCAGTTGAAAAATGTGCTGAATAGGGGGAGGGGAAAGCTCATAATAACAAATTTCCATTCTTTGTGGCTCAGAAATAGAGAGAAATGTAGATATATAGAAAAATTCATTCCGAGCACCAAGAATAAATGTAAGATAGCTAGTTTTTGCATTTCTAAGTAAAGAAACAGGTAATTTTATGCCAAGAGATGCTTTACTTTTACAAATCCTGATTTCACTGAAGCGTCAGAGTCCTTTGGGGAAACAGACTTCCTGGCACAGTCTCTTCTTTGGTGTTTCTTACTAGCCAGTTAAGTACCACAGCACTGAGCTCTGTTGAAACCTCACCGAGTTTACTCACCTGTGCTAGGTCTTAGGGCCCATGGGTGTCCTGCTTAGCAGCACATGAGCTATGCTTCTGGAGCCATGCTCTTCCACAGCCTCACTAACCATCACTCCACCTTCATTTCAACTGGTCACTCAGCCCGTTGTGAGAGCAATAGGCCATTGAAATGGGCTGCAAACAGTGTTCCACAGAGATAAGGTCTAGACTGTAGACACATGACAAGGCTTGACAGGGTGACCACATCAAATGCAGACCTCATTTGTACTAAAGTGGGGAATTTGGGAAAAAACTTGCATACCAGCTGATTTGGGCACTCCTGGGCCACTCCGCTTCTGGGGAAACTGCACCTTAGTGCCAAAGATAAACCACATTCCACCTCCTTCATCCTTACAGAAGAGCAACTGAAACAAGTAGGCCTAAAAGAAGAATTCAAGGATGCTTAGTTCTATTACCTGATGTGGGCATGTTGGCATCTGTCAGGGCACATAAACATCCCTAATACAGAAGTAGAAGTAACAAAAATTATTAAAAAATTGTTTTTAAAAAGAATATGAGTTCTGTGAATATCCATCCTGCAAAGACTCACAAATCATGGCATGTAAGCCCTCATGTATGACTGACTCTATGGAGTCAGTGTGCACCATGTACTGGACTCCCAAGCCAGTGCCAGCCGTCCTGTATGGTTCGTTCAGGTAACTGCACAGGAGTGAGTGCTACAGCCTGTGTCCAGGCTACTGATTAACTCAGTTATGACCTTGTGTCTTAGATAAATAGTCTGACATCCTCAGGTGACACTAAATGAGTGCACACTATGTAACACACTAGTCATAGGCTAGGCCACCAAGCCAAGGATGCTCCCTGACCAACTCTGTATTGCCTCAGCAGTCCCAGTGCAGACATACCCACACTGCTGTGGATGTGATAGGACAGATGGGTGACACGGAGGCAATGGGGTCAGGCACTGCACATCCAGGAAGTAAGAAGATTTCTATTTTCTTACTTTAAAGACATTGGGGACTAGCAGGAGAATTCTTTCCTGGTATTCAGCATGGAGAAGAGGAGACTGAGGGGAGACCACATTGTGGTCTGTGGCTTCCTGACAAAGGGGAGCGAAGGGGCAGGGGCTGATCTCCTCTCCTTGGTAGCTAGTGATAGAACCCGAGGGAATGGTATGAAGCTGTGACAGGGAAAATTTGGGTTGGATGTTAGGAAGAGGTTGTTTACTGAGAGGGTGGTTGGGCATGCAACAGAGCGGTTTTAGTGGGCATCTGGCCTCCAGTGAGGGTCAACCCACCCACACACTCAGAACTCTGAAGAGGAACAGGATTTGTCTCCAATGTAAAATCATTTATAAGTCAGTCAGAGAACAATCCACAACGCCCAGACGAGGCTTTCAGTCCCAACACTTATCCAGAAACCAGAAGACCTAACTTCTAAGGTCTCTAGAGGCTTCTAGAGGAAGTATTCCCCACCCTGTCCACTGAAACTGGGATGCTTCATGCTGGGAGTTATAAATCATGGGGAAGACAGAGAACAGCCAAGACTGAATTTGGCCCTAGCCCCTTGCGGGGCTCCCTCACGTTTGCTTTCAACAAGCAAAACTGCACTACCAGGTACAAATTGGCCCAGGTGGCTCAGAAAAAACAGGAAGTGTCCCAGGAGGAGTAGAAGGATCGTGTTCTTCAGGGCAAGAGAGGTCGCTAGTTTCCTGATGACAGCTCTAACCACAAAGTTAGTATGAGAAGGAAGCACTGAGCGGGGGCACATCATGCATTCTGATATTTTTATGTCACCGGGACCATTTCTGCTCTGTTAGCATCTATTCTCAGAAGACAGATAACCAGCTTACATCAGGACTGGGGGTGGAAGTAAGCATTTCCTATTAGTTCTCCCTAGAGTCAACAGCAAGGACAAAAGTATCCAATTCAGGGAGTAGAGAACCCTCTGAAAGTCTTAGATGTCCTCACCTTCTGCCACTAGCTGAATCAGGCCATCTCTTTCCCTTTGGAAGGTGTCTTCAGGCAGATAGGCACTCACATTTCTAGCTCTGCAGGCTATCACAGAAGTAATACTATGTCCACGCAAAACAATTTATCCTAATTTTCTCATGCAACCAGAAGTTGCCTGAATTGTAGTGCTTTTGTGGAGACCTCCTTCCACAGACTTTCCTCTTGCTACAGACCTTGTTGATACTGTAAAGTCTACATGAAGTTTTTATGAGGTTGGTTTTCTGCCCCAGCAAAACCTCAGGTGTCAGATCTGACCTCTGGGTAGCCACAACGTTTGAATTTTAAGAGCTCAGCAGAAATAGCAAGACCAGAAAAACAGTTTAATCTCTCTCCCCATCACTAGCAGAAGCACTCTTTATACTATGAATTCATATGCTAAAGGATGGAAAGACAGTTTTAAAGTAGTCATAAGTAGAAGAGCAACTCTGTGGCTGATAAACCAATGAAGAAAACATCTGTAAAGCAGTTACTACATTATATATCCTTTGAAAAATAGTAGGGAGATATTGAAGTCCTTTCTTATTCAAAATATTCTATTCTTGTGTTGTCTTTCTGGAGTAGTTTATTATGAAGTTTCAGAAATGACTGAACTACACTACAAGATGTGCTCATTTGTACTTGACTATCACTAGCTCCTTGAGTTTCTTTTTTTGTTTTGGCCATTCCAGTCAAACAACGCCAGGAAAGAAGGGCCTAACTTCTTATGAGTGAAATTTTGTGAAAATTAATGAGAAGAAGCACACAGAAGTTTCAGTCAAAATGCAATAGGAACCAGTAAAAATGTCATCTGCATAAGGACAAAATAAATATTTATGTTTCAAATCTAAGACCAGTGACGGTAAAAGAAGTAAAACCTGCTCTAGCAAAATGTTTCCAGGTGGATTTCACCAACAGGGTCCCTTCAGGTGGTTCATTAAAGCTTCAAATGACAAAGAATACATTTACTGCAACAAACAATGGAAATACCAGATATTGATTCAACAAACAGCTAGTTGGGATTACTGAAATCACGGCAAAATGGCAAATTCTCAGAAGGATAAAAGCAACTGTGGATCCTGTTGAGGCAATGTAATGCACAACAACAACAAACTGTTGACAAGAAGGAACAGGAGGTGATAGACAAAAGAGTCTACAATTCAGACAAGATTATTCCTTCCAAGATTTGACATTTATTGAATGAATGTATCAATAAATGGCATGGGAAAAAGGAAAGACATCTCTATTGTTTTTTTCTGGGGGAGGATGTGGTTAATTGTGTTATGCAATAACAACAGACCAGCTCAGCATTATTACATCTGAATGGAAATAAGCTCCACTCTGTGTGGTTTTCAAGGCTTACAGAAGTGTTTGGGTTCTGATATTTCACCCCAGGGACTTTCTTTTCTACCAATAGCAACAGATTTTGCAGAAACAATTCTTTTTCACTCTCAAGAGGGACAGTCAACAGCCTGAGGTTAAATATTTGCTGAGCAAGCACAATAAATACATGTATATGCACAACTTCATTTGACACCTATAGCTAAAGGCAGTGGCAAAATGCCACGACATACTGGAACAACACAGGCCAAACAAGCTACACAAAACCCAGCAGGTTGCATATGGGGTTTTGTTTGTTGCTGCAGAGGGGAAAAGGAAGCGAAGTGCTAGAGAAACTAAAGGGTTCAGGCACCAGGATGTAACTGTGGTCCCAGGGTTTCAGTAGAAATCAGCTTTCACATCTGGAGTGCTGTAGATAAAATCCGTGTAGTCTGAATTAGCCATGGCCCAGCAGCTGCAAAAGCCCTTAGAACAAGGTGCCTGTCTTCACAGCCAGTGTGGCAGCTTGGTAAGGCCAGATCAAGCAAGCAGAGAGAGACTTCATGTGGGAGCATCTCTGGTCTACAGGAAGGATTCTTGTTAGGGGCCTGCCTATTTGTGGTGGGTTGACCCTGGCTGGAGATCAGGTGACCACCAGAAGCAGCTCCTCACTACCTCTCCTTGACTGGACAGTGAAGAGAAAATGTAACTTAAGGCTCATGGGTTCAGATAAGGACTGGGAGAGATTGTTCATTGGCATTGGATCTGTCAGACCTAGGGAAAGCTTCTACCAGCTTCTCACAGATGCCACTCCTGTAGCTGCCCCACTACCAAAACCTTGCCATGCAAACCCGACACACTGCTGTCTGGCTCCATTCCTTGGCCTTGAGGGAGTGCACAAGGCAGCGCTATGGATGACAGGCCCAGAATCAGACCTGAGACACTGCATGGGCAGCATACAGGATGGTCACAGCACAGAAGTGACACTGCCATCACATGGGCACCAAGCCGGCTTCAGCTGAAAGCAACAAGAGGTGCATCTGGAGACCCTTGGGAGACTGTCCATGCAGGTACAGCACAAGAGCAAGGGTGGCTTTGGCTCGGGTGCCCACCTGAATGCTCAGATATGTTGCCCAAACCTGGATCACACTGAGGCTTGGCAGTGAGGGGAGAAGGTAGTAGCAACCTGCCTGTCTGCCCTGGCCTGGAGCAGCTCTCTGGGCTACTCTTGAGATAAGCAGATATTTTGCTTCCTGGCTCAGGTGGCTGCTGGCCTGACTCTGCAGAGCATTTCTCATGCTCTTCTCCAGCATTTGCTGTTCATTTTTTTTTCACAGCAGCCCTCGGAAATAAACTACATCCTTTGGCTGTGAGACAGCTCTTGGCCAGAGGAATTGGCCAACTGGAGCTATTGCAGGCAGCATGTCTCCCTCCAACCCTTACAAGTCTTTAGCCAGAGGAACACGCAGACTTACAGCATCTGTAACCAAACTTTATCATGGGTCAAAAGCCTTACTTTCCTTCCTGAGGCATTTAGGATCACCTGTAGGTGCATTCATCCTGCACTCTGTTATGACATTTTCAGTGTAGGTAAAAAATAACTGCTCCCACAGCTCTCCCCCCGCCCCCCAGAAATGCTCTGTACTCATAGCTTGAAAAGACTTTGCTGGCAATAAACCAGGAGCTTTTAGGAGAAGAAAAAAATCTGCTCTGCAGCTAAGGCAAGGGAAGTTCCACAACACCAGGTCTTGTGAGAGGAACATGGTGATCCAGGAGGTGGCCTCATTCAGGAAACCAAAAGGATCACCAGGCTGACTGGAGATACCTACAAGGGAAAAGCCAAAGGCAGTGAAATATGCCCATAGTAGTACATTTGTGGTTAGAGAGAGGTACATACAAAGATAACACAGCACTCTGCTGCTTCACATGTCCCACAAGTAGTTCAAAATGCTACACATGATCTTCATCAGTAAATACATAGGGTGCTGCTGGCTGTGTTCCTCCTAACATCCTCCCTTCTTCTCCCCTAGGTGAGGCCACAAAGACTTTATAATGCAACCAGGTTTGGCTAAAACTGGCAAGACACTTCTAAAGCATTACAAGGATTTTTTTCCCAGTTAGCCTCTTACTCAGCTGAGATGGTATTCAGCTGCCAAAGAAGAAGTCATACAGTTACTTCGAAAAATGGCATGTTTTCTTATGCAAAATATGCACTTTGATTTATCCCACATGGCCAAGACCTCTTTTTATTTTTGGTGAAAGACCACCTCATGCTAACCACCAGGACCCTACTCTGTAAGTGGAAGTAGCCACTACCCTGCATTATTCACATTCTTGAGAGGAATGTGTATAGTTACTCCCTCCTCAAGGGCTCTAGCCCCATTCCAGCTAGGACGTGTTGTAGCTGACAAATGTGTAAGGGGGTGTTTTTTGTGAGAAGCACCTGTGTGCCACCGAGTACGAGGTGAGCAAGAGGCAGCCTCTTTGGTGGGTTTCTCGGATGATAGATAGACTGAAAAAGAAGAGAAACAAGTGCATGGCCTGACTCCCAGGTTCCTGAAGCCCTACCAAACCCACTGAGCCCCTCTCTCCCATAACACCCAGCCACCCCTGGAATACTGGTGGCTGCTCATAGCCTCCTCACTGGTGCAGAATATGTCAGCTTTGTCAGCACTGTATGTCTGAGGGCCACACAGAGCGTTCCTGGGGCTGCTCTTTGATCCTTCAGCCATTAGATGACCTTCATGTACCACTATGTGTATACTACTACAACACTTTAAGAACTGCCATCTGAGAGCTTGCTACAAAACCCAACTACTACCTAGAGCTCCTTGAACTGATGACAGCAACACGAACCACTCTGCCCCAGCCATACTCTGCTAATTGCTTTAATCACTTTCTGCAAAGTCTCATCTTCACCATTAGTTCTAGAGCTCAGAATCTGTTTTGCCAGAGCCACAGCAGGATCTTTTGATTTGGCTGCTTTTTAAATTCTACTATTAGTATTACCATTATTAAGACAGGCATTAATTCAAGGAAAAAGTTTTGCTCCACAGAGATTTTGGCAAAGGTTCTATAAAGGCTTTAAAGTCATGCAATCCCTTCCATTTTGCAACCTATAAATCCTATGGCTTTACATTTTTAAAAAAATAAATAATTAAAGGAAAGAAATAAGAAACGAGGTTATATACCAGCACTAAAAAGAGGGCTTGCTAGGTGTCTTGAGTACTGGGCACATCCTCCATGGCAAGGACTGGGGACTGATCATTTCAGGTGACAGAGACCCTGCCTGTGAAACAGAGTCCCAAATCTTCAGAGACAGGAGAACTGGCCAGTGCTTGCCGCTCCCAGGAACACTGTGATGTGTTCAAGTTTAGATGGTCTTCATGATGGCAGGCCTGAGGCAAGTCTTCAAGGACTCCAGAACCACTGAATCTTGCCTGTGATCCATCTGCAGACCAGGGTCCTACAAACCCTTCAGCATCTCAGACTCCAAGATTTTCTTACCACTGGATCCATTCATTCCCATCTCAGTGGGCTAGATAGATTTAGCCACAACTTCTCTGTAGTTCATGGCATCAAGTGAGTTGTGGGACTCTGAAGAGCCTGGGGAGCACACAGTTGGTAATGGTCCTCCAGCCATCATGTGTGGCTGATCTCCTGGAACACAGATCCCAAGAGAAGTGGTCTCCATTCGTAGTCTTTTTCTTGGAATAATCAATGGGAGGTGTTGCTCAACATAAAGGAGTCAGATCTAACTGACATGTGCTGGAGGCTGATAAAAAAAGACAGCTCTGCAGACAACAACTCCTCCCCATTTCCCAATTAATTCTGAGGCACTTAATTAACAGATGTACGTACTCAAAAGCCAAAAAACCTTATTTTCCACTAAATTCCCTGCTAGTTGCTACAAAGGATGGGGAAAGCACTGCAAATAATAATTCGGCAGAACTCAAAACAACAGTCCTCTAAAATTATTTTTTTTTTAATCCTGATAGATTTAAGGGATTTTTTAGTGTTGTGGGTTGGTATTATTCATAACAAAATGTCGTTATAACCTGACGTAAAGAGTGGTTTTGTTTTCCTTGTGAAGAGCTCCATCCCGCCCGGCTCTCAGGCATCACTAGGTGGAGGTATTGCACAAAGCAAGGTTGGTGCAGCTCAGTACTGGGGGGGTTTAGGGATCCCCACAGCCACCTCCTGTGGCAGGTACTACTCCCTCACCAGCCCTCACCCTGGCACCCCGATCTCTTCCCATCCTCATTTGCTTGCTCTCTCTGACGTGATGCTTTTCTCAGAAATAAAGCTAGATCATCTCCTAAATTTGGTACCCAACCACCTGTATGGCCCAACCCTCCAAAAATGCCAATCGCACCAAAGTCAGCAGCTTTCAAAAAGGGACAGCAGAAGGTGCTGGCACATCCTTGGCTCGTTTCAATACACACATGTATCAAGCCATTCAGATCTGGGCTGAGGAGAGGAGTTTTTATGAAAAACTTGGCTTCTCTTGCAGAAGCTGGCACGTGTTCTGGTCTCTTCAGGCTCTGAGGAGACTCCAGTCCCTTTTACTCTAAAAATACATGAATCAGAGCCAGATATCAAGCAGAACCAGATGTCACGACCCAGAAGAGAGCGTACACAGATGGTGGGGGGACATATGGCACCCAAGTTCTTTCCCACTGTGAGTGTCCCTGTCAAAACAGCTCTTTAGCTTTTTCACTATTTGTTCCCGCAGGCAATATGTGGTGGGAGGTAACTGCCAATTTTTTTTCTGGTTTAAAGGGACAGATGAGTCTTATTCCTTGTAACTCCCAAATATCCCGCTTGCTTGCCATTTCAGAAGCTGGAGAATTTATAGCCTCCTTTATATATAACCTGTCCACATCATCTTTACTCCTACAAAGATGTGTTTGTCCTGCCACTCCTCCTATGCTCTGTGTGGAATGATGTGGTTATGGCAGACCTTACCCAAAAAAGTAGAGACATAAACAGATAAGGGTCTGAGCATGCTTCCCTTGGAGTAAGAGGTAGGAGAAGAGAAGATGGCTCAAATTTCTTCCAAGTCCAACTGCTTGTCCCAGCCACCCATTTCCATGGCACAGAAGAAATACTCACACATATTTGAAAAACAGAAAACAAAACAAACAGTATGTGCATCAGAAACTGTGTGTTTAAAGGGAGAAAAAATATCTTCTTAAGGACTTGACCATGTCCCTTCCCATCTTTCAGGGAGTTCAGATACATTCACAGTGTATAAACTAAGCAAGAAAATGCAAAGGATCAAAACCGGCACCAGAGAACGGAGGAGAAATGAGGCAGCACTGGGGTTTGTTACCATGGACAATGCAGGAAAAGGAAGGGCTCTCCTCACACATACTGCTGGTGACAGAGAGGAAAAAGAGAACGTGGATCCTAAAATTGCCAGTGGAAATAAAGCCCATCAGGAAACTGCTTAGTGAAAGAAAAAATAATCACCTAATGAGAGTGTTAAAAATTCCCGTCTCCTACAGCTACTGTTGTGCTTAAAAATAAATAAAGTAAGGCAAGATCAAATGACTGGCTGGAGGAGGAAAACAAAAAAATCAGAAGAATTTACACCTCTAAGTCACCTGACCTGGAGCAGTGTCCTGGTTTCAGCTATGATGGAGTTAAACTTTTTTTTAGCAGTGAATGGAATACCATGTTTGGGTGTTAGCATGAGAACAGTGCTGATAGCACCCTGATGTCTCCGATTTGTTGCCGGGCGATCAAGTACCTTTCTCAGCTCTGCATACTTCCTTACTAGTGAGAAAGGAGGGGACGCAGCCAGGACAGGTGACTTGAATTGGCCAAAGAGCATATTCCATGCCAGTTACGTCATGCTCAGTTTAAGGGGGGACTGGGGGGAAGAGGGGGAGACAAGGCCAGGACGTGCGGTTTCTGGGGACGGTTGGGTTGTCCGGGACGGGCTCTAAGCTGTGCGGCCTGAGTTGTGTGGTTTGGTGAGAAATTGCATTGTGTATCACCAGTTTCATCTATTTTGTGCTTTAAACTTCTGTTATTGTTATATCTAGTTTTCTGTTATTGTTTAGTAAACTATCCTTATCCCAACCTGCGTGGTTCTGGTTTCTAGGTTGTGGTTTCGTTCGCTCCTTTCTTCCTTCCCTTTTCCCCCTCCCCCAACTCTCCTTCCCCCTTCCTTTTAAAAGTACAAGCGACTGTGTGGGGTGCGGCCCTCGGCCGGGGCAAAACCACGACAAGCAGCAATCCAAACCCAACCTTTCTGAAGCAGAAAATTCACCCTTATGACTTGGTGAGTTTCTACCTTTCTTCAGGGTGAAATACCAGCTCCTGATAGTCATCATCATTGCCAAGCAAAGCTCTAGCTCCAGCTGTAATGCCTGGTGCTCTCTCAGAGGACATCACATGAGCTGTATTTCTTATCTGTGCACCCTGATGCCCAGAGAACATTGATTTTTCCAGTCAGTTTCACCTGGGAAGCAATCTTAGAGTGGGCTGAAGACACAAGTGGTTTGTACCACTTTCTAGCTCACTTCTAGTAACAAATATTCAATCTGTCTCAACAAATACATCAAGTCCTGGTTAATATTATCCCATCTTAAAAGAGAACAAACATAAGCATCAAGTGATGTACTTTGCCTTTACTCCTGAGAATAATGAGTGCAGCGATGAGAGGAGGAACTATTGCTCCTGTGTTCATACAGTGTAGCATCCATGACTAAACCAGAGAACTGGGAGTACTGTGGAGTAAAGCTGCTAGCCACTGATGTTACTTAGATGTATTCTGAAGCTCTACAGTGGAATACATCCTTAAGTAACATCATCTTCCAGCTAACTACCGCTGTGGAAGGAGGTGCAGAAGCCAAACCACCAAAGCCTTTGAATAAAAGGCAGAACAGGCTTCCCCCCCTAGCAGAAGCTCAAGACAGCAAGATAAAGGGGTAATGTGAAATCACCTCTGTGCTTTTCTACTTGCTGGGATGCCATAAAGAGGTAAATTAAACAGAAAAAAAGACTAAGTCTGTCAGGGATTCCCTGTTTGGGGCTATGGCACAGACCCCACCCACCAGGCTTTAACAATTCAGGCTCAGAGACATGATCTTCCCTGTTACATAAGACTCCATCCACGAATTAAAATACAGTCAAAGATGTGTACATTAAAACATGAAACAGGCTGTATCTCGGCACCAGCTGACATAAAGGCAAGGAAGTGGGAAAGGAGGAAAGTTTCCCAGAAAAAAAAATTAGTCTCACTGTATGGATGGAAAAATGCAGTGGAATCAGAAAATCAGAGACAAGTTAATCACTAGGCAAGAAAGGGAAGGGGTAATCTGGAGTGCCAAATAAACTGACAGGAACAAGTCGGCAGAAGAAGTATCAGATAGATACAGCTGAAAAGTAAAAAAAGGTGCAGAGAATGCTGTCTGTGCATCTCACACCAATAAACATCAGACTGTTTTCACAGAATCACAAGGTTGGAAAAGACCTTTAAGATCATCAAGTCCAACCGTTCCCGTCCTGTGCTAAACCATATCCCCAAGTACCTGATCAACCCATCTTTTAAACACATCCAGGGAAGGTGACTCAGCCCCCTCCCTGGGCAGCCTGTTCCAGGCCCTGACAACTCTTTCAGTGAAAAATTTTTTCCTAACACCTAACCTGACCCTGCCCTGGCACAGCTTTGTGCCATTCCCCCTTGTCCTGTCTCCTGTCACCTGGCTGAAGAGACCATTGCCCGCGTCTCTACAACCTCCCTTCAGGTAATTGTAGGTGGTGACAAGGTCAGCAGACAGAAAATAAACTGAAACATATGTACTGCATCGTGATGATCCAGTACTTTTTCAGGGATTGCACTACATTTGCTCTTCCCTTCTGAAACTACCAAGTTTCTAGAAGCAGGCCTCTGGCCAATTAATCATTGGAGTATTTTTTAGATGAAGCACAATCAGCACATTTGTCTCCATGGGAAAATTGTTTTTACTCTACCACAAAAAATCAGTTTGTTTTCCTATGTGACATGTAAAAAAAAGCTTCCAAGGGGAGAAAAGAGAGACAGAATTCAGCTTCAAAATAAAGCCCCACAATAAAAGGATAATCCACTTTGCTTCATGCTACATTCAAACTGTTAGCTAACAATTAACCACAATAACTGACACCTTTCTCACACAAGAAAACTAAAATGCCTGAATAATCCCACTAAATGTGATTGTTTAAAATAAAGTATCGGGTAGATAAAGACCAACACACAATCATCTGCCTTCACTTAAGAGTCTCTTTAGGAGTCCTGCTTAGTGGGAAAATGCTTGTCTTGAATATTGTAGCAAACCTCTGAAATGAGCTATGGTGGCCAGAAATCATTAATGGCACATTCACAGAAGAAACCAAAATTACCAGCACAACTCTGTGCAAATCAATGTACTTATCTGTAATCCTGCCAGTCCTAGTCATTGGCATTCTTTTTATTTCAAAGCATATGAAATTAGGAAGTTGAAAAAAATCTACCAAAGTTTTAACATCTTTATTATTTCTCTCACTGTACAGATAAACAAGAGGGTTGTTTTGGGTTTTTTTTAAACACAATAAAAAGATTTTTGAAGGAAAGTGTGGCTATCAACATTTTTAGAGCAAGTCTAAGTCTAAACACAATGTAAAAATTTCACAAGAATGTTTACCTAAACTCTCTAGATTCCAAAATTCCGTTTTTAAACGTTCCAGCCTCAATGTTACCCCTTTCCAAAGAGGACTGAGTCACCGTCTACTAGAACAATGGTACCTCATCTGACAGATCTGTCCTGTTCTCAGTTTTCATGGCGACATCTCAGAAGTCTCTAGTGAATGGAAGCTGCAGGAAGTTACAGAGTGTCTCATTCTCCTGGCTGTGAGGTACTGCTCATAAGGGGTATTACGAGACTCTCTCAAAGAAAACAGCACCGTGAAAAGCTGTTGCAAATCTTTCACTTTAAACATACGCTCCACTCCTGGATCTTGCTTTCTCTCCCATCAGCCCGGCCAAAGGAAGAGTTTATTCCACTCCGTAAACACTTCTGGGTACCAGCTGAAAGGAATTTAGTGACAGATGTTATCCTGGCAATCAAGATAATGTAAGAACTTGCTCAACTTCAGAAAAGAACCAAAAAAACAAGCAGAATCCACATTTGCATTCAGATGATGCTCTTGGAGGCTGGAGAGTGGGAACTCTTTCCACTTCAGCCCACTTTGAAAAGGAAGCAGCCAGTCGTTCTCCCACAGTGATACACAAGAGAACAATGGATTGGGGTCCAGAAATACCAGGCTACTCCACAGAGATTGACATAGCCACATGCCTCTAATTTCTTTCTTTCCCAAGTAGACAAGATGTTATTTCTTGCCATTAGCACCTGGTCATGTTTCAGAACTGGCCATTTTCCACTCTTTCCAGAATACTCAACCTTAGACAGATTCTCAGTGAATCTCCCTGCTTATAGTTAGAACAGTTGAGATATGGAATGAGAACATCTGGTTTCCAGAGCAGTAGGCACTGGCTAGAAAGCTTTCAGTTTGCAAGAAATCTGGAATATTTTCAGCTTCCTGACCATTTCAAGAGACCCCTTTCTAAGTTTAGAAAGGCCCCATTGACCAGATATCATAGAATTATTAAACAAATGTCTAAAAAGCCAGGGATTCCGTTCCATCCGCTGAACAAACACATTTGGTGACAACTGTTCAGCAGAAACACATCTAAGCGTTGTGAGGAGTTTTAAATATACCTGCTATGTCATGGATTTCCCTCAACCTCTTCAAGAAGCAAGGATAAGGCATGTTGCTCAGGAGGGGACCCCAGATTCTTGCAGTCAGTCACAGAGAGGCAACAGGAGGGACAGAACGACTAGGAAAAGGCTGACAACAGAAACAGATTTTTCATTTATCAACTGCAGTTTCAAATGTAAAAAAAATGGACCTCACAGCTGCTTCTTCAGTGGATATCACATTTATGTGGACCACAACTATTAATAGTCTACCACCATCAGCAACGTTTGCTTCTCATATCTGTGTGAGACTAACAAAAGAAACTGTGTCACTACCCAACACCCAGAACAGAAATAAACTTGCTCAGAGCTTTTATTTTAGGGTGTAATGGGGGGAAGGGATAAATAGTTTGTACTCCTTGATGAAAACATTTACTTTGCAGCATGAAGAATTTCTGTTAAAAAACCCCAACAAAACAACCCCATTTCAGAATTCCCTTCTCAGTATTATTTTAATAAGGGCATCTTAACTTTTCTTTGCTGCAGAACTGTTCAACATCAGGGGCAAATAATACCCTTCAGAATAAGATACCTTTTTCCTGGGTGGCATTTGATAGCGTATATATTTCCAGAATCTTGTGTTTGGTGAACAAGTTTTCTCTGAGAAGTCCCCCTTCCACTGGATAGCTCCATGTTTTTGTTTAATGTACTTGATTGACTCTGGCATGCTTGTGTAGTCCTGTACTTCATCCATTTCTATAAGAATCACTTGAATCCCATCACGGATGAGAGCATTATACATAGCCAGTTGTTGTTCAGAGGCACCCTCTAACAGGCAGCTACTAGATGCTTCTGACCCCAAAATAATCATCAGTCTTCTGCTTTGCTTAACAGTTTCATCAGCAACACTGATCACAGCTGTAAATAATGAAGGAATGATCAAAATTGGCATGGAAACTTCAGAGCTGAGGTAAAATATTTCTTAATTTTAAGATTGCATATACATGGAGCAGTGGCTAGCTCAGAGGTTTAAGATCTCCCAGCTGTCATTCACCATCCATTGCATCAAATTACTGATCAAAATTATTTTCTCCAGTCCCCAGGAACAGGTAACATTGAAAGAACCTCAACAATATTATTAATGCTGTTGAATTCTCATTTGTTCATCACTAAAAAGAAAAGTTTGTACTCTCATAACATAGAAGTTTTCATAAGAAACAAAAAAACTAAAAAAAATAAATCAATTGGAGAAATTGACATAATTATCCATTAAAAATAAACAAATCTGGATTTGTTTCCCAAAACTAGGTGGTTTTTAATTATATAATCTTCTAACCCAAGAGCAACGTGTCAAAAGATAACCAATTAACTCTACTAATTAAAGCATACCTTCTCCCACTAAATCATCCCTTCCTAATATAAAAAGATTATATCCACATTGTTTTTCTAAAACATCAGGGAGTATTCTACGAACAAAGGTTTCCAGATGATACAAACTTCTGCTTCTGGTGCTTTTTGTGTACAGGACATAAGCATCATAGATTTTCCCATCTAAAAAGAAACACAAACATTTCTATTAAAAACCTAAAAACCAGCAACATGCCTTTATTGCAAGGTTTCACTTTGGACTGGTTAATAATAGTAACGGGGGGGCTGATCCACCTATCTGACAGTAACATCAGAGCACCAAAATGCTCTTCAATTCAGAAGAAAGATGATCAGCCACAGAACCTCATCTCTTTTCCCATCATGGGGGTGGATGAGCCAGTGAGCGCAGGGCCTGGGACTGGCAGAAAGGACCCCCAACCCCAGAGGCGCCAGGACATTAAGAAAGCATCCCTTCTTCAATACCTCTCCCGAAACAAACTCAACAACAGTTATCTCAAGATAACTCTCAAGAGAAAAATGGCAATTCTTTCTTTTAATAATTCTGTGAGGGAAAGGCAGACAGAGAAAAAGGCCAGAAGGCAGCTGAGGTTTTGCGAGTTAAAACAGCATGAGAAACAATCATGAAGACACCAAACCAAAACCAGATTTAACTCAAGTAAGTTTAGTTCAACAAGCTATAAAAAAGCCAACCAAAAAAAAAAACCCAAACCAAAAAACCCCACAAAACCCCAAACCCACAAAGAAACTATGTTTTGCTTTTTTCATTAGAACCCCATTAAAATATTCAAGGAAAATGAAACTTTTAATCAGAAGCTGAAATGACTTTTCTGTGAGAAACTTTAGAATCGCCATGAGTAACGATTAACTATCTTAATGCACATTTACTTTCAAGATAGAGAGAACTTCAATCTAATTCTGAGCTGCCACACAAAGTATCTGTAAGATTGCACTTATTTCAATTTTCTCACACCTGCCCAATGGATTTGCCTACACCACAGCAATAAAAGTGCATAAAAAGAATTGCAGAATAGAGAACTAGTACTATTTTTTCTCTTTAGAGTGTAACTACCATAACTGATGGGATTTAGAAGAAAATTGTTGAGTGAAAAAGAGAAGTTGCAAAAAAAAACCTCTGAAAAAATGAGTCTGATTTTCAATATAAGTATTTAATGCTAGTTTACAAGATGTAGCTCTGCTGACACCTATAGATCATCATCAGAGTGACCACAGATCTATGTGCAAACAACAGAAAAGTAAAACACCAACATGTTAATTTGGAGAAAACTTGGCATTCTTTTTGACCTATGTCCCCATGACTGCCTTCAGTATCACACAATATTACCTCAACTACGATTATGTATTTTACTCACATAACTGAAAAAAAAAATTACCCTGTCTTTCACAGACTCACAGCATTGTAGGGGTTGGAAGGGACCTCAAGAGATCATCAGGTCCAACCCCTCTGCCAAAGCAGGTTCCTTAGGACATTCCTTTGTGCATATCTGAAAATTCTGTGAGGAAATTCCACAAATGTTCTACTAAATAATCACATTATAGATTAGAAGTTATGGCAAGGGGAAAAAAAATCAATAGGCTAGTTACACTGCTAACATACCTGGTCATACTCACATACCTTCCTTACTCGCGAAGGCACAGGGAGAATTACGGTACCAAAGCACCAAGTCAATCTTGAAAACTTTGTATATCATTAAAGTAATAAATGTTAAAATTAAGAAAGAGAGAAGCCCTCCAGTCAGCCATCTTTGTGTATCAGGAACTGCACAAATATGTAAAAAGATTATTTTTAAAATTATTAATTTGTCCAAATCTGCTATCTCATAAAACATAATACAAATCTGAGTATCACATTTTCCACTTCCATCTACCCATTTTAATAATGACAGATACAGTACTACAGTGACTCCTCCCCAGGGCACAGGTACATGCATACATATAGCAAAGGGTAACCCATCTGTCTTCTGTCAACACGATACATGAGCATTTGGTATCCAAACCCCTTCTGGGGAAGTCAAGAGGCCTCAAAAGGGGCAGTATTTCTTACCTCTGTGTTTTAATATGATATAGGATGCAACCTGTCCAAACGCATTTGAAGCTTGGCAGACAAAAGGTTGTTCATAATCTTCACTATTGACTTCTGAAATCACCAGCTTCACAGAATGCATGGGACGTCCATCATAAGAAGTTTCCTCCCTATCCAAAAGGCAACAAATAGAGACATAAAACCAGGGGCCTTTATGGAATGGCTTCAGCACTAGAACTACAGCACGACAATGCTTGTTTCCACCTGCAACTGTCAACCATGCTTCAGAGTAGACAAGCAGTTACATTGTATGAAGGAAGCCCAAACAACAGTCAGGCTTCTTACTGACATTTAGCATAGATGCTGGAAAACATTAGGACATTATCTAACCTGGAACTGTGTTTCCCCAAGGGAATATAATGTTTCTATAGGCTGAAGTATAAAAACACACCTTACAAACCTAAGCAAACCTTTGCTACAGGCTTCCCAGCCCTTGTAAGAGTAGGTGGACAGCCCCAGTGCTTGGTGAAAGAGAAATTCCACAGTGTGAAATGAAACAGAAAGAGGCCCTGGTACAAGGTGATAAGTAGCTCTGGCACCGGGAAGACATCAAAGGTGGTGACCCACAGCAGATGTCACTGACCCGTGGTATGATTCCAGATGCAGGGAATGGAATCTGACCTGCTGCTTCACCCCATGGATCGGAACAAACTTGTAGCAACCAAAATGTCAGGCTGCACCATTAAGAGGCAATCAAAATCATAGAATACCAGGTTGGAGGGGACCTCAAGGGTGATCTGGTTGAAACTTTCCTTGCAAAAGCTCTGTTTAGACAAAAGCGTTACCTAGACAAAATGGTCCAGCAACCTGTCCGGATGAATCTTAAAAGTGTCCACTGCTGGAGAAGCCACCACTTCCCCAAGGCGTTTATTCCAGTGGCTGAGCATTTTCAGTGTGAAAAATTTTCCTCTAGAGTCCAACTGGAATCTCCCCAGGAGTAACTCATACCCATTACCCCTTATTTTGTGACTCCTTGCAAAAAGTGAGTCTCCATCTTCTTTGTAGCCACTTTTTAAGCACTGGAACATGGTGAAGAGATATCCCCTAAGCCTTCTTTTCTCAAGGCTGAACAAACTCAGGTCTCAGTCTTCCCTCATATTGCAGGCTTCCCAGTCCTCTGGTCATACCCATGGCCCTTCTCTGAACCATTTCCAGCCTGTCCACATCTTTTTTTTGTCTTGTGGAGACCAAAACTGAACACAGTATTCCAGGTGTGGCCTGACAAACACTAAGTAAAATGGGATAATGACTTCTTCATCTCTGCTGCTGCTGCTGATGATGATTACCCCCCATACACTGTATAAGAGCACATAAATATTCATTATGCTGCAGTCAGTCACACTTATCATGATGTGTGAAGTAAACAACATTTTAACCAACAGCAAAATGAAGGATGCCACTACTTTGTTAACAGTAGATCTCAAATGCAAAATTAGCTAACTAGTCTACTTAGCAAAGTACTATTATTTTCCCTGAAAACCCATTCTAGTTATCATTTAAAATGCAAAATAAACGCTTGAGGTATATAATAAAGGGCATATATAGGACCACACAAATAATTTTCTGAGCAAAAAGTTACTGTAAGAAAGAAAGAATGAATCAATGTCACTAATGCAAATGACTAATGATTGCAAAGATGACCAGGTAAGTACCTGAAAGTACAAAAAATCATATTGTTTCTATGATATCAATTCAGTGACCATGTGCCTCTCCATTATGGCCCCACTGTTTATGGAATTACAGTTCTTTATGACAGTATGGTACTTTTGCATAGGGTTTTCTCTGGGGGACTACTCAAGGAGTTCAGCATTTTATTCCCCCCTTTCTTTTATGATGAGGATTTATTTCTCACAACTATATTCTTACTTGGAAGACAACATTCTCATTCATATATAGTGCTCAAAAATTTACAAAAATGATCGCATTTTTTCTTCATAGCACCACCATGAGATGAGGGATGACAAAAAGCCTGCAATATTTAGTTCCCAACCTGACGTATCTGAGAAACTTTCAGACTGCCTTCTGCTCCAATTTTAGTTGCCTTTTCAATGCTGATCTAATTTGTTCTCTCCTAATCTAATTTAACCTGCTTTTTACCCTCACCTTATCTCCCAGTTGCGTTTCTCATGCTTTACTCAGTCCAAGTCCATTTTTTCTCTCAAAACACAACTCATCACTGGAAATCTGTCTTCCTTTTCACTTCTTACCCCACTGAACTTCAGTACAAATATCCTCAAAAATGTCTTTCATTAGCTCTTGAGCAGATCTCAGTTACACTTCTCAAACTCACAGCTCTTAAATCTGGAAGTCTCAATTTCTCCTGTAAAGAACAGGTTTGGCCTCTTGCAACCTTTCAGAGAGGCAGATGTGAAGGGAAAGGAGAACACAGAAGACAGTCTGAAGAGCATGTGCCTGGACCTGTCTCATCCAATTAAAAGATGCCTCTGTCCCACCAGAGCCTGCTCTATAGAAACTGTATTACAAGTATGAGACTATACCTCTGTAAAACACCTTTTCCTAAGGTTGGAAATACGACAACATTTTTTATGATGGCCAAAAAGAACACAATCACAATCTCATGTTTAGTCCATGTGCCTACTACTTTTCAGGTTTCTACTTCAAAGCAGAAAATTAATCAGAGGAGGCAAGCATTAGTGTTTTTAAAAAGCAAGCTATTTAAACAAATAAAAAATATTACTAAATATTTTAATATCAAAGGGAGAACGTTCCATTTTGTTTGCCAACATTGTATTTTCTGATCTGAAAATATACTTACTCATAAGGACTTGCAAAAATTCTGCTCATATACAATACATCAATATAGACACCGTTGCCTGTCCAAAACACCTCATACCCATCAGCACCTGTAGTATTGCAATCCACTGTAACCTGTGAGCCTATAAAATGGTGTTACAAAGTGAAAAGTTAATTTCCATACTCTAATTAAAGTCTACACGATTCTGTTCACAGACTCACACACAGACCAGCTAAGGGTCCCACACCCTTCCAGAAAAGTTACTTTAACAGAGGGTCTATATACACTCTGTGATCTGCAGGTTTGGAAAAAGATTGGTTGGATGGAAGAGGCTCCAGGAATGAGATGGCTCTCTCTGAGGCATCACTTTTCCTGCAGATTCAAGGATGGATCTGTTCTTAGAATCTCTTCGGGAGGGATGGAAAGCAACAGACAGAGAATCATTTGGGTTCCTCATCATTTTCTTTGCATCTGAGAAACTTCCACACAGGTTTCCAAGGACTTTAGAAGCAATATGCCTTGCATCTTTACCCCTCACCCCCAAACATTCTCCTTCAGGACATCAACAAAGAGAAACTGAGCTGGCCACTGAACTTGTTTTTCTCAGAAAAAACCCAAAAACCAAAACCAATCCCCCAGAATAGGACACTCTGCAGGTAGAGATTTTCACTAGGATACAAAATCATATAGAGAAAGCTACTTACCAAGTTCCACTTCAATGGAATTGTTTCTTGGATAAGATATTTCTGGGGGTCTTTTTGGTGGGCTCACTAACCAAAAGAAAGAAAGTTCTTTTCAGAAAACCCATGGCAGCTGTAGCCTGTTCTATGCTCTATAACCCAAGCACATCCTAAAAACAGCCCCCTCCTATGGACAAGGTTGTCAGCAATTTCATAAACAGACATTACTCGATATGGAAAGTACCACATCTCAGGTAGTCATTACTTCTGATTTACGCTATCCTATTCTTTGCTCCACCTCTTCCAAAATGGAGTGCCACAAATCTCTCCGCACTCACAGTGACCTGGCTGTTTCATGGCATAAAAATCCTGTCATATTGCATGCACAGGTGCTGAGAAAGGTATGGGTAAATATCTACAGCATTACCCCTCCCCAATCTGGATAGCCAGTCACCCAGCACCCCATGGATACAAACTGGATCCAAGTACTTCGGAGTGTAATTCATCTATTTTAGACTTCCACTGTTATAAAGAGGAAATTTAATTTCTGTACTTTAGTTCAAGGCTGTACAATTCTTCCCACAGCACTATCTATAAGGAAGTAGAACCCCAGTGGTCCCTTTTGGATGCTTACATTAGGACTAGGTATATGGTACTCTGGAAAGCTCCTTTCTGTAGGCATCAAAGGGAGAGTGAGCTCCATCAACAGGTGGAGACCTAGACAACTACATTAAAAAGGCATCAGTGCAGCTAAATGAATCCCAACTTGGAGGTCCCTCACTGAACACACTACTTCCAGCCTTCTTAGGTAGCTATAGGACATTTTGGAACATTTCCTATCAGTTCAAGGAAGTTTCTTCAAACACACAAAATAACAAGAAGAAATCATAAGGCATCCCTGCTGAGCCACCTAGCAAAGTGCACAGGATTGCACCAGATATATCCTTCCCCTCCGAAAACTGGGCCTGCAGTACCATGTGGACCCCAAATCACCCATTTTAGTGTTGACTTGCTCAGCCAGAGACTTTAAACAGCTGAGCTGCCTTCGGTCACTTAGGGCAAGTGAGCAATAATGATTTTGCTTCTACTGAATAGTGGGAGCTGAAATTACACTGAGAGAAGTTCTAGGGACAGATTTTAAGACCAGAATGAACATTTCATCTGATCTGACCTCATATTCCTCATGTTTTGTTTATCCACCCCATATACATATGACATTTTATGAATATGACACATATTCTTATCATATATACATATGCATGTGTATATATACACACACAGGCAAGCACAAAAAGAGACGATTAAATAATAATGCAATCTTTTAGTAAACTGAAAATTTCATTAGTCAGATGGGATGTAAAACCAGTATTGACATTTGAAATCTTGATATAGCACAGCCTCACACAGTGATCCAGTATCAATCTCATAATGCTGTGCTAGCAAAGGAGTTTGTGTTTTACAGCTCAGCCCTTCTTTTATATTTTTTCTTGTGCTGGTAGCCACATAACATAAATCAGGGTCTACTGAGCTAGACACCCAGTACCAGGGATCAGACAGTTGTGTGCTGAGGAGCTTAAAACCAAAATCAGAAGAGACAAAGGTTTGAAAGAAATAGGACATGTAGAGTCAAGATACTGCTACAAGTTGGGCTGGTTCAGTTCATCATTGCAGCAAAAGGATAACGTAAAAGAGAGAGGACTAAGATGGGCAGAACAGGGAGTGCAGCTACAGCACTAAGCATTGTGCCTACCCAGCCTTACAGGGACCTTGGCAGCTGGCCTGGGTAGCAAAGCTTTGACACGCTGCAAATTCCAACGTGGTGGGGGGGTATAGTAAGCTCTCAGTTAGCATTTCTTACCCTCATATTTAAGTGAAGACTAGCAGCCCTAAGCATGTCTATCCACAAATTGGGGGTTTTAGCTTTAGAAACTGGGACAAAAAAATTGGAGTCACTGTTATGAACACAAACACAGTCAAATCATCTGCTTACCTTCTACAGTTAGACTGACGTCTCGTGAAATGTTGTATTGTTTGCCGTTGTAGGTATACGTTGTTTCGCATGTGTAGTTCCCTTGATCATGTACAGTCACATTAAAAATGATAAGATCACTGTTTAAGAAGGCAAACCTTCTCCCTTCCAGCAGCTGGCAGTCCTAGATGTGTGTAGAGAACTCTGTTAATTCATAGAACTATCTCTTGCCATGGTTTGTCTTTCTTTAATGCCATCTGAACTTTCAATGGACCACAGCATAAGGATGGATGCCTTGCAGATGCTGGGGAAGAGCAAGGGAGTGAAAAAAAAAGCAAAACATCATATTCACTCCAATATTCTTTAATTCAAAGAGACTCCATTTCATTTGCTACAGAAAAAAATCTTTCCACTTTTGAGAAATAAGGAACTGCAATAA
This sequence comes from Porphyrio hochstetteri, assembly GCA_020800305.1. Classification (NCBI taxonomy): domain Eukaryota; kingdom Metazoa; phylum Chordata; class Aves; order Gruiformes; family Rallidae; genus Porphyrio; species Porphyrio hochstetteri. The sequence goes on along the minus strand of CM036905.1, from coordinate 151,161,947 downwards.
AAGTGTCGGGATTTGCAATCATTAGAATCACAGGATAGTATTAGAAATATAGAATAGAATGTGTTAAGTTGGAAGGGACCTCTGGAGATCATCTAGTCCAAACCCACTGACAGAGCAGGATCACATAGATCAGGCTGCACAGAAATGCATCCAGGTGGGTTTTGAATTTCTCCAGAGAAGCAGACTCAACAGCTTCTCTGGGCAGCCTCTGCCAGTGCTCTGCCATCCCTCACAGTGAAGAAGTTCCTCTTCATTTCAGGTGGAACTTCCTATATCCAAGTTTTGCCCATTGCCCTTTGTCCTGTCACTGGGCACCACTGAAGAAAGACTGACCCCATCCTCCTGACATCCACCCCTCAAGTATTTATAAGCATTGATAAAATCCCCCTCAGTATTCTCTAGGCTGAAAAGTCCCAAGTCCCTCAGCCTCTCTTCCTAAGAGAGATGTTCTAGTCCCCTAATCATCTTCATAGTCCTTGTTTGCACCCTCTCCAGTAGCTCCCTGTCCTTTTTGAATGGGGGAGCCCAGAACTGGACACAATAATTCTAGATCAGGCCTCAACAGTGCAGAGTAGAGGGGGAGGATCACCTCCTTAGACCTGCTGGTCACATTTTTTTTGATACACCCCAGGATGCCATTGGCTTTCTTGGCCACAAGGGCACACTGCTGGCTTGTGGTCAAACTGTTGTGCACCTGGACTCCCAGGTCTTTTTCTACAGAGCTGCTTCCCAACAGGTCAGCCCCTAACCTGTACAAGTGTCTGGGGTTATTCTTCCCCAGGTGCTGGGCCCTACTCTTGCCCCTGCTGAATTTAGAACATTAGTCCCCACCCAACTCTCCAGCTTGTCTAGGACTCACTGAATGGCAGCACAGCCTTCCGGCATGTCAGCCACTCCTCCCAGTTTTCTAACATCAGCAAAACTTGCTGAGGATACTCTATCCCTTCATCCAAGTTGAAGAGGGCTGGATACAGCACTGACCCCTGAGGGACACTTGTTACAGGCCTCCAACTAGACTCTGAGCCTCTAATTACAACCTTCTGAGCTCTGCCTTTCAGCCAATATTCAATCTACCCCACTGTCCCTTCACCTAACCCATATTTCCTGAGATTGCCTATGAGGATGCTGTGCAAGAAAGCATCAAAAGCCTTGCTAAAGTCAAGGTAGACAACATTCACTCTTCTCCCTTCATCTACCCATCCAGTCATGCCCTTGTAGAAGGTTATCAGGTTAGTCAGACATGGTGAATCCACACTGACTACCTCTGATAACTCTCTTTTCCTCCATGTTTTGAGATGACCCCTCAGAACAAGCTTCATCCATCTTCTTTTGGGGGAGACTGGCTGGAGAGCTGTCAGGCAGAGAAGGACCTGGGAGTGTTGGTTGACTGTAGGCTGAATATGAGTCAGCAGTGTGCTCAGGCGGCCAAGAAGGCCAACGGCATCTTGGCTTGTATCAAAAACAGTGTGGCCAGTAGGTCTAGGGAGGTGATTGTGCCCCTGTACTCGGCATTGGTGAGGCCACACCTCGAGTACTGTGTCCAGTTCTGGGCTCCTCACCACAAGAAGGACATTGAGATCCTTGAAAGAGTCCAGAGAAGGGCAACCAGGCTGGTGAAGGGGCTGGAGGGCAAATCCTATGAGGAGCGGCTGAGGGAGCTGGGGCTGTTCAGCCTGGAGGAGGCTGAGGGGAGACCTTATCACCACCTACAACTACCTGAAGGGAGGTTGTAGAGAGGTAGGTGATGGTCTCTTCAGCCAGGTGACAGGAGACAGGACAAGAGGAAATGGCACAAAGCTGTGCCAGGGCAGGGTCAGATTAGATGTTAGGAAAAAATGTTTCACTGAAAGAGTTGTCAGGGCCTGGAACAGGCTGCCCAGGGAGGGGGCTGAGTCACCATCCCTGGATGTGTTTAAAAAAAGGGTAGATCAGGTACTTAGGGATATGGTTTAGCATAGGACAGGAATGGTTGGACTTGATGATCTTAAAGGTCTTTTCCAACCTTGTGATTCTGTGATTCTCAGGGATGCAGATGAGGCTGACTGGCCTGTAGTATCCTGGGTCATCCTTCTTCCCCTTTTTGAAGGCTGGGGTGACATTGGCTTTCCTCCAATCTTCAGGCACCTCAACTGTTTTCCAGGACCTTTCAAAGATGGAGAGTGGCTTAGCAATGACTTCTGCCAGCTCCCTAGGCACTCACATGGGCATCCTGTCAGGACCCATGGACTTGCGGATATCCAGTTTATTTAACTGGTCTCTAACTAGACTTTCCTCAACCAAGGGAACATCTTCCTTCCTCCAGACTTTCTCTGTTACCTCCAAACTCTGGGGCTCCTGAGGGCTGGCCTGAGCAGTAAAGACTGAAGCAAAGAAGGGATTCACTAATCCCGCCTTCTGTGCATTCTCCATCTCCACGATACCTGCTTCATTCAACAGAGGGCCTGCATTTTCCCTAGTTTTCTTTTTGTCACCAAAATACTTGGAAAAACCCTTCCTGTTAACCTTGATGTCCCTTGCCAGGTTTAACTCCAAGGAGGCCTTGGCTTTTCTCATTTGATCCTTGCATATCCTGACAGTATTTCTGTAATCTTCCCAATTGGTCAGTCCTTTCTTCCACGAAATGTAGACCTCTTTCTTCCACTTGAGCTTTTTCAGAAGCTCTCTACTCAACCAAGCAGGTCTGCTGCTTCCTCTGCCTGATTTCTTGCTCTTAGGGATATACCAATCCTGAGCTTGGACGAAGTGGTCCTGGAATATCAGCCAGTTCCCACGAGCCCCTCTGCCTTCCAGAGCCCTGGCCCATGGGATTTCTCTGAGCAGTTTCTTAAATGGGTTAAAATTAGCCTTCCTGAAGTCTAAGGTTTCAGTCCTACTTGTTGTTTTGTACCTAGTACCCATGATCCTGAACTCTATCTTCTCATGATCACTACAACCAAGGCTGCCCTCCACCAGTCCCTCTTTGTCTGTCAGCACTAGGTCCAGTAATACACCTCTCCTTGTTGGCTCCTCTACCACCAGAGTCAAAAAGTTATCACCAAGACACTGGAGGAACCTTCTGGACCGTGTGTGCTTGGCTGTATGGCCTTCCCAGCAGATAGGAGTGTGACTGAAGTCTCCCATGAGAACCAAGGCCTTTGATTGTGAGGCTATTTTCAGCCACTTGTAGAAGGCCTCATCATCCTGATCAGGTGGCCTGTAACAGCCAGCCACAACAGTATCTCCCATATTAGCTGGCCCCTTAATCTTTACCCACAAGGTCTCCACTTGCTCTTCACCTGCCCCCACAGGGAGCTAGATACATTCCAGTTGCTCTCTCACATAAAGAGCAACTTTAGCATCTCACCTGGTTGGCCTATCTCTCCTGAAAAGGACATGGCCATCCAGGACAGCATTTCAGTCATGTGAGCTATCCCACCATGTCTCAGTAATCGCAGTGAGATCATAGCCCTGCAACCACACACAGATCTCCAATTCCTCCTGTTTATTCCCCATGCTGTGCGTGTTGGCATAGAGGCATTTCAGGAAGGGAGCAGAGTACGTAAATTTCACTTCCAGCATTGGGCCGCTACCCTTAGGCTTGACTCTAGTGAGCTTGGTTTCATCCCCTCCCCCCTTCAAAATTAGTGTAAAGCCCTATCTATGAGCCCTGCCACCACATGTGCAAGGATCCTTTTTCCGCCTATGGGACAGATGTTCTCCATCTGTTGTGAGGAAAGCTGGTGCCACAAAAACTTCTCCATGATCAAAATTTATTGGTGAATAACTGATTAATAATTAGGCTTTTAAAAAAATTAAGTATTTAAATACTCTTGGAGCTACAGGGACTGTGTGGGGATAAGACAGGAATGCTGCAAAAGGCACTACGTTCCCGTAAGGGAAAGAGCCTTTCATAGAATCGTATCAGAATCGTAGGGGTTGGAAGGGACCTCAAGAGATCATCAGGTTCAACCCCCAAATAAGCCCAAAAATAAGCCCGAACAGTATGAAATGGTATTTATTTGATGGAACAATACTGAGCATGTAACTTACACATCACCTCTCACGAAGGACACGTGCCAGGACTGCTCCTGCACACCAGACCCTTGCCAGTGCACTGTGGCAGCAGGTAAAAAGGTGCCACCTGATGGACACGTGGGTCTGCGCCTCCTACACCTGAACTGCACTTCCGCGCAGTTAATCGAAACCTTGACATCACCTTTGAAAGACAGAAAAGTCCTAATCCTCTCCCAGTTTCTTCTACAGCATTCTTCTCCCATTTACATTAAACCTTTAGGGGTTTTTCTCTTTGAGTTCACAAAGATCAGAGACTGGTGTTTTATGTGGCAGGACAGTTGTAAGACAGTGCAAAATGCAGCATTCTCACCTTATACCAACGGACAGGCTGAACACTCTCCTTGTTCCTGAAATTATCCAAGTGGGGACAGACAACCTTTGCAGATGATAATGTGAATATTATCTCCTCTACAGCAAATTTTTCATTTAAGCATAAACTATTGGTCTTCTCAAAAACTGTTACTGTTGTGCACATTTTCCTGCAGCTTGTCAAATTCCTGCAATTAAGACAGCATAATTTAATTAACCTGCCTGGCATATTTTCCAACTTGAAAAATATATGGCATTCTTTTTGGAGGAGAAAAAAAAACTAAGAGAGAGGATGAAAAGTTTACAGTTTGTCTAATAGATTTACTTTTGCCTACTAGGAAAAAACAACAAAAACAAACCGATGAACCAAACTTATTTTCCTCAAGCTAAAGTTAAGTTTGTGTGAACACAATCTCCCTTCTTCATTAGTATTTCTCTTATCCTCCAAATTCTACTTGCTTTCTAAAGGTTATTCCCATTGCAACTCATTTCTGTAGCAACATAATTTTTTTAAAACTTTCACCTTATAACACATTCATAATCTCCAGAATCTTCCAGCATTGCGGGGAGAAACCAAATGAAATTCTTCTGCTGATGAATTCTAGAAAGCTTGTCTTTAGGCACTGCTGTTCGGTTACCAACTTTATACCATGTTATGTTGTAGTCGCCACTTCTCAAACCCTTTTCCAGTGAGCACTGAATAGCAAGAGGTTGCCCATTAGGCACAAGGCTGTGCCTCAACATCACATCATAGGCGTCACTTTTCTCTAAAGGGAAGAGATAAATATTAAAGAAAACATCAAACACTGTAAAGAGATAGACTGAACTATTTTCTTGATTACATTTACAAAGTTCATCAGTTTTCCATGACCATTCTTAAGTCACCTGCTAAAGGTACAACTGTAATCCCTTATCTCCCTTATCAGGGAGTTGGTTGAGTCACCTTCCCTGGATGTGTTCAAAAAAAGGGTAGATGAGGTACTTAGAGATATGGCTTAGTTTAGGATGAGAATGGTTGGACTTGATGATCTTCAAAGGTCTTTTCCAACCTTGTGATTCTGTGGTCTTTAAAGTTAAGAGTACTATTCAATGATATACAGCTACAGTTATATCACTGAAATGAAATGCTGCTCTTTGAACGCCGATTTACAGTCAACAGAACCTCTTGGTTCTCAGCAGACTGACATTTGTATGTTTTAGTTCGGATGCAGCTTACTAGAGAACTTCTAGTCCTCCAGTCTGTGTCACGTACACACACACACATTTCACCTTAAACATGTTCATTTGTTAACTTCACTTAACTGTACTCAAAGTAAAGCTTTGAGACAGATGCCCTAAGAGGACACTGAGGTCAAAGTAGTTGTTGCATAAATATTGTTTGCTATGAAAATTTCAACTCACCAACTGAATGCTTGTAAAACTGAATGTTTGTAAAAACAAGCATTCAGAGAGGAATTATTACAAGCACTTAGCAACATGCTCATTTTCTTTCCCCTGGAGCCAAGGGGGTGACAAGGGGATGGGCAACACCATGATTTTAAATTTTTTTTTTCTTTGGCCATCATGAAAAAAATAGTCATCAACTCAGGAATTTGACCTGGTATCAATTTATCTAAAAATCCTTGTTTTGTTAGAATATAAGAAATGCCAGAGTCCTGCAAGTGTCTGTCTAGCCCAAAACCCTGTCTCTGGTAACAAAACCAGTGGAAAATAAGTAAGAAAAGAGAGTAGGACATAACAGGTGCAGTAATGTTTTGATTTTTGGCCCCTTTGTTTTCTCTAATATTCTGCATGAAAAATTATTCATTGGCTTTTATCACTTCTCTGGGCATCATGTATTTCTTGTGATGAGAAATGCCAAAGTAAACATTCTCTCATCTGCCCATGCTATGGCATTCATGATTTTATAAACCTTCAGCACATCTTGCCACAGCCATCTTTTCTTTAGCTCAGAGTCCTCATCCATTTAATGACTTCTCATATGGAAGCCATACAATATCTGGTAACACTGTCACTCACCTCTCTACCTTTTATGATACAGTCTTTCTGAGATGGAATGACCAGAACTGCAGAGTTCAATTGATTCCAGAGCAATACAATGAAGCTTTCTGTTCTCTGCTCTACTCTCTTCCCAAAAATTCTGCTTTTCTGTTCACCACTGATGACAGAGCTAATTCTTCCAGAGAGCATAGAATCATAGAATGCTTAGGGCTGGAAGAGACCTTACAGATCACGAAGTTCCAACCCCCCCAGCCATGGACAGGGACACCTTTCAATAGACCAGGCTGATCAAGGCCCCATCCAACCTAGTCTTGAACACTGTCAGTGAGGGGGCACCCACCACTTCTTTGGACAACCTGTTCCAGGGCCTCACTGCCCTCATAGTGAAGAATTTCTTCCTGATACACAACTAAATCTACCCCCTTCCAATTTAAAACCCTTCCCTCTCATCCTATCACTACATGCCTTTCTAAAAAGTCCCTCCCCAGCTTTCCTGTAGGCCCCTTCAGGTACTGAAAGGCTGCTATAACATCTCCTCAAGCCTTCTCTTCTCCAGGCTGAAAAACTCTCTCAGACCGCATTCACAGGAGAGATGCTCCAGCCCTGTGATCATCCTTGTAGCCCTCCTCTAGACCCATTCCAACAGTTCATACCCTTCTTATGTTGGGTACTCCAAAGACGTCAAGCAGCATTTCTCCCAAGCTGTTATTAACTTAACGTTCACATCACACAGATGTAATACGTTTCTGCTACATTGGTATGACCCTTCCATGCCCCTACATATCCATTTCATTTTTTTAATTGATATTCTATCACTAAACCATTCAATATCCTCTTCATAGTCAGCATTAGTTTTAACCACAGCAGATAATTCCGTATCACCCACAGTTCTCATCACTTCACTAGAATTCTTTTCCAAATTACTTATCAAAACACTGAATTGCTCAGAGTATGAGGTATTGAATACCCCATAATAACCATGATGGTTATGAAATGTTGTGGCCAAAGGAATTGATAATACTGACAACTTGCCCCTTTCACATACATTCATCTCCACTGGGTGTATGCATGTGGCTGCATGAACGTTTTCCTTTGGATCAGGAGAGCACTTTTAAAGCTGATCTCAACCCCACTCCCACTCCCCACATTTTGTATCACCAAGTTTGTGGCCACAGGAACTGACAAGCTTTTTCTGCCACTAAATGCTAATACTTTGAAATAATGTCTTTTTTTCTTCCCTCCCCCCCCACGCCCCACTTCTTGCCTCAGTTTCTCTGAAATCTCCCTTTCCATAATGCCCCACAGTACTTCCATGGAGCAGGAAAGAATTATAAGGTATAACCACAACTAAGCAGCCAATAGGGCTCTCTGCTAATGGCAGGGGAGGCACCTTTACATAAGATTACTCACTTAGCCAAAACTCAGGTTGTCCAATGCACTTGTGCCCCTTGCAGTTTGTCCATCCATGGCAAAAACAAAACCAAACCAACCAAACAACAACAAAAAACCCCAAAACAAAACAAAAAACCCACCCAAAAAGCAATACACACACACACACATACACACAACCACAACCCCCAAACAAACCCCAACCATTTCCAACCAAATGGCCTGTTAAAATGGCAATTGATGAAGTTTTTATTTTTAACAGTCTGGAATTTCTGCAAGATTCCAGGTAGAATGAGAAGACTATGACAGCAATTCATTTCAACCATCTGAAATGTTTTAAATACGAACTGGTTGACATGTTGGGGCAGAAAATAAATCAAGTAGCCTAGCAATTTTACAAAAATCTAGATGTTGTATTCTTGTCAAACCAATGTATTTTACAATATGAAAAAAAAATCCTCAGGGCTCATTCTGTGAAGTTAAAACTGGAAGTCATCAGTTTATACACCAGAGGGTCATGCTGCCATCCAGATGGAACTTGACAGGCTGGAGAAGTGGGCTGATGGGAGCCTCATGAAGTACAACAAAAGGAAATGCAAAGTCCTGGACCTGGAGAGGAATGACCACAGGCACCAGCACGTGCTGGAGACCACTCAGCTGGAAAGCAGCTCTGCAGAGAACATCGGAGTCCTGGTGGACAACAAACTGATGATGAGCCACCAGTGCTCCCTCACAGCACAGAAGGCTAATAGTGTCCTGGGCTCCATTAGGACCTGCCAACAGGTCAAGGGAGGTGATCTTTCCCCTCTACTTCGCACCAGTGAAGCTGCATCTGGAGCACTGCAGCCAATTCTGGGCTCCCCAATACAAGACACATGGATTTACTGGAGAAAGTCCAGCACAGGGCCACAAAGATGATTAAGGGAGAAAAGCACCTCTCACATGAGGAAAGGCTGAAAGAGCAGGGACTATTCAGCCAAGATAGAAGAGGGAAAGGGAGCCTGAGGAGCATATGGTTGGATCTTATCAATGTGTGTAAACACATGAGAGAGGGAACAAAGAACAAGGAGCCAGACTTTTGCCAGGACTGCCCACTGACAGAACAAGAGACAATGAGCACAAATTGAAATACAAAAAAGTACAAGGAAACACTTTTTTACTGTGAGGGTGATCAAGCACTGTAACAGGTTCCCCAAAGTGGTCACGAAGTCTCCATGTGTAGAGATATTCAAAATCCAACTGGAGATGGTACTGGAAAACCTGCTCTAGCTGACACTGGAGGTCAGGAACATTGGACTAGATGATATCAAGAGTTCCCTTCCAACCTAAAGGGTTCTATGATAAGATAGTACATAAAATATCAGATATTACATGTTTTATAGGTTCCTGCTTTTAGGACTGTTTAAAATTAAAATTGGCATGCACCAAAATTGTACTTTTAGAGATATTTTCACAGAAAATTAGGATTACTTGTGTGAAAAATGTTTCAGAACAAGGCCCTCCATAGCCAACAATAAACTTACCTGCAATAATTAAAGACAGAAATGCTGTTGTGATATTATATGAAAACAATGTTTTTGCTGTCATGTTTCCCTACAGAAATGGAAAGAAAACATTCAATCAGTGGTTTCGAATACAAACTGATCTTTTGGTCCCAAAGCTGCTTTAAATTAGACCTTTATAACACGAGAACATGAGAATGAATTTCAGCCAGTCATGGTGCTTTGTTACAGATCATTTTGTTCTATAACTCCATTTCACTGACTTCAGTTTGAGACAGACCCTTCCATGGAAGATTACCCATAAGAAAAGGTACTGGCACTGAAATCCATGCTCTTCCAAGATGAACACAAATGCAAAAAGGTCTTCTTTTTTTTTTTTTCCCTTTTTTCCCCTTCCCTTGCTAAGTTTGTATCCTGACATAGCCTATCCTGTAAGAGGGGTTTTTGTACCTGAATGATCTACTTGCTCTCAGGTCTCATTGGTAGGCTTCTTATCCCCAGTGTGATTGGAGAAGGATCTGTTAGTTGCCTGCCTCTGACTAATTGTTCCTTAACCTGGCTTGCCTCACTGTTTTGTTTTCTATTCAGCCTACCAGTTTTTACAGCACTGTGAAAGGAAAAGTGCAACTATTCAAACTGAAGGATGAGTAGGAGAACCTCATCCTGCTGTGAAGAATCTTTAGCTACCCAACAATTTCATCAATAGTCAAAGATGACACTTCCTGCTGCTGTGTCTTACTTTACCAAACTGACTCAGAAGCTTGATGAATATTGCGTCATCCACACTGCTTCTTGCAGTGCCTGCTCTCTTCCTTTTCCCCCTTCTCTTCCCTCCTCCCTCATTGCAAGGTTCCGCTCAAAATACCAGGCAGGTCATTTCTTGTCTAGCTGTAAGAAGGAACAAGTCCCTGAAAGAACGCTGAGACAAAAACAAAATACACAAGACCCTAAAATCACTCAAGGGGGTCTATGTTTGCTTGTACAAAAGCTCTAACTTTCTTCTCTAATTGTGACAGACAGTAACTCTTAAAATCTCCAGCTTTCAATTTTAACTGTTGTAATAGTTAAACTATTACAATGTAATGATTAAAAATGAAAATGGGACTGAACAGACTCCACCTATGAGTGGAGGGACTTCTCTGAATCACTGTTTTTTCGTAAGCTCTGTTATAGTACCTTACTCTAGCCTTCTGTCTCACACACGTTCTCTCAAGCAGTTTTGTTGTCCCTATCAGTATATTCAGCACATGCAGCAGTAATATTTTAGCTATGTTCTGAAAGCAAGTCTTCCAGAATCCTGCTTCTCTGTATAAATTTATAAACTTGCTCTTTTGCCAACATGGAAGACCTGTGAATATATATAGACCCGTCTAAGACCTGCATCTCTGAGAAGACTCCTCCTTGTCTCTGACTTTTCACAGTGAAAAACCTTCATGTGTTGTGCAAGGTATACCCAACAGCAAATTTAGGCACATGCAATCACATAACTCTTGATGAAAATTAAGAAAACGTGACAGCAGAGTCAAGTGAAAACATTTTTCCTACCACATTCCGCCATGACAAACAGCTACATTTCTCCCTTTTCCCAGCCATTTTGTCCACATCTTGAGCCTGCAATCAGCCTGTGGAGCTTTATCACTCAGGACAGAATTCAGCTGGAGTTATCTTTGCCCAAATTTTCCAGGAGAAAAATCTCATTTATCTGAGGCCATGTCGATAAAATTTCAACCTGAAAGAAAATATCTCTATCAATTTAAGATTAAAAAAAAAAAAAAACCAAACCCAAAAGGCAAGTGTCTAGACAAGGTTTTCAATGGTAAGTCTCATTAAATTGGTACAGACACCTGTTCCCCTGCTCTACAGTCCTCTCAAAGTTGATCTACTAAGTGAGAATAGCCAACTAGTCTCATGAGAGCTTTGAAGAATCATGCCATTCACTGGAACTTTTTCTTTCAATGTTTTATTAAAAAACCCACAGATTAAAACATGCAACAGTCGTGTTCTCAGAATCGAGAGAACTGACAGAGAGAGAATCACACCCTTTCTTCCCCATAAACCCCTTAACATTTTATATCGTAACAAAATATATATTAATATTACCTTAAACACTTCTATCAACTGCAAGGTACACCATGCCTCTTCAAGAGAGCTTAACCAAGCGTCTCCCTTCTGATCTAGGAAGAACAATCGCTGCCATACCTGGCGAGGGATGTCGCTGGTTCACAGAAAAAAGCGTTTTTCAGTACTCTTCGTTTAAATTCTTACATATTCCTGGACATTCTCCCCAGCGGCATTCCAACCGCGCTGCCGGCAGCGGCCGGTGCCCGGGCGCGCCGAGCCGGCCAGCCGCCGAGTGAAGGTACCGGCGGGGCTGTGCTGGCAGGAGACCCACCAGACCCAGGGGGACTTCGAAGAAAAGATGCTCCGACGCTGCTTCTCAGAAACCGAGCCGCGCCGGACGCGGGGCTTGCGGAGGAAAACGCTAACCTTTCAAAGCTGATTTCACACACCCCGCCTCCCCCCTCCCCGCATTCCTAAACTGTCCCCAGCCCTCAATTCCCCCAGGAGATGCCACCACCTCACGGCTATCGTAACACAGCACGACCATCGGCGCATCCCTACAGATTTCCCCCCGGATTATCCCAAACCGCCAGTCTTCGGCCGCTCTGTTCCACGGCCGACGGAGGGCAGCGGTCCCAGCTCTCACAGATCGCTCCTCATCTCTCCTAACCCGCTGATGCTGCCGGCCGCCCCCGGCCGCCCCAGCACCTCGCCCCCCCACTCCCTCTCCGTCCCCAACCGCGGCCGGCATTGCAGAGTTCACCACCACTCTCGCCGCCTCCCCAATCCGCCGCGAAACGCCCGCGCAGCTGCGGGAAAAGCTCCATCACCCTTTCACGGGCAGGCGGCCGCCGCCGGAGAGAGGCGTGTTCCCTCGGGAGCGGCCGGCGCCCAGGGGAATCCCCACCCCGACCTACCTACGACGCGGCGGCGGGCACTCCCTGGCTGTGCAAGGGCTGAGGGAGACGGGGGGAGCCCCCGCTGCCGTCTCCTAGAAAGCCCGGACAGCCCGTGAGGCGTGGTGTCCCTGCCGGCCCTCGCTCCGCCGCGCCAGCGGTGAGGTGGCCCCGCGTCAGGGCAGGGCCGGGCCGGGACGGGCTGGGCCGCCTCCCCGCCCCGCGTTGCCTCCCCGCCCCGGCGCAGGGCGGCAGGTGTCCCGGCGCAGGCAGACAGGCGGTACTGATGGAACCCAGGCTGCGAGAAACAAGGCATTTGAGCAAGATCCGCTTTCCGCTGAAAAAATCGTGTGGCGGCGCCTGGCGAGGCGGCTGCCCCGCGTCAAATACCGCCCGCCCCCGACCCCGCCGCCCGAGTCGCTCATGCCCCCGGCTGGGGCTCGTCCTGGGGCGGCAGGAAATCCTCCTCGTAAGGATTGCAAGAATCGGGGGTGACATTGTATCTTCTGTGTAGTAACGGCAGCTGCAGGCTTCCCGGGGTGAAGGGGCCGTGTGGCTGCAAGAGGAAGATCCCGTCGGGGCTACGGGGAATGGACGCTGGCGGGAAGCCCCTCGGGGACGCGCTTCAGCGGGATGCTTCGACGGCTTGGTCGGAACTCCCCGGGCGGCCGCACGCCACTCAGGCGTTTGGCTCGGAAGCTCGCACGTACGGGTTTCGTCCCGCTTAACCGCGAGGTGTTCGCCTGCGAACCTAACCGCCGCTCAGCAGCCCAGAGGCTTTGTGGAGGTTCGTTTGTGGCTTTCCCGGGAACAGCGTGGTCACCGGATTCAGCTGTTTCGTACTTCTCTGTTCCTGTGGCACGTCGTGGCTGGAGTCAAGAGCTCTTCGCACGCAGCCTGACGAGCACCGAATCCGATGAGGGCATTTTTTAGTTTGCTTTGTCATTTACATGTTGACTAGCTATTTGAATAGTAAACTAGAGGAAAGGTCTTTCCCAGGTTCTTCCCCAAAGTAAGCAGCAATCACGAACGGTTTAGAATTTCCAAGGTAGATGTTCTCATTTATTATTTTTAAAAGTGCATTCACAAACACATTTGCTAAGCAAGCTGTGGGGACAGGACAAGGGGCAATGGCTTCAAGCTGGAGCACAGGAAGTTCCGCACCAACATGCAGAACTTTTACACAGTGAGGGTGACAGAGCCCTGGCACAGGCTGCCCAGGGAGTCTCCGTCTCTGGAGATATTCAAGACCCGTCTGGACGCCGACCTGTGCGACCTGTCGTAGCGAACCTGCTTTGGCAGGGGGTTGGACTCAGTGATCTCTGGAGGTCCCTTCCAACCCCTACGATTCTGTGATTCTCCTTCCACCCTAACGTTTTATTCTACTTCCAGTACTACTTTCATTCTGCCTTCTGGTACTCTTATACTTACCAAATGGAAGCACATGGAACCAACCTGCCCACCAAGCAGTAGCCACAGATAAGCAAAGATGAGAGATTACGCCCTGCTATGCCTGTGTATATTGCCCTCCATCAGTGCAAGGTATCTACCACTGGCTGGAGGCACGCTGCAACAGCTCCAGGCGCTATGCTGTTGGGGGGAACACTGGGAATTAATTCATTCCCAGATCAGCAAGCACAGCAGGATTTACACAGTCAGCTAGTCTCTCTCTGGTGAGCAATTATATTCATATTTCAGTTTGGAAATGCTTCTTATGAACTCACTGCATTAGGTCAAATAATTCTTATGCAATATTTCCAGTTTCTGTATTGTTGTTTTGCACTACCACCAAGCATCTCTGAGTTCAAATCTGATTATCATGAAGGAAATGAGGTGTTTCCTGATCTGCTCTACTACATTTTTCTAGAATCTTTTTTTTTTCAGTAGAAAAATTATTTCTGAAGAATTTTTTCTGAGACATACACACAGGAGGTTCCTCTTCTGTGTGCAGTTTTTTTGTTGTTTTGGAGGGTTTTTTCTCATCTCTTCATTATAATGCCACTAATAATGAAAAAAAATGTGTCCAGTAAAAATGCTTCTGGTATGAAAACAGTGCTAAACCATTATCAAAATCAGTAGGTAAAATGAGAACTATCCAGCCATTCAACTACCCAGTGACTGATGTGAAGCAGAATTGAGAAAAAACACGTTATAGTAAAGTTGAAGAAATATCAACTGAAGTGACTGTGCTTCATGAGACAACAAAATATACAGAACACAGCAGCTTGAAGAAACACTTCAAGCAGACCAAGAAACACCAGCTCCAGCAATGAAGATGATGCTAAGCAAAAGGTTTTCCAGACATCCTCCTGATCAAATCTATGCAGTGGAATTTACCTTTTTTATTTTAAATCCACACAAACATTCAGAGGTATTTTGTCTCCTATAGCTCTATGAGTGATTAGTTGTAATTAGGGCAGGGAGGGCTCTAACACAACTCATCAGTGTCATCTTTGACAGCACGTTGCAGCAGAGCAGCGACCATGACGGTTTATCTTCCTGTGACTAAGGAGGCGTTCAAAGAAGGCTACTTCTGTGCTAATGAAGAGAGTGGACTTGGAGATAATTGTGAAATACTGCATTTTTCAAAAATGTATTCGTTAAATAAGGCATCACTGTGAAGTCCTTTTTCCATCATACTGCTTGAGTTATTTGGTAAATATCATATAACCAATGAAGGGAGAATGTTACCTGCAATAAATAATTCAATCCTTTTGAGTTATGCATAGAAGGAAATCACAGTGAGCGCATTCATTTAGGTAGAGGTGGGATGAAAGTTGCCCAGGGTGAATTTAGACCATTGCCTTTTGTTAGCTCAAACCTCTTGCTTTTCTACATCCCCTAATAGTTTTGTTTCAGCCTTCAAGATAAATTGACTTCCTCAATTTATAATACTGACAACTTGCCCTTTTCACTCATCTCCTTTGGACATACGCATGCGGCTGTATTAACATTTTTCTTAGGATCAGGAGAGCACTCTTCAAGTTGATCTCACTCTCATCCCCACTTCCCACATTTTGTATCACCAAAAAATCCTGGAGTCATGAAGCAGATTCTGAAGAGGTAAAACTTGACGGCAAGCTCCAACTACTTGGGCATGCTGACAACAGTACCTGACAGGAGTGAGTCTGAAATAAAGTCTCTTGACTGCACACTGTGCAGACTCCAGGTCCTCCACACCAACTGACTTAAGGCAGTGCTTGCCCTGATTTTTGTTTTTAGGACAAGTGACAATGAAAAGCAAATGTTAACTGCTACTTTTGTAAAGGAAACGATGGAATTCAGTAATCTTGTGTTTTACCTTCTCCTGATAAACCATCCCTTCTACGTGAAAAAAGAGGCTAGAGTCACACCGTGTCTCTAAGACAGACGGAAGTATATTTAGGGCAAAACTATGTGGTGTGTGGCCACAATCTGTTTTTGGTTTTTTTTTTTTTGGCCACAATCACTATTCACCATATATATTTGTCATCTGAAATTAGGTAGGCAGGGCAAATTAAAACCTACCAGAATTTTAAAGCACTTCATGTATTTTTTCCTGCCATTTCTACTTTAAGCTTCGTTGCACAAGATAACTTTGATGAGGACATTAAGAATATTGTTATATGTACCAAACTTTTAGAGCTACAAGAAAAAAATATCAAGAAATATAATTGCAGGTAATTATTTAGATACAGTTAAAGCTGCATAAAACAGGCTGTTTTGATAAATATAATCCCAAACCAGAATATTAGGAACGTCAAGACCACCCGAATGTGCTTGCAGTGCTGAGGATGTGTAATTCTCTTTCACTAAGCAATCCCACTTCAAGTTTTAACATTGAGCAAGCTAGATTAGCATTTACATTTTGCAGACATCAATCTTAAAAGAGTTTCCTTGGGCTTGTAAGTGTGGTAACCAAACATCTTGCAGTTACAGATTATTCACCAGTACAGCATTGGAAATAATTTGTACTTTTAGCAGGTTTCTATTAGAAAAGTCAGTCACACTTTTTATGGCAAAAATCTATCCTTTCTTCCTGCTAAGAAAAAGATTCATCAGTTTTCGTGCTTCCAAAAAAATTGACTTTCTCCTACTGTACCTGCAGGTTGGAAGACTTAAAACTCCACTGGGGGAATCAGTCTTCACAAAAAACATTACAGAAATGAGACACAGGACTGACTGACAGAGATCTGTTTTCAAGCTCATAACCACTGGCAAAAGTTGGATGGAGTTTAGTTTCACACAGTAAATTAAAACACTTAGTTAAACCTTCTTTAGCAATAAAAATGACCCATAAAATAGGAATTCAGTGCAATCAGAAGGAGCAAAAGAGTTACATGTGGCCATAAAACCCCATTAATCCTCTCATCTCCTTTGAGAAAGCTAATGGTGACTATGGGAGAAGGCAGTATGGCTAATAGAAATAAAGATATGATCCAGGAAAATACAATAAGAAGACAGCAAAATTCTTAAGTTTTCTGCATATTTCATTCAGGAACACCAAGCAGCTTCTAACTTAAATTCCAGAGTAACTGGTGTATGTAGTTGCAGACCCAGTAGCTAGTAATCTTGAAGCATGGCAAGAACTATTGCAAGAAGTAATTTGGGCCATCTAAAGCAGTTGAAGAACAGACATGCTTTTCTACAAAAACTATTCTTAAGTATTTTTTAAAACCATATACATTATACAACCAAAGAACAGGAAATTTATTGCGGAAGAAATACACAAAACCAATCAAACTGTAAGGTGCAGGGTGTGCAAAAACTTGATTCATAAAGGTTTAAATCATAGAATCATAGAATGGTTCTAATGGCTGGAAGGGATCCTAAAGATCATCAAGTTCCAATCCCCCTGCCATGGGCAGGGACACCTCTTACTAGGCCAGGCTGCTCAAGGCCCCATCCAACCTGGCCTTCAACACTGCCAGGGAGGGGGAATCCACCATCTCCCTGGGCAATCTGTGCCTCACCATCCTTGTAGTGAAGAATTTTTTCCTAATATCCAATCTAAATCTACTCCCTTCCAATTTAAAACCATTCCCCCCTTATCCTGTCACTACACGCCCTTGTAAATAGCCCCTCACCAGCTTTCCTGTAGGTCCCTTCAGGTACTGGCTGGCCGCTATAAGCTCTCCCCTGAGGCTTCTCTTCTCCAGGCTGACCAACCTCAACTCTCTCAAACTAGGGGTGCAAAATTGGAAATGGAAAATACAGGAGTAATGTTGCAGTTTTCAGTCACATCACATTAGTCTGTTGGGTTTGTTTTGATATCCTTATCACCTTCATCTTGGGAACTGATTATCATGGTAGAGTGGAGAAAGCTGACTTACGCTGCAAAACCAGAATTGCAAGGCTGCTGGGAAACCAGCTAGCAAAAGATGACAGCAGATGCTTGGAAAGGGAAGAGCCAAGGTGTGGCAATAGTTCTAGCACAGAGGGAACACACCAGGCCAGCAGCTGTTGCCTTCATATTGATGTTTTCATCAGTGCTGTCAGCACACAAAGAACGAAGATTTCCAATGTAATTTACCAACAGCACAGTACTTGGAAGAGAAGTATATGACCCAGAGGCCTGGCTCATAACACTGTTAACTCATGTTCTCCTTGCGCACTCAGGAATTACAGCACTTTATTGGCTTTTTTTTTGTTTGGGGTTTTTTTTTTTTTTTTTTTGGTCTTTGGGTGTTTTTTTCCTTGCACAAAAGTAACAGCTTGTCATCCAGAATAACAGACTAAGAATTCAGTGTCAAAATTCCCGTGACTCACCAATATGGTATCTGTATAAAACACACCAAAAAAACCCCCAACAAACTAGTTCTGTCTTAAATCCAGTGAACTATTTCTAGTAGGGTTAGAGGAGTACCTAAGGCACCTGTAATGCACTGATGTAAGCATTCATTATAGATCCCAGTGAGAAAGGTGCTCAGCCTCTGGGGGATATTCATTAAAAATTGGTTTCTTGGAGCTAACCCAAGAAGGTAAAAGGAGATCACACAGATGATTTTATGTTGCTTCATGTGCTAGGAACCCGGAGCTGTGTAGCATCAGCCAGACCTCCGGGCAGGGTGTGGCATGCCATGCAAATCCCGTCTGCGCAGAGATTTGCCAGGACTGAAGCCTTTAAAGGTTTTATGAGGTGTCCTTAGAAGTAGAAAACTCTGTTCATCATCTCTACTGTTAAACAAAGAATGTTGTACGAAAACAGAGAACTTCAAGGTTAGCTGAGACATGCAGGTGGAGTCATCACAAGGTGCCAAGCGGGAGCTGCCTTCAGGCTTCTCCTTAGGGTGAGCTGGCTCAGGGTGTCCTGCAGCCACATGGCATGATCAGCACAGCTCAGGAAATGAAGAGGATGGTCAGGCTGTAAAGCCTAACAGGGTGTTTGGGGAAGCGGAGTGAGAAGGGTAAAGGCAAAGCAGGAAGATAATACATAGTGATCACATCCTCTTTCAGATGAAATGCCCTCTTACAAAGCCATACCTTCTGAAGTATCATCTTAGTTTTCTGCTGGAGTATGTTAGAAGTCAGTGAGATGGCATGAGCCTGAGCCATTCCCATGAGATGTGCTCCTTTGGCATTTCCCCTTTATGCTCCTCTCTTTGAGTATCCCAATATTTCATCAAGGCAAAGCTTACAAATTACTTCTGCTGTGCAAGAAGCCCACACAAACCCCATGTATATCATAAGGTACATAATCAAAGAAAGCTTTTTTTATCAGTGAACAGAAAGGGAAATCCGGGGAGACTATGGAAAAGGTTTTAAAATGTCAACAAGTCTGAACTTGAACAGCACTGAACTTGAACAGCACTTGAATTTGAACAGCACTGAAATAGATGAATTTAACTTAACCTGATGATGGAATAGATAAATTATTTGGTTACCAAGTTTAATTTAAAACAAATGGTTTGACAGTTTTTTGGGGGCTGTGGGGTTTTTTGGTGGGGTTTTTTTGTTGTTGTTGTTGTTGTTTGTTTGGGGCTTTGCGGGGAGAGTTTAAAAAGCTCATTTTCTTCCCAAAGGGACAAAGGGACTGTTTCAAAGAATAAACCAAAAGAAAAAGCTTCAAATACAACATGCTATCAAAAAAAATAGACCAGCCTAAAAGTGCCTATAAATCAAGTGGGATAGCAGTAGCCCAGAAATATAACTAGCAGCTGATAGTGACATTCCATTTCACTGATGAACTGAAAAAAAAAGCAGGTCTGCACCTGAATTCTTGTTCATTTCACCTGGCATGGATTTTTTTAGGGTTTTTTTTCTGCTTGTTTGGGCTGCTGTGTTTCAACGCAGCATTGACAAAAATCTCCCACCAAGATATTTAACAAAAGAATTACGAATTAGGGAAGAAGAGGAGAAAGCATTGTTATGGTACTAGAAACACACAAACCATATTATTTTAAATAAAAATAAAGCTTTATTGTGAAATATCTATCCTGTGTAGCAGACAAATATTCAAGTTATTCAGAAAATTTAAAAAAAAAAAAGGAAAACTAAAAAAATAGCCTTTTGGCTGTTAAGTTCCTCATCTACTCATCAGTCCAACAGCTCAAACCAGCTCCTGCCTCTCTGTTATTTCCTTTTCAAGCCAGAAACAAACACCTTTACTGTCACCCCTACTGTTTGAACAACAATCTGGCTTTAGGACCAGCATGGTACAGGATACAACTTGCAGACTTCTGTAACTCCCTTTAACAGCTGGTTTATGTTTGCAATTTTTCAACATTTGTAGTCATAGCATTGCCTTTTTGGAAAAAACCCACAACACTGGAACTATAACAAATATTTATATTTATGCTAGTAGCCTAGGCAGAAAGGAGATTGTTCGGGGAAGGAACAACATCCAGGACTGGTGGGTGAACAAAGCAACAGCCCAGTCTGAAAATAGGGACTTAAAAATGAAGCAGCAGCGGCTGACAGAGTGGGACTTTGCTCCTTATTCATTTGGGGTCAGCGGGAAATGAGGGCTGGGAACTTTGTCCTGGTTTCAGCTGAGATAGAGTTGGTATTCTTCCTGGTAGCTGGTATACTACATGTTGATGACAATAATGTTGATAATACACTGATGGGTAATTGCTGTGTCCACACTCAGTCAAGGACTTTCCAGCTTCCCACGCCCTGCCAGGTATGCAAAGAGCTGGGAGAGCAGAGCCAGGACAGCTGGCCCAGGCTGGCCAGAGGGATCTTCCCTAACATACGCCGTCATGCTCCATATCTAGAGACCTGGAGCAGCTGCTGGGAGATGGATTCACTTCTCAGAAACAGGCTGTTGGATTGTTTTATTTTCCTTTCACATGTGGTGACCAATTGCACTTGTGCATCACTTGTATAATTCTTCTTGGTGTAGTCATTGGTCTCGTTCTTTGTTATCCTATTAAGCTATGTTTATCTCAGCCCACGAGTCTAAAGACAGAATTAGACATTACAGAAGTTAACAGAAGTTCTCAGAGTCTAAAACAAACACTGTGAGAGTTGAACAGTAGAGCACCTCATTTCAGAACTTCTCGTCTGATGGCTTTTTTATCTGCTTCTCTATGCTGCGTGTAGAGACAAGCCCAGGGTTAAACTATCAAGTAAACAGAACTGGCATTACGTGTCGGAAATCATATTCAGTTACAGCTTTCAAGTCCAAACCCATCAGAATGCAAAAAGGACAGACCACATTTAAAACCCATAGTTTTGTAAACTCTTTTTATCTATTAAGATCAAGAAAACATTCTGTAAAACCTATCCTAAGCACACTAGCCCCTCCAAAATCAACACGAGGTCTTGTGCCAGACCAGCCCCTACATCTTTCTTGGACAAAGTCAGGGCTTGCCAAGGAGCTAAGCAGAAGAGGCTGCCTCTCCACTAGTGCCAAGAAACCCTTCCCATCTGCTCCGTTTGAGGTCTCCTACAGTTCCCCCAGCTCTTCAGATCAGCTGAAGCAGAAGGTTGCACAGTGGGGGCACTGCTGGGGATGGGGCTGGTCCCAGAGAGTGAGGCAGTAGCCATGGGGCTGCTCTCGCTTCACCTCACTGCAAGGAGAGCGCAAGACAAAACTGAACCAGACTCACAGCTCCCATGTGCCCAGAGAGGGCGAGGTGGTTAGTGCTGATGGTGTGCCAAGGCCAGATTAACATAATGGTTTGTGCGACGCTTTCCCAAAACGCATTCATTAACCAGAACGAAGAGCTGGTAGGGCAGTCTTGTTCCAGACACTTCAAGACTGTTGCTTGCAGCCGTTCCTTCTCAGCACACTCTAGTGGAGGAATCACAGAATCACAAGGTTGGAAAAGACAGATCATCGAGTCCAGCCATTCCTGTCCTACGCTAAACCATATCCCTAAGTACCTCATCTACCCATCTTTTAAACACATCCAGGGAAGGTGACTCAACCCCCTCCCTGGGCAGCCTGTTCCAGGCCCTGACAACTCTTTCAGTGAAAGTTTTTTTCCTAACATCTAATCTGAACCTGTCCTGGCACAGCTTTGTGCCATTCCCCCTTGTCCTATCTCCTGTCACCTGGCTGACGTCCTTTCAGGTAGTTGTAGGTGGTGATAAGGTCCCGGCTCAGCCTCCAGGTGATAAAGTCTCTCCTCTCTTCTCCAGGCTAAACATCCCCAGCTCCCTCAGCCGCTCCTCATATGATTTGCCCTCCAGCCCCTTCACCAGTTTGGTTGCCCTTCTCTAAAAAAAAACCAGCAGTGCTGTAAGAAAAAAGTATGTAGTGCTTTATTGAATTAACAAATTGACTTTTCTTCAAATTGCCTTTACATAACACACATGGAAACTTCTGTTACCAGTTGTATAAATATCTCAAAAGAACAAATTAAAAACAAAAACAAAAAACAAACCCCAACAATATTTTGGCTCAGTAAATTAACTTTCCATCAAAGGCCGGGATAACAAGTAGCAGTTTTTCATACAATCTATTCCAGTCAGCAAAGCAATAGTTCAGAAGGCCCGAGGTGGCCAGAAATGCTGGATGACCTGCACACTGCGAGCTCTCGAGGTGGAAGCAGAAAGTCAGTATTGCACCCTAGTCCTCAAGAGTACAAATACCACACTTCCAGTGTCTAGTCTTCACATTTGATACAGGGATCTTCTTGGAGAAGAGTTCTGTGACCAAACTGTACAGCTTCTGACCCACTATGTTCTTCTATCCATGTGAACCATAGCAGTTATCCTTGCTCAGATGGATGTCAGTAACTTCAGATGGCTCTCAAGGCTCTCCTGCCCTACGACAGGCTGTCACCAAACACACGCTGTATTTAAAAGCTGACTGTGTGCCACAGCGAAGTGAACACAGCACTTCATGACCCAAACCCTCCCTCCCTTGACACTTTTGTCTTGACTAAAACTCAGAGTGAGAATATAATCGTGTGCATTAATCCATACGTACGTGACATTCATCAATAAAACACCCCAGTACCATGACAGTTTGAAATAGTCTGATGTTTCAAATACTCCCTCCAACCCCCACGCCCCTGAGATGAGGAGATTCTGGCCAAACACGCACTCAACTCACAAAGCTCAGAAGGCACTGTCTCTAAGAAGCAGTTTCAAATTTCCAGCACACACTGAGGTAACCAAAGCACCTGAGGTGGGAGAGGAACTTATCAGGCAGGACATACATTCACTAGGCAGTTCTTCCATGGGATGGCACCTTACACCATCACTTTTGTTTGGTTGAGGACAGAGGCGTAAGATGATAAATGCCTGAGCCATGAAAGAAGAAAGAGCCAACACTGCAATGTCAAAAGAAGTAAAAATCCTGCAGGATGCAGAACATGATGTTTTGTCAGATGAAAAAGGGCACCAACTCAAAGGGAAAATTTCTGCCTAATCCTGTATTAGCAACAACCTGCAGAGACAGCCAGGACAGTGACAGAGTTTGACACAGCAAGGTGCTTGTTCCAAGGTAAGGGAGTTGGATGGGGAAAGATAGGCTGGAGTTTGAATGGGAGGAAAACAAAGGAGCTGCAAGAGAGAAAATGATATGACACAAATAAGGATTCAGAGTTGCAAATAGAAGTAAAATACACAAACAGTCAAATCCTGAAGCTTCCATATACAAAACAAATTCAAAAATGTCAAGAACAGGCTGAAAAGCACAGGCAATCTGGCTCTCATCTCCTGCTCCTATAAAAACCATAGGCATTAAACAGATTTGATCTTTTCTTAAAATCAGTCAAATCAGTTCCCTCCCCTGAAAAAAAGCATTGACTGTTACAAACTCCATCGCTGCCCACACATAGGTCAAACATAACTACAGAGTTAACAAAATTGTGTTACACATAATATTGTTTAAAAAGAGACAACAGCATGCACAGGAACTTTGAACAACTCCCTTTCCCAAAAAGCTGTATGGAAGCCGCAATTCCAGCCTCAATTCATCCAGCTGCAGCCAAATTAGGTACACAGTCACCTCAGATTGCTTACACCATCAAGGGACAGGGAAAAGAGAAAAGCAAGCAGCTGCAGGCACCAACACAGGGTATCTCTCACTTTAAGGAGTTCTGGGCAACAATCCTATTTTAGCTCCATTTTCTAAACACACCCAGAGCCATAAAACATGGCCCTCCTGCTCCCTTTCTTCTCCCATTGCACTCTGAACCCTCTGGGAACCAGATAAACTAACTAACCCGGGCAAAAACTATTCCAAGGAACAGAACAATTTCTGCCACATTGGCCTGTTCAGTCAGGCTCAGCTTTCAGAGCCAACAAATCCCAGAGCCAGCACCCTGGCTGGGAACAGGAGGGGAGACCTCCTCTCCCCCAGCAACAGTGACCCACAAGAAGTGGGTACCCTAAAACCCTGTGACCTTGTCCTCAAGGTTGATGGGGATGAAGCCAACCACCCTGTATTCCCCATGAGAGGGTCTGTGTCTTTAGCTAAATTGTTTCACTTAAACAATAAGAACGAATAAACTAAGCCAATTAAGTGGGGAAAAAATCGTCCTCTGGAGATTACTTTTTTGGGACTCAGTACATCATTACAGAGGTGTATTTGTGATGTCTGCATTGGATAAGTGACTAAAAATGGTGCAACTCTTTAAAATGTAAGAGATGAAGGAAAAGTATAGATCCTTTGTCAGGTTCAATAGCACTTCTGGGGGGCTGGAACATCTCTTACCTCTTCTTTTGGGCAGTAACACACTGATGAAGTAACAGAGAGGGATTTCTCTTTCAGCACACTGAGCAAGGCAGCAAATAACAAACTTGTAACAAATAAGAGTTGTGTCATTTCATTAAAAAAAATGAAACAAACACATTTACTGGCATTAGCCATGACCATTACATAGTATCACAATTAAAATTATAACAGTTCCCTTCATATTCAACCTTTAACTGCAGAAAACAAGTTTTCTAGTTTTTTGGTAGGTTTCTTTTTGCCCTTCCATTTTTAATACCAAAATAATTCCAAATCACAGTGCAATTTTTGGAAAAGCCCTCATGTACTTCCTACATGGCTTCTATGTCATCACTGCACTACTGACAGTATCACAAGGTGTTTATGTCAATCTGTCCAGAAGAAAGGATGATTCACAACTGCAGACGAAGCTGTAGTACCTTCAATCCAGAACACGTGGAGGAGATTGTCTTCACAAAACAGATACACGTGACCTTCAACCAATCCACCACCAACTACGTGAACTGAGTCAGTCAGCATCATTTTTCTGCTGTTAATTAGGGAGAATTGAAGTCTTTTGGTAACAAACGCAGTGCTGATGGAGATGTTGTCTTCCTGGATGGCATGTGGTAGCGCACTTTCTTCCAGAATCTGGTGCTGGCTGAGTGAGACCTTTCTGAGAAGTCCCCTTTCCACCGGATAGCCCCGTGCTTTTCCTTAACGTATTTGATGCCTTCTGGCATGTTGGCGTAATCCTGTATTTTTTCAAGTTCAATGAGGATTACTTTAATGCCCTCTTGGATCAGAGCATTATACATGGCTAGCTGCTTTTCATACACATCTTCTGTAACACTGTAGCAGGAGGGTTCTGGTACCAAGACAATTATCACTCTTCTACTTTGACGGATTTTTTCATCGGCAACGCTGATCACAGCTGTAGAGGAAAAGGTTGTGCACAGTTAAAGCTGTATGTTTCTGGGGGGTTTTTTGTTACCAACATGTTGCAGCTGCTTCGGTCACTGTTTGATATTTGAGCCAACACACTTTACCTCACAAATACAGTCAAGACAAAAGCATGCAAGCAGTTCTGTTGGGTTAGCCAACAATTAGAGACTTGGCCAACACAGTCTGACCCCATCAGACTGCATATCCATATCCTTGTCTTGTACAAACTATTACTTGTCTTGCCAATGCCATTTTATTACCATCATAAGTGCAACTGCAAAAAAACCCCAAACAACCCAAGTTCCAAACCTGTAGGTCTAGATAGAACTATCACATTTTTCCTTAAACGGTTTGTTTTGAGACACTTGACTGGTTTTTGTGACATGTAAGTGGAAGAGAAAGCAAAGAATGCTCCCTTCAATGGCATTCCATACAATTAATTCTAAACCAGCAAAATACGGTAAATACCACACAAAAACCATATGGGTTAACCTTGAGAACAGACTACTGCATTTTTTCAAACTGGAAATATAAATCAGCATTTTAAATTCTACTTCTCAGGGAACCCTTCTCAAACTACTACCAAAGGCTTCAGATGTAAAAGAAGTCACCCACAAACCACCTCACATAGGTTTGTTCACAACAATTTTTTCTTTAAACAAAATCTTCTATTTGAGGCCTACTCTAAAGATTTACTCAGTCTCAGTACTATCTTTTTAAAGGCACAAGGCCAGGAAGGGTTCAGACAACTTTCACCATTTCACCTCACATCAGCAGCCAGTGGCACAGACTTTGCAGTTTTCAGTGGCAGATGCTAGAAATTTAAATGTCATGCTTGTATGGGCAGAGGAAGCCCCCATGAGGATTCTAAAGCCTTGCAAGGAAGGCAAAGATTAGTAAGAAAGAACTTTCTCTAGGGATAAGTAGCCTTTGATACAGCTGTTTGTTCCTGATAGCCTGGTGTTGCTTTGTATTCTTTTTCCCCCAAGCACTAAGCATCCATTATAACTTTTATTGCATCCTGCTGGTTTGACAGCAATTCTCAGAGCAAACAAAAACAGAACAGTAGAGAGGTCATCCTGTCACATGGCACCTCAAAGCAACAGACTCTTTTCACACCACTCATGAGACCTACTTCTCCATGTTTCCTGCCATTAGTCATCATTCCCGACCACAACTTTAACTCCTCTTCCCCTCAGCATCCTTCCATCTCCAGATGTCTAGGCTAGCCAGACACTGAAAAAACCTGGAAGAGCTATATAATGACAAGGGAAAGGCAGAGATAAACAGACTTCATGGGAGCACCCAGTGCTGTGTTTCTCATTCTCCATCAGAGAGAATAAGAAAATCATAGCTTCTTCAGTGGTGGGAGACACTTAGAATCACATATGATTGACTGCCTGTTTCCGAATTGTCTTTGCAGCTGCCAGTGAGAAAGCCTGAGTGTAGTTTGTCTTCATACAGCTTACCTTCTCCTGGTAAATCATCCCTTCCAAATATGAAGAGGTTATATCCACACTGTCTTTCTAAGACTTCGGGCAGTATCTTCAGAGCAAAAATATCTGATGAATACAAGCAGCTTGCTCTGTTCTTCGGATACAGGACATAAGCATCATAGATCTTCTCATCTGAAACTAAAGAGTGAGCCATAGGAGTAATAAAAAAATGGATTCTAAAGACAAAAAAAG
The DNA here is from genome assembly GCA_020800305.1 of Porphyrio hochstetteri. Taxonomy (NCBI): domain Eukaryota; kingdom Metazoa; phylum Chordata; class Aves; order Gruiformes; family Rallidae; genus Porphyrio; species Porphyrio hochstetteri. The sequence goes on along the minus strand of CM036905.1, from coordinate 151,135,009 downwards.
CAAGCAAGCAAGCAAACAAAAAGATCTCTAAATAAATTCTCTTTTTTTTCCCCAGTTAAATCATTGTTCTAGGCCTCAATCCTGCAATTATCTAAGCACATATAATTATACTAAGCCTGAAATATCTGTACAATCAGACCTTCTAGAATCCAGTATGCTGGAGACACCTGCAAAATTAACTAGATTTGAGTATTCTTTTTTGAACTCTAAACAAACAAACAGTTATCACTGAATTATTTGGAAATAGTGGTTCTAGTAGCACAACTGAATGCTTAAAACTCCAGCTGCCACAAAACTCATTGGTCATTTTTATAACTTGGACTTTCAAAACACAGCAGCAATTTAAGACGTAAAAACAAAACCAAAGTACTTGCAATTTTCAGGGTCTGAATTGTATTAGATACTTTGGGAAAAACTTTCTCTAGCTATGTACCACTTCTCAGGTGTTTGGAAATGGCCCATGCTTCAGCATAGTCTCATAGACAGCACCTCTATCAATATCAGGGACTTACAGAAACTAAAAGTAATCAGAAGTGCCCTCAAATAGAAAACCAAGGAAAGTGAAATTTGTCCTAGTTCATCCATGGAAAATAAATAAATACTGCTTCCTGGAGGAACAGTCATTAAAAGCAGTCTGAACAACTGCTGTCAGAAGAGCATTCAAACCACTGAAGTGGATCTTTGGGGAAAGAAATTATAGCATTGGATTCCTGGAAAGTTGCTGATTTTTCCCCTGTAGATGCTTTTGTTATGTGAGCTAGTTCTAAACATCCTAAAAACATGTTATTCTTTCAAAAACCACGCAGAAGACCAATTGCCCCTCCCTGAGGTTAACTCACTGCTTTGCTTGGGGAAGTGGGGGCTCATTACCACATGCAGCGCTGTCACACCAACGTACCTCTTTTACCCAGGAAAGGATGGCAGGAGTCCCGATACCACAGCACAATATCAACTTTGAAGATCTTGTAGATAGAAAGAGTAAAAAATACTAAAAATATCAAAGAAACTCCTCCTCCAATTAAATAACTCTGAATGTTCCGAGCTGCAGTTGAATGGAATAAGAGAGAAAAAAAAACAAAGCAGAGTTATATACCAGAACCAGAGAAAGACAAGAGATGTTTGAAATTGTTTAGTCATTAAAATATTTATTTAAAAAAATATGAGTAAGATAAAGCTTTTCATTAATGCTTCCAGAAAATAGTGTTATTTGACAAGCCTGCTTCTATCTTACAGAGAAAGGATACCTAAGCAATGCGACAAATCAGGCTACTCTTCAGCTGAAACACCAAAATACTGACTATATCCCAATGCAGTAGTACAGAGAGAATTCTTGTACAAAATTTTATCAGTCAGGAAGCAAGGAAGTCAGAGGTGGGGACGTGATTTCCTGACCATGCTACTGTCCCCAGATCAGCCAGCTTTCTCTAGCTTCTCCAAAGATTTGTCTTTGAACCTACTTATTTACTGTCCTTAAAGCAAACACCCCCCACAAACTGGGTTTGGTTGGTTTTTTTTTTCATGCCTATTAAAGGATTTCTGAGGCTAAATTCTACCCTTCAGGAAGAACGTACAGTTGTGTAACAAACGAGAGCTCAGATCCACTTTCAGCCACTTATTTGTTTACAATCTGGTCAGCTAAAGCTTAGGAGTGAGAATAACATTTGTCAAGGATTGTCTCTCACTTGACAAAGCCAGCTCAATACAAGCTCAATAGATCACAGGCTCTTCCGTAGCTAAATTGAAATATAAATAAATAATAAATGGGCATTTATACTCTCTGGCAATTTTATTTTCTGTGTATCTGGTTTTAAATAAAAATAATTAATCCCTTCAGCCTCGTATTTGAGCTTTTAAAGCTCACTTTGCTTTTAAGTTCATCTACTAAAAAGAAAGTTTCATGCTAGCCAGCAATAGGTCGAACTTATCCTTGTCTTTGAGTGCAAGACTGGGGTCTTCAAGAAGTGTCAAGAATGCTCCCAAGCAACACTCATGAGCCTGCCTTGAAGGTGATAACACAGTGTGTGCATCAGTAATGGAAAGTCCATATTCTTTCCAAGCAATTCCCCTGTTATCATCACTGTTAGTTTCTCCTACTGTGTAAATAGATTTCTTTTCCCCCTCCTGGCAGTCTGAGCCCATTATTTGTTACTGAAGGACAGGACAACCAGGTCCACATATACATTCATATCCTTTTGACAATCTGTTCCACACTTTATATCTTCCCCCAGCTCTTTTAAAGAATTGGCCGTTTTTGCTGCTCTTCTAGGCACATCATCTCCTCTATCTACACGCTTCTTTAAGTACAAGTGTGCAAAATGAAGCACAATAATCCACTGAGGTGTCACACTTGCTTCAAATAAATTGGAGTCTTTCATTAAAGCTCCCTAAAAAACTGAGAAAAGACAAATCAAATCTGAAGTGCTATTTTCTTTATTTTTGCTAAGAATACAACAAAAAAAAATCACCAAAAAAAAAGGCACTGAGTTGCATTGCCTACTTTGCACACTGGTCCATCGCTCAGCTTTAGCTCTAATTAGTGCATAGTCAAGCTAACCAAGAAGCATGCATCATCGATCACCATTTGATCAAGATGGGCTCTCTTACCTGGAGGTTCCAATTTGATGTAGGCTGTAAATTCTTGAGAACCATATATGAAGTGACAGAAAAAGTTATGAGCGTAATCCTTTTGTTTCACTTGTGAAATGTTAAATTTGGTTCCAGATACAGCAAGCCCATGAGACATCACTTCTCTGCCATTAAAAAAAAGAGTACAAAGGAAACGTGTAGAGAATCTGAAACACCAGTGCTTAACATGGGACAGGGTCAATTATTCACAAACAGAACATTCAGTTTTTACCTCTGTAAACCTAAGAAGCCATTGAAGCACAGTAAGTATCACCCCTATAACAAACAGCTTCATGACCAGAGCTGACTTGGCATTTTCCATACACATTGGGTTGTTGGGGGTTTATTTTGTTTTGGGGGGGGGGGCAGAGTGCACCATTAGTGGTTTTGCAGATGTTACAAAACTCAGAGGGATGGCTAATACACCAGAGGGTCGTGTTGCCATCCGGAGGAACCTTGACAGGCTGGAGAAATGGGCTTGACAGGAAGCTTGTGAAGTTCAAAGCAAAATGCAAATCCTGAACTTGAAGAATAACAACCAGTCCCCAGGCATCCTGGATGGCCTGAAGTGCTGCCAGCAGGTTGAGGGAGATGACCCCTCCCCTCTACTTATTAATGGTGAGGTCACACGTGGAGTTGTGGGGCCAGTTTTGGGCTCCCCAGTACAAGAGATGTATGGATTTACTGGAGCAAGTCCAGTGCAGGGCCATGAAAATGATTAGGGGAGTGGAGCATCCGTCATACAAGAGAACAGGGACCGCTGGAGAAGACAAAGCTCAGGTGCAGAGTGTGGATCTTATAAATGTGTGTAAATACTTGACAGGAGGGAGTGGAGCAGAGGGGACCAGGCTCCTTTCCGTAGTGCCCACTGACAGGACAAGAGGCACTGAAACACTTTCCCATCTGAAACTCCATCTGGACACTTTTTTACTGTCAGGGTAGTTAAACACTGGTTGCTCAGAGAAGCTGTGAAGTCTCTACCTGTGGAAATATTCAAAACCCAACTTGTCACAGCCCTGAGCAACCTGCTCTAGCTGACCCTGCTTGAGGTCAGGGGTTGGACTTGGCAATCTCAAGAGATCCCTTCCAACCTAAATGATACTGTGAATGAAAGGCTATTCAAAGCAGCAATAACTAGTAAGAAAAGCATCATGAGAAAAATCATCTTCCAGGATTCTTTATACTGATGATGAAGCAGAGACCTTTCTAAGCACACTAACAGACTCCCTGAGCCCCCACTGTCCACAGACAATGGAACAAACCAACTTAAAATATAAGGATTAATAAAACTCACAAAAGCTGGGTAACCCTGGTGTCAAATGACAACACAGAGATACTCCCTTTATGTCTGACATATATCACCACAAGAAGCTTGGAGATACAGTATGCTATCCTGCTAAATACCATCCTGACCAAAGGTAGATTTACAAGAGTAAGGTGGAAGAGGCCACAGCAGGAAGGTACCTAAAAATTAGCATCCTACTCTACGAAAATGACATCACCTTATGTACTTTTTGCAGAACATCCTGAAGAACCAGTTCCTATTACATAAACAACTGCTGCATCAACTTCTGTCATGGGATGCTGATACAAACCTCATCATTTTGCAACGTGTCCAGATTTGTTCAAGGCAGCTTTAACTCTCCTCCCAGCAGAGGAAAGAGTTACTTCCTAGGCACAAGCCTCAAGTCCACAATGTGGGACATGCCTACAGAGACTTTTCATAGAATCACAGAAAGGTCTGGGTTGCAAGGGACCTTAAAGATTACCTAGTTCCAACCCTTAGTTGCTTAGTTTGCTACTAACAAATGCTCCACAAATCTAATTGTTGAGAAGTTGCTAGTATTTTTGAACATTATTGTTGCAATTAATTTCTCTGATGGTGGCTAACATGCTTTCAACTATTAATCCTAATAAGAATTTGCACAGAATTTATTTTGCACATCCAGCATGGGAAAATTAGCAGGCAGGGTAGCGGTTAAAAGCAGAGATCACTTCCAAGCAAGCCCAAAATCTTAACAGGGCCAATTGTTATAACTTTAAACATGGCTACACAGAGCTGCACGTGTCTTAACGAGTGAAGCTGAGAAACTTCATGCCCTGAAGAATAATGGACTTAGTCATGCCTTGGAGTCCACAAGCTGTGGCTCTAATATTTATAGGCAAACAACCAAGTATACAGACCTATGAAGAAAGTAGTCATTCCCCCTAAAGGAACCTGGGGACAAATTCAAACTAAGATTCCTTCTGGAGGCCAGATACAGATGAATGAAAAATATAATCTTAAAAGCAGTCTGCAACCTCTGTAGCCGTATTTTGCACTGATGACGAAACCTGGTAGAGAGGACAATGCCTCTGCATGAGTGTGAACCTATCACCTGAGATATTCTTTCTTTCTTCTTTGCTCTACATTTTAAGGGGTTGTATTTAACAGCAGTGACTGATACAACGAGATAGCAAACACAGACCCGTCACTGAGTAACAGAGGTCCTGATGTCTCAAAAGAATTGCCAGTTTAATCAGCCTAACTTGTGTTTAATTTTTCTGAACAGACAAAAGCCCACCCTAAGTGTCCTGCAACAGGAGCTTCTGCTTTGTGTTCCTGGGGATTAGTAGCTGTGTCTGTACTTAACAAAGGACCAACTTCACAAATAAAAGTAAGTTGTGTGATCTTTATTTTTTTTTACAATCTGTCTTTCCCATAGTAACGACAGAGGGCAGGCTTTAAACCATTAGCAAAAAGGACTGTGTAAGAATAAATGCATAAGCCAGCCTTACAATACCATATGTTTCACAACAGCATTATAAAAACCTGCATATGATTGCTTTATTACATTTATGTCAGATAAACATTTTATTATAAATACTGATGTATTAAAAAACAAAACAAGCATAAGAATATGAAGCATTGATACAAACTTCTAGTCAGTCTTTCAATGTCTACTGATATTTGACTAGCAGTCAATGTTATGGTGAATTCACTGCAAATTACTACAGATTACTTCACCTACAAATGCACTTAAAATTCAACATAGAAGGATACTTACTCATAAAACTGTTCCCTGTAGGTGCTATCAAAGCTATCAACATCCTTATCATTAACTTGCCAGAATGGAATCAAGCCATTTATGCCACTTGATACGTTACATTCCATAACTACATGAGAGCCTACAAAAAAAACATTTAAATACAGCAATTGAAGGTCTCATAACAAAAGCTGGGTCAAGTGATCAGGGGACAGGTGGGAAAAGGAGGAATATCCAAAACCCACTTACCTTATGAAAAGCAGTCCTTAAACTCATCCGTTTGTGATCCACACTTGAGTCTCTCTGATAGGAATATAAATTCCACCCTAAATGCAGGTATCTAAATGTTCATGCCTACTTGCAAGCTCAATGTCTAAGCTAGTAACAGAGTTCAGCTCTGCTTAAGTACACCCACATTAGACACCTGGACCTTATCAACTGAAGGCCTCTCCAGACTCCACAGAAAGGGCTCAAACCTGTTGCATGTACACAGTATGGCAACATCTGAGATGCTCTCCAGCACCCAGGCCATCCATATGGAGCTGGCAGATAGGACTACAGATCTTCAAGAAGGCTGCACTGCTAGAGTAGCCAGACCTCCCAAAACAGCACTAGGCATCTACTACATGCAGGCAACTGAACTGAGGCCCCATTGATAAAAACATGACCCTAAGTCACATGCAAATACCCATTGTGTAGACAACCATACCCTAAGATGAATCCCATTCTTAGTGACCACATGTATCTTTACTCCAGATCAGTCTTTGGACCAGCACTGCCTAGTGGGATGGTTTCTGAATACTCTCGCACTCTGCTCCCACAGCAAGCTCACCTGTGACTCAGCTCCTTTGTCACCAAGAGTTCAGATCTTACAGACCACTGCAGTTTGAAGAAAGCAAGCCAAGCTGCAGAATACATATTTATTGTTTGCACACCTCAGAGAGTTCCATTTATAGGAAAGTTAGCAGCCTTCTTGAAGTTCTTTCCTTTTGTATTTTACCCATGGACATTATGATTTGATAGGAGAAGGTGGGCTCTCAGTTTACCTATGTAAAGCTCTCAGTGTTTTGTTTCCTAGAAAAACATCAGATCTAGATGCTTCTGAAAAGGGATTGTCTCTATCAAAAGTATGGAACAAACCTTTAGCTCACATGCAAAGCAGTTACTTGAGCAAGACTTCACATAGAAGTCATAGATGCTCCCCAGTCTCTGCCCTCATGTCTTTCAACCACAGAAATAGATTTTTCTAAAGATGTGGTTTAGTGCACTGCGCAGCTCTTCAAAGGAAGAAAACCCCTTAAGTATCCCATGCCCTTGTTGCAGTTTTGTGTGGCTGGGTTCTGGTGGAGAAGGTGGGGCTGCAAAGGTGGCTTCTGCAAGAAGCAGTCAGCTCTCTGCAGGCCTGACAGAGCAAACACCAGCCGGCTCAAGGCCAGAGTTGTTGCTGACCAAGGCCGAGCCCATCAGTGATGGTCACAGCACCTCTGGGAATGACATTTAGGAGGAAAAAAAAATGAAAGCAGCTGCTTTTTGCCACCAGAGAAGGGAGTGAGAAGATGTAAGGAGCTGTGCAGGCACCAAGGCCAGGGAAGGTGGGGAGGAGGCGCCCCAGGTGCCGGAGAGAAAGATGCCCCTGCAGCCCATGGAGAAACCCATGGTGGAGCAGGTGTCCCCCCGCAGCCCATGAAAAAGGCCAAGACTCCATCTGCAGCCTGTGGTGAGGCCCCACACAGGAGCAGGTGGAGACATGCAGAAGACGCTGTGATCTGCGTTGGAGCAAGCCTCTGGCAGCACTTGTAGCCCATGGACAGAGACAGAGAGATGAGAGAGAGTGAGAGAGATCCACACTGGAGGAGGTTTTCTGGGGGGTGGCTAGTGACTCCATGGAGGATGTTCTGCTCCAGGCTGGAGCAGTCTGGGCTTGAGAGACATTCTGTGATTTACAACTGCACCCCATAGAAGTGACCCAGGCTGGGGCAGCTGGTGAAGAGGGGAAACCCTGTGGGAAAGGACTCACGTTGGAGAAGTTTGTGAAGGACTGTTTCCCATGGGTGGGACCCCACGGTGCAGCAAGGAAAGGATGTGAAAAATGCCCCCCCCAGCTAAGAAGGAAAACAGCTCATGAGGAACTGACCGAAACCCCATTCCTCCGTTCCCTGCCCCTCCCCGTGTCACGACAGGGGGAAAGAAGGGAGTAAAATCGTGAATAAAGTGAAGAATACCATTTCAGAGTACTTCCAACAGAACTGAATAACCATCTGAAGACTACAGAACTGTAAGTCTATAAAATAATTCACCTTCCAATATTCCCACTGTTTAAAACAAAGCCTTCTGGACTTCAGAGGAATATAATTTCTATTAAGGCTCACTTATTACTCTGGTCGAAACCTACTGATCGTGACCAGAACCTGTCGACTTCAGAATGAGACATTCACCATCTACTGAGACCAAAAATAAAATAAAAAACCCACCCAAAACCTCCAAACAACTGCAACAAACAATGACCCCCCCAACAAACAAAGCCACAAAACTCACCAGTATTTTAGTGCTGTTCACTTCAGTTTAATACCATATACTTCAAATTAGGCTTTGGGCGAGACAGACTGTTTCACATGATGTGAAAAGGAGCATGAAGCCTCAACATGAGGAAAGAACTACTGGTATACACAGCATTTACAAGCTCCCTGTCAGGGAAAGCAGCAGCAAAAGTAGCTGCGTTATGTGGGACTATCAGAGTGACATATGTAAGAGTAATCCATTATACTCTGGCCTCAGCTCCCATATGATGCCAGAGCTCCAACACAACTTTTCCTTGGAGCTTCTCTAATGACCTAAGTGGTAATCATCCCTCCTCAAAAGATTACAAAACAGCTTAGATCCCTATTAGGAAATTCTCACAAAGAGCCAATCACACTTCCCCAAAAATCAGTTAATGACATTTTAAATCAAAGACTGTTTGAAACCGCTCTCCCTGGTACAGAACAAGGGAGAAAAAAGTTACAGTTCAAGCAGCTCCAGAACTCATTCTTCTTGACTACCTCAGCAGAACACAACTCACTCTGATGTATGATGCAATCTAACACGCATAGGTTTGCTTAGGGAAAGACTTGCATACTTGGCCCATAGAATCACACAATAATGTTTGAAGCAACTCTGGGAGGTCTCTAGTACAATTTCCTGCCCAAAGCACGGCCAGCTATGAGGTCAGACTAGAGCTGCTCAGAACTTTATCCAGTCACACTCCAAAACCTCCAAGAGACTGTACAACTACTCTGGGCAGCTTGCTACGCTGCCTGGCTGTGCTCCTTGGGGAGAAGTTACTCCTCATATCCAGAATCATTTACTTAAGATATTTCTAAGATAAACAATAGCTAGGATATCCACCAACTGGCAGCTCACTGTTTCACAAAAGATCAGTACCTGAAATATTTTAATACCCTAGAACAAAGACTGTAATCCATGTTGTGGAGAGGAAAGAGAAAGCAGAAACATACAGCAGGAGGCAAAACTATTGAACTGGTCAGCTGGTAGGTACCTTAACATGTTAAATACACATAACCATATTTCCACAGATATTGAGGTTGACGTCAAGACACAGACACTGAGAAGTGGTATAAAGAATTAAAAAAATAAAAATAAATACATCCCACCCTTGACTGCTGCTCAAGAGACTCCAACCTTAAGCACAGAGTTATGCCCCCCCCCAAATTATTTGTGGGAATCATGTTCTATCATCTGCCTTCCAGATATCCTCAATGCACGTGCCTACCTCCCAGTCCTGCTGAAGCCCAGTGAAACTGTTCGTGTGTTATTTCAGAGACATCAGGAGTTACTTCTTTTTACTGAATGTTAATGCCTTCTTAGTCACTACTTACCAAGTTCTGCTTGAATTGTATTGTTCTTCGGATAAATAAACTCTGGTCTCACCTGCAGAGGTCTTTCTAAGAGAAACAAAGCGAAAAAGAGGATCTTCAGGCAAGAAGAGTTTCATAACTTACTTCAATTGACATTTTTACAATAGATTTGGTTTATTGTTTGATACTATTGTAGCCACATACTTACTACCAATTTAAAATTTACAACAGAAAATATATGATTTGCTGTAGTCTATCCAAATTATTCTATTTTAGTTTCCAAGTTGATAAAAGGCTTTAACTTACCTGAAAAATAGTCTTTTTTAAAAATTCAAATTTACTGATCATAGAATCAGAAAATGGTCTTGGTTGGAGCTTCAAGATAATCGAGTTCAACCATCTATCCAGCCTTACTAGGTCCAACACTAGACCATGTCACCAAGTACAACATCTACTCTTCCTTTAAACATCTACTGGGACAGTGACAGAACCACACCCCGCCCCGGGGCAGACTGTGCTAATATCCAACAACCTCCCCCCCAATAAAGACTTTTCCCCCAACAGCCAACCCAAACCTCCCCTTACGCAACCCCAGACCGTTTCCCCTTGTCCCGTCACTAGCCACCAGGGAGAAGAGGCCGACCCCTACCCAACCACAACCACCCTTTAGGTAGCTGTAGAGAGTGAAGAGGCCTCCCCTCAGCCTCCTGACCCCTCAGACCAAACAATCCCAGCTCCTCCCAGCCACTTTGATATAAAAGTAATACAAAACCAGAAAACAAACCCAAAACCAGAAATGCAATTAACTTTGTCATAGAGATGGATAAGGAAGAGAAAGGGGGATTGTATCAACGACCACCTAGATCAGGTGAGTATCTGTTTAAGAGAGTTAACACACACACTGAAGCTGGGCTGGAATTGTATCATTCTGCACAAGGGATACACTTGCCGCTAACAGCTCACTGTTCCTGTATCACCTATCTAAAGTCAGAACTTCCATTTAATCTAAAAGGATGAAAACTCTACCTCCAGCCAACTTCTCCGACAGGACTACTATCATGGTACTCATCAGGTCACCAGCAACACTTTCTACAAAGACGCAACCACAACAACCATGGCAATATGTAACGGTACTGGGAGAGTGGGAGACACAGTTCTGAGTCCTGTGTGGCATAATCCAAGCAAGCCAACCCTTTCCAGAAGATCTGTTAACTTTGCAGTATTTATTCAGCTTGTCACATCTCTGTTCCCATCAGCTGAGATACTAGTGAATGTTGTAAGCAAGTTCACCAACAGGGCCACAAGCAGGTGCTTTGCTGTCATGGTTTCAGCAAAAATTCCTCCCTTTTTTTGAGTTTTATTTAATTTAATCGTGCACTACTTGTTTTACCAAAATAACAACACTTAACCCCAATCACCACTGCGTCCTTCCAATTCTTATTCAAGCCCCATATTTCTCATTTCCCATGACAATTCTTCCTTAGAAGCAACATTCAAGGATAGCAATGTGCATTATTGTATTTATTTTACACACAAGAAACAATTAATTGAAGAAGATTTGCAACCTTAATTTCACCTACCTGAAAAGTAGCATGCAAAAGAACTTATGCCTGCTTACAAATATTTACAGCAGCACCAAAAAGAGAATAACCTCAATGCACTCACCTTTAACCTCTAGGCTGATGGTTCGTGAAATGTTGTATTGTCTTCCCATGTATGTGTAGACCATACGGCACGTGTAGTTTCCTCTGTCTTGTACGCTGACGTTGTTAATCAAGACAGCGTTTTCACCTTCTGCCAAAAGAAGTCGCTTGTCTTCAAGAAATCCAGGCTTACATTCCTAAACATTTAAAAAGTACCTGTGAATTAAGGGAACTAATAACCTGATAATTAAATAAAGCTACTGAACTCTAGATTATTACAATACTTGACAAATACTGATTTTTTTTTGAAAGCCATGATGTGGGTTCTTATCCAGGCATTTCTATGCTCTAGCACAAAGCCTGGTGATGTCATGCTGTGCTTTTTTCTTTTGGAAAAAAATCACTACAGCAAATCCTTTAAGTTTTTTAACACTACGTTTTATTTCCCTGCCTTCATTTAATAGCTTGACAGCTATCTAACTTGGGTGCAATAAAAGCTGTCACGCATGTAGCAGAATTTATCAGAGTACATGCCTGCATTCCGGCCACACCGAGACGAACGAGAGCTGCTGTAGCAGTGCCTCGTGCTGCTTCTGTGGCAGGTACAGTGAAAAACTTCCTTCCCTTCTCTGACGCATAGGCAGTTTAGAATCACTTCATCTCAAAAGATGTATAGATGCAGCACCAAAGTTATTTTACATGTACAGGCCCATGTAGCTACTTTAATACCAACATCAGAATTACGGGTTGAGCTGGTTTAGAATTTTACCTTCACTCGGACAAAATACATGTGTCTGAGTTTGCATCATCTACAGAGTATTTTGGGAGAATCAGAGCAAGAGGTGTAAGAATATCACCCCACGATCAACAGTTACTCTGCAAGACCGAAATAATTTCAGAGTCTTGCATTTAAGGACACATACAAGCATTTATACTTATTATCTACAGAAAATGGTCAAAGAATCAATGAGATTCACAAATCAAACCTCTGTTTTGACTCTGAAAAATCTTGCAATCCAAAACAGACAGTTATTTTTTTTACAATATGCCTCCCATACCCCCTTACACCTCCCCAACAGTTTAGCAAAATAGACACCTTATTCAAACTGTACAGAAAATAAACCTTCCCTTCCTAAAGCTGCTTTTCACAGTTACTTCATAAGACATTTTAAGTAGAGTATTTTCTATCTTGTGTATCTGAAATACACATGCACAATACCTTATACCAGTGTACTTCAGGCTGATTATTGTCTTCATCTTTAAAAAGTTCTAGATCTGGGCATATAATCTTTCCAGTTTTTGTGCTCATCAGTTTTTGTTCAAACTTCATTTTCCCGTTAAAACACAAACTGTTATCGTTCTTAAAAACTGTTAGATTTATAGTTTTTCTGTTAGAGTGGTTAAGACTCCTGTAATGAGAAAAGCAGACAAGTCAGGTCATTAACAGCAAAGTTCTTGTTTCCAGTACGACAAGGAGTTTATGGAGAGGGGCTTCAGCACCCCTGCCAACCTCGCCTCTAATGAACTTCCCTGCTACAACCCTCTAGCACTTAAACACCACCCTCAGCTCTTCACCCCCTCTTCCAGACCAAGAGGTGGGAATAAACTCTGATTTTGTGTTGTGAGCAGAAGTGGTGTCTCTGGAAGTGCCAGTGGGGATGCCAGGTCTTCTCAGACCTGATGTTCTACGGAGCCCACCCTACCAACCCAGCCTTGGTGTTTTCAGCCCTACATTTGCCAACCCACAGTAGTGCAGGGTGACTCAGAATACATCTGCACTGAAACATCCTTGGTGCTGAATGAACAGGAGAAAGGCATTCCATGGAGAGACATATCAAGAAAGAACAGGCTGTAACTCTTAGCAGAAGAGAGATGGAGCTTTTGAATAACACACATGTGAAGGTGCAACATCAATGTGAAACCACTTCACAAAAACCTGCTGTACAGTAGATCTGCAAAAGAGAGCTGGCACTAGAAACCAGAAGCCTATGCCAGAAGTAAAGGAATTCTCTCCATTAAACCATTGCTCTTCATCTCTCATTATTATACCAAGGCAGAAGTTTCCAGAAGAGTGAACTGCTTGTTTTGACAGTCCTGGCTTCAGCTGCTGTACACTGCACCTTGACAGGCTCTGGAATTAAGTGCCTGATGCACAAAATGTTGCCTACAGTTAATGCAACTGAACATCAGCAAGTTTTTTTCTCCTGCTGACATTACACAAGCCAGTGATGCAAGGTGCCCACGGGAACATATCTCATAGCAAGAAAGACTACATTAAGAATTATTTAACTGGGTAGCTTTGAAAGAATTAGATTTCTTCTGACTTCCAACTTTAGCTTCATTACTGACTGCGGAGCAGGAAGGTGCAGAGGTGTCCAGCCTGTTCCTACACTGAAGTCTTTGCTGATCACTGTCATTACATTCACAACCCAAACCTCTTTGGCATAACTGTATGCACTCCAATACATGTAACTACACGCAACTAAACCAATTTTGGGGTCACCCAAAAAGCCTGCATTGGCTGTTCTCAGCGTGCTGTGGTGAGAACATAAGGAAAAGAACTGTTTCTGTCCACCTTCCCAAAGTTAATTTCCTGTAAGGCACACAGGGAATTTCAGACATTACAAGTAAGATTTGGCCACCTGAAGCAGTGAAATCTATTGCACTAGTCTGAGGTATACATACAGCAAGAGCTTTTAAGTACCAAAGAGGGGAAAAGAATCTCTTCCTTGTTTCTTCTTTTCTATGCATGCAGGTCTTTTGAGCAGTACTGGGGACACATCACTTTCACTGTGTCTAAAGCTGTCCAGCACATTGCTTTGCTTTTCTCATGCATGCTCATTTCTGACCAGTAACATTTAGTAATGATTTAAAATAGAACATAAGAATGGGTTTCTGCCTTTTAATTTGTAAATTTCTAAAAGGATTCCCCAAAACTTGCTAAACTATTCCAAGAGCCTACTTGTGGCGATACTGTGTAACACGCAGTTTGCTCCTCTCAGATCCTTCTTCCATTTAAACAGAGAAACCAGAATGTTCTTATCTGTCCGTATCAAACAGCAATTTCAACACAGGACAAACTGAAGCAGTTAAAACTTCTCCCCGTGACCTTACACTTCATCCAAAACAACCAACCCACACAGACCACTCTTAATACTATCATGCTTTAAGAGTCTTCTGTATGAATCACTTCTGCAATGCTACATGTGTGGAACAAAAAAAGCAGTGTGCAGAAACAAAAAGCATGGTGAAAACAGCGCTTTTAGCTGATTTAAGCTCTCTACCTAACCCAAAAAATTCTCTGCACCTAAGTTCCACAAACACATTATCACACTTGTAAGCATCAGCAGCCCAGTTGTTTCCCTCCTCCCTGTCTTACCTTACATCACATTCATAAAGCCCAGAATCATCCAGCGTTGCGGGAATGAACCAAAGCAAGCCCTCTCGCTGATGGATCCTGGCATGTCTCTCTGTGGTTACTGGTGTAGCGCTACCATTTTTATACCACGTCAGATTGTAGCTGGAGTGAAGCACTGGCAATGTAACTATCGGGCAACTAACAGCTGTGGGCTCTCCAACAAGCACAAAGTAGTCACAAATAAGGCATTCTTCTATTAAAAAGGGAAAAGAAAACAACAATCAATGCTTTTAATCTGTATACTTTTGTGGTTCAGAAGTATTAATATCCACTCCAAGTTACACAGAATTAGAAAATAAACTTTCTGTAACAATTTACCATTAAAACGCCACTGGGCTACCATCTGTTTGTTTAGCATCTTCTGGTTGAGGATCTAAACCACGTATTTGATAAAGCTTAAACCACAACTTCCCTCAACTGAAGTAGTCAGCAACAAGCACATGCAAGTTCTATAGCCCCAGTGACAACAAGGGTGTAAGAAGATACATGGCATTGACCGGGCAACACAAGCTTCACAGAATCAGAGAATAACAAGGTTGGAAAAGACCTTTAAGATCATCAAGTCCCACCATTCACATCCTAAACTAAACCATATCCCTAAGTACTTCATCTACCCTTTTTTTGAACACATCCAGGGAAGGTGACTTGACCCCCTCCCTGGGCAGCCTGTTCCAGGCCCTGACAACTCTTTCAGTAAAAAATTTTTTCCTAACATCCAATCTAAACCTGCCCTGGCACAGCTTCATGCCATTCCCCCTTGTCCTGTCTCCTGTAACCTGGCTGAAGAGACCATCACCTATCTCTCTACAACCTCCCTTCAGCTAGCTGTAGGTGGTGATAAGGTCTCCCCTCAGCCTCCTCTTCTCCAGGCTAAACTGCCCCATTTCCCTCAGCCGCTCCTCATAGGATTTGCCCTCCAGCCCCTTCACCAGCCTGGTTGCCCTTCTCTGGACTCGCTCCAGGACCTCCATGTCCTTCTTGTGGTGAGGAGCCCAGAACTGGACACAGCACTCAAGGTGTGGCCTCACCAATGCCGAGTACAGGGGCACAATCACCTCCCCAGACCTACTGGCCACACTGTTTTTGATACAAGCCAAGATGCCATTGGCCTTCTTGGCCGCCTGAGCACACTGCTGACTCATATTCAGTCTGCAGTCAACCAACACGCCCAGGTCCTTCTCTGCCTGACAGCTCTCCAGCCAGTCTCCCCCAAGCCTGTAGTGCTGCATGGGGTTATTATGTCCCATGTGCTGCACTCTACACTTGGCCTTGTTAAACTTCATCCCATTGGTCTCAGCCCATTGGCCCAGTCTGTTCAGATCCCTCTGAAGAGCCTCCCTACCCTCAGGCAGATCAACACTTCCTCCTAGTTTAGTGTCATCTGCAAACTTAGTGAGGGAGCATTCAATCCCTTCATCGAGATCATTGATAAAGATGTTGAACAAGACTGGACCCAGGACTGAGCCCTGGGGGACGCCACTCGTGACCGGCCTCCAGCTGGATTTTGTTCCATTCACCACCACCCTCTGGGCTCGGCCATCCAGCCAGTTTTTAACCCAGCTGAGGGTCCACCTGTCCAGGCCAGAGGCAGCCAGTTTCTCAGTCAGAATGCTGTGAGAAACTCTGTCAAAGGCTTTACAAAAGTCCAGGTAGATCACATCCACAGCCTTCCCCTCAGCCATTAAGCGGGTCACCTTGTCATAGAAGGTGACCAGGTTAGTTTGACAGGATCTACCTCTTGTAAACCCATGTTGACTAGGCCTGATCCCCTGGCCATCATGCATGTGCTGCATAATAGCTCTCAAGATGACCCTCTCCATGGGACTGAGGTCAGACTGACAGGCCTGTAGTTCCCTGGATCCTCCTGCCGACCCTTCTTGTCTATGGGTGTAACATCTGCCAGCCTCCAGTCGACTGGAACTTCCCCAGTCTGCCAGGACTGCTGATAGATGATGGAAAGTTCACCTACCCCATCCCTGTTATTTGAGCACATTAGTACTTCTGCAGAATTACCAGGTTCTTATATGTAGAAAATCATGGTGCAAAGAGTTCCAGTGCAGAGCTCCTCCCAGTGTGCTACCCTTTATAACTTCGGGGCCAAAAAAGAATCAGGAAAAGAAACCCAACAGGGTCAGGAAAGACATTTTTTTACCTAAAGCACAGTATGGAAGGAGATCAAGACCTCTCCACGTTAATACCCTCTGTCATAATACAAAGGATATTTGGAGAGACAAAGCAGATTAAGATGTCTTGACTATACTGTGTTATTTGCTTACTGCATTTGCAATTTCCTTTAAAGACCCATTGTCCTGTCTCCTGTCACCTGGCTGAAGAGACCATCACCTATCTCTCTATAACCTCCCTTCAGATAGCTGTAGGTGGTGATAAGGTCTCCCCTTATCACCACCTACAGCTATCTGAAGGGAGGATATCTCCCCTTATAGGAACATTATTACGAACATCACATATAAGGCAAACATAAACAGAATTTTCATAATTATGGATGTCTAACAAGTTGACAGGACATAATCATGCAGCCTAGCAAGCAGTTTTTTAACACCAGCAAAAAAAAAATCACCAAAGAAAGAAGGACAGATGCAGTAAAAAGTCACTAAAAACCTAAACCTGCAAGCAAATACTTGGAGAATACCAGTTTTGCACAAACAGAGCAGGCCACTTGGATATAAAGCAGATTCTTAAAGCTTCCAAACTTTTGCATACATGTTCAACACTGAATTCCTACAAAACTGGTTTTATAAATCTTGCTGAATGACTGTATAAATACAAAGTTAATATATTCTTTTTCAAAATTTACAAAAAAAACATCTTCAGTAATCTTTCCAGTCCCACCACCTCCCTATCACCTAATTGAAAGATTTCGAAGTAGGTCCCTGTGGAGCTTAAACTAAGTCAGCCATTAATATTAAACTGCTTATAGCAAGTGCAGCAAGACAAGCATCATTAACTTATGTAGTCCTAGAAACTACAGAAAAAAACCCCAGATGTACCATTAAAAATATTACTGATCGATTGTAAAGGAAACTGAGCTCTACTACTTTCAGCACTGGAGCTACAGCATGTCTCTTAAGGCATTTCACAGCTAAGTTAAGGAAGCCTATGTCTTCAGACTTTCTTCACAGAAATCAAGGAGAGGCTAATCACAGCCTCAATACCCTAAATTTATGTGGCTAGATTTAAAAAAATTTATGTCCATTCCACCCTCAGTGCAACTCCAAGAAAAGGTCTTCAGCATGTCTTAAGTTTTAACAAATCCCAAACCCACTGTTTGCTCTCAGTGCTTCTTTTCCACCTAGTATATATAACTTGTCTCTTGCAGGTTTTCTTTTTAAAAAAGGCAATTTCAACAACATATTTAACTTACCAGCACTGAACAGAGGTATCAGTAGAACAAGACAACTAATGAGCAAAAGGGAAGATGTCATCTTTTGCTGCAAAGAAGAATTTTTTTCCATTAGTGTAGTAAGAGGGTTCAAGCTGCACTGTCCTCTGCACCCTGTGTTACTTCTCAAATAAATAAGGAGAGGCATTAGTCATCCTGGGGAGGGAAAAAATGGGTTTGGCTATTTATCCCCAGTCTTTGAAGATTTCAGCTACAGCAGCTGTTGGCCTCCACAGAAGGCTGCTCAGTTTTCAGCCTTCCAGTGCAATTTTTCCAGACTTCTATTGGAATAACTCTTGTGTAAAGTGTAATTTTCTTTTGCCAGTATAGTCAAGCCAAAAAAGAACCAACAACCCTCCAGAACAAACATGTTACACTAGCGTACAGAGATTTAAGCTACACTGTGTCATGTAGAAACCCAGCTTGATTAAGCTACTCCTCTTTCCATATGTTTACAAGGCAGAATCACAGACGAGATGAGGTTTTGTTCCTTGAACTGTTTTTGTACAGTTCAGGCAGCACTGCTTCTAAGAGCAGATGAGCTTGTAGCTCTCTGCAGGAGGACAAGCACGCTGTAACTCCAGTGTGATGTGGCACTTCTGCCATCCAAAGTCAAACGTGTGTGGAAACCGCAGCTGATATCAACTGCTGTAGTCAGACACAAACCAAAGTGTTCAAGAATCACAGTTTCAGTTCACACCTCAGGGCTTCTTTGCAGCTTTCTCCTACAAAGACACAACTGAACTGCCACACACTGCCCTCACGGCCCACAAGTGGTTTCCATGAAACCTCTAAATCTTAACCAAGTCCTACTCCCCTCTCACATCACCCGTACTTTTTCACGGCAAGACATTATTAGAGCCCCTCCCAAGCCTTCTACTGTCAGCCAGCTGGCAAGCACTTAACCCCATCCTTTCCCATAGCTCCTAGTAGGTTAAGGTATGCCTTTGCCTTTCCTCAGTTCCTGATCATTTTGCACGCTGCTCCCTCTCACCCTAAAGCAGCCTGGTTTCCCATGTAGCAGTCCACTGCAAAACACCCATTGCACAGGCCCTAGCTAATATTTGCCTTCTCCCCAGCTAGAAAATGAGGTGGTATTCCCTGAAAAACACAGATGGCCTTGACTTACTTTTGTATGCACTGTTGTTCACTTTAGTGACAAATAAGCCACATCAGTTCCTTCTTTTGAAACATCTCACAGGCAGAAGTGCTGGGGTAGCAGGGAGGAAAACACAGAGCAGAGTTCACTTTAGCAGATCGGCCTCCGTGTACTTCTTTTGGACAGTTTATCTGACAAAGTACTCACACCATAGTCTTCATCTAATTGCCTTGTACATGGTTTTCCTGTAACTTGCCAGAGAGCTGTCCATCATTCTTGGAGTTTCAGTTTACCTGTAAAGCGTGAAGAAGGAGAGTAGAGAAGGGGGGACAAAGGATTTTGGAAAACACGTTTGGACACCAGCATACACATACAAAACCAAGTTTTCTACAGACATCATTAAAGTAAAAACAAGGGCATCCCTCAGCATACATGTGAGAGATACTTCAAACAAAAGAGCAACAATAAAACTTCCAGTAAAGACTGACCAAGAATTCTAGCAAAACCCTTTGGAAAATGAAGTTTCTGTCAAAAACAGGATAAATTTACATGTGTCAAGCAAAAAACAAAAGCAGACAAGAGTAGCTGCTTTGTAAGACAGATACAACCACTAAAAGGAAACAAATACTTAAATTTAGGGCAAGATGAAAGTAACTAAGCAATCCAACAAGTTAAGCACATTTTGCATTACTGGCCTCCAGTACCAAGGGTGCTATATTGCATGCTAAAACTCGACTGCTTTAAAGTTATTTTCTTTCAAAATTCACACACACACCCCCTTCAAATATTGTGGTGGCAAAGCTTAAACTCTGGAAGCAAGGCAAGCAGCCTGTAGCTGCAATACTTCACAGTATACAGAGCACTTCTGTGCTGGTCAGTATGGTTTCAAGTGACCACACAACGATTTTACACTTTTTCTTAACCAGAATATACAGAAAAACACTACCCAAAATCCACAAATGTGAAACAGCAAACTTTGTTTAAAAAGCAGATGTTTGTTCACATCGCTAACAACTGGAGCCCTGCACTGCCTTCTATCCCAGCCTCAGGAGTATGCAATGCTCCTGTGATAAAACCACAGAGGCTCACAAGCAAACCTCACTGACGTAAAGAGAATGGCAATTTCACTGATGACACTGCCTGCATGCTTAGTTTGGAAAAGGGTTTCAGTTCAAAGCTTGCTGGGCTCAAATAAAAACTGTATGTGAGGTCTTCTAAGAAATAAGGAAAAACCCAAAAAATCCAAAACAAACAAAACCCCACACCACCAGTGAGTCGCATTTGTGGTTTGAGCTACTAAAAAACCAAAGGTTTGATTTTCAAGTTACTTTCCTAATATTTATCTTCCCAAAGTTAAAATCCAACTTACCGCTGCTCCTTCAAATTTCTCAATATGTAAACAAAATGCAGCTGATCATTTTATAGGGACACACAGGAATGCTGAGTCACACAAAATGATACACAAGCACCCTCTGGAACTGGATCAAGCTATTCATGGTGGTATTCTGACACTGAAGCGATGACCACAAACTTTAGTCCTTAAATGTCTCCTTTCCAGACAATCCTGCTAAGTTACTGGACTACAGAAAAGTCATACCTTTACGGAAAACCCATTATCCAGACATCCTGTCAAAGCTACATCAAAATGAAGTCACAGAAATCAAGGAAGAATATTGACAAAGAAGCCTGCAATAATTAAATTTTACCAGCTAAATTCCAGTTCAACTTTGAGACAAAGTATGGACAGCACAGATCTAATCTGAACAAAGTCTTTGTTACAGGTACTGCCTCAACTTTCACGGGGTCAGGGGAAGGGGAGAGAAAAGATGTCTATCTGTAGCTCTACATAACTCATCGCCACCAGTTGATTCTCGTAGTGAAGAGCTACCTATCCACCCACTTCCACCTCACATCAAACTGGAGACAATGAGAGCATCCAACGCACCTTGACAGGAGCAATCTTTCAGCATCAAGCGGAAGGGGCTCATTTCGCAGTCAGCACTTCAAAGGCTTGTCTATGTCATTTCAACTCCTGTTACCTGTTAACATAATGTGGATTTTAATGTGAAATGTTTCTTATTTAAGTCCAAAGTAAGTTATTACTATTCCACAAAGACTTTCAAAGTGCAGCTAAGAGGCATATAAAAGGTCCAGAATGGCTCATGCAGATAAAAACACATGAATCAAAAATGCAGTGATGCAAAGTATTAAAAAATTAAGGTATTACTGGGAGGAGGAAATCAGTAATAATGTTTACCCCCTCACCCCCCCCCAAAAAAAAAAAAGTAATAGGTTATTTCCTATTTAAGGATTAGTTTAAAATATCTGAAATAACAACTCCACATGATAAAACAAGCTTTGTGCGGGAGCTGTACATCAATTCCTCCGCTTCTGCAGCGCTGCAGCCTTGCAACCTGTATAAAAGGCAAGCATGTCCATTTACCATCACCAGCCTGGAGTTTTCTTGAGAACCGACATTCAAACGCCCCGAGAACATGCAAACACCCCAAGCACATTCAAACACCCCGAGCCGAGCACGCCTGCAGCTGCCGAATTAACTCAGGATGGACATAAACCCAAACCCACCCAGCATTCTGCTGGAACCCCAGATGAAAAACTCCGAATTTAGGGAGCTGCCGCTGGAAACAAACCGGAAACCTTGGTTCAGCTCAGCAGCTTTCAATGGGGCAGCTCACAGCCCTCTCCAACCCTTGCACACCTCTCCAACCCCCACACCCCCGGGGCTTGCTGCCCAGCACCGTCTCGTCGGGGCCGGCACCACCGGAGCAGCCCCTCCTCAGCCCGGAGACGGAGCTGTCACCCACCGCCCTGCTCCGGTCGCCGCAGGAGCAGCTAGAAAAGAGCCTCTCTTGGAGCACGGTTATGCAATAAATAGTTCCTGTAGGTTTTTTAGCGAGTCGAGGAGATTTACGCCAAACTTTATCCCGCTTCCTGTTACAAGTACTTTTTAAAAAATTAAATAAATAGAAACGTGGCAGCGTCCGGCACCCCTACAGCCTTCGTCCTTACACCGCGCTTCCCCGCGGGGTCTGTGCCAGGCGACACACAAGGTGGAAGCCGGCGCAAATGCCAAATAAAAACAGCCCCTTCCTAAGAGCAGGACAACCTGCAGCCCCGCCGCCGAGGCAGCGGGACTGTGCAGGCACACCGCGCATCCAAACGCGCGGCTGACAGCCACTGGAACCGGGAGGCGGGGAAGAAGTTGGGGTTCGTTTTTCGAGGAGCCGATCCCCGCCTTCGCCGCAACCCCCAGACACCCTGACCGGCCTGGGGTACGCCGGGCCGGAGGGAATTCTCCCGCCGCCGCCCGCTCCCCACGCTGCCAAACAGGAGGCAAACGAGCGGCGGGAGACACGCCGGGAAGGCAAATACCCAGTTGCCTACCCAGGCCCCCGCCGCGGCCGGACACCCCGCTGCCCCCAGTGCCCTCCCCGTCACGCCGGCGGCGCTGGAAGCCGAGCCGATCCCCGTGAGGGAGCGAGGCAGCTATTCCCACGCCGCACGCCGCCCTTCCTCACCTCCATCCGCTCCCCGTACCGCGCCGGCCGCCACGACCCGCGCCACGGAGCGAGCGGTGGGCCGTGCAGCAAGCCCCGCCTTCCCCGACGAGCTGCCTAGGCGACCGGCACCTCGCCCCGCCCAGCGACCGCCCCCAGCCCGGCCCACCGCCGGCACCGCCCGGCCGCCGGTTCCCTGGCGGTGGGTGTGGGTCCGGGCGGCTGAATGGCTGTGGTGCTGGTTGCGTGGCTGTGGCTCGGCCTCACACCGACCCCAAGGCGTGCGAGCACCTGTTGTCATAGGCGAGCTGGCCCTCAGGGCGGCTTCCTGTGTGACCTCCTTTGGGGCATCTCCCCGAAGTTTGAGGTCACCCTGTTTTCTCTGGCATCAACCCACTTCTTTAGATGCCACGCCTGGGTTTAGTTCCTCTTCAGGCTGTCATCCCAGGGCGGCTGAATTGACCTTCAGTGCAGTGTGGACACGGCTTTTCCCTCAGACTGCCCTCGGGGCTCATGGCAAGCCCCAGCCAGGCAGGTCTTGGAAAGCATGAGAGCCCTGCAGCCAGCTCAGCCTGCCGGCTCTGCCGCCTTGCAGGGCTAACCCTGTTGGAGGGGGTTCAGAGGAGGGCCACGAAGACGATTAGAGAGCTGGAGCACCTCCCCTACCAAGAGAAGCCGAGGGAGCTGGGCTTGTTCAGCCTAGAGAAGAGAAGGCTGCGGGGGGACCTGATTGCAGCCTTCCAGTACCTGAAGGGAGCATACAAACAGGAGGGGAATCAACTTTTTTAAAGGGCAGATAATGGCGAGTCAAGGGGGAGTGGATTGAAGCTAAAGGAGGGAGGGTTTAGATTAGATATTAGGGGGAAGTTTTTTGCAGTGAGAGTGGTGAGGTGCTGGAACAGAATGCCCAGAGAGGTGGTGGATGCCCCATCCCTGGGGGTGTTCAAGGCCAGGCTGGATGGGGCCCTGGGCAACCTTGCCTAGATCGAAGCCTGGAGGTTGGTTGGTTGTGGCAGCGGGGTTGGAGCTCTATAATCCTTGGGGTCCCTTCCAACTCAGACCGTTTTGTGATTCTATGATTCTACGTTTTCAAATAACCAGATTCTACCCATGCATTGTAGTGCATCCAGTGCCTGCCAAATATAACTGTACCTGCCCTGGGGACCTGTGGGGCACAAGTGAAATCAGTCCCTGGCAAATCTGGCACCCCACTCTTGGAGTGAGTGCAGGGACCCTCACTCCTGCCCGAGATTTTCCAGGACAGACATGTGACTGCCTGGTGCCACCATTCACGTATTCCATCACGTGAAATTGTTCAACCGCTCTGTTTGGAGCAGAGCTTTGTTTGCTTTCCATCATGTTAGTGTTCACTTCTTATCTGGTTTGGTCAGCTGTCACTTCCATTAAGCCAGGGTATCACTTTTTCAGTTCAAACAATAGATTTTTTCACTCAGAGTTTGGGTAGTAACTCTATATAGATACACTCTTCAGTTTGATTGTGAAATTCAGCATATTCAAACATAGAAATGTAAACTTTTCCAGACAGGGAAAAGTTTTTCTGGAATTGTTTCCTTGCCCATAGTTTTCAATTTGGAGCCTGTTCCTTCTTGAGTTTGCCTTCATGTCCTTCACTTTGGTTCCCATTAGTTCACTTTAGCCACTCCTCAGAGACACGACTGTAGGGTACTCAGAGTGCTTATGCCCATCGCTGCTTTTATTCAAGATCCACACGCATGAACTTTATTCACATTCCAGTTGAAGTCAACATACATTTTAATACAAATTATAAAAATGTCATGTAAGAAGAAGCTTCATCTTGGGGCTGGAACAATTTCCAAACCAATGTGAAGGGACTGCCAACTTGGTTAAGGGTTTGGAAAAATGTGGGAAGGCATGTTTTAACTTATTAAATGGTAGAGGAGACCCTCTGTTCTGCACTCAGAAGACAACCACTGCTCTTTCCCAAGTGGGAAGCGTGGGCTTTTTTGGGTAGAAGGGCTAGTTCGATTCCCTCTTGGTTTCTGTAAGAGTAACCAGAGGAAAGAAGGGATTCTCCTACTGGCCTTCCTCCATGTTGACAGTATTGGGGTGAAGAGCCAGCTTGAGCCACAAGGTTCTTGGAGAGGAAAGCTGGGAAATGTTGGCCAGCTTATTCAATGTTATAAAGAGAGAGAAACCCCTTTGTGAGCTGGATGGGTAAATTTCTCTTCCTGTTGCTGGATGTGATTGTAAGACTTTGCAAGTTCTTGTGTCCATTTTAGCCACGAAAAATGCTTTTATCTGCTTTTGCCTTCACTGTTTTTGAGTCAAAGGTGGCATTAAGGTGTCTGGCGAAATTGGGGAAACTTCATAGGCCATAGCAATCTTAGGAACAAAGATACTAGAGTGTTCCAAGTGTTTACCTGTCCAATACTTTTTCCACAATATCCAGAGGATAACAGCAATGCTCAGAGAAATAAGTGTCTTTCAGTAGCTAGCAATGACCAGGAAAGCTCTTCACCATGCAGCAAGAGAATAGGGAGCATGCCAGAAACCTAGCAGCCTCAAGAAAGAGTAACACACGTATACTGGATGTATATAATACTTGATAAATGTTGAAGATAAAGTGATCATTTCTAGGATCTGGCACACACTACTGTTTCTATAATTCTGATATCCCATGTCTTTTAAAAGTGTAAAAACCCACAGTAGTCTCTCATACTCACTTTAGAAAAACGAATCACTGAGAAGCAAGAGTACACTTCCGAAAGAACGCACGCAAGTGTGAGCACTGCCAAACTGTGATTCAGGAGCAAAGTATGTCTTTTTCTCAGAGCAGATGATATTTCCTAGAGTTTCCTAAGAGTGCTGTGAAATAACTGATCGTGAAACATCTAGTAAGACTCCAGTTAGAGTAATTTTACAAATTTCTGTTCTTGTTCCACTGTAGAGCTGTGTTCCCAAGTTTTACAACCCAACCTGTTAACCTCGGTTACAGTCAGCTCTGTGAGTGTACCTAGGCGCCGAGCACACACGTAATTGGGAAAAGCCCGTCACTGCTTCTAACTGCAGGGCTCTGAGGCATGCTTAAGGGCTCAGTCCTCTGGGCCAGTGCCAGGTTGCTGCTAGCGAGACTGCATTGTTCAGAAATCAGTCAGCACCATAAACCAGACAGAGGTTTGGGTCCTTTAGTATCCTGGAGTAACTGGTCAGGGTGAACTTCAGAGCAACACAGTTGGCCCTGAAAGGTACAGCTCCTGGCACATTGATCACTGATGTTGGAAGTGATGACTATGTCACACTAGTTAACTCAAAGGCAGCCTGGTATTACACTGAAGTTCTCCATAGGGTCTTTGGACTTGTAGTTTAATATAGGTGAGAATCACAGAACCACAGACTCATTTGGGTTGGAAGGGACCTTAAAGCCCATCTAGTTCCAACTTCCCTGACATGGGCAGGGACACCCTCCACTAGACCAGGCTGCCCAAAGCCCCATCCAACCTGTCCTTTAACACTGCCAGGGAGGGGGCAGCCACAGATTCTTTGGGCAGCCTGGGCCAGGGTCCCACTGCCCTCACAGGGAAGAGTATTTTTCTTCACAAAGAAGACAAGCAGAGCTTTTACCAAGACACTCATCCCAGAAAATCTTAAGTGCAGGGGTGGTTGATTTTTCTGGTCAGCCAAGTCCAAAGTCTAGATCAAAACTGAGTAGCTACTAGATCCTACTAGATCCTTTCCCTAAATACCATCTTAAGGAACAAAGCTCATTCTTTTTGGAAAGGATGGGGTAGCAACTGAAACACAGAAACACAGCCATCACATTGCACTCATAACAGTGCTTTTAGTGTTACTCCTTCAGAGGCATGCCAGACCTATTTTGTACGCATGGCAGTACCCTGAAACATGTTTTCCTATATTGAGGTTTGTTCAGTCACCCTGTCCAGGGTTTCCAGGCAAAGCAAAGAGAGTTCCTATTTAATCAGATATATCTCTCTGCGCTTAAAGTAAATTTATACTGGATAGAAGAACCAATGGGGTTGGACTCGATGATCTGGAGTTGAACTTGATGATCTCTTGAGGTCCCTTCCAACCGCTATGATTGTGTGAGTCTGTGATCTCAAACTGACATTCTAAGTGAAAAACCTGAACAAACCAATTATCTCAAAAGGCAGCTTTCTTAATCGGAATCCTGTTTAAAAAAAAAAAATTTGCTGTTTATTTTTTATTTTTAAAAGAGCTAGAAGATCTTTCACCAGTTCTACATGCTTCCCTGTGCAACTGCAGCTTAAGTGGAGGAGGTCTCTGCAGTTAGGTGACTGCTACTGCAACACTTAACCAGGAATGCATGCTTTCTCCTCCTGTACACCAAGAATCACTGTGGATTTCTTTAGCAGACGCTTCTCTTCTGTCTTTTCTATGACTCTTTTCCATGCCTTCTGAGAGCAATGCTGACAGTTGTTGGGGATTTTTCCTTTTTGCCTTCAGCACGCAGAAGATCTATAGCCTGGTTTGTTTCTGATGTGACTAAGCAGGTCCAAACCCCTGCTTTTTTTGTCTTTACCACATTACTACCTAAATAAATCAGCAGTGCTTGTATTGTCGACATTAACTCAATAGTTCTCGTTTGAACTGAAGCGGCCCTCAAGGCAGATCCCGGAATGGCTTCAAGGTTATTCTTGGTCTCCTTGGGACTTCCTTGAGGTGGAGACAGTGTGTTGGCACTAACAGTACTTGTCAGAGCCAAAGCAAGTGACAGCTTCACTAGCCAGTAGATGAATCACTGAAATGAAAATCAAGTTCCACAACTCGCTATCTCTGCCTGACACACAGCCATCTCAAGATCTTATCCTGGTTTGTGGGTTACTGGAGTCAGCAGAAGTGCAACTGTGAGGTCTGTAAGATGGATCACAGAATCACATAATCACAAGGTTAGAAAAGACCTTTAAGATCATCAAGTCCAACCATTCCCATCCTAAGCTAAATCCTATCCCTAAGTACCTCATCTACCCTTTTTTTGAACACATCCAGGAATGGTGACTCAGCCCCCTCCCTGGGCAGCCTGTTCCAGGCCCTGACAACTCTTTCAGTAAAAAAAAATTTTTAGTATCTAATCTGGCCCTCCCCTGGCACAGCTTTTTGCCATTTCCCCTTGTCCTGTCTCCTGTCACCTGGCTGAAGAGACCATCACCCACCTCTCTACAACCTCTTGTGAGGTAGTTGTAGGCAGTGGTAAGGTCTCCCCTCAGCCTTCTCTTCTCCAGGCTAAACATCCCCAGCTCCCTCAGCCGCTCCTCATAGGATTTGCCCTTCTGCCCCTTCACCAGCCTGGTTGCCCTTCTCTGGACTCATTCAGGGACCTCAATGTCCTTCTTACAAGGATGCAGCTGTTTATCCCTCATGTATACCTGGCATGGGTTTAAAATGTCCTCGTCTTTAATGGCTATGATCTCATGGAGCAGATCTCTAGCTTCTGCTTCTGCTTCTGCAATTTGCGACCTGCAGTGTGCACTCAGAAGTTGTTCTTGGCTGTTGTACAATAAAGGGCAACGTGCTGGAAAGGAATCTGGAACTATGAGCAAAGTAATCCTGGATTTAGGCTTCTCACCCGTCCAGAAAGTGACAATACACAATTAAATATGGACAAACTGTAGAACGGCTGCATGTCTGTAATCAGAATACCATGTGCCTTGCCAGAGTGCCGTTAAAATGACTGAAAAAAGCAACAAGTAAGGTGGAGTAGCAAAGTGGCCTGAGCAAACCCATGCAAGAATATTTGTCTCTGGATCAGTAGAAGAACACAGCCAGGATGCACGCAGTTACAGCAGGCCCTGAAATGTGGTGATTATAAAATAAAGACTCTCTAGGAACAGTAGCTTCCAGTGGACTGACCTTGAAAAATAAACTTCTGTCTCATACAACACTAGGGTATGTTAGTGATCTCACCCTAGATTAGAAGGAAGGATTAGTTGCCTCAGAAGCACACAGAAATGCCCAGACTGCTGCTGTCTCCTTGCACTTCTAAAAGCTGTGGCCTCACAACAGCATGAGGCTTAGGAAACAAAAAACAGAACTACTTTTGCCTGAGCTATGACGTTCCTTGCAGCAAAAAAAAGCAGGAAAACCAAAGCAGCAGATGTGTAGAAGATAACAGGCCTGATAAAAGGATTAATTCTCTACATAAGTTGATTTCCCATGACTGGAGCTTGAACCCTTTGCCTTTGGAGAGTAATTTACTGTCTTTCAGAGGGTGGAGCTTGAACTGGCTGAACATAAATCACTGTGCAGAGTGATGCCATAAATGCTTCCAGAGGCTAGGCAGAATACTTTGATTAGTATTCTGCCAAGCAGCTGGGTTCTTTTGGCTGCTGTATGCATGTTTAGGGGTCCTGTGCTGGCAGTGTCACTGAGTTCTTGCAGCAGCTTTGATTTTCCTATTTTCTCACCTTGTTTTTGCTAAAGTGTCATAACATATAAACTGTACTGGCATCATCATTAGTAGCTTTTAATTGGTTAGTCCTCAGAAGCTTTGTGCACAAACTGATGTTAGGGATCCAATGTTAGTCTAATTGTAAGGAAGTCTTAGGAAAAGTCCAAATAAACAGGAGTGGTGAACACAGCTGGAATTACAACATGCTCCTTCACTCAGAAAATTGATACTCTTGGGCTGCTTGGGGAAAATGGCTCATAAGTTATGCTTTATACTAGATTTTTATTTTTCTGTTAATAACAGCTATCCACTATTCTTTACTAAATGTTGGAAAGGCAAAAGTACAGTTCTTGGCCCTGATTTTTCTTTGCAACTGCTGTGCACCCACACTAGCAAAAACCTAGGTTGCAGAAAGAGGAGCCAAAGGCAAAGAGGAAGGACAGTATCACAGAATCACAGAATCGTAGGGGTTGGAAGGGACCTCGAGAGATCATCGGGTCCAACCCCCCTGCCAAAGCAGCTCCCTAGCTCATATTGCACAGATAGGCGTCCAGACAAGTCTTGAATGTCTCCAGAGAAGGAGACTCCACCACCTCCCTGGGCAGCCTGTGCCAGGGCTCTGTCACCCTCACTGTGTAAAAGTTCTTCTGCATGTTGATGCGGAACTTCCTGTGCTCCAGTTTACAGCCATTGCCCCTTGTCCTATCTCCACAGACCACTGAAAAGGGGTTGGCCAATTCCCCCTGCATCCCATACTTAAGATATTTATAAACATTAATTAGGTCCCCCCTCAGCCTTCTTTTCTCCAGGCTGAACAGCCCCAGCTCACTCAGCCTTTCCTCATACGGGAGCTGTTCCAGGCCCTTAATCATCTTTGTAGCCCTTCTCTGGACTCTCTCCAGGAGATCCCTGTCTTTTTTATACCAGGGAGCCCAGAACTGGACACAATACTCCAGGTGGGGCCTGACCAGGGCAGAGTAGAGGGGGAGGATCACCTCCTTCGACCTGCTGGCCACACTCTTCCTGATGCATCCCAGGATCCCATTGGCCCTCTTAGCCACCAGGGAGCTAATGTGTAAACTCAAAGGGAAGTAGAGGGTTTATGAACTATGGAAACTGGGTCTGTGCACCTGGGAGGATTATAGGGATGTTGTAAGGGCCTGTAGGGATGCGACTAGAAAGCCGCTTGGAGTTGAAACCAGCAGCAGCAGCATTCATAACCCATAACACTACCCACATAGTTCTGCTTCTTTCCTTCCACATATTGTTCAAACACAGACATTAGCTCAGACTTAGTAAGAGCAACCTTGCAATTCTCTTGTCTTATCCCAAGAAGACCAACTCATTACAGCACAACTTCTCTTGGTGATCTCACTCTAGATTAGAAGGAAGGATTGACTGCCCTAGAAGCACATAGAAGTGACTCTACTGCTGCTTTCTCCTACCGCCTGTAAAAGCTGTTGCCTCAGAAGTGGTTTTTTGAGACTGTTTTAGGAGTCTCCAGCTTTCTGGCTGCCAAGGTGTCAGAGCATCCCCCTGCCACACTCCTCTCCTTAGATTTTTCCTTCTTCCAATTCCCTCCTTTCAGGGCAAGCTCTTCAGAACTTTCACGTCCTGGGGCTCTTAGGCTTTTGCAAAGCCTGACTTAAGCACTTAAGACAGAATTCATCTCAGCAGATGATCCATCTGTGGTCACCAAGAGTTGCAGGTAGCATTCCTGCTTGAAAACTACCTCAAACTCTAGAAATCTATCTGTACTGTCAATGGCTACACTGGAGGGGATGAATCCCATGCTGAGACCTGTGTGATACATTTTATGCCTTATTATTTATTTGCTGATAATTCCTGTCACTGGATCATGTTATGGAAGAGATAGAAGATTGTTTCCTTCATGGGTTGCATTATGTTTTGAATGAATAATTTCTTGTTTCTTTCAAAAGTACTTGCAGGAGCTTTTTTTGTTCTTCTCTGAAACTTTCCATTGCCTGGAGAGCTGGCGCTCCCCTCAGCCCAAAGAAAGCAAACCGTAATGTGGAATACAGAAGTAATTCATGAGCTGATTTTCTGTCAGTACAGCCCTTACAAATGAGTTGGCAAATACTGATGGTGGTGTTGAGCAATCCCAGCCCCCACTGGCATTATGCTTCCGCCCTTGGAGATGTGCACTCTGTGCTTTTATTGCTATAAAATGCGACTGGGCCACAGCTATGAATTGGCATTTTGGAGATGAGGAAAAATTTCATTAAAATTTCTTCATTTTTCCTGTTGGCAGTCACTCAAGGACTACTTGTTATGGGAGCAGAAGAGAAAATATTGTGTATCTCCTTTTGCCCAGCTAGTCACCTCTGTTTCCAAGGTCCTTGCTTAACTGTGTCAGCAACTGACCTGTGATACCAAAGTTATGGTAAAATACTGCAGCCGTGTTCACTGAGTTATGGGGCTACAGATAATATTTTGCCTGGATTTTGGTAATCAAAACCAGCTCTCCACCCACAGTAAATACAGCTGCAGATGGCACAGTAAGCTTCTCTGTTCCAAACTAGATGCTGTTCGTTTTGAAATTCTTTGAATTAAAATTCTTTCATCCTCTGGGTTCCCATGTACTCTTTTTGTTCCCTGTCTTTTTCTCTAGGTTACATGGGAGCATCAATGGGGATGGGGATGGTGGTGGTGACGGTCACAACCTGCGCGAGTCACCCAACTGATGGGTGTGACCATGGGGTTCTCAGAATTCTGCAGTACACAAGGACACAGAGGTCAGGGCTTTTGAGAATTTCCTTATTACAAATGACTACAAAGTTACTATTAGTTAAAAGATATAAATACATAAAAATTTATTATAGACATATGCTACAAGTCACTACAAAATTAGCACTATGAAAACAAGCGTGTATATATATATTACAAAAGTAAAGTAAATAGCTGGGGAAGAACTGTTCATGAGCGCATGTAGCAGTAGAACAAGGGGTAACAGTTTAAACTACAAAAGGGGAGACTTAGGTGGGGTATTAGGAAAAAATTCTTCAATATGAGGGTGGTAGATCACTGGAACAGGTTTCCCAGGAACATAGTGGAGGCCCCATCCCTGGAGATATTCAAGGTCATGCTTGATGGGGCTCTGAGCGACCTGGTCTAGTGAAGATGTCCCTGCTTACTGTTGGGGGGTTGGACTAGATGACCTCTAAAGGTCCTTTACAACCTTACATACTCCATGATTCTATGATATATCTATTAAAAGCTATTGCAGAAATCCAACTACTGAATCATGGAATCATAGAATCATAGAAAGGCCTGGGTTGGAAGGGACCCCAAGGACCATAGAATTCCAACCCCCCTGCCACAGGCAGGGCCACCAACCTCCAGACCTGGATCTACACAAGGTTGCCCAGAGCCCCATCCAACCTGGCCTTGAACACCTCCAGGGACAGGGCATCCACCATCTCTCTGGGCAGCCTGTTCCAGCATCTCACCACTCTCTCTGTAAAAAACTTCCCCCTAAGATCTAATTTAAACCTTCCTTCCTTCCTTTAGCTTTAATCCATTCCCCCTTGTCCTACCATTGTCTACCCTTTTAAAAAGTTGATTCCTCTCCTGTTTGTATGCTCCCTTCAGGTACTGGAAGGCTGCAATCAGGTCCCCCCTCAGCCTAAGTGGCAAGTATATATATTTGTTCACCTTTACCTGTAGGCATACCTATAAATATATTTTGTGAGGTGTTACTGGTATGTCACTCCCCAAACTTCTCCCAAGACTGGGACTAATCGACAGATGGAAGAAGTCTCACTTCAAAGATGACTTACATCATGAGGTCTGGAGTCAGCCAGGCTCCCCCAAAAGGGTCTGGTCTGTCCAGGAGAGCTCTTTCAGAGAAGCTTATTTTGGGTAGGTAGGGAGTTCCTTTGTGTACCTTTTTGGCATAAATACCATTTTGGTAGATAAGTAAGTAGGTGTAGGACATCAGCTCCTGGAATAGTTGCTGGCCCTTGTTTCCCTGGAAGGTCAGTGTTTCTTTGTCCTGCCGACTACCCTCCATCAGGGAGGTTTCAGCTGCGCTTATCAGAGGCTGAGCTTATCAGGGAAGTCTTGGGGCTCTGACTAAGGAGATATCCTTCTTTGTCAGCATGGGTACCAGGTCGCCTTTGAGGCGGCTGCGGTCAGGTACAGCTAACTCTGCCTGGCAGAACTTCCCCTCTGCTGTGTGGTGAAGAGGAGAAGGGAGAGGGGCACGTGAAGGCAAAAGGCATGAGAGGTGGAGTGTGAGGGATGCCCCCCACTCTTAGTGAGCAAGAGGTACTTTGGTTCAGGCATCACTGACAAGCAGCCATGACTGGCATCCGCCCTGCTGTGTGAATCATGAGAACGGGGCTAGGCTGTGTCTTCCTAGGGACTAGGGGGTCTGGGGCTAGACAAAACTTACAACTGCTACAGCTGCATTCTTGAACACACCTAGACAGGGCTGGGGCAGGAGGGGAGGGTTTGACTACAAGTCAGTCACTTTATGCTGTAAATATCTGTAGCCCCCCCCCAACCCATTGAGCTCTACAGTACAGTAGAGGCTGCATGGTGGGGATCTCCCCTTGAGCAGGGTCACCTCTCCAGGTTACTCCTTGAGGCTGAGACTCCTGACCCAGTATCTGATATCTAGAACAAAGCAAGTGACATTCTTCATTAGCCCTAAAAGTATATTGTGCACTAGCAATATTTTTATTTTTTTAATATATATATGTGTGTATATATATCCCACTACAGTTTAATTATTAGAAGTGTATTAAGTAGTAGCATGTTTGACTGCCTTCTAAATTATCATTTAAATCATTGTCAAATCATAGTTAAGTCCCTGTTTAATTGCCATGAAATTACTGCTTAATCACTATTTGATCACTATTTTCATTCAGTAATTAATTATCATTTAATCATCAATAAACCCATTTTATTTAACCCCATGATGGCTTCTCTTCCTGCAACCAAATTTGTGGTAGTCAGCAGGATGATGGATTCAATCACTGATTGATTATGGAGACAGGGAGTTAATCCTTCACTGAAATTTTCAGATAATTGGGCATGAGAAAAGCAGGACAACTGGAATAAGATAAAAGAACAGTTAAACCTTCCAAGAGGGAAACTGAAAAAGAAGGTTATAATAATAATAAAGATGTCAGAGAAGTATTTAGAAGAAATGTGTCAGTATAAGAAATGCAAAGAAAAAAATGAGCATGTTACAAGATGACATTGAACAAAGACTGGGACAAGAAATGGTGTTATTGGAGCAATTGCAGCAACAAATGGGGGAGAAAAAAAGTGCAGAAAAGTAGAGGATAAGCTAGAACTCACTATAATTTGCCCCCTTGACCCTCCAGAAAATTCATAAGCTAATAATTTTCCCTTAAGATTGGGATGGAGATAGTTGGGAGGACCCTGACTAAGAACTCAGCAAAGACAAGTGAATTAGATCAATCAGAATTTAAGGTAGCCCCTATTATTGAAATTGAGATATCTGCTGGACCTCAAGGGAGCAACCAGAGAAATACCATAACAACCACGCGATGGGACCCCTTTCAACTGGCCAGTCTGCACAAAAAATATAGATGGACACCAGCCAAAAGTGAGACTGAATGCCTGTGGCACATCTCCTTAACTGGAGGAGATTGTGTTATGTCAGATCAAGGTGGAGCAGATGGCTTTTGGGGATCTGGAGTGTTCTTGAATGAGGGGCCAGCCGGTAATGCTGAACCAAACTCTTTTACGTGCCAAGTAATATATTGGGCAGGGTGCATAGACCCTTGAGGTAGAGGGAAGCCCACTGCTATACCACTAAGATGTTAAACAAACTTTCTACTACCGTTACAAAAGCAGCCTGCTTTTGGACTATGAATGACAGGGGTGCACATGGCAGTTTCCCTATCTCTGTTAACCCCCAAGCCTTGAGACTACTGATAAGGAGAGCACTTGATGTCTTAAAATTGTGCCTCATTGCAAAAAGGGAAGAAAAAAGACAAAAAATAATGCTAAGGCCATCCCCACCTCCAACCCATCTCAACCTGCGCAGGTTTGATGCACAGCATTGTAAATCATAGTCAAGAAACATGGTGGGATAAACCAACACCAATGAGGCAACCCCAAGCTGACAGAGACAGCAGATGGATCTGGCAAGTAAGACAGACTGTCCAGAACCCCCAACACTTCCCCTGATTGCATAAGTCCATGGATGGAAGCTTATCAACGCAATAAGCTTCCTCAGAAGACCCTCATATTTCTGTTCAATTGCTCCCCCAAAGACAACTAGTGAAATTTTTAATCAACACAGGAGCTCAAATTTCAGTAATTTCAAGTTTAGGTGCCTGAAGATTGAATGCTAAGCCTATCTGGCAAAAGGTTAAAATAACAACATTTACTGGCAAAATGAAATGTATGAAATATACCCTGTAGCTAAAGCAAACTTTTTCTTTCCAAGGAGTAAAAAAAAAAATCAAGACACCAATTAACAGTAGTTTCAGGGAAATAAAATGTTTTAGGCTTTCATGTATTTCAAGGACGAATTTGAAATCTGTTCGATGGTAGTGGTTGGTCTTCTGGCTGCTCCGAGTGTCCTTGGTTAGCTGAGATAAAATTAGCAGCTACCTGTGGGCGTCAGTGAACTGGTGTGGTTTGCTTGCTGTGAGCTGCACCCACAGTCCTGACTCAAAAATAACTGGTGTCCCTCAGGATCACGTCTCTGCCGCTGCCTGGATGGGCA
Source organism: Porphyrio hochstetteri (assembly GCA_020800305.1). Classification (NCBI taxonomy): domain Eukaryota; kingdom Metazoa; phylum Chordata; class Aves; order Gruiformes; family Rallidae; genus Porphyrio; species Porphyrio hochstetteri. The sequence goes on along the minus strand of CM036905.1, from coordinate 151,099,287 downwards.
TTGTGAAACTCATAGTTGTCCTAGGAAAAAAGACATGTTATGTCCCGAACACACTCCATTCCATGTACAATTCCCCAGTGTGGCCAACTGACAAACCATATGGAGCTTAACCATAGACTATTGAAAGTTAAATGCAAACACCCCTCCTCTTACAGCTGCTGTCTGAAGATTGGTGCATTAACCTCCAGCATCCCAGCTGCTGCTCACCCTGGATAGCAGTACTAGATCCAAAATATATGTTCTTCATGGTGCCACTGCAGGAGGAGAATAAAAGAAAACCTGCTGTTACCTGGGATGGCATCCAGTCTGCTTCTTACAGACTTCCTCAGGGCTATAAGCACTCTCCCACTATAGCTCAGTGGAACCAAATGTCACTTTAGTGCTGGATGGGTGGGTCAGACTCTCCTCAGCTGTGCCCAGTGACAGGATGAGGGGCAGCAGGCACAAGGTACCACACAGGAAGTTCCATCTCCACACGAGAAAAAAACGTCTTTACTGTGAGGGTGACAGAGCACTGACACAGGCTGCCCAGAGAGGTTGTGGAGTCTCCTTCTCTGGAGAGATTCAAAACTCACCTGGATGCAAACCTGTGCAAGGTGCTCTAGGTAATCCTGCTCTGGCAGGTGGGTTCCAACCCTATGAATCTGTGAATCTGTGTCACATCCTAGCTACTAACTATAAGGGGTAACCAGTCTGGACTTACCCCACACAGATCTGTGTTATTTTCTCTTTCCAGAAGTAGCACCGGGACTGATACCAGAATGCCTCCCTTATGAGGAATATTCATCCCTCACACAGGAACAACCATCAGCAATCATGGACCATTTCCAGTTTGCACATTGACAAGCCTGATGCACAGGGTGGAGACCCTCACTTCTTTTATTTGTAATCAGTACAGCGCCCCTGACCTCAGACATGCCATTAAAGGAAGATTACACACTGCATTGAGACCTTTTACCTTCCTCCAAAGGGGTGGGCTTGATGCTGCTTAACAAGTAACAGTAGCATAAAGACTTGCCAGCCCTATTACAAAAGATGCAAAACCAAAGCAAAACCACACTGATAACCGTATGTCACGATGGAGAAGAAATGTCATGTACTAGAAAGAAGGATGGGGAACACCACTGGTGGGAAACTCTAGTAGGATGGTGTCCAGTGGCAACAGGTGTATTGAATGCCACATTGCATCCTGTAACAATAATGTTTGCCCTTGTGGTAATTTGTATTGTTGTTATGGTCTTTTTATATATTCAAATTTGGCTTTTAACCCAATCAGTATATCTCAATGTAAAATGCACAGAATATCTTGCTGCTGATCATGTGGAACTGTCTGATTCGACGTCTGATATCTAGAATGAAATCAGTGACATTTTCCATTATGCCTAAAAGTATATCATACTAGCAACATTTATATTTATATATATACTGCTACACCTTAATTGTTAGAAGTGTAGCAGTGTTTGACTGCCTTCCAAATTATCACTTAAATAACTGTTTAAATCATTGTCTAGTCACTGTTTAATTAGATTCAATTGCTGCTTAATAATCATTTGCTTACCATTTACCTTTCATTCAATCACCAGTTACTTATCATTTGATCATTGTTTAATCATTAACAAAACCCTTTTAGTTAACCCCACAAAGAGACTTCTCTTCATAATTCACCTGTGAGAAAGTGGCACTTAGACTTCAGTATGGAGATGAAACCAGTTATAAAGCATCTCCAGCAAGAACATTAGAAGACTTCTTTGAGTACATCTAATACTACATCTTTCGGCTCTAGGACCATCCTCCAGACCAGCTTCTCAGTCTGTGGAGATCATAATAATATCAAGCATGGTGTCTTACACAGATGGAGAGCATCATCCAGAGCACACAAGACCTGGCATGCATCATACTTTCCAATGCTACTGGGTAAACTCAGAGGGATATCTAGGGGCTGTCCAGAATGACAGAACAATAGACAAGTGAATTAAGAGTGTGCTGTGCTTATGGCTTTTCCCAATACGCCTTTTCCAGAGCTTTATAAATACAGTCTTTTTGTTAATACACTTCCTAACTTCATCTGCAAACAGCTGTTTTTCAGGTGTTTAATAACTGGGCAGAGACAGTTCTACATTAGCCGGTGGTGTACTGTTGATGATACCAATGGCAGTAAACAGTCCCATTATGTTTCTCAATCCTCTCCCATGGTACGTGACTTTTCAAAATCTCCTGGATAGCTCTGGTGTCAGCTGAGAGCTGGGAACAATGAAAAGGAGTATCCATGGTACCTTGTCCCCCAAAACATAGAATCATTTAGGTTGGAAAAGAGTTTTAAGATCATTGAGTCCAACCATTAAACTAGCACTGCCAAGTCCACCACTGGACCATCTGCTCCAGTGCTTGACAACCCTTTCTGTGAAGGAATTTTTCCTGATATCCAATCTAAACCTCCCCTGGTACAACTTGAGGCCAGTTCTTCTTGTCCTGTCTCTTGATACTTGGGAGAAGAGACCCACATCCCCCTGGCCACAACCTCCTTTCAGGTAGTTGTTGAGAGTGGTAAGGTCTCCCCTCAGCCTCCTCTTCTCCAGGCTAAGCAACCCCAGTGCTCTGAGCCACTCCTTGTAAGAACACTCCAGACCATTCATGTCCCAACGTAGCACAGGCCACACAGATGAAAAGTAGTTCTACAGTTGTGAGCAGCACACATGCCTGATTTAGACAAGTCATTGTCTCACAGGAATAGATCATGTGTAATTGATGTTTTCTGATAATGCTTTTAGGAGGAAACTTAATGTGATAGATAAATGGTATTTGGCTAAATAAAACAAATGCTGAAGATGATTCAGTTCAGCAAAGAAGTAAGGAAAGCAAGAACCATTTGGTGCTGTGTCAGGCTGCAGTTTCCTGAGAAATTCTGGCTTTGATTGCACTGTTCTGGATTTCAAAAAAGCACAGCCCCTAAGAAACATCCTGAGCCAGTAGTCTGTGTTGTTAACGCCAAACTTTTATTTCAGTGAGCCAGACAGAGGCTTCTTACCTCTTCATGGTAAACCAGACTAAATACAAAATCCGTGGGTTTATTTTTATGCCCATTCAAGGGCATAGCTTAATATATAATGTAGGTGAATTTCCAGCGTTCAGGTTAAACTTAAGAACATCCCTTATATTAAAGTATATTCTTCTCTTCATGGTATATCATCAGCTCACGCCCCAATTAATGTAGCAGGTTCCTATATTGTACAAGTTTTAGAAACAAATGAGAACATATACCCTATATACATCCTGGGTTCAAATAATTCATAGTGACAACAGGTGACAATCCTTCAAAGAATCTGACTTGTCTCCACTGCCGCTGAAGCTTTGTTTTTCCTGAGATATCAAGCACAACAGAGGGTGACAGTGTAAGGGGGCTGTTGCAGCCTTCCTGCCTTCCAGCATCCAACCAGAGGAAGCAGTTTCTCTGAAACACCCAACCTTGCTACTGCAAATTGTGGAGCTTAAGTCAATGCTACAGAAAGTAACAGTTAAAGATTCAAGTCCTGGTTCCCCTTTAATTATACAGCTTTCTGAATCTTGCACGCCTTGCGTTTTTAGCAGAGCTTTACTGTTATATGTATTATTTACAATCATCATTTTTAGACTATTGCATCCCAGTCATGCCTTGCCCCATTATGCAAAGCAGTGGGCAAACAGCCGTGATATGCACTGTTGCGCAAAAGAGCGTGGAATACGTGTAAAATTAAAGGATGTTACCAAGAAAGATTTCTATGGGAGGACAAAGATGGCAATAACAAATAATGAGGACTCCAAGGGCAACAATACAGTTTGTTCCAAGCCACCTGTTCTCTGATAAATGTATCCATAATTTTAATTCCATAGAAAGTTTTACTGTCCCAGCCTTTGTCCTAAGACCTTTGAAACTCATCAGAACAACCAGATCTGTCTAAAGAAGATGAAAATTTGATCAGGACCTGCGTGGATTAGTGATAACCAGAGACAGATCTTTGAAAAAGATGGTACTCTGGTACTGAAGGAATGTCAAGAAGTTGGTATTAGTAGGGAGAAAGGAGTGGAAGAAAGGAGGATGAGCCAGATTTCTGGGGCTACCTCAAGAAGAAAGACAAAGAAAAGTGAAGTAACATCGTTATAAGGTGTAGCAACTCTGTGCTTGCGCATGGAGAGAAGGTTCACAAGTCTGTGGCAAATGTTTGAAGCAGAATCCTAACTCAAACCCGTCATTCAAATGTCATCGGGCTGCTGTGGTGGGAGGGGTGGAGCGGAACGAAGAGCTGCCACAGCTGACTCAGAGGTTAACCACTGTTTTACATGCAAGTGGAGCTGGAGAGAGAGAAACGTGTCACTGAGGTTTCCTGCTCTTTCCATTTCTTGTTCATTTCAACTGATCTCTCTGGACATGGGGGGCAGGGTGTAATTATTCCTCAATGTGAGGTACCAAAAAGCTGTTAAAAAATCAGAGGGGCTGAGTTGGAGCAAATATTGCTGGAGATGGCCAGATGTTATTTACAGTATCCAAAGCTGCTTAAAGGAGATCGTCACTGGTGTGAATTCATTTGGAGGGTTTTGTCTTTCCTTTTGCAAAGAAAGCTTGTGACAGAATGTAACCTCATTACCTCTCATTAACTAGTTGCTTTCTTCCATTCAACAATAATTGCTATCTTTTTATCGCTATTATGAAATCAACTTTCGCTGATGTAACTCTTCCTGCAAGACACAGTAAGGAATTCAGAGCCACCCCATTCACCATTGCTCACAGCAGCCTTGATGTTTCTCCAGCTCAAAGCAACCGCATGGACATGAAGAAGGTCCAGACCTATGAGAGTGAACAATAAAACCAGTTTAAGAGGACAACAGAAGAGAATGCACAATCCACTTCAAGGCTTTCTCCTTTGGGGCACTCCGTCAAACTGATGCTACATCACTGTCTGAGAGGGTGGTAGCTTAACAATGTAGATGACCAGAATGTCTGATAGAAGAAGACACACAAAATCTGGATGAGGGACTACCATTTAACTAGTATCAAACTGATAACTTGAGCTGATGGTACTTTAAGCTGTTAAACTGGTAATGTAAACCTCTGGTGAGTGCTAAGCATGGAGCCTGAAAGTGAACAGAAATGGACAGTGTCACTACTTTTTTAATGCTTGTTTGGGATGCATAAAAGAATTCACCTTACTGTAGTGACTGGTTCTCCCCTATACCCTCTCCAGCCCCACCAGGTCTCTGGAAACTCTTTGGAGAGCAGGGAAGGTGATGCCATGGGAAGCAGCATCTCTTGCAGTCAACTGAAAATCGATGAGAAGCAGCTCTCAGCTCTGAACTCTATCAGCCCCCCTTATACCACCAGGTGATGAGCGAGCTTCATGTCCTCCTGATTTCAGTTTCTTGCTCTTCAGCAGAAGCCTGAAGGAAGAGGAGCCAGACCACAGAACTACCCTTTTTTTAACTATTTTTTCTCTTAAATGGGACATGCTGAAGATGGAAATCCACATTACATACAGGCAAGCTGGAAACAGTAATTTTTGTTGTCATGATTCAACAGTAAGCGCTCTCTTTACTCCCCCACCCTTCATTTGTGCGGTGTTCGTGCTGTTGCTCAGCAGCATTGCAGGGAACAGTTCCAGAGTGACGGCATACTTGGGAGAAGGAGCAACTAAGGCAAAGGGTATAACAGACTGCAAAGGAAAGGACAGAGCTGAAGGAAAGAAGCCAGATCGGTGCTTCAGATGATAAGCTGACTCCAACATAGATCTCATTGCAGAACAGATCTTGTCTCCATTTTTAGAAAGTTAAGTGCAGTTAAGTCTGACAAGTTACAAACCTGGTACTTTCCCTTGTTGTTTTTCTTAGCAGAAACTTCTCAAAGCTTGTTTTTCTTTCTTCAAGAGCAGCTTTTCGGGGCTTTTCTGTTTACTGAAAAACATTACAGATCTGACATACTTGTGCGCCAACTGGGTGAGGTTGCTTATCGTTGCTCAAACACAACCAGTGGGGAGGGGAAAGAGTGTGGTTAGCGGTCTATACCCCACTGAGGGAAGGCCTCCTGCCCCTCCACGGGGTTCCGTGCCTGGTAGGTTCCTCTTCTGGACCCCTCTGTGTATGTATGTCCCAGCCGTTAACCTCAGAGATCGGTCAGTAGGAAAGACGGAGTAGAGAAGAAGAACAAGAAAAGCATATGCAAAACAGAGTCATTTAGTGTCATTGATAGACAGCTCTGAGGGGGGATAAAATTTAGGGCAGCTTTTATAGATACCCTAAGATGTGAGAGAAACTAGCCTGTGGCCATAGCTGGCCTTGGACGGAGCCGTCGCAGGCTGTCTCCTCACCTTCCTCTCACAGGGATCTACAGCAGCTGGGACACAGAACTTTTTAGGTTTTCAGGAAAAGATCAGTCTCAATGGCTTACGAAGAGGATGTTGCAGTAACATAGCACTTCCTCTCTCATGGCACAGAAACCGAGCTCCTGATAGGTAAAAAATCAGATAAAGCATCCTAAAAGAAAACTTTTCAAAGGCCTTAGCCAGTAACTCGTAGCGAATATGAGCATGTGTGAGAGAAAATACACTATTATTTATAAATCACCCAAATCCACACAGCACTCTGCAGAAACGTAGGCTAAACATCCCTGACAAAGACTGTGCTCCCATTCCTGGCTTTAAGGCATGTAGGCATGGTGGTTTTCTTCTTTATCCTCATTTTAGAAATTTCTGACTGGATTTGTGCGACTTTCCTTTTATAAAAAGAAACTTAGATGACTAGAGAGCATAGAAAATTTCTGCCCAAAGGGATAATTTTAACCATATTAAAAAGAGGTGACTTAGAAACTTGAGGAGTATCCACGCTACTACCTATTAATGATTCTTGCTATTTCAACTCCTCTTCTGAGGCCTAACACCAGCCGGTTATAACACTTTAAAATAAAACTGGCCCAAACCAAGCTCCATGTCAGTTGCATATGAAAGATGCATGGGGTTTTCTGTGTGTTTTCCTTGCAATGGCTACTTGAAAAAGAGCCTCTGGGAAGAAATATTCTTCAGAAAGCCTGGGCTGAAGCAAGCTACACAGGAATTCCGTTGCTTAAAAACCAATTGTTTCATCCTGATAAGGCAAGCACTTGAAGGAGCCTCCCACAATGTTTTTGGGAGCCTACGCTTGTCTCTGTCAAAGTGGTTGCTACTTTCATTCAGTAATAACGATCTTCAACAGAGACTGATTAGACCTAACCCACCATTTTATTGATTACAAATATTTTTTGAAAACCTGAAAAAAAAAAACCAACCAAAAAAACTACAGGGAAAACAGCTCCTCACTGTAAGTGTGGGGGTAATTTTGTACAGAGGCCACTAAAACACTCTTTGAATTCCTCATTCAAGAGGTTTTCAGCCACAAGTGGAGCTACAAAAAGGCAGTGACATCTGCTACATCAAATGTAGGGCATAGCAGCAATCAGTGCAGCCCTGCAGCAGCTTAGATTGCAACAGGAACACCACTCAGAAGGTACCAGTGCACTGGGCTTGTACTTGTGTGGTTTGCCACGCTTCCTGCCTCTCCCAGTAACACTCAGTAAAGGAAGAACTGTAAAAGTCACAGAGGACAGAAGCAGCACCAGCCGTTGCAGATGTTACAAGTTTGTTTTCTATTGAAGAGGTGATTTAAATTTATCAATTGTCTTTGTTCCTCATTTTCAGATATTTGATAGTATTTGGCAGCCTGAATCAAACAGGACGTTAATTCTCTGGTTGCCTACAATAGCTACATCTTTAGTTCACATCTGTGCTCAACTCTGGGTCTGCATATGCTGTACAAATGCGACCTATGGGAAGACTAGAGCTGGGACCCAAGGGCAGATGCTCCTTTTCATTCCTAAAGTCACAATTTCTGGAGCATCCCCCACTCTGAAGAGATGGAAACCACCTGTAGTGCCTGAGTTTCATGCATCTCACCTCTTGTGGTCTAACCCGGACGGCAGTTCCACACATCCATTTGCTTAGTCCCCCAACTCCCCACCCTTCCCAGGGGGATGGGGAAGACAATTGAGGGCATGGTTGGGGGGTGGGGGTGGGGAGAGATGGAGAGGGAGTTGGGGGAGTTATAGCCTAACTGGACCATACCAAAATGTCCCATCTGGCTCACAGAATCACAGAATCACAGAATAATAAGGTTGGAAAAGACCTTTAAGATCATCAAGTCCAACCATTCTCATCCTAAACTAAACGATATCCCTAAGTACTTCATCTACCCTTTTTTTGAACACATCCAGGGAAGGTGACTCGACCACCTCCCTGGGCAGCCTGTTCCAGGCCCTGACAACTCTTTCAGTAAAAAATTTTTTTCCTAACATCCAATCTAAACCTGCCCTGGCACAGCTTCATGCCATTCCCCCTTGTCCTGTCTCCTGTCACCTGGCTGAAGAGACCATCACCTACCTCTCTATAACCTCCCTTCAGGTAGTTGTAGGTGGTGATAAGGTCTCCCCTCAGCCTCCTCTTCTCTAAGCTAAACAGCCCCAGCTCCCTCAGCTGCTCCTCATAGGATTTGCCCTCCAGCCCCTTCACCAGCCTGGTTGCCCTTCTCTGGACTCACTCCAGGACCTCCATGTCCTTCTTGTGGTGAGAAGCCCAGAACTGGACACAGTACTCGAGGTGTGGCCTCACCAATGCCGAGTACAGGGGCATCCCTAGACCTACTGGCCACACTATTTCTGACACAAGCCAGGATGCCATTGGCCTTCTTGGCCGCCTGGGCACACTGCTGACTCATATTCAGTCTGCAGTCAACCAACACCCCCAGGTCCTTCTCTGCCTGACAGCTCTCCAGCCAGTCTCCCCCAAGCCTGTAGCGCTGCATGGGGTTATTATGTCCCATGTGCAGCACTCTACTCTTGGCCTTGTTAAACTTCATCCCATTGGACTCAGCCCATAGGTCCAGTCTGTTCAGATCCCTCTGAAGAGCCTCCCTACTCTCAGGCAGATCAACACTTCCTCCTAGTTTAGTGTCATCTGCAAACTTAGTGAGGGAGCATTCAATCCCTTCGTCGAGATCATTGATAAAGATGTTGAACAAGACTGGACCCAGGACTGAGCCCTGGGGGACGCCACTCGTGACTGGCCTCCAGCTGGATTTTGTTCCATTCACCACCAGCCTCTGGGCTCGGCCATCCAGCCAGTTTTTAACCCAGCTGAGGGTCCACCTGTCCAGGCCAGTGGCAGCCAGTTTCTCAGTCAGAATGCTGTGAGAAACGGTGTCAAAGGCTTTACCAAAGTCCAGGTAGATCACATCCACAGCCTTCCCCTCGTCCATTAAGCGGGTCACCTTGTCATAGAAGGTGATCAGGTTAGTTTGACAGGATCTACCTCTTGTAAACCCATGTTGACTAGGCCTGATCCCCTGGCCATCATGCATGTGCTGCATAATAACTCCCAAGATGACCCTCTCCATGATCTTCCCTGGGACTGAGGTCAGACTGACAGGCCTGTAGTTCCCTGGATCCTCCTTCCAACCCTTCTTGTATATGGGTGTAACATCTGCCAGCCTCCAGTCGACTGGAACTTCCCCAGTCTGCCAGGATTGCTGATAGATGATGGAAAGGGGTTTGACAAGCACATCTGACAGCTCCCTCAGTACCCTTGGGTGAATCCCATCTGGCCCCATTGACTTGTGGGTATCTAACTGGCCAAGTAGGTCGCTAATCATTTCCTCCTGAACCATGGGAACTTTGTTATTCTTCCCCTCCCTGTCAGCCAGTTCCAGAGGATGAGTACTCACAGAATATCCCTCTTTACTGTTAAAGACTGAGGCAAAGAAGGAATTAAGGACCTCAGCCTTGTCCTTATCCCTTGTCACTAATGTGCCATCAGCATCCAATAAGGGCTGGAGATTCTCCTTGACCCTCCTTTTACTGTTAATATACCTATAGAAGGACTTTTTATTATCTTTCACAGAACTGGCCAGCCTGAGTTCCAGATCAGCTTTAGCCCTTCTGACTTTCTCCCTACATGATCTCACTAATTTCCTATAATCATCCCAAGACACCTGCCCCCTCTTCCAAAGCTCATATTTTAACTTCTTTTCCTGTATATCAGCCTGAATCTCTCTACTCAGCCAGGCTGGCTTCCTAGCTCGCCGACTGGCTCAGCACTCTGTCTCCAGCAATGACTGCTGGAGATGCTATTAAGGGACATCATGCCAATCCAACCACTAGCTACAGTCCATTTCTCTCATACAGTCTCACATCCAGAACTGCTGGGAGCTGTTGGCAGTTGCTCTCCCCCATCCTCCACACTTCCTCCCCTCCTCCTGCTTTGCATTGGAAAAAGTACACAGATGTTACCCCTTTTCTGGAATCATCCCACTCCCAGCACCACTGCAAATGTGCCCCTGCCCATGGATGGGGTGCCACCACCACTGCCCACCTTCCCCTTCTGAGCTTCAGGGCACCTCTGGGTTTCTTTGTTTATGCAGAAAGAGATCCCCAGATGCACCACTGCCAGTGGCCCTTCACACCCCTCCCTCTGTGGCATGGTCCAGGTAGCAGGATCAGCATGAGCAGCACAGCTCAGCTGCAACTGCCTGCAGTGGGGAAGACCAACCTCCTCACAAGGGCAGATGGCTCCTGCTGTTGACCTTTCCTTCCGAAGTCTTGCCAGCCAGGACCCCTACTCTGAGACCACTGGCCCAGACAGCAGGCAGTGCAACCCTGCCTTCGAGGCCACATATAAATTACAGAGCTGGGCGCTCTCTGATTGGAAAGGCCTCCTCCGCATGTCTGAGCAGATCCCGACCCCACGTTAATTTATTTCCCCAGTAGACCATTAGTCTAATTGCTTCATGATCCTACTGATACTGTCTGCCTCCACAATCACCAGTAACAACCATTTCTAGAAGGTCAGTACCCACTGTGCAATGTACAGTCTGTTTTTTTAAGCCAAGCACCAGTTGCAATGAGAGTCCTCTAATCTTAGTACCGTAAACTTTGGTGAATAAAAGCCTTACTCGTTGCCTTAAAAACATCCTAAGCCCCAACAGTATCTTTCTTCTGCCCCACCCGCCACCTTCTCTATAAACCAAAAGAGTGTCAGCTTTTTGGCTCCCTTCATGGACAGCTGCATCACCTCCTTAATCATCACTTTGCGTAGCGCACTGGTAAGGGTAGTAGTAAGGAAGTAAGGGTACCACACAACACTCAATTGTTGTTATACAATACTCTGCAGAGCTCCCCCAAGGGTTTATATATTAGCAAAATTATGCTTTCTGGTTTATTCTCAAGACATTTAGGTAGGTCTGGTTTCTACTGCACATTGAGGTGATTCCTGCAGAGATCTGTCAGTGATCACTCCAGGATTTTTTTCTTGAGTTGTTAAGTGCCATGAATCGTGATGACATGGACTAGATTATTTCTATCTATTTGCATTACCTTATATCTGCCTACACTGAGATTTGTCTGCCACCTTTTTGCCTACTTCCTCAGTCTTGTGAGATGCACCTGAAATTTCTTGTCATTGTCTCTATTATCTTTGACCTCTAACCCCAGTCATAGTCTCCTTTCATATGTAGACTTAACCCCACCCTCCAAAACAGATGTCTCCGGTCTTCCCATCATTCCACTGTTTCTGGGGGGTCCCACAGTACAACTGTTCACAAGCTCCTTCCCAGTAGCTTCTCCCCAGTCTCTCTACTGACCTCGTCCCTCAAACAAGATATTCACCACACCCTCTGTGTGTTCTCAACACTTCCCAGTTTCCTCTTCTCCAGTTTTCACATGCATTGCTTCATCTCCCACTGCCTACATACCCATCTCCTGTCAAACTGCCCCCACGTTGCTTCTTTCTTTCTACAAATGTGGCTAAGATCAGTCTCCCTGTCTAGACAATCTCCATCTCTTTCAAAAACTTCTTCTCTTCAGCAGGTTCTCTTTCCTATCCACCTTACCAATTTTCTGTTATTCCCTCAAGCCACTCACCAGGGTATAAACCTGCTCCTTACCCAGTTTTAACAGGTGTTAGTCCACTTCTCAGTCACATGCTCCATGTCCAGCCTGCTTCAGTTCTCCCACGCCCCAGGATGGGGGCGTCCCTCAGCCCTTCTCTAAAATGCATCACATGCATCTTTTCTCCACTCCGTTGTTCCACTCTGGCCCAGGTGTTCCCCCCCGTCCCTCATGCAGAGTGACTCCAGCTTACAGGCTGCAGGATGGGCACTGACAGCCACAGAGAGACAGGTTTCCCTCTCTCAGTAGTAGTGTCCTGTTTCATTGCAGGCTAGTAGAGTAAATACAGTGAATGATCAATTTCCTTCTGAGACTGGAGGCTCCTATTGCACCGCAGACTTGTTCTGTCTGCTCAGCATGAACAGCTGCAAGGCAAGGGACCGTGTTCAGTAAAGCTGGATTCTTCAGGGTCACAGGTTGCTAAATCTTGGATGATTCTCCTGGACACTGTCTTGTGGATTTTTACTTTTGTCATAAAAGCAGGAGTTTGACATTTAGTGTTTGACATCATCTCACTGCATTTCTCAAATGTATTTCATAAATGAGTATTTTATTGTAATTTAGTTTCAAAGTTCCTGTTTTCTCATGATGATGCAAACAAGTGGGGTTGGGTTAAGCAAAGAGAATAGAAGCCAAACCTGATACAAAAAAGGAGAAAAGGAGTATTTGGAACTAGGAAAGAATTGAGGATACAGATGGAGAAGTGCCATGTATGTCAAGAATAGACAGACAAAAAATTACCTAAAGAAGTTAAAGAAAAAAAAAATCATTGTTAAAAAAAAACCCTAACAAACCAAAAATTTAAATTTCATGTAAAGTAGCAGCTGAACATATGAAAGATGAAAAGATGGGATTTTTATTTTAAGATGATAAAAAGAAAATGGGAAATACCTGAGGTAGAGGAGAAAAACAGAACAGAAGGAAGGTGATTGCTATAAAACGAACATTAGTGATTCTGGAATGTTTCAAAGTATTTCTGTAAAGTACACAAGCTGTAATTTTCTGAGAAGACACCAAAGGACATGTTTAAAGAGGAAGTGAAGCATGTGCCTTTGTGGTTAGCTGACCCAATTAGTGATGGAAATTGGCCTGATTTAGTAAGCAGAAGATGTGCTTTTATAAATCACTGTCTTAAATATCGTTGGTATTTTACACATTTCAGCAACCTAGCTGTGCCGCCTTTGATGCTTGATTGTGCTTTCTATTGAAGAAGGCTTGTTGGGGCGTTTTTCTTATACATAGTGCTAAGCAAGCCAGTATTTTTGCATAATTGCTCACTTCACAAAGACTTTACTATAAATAACAGACTGCTCTTTCATTAGGTGAATTTCTTTGTGAAATCCTTTGACTCAGATCAGATTCCTTCTTCACTTCGAGTAGGTCAGTCTTGAATAAACAGTTGAGCCAATTTCAAGTACAAATGTTTTCTTACTTTAATTTTACAAGACAGCACGCTGTGAAGGATGGCATCACTTAGTCTGAACCCAGGAAGAGAGCAAAAGTCTGCATAACAACATTCAAAAGCTCTTCTTTTTTCTACCAGTGATCATGAGGTCAAAGTTCCATAATTAAAATGGGAACTATGATGGTCATTTTGATCTAGAATTTTCTTGCAAAGTTATAGCAAACCACACTAGACAATACTTACAGATAACTAGATGAGATCATTTTTGTACACTATAAAATCCATCTGTTCAACAGGGGAGGATTGTGTCCAGACTATAATAGGCACTACTTAAATCATGGTGTGACATTGCCAGTACTCAACTGGTCTTGGCTAAACCTTGAAACATGTACCTGAAATGTCTGTCATCATCCCATCCTTTATGAATACTTTTCTTTCCCCACCTTATCTTTTTCCTCTCTCTTTCATGCCTTTATAGTTTATTAACTCTCATAACTTACAATTTAGATATAAATCCCTTAGAAGCTGAAAATGGACATTTTCACAGTATGAGTGCATCAAATTATGAGCAGCTAAGATTGTTTTGAAGTTTCTTGAGATGGTGTTGGCTCTAATCTCCATGATTCTCTCCTTCATTTCCAGGCAGTTGGGAAAATATGCATCAATAAAGGGATGTGCTGGAGATTCCTGGTTTATATCCTTGTTATATGTGTGTCAGGGAAACACAGAAGATGCTGCTAAACTGTCTTCCTCTGTTTCCAAGTTTTGTGTATTTTTAGATTTGAACAATAGCATCTGAGCAATTCCCCAGCTGCCTAAAACACTGCCAGTGTGCCAGAACGTTTCCGAAATTCTGAGAACATTCAAATCCCCTACAGGTATTTCTTTTGGCCTCTTGGCCAAATTGGGAAAGTGGCTCAGCGCTCATTGCCCCCTCATGCTCCTCACCTCTGCCTCGATGAGGGAGCCTGGGCCTGGAGATGCCCCCAAACTGCCAGCTGAGCGGCACTCCCGGGCATACCTTTGCTCCTCAGTGCCGCCACCTCAGTCAGGGCATGTGTCAGCTCGCCCTTCCCCATAACCCTGCTTCAGCCTTGCGAGAGAAACGGAGCCCGCCTACGAAATACCAGATCTAACTGGCGAGACTATTTGTGCCTCCGAGCGGGTAAGGGCACACACACCCTAAGAAGCTGAGCAGGAATCTCTGCGGCGCCTTGCTAGCCCAGCGCTGGCAAAGCTGACCACACCTAGGCCGGCTAATAAGGTCACCGTATCCTTTGTGCCTGCCGCGGAGGAGGAACTTCCTGTACACGAGATGCAGGTTGCACTCGATGCTGGTGCTGGTGCAATTAACGGTGTGGAGGTTTGGGGGTGGCTTTTCCGTTAGCGGCCTAGCACACAGCACAGATTCTTTGTAGAAGCACAAACTTTTCTGCATTCTCACTTGGGAGTTACAGCTTTTCCCAACTGAAGGAGCATTGTGCTACAGGCCCCAAAGCTGCCTTCCTTATCTCTTGCCATGTTCTTGCCCCATTATCTTTTCTGCAGTTCGAAAATGCAGCTTTCACAGCAAAATGGAAAACTGCCCCATAGACCTGTGTCCCTGCGACCGTTCGCCCCCCTCCTGTTCTGATTTTGGCTATCACACAGCTTGTGCAAAGGCCTGCTCTATGCTGGGAACAGTGCCACGAGGTCAAAGTGAGGGCAACACGTAGGCAGGACATGGTGGCCAGGAAGGGGTAAAGGTCACTATGCAGCCACTGTCACCTGCAGCCATCACCCTTGCATATCGGTTGTCTGGCAGTTTCTTCGGAATCCAGTAATGCGTGGGAACTGTATAAACAAACTTCCAAGCTAGGAGGTATAAATACATCAGCTTACCCCAAAAAAGCTTCTGAAATGGATCCAACAGTTCTTCCCAGTGTGTGTGATACAGGGGACCTCTACACCGTGACGAAGGAGGAAGAATGAAGCACTCTCACCATCGGCTAAGTAACTGTTTTGCTCATGGGTGCATGAGTTACCAGTTACGAGTTATGAATTAGAGAACTTGCATGTTAGAAACATCACAAATTAAGCAACAAATCCAAGAATTCACAAGGTAGGTTATTCTGCACAAAGGGGGATGAGGATTGTTTGTTGGGTTGGCTTCTTTTTTCTTTCCTAATGCTCACAAAATACAGTTTAATTTACAGAGTACGTTGTCCTGTAAATTCGAGAGCTCCAGATGGACCCAGCTATCTCAACATAAATACAGGAATGGATGGGAAATCAGGTTTTCTGACGTCTCTCTCCATGTGGCCAAATGAAATTCCAAAGGGTGTACTCAAAAGGCTGTTCCCTGCTCCACGTCTGACCAGGAGGAGTCCCCAGCCTGGCCTAGTCCCAGTACCACAGCCAGTATTTCCTAGCAGCACGTTACCTGGCACAAGCGCAGGTCAGAGAGATAGTCATGGGACAGCGCTTGTGCCACTGCCTGAGCTGCTTCCGTTCATAAGCATGCAACGTAAGGTCTCTATCTCAAAAGGGATTTCTGACCACTGATTCACCAGATAATCTTTCGAACAAAGGCTTTTATCTGAAATTCCAAGACACGCAGCAGAATGAAAACTAAAGAGCGGTAAGGACGCCATGAATTTTTCAGGATGCTTCTGCTTTGCTTTTTGAAATGTGTTGCTGCGTGTCCAAAAGACTCTGAGGGGCTGATAAGCCACCACAGCTGAGGCTACGGCAGTGCCCTCCGTACCATGAGCAGCAGCTACGGCCTATGTCATGCCAGGAGAGAAAGCAGCAATTAGAGGAGCGCAGTAAGCAGCACCAAACAAAATAACAACTCCCGTGTGCTTCTCGCAGGCTGGTAACAAAACAGGAGTCACTCTGCTGTCCAGTTAAAAATGGAAGGGAAGGGAAGGGAGTAATTTGGCTTAATATGAAACATGTCAGGAAGTGATAAAGCTCCTGACATCCTGCTCATCCCCTGCCAAGAGCTTTGTACATCTTAAACAAGCACACACAGAGCATAAAAAAGGGTACTTGTTTATGCCCCTTCAATAGGTTTTAGAAAGAAAAACATTTTCAATCCAATTCCAAGCAGTACACCAGATACTTTTGCTCTGCATGTGACATAATCTAATTCCCAAGTAAGCAGATTTTTCCTCATGAAAAACTTGGGGGGAAAAAAAAAAGAAATCCCCCCAAAAAACCAAAGCAAAGCCAATGAATGCCTTTCCCAAAGAGATGGAAGAAGTTTCATCATTCCTGGTCTGCTTGAGCAGCCAGAAATATACTGGTCTGATATTTTGCTGGATTTGAATGAGATGCCGTGTACAAAGCTGCCTCTGCGATATCAAACCTTTAATTTGGCATGCACATACAGCAGAAATAACAGTTCCAAATCTGTAACAGAGACACTCAGGATGCTGCATCTTGATGGACCCTCATTTCCCCAGTTAGATGCTGAAACAGCTATATGAAACAAGCCACTGGACTGACTTGAGTTACTGCCCAATATCAGCAAGATAAATGAAAGTTGGAGAACTTTGAGTCATCTTGTTGGAGGAATAGCCTAGAAATGAAAGTTGGAACTAATAATAATTTATGGTCAACTTTTTATACTTCACTGATGAAAATACCTGCAGAGGGAATCATGAAATCTTGTACATTAACCATGTGAGCCATGGGACTATTGTGTAAGCGATAGCATCATCCCATCTGAAATAACATCTGCTTTTAATTGTATCTCTGATACATAGCTATGACTTTTAAGTTATCTTCTTTTAAATTAATTTCTACATCTGGAAAACAAACTTCTGTTAACACAGAACTAATGCAAATTACTATATAAATTTTAAAAAACTGTAACTTATAATGTGAATTTTGCATATGCAGGGCAAGCTCAGGAACTGTTCACCTATTTTTCCTGTTGACTCTAGCAATTTGGAGACATTGGGCACAATAAACTTTCTTTAAAATCTTTGGATGATCAGCATCCCGCTGATCAGAATCAGAACCTAATCCTTGTAAAATGGCTAACTGACTTGCCTCATAATTTTTTCTACATTATGCATTGGTTTTGCCTCTGAATTGGATTTTATGTGACACACCATACTTGAAATCTGACTTCAGTTCCAGCTCATTGCCTGCAGTGCACTGCTGTGAAGGTTTGTTGAGTGTTGAACTAAAATCATCTATACCTGAACATTAAAAAGGAAGATAATGAGAACGTCTTGCAAGAAGGTTTCATGTTAAATTGCTGGTATTCTCAAGAGTAAACGTCAGGTGTGACCAGCGCCCAAGCCTCCCAGAGTGCTGAGTGTACAGTTTATACCCACTTTTGTTTTAAAATCAGACAAAATGGGCAGCTTGGGACCTTTCTTGGTCCCTTTGGAAAAGGTTCAGGCATCTCCAAGTACCGTCCATAAAAATGTGCAATATTTTGACACAGCCTGAGCTCAGGCTAAATTCACAATGCTTATGATATGCAAGAACAATGTCAGCATCTGTCCTGGTTCTGGGTTGGGGAGTTTGAATCTGGCCTGGCCGGAACCAGGACAGCATCTCCTCTGAGCCTGGTGCATTCCCACAAACCCTCAGCTGGGCACAGAGCAAACTCGGCTACCTACAGCCATGGCCACAGTATGTTAAGCGCAGTAGTTCCATGTAAGCCTTTCCAGGCTGAGCCAGAAATGTCATTTTTCCCAAGAACCAAACTATTCCAGCATCTTTCAAAGACTGAGTTCCAGTCCATCAATCGATTTGAACACTGAAAAGTAAACTACCTCTCTATAATTAGGTGGCTTTTTAACAAAAGCTTATGATACATAAGCTATAGCAATAGTACAGGGTTTAACATACAGTTTACATATTGAACTGTACATTTAAATACAGCCTAAAAAAGATTTAGAGGGAAAAATGTCATACCAGATAATTTTCAGCACTTTTATTTTAAAAATAAAAATAAATCTGCCCCATTTATTCCATTTCCTGTGGCACTATTTCAAACTTATGTAGGAGTTTCCTTGCTAAAGGTTAAAAATAACTCAAGGTGGTGACTAGACTCCTTTGACTACACAGGAGAGAGAGAGAGAGAGAGGCCCTGAAAAGAGCAGAGGCAAGCATGCAGCCCTCTGGCATTTGGAAGAAAACAGTAATCTCAAGAAGTGGAGGTACAGAGTGTACAGTCACTTTCAGGGCTTGCAGGGCTTGCATCTCCACCCCCACAGCTCTGAAGCCAGGTGAACTGAAGAACTAGCAATACCCCAAATCAAACCCCATGGAAAATTTGTGGATAATCCCACAGGGCGCTTCGCTTTTCATTTTGCAACACCCCACCTCATTTCTTTCGTATCTTAAGTACATTTAGTATTTCATCTGATCTCTTCTGACTTCATTGGAGATTCAGGGGTTTCCTTCTGTAAACACTGGGGCATCAGTCAGCAAAAAGCAGCTGCTCTGCTGTGCCCAGGGATTCCCCAGAGCCTGCACGTGTGGGTTCTGCTCACAGAAGCCCCCTCTAAAGAAGACAGTGAAAGAAGCTTGATTTTATTCTATTTTCAGCTTTTTTCCCTTTTTAAGTTGACTTTTGAACACATATTTCTGTCTTTCTAGCTAAGACCTCATGGTTTTAGTCTCTCCCTCCCCCAGACTTGGTTCAGGGGTCTGATTTGGAGTTTCCTGTTGGTCAGCATGTGCTTGAAGTTCTCCAGTTATTCATCCTTGGAGCTCTTCCACCCTCTTTTGCAATCCTGGTTCTGCAATGTATGAACTGCCGAGGAAAACACATTCACAGCCCGCATGGTCACTGCTTAGGAGCCTGTGAGGGCTCTCTTTTGTCCTGCCTCCAGTTCCAGCAGGATATATACACCTGCAAGAGCATTGTAGCATCTTCCACATGTTCTGCTAACACCCCATGCCCTCAGATCGTGTCTGCTGAATGTCCCAGAGGTCACAACACCTCTGACCCCTGCCAGCTGCACCCTTTCTACCCCCCCAAGCCTGGATGCCCTGCTGAACAGCAGATTCTGGGACTGACCCTTGTTCTTTTTGAAGCTCTTGTATTTTGCACAATTTCAGGTAGAGCTCGGGCACAGGAAGGCTGCTTTCTGCTGGTCTGTGTCCCACACTGGGCTTCTGGAGAAGAGGATGGAAAGGCAGACTCTGGGAAGAGCTCTGAAACAAACCCGAGGGCCACGCTTTCAGCTGTACAGTCCCAGGCCCCACACCCACGGGGTTAGGGCAGGCCGCCTGTTCTGCCTTCCCTCTGCTCTGCAGCCAACTCCTGGTGACTCTGACAGAGGTTTCAGTGCTGCAGGCATTCTAGTTTTCTGCCTTCAACAAAATACTGCTTGATGACAACCTGTGCCTGCTCTTCCAGGCTTGCGAAAGGCGCTTTCCGGTTTTGAGGCAATGTGCTGTGAGCCCACTGGGTCAGAACAGTGACCAGTAGTAGTGATGGGTCTAAAGCTGTGCCTCCCTGAACACTGCCCCGACACAGCGACCGCCAGACTTCGGCCAATTGTTAAGTTACAAGGCAGATACACAGCATGTGACTGCATTAAATCTGGAACACACGACACATTTGGTTTGTATTTCAAGAAGAAATCTAATAAACTAGCTAATACAACTCGCTGAAAGAGGATTTGGAGCTCTGAGGGAGAAGAGTTTCCTACGCAAAACGTTCTGTGGTCAGGAAATAAGGCTTTATTTACAAAACGTGAACAAACAGAAGTGCACTGAAGGTATCTGAGTCCATCATCAGTTCCAGATAGAGACAAACCACAGGATGCTGTATTTTGGTTAACCAAGTAGGTCAAAAAAGCAGCAGAAGTGAGAGATTGTAGGGGTTATTTCTGGAGTTTCAAGAGATAAAGTGATCTTAAGTCGTTGTCGTCATCCCCAGACTGGAATGGAGAGTGGAACTGGAAACATGGTGAGGTGGCTCAAGCACTGACATCCTACTGTGCTGCATATTCCCAGGGGACAGAGGCATTTCTTTTCTAACACATAGCTGTTATAACATATCATTGTATAAGGTAAAGATACTACACTAAGGGGACCACATAAGCCACAGAAAGGAAAAAACAAAGAACCAAAGAAGTTAGTTGGAACAGAAATGCTTTTGGGCGATGTGGCGGCCGTGGCACATTATAGCCCTCAGCATTTAAAGTTCCCTGAGCAGTGTGGGCTGATTCTTGTGGGCAAGACCACAATTGGTGAAAAGTGTTTTAAGCCCAGCTTCCCACCACTCCGGTCTTCCCCTGCCTCCCATGATTGCTTCACATGGGCTTTGTGCAGACCCATACAGCTTACTGCCCCTAATCCTGAGGCTTCATCACCCGAGAGCTGAGTGGGTCCCTGTGCTTCAGCTGCAGGCCTCAGCAATGCTTTGAATCCATACCGGGGAGACACCCCAATACATGGTAGAACCCCCCCATCCCTTGTTTTCTGTGGAAAATAAACTTCGAGGGCTAAAGTGATTTGCAACAGAAATGCCTAGAAATCCAGAGCTAACAGGAGTGGCACAGCACATTCTTCCTTTCAGTTCTATAGGGAGGCTGAGAAGGTTAAATAATTGAGTTCAGGTAGTTGGCCAAATTGTGGTTATGATCCTCCGTGATGTAGGTCACATTTTCACCCTTACTGTGGCCAACTTGATGGGGACCAAGGACCAGAATATAAAGTTCAAGTCACTTGTGAGTGTGAACTCATATCGCCAGTATCACGGGGTTGTTCTGTGCATTTTAGTAACACAGCGGCAAGGTTATGCTGCAGGGACAATTTAAGTGTAGTGGTGTGTTTATAGCTAAAGGAAAATAAACAGTAAATCTGAGCTGACAGAAGGTGAGCTCTGTGAACTCACGCAGACCTGTAGCTCTGGGACGCCCGGTGCACGGCTCAGGGTTTAACATGGTGCAGTTAATGTTAAAATTTTCATATATCATGGTTTCTGACCCATGGGTCCGCCTGTCCAACACCTCTGAAAGACCATGGGCCTCTTGCATCTTTTGCTCACTAGGGTGCTGCTTCTAATTTTAGAAGGAAGAGTTGACTCATGCCTTGTTTGGTTTTCATTGTGCAGATGTACAAGAACCCCACTAACAGCTTCCATGTGTATGTTCAGAGCGATGATCTTAGCAAAGAACCTGGTCAGCAGCTGTCATTACTTGGAGGTGGCCATTTTACCCCAGGAGATATTGGGGCTATCTGATACAATTCTGACTTTTTGTGTATATATCAGGTATTCATACCTGAGTATGGCAGACTCTCTTTAGTCTGCCTTTCCCCAGTCACGACTCACACATGTTCATTTAAGCCAATTAGCTGTATATGTCTGTTATGATGTCTTCAGTGATGAGACATCACCAGAGACTATAAATTCAAGTGTACATCTATATTTAGAAACACTCACAGAAATGTCAAATGTTCCACCAACATTACCTGTTGCAAAGGGTGTTTTATCACATGCAGAACAGGATCTGTATCTTCACTGTGTCCTTCTTGCGGGTTGGGTCTGACTTCTAATGAAGAATGCAAGAACTGTGACTGGTCCTTTAAAATAAGGCAATGACCAAATCCATGACAAAATCCTTACATCTGGTAAGGAATAAAATGCCCTGTGCACAAACTTGTGCAGTCCAGATACTGAAGCATGCAGGCCACACGCTGTCTCGCTTTTCTGACACTTTATTGTCATGTTTGGGGAACAGCCAAAGCAGAAGAGAAAGCACTGTCTGGATGAGAATCCCTTCATTATGCTGCATCATTTACTGCTTGTATCCTTTAGGAAGTCCAAACAGGAAACTAAGCCAGCCATGTCTCTAGGAGCCCTAGAAGACAGCATAACAGAAAACTTTGTTGTGATAACCAGGAAGCAACATATTAGGTTGTTTTAACCACATTCTCTTGCTTGTCCATGGAATAATTGAGTGAGAGTCTGTTCTAGGCCTAGACTCATGGCATTATTTAATGTGGATTAGAACCCTCTACATAACTTTCTCCCCCTCTGCTGCAGTCCTTCATGTTGGTGCCCGCACAGAGGGTGTTACCTGATCTCACACTAATTCTCTTATCTGTTTCTAGGGAAGCCAATCATTATTTCCAGTGGCCACTGATTAATTATTGGCCTGCATTTGTTCTGCATCGTAGCTTAAGGGTCAGCAAAATGGAAGTGTTTAAGAATCGTCACTTGCTAGAGCCAATGTGGCAGAAGAACAGACACATAAGGCCAAATCGAGGACCCACGCAATCCCTGGGACAATCTTTTTTGTCTGACCACAGCAGGTACTTATGAAATCACTAACTGAATGAGGCTAATGAGAGTTTGTCTGTATTTGTTATACTTCCCTCTTTTCCAGTAACAGCATTTCAGGCATCCCATCAGCAAAAGGTCACACCCATATTCAGTAGTTACTAATTAACTTTCCTTCCATAGCCCTGTCTAGTCCCCTTTTAAATTTATCTTTCTTGCCTCGGTGACATCCCGGGGAAATGACTTGCATGTTAATCATTAAGCATTAAATCACATTCTGTGATTAAAAAGGAACATTCTGATGCTTTTTTTTCTTAATCTGCCAGGCAGTAATTTAGCGAGGCACCCTCTGCTCTGATTATGTGAGAAAGAATGAACACACATCTTTTCCTGCTCGCTTTCTCCATTACTGCTTATGACTCAGAGGATCCCTCCTTGGTGCTAGATTTCGTTGATGATGGGAGGGCAACAACTATATCCCCTTTCCGAGATGCCAGTGTGCATGCTTTGATGGAAACACCCAATACTATTCCCTGTACCTAACCCTACACTGAATCCTGACCTTTTTAGTGCCGTTTTCCATTCTTTTTCCCAGCAATACTTGACAGTCCATCTGACAGGCTGCTGCTCGTCACTGAGCTGATGTCAGAGAACTAGACACAGTGATACCGATGTGCTTTTCCTGAACACAGACAGCTGATGAAGAGCCAGCTGCTGGTACAGCTAATGCTGTTTCTCCACAAGCACAAAAAGGATTTGTAATTTTCTACAGTAAACTTAAATCTCTCATTTTTTCAGACAATTATGTGCGAAGAGATTATAAGGGCCTTTCACAGCTCATAGAGCATGTTTTACTGTGTTTGACTAGTCTAAATACTTCTTTAGCACATGCAAAACCTGTCACCTTGCCTTTTTTGAGAGCAACCAGCTTAAAGCCACAGATCACAGCTCGGATGTCCATAGGATCTCCCTGAGATGTCTCATGGCAGGTTAGCAGCACCAGTGACCCAAACCAACCAAAGTCAAGCAGTGTGATATGCCATCACCTTTTTATGTGGCAACACTCAAAGGAAATTGCAGGCTCCAGTATTCCTATCAACAGTGGGAGGGAAAGAGGATGCCGGTCTCTTATCTCCCTTGTAGGAGTCTGGTGATACCATTCAAGAAGAAGAAAAATGGTTCCAGGTTAGAAGTGATAAGACTCTGCAGCTTGTCTCAGGTTCAGATGGAGATCAACCCCCTGTTACTCTACAGATGATGGAGGTAATTCTTGCTAGACAGAAGGAAAAAAAGGGTAACATGCAGTATCAGAAGCATCACAGAAATCGCATTCCCATGGCATTTCTGGAGCTCAGCAATCAGCATGGTAATTAAGACATTCTGGTGTGAACTGCATTCGTCCTGCAGCTGACTCATGTAAAAGTGCCAGATTCGATGTTGCAAGAAGCACCAGTGTTTCACACTGACAGGGTGAAGCTGCTCCTGGCCTGTGCCAACAATGTTCCAGCTCTTACAGCCTTTGAATGAATTCTCCGACTGAAGAGGCCAAGTGACTTGTGAAAACATTGTGTTTTTTTCTTATTGCCTTATCAGTACAGACTGATAGGAAATCCAAAAATATCTGTGGCAAGCCACATGTTCCAATAATTCCTTGAGCTTGGCCGTTAACTGGAAGAACAACTCCTTGAGAACTATCTAAATCAGTCCAAACTGCCCGTGGACTCCTACTCCAAAATTCAAAGAATTTATGAGGAAACAGAAAACATCTTCCAGTGAAGATATCAAAGAGCTGCATATTTCTTTTCTTAGCACATTGGGTCAAAGATTAAATCTTCCAGAGTTTTTCACCAGAAAGTCTGAAGAGCATCCTAGCTCCTGAAGAGGAACCAAATTTGCAGGGGTGAGAGATTCAATCTCACACTTCACTTGCTTTGGACAGAGAATTCAGCCCAGCTCTCCCACATCCCAGGCAAAGGTTCTTCCTGGAAATTAATTTGGCCAAAATTAATTAGTTTTTAAAAGAAGTTTAGTTTTTAATAAACTCACATTTTCCAGAGACTAAAGTTTTAATTAAGAAAACTCTGTTCTTCTCCGATGGCAGTGGCTTCTCCCATAGTGAAGCAAAACCTGCCATCTTATTTTATGAAGCTGTCTAATTAAGTAATTTCCTGTCTCTCTTATTTTTAAAGCACTTGCAGTCAGAGCAGCTTTAATTTGAGCCCAGCTGTACCAATATTTCCTCACTGCATTATGTACATGGCCAAAACTGACCCTAACTGCTTCAGTACAGACATCAGCTCCTTCTGCCTTTGCAGACCCTGTTAAAACCGAAAAGTCCTCTTTGTGGTTTTACCATTTATTTCATTTGACAGTGGCATACAGAAGGGGAAAATATGTTCTGAAGGATGATTCACTCCTTCCAGTGTGAATTATCAGGACCTTAAATGAGCCACAACAAACCCAGAGCTCTGGTTTGCGGTACACAAGCAGGTCAAGCCTACCTGGAGCAGCAATCCCCTGTCCTGAAGGAAGCAAGCTGTCATTCTCTTGCTTAGCTTCAGCCTTCAGCTAGTAGGAAGCTAACAGTTAAATATTTCAAAGGCTGATGAGGGTAAGTGGGAAGCTGCCAAACCCACACTTGTGGGAGCGTAGGTCAAGTGAAAGCTTGCATTTCTGCAATCTTTTTATCGCATACCCCATTCATACACATAATCTGCCAGCACATCAGTTCTCGTTGTACATATGCATGAGGGATAGGAGTCTGAGGTTAGCAGGAGCTTTGTTGTTATTTTGAGAGGAAACAGGATTGTATCTCATTGCACGGCTCGAGTATCATTCATCCCTAAAAACTGTATGCTCAATTCAGGTTCAATGTGGTGCCTGCCTATGTGTCATCCCAATGACTGGGAGCAAGATTTGCTTTCCGGTAGCTGACTGTATATGCTAATTAATGAGACAAACCTTTAGACCCCTTCCATGCAAGAACTGTTTGGGCAAGCTGTTCTCCAGCATGAGTCCTGTTTGTTTGGAGCCTTTTGTGCAAGAGTTTTGGGCAAATGGATTTACTGGAAAAGGCATCTGCAAGGCTTCCTTATCATTCTCAGAAACAGTTGTTTTAAAGACCCATCACATGTCACAACCAAACGCTTTCTAGGAAAATTACACACACACATTCCCCCCCCACCCAAATGTTATTTGCTTTTTTTTCCTTCACTTTAGAAAGCAGGCCCACTGCACAGCTCCTCTTTGCACAGGAAAGTGCTGTGTATCCCAGTGAAGCTTGCGTGTCTTTCATGCAGCTTCTTTTCCTTACAGACCTGATCTGTGCCTGACAGAAGTTATTGGAGGGGCTCCCATCACCTGCATGATGGCATCGATGGAAAACTGGAGAAAGGCTGGAGTTTTGAAAAGACACAGAAATAGCTGTATAAAGCCAAATCAGTTCTCTCCTTTGTGAGGTACAGAAGGCAGCCCTGATCCTGTTTGGGGTCCTAATGCAGCTGAAATGATGAGTAACTGTGAGACTGCTCAAGTGCAACTACTGGTGTTTATAGACTTTGTGCAAACAACAGACCACAATAACAATCCATAATTACTCTTGGGAATCTCAGGCTTAGCTGGAAACATGCACAGTTTCTACTGAAGAAAACTGTTTTCAGAAAGCCAAAATTCTCAGTCTTTACTCGCATGCCTTTCCTGATCCATGTCATATCAACCCCTTTGACTTCTGGGGACAGGTTATCCACTAAGCTTGTATACCCAACAAATCCTTAATCTGAAGGTAAGTGGCATTGAAACTGGGAGATTATGGAGGAAAAAACCTCCCTAGGTGGTTAACTGAACACCTGTAGTTATCCATAGTCTGATCATGGCTGCTGCCAACCTGTGTCCCTTTCCTCCAGGCATTGCCTCTTGCCAGAATCACAGCTCTGGGCATAAGTTTCTAAACTTTTAGAATCAGAGAAGATCTCAACTTGGAAAGGACCCATAAGGATCATCAAGTCCCACTCCTTGCTCCTCCCAGGACTGCCTAAAATCAAATCATACAACTAAGAGCATTTTGTTTCATTCCACACCAAAGCCTGTTTTGCTTTTGGACAGGGCTGGTTTTGTTCTGCCTGGCCACCACTAGCACTGTCTGAGCAGTACTGTCTCACAAGTATTTAATTAGGTAGTCTCAGAGTGGCATGTCCCTGTCTCCATACCTCCAAAACCAATGCAGCTTCTGAACAGAAACAGTCCCAGAGGTTTCTGAGCAGCGCTGGGACAGGGTTGAACAGTGCTTGAATGACAGGCACTTTTTGATCAGTGGCACTCAGCAGACTAGGGACAGATTGAAGGGGCAGATGCATGTGCTTAGGAATACAGGCAAGCTGTCAGAAATGAAGAAAGAGCTTCTCATCTGGGAGTGTTTCAGGTCTGAGCCGATTAGTCACAGGCCAAACCCCCACTGGACAGTTAGTCTCCAGTCAAATTACTACTGACCGGTCTCCCTGCGTGGTATCTTAGGTCACCATTCTATTTTTTTCAAGAGAAATCTTGCTGAAAACTCTGTTTTCTTCTCCAGCGCACTCCACTGCCATCTGCGTGAGTCAAAAGCTGCTCTGTCCTCTCACACATTGTTCTTTCCACCGCTGCTGGTGGGGATGACATCCCACTACACTAATCACTGCAAAATTCACCCAGCCTTTGACTAATCCTTAGGGGCATTTCAGCCCCATGTAACCCAACCCAGATGGATGCCAAGCCGCGTACTTGCGGCTGGTATGTTCAATGTTCTATGGTTTGATCAGCCAGGATGTGCAAGGGGAAGTATATGTGGATGGAAGGAGGTTTTGCTCTCCTTGGGGGCTCCATCTCCTCTTTTCCTATTACAGGGCTTTTCCAGAACAGCTTCTTTGAGCCCCTCAGTCCAACATGCCAGTTGTAGACACAGCTTCTCTCTCCATGGGCAGCAGGCAGGAGCTCATGGTTTGGGCCATCTGCAGCTTTAGATCAACGTCTACTTCTTGACACTCTTCAGAAGGGTCAAGGGGAAGAAAAGTTCTAGCTTGAGTTTCTTCCAGATGATTTTCAACTTTGGCATGTCCCAAAAGTCAACTCAATGTGGTAAATAACGTGTTTGTGGTTGTTGTTTTTTTTTTAAAAAAGAAAAATCTTAAAGGAGTTTGCTTTACAATTAGCTTTCTTAGGAAAAATTCCTGCAATGATCTGGTCAGCAAAGATATCTCATCATTAGAAAGCTGCACACTAGCTAGCTGTGACCTTGTAGGTCTGAACTATGAGTCTCAGATCTATTTTGTTGAAACCATTTTTAATTGCTCTTTCTTTTTAATTTCTTCCCAGTGATATTGGATTTACTATCAAGATTTACAGTACCTATAACTGAAAATGCTAATGTATTTATTTGAGACTGGTTACAAAATTGTCAGAGAACAACCAGAACCTGAATTCAATAGAAAAGCCTTGAGCAACTTCTATATGCAGCAAGATCGATACAAATGTCAGTGTCAATAACCTAACCCATTTGTTAACTCGCTGCTGACGTCCAAATTCCTGCAGCCATTGTGTAAATCATCCAAAAAACAAACAGTGTTTTCCTGGTTAAAATAAATATCAGAGGGTGGAAGTTTATACAGAAAGAAAGAAAGAAAAAAAAAAGAAGGCAAACAGAAATGTTAAATAAAGGTTCTTTTGGAAATGCAAAATCACAAAGTAGCCATCTTGTTACCTGCTCTGTGAACCTGAACTAAAATTGAATTGTGTGTTTATATGAAATGTGCATTTGTGTGCACAGCCTCAGAAAGGTAACATGCAGAAGAGGTATCAAGGGGAATTTTGCATACTGCTATTTGTAAATGTCAGTAAAAGCTTCCAAAGAAAACCTCCTAGATTTTATGCCATACTGAGTTCAAACATTCAACAATGAGATGCAGCCTCAGAGTACCAAAAGCACACCTGGTATTTCTGTGAAGAGGTTAAATCACCTGCCTGTCCCTAGCCAGAGGTAAAGGGAAAATCTGGGCTGCCGCAAGGGACTCAGCTCTGAGTTTGGTCTTCTTCGTAAGGAATTGTGGTGGCAAAAAGTGGCTGATAGCAGTTTTTTACTTCTTTAATGTGATTCCCAGAGATGCTGTGACCATCGCTGATGGACTCGGCCTTGGTCAGCAACAACTGCGGCCTTGAGCCGGCTGGTGTTTGCTCTGTGGGGCCTGCAGAGAGCTTCTGGCTGCTTCTTGCAGAAGCTGCCCCTGCAGCCCCCCTCCTCCACCAGAACCCCACCATGCAAAACTACAACAGGAACATTTCCAGCCTGCTCCAGGACAAGGCCTGTTGGATTAATGGGTAGCAAAGAATCAACATTTTCTCTACTTTGGTGCACACGGAGAAAAGATTAACTCTGAAGTAGTCCACTAAGGCTGTTGGAAATACAGATAAAGCCTGTTAAAAGCAGGACATGTTAGACTGATGCACGGGTACGTTGCTGCCTGTGAGAAGGGAATGACTCCACAGAGTCTTGCACGGGACCTTGGAGAAAAAAGTGGGGATGCAGTTTGAAGGGTCTTCACAAGTTCATCTAATCCCTGCTTTTGGCCTGAAGTACGGCTGGTAAATCTGCAACATCCTGATGGGCATTTAACATACTCATAAAGACTTCATAGTCCTCCCCATCAGAGTCTATTTCTGTGCTTAAACAACAACAACAAAAAACCCAACTTGCTTCAGCTGATGGGTGTTTCCTAATGTAGAACTAGCACATAAATGTACAGCATATAAATGTTTATTGTCCTGTGCAAAACTGAAGAGATGGCAGCTTGTCCTAATCTAGTGGACACAGGAAACAAGTGTTTGCTCTCTTCTTGCCATTTTGGAAGTCTGTTATCATGTTATCAATATTCCCTTAGTCTTCTCATATATTCTTATATATTCTCTTATGTATTCTCTTAAATATACTCTGCTATTTCAATTTGTTCCATATAAATCATATTTTTCAAAACTCTTCTTCCTGGGTCTCTGTTGTGGATTCTCTCCAGTTTATACGCATCTTTGTCAAAATAAGATTCTAAAACTCAATAAGGTTTGAATGCCAAAGGAGGTCTTCCCAATAAGGACAGAGAAGAATAAATACCTCTCGTGTTATATGAAAAAGAACCCTGTTAGTACATGTCAATACAAACTGTCTTTGTGCAACTGCTTTGCATTATTGGCTAACTCAATTTCTGGTTGACTTTGTTTTCCATATGCCCTGCAAAGCTGTTATTGCCTAATTTCCCCAAATACCACTAAATATTTTCCATAGTATTTTCTTTCTTGGATTTCTTCTCATCAGTTTTGCACCATCACTCCAAGATACCAGACACACTTTGACCTTTGCTGGTTGTCTTCAGAGTGCTCCCACCATTTCTTACTGTATTTTGAAGTATAAATTAATGAAATAATTACCTAGTCCATCAGCAACATTGCTAACCTAAATTATTGGATTAGGTAGAATCTCACCATTTCCAGGAAATAAATTTGCAACATTGCCTTAAAATACCTCCCGTTTCACAGAAATCCATTGTTGACTACTCCATGAGCACAAGTTTCCAACTAGCTGAGCATCAACCTTACATTCCCATCAACTCCACCACATGTTCCTAGCTTGCTTATGGCATTCTCCAAAATCCTTACTAAATGTCAGACAGACCACAACTACTGCTTCTTCATTAACTCTAAGCCAGTTATCCTGGAAAAGAGGAAACAGAGCTGGTAAGGCATGCTTTGTTCTTGGCAAAACAACCTCGTTATCAGGTTTTTTGTCTCTTACATGTGTTCTTGTTCCTTAGATACTCCTTGGAATTTCTGCCAAAGATACCCTCCTACCTGTCTGCCTCACATTAATTCGGGGCTTCCTTCCTTTATTTGGAACACTATTGTTTTGTAGTGTCCTGTAACTCACATTGCCATCTGACCTCTGGCTGAATTGAATTTCAAACAGATTTAATTCCTGTCCCTTATCTATTAACTTCCTCTGCCTCTACAATAAAAAGCTGACACTAACACATTCCCAGAACTTTCTGGATCATTGGTGCCCAATAGATACTTGAATAGTTCAGATCTCCACTACTGGCAAATCCTTAACTCCTTCTTGACTGTGAGACTGATCTCCCCTTTTCCCTTTTGTAGTTTTAGCTAAAAACATTGAATAAGTTTGCCTTCCACCTTCTCCTGGAGTCCAGAAGAATCATATGGCATCTGCCTGTGCAGTCAAAAACATCTCGTGTCCCTTTCTTGTCCTCTCCCATACCAGCATGTATACCACCATCCTAGTGTAATCTAACTATCATATTAACCGGCCAGAGTGCAATAAAATATCTCAAGGTATGTTGTGAAAAAAGAGAAGAGGAAGAATTATATGAAACTGCAGAATAAAGTAAAATAATAATAATAATAATAATAATAATAAAGGATAAAAATTTAGGGATACATCTTATTTTACATTAATATATATATCTGTAGTGTTTCTATAGGGCATGTATATATATAAAAATATAACAGATGCCAAGGAAATCTCTCTTGTTTGAAACAATGGAACTTTAATTTTAAAATCAGATAGTAACTACTAAAGATTCTTTTTAATGTTTGTTTTGAAAGACCTTTCTCATGTGGAATGTATTTTGCTCTCTGACGCAATCTGTGAGCAGGAAGTTAACTAACACACAGTACACTTCTTGCATTTCTTCCATTTTCTCTAATTGTGTCATTATGTATTGGGAATGACATCAGTAAATCAGTACCACAAGTTGCAGGAGACTGGGAGAATCTTTGATCAAAAAGGAGTGCAATCAGCCTAGTATCCGTTTGGAAGGAAAACTGAGACTTTCCTAGGAAAAATAGAAGAAAGGAGTACAGCAGAACTGCCAGAGCTGACAAAACCATCAATCTTAGCGCAAAGGAAGGTTTTAAGGTAGGTAAGGACCAACAAGGCTGCCTAAGATCTCTCGGGAGTTTCAAAAGCAAAAGGAATTCTCACAAGGAGTTAGAAGTAGGATCAACAGTGACAGCTATAAAAAACCTGTCTGAATTCATAAAACCCAGAAAATTAACAGACATAATGCGGCACAAACAGTTTATTCCTTCATGTGAAGGACTAGGGAAGGAGACCAATGAAGGGTTGCCCATTCTTTGTCCTTCCCAAATCCTCCAGGGAAGGAGGAGACAGACGAGCTCCCCGGGAAGCAGCGAGGCTGGGGAAATTCACTCCCCGCTTCCTGGGATGAGCCTGCCTCTTACATTAGCTGCTGTCAGAAGAAAGCCATTAAAGAGATGGATCCAGACACCTGTCCCCTTGCTCTTTTCCCCAACTGTTTCAGCCACGTGCAATGGAGTGGGGTGGAGTTTTACTTCCCTCACTCTAAGCAACAGCTTAGATCCGGTCTTTTCCCTTCCCAGGGGGAGGTCCTTCATACTAAGTACCATGCAAAGGCAGGACCCACCAACACCTCATTCGAGCTTTTCAAAAAACCTGCTCCATGGTGGTGGTGTTGCCTTGGATCTACAGTCCAAGGTGCAGGACGTGCAAAACTTAGACACGCTGCAAGTTCGAGCAAAGTTCACATTAAAAAAAAACAGTCTGTGGGTCTGGCTCACCTAGTGCAAGTCAGAATGGAGAATGACAGATGATCTCTGTCTTGAGATGTGGATGATATTTGAGAGCCAAACACAATCTCTCCTCTTTGAATTTGGGAAGACACACTACATATGCAGTGGGGAAGGATGCGAGTAAAGATGCAAAGCACTTAAGAGCTTCTGAAAAAAGCAGCTCGAGAACCCACTGGCCTTCATCATTAGCTTACGCCTTTCCTAGAAAAAGTGTAGGCTTGTTCCCAGACAAGGAAGGAAAAGTACCTCTTTATGGGAACCAAGGAGCTATTTTCCAGTTTAAGATGTCATCAGCTGGCAGATATTTGTGGTAAAGCTTTCCTTCTCAACTGAAGCCAGGAAAGCAATACAGAGATACAGAGTGAGAACATATGGCATGATTTCATATTTTATCTCCTTGTAGCCAAATTGCAAGAGACAGTTATCCCCAAAACAGGAAGGAGAGATGTGAAGAAGTCAGGGTGGAGGCTGAGACTGGATGCAGTCAGAAGTGGACCAAGCCAGAGAGTCATAAACAGTAGCGGAGGGACCAGGATCAGTGGAAGAAGTAGTCATGCAGGAGGCAGACTGTCTAGAAACAGAAGTCCCTAATTTTGAATAGCAGCTTTTTCCTGTGTCCACCCGCAGCGCTGCACTGCAGTACTGTTTCTCTAACTGGCATCCTCCATCCCTTTGACTCCAGCCAGGCCTGGTTTGACTAACCACTGTGTTTTTGATAAACCAAAAGCTGCTTTAGGGAAAAATGCACACACAAAGAAGTGTTGGAACAACACAAATAAGATTGCAAGGTCAAGCCTTCTGAAATCAGGCAATATAAGATTTGAGGATTCAGACACATTAAAATACATTCTTGAAATACGTGATGCTTTATATTCTTTTACCCATCTTGCAGAGCACAGGATGGATCAAGCCATGGAATTGAATCAGGCTTGCACCATACCGGAGGTTGGTTGTGGTAGAATTCCTTCCTTCCTCATTGCAAAAGCTGGAAGCTAGTGAGGGATGAAGCAGGGGTTGGAGAAAAAGAAAGGGAACACTGATTATTCTTTTAAATGATGTGAATGTTGCCTTTGTGAATGAGATTTCATCCTTAGCTCAAAAGCACAAAGCTCCTGTGGAATGACAAACAACTCACTTAAGCCAAACAGGCAATGGTGATTACTAATGCTGCGTCCATCCCTTGACAGCCAGCTGGATCATTAAATTATTTCTTGCAAATAATGCAGCAAAGAAACTTTGAATTTACTGGTCAAAGAAGGTTAGCTGCATGTATCAGTGAATGGACACCTTGTTGTTAATGTCCCTGATAAAGTTTTGAGTACCTTAAGAAAACTTTCCTGGGTTGTTTTTTTTCTTTCTTATTCTGCAGTAGTATATAATCAGTGTTATTCTGTGGTCAAAAATAAAAACCCAAAACCCAAAATAAACAAACAACACAAAAGACACAGAAAAGTTTTCATACTTTTTTTCTTGGAGAAAATGACAACTGTTGGACACCTTCTTTCTTTCCTTCCATCCCTCACTTGTTTGTAGTTGCTGTGAGGTACAGGGAGTGCTTCCCCAAGCCCATAGAACAAACACAGCTTTGAAAAACAGCTTTTGACACTCTGCCTTTAAACTCTGGAGAGCCACAAGGTCCAACCAGTGGGTTCAGGAGACCAGAGCCTTTGTGATGTTCTGAAATGCTATCTGGGGCCCGTGAGACTGCAACAAGTAAGTTCATTGGGTTTTTATTTAAAGAATCTGCTAAGCTATTGAATGGTAAGGCACAAAAGCCTAAAATACTTCAGAGGGAAGCATATGTCCCTCAGGCTAATGGCACGCCAAACTGAAATATCTAAGCTCTAGTGTTGGGTTTAGCCTAATTCTGATATGCCTGTGAATATAAATGCAAGCAAAGTCAACAACCTTTTGAAGGCAAGGAGGTGAAAAGTTCAGCAAACAAGTCACATGCGGCAAAAAATAACTGTGCTAACTTTAAAACTGCCTCTTTCTTCAACCAAAGCATGCCAGCATTAAGTATTTGTCCCAAAAGGACAAGTTCAAACCAAGTGAAAAAAGCTGCATCTACATTAGTCACTTCTGAAGAACCTACTGAGTCTTGTTAGGAGTCTGGCATTTGTATCACCACCTAAATTTAGCTCTCCCACACGAACCTGGAGTCATCACTCTTGCAGTGTTTTTGAGAAAATGGCATGAGAAACGTAGAAGTTTGAAAATTCAACACTACCAACATCTGCATTTTAAAAGAAACCCATTGAAAATGCCTCAGCTCACGTTATCGCATTGTAATACACAAATACTTTGTGGTCTCTGGTCCCACGCATGAAAGCTTTACTTGGCTCACACAGAAAGGCTGAATGGCAGTATATGACCACAAGCATCCGTGAGTTACTGACATATTTTGGTTGGTGTTGAAAAAAAATGAATTATGTGCACAGTTTTGTGCTACATATGTAGTGAGGAGTCAAAGGCTCCCACCTTGTGAGCCTGCACTGGTTCATCCCTGAGGAAACCACCCTTGGGACTGAAGTCAAAGTGACTACATCCAAACACACACACGGGGAGGGTGGCCTGGGGCACTCTGTTGGGTTGACATCACCTGAAATGAAGAGAGGGCTGTGCCACGCTGGCAAAGACGTGCCACTGGTGTAAGAGAGCTTTCCCCTTTCTCACAGGAGGTCGTACAAGCAACAGGGTCTGGAGGGCAGGTGGGGAGGCCTGCCCACTGTGAGGAGTGGGATGTAAGAGAATGGGCAGTGGGGGAGTCATGCTTCTCACAAAGCAGAAGCCTGTTTCAGGCTACAGTGACATTATGGTGCAATATACCTGTGTCAACAAGCCACTTGTCTTTAAATCCTTTTTTTTCTCTTTCTGTTATTTCTTTCAATAATTGAGCAAAATGCTTTGCTTTGAAGAGTAGAATCGAGTGCCCAGAAACCCAGGTGCTCCAAAGAGCTGAAGACAGAACCTGAAAGGCTGCCAGGTTTTGGGCTATGAGGTTCTGTCTGCACCACACCAAAACACCAAGACCTGACATCTCCACACCCGTTTACCTCCACCCAGAGGGCTGCGCTCTGCTTGGTTTCCCCCCCACCCCAGAAGGTTGGGTCTCACCAAGTGTCCCCTCCTGTTCTCCCCTATCCTGACAGCAGAGGAAAGAAAGAGCTGTGAGAAGATGCAGTGGAGCTTTCTCTCTCCCCTTCCCAAGCAAGATGTCGGAAGCAGGACTGCTGCTCACAGGTGAATTGTGCCAGGACTGGCCTCTTTGCTTTCCCTCCCTGTCTCCGAACTGATACCAGCCCCAAAGCAGGAGGGAAGGGAAGACTCCTGCCTGTTTCTGCTGTTTTTCTGGAATGGTTGCTCTTCACTGGAAAATGGCTAAATGGGGATAGCATCCACTCAGAGGGGATTGCTGCCCCTCTGGAGTCTGTCTGCAGGGGTCCTGAATGTAGCTCATCATCTAAGAGTTGCCCCAGCTCCAGGGGAGGCCCCATGACCCTCAGGAGAGCTGCGTGGACTTGTAGCACTGGCAAAGGTATACAGCTAAAGAAAATAAACCTATCCCACCACCCTGAGCAGGCTCGTCGTACAGCTGGTCCCCTTGCATCCACTTTGCTCAAATATATGCTACAAGTATAATAAAGGAAAGTCACATAAAAAAAAGGAAGTGCTGAAACTGGACCAGCTGCCTGGAGAGAGCTAGGACCAAGGACGAACTCTGTGACTTGTGTTTCACCTGTGCAAACAAGCTGTGGTGTACTCAGACCTCCTCAAAGCACTGCAGCGTAATAATTTGGTTTGAGAAATCACAAGACTGAATTCCTATTGTCCACATCTAAAAATTATTGTAAAAGTGGGATTGAATTCAGTTCTTAATCAAATAGAAATAGTATGAATGAAAATCATAGAATCATAGAATCACAGAATCACAGAATCGCAGGGGTTGGAAGGGACCTCAAGAGATCATCGGGTCCAACCCCCCTGCCAAAGCAGGCTCCCTAGCTCATATTGCACAGATAGGCGTCCAGATGAGTCTTGAATATCTCCAGAGAAGGAGACTCCACCACCTCCCTGGGCAGCCTGTGCCAGGGCTCTGTCACCCTCACTGTGTAAAAGTTCTTCCGCATGTTGGTGTGGAACTTCCTATGCTACGTATCACAGGCACTAAATCTAAATGACCAAGCTGGGGGCTGACATACACGCAGGCTCAGACTGCCTCTGTGTAACCAGCGTGTCCCAGACTGAGTAGACAAGTAGTTGATGAAAAACCTGAGTTACTGATTAAAGGGTGTAGGGCTGAGGAGATTCCATTTGGGTAAATCAGCACTCTGCTTTTATGGCTAAATGAGGATAGCAGCCACTCAGGGGGGATTTGTAAAGCAAAAAAGAATAAATCCACATCCGGGCACAAGCAACAATCCTGAACTGTGATCCCATAAACTATGAAATATTTATGTCAAGCCCGTGGTGGTCACACTTCACAGCTGGCTTCTGTGTGCTAAAGCATCCTGGGAGCTGGATGCCACAGCCATTTATCATCGCTGTGCTCTTTGCTCCTTGTCTTTAGTGACTGGACGCTCCCATCCAGAGAGACGCTTCCCTCCTGCTGCTTGCTGGGAAGCTCTGGGATGCTGGCTGGGGCAGCGTTGCTCCATCGTGGCTCCCAGTGCACGGCCCAGCATGAATGCCACAGGAGTGGCCATTAAGCAGTAAAATAAACAAGCAGAAAGCAACATTCATGAAGCTGAGTGAAAAAGGACAGAGCAGAGCCTCCTCCTCCTCTTCTCTATTTAACACAGGCAGTTGGTCATGTGAAGAGCTAACTCATCTCTTAGAACACAGGAGTTTTTTTTTAGAGACTGGACGATTCCCTCCAGTAGGAAAGCCAGATCTGATTAAGGACTATTTTCCAGGGGCAACTGGCATCTCCTGGCAGAGTTTAAAGCAGATTAGAACTCTGGATGTGTCTGCAAAAACATATCCAGCAATTGTGTTTGGCGGTCAATTCTTTTGATCTTCCAGCTCTTACAAGCTTGAAAGGACGGTAAATTTGGGCACTGGAGGTTTAGCTGAGGAAATAATAATAACACAATGATTAAACTTAGATGGCATTTTTTTTTATCTGCAGCTGTCCAGCTCTTTTTTCAATGGAAATAAAGAGCACAAAGACAGAGGATGTGATGCAGCCTTGTAGGAAGACCCCCTGCTGTTACACACACTAAATCCCTTCCATAGCTGTACTTAGCTCCAATTTAAAAGTAATTTCTTTTCCTAGCCATTACTCCTGCTGAGAACGACCTCACTGTGGCAGTGATTAGCAGGCAACTTAATTTTGCTTATGGGCTGCTACCGTGGCCTTTCTTTGCTTTTCCAGGCAGAAGATAAGGTTGTATCACCTCTTCTCACAAGTTCTTCATTCCCCAAGTGTCCTTGAAGCACTTCACAGCTCTCCCCACAGGAAGTTCTCCCCATAGGAAGCATAAGGAAATGGCTGGATGGTCGCATCCAGAGGGTGGTGGTCAATGGTTCCAAGTCCAGATGGAAGCCAGTGACAAGTGGAGCTCCTCAAGGGTCTGATGGTGCTATTTAATATATTTATTAATTATATTGACAGTGGGATTGAGTGCACCCTCAGCAAATTTGCTGATGACACCAAGCTGGGTGGTGAGGTCAATGTGCCAGAGGGACAGGATGCCATCTAGAGGGACCTGGACAGGCTGGAGAAGTGGGCCCAGGTGAACCTCATGAGGTTCAACAAAGCCGAGTGCAGAGTCCTGCACCTGGGTCGGGGCAACCCCCATTATCCATATAGATTAGGAGATGATTTGCTTGAAAGCAGCCCTGAGGAAAAGGACTTGGGAATACTCGTGGATGAGAAGCTGGACATGAGCCACCAATGGGCATCTACAGCCCAGAAGGCCAAATGCATCCTGGGCTGCGTCAAAAGAAGTGTGGCCAGCAGGTTGAGAGAGGGGATTCTGCCCCTCTACTCTGCTCTGGTGAGACCACACCTGGAGTCCTGCGTTCAGCTTTGGAACCCTCAACACAATAAGTACAAGGACCTGTTGGAGTGTGTCCAGAGGAGGCCACAAAAATGATCAAAAGTCTGGAGCACCTCTCCAGTGAAGACAGGCTGAGAGAGTTGGGCTTGTTCAGCCTGGAGAAGAGAAGGCTCTTATATAAGGACCTTATAGCAGCCTTCCAATACCTGAAATGTGCCTACAGAAAAGCTGGGGAAGAACTGTTCACAAGGGCATGTAGCACTAGGATGAGGGGTAATGGTTTTAAACTGGAAGAGGGGAAATTTAATATGCAATTAGGAAGAAATTCTTCACTATGAGGGTGGTAGGTCACTGGAACAGGTTGCCTAGAGACGTAGTAGAGGCCTCATCCATGGAGATATCCAAGGTCAGACTTGATGGGGGCTCTGAGTGCCCTGATCAAGTTAAAGATGTCCCTGCTTAGTGCCAGGGGGTTGGACTAGATGGCCTTTAAAGGTCCTTTCCAACCTTACACATTCTATGATTCTATGATTGATTCTAGGCCACACTCTTCCACTCATCCTTACATTCTCCCATGCATCCTAAACAGCAACACATCAGCATGGCAATAATAATTTTTTTTAAAGAAAAGCCTATACATTCTTTCCTAGCAAGAAGTGATCAGCCATACAGCTCTGCCAACTTAGGTGGAGATGTGAATCTCTGATCTTTCTCTACTGTGCTTCCTCCTGCATTTTACCGGATGAGATTCACCAGGTAAACTGCACATCAGCTGTGATCCAAGACAGCACATCTTTATCCCATGAGCTGCTAGCTATACTCTACTCACAAGAAGGAGGCCCTAGTCTCCAGAATCTACAGTCTGGCTGGGTTATAATGATGAGAGCTGAAAAACCACCATGTCTTGCCCACAGTCTCCTCTGGAGAGCTTTCAGGTCGGCTCAAGATCAGCCATGGTAAGTCCCGGCTGAAAGCAAAAAAGTGGCAGCAACATATTAAGGGTAAATGTAACAATATCCTTTGATTTCTTAGTTCAACTGTGCCCCCGGTTTGAAACCCACAAGTCACTTGAGAGTCTTTTATTTTTGCAAGTAAACAAACATAGTATCAACTATTTCCAGTCATCGTCTGGCCTCCCTAGCACTTATGACGAAGCATATTTGGGAGCCAAAGCAAGCAAACACGATGATTCACTTCTCCCACAGCTTAGCAGAGGGATGAATCCTCTATATCCAAGAGAAAACAGAACCTCTAAGGCTTTAAATGAATAAAGCCCCGCTGGTAATGCCTCCTTGTTCCCAAAGAAATTAAAACTTGCGTTTCTGTGAAATTTAAGTAGATAGAAGTGGGGTTCCTGGGGCACTAACAGACAGCAAACCACTAAAAACTGTGAGAAAGAGAGGACCTTCACTTCTTGCCAGGACTGAGGGATTGTTTTTTTGTTAGGAAGGAGTTTGCTGCTTACACCTGCAGTTGCCATCAGGTTCTGAGACAACTTAGGCCAGGGCCAAGCCCTAACGTTGGTAGGAGGACACACAGTTGTCAAAGCCCAGCTACACTTTGCAGTAATGGAGGAATTTCCCACATCCTAACAAGTGAGCTTGGATCTATGTGAGTTTTTAAAAGTTTCCCCATTCTTACTAGGTACCTGGCTCTCCCTGGAGGAACTTCAGGAAGACAGTGGTGTGTCCTTCCAGAAAACTGGCTGGCACTGTCTTTCACCTGCTTTATTAAGCTCTTTACATTGTGTTATCATAGGTAACGTATAGAGTGCTACAGACTATAACTTCCAGCACAGTGAACACACTAAAGCAGACTAATGAGTTACGTATATTTTTAGTGATTTTCTTATTGACAGCCTGTGCTTGCCCGCTGCAGGAGGCTGGTTGCATGACATACTGTTTGCACATAACACTATCTTTTCCAGGCCGCTGCTGTGGCCTGCTAGGAGTAGGTGGGCACTGGCTGCAGCAGGAGCTGAGCTGGCTGAGCACTGTGGAAGGGCTGGCAGCTCCCCCCAGCCTGTGCTTGCCCAAGACACCCCCCACACTCCTCCTGGGCTCTCCTGCAGTCACACTGCAGAGCTCCTCCTGGTCCCAGGGAGGATTCTGTATCCTCCAGCCTCACACACACACGTGGCAGCTCTTTCTGTTCTTTCTGTAATCGCTGCAGCATGTCATGACCACACGGTCCACGGGCCACAAACGTTTTTCCAAGGCATCATCAGTCTCTTCCGTCAGACCCCACAAGAGATACCTTTGTGCCTGCCTCCCAGCCTCTTCCAGCATGTACATGCAGCGTGAGCCTGTGTCCTCGCTCCGCACCGGGAGCTGCCAGGACTGGGGTATTTCTCAAGACAGCCCAGCAGCCTTGGCTACATGAAAGGGTGTCTCTGTTTCCTTCTATAACCTCTCCAATAACCTGGAACCAAGTGCTCCACAACCAATCACTCCCGCAATTCAGGGTCGATTCATCTTACTTTCTCTTAAACTGGCAAGAAAAGACAGGCACTTCAAGAGGGCAATTAATCCCATTTATTTCAGGCACAGCAGATAACTCTTTCTCCACTGAGGGGAGATAAAACACCAAGGGCTAGCTTGGACCAGCTGTGCTCCATCTGGCTGGTGGAAGGATGGATGAGAAGCACCCCACCCTAGGCTGTCTTTAGCACCTCTGAGTTTATGAGTGGACAGGGAGTTCTCAGCTCCAAAAACGTTAAGACCTTTTCCCGACTTTGTTTTGCTCTCCTGGTTCTCTTGCTTTGCAGACTTGAGTCAGAATAACCATCAAACACTTTTCATCACCTAGTCTCATATTTAAAGCATTATTCCTGGCAATGGTGTTTCACATGTTTCTTGTCCTCCCACACACACCTTCCTTCCCCAGCTACTAGATTTTAAATAAAATTTAACCTTCTTTTGATCTGCCAAAATCAACTCTGTGCACAGATCCAATTCTTACTTCCACTTGCTCCCACATTTATTTAATGATTTTGCTTGAGGACCAGCAGATCTAGATAACTGCTGTTCTGTAAATGACACATTCACTTTGGTTTAGATGCCACTTTGGGCAAGCAGCAGTTATGCTTGGATTGGTAGTTAATTAGATGGACAGGTGACATCAACATCACATGCGCTGAGTAGAACAAGAAGAGAGTGGTTTGTGTAAGTGAACCTGTTTCCTAAAAA
Organism: Porphyrio hochstetteri; assembly: GCA_020800305.1. NCBI lineage: Eukaryota > Metazoa > Chordata > Aves > Gruiformes > Rallidae > Porphyrio > Porphyrio hochstetteri. The sequence goes on along the minus strand of CM036905.1, from coordinate 151,057,808 downwards.
GAGCTGCTTCCACAGGAGCAGCTGCTGTCCTGGATGCTAACTCATGCCAAGACACCAGTCTCTTCCCCTCAGTAGGTGTTCCTTTGAAGCTGCTGCAGATAGATGAACTCGCTGGCAAATGCTATAAACCCACACAGTGACCTTGTCTTCCTTACATCATTATTTTTTTCCGAAGAGAAACAATGTGGTACATAGCCCTGCATTCCTGATGTGATGTGGTGTTCCCTGATGTCATGTTTCATTTCAGGTCAAATTATGAACTGGCAGGAGTCCTCAGTCTCAGTTTCCCTTGAGATTCAGGACATTTTCCCCTCAAAGTACACTGAAGCCAATGATTCTCAACTTCCTGGGATGGACCTACCCAAAGGACAGTGACACACAGAGTTCTCTAATTTTAACTGAAAAAAGGATACAGAAGTTTTGCCTTTGGGAAGCTAAGTAAGACAGATCTCCCTGCCTGGGAGCAATGCCAAATTCACATCCTCCCAGTGACAGCATGTGTTTAACCTACATTTCCAGAAGTTCCTCCACTCATTTCTGTGAAGGAATACAATACTTGAACAGTTGGTAGCCAGAGAGAGAAAGATCACCCAATACCACCTGCCCAGACCAAGTCCAAACACTCGGGAGTACTGTGGACCAAGGACAGCCATGAACATGGTGGCAGCCAGGAGAAGAGCTTGGCTGATCAGGGTTTGGCATCCCTTGATGTGACAAGGCACAGCCACAGGGCAAGAGCAAAATAGCAAACAGACAGAGCTCATCCTGCAGAGTGTGTGTTTGTGTGTGTGTATCACTGCACCCCCAAGGGACCAGCCCCTCTGGAGCAGAGATCGGGAAAAATCACACCTCTCTGGGAAAAAGCTGCCAGCCCTGAAGAGCCACCTGGCATCTTCCTTCCCCCAGGACTCACACATCAGCACTTTCTTTCAGGTTTTAAGTTTCTTTCATTTTTCACATAACATTTTCAAAACCAATACAGCCTATCCTTGTCATCCTTGTTTATAACAAAGCAAATCAATGTAAAATATTTACAATATGTAGGACATTTGTTCAAGTCTACCTGGAAAACATTTACACTCTGTTGTTCACTCGAGCAAGTCTACCTATCATGATGTCCTGGTTTCAGCTATGATGGAGTTAAACTTTTTTTTTAGCAGTGGATGGAATGCCATGTTTGGGTGTTAGCATGAGAATAGTGCTGATAGCACCCTGATGTCTCCGATTTGTTGCCGGGCAATCAAGTACCTTTCTCAGCTCTGCATACTTCCTTACTAGTGAGAAAGGAGGGGACGCAGCCAGGACAGGTGACTCGAATTGGCCAAAGAGCATATTCCATGCCAGTTACGTCATGCTCAGTTTAAGGGGGGACTGGGGGGAAGAGGGGGAGACAACGCCAGGACGTGCAGTTTCTGGGGATGGTTGGGGTGTCCGGGACGGGCTCTAGGCTGTGCGGCCTGAGTTGTGTGGTTTGGTGAGAAATTGCATTGTGTATCACCAGTTTCATCTATTTTGTGCTTTAAACTTCTGTTATTGTTATATCTAGTTTTCTGTTATTGTTTAGTAAACTATCCTTATCCCAACCTGCGTGGTTCTGGTTTCTAGGTTGTGGTTTATTTTCCTCCTTTCTTCCTTCCCTTTTCCCCTTCCCCCAACTTTCCCTCCCCCTTCCTTTTAAAAGTACAAGCGACTGTGTGGGGTGCGGCCCCCGGCTGGGGCAAAACCACGACACATGAAAATCTTCAGAACATTATACACTAGTTAGAAAAGCAAGTATCACTTCATAAAAGGTAAATCTTTGGTTTTGGAAATACCCTTTGTATTCAAGACTCCACTGAGTACATAACATCAGTTCTCTGTGTGCCAAATTTTTCTCTCACATTCACATTTCTTTCTCCTTCTCTAGTCTGGAGGAGGATCTGAGGTATTTAACTTTCTTATGGCACCATTACTCCATATACCCAAAGTTCCACTTCTTTTCCACCACCGAGTGAAATTCAGCCCAGCTCCTACAGCCAGATGTGTTATCTCTCTACTCTTGAAGGACATACATGCATGGGAAGAACAAAGCACATTTTGAAAAGTTACACCTATTGGCAAACTTGATTTGTTCTCCGTCCAGAGACTAGCAATGGCTTGAGAAAAATGAGCATTCCTGATGCACCTAAAATGTTTTTCCTGCTCATTCCAACGATGGTCAGTTCATCTATAGTCTTCTTCTTTCAAAGAACAGTTACCCAAGTGGACTGACTGTTTTCCACACTTGTAGCCACCTTTTTCCCATCTGCCCACAAAATATGCTAATAAATCCAAAGAATTTCTTAACATAAGCCACAGTCTTTAAAATCCTTCCAAATATTTATTGGACCAAACTCAGAACCAGCTATAAGTAATGGTAGAAAGGAATTAGATTATGGCCTCTCCCAGATGAATGCGAGTTGTTCATTTCCCTGGGCTGTCGGATCACACGCAGTTCTAACCTCCTTACTTTCCAATTCGTTTCTTCAGAGCCAAAGTTTTCCCTGAGGTTTGGTGGGGGGTTTTTTCCTACAGAGTTTGAAAAACCTCCAGGTTGATTTGCTGGAATAAAAAGCTTTATTTTTGGTGTCCGTGAGAGGTGTCAGTTATGGGTCTGTAACAGTCTAGACCCTTAAGGCTGGATCTCTTCACTGCACATAAAGATGAAGACAATACACTTTATTCTTGGCTAGCTGTTATCTCTTGGAAGAGGAAGTAACCAAGTGGTTCTACTCATTCTGACCCTCAAAGTACAACCTGGTCACTGATTATCGCTCCCTTCTGATTTATCTCAAGAGTTTGATCCAGTCAGATTAACCTCACGGGCAGGGTTTTGCATGATGAGTAAGCAATTTGCATACTTCAATTTAAAGTACATGAGGTTCCCAAAGTCACACCAGCTTCATTCAGGCTGGTGCAGACTCACTGTTTATGGGAATCTAAGCCAGGCTTTTACACCCGTCTCAAAGAGGACAATCAGGCCAGTTATGAAAGAGTTAGAGGCACAGAAGAGCAGGACTGTATGTTATTACTGGTAATCTGTCCAATCACTTCCAGGAATAAAACTGTATTAGTCAAATGACTCTCAAAACACTAAAACATCCCTCCAAAGTCTTTTCTTGGCAAAGGCAGCAACATGTTACAGCTGCCTATGAAGCTCTAGCTATGGGATGTTGGTAGGTAAAACAGAACTGAATTCTCCTGTGTGGAATTATGTGTTACGCTGATGTAGTTATTTCTGGGGGAAGGCTATTCTGAGGCAGTCTGTGTAAGCAGAGAGTAATCCAAATGGTGAAAAAAAGAAGTAGGTTTTTCTGTGGAAGAGTTCATCGATATACAGTTGCCATGACAACTGTATTTGGCTCTGGAAAAGGGAAAAACCTGGCTCTTTTTAGACTGAAGTTAAATAAAATGAGCTTGGACACATAAGAAAACTGAATTTTCACTCTGATGTGTAACAGTTCTTCCGTAGGAAGCTTTCTTAGCTTCTGGTTTTTAGATTTTAGGTGGGTTCTTTTCCCTTTTTTTTTTTTTTAAATAACAATAAGACTATTGGAATTACAAAGGGTGAGAGCACCTCCCTTTCCCTACTCTTCCCATATCCAGGGTATGTTCCTGGTATTCTGTGTTCCAAAATGCTACAGATTGCACCATAGCTGCAAAGTAAGAGAAGCGTGTTTCCTGCATCTAGGCAGCATAAAAATGCAAACTTGTATTTATCACTTCATCAGATCAAAGACTTGGAGAAGAGCAAAGTAGCTGAGATGTATCCACCTGCTGGGAAAGGAGTATGTCTGGTCTGAAATGTCATCTTATGTGGCATCTGAAGACAGCCAGGATGATTTTTTTTTTTGTTCTGTTGGTGGTTGGAGAATAAAGCAGGTCTTAAGCTTTTGCTATTGAGTATCCTTTATCAGCCCTCTGCTTCCAGCATCGGTGTGTGCATATTGCCCCCAGGATCACACAGGCCAACGCGACAGGAATCACTGCAATATACCAGGACAAGCCTAGAGCTGGAAAAGTAAAGAAATTAAATAATTAAAAAAAGCCCCAAACCAACCAAACAACAAACCTGCCAGGAACAGAGTTTTCTCTTTCAGTTCATGGAGGAAGAGGAGAAATCACAATAAAAAGGATGTCTGCAAGTTAACCTTCCAGCAGGGTTGATCACCTGCGAAAGGAAGAGGCCTATTGATCAAGTGCTTTGGGAAATGGGATTATGAAGATGGGAGGAAGAACTGGAAAACAGAGGCTGAGAATCTGAAGCTCACCCCTTTTGCAGACACATGACTCTTCTGAACCCTTGCTCGGGGCAGCTACATGTGTTCTGTCCTAATGTGGTGGAAGCAGAGACACTCCAAGCAGGAAATCAAAGCACTGCATGGAGAGGGACTGTATAACAGCTAGTCTGCTCTCAAGCTCTATGAATAATTTTCTTGTACAGAGCAGCCTATAAATTACTAATGATCAAGCCAAGACTGAGCTTCTTCCCACAGTACAGTCAATTTCCAAGACCAGAGCCTGCCCAGACCACTTTGGATTATTCCAGCCTAGACTGGTTCATGGATTACCTCCTCTGTAGTAATACCTGTGTAGCTCATGTAAGGCAAGGACAGCACATCATCTATCAAATGAGTACAAATCCCTCATCACAGGATGCTGGAGTGAGTCAGGAGGTATAACTCATAATGAAGACTGTAAATGTTCATGTGCCTTTCTAAGACAGTGAAAGCAAGCTTTGGCAATTCATCAACACCGTGCAAAGAAACCATTAGAATTGCTTCACATTGTTTTCACAGCTGGTTCTTGGTCAGTGGTCTATCACACCGCCATGTTAATTGCACTGAGCTTGCTTAGGGCTTCTCTTCCCATCACTAGGAGCCAAAATAACAACACCCATCATAATTTACACTTCTTGTTATTTTGGCAGCAGTCCATGCATGAGGAGATGGAACATTTTGGTCTTTATTCTGCTATTGCCTTTTGTTCCCCACCACATCTTGAGGAACTAAAGGAGATCTGTCCCTTCTGCACCCAATGGGAGTTTGCCAGTAGTCTCACTGGAACCATCATGTCACTGGAGTCCTATCCCATGAACAGACATACCAGCACAGCTCCTTATCCCTGCAGAAAATGTCAGTGAGTGACCGACAGAAAGTGTATTTTGTGAACAGGCTATTCCAAATTCCACATATGAAAGAGGCAAACAGTTTTTCCCCAGACAATAACTCATCCCAGTAGTAGCTCTGACAGTATAAAAGGCTTGGATGATAATTTGTCATGAGAATGATGACAACAGTTATCCCAAACAAGCAGTCAAACTAATTACCTTCCTGCTTGACCCTCGTTGGCAGTACTTGGTAGCCATATCTGTTCTGGGCCAGACATGTGAAGTCTGTGTAAAAATCCACTTCTTCGACAGAATCAAAAATCAGTGGGACTTCAATGAAGTTTTCACCATTTTCTACAATTTCTCTGGAAGAAAAAGCAAAATTTAATGTTAACTCCTTTTGTAACCTGGCTTTTCCATGTTTGATGTGTTCATTTTAGCAGCACATTGCAAAAAACGCTCTGGATATTTGCTCGTTTCTGACTTAGCCCCTCAGTGTTAGAGGACACCTATGCCTTCCAGCCCAACTGTGCCAACTGTTTGGGTCTCAGCAGTCAGGACCCATCCCACACTTAGGAATCTTCCAGGAAAAAAAAAAAAAGAAAAAGAACAGCTGGATTTTTCTTGCAAAAATAAATTTTAAAAAGGGAGGGAAGAAAAGCAAGCAGAATTCTATCTAACTTTGGGCTCTCCACACAGTGTTGTGGGAAAAACCTAATTCCTTCTCTTTGACCACCTATCCATTTCTGAGATTAATTCTTATTATTGGCTGGAAGAGGACCACCATTCCTGTCTATCACTCACCCAAAGCCAAGAGCTCAGTGCAACAAACTGTCTAGGAAGTTTCCAGCTTCCTTCAATCCAAGAGTTTCACCAGCCCAGCTATTTGGAAGTGGTCTTCTAGCTGCAGTCAAAACATGGGCTCTTCACATCTTTTAGTCATTGCAGCAGCAGTTGTTCACCTGCTTTTCAATGATCTGATCATGGGTCTGCTACACGCTGCGGCAGTGGAGCTCCCTGTGCACCCCTCCGGGGACTGTGCCACAGGAAAGCAGCAACAGGGTGGTGGGTGTTTTGCCAGAGATTTCCATGGGGAATTTGTTTTCGTGGTGGCATATGACCTGTTTTGCCTTGCCCCCCGTTCTGAAGGCTTCCAGCAGAACTGGAGTGTCTCATGCTCTGTGGGGTCTCCATGAGCTCTAGCTGGCATGGTCCCTGTCCTCATATAGTTATAAGACAATATACAGCAGTAATAATGATAATTACAGTAACAATAAAAATAATTTTCAAGTGCAAGTAGCAAAGTACATGTGCTGCTCTATTTGAAATCTTGCAGAGACTATAGACACAGTACATTTTATGGCTCCTGACCACAGGTTTAATGCACTGTCACTTATCCAGCCAGGAGCCGGTGAGTGACCAGTTTAACCATTAACAGCAGAAGCCATGGCATCCCAGAGCCCAGGAACCTTCCCAGCTCTGTCCACAAGCATAGGCAGAGCCACTGTGACCCGGGTGAGGGTTATGGTCTTTGTGGACACTCAACTTCAGCAAATGAGAGATAAAACATGCCGACCTGGACCTCAGTGAAGAGATTTCAGTTTTACTTCCCACTTGCAAAGCGCTACAAGCATTGCCTGCAGGCAGCGAGTTACTTCTGCTCAGGTGACGTGACAAGTACAGAAAGTGGATTTTTTCCCTCCTTTCCTAGTGGGAAGAGCCTTGAGGCATGCAGCTCGGAGGCAGCTGAAAGAAGGGTCTGCAAGACTGGGAGAGACGACGGTTCCAGGCAAGAGGATGTGGGACATCCTGCTTCTCCCTCCCACCAGCATCCTTCCCAGTGACTTCCTGGCGCCAGGTCTAGCACTCACAGGGCGTCTCTGTGAATCAGTTTAACAGGCCCACAGGTCCACCAGGACATCAGGCAGCCTTGGGACCTGTGGGAGTGCCAAAGCCAGCTCCTGGCTGCCTCCTCCTCCTCCTCTATTTTTGCCTAAGGACAATAGTTACAGGGGTTTTTTACGATGATCAAATAGCTCTAATACTCTTAAACAAACCTTTACCTAATTCATGACCAATCTAGAGTGCTAGATAATACTGATTCAATGATAAAATAGCTTTAATTCTTACCATGTGATTTCAAAAAACCTACTGCTCATGTTCACATCTGCTTAAGCTCTATAAATCAAACTCTGAAATCTTTTCCAAAAATTGATTATCAGTACTGGTTTCCACAGGAGTTTTGACCATGCAAGGATTGCAGGAGCTGGCCTGATTAAAGTTGTAGCTGGAATTTTAATGTGGAAGAGAAAAACCCTAATGGGAAAAACAATAATATTTAAGAAAACCAAACCAAAACAACCACTGGGTAGTTTTCTGTTGTCTTGGTGTGTTCAGAGAACTTCATCAACACTGGGGAGAGGATGTTCATACTTCCCTGGCATGGAGCAAGATAAGAGAAGCACTGGGAAGGATCAAACCCCATTGCTTTCCACTGCAGTCAGCTCTTACACCAACTCAGCTGCTCATGAAACCCCCCTTCAAGATTAAGCTTTGAAGTTGGGTTATCTGCAGTATACCATGACTAAGAAACAGAGATAAAGAATTCTATTCACCCTGCCTGGGTCTTGTTTGGGTGGGGTTTTTTGCTTGCCTGCACAGGGGTATTTTTTGAGCTCTCACCTTCACTTCAGATCTGTCCGTAACTCACTTCATTACCTGGCATTCAGCTGCACTGAGAGCCCCTGTCACACTGCAGTTTAAAACAGCAAGCACAAGGAAACACTTTCAGCCAGACTTACTGTCGTTCTCCCTCTGTCACTCTGCTTTGCTTGTAAACTATGTCGACACTGGTGTCATTTACGAGCCATTCCACATCGGTATGGAAGTGGCTGCTCAGTCCAATAAACACTTTGCACAGGAGAGTCATCTTGGAACCTGTTGGGAAAAGAAAGGTTGGAACCCCATTTGGACACAGATGAAGAACTACTCTTCCTCTTGGTGAAAACCAACATCTCCAGTGGGAGATCAAACTCCCATGCACGCCAAGTACCACTACATTCAACACTGAAGTCAAGCCCCAGATTACTTTTGATCCTCTACTCCTTGGCAGCGAGACCTGCCTGTTTGGCAGTCCTTCCCACTACTCACCACAGCACCTTCCCATTGCAACAGTTAGAAACTCTTGCACCAGACACATTCCTCAGGAGGCAAAGCTATATCCTTGTGGCTTTGCTCCTTCTTACATACTGCAGCCCTAAGGGCAACAGTGTGGTTTACTGCATTAATGAGCAGTGTAGCTTCACTCATAGGGGCTGTGGGCAAGGGCATTCAGCTCAAGGTGGGACCTCCAGGGATAAAAGTGATCATGCAAAAAATTCAGAAATTTTGCTATCATAACTGTAACTCAGAACTAAGGATGAAGATCCTTCAGACTGGTGCCTATCTATATGATATAGAAAACACAGGGCTCAGTAACACACACAATTTTATTACTCTCTGTGCAGATGGTTGCTATCATAACTGTAACTCAGAACTAAGGATGAAGATCCTTCAGACTGGTGCCTATCTATATGATATAGAAAACACAGGGCTCAGTAACACACACAATTTTATTACTCTCTGTGCAGATGGTGACAAAAGGGATATAAAATGCTTCACAGAGATAGATAGAAAAGAGAAAAAAAGAAATTAAAAAAACCCTCAGTAATCCTATGCTGATGGAAAGAAAAGTGGCAGCAGTGTCAGGGAAAACTAAGACACATGGGACATAGCTCTGTGTGTACTCCCCAAGTTAAAAAAGCTTACTCTACCTGGCATTTTACCCAAATACCTGGCATTTTCTGAGAAAAGGAAACGCAACAGAGGTTTCTTGTCATAATATAATCTTGAAAGAAAATCTGAGATCCTATCAAGGTCCTATCTAACAACAACAGTTGTTCTAACAGTAAAAAGCCACAAAAAAAGTCTCCTCCCAAAAAAGCTAGCTGGCTTGTTGAAAGCAGCCAGGTAACCTAGACCATTTTGAGGGAATATTGAAAAAAAAATGGTTCTTAGTGGAGTGGGACACTGAGCAGCTGATCTATGGGTACAAACATGTTTTTCTTGCTTTGTTAGTGGCTAAAATCTACTGCATTTCTACACCTTCTCCTACCTGGAAAACAGCATCTAGTTGTACACAGTAAGATGCAAGAAGTACTCCAGCACCAGTCCTTGGATAATATAATGGAGATCCAAAGAACATCAAGTACATACAACTTAGGCCAACAAATTACATCTTAAAGGGGACCTGCTCTAATTTTTGCCTGATTAGAAGTTTCAAAAAATAAAGTTAGGCCTTACCAAGAACAGCTGATGATGTTTTTTGTGTTGGGTACACAATTATTGGGGTAATTACCTCTTCTCTTTCTGGAGAGAGAAGGAAAACAGACAGTCAGTGCTACATGAAAGCAAGCGTGTTCATCGCCACTGAACTACAGGTAAAACATGTCACCTTGCTCAACATTGTCTCAGGAAAGCACCTGATTGTTATACCCACTGAAATGCCACCGTGCCATCCCAATTTGAAGCCCAGAAATCAGCGAGTGTGGTGGCAAGAGAGGATCAGGCTCCCATATTGATCCCGAAAGCTGCACCGCGAGGGACTGACGGCACACGAGTCTTTTGGAAGCACCGCAAACATCAGGCACTAAGCGCGGTCCTTTTTAGGCGCAGTGAGGGCCGAGTGCCCCGCACCCCCATTCCAGACTCGCAAACAGAAAAGCCACAAGCTTAAGCAGAGAACGGATGCGGGCACGGCCGAAATTTACACCTTCGACCCTCCCACACCACCGAGGCGTTCGCCTTCCCAAAGTCGCTGCCACCAGCGGGCCCCAGGGACCAGCCGGAGGAAGCAGCACCGCCTCGCTGTCTTCTTCGACGGCACTCCCCACCGTGCTCAGTCCCCCCGCCCGGCCGGCCGGGCTGCGCTGGGAGCGGAGCAGGGCGGAGCGCGGCCAGGCGGGCTGAGGCGGCGGGGCCGGGCCGGGCGGGGCGGGCTGGCGGCTCCCGGGCACCCCTTGCTGGCGGCTCCCGGGCACCCCTTGCTGGCGGCTCGGCGCAGTAGCGCCGCTCCGCTCGCCCCCCCACCGATCTTCCCCCCCGCCCACCCCGCCGGCGGGGCCAGCCGGTGTCACCCGTTTGCGAAACAGCGGTTTTCCCCTGTGCTGAGCGCTTATCAAATGGTCTGTTTCCTCAGCGCTCTGGAGCCATTTGCAGTGACACCCCCGGACACAAACTGCCTGGTGTGACCACCTCAGGTGCTCGCATCACCCCGAGCCCTGCCTCCCGCAAAGGGGTGAGCCCAGCCCCGGGACACTCGGCAGGCTCCCGTGGCATCCCCCTTTCCTTGGCAGCGCTGGGAGGCCAAGCAGGAGTTCCTCTATTAAGAGAGACGAGACTCTCTTAGGTGCTGCCATGTTTTAAGGGGCCAGTATTTACCAGCGGTCTTCAGCTTAACTGTTCTGGTGACTTGGTACGTGACACCTCGGTGTGGAAAAGACATCTTGCAGGTGTAATAGCCGGCGTCTGTGGGCACCACAGAGGTCACGATCAGAGAGTTGGAACCGTTCAGAATTATGAATTTTTTGTTGTCATCCAAAGGCAAAGTGTCCTGGAGGAAAAGAGGGGAACTGGCGTTATGGCTCAGATGGTGCTTGTGGCTGCGTAACTTCCAGACAACTTTACCTGTCCTTGTCTCTCTGTCACTGAAAGTTCCTGTATCAGCAGGAAATCTGAGCAGTTCCACCTTCCCACCAAAGGGCAAGGTCTTCAAACATGTATCCACTGCTACTCTTTTAATCTATCTGCAACTTGTGGGTGTAGCTCTTCAGTAAAATGCACGTTTTAGGATGGAAGATACATAATAGGGTCTTTGATGAGTTCTCTTAAGAACAGTCATCTAACAAATCCTTCTAAGGCAAAACCATGAAGGTTTTCACAACACTATTACTTTCCATACATGGTATAGTGAGGGTGTCCCTGCCCATGGCAGGGGGGTTGGAACTAGACTATCTTTGAGGTCCCTTCCAAACCAAAGCATTCTATGATTCTAGGACCTCGTGAGAATAATATTCTAAGCCATTCTTTTAAGAAAAATACATTTTAGTAATCATGAAGTTTTCACAAAACTATTTGTTACTATGATCTCATCAACTGTGATAAATTCCTGCTCTGTATCACTAAGGGTCGGTTCATACATGGGTTGGAGCCCAGCTTGAAGCAATTATGTTCCTTCTCCATGAAGTCACACTAAGTTTTGCTGATCGTTGTAGCAAGAACCATGTTGGGGGTGGGGTGGGGGGCAGCCTTTTACTTAGGTAAGTGGGTTATAGCCTACTTCTGAAGGGAATCCTGATCGGGGACCTTTTGCTTGTAAGGGACCAACCACATCATTAGCACTGCTGTATAAAGCCCGCCTAGGTATTGCATTCTATGGTAAGAAAAATAGTTGCATGAGGCAGAGCATACGGTCATAGTGGGAATGCAAATAAAAGCTAACCCAAGGTATTATGGAAATATGAGAAGAATCCCACCCTGTCCGGTGCGAGACTGTACAGCTGAGGATGATCCAGTGAAGGGCATGTGACCTCACAGGCAATCCCAGGCTTGCCTACTGGAAAAGTGATGAACTGGCAAGTTGTGCTTTGTGGGATGAACCTAGTATTTCCAAATGCTGCTTTCCAGTTGATTAATGAAAACTGCCCCGTCTGAACAGCTCACACAAGGGAAGCGTCACTGGGGGGATCCTACTTTACAGGATTCACTGGAGGTGCCAAAGAGAAGAGACTAATCTGAAGTGGCAAACCCTACCCAGGGGCAGGGTAGGTAATCTAGCCTTAAAAATAGTTATATTGCCTGTGAGAGCATACCACAGGTGAAGCATTTCACCCTGTGCTGAGTCCACCCTAGATAACCTTCCTTAAAATATACACATCTGCCCTAAAATTCCCCTGTGCTCATGGCTTTGCCAACATCATCTTCAGGAGAAACAAAAAGTGGAGATGAATGTGCCTTTACAAGCAGGTTGAGATGAGGCTTTGCGCAAAGAGGAGGTGAAAGTTCTACCTTGTACCACTTGAGCTCCAAGCTTGTCCTGTTTGATGTAAAGTCCCACAGTTCAGGGCAAACAAGCCTTCCAGAGGTGGAAGTGAAGAGGACCTGGGTATAGGCAATCTCTTGAACAGCTGTTTTCTCCACAACAGTGAGGTGGATGGAGACCTCGGCGCAGTAGGAAGAGTTCCTGCAGACAGAAGGGGGAGAGGTGAGCACCCACTAGCAACAAAGGGACCTCAAGAGGCACCCGTGGTTCCCTCCTCGTTCTGTTTCCCTCCTTAGCCGTTTACAAGAGGCCAAGACTGATATGATACCAGGTGGGATCCTGGAAAATCACTCATACTGGGGGTTTTGGCACAATATTAACATGTTGCTGGTACACATCCACCTTTGAGCTTCAGTCTTTTCTTTTTTGTAGACCAAGTTTGCTGCGTGCCCTTAGACTAAGGCATGATTTTAATTTTCCCAGGAGAGGAACATATCTGCCTAAACAGTAGCAGGTCTGTCATGAACCCTCCACCATTTCCTTGAAAGAGGTCTTGACTGCAGAAACCCTAACAACTGGGACCTAAAGATGAATTTAAAAGCTTAAAGCACGTACTAAAATACACCTGCAGTTACTGTTGCACAACCAGCAGGCATTTCTGCCAGCGCATACTGTTTGCACAGAAGAGAAGCCATTCCTCCCTTGAAAGCTTTACAATACTTTTCTTTCTGGCCCCAAGTGCCAATCTCAAGGAGGACCAAACTGGGGGAGAGAAACTATGTCCTTTCCAACCTCTGAAAGCCTGCTTTGCAGATGCCTGACCCAGCAAAGCCAGGGGGTCCGGGCCGCAACCTCCCAGAGAGCAGCCTGGGGCTGTGAGCAGACACTCACACTAGAGCTGTGTGGCTGTGACTGGCTGTCACGTACAGGCCTGACATCTAAATCCAAAATACTTGCTCAGTGGAAGCAGAAATCTGTGATAATTTGCTTTTTACTCTCATTTTAGAGAGCATTGAAAAATATCTGGTGGCTTCCCTGTGGGATGATTTCCAAAGGAAATGTGATTCATTTGTACTTTATTAATCCTGTAATAATGCTATTGATGACACCATGTACTCAGCTCTTGTGTATCTTTTCCAAACAGGTTCCACAACATTTTACTACAGCTGCCTTAGGTTGAGGAGCTGACTCAGAATAGTCGAAAAACGGGGCTAAATAACACCCTTGATGGTCTCAGGCAACTACTCTGTGCTGTAGGACAGTATTTACAACCTTTTTTTTACTCTGGCCACACTGATGAAGTCTTCTCTTCTGCCCCACCACTGCAGTCACTGCTGAGGCCTGCAGAGGCCAACCCAATATGCTGAGCATGATTTATTGACTTTCCACCTGTCCATCTCTTCTACTGCTGGCACACTTCACTCACAAGGAGTGCCTTGCCAGCAAGGAAACAGCGCTCGGCACAGGCAGCTCCGGGGGATGGAGAAATATGTTTCCCACTATAGACCCCAGAGCAGGGCACCAGTTGCCAGGGGTGTACTGCGAGGCTGACTGGATGGAGGAGCTGGCAGGGGACAGGGACCTGGGACACTCCAGGAGTTCAGGCTGTAATGGTGACAGGCAGTTTTGCCTTCCTCAGTCCCCCCACAAATCCAGACACTGGTACCTCTTTTGAAACCATACAACGGGCTGTCAGATTATAAACACTCAGAAAAAAATGACCAATAGCGCTGAGAAAAGCCATGGCTCAAGTCTCAACCCGCTGCAGTATCTCAAGTTTGCTACCAGCCTAGTAAATACACATCACGCTTCATGGAAGATCCTCCAGAAATACCAAGGCAATCAAATTCTGGTTTAAAACGTGAAGCAGGAGAAAAGTAAAGACCAGGGGTAAGGGAGAGGGAAAAAGGAAACCACTGGAGAGCCACGGTGCCTTGGTATATGCTTCTTAAGGCAATCTGAAGTGTAAACAAGGCTATTTGCTTCTGTGGAGCTGTAACACGAGGGTTGTGTTCTGCAGAATCCCCTGTCTGCATCACATCCCTGCTTGCCAAAGCCCTGACAGACTCATAAATAAGCTAGAACAAACTCTCTATACACTATTTCCTCATGAACTCCTAGCCAGAGTAGTGATACTGTGCCATGATTTATCCATATATATATATCTATCTATATGAGACACACGACACACTTAAGAGTTCTGAGTTTCCACATTTTTTGTCTAATAAAGTCAGATACAACCTCATCCAGACATGCTCTGAACATAGCTGGAGTTTAGAATCAAGCTAATGTATTTTAATCTTGTTAGTGTGCTGGATTTTCTTTTAAATACCCACCTTCTGGTGCAGATATATACTCCTGAGTCGTCTAGCATTGCTGGTAAAAACCAGAGTGCATCTCCTTCTGCCCAGATTCTTGGATCTTCATCTCTTCCTGATATCATGGATTTCGAACCATTTTTATACCACGTGATATTAGTGGTCAAGGCAGAAAGATCCCAGTGTCTGTATCTGGGGGAAGGGCATTTCAGAACCACAGGTTCTCCATGCAGCTCATTGTAGTGTTTGTAAAACACAGTGTGATCTGGGCAGTTTTCTATATAAATCAGAGATAGTTTTACAATATTGTTAGTCAGGGACATTAAAAAGAAGGGAGAGGGAGAGAGGGGAAAAAAAAACAACCCAACCCCAAAACCCAAAAGTATGCCCTTACCTGTGGTTTTGACTTGCTGGAGTCTAAAAGCAGAGGCACCAGCTGTGCACATCGCCAGGACAAAGAAAAGCCCATGCATTATTTCCCAGAGGAAATCAGAAGACTGAGGGAAAGTATCTTGAGATCTACAGGGAAGTTTATTACAAGATAGAAGATATGATGAAAATAGCCGACACTAACTTAAGAGTTAACTGCTCTTTTCCCCACTCCGGCCCTGGTGAGCTTTGGTTCACCCTTAGTGAGCAGAAAGGCTTCTTCAGCCCTAGAGCATGGGGCTGACTTGTGAAACAAGAGCATCTGGCTTGGAGCAGATGCATCACTTCTGTCCGAGATGCAGGCAACATACCACAAGATGCTGCTGTCCCCACGGCTTTACAGTGCAACAGCTACGGGTGGCAAAATCTAGCTCAGCTTATTTTGCAATTAAGATGTGACCCAGGCAGCATCAGCTGCTCCCAGTTAGCTGCAGCACAGTGACTTGGGTGAACACAGGAGCAGAGATGCAGCAGACCAGGCTGTAGCTCTCTTAAACTGTCACTTTGGGTGTCTGCAAGGCTTGTATGGATCCCATAAAATCCTGTGTCACTTTATCTTCCCCACTGTGGCTACCAAAGCAGGCAAACTTCCTGCTATAACCAGAGCCAAGCTTTCGAAGTCCCCGGCAAATGTTTCTCTTGGGAAGCTTTGACTCCTACGGCGTGTGCCTTGCTGTTGGTGCGCAGCTGAGTTTTCAACATGGACAATATTACTACCTGCACTACAAAAAGATGAGGAAAACCCCAAACAACTTGTCCTAAAAATCAAGCACAGTGACACTAAGGGGAAAATAACCCAAAACCCAAAAATCTACCCACTGCCAGTCATTCGTTGTCATCTGTATTGGCCTGGCATGGGCAAGGCTGTTTCTGAGTACATCACCAAGTGCTTTCTGTCCCACCACAAGGTTTCAGCTGCTGTTACTCTGTTGATCAATTATGTGTTATCTCAGTGTACCACAGGCACAAATACATATATGGGCACCACTTTGTGCTCTATGTAAGGCATTTATGTGCAGTACAATACATACATGAGCATGATACATACTATTTCCCTTTTATATGCAGAAATGTAAATTGCATGCATGTAACATTAGCCCAACATTATGGTTGTCCCATAGGATGAATATGAAACAACCAGACAAGAACTTTAAATTGTCTCCAAAAGTAAAAACATATTTCTATCAATATTCAGTCATATTCATAGGTACTCACTTTCAGACACCTTCTGTGCATCCCATTGTGCTCCTACCTCATCCCAACTGCATTTATAATGCAGTTTTAATCCAAATTTCTCCCTGTTCTAGTAGCTATATTTATCTGGCATCTGATACTTCAACTGTAATAAACTATTTCCAGTTTACTGTAATCTCTACAACACCACAAAGGCAGCCTCTTGCCCAATAATATTGTTTCATAACCACAGGTTGTCTCCCCTAACGCTAGATCAGCAAGGGTTTCCAGGGTGTTGGCGTGGAGCTGTAGCCCCTCTACACCTGGACTGGGTGCCAGCAGTTTTGTCTGCAGCGTTAGCAAGCCCCAAGGTTCACACATACTACCATGTAACAGGGGATTTTTGTCCCTTGTTAGAGCCTTTGCCTGATGAAAATGCAAGATGATTTTCTTCAGAGCTTTCTGGTCCCTGTGGTTTAGTTTCTAACTAAACACAATCTGAGACTTTAAGTGAGGTTTTCCTTCCCAAATTTCCATCAGATTCACTTACCTGTGGTTCTGTAGTCTTTCAGCCATTAGCTCCTCAGGAAAAGATATAAGGTGGGAAATTGTTAGCAAGGACCTTATATAGGGTTTAGCTCAACTCACAGCGGAAATTTGTCTCTTGTTGCCCAATTAGATCTGTGTCAGAACCAAATGACACTTTAGACCCACCTTTCTTTCCTTCCGTAGAGTGAGGATGAGGGAAATAGACACAGAGAGAGAGAGAAAATATGTATTTGGATTTCCCAAAAAAGGGGAAATGACTGCTAAATATATGACTAAATTTCCCTTTTTCTGACGAACAGCAGTTTGCATACACTCATGTCTTCCCGTGACTATTTCACGCTCTACCTCAAATGAAAAATTCTCGTGGGTAACAAAGGTGTCCTGCAGCATAGTCAGCAGCTAAATAATTGCAATCTGCATGCAATGTGGTTTAGCAAGCCTTTCATGGACGAGATACATCTCTTGTGATTTCCCAGAGCGCTCGTGAATCATGAATGGGTTGATTCCCCTTTCCTTCTGCAATGTCCATCTTAGCATCACAGCTTAAAGTAAGGCTTTCTCTGTGGTGGAGTGTAAAGAATTAGCAGATATAAGCAGATCATGGCATCCAGGCTTATGAGCAGAAGGGGTTAGAAATGGCTTGTGAATCAGGGCGATGGTGGCCTCCAGATGTTCAGAAGAAGGCAATCCAGCAGAGGACTTCACTCTGGAACTCCAATAAAAGCCAATTTTTCCTGTGCCTTGTCCAAATATGATGCCTCCTATAGGCAACCCCACATTCCTCACATCCTCTTGATCCCCAGGGAGCAGCTTCCACGCACTGCTTCATTGCTAGGCCAGCAAAGGCTAACAACCTCCGGCTGACCTGCCCCACCTGGAGTCCGCACACAGGTCTCTGGTAGCAGCCCTCAGGAAATTACCCTCCCTGAACTTCGTAAACCTCAGCTGAGCAGACCCAGTCACCAGTGTCCCAGCTGAAACCTCAGGCTTTTCGGTGCTCTCACTGACCAAATGATGACCGAGTAATAAAACCAGCATAGCTGTTCATCAGAGTAAGCATGCCAGAGCCATTTTGTATTTAACCCTAACATCATTTGTTAACTCCTTCTTTAACTAATATCAGCCCCAGTTATATTAGAGGCCTCAGAATACTGTTTAAGAGGTGAAAAATTGACAGTTTTTGAGACCATGCTGACATCTACTATGGAGAGAAGAAACATACAGACAATGGCATCTATGAATACACTGCAGTCTTTGGGGATGTGTCATATGCCTGGGTTGAACACACTCTTCTCTGCAGGAATTATCCACCATATAACAGCGGCTTCAGTAAATAAACAAGGAGAAAAAAGATCATAAAACCGCATATTTCAGTCTAATAGTCTTCACAGTCTCTATATCCTGACCAATGTGGTCATTGCAGGGGTCTCTACAGCTATCAGCCCCACACAGGGCTGTCCAGTTTTCTTTAAGCAGTCCTGTTATCCATAAACCTGAAAGGCTGACCATGCAAGTAAAGTTATCTACAGCCCTGTAGTGCTCCATCTGAACTGATGTCCACTGATGATGAACTCCCACATTTGG
Organism: Porphyrio hochstetteri; assembly: GCA_020800305.1. Lineage (NCBI taxonomy): Eukaryota > Metazoa > Chordata > Aves > Gruiformes > Rallidae > Porphyrio > Porphyrio hochstetteri. The sequence continues at coordinate 151,039,549 of CM036905.1, read as the reverse complement.
ATCACAGAATCACAGAATCACAGAATCACAAGGTTGGAAAAGACCTTTAAGATCATCAAGTCCAACCATTCACATCCTAAACTAAACCATATCCCTAAGTACCTCATCTACCTTTTTTTTGAACACATCCAGGGAAGGTGACTCAGCCCCCTCCCTGGGCAGCCTGTTCCAGGCCCTGACAACTCTTTCAGTAAAAAGTTTTTTCCTAACATCCAATCTGACCCTGCCCTGGCACAGCTTCATGCCATTCCCCCTTATCCTGTCTCCTGTCACCTGGCTGAAGAGACCATCACCTATCTCTCTATAACCTCCCTTCAGGTAGTTGTAGGTGGTGATAAGGTCTCCCCTCAGCCTCCTCTTCTCCAGGCTAAACAGCCCCAGCTCCCTCAGCCGCTCCTCATAGGATTTGCCCTCCAGCCCCTTCACCAGCCTGGTTGCCCTTCTCTGGACTCGCTCCAGGACCTCCATGTCCTTCTTATGGTGAGGAGCCCAGAACTGGACACAGTACTCGAGGTGTGGCCTCACCAATGCCGAGTACAGGGGCACAATCACCTCCCCAGACCTACTGGCCACACTGTTTTTGATACAAGCCAAGATGTCATTGGCCTTCTTGGCCGCCTGAGCACACTGCTGACTCATATTCAGTCTGCAGTCAACCAACACCCCCAGGTCCTTCTCTGCCTGACAGCTCTCCAGCCAGTCTCCCCCAAGCCTGTAGCACTGCATGGGGTTATTATGTCCCATGTGCAGCACTCTACACTTGGCCTTGTTAAACTTCATCCCATTGGACTCAGCCCATCGGCCCAGTCTGTTCAGATCCCTCTGAAGAGCCTCCCTGCTCTCAGGCAGATCAACACTTCCTCCTAGTTTAGTGTCATCTGCAAACTTAGTGAGGGAGCATTCAATCCCTTCATCAAGATCATTGATAAAGATGTTGAACAAGACTGGACCCAGGACTGAGCCCTGGGGGACGCCACTTGTGACCGGCCTCCAGCTGGATTTTGTTCCATCATGGGTCTTGCTTTCTGCAGCCCCTGCACTTCATTCTGAGAATCTGACCTTATGAATTATAGAATCATTTTAGACCTTCCTTTTCAAGCTCACTGTATGACACACAGGCAGAAGATCTGTCAGATTGGGTGACCTAAGTAATTAAGCCTACGTTTAGGTTTTTACTGCTTGAGCGTCTTACGCAACGGAGGTGGGAGTCTGTAATGGTAACCCTGGTCACAAGAGCCAGAGAAGTTCCCAACAAATAACCCAGGCATATACCAGACTCAAAAAGAGCAAAACTGCGGGAAATGAGGTTTGATGTCTTTGGAAAGATTGCACCTACCCGGTGCATTGCTTGCACTGAGTAAAGCCATCCGACAGCAAGCTGTTCAATGAGCAGCAGAACTGGCATCACTTGCTTTTCCAGAGATTTGTGCCCTGTGCCCTCACACATACACACACATACGCACCCTCCAATACAGTCACTTTGGCTTTCCCCCCACTGCCTTTCCCCACCACACTCCAGCCCTTTCCTTCCCCCCACTTCACGTCCTCTGTTCCCACCTCCCCCATGACTAGTTTGTCTAGGCCAGGTGCAGCACATGCTTAGGCTTGCTCACAATTACATTGATGCTAACTGGTCAGTGCCCATCATGGCATGTAAGGACTGGGTTCTGCCATACTTCCCCTCTGTGAGTCAATACTTTGTGCTTCCCATCTGTACACAGCAGCAGTGGCCAATCTTGCTCACACTGCTATGGCTTCAGACCCTTTGAAAACACAACCCCTTGGAAAATGAAGCTGAAGCAGGCTAAAGGGTTCAAAGTGAGTTTATAGTACAACAACATAATGCTGACCTGCCTCAGTAAACTAACCCTGAGTATCTACAGAGCAGTAGTGCAGTTCCCAGAGAGAATAATGTCCTCAGACACACCTAACAAGGATCAATACTTTTGAATCTATTTTTTTTTTCAGAAGAGCTCTGTCCTGCTTGGTTTGTTACCCAGAAAATGTCCTGATCGCATGCACCAGTACCAGGACTTAAGAATATCTGGGGGTGCAAAAGCCTGGTTTTAAAAAAAGCAACCAACTCAGGAAGAAATGAAAGACAGAAAAAGTATTTTTTTGGGACCTGCTTGCTGAGAAGATCATGCCACTTTGCGGTCAGTTATTACTGGGTATTTATAAACAGAAATATGCAAGTTTAGCAGCTATAAATAAGAGAGACTCTTTTAGGGAAGCTGGTGTCGTTCTGTGGTTTCACTGTGCTGATGATTCATTTATACAGCTTGAGATACTGGACCATAGCTGTGAAATTCCTAACTCAAAGACCAGGCTATGACCCACTCATCATTCACCTCACCAGATCATGATTTCCCACACCACAGCTACATACAGCTGCCTTTGGTCTCCTAGGACATCCCAACAAAGTAACCACCATCTCAAGTAATATTTAGTGTTCAGGCAGTTCCTTGCAAGAGAGGCTTTCAAAAGGCCTCCACAAGTGAGGTGTGTCTGTTCATTATCCCTAGTCTGTGGAAGGGCAAATGGAAACTCGGGCATCATGGAGAGGGGATAAGATGGTTAAGGTGCCAGCTTTTCATAGCAACTGCCAGGTTCTGCTCTCCTGGAAGAACTCACCCAAGTGGCTTGATGATGTCTGGCATGTGAGGAACTGCATTCACATGGACTTCACTAGTTATTGTTCTTCATTTTGGCTGAGCCAGCTTCACACAATTAAAAATAGGAGAAAATTTCTCTGGTTCACATAAGAATAAGGTGGAGAGGCATTAAGAAATATTGAATGTTGAAAGCTGACTGGCAAGCAGATGCAAAGTAAACCACAATTATTGCATCAACACATGTTCTTGGGCTTAGTGATATCGGCAAACCTGGTTCTAATTATTTATAATGTCCTTGTTCCCAGATGGGGTCTCAGGGAGCATGGAAATGGACAGGGAATTAAGCTATCCAACTCTGAGAAACACCAAATAGATGGGACAGAAAGGCTAAACAGAGGAATTAGCCTGATGTACAAGGGATGCCAAGAATAGAAGAATTTGTGTGCTTATCCAGAGAAATAAGTGCTGCCGCACACCAGTTCTGTGTGACTGAGTGGGAGAAACAGGAAGAGATGGGCCACTTGGGAGGGAGGGTTGGTTTGGCCAAAGCAGCAACAGCTCGGCTACAGATTGCCTCTGTGCTACCTCATGGGCTCCTGGGATTTCCACAGACCCTTCCACTGCAAAAGAAACTAGGCAGGCTGTGAAGAGCTAGAAAAGGAAGAAAGGGAAGAGGACATCCTCCATCGTGGAGGTCAGCAGGCTGCAAGGGACAAAGTAATGGCTAGAAAGTCCCAGAGCCAGCAGCAATGAGGCCAGAAATACTTCAAGCAACAAAAAGTGCCTCGCCTGCCCTCAGTGCAAATGGAGTTTGGATTGGCCAAGGGGACTCTGTATTAGTTATCCTCATCAATGTATGCATCACCACCATGTTTGCCATACTTGCCTGGGAGACCGTGAAGTCTTTATCTTGCCCACTAGTGCTGCCCACCAGCTGCCAGCATCAGGTTAAATTGCCTGGGCACAAACACGCAACCATAGGCTGATGAAATAGGTCCATGACTTCTAAAAAAAGTGGAATTTCTGGCTTTTTATGTAAGGGAGAAAACCATTCTTGGGCCCAGTCCACAAGACATAAGGAGGATTGTGGCTGAGTTTGTTGAAAGCTGCAGAGGTAAAATGCTGTCTCTGTCCCTGTACACTGAACTGGAGAAGGTGATCTAAATTGCTAAATAGTGTCAGTATTGGATAAAATGATGGATAGATAGGCTGAATTTTGTTCATGGTCTGTGTTGTGGTTTAATCTGGCCAGCAGCTAAACCCAGCACACGCCCCCTCCCAGAGAGAATCGAAAAGGTAAAAGAAAAAAAGGTAAAAAAGGTAAATATCATGGGTTGAGATAAAGGCAGTTTAATGGGACAGAAAAGGACGAAGTTGATGATAGTAATAATAGCAATAATAGCAATATGCAAAAGAATGGATGAACAGCACAATTCCTCACCACCCAAAGTCAATGTTCCACAAGTTCCTGAGCTACATCACCTCCTGGTCCACCCCTTAGTTATATAGGAACATGAAGCCAGATGGTATGGAATATTCCTCTGGCCAGGCAGGGTCACCTGTCCTGGCTGTGTCCCCTCCCCACCTTCCCAGGTGCCCTCCACCTTCTCATTGGCAGGGCAGTATGAGAGGCTGAAAAGTCCTTGTCTGCTCAGCAGCAACTAAAACCATCAGTGTGTTATCAACGTTATTCTCACCCTAAATCCCCAACACAGTGCTCTACTGGCTACTGGGAAGAAAACTGACTCTCATCCCTGCTGAAACCAGGACAGCGTGTCCAACAGGGGCTTTGCCAGTGTAAAGCCTCAGAGTAGTACTTTGCAGATGGTGACTGACAAGTCAGGTGGACCACAACTTAGAGCTCAGCTTGAGCACTTCCCCATGCCTCCAGCCACCCTCAGGGCTCGGATGAAGCAAGCGTACAGTAAGCATGCATTACCAGCCGTGCCTCTGCACAAGGCCTTAAGCCAAGCTGCTGGTCACTCACACCGTGTTGGGGCTGACTGGGAGCTAACAATGATGAGGCAAACAGCCAGCAGACATTTCCCACAGCTGGGGCATCTTCTCAGACCACAGGCAGTGAGTCAGTAGGGGCACTAGGGACGTGTCTTAAAAGCCAGCAAAAGCGAACCTGAGATTGCTGAGTAGCCTTTTTTCCCCCCTCCGCTTCCACAATCACAGCGTTTGCTTTGCCATCAAGATCAGTCTTTTTTACATCTGAAGCACCATAACGTGCTCTATGGGCTTGCATGTGAAAAGTGCATGGGGATTTACAAACAGTACAGTGATTTTGGAAAGCTCACAGTAACAGCAGATAGGGGAAGAACTGTGTCCAGTTGAGGACCATGAAGTCATACAGAGTTACATGAGTCAGAGCAACAGGGGTGATGTAAGATTTCTAAATCAGTTATGGTGCTTGGTATAAGCAGCCAACCCACCAAACAGAAGCAAAGAGAAAAACAGATGACATTCATGGCTGCCTTTTTGTTGAACTTAAATTTAATTGGTAAAAATTAACTTCATAGCTAAGAAAAACAGTGATAAATATATGTCCTGTGATTAGGAAAAATTGAGCTAGCATGGATCATATGTTGCTGTAGGTGTACTGGGAGAGTAATGTTAGCCATTAATTTTTGCTACATGTTCCTGAATGAAATCTTTGTCTCACCAAGAAGATGAAGTAATTTATTTAATGCAGGCAGTATATCTTCTTGTTTATCTTTTAATATCCTTCTGACACAGATTTCTATTTCATGCACTTGTTTTAGGAAGCAGGAGTATGAAATACACTTGGTGGATACAGCTGCCCAAGGTATTTCTTTCCTATTCCACTACCAAGTTGTGTAATTCCTTATCAGGGAAGTTGCAGAGGTCACAGTGTAATACATATGAAAGTGCAGATGGTATAGAAATAAAGACACACAAGTTTTAGTTGTACTTTCCATTCTTCCTTAGTACTTGTCCTGTGTTCAGTGTCACGGTGATCAGCAATTCTGACCGGCATCAAGAGCTGCTTGAGAAGAAAATAAGGGAGGATATATTTTTTTTTCCTGAATCAGTGACATAGTGGAAGATGGGGGTACAAATAAATAAATAAAAAATAAATAGATGCAGCAATACTTGTTCTCAGTGGAGGTGGGGTGGGGATCAGGATATCTGAAAACAGGAATTAGGAAAAATATAGTCAGTTCAGAAGAAAAAGAGCCAATATCAGCATCACCATTGCCCTCCTAAAGAATTGCAAGAGCAACCCAAAGTGATGCGACAAGATGACATTTACTTGCAATAAAAATGACATAGGCTTAGTCTTTCTTTATGTCCTCTATTTATCTATTTGGTTTGTGCATATACTGTGAAGCACAGAAGAAAGTAAAATTTTGTAGCATTCATTCAGGTTAATGAGCACGTTTGGTTTAGTAAAACCAGTTACCATCAGCTGAGCTCGGAGGGTTCTGTGATGTTCATGGCTGACCACGTAACAGGGGTACAAATGCACCTGGGGCAGCAAAATTAAGCTTCAAAGGATTTCAGCCTTCAAATGCGTTGAGCTAAGGCCTTCTTCAGCACAACAGGGGTTCTCCAGAACTGGAAGGGAGCTCTCCAGAGCACATATTTCAGCAGCTGGTGTTTACAGACTTTGGGAGGACTTTATACATGACGGGAAGTCAAGACAATATATAGTATTGTTTGTTTTAATCGTTGCTATCAATTCAAGACAAAATATAGTATTGTTTCTTTTAATCATTGCTATCAATTCTATCTGAAAAGAAATACAAGGGATTCTAACAAGTTTTACTTTGCTGTACAAATCTTCCTTAACCACAAGCTGAAAGAGTGTTTATTCAGACTTAGTTGGAAGGAGGGAGAACGCAACATGGGGGTTTTACCATTTACAGGAAAAATTATGTAACTTTAATGAAAGATTGCAAGACAGTGGTGGTTTTTTCCTTCAAAACATCCCTGGATTGAGAGCTTCCTTCCCAACAAAACTGACATCCCTGTCAGTCTTTCTGGCTATAGCTTCCAGATCTCTTCTCTCAGGGCCATATACTTCACTGAGGGCTCAGCAGAGCCCTGCATTTAATTTAAAGACATCAAACCTGATCTCCTAAGTTGTGAGCCATTTCCCTTGCCTTCACGAAAAGCTGAAAGGTCTCAAGACTTTTATAAGTCACTATTTCCATTGAGGTGCCAGTTCTTGTGGAGAGACTTCCCAGGGAGAGTGGTTGCAGCAGGATGTATGAATAGTTGAGACGGCTCTGGGCTTGATCCCATCCTTACGGGAACAAAAGAAGAAAAGAGAAAAAAAGGGGAACTGAATTTAGGCATGTAACACCACAGCAATATGGCAGCACTGTTTGGAAAATTCAGCCCTCCTTGGCTCCCTTGAAGTCGCAGCTGGACAGCTCTGTGCAGCAAGGACACAGCACGCAGGAATCGGGGCCCTTGCTGCGGCTCCTCAGTGGGTCAGAGCTGCTGCCTGGGTCACGGCGTGCTTGTGAAGCTGGCCTGGGATGAGAGGGTTGCAATGACATGTCCCATGCAGAAGTCACAGGATCTTCTGTTGAGTTTTAAAATATCCAAGAGAAATCCTGGTGATAAGAGATGAGTAAGAAAGCAGACACATCTTGGCACCCAAATGGTTATTTTTAGACTCATTAGAAACTCTTTTGATATGTATGAACGTATCTTTTGATACATAGATCAAGAGAAAGAGAAGAAAATAGACATATGCTTATCCATACATGGAGAAATGTAGAGGCTGCAGCCTGCTGAGAAGAAAGATTTGTATTCAAATATCCAAGTCCCAAAGAGAAGGGTGAAAATGAAAGTCCTGCAGGATTTCTGTTCCTGCTCTCTTTTTTTCATTGCCCCATGCAAAGTGGAAAAGCTACAGGATGTGCTCACCAGGTGACACCAATCTGGCCAAAATTAGTGTAAAATGGCAAGTGTTTGGAGAAACTCAAAACTATTTTACAGCAAAACACCAGCCAGAAAAGAAGTTTACATGTACAGTGAGAACCTGAGGACTACACTAAAACTATTTGGTTTATATAGTTCTACAACACTAAAAAAATCAGTAGCAGCAGTGCTGTCTTGGTTTAAGTCAACATCCGATGAGTTTGCTGGTGAAACCGTATTTATTTGAGGCTGACAGCCTCTTGCAGGACCCCTGTAGCTAGGCATGCATGGAGAACTAGGATGCCACCCTCAAGAGCTTGCTCAGACCATTTGCCCCTTCCTCTTATGAGAAATTTTCTTCTTCACATTCCAGACTTACTGCTACAATAGAAAAGAAGGATTTGCTTGTATATCCTCAAATCATCAAAGGATTCTTATTTCTGAAGGCTTGGTGGAACAGAGGAAAGGTCTGAAATGTTCTGGCACTGTAGTCTGCCAAAGGGACAGAGGCTGTGTTTTCTTAGCCATGTAAGCAGCCACCAGTCCACTTAAATGAGTGTTTCAAAACTTGGTAATGTTGTAATGAAGAAAAGTGCCTGGCAGAACTGTTCCCTGGTACTGTACTTTCTGAGAAGATGAAGAAACAGCACCTTGAGGAAAGGATTCTGTTAATGTGCCAACTTTGATGTTTTTGTAAGAGGGGTTTTCATCAGAAGTCGGTGCACAGGAGGAGTAATGAACTTTATAAAGAGACTGTGCTTTCAACAGGGCTCATGCCTGACTCAGGGTCTGTCATGGGTGCATTTAAGTTGCTTTAGGTTCAGCTGTTTCATGTTCATCAACAACAACAAAAAAAAGGCAGTGTTTGCAAACCCTGTAGCATTTTATGCACAAGATCAAGCCCCTTTCTGAAACAGATCTTTCAAGTTTCCCTTCAGCAAAGTGGATATAAATTCACCTGCACCACAAGCCAGGTCTGCTGTGCCTCTGATCTATTTTCCTGTCCATCTCTTAATCAGCTCTGCTCCATCACCCTCACCTCCCTGCAGATCTCTGTCCTCCCTTGTCAGTCATGCCCAGGCTGCTGTAACACAATCACGTGTTTAGATGGGGGGCTTTATTATCCTGTGTTGTAAAGAGAAGCTTTATTTTATACAGCCACAGTACAAGGTAGGTCATGAGAAGAAGTAAGGTCAGGAGACAGAAGACAGACAGTGCACAGAGTGATACAAACCCCAGAATCACAGAATGGTTTGGGTTGGCATGGACCTTAAAGATCATCTAGATCTATCTCTTGAACTAGGAGATATTGGGTTCTTCACCATTGAAAGCAAAGCTCTGAAGGACTCTGAGGCTGTGCACAGACACCCTCAAAAACCTTTTAGAAGCCTGCAATCCTGGGTTGAGCAGATCCTAAAAATCCTGCTCCTGGTGCCCCACAGCACTGGTGCCCACAGGGTGAGCACGAATTTTCCACACCAACATGTGGAGGAACTTTTTCACAGTGAGGGTGACAGAGCCCTGGCACAGGCTGCCCAGGGGGTTGTGGAGTCTCCTTCTCTGGAGATATTCAAGACCCATCTGGATGCCTCCTTTTGTGATCTGTCCTAGGGAACCTGCTTTGGCAGGGGGTTTGGACCCAATGATCTCTGGAGGTCCCCTACAATTCTGTGAATCTGTCAATCCTCCACCCTTGCACCCCTGTAGTGTGGTTCACTATAGAGTGAACCAGCCATGTGCCTGGTTCATTTATGAAGGCTGCCCACATCACAGCAAGCAGCTCTCATGATATCAAGATGTTTCTCAGCAATATGCTCAGCATTGATCACAGGACCTTCTCCTTACTTTCCTGTCCTGCAAAGGCATGCTTCGTTGTGTGGAAACAGTTACCTCTTGTTACTGAGGAAACAGTTAACTCTTTTGCCAGTAAAGGCTTTGTAAGCCAAGGACACAAGGTGCTCTGGACCTTGCAGACACCAGGAGAAAAATCAACATATACATGTATGGGGAAAAGCTTCTTAATAAGGTAGTGGAAAACACCTCCAGATCTTCTGAAGGATCTGTGACCCTTCACAGGCCACCCAACAGTTAGGGATCAAGACTTGCAGCATCACTGAGATCACTGTGTGACAGCTGGAGAATCTGAAACCATAAGAGTGTCAGTGCAGTCACAGTAGGTCAGGCTGAAAGCCCACATAACCCCGTATCAGATCTTGACAACAACCTGCAACCAGTGTTTAAGGGGATAGAAGAACATGGCATGTGTAGAGTGTCATTTCCCCTTTGCATTTTCTGGCAACTAGCAACTAAGGTCTTTCAGAGCCCTCAGAAAGGGTTTATCCCACACGACCTGGCTTACAGGAGTCTGCTGTACCCATTAATACCTCCAGCCTCTAACCCAGCCTGTGGCAATGGGTTCCATGATTTAAATACATTCTTGATGGAAAAATACTCTTCCTTTTTGTACATTTTAAACATCCTGTTGATAACTTCATGGGCTGCCCTCTAGAGCCAGTACTGTGAGAGTCAGCAGACATGCATTGCTTTCCATATCATCCCAGACTTTCAGCCCTGACCATATCCTCTAACTTCCAACTCTTTTCTGTGCTGTCATGCATTTAACCTTGCTGAAGAGGATGCAGCGCCAGGTCCTCTGTCATTCTTGCTGTCCATGTGTGTACATTTTCTGGTTTGTACCCTCTTGAGTTAGGATGGCCAGAACTGCATGTATATGTAATACAAATTTTAAAAGTTCTGTAACAGTATTTCCTGTTGTGCCCTTTATTCTTTTCCTGCCAGTTGGATTCAGCACCATGCAGCCCCAGAAGAATGGCCATGTCTTGTCACGAACAACTTCCCATTTGCCACTGAGTGCTGAGCAAAGGCACTCTAGGGTGGCATTGCACATACCCCTGTAATGCATCATCATCATCATCATCTACCAAGTGGGTTAGCAAACAACAGGCAGTAAATTTGCAAAGAGCAAAGTCTACATGCAGGAGTTGGCAAACCATTGCAGCAAGCTCTTTCCACAGCCTGAAATGAGTTTTGATGTAATGGAGGTCTTTCCCTGCTATCCCATCCCATCCCATCCCATCCCAACCCATCCCGCTGATCCCCAGCACTGTGTCCCTGTGCTTGCTTTCCTTTGATCCATCCCCAGAGGTAGGTCTGGCTGACTGCTTACATCTTTCTCCTTCAGATTAAGCTGCTCATGAGTCCCCTGCTTATATGCCTGACTGTGAAGACCTCAACATACATCAAGGCTTTCTCCACACAGAGAGACAGAATTTTAAAAGCTGCCCATGTGCAGAAGCAGTGGAGTTGCAAGAATGACATTGGTGGGCCTAATATGTCCCATGTAGGAGGCGTACCGGTTTCCTGAAAACATCTGGAGCAACACTTGATGGGACAGCTGACCAGAAGCACTCACAGCACTTACGGGCAATCTGTGTTCATGAGGGATGCAGTGAAATGAAACCTATGAACACTGATTGCAGAACTGAATGTACTGTACGTGTGCTACTCACGCAACCTGATGGAATTCCAGCACAAACGTGCAGCTGAAAAAGTAGATATGCCCAGGAGGGCGACCTCACATTGGAAAACAATTCACCCTTTGTATCTGTTTCGTGCCAAACTTCATGCTTTGCACTCTGACTCGTGAAGATGTAGGTCTCAGGTTTCCTAGGTGAGCAAGGCAGCCGTAAGGTACCCTGGGTTCACTGTACAAAAACCATCCCACTGCTACTCAATAGGAAGACATGGTTGTGAAATAAGGCCCCGTGACTGTGTTTACTTAGGCAACGTCTCCGTGCGAGCGTTCATTGATCTGCTGTCCCCGGGGGCCGTCCCAGATTGCGTGCGGCCTGCCCTGTTCCGGAAGAATTGCCACACATCGAGAGGCTCCGACTCGCTTCCTCTTTACTAATTTGATTTTTAACAAGTTTGCTGCTCCCTGGATAACAAAAAGCTCACCCTGCTCGAACTGGTCCAGTTTGCAACCAGAGCAGGTCAGCGATGCTGGGGAGCAAGGAGAGAGGAAAGCACTGAGAACCAGCAGAGTTTGCTTCTGGAAATGTGTCCTGGAAGACCCCAGACCAAATCGCTGTTGCAATCACTTGTGTCTGACAGTTTAATGTGGTCCATTGATGTATATTTCCAACTGTTTTCTGTAGTCCCTAGGATACAGGAGTTTGGGAATCCTGGCCCAAACTGCTAGTTATGACATTCTGCAGGACACCTATTGTGACTGCCATTCATTTTGATGACGTCAGTCATCACCATGCTTTGCACAGAAGCACTGCCACAAGACAGTGGTTAATGTGAATGGCAGGCATGATAATACTGCTCTAAGAATGACCCCAGAGCACTTGTTAGCCACGCTGGATGGAAGCATGACCTGCTCAACATAGCTAGGTATCCGGGCTGACCATTGGTTTTTTAACAAAAATTATACACCGAGTTTCCTATGTAACATTTTCCCTAGAGACTAGAGATTGGACAGGAGGAAATGGTCTTCAAGTTGCACTGGAGGAGGTTCAGATTGGATATTAGGAAAAATTTCTTCACCAAAAGAGTTGTGAAGCACTGGAACAGGCTCCCCAGTGGAGTCACCATCCCTGGAGGTGTTCAAAAAACAGGTAGATGAGGCATTTTGGGAGGTGGTTTAATGCTTACGGTGGTGTAGGACTGACAGTTGGACTTGATCCTCTTGAAGGTCTTTTCCAACCTTGACAAGTCTTTGATTCTATTTCCCTCTGGCAGCTGAAGGAGTGTGCTGTTCTGTAGTGGTTCCTGCTGGAAGGTGACAAATATTGGATCGGCAGCTGTGCATCCAAGCAAACTAATCGCATCATGAATGCCAGAACAGCAGGGCAGGCAGCTGCAGAAGTGGACATACAGTGCAATTTGTCACGTCACTATTTCACCTACCTCTCTTTTCAGTCTGGGCTCTTCATTCTTCTCTTTCTTTGTTTTCTGGGTTTGGGGTTTGGGGTTTTTTTTTGTGGTGGTTTGTTTTTTTGGGTTTTGGTTGGGGTTTTTGTGCGTGGTTTTTTTTTTTAATGGACTCTTCTTTCTTTGTCAAGTTTGAATATGTGACATGAAATTAACATGGTTTTTTTTCTAATGAGTGGCCTTGCACTTTTTTGGTCTGCTTCCAGTTTTCTGTTTTGTGAAAGACTTAATCAACATTTCAACAAAAAGAAACCATGTATCATTTTTGCCTGGCTCCAAAAATAAGTTCCCTTCCCCATCTGTCATACACAATAAATATTCATTTTATCATGTATCCAGAGGTTTTGTTTTCAGCAGTACTAGAGAATGAAACATCTTGAAGTATTTTTCCATTTGAATAGTAAAGTAAAACATACACTTTAAGCCAAATGTGACCCTACTTGTTTCAGAAAAAAAATCTAGCTTTTGTGAAGGTTTTTCCAGCTCCTTTTTATTCTACAGGGTTAGCAGTGTTCAGTTAAAGTACGTTCTCCTTCCCAGTTCAGACAGTGCATCTTAGTATGTACCAAAGAGGCAGCTGGTACCCATCTGCCGCCTGTACACAACACCCCTTCCACTGCTAACTCAACCTCCTCTGTTTTTAGCTGCTTGTTCCCTCCTCTCCTTTCTCCTATCAAACACTGTTCACTTCAAGGATGCTGTAATTTCTTTATATATATCTCAAATACATTATTTTAAAGAAGTAATTTCCAACAGTGATCCAATAAACAAGTTTCAGCCCATCAGTTTAAAGGTCCCAACTCACCAGCACAGACTGGAGGGGGGAAATCAGCCCATTCAGGTGTCCACAAACTCACACCCTTGTGCAGAAGGGTTAGAGACGACACAAGCCAACACATTGGGCCTAAACAACCTCAAACCTGGGTACTGACAAAATCTGACTCTGACCCTGTCTCAGGACAACCTGCCTCCATGCTAGCACCAGTCAAAGGGGGAAACCTTGGTCACCTAGGACGAAAGGGTTTTGGTCCTCAGGTCCAGCTCTTGTTATGCAGCCCAAACAATTCATACTTATTCTCTCAATGAGGGAGAGTTTAGGTTTGTAGACAAGGTTTATTTAGGCAGCATTTTAATTTTCCTGCAGTCACTTTTAAATAGAAAAAAAAAAAAGAAAAAGAAAAAAAATGAAGAAAAAAGAAAAAAGAGAAAGCTTAACATGAGTTTTCTTGCAATAAAAAAGCAATATAAGGCTATAAAAAGTGCAGTGTATCTATGTGAAAAGCTGCTGACGTTTACACTTGTGCTATTCTGAGACTTGTGAGAGCACACACTTCCATTCTTACAGTACCTGAGCAATAGCAGGCAGGGCAGTTCCTACACCTAAAGACCAGAGACTTGGCAGCGAGCACGACCGAACATCCCTGCAGCCCAAGGGGACCCCTCTGCTCAGTGACAGCGAAACGGACTAGGAGCCATCTGCTCCAAGTCATGAAGAAATCCAACTACCAGTGTGTTCTGGTAAGGGTTGGCAAGCGCCTGGGCGCCAGGGTACGCTGTGAACAGCGCATCGAGTCAATGTGGTGAGAGCAGTCCTGCTCTCCTCAGCAAAATCAGGCACTCTGCCTTTCCAAACTGGATGGGTCTGACGCTCAGATCCTCCTCAGCTGGAGCAGGCTGAAGCTTTTATGTGTAGTGAAGGATAATTTTAATCTCTTAACAGATGAAGACATTGATATGGGTCCCAAACCTATTTAAATGACAGTGCTGAGGTGGTTTTGTTTGGGTTTTGGGTTTTTTTGTTTGAAAGGGCAGACAGAACCTCAAGGAGAAATCAAAAGGATGTCTCCGGTCTTACCCAATGTCTCTCTTAGAGGCTGCTCCCCACCAGCTTCTGCAGGCAGCGTTGTTCCACCAATCTCAGGTGAGTATAAAAGGCAAAAAAGAGGCCACAGGAGGGTTTCCACAGCTACCAGCTCCCTTTATTTAGGAAAACCACAACAGAATTCTCAAGTGTTGGAATTAATTGCACTGCTTTTTAACCATGGGTAAGTGAAGTTTAGTAAGTAATAAGGTGGTAGGGCGATGGTTGGACTAGATGATCGTCCTGGTTTCGGCTAGAATAGATAATTTCTTTCTAGCAGTGGATGGAATGCTGTGTTTGGGAGTCAGGATGGGAGCTGTGCTGATAACACACAGATGTTTTAGTTGTTGCCAAGCAGTCAAGGACTTTTCAGTTGTTCATATTTCCCTGCTAATGAGAAGGGAGGGGACACAGCCAGGACAGGTGACCCGAACTGGCCAAAGGGGGTATTCCATGCCAGTTATTTCATGCTCAGAATAAAGAAGAGATGGGGGGGTGGGAAGCAGGCAGCTCCAGGATGTGTGGTTTTGGGGACAGACTGGTTTGGGGATGGCTCTGAGCTGTACAGCCTGAGCTGTGCAGTTTGGTGAGAAGCTGCATCATGTATCACCAGTTTCATATATTCTGCTATAAAGTCCTGCTATTATTATTATACCTATCTTTCTGCTATCCCAGTAACTATCCTTATCCCAACCCGTGAGGTTTTGGTTCCTTGGGTTTTCTCCTCCTTCCCTTTCCCCCTTCCTCAATACCTGTCCCCCCCCACCATCCACTTAAAGACCAAGTGCTGCATGGCACCCGTCTCTCGGCTGGGGCAAAACCACAACAATGACCTTGCAGGTCTTTTCCAACCATATTGATTCCATGATTCTATGAAATTTTGTTTTTTCTTAGAAGCCTTACCTTAGAATAGGCTGAAATGTCGAAACTTTATGAGACTGAGAACAAATACAGTCACCATTAAAACTTTCCAAGATGAGGTTCACAGCCTCTTCATACCCGCGTGCTACAAACCCCATACACACAGACAACAAAGCCGCCAGCCCCAGGCAGCTCCCTGGGGCCTGAGTGAAACCTCTCACCATCAAACCGCAACGAAACCTTCTTTACCTGAGAAGTGAACCCCTCTGGACTGTGGCTTGAAATTTGCTACCCTAATGTGCTCATCAAATAAAAGGTAGGGAAAAAAAAAGAATGTGAAATGCTGGCAACAGGCAGAGCAGCCCAGGTACTGCAGGAAGCTGAATCTGTGCATCGTGATTAGCAGTGTTAGCATGCACAGCATCAGTGCTATTCACCCAGACAAAGACATGCTTTAGTTTTTCTCTCTGACCCATTACGACCTCCAAAAAGCATTTACTGTCACCACCTCTGAGAACTTCAGGTTTTTTAGCATCTCCTAACCTGTTGTTATGGCACAAAGCTCCCACAAGTACCCATCCTGCGTGCCAGCAAGCACTCAGCATCTGTGCTGAGAGATACAAGCTCAGCCCAGGTCTTACTGGAAGGAAACTGGATGCGCTTTTCTGATGGTCATCTCTGTGTGTTTCCTGGAGTGAGATTAGAACTTGCAAAATGGGCTTGCTTAATAGCACCACATTTCAGATCCAAAAGGAACTTCTAGACCTTTGCCTTGGGTGTTTGAGAAATGCCAGCACAGACAGTGCTTTCCAGGGTAAGGAGTGAAGGCAGCGATTACAAAACTTCATTAGTCAAGGCTCAGAGTTACCACAGTCAGCTTGGAACCAAGTCACGTACGTGGAATTGTAGCATTTGCTGATAGATATTCTGCAGACAGATGGCCAATTTAGAAGCAAGATTTGTGTTTGGCCTGTTCAGAACCTCTTCTGCAGCTTCATCTTCGTTCATGCAAATCCTCTATTACTCAAATGTATTTCCTTATTAACCCAAAAATAATTAAAATCTAGAGAGTCTGCCCATCTTGGGAGAGTTGGTGCTGGGATACATGCCCAGCTACACACTGCAGTGTGGAGATGCTATCACAGCACCCCACAGTCGCATCGTTGCTTGAAGGAGCAATAGCAGCATCCATTGAAAAAACCTCCAGTGTGTTGCTTCAACCCATTCGATGCCATGACAAGCATCGCTTTGGGCAGAAACAGAAGTAGGATAGAAAGAAAGGAAGGGCAGGCACAGCAGGAAATAAAGGAAGAAGGAATAAGACCAACAGCACTTCTCCAAATAAGACTGAATTTGCAGCTGCTGCAGACTTGTGAGAAGTTAAGAAGTCCTGCAGGCCCTAAAGGTATGGTTGCCAGAGGGAGGAAACCTGCTTCTCCTGCAGCAGATGCAGCCAGGTATTGGATGATCTAGAGACACGTCTTACCGAGCAGTTGTGTCTGCTGCAGGGAGCTTCCCCCAGCTGGTGGCACCGAGCTTGGCCAGCCCCAAGGTGCAGCACCAGGTGTGAAGCCTCCCCAGCCTCCCCAGGCTCTGCATCCTCCAGTGATGGAGGGGTACAGCTGGCGTGCAGTCCCTGGCAACTCCACTCCCTCCTCGAGGGGTGTCAAGAGGGGCACTTGACCTCTTATATGTATGGCCTTGCCATGCAAACATCTCCAAGCCACTGGGAAATCATGTCTTCCTCCACCCAGCACTGTCATCACAAAAGACTGGGAAGATGACCTAGGAGCCTTTTCAGGCATCTCAGCAACGGGAATAAGAACACAGTGCTCTCCATATGACCTGAAACAAAACTGACACCAAAAGACTTGGTTCTATTTATAGAAGGGAGGCAAAAAGAGATCACTAGGCCCACTTTTGTAAACTGTCACTCTTCTTCCTGCTCTCCATGGCACAGTTGCCTGGGAAAACAGGCACTTCCCTGCTTGCTACAGCCAGTCCTCAGGGTCCCCAAGGTGCTGAGTGGCAAACACAGATCCCTCACCCCAGCCTAGGTTACCCACCATGGCAGTCCCATCTAAGGAGACCACCAAAACACATGGGTCTAAGAGCACTGTACCACCTTCCATGAGGAGGACCAGCAAAGGTCCAAGTGGGCTTGCCACTGTTGCTCTGTGTGCCAGGGGCTGGCCAGTTCTCCATCAGCTATGGCTCGAGGGTTTGGTGAAGGAAATTTGTCTGTCCTGCAAGACCACAAGTCAGCAGATCCCAGGCACAGAGGTGTCGGTGGGGGCTGTCTGCTCCTTCGCCTTGATGCCTACAAGAACTCATGTGCCAGTTTGGAAGTAACTGCAGTAACTGCAGCAAAATCAGAGAGCAGAAGATGGAGCTCATCACCTCCAACTAGTAGAAGGCAGCTCTCCGTTGCCCATTCCCCCGCAGTTTATCTGAATGAACTGTCATTGTCCTGAGGTACCTGGAGTGTGGCTGGTTTTACAGAGATTCCCAAAGACCCATCTGAGTTCCCACAGAATCCAGAGTCACAGATTTCACTTCCAGACAGTGTTTCCAACTGGGCCAAACCCAAAAGGGAACGCTTTAACTGTTAGCTGCTCCCCAGACCCTCTGCTCTGACTGCTCTTTCAGGAGCAAATACTCTGCCACAATGAATCTCAGCCGCAAACCAGTCCCAGGGATCAATACCTTGAGTTGATCCCAGTTAGGAAACTCAGCTGTGAGACATTGTCCATGAAAACATGAACAACAGTGCTGAACAGCGCTCCGATCTGTGGGCACACGTGTGTGCAGCCAGGAGCACGAGCAGATCTGCTGGGTTTTTTGCCCACATGTTGTGGCACGAGGGGTTGTGGCTGCGTCCTGTGTCGTTAGTGGTGCAATAAATCACTCCTTAGAAGCCTCTGAGCAGAGTGTGGGGGGAGGTTGGAATCTATCTTGCACTGTCTTAACAAAAGATCGAGCTGTGCGCCTTTTAGGCAGAAGACACATGTTTAAAGGAGGTGAATAAATCATCTTCCAAAGGCAAGCTTGAGAAACAGTTACTAGAAATCAGAGCCCTGTTGTAGACACTGGTTTTATAACACAGCAAAATCCCCCTTTTTCCTCCCTTTCACCCCAAACCCCCTTCGTTCTGCTGGGTACGTGTTTTTCCTTAGGGAACAACCAGCTTACCTGGTCTGTGACGAACAGCCGCCTGCTGCAGGTTCTGTTTTCCCTCAGCGAGTGGGAGACACGGCTGGCTGAACCCAAAGGCCTTCAAAGGGCTCACATGCTTGGCAGAGCCTCCCCCAAATCTCAGTCTTTTTAACAAAACCCATCACTCCAAGGCACCTACCCAAAAATATGTGTAACTGGCGCTTGTTTGTCCACAGCTCTGGAGCCGTGGCCTGAAGGCGCCGAGGGGCTTCTCAGCTGGGGCAGGTAGCAAGGCACGGGGCAGCTCAGGAGGGGAAGCTTTGGCCAACTGGACAAAACATTTTTTCAGTTCTTCACATTAAAAAAACCCCACCCTCAGGACAGTGACTATACATGTTCCATCTGAATTTTTTTTTTCCTTTTTAATCAGAAAATTAATTTGCTGTTTAACTGATTCTTCCCATGGGAAAGACACGTCCCCTTGTGAAAGGTGAAGTTTGACTGAGACAGAACATTTTGCTTAATCAATACACTCTGAAATGCTTAATCGATGCTGTAATATTTATAAGGCATCTACCTATCAGCACCTTCTCTCACCCAGCACATTGGTTTGACAGCCATACCCAACCCCTCTGAAATGGGTTGGGTATAGTTTCCCTTCTGAGGCAAACTTCGTGAGCTGGACCATGAGGAAAGTTGTTTGTTTGAAAAGCACCAGGTAGAGGGATGATGGATGGAGAGAGCAACGTGAAAACACCTTTAAAATTCAAATTACAATTTATAGGCTGACATGCCAGTAGTTATTATAACAAACCATTACAGTTATCAGAAGTGAAGAAATCAGTTTTGAACATATCCTGCGATGTTTCCCTTTCACTTTTCTGGTAGAAAAAAAGGGGTTTAAGTTCCCTTTCATTAAAAAAAAAATAAAATCCAACTTTCTGTTCCTTATTTCAAATTAGGACAACAGAAAATAAAATTAAAGCGCTTCTAATGATAACCCTCCCTCACTTTTACAGGAATGTAGAGAAGTTCATTAGTATTTGTGAACCATACTAGGTTGATATAATTTATGAGGCAACAAGCACTTTGGATGACACCAAGTAAGATATACATAAGGCTCCAAACTAATTAATGAGGATAAAGGGTTTCTGAACACTTATGCCTCCCATGAGTACCATCTGTTGTAGAGTGAGCACGGCACTTCAGGAAAAGTCTATGAATGTAATTAAGTGCTGAGCACTAATAAGAGATGTCTGGGTTAAGTTTAACTGAGGAACATTAAACCCTGGTATTTTCCAATTTTTCAGCTTTTTTTTTAAAAAAAAAATAATTTAAAAATCCTTCTCCTAAAAGTTTGTATTCCAGCATCTGCTGGTTCAGTTTTGCAAGACGGAGCACAAACACACACAACGGATTACAAAGCCCCTCACTGAGGAGTTCAATGTCACGGCATCATGTTAAAAACCTCTGATGGGATTAAGGTGCCTAAACCCAAGCATATAGCTCCCTTCCAGAAGTCCAAGGTACCTGACACCCCCATCACACTAGGAACCCAAAAACTCCTTCATCAGCACCCAGGTTTTAGGGACCTGGAGTAATCCCTCTGCAAATACCCCTAGCTACCTCAGGTCACCTGTAGACAGACCATGCTAGGTGAAAACCTAGAATTCTTTCCCTCTCCCCTTAGTGTGGGTTACCATGCGATACAGGCAAAGTCAACCTCTGAATTTTGTGTTGGCGCTTGCAACAACTGTGTCTGTGTGATGGGACCAGTATGGAGCTACTCTCCAGCTGCAAAGTCTACAGTGCCTTAAGGTGACGAGAGGGTGGCCCACTGCCTTTCTGGCTCATTGTCTGCAACGCCGCCCCCCACCTCGGGTGTCTTATTTCCTGAGCAGGACTGTGGGTCCTTCATGTGCCATCGCTGCCCATGGAGCAGCTGCTCACCCAGCAAGTTTTACAAAGGCCCTTTTGAGGCACAGCAACACCGATGACCATTCACTTCAATATCACAAACCAAAGCTCTTCCACAGCTGATTTCCAGGTTCAACCATCTCAGCACTGTGGGCGCTGTCGGATGCTCTAAATGGTGCCATCCTTGCTCTGAATCAGACCCTTGGTTTTCCAATTTGCTGTATCACTTCATCTTAACCATGTTAAAAACTCACTCGAACCCAAGTGCTGCCTTTAGTGATTGGCAGCAGGCACAGGTTTATGCACATCGCCGAGCCTGAGGTTAAACGATGCCACTGAGCAGCTGCGTGATGTGGAATAAATCACTGCATGAAAATCCCCAGTGTTTTCACTGGCGAAACACTGAGCTCTGTCCCACTGGCACATTTTGAAAAGCCCTAGAAAAATGTTTTTATCTGAATGGCAGATAATAGATGAATTCGTGCTTAACTCGCATTACTCCATTTCAGAAAAATTAGATCTAAAAAAACCTATCATAGCAGCACAGTAATGATAATTGCAGCTTAATTACCCATAACTGATTCTTTATGCCCTGAAATAATTTATTCTCCTTTTATACTTGTCTCTGATATCCATTAGAGTCATTACAACTGTGAGTCTATAATTACATACTTTGCATTTTAACATTCTGTGCCACTTTGTGCTCCCTTCTTATCTTTCAGCTAATTTCATTACCGAAACATGGAGAAAATTTCCATATGAATTTTCCAGAAGTTCTCATGATTTGATTTGAGTAGATGTGGGACTTAATGAAGCCCTGCAAGCCAGTTCTTAGGTCAGAGGATCTGTATGTGCACACCAGTCTGGCTCTGGCTCTGCCAGCTGCTCCATGTAGCCTCTGCACCATGGTAGGATCCATCAATAGGAAGTTTACCTTCAGTTTTGGGACTACATTTAAGCATTAGGTGGAGGTTTGGACGCAACCAAGTGCTTGGAAGGACGGATGTTACCTTCTGTTTATGTGATGTTTGAAGTTAAACAAATGCTTAAGCCTGCAGTGGGGTTGACAAGGCTCTTCCAGGGGGACCCAGGTCCACTTCCTGGCTCATTGTACTACCAGTATGACACTGACATGGTTTAACCCAGCTGGCAGCTAAAACAGCCACACAGCCTCAGTGAGATGGGGGAGATAACTGAGAAGAAAAGGTGAAATTCATGCACTGAGATAAAGACAGTTTAATAGGACCGAAAATAGAGAAGGAGAAGAAAGAGGAAGAGGAAAAAAAACCCAAAACCCCAAAGTGTTGGACAGCACAATTCCTCACCATGTGGAACTGATGCTCAGCTAGTTCCTGAGACATATTCCCTGCCAGCCCATCCCCAGTAACATACTCAGCATGACCCTGTATGGTATGGAATATCCCTCTGGCCAGTTTGGGCCACCTGTCCTGGCTGTGTCCCCTCCCAGCTTCTCAGGTGCCCCCTACCTTCTTGTTAGAGTAGGTATGAGAGGCTGAAAAGTCCTTGACCGCCCAGCAATCACTGAAACCATACGTGTGTTTTCAGCACTGCTCTCATCCTGCATCTAAATCGCAGCACTGTACAGGCTACTGGAAAGAAAACTGACTCTATCCCAGGTGAACCCAGGACAGAGACACAGAGCTGCTGAAAGCCAGGGCTCCTTGCTGCAGGTCAGCACGCCCAGTGCCACACACATGCAAAGGGTGTGCTTAGGCACGGGCCAGTAATTTGGCCAAATCATCGCAAGAAAACAGAAGAGGAAAAGGTGAAGTCCCTCTGTGTGTTGCTTTCTCACAGGTCCAGCCTTGCTAATGGCTTTTTGCCTGAATCACCAGAGGTCAATGAGCAGAAATATCTGGCCCAGGAAAGCAACAATGTGGGTTGTACTCCATTGCCTCCACCAAACACCGAGGGAGACAACGGTACCCCGAGGGGCGAAGATGGTTTAATGGCTGAGGCGAAAGAAGTCAAACTAAACATCTCAGTTTTCTTACCAGCTCCCAGACACATCCCTGATTTTCCAGTCTGTCAGCTTGCCCTGTTTGTAAGATTGGAGTTTTGCTACCTCCACTGATGGGACTCTACCAAAAATTGTCCTTACTTGGCCCGTGGCAAGAGCCAAGGCAAACAGAACTTCACAGTCCTTCCCTCCAACAGTTGTTTCACAGCCAGAAGGGCATTTTTTCTGTGGCTAACATGGCATGGGCAAAATTGCTTCAGAGATGCAAGTATTAAAATAAAATAAAATGGAAGTGTAGTAATGCTTCTTAATGGACAGGTAACACTGAAGGACAAATGGGAGGTTGTGCAAGAAGGATTTCATGCAGAGGGCAAGCACAGTTTGAGCTGTGTACAGCAGATGGAACAAATTGATCTGACTTACCTATGGATTTACCCCACAGAACAACAAGAGCCTGAGACTGAAACATTAAAATAAATTTCCTGTTACAATTTAACAAAGGGAAAAAAAAACCCCAACAACCCTGTAATTTCCTCAGCTGGAATGGGTGTACTTCTATTGAGTCAGAGATTTATTTTCTTAAACAACAAAACACCTTCCTCCCTACTCCTCTCCCTAGTTTATTATTGTTTAGAACAAGAGAGAGAAACCATGGAGGTACAGAGGAAGATGGCTGGTGTTTCTGAAGCAGTTTTTACCCTTTATCGGTGCATACATTGTGTGGAAACCACTTGGGCACAGAGTTCTCCTTTGCTCCCCCAACCAGAAACCTCCAGAGCAGCCCACACAGCCATACTGGAGCCTGACCCCATGTTTACACATATCCTTGAGGAGGGACAACACCTCAATGTGTTACCAAAAAACCACACAAAAACTCTTCAAAAAGGAGGTTAAGTCGAAAGACAGTCAGTTGTTAACAGCTTTCCTGGTTTTAATGGTTTGGAAATATGTAAAGGGTGAGAGTCAGGAGGATGGAGCCAGGCTAGTCTCAGTGATGGCCAGCGACAGGACAAGGGGCAATGGGTGCAAGCTGGAGCACAGCAAGTTCTATGTGAACATAATGAGAAACTTTTTCACTGTGAGGGTGACAGGGCACTGGGACAGGCTGCCCAGAAAGGCTGTAGAGTCTCCTTCTCTGGAGATATTCAAAACCCTCCTGGATGTGTACCTGTGTGATTTAGTCTGGGTGATCCTGCTCTGGTAGGGGGGTTGGACTCGATGATCTTTCGAGGTCCCTTCCAACTCCTAATATTTTGTGATTCTGTGAAATAAGCCAACATCTGGGTGCCAGACCATGACAACGAATTTGTGCATCCCGGGAGTGAGCTGAAGCATTTCCGCAGCTCCTGGGCGCATGTGGCTCTTTGAATTTGAGTCCCTCATGTGCACCAAGACAGGCTGTCCAGCAAGGGACACCCCTCAGGTGCAGCTGAAATCCCAGCCATAAGGCACGCTCCTCATGTGGCAAAAGAAGTCATCTCCCAGTGAAGTTCCCAGGATTGCTTCCCTGATGGATCACCTGCGATTTTAAAGCAAAATAAAAGCCAGGAGCAAGTACAACAGGCTGGCCACGACAAGCGCTTATGGAATACTACAGCACAAGTTGCAGTATTCTTCAGCAATGTTGGAAGAAGAGTAAACCAGCTTTGGGCTAAGATGCTGCAGCTGATGGGAGGGAATATGGCACTGGGCACCAAATTTGTTGCCTTGAACCGCTTTAATACAGCAGTCCTGTACTGAAAGCCCAGTGCTGAGTCCCCTCTCTGCCAGAGGCTCTTTTCTCACATTTTGAGTTGTTTCTCCAACAACTTCAGTCTCTTTTTAGCTGCATCAGAGTTTTCATCCCAGGCCCTGGTATAGATACAAAATGGAGAATTAACGAGCTCTTTGCACAAGAAGCAGCAGCCCACAGACTTGAGCTTTCACTGAATCACACAATCAGAAGGTTGGAAAAGACCTTTAAGATCACTGAGTCCAACCATTCCTGTCCTATGCTAAACCATATCCCTAAGTACCTCAAGTTTCTCCTGTCACAGAAGGCCCTATACAATCCCAAGGCTCCAGCACATGTTTCAGCAAGGCGGCCCCCTGAAGAGGGGAGGAGGGGTGTCACTCTTCTAATTTGCAGGTTTTTGACTTTCATCCCTTGGGTGTTCTGCACTTTTCATCACTAATACTTTTGTGTTTAAAACTAGTAACTCACACACATAAAAGCTCTGTAGGAAGAAAATTGTTTCAAATGTTCCTTTTGATGCTTGATCTGTTTTTTTCTCGTTTGACTGCTGTGGCTATGAATTTCTTGAAGATGTGGTGTGTCCTTCTGCTGCGCAGTCTGTCCCCTTCTCTCCAGCATCCATCCCTCCTCCCCTCCTGAGGTACAAGCCTGAACCCCTCTCACCACTGCTACCTGCACAAGCCCCTCAGAGGGGTGAGATCTGCTGCTTAGTTCCCCCCAAGTTTCCATCTTCCCACAAATCACTGCAGTTCTGTTGGCCTTCACAGGAATGTGATGGTTTTAACGTGTTCTCAATTGCCTCCACCAGCACCCACCGTGAAGTTCTCACCAGGGTTTTACTGCAATGGCTTGTACCTGCCTTTGCCTCTAGCCAAGCTGCTCGGCCATACCAAGTACACTTAGCTCTGAGAAGTCCTCAACAGGACACGAATGGCTGAAGAAATCCAGCACCCCCCAAGCAGCAACCAGAGCAGGGCTCAGGAGAGCTCCCTGGGGACTGGAAAAAAGGTCACATCACTCCCATTTATAAGAAAGGGAGCAATGAAGACCCAGGGAATTACAGGCCGGTGAGCCTCACCTTTGTGCCTGGGAAGATCATGGAACAGATCCTCCTGGATGACATGTTGGAGCATATGAGGGAAGAGCATGTGATCCAGGGCAGCCAGCACGGCTTCACCAAGGGAAGGTCGTGCCTTACCAATCTGGTGACCTTCTATGATGGAGTGACAGCATCAGTAGATAAAGGGAAGGCAACCGATGTCATCTACCTGGACTTGTGCAAGGCCTTTGACACAGTCCCCCACCACATCCTTATCTCTAAATTGGAAAGATGTGGATTTGATGGGTGGGCCATCCAGTGGATAAGGAACTGGTTAACAGACCATAGCCAAAGGGTGGTGGTCAATGGGTCTATGTCCAGGTGGAGGCCGGTGACAAGCGGGGTCCCCCAGGGGTCTGTCTTGGGACCGGTTCTCTTTAACATCTTTATCAATGACATCGATGATGGAATTGAGTGCACCCTCAGCAAGTTTGGGGATGACACCAAGCTGAGTGGTGTGGTCGACACCCTAGAAGGAAAGGAAGCCATCCAGAGGGATCTTGACAGGCTGGAGAGATGGGTCCGGGTGAACCTAATGAGGTTCAACACTGCAAAGTGTCAGGTGTTGCACTTGGGCCGGAAGAATCCCCGACATAGATACAGACTGGGAGAAGAGCTCCTGGAGAGTAGCCCTGCTGAGAAGGACTTGGGGATTCTGGTGGATGAGACACTTAACAGGAGCCAGCAGTGTGCTCTTGCAGCTCGCAAGGCTAATGGTATCCTGGGCTCCATTAGAAGAGGGGTGGCCAGCAGGGACAGGGAGGTGATTGTCCCTCTCTACTCTGCTCGTGAGGCCCCATCTGGAGTACTGGAGATCTGGGGCTCCCAATACAAGAAGGATGTGGAACTTTTGGAGAGGGTTCAGAGGAGGGCCACGAAGATGATTAGAGGCCTGGAGCACCTGCCCTATGAAGAGAGGCTGAGGGAGCTGGGCTTGTTCAGTCTGGAGAAGAGAAGGCTGTGGGGGGACCTCATTGCAGCCTTCCAGTCCCTGAAGGGAGCTTATAAGCAGGAGGGGAATCAACTTTCTAAAAGGATAGACAATGACAGGACAAGGGGGAATGGATTGAAACTAAAGGAAGGAAGGTTTAGATTAGATATTAGGGGAAAGTTTTTTACAGAAAGAGTGGTGAGGTGCTGGCACAGGCTGCCCAGAGAGGTAGTGGATGCCCCATCCCTGGAAGCATTCAAGGCCAGGTTGGATGGGGCCCTGGGCAACCTACTGTAAATCCAGGCCTGAGGTTGGTGGCCCTGCCTGTGGCAGGGGGGTTGGAGCTCTATGATCCTTGGGGTCCCTTCCAACTCATGCCACTCTATGATTCTATGATTCTATGGTAGGAGCCTGACCAGCAGTAGGTTGGTCCTGGTAGGGTATTCTAAGATCAGTGGGTATCTACACTTGTGGAAGGGAAAAAAAGCTGCAGGGCGTGAGGATTCCAGCTACCTTCAGCCGTAGGGAGCAAGTGAAACCCTGGAACGTTTTCCAACTTAGACCACATCTGCCTTCAGCAGAGAGGAAGTGCAAGGAAAGGCTGGAGCCCAGGCACAGACTTTCTTTCCCCCTCATCCAGCCCAGCCCAGCGGGAAGGCAACACCTACTGCTTATCTCCGCTTCAGACAACAGCCCCAGCCCACAGTGGAAAAACCTGGGCGACGGCCAGCAAGAACCCCAGGGGCGCAGAGAGCAGCTTTGCCTAAACCTCCTCAGTACTCACTGCTTAGGGCTTGGGAAGCCTCGAGTGTTTTGGAGCCGCGCGAGAAGCCTGGCTCAGGATTCCTGTTCGTCACGTTCCTGTGGCAAGAAGCGACACCAGCTCCCCAGAATCACCTTCCTGAAAGCGGCGTGGCGGGAGGGCACGTTCGCAGCGCACCCAGGTTCTCCTTTGTGCAACTTCTTCTTTCTGAACCCCTCACTGGCAGAGTTTTTCATTGTTTTAAAGGAAAACTGTCACCTCTCAAAAGAGCAGCTGCACAGAGAGGGGGTGTGTGTGTAATAATAATAAATGAACAACAAGAAATAAAGCCCTCAAAAGCCCGTGTTTATTGTCAAAGTCTCTAAAACGGTGAGATTTGACAATAAGGCTTTTGTTCTTAGGAACACACAAGCAACCGGGTGACATGCAGGTCGATCTGTGCAGCCAGCAGGTATTCAAAATACTTTCCACATACAATAGGTGTCAATTTGACTTTATTTAAGGAAAAACGGGGAAAAAACAGTAATTTCCATAATACACAGAAGACAAGTTAGATAGCACTGCAAAAAAAAGGCTGAGTGTTTTACTTGTCACCAGTCTGCTTTGCAGCTCTACGATTAGTAATTTTAATGCAGTTTGTCATTTTGTATTATTGTTTAGCATCTTTATTATCAGCAGAGTTGGGGGTTATAAATCACGAAAAGTGTACTACTACTACTATGAAAAAAAACTAAAAAAACCCACAAAAATCACTTTCAAATAAACCATAAATATGTGATGCACATTAGTGTAACAAAACCATTTTTTGTAAACATTTTCTCCAACATAACATGTGCATAAAGATAAAAAATAAAAAACACTGCAGTCATACAAGTTAGGGTTACTTTGACTTAAGATACAGAAAATTATTACTTATTAAAGCTTAAAACTAAACCTAGGAGCTTTATCTTTTCTTCTTTGCTTACAGAAGCACTGCTTGAAGAGTTCTGTGTTGGTATAACGTAGTGGTTCTGTAATACTGTTTTCACTTCGCCGCGCTGGCACGTCTGCGGAGGCAGGAGCTGCCAGGCGGGCAGAGCCCCGCTGAAGGAGGGAGATTCTCCTACACACACACCCCCCCTACCCCCACCCCCCTCCCTCTCTCCACGAAGCCTGGAAACTTCAACCACTCATATCTGTGACCTGGGCATCCCTACGGCACTGGAGCATCTTCCTCTAGGTGAGTAGCATCAGCTGTGTCAAGGGCCGGATTGAATTCTGACCACGTAGCGCTGGAAGGTGTGAGCCACGCAGACTGACACTCGAACCGGCTTCGGCGACCTAGGCTACGGGGCAGCTGTGTGATCACACCCACGCCCACCGTCGCGTCGCGTCTCCCACTTCCCCCCCCCCGCCCTTTATTAGTTCATTTTATAGTACAAAAAAAACCAGGTCGAGCGTTCTTCTGGCTGAGCACACCGGGCCTGAAAAGAACAACACATCCTTCACCTTCAACACTATCCGAAAAGTCACACAATTCAGGTAAAAAGTAAAAACAGAGAGTCCTAGGTATCCTCCTCCGCCAGCAAACTGTAAGGCTTTCCTTGAGTTTTGATTCTTCTGGGGTGCGCGCCACGAGCGTTTCCCGCTGGCTTCTCAACCGCCTGCCACGTTGGAAGGAGAGTCTTCAGCAGCGAGGCCGAGCAGGGTTGAAGGATTTACAGCAGTTCAGGTTCGACAGCAAAAGAAGGGTCCGTCGAGTCTGAGTTTCGCACGCTCCCGGTGCTCAGGGGGGGCTCTGAGCCTGAGTGCGCAACCAGTCACTGGAGCCACCGCCTCGGCTGACGCGCGCGCGCTTAATGCAGCCCTACCTGTCGCGCCGTGAAGGGAAGTTCACCGCAGCAGAAGACAAAGCCCATGAAACACTGAGAGCCTGTTCACTGAATGAACAGCTTAAGGCAGCTGTCAACAGAGTACCCCACCAAAGGAATTTGGGGGGGGAAGGGGGAGGGGGACGGGGAGAAGAGCGAAAACAAAAAGGAGAATGGCTGAATTGTGACACTGTGCATTATTACACCACCAACGGATTATTGTACACTCAAGGTTTCTCAAGTAATGAACATGTAGCCATTAAACAAATTATTACTCTCAAGACATTTATTACAAATGTCAGAAAAGAAAACTGACTTAACAAAAAAAGAAAGGATTAAAAAAAAAAAAGAAGAAAGAAAGAAAGAAAGAAAAAAAAAAATAGCCAGAGCTGGGATCTTACATCTAAACACAGGTATACGCTGTTTTTTTAATGAATAAGCAGTATATTAACTACATTCTTAAAAGAGTTTTAGTGCATTGCATTCTTAAAAAAAGAAAAACATCACCGCCCCAAAATGGTTCCTACGACATTTAACAGTTTATAGAACTAGCCTAGTTATTTTTTTTTAACCTGCCTGTTACTAAGCCCACGTGTTAGAGAAAAGTGAAAACCCTCTGGTTTTAGGCTAAACTTCAAACTTCTACTAAGGATGAAACTGGTTTTTAAAAAATGCTCGCTTTACCAAATTTTGTAAGCAAATTACACCAATCAGTGTCTCTCTGCCATACCACTACCACTCCCACCGCTGCCCTGAGGGACCACAGCTCCCTCCCCTCCTGCTGAAACTCGCTGTGCATTAACAGTCAGAAACCTCTCCACCTGGTAGTTTTGGTATTAAGATTAAATTAGACATTAATGGTTTTCATCTAAAAACGTATAAACTAAACCACCTCTTTCATTTTATGCATTAAAAACAATGAGGTAGGCACAAAAAATAAACATACGTCGTTTGGATTTATCTTTTTTTTCTTTTTTTTTCTTTTTTTTTGTTGTTATTGTTTTAGTTCTGCGAGTGCAGACTGTGGTAAAACTGTTGTTGCACTTCTAGGTTTAAACAAAAATTAAACCTTTAACTGAGGCAGTGCTAATACTGTGACATAACCAAGTTCTGGCCTAACACAGAATCATTATAGAAAATGGATTTTTTTTTCCTTTTTTCTTTTTTTTTCTTTTTTTTTTTCTTTTTTTTTTAATTATCTGCACATGTTTCAGGCAATACCTGGCACACAGAAAACGACTAAAGTTATTGGCCAGGCCAAAATAAAACTGCAGAAACAAACAAACAAAAAAAAACCCCAAGAATTCCACCCCGAGCCCCTTCCCACCCTCCCTGTCCCCCAAGAAGAAGTTCTCCTAGTCACTGTGTCTTTCACATTTTATAAATATTAACTTCTTAAAACCTCCACCTTCCTCTTTGTCCACATATTGTCACATTACGAAAAAAAGAAGAAGAAGAAATGTCAATTAAATACATTGTTAACATTTACTAGACTAGATCTGCCCTCTGTTTCAGCCGGCCTGACTCTCTGCACCCCTTCTCACCTTCTCTTGCCTGCCTCCTGTCCGCTCAACAGCATGTTGGTGGTTAAGTCTGGGTTGGGTTTTGTTTGCTTTGTTGGGTTTTTTTTTCCTCCCCTTTTCCCCTTCCCCCTCTCTGTTTCAACTCTTAACAGTTAAGAGTCCTTCAAAGCCTAGGAATCCTGGAGCTGAAGGGAAAAGAAGACCTGTAGCTTTCTAGCGTGATCCCAAATCTCAAAGACATTGTAGCACCTGATGGCAATATCTTTACAGCACCAGCTGCCGGCGCAGCCTCAGTTGAAAAACAAAAAGAAACCTAACACCAGTGATGCCTGCACACACATTTACACAGAGTGCTGCACTAGTGCAGGTCTGTACTCCAGTTGAAAGTAATTCCGAGTTATGAAGATCTCAGACTCTGGATGTCAGCAATTCCTCGCCAAATCCCACCGCTTCTACCAGCTAAGAAGAGAAGTCCTGCCAAGGGTCATGAAATAGACTTGGCTGCTTCCACCCGACCTCACCGAGGCAAAGAAAACCTGTTGAGGGAAAGAGAAGGGTGAATGCCACAGGTGGGACAGCAGAGGCTTCAATGTCCCTTCACTGCCCCTGGTATTTACAGTGCAGTTACTCCAGCCTCGTGCTGGGTCTGGTGGGAACAGAGCTGCCCCTTCACAGCAGCCTGCACGGGTCTGGGCGTTCGTTTGTGGCTGAAGGGTGCTGTGAATGTGTCGGTGTTTTGGCTGCTGCCAAACCTGCACAGCACTAAGGCTCTCTCTCTGGCCCCTCAACCCCCAAAGGCCAGTGGGCTGGGGATGGGCAAGAGGCTGAGGGGGGACAATGTCAGGACAGTGGACCCAAACGGGCCAAAATGTCGTGCTCAGGGAAAGGGAGAGGATGGGGGAGTAGATGAGGAAGGAAGGTTTAAATGAGATATTGGGGGGAAGTTTTTTACAGAGAGAGTGGTGAGGTGCTGGAACAGGCTGCCCAGAGAGGGGGTGGATGCCCCATCCCTGGAGGTGTTCAAGGCCAGGTTGGATGGGTCCCTGGGCAACCTTGTGTAGATCCAGGCCTGAGGTTGGTGGCCCTGCCTGTGGCAGGGGGGTTGGAACTCTATGATCCTTGGGGTCCCTTCCAACCCAGACCATCCTATGATTCTATGAGGTACTTAAGGATATGGTTTAGCACAGGACAGGTCTTTTCCAACCTAGTGATTCTGTGATCCTGTGATCACAGTGATGGTATTTGTCTTTCCAAGCAAGCATTATGCACACTGAAGCTCTGCTTCCCGGGAAGCGGCTGAACATCTGCCTCCCAACGCAAGGTTGGGAATTAATTCCTTATTTTGCCTCCTTCTGCTGTCCATTCCTCTTGATCAACACACAGCCTTTTGCCTTCCTCCTATTTTATCTCCATGCCATGGGAGAGGGGAGCGAGCAAGCAGCTGGGTGGGTGTTTGGCTGCTGGGTTGGGGTCAGGCCCACACGGACCCGGCTGCTGGGCGCGGTTACCAGCTTGGGGCGGGGGGACTGTACCTTGTCGTTGCGCTCACACAGGAACTTGAGCCTCTGCGCCCGCTTGTGCATGAACACCCCGTCCAGGTGCCCCGTTTCCACCGACCGGATTTCGATGGCTTTTTCTCCCCAGCCCATGATCTGGTTGGATCGGATGTATGCTTTGGGGAGGGAGAACACAGCACGGGGCCATCAGGGCAGGCAGAGGGCAACAGGGAGCAGCGGAAAAGGCAGAGGAACATCCCCGACGCGCTCCAGTTAACAATGACCTTATAATAATACCTGTGGTAACTACACTCATGTTCAGAGTGCTGATTTCTGTCTTCAGCATCTTCATGATGCCTAAAAATACCTTTTCTTTTCTTTTTTAAAATTTCCTCGTGGGTTTTCCACATTCACAACATGCATCCTGCCTGGGCATCTGTGACACAATGGGAACCCTCCAACCTTCAATTAAATGGAAGAAACATCGAGTTTCTACACAGGCTTTTTCTTCCAAGCATGTCAAAGAGACAGGCTCATTAGGCACTGACAGGAATAAAGAAGAAACCAGGGTTTAAATTGACTAAACCCATCCACTCCAGGCCATCCCCAGCACCAGCTCTGTGTCCCATGGTGTTACTTCCTCTCCTTGAAGGAGTCTGGCACCAAAACCAGAGAAAGAGTAGAGGGAAAAGGAAAATTAGAAAAAAACCGAGCTAGCCTCCTTTAATAGGAATAGTACTTCAAAAACCTGACCTCCTTGAGAAAGCCAGCTGGTCTGAAAAGCATTCTGTATATCTCAAAAGAGGTTCATATCAAGATCTCCAAGTGGAAACACCATTATTTTCAGAGAATGGTTTCCTCTGTGCACAAATAAAGCAAAACAATCGAGCATTTTTCCTTAAGATCCTCACTGGGGGAAACAGATTAGCAGTAGCATGACGAAAAAAATCTGTTCTTGATAGCAGTAAAAAAACCCAAATAATGAAGAAAGTCACCAGCACTATGAAAAAGTATATTGAAAAAGCAATTTGATGGATACTCTTAGGAACACTGCCAGAAATAACATATGGGACCTTAATGAAGTACGAGCTGTTGCCTCTGATTTACATGCATACTTCACAGAAAAATAAGAACAACAACAGCTCAAAATTTAAAAACATTAAATTTTGCACTACTTCCCATTTAGAGAGTTTTTCTGTATTAATTTTTGGTGAAATTAAGTTATTTACTACAGCATAACGTAGCATATACTGCATCACATACACCATCACGCTGGAAATTTATTTACTTTTAAATATGCCATGAGAGGCAACTGGGCCAAATAGCTTCTAAAAACTGTCAGATGAGATGCTCAGATGGCTTTAGCTTCCTCAGTGCCAGTTACTACACAGGCACTGCAGTCCCCAAAAGGCTCTGCAGTTTGCCAGCTGATAAATACTGCTTGCTTTTAGCTCTAGTCAAAGAGTCAATCTCCTGAGGAGTGAGCACGCTGGGCATGAAGCTTCTTTAAACTTCCTCCCCTATTATTGTCCAGGTTGTGGGACGAAGCTCTCAGCAGTCATCTCCCAATACATGCCTCCATTCCAACGCACACAAACCCAATGCATCTGCCCAAAAAGAAGGGGTGAGCACAGCCCATGCTACACTCAGCACTGCAATACAGTGACACAGGCAGTAGGAGGGATCCCCTGGCACGTACTCAAGTCTGTAACAAACCCATACCCATTTTACTGCAGTCGTTGCCCCCACTCTCAAAACTCCCTTATTGTGAACTGGAGAGATGGGAGAGAATTATCCTGCTGGCATAGATGAGCGAGCTGCAGGTGAGTTAAATACATCAAATCAGCTATACAGACTGTTAGCCCTGTAGAATTACCCATAATAATACTTTACCCATCTCCCACCTTCTGTGTCTCCATACTGAAAGGTTTCCACAACTCTGTGGATGTGCAGCAGCCTACAGAGGCCCTGGTGAGATTTTAATCCCTGAATTCCACAACTTGCTTGTTTGGATTTTGTTCTTAAAAACTCAGCAGAAAACAGCTCCATTTGATCCCTCTCCTTCCAGTCTGTGCAGAAGTTTCCCAGGAATATTACAGCACTCCTGCTCCTGAACCTGGCATCAAACCCGACGCACCTTCCTTCTGCCCCTGTGCCCACACACCGCTCCCCAAGGGCACGCTGCAACACTTGGCTCTGCCAAGGCACTTACCAACTGAAGTTGGCATCTCCCCCCACTGCAGAACCACGTCCTTGGTGATCCTTCCATACGTGTTGACATAAACTCCTTCATCCTCGTAGCAGACCAGCAGCTCCATCCCATCCGTGTTTGGGAGAATGATGATTGCGTGAGGTTGGATACTGCTCTGGATCTAGAGAGACAGAAGAGAAGAGGAAGCCTTTTGTTTCAGTGCCACAGACCCTGCACTGGGAGAAAGGCTTGGGTGATTTTTTATTTGGGCTGACAGCATGCCGAGGATTCACTGGCCTTAGATGTACTAGCTCTACTCTCCCCAAGCTAGACACCCCTTACATGGTGACAACAAAGACCTGGAAACCTTTGGGGAGCAAACGTTCACACCTTTAGGCAGACATCTAAAGACAATAAAGATTCTTGTCCAGAGGACAGCCCATTTTTACCACAAGTGGAAAGGGAGTCTGAGGCAAGCAGCCTAGATGCAGACCTCAGACATCTTCATTGCAGTGAACAGTGCTTGGGGCACTGCATCAGACGCTGCAGGCCCATCTGACACCTCTGTGTACAATGCAAAGGAAAATTTGGGAGCTAAGGCCATCTGGCCTTTGCCAGCCCTGTTGAATCTCATCAGTGGGCTGTCATATCATTCATACTGCCACCTTCCCTGCAGCCTCTGCAATGCACTCAGCCACTTAGGAGCTCCCCCCAAACAGTCAGGTTGGCCCATGTCAGACCTGGGTGGGCAGCTCCCAACCATGGAGACATCCTGACCATGAAGAGAGGACAGAGACCGAAGCACAAGCCCCTAAGTACAGGTGGCCACGTCTATTTGGACCTCTCCACGCAATTTACCATGCTAGCAGTGATACATGGGGACAACCCAATCTCTTGGTCACCCGAGGAAAGGAAGGGGTGGGGGGGAAGGAGGGGCAGGGACCAGAAAAGGAAAAACAAAAACCCCACCCCAACAGCAGCTCTTACATGTGTTGGTAAATAAATATCATAGACTGATCCTGAATCCACATCGACGGCGTGGAAGCCAGCGCAGGAGCCATAGATCACTTTTAGTCTCTGTCCCTCTTCCACAGTTAGATCCACCAGCAATGGCTTATGTACCAATTCTCCAAACGACTGTAAGACAACCAATGGTGAGAGTTACTGTACTGCTTAGAACCAGGGTGGGCTGTATAAATATATGCTCTAATGCCCCTGTTACAGGTCTATTCCTCTTGCACACCCCTGGCCTCCATCCACCAGGCTGGTTAGGCTAACAGGTCTCTCATAGACAAGGACAGACTACCCTGCACCCCACTGGATTTCGATCACATCATGCTGTAAGCTGGTTTCTGCAGGGCTTTCCATTAGTTGCTCTGCTTGCTTTTTAGTAAGAATTGGTTTTCCCCAAAGTTCAGGGCGACTCGACACTCCTGTGGTGTTTATTTTAATTCACACAACCAGCAGTAACCGGCTGTCAGCAAATGGGTTTGGCAATTGCACCCAGCCAGCTAACTTCATTCTTGCTGCATTCAAAACCCTAACAGTGCTGAGCACCATGCAATGACTTGTGCTGCCTGGATGAAGGCTCTCAGACCTGGGGCACTCCTCTTGGCCCCGTGCTTTATTTACAGAGCAGTGAAACAAACACTTGTGGTGCTGTGTTGTTTTGATTATTAGCTTATGCTCAGTTATGACAGAGCTTTAAGTGTACTGTGTCTCTGAGCTAAAGAAGCTCCTAGATTAAAATGTAATAGGAAGTTCATGGCAGATTTCACAGAATTGTAGGGGTTGGAAGGGACCTCCAGAGATCATCGAGTCCAACCCCCCTGCCAAAGCAGGTTCCCTAGGACAGGTTGCACAGACAGGTGTCCAGATGAGTCTTGAATATCTCCAAAGAAGGAAGTTCCACAACCCCCCGGGCAGCCTGTCCCAGGGCTCTGTCACCCTCACAGTGAAAAAGTTCTTCCCCATATTGGAGTGGAACTTCCTGTGCTCCAAGTTGCAGCCACAGCCCCTTGTCCTGTCCCCACAGACCACTGGAAAGGGGCTGGGCATTTCCCCTGTGTCCCAGACTTAAGATATTTATAAGTATTTACCAAAGAATTGGTAATACAACCATGATAAAATGTTCCACCACTTTTGTGAAAGGGGTAAGTGCATCCCTTCTATGAGAAAATCCTACGTACAGCTGAAATAGACTGTTACCTTAAAGGCCATAAATTTATGGTATGGCTTTGGTGCCCATGCATAGACTTCCACAGAACTCTTCAATGCAATCACCAAGAACTTGATTCTTTCGTATTTTACTGAAACGAAAACAAATCAAAGAAAGAATTCAGTGCCAATTCCAAAGTCATTCCAGTTACTCCAGGAAAGCAGAGAACAACAGTATCTCTCCATACTTACATACATTTGGAGGGTTTTAGTAACACTGCATTTTAGGATTGCTAATTCCATGTAGTTATTTTGAGACATTTACACAACAAAAATCATTACTGTTATCAGTAACTGACCATGTTTGGAATTACCTCCTCAGTGCACACTTATTCTACCCACGTCAGCCAGTGCTTACTCATTAAGAGAAGCAAACTGGTTTTCAGGCAGGGGCATTTCCAGTACAAGAAGTCTGTGACTGTGGCAGCGTGTGTTGGCAGTTCCAGTCATGGCACTGGCAGTCGTAGTTTGAGCTCATGGCAAAATTCCCCAAGGGAAAGGAGAGAAAAAAGGGAACTGAAATGAAAAGTTAAGAAACAAGTCCTCTCCAAAGGCGAAAGGCTAGTTTGATAGCAGAGCACTTTCCTTTGCCCCTAATGCCCAAAATAACTCATTTGGGGAAAAAAAAAACCCAAACCACTAAACAACAAACAACCAGGGAATTTATCAGAAATGAAGTGTCATGACATAGCTGATCCACAAATGTAGTTCTGTCCCATCAAAAAGCTCTGTTCACTTGTTCACTTCTGTTTTCAGAAGGGAACTGATAAAGTCTAGAAACGGCCATTCAAGAAGTGCTACTGGATCTGCATTTCCACCTGCCATCTGGATCTGGGAAGAAATAGATCATGGAGACTTCCAAGTGTTGGGGTTTCTCTTCCAGCACTTCTTTTTTTTGGGGGGGGGGAGAAAAAAAACTACCATAATTTGGATGATATTGAGAAAGCTCAGGAAGTGATTGCTACCTCTTTACCCAAAGTTTAGGGGACTATGACACTTTTCCAAAACAATGAGTAATTCCATGCACCTTCACCTTCTGCCACTGTATCTTCCAAACAAAACCTATTTGGAAACACAGCAGGAGTGAAAATCTCTGACTTGTGAGAAGAACAGTTCTTTAATAAATACTATTTTAATGCATTTTAGGTATCTTACTACTGTACATGCCTGCAGTTGTTGTCTCCTGGTAGGCAGCAGTGAGACAAAGCTACTACTGGCTCCCTTTTGACTCTGCAGGGAAGCAAGACTATTGAACTGTAAGCTTAAAGGACTTGATGCTCTTTCAACAGACAAAAAAAAAAAAAGAAGTCTCACAACCTCCACAGCTGTACTGACTGAAAAACAGAGCTTTTGTTCAGTCCTGTCTAGCTTACAAGACTTCTTGGAATTTTCTTCTTGGGGAAGAGGGGGTTGCCAAACAAGACTACCTTATCTGTGAAAGGAGACCTTTGACAATCCACATTCTTTGCTCTGGGTGCTATCTGGGAATTCACCCAAATCTTAAGTTTCAAAAAAGCAATTTATCATTTAGAGGAGCCAAGAACTGCCTGAAGCAACCGAGATCCATAAATACCACTTCACTCTGACATCCGAGCCCCCTGTTGCATCAAAGAGACAAGGAAGCCATCAGTGCCAGCTGCCTCAGTGGCAGTCTCCAGACCCTGAGCCCAACTATTGGCAGAGCTCATCCTTCTTGGTAACTGCACACAGCTGTCAAAGAGGCCTCTCACTACCTGAAGAAGTCATCTATGGTTCAGAGGGGAAGTTCAGTGCCAGGCTGCAGCCCTGGGTAACAAACCCCCCTTCATCTGGAAGAGAATGCTCTTTGTTTCACACGCTTCCCTGCTGGAACGCCTTTCAATAGCTGTTAGTGTATTGTTCACAGGCCACTTCATTATGCTGCTGACACCCTGGGGTACCATACCAGAGAAGTACATTATTAATTGTTTCTGGGGTCAAGCTCCTAGTTGAGCAGTCAGTTACTGCCATGGTTATTGATTATACCCTGCAAGCAGGTTGTTCCAAGAGCGCACGCATGACTGGAGGAGACTGAGCCCAGTCTCACTGCTGCTGCTGCTGCTGTGGCTCCACACTGACTGACACAGCTGGAAAGGAACTGAGCTGGCTCTTAGGAGAAAACCCAATCAAAGTCAACCGCCAGGGCCCGTTTAAGATGCACTCTGAGACAGAAGCAGGAGAAAAGAGCTCTGGGTTCATATCCCCACCTGCAGGGCAGCAGGCTCACTGCACGCTCTGCTGACTGCTACATGTCTTTCACTGATTTTGGTGGAAATTTCTACAGCTAAATCTATTTAAGTGATTTAAAATCACTCAAAAGGCACCTGCCTAGTGAAAACACACCTCATCCCACAGCAGTACCGCACTGGGTCTGAGAATGCATTAACAAATTTTATGAGGGAAGGGGAATCAATGAATCATCTTGAAGCTAAACATATGCTTCTGTTCCCAGATGCCTCCCCCTGAAACTCGTGCACTAGTTGGGTTTGCTTTCTCCTCCCACTCTTTGCCCTTCCCCCTTTTCTTTATTAACCCCAGTCTTTAAAATCTACATTGAAGAGGAGACATTTTTCACTCTACTCCAGCATATGATTTCATCAAGGTAAAAGACCAGAAAAACCTGTTAGGAGACAGAACAGCTGTTGGTCTACAAGAGTCCTTCTTGTACCTGAAGGGTCTAACAGAGTTACCAGCCTTCAATGTCCACATTAGCACTCTCCTGGAAATTGCATTCACCACGGGAAGGAGACAGATGGGAATTTGTGCCCGCTCTGATTCACAGCCCAGCATCCCACCGCAAAACCTCTGCCATATTCAGTTTAATCCAGTAACTTTGTCACCTACTCTGGTCTTTTCCAGAGAAGTTTGCCCTGAGGGACAGTGAAGACAGCTAGAAATAAAATCAAACCTTCAACCCAGCAGCTACGTGTACTGCAGTTCCCTTTCTCAGCCAGCCTTTACCCCGACAATTCGATGACCAAATTCGCTACTCACCAACTTTATAGTGCACACAGCCTTCCAAGTCTCCCACCGTTGTCCAGCCCTGTTTCTTTTCTACTTCAGGGTCGTTGTGCAGGATTTTATTTCTTAACCAGGACAAATAGTAAACTCGCAACTTGTTCTTCTTACCTGGCCACCAAATGAAAAAGATTGGTAAGTGCAAAAATCCCCCACCTGAGGAAACAGAAAGCCCCACAGAGGAAACCAAAGTGATGGAGAAACAGCTGCAACTGCAGAGATTTTCCCTCAGTTTTTATGTCCACAACAGCTTTACTCCAGACTCCACCCAAACACATGCCTTTTCAATAATCAATGACAGAGACACAATGGTAATACAGAATCACAGAATCGTAGGGGTTGGAAGGGACCTCGAGAGATCATTGGGTCCAACCCCCCTGCCAAAGCAGCTCCCTAGCACATATTGCTCAGATAGGCATGAACATCAGAGGACAAACTCAAGGGAAGGGCTCTTCAGCTGTCTGGTTCTCAGGACGCAAATGACTTTTATGAGAAAAGGGTTATACTCCCACAACAAAAGCACCGGAGAGTCATGCACTGAGATAAAGATACAGAGCTGGGTGAGAATGGCTCTTTTTCATACAGCACTGTAGGACAGCACCAGGATGGGATTTGAGGCCCAAAATTATCAATACAGCTATCAGAAGAGACCAGGGCTGGCTTGAAAGGCAGAAGCAAAAGTGAAGAAAAGTGTGTCGATGAAATGTATTGTACAAATTCTTCTCAGTCAGCGACCGGGGCGTTTCCATCCCTTGTATCCTCCTCAGAGACACAAACTGTTCAGGTTTTATTAAGACAGTTCATTATTTCCCTGGTGGGAGAGCACACCAAACAACAGCACTGAACGATCTCATCACTGAGCAGAACTTCCCAGCAGTTCCCTTGCAAAATAAAACGTGCCATATCTGACACTGCAGTGAGAGCGTTTCACAGGGCCCAGGCAAACTTCACCTGCTTGCTAAAAGCTGAGGACTGCTTTGTCAGCAGCCCTTCCCTTGTGCTGCAAGGGGTGTAATACTTATCAGGCTGCACACAGAAACTGCAAGAGGTGTTTCTGCTCCACAGGTGAGGGAATCTACTTGCCCAGCCTGCCCTATCTTCAGCTGACAATGCATCTGCCACCATCATCAAAACACAGCTCAGACTCTAGCTCTCAATACAAAAAGGCCTCCTTCCCCATGCAGAACAAGGTTCATGATAATCTTTATCAGTGATTCTTTAACAAGCAATGGTCTACAAAGCATCTGCTGAACTGGTGAGAAGGTGGACCTAACGCACATACTCAAAGCTTGCATCCTCCTTCCTCCAGCTGCTTTGCTGCCCGAAGCTGTTAAAAGTCCCACAGATTAAACTGGAGGCAAAGAATAGAAATCATCCCTGCTTTGGCTAGGAGACATTTAATAAGGCTCTGGGAGGTCTCTGTGCAAGGAAATGAAATGGGAGATGCTCTCAGGGATCCAACTTGTCAGTGGAGTAGCTCCATGCTCCACCAGCCACGATGTCCTCAGCTGTGACTGTGGACAGTGTTTCACAGCCCTTGGGAGCGGGAAGGAGACAGCTGACCTGTACTGCAGTGGGAGCTGGGCTGGCCAAGTGACACAGCACTGGTCTTCAGGACCTGGCAGGATGCTCTTCCTGGCACCCTGCCAGCCACATCCACCTACAGGGTGTAACTATGTCCTTGTCTTTTCAGTTTTCTGATGGATCAGTTCATGGCTGCTGTTCATTTCAGAGACAGGGATGGGCACAGGTTAGAGCAGGATGCAAAGCTCAAGCATTGAGTCCATCTCACTGTGCCCAGCCAGCTCTGCACTGGGGGCCTGGAGCCAGTGCAAAGCCCCCACCCTGATGGCAGGGGATCC
Source organism: Porphyrio hochstetteri (assembly GCA_020800305.1). Taxonomy (NCBI): domain Eukaryota; kingdom Metazoa; phylum Chordata; class Aves; order Gruiformes; family Rallidae; genus Porphyrio; species Porphyrio hochstetteri. Next base: position 150,998,594 of record CM036905.1, on the reverse strand, counting down.
CACAACAGAGCCCAGCTCCTCAGGAAAAGCAGCTGCAAGGGCTGGGGCAGCCCACAGTTGCAGAGCTTGCAACCAGGCTGCTCCATGGATCGCAGTGCCACAGGTCTCTGTTGTGAAGACACACTGCCTGGAAGATGCTTTTATGCCTGCTTGGGTGGGAAAGGGCAGGAAGAAAAGCAGAGGCAGCTTCAAAGTGAAAAAATCTGGTCACTGAGCTTAAATTTAAAGTGGAATTGGAGACCCATTTTCAAATACTGGACCTGGTATTTAATTTTAAAAGCCCCTCTGCTCTGATAGCACCAAATGAAGCATGAAGCACTGTCCTTTGTTTATCCCTACTATAAGTGACAGCAAATTTGGCAGTAAGCAAGCACCCTGATTTATTGCCTGACCTCGTGTTTATTAAGCCAAGTTTCATAAAGTGATAAAGTCCCACCACTGCCACAGCTTTGTAAGATTTGGAAAAGGGACCAGAGCAGTGAGAATATTTCCAGAAGTCCCACATCTAACCAAGGAACCATCCTCCCATGAGACTGCTGCAAGCAATAGCCACAGGGCTATTGGAAACACTGAAATAGAGAACACAGTCTGGATCAGAAGGCACTGCAGTTCTGGGTGAGGAAGAGCTCAGAGGGTGCAGGACAGCTGAAAGTCAGCACGATACCCCAAATGTCTTTAAAACCATCACGAGTCCCTGTGCAGTGGGAGACAACATTCTCTCCCAGATACTTCCACGGCTTTAGCTACCCCAGTAGCTTAGTCAAACTTGAGGACTCAGAACAAACAGCACACATGGGAATTTCCCAGCACGTGGCTAATTTTTTTCCTCTCTTCTGCTTCACGTGATGTGCACCAGGGTATTTCTCTCCAACCAGTAACATTTTTCAAAACAACAACAGAGAAATACCTCAAGTGTGTTTCCCATTGTGTTTTAGTGTCTAGACCACAGGGAAAGTCACAAGACAGGAAATTCCTCTGCCTCTCACAGCAGCCTGACGTGAAAAAAGCAGGATCTGTTAGTTACATAAACACGGCTGTGCTCTTTGTGATCTTACTAGGAACAGGGGGATTGTATCCTTCTGCTTGTAAATCTCTATCAGTCAATTAAAAAAGCTCTCAAAAATCTGGTGGCTTTTTTCTTCTTCTTCTTCTGCCTAACTGTTATGGTCATGATATACAGAAAGAAAACTCAGCTCCAGCTATCAAATGCAGTGATCAGCCAGTGACTTCTGTGAGAACTCCCAGCTCCACTTCTCCCACAGACACTGTTTCAAATGCAAAGTTCCTTTTCCTTTATTGACTTTTTGTTTTTATTGTCACTGTGGTTTTTAATTATTAAGCAGGTAGACTCCAACCAGTTCTTCTGCTCTGTCATCCCTTCCTACCTTCCTGAGTGCCACCATCAGCCAGTTGGGTTGGCAAAACCCTCTGGGAGCCACAAGTGGAACGTGTTCTGTATGCATGCCCTCGCTCTCTCTGAGGGTGTTTTTAGGACTGTATTACCTGATCAGCTGAAACTATGTTTCTGCCTCCCAAGAGCACAAGCTGAAAAGTTAACTACTCTGGTTTGACCTGTGATGCTTTCTTGTGCCAGCTGAGGCAGCTCAGTATCTCAGCATCAAAACCTTTGTTGTCAACAGGTTTTATATTTGAGATACACATTGGTGGAGAAATTGATTTCAGGTTTCCAGACTCAAAAGGGGGTATATTAAAAGTGATTTTAGGTGACAATCCCCCTGAAATCCAAACTTCACACAACGTGCTGACACTTTTCAAACCTCACCACTGTCAGCACATCACTTCCTGCAAAAGCTGAAGGACTGTACGGTCAGGAGTGCTGCAGGGAGCTGAACAATGCTCAGGAGCAGTCCCGGGACAAAGCTCGGAGGCAGCTCCATAACCAAGCTGCCAAAAAGCACCACTTGGAGAAACACATCCCAGTTTACCTGGAGAGGTGGAGCAACATAAAAAGACACTAAGAGAACTCCAGCATCAGGGTAGCTTCAACCAAGAACTGCAGTGCAGAAGGCGGAACAGGAAGGTAAGGGGGGGCCTGAGCATAAAAGCATCGTGATTTCACTAAGTGTGCTCCCCCCAACCTGCCCCTCTGTGGGAAGGGATGCCCCTTTCCTTCCTTGTCCTCCAGTAACCTCACATAAAATGCAGGAGATGGACAAGAAACACACAGGCATAAACCAGCCAAAGATGAGCCAGTTTCCTAAGGGTTAATGTAGCGTGTCTCCACAGAGGAAGCAATAGTTTTGAAGGAAACAAAGCAAACTGATGTGTCAGGGTACTCCAACCGTGACTGACGTAAACATAAATAAACCTTAAACAATTACACACAAGACTGAATCACAGACACTTGTCATCTGTGTAGGATCTGCTTCAAACCAACAGATTTTACACAGGTTGGATTATACAATGTTTTTGTTTATAAAGTCTACTTTAGAATAAACTCCCATCAAATGGTGCTCTCCAGACAGCTTACATTTTAACTCGAGCACCAGACATCAAAAGGAGACACAGCAGGTTGCATTTTCTTCTAAACCCTCCTTGATTAACCTTTTCTTTTGTAAGATTTCACTGCATGGCTGTACCTGAGAATGCAGCCATCGACAAGCCAATAGAATATGGTTGCTCTAGACCGGAATGAAGTCCTGTGCTGATGACATCAGCATGGGCACGGTTCTTCGGACCCATGGTAGCATAACACTGCTAATGCATTAAATTGCATTAAATTGTCTAGGTGAATGTCCTTTTGTACAAGTGCCGAGCCAAAGAACTCCTCCAGTGGAGTCAGAGGGGCTCTGGAGCCTCAGCAAAATTTGGGCTAACTCCAGAATGACACAGGGCCCACTGCGCCAAACCTGATAAGCACCCTCTCCCCATCACACACGTGTGGGGCAGCAGGGGCTGATTTCACAAACAGACTAAAACAAAAGGAAAGGTAAACAGCTTGACAGCACCTCTGAAGAAAGATTAACAGCACACCACATCAAGTTGCTTAACAGCAGGATAACCTCATGCAATAACTCTCTGGAGCCAAAGAGTCTGGAACCTCCAGCTTCATAAAACAGGCTGTTCCATTGGCAGGGGCAAAGCAAACCCAACAGCCACCACCACCCTTCCCCTCCTGCTGCTTTGCCATCTGCAGTCGGGTCCAGCAGGGGCAAGGCCAGAAGCTGCACCGACCTGCCTTCTCACACTGGTGATTTCCACATCACGTCCCCTCCTCCCAAACACACACACACACACGCACACTCAATGCATATCACCCTCATTTCCCCACTTCGCAGGAGCATTTCCCATTCCGTGGATTTTAACACATAAGGTGTCTTTAAAGCCAAGCAGCACATCATGTTTGGGTTAGGAAGAGGCCAGGCTGGAAGGAATCATGACAGAGGAAGAAACCCACCATTTTTACAAACTTCTCAAAACGCTGGCTTACAGCTCCCAAATGCTGAACAAGCAAAACCAGGAGCAGTTTTTAACAGCTGCCCCAGGAGAGGAAGGACAAGGGGGCAAGGAGGCATGGGGAGCTGTGTGGAAAGTGATTCACTTGCAGAAATAAAGAGGTGAAATGATGGAAAACCCACTGACTTTAGTCAAGTCAGGACTTCCCCTTCAACACACAGGCTGCCAAGAAAAGCGTTCTCCCATGCCATGCCATGCCAGAAAGGGGAAAAGATCACGTTGACAAGTTAACTGTACCAGAAATTGTCACCAAGACATTCAGCCCTTCAAGTACATCCATTTGCTGGAATCGTCTTCGATTGATGAGTGGGTAAACCTTCCCCTGACCACTTCTGTCTAGCAGCATCAGACCACTTTCGGTGCCCACTAACAAGTTCACTCCTGGAAGAAACAAAACCAGAGATCCAAGTTAGAAGACAGATTTTTCCACATATTCTGATGAACTGATTGCTGGTTTGGTCTCAATGCCTGCAGCCTCAAAGATCTCAATGATGCAGAAACATTACTTGCCCACAGTGACTACTGACACCAAATTGCAGTGTTTAATAGAGTGAAAAACAGAGAGACTGTGGAGAACTTTCTAGAGCACCGATTTCCAAACAAAAAGGCACACTGATGATGGAGGAGGGGTGAGGCACAAAGCAGTACCCAAGCTTACGTACACCAAAGCTGTATTACCCGTTGGGGTTGGGGGTTTGTTAACAGGATAAGAGAATCACAGATTGGTTTGGGTTGGAAGGGACCTTAAAGCTCTGCTAGACCCAAACTCCTGCCATAGGCAGGGACAGCCTCCACTAGACCAGGTTGCTCAAACCCCCATCAAACCTGGCCTAGGACACTGCCAGAATGTTCTTGACAAAGATACTGCAAAAAAGTAGTGATAGGGTCTTGGTTTCCACTGGAATAAACAGATTGTGGTGCAGCCCTCCTGAAAAGGACAGGCAGAGGGTTGGTCCTCAGCTTCCCAAAAATCTTTCCCATCTGAGTGTTAAAACTAGAGAAATTACAGCAATCTTGTGTTTCCACAGATTTCTCCTAAAGATCAAGCAGAGATGAGAAAAGTCAGTAGGCCAGTTTCTTTCTACAGCGGTCCACCCATCCACAGGAACACTTGCCAAGAGTCCATAAAACCTTAGTATTTAAATTCAATTAGATTTTTTTAGTCATTAATATATATATGAAACTAGGCTTTAAATCTCTATTAATATATTATCACTCTTTAATTTCATGAATATATATTTGCAATAGTGTTTCAGTCTAGAACCCCACAAGCTGTGCAGAGACAGGTCAGACACAGTCCAGGGAAGGGAAATTAAACTAAATGCATGCCTTGTTTTACGAGACTTCTCTGTTGCAATCCCAATATAAAGCTTGTCATCCTTAAGCTTAATAAAGTTATGAAATAAGGAAAGCAAAATTCACACAAGGTGATCATAGTTTTATTGCCTAACTGCCTTAACCCCTCATCAAACAATTAATTCCCAGATACAACTATGCTGGTGCACTGGATGTATCATTCGTGCTGATCCTGCAACGAACCTTTTCTAATCACGGCACCACAGAATTGTAGGGGTTGGAAGGGACCTCCAGAGATCATCGAGTCCAACCCCCCTGCCAAAGCAGGTTCCCTAGGACAGGTTGCACAGACAGGTGTCCAGATGAGTCTTGAACATCTCCAAAGAAGGAGACTCCACAACCCCCCTGAGCAGCCTGTGCCAGGGCTCTGTCACCCTCACTGTGTAAAAGTTCTTCCCCATATTGGTGTGGAACTTCCTGTGCTCCAACTTGCAGCCATTGCCCCTTGTCCTGTCTCATGTAGGCCCAATAAACAGGAATCTGTATCTTAGTGCAGGCTGCATCTACAGCAGTGACACGCCTTCTCACGGAAAAGGCACTGCTCACTAAGATGGGGAACCGCTACCCCAAACACCACCCCAGCTACCAGACATGGGAGTGGTTTGCATGCTCCTCCTGACCCAGAGGGTACGAGGTGTCTTCCAAAAGGGACAGGGGGTTAGAGGGTAGCAGAGTTGCAGCCAGGAGGAACTGATGGGCAAGGGGCCTGAGCTGCTGCTGGTGTTGGGGCACTATGAAAATCCTCTGGCTGGAGGAGAAAACCAGACATAGCCCATGGAGAAGTCAGAAACCATCTCCTCTACCTTGACTTTTCAGTAAGGAAGCTTCAGAGGTCCTAGCAGTCCCCACAAACCATGTGCTCTCCTACTCCTCTGACTCCTCCAGGCAAGAGAGCTCACAGACGCTGGGAGGTGCACGGCCTATCTTGGGAGAGAATCTGCAGACATCCCGGGCTCTCTCTTTAGCTGCTGACATCTCCTCTGTCCCCTTCTCCTGCCTCTGTGTCCCCAACATGGGTCTGTGCCTGCTGACTCACATCCCACAGCCCCGGTGACATTTCTCATCAACCATCTCCAATACTGGGAGACATCCTCAAACTGGGAAGGAGCGAAAGGAAGCAGGGAAAGCAAGGCATGTGCTGAGTCAGCATTCAGCACAGGCTGCAGCAGCACCAAACTCACTGAGGAAGTGCCCAGCACTTGGTCTTCTTTCTGCAGTTCCGGGACCCATCGACTAAAGCTGTCAGTGATACACGTTCATCACATATTTTTCTGGGTTCTTCTCAGTGTAGATTACTATACAAAGCCAAATTCAAACTGCTCCCTCACGGTCCCTTCCTCTCTGTGCGCACCAGGGCTCAATCGCTCCACCCTCACCTCTTCCTCTGCTGCCTTTGTGGTGCAGATCTTTCTGCTTTGAGTTTACATGGGCACCCACCCCCCGACACCTTCCCTTAGCTATCTGCATTTCGAGATGAGCCCAGTGAGCTATTACATCAGTGGGAAGCAGTGCCTGTATTTTAAAATGCAAGCACTGTCTTTATTCACAGCCAGCCAAGCTCTTCTACTGCCACCCTACAATTAAACAGTTCTGGCTTTTCAAACAAATGGAACTGCTTCCTGAAAAAGTACAGGCTCTCTGTGGAGGCTGGGGACAAAACTGCACCCCTGTCATTAACTCTGACTTTCACCAGTCAGCAGAAACAGAATCACAGACCCAAGACAATCAGAAACCTCCCAGATATGGTGGCATTGCCACTGGTAAAAGCAAAGCAAAACAAAGCAGAGCAAGCCCTCTCTTTTTGAGTAGGAAACTTCACCATGAAATGCTTTCATTTGCTCAAGGGAAAAAGAAGTTAAACCTTACCAAGAAGTAAGCATGGGTACCAGCTTACGTCGCCAGCAGTTTGGCCCTACATGTTCAACATGGAAGAGCTTTGTTATGGCTGTAAAACACCTCTAGGATTTTACACCTGTATTTTAAATCACCGTAATAGTCAGATACATGGATCAAAGAAATATAAAACCATTAACACAAATTGCTACTGGCAAAACAAGGCAGATCAGAGAAAATATGAGTCATCTTTACTGATCCCATATGACTGCTCTCTGCCTTTGCCCTCTCAGAGTCTGAAAGCTTACATTGGCACAAGTCTCTTCCTTTTATTAGAGAATCTTTCATATGAATACATGCAGAAATAGCATTGGGAGTAAAAATTCTTACCAGGAAATTCTGAAAATAAAGAAAACAGCAAATAGAAAGATAAGGTGTCGGGAGAGCTATTTAATTGACACAGCTTTGCAGGCAAGGAGGACAGAACAGCGCTGTTCTGAGAAACAAGAAAAGCTGGAAATAACCCCTAAAGGTAACTAACACCTTGGAAAGAGCTGTGGAAATGTAAACAAAGTGCACTGTGCTACCTGTACAATCATGATGTCACTCAGGGGAATGGCCACTTCTTCTTAAGTCTTTAAAATGACGTATGTGTGCATTTATAGGCTGTTGAGTTTAGGGATACTAGATAAATACGTGTACAACATACACAAGCATTGCCCAGATAATGAAAAAATTCAGGTGGGCCCATAGATTCTGGCCAAGAAAGAAAGGACACAGCAGAGAAAAGCTTTTTCTGGGTGTTGCAGCAGGCCACAAGCACTGCTCCAAGCCTCTCAGCAGTGCAGGACCCTGACTAACTGTCCGTCACAGACCTAAATGGTCCCTTGTGACAAGAAGGACCAACACTTGGTCAGTTGACAGCCCACACCTAGCTTCCCTCTACATTAACCACTCTTAACGAAACCAAGCTACAGTGTTGTGCTGGAAAATGTCCTTCCTACCCCTCTCTCTCCCCTTTTCCTTCCTACGTAAACTGATGACTGACATGGAAAGTCATCTTACGAAACACAAGGTCCTTAACAAGACCCCTGCAAGGGGCTCAAGAAGAGGACTAGTTTTCAGAAGAAATACCCCTTGTGCACCAGGTGTACAATGCAAAGATGACTACACAGGCTCCTGAAAAGCTGCAAGAGATGTACTAGCAGGTGTTGGAGAGAGATGTAAAGGACATCCACATTCGCTCAGTGAAATCTGAACTGTGCCATCAGAAGCATACATGAGAAATTATATCAAAGCAGAAACAACATACCATAAAAACCCATAATAACAATAATAATAACAATCAGCTCTTGCAACAAAAATATGTAAACAAGCACTGAATAAATGCAGAGAAACAGCTAAGGCTTCAGAGATACATTCTCAAAGACTGCAAGCTCATGCTGGCACAGGTGCACTTCAGGAGCACAGGAGCCAGGGAAGGAACAGGTTTGCATTACCCCATAAGGCAGCACACAGTATCTCAGAATTGAATCTCTTCTTGTATTTGCGAATCTCTGGGGTGTCGCTCTGTGGCCGGGTATTCGTGGGGTTCACATTGACAACAGATCCTTTCCGCGTGGGGTCTTGCCTTATTGCCTCCGACCTCATCGCTTCACTAGAAAAGCCTACTGGAAAAGGGAGAAGTAAAGTGCATGTAATATCCCTCCAGCGCTGAATTCAGGCCATATATATATATACTTATATATATATGTATGTATATATATGTGTATATATATATGTATATATATTCTTTACACCACACAACCCAAATCAGTAACTGAGAATATCAAGCAAGTCCTTCTTTTTGTAAGAAATGTAAATGGAAAAAGAAATAAACTATGCAATCCATTGCAAATCAAAACAAAAGCACGATGGTGATGTTTGTAAGCACTTTAAAGAGCCACTGAAGTCACTGAACCCTTTTTCAATTGTCGTCTTCAGCTACTTTACTTACCCACAGAAGTCACAGTTGTCCCACTAGATGGAGAAATCTGTAGTAATCTGGGGTCTATAAAAGGTGTAAAGGAGGAGGAAGATTTGTGTTTCTGGAGTGTGTTACTAGCGGACTGAGTCTGCAATGTAAATTTCAACTTTATTAATATTAGTGACAATAAAAAGCACGGAAAACAACAACCAACATTTTCAAGTTGCTACAGAATTACGCTACAGAGCCTCCCCAAGCTGTCATACTTCCTTTATAGATACACAACACACTGCAGGCACCACACCTGAACTAGATACATATGCACACTGCACATCTTACAGCAAAATGTAATCAGCTGAATCCTTGTCTGTCATCTCAGCTGCTAGCAAAGATTTTTAGGGCTGGCCACTATAACCAAAGTGAGGGAATGTCTTCTTTTTTAAAAAAAAATCCGCTTAAATGTATGTATGTACTATCTCATCTGCAAGCTGTCCACTACCTGCAACTTTTGAACTTATGAAGCATCTCCTAAAGTGAGCTAGTTTCATAAATTATGAAATTTGATCTCTTGGCTTGTGCAACTAAATCAGAACCATCTGGGGTCAAGCGTTCACTTCTACGATGGATTGTGTTTCAGTGTCCACTACTGTTCATTCTCCCTATTTTGTTTAACCTGAGCCTCTTGCCAGAAAGCTGCAGCAGGTTCTTCCACCTTTATTTGACAAAGCAACATATTAAACCTGTATCGAACAAAGGGGCTCATTAGTGTGGAAGGTGTAGCAAACGGTGATATGAAGCTATGAATATGCAGTGGATAAAATCACTGGTGCTTGCTGAGTTATGTGATCTAAACATGAAAAAAACACAAAGAAAGGAAGACAAGTGAAACAATGAACTGTTAAAAGTGGAAATGGAACGACTTAAAACCCCTTGCCAGTTTAGTATTATAGTGACAACAATGCATACTGAAGCAGAATGGGACAAGTGACAAAAATAAAATACACAAAGGGCGTGCACGTTGGCAAGTGCTGTACCAAGCAGTACTGGGTCTTTGCTCAGCTTTATCCAAATGTAGTTACAGACATTCTATTTGTCATGAGTGAGTCTTCAACCTCTGATCTCTCTAAACCTCTACCCTCTGCAGAAGCGTGTGACTCCTCTGCACAGCTCAATACCGAAAGGCTCATCCGCCACCAGCCACCGCCACAGCCCCCATTTCCCAAGCTGAGCTAACTGAACCCTGCTGATGTGTTGCTTAAGCCAAAGTGATGAGCAAGCGTTATCCCTGGATCAATCAACCGATCTCTGTAACCTACAAGAGCGTGCTTTTAGAAAGATCAAAGACCAATGAAGCATAGCTGAAAACTTAGTATTATGTTAACCAAATTTCCAGGAGGAACTCTCCCACCCACCCTCCTGCTACATGGTTCACCGCAACCTCTCCTCATCACACCACCTGCATGCCTACACAGCAGGATGGCTCTACCCTGAGAAGCTGCAGCTGCTTCTCACCGTGTTTTGCTCCCCCTGGGCCACCCCTGGTGGCATACAGAAAGAGGCTCTCCCCAGAAGCCAGGCTGGCCACCCAGCCAGGAGTGGAGGCCCCACACTGGGTTCCTCGCTTACTGCTCGTGTTGGTGAGGGGTGAATGATGCCCTTCGTTCACACGTGTGCATCTCCTCTGCAGCGAGGGGTTACACACACGTGAAGGACGGGGTTTGTCCACCAGTGCTCAGTGAGTAAGGGAAGCCACCATCCCAGGGTCAGCCCAGGACAGCAAAAGGGAGCTTCCCCTGCTGCGAAGCCTCGCTTCTTCCTCTGGACACGACCAGCACTGGCAAACGGTCATCGCTACACAGCTGCTTTGCAGAGCACACATATACTTGGAAAAACCCCAAAGATTTCCCTCATTCATTATTCCCAAACAACACCCCAGGCTTCCACAACCCTCCCGGGCAACACCTGATTGGCTTGCCCGGCCCACGTGGCAAACTTTTAAAGAGCAAAATCCCTGCACAGCCACTTCCTCTCCCAAAGGGTGAGTTTCCACAAGCAGCTCCTCGTACATGCGGAGTCACTAGCCCAGCCTTTACCCACAAAGCCCAAATTAACCCCTGATTTTTTAAAAAGGCACGCTGCTTGCAATTAGCCTGCTCCAAGAATATAACAGAATTTAAAAAAAAAAAAAAAAAAATCAAAGAGTATTGGCTTGAAAACGCAGTAGTGGAGTTTAGTTTAAAAGGAACGCCATGCAATTAATGACTCACTAAGAGGAAGCAAAAATAGTAAACTGGCAAGTTTGGCGTGGGGCTGCTCTAGAGTTTAGGGCTTCTCACACAGAACTGAAACGTCTTATTCGGGGAGGTGGGAACAAAGGTGACAGGAAAAAAAAAAGCAGGGGAGATTGGCTGGAGTTCCTTTGCAAACTAGCTACTAGGCAACGCTGCTATAACCCTACGAAAGCAGCCAGCTGTGGTGTAAGACATACCTCATTAGTAGTTAGCTTGTCCTGGGGTGTCTGTGGGGACATGGTGGGTGTCGGCTGGCTGGAGGATGGGGAGGAGGAGGTGGAGGAAGTGGAGGAGGAATGGCTTTGCTGTAAGAGATCTGGCAAGAGGTGAATGCGACCGGCAAAGCCATTGCTCTCATGATGGCTGGCACGCTTTTTGTCAACTGTACTCTGTAGAAAAAACAGGCACACTTGTCTTGCTCAAGTGCTGCTTAAAGGTCTATATCCCTAACAACCTCTCTCCTTCTCTCCCTCGCTCTCTTCCTACCTCTTACCATTTGCTTATTTTATCTGTTTGCTTGTTTTAAAATAAGCTGCTAATTCATGCCTTGATGCCTGGATGGAAAGGGAAAGTGGGCAGAGCTACTGTAATTCAGCGAATTCCCACCTCTTCCGTCAGTCAGAAGCTTAGTTCACGTGGTTGACTTGCACAGCCAGTTCCACTAATTAATGAAAGAGTAACTGCACTGGTAAGTCTTCCACCACAACGTGGACAAGCACATTTTTTTTTTTGGGGGCGGGGGGAGGAGGATTTCTTTCCCTATTGTATTGTTTAAAACTAACTTAAATCCTATGCAGATCTGAGCTTAGACTGTCTGGTGAATGCCTTCAGCTAACTATTTAAAACAATAAGCATGAAATCTTAATTTTCAAACCAGAGGGCTCAATTAAGAAATTGGCATTCAGCAGTGAAATTCAGAAGTGTGATTACTGAGGAAACTCCTATAAGCTAGCATGCTCATTAACACACGAGCTCATTTAAAAACAGGAAATCATTATCTTTCAGAGGGACAAGAATGCAATACTCTCAGAATCAAAGGCAACACCACAGTGCTCTAGCTCTGTCCACATTCTCTCCTTCAACACCTAATACCCTTCTCTGTTTGTCCACACTTAACTGTTAGATGAATTTGTATGTACATGTGTGTGTGTGTTTTATCTGAGTGGTCTGTATGCCCTCAACTACAGGTTCAAAACAATTAAAAAAAACCCAGAAAAACCCCAAAACCCTGAATGCTCCCCACCATCCTCCCTCCCAGACCCACTCTTGAGAACCACACTATGGTAAAACTACACTAAGTTTTTGCTCCAGGGACTCACTGCACACACCTGCAGCTTTTCTACCCTTCTCTCCTACAGACTTTGAGGTACCCTGCACGGTGCTGCCACGGGTGTCACTGGAAAGCATGCAAAACAGTAGCAAGGGGTGAAGGGCTACTCTCTGCTTCGCATGCATCAAACATCTTGCTCATCTGAAATTCACTACGGCTGTGTCTTGATAATACGAACAACAAATATAATGTAGAAACAGCATGGGTGAATGAGCGAGTGGGTTAATGAGCACAGAAAAGGTGCAGCACTGCACAGGGCAGGAAAAGCAATACCTGTCGGACAATTAAGGTGCCCTCCTTAGAAGGAGTCAAGGCAGGTTCACTCTCCACATCATCATGGACAATCATGGTTTTCACTGACTCTGTTTCACCATTGCTCAAGTTCAACGTTGACCTATTTGCCAGACAAGAAATAACTGGAGTGAGGTAACCGCACTTGTGCCCTGGCTTTCGCTGCCCTGCACCAAGGCATATTCAAAATTAATTTATAACGTGACCAGAGTGGAATATTTACTTAACCTGCCCAAAAAAGCTCTTAAAAAAACCCAGTTAGGAGTTTGCTAAATGTCAGTTCTTGTTTTATAACAAACTAAGGGAGAAGAGGGAAAGGACATAATTTTCAGAAGCCTGCTTTTTTAATAGATTACCAGGCTACTAAGTATTGCCCACAGACTGTTGTAAGCTGAAAGAACTAACACACAAGCCAAAATACCCAACATTCTTTTCCTTCAACCCTGTAAGAGGGAAGACAGAAGCAAAACATTGTGAGAACTAACACTGCTCGGACTTCATCTGGTCCAGAAGTAGATTCATCTGCTCCTTCTTGTTCCATATCATCATCTTCCTCATCCGTTGTCCCTGATTCCTCACTTGAGGATGAATAATCCGTTACTTTATGTGGAGGCCGCACATCCTCTACCGCTCGCAATTCCTTTGCCAATGCAGTTAAATCCTGATGGGAAAGGGAGGAAAAAACTGATGTTGTAAGGAAGAGAGGGGAAGAATTTGCAAGACAGCCCCACTGGATTAGTGTCAGAGTTTGCTTACTTCCCACTGCTGTGTTTCCATGTGCCAGCAGTGTCGCTTCTCTTCATTTATTAATTCCTGATAGTTACCAAAACTCACTCTCTGATAAATTAGAGCCCCTGAAGAGGCAGCCTTAAGAGGTCTTGCTCTATTACAGACACATATGCATACTTTGAATCCAGACCATCCTGGATTATGACATCAGTTTATCCCATCATACCACGTGAAAGACACACAGAAGCACCCGGACTGACTCTCACTCAGAGGTTGACTGTCACATTTCATTTTCCTGAACTCTGCAAGTTAACAGCATCCACCACAAGAAATCTAGGCAGCAAAGCAGCAGAAAGGGCCTAGGACTTATTGAGCCACCCAAGCACAGTTGCAGAGAGCCAATCTCCTTGAAACTTTTTGATCCATTTCCAGTTGCATGGATGTGCACTACGGAGTTCACCTGAGAGGTCAGGTTTGGTAGCACCGCCTCAGTCACAGATGACTGTCAAACAGTACGAGCCATAAGCTGCTTTTTTGGAGTGTGGGCAAACCAGGCTTGCAGTCAGTGCAATCTGGCCTTAGTTATGTAGCTATGTTCTAGTTAACTGAATAGTTTGTGGCAAATACCTCACACATTATACTATCAAAGGTGAAGAACCAACTTCCATGTTTCTTAAATAAAGAAGTATTAACTGGAAGATTTGGGAGCTTGTGCACGATCATAATGACAAGTGGAAAGTTGGAAATATTGGGAAAACCCACTGTGACCCCCCACATACAACTGGTCCTAGAGCTGTAATTGACTCTAACAGCAGTCAGAGAAAGAAAATGTTGGACCACTTTCACAGAAAACAGCAACAATTTAAGGTCTTACCACTTCTCCCTGCACCATTCAGCCCAGCATTGGCACATTCAGGTCAAATGCATGATCATTGGTCCAGCCCCAGGAAGGAAGCACAGGATTGAAGGAGAGAAAGGCAAAGGTTAGGAAGGAAGAAGACCAGAGAGCAGAAATCAATCCCAGAGCAGAGCAGATTCTTATGTTTTAAGTACTGTGATGTGTGCAGGCAATTGCAGAGACATGCTGCTGTGTCCGCAGATACAAACTCAACTCAAGCTGAAGCTCACCCCCAATGGCATCCTGAATGCTCACACTGTACTTTCTGGGGGCCTACCTGAGAGAGAGTGGGGAAAGGGGAGGGTAGATGCAACTTACAGCAGGCTTGACAGGTCTGAAGACTTCCTTTTTCTCTTCAGGCTTTTTAGGTGCACTTTCATGACGCTGTGATGGAGAACCTTCTGATTTGGATGATGCTGCATGTGTCAGGACCCCGAAAGGAACACAGAATAAAACAGATTAGGCAAGGAGCTAAAGTGTTTTCTTATTTCACTCTGGAGTGGGGAAGGGAGGTGAGAAGGCCATCAGGCGGTGCCTGACAGCAAGACATGTTTCACTTGTTCTCTATTACATTGTCCCTGAAGAACTACAGCAAAGCATCATAAGCTGTGATCTGTATAGGTGTAGCTGACCTATGACTGAAGCCAAAGTTAACTGTCACTCAGCAGTAAATCAAAGAGGGTAACTCGAGTGTGGGCACAAGCTGGAAAACCTGTGCCAGCATCCAACATACCCCAGCTGAGACCTATCCATACCAGTCTGCAACCCTTCACCAAGCACCAAGGTGACAGGCAACAAGCACCAAAAGGTGCCCTTGCACACAGGAGGGAGGGAGTTATTCCCAAGCAAGGACATACAACCAAGGGGGGGTACTGGAAACTAACCCATCTTTGATACTGCATGCTCGAAGGTCTGTCCCAGTGAGGCTTATCATCATTCAGTACTGGGTATTGCACAACTGAACACATTTAGAAACATGACGTTATGGAGGGTGGGGGAAGGACTTACATCTCATCCGAAACCGCTCTCCGGACCCACTCTGAGACCCAGGGTGGGAGCCAGGCTGTGAACCAGAGTTGCTTGAACCTGAAGAACTGCCACTGCCTGGCCTCGGTACGAGCTTCTCCACCCTTTCCCACAGCAGACGAGGCTCTATATTGCTGTATCAAGGGAGGGAGGAAAAGTCTTTGTCACGCACTTCAGCTTCAGATTCCCACCTCTAAACTCAAACATCACTCTTCCTCAGTGTTTTGCAAATAATCCATCTGAAAGAGCACTCAACACTGAGCTGAGGGCATCAGGGATGCTTCACAATGCAAGCAGTGGGTCCCTTTGAAATACTTGTTACCATATTTTGGATGGTAAAAAAAAAATTCTCTTAATTTGGAACTGGCTACCTGCCTTTCTTCCTTGTCTAACCTAAGGCAGACAGTTCTCAGCCTGCATTTGTTTGAAATTGGCTCAGAAGTGCCCTGGCTACCAAGCACAAGCCAAAGAGCCAGTACTGCCCATCCCTCTCAAAATGCCCTTAGCCCCTGTCAAGTGAGACAGTTCCAGGGTGACCTATCCAGAGTGCTCTGCTGAGCTCTGGAGGCAGCCCACTCCTCTCCTCCCCTCCCCTTTCTGTTCCGAGATGCTCTGTATCACAGCTCATGGCTGCTTCTCCCCCTGTTAAATTCAGGTTCTGGCTGAGAGGTCAGAAGGTTTCTGAGAGCAATTTCCTTCAGATGTTACAAACACTTCTGCTGCCAGTAATCCCCACCCAAGATGACCTGTTGCACTGAAAGCAAAGATGTTC
Source organism: Porphyrio hochstetteri (assembly GCA_020800305.1). Taxonomy (NCBI): domain Eukaryota; kingdom Metazoa; phylum Chordata; class Aves; order Gruiformes; family Rallidae; genus Porphyrio; species Porphyrio hochstetteri. The sequence continues at coordinate 150,982,625 of CM036905.1, read as the reverse complement.
ATGAATGGCCACATTTTTCCAGTAATCTTAAGGATATTTGGAAATTATTGCAAAAGTTACAGGGCAGGCAACTCAAAGGAGAAGAGGGAAGAAGAAATTTTGCTTGTTGGCACACGATGCACCAAGGGAAATTAATATTAATCATTACTGAAAAGGGATCCAAATCCATCCTCCTTTCATATCCAAGAGACAATGCCAAAAGCTTTCTGAATATGCCTGGCTTTCCCTGAGCTGCTTCCTTCCAATGCAGAAAAGGCCAAGACATGTAGGCTTACAAACCTCGTGGAGTTTCTTTGACCTGCTTGGTTATTTTGCTGCCCACTGCCCTGCAGCGGAGAGTCACGGCGGGACAGGACTGGTGATCGAGACGTTGTTCTCACAGGTACCTTGGGAGAGAAAAAGTTGTGTTAAAGCCATGAAGAGAAGAGAGAGAAGAGGAAGATTAAACCTCTTCTGCTACAGAATGTATTCTTAAGATCTCAACACCACTTATTCTAAGTCCAAGCTAGCGTCAACAACCAAAAGCAATAAACAAACACCCACAAAACCAAGAGCCTTAGTTGGGATGCTGTTCAGACTTGGAAGAGAACTCAAAGTTTAGTCTTAATATTAAGTAGTGTTTCATAGTTACCACACGAACACATACACACCCCGCTACCCTCCAACTACTGAGACACTTAAAAAGAATATGGCATTTTGACTGAAGCAGGGTAGGCACAAAGCAATTTGCTGAAACAGCATGAGAATTAGGAGGATAAGCTCAGGGGAACCAAACAAATGCCCGGGAATGGATCAGCAAAAGGCAAAGACTGGTGGGGGAGCAAGAATATACTCAGAAGAAGCAAATCCCAGTGGATGGGAGGGGGGTAGGAGGGGGAGAGGTGGAGGAAATATATTGAATGTTTCCTTTTTGTTCAGTTCCATCTCAATTTTAAATATGCATATGATTCATAGTTTGGGTTGGTAACAGATGAAGAGGAAAATTAACTCTGAGCAATAACCTCGGGGATATTTTAAATTCTTTCCTGGATATGGTAATGATTTGTTAACTTTGCATAATAAATTGTCTCTCTGAAATAGCTGCATTCTATAAATAATTGCCAATTTTATATGAAACTTCAATATTGTACTTAAGGTTGATTACCATTAACACATTGACTGAACGCCTACAATATGCTCTGCCTTCCAAAATACTGTTACCAGTGCTGGCACAAGGGCACGGTCATCCCAGCGCCCAGGTTATCACATCCTTAAAAAAATAATAATTAATAATAATAAAAAGAATAGCACACATCTGTCTTTCTACTCCTTACCCTTGGAGGCACCTCGTCACTGTCTGATCTAGCCCAAGCCTTTTGGGTGGGGTCGGGTACCTCCGACTTAGAGTCAGAACTCTGATTTAGCACTTCACTGCGTGAAGGTGGATATGGGTCCTGGGAACGAAGATGGTGATGAGCAAATTTGGGAGAAGGGTCACTGAAGGAATGGGATCGCGAGACAGGGGAAACATTGTTCTTGAGAGATGCCAGATGGGACCACTGTACCTTACAAGAAAACAAAACATAAAACATTCAATGCGCTCAGTATAACTGGCTTTCCAATTCACACAGAATAAAGGCAGGTGGGGCGGGCAGAGACAAATTGGTTATGGTATTAGGTAAGCGTGGGGTGGAATCAATGCACTTAAAAGCAAGGCAAGCGCCCAAAGAACGTAACAGACTGAAAAATACGGCACATAAGCATTTTCTTTGGTGAGATAAGCTCTCCACATACACACACAACGGTGCCCAAAAGAAAAGGCGACCTAATATCTGCACCGTGAGCCCGAGTCCAAAGGCCACTCAAGACAGAAGGTGCCTGCTGTCCCCCAGTCTTCAGTGGGCTTTGGTCAGGTCTCACGGCAGCACTGGAGGGTTGGGAAATTTGCAGTGGATATCCAATTGAAGGAATGTACAACGTTACAGAATGCTGTACAATATGCAAACCGACAGACATTTACATTACCTAATAAATTAAGGAACTAGATATAGTTCTAAACTTTTGGAGAAAGACCAGAACACAAAAAGCCTTTATTCCTTTACAGTCATTGCAATATATATGAAAAACCATAATATATATTGTATGTAGTATACATATGTACAATGCATATTATACTTAGACCATATATGTACCTTATACTGTACATATATACATATTTATACACAAACGGAGCACGCACGTACAAGCACACATATTCAACTAGACATACTAAGAAGGCATAACAGTGACTCCACAGTTAGAACTCCGTTGGGATTTCCACTGAAATCCATATTGATCCTTCAGCCCACTCCCTTTATGCTTGTGCATAAACCTGCATTTCAGATTTAATTTCTGAAACTGAGGAGGAGGAAAGGTTGTAACTGAGGAACACACTGTTTTCACACCTAATAATTAAGCAAAACTTTGCTTTCAACCCTAGTTTCAGTAGGCTGGCTGTATTTGTTTTGATATGATTATTATTTCCTCAATTTTCATACACACAGCTGCCGAAGAGCCTGATTATCCTTAATACAAGTGGAAGACCCAGACTTTAAAAGTAACTGGCACGGAGAGCATGAAGATACAAGTCCAATATTTTGAAATAGTCATAGAGGTTTGAATAAAAGCCAGGAATTAATGAGTAAGAGAGATGAAGTTCTGTCCTGATTTCTCCCACTCTCCCGTCTGCTCAAATTCTCCTGTTGCCCGAAAGACTTGCAGTACCTAGTCACAACCACGGCTGGATTTAGCTTGCACTGTCATCAGCAGACTTCATTTGGGAGAAAAAAAATTCTGCATGGAAACAGAGGAACTAAATGCAGAACTATACTGTTTAATTTAGCATATCTAAACCACTTGGAATTTATGGGCTATGCCTAAGTTTTAGGCAAAGGTTACCTTTTAAATTCATGCTGCAATTCCTATGAGATACATATACCAATAGCTGGAGGCTTTTCATTAGAAAACAACAGAATGGTGGAAGCCACGCAGCTCAATGGTTTCCACCTCTTCTTGATTTTCCAGGGGTGGTACAGAGCTCTATTTAGCAACTGTAAGCCTACCGACAACAAACTCGCTTTTCTTAGTCATGTTTTGTAAATCTTTGAAGGAGTGCTTACACTATTAAAAACCACTTGTTTAGTTAGCTTTGTCCACAAGAATGAAAAAAAAACTAAGCCAGCTCACTTCTTTCCTGAGCATCCTCTCTGGTAGTAAATATCCTGCAAAGATCAAATTCTGAACTGTTAGAAGCATAGTGCATCTGTCGCCGCTGTTTAGCCCACCATTCCTCTGTTACATGGATAGTAACAGAATGCAACAGCTCTAATTCTAATATTAAAAAACCCCCACAAATCCATTGGTTTATCAAAGCCAAACCAGACAAAGAGCAAATCTACTGGACAAACTGATCTGTGTAACAGTGCTGCTCTTCACTACGCACCAAGATCTGCAAATCTGAATGAAACATGTCAGGACTTCTGCATTTCCTCCAGGCTTGCCCAAATTTTCCTGAGCACTTACCTGGGGCTCCATCGGCCTCTGCAGGGCAGGCTGAGCAGGTTCTGAGTTTCCATTGGAAAAGGACTCTGATCTTGAAGGCACTGGTGGCTCCAACACTTTGCCCATCTGCTTAGACTGTGCTTCAGGGGAGCCTTGATTAGTTTTTCTAAATCTCTCCTCCACCTAAGCCAAAATAAATGGAGGTTAAGCCTGGAGTCAGTAAAACCAATTACAGTAGAAATATGACAGTGACTACCACCCTTCCTTTACCATAAAGAAACCAAATACATTTGGGGCTTGGCAGGATTTTTTTCCCTACTGCTTTCACCACCAATGCAAAACACGTGGTGAGCAACCTGAGATGGAATATCCACAGTAGGAAAGAGCTTACAGCAGGCAGTGAGATGTGAAGTGGTACCATGAAAGACCACGATGAGGCTTCTGTCTGCCTAGACCACTTACAGAATTTTCCTCAGTATTTTCCTAGCAGATTATATAAAGGGTATATGAAGACACAACTAAGTTTACCATATAGAATTACATTTCCCATTGCCACCCCTTACTGTAGTTACCCACCTTCTTCAACTAACGTTATTTAACCATCTGCTCTCCTGTGCTTGTCTCTCTGGCAGGGCAAGAGAAGAGGCCAGATATGTTTCTCCACCTGGTAATACTGGAGGCTGCTCAGCTTTAGGTACAGACCTGTAGGACTGGTCATCCTCTCTCTTATCAGAGAGCTCCAAAACAACCTCACGGACAGCAGAGAATGGCCCCAGCAGCTTGTTTCTGGTTCTCAGGGATGTGTAGAAGTCATGGTGCACTAACCTAGAGAGCTTTTTGCTGGGAAGACTAGATTAGAAAGTGCTCAGCCTGCAAAAGAACATGGAGTGAGGACCCCATGCAGAAATGTTGCCTCTTCCAAGGCCACAGCATTGTGAACAAAGTGAGTGGTGTGCAGGGCAAGAGATGAAGGTTGGATCCAAGCAGAAAAGAAATATCCTCCCATTTCCTAGGATGGTCTATGCTGGAATCAGAGCAGTGTGTGCATTTCTTCCAGGGAAACTGGTGTTGAGGAGCCCTGAAGTCCCGACACTTTGATCCTTCTTTGACACTTTGATAAACTGGCAACTTGGGCTGAGTTCATTTGTTGAGATGCTGCTCACAAGATTTGCTTTAACTCCTGCCTGGAGCATCGAACCAGTACTGGGGTGGTTTCCTAATTGTTCCCTAGCAGTGATGGTCCGGAGAGACTGGCTGTTCATATACCCATGTCAGAAGACAGAGGCAAGTTTCCAAGACTCCTTAGCTAGGATGTTTTACAAACCAAACCTGCCTCTGCTTCCCAAAATTTGAGAACAGTTTGCCTATGGGAACAAGCAGACCTCTGCCAGGTCTACAGAAAATACGCCATGTCTGGGGGAATACAACAATAATGGAGCCAAGCATCTTCACCATACAATCATTTTCACCACTGTGTTCAACTTCACAGAGCCATCCTTCAGAGTTTAACAAACAGGCCAGGCTCCTTGTTATGAATAGAATAAGGAAAAGCCCCGAGTCTTTCTGTCTGAAGGAAAAGGCTTTCATGTCTCTAGCTGTAAATGATAGGAGGTTTCCTGCACAAAGCACAAAAACTGCAGGAGCCACAAGCCTTGAAATGAGGCAAGAGGCAGGAAAGAGGCAGCCAGTGTGTCCCTGGACAAAACCAGGCCCTGTTCCAGTCATCTGACTGTCTGGACGAGGAAACGGTATTAAGCCTCATTTCTTGCTCTAGTCTCCTTCCCTGTGTCCCAGAGCCCATCTTATCCTTACATCCCCATGGCCACTGGAATGGCAAAAAAGCCCCAAACACCCTAATCCCAGTTAGACTTTGCTGGAACAGGAAAGTTAGCCCACTTTGTACTATCATCCTGACTGTTAGCATCTCCACAGGTGGAGACTTTCCCTGGAGAGCAGTATACCTGAAAGTGTAAGGTACAGAATACTCGCTCCAACTCTGATGTCAAGAATGCCACTAGAGTTCATGCCTGCTTTTAAGATTAACTGGTGTTGCTTCCACTGACAGGCACTGGGATACCATGGCTATACTTCTACTGCACACAGACAGCAATCTCTGGGAAGATCTAACTACTAACACATTTTATTCTGTGCTTTATTCCTTCTGGCTAGGGCAATTACCACAGAGAAAGACCAGGACCGAAGAACAGACGAGTCAGTGGTTCTGCTAACGGTTCTAACACTTTGAATCTTCAAGCATTTCTCTCCTTTTCAACTCTGAAAGGAAAACAGGAGACAAGGAAGAGAGACAGTCCTGCTTCCCTCCAAAGGTAGCCTTCAGGTTGGACAGGAGTGCTGGACTGGCACTGTACTTTCCCTGAGGGTGGCCAGAGGCAAGGACAGGAGGGCCAGTTCTGTGCCTGCACCACCACATACCAGACAAGTCTGAACTTCTTGCAGGAGAAAGATGTACCAGATACTTCAGCCCCCAAGAGGACTGGATGAGATAGCACAGACATGGTTTATGGAGAACAGCATCTGTAAGAAAATGAGTTTGTGCTCACCAAGCCCAAACAGTAACGCTTCAAAGGCAGTGACGCACTACTGGACAAAGATGGACTGAAAGCTATTTTATCAGGTTCAACAGCCCCAAGGCTTTTTTTTTGTTCTTCTTCCAAAATATATTTACCTAGTTCCCACATGCTGGTGATGAATGTTATTAAGAGCTTTGACCAGTATTGCCCAGTTGAGTGGTTTGTGGGCAGTATGGTTCTCAAAGGAAACATAAGAGTAAGACCGCTGAAAGACAGCCAAGCACGCATCAAAGAGGCAGTTACTTGCTTAGTGATGTTACCCGTGGGCCAGTGAAGACAGGGGCCCAATCACTGAAACAAACAGCACTCTCATGATTTCAGAATGACCTGTGAGTGCCCAAAAGTCCAAGAAGGCAGCACCAGAGTTTCGTAAGAGCAGGATGTGACCTCAGAAGAGAATACTTAACACTTCAAAAGCGAACTAACGAAATTCAGGTTTGTGTTCATGAGAAGGACGTTTCCAGGAGCACAAGCTAAGGCTCCAATGTGTGAACAGGTGCTGTGTGCAAGCATCCCTCACAGTTTCATGCTTTCCAGTTGCCTCCCCGTTTCCAATCACCAGTACTTGCCAGAGACACAGAACACCAACAGCACCAACGCTTCCAATGAAAATACGTCTGATGAAGCGCAGATGAGATTAACTTCCCAAAGCAATGCCTCCAAAACCAGTCTGCAGCCTTCCACAATCTCTTTCCACCCTTTGTATCTCAAAACTCTGAACTCCAATGATTCTAACAGAGGGACTCAGAAGCACCCTGCCGGTTTGGAAACCAACAGCCAACGTTTTAAAATATCCTGCCCTGTATGAGTGATGCTTCAGCCTCCGACTATATTATGGTAGAACCACAGTCGTGATGATGCCAACAGGCAGGGGCAGAGGAGTAGGTAGCAAATTCCTGACCAAAACCAGGACTTACCTCACGTGCTCTTTCAGCAGGCTCATAGTGGGATTTTGGCTCAGGGGTATGATAACTTTGTTTATTTCTTTCTTGCTGCTGCTGCTGCTGCTGCTGCTGCTGTTGCTGCTGCTGCTGCTGCTGCTGCTGCTGCTGTCGCCTGTGATCGTGCTGCAGCGACAGGAGGTAGGCCTGCTCCTGCTGCAACTGGCGCTGGAGTCGCTCCGCCTGCCGGTGTTCCTCCATCTCCCGCCATCTGTATTCCTTTGAGAGAACGTGTGAGGAATTCAAGACATGACACTGACTGTATGGCAGACGTGTCCCTATCCATCCCGTTAAAAATGCACCTTTCTGGTTGTTGCTTTTTAAATTTTTTTTTTTAAATTTATTTATTTTGGATTTTTTATTCCATTGTTAAAGTGTAGCCAAGATATAGGTTAGACCAATAGGGCATGTGCCTCGTGTTGGGAAAGTTGAGAGTGTACTGCTAAGCTTGACGTGATTGGAGAGCTATGTCAAAACTGATTTTTATTAAAGGGAAAGAAAAAAAAAAGATATTTATACTAAATCCACTGCAAATTTCATAAAACAATGATTTAGATCAACAGTAGGCCATTGTACCCAGGGGTGGATTTACATATCATGTGTGCTTTTGATCTGCAACATAAGCACTCTAGTTCTTCACTGAATGCCAAGGTCTGTTCAGAAACTCGACCGCCACACCAGAACTGTTCCACTTTAACATAAAGCCTCCTCTGACCGCCCAGAAAGCAGTGTGACCATACAGCACTTCTCATATGTGCCTGTCAGCCCACGACGCTGGCATGAATGGCTTTTAAATCAAGCTCCTTTGTTGTCATACTGTCAGTGCAGCTGTGCCCGACTGAGGGAAGCCTAGGACTGGCCGGATAAATGGATCCTATAGCTACTGAACAAAACAGATACAGTGCTTTACCAGTAACATGGCCTGCTCCTGGAGCAGCTGCTGCTGTAGAATTTCCAAGTGCCGCTGCTCCTCTTCTAGCTGTCGCCTGATATACTCCTGTCACATAGAAATTACCCAGCAATAAATTTATTCAAAAGGAATGCATCAGAACCCCCTGGGTGGAACACCACACGCTACTTCCCCAGTTCAGCTTTACAGAGAAACACACTTCAGGATGGATTAGTGCCTGCAGAACAATTTTAGGAAGCCCTGACTCCTGAGCATCGAATTTTGGCCCCTTCTGTTCTGAAATTTGGACTCCTGCAAATTGTTGCCAGCACGGGCCAGAGCTCTTTTGTGTGTTTTGGAAGTGGTTTCAAGAAGCAGCAAAATGCACTTGAAGGTTTTGGAAAGTTAAAACACAGCAAGTCCGACTCAACACAGCCAACACAAAGTCACATGCAAGTTGTATTAAACATTAGTTTGTTGCACTGGTGCGATGAACTGTTAGCAACAGCTAGAGCCAGGCGTAGTGTAGGCAGAGCTGGAGCAAGCTCCCCCAAAAGGGGCTCTGCCAAGTGCAGTTTGGGACCTGCCCTTCCATCTCCCCTGCCGCCCTCACCAGAAGCTTCTCCTGAGCAGACGCTGCCAGCCTTGCTGAATTATGCGATGGTTATGACACAAACAAACATCCACCAAGGAAACAGATATCAGACCAAACTCACTTGCTCTTGCCACCTAGCCGTCTCTCTTCACCTGCAGCCTCAACAGGTTGAGAGGTTTACCCGCTCTTTCGTCTGACCCACTAAGAAGAACTCGCAACTCTGAAGCACCAAACCCAAGCTGGTAACATCCTATCATGCAATTAATGGAAGTATGTATAACATGTGCATGCGCACACACACAAGCACACGCACACGTTTACAGTGTATGCATAGAGGAGTTAATGGATCAGTGATACGGTGATGGGAGCTCTAGGAAGTCTGGTGACAGACTGATGAGAAACACTATGCTGTTGTTACGCACATCGGCCGAGCCATAATTTGGGTTAACAAAAATTCTAAAGGGGGGGGGGGGCATGTCTTTTCTTCTGAAAAATAAAACCTAAAAAATATCAAAATTCAGAGTGGTTCAGCTTGGCCACATCAATTAACCATTCGTCAGTACTGGCACTGTGCGCAATGAGCGTCTCCACAGTTTAAAAAGCAGCTGGGGGAATACCCGGCGTCTGCCCAAAAGCAAATTGCTGTGCTGTAATTAGAGATTTGCCTTGTATTAGTCCCATTGGTTAGTCTTCTCTCCTTTTGACTCCAAAAAAATATCTTGGAAATATATACAAACACAACAACATTCCCCAGTAACACGATCATCAGTGATCTCAAATGCAATGACTTTACGCAAGAAAATAATTAAGGTAAATCAGGCCAAAACCAGCATTCCTCAAGTTAATGGGAAATTTACAAGCAGCCTCTAGGACAGTAGTTTTGGCCCTTTATTTGGGATCAGTATTTTGCAGCACATGCACAGTCATTATTACCCTGATTATCACCCTGATTAAAGCTTTTAAAGGATTTTAAATCATGCAGATTCCATGCATAAAGACAGCAGCTGAATTTCACCAGTTTCAAAGGTTTCTCACCTGTACTTTCAATGTATTAAGGGCACACTGTCACAACTTAAGATATACTCGCTGCCTGAACTGGCATACATTATTAGAGCTGATTTGAGAAAGACAGAGTATGAGAGAGGTTGAAAATTTAAGTTTTAGAAAGGAAAACCCTCTGCAGCTCAAAGGTTCCGTCTCAAATTCAGAACATTCAAAGTTCGTGACGAGCATCTGACCAATTCTGGGTGCCAGAAGCTGACACACAACACAGCTGCCCTTCTCTGTGAGGCCTTCAGAACAGGGGCATGTCCTGCAAGAACCACTGATCCAGCAAGACAAGCCTAGAAACGATTTTCAGCCCCAGTGATGATTTTGCCAATTCTGATGGTTTTTAGTCAAGCCCAGGGGCACGAGCTGAATTTAGAATGAGCACTGCAACAAGAGTTCTTTTTTTGAGGGAATATTGAGGCTGCCAGAATTCTCCATAAAAGCCCTATGATCTATGTTAGTGCGTTTGCTGTCAGAGACAACAAAGATGAAAGGGTCAGCGTTAGGTTGCCTCTAAGCTGCTTTAGGCTTGCTAATTTTTAATAAATTAAATTAGAATTTAGAAGAAACAAACCTATTGTGTGCATATATCTGTATCATGGACTCACCTGCTCCCTTTCTACCCTCCTCTTTTCCTCCTCTGCTCTTCTTCTCTCTTCCTCTTCCTTACGCCTCCTCTCCATTTCTTCCAGACGTCTCTTTTCTTCCTGTTCTCTCCGCCTCTGCTCACGCTCCTGTTGCCTTCGAGCTTCCCGTTCTCTCCTTTGTTGCTACAAAAAGGGAAAAGAAACCACAAAGTTGTACTTTTGTTGTTATCAAAGAAAGAGGTGGAGTTGTTTTCTACTGGGAAGAGAGGGATTCACCAGGACGGGCAAGCTCTGCAACTGAGTGACAAAACATTTTATGCAAGTGTTCCTCCAGGAAACTAACCCATACCCAGCACACAGCTATCCCTAAAAGCAACCTTGCTTGCTCTCTCTGGTTTCTTCATGCACACACACAAAGTCATGTACCATACTCCTGACAATTGAGGTGTGGAAGCTGACTGCTGCTCCTCAAGAGTGTCTCACACTGAAATCTCAATCTTTGAACCACAGCTGAACTCAAATCTTAATCAGTGACAGTTTTCTTGACTTCAACGCATTATCTCAATGTTGCCAAAAGGAAATAATCATCCCCTCCTAACAGGCTGAAACTCAAGTGACAACTATCTGAGCTTTTGGTAAGCAGCTTCTCCCGTAACATAATTCATGGTCTGCTATGAATTTGGTGGTATTGGCCCAACAACCAAGGTCTTTTTAATGTAGTGCCCAAAACTCTGCCTAGGAGAGAAGGCAGGCTGACCAACAGCACCTCAGCCCCTCCCAGAACACCAAAAGCACCTGTATGTAAAAGAAGAAAAAGAGCTGAGCTGAGCTTTTACACTCACACAGATAAGCTTTCATGCATGACCCAAACACAAACTAGTGCTGATAAGTCTGAAAAGAACCTGGAAAACAGCTCTGGAAAGTATGAACTGACTCATTTATGTCTATAGAGCACCATGTATGACTTCAGAAGAGACATTTTAAATGCCCATACAGTCGTGACCAACTCTTCCAGCACTTCTACAGAAGCATCCAGTTACTCCACCTACCTCAAAATCCCAGGCAGCCTCCCACAACTGCCTAAGTGTCAAAAGACCCAGCTGTCTCCTGTTACCATCAAATGGGAGTATCTCTCTCACATTTATTTCCACTATAGATTTCTATAATATGCCACAAAATTATAGAAGAAATTTAAACACCTCTTCCCCCCCAAAAAAAAGCAGGCTCAAATTTAATCTCAAGAACAAACCGAAAACCTACACTGGTTATTCCTTTTCTCATTTAGGTTAAGGTTAATATTATTCAACAATTTCCATTGAAAAAAAGCTGCCACAGCTTTGCTAGTCATAAGGCACCCCATGGAGCCTTGCAGGAGCACTCAGACAAGGCTTTTACTGGGGTTCACAAATCCAGTTACTGGTCTGCTTTTCATAGTTGTGCTCAACTGAACAAGCAAAGGCCAATCAATGGTTCCTGTGTCACTTCACGGGATGAGCTTTCTCTGCTCAGCACATTACCCACACCACCATGAAAGCTCAACAGCCTTTCCCATCTTCTGGAATCAATGCTGACATGACAGCAGAGAAGAAACACTGGGGGGAAAATACGTTAAGAATTAGTAGTATTAAACAAACCAGGCTGCTTTCCGATTCTCTTTAACTAGCTGCAGTTTTGGGAAAGATGCAGCTTTCCTGAAGACCACTGTTGAAATACACCCACTCTGTAACTATGACGCCTTTCTCCCTGGCCTACAGCATCATCTGGGGTTCGCTACCACCTTCCTGTGCCACAAGACATAAGCTCTTTTCTCCCCCACACTTTCTGTATCTTGTCAGTAACACAGTTTCCTTGCTCTCACATCTCCTCTCCTAACTCAACACATCTACCAGCCTTTTCTCCCTTGCTTAAGCAAGCTCTCTTCAGTAAATGTACATATAAAAATAGGCAAGAGTGCTGCAAGGCAGCTACGGCACGCGGTGCTTTCATAGGTTTCACTGCTTCCCCTCCTTCATTTTTTAAGCACTGTGAAAGGATTAAGTAGGCACTTTTATTTCTGAATATACGCATCTGTGTCAAACAATTTCTACATTTAAGTCAACATTTTCAGGTGCCTCTTGGCTAATCAAGTCTGACAGGCTCTTTGTTTAATAAAACTACGATGTGAAGTACAGTAATTCCGTTGCCCTGAGGATGCAAGAGCCAGCACACTGCTGACTGGTTAATATGCACATTTATCATCTCAAACACTTCTTAAACATATGAAGCCTGTCCGTCTAACAATATTGTGTTGACATTGTTAAATGAATATATTGCAGATCTTGGGATGGCATCATTCTCACTGCAAGGAAGATGGGCAGAGCTTAGGTCTTTTGGATGAAACAAATTCATTGCTTCTTAAATCAATGGAGAAGTATCCAGCAGTAATTATAAATGGCTGAGCTTGATATGAGAAAAAATAAGTTACAAATTGACTGAGAGCCGATTTCTGACAGCATCACGAAATAAACGAAATCAGCTCTTAAAGATGAGATTTGTAACCAAACCTTGAGCCAGTTTGCTCACTCAGTACCAACAGTAGATACTTATTACCCAGCAAAAGAAAAAGAAGGATTCTCTGCCACCAGCATGGCTTTAAGTCAAATCTCCCAAGCACAAACGTGCTATTGTCTACATGCCAAAATACACAGGGAGATAGGGCTTTTGGGCACCCCTTCTGCCTTCCCGCCAGACACCGCCCCAGCCCCTCTCCGGGCAGTGAGGCACTGCAGGAGCCCGCACAAACACCCCGCGCTATCCGCCTATTCCGGCTCCCAGCCGTGAGAGAAACGTTCCCCTTCCTTTGCATGTGGCCTTTGAAACCCATGTGGTCACCAAACTGCTGACCACTATCAAAGCTGACAAGCTGGACAAGTGGACAATCTCTCACATCCCAGTCTACATCTTGGCAAAGTGATGGCAAAGCTGGCTGGCAGCAAGCTGCTGTTGCTGGCCCAAGCTGGCGTCAGAAGCAGCCCTTTAGCTGACTTCCTACCGCCTTTCTGCTGGCACGAGGTCGCCTTCCTGTCTCTAGCAACTATTCCATGAGGACACACAAAGGCACTGGTCACCGTGTTCCTTTGGCTGGCCCAAAGGAGGGGAGAGGGACCCAAAAAGCCGTTAGTTAAAACCAGTATCAGTTCTGTTTATAGAACTTGGGCTTCTGAATTTAGTGAGCCTGTTAGACATTGTAATTCTTACCAAGCACTACAAAAAAGGCCTCATGTAAAACACTGCTGCCCGACAGAAAGCAGGTATACATCTGGGTTCACTGAAATTATGGATGCATATCCAGATATTCTTTAGCTGGATATGGTACTACCAACTTTCTTAAGTGCACCAGATGAGAAGCCTATTTTCAGGGAGCTAAGTGTTAACCAGAAGGTAAGGGCAGGAACTCTTTTAGGAAACTTCAGAGATACCAAGCCAGAATTTTGACAGAGCCCATACAGCCTCAAATTTCTGCATTTCACAAAACTGGCATTTACTGCACCACAAAAAAAAAGAATAAAAAACCCCAGAAAATATAGTGTCAACACTCTGGCTCCTTGCCTAATTTAGGATACTTTAATGACGATCTCATAATGGTACCTGACATCTCCAAACTGGAAGACCATGCAGTAGGGCATGATTTACCAGAAGGGGGCAATGCAACTACACATGCAGTTGGTGTATACAAAAAAATTCAGGACCTCATTCATACAGTGAATTGCTGAAGGTAAGTATAGACCCTCTTATGTCATATTCATAAAATATTGTTTCTGCCTTAGGTCAAGGTTGATAAATATATATTAATGATTTCTTTCACAAATACTTAGGTAGCCTGCTATCAGCTTAGGAAAAGGATTGGAAAGATTTAATAAAGAGACTTTTGCTTTGTCCACAGTAGAGACAAGCCACAAGTAGAACTTCTTACTCAGTACCAAGCCAAACTGCAAGCAATTCAAATTAAATAGATAGGAATAATCTCCCCTTCTGTAAAAGAAACAAAGCCCTGGCAAAAATCGCCTACAGGTACACCTACATTAGCATCTTGGTTCAGATCAGGAGTGCTCTTTTGAAGTGAATCATCCAATCATCTCCACTTACCAGGTTTTGTTTCATAGTTTGAAGATGTCTTGGAGTGGCAACCACTCCTTTTGGATGAAATTAAAAAGGCAGATGCACTCCAACCACAAGCAGGCATGCAGTCTAGACCTCGGCTAATCCAAAGGAACTCCTTCTGTCTTCAAACACATGGAGTGAAGTCTCTGGGTCCTCAGCACTTTAATTATTGTGCTCCACAAATCTGCTTCCACTGGACTGTACTACTTGCCCATGGAGCTAAAACCTACCACTTCAAAAACATCCCTCTCAAGTTCTCATTATCGGGGACAGACACCGTTTAATGAAGTGATCCTGACATGTGGAGGTCCACACAGAATGGGATTCCACCACAGCTAACTCTCAATGTCCCAAACCAGAGTCAGTTATGCGAAGTACAAGCTCAAATGCCTTTTGTGTCCAGTCACACAGAGCACTGGTGTCTCCACACTGCTGAACTGAAAGAGACACACATCTTCCAACAGCCACAAACAGCTCAGATTTCTTCTTTTAACCACCTAAATGGTTAAAAGTTAACCACTTATATGTCATATAACTGATATTTATGCAACTAGTCTTTATATGACTTTTTTAAAGGGGGGGGGTTCAGACAAATAACCCCCTTCCCAAAATTTTGCAAGTAATTTTCTGCACTTTGACCACGCATTGTTTCCACCTCCCAAGTAATACACAAATTACAAGGTTCCTGCAACAATGAGGTTTAGAAGTCACCTCTACGCCTTTTAAAAAGTAATCTTTTTCTCTAATACTGCTGAGAATTACAGTTTTTGGCAGATGTCCTAAACACTGTTCCTGTTACAGTCTCGGTCAAAACTGTCTAGGCTCCGTGCCAGCATTGTAAGAACAAGCCCTCAATTTTAATTTAGGAAGCGGAGGGGTACAAGGGAGGGAGGTGGTGGGGGGAAGCATAAGCAACTTGTCCAGGGAGATTATCTAATGCATAAAATTCTTCCCAAGAATGTTAAACAGGTACACCCAAACACACACTAACTCTACCCAAGGAAAAAATTGCAAGAAAGAAAGGCTTGGTTAAAATGTCGACAAAGGGGTGGAAGCCCAGAGATTCAATGCCTGACACTAATTTTAACTCACATGAAACAAGTTTATCATTGTTTACTGGCTCCATCAAAACAGCAGGGTGACTTAAGGACAAAGTGACCACATTTCAATATTTCGGCCTTCAATTGTGTCACAACACTGATGTTTATCTAAATATGTGTCTACCACCCTTCCCCCATCTTAAAGTGCTTGTTTTGGCTGTTGTTTTGTTAAAAATCACTTGGGATCATAGATTTTTCCAACACCAGATCCAGCAAACTAAGTGGGATATTTCTGAAAACTCAAGTGTGAGCTTTTATTTTATTTTTTTTTAAATTCACTTGAAGAACATGCCCACCCCACCACCTGCAAAGGAAACCTTTACAGCTCATCATTCCTCTTTATGTTTCTAAGGGAACCAGGCTGAGGTTACAGACTCAATAAAAGGTAAAAGCTTTTCTCTTAAAAACTTTACCCAGTTTGCTGTGTAACCCTACTCAGTAACACGTCAACCTCCATTACCAGCCAGCTTGTGGTTGGTGAAGTTGTTAGTTCTGTTTTGTATTTTAAAAAGCAGGGCTGATTAAACACAACTTTTGGGTAGCTGCCTTTATTTTTAATTGCTCATTAAATTATGATTTCTGCAACATCCCCCGAAAGTTCAACCTTGTGCAGCAAAGAGGTGCATTGTTCGTTTCCATTACTAGCAGCAGCATCTCCTTTACCTTAAAAAGAAATTCCAGATTTTCAGGGTTGCATTGAATACTAACGTTAAATGACCTAGATAATTTAATCTTAATCCTCTTCCTTGCCAAAAAAGTACTGCCTGCAGACCCTTGGAGATTAAAGAGCCATTTAAAAGAACTAATTCATGTGCACACTAAGCAAAATTTTAGAGACTAAGTATCTCAACTTTTGCCCACCTTTGACTATAAATAAAATACTTTATTTTATTGTCCCATGCTATCTTCTCTTAGCCTCTTTTTATTAGCTGCTCCCCCTAATAAAATCACTGCAGAGCCAGAGTCCAAAAACATTTGGAAGAGCTACAATGTTTATCTTGGCCATCTCAGAAGGGTGGGGAGAAAACAGAAGAGAAAGGGAGTTTATATGCCTCCCCCTCATCCCTCCTCCTGCCTTCCTGTGTGGCTGAGATTTTGCTACCAATGCCTCCTCACAGCAGCACTAAGCTCCTGTGCACGTTGAAAAAAGAGGGGCAAGGACAAGGAGCCTAACGTCACCGGGAAACCTATTTGGGGCTTTGTATTATTTGTTATGTAAACACATCACGGGATGCAAATCAACCCTGGCGTCCTCCTTAAACGCTACCAGGACTGGGAAAGGCAGACTGGGTGTAGTTTTTCCATCACTGCTAAGTGAACAGTCGAAACAGCGACTCAAGCGAGAGGTCATTTAAGGACAACTGGAATTTGACCCTGCACTTCTTGAGGAGGCAGGGGATAGGTTTCACTTCAGCTCTGTGTCATACCCAGCTCTGGCCTGAAGCGCTGTTTTGAAATCCTCCTACCTCTCTCAAGCTCACGCTGCATATTCCATCCACACACACATATATAAACGCACAGGAGAGCTGAGGAGGTGAAAAGGATGGCAGAACAATACGGCACGTATACACTTGCTTCCTATTATCTTCAGGTAGTCTGTGCAAATTGCATACTCACCATATCACAAAAGTATGATTTGCATATTTGAATTTTTTGCAGAATCGTAATTTTAACACTGATTTATAAATCGTATTTATTAAGGGGGGGGGGGGAGGGCGGGCTCAGACAAATCATATCTAGAAATCGTATTTATAAATCTAGGTGGCTTTGAGTCATCATGCTACGATGCATGCAAGAGTAATAAATAAAAACCAGGCTTCTACCTGCCGTGAATGAATGCCAAGCACAGATGTTTGAGAAAGCTTTAAAGGGAAATTTGAAGCATGTCTCGGCCCCCAAAAAAGTAATCTTGAGGCACTCCCCACTTTAAAAAAAAAATAATTAATCTGGGAATAATTAATGTTTCTCCTTCTTTACAGATACCTAAAGTCTAGACATGTTGCCTCCTCTTTGGAACACAGACTAAGACAGAGCCTCCCCTCAGATACCTTCAAACAACCCAGCTTTGGCTCCTGTTGCCTCCAAAGGAGCTGCTGGGTCTTCAAATGCTTTGGAAGATGGCTCATATTCAAGCAGCCAGACATGGATTTAAGTGCTTTGCCCTGTGTTTGCCAGTGGATTCTAACATGTTCTTTCTTGGGATGTGCTGGGCTACAGGAAACTCTTTTTTAATGGGCGTGGTAATGGGAAAGTCAAGTGGAAGAGGGGCTTTTATTCCACCCGACCTCCAGCCTCCTCTACCTCTTCCAGCCGCCTCCTTTGCTCCTTCTGCTGCTCGATGCGCTTCTGCCTCTCTGCCAGCAGTTGCCTCTTGTACTCCTCCTGCTCTCGGAGCTGCTGCTCCTGCAGCAGCTGCTGTCTCCGAAGGGCCTCGGATCGTTCCTTGTTTTCCTGCTGAAGTCTCAGGAAATCACGTCGGAGGGTTGATTCTCCAGGCACATTGACAATGGAACTGCAACAAGAGGAAGTTAAAGCCTCCCGTACAATGAAGCCTGATGGGCCATTAAATACCTTTTCCAAAGCAGGAGAACATTAATAAAATATAGCATGATGTTAAATTTTAATCTCATTTCTTTCGGAGCAAAGACTCTGGATGCATGTCAAATACACGCTCTCAGTGGAAGGCGTGAAATGAGGCCAAGCAAAATAAGGACCAACTCTGACACTGTGGAGCCCCTGACCAACCATATCTGCCATAAATCTCCCTCCATTCAGAGCTCGCTGGCTCTGAGCCGTATGAGGGGGAGCTTTAAAACCTTTACCAGTCACAGTATTAGGTATTCAAACCCTTTGGGTGGTTTGTGTGGCTTGTGTGTGCACTTAATAGGAGACAGAAATTTAGCATACTCCTGATTTATAGTCACAAACCTTTAGACTTACTTGGCATAGGCTGCCCAGAGCCCTCCCGAAAGCAATTTTTACCTTGGCTCTCCTTCTTGCTCAGGCACTTCCTCCTCTTCTTCCTCACTTCCACTATATTCATACTCTGTCTCATCTAACAGGAAAGAAACAAAGGCCTTAGTAGTGCTTTTGTTAATTTTAGGACAGCGAAGAGTTGCAGTAGTGCCTTAGTGAACCAGTTCCTATCCCGTTCAGTGGGAAGATTTACCACAGCCCCTAGCACTCATTCTGCATATACAAGCCCACCTTTCCATGCTTGGAAAAGCAGCACCGTGCTTTGCAGCAGATTTTCAGTAAATCCCCTGAACACCACCAGGTTTTATATGTAAGACCAGACACCTGGAGAACTTTGGCACCACCTGAAGAAAGAGAACAGGCTGCCCAAGACATTTCACTTCATAGCTCCTTTGATGGGTTACTTCCTGAGAGTCTCATTTATGGCATTTTTCAAGGAATGAACCTACCACAGGCCAAAAAGTAAAGCCATATAATATACCAATATCCTCCTAAATACTCTTTAATGCTTGTATGAAAGAGGCAGTGGCCCAGACATGAGTAAAAAATAAGACACCTGAAATTAACACTTTACAAGACAGAGAAAAACCTAAAAGCCAGCTGATAACTGAAACATGAAATAAAAAAGAACATTTCAAGGGTTTGGGTTTTTGGAGCTTTCTAGGTGTGGGGATTTAGAATTCAAATCAGGACAAAAGTTTGTAGCAAGCTGCAATACTTGATCTTTAGAAGCAGCATACCTTTCTCTCCTCTCTTCTTCCTGGTCCTGTCTATATGGTCTTTAAGCTGGATTCGGACTTGCCGTTCATTGGGTTGGTCACGTATAAAGGGATGTTTCAGGAGTTGCTCTGTAGAAGGTCGCTGCATGTAATTCTTCACTAGACAACCTTCTATAAAGCTGAAAAACTTTTTTGACCTGGGAAAGCAGGGAGGGAAAAAAAAACCAAGACAAGATTACAGATAAAACTCAGCTCAAACAGCTTTTCTGTTCTTCCTTAAAGCCTGATTCCTGTCCTCAAAGAGCATCACATCCCAGAGGATGGTACAAGGACTGTCTACAAGTGTGTCTCCTAAAAAGAGCTGAGTTGAACACTATGCTGGGTGGACACAGGTTGATACCAACATACCCACAGTGCTTAGGCACAGCCTCAAAGCAATGTGCCCTCCTTCACAGGCATAATTGCCCTGAAAGACAGGATGTATTAGTGAAGGCAAATCATGCAAACCCAGCTCTACTACTTCTGGACCAGAGCTGGGTAGCATCCAGCTTGCTTGGAGCACAGGCAGGGCAGCTCTGGTGTGTCTCCACCTGCCCATGCTATCTAAGGGCATGTCTGCTTCAGAACAGCCATACCACATACCAAAAGCCACAAGAACTGCAGCCAATATTCCCCTGACAGGAGCAGCACGGTGCTGCTCCTGTACACACCTGGGCTCAGTCGGTGGGAAGTTAGCATTATTTTATTTTTCACCTGAAGAGCCACACACACAAAAATCCTCCTAGAATAATAGGTGGGTGTTGAATAGTGTTGTCTGATCAACACAGGCACTTGGGGGCAGATTCTCACCAACCCAGTTTAAGGGCACGAACTGAACTGAGCTCCTCCTGCACGCCACATGAAGTGACAGAGTATGGAAGCTAGCCAAGCTGGAGTACCACCTCCCCAGATCAGCATTTTGTTGGAACTCCTGGAAGAGGACCTCTCCAGAGAGAAGCCACCAAACAAGCCGCCTTGCAAAATGCCAGCAGTGGAAATATTCCAAACTGCATTGTTCTCATAACCTGCCACTGAGCACACCAGCCAAACGGCTGAGTCACAGCAGTACTGGCTTTGGACAGAGTCACTTTTTGATTGCTGGGTGCTCCCAACCTGCTCCAGTGCTTGGGTGGCAAACACCATTGCTGCATGTTTAGGTGTGAAAACAGTAAGTTTCCATCCACAGCTTCACATTCTGACTGCAATCTAAGAGGCTGAATTCAAGGTAACTTCATTAGGTTTTTTATTCCTCACACCTTAAGTGTTATTATTCTAAATAAATAGGTTCATGAAAGGCTTATGCAAATGTCAAATATGCATCTCTATTCCTTTAACTTATGCAGAAAGCAAGGATGAGAAAGGGAGAGGGATGCCTTGACAGTACCAATGCATAAATAAGTCAATCCAGGCAGAGACCAAGCCCAGCAAGCAAGCCAAGTTTCTATTACGTTGCTATTGAATAGGCAGTCAAATCACTTCATTATTTTGACAGGATCACAGCATCCTGTGATCACATTCAATCTATATGAAATCTCTTTCTAGGGAGTATTTTTGTTTCATACGTGCCAGTTGTAACCAGTAACTGGGAGGAAATCCTCCAATACTAATGGATTCTTCTCAGCTGGCAAGAAGCACACACTCAATTCCAATCGTTTACAATAATTATAGTAAAAGCCTTCATTAGTTTTAATAGCTCCTTTCAACTTAGTGACTAGAACGCTGCAGTACCGTTCTGTTCCTGTGTTATGATACATCTGAGAAAACATACTGCATTTGAAGAGTGAGGAGGGAGCTTAGTTCTTAAAACATGGATCCATTTGTCACCTTAATACAGATGCTGCTCTGTCAAGGAAAAAAAAAATCCTTTGGTTTTCCCTTGGTTTTTATTTTTACCCAATTTCCCTTGTCTTTTATTTTCACATGATTTGAGATAAAATTTCTCTGGGACAAAGAGAACTCCATAAACAAGGCATGCTTCTTGTTTCATGCTTTGAGTCGGTGGCAGGGAAGAGAGGAACGGCACTGAGCTTTGCACACTGAAGTGGCTTTGCAGCTCCGTGGGAGCAGCAAGGAAAGGGGATGAGATGAGAGACACGAGGAAGCAGCGCGCTGCGGAAAGGGCTACGAACAAAGAGTAACTAATACATACCATTTCTTGGATTTTAACCGTGGGGGAGGGTTCCTGGGTATCAGAAAGAGTGCCCTCATGGGATGCATGTCACAAAGAGCTGAGGGAAAGGAAACAAAACCAAACAGAAACATACAGACGTTGGTTTAGTTGCTCTCTGTGTCAATGCCCACGGCTTCAGCTTCCACAAGCATTCCCGCCACCCCGACCGGACACGTAGCAGATGCAGACAGCAACACAGCTCAATGGAACTAGCCCAAAATGACACCAATTCCACAAGCTCAGTGTGCCAAGGGTGCCCCCAAAAAGAAGAAGACTGAGGCACAGATTGACTTTCAGAATCAGCCATAATGGGAGTATCTGTGCATGGCCTTCCTCCAGCCTCCAATCATCTAATTTCCACTCCAGTCAACAAAACATGGGGAGATGATGAAGGCAGAAGGGAAGAATGACACCGTTGCTGCTTCAGACAAACTTCCCTCTGCCTGCCTTCTCTCCCATTATGGAGGACACCTCTTTTTTAGGCTTCAGACTTGGAGATGTTCTATATTCCAAGGCCTGGCACTTGAAGCATGGAAAATCTTTATCAAAAAAAAAAAGGGATTCCCTGCAGAACTGAAATGCACACCCGTGACTTTTGTCAAAAAAGTCCTGTTGGTTTCAGCAGACACTTCATGGGAGTCTGGGATCTCTGCTAGACAGCCTTTCCCCCTGTGCCACAGCAAAGCAACATTTTCCACTCAACAGAAATCCAGGAGAAACAGACTGATGTAAAGAGGATTCTGGATTCAGAAATAAGGGGCCACAGCCTTGGCAGAGAATCCCCTGGATGCTTGAGGATGGCCATCAGACCTGCCAAGCTCAGAGATGGACTCTTCAGCTACCACTGGAGGAGGAAGAGGAGCCCACACGCCAGAGGACAGGCCAAGGCAAGAGCTGTTCTTTGCTTACTTCTCAAACACGTCTCTTGTGCTTTTACACAAAAAGGGGTAAAGCTCTGCTTCAGTTTGGAAATGAAAAAAAAAAAAATATATATATAGTCCAATTCCAGGCTTACAAAACCCAGAGACACAGCTTTTAATTGAAAGCCATCCAGGCAATCCAATGCACTGAACAAAAAGGTATGACAAAAAGGAGGTCAAGTGGCAGCTCAAATGCCATTAATACAGAGATGGATGAGCTGTCCTGGGAGCAGCTCTCACATGGGCATGCATGCAAGTGTGCAATTAGGAAAGAAGGAAAAAAAGCCAACCCCAAACCATCAGACCTCCTAAAACATGAATCAAAACAAGAGCGTTGTGATTCGATTTATAAATTTTTCATTAAGAACAACAAGAAAACCAGGCAGCAGCTCTAATGAAATGACCTTTTTTTAGCTAGGAAAATATCAATACTTTATTTCACCACGATTATTTCAGAGACAGGGGTTTCAAGCTGGGCTATGGAGGGGTGATGGTGGTTGGTTTTGTGTAAAAAAAACCGAATTAACTCACTCTGAGGTACCCTAGGCTGTTATTTTTTAAATACAGAGTTCCAGTTGGGGGAGAGGAAAGCGTATTTGCTAGTTCAAGAAAGACTTTCAAAAAAACTACCATTTAAAGCCAAAACATCGTGCCACATTTCTTTCCTTTTTTAGATCTTTCTGCCCCTCCCGCACATACCTGCTGTCTACCTTGACAGTCAGGAAGATAACAATGTGAGGGGAAAAAAAGCTATTAAAAAGCTGCCAGTTTTCAGTTGCTGGGTAGGTTTCCCTCTCAAAAATACCCCTATCAACCAGGGCACGTTAAATTCAGTACTTTGTGCTGGAGACAGATTTACAGTTTAAGTCCGGTCACTACTAAAATCAACACCGCCCACCGACGAGTGGAAACAAAAGGAGAAGCCACGTTAGCAGGACCCCAACCGACACAAAGGCGACACAGAAACAGTCACTACAGATGCTTTGTTCATTAAGGTGGGTTTTCTCCAGGCCCCACTGCCCCTCTCCCCGGCTGAGGTTTCGACATCCCAGGCCAGGCCATACATAAATTGAGACACAACTCCTAAACACAATATACTAACCACAGGAAGGAAGTCTTGCACTCGATTAGCTTCCAAATATTCCCGCTACAGAAACTTAATTACTGCAGTCTGCACTGTAGTGCTTAAACCCAATCCTATCTTTATCAAAGGCATTGCTATTTAGGGGATTTCGTATTTATAGGGCAGGCAAAACCAAAAAGAGAACAGAAATAACACGAGGATACTTTCAGAAACCTCAAAACTAGGCTTAGATTACAACCAGCGTCTCCCAAGTATATGTTTCAGTCTTAATGAGCCCACTGGAGAAGCACATGTATCACTTACGGGGAGCTCCTTCTGCCATCTCTATGGCTGTAATGCCGCATGACCAAAGGTCACTCTGTGAAGAGAGAGACCGTATGTTAGGAGGTGGGTTTATCCATTCAGAGAGAAAGAGAGTACTAGTTACAGAGGCCCTGTAGGTGAGACTGAAACCAAATACCATGGCTATTTAAGTAATATAAGCTACAGTTTTCTTGCAACGGTATCACAAAATCCTACTTTTCATATAATACATACATATATATATACACATATAGGCATAAATGCATGCAGGTCTTCATTCTGACTATGCAAACAACCCTGTATAATAACACATAAAACAAATTCATATTATGACAATGAAAAATACATTTGCCTGAAATCTAAGTCTACAAAACAGCAGAATTTTCCCTATTCTCTTGCTGACAAAGGTCTGAACAAGAGCATTGCCAGGGCATGAAGAGATCCCCTTAGAAAAGCAAAAGCTCAACTTGAATTGAAACTGGCCGCAGATGTCAAAACAAGAAGGGGTTCTTAAGGTACATAAAACAGCAAGCAGGAGAAGAAGGGTAACACTGGCCCACTCTTAAACAGGAAAGGTGAATTAGTCACCAACTAGCCTGACAAGGCAGAGGTTCTCAACACCTTCTCCACTACATTCCCTGATACAAGTCCCTCTCCAGCTTTCCTGTAGGCTCTTTTATGTACTGGCAAGCTGTAATTTCTCCCCAGAGCCCTCTCTTCTCCAACACCACACCATTCCACCAAACAAAAGATGAAGAAAATTTAAGGCTATGAAGACTATGGGGCAAAACCCCACAAACCTGGTAGATCTTTTTCAATGTCTAAACCAGATCAATGGAATATACCCAGACCAGAACTTTTTCTAGTCCGAATGGTCAAATAACAGCTTTATCTAAGGGAAAGGCCATCATTGCTAATACTGCAAGAAGCCTCTGTGGGACACACTGCTTGCAGCCAAAATGAACGCTCCTTCCCTGCCATCTCTCAGCTCTGCTTGAAACGTTACAAAGCAAGAGTTGCTCAGTGAGACCCTTTCAAGGTACCACCCATAGCCAGAGCCCCTGACTAGGGAGAGCCTGAGCAAGAATCAGGAGGGTCAAACACAGGCAAGAGCTGGAACCAGCTCCTGAGACTGGCACAGCTTAAGGGCCAAAACACTGGAGGAAGCTGCTGAAAGAGAGCTGTTCCTGAGCTAAGTAGTCTTCATTTCTGGTCATAATAATAATAATTTGTTTGGTTGGGGTTTTTTAATTAGTCAAAGCTAATGAGCAAATACGCTCTTTTGTACTCCAAGCAGAGAAGCATTCCTAACGATTGCATTTTGAGACCCAGCAAGGAAACCTTTTCTCTTTGTCCAATTTAGCCATTTAAGCTGCACTGCACAGACTCGTGATCCTACAAACTCTTTCAATTAATTTTTTGGTGGGAAAGAGCCCTACTAAACAGTTTTCCTTCAGAGGCAGGAGGAGTTATTTCTCACATCATTACTGCATTAAAAAATACTGCAGAGTATTCCTTCTTTATTAGATCACTTAATAGCCACTCCTAATAACTCCGTCTGCAAAGATATAAAGCATTATCTTTAGTACAATGAGCTGATGGATGTAAAAAGCCATTAAATCAAGAGAAATAGGATCAATCTGATAAATCTTAAGTCAAAAGGTACAAAAAACCCCAATTCAAATAATCTGGCCTTTTTTAACTAGACTTAGATGTACACAAACATACTGATAGCTAACACCACTATCAATCTCGGCAAATTGATGTGATTGATATTCAGCTCTCAAATTCATTGTTAAGGCCTTAATCACAGACTTTCTGCTATCTTTGTTGCCCTTCAAAGTTGGAACAACTGCATTTCTCTAAGCAAAGATTTTTTTTAAAAGCGTTGTTTTCAATTTTTTCTTTCCTTGTGCTTTCATTAAAGCAGGCCGAGAAGAGCTTTCAATATTGCAGTATGCTTTCAGTAGAGAAATTTAACTTTAAATACACATACATGATATTCTTAAGGGTAGTGCAAATACCATCAAGCCAATTATGCTTTTGCAGTAATTAAGTCTTTGGTTTGCAGCAAACGATGTAAAAATTATCTTTGCTGAGGAATGTGATGAATATGATGGATATTTTTTTATCAACATGTATATGCATCATAAAATCAGGAATAGGCCCAGTTTAAGGAGCCTCTTCTGTATTTCCCTGGCTCTCCAGATGGTGGTCCTATTTAAGGCAACACCTAAAATGCATTGTTCTAGGTTACTACAATAACTGGGACACAGTTTAACACAATTTAAAGTACAATCGTTACATGAATTGAGAACATGAGCGTTTCTGGTTAAACTCTTTTTTGCCTTCTCTGAGCACCACTGCAGACCCAAGCCCTGTACTCCTTGAGTCTCAAAGCTATGGAGATTCAAGCAACAGCAACTGTTAAAGGTCGCAATTTGACAGTGGCCCATACCTTGTACTCCTGGAATAAGAATTTAACTACACAAAACAGTACTACTTCCACAAAGCATTAAGAAGAGTCAAGAACTGCCATCATTCCTCGACATGAATACTACAATGGGTTTTGTAGGTTGGGATATTTTTTTTCCCTGGGAACAGGACTCTCTTACTCTGTAATCATACGTAGCATCTGGATTTTCATCACAGGCAATAACTTCTGGAGCCATCCAGTATGGAGTTCCAATAAAAGTGTTCCTCCTGCCAACTGTCCTGTCCAGCTGAGCGCTCACACCAAAATCCACTGTGGGTGGGAAAAGAGTAAAATAAAATAAGAGGGGAAAAATAATGCAGTGATTACTTCTGTAAGGTGATTTGGAAATAAAACCCTGTGAATGTTCCACATGGGAGGGCTATGCTGAAGAGAAGGAATAATATAATTAATACTGAGGCAGCCGAGCCCTTGTTGTTCACATGCAGTGTGCTTGGCCCACATGTGTCAAGGGACACGGCAGCGTATGACCACCTCTCCTGCACCTCTCACCAGCCTGCCTGTACAAAAGGGAGCCTAGAGCTGCAAAAATACCGCCTGGGAGGCTGAGGGAGGGCTAGTCCCCCTCCCGAATGGTGAAGCCATGCACCTTTACCTATAGAGAGGGAGCTGGTTCCCAAAGGTACCTCTCATGCTATGGGAAAACCCATGCGTGAACACATCTCCTTTCCAGCTGTCCACTGTCCACCTCTTCTGCTCTAAAATCAGGCAGCAAAAATGATCTGTCGCTCAGCCAGCTGCCCTCTGCTCTCACACACAGAGCAGCTGCGTCGATGGGTGCAGAAGCTGAGGATTAATCACGAGGTGCCAACTTTGAGCACGTGCACACGTGGGTTGCAAAAAAAAGATGCCCATTTCATTACAGGGCAATTACATCACAAGGGTGTTTTCTTCCCTTCAGTTCTCCCTGCTCACGACAACAGTGATATATGTCTTTCTATACCAGTAACCTCATCTGCTCTAGTATGGCTGTGTCAGCTTCACCGCATCCATCACCCAAGTGACACTGACAAACGGGTGTAGACGAGCTCGGTGGGAGCAACGTTTTGGGAGCTACTGTGCTCCACTTTGGACCAAAAGGAAAAAAGCTCTCCAGAGAGCTTTCTCCTCCCAGCAGCCACGACGTCTTCCCATGCCTTGTGCTGCAGGAAGGTGTAATGCAAAACAGAAGGGATGTGGGCTGGGTGGGAGGGCTTCAGCATGGCTCTATATTTAACCAAAAAAGGTGGCGAATATAGCGTGATACAAACACAGAAGGTTAAAGCGTGCAGTAGCTGGAAGAGACAGATCAGAGAGGGGGAAAAAAATAGATCATTTGTCCACTTGGAAGGGAGAGAAGAGGCCAGGGATTGAGCATGGTTTTCAGCAGGCATGCCAGAGCTGGAACTGCGTTTTTGAACTTGATGCCACAGCTCCCTCAAGAGTGCTGTCCAGATTGTATTTCTCTGCCCAGAACCTGCACAGCAGGTGCTACTGTAATTAAAGCCAAATAAAAAAGTGACTCTCATCACTTCCTCAGTCCAGAATAAAGGGAATCTGAACCAATCCAAGTTATGCACAGCTTGGTGGGGGGGCACAAAAAGGTCCCCTCTCCCATTCCGGCATGAAGGGCAACATCTTCTAACAAAATGTATACCATCCTCCCAGAGCAAGAGGAAATAGGCGCAGGGCCTCGATTCACACGGGAGCAGTGAGGGAGTACACATGCTGCAGAACATGTCACGGGGCTCTCAGAGGATAAAATCAGTTTGGGAACAGCAGAAACAAAGGTTGAATGAATGAGGAAGTGGATGCGTGTGCTACTTACCGAGTTTCACTTCTGCATTCTCTGTTAACAACACATTTTGCCCTTTGATATCCCTGTGAATCACATGGTGGGCATGAAGATGTGCCAACCCCTGCATTAAGGAGAGGAAAGAAAGGACATTCAGTTAGGCTCCTGTATTAACAACAAAATACCTGTACCCAGCACCCCTAAAGCTGATGGGACCGCTCAGCAGCTGGGTGCAATGGGACCTGCAGGAGCCTTGGAGCAGCACAGCACCCGCACAGCGTTCAGTAATGGAGCAAAAACACAAGCCCCAGGTCATGCACACGCTGGTACCTAAATACAGTCCAACATCTGCACTGTGCAGACACCTCTCAGCTGTCGTGTGAAGACCAGAAAATCTCTGTGCAATGACATGGCAAATGACATCAGTGTCTGTACGTCACTGACATCTGACACACACAGAGGGCCACCCAGAATTTAGTCTGGGGTAGGGGGCTGGAGGGAGAAAGGAGGCGAGCATCAGCACGCATACACGCACCCCTGAGAAGGGAGTGGGAGGGTGATGGACTGGCAGTGAAGTTTTAGGGCAAGGGAAAACTGACGACAAACAAAAGCTCTGCTGAAAAGCTGCAGTTCTCTAGCCCCCATTAATATGAAGCCAGATAATTGTTCCTCAGGAAAAAAAAAATATGCAAAAAAACCCAACCATAAGCGTTATACTTTCCAAAGGAAACAAAACCTCCTGGCATACGGTGCTTTTTGTTGAGACAGCACCTGGATGCATGCCCCAAAGCATTAGCCATGTGGAGGGAGGGCTGAGGAAGACATATGTTGCATTTTACTCTCTAATGTAATTGGGAGAACAACAGGCAACCCTCTTAGCAACTGCCTGTATTTTGGTTTCTCCTCAGCTCTCTGCTCGGAAAATTGCAGTCTCCAGTGGGATCGTCTTGCCTGTTCGTGTTGCCCTCACAGGCGTTTAATGTTTTATGAAAAATAAAGAAATAGAACCTTTACAGCTGCAAGAGGTTAAGAGAGTGGTGGTTGCTGTAGAGAAATATTTCCTAACACATGTTCTTCATTAAATGATCATTTACCAGTTTGCCTACATAACCATTGGGCTATTTTCTTTTTTAAAAACAGTTAATGAGTGTGACAAAAAAACCAGGGCCCACAGCTCCTCCCCACACATGTCGCAAGCGAATGGAGTGAGCGGCTGATGTCCCTGAGACCCTTCGCTGGCTCCTAACGCTAAGTGTGGTCTTACTTTTCACAGGAATGAAGACTTTTCCACAGCTTCACACAGGATACTTTTTACAGCCTTCTGCTATGCTGACCCAGCCAGAGAGATAATCGTCTGTTCTCTCCAGAGTACCATCTAACCTCACTGAAAAAACACATCTAGGTTTGTGAAGAAGGGCTAGGAGGGGGCAGTGGGACACAGCCCCTCCAGCCACACAGGGACCCACTGAGTCAACCCTCACCTGCGTCTCCACCTGCACCAATCTTTGGCACTTCAGCTCATTTTAACTGTTACACAACCTCTCTCTCTCTGGTCTCTGACAAACGCAGTGTCAAATCAGGTTTTGCAACATCTCTTAGCAATGCGAGTTTAGCATTCCTTTTTTCCAGATATTCCAGTTCCTGCTACCAAGCAATTAAGGCTCCTTTTACCAGTCTCTCACAGGATCAGAAAATACCTTTCACCAAACTCTTATTCTGAGGTAAATCATGTTCTCCTCTTCTCAGCAAGCATGACTACTTTACCCAAGGAGAACCTAGGATGAATCCAGCATAGCAAGCAATACCTCCAAGGTCACACACTTCTCAAATTAAGCATAAGACCAGTCCTGCAGAAGTAAGCTTTCCTCATATTAAAGCATGCTATCCATCTGACTTGAAATACAACCATCAAGTAGGTACTCAACTTCTCTTCTCCCTCTTAAACAACTTAAAACATGCCAGCCCAAACACCAGCAGCTGGACTCTCTACTAGCATTTGGAATTAGAGCAAGAGACCAGAATCATATGTCTCCTTTCCTCCCTCCCTCCCTTCCCATCTTAAAAATCACCAAGGCTGAGCAAATGTGTAACAGACAACAGGAGCACTGATTTATGCAAGAGTCAGTGGTGGTTTCCTTTAACATAAAGCCCTTCAGAACTTCATTTACGATGAGGTAATTGAACAAACATACTGTGTAGTGGTATGGGTAGGAGGCAATTTGTAATACAAAGGAGCACGAGGAAAACCATACCAGATTTACTTAGCACAGCAAACAAATGACAATTCAGAAAGACCTTAAACTGTACCAACTGCAAATTAAATACGAAGGATAATTCGTTAAAGCTTCAGTTTTAGAAAAACTGGTAAGTGGCACCCCTCTTCCCAAGAAACTTTTGCAGCACCGTCTGCCAGCACTCTACAGTGCACAACCACACAGACGTAGCTGCTCGCTCTAGAGAGGCTGCAGGAACATTCAGCCTGTGAGCACATCGCTGCACAAAGTCCCGACTGCTGGCCTGAGCCAAGGACTCCCTTCCTCCACAGACTCCTTTAGGAGCAGAGAAAGAGGGCTGCAAGGACGTTTGGAAATGGCCCTTCCACACCCTATCGTGTTGCGACACTGTCAGAAGCTCAGGCATCTCAACAACAGCGTCTCATGGACCCTGTTTCACAGCTTCTACAATAGGTAGGGTCACTGGTTCTTCTGCTGGTGTCTCATGACTGAACATTGCTATTTTCTGCAAGGCTGCTGTTACAATACAGCCCAACTCACACTGAGTTAAATGATGTGGAGCAGACATCTATCTGCTCCTACGCACTCTCCAAGCGATGACATGGCTAATAGGACTGATCAGAAACAGCTTCTTGCAGAACCTCAAGTGAGGCTACGTCCCTGTAAGGCTGTTGCTGTATTTGCAAGTGGAGCAGACTATTTTCCTTACCCGGAGAATCTCTCTGGAGATATATGCTATCCAGTCTTCTTTCAAAGTATTCCCTTTCGTGTTCTTCACAAGGTCTGTGATAGAGCCAGCTCCACAAAACTCCATAACAAGCTGCAGAACAAATATCAACATGCAACCAACATTAAGCACAGTTGCCAGCTGCCTAGTGAAGCAAAATAATCAGGCTGCAGCATTGATTTGGGAAACCCTCGTGAAGCAGAGAACGTAGTGTATTTTACATCTCCCTGGCAAATGGATTCAAACTGAATGTCTCCAATGTGTGACAGGCATATATGTCATATGTCACACGTTACTTACCACATTTTCAAGGACTGATTTAATCACTGCAATTTAGTGCTGGGAATCTGGATTTGCTCAGCTATGGAAAACACACTAGCAGCCATGGGAGTTAAGAGCACATCCCGTGCTGAAGGAATCAAACTGATCACACCACTGCAACACGTCTTATTCTGGAACTCCCATTTATTTATGGAAGAACATGCACTGGTGTCTGTACCCTGCTATTTCAAACTCAACCTTCCATCCTCTATAGGGTGTAGATGAGGTGGAATGAGAAATGTAATGGGTGCAGTTCTCCAGCGCAGCTTTCTTTTTACAGCCACACATTTTTACTGCTCAGCTCATCAGATTTGTTCCCATGAAACATGTTACTATCCATCTGGGAAACGGGGGAAAAAAGTTACTTAAAGAGCAAATCCACTGCTAAGAGCAAATCTTGGTTCAGCCATCCTCTTGAGGATGCCTGATTAGCCTATGTGATTCATTTATCTATCTGTTCAGACAAACACGAAATTCTCTTAGTTTGTCTTTCCATAATGTGACATTTCAGTTATCCTTAAACTACATGCAAAAGCGAAAGCTTACAAACATGCTTGAGAAGTATCTGCTTACCCATAGTTGGTCATCATGTCCTGGAGGACTTTTCTTAATGAAAGCACCATAATAAGTTGCAATATTTCTATGATGAGAATATTTCTTTAACATATTAATCTCCAGTTTGATTTCTTCTTCTTCGTCCTTTGGGAAAAAAATCATAAATATATATTTAATACACCAGGTGCATTACTTATTACCTCTTCTCTTTCACACAAGTAGATTTTTTAAAAGTTCAATTTATACCAGCATCATGCTCAGTAAACATATCCTACATTCATATCATCAAAATCTTATTTACTGAGATGGCCTAAAACAGACATTTATTTTCCCAGGTTTTCAGTAGTGTAAAAAAGTAAATGAAGGAAGTGCTGGACTTCATCCAATGATCCAAGGATCTATTTAAAAACCTTCTGCTTGTAATACCTTAAGGAAATATGTATCTAGAAGGCTTCAATTCTATGTAACCCAGAGAGCTAAGAAAACCGGGAAAGTCTGTGAATTTACAATAAAAGAATATTATTTCCATCCTTCTCATTTTATTTTTTGCAACCGGTTCTGTTTAAAGGCCAGACAGCGACTCAGCGCAGCCAGCTGCCGCAGCAAGCCCTCCAAGGTGGGTCCCCCATGGTGGAGGCCATAGGGTCCCACTCAGTGCCAGCACGGGGCTGACACAGGAAAGGTGAGGTGGAGATCAGGAATTCCCCTCACTGCATGGACAAGGCGTTCGCCTCGTGCACCAGCTTCCTCCTCCTCCTCCTCCCTCTGCCTCTGTGGAGGAAGAGCAAGTGCATCGGGAAGAGAGGGCCGGGAGTCCAGGCAGTAAACAGGATGCTGGGACACAAAGGGAGAGGAAGGATTTCCCCCAGCTCCCCCCGCCTCAGCGAGGTGCCAAGCAGAGAGCAGCTCAGGTGAAGGGAGGTCATCCATCCCTTCAAAGAGCTGAAATGGGTAACGCTATGCTACCACTCCTTAAAAACACCCACGGTCCGTTTCCGAAGTGAGAGCAGGACATGTGGAAGGATCCACGCAAGCTCTGAGGTGATGTCTGAGCAGGCGGCCAGAAGATACAGAAGAAGGAACAACCACCATCCCACCCCCAGCTAGCTCTCACCACAGCGAGACAGCGGGAGCCTTCATCTAGCACCTCTCAAGGCAACGAATGAACAGGCAGCTGGTTTACCCCTTTAGGCACAATCTTTATTCCCTCCACAATTTTCTAGCCTTTGCTATCCAGGGGGAAAATGTCTACCTTAAATTGATTCCAGGAAGAAACCGAAACCTCTGTTCCCTAGGGTGGCTGGCTGATGGAAACGGTAGCACGTTATTTTGATTATCTTGTAATGTCAAAGCTGATTACATGAGAAAATTTTAAGCCTTAAACTTCCTTGCAATTTGTACCACGCTAGCAATCAAATATCTTATTCACGACATATGCAGATGTTAAGACCAAGGACACGTTAACTATTTGTATACACTGGCATGCATGGCTTTAGCAAAAGAAACCATCCTGTGCTACAAAGCAAAGGCTTAGTTCAAACACACTAATAGTGAGATGCAGTGCTTGCCCACAAATTATCAGAGAATTCCCAAAATGCACCAGGGATATAGACTGTTCTTAAATCTTCTCGTGATGCATCTTTAAAGTAAAAAATACTGTGTATTTCTGGAACACGGAACAACATAATAAAATAATCTTGTAAATCAGAGTTTTCAGTGAACAGCAGCACTGGGAGAATGCGTTATCAGAACTGCTTTTTGAGCCAAAAGCTAGCTTGGTGCTTCCTCAGCTGCTTCTGTTGTCCTTGCTGTTGTGTGATTTATTTTTGTTATTTAAATAAACCATATTAAAAAAATGAACACACTCCACCCCCGAAATAATATATAAGTATGCTAGAAACTACCACACTGAACTTTTAATTTAGGCAAAAAAACTGTAATGGGAGCTTTGATAATGGTTTGGGACTTAATCAGTGATAGGTTAAAAAGCATAATTGGATTAATCTGCTACTTTGTCCTGCCTTTTTATATAAAATTATTCCCCACCGTCAGCACATGAACACAATAGCTTTTACAATACAATGGGCAGGATGTCCTAAAGGTTGCTCATGTTTATCTACTGTAACAACAGCCAAAATGACAATGCTTAGACAGGATCCATTTCTGAAAAATGCAGTAATAGAAAAACTCAGGCAAAAAACAAACCCCAACAAAAAAACCCAAAGAACAAACAACAGCAAAAAGGCGCATGCAGCCCCAGCAGCCCGCAGGCAGCCACTGCTCTTTTGGTTTTTCCTGGGGGCTGTGTGGAAGCACCTGCTCAAAGGCCTGCAGCAACCCCAAGCAACAACCTGCACTAAGGCTTGTAATGGTCCTAAACTCCTATTTCAGCTGTCACTGAGCATTTGTTCACAGCACAAATAGCATCTCACCTACAGTATAATCCAGTCCAAATTCCAGTCTACAAGAATAAAAGGATTCTGTAATTCTTGCCAGGCTTTGGAGGACTCCACTTACTTAGCACGGATCGATAACTCCCTGACATTGAATCCCAAAGACTTTGTGGCGACAGGAACTATCATGAGGATTAATCAGCATGGAGAAGGCTGCAGTACCACTGTGGTATGGCAACTGATGTAAGATTTAAAAAACTCTTTGTGTGTGTGTGTGTATATCTATATATAAAAAGGTGACCAGACCAAAATCAGATTCCGGAACTTTTTTCCCCCAGGGTACAACTGATTTCATCCCAACGTGGTCATCTAAAGAGGCCAAACAATGTGCGCCCTACCGGTGTTTAGTTCTCCCCACTAATAACAAAAGGAGGATGAGGTCATTAGACAACATCCAGACACCAACCTTGCAGATGTCTCGCATCAGGGTGAGACCAACCTTGCAGATGTCTCGCATCAGGGCGAGATGATTCCCACACAAAAATCCCATCGGATAGGACCGTTTCCGCACAGGTCTCCTTATGGACACATGTGCCACAGGGAGGGCAGGCTGCAGCCTGCAGCAGGGATCCTCCTGTACAGGGGGAGGTGTTTTGGCAGCTGTCCTGGGATTTGGATGTGTGAGCTGGCCTCAGGGATGGAAGGTCCCTCACCTCCTCCCAACAACACACCGCCACACCACCATCACGAACAGCCCCTCTGTTTGCAGAGGCGCCAGGATCACAAAAGGGGAAATAAAAGCTGACTGAGGCAAGAGACTGTCATTCTCCTGAAGGAATACAAAAGTACATCCTTTTTTCTTGGAGGAGAGAGGCAGCTGGTGAGCCCTTCCTAGTGATTTTATGCAGCTGGCATCAATTACCACTTTAAGTCATTATCTGTGGATAAAAACTCCCATTGAAACCTTCTTTGTCTGGCCTGTGATGGGCCTGGTGTAAGTGTTTTATACTTATACATTTGCTGTCTGTTTGTGACAGCATGTCTGATTACTAGTAATTTTTGCAGTAAGCTATACTTTTGCAAGACTCACGTGGTTAAATCAAGCTTGGAGCAGCTTTCCTCTCTCTTTCTACGCATTTCCCTTCAGAGATTAAATGGACACGTCAGCATCTCCAGGGATTTCTAACCACAACACTGTTTTATCAAAACGACTTTGCCTGTAAGATTAAAAACTGCATACGACGCCCACACAGAAATCCATCTATGTACACTAAGATCATTTTCTAACCATTTAAATTAGCACATTAAAAATAAACCCAGGCATGTTACCTCTCAGCATGCCATCTAGCGGCACCCTATCAGTTTGCTTACGACTGTAGCATGAATCTCCACACTGCTTGCTCTTCCATTCATCACTGCACACTAAATACCAGTTTGGGGGTTTTTTTTGTACGTAGATGGCAAACCAATGACTTGTTATCTTCATTCTATCACCATTTACAAAACTCTGATGATTTAACTATCCGAATGATTTAAGTATCTGATCATGGATGCCACTGGAGTAACAACTCCCGGTGAAATAGAAGCTACAAGCAAGAGCAGACCCATGTAAGGAACATTAATCTGGACAGCTCAATTATGCAACTTCAGGATGTTTTCCAAAGGTAAGCTCCCTGCATCATTATTGCAAGAAAATCCTGCTTATTCATACAAATTCTTAGAAGATTGAGTAATTCAGAAGCATTTTGCTGGATATTGTGGCAGGGAGGGAGAAAGGAACTGCAGCTCTAGCAGTGCCACAAGCAGGGAGAACAACCAAAGGAAAAGAAAAATCACTTCATGCCTGCCCCCTTTTTATATACTTCCTTAAACATTGTTATCTAGGTGCCTCAGGAGGCCAGGGAAAACAGTCCCGACCTGCCCCAGCACTGCAACTGGTACAAGACCCCTACAAGAATCTGTCTCTGAAAAACAGGCACAGGGGAGATAACATTGTTTTCCAAGCTCTACAGCACAAGGAAATTATTTCAGGACCTAAATTAAACGGGGGAAAAAACCTAAACCAACACCTAAAGGCACAGTGAGGAAGTATCCCAGGACATGTAAGTGGTAACTTTCCATACACAGATGGCCAGGTGGAAGAACTGCCTGACTGCTGCTCTTTGCTAGCTGCTGATTCTGCACTCCCATGGGGGGAGGTAGGAGAAACTCAGGACAATTTCAGAGGATTTGATTTATCCTAGTAGTATGGTGCAGAGAAATGTGAACAAGGAACCACAGCTCCAAGCAAGGATAAAGCGAGACAGTGTTTTGTGAGATGCAGGCAAGGGCAAGTTCACCTATCCCACCAGACCATTTATATGGTGCCCAAGAAGAGTACAAATCCTTCTCTTCAGTAACTTTCCTTTTTGATTTAAGGAATGACACAGTGACAAAACTCAGTTCTCCCCTAACAAACAGCATCCTGGGCGCTGCATCAAAAGCAGCATGACCAGTAGGCCATGAGAGGCCTGATTCTGCTCCAGTGAGACCCTCTTGGATTACTGTGACCAGCTCTGGCACCCCCAACATAAAGCCATGGACTTACTGAAGCAAGTCCAGAGGAAGGCCTCGAAGATGATGAGAGGGCTGGAGCACGTCTCCTGTGAAGACAGGCTGAGAGACTTGGGCTTGTTCAGCCTGCAGAAGGGAAGGCTCAGGGGAGACCTTACTGCAGCCTGACAGTACCTAAAGGGGCCTACGGGAATGCTGGAGAGGTACTCTGTCGGGGAATTTAGCAATAGAACAAGGACTAATGGCTGTAAACTAAATGAAGGTTAGACATTAGGAAGAAATTCTTACCTGTGAGGGTGGTGAGGCCCTGGCACAGGTTGCCCAGCGAAGCTGTGGCTGCCCCCACCCTGGCAGTGTCCAAGGCCAGGTTGGATGGGGCTTTGGGCAACCTGGGCTAGTGGAGGGTGTCCCTGGCCATGGCAGGGGTGGCTGGAACTAGGTGAGCTTTGAGGTCCCTTCCAACCCAAACCAGTCTGTGATTCTATGATCCTGTCATTTTAATCCACAACCATGTGTTTTAAGAATTAACACTACTCCCCAACAGCGGAAAAACAAACAGGCAGGCAAAAGGAAACTGGAAAGGGAAGGCTGCAAGTCTTCTTTCCTTTGCTTTCCCAATGCTGCTCAGGAAGGTCTGCCCACTTATACCCAGGGAGCTGCACTGCCTGGAGAAAGACAGCTGGCAACGCACTGCCTGGAGTTTCAGAGGAAGCCGAGCTGCTGAAGATCACGAGCTTCAGCAGTGGCTTGTGGGATTTGGGAATCTTTAAATCTTGGGAGAGTTGGGATCTGTGTGCAGAGGCAGGCAACAGCCTCAGCTTGATGCTGGGAGGGGAAAGGGAGTCCTAACTGAGACACCCGGAATGTTTGGACTTCAGAGACACCAGAACCACAGTGACTCAGCCTTTCTTTCACCATCTCCTCCCAACAGGCAAGTTGAAGAAAAACAGAAGAAGCCCACAAGAAATCCAATTGATTTTCCTTTCCACTTCCTCTCACTTTTCATTTCTGCACTCCACCACATTTAAAAAAAAAAAAAAAGTCCTAAAAGGCCCCAAGTGCAAACAAAAATCTTCCTGGATAAACCACGCCACCAACTTTTGCAAACCACCATTCTGCTTCTGTGTCACATCCTTCCTCCTCCCTGCACCCCAGACCTGGCTGGCATCCATTCAGAGCTGAATCTGTCCAGGACAGGGAAAGCCTGCAAAATAGGTGACCTTTTCTAGAGCTGGAATCCATAATATACACACTTGTTAATAAAGTTCTTACAAACAAGGGAGATGTTTTGGCGAGAAGAGTCTGGGCAGTACTGCACGCAGCGCAGTATTTGAACTGGGAGCTGTGGCGCTGCCTCCAAGCCGGGAAGGAGATTGTAATTTTGGGAGGAACCTAACCACAACGAGCAACAAGACTCCAAGTGCAGGGCAAGTCCCTGCCACAGCCTGCCAAGGTAGGAAGTTCGCATGAAGCAGAGCAGCTTGCAGTGCAGAGAGCGCAGCGTAGAGAAACACAATCCTCTCCCAACACCACAATGGAGTGTCGGAACTGGGAATATGATACTACAGCAGTTCTTAAAAGAGAATACCAACACAGGCTTCTTGGGAGAGAAAGCCTAAACTGTTTAAAAGAAAAGACTTTAATCAAGATGTGCTGTAAACATTTAACAAGTCCATATACGGTCCCTCCTAAATCTTAACATACAAGAGCCTCCAACTTTTTTATTACATCCCGTCTTTCTTGAGAGTCATTTACGGAGCCTTTGAGCTTTGTTAGCCTCAAGCTAAAGACTTCATGCAAGTTTATTTCCCTTCTGTCTCTCTTCTCTGTTATTCTCTAACCTCCAGCATTCACTGTGCCTCTCCCATTTCATGTGCAAGGTCTCTCTTTCACAGACCCCTCACGCATAGATTCTTCCCACCTTGGCAGCAACCCCTTCATTTCTCCACACCATCCTTGAAGTCCTTCCCTAATACATTCTTGTTCAAAGGCCCTGAAGACTGTTTGCCCTTACGAAAAAGTGTCTGTCACACCACACACTGACACTGAAGGAGAACTGGACATCCAACAAGCAGCAGCGTGGGTGGCAAGCATCGCCCCACTGTTGCTGTGAAGGTGCCTGTCAGACTTGGCTCCTTGTCTACATCTGCAGCCCACACAGAACAAGCCCTTCACGGGCTTATTTACCATTTCGGAGCTTTCTGGAGCCCATTTTGTCACTGAGAGCTGCCCACCAGCCTCCGAGCTGCTTCCGTCATCGGCACAGAGCCACGCTGCCAGAAGCATCAAACCAGCAACGCTGCTCAGGCAGAGCGATTGCAGAAGGCGGCTGTGATGCTTTCTCAAGGGTCAGA
This sequence comes from Porphyrio hochstetteri, assembly GCA_020800305.1. NCBI lineage: Eukaryota > Metazoa > Chordata > Aves > Gruiformes > Rallidae > Porphyrio > Porphyrio hochstetteri. The sequence goes on along the minus strand of CM036905.1, from coordinate 150,943,597 downwards.
AATCCCTTAGTTTTCTAAGAACCGGCTGGCAGAACAGGGCTGTCCTTATGACCATGTTCAGTTACCTTCGGCGGCAAGATTTCATCAAGCAGGTTAGAAACACGCTCCCCGATGCAAAACAGAGGCTGCTTTGTCTCCCCTTGGCACAACAGCCTGTGCTGCATGCTAAAGGCACCATCTGAACCAAGAGAGAAAACGAGCCAAATTGTTCACAACAGTGCCATCGCTGAGGCTGCAGCCATAAAGCAACAATGACGTTAGCTGGACAAGAAAGCATGAGGGAGGGCTCGCTCCTAAGCAGGGTCCCAGCGCTGCCCCAAGAAGCCTGTGTAGCAGCATTGTGCAGGCACAGGAGATGGAGTCACGTGCAGGCAGGAAGGAGCCAAAAACCACGTGAAGACAATACTTGTCTGTTGTCTCCCCCCGCAAACCACCTCCTCTACCAATCACTCCCACAACAGTATTTTCTTTCTTGCCTCATGCGCCCCGATGGTCACTAAATGAGCTGCGCTGAAGGCACAGACACGGCACCCCTGCTGACCTCCCCCAGTAAAACCCCAGGACGCCACAGACTTCTGAAGACAACCCAGAGAGAATCCTCCTAAGGGCAAATCCCTTCAACCATTTCCAAGGCTAGTACTCTGATCCTGGTCACCATTATTTAAGAGAGTTGCCCACTCAGACTGCATGTTTATCCCATCTGTACAATTCAACGGTCCATCCTCATCAAGCCTAAAATATCTGCAAGTTATGCAAGCAGACAGCCTTGTACTGACACCTTCAGAGCTCTCACGAAAGAGGGGAGGGTTTGTACCCAATTTCCATTACTATTATTCCCCTAAAACCACCTGTTGCTATACCACTCTACATCCAGTCTCAGGTTTGTTTGTGATCAGAACAAGCCCTTGGTAGCAGATATAAAAAATAAGTTTGTGTGTCAAGGAAAGAAACTGAAACAGTTCCCTTTATGCAAAGCTCTGGGCTCAAACAATAAGAGGAGCCATAGATGCTGGAGAGAAGACAGGCTTATACACAAAGCCAAAAAGTTGCACAGCTTTTCCACTTCCAATCTCAGTGTGCATCTGAAGCCAAGAAAAGCAGCATCTCTGGGGGCTACAGAGCCAGGGAAGGTGTCTGCCCACTGCTTGGCTCCTGTTCACACACCCCTCTGCTGGGCAATGGGAAGCCCTGGCATGCCACCTCTCCCACAGGGAGGGCAGATCTCCTTCCCAAAGGGGATGGATGCATGTGTCCTTCTATGTGCCTGCAGTCCAAACACTGCAGAGCCACAGTTTGGATGTGGGAGATGAAAAAGGCTCCCGAGTCATGCAGGTTTGATGAAGCTGGAGAGATTCCACAACAAACTAAAGTTCCAGTTTAAATTAAGCTTTAACTTTGAGGGGGAGGTGGGTAGAAGGCGAGCATCTGAGAGCGGAGAGAAAACAAAAGGTTAAAATGCCTGAAAGTGGATTTCCTCTGTACTAAATGCCACACAGAAGCTTTATTAGCAGAAATTTAAGCTGGGAAGGTAAAATACATTAAAAATGGCACTTCTGGCATAACACAGATGTTCTTCTTGTACATATGTCCCAAAAACCTTCTTGTACAAACATCATGAACACCCGTAACGACATGAAGACACCAATTCCCTTACAGTGCAGATTCACACCCACACCAATCAACAAGCCCTGTAGATGATTAGGGAAGAAGGATTTATTAAAACCCCTCATTCATTCTGTACGCTGAATGAAACCGAAATGCTAAAACCCAAACAAAATACCACAACAGTTTGTGATCACAAACTCAAAAGCTGTCAGCATGCACACCTGGACATGAACAGAACAAAGATGAGGATGGAAATGTAATCCCACTTTGGTATTCCTTGGGGGGGGGCTGTTTCACATGGGATCGTTTATTTATTAAAAAAAAAAAAAAGATGGGGCTGGGAAAATAGCTGACAAGAGAGATTCAAAAGCTCTATCACATGCCACCATTTCTTCACCCAACAGTGATGTAGGACTTGGCACTGCTTGGTATGCAATACTATTTAGGCTTAAAGCAAACACACAGATTTGTGAAGCAGAGGAAGTTTCCCCCTCCACACTACATCGCTGGCGCCCAGGGCAGCTGTGCTCCAGGCTCCTGCACAACCATACGTGCCTAGAATTAGACAGAATGAATCCTGGCCTTGGTCATTGGTAGGTAGCATCAATGGCTATGGCCACTGGAAGGCTACAAGTTTCATTACCAACTGGCTTTTGAACCCTAATCAACTGGTAGGTGGAAGAAAATCTTTGAACACATTGCTAATCCCTCAGCCATCCATATTCCCCAAGTCTTCTAGGCTTTAATTAAGCAAACCCTCCTCATTAAAATGTTGCAAGTGGTGCAATTTTTCCTTCCAAATATTTAAAACTCCATCTGCAACACTAACAAAGCCCTGCATTTTGTCACAAAATTGAGTACTAAGAAAAGCCCCGCAAACAAAATTACAGCAGTTTCTTTTCATGCCACCAACCCCCTTCTCTCAAGTGACACACTTCATTTAGCCCCTTACTACGAAGAAATAGGTTTTAACGCTTCTTTTCTAAAGTGGCGTACCTCTGAGGTACACCTGTGGCAGATGAAACAACATCTAACAGCCAGCCATCACATCCCCAAACATCAAAGGCAACGCGCTGGCTTAGGAGCTAATACCCACGTTTAATGCCCGCCGTACGTGCTGCCAGTAACCTATGCTCTGTTTTACACCCACAAAAGGAAAACTTCAAATTTTGGGCCCCAGCCTCCAAAAAAAAACCTCCTTGTAAGCAAAGACTAGTGTGAGATCATGATCTGATTTATTTGACACAAGGTTTCTTTTGTGAAGCAGCCAAAATATGTAAATTACTCAGGAATAAAAGGAATCGTCCCATCTGTACATGTGTCTTACAAACACAACTGAATGACACAGTGTGAGTGCACAAGTCCTTACAAGTCTTAATTTCAGGTAATCTTTGCCTAAAGGTTGAACACTTTAGCTCCTCCAGTCCAATGTTAGTCACCGCTCGGCTTCTGTGGGTAATCCGCAGGAGGCTCTGCACATGCAAACACCAGGCAAGGAGAGGGAGGACCCAAGAGGTTCAAAGGCCCCTTCCTCTCACCAGGCGAGGAAAAGAAAGCAGGGACACCAGCCCACCCTCGTGTGTTTGAGAAACAGGCTCAATATACGCTGTCCTCAGAGTTCGTGGGTGGCTGGGGTGAAGAGAAGGGAAGAGATCTGAGCAAGCCCCTCACAGTTTGTTGAATTCCATTTTCAATCTGAAAAATACCCCAGAAAATACCTTTGGTTTCTTTCACCGGTACTGCAAGCAAAGACTGCTTCAAAAGCCAGCAGGAGGAAGCTTGCTCCTCCTCACTTTGCCACCATCTCCACCTTCTCTTCCTTCGCTCTCTGTTTTTTTTGTGAGAACTGCTCCTCCCAGCAACAACAGAGCAGAGGATTAACATCAGGTTGGTAGCTGTGAGCCAGTCAACCCTACACACACCCACAAAAATACCCCGTTGAAGCTCTCAAATGTCTTCCCTGAGAGGTAGGGGCTTCTTCAGCAAAGGGCAAACCCACAACTGATGCCAGATGAGACCCCAGGCTTTCTGCTCCTCCACGCTTTTTTGCAGCACTACTGAAACCTATCACCCCACAACAGCTTTGGGGGTGAAAAAACACCACCAAGCTCAGCTACTGTGGGGGAACCAGCAGAAAAGAAGTAAATGGAAATATATGGGCTGAGAGCAGCTTTATTGGAGCAAAGAACTGTCTTCAACGTGCTTGTTTCACATAGGAATGAGATCCATGCTTACAAGCCTAAGGGTTTTCAAAGCAGAAAGGAATACAGATATTATATCTTACCTCTAAAATACACTTGTACTTAGAAATACATCTCTTTTTTAAAAGGAAATCCATTACTGCATGATTTACAACTGACTGACAAGATGATGATGATGACTCTGTAATTATCAGGTCCAATCACTCAAATTACAATTTACCAGCAGACACACAAACTACTTGATTCAGAGCTAACATTCTCTTCAGCACACACGAGGTCCTTACCAAAACAAGAGAGGAGACAGACAACCTCTATCAGTAACAGATAAACGCCGCTTCTGACGAGAGGAATTCAGGGATGTCTGTGGGGGGCAGATTTCCCTCTGTGTTGGTGCCGAGCCCTTCCCGGAGGACAGATGACAACCAGGGCTGTGACCAAAAGGCTTTTCCTTTGTGTACATCCAGGAACAGCTGTCAGACAGGTACAGAGGTACAGCCACGTCTGGACACGTGTGATAAGTGAGTTCTTTATAAAAATCAGTCGCTGAGGTTTTGATTTTCTTTAGTAGATTAATGCTGACTTATGCACAGCATTTATAATCGCCCTGTGCTGCCAAAGCTCTATAAAGGCTGTGCACTTTAGTGTACAAGTAAGTGCATTTGGCGTTACGCCACTATGTACAAAATCATTTTCATGCAGCTGCCAGCAGAAGGGAACTATATTCTTGGACCAGATGTTTTTGTTGTCGGCTCTGCCAAGCACGCCTGGAAACCTCACAGCTGAGTGGTGCCGCAGGAGTGAATTAACAATGAACAGAGACACAAGATGCTCGTGTCCATCTATCAGATGGGGCACTGCGGCCCCCTCTCTCCCTTCCTCCCCCCCACTCCAAGCAAGGAAGCCGCTGATAGCCAGCTAATTATTTACCTGCTTGAGAAGCAAAGCCCTTCTGCCTCCATCAGGATTAATAAAAGCAACCAATGCTTGCAGAAAATACTACATCCCAGCTGCATTTATCCTTAGCTGGGCAGGTGAAAAAGACACCATGATTAACAGCCAAGAAAATAGGAATTGAGAAAGTGTAAGTGCTCCTAATACTACAGTACAGGCTTGTTTTTGCTGCTGGGCTGTGAACAGGCTTTGCATTTATTAACTGGTATTTCACCTCAGAAATCAGAGCTGCTTTGGCATCTCACTCTGCAGTTTAAAAAACAAACAACTTGGATCCCATCACAAGTCTCTCCCTTTTGAGCTGGAACCCGGAGAGCCTTGGCTGGAGCTTGAGGACAGAAATCTACTTCCCAACCCTGACATCAGCTCTTTGGTGAGGCTTGGATGCTCTTTGCCCTGCTGTCCCCGTGCTACAAAGCAGGGGCTCCTGCCAGCCCCAAACCTGCCAGCCTGGCTTTGCCTTTCAGCACTGCACCACGATGAGCAGAGGGGAGCCGCGGGGGCAACAGCCACAGAAATAATAACTCATAGAATCACTGAATGGTTAGGGCTCAAAAGGACCTTAAAGATCACCAAGTTCCAACCCCCTGCTGAGAGCAGGACCCCCCTGCCATGGGCACTGAACAGCTGTTCAAAGCTGTGTGTGCATATGTGCAGCAGGCAGAAAGCGGTCTGAACAGGAAACAAGGGAGCCAGGCACCAACCCCCCAGTGCTGATAAGAAGAAAACAAGGTTTACTTGGTCCAAAACTCTCCCTTGATAGGCCCTGCCTAAATCAACTACAAGTAAGAGAAACCTGAGAGGCCAGGCAACCCCACCCAGAAAGAAAAACCCCTGCACCAGGCAGGGAAGAGGGGGAAGCACACCAGCTGCCTGCCCATCCGAGCTGCAGCTGTCCCTGGGGCAGCAAAGGGCAATGCCCCTCCTTCGAGTCTGTGGTGAGGGGGTTGCTTCTTTATTTACGCCACTGCCTGGTCACGACACGTTTCTCCAGCCTCCTGTAGCCACCACATCTCCTGTGACAAATGTGGTCCCAGCGCAGCCAGCTACCCCTGCCCACCAGCTGCAATCACCTCCAACTCCTGGAGCAATGCTTTCCTTCAGGATAAATGCAAAAGTTACATGTTTGTTTTGTTTGGGTTTTTTTTTTAATTAAAAAAGCCTCTCTTGTCCAGATAATAAATGGTCTCCTCCTCAGGGGTTTTTCCCTTAAAACAAAAGTAATGCTCTCACTACAGGGTCTCAGGGGAAGATGATTCATGAGCAGGAACAGACCTGTAATCCTGTGCTCGGGGTACTCAACCCAACAGATACTACAAATTTTTACTATAGTCGTCCAATAATGTGACAAAGTGACAGCCTGAAGAAAACCCTTCCTTAATCACACCACTTTGAAACCAAACAAAGAGCAATTAGTCCAGCCAGAGAGTGGGGGATGGAAGGGAATGTGAGGAGGGGAGTATTTACATCAGAAGGAGAAAACCTGGTTTGGAGAACTTCAGAATTCAGGAGGATGTATTTTAGGGCACTGGATTTGCTCAGAGCAGAGCTGTGTGACACAGCCACGCAACAAAGGGACAGGCCGCAGCAGCCCTGCCAGCTCCAGCTCCACCACCAAGGCAAGGAGCCGCCGGCCGGTTTGGAAACATTACCAAGCAGCATGGAAGCAGCAGAAATCCCACACGCAGCAAATCAGACCTCTCCAATAGCTGGAAAGAGGCAGCTAAGTGAAAGACCATGTGCTGTGCAGGTCAGCTTCTGCCAGACTACAGGCATCTGAACAAAGCCCGTCACGGCTGGAGGCTCCTCTCCTGCGGCTTCCTGCAGCCTCCTCCCTCCAACAGGCACACGGAGAAATCCCAAAGCCCAGTACAAAAGGGAAAGCCTCCCAGAAACTGTTGGTTAAATTGGTAAAGCTTGTCTTTGCCGGTTTACTAACAAATGAGGCTCTGCTAGGAAAAGCCTTTAGCTGTGCTCTAGCTGGCATGAATTAAAAGGCCAGGGGCAGGGGGTGCAGAATAGGAAAAGGAAGAACAGGGAGGCTATTATAAAGATAGCAAAACATAATTTTTTTTAAAAAGGAAGTTCTAAGGTGGTGGGTGCTTTTTGTTTTTTAAAAAAAAACCTCTCCCCAAATCATCTCCATCTGTAGTCTCAGAGCATCTGGGGGTTTCTGCCAAAGTGATCAGTAGCAAAGAGCTAGCATTTGTCTTTGAAACGCAGCCATTATGTGCTCCAGCGTTCCCACACCACGGAGAGAAATTGGAGGTGCTCACAATTCTCCCTGGGCTAATGCCGAGCCGCTGGCCCAAAGCACAAGGGATGGGGGCACTGCATGTGCACCACTGCATATAAAGGCAAGGCACGGCGGAAAAAAAGGGACATTGCTGCTTTTCATGACCTATAAAACTTCCTCGCTGAAAGCAAAGCAGGCTTGGCTGACGGCAACCCTCCAACTCCTTGGCAAACCTCTTCAAAGCAAGACACCCAGCTAAGGTTGTCTTTCACACAGTACAGCCCTTATTCCCTCACGCCTTTGGTTCCTGAGCAGCCACTTTTCCCCAGGAGCCCCAACACGTTACAGCCATGCAACAGCCACAACCCAGTTTTGGCCACCTCTCGCCAACGCCAATGCTGCGGTGCTGGCCTCCAGAGCAGGCATGTGTCTGAGAACACTGACAACATGCACCTCCCGGCCTCTTCCCTTTGGGGGAGTGTAGGACAGTAGGGACACCCTAAAACCCTTTAGCTGGTGTTAGCTGCCCACCACCCTATTTGCTGCACACCTGGAGGGCTGGGTAAGGCCCTGTTTTACCATTCATCTTGTAAAAAGAGAAGATTAAAAGGGGGTGGCGGTGGGGAATGATGAAACAAGTTATCTGAATGGAAGATACAAAAATCCACTGACCCCCAGTAAGCTCCTCCCAGTGTAACCCAAAGGTCTGTCTCTGCCGTGTTGCTGTGCATCAGGTTTCAGAAGAAACTTCTGGCTCTTGACATCACATGAAGGCAAGCAGGCTTTTCGCTCTGAAGCCCTCTAGTGATGGCCAAAAGCACAGCAGTCACACAAGCACTTCCTTTGAGTGCAACCGGGTGGCAAAATTTAGACAAACCGGTGCCCAAGAGATCAGAGCTCATCGGCCACGCCAGGTCAAGATGGCCACGTCTCAAGAGCATGTAACAACTTGTGGGGGTGTGCTAAGCAGAGCATTTGGACTGTCTATCCACACTTAAGTAGCTATTTGTCCCCAAAAAGGCTGATTGATGAATAGGGGTATTTAACAATCATGGATATTAGACCCCTAACATAAAACAGGCATCAAACCACCACGAGTTGTTCGTAGTTAAGACCCAGAAAAATAATTGTGGAAAACGTAGGCTTGATTAAATGTATCTTTTTTTTTCTTAATCACAATCACTGAAATCCAGTTTAATCTATGTTGTGCCTTAGCACTAGGCACAATCTCTGCTGTCCACTGAATATACAGCTCCGGAATAGGGTTCTGCACCTATATGCATCCCACACGTTACTGAGCTGCAAAGCAGACCAGCTGAAGAAGCATCTTCATTTTCCTATTAACTGCCAGCCAGTCTTTGTCCCCTTCTGGATCCAGGACTGCCTTGGGGATGTTACTGTATCAAATCTTTCCTGTGAAACTACAACACTCTGCCCAAACCCACTGATTTATATTCTGCTTTATCAACCAGCTGTATGAAATTCACCTATTACAGAACTAGCTATATTTTTTTCATATCTCAAAGTGGCAAATCATTGGACACATCATAGGCAACAACATTAAATAAACATTGTTTCCCACAGTAAAGTCTGCTCTAACACCTTATGCATTTTAAACCCATTTATTCCCAGTGAAAATGCTGATTTAAATCATACCTAAGTAATATCTGTGGGGAGAAAGAGCGATATCCAGTGAATTAGCAATGGTACCACACAAGCATACAAAGCAAGGGCAGGCTGGGCTTTTGATTCTGGACTTCACTTAAAGCAAACAGATGTCATTCAGAGGTAGATCTACTTTGGCTACCTGGATTAGCCCACTAAAGGGTTGTTTTCCTTTGCCATTGACTAATCAAAGCACCGTTAAACTCGGGATTAACAAGGTTCTTTGCCTGCAAATACAAGGCATGGTCCAAAATGGGGGCCACCTAAGCTGTCCTCCCACGGGTCACCAGCTCAGAGGCTGCTGGCATCAGATGTCCCCAGCACTGTTTTTTTGACTCCACCATTGGAACTGAGCTCGCCACCCAGCAATTCTTTGCTCTGACGTTATCCTGAACACTGGAATTCAGAATCACAATAAATGTTATGGAAATGGTCCAAACCAGAAATTGAAGTAATATCTGAGGCAAGCAAGCAGACTAAAAATAGCCTGCTGCACAGTGGAAAGAATCAGAGGGTGGGGGAATCCCTGCAGAAGACCTTTACACTCTGATCTTTATTCCTAAATCTGCAGGTGTGGAGCACCACAAACAATCCCTCAGCAACCGCCACAGGTGGCCAAGGAAGATGCGGCCAAGGCACGGCAGCCAGCGTTCCTTCTGGGTGCACGCTGCACAGGGGTGGCTGCGGGGGTGCGGCTCCCCGGGCGGCCTCATGCCTCTCACCCCAAGACGATGAGGATGATGATGCTGCAGGCCAGCTCCCAGATACAGCCTCTCCCTCTCTCCCTGCCTTGCCCCTCTCACTCACGCCCCAGCCAGCTTTTGCTGGGATGAAAACAGTGAAAGCTAATCTATATTAAAACATTAAAAGAAAAGACTCCTTTACTGTTGTTGCTCTCTGAGGGATGGGACAGGGCAGATGCTGGCACAAGAGGAGCTGGGAAAGGGGGGGTGGGAGGGGGAGAAGGCAGAGCTGCCCCTGCAGTAGCAGCCACATATCCAATTGGCTTTACTGTAAAACCACATCTTGAGAGAGAAGTAAATAGAAAACAGGGAAAACCCGTGGATAATGCCTATGTGGGGAGGAAGCACTGCTATCACAACAGGATGCCATCTGAACAGTTACAAATAGAAAATCAGCCTGTTCCTCCTCTCTTTCCTGCCAGAGTGAGAAACCCTTTCCTGAATTTACATGGGTGTTTGTTTGTTTACATTTGTAAGCACGGGAAAAAGAATGAGTTTGCATTTACATGCTGATCCATCCATATTTTTTTTACAAGAACCGTACAAACAAGCAATTTGTTGCAAGTCAAGACCAAGCAAGGTTTATTTCCCAAACATTTAAGCAGAATTGAGGAGCAGCAGCAATTGTGAAATAGGAACTGACATCACCCTCGGGGACTTGAACTTGACCGGAGACTCCTTTGATGATGCAGCCCCTTTTGATCTATGAATTGGTGCAGGTCTGTCATTTTATAAGCGATGTAAGGCCTTACATTGAAACAAACTGTCACAAAGGGGCACAGCAAAAGAAGCAAAAAGCAAAAAAAACAAAATTCAGAGCAAAACCCAACTCTCTCATTTGTAAAAATGGGGAGAGAAAAAACACCAACAAATGCTAGAGAAAAGGCTGCTGAGTGAAAATATGCTGAAGACAAATAAAACCCTCCTTAACGGCACTGCCTTTGCATCACTGTTTCCACAGCAGTGACTCACGGCTGCCTGGCCGCCTGCAGCCCTGGCTGGGAGGACAGGTTAGCATGGGGGGAGCCAAGCAGCCAGCAGCCAGCCACAGGGGTGCCGTCCGTCCTCCCCCCCAGTGCCTGTGATCTGTTTGCCTAATTACATTTCCATTCGTTAAAATATTCCATGTAAGAAACCGATTTTCAGGAACTGTGGATGCACTCCTTTCTTGCTTTTGCCAGGGCAGTAACAGTTACCTGAAGGTCTGTGGGTTGCTGCATTTACACCGGGATTTCTACTTAAATTTTTACCAGTTCTAGAATCAAACACTGAAATTCCCTTCAGGAAGAAGGAGCTAGAGTGGAAAATACCCCTGCTCCAGCAAAACACCGCAGAAACACCTCACACACCGCCCCACACAGAGAAAACTGAATGCTCATTTCTGGAACTGACCCCTCCACTAAGCAGAGAGAGGGTCACTGGTGAAGGCTCCCTTCATCCCTCAGGACTAGGTGCAAAAGACAGCAGGCTGTTGAATTCTTGCCATAAATTTTGCACTAGTGATGTGCTGGGTAAAGCTACTACTGTTTTACCTTACAGATGTGAGGTAAGAATACACCACCAATGTGCTTCCTCTCTACACAGGGACAGTAGCTGCTTCCTGCTGCTAACTGGCTGACTTCTCCCAGATACACCTTTCAGATCAAAACATTAGAGAAATAAAGCCTGACACAAAAAAAAATCAACAGGGAATGATCAGAACAACAAGCTGCCTCCCTGGCCAGACTCCCATCAGTCTCATCATGCTTGAAGCAGGGTCTTACTCAGAGAGAGGGCAAGGACAGGACAGCAAAACTAGACCGCGTGCTTTGCAATTTAACAACACCTTTGCACTTCTCTTTAGCAGTAAAAATTGTTCTCTGCCAGAGGAAGCACACTCAGTGGGCTTTAATCCCTTCTCGATTAAACCAGTCTGTACATGGACCCCTTGCTGGAAAGGACTCTAGGCTCAGGAGACAATCAGCATCTTCTCCTACACTGATCAACTGAGCTAGTTCACACAGCATCTTCAAGGCTCTTAACACCTAGCTCAGCCATGTGCTTCCCATTGCATATTTAAAGAGAATGGGCACAGAGGGGAAGGATGTTTTCATGTTCTGCACAAGGGGAGTGTTCATGGTGGTTACAAATTAGCTTGGAGTACAGTGAAATCCCAGGTCCTTGAGCATTAGCACTTGCTGCCATAATCTCTAGATTTAGGAGCTGGGGTTTAAGACCGTATTTTAGCCAACAACTCCCAACACATCACTCAAACTGCGTCTTGCACAAGGAGCGTTGTGGAGGGACTCACAGCAAACATTTTTGTCTCATTAAATGTTGGAGAGTAACACTGCTATTTTGTATTTATATATACATACGCACACGTTAAGAAAAAGAGGGGGAGAGAGACCACGCAGGATAATCTCAAATGTATGCTACTATTTATGGACCCATAAACTAAAAAAGAACCAGAGGGATATTTAAAAATGCTTAAAAGTCATTTGCATGTGCTACCCCGCACGCATTCCTGTAGCTGCGGCACTCACTTCAAAGTCACACACCAGAACTTTTTCTTTCTAAACAAACAAAAGGAACAAAATAGGATCTGCTTCCCCCTCCTGATTTATGGCAGAGCAGTGGCCAGCTGACTGATAACGGACAGTGGCTATGGCCTGCCTACCCTTCCCAAAGCAGAGGTGATAAATTTCAGCCTCTCCCTCCTCCTCACAGCCTGCTAGACTTCACATAACTTGTTGGGACTTTTGTGTCTTTGGGATTTCTCCTCCTCATTAAGCTTGGCTGAAGTTGGCCAGCAGATCCAAAAGGTATTTGGTGGAAAAGAAGGCAGGACACAACGCATTATCGCTGAGAAGCCTCATTTCCTTAGGAAGTCAAGATAAAAGTATGGAACGTTGCAGCAAAACCCAGGAGGAGCTCACAGGCAGGTGCAGTTTATGAAATTACAATTAAACACAGTCAAGAAAGATTACATTTCAAGCAGATATATCCCCTCCTAACATAAACAGAAAATAAATTCTCCTGTCTTTGATCCTAATGCCCGAGCTAGATTTTAAAGCGCACCCCTGAAAGACAGCAGACCTGGGATCTCCCGCTTGCCTTACAGGCAGGAGGAATACGCCATGGGCCCAGGTTCAGCCTAGACACTTGCTAAAATGACACAAACCTCGTTGGTTTTACTCTGCCCAAACTGGCAAGAGCACACATGCTCTGAGGCTGCATTGACAGGGTTGCCTTGTTTTCCTCTGATTCACTGGGGGTAAACTGGGTTGTGCCGTGTGTCTGACAGCGATGCTACAAAATGCAGCCCCATACTCTTTGCCTACTAGGTGCACACAGACCATTCCTGTTTCTCATCAAAACACCAGTCTCCTCAGACAGCTCAAAGAGAGGTCAGCGCTCGGGGAGGCAGCAGTGAAACGCCCATGTCGTGGCCACCTGCACAAACGCTGCTCCCCTCAGCTTAGAAGAACTGTTCCATCACTGGAGCCTGCACAGGCTGTTACTGCCCAAACCCGTGTCAGCGCAGGCATGACCAGGAGATTAAACATGGCGGCTGTGAAAGCGCCCGCACGCTACCCACACTGAGCTGTCACCACTGCTAGCCTTAAGGTCCAGATCTCCCTGACGTAGGTGAACACTAGCACCCATATACATAGGAAACCACACTGTCACTAGTGACTTCCTCACCGACGCTGACAGCCAGCAGGCCTCCAGATGACTGCAGGTACCAAGCCTAAGGCCTGAAGAAACATGGGCACAGGACTACAGTTCAGTGCATGAGTACTGCCCACCAGGACTGACAAACAGTGCCCAAAAGTGGAAATTAAAGCATCTGTCCCTACTCATTGCAACATAGTAACAGCCACGGGTAGCTCACCTAGATGACTTATTCTTTCCTTCTGTGTCAATGCAGTCACAGCAACAGACCAGAGAGAAGAAATTTTTAAGGAAATAGTCAAGACTTGTCCAAAGAGATCAGGGCTTGCAGAGAAACCTTAACATGTGCTCCTGTCCTCTCGCCGGCCGAAGTCAGCTGTAGCCTAACCAGCCACCTAGTTTCCATTGTGCTCTACTGCTAAACACGTGCTCAACACCAGCAACAGCAGATCTCAGAGCCACAGCTGAGAAGTCCATCCTGAGCATCACCTGATGTGCTACAGCAGAGCTTTACCTCATTCTTTTACAGCTAGGTAGGGTTACAGAGCACTTGCAAACTCTTTTCTGCTAGACAGGACAAAAACCTTCCACAGGAGACCTGACATCAACACACAGATGAGGAGAAGGCAGGGGCAACACAGCTTGCCTTGCAGTTTCTTAACAAAGTGATCCACGATCAGCCTTGAGTAGGAAGCCATTTCCAAGCCTCAGCTGAAAAACCACACAACGGGCCTACTGCTAAATGAGCCCCACGAAGCCTTCGCAGTCACAGCTCTTTTGCTGCTGACAGATAATAGATGCTGGTGAGGCAGCAACGGTGCCCTCAAGGATCTTCATGGCAAAAGGAAAACATCTGTTTCTTCCAGCCTTGAAACAGTCATGCTCCAGAACAAGCATGTTAAAATAGAGAGAGAGGTATACCCACAAGGACAACTGACAATAGGCTGTGGACACAAACACTCTTCCACTCGGGTGGAACTCGCACAGTAAGAAGGAAACGTGTGCTGAAAAAAGCAAATGGAGAAACAAGCATGTAGAATGTTTTACATCTCTTTTTTCCTCTCCTCGTTACCAATTTTCTCCCTCAACCAAACAGTATCAGTGTGAAGTTGCTCTTTCCCAGGTCACAGCAACCCAGAGCCTTGGTAGTCGCCACCAGTTCTCTCCAGTCACGCCATTATGTGCATAATTAATTTCCCAAGCTGCTTGGTAAATAGGCCATAGCTTCCTGACCTGACCTCAAACTGCATGGGGAGCTCCCTATCCAACCTCTCTCTTGCAACCACATGAAACCTCATGTCCTCCCCTTCCCAAATTAGCTTCTCCAGCCCGACAGTCTTGCTGCTAACCCCAAGACTCAGGTGAAGAGAGTGACAGTTTGCCCTTTATGCAAACTGGTACTGGTGTCCAAATATCAGAGACCTGACTCAAGACAGATGTTAGATGCATTTGCCTTGTTGGGAGATGAAGTCACTGCTCCTTATATGACTGTAAGAACCAAAGGCTCTCCAAAACTAAATGTCACTCTAGTGTCTCTGCTCTGCCACGCAAGGATGGGGTGTTGCCATGAGCCCCCCTATGCATTTCCCTCATCCTGTGGAGGGACAGGACCACCTCTGCCCGATCTTAATGGAGGTCTTGCAGAGAAATGGGCAGCATGGAGCTGACAGGGGCTGCAGCAGAGCCTGGTCCCACACAGACCACACTGGTCCCACAGCCAACACTGCAGACCCTGCCAGCACCTCAGGGCTGAGCCTCCTTGCATCAGGGCCATGGTAAAGCAGGGGCAAGAACTGTGCCAAGCTGCTGGGCAAGGGCACACAGCAGAGGTAGGTGCAAGACCTGAGATGAAGGAGGGAAGCAATCAATTATACAAATGATCTGCAGCTCAAAAAAGGCTGCCGTGCTGGCTGCAAAGACTACTGCAGCTCATTTTGAATTCCTCCCAAAACAGACCTTACAGCTCAAGGGAACACTGACCAGCTCTGTTTTCCTCTGAACTGTAATAGAAAGTTCCCAGCAACCTTTTATTTTTTCTCTTCCCACCTCATCCCTGGAAGAGATCAGAGGTTAATCAGCTTCAGGAGAGACTGGACAGCAGGGCTGTCCACATTGTAAATACCTTTCCTGTTTATTCCCTTTCCACAGAACTACTCTTTGTTTTGCCAGGTAACTGTTTAACTAAAGACTGCAGAGTTTTGAACAGACTGCTAGGTAGCAAGCAACCTCACCTCTGACGGACAAGCAAGCAAGGTGCCAGTAATCCCCAGAGGAACTACCTGGATTTTTTTGGTCCTCAATCCAGTTTCCCTAACTCATATCAAGAAGAGGCACAGCAAAGGCTTTTACTAACTACTGGCTTCAGGTTTGCTTTGGCTAACTTAGCAGCAAGTACTGCCACGAAGCAGTATACAAGTCATTTACTAAGCAGCCACGCTAAGCCAGGTAAAGCAGTGCACTCATGTCTCCATACTAAAAAGCCAGCCCAAATTCAGCTTCCCCAGACTGGCTTGCCCCAGTTCTGTTGCACAGTGCTGTAAACATCTGCATTTCCCAGTCTACTACAATGAGACAGCAACTTCCACTTTTTTTCTCTTCTTTTTTTTCCCCCATTCCCCCTTTAAACAGATCAAAATCCATGTGCTGTATTTGGGGTTTCATAGAAGAAAAATAACACACAAAAGTTTGGGCAAACTTCTAGTGGTTATTACTTTTGTTTTCCCTCATTTTGTCTGCCTGCATGTGTGGGAACAGACACATGTATTTTTATCAGCAGTCTTTACACGGACTGCTCTTGGGATGACTTACAGATGATGGATATATCATCCACAGGATCGCAGTTTATAGTGCCACGTAGGCCAGGAGATATGGACTCACAAAAACTAAAGTGACTTGCCTACTACAACACAAAAAAGCAGTCAGCAGAGTCAGGAAGATGGCAATGAATAATTTGGGTAACCTTTCCTGTCTACGTAGAGGAGATGTGCCACGTTTCTCTGCAGGCCTGGAGGTTTTGGTTTGGGGTTGTTAATTTTTCTGCAGAGCACGCACAGAAAGGGCAAGACAGGCAGGCAGTAAAAGCAATCCAATTTCTTTCATAAATCAGCAGGATACAGTATCCAGTTGTTTACTTAGCATAATTTTACACAAACTAGACTGGACAAGTCATGAAACACTGGGCACAAGAGCTGAGAAATGCTGCTATTAAAAAGGCATGCGGAAAACTTTCCCAAGGGATGCCAAGAGCGTGTGTGGGAAGAGGTAGGAGGAAGAAGCAGCAGCGTCAGAGATTATAACAAACAGAAAAGAAGCGATTCTGTTTTTTCCCTCAAAATCAGTTACTAAACCTTTCAAAGAGAAAAGCATCGCTGGAAGGGGAACACAGGAGTGACACTGGAAAGAACCGTGCAGCTGCAAAGCAAGCCTCCAAAAGAGTTAAGCAGAGTCAAGCGGCCCGGTTAAGGTGTAAGGGGAGTGACCAGCTTAGATGCAGGGAAGATTTGCCAAGTCAGCTTCAGTAAGGTTTGAAACCCCTTTTTGCTTCAGGAGAAAATGGATCCTTCCAACTAAAGGGTGACTGCCAAATCTTACAGCCAGCCTGCTTCTGTTGCATCTGATAAAATCAGTCACAGCTCACTTGGTACCCTACCCCTCTGTGCTGCAGGCTGGAATGCAGCAAGGAGCTCACAGAAACCTAATAGCATGGGGTCAGTGAGTGAAAGGGGTCAACATGGACTGAACACCCCCTTCTCCAAACCAATGTCCCAAAAGGAGCAGAGACCCTACAATAAAAAAGATTAAAGACAAACTACAAGAAAAAGATTCAAGACAGGCTACAGGAATCTCTCAAATAATGCCTCCCCCGACAACATGCATGCAGCCTGAGATTCATCCTACATATGTACATTTTGGAAAATAATTTTTGAAGCATGTATAGGCTGATAGTTCATATTGTTCCCCTTTTATGGTCACTGGGTTCAATCCAACAAGAAAAGAGCTTTAAATCGACAAGTATGGGTGGGATTTTTGTTTTTATTTGTTCTACACTCCAGTGAAATTTTTTCACCCTACATGCACTCTAGCTTTACCCGCAGAAAGTGGAAATACATGCACCATTCTAAATCTAGGCAGACTTAGAGATCTTTACATCTTACAGATCCTTCAGTGCTCGCTTTAGTGCTGTAGATATAAAGATCTATAAAGATCCACACAAATCTTGATCTTTTCTTAATTTGTTTAGAGAGGAGGAAAGTGGAAGAGACAGGAAAGTTTTATGCACATCAACACCCCCCCAACGTTTCAGGCAGCAGTACTAACTAGTCATAATATATTCAAAGATCAAGATGATATCTTCAGCCCACCTCCTCTTTTCTCATCCTTACCACCATTCTTTTCAAAATTAAAATCTGAAGAGAAAACCACAAGAAAAGATGAGAAGGATGAAGAGCATTTCCACACCACTATGCACATTACAGAGCTGTAATGTTTCTTCAAACATCTCTGTTTGGAGGTTAAACTACCTCATTTTCTTTGTGCCAACCAAAACTTTTCAAGGAAAGCCTTCACTCTGACATCCTTCCCCTTTGGGTGATCAAAGCTTTACAGGCCACAACTGATGTAACCTCGCTGATCCTGAGCAATGGGTGAATTGCAGCATCGGGGCCTTGAAAACTGAACATTTGGGGTGTGCCCACAGAGCGTGCCAACACATTAGGCTTTCTAATTTGTTAAGCACTTGGCAAAGCAAGCACTGGATCAGAGGTATCCCAGAAGAAAGCTAGTCTTGCGTCTGTTCTCAACGCAGGGTAGACAAAATAATCAGGTATCTTCCAAGGCACCGCTTCGATTTAAGCGGAAAGGCATTAACGCTGCCAGTAAAATATGCACAGAAGCTCAAATCACCTACAGCTTCAGGGGCTGCTCATTTAAAAAAATAAAATCATAATTACATTTGTAGAAGTTTACACTCAAGCGTCTTAGCATGGACACAATTAGTTACTATTAGGCTAAAAGAGCAGTACACCTAACTGTAGCTCTTGAAGCAGGCAAAGGAGGTCAGTTTGAGGCTGTGGCTCCTTCAGCGTTTGTGTCAGTGCAGTGCTGAGGACAGTCACTGCCACCTCTGTCCCCATGTTCTCTCCTCCCACCGTTCCCATACGCTGTGGTGCTCTGGAACCAGGATGGAGCTGCAGGATACGCCAGCAAAAATTGGTTCTCATGAAGTCATCCCTTGAGGAACTAGAGCCATGGCGTGATGATATGGCCATCTCTAGCAGCAATGTCCGTTTGAGCCACTGACCCTTCTCCCCAAAGCTATCGGCAGCTTTTTTCCAGTCTCATGCCACCTCCTTCATGGCGACGGCACAACTGTTTGTAATACCACACGCTGAACTAGATCAACGAACCAATCCAGGTTATAAATAACCAGGGGAAGGAGAGGAGTGAGGGTATTTTTAACCTGGAACCAGGGCTTGTTCATTGATCCAGGTCACCATCTGGCCCCGGGGCAGTTGTGCCGGCACAAGTGTTGGGAGACAGGCGAGGAACCAGCAAGCAAGAGTGGCCAGGAATATCCTATCAGCCACATCTGCGCTCAGAAAATGGTATGTGCAATGGTATCACCCCTGCCTGGTCTTAGCAACAGTATCATCCACGGATGGTATTAAAAAGTGGAGCTGACTTAACACGACTTGGAAGAATTTACACCATGTTTTTAGCCTCCACAGGTTCATTATTTTGAAGCAAAAACACATGAGCTACACTGGTAGGATCAACAACGCTTTTAAGCTTTGACTGCCCTTCATATCCCTTAAAAAAAAAGCATAAGCTTGTGAGATAAAAGATAGAAAGTGCCAATACCCAACTAGCTTTTCAAAACCAGCCAGAAATTACACAGTTTCAAACCACCAGCCATCTCCCGCAACCTGAGCTGAGCCATACTACAGGCAGCATTTTTCAATTGTTTGCCTTTTGCTGTGTAACCTCTCCTTTTTACAACTGCTTGTGATTAATACACACTATTAGAAACAGAGGGAGTGAGCAATACAGCTGATCTTAGCGTTACAGAAGAAGCCGATGTCGGGCACAGGCCAGCGAGCTGCCCCGTGTAAAACCGCTGCACGAATGGAAGGGTTTGCTGAGGGCAGAACGTTCGCTGCACGTCAACACACCTTCACTCTTCTCTGGTTTGTCTGCCTGGTTATCTGCAGCAAGAGAGTGCTGCCTCCTCATGAAGGCAGCCTTTGGAAACTCACTTTTATCAGGCCATCTTACAAACTAAGAATGTCTAGCTCTTGGCAGACAGAATGGCTTAAGTTAGAGAGTAGCAGTCACACTGCTCATTGATCACAAGAAGATGCAGAGATAGGACTGAAGTCCTATCAGTTGACCCAACCCCATCTTCTTGTTTCCTCCCCTCCCCTCTCCTGCCTGTTTATTCATTACATCCCGGACACCCCCCAGGGAGTTTGTATCCAAGGCCATTTTCACTTGTTGGCACCTATACCCACATTAAAATGTAAAACATTTTGCAGCAACACCCTTGCAGGAATTTTGCTTAACATAACCAGCTTGTCAAAGACCCCTCTTCTCTGTCCAATGTATATGGGCTAACGGAACTTTCCCCCTAATACCTATATAAGGTTGAGGGGTTCAGAAAAATAAGATGCTTTGGTTGAAGAGGCACAGCCCTGCTCAGAGCTGTGATAGCAGTCAAGCACTGCACGCAGGAGGACCTCATTCCATTTTGAATCTGAAGCCGTTGTGTTAATCTGCAGATGTAACTATAAAACACAAATGGAATCAAGAGGGAAAACCCCATGCTTCTCCTGATTTGTTTTGAAGACTTAATTTAAACTGATTGCTTTTTGAACAGCATAAACTGCAAGACATCTAAAAATTCGAATATGGGCATATAGTTTTTATTTCTTTGGCTGGGCTAATTTCCTGGCTTTCCCATCTAAAACTCCACAGTAAATCCCCCCCGGGTCAGTTACAACTACTACTTTACACTGCTGAATTCTGCCAGCAATCTGCTCATCATTCCTGCAGATGTTTCTGCTTTCAGGCTTCTGGGAACATTATTGGACCCATTTGCTTTGAATAAATGTATACCCTTTTTAGGCTGCAAATGTACCAGTGGAACTACTGTCCCCTCCATCAAGCAGCCTCCTCACCTTCATTTTTGGGAAAAGCAAGAGGGTACAGTTAATATAAAAAAGGAGAAGCAGGGTATCTGACTTTTTCCCCCCTCTCTCTTCTAAGAAATCTCTGATGAGGAAGTGGTACGTGTGCTCATACATCCTGGGACCAGCCAGAGCAATTTGTGAAGGAGACAGGGCCCTGCACACAAGTGCACAGAAATCTTGTGAAGGGCAGATGAGCTCGGAGGGTCAGGTTCCACAAAGAGAAAGCAAACAATCGCGTGCAAGGACTGTGCCCTTCAACATAAATACGACGTAAGCCATATGCCATCTCTCAGTATAAGTTTTACCCATATTGCTAATAAAGCAGGATGTTCCTCTACTCACCTCCGTAACGTCCATGACTTTGATGGCTGCCAGCTGACCCGTTTTGACATGCCGACCCTGAAGAAGAGAGAGAACCATCAGAATCAGCATCTCACCCATCCCTTCAGCATACACAGAGCAAAGTATCTACATGAGAGCTCCAGCCACCGGGTTTTCCCCAACTGTGCTGGACCCTTCTGGTATTTCATATGAAAAACAAATAGCCTAGATGGCTAAAAAAACCCCAACAGTTTCTCTTTAAAATGTTCTTACACAAATCCTAGAACCCATTTATTTTTTCTTTTCATTAAAAGGATGATTATCAAGATTAAGCACAGCAGATTACATTCACAGCTTCCCTTCTGTTTACTTTAGCAAAGCTTACAGTCAGTACTGACAGTGTATTAACATGCCAGAGTAGTTGAACTCCACATATCGAGTATCGTTTCCAAGCACCAGTGCCTGGTACACCTGGGTGCTATTTTACTGGGTAAATGTAAGCACATGGGGGTGGCAAAATGATGTTGCTCTTTGTTTTGGTATTCATCATTAAAAAAAAAACCCCAAGGTTTCTTCAAGGGATGCCCCAGACCTGCGATAGCTCTCTCGCCTTGTCTCACGACAGCCAGACAAGAACAAGACGTCGTCTCCCTTCAGCTGTGCCACCAGAAGGGTTTGGTTTCTCGGTACAGCTGGAGCTGAATTAATAGATCCCAGCTCCTGCAGCAGGGAGCTCGTACCCTTCCTTCCCCTGCCTCCCTCCAGCCTCCTGTCACATCTCTTTCTCCCAGGAGCACCAGGCTCGTTCTGGCACTCATCAGATCATATGATAAGCTGACTGAGATCACTAAAATGGCAGAAAGTTAACACAGAAAAAGCAAACTGCGGGGTGGGGCGGGGGATTGCAGATCAGGATATTAAACTGGTTTGCTCGGCAGTCAGAGCAGAGCCAAGGCTGGCAGGAGGCGGAGCGCGGGGCTGGGAGGCAGGCAGCGTGACAGGCTCCTCCAGCCATGCTGGGCTGCAACTTGCCTCCACTGACTCCTGACCAAAACCTTATTTTCCCCCCAAGTATATTTTTACAGGAGGTGGGGATGTATCAATGACCTGTTCTGTGTTTTTTTTCGAAACAGACACTTAGAAATGGTCCTGGTATTAGTGTTTCCCAGCTCTCAACTTAACAGCCAGTGGTCTGCCCCAAGACTTTCAGTCAAAAAGCCTGGTCCCCCAATGCCTTTCCCAAGCATCACTCCCAAACTTTCTTCTCAAAAGCAGTAAAGTTCTCCAGAACAGGTATGCTCGCTACATTCTTCACTCTTATCACAAATAATGACAAAAAACCCGTAACAAAATGTTTCAATAAACTCACAGTTCCTTTAACTTTCTCCTCACCAATTTCTACATTTGCTAAGCAGAAGCCTATATGCAGCATAGAATCACAGAATCATAGAATGTGTAAGGTTGGCAGGGACCTTTAAAGGTCATCCAGTCAAGCCCCCCCATAGTAAGCAGGTATATCTTCACTAACTGGATCAGGTTGCTCAGAGCCCCATCAAGCCTGACTTTGAATATCACCAGGGATGGGGCCTCTACTACCTCTCCACACAACTGGTTCCAGTGATCTGCCACCCTCATATTGAAGAATTTCTTCCTAATATCCAACCTAAATCCCCACTTTTCTAGTTTAAAACCGTTACCCCTCATCCTAGTGCTACAGGCCCTCATGAACTGTTCTTCCCCAGCTTTCCTGTAGGCTCCTTCAGATACTGGAAGGCCACTATAAGGTCCCCCCAGAGCCTTCTCTTCTCCAGGCTGAACAAGCCCAACTGTCTCACCCTGTCTTCATTGGAGAGGTGCTCCAGCCCTTTGACCATTTTTGTGGCATCCACTATAGCCGATGGACACCAATAATGTCTATTTTTCCTGGAGGGACTTCTTAATCTCTTCACTGGTTCTTTTGAGACTGGCACCCCAGAACTGAAGCACCCCAAGCCACCAGTCTCTTTGGAGAAATCTCGACCCCTTCACACTTACAATGTCCTCTATGGAGGCAAAGGCCAGGCACTGCTCGTACGTTAGAAAGGATGAAACACAGCAGAATTCACAGCCTCTGCTTTCTTTTACAACTCTTGCTGTTCTGTGGTATCCCCCCACCCCTTATTAACCAATCCACATGCCCTCTGTAAATAAATTACTATGCTCAGGCTTCTGCTGGCTCTGTAAACTTTCTTAACTGTGTGTGTTTCTTTTTACAGTTTGGTCTCAAGCTGGTCTGGATTTTGAAACAAAGGTAGGGTCATAACATGTGTGAAGTGGCCAAGAGTGACCTCACCCTGCCCTTACTACTTACTGAACCAAAGCCTTTTAGCACACCCTGGAGAGATGCATCCCCAGCATCCCACCCTGGACCTCTGCCTAATGACAAAAGCCTATGGTCTTCTCCTCAAGACTTACCATCCCCACCAAGGGGAGAAGGGAAAATGTTTTACACTGAGGTGGAAAAATGTCTCCTCTCAGTTCTGTCCCTATTTTCAACAGCTCTGTGAAAGGAACTGGAAGAACCAAGGACACGGGGAGGCACAGTTTGAGGTACAAAAAGAATATGCTGAAGATAAGAGAGGAACAAGGACATTTCAGAGGAAAAAGTCAAAACATTAAGTAGGACTGAGGAGGAATAAACTTTTTTTTTAAAAAAAGAAGTTAAATACAGTTCACCATTCATTCTGCAGCAAAGTACAGATGCAAAAATGGTGGCAGAACATACTCCAAGCAGAAAAAGTGGCACAGAAGAGTGAAGCAGCAAAGACATTCACACGTTATGGAAAGTTTGCTCTATTTGCCTTTTTAAAATCTACACAATACTGGTGGGCTTGCTATTTCCAGAGAGAAGCTTGAGATTTCCCAGGGCTCAGTTTCACAACTCTTCTCAAGATGCCATTCCTCCCTGTGAGACCGGCCCACTCGGGATGAGTAACGTGCACCAGTCCGACCGCCCTTCCCCTGCAGCTTCAGGGGATCCTGCCTGTGCCTCCGCCAGTCCCTGTCAAAACCCGGGGCTGTGACAGCTACAGCAGAGACTGCTCGTGTTTCACTCTGCTGTTTCTGCAGCAGGGATGGGAAAAGCTTCTCCATAACGCCCCTAAGGGACTGCAAAGCAAGGGAACTGCAGACTGTGGGAAGTGTGGGCTGCTCAGTATCCCAGGCCAAATTTAAACCCCGGTTATTTCAGAATACTGTTTAAAATTACTCCAAATACCCTTTTCATAATGTATGGAGCATTCATGTTCTAAGGATCTGCAGCATATATGGGGGGGGTAGGAGGGAGAGAGCTGCACGACACTGATTTATATGGGAGAAGTCAATGGACATTTTAAAGCCAGGTTCTTTTCACTACATTTTTAGAGGGAGGGGAAAAGCAAACACCACAAGCACAACATGTAAGCATGAGCAGAGTTTTTGTTTGTTTATTTATCTGCTTAACAGCTCTGCTCAAGAACAGACTTGTCAAACTATTAGCAGGCTGGTATAATTTTGCTTGCAACACGAAATGGCTAAGCATTCCTGTTTCGGAAGCTGATCTTCAGATTTCCACAGCCAGCCTTTGCTTTGGGAAAAAAAAAACCTGCATTAAAAGTTACAAAGCTGTTGAATGCAACAAAGGCACTCCAGAAGTCATAGATAGGAGAAACCCTCTGAAATCAGTCCCCTGGGATTAAAACTTATTCAAATCCAACTCCTAGGGCATTCCATAAATGTGGTAACCATTAAGGTCCCATCCAGGCACCATCTCAGCAACGCCACCAGCTAACGCTCCTGGGGGACAGCATTTTTCTTGCAGAAGGAGGCCCAGTTTTTATCATGTTCTGGAGCTGTGGCCCCTGGGGGTGTCCCAGGCTCCCACCTCCCCTGGTTCTTGTGGCTTTGTTTCTCACAGCAAATTGTCAGCAATTACCACGAGTATCTGAAAAACCCAGAGAGATTGCAAAATGCAACCCCTGCTAACTGAAAACAGCAGTTTCTTAGAGTACTGCCAGACACCAAGTATCAGAGGCTGGGATCACAGGATAACTGTCACCTGGCCAGAAAGTTAAGTACAGAAATTAACTGTGCAGTGAAGATGACTTCTGATCAAGTGATGCTTGATGCATCTCGTTACGCGTACGTTGACTGTCTCCAGAGCCAACGGACTGAGGAGGGTGCAGAGGTTGCACTGCATAGTAGCAGCAACAGGTAGGGGAGGCTACATCATCTCAGGAACAGGAGTTTGCTCTCAGGGATGGGGGCCACAACTGACAGCTGAGTCTGGCTCCCAACTCATGGAAAAGGGCCCACCATCCATTCCCTTCATTTTGTCCGTGTTAAAATTTTATTGAACAAAATTCCCAAACTGTTCCCATTTTTCTTACGCACCCTCCCCTCCTTTCTTTCCCTCTTTTCCCAGATCTCTTCATACTAAATCACTTGTTTATCCTCCCAGGGAAGTAATGCAAGAATATTTTTTAGACCACTACTGCACCATTCTATTTTTAAATGGCCTGTTGGGATGAGCAAGTCAATGGACTTGAGCCTGCTGACCCCAAATCTTGTCCTGCTTCTTCTCATGAGGATGCCAGGGAGCTCATTTACATATGCGGGGCTTTAAAATCCAGCTCTTCTCATCAACATAGCAACACTGCAGCACTGAACTGGCTCTTAAACTGAATGCACTACTTAAGCATATTCCCAGTCATGTCTGATAGCAACATGCTGTTTATTTCGCATCTCAGTGGGCTTTCAGCATGCTGAAAAGCAGAGGGGACAAGGGGAATCCTTGGTAGACTGCCAAGATCTGCAGAACATCATAAATTTCAAGCCTACCCACACTCTCCAAGGCACCTACTTCTTGCCTCTTTCTTCCCCTGCACATATTATTACAGTAAATTTTTTGTTTGGGAAAGGTTCAAAGGCAATTGGTGTTATGTGCTGGGTTTTACGGTGCCTTTTTCCCCCAAGATGCCTTAATATTATCAAAGAACTATGCAAATTAAATGCAAAAGAAGTCCTGTCAGCTCATTTACGTCCTCCCTCCACTAATTATGCAAGATATGTATTCCACAGTAATGTAATTCTCCTACTAACACATTTTCCAGCTTGTGTATTAATGTGTCTTTTGGGGGATTGTTCCTGGAAGCTTGCTCCCCAGCTAAATGGCATGGAAGTCGAATGTGGGGCAACATCACAAATTAAGGAAGGAAAGCAGCACATGTGACTCATGACTTGCAAGCTTGGGTTATCCTGTGCACTGTACACCATGAAGTCTTTGGAAAACTTTTCCAACCTCCCTGTATCCTATAGATGAGAGTTCTGGAAAGAAAAGCAACCAAGTTGGAAGGGAAAAAAAAAAAAAAAGAAGTCTACTAATTTACATTTCAGTTGCTACAATGTACTTAGGGCTAGATTTAAACATGCTATCAAGTGAAAGCTCACCAGGTACCACCTCTTAGGAGTGCAGCACAATGCCCCCATGCCAAAATTAACTTTTCAATTTGCTTCTCATTTAGTTGATGCTAAACTCCTACAAGCCTGAGGCAATAGGCCATGGAGCAATACTCTGCTAGTAGGTTGCACACACCAGTGCAATAAATGATACCTAATTATTCCAAGGCATGTTTACCATCAGATCTTTTTGTCACTCGCCAACACAGAAAGTTGCAGGCCAACCAGCTTTGCACTGCACAAACTCAATACTCTGCAAGATGTTTCTTCCCACTCCCCAGAAAGGCTAGGTCTACCCTGTGAAAAGCAATGGGGATGCTGTGGAGGAAACCGAAGGTGCCTTCTGAGATACAACGGCATGAAATGAGAGCAACCTCCCCAGTTAAAATCAAACAATACAACAGAAAATGTTCATAAGCAAAAAGTCTACCTAGATCCATTTGTAGCCAAAATAATGCTGTTCTTACTGATAGAGTGTTCTGAAAGCTAAATAATCACGGGCTCCAGTGATGGAGATAAATTTGTAAAAAAGGGATAATGTTTATCTGACAAGGAAGCTCCTTCTAGAATAAAAAAATCAGTAAACAACCTCAGAACAAAAGCCTGGCAAATCACTGCAGAAGCTCACAAGAAGGGAAAAAAAAAAAAAGCTAACATCAGTGTTCTTTCTTCCTGTTAAGATGATTTCTAAACCCAGATTTCCAAACTAACCAGAAGCTATTAAAGATTCCCACTGTTTAAGTCAAAGACAGGACAGGGTTCTGTGTTTTCCCTCTGTCTAACTCTTGACACCAAATGCCTGGAAAGCAAAGCAGAAAACAACATACTCTCTATCCTGCTTTAGATATCCACAGGCTCACTAGCTGTCTAGTGAGGAAATAATAATGACAATTTACTCATGCATAATACCACATTCTGTGGAGTATGAAAGATGCACAGTTGTTATCAGTCCTGTGCTTCCACTGACCGAGTGAAAAGATACGACCTGCTAGTAAGCAAAAAGAGAGTCCTATGCACTATGCACTGGGGGTTTTTTACTTCAATTGCTAGTTTCGTGGTAGCTTTCCCATTCTAAAAGATGCTGGATATACGTTACCAGAGGCATTTCCTTCTCCCAAACAGCTCATTGCCTAAATAGGAAAAAGGAAAGACAAGAAGGGGGGGGCAGGGGGTAAAGATGGTGGGAAAGCCATGGCAGAAAGCCACAATCTAACTTTCCCAGGATAGCAACAGGTCAACGGCAAAGCTGAGAGTCAGGAGGCGTCTCTGCTGACTCCCAGAACCCTGCCCAGAGGTCCACCTCGCCCTGCAGATCAGCAGGAGATGGTTTTGTCTTACAGGAGAGGCCAGCAGATCTGCAAGGGCAGACAGCTCTCTCGCCACTCCATCTGGAAAACCAGGCCAACCTCCCGTAGGGACCTTTCACAGACTTGCCCAAGTGAGGCCTGATGAATATGCCCATTTCAGTCCACAGCCACCGAGGTATCTGCCTGGGCAACAGATGGAAAAACACTGGCAAAAGGAGGGGACGTTGCAGGGGAAGGGGTCTAGCAGCAGTGCAGTTTAAGACTATGGCTGGCCCTTCCTAACCCAGCCACATCCCAGTCCATCCAGCCTGGAACCCCTAAGGCCACACATTTCCTGGCTCAAACGGCACAAAGCATTCCCTTATCAAATGGAGCTTACAGATTTCCCTTTCCTTCTCACTCCCAAATACCAAGCAGGAAAGGCTGACAAACTGGCTGCAATGCATTTTTCTGCTAGGCTTCTACTCCAGGCCACTGAGAAGTTTTTTTAAGATATGCCTTGCTGAGAGCTGCCCCTCTGCCAGCCACCCTGGCCCATCAGCTGGCTGCTGGCTCCTGCTTTGCTGCTCCGTAGGTGCCCAATTGCCCCAGATTTTATACCTCTTCTGCAGGGACACTTGAGCTAACTGGCTTGAGGCCCCAGCCTGGAAAATACCCTCTTCAACAGCCATCCTCAAAGTCACCATCCCATCCTTCCAGCCACTGACTGGCTATGCCCAAATTTAGTGACCTTCACTACACACACCACCACTCCTTTTCTCTTATGAGACAGTCCTCACCCTCAGCCCCCTCCAAAAATAGAACAGCCTCTAACCTTATTATTACTTGTACTTTTTTCTGGTTTTAAACATAAAGTAACTTAGTTTGGATACTACTGAAAGACACACACACACACACAAAAAAAAGCCCCTAACTA
The DNA here is from genome assembly GCA_020800305.1 of Porphyrio hochstetteri. Taxonomy (NCBI): domain Eukaryota; kingdom Metazoa; phylum Chordata; class Aves; order Gruiformes; family Rallidae; genus Porphyrio; species Porphyrio hochstetteri. The sequence goes on along the minus strand of CM036905.1, from coordinate 150,915,333 downwards.
AAACAAAAGAATGAAACCAGAGCAGAGGCATACCTCCCATGTGCACACAGCTGGCTCAGGCTACATTTGGCTTCCTCTGGAAATATCAGCTAAAATCTGCTGTGTCCAGCTCTCATTCAAATCAGTTCTTCACCCTACCTTAACAGCTTTACCAGTCACTAAATCCACCCGTCCTAACACTGATTTGTCTCTTGGGACCCTCTGCAATGGTCTCTTTTATGCAGAACAATTTCTTTCTGGCAACTATAATTAAAAACAAGCCAGATGGAGAACATCAAGAGAAGAATTTAGACCAGAATGATAAAACATGTGCTTGCAGATACAAAATGACATGGGCTACAAATACAGCTGACTTCTCATTTTACACCTCAGCAACCACTTTCATCACCAAGCACCCTCCCTTGGATGTTGGCCACCGACTGAAGGAGAGGAGGGGAAGGTCTGGTGGCGTGGCCACAATGAGTCCCTGCAGCAGGGCTGGCACTGATCAGGTTGAAGGGGACCACCACAAGTCGCCAAAGCAAACCCTGTGCTAGCCAGGTGCCACCTCACCATCACAACCACCCAGTGCCACTTCAGAGACATGTCATCCACCACGTGCTGCTTCTACCTCAGACTGAGTGCAGCCCAAAAGGACTCAACAGGGTCCCTGCACAGGCAGATGGAAGCTTCAATATAACAAAGGAACCTCCTTAGCTGAGAGAGCCTGCAAATAAAGGGCAGAGTCTCCAGATCGCTCCTCCAGAGTGACATGGAAATAAGCCTGGATGAAAAGAGCCCGGGGCCACTTCTCTTTGTTTGCTTTTTAAATGAATTCATATCGACATTTAACTCATCACCCCTGGACACACTAATGTGAGCTTTCTGGCGGAACAGAGCAATTTACACCTTGTGACCAAGGCCCTCTGCAAACCCAGGCAAGCCCGGGCCCATTTCACTCGGCTCACTGCTGAGAAGCTGCTGAGAAACCACCTCGGCGCTGGGCACACACGCTGGGCACACACCTCCTGCAAGAGGAGGAGAGATGTCCCTGACGAACACTGTCCCTTCAACACAGGGTTGCTACAGCAGGTGTGGCAGACAAACACCTACCAGCCTTTTCAAAGCCTCGGTGTATTTGGCCTTGTCACAGATCTCACGATAAAAGCTCAAAATTTAAGCATGAGGTACACAGAAATGCCAGAAGGCTTACACAAAAGACCTACTTTTCGGGGGGGAAGATCAAAACCAGAGCAGAGTTAGCCCTTCACCCTCCCTGCTTTTGTAAGCAACCTGCTCTTTCCTGGGGTACGCTGTCAAAGACCGCACGCCACAAGAGAAGCAAAGCCAGGCCCAGGCAACGCTGCACTCAGATGGAGGACGTGACCAACATACAGCTGCATGCAGCTCTAATCAGCTCCTACTGAGGAACAGAGGGGAAGGTGCCCCTCACCGGGCAGCATCCAGCAGGCACCAACAGCACACGGCTGGCTACCCTGCTTCGGGGGCCTGGTCCCCTGAGGGACCATCCCACAGTGACCACCAGCCTCTCTCCCACTGAGTGCTGGGAGGGGTATTAAATAGAAATTAACTTTCTCTTTCATTTCAAGCATTTCTTTAATTTCTTTAAGTTCAGGTATGCTAAACAGATGGGATTTATTTTGGAAGCTACAAAACCTCAATATAAATGCAAAAAACTTGGTGGAGGGAAAGGGGAAAAGGGAGAGAGCACTTGACTCCCCTGGTTTTAATTCTCTTTTTAGCATGTTTTTGGGTTTGCTGTTGCTGGTTCAGTGTGCTGGACAAGGAGGAGCCCAGCACACACACTGACAGGCTCAGTTGTCCCCAGAGAGAGGTGCCCACCTTTTGTCTACCTTCACCACACGATGGTAACAAACACCCAGTGCAGGCAGGATCTGAAGCTGTCACAGGACAGCTCAGCTTTAATGAGCAGCACGAGGAAGAAGAGCTGTTTTCATTTATACCATCCCTGTGGAACAAGACAGCAGAGCAGAGCAGGGGAGGAGTCAGCTGCGTAATGAGTTTTATTCCAACGTGGTTAAAATAAAAGTTTTCACATCTGTGACCTTTAGAAACCTCCAGAACATCAGCAGTAGAGAAGAAAAGCTGATGAACTCTTAAATATATACAAAACATACACATATAATGAAATTCCAGTCCAACTGTCAATACTCCTCCTGTGCTATAGCACACAACAAACAAGGGCTGGAAGAGCGTGTTTCAGAGCTTTCTGCTTTTCTTACCCAGGCCAGGCACTGTCAGGCATCCCTTTCCTTTAGTCATTAGGAACAGCAGCAGTGCCATCCCCTAGCTGCTGCGGGTTGGGGGGCCAGAATTGACCAGGCAGCAGCAGCTGAAACTACAGTGCAGCTTCTAGGGCACCAGGCGTGCTGGGGGAGTACCACGAGGGGAGGTATTACTAAGGAAAAGTATTGCAGCAGTCAGAGTAACAGCTGCACAGACAGGGACCATGTTTTATACCGTGACCCTGTACGAGAGAGCTAATTAAGAAATATTTTCCCAAATTGTTTGCAAGATGCAAAAACACACATTTAGCCTAAAGTTGTATGTATTTTAATTAAACGAGGACTCACACCAGAGGACTCTTCTCCAGCATTTTTATCTTCTGGTACCCTGCCAAGTACATCTGTGCTTCTAAAGCAAAAATAAAAAAAAACTCAAACCGCCTTGTCCTTGAGAAACAGGCACCTGGCCAGCGAATGATCTGTAAACAGCTTTGTGTCCACACAAACTATTTTCAAATACTCAGGCAGTATTTTCAGACCTCAAACTATTTCTGCTTTGTCAGCATGGGAGCCTGACTCAGAAATCCAAGCCTGTACTAACAACCCTTTCTGTACCAGACCTGCACACGACAAAACCCCAACCTCAGTGGGGGTTTAAATATTTGTTTATTTATTTACTTATTTAGCAAAAGAAGGGATGAAATGAACACAATTTCCTCTAGGTTGCTACCTCCGTAGTATTTAGGTTGCACTCCCAAAGCCTGTGGCCACCGTGTTTATGATGTGAAAGGGCCACAGGACAGAAAAGCCATTATGCAACACACTCGGCGCGCAGGTTAATCCAGGGAAAAGAACAGCATTCAGCAAGGAAATGGAGCCTGTGCGCTCCCCGATTATTACTTTTTACTGAGTCCTCAAGAACACACCAAGGGCCTCACAAAAACTAGTCAAAACACGTTCACCACTCTTAAATAACACAGTACGGGCCTTCGCAGACCAAGCTGTGGCAAGCAAAAAGGGAGAGAAATTCCTCGGGAGGACTTGTCAGGCAAGCCCAGGGTGCTGCTGCCCTTGCAGCCGGTCCCCACCCGCCCTGCTCTGTGCTCAGGGTACAAACAGAATGCAGGCTGAGCAAAAGCTATTTCGGTGCAAAAGGATTTGTGAGCTTTCCATCCCCAATACACATGCCTCCTGTAACTGTGTGTAGGATATACAATGCAGACTTTTATTTTTTTTAATAGTATTTCTAACAATTGCACTTGGGAGGGAGAAAAACCCAACTCTTTTCTCATAACAAAAGTAGTATTCTGCTCACAATCCAACACCAGCTATTCCTGCAGGCCACAAGTCACTAGTCTGGAGCACAACTCTTCATTAGATGTAATACAAAAATTGTCAGTCAGAAAGGCCAAGCTTTTGGTTACGGATCATTCAGCAAATTGATACAAATAGGCCAACTTAGTCTTGCCCCAGACTGCAAAAGAGGAGTGAGGGCCAAAATACACCTGCAGAGAACAGCTACCACATTTTGTAATTGCTTATAGCCAAGTAGGTTATCCCAGCATCACCATCCATCCAGCATCTCTAACGCCACACTGCTTCCCCGGTAGCCGAAAGGGAAGGAAGAAAGGGACAACAGGTGCCTCAAACCCCAAGACTCCGTCAGCACAAGGCACCAGGCACACACCAGGCAGCAAGGCCATCCCTCTGAACCCCAGGAGTATCCTGGCAGCCATGTTTGTGTCCGGGAGACATGCACTGGGGACGCTTCTCCAGCCTCAACAGGGTCTGTCCAGCCTGTCTCACCGAGGGCAGATACACAACATAAAGGAAGCAGGGAATGGTCCAGACCTCTGGATGGCTACAACGGGTTGACAATCTCCTGGCTCATCAGCTCATCTCCACTAAATCGAGTTACGGAAACTGGAGCCTGTGAATAGTTCAGGCTGAAGTCCCAGCCCCTGGCAAACCGATAAAACTGCTCCAGCAATCCTTCATCCCCAACTCAAGAGCACCCTACACGCCCAAAGTTTCCATCCTTAGCTAGGTGTTTTCCAAAGTTGTGAAAGATCCCATGTATCTGCCCATGTTCTGTTGTCTCCAAGAGCAGACACAGCTGACAGAGGTGCACCCAGACACATCTGGTTCGCAGCACAGCTGGAGCCAGCACACTGCCTCCTGTCACATGGGTATCTGCAAAATAAGCTGTCACCTCAGCCACCACAGCTCGGCAACAGACCCAGGTGGGAAGCAACCCAGAAACCTCCAGTAAGAAGGAGCGGTTTCACAAGTGAAAACACTGCTTAATCCTACTCAGAATTTCCACTCAACAATTTGTAATCCTACTAACACAGATATACATAACGCTGTAGCCAAATTTCATCTCTTAACATTCCTTTCTGCCACTTCCAACCCTGCTAGAAGGAGTGGAGAGGGAGACAAAACAGAAGTAGAAGCCTTCCAGTTGTTTTAAGGTATTTGCTCAGTCACACTTTCCTAGGATGAGTGCAATCCTACCTACAGAGGAAAGTCTGAGCAACGCTGCCTCAAACGCTACTTGCCCTTAACGCAAATCACCACTTGGATCTGGAAAACAGTGGCACTAAACACAATCAGGTACTCTGACCAAACGCTACAGCCATGACCTAAATACATTATGTGGTATGGTGGTGCAGAACAGCAGTTCCTAGAATTAAGCAATCTACCAATTAAGTGTCATGTACTGAAAACAAAATTAAATCAGCTGTGATGCTGCCCTACTACTTCTTCTACTCCCTTCTCCTCACATCGGGGAAAGAAAACAAAATCCTTTCCACCAGCCTGAATGCTGTATCACCAGCAGGACTGGATTTCCGAGATGCTGGGGAGGGGTCTATGTATGCCAGCTGGGCCTATCCCAAATTACAGCACTCTGAGGAGAGCTGAAACAAAGTAATTATATTTTTTAAATTGTAATAAAACTGGATTTCCAAAAGTTCCAATGCTTTTAAACTTTGCCTTTTAAATTTACAGGCACTTGTCTAATTACTGAAAGAGCATTACAGTTTATTACAATCCCGTGTCTGCGCTGCAAACATCAATACAGCAAGCTGGAATCGACTGCTCAATTATACAATGCACAGCCATTGCAACTGCTGTCAAAGGAGAATTCATTGCAAGTCCAAGGGCTTGTCTTTCAAAACACAAGCAAGAGCAATGCCCAACACTTAAAGCAATTTCACTGAACCAAAGGATCACCAGGAGAAGCACATGAGGACGAGATTCCGTGCAACACGCTGCCAATTATGGGTCATGCACAGACACAGATTTATGCCACGCGTGGGGCAGCCCCATCAGACACACAGCTCAATCAAGAGCTGACTGTGGCACGACGCCCTGAACCTGAGCATCAGCCACAGCTTTGCCAGTCTGCATCATGACCTACCCTGGGTGATAAGACCCTGATGGAAGCCAGAAGCCCATCCGACCCACCAGTCCAGTATGTGAGGGTATTTTGCCACCCAGGGAAGCCACCCAAATCCAGAGACTACAGGGCATCAAGGGAAGGAGGGCTGGAGGCAGCAGCCACGGCACAGCCCTGTGTGACCCCTGGCAGCCCCAGCAGAGTTGTGCAAGGAGCTGCTCCACTGTCACCGAAGGTGAAAAACACACACAGATGTGCACACAACACACAGACATACCCGTACACCCCAAAACACATTTTCCACCAGCACTCACCTCTGCCTGACTCCATCTATGACAGGAATGCAAACTGCTACAACCATCTCTTTCCAAGGGAAAGCTGGTGACTTTCTGATCCTCCCAAGGGCCCCAACGGGGGCACCCACTGCAGCAATACACAGCCTGACAGAGGGCAGTTGAGTCCCCACAGGCACACAGGTCTGTCCCAGAGGACTTACTCTACCTGGATCAGGACCTGTGAGGATGTTTTAGTCATAAACAAGTAAAAAGAATAGGGTTTTTGTACTACTCTTACTCCTCATCCAGCTACAACGCATCTCAAACAGAGATGCCTGTAAAGAAAATAAACAAACAAAACCAGGCTTAAAGCCCCCAATGAATTTTCATCTGAAACATCAAGAAAAGCCCAAAAGCTGAATTTGATACTACGCTGGGCTGGAGTTCAAATAAACATGAGAATTCAAAGCTGGAAAGCATTGAAAGATGCCCAGTGCTGAAAACAGAAGAGAAGGAGCTCGTATCTCCATGGGTGGAAAGCTACAAGGGCTTCCTTTACAATTTTTGACACCAACTCTTACGTGTAACCAAGAAAGAAGCAAGGCTAACAGGATCAGAGGTAAAATCAACCAAGATCTGAAGAATTAAAACAGTAACATCCAAGTTTCCGCAGGGAACACAGAGCAAGGGTTCCTCAATACGTAACCGAACGGCTGGGGCAGAGAAAACAAGCAAATACAAGTTACTGGCAAATGCCAGCACACCATTTTAGGAAAATTAGCAAGTGCTTAATTTTATTTTATTTTGATGACTCTGCTTTTTATTTTCATTTTTTCCTAATGCTTCAGTAGCTTACAAGCCATCATCTGTACACATTCAAAAAAGGATAATGCACAGCTTCCACTTAGTCTGCTCATTAGTTTAAGAATTTCAGGAGACACTATTCCGAAGGGGAAAAAAAATATAAACCCAACATTTCTCCATTATGTGAATAAGCCTGTAGCTAAGAGAGATTTAATCTACTTAATAGTGCTGTTTGCCACTTGCATTTATAGTTAGCGCTGAAACCAGTGGGTGAAATTCAACAAGAAGCAGCAAGTGAGGAAAAAGCAAATGGTCTAGTTAACTGCTACAAAAAATTCTTCAAGATTCATCCTTAGCTTCAGTAAAAGCAACTGCAAATGATCAGGAAAACCTGGTAGTGTGAATTCTGAGTAGACCATTCCAGCTTCCCAGTCTTCGTTTCAATGCTCACCGCAGGCAGAAGTTCATTTGTTTTACTTTTATGACTCCCATGAATGTGTCACACACTCAGCGATAAGTACGCACTTACTACTGACAAGTTTTAGCTCTGCCTTGAGATAGAAATCATTCAAAGCACAGGCAAGTCTGTGCCAATATGTTCCGAGCAAACAGACTCACAGATACACGATATGCTTAAATCAAGTCTGATTTCTGGAGATTAAAGGAAATTCACTTAAAAAGCAGACCTTCGGGCTATTGTTTCTGCAGGCTGCCCTGTGGAAGGGTCCCAAGAGAGCACAGGTCAGAAACACAGCAGAGAGGACAGATGAGCTCCAGTAAGGAGCCAGGATGGAGGTGTGCATGTCCCGCATGCCCTGGGGAACCATGCCATGCTACAGCTTTGGCAGAGCCCTGGGGCATAGGAGATCCTGAATGCAAACAGACAAAGACAGAGTATTTTTACTGTTGGATGGGTCAGCTGGCAAGAGAGCTGAAGAGATGGCATGTAGGTGCAAGTACAACCTCATCTTTCATCTCTTCCTCCACATCAGATCTTCAGCACTCCCAGCAATGATGACTCCATTCATCTCAGAAAACGAGATCTCAAGCGAGAATACCTAATAAATTCAAGTGTTGTTAGGATCTCATGTCCCCCAGCTAGAATCACCTCATGAATGAGGAGCAAAGCCTTTCTTTCTTCAATCAAGATTACATGGTAACTGGATTGCATGTGACACACACAGAGCTACTGCTCAGGCAAGAGTGATAAGCAATCAAAAATCAACCAGGGGAGGGAACCATCAGAGAGGTTCCTTCCTAACATCTCTGCTTGCTTTGAACATCCAAACTCAAGAAGTCTATCTCATGGATATACCACAACATAAGAAGTAACACTCATTCCAGAAAGCTGGAAGCCATGGAATAGAGAGGGGGAGGAAGAAAAGAGAAAGGGACCACTTCCAGTACCGCAATAGCCCTTTGCAGAGCACACCTGCCTAGCCACTGCTGGGAAGCCAACACGACAGCAGGCTGTTGGAGCAAACAGGCCCAAGGAACCAGTGTGCATGCAGGAGACAACAAGGATGAGGGAACTGCAGCGTTTGGCAACCCCAGCGACCACCACAACCTGGCTATGTGCTCTTTACACAGGAGAGTCTCTCCTCAGACTGCCAGATTTCATTCCTAATGGAAAAGAAAGTTGCCGCAACAGTGTCAGTGATTTATTACAAATATGAGATTAAAGGAATTTTGCTCCTCAAAGCTAGATTTAAAGCAGCTTTATCCACTTAATTATGCCATTAATGTGAGCTAATGGTGTTGCCTTCCATCACAGCCAGACGGGCACTACGAGAACTGGACTCTACTTGTCCTGCTCACCACTTTGGCTGTGACTAAAAGGTCAATGTTCAAATCCAGGTACCTCAAATTCAGTGTGGTAAGAAACACAGTCTGATGTTCAAAGACGGAGAAGGGAGAGTAAGTTTCTGTACTGCTTGTGTGCGGCAATATCCAAAACATGGAATGTGCTTCCTAAATCTACAAAACTGAGATAGCTCAGGCCCCTGAAATAAAAAGGTACCAAAAAAAAAAAATTCTAAAAGTTTAGCTACAAATACCTACTAAATGTTTTTGCAAAACCCTTTAGCAGGCATAAGCTGTCAGTGAAACTACTTCTGAAACTAGCATCTGTGCCAGAAGACCTCTGCACATAAATTATTTGTGCAAAAACTTCTACATCCATTTAGATGTTAGGATTGCTACCATCTTTCATGCATGCAGTGGTGGTCTGACCCAAAGAGCATCTGTATTTCTACCCTTATGACCACTTCCCTAAATCTCCATTTGCAAACATTTCTTTCTACTCTTTTCAGTCCACATCCTGCAAAGCCTGCTACTACAGAAATTAAGCAATGACATTCTTGTACCAACTTCCACTTCCTCAGAGGAAGCAGCCTTGCCATCCAGTAGATAAGGAGCATGCATTTGCATCTTGTCTTTGCTCCAAAAGATAAAACATTAATCATTTCTTTTTCCTGTTAAACCCAGTAGGTAGCTTGAACCCTCTGCTTACAAGCAGAAGCATCAGAAAGGTCCTCTCATGGACAATGGGTTTCAGGTTGGAAGACAGAGATGGTAAGATTGCCAAGATCCAAGAATGCTGATTCCCAGGAGAATCTCCAGACACTGATTCCCCCATCCCCAAATCTAGTTTTTCATCTTTGCCATGAAAACTACCAGAAGCTTCAAAAGCATTCAGGGTACACAAGGAGGCTGATATCCTGAGCAACCTGAAGCAGGGGTGTTTGTCACCATAAGATACTGTGAGGTAGAAGAAAGCATGTCAAGAAGAAAGGTCTAGAAGGAGATGACACATTTCCACTCCAGCCATAGACTTCCTGTGCAATTTGAACATGTAGCTTAATTTCCTTTGTTGGTTTGGGTTTTTTTAAAACCTATAAAAGTATTAACTAACTTTATAGTTGTGTTCTCAGGCATAATTCATTAACATTTATATAAAAAGCACCTTGAGTTCCTAGGGTAAAAGCCACTACAGATAGATCACATATTAAAGAACTGCTAAATATTACCAGGACTGGTGCTTTACACCAGGATTTGCAGCTCCTCTGTACTGAGCAGCCATTCGAGACCAGGAAACGGTAGCTGACACTTCCAGCAGAAGGGCCAGGCATACTGGTTCCCTAGCCAGATCCGGAGGTGACCGGCCAACACCAGAGCAGCACAGCAACAGCAGCTCAGGTGCTGAGGGAAAAGCGAGGAAACGGAGTCAGACTTCCCCTTCCTCCGGCGAGCGGCCGAGCCCAGACCAGCAGCATCCTGCAGTTCAATTCATGCAGCCTAAATATGGGTGATTGATGCCTTGTGGGATATCCCAGGGCAGGCAGAAACAGCACGACACCTACTAGAGATCTGTGTCCTTCTGGAGCAGATGCTGGGGGACAGGCAGGGTGTGTCCCAGCATACCTCTCCTTGGTGGAAGGGAGCCTAGGGGGATGCAAGTTCCATTCCACCTTCTACAAGGTTCGATGCCACCACCAGCCGTCCCTTGGTACAGCAGCTCCAAGGCTGCTGTGGCAGGGAGGTTGGAGCTCTATGATCCCTGGGGTCCCTTCCAACCCATGCCATTCTATGATTCTAAGGCAGCATCCCAGCTGGGTACCCCCTGGTTTTGAAGGCAGCTGGGCTGCAGTGGCCCCTGGAAGCAGGAGGAATCCCTTTGGTTTTGGGGAAATGTCCTGACCCAGCTGGAACAAAGCATGCAGGAGCAGCTTCACAGCAGGCATGGCTTCCCAGCCTTCCTAAAAAGGCATGCTGCAAACAATGCCACTATTTGGCACTGGCATGAGAAAAAGAGGAGTGCCCAGGCAATAAGGCTGCTGTTTACTATTTCTTCACAGGAGATGAGATCCCTCCACCTTTTTTAATTCGTCACTCTTAATTCCAAGTGAAAAAATGACTTCCTGTTCCTGAAAAGGTGCTGCAATTCGTTCAAGGGGTATATGCATTGGAACTGTCAGCTTCCAAATATTAAATGCTTTCCATGTTAAATCTGGAAAGGCAGAAAGAGGGGTTGAGGGAAGGATTATCCTTAATTCTTTCACTGCTCTTTCAGTACAGCAAAAGGGACCAAGCAGGTTAAGACAGTCTCTAGAAGAAGTAGCTGCTTTAATAAAGAAAGATCTGTTGAATAAACATTAACAGCATTATTTGGACATCTTCAAGAGACTGTAAATCCGAGATTTGCTGATGTAGAGGAAATGCAGATCTTTATCTATAAGCCTGAAAGCAAAGCAAAATGAAATAAATATCTGAATTCCCTCTGCAGAGATACTCTGTCCTTCAAGACAAAACTCCACAGCTTCAGTGGTGCAACTTCTGCATCTTGCCCAGCTCCAAGCTGGAACTGTTGGTGTATTTTCAAACCTAAGGTGTTCTTGTTTCCAAATTTAAAAGTCACTAGATCTTCTGAAGGCTCCGTCTTTCAGGGGTGGTGAGAAAAGTCTCCCTTTAATGCAGGCCAATTCCTCCCACACTTCTCAACTGATGGCTCACTCTATGCCAAATTATTTTAAAATTCTGCAAATCCAGGGAAGAAGGTTCCAGAAACAAGGAGGAGCTCAAGGCCGTGCAGCACACTCCACCCGCAGGGACCTTCTCCTGCACCCCACAACCCACCCAGCAGTTACTCAGGTGGGACCCTGAGAAACACCTCCAAAGTAGAAGACCCTCAAATCCCTGGGTCATGAGTCATTCCACATTGTGATGGAGCACTTTGGCATAACCAACTACTCCTGTGACCCTTCAGTAGCCAGACATCCTCCTTCCCTGCTCCACTGCAAGATTACAGCTATTAAATAAACGGCACATCATTAATTAGGTCCTAAGCTCACCCTCTGCCTGGTGCTTTGTGCACCTCTGATTCATTAGAATATTAGAGGTACAACTGGAGATAATCCTGCCGCTAGCAGCATCAGCAGGGCAGTTTACAAGATGACATACAATGAGCACCAGTTAGAGGGAAGTGCATCATGAATTTAATAGAACAGTAAAACAAAACCAAAAAGAGCAACAGTCCAATTACTTTCTCCCTACGCCAAGTTTCAAATAATGCCCCGTTCCAAGGCCAACACTATAGCACAGTAGGGAGCAGCACAGTGGGCTAAAATTGTGTTATTCTTCTCTTTGTTGGGAATGGAGGACTAACAGCTTGGCCTGGAAGGCATTTAACTACCTATCTGATTAGTCATTCAGCAGAATGATGAAGGTCACCGGAGCACCATCCAGAGCAAATGTATACCTGACCTCGCGTCACTCGCAAACCTGAAGTTCAATGGCAATTCCCCCCCATGCTCCTCCTCCCCATCTCCTTCTGAAGCTGGGTTTGATACCAACAACCTGCTTGATCTCATTTCTCTCAAACTATTAGGTTCCTTGAATTTTAAAACAAGACCAAGCTTACAGCAAGACGACGCAGAGAATGGGGAAGTTACACGTGCGGTATTTATAAGTAACTCTTTTATACCACCCAGGTTCTCTGTTTGACATTAACATGTCCAAAAGGCAACAATTACAGCAGAGCAAAGGGGAAACTCATGGCAAATATAAAGCTATTTTAAAGAAGGAGAAAGGGGTTTTTTGTTGAGCAGGACAACGAACTACCTTCAAGTTTACACAGTCTGCTCTTTCCTAGGCGAGTAGAGGATCAAAGAGGATCCCAGACCTCCAAAGAACACTAGGAAAAGGAGCAGAGGTTGAGTGAGAGCCTGCCCTGGGTCTGTGGGTAGAAATGAGGACTCCCACATCCGCAGGTACAGCTGCAGCAAGTCAGAAATTAAATTAAACTGTCTGGGGAGAGGCACAGATGGGAGAAACATTACAGCTGGTGTATAGAGCATGAGTAGATACACCCCTGCATGCAGATGTTCTGCAGGTTACTTTCAAGGTACAAGCTGTCCATAGGAATAAATGAACAAGGCTGAGTTTGCAGGCAATCCTTCTGCATCACCGAAAATAAGCATGATGTCACCAGCTCCCAAGGGGAAACAGCTGAAACCGGACAGGGACAGTGTCATCCAGGCAGCAGGGAAGAAGGAAGCCTGCAGCCCACACAACTTCCCCCACCAGCCACTTCCCAAGGACCTGACCCAGCATGGGACGTCGAAGCCCTTCCCTAAGGGCTCCCAGAGATGAGAGGTGTCCCCAGAGCTCGGGCGCTGATGCATGTCAGGGAGCGCACAGGGACTCAGTGCAGTGGGAACTCAACACGACCTCTTCACTTAGGAGCATGAGAGAACCAGAGCACTAATTCTGCAAAGAAAGTGAGAGGAGATAATGCTGCAGCCTCTCCACCACTTACCAGTGTGGTCTGGGTACTGGGGGAAGCTCACACTGAATGCTTATTAAAGTTGGACAAACAGCCTGTTAGGACTGAATGGATTTACACAGGCTCAGCGTGGGAGTGCAGCTCAGCGACAATTTATTTCTTATTTATACTGCAGTACCACTCAGTGGCCTCAAATCATGACCAAAGCAGCATTGTGTTAGATACTGTTCAGCCACCCACACAGGCGAACCAGTTAGCCCAAACAGCTTATGAGCTGATGTCCCCATTCAGGAAAGCACATGCACCCAAGCTGTCCTGGACAGCAAATAGTCCAGGAGTTAAACCCTACCCTGATTTGGGCAGAAATGCCAGTCTGGAGAAGACCTGGATGGAATAACTGTTGCAGCAAATTCAACTGTTTCATCTGGCTGCACTGTATCTAAAGCTTGGGTTCTGCGAGTTCCCAACAGCTGGTAAGCTGAAGGGAAAACACTAGGGTGCTGCTGAGGATTAGTGAAAAGTTCTGTAAAGTAGTCAAAATTCAGCTTTGGTATTCAGAAACAGACTGGGCAATTTCATAGAACCACAGACTGGTTTGGGTTGGAAGGGACCTCAAAGCTCCCTTCATTCCAACCCCCCAGCCATAGGCACGGACATCTCCACTAGACCAGGCTGCCCAAAGCCCCATCCAACTGGCTTTGAACACTGCCAAGAATGGGGTATCTACAACCTCTCCAGGCAATCTGTTCCAGTGTCTCACCATCCTCACAGGGAAGAATTTCCTCCTAACCCCTCATCTAAATCTTCAGCTTAAGGCCATTACCCCTTGTCCCATCACTACATGCCCTTGTAAACAGCACCTCTCCAGCTTCCCAGTAGGCCCCTTCAGGTACTGTCAGGCTGCTGATACAAGGTCTCCTCAGAGACTTCTCCAGGCAGAACAAGCCCAAGCCTCTCAGCCTGTCCTCACAGGAGAGGTGCTCCTGCCCTTGATCATCTTTATGGCTCTCCTGTGAACTCACTCCAACAGCTCCATGTCCTTCCTGTACTTGGGGACCCCAGAGTTGGATGCAGAACTCCAGGGGGTCTCACCAAAGCAGAAGGGCAGAATCACCTCCCTCACCCTGCTGTCCACACTGCTTTTGATACAGCCCAGGACACAGTTGGCTTTCTGGGCTGCAAGCACACATTGCTGCCTCATGTTGAGCTTTACATCAACCAACACCACCAAGTCCATCTCCTCAGGGCTGCTCTCAATTCCTTTTCTGCCCAGCCTGCAGCTGTGCTTGGAATTGGCCCCACCAATGTGCAGGACCCTTCACTTGGCCTTGTTAGACTTGATGCAGTTCACATGGGCCTACCTCTCAAGCCTGTCAAAGTCCCTTAAAAACACCACAAACCAACCCTTGTGAAAATTAACTCTATCCTTTACAAAACCAGGACAATAAAGGAAAACAAAAAATAATTAAAAAACAAACAAATAAAAACCAACCACAAACACCACTTCTTCAACAGAAACTTCCATTGAAATAACTCAATTTGTATTTAGCTTGAAGTTTGCTCCTCCTGATCCAAGGCTCAAGGGAGGTTTTCTGGGCCCTAAGTTTTGACCACCTTTACCACCTATGTCTCCCTATAAATGTCACTTTGTCAGGACTGACACAGTTCTAACCTACAGGGTCCGTGATACTATTTATGCTTTTGGTTTTAAGAAAATATAGTGAGATTCTCTTGCAGGCAGTTTGTCAGGGCACTCTTCCACTGAAAGACTTCTCCACGAATACAGAAATATTTCCACATCTCAACAGCAGTGAAAATCTCCCTAATGCAAATCTCTTCTCTAGGTTAAACCATTCGCTACACTACAAAAGGACGGAATTTAATCAGAGGAGAGGAACTAATTCCTCATCACCTTCCTGATCTCCAAGGCCCAAACACAACCACAAAGCACAAACGTTCGAAGCAACCTCTAAGGAGAATGAGCCTGATGTGAACTTCCAGCCAAAACACAGAAAGAAAAAAATCAGTTAGTTTGAGGGGCTCCAGTCTGAGGCTCATACTGGAAACTGTTTCACCAACTTGAGTTATAACTTACACTAGGACCCAAATTTATAGTATTTTCTTAGCATTTGTATATATGCCTAAATCAAATCAATAATTAAGCTTTGGACTTATAGGATTTACTTTGTTATAGCATTCTACTTGGCAGGGTATTTTACAGCAGCAAGTTTACATAGCAGTTCATCCATAACCATGATTTACTTCACTTTCATTAGCTTAAAGACTAAAATCAGAAGACATTTAATTCTTCTAATATAATATTTATAAATTAAGGAAGTAGGATCATGAGTACTGGGTTGCTAAAAGCCACTTCCATGCCAAGGAGTACAACAAGAAAAACTTTACTGCTGCCAAGGACACCACTTTCAGCACGGCTTCACAATTAACTACCACTGTGCTGTGTGACTGGAGCTGTGATGAACCTTGTCAGGAGAAGAAAAATATCTACCTTTCCCCAGGCATGTCTCAGGGGGTATTCAGGGAGGTGCCGAGGAACTGGGAAGTAATTTGGAAAGGCTGATGCAGAGCCCCAGGACTTTTCTTTCCTGTTGCCACCTCTGTGGACTTCAAAGATGGCTGGATAGACGATGGACAGATGGATGTATGGATGGCCAATCTTGTAACACAGCAAGGAGGAATAAATCCATGTCACCAAGAAAAGCAAGCAGATTACATCACAGGCTGCTAATAAAGACCAAGAGCTCACCAGCAAAGGGGAGCTTCTGACAATGCCTTGTGCTAGCTCTCAACCAGTAAAAAACCCAGATAAGTAAACAAAATAAAATGTTATCTCAGCTGCAGACAATTTTATTACTACTCTACTCCCCACAATTTTACTAAAAATACTGTCATTTAAAGAAATCCATTTATTCTGTCCTCAGCTATGAAAACAAATTATGTTTTTTGAGGACAACATAAGAGTAACTTAAGCCTTTTCAAAACATGCTTCTATGAAAGCAGGCTCTCCCACATTAGCCAGATGAATGCAGGACTATTTTTCCTAGCCTGACTTCATCCTTTCACCTAAAGCTGGGGAAATGGAAAGGTTGGTAGAGTTTATGGGCAGCGCAAGTCATCTTTGTTTTTTTACTGCACAAGGAACGCAGAAGGTCTAGTTTGCCAGAAGTTCTTTCTCTAATGTGCAGAATCACTTGCAAAAAATAATGGGTGATTTTATCACTTTCAATAATTATCAAAAGCAGATTTGAAAAAAAATAATAAATTTACTGATCCCCAGAGAGGAAAGCAAGAGTAGTGAAAATGCTCTTTTCAAAGAGGTTTACTGCCTTGCCCACAAAAAAAAAGGTGGCGTTTGCAGCTTCTGCCAAGCTGCACAAAGTCAGTTCCTGTCCTTGTTTGGAGGTAAGGAGGCAAAACAGGGAAGCCTCTATGTGAGCAAGAGGAAAGAGGCAAAGAATGGGCAAAACCCAAGGTCAGCATCTGAGAATGTCAGTAGAAAGCGGGGTGTGGAAGCAGTGGGGACACAAAGTGTGTGCACCAACACCTCTCAGGTTCCTGGCTGTCAAAATAAGCCCATCTACCTTGGTCAGACCATACTCCTGCAAGTCACAGCTCACACCCATGTTTCGCCCCACTGCATCAGCGGTTAACACCTCAGATCTGAGCAGAGGTCTGTGGGTGTGACTTGAGGATATAGCTAAAACACCATTTAAGGGCAAGGTGCTGCTAAGAAGAGTGGACGCCTGACGGCTCCTCTCCCCACCCCTCCAGCACCCACACTCAGGCACAGCAGCAGCCAGTTCGGAGAGCTCCACCAGCAGAAAACTGATGGCTTCTGTGGAGTCTAAAGGAACAGGCGAAGAAAAAGCAAATGAACAGCCATCACTGGGAGGCAAAACCGGTGTGGCTGTGCTGGGAGGCTGAGTGCTTGCTGTCAGCCAAGAAGCAGCAGGGTCAGGGCTTTCTGAAAAGAGGGTGTTGAATGAGGGCAGCATTCCTAACCAATAGCTGTTCTGAGGGTAAGACACAAACTCCTCCTGATGGTTTTCATTTATCATCTGGAAACTGGGGGGCTGCTGCTACAAGGTCCTCGTTATTCATGGGTAACTCCAGAAATCAGGGACTGACCAGAGGAGATCCAGAGCTGGCACGAGGAAGACCCTCAACAGCGAGAGCTAGTGGGATGCAGAAATAGGTTGCCTGAGGATGTGACACCACGAGACCACAGGCTACAGAAAACACCCATCAAAGAACAGCCTGACAGATCAAAGTGATCCTGTCTTGGGGCACAGGGAAGGACTGGATGATCTCCTGAAACTCTGTCTAGCCCTAGTTTTATATTAATGTATTGATTCACAGGAATGGATTGTGTATCTGTGCATGCATATATGTGTACATATATATGCACATACACAACATGTCACTGTTACTGATTTGAGGACAAGAAAAGATGTCATGCTTAATTTCCTTAATACAGTTTGCATCAGACCAAAGCTGCCTGAAAGAAAAGTGGAAAAAAGTCCAAAACCCCTTCAGATGACGTACACTTTCAAATGTGTCCCAAATCTAAAGACTACGGTCAGAACCTTTGGCCCTTTATGTAAGGCTTGAGTCCCTTGTTCAGGGAGAAAAGAACAGGCTTCCCCCTCAAGCCCAAGAAAATCTTCCTAAAGTTAATCTGCTAGTTGTTAAGTAACTTAGGCCAGACACCGAAAGGAGACACGATCACATGCATGAGATTAGGACACTGAGTACGCAGAAGGCGATGGCTCGTGCTGCCCTGGCAAAGGCAACACGTGGGCAAAGCTCTGCTTACACCTTAGATACCCTAATACGCCTGACAGGCTCAATGGGGCAGAGGTGAAGGAGGCAATGAGTCCTGTTTTGACTCCCATTCCTTGGAAAACACCCCGGTTTGGTGCTCCCTTCTCCCTCACCCCTTCCCTTCCCAGGTCCTGGTTGCACTACCAGCAGGGCAGGGGTGGCGTTGGGGATCTGAGCTACAGACTTTCCTGAGGAAATGCCACTGAGATGGTATCATCAGATCCTTTGAGAATAGAGAATAGATAAGACCACACTCTGGGAGATAATCACCTATTTGTGCAACAAAGATATTTTCTTTTACAATAGCCAGACTTTTACTCTTAAACAGCTAGGCAATTTTTTCCCCTCAGGAAGGTTAACCTGCTATTCTAAAAAACACTTATGGAAAGTGCCTACTGAAAGCGCAGGATGACACAGATGAATACAGATGCCTGCTGCCAGCCAGCTCAGAGCAAGCCACCTTAGGCTCGTCGCTGTGAATTACAGAATCACAGAATCACAGAATAACAAGGTTGGAAAAGACCTTTAAGATCATCAAGTCCAACCATTCACATCCTAAACTAAACCATATCCCTAAGTACTTCATCTACCCTTTTTTTGAACACATCCAGGGAAGGTGACTCGACCACCTCCCTGGGCAGCCTGTTCCAGGCCCTCACAACTCTTTCAGTAAAAAATTTTTTCCTAACATCCAATCTGACCCTGCCCTGGACCAGCTTCATGCCATTCCCCCTTGTCCTGTCTCCTGTCACCTGGCTGAAGAGACCATCACCTATCTCTCTATAACCTCCCTTCAGGTAGTTGTAGGCAGTGATAAGGTCTCCCCTCAACCTCCTCTTCTCCAGGCTGAACATCCCCAGCTCCCTCAGCCGCTCCTCATAGGATTTGCCCTCCAGCCCCTTCACCAGCCTGGTTGCCCTTCTCTGGACTCGCTCCAGGACCTCCATGTCCTTCTTGTGGTGAGGAGCCCAGAACTGGACACAGCACTCGAGGTGTGGCCTCACCAATGCCGAGTACAGGGGCACAATCACCTCCCTAGACCTACTGGCCACACTGTTTTTGATACAAGCCAAGACGCCATTGGCCTTCTTGGCCGCCTGAGCACACTGCTGACTCGTATTCAGTCTGCAATTACGCTCCACTCTGGATGCTGAAGCCCCTCTGATCCTTCCTCCTGCCTCTCCTCTATCACCCATCAACCTCCATCAACACACATCCCACCTTGGAAGCCTCCTTCTCCCTGAAGGGAGGCAGGGCAGCTCTGGACAGCGTGATGGCAACAAGCTCAAGCAGGGCTCGGACGTGGCTGTGGCTGACCCAAGAGGTAACACAGCTCAGCCCAGCTGAGCATCTCTGCCACAGCTCTCCCTCGTCTCGAAGCGTTTTTTTTCAAACGGCCCCAACACCAGTTGGCTCCCAGCACAACACTGGCAGAAGCACACTGTAATTTTGCTCAGCCGTAAGAATTTTAAACCGTGCTTAAGCATGCTTACTAACCACACTTACAGACCTACCGAAGTGCAGCCAAAAATGACTGAAGCCCTTCAGCCGGCCAAAGGGCATCCCAGATAAATGAGTAAATAAATCAGCATGATGCCACAGACAATGAGAGCCTATCTGAAATATTTCAAAACCAAACAGCAGCATAAGAAGCTTCAACGGGATTTGTAAGTCAGTGCCTAGGAGTACCATGTTTACGGGAATGAAAATTCAAGCGTTGATCCACTTCTCAAAGCTAGCACAGGGACTTCTCAGAGAAAGGGTAGGGGGAAAAAAAAGAAGAAAAAAATTATTGGTAACAAAGGCTGACATTTGCTCAAGTCAGAAGAGGAAGTCTGGTATTTTCAAGATGGAGCAGTGGCTGTGGGCACAATGGGAGATGTATCTGCAGCACAGCGCCATCAGCAACTTCACTGGAGGCAATGTCAGAGGGCACCAGGCCCTCAAGGGCTATGGGGTACTTGGCAGTGAGCTGTATGCACCAGCTCTGCACTACCCATCCCTCCGGGCTTCCACCACCCTTAATGGCACCCCAAAACCTCCGCCAGCTTTATCTTCATGGGGCCTGGACAGAAGGTGCCTCTCTGCAGGAGGGGTAAAGCCCAGAAGGACAAGACATGTAACCTATCAAAAGCACAGCAGGAAGGGTGGGAAACCTGAGAGAGCAAACTGCTGCCCCCCCAAATCTGTCTGTCCCTGTGTGCAGCATCGGGAACAGTATCACGCTGGCAATGGCATTTTGGCAGCATCAGCACTGCACAAGATTAAATGGTAAGGCTCAATGTTACTTCAAAGGTTAAAAAAAAAAAAAAGAAGAAAACATAAGTGGTCAGTGATTTTCAGAAGACTATTGTGTACACTCCAAAAAAACTGAAGTTTCTTTAAGCCCTCCCATAAAATGAAGGCACATGTGAAGTCACGTCACATCTGGAAGTCTGAGCTGGAGGCCCCACAGCCCCTGGGAATGAATTTAGAAACCTAACATGAGAGACTCAAAGTTCTTGTCCAAGCTATGTGAACATAGACATAAAACCCTTCCTTCAGTCGGTCTACCTTCTTTATGCCCAGGTATTTTACCTGTGACACAAATGTGCTCCTCTAACAACATGAGGGCAGGGCTGAACGGAGCACATTTAATAGAATTTACCCATAGTGAAAGCCAAGGTCTCCCAAATGCTGGCTTGGGGCAGCCAGAGGAGACAACACAGCTTGCTCCTACCCCCCAGGGCTCATCCCTGAACACAGCCACCTCCCCAGGACTCCTCCGTGCCAAAAGTTGATGAAAGCTGCCCTGTGATGGAGGCAATAGATGGAGGTGGGGGAGACCCATCAGGATCTATTTCAAGCTCCCCCCAGCCAGCAGCAGGGACCAAACAGAGGCACTTTCAGTAACAATTACAGGGCACCAAGGGATAAGAACGTGTAATACTGCGTTTGTTACAATTGGCAGTATCATATGTTAACGATTACACAGAGGATTTTCTCTTCTGATGTCACTCTTATAAATCATTCAGGACTGGTAACCTGCTTTCTCCCCAAAACATAAATCTTCCCATAAGAACTGAAAACTTTGAAGGCATAAGTTGCAAGAAGTCGTACCTAAAATTAAGTATAAAAAGCCAGGAAAGCGGCCTCTGTTGTTCGAACCCTGTGGCAGGCCTAACCCATGGTGAGGATCTGCAGAGCTGTGTGAGCTCAGGACCTCCCTGAAGCCCAGCCACCCAGACAAGATGACGGATGAGCTGAGGAAAATAACCACAGTACCCTAACGAGGGAGCACGGCAGTAAGTCCAACTTGTACCTGAAATAGCGGTACCTTTAAAAGGCCTAAAAAACTTGTAGGCCAGGGGTAGGAGGAGAGGTTGGATCTTGCATTTGAATAAAAAGACAGTAACTAGGAGCTTTACATAATATCTGGTTAAGTAGGCAACACGGGAAAGGCTAATCATTGATGCCTACTCATTTTTTCTTCAAAACAAAGAAATGACACGTTCTAAACTTCTACAAAAAGGATTTTTAAAAAGCATACACTAAAGCATATATTTTCGCAGCTTTATGAAGCTGCTGCAAGCTCTGCTAATCACCAGCCTGAGAGCAGTGATGCCATGAACTAGCACTCCCTTCACATACGTACTGCTCCTGCCCTCTTAAAGAGCTCAGACGCTTCATGTAACTCCGTGCCACCCACCATTTCTTTCCTGACAGCCCTACAAAACCCAGCAACAAAAAAGACGTGCACCAAACAACTGTTAAGTTATATTCCACCTTCCATCCTTTCCATCAGATATAGGGAACATAGGTCAAAAAACTGTAGTGATCCAGCTCCCTCCACAAAGATCAATGACAGAGTTCAAGGAATTAATATCCACTGCCCTTCTGAAGTGGACATGCAGTTTTTAAGTCCCTTAATATAGTTCTGGTAAGTTTAAAATGATAGAGTGAGTGCACGTTGGAATAGACCTAAGCTTCTCATTTCATGCGTTTGTCAACAGAGTTAAAACTGAGCTTGAAAAGCAGGCAGAGGAGTAGGAAAAGCTAAAAACCCCGGGGTAGCAGTCGGGGCAGCAGTCCAGCCACAGCCCTGAGAGCAACTTTCCCCCTTCCCTACAGCCGGTACAAGGTGGTCAAAAAAATGGCCGATAAAATGAGAAACCAGCTGAGAGGATTTGTAATGTGAAACCACCAGGCACAATACTGAAAATTTTCCTGTCTGCTGAGAGAGGGGAAAAAAAACACAACCCCGCTGGAGAGGTCATTAAAGACAGATGGCTCACACAGAGGGCTGGCAGGAGTGTGCTCCTCCGAAACCCAGGCACCAGCATCCATCACCCAGGTATCTGCTGGCAGAGGTAGATCCCCATCAGCAGAAAGTGGGGCTGAGACCAGGGCCAGCATGCAGTACCTCTCTGGGATGTAAAACCCAGCTCCCACCAGCCTCTGCTGATAGCCCACCCGTGGCTACTGCCACACTGAGTATATCCAGACTGGGAGAAGACAGAGGAGGACTGAATGATTTTTGCATTTAGGTTTGCTGGACCAGTATCAGCAATCTGTCAAAAAAGGAAAGAAAAGCCCTAACCGAACCATCAGCTACGCTCATTAAAATCCTAAAGACGTCTGGAGAACTGCCCTTTCTGCAGCATTAAGTCATTGGCAACTTCAACTTTGTCTTAACTCCGATGGAGATTTCCCCACCCTCCTTCCCCGCCGCCCCGTGCTGAATTTAACTGCAGAAGAGAGGACTGGATCATGCTCAACAACAAAAAAAACCACTTAGCTAAGAGCTTGCAGCAGGGTGAGGGTGGGGGAGACAGTGGGGGTGCTGTAAAGATAAGTAAATCCTTTGCTTTGCACATGTCTTGCAGTTATTTATCCCCTTGCTGCCATCACGTGAGGTGAGCCAGGGCCTGCACACCGAACAAAGGGCCTTTGCTGGGCCCTCCACAAGGAGCCCTTTAAGCCTTTCCGCACAGCCTACAAGTATACTCCCAAGTAGCCTTTAAACTGTGACACCAAAATAAAAAAACCTTTTATGCACCAATGTTACCCTTACCCCTTCACCATGCCATGAAAAAGTGTCATGGCTGGGGTACATAGCACACACACACTCCCCCCCACCCACCGGGAGACATAATTCCTAAATTTAGGCCTGTCGTCTGCTACCCTGTATTAATCAAGAGATCAAGCTCTTCATTAATGGCATTCAGCTAACTTGCTAATTTAAGGGAGAAAATCTCTCCTCTGTGGTACCTTGAAGGGACAGTCAGTTATTTTAGATCCCCACTTCAGAGAAGGCAGTGAGAAACAACTTATCATCTTTAGTCCAATGTGAACTAGAAGCAGTGCTTTAAAAAGCAAATGCCACTTCAGCCCAGAGCTCAGAGCTAAGAGGTGCATGGAGGATTTTTTTCCCAAGGATCAACACACGGCCTGAACCCTTCTGGTCCAAAAAGGATCAATACAAGGCCTGAAGCCTTCTGGCCCAAAATGCAACACCTTGACAGCAAGTGTGTCCATGCATCCATGCTAGCAAGCCCAGCAGCATGACAGGAGGGTCTACAGAGGAGCAGACCTGATCCCGAGAAGCTCAATCCTGCAAGAAGCTCAAGCAACCCCTGCCTCACTTGAGCCAAATCACCTGATTTCAGAGCTACAAAATGAGTCTAAATGTGCAGAATCAGGCTCTAAACCAGAAATTCAGCTCCTCTGCCTAAGCCACAGCAATCCTTGCCTGCCAGTTCTTTTTAATCGCTAGACTGACAGCCATGTGGTAAAGTCGACATCGCCAAGTACTTGTCATTTCATCGGTGCTGCCAATTCCCATCTTGCTGAGACAATGACACATCAAAAATAGCTTTCATCTGTTTATATACTGCATGCTCGGCAAACTATGTCACCAACTGCTGGTGTGGAAAAAAAAAAAAAAAAGAAGCCTTTTTTTAATAATCTCCATCCTGGAAAAAAAATAAGATTACGTACTCTCTGAAAAATATGAAAAATGTATTCCATGTTTTGGGAAACCTTCAATGCATCCCATATTTCATTTCTGATGATTATATTCTGAAAATATTTATTACAGTAAATCATAATAGTGCTCACTCTTCACTAACAAAGAGCAAAGGAATCATAACCCAAACTTTTTTTCATCAAAATACTGGTTTCTGAAGCTGCTGGAAATACTTAGGAGACAGAAGTCGATAGCCGAAAGCGTATTTCCTTATAAAAATGGGAGGTTTTTTGCAGGTTTCAAACAGATGCCAAAAACAACATAGACAAAATTTCACAGTCTTTCTTCACATTTTCATTGGTCTCCCTGGAAGACATACACTGCCTGAGTCACATCCTTTTGTTCCTCTCTTCCTGGGCTAGTCACATTTGCTGAGGTATTTCTTGGTGGACACCTTAATTAGAAAAAGTCCTGCTCTCTACTGATCTGATGAGCATCTGAATTTGTGTACATAGGAATATACCGTGAAATGTTTGTTTGTGCAATTTTTGCTTTGTTCTTCCCTCCTTCTATAAATAACACAAAGGGTAGGAACTGTATGAAGCACCCACCAAACCTCGTAACACAGATTTCAAAAGCAGATCTACAAGGAAATCCATAAACTTAGAAAACAGGCTAGAAAGCCTGTATTAGAAAATTACAGCAGATCACCCTACAGCTGAGAAACTTAGCCATCTTGCCACTGTGTGGCAAGAAATACCTCAACCTACTTTGATCCTTCATAAAACTCACCCTGTACTTTGTTGAGAAGTGCAAAAGGAACTGCAGAAATTCAGGAACAAAATCTCCTTCACAACGAAAAAGAACATTTTTAAAGCTGAAATAGCTTATTTACTGCTGTTAACAGATAAATTTTCAGCTGAAGTACTCTTCTAAGAGCAGAACATGTATAAGTGTTCCAGCAAAAATAGGATTCGTAGCTGTTTTGGAAGGGAGTCCCAGCTGAGATTGCAGAAGACAGCAAGCTTCAGGCCTGACTTCTAGAGCCTTCATGACAGTCTAATAAATCAGAAAAACATATTTTTCCAACTTGTAGATTAAAACAAATACCAATTTGGTGATAGCATGCTTTTGAGCAGCCGGGTTTCCAAAGGAAGACGGACTGTTTACACTAGCCTGATACTCTAATAGACGGACACGCACGTATCATTAATAACGCCGGGCAGATGGAAGCAAGCTGCGAATGCCTGCAACGCAACCCACAGGTCATCGACCTGCCAAGGTGTAGGTGGAACTCTGCTATCTTGAAATGAGAGACAAATGGCAGGAAAGATGATGCTGTGCCAGCTGCAGACGGCTCTTGGGTGCTCCTCCCCAGGCAGAAAAACCCACCCAGAAGAGCCACAACACTGTGTTTCTACCACTGGTTACTGGGCAGCAAGTTTAACCCGTATGTTTTCATGCAGCCGGACTCCTTGCCACAAGATGCCATGAAGCCAAAAGTGGAAACATGGTATATGCCATACAGGCTATTAAGTGTGGATGAACTGGGTACAACCTTGACCAAGAAAAACCCTCACCAAAACCAGCAAACCAACCCAAAAATCCAAACAAATAAAAAAGAGAATGCCCACCCCACACCCCCACCATCAGTTGCCAAAGGTTGGTATATCCTATGGGAGGTCTCTCTCTTTCTCTGTATATATAGATTTAATCCTTTTCTCCATCACTGCCAAGTATTAGAGACAGCAGCCTAGGCACTACAGACCTGCAGTCTGGTCCCACATGGAAGCTCTTAAGCTAGTCCAAATATACTTAGATTTTTGTGTAGAAAAAGCTTAAGTTCTTGGAAACCAGCTTTTACATAGAGTGGCAACTCCCTGGCATCTTAAAAAGGAGGACCCAGCACTAAGTGCAGCTGAGAGGATGTACTGCTGCCATAAAGCAAGTAAGCAAAGGAGAAAGTTCCTGTTTTCTCTTTATCAGGATCTAACATCAAGTTGGCTAAGTGAAGTTGCACAGCTCAATGGAAAAAGCAGATTATTTTTTTTCCCCTACTCTCCTTCTCAGATGTCTTCTTCCTCATGGAAGAAGCAGCAGGTAAATTAAAGAAGTCCTTCACTGCCTCAGGAGGAGCTTGCCTGCCAGCATCTGGGAGCAGAGCTCAGCACCGAGCTTAGAAAAGTTCTTTTGGAACACTGCTCTGGAAGGGAAAGCTCTCCCCCGAGGAGGTGGCGATGTAGAAGCGGGTATTGATAAACAGAGATATTAGCTGCTGGTCTGTTCTCGCAGTCCAAACCAAACAAGTGGAAATAGGAGAGAATTATGTGTGCATTAAGATTGAATTCATATTTTAAAATGCTATTAGCAAAAGACTGGTGAGAGATCAAATGCAACACACTCCATGTAATTGCTGGATTCCTTTGGAGTTTGTTTTCTTTTTTTTAACAGTAAATGTATTCCGTAAGTGGAAAGATATTCACATATGGTTAAATTTTAATTCTGTTAGTTATATAAACTACATGCCACTATAAAAACTCTCAGTAGTAGTTTCAATTCCATAATCACAAGCTGTTATTCACTTTCCATGATTACACGTTCTGCCCCGCTGAAAAGTTTCTCCTTCCACTTCAAACATGGGTTAAGCAACTCACAGACGCATTTAAAATCAGACTGTAAAAGAACTTAGTGAACCTTCTCAGTATAAAATATACTAAAATTAAGCCTGACTTTGTCCTCATACTTCATCGACCTGTCATGTACCCAAAGGTAACATTGTTCAAAACTGAGGTAGGGCATAAGAACATTGCATTAAAGAGACAAGGCAAATGATCTCTCAGTTTAATACTACTTAAGTTAGTCTGGAGGCTTCAATATTTTTAAAAAACACAAACATAAAGCAAAGCCTCTACAGAAAAAAAAAAATCCTCACTAAAAACTACCTTAAAATGCCATGCAGCAATCACCCAAAATGCAGTCTTACTATAAAAACTCAAAGCATGCTCTTAGCATAAAAATAAAAGGTCTTCATGAGATAGGCTTTTATTCCAAATTTAAAAGTAATTAAAATGTATTATATGCAAGTGTTGGATGGGGCTGAGTCTATGACTCAGTTCTCATGTCACCTCCAATCACAGTGACGAATCCACTCTTTGGGATGAAGTTTGAGAGCTATGGGTAAAATGATTTATTACTGCTAGCTCTAATTAATCCAAACAAAACCACTTCTAATTCTTCAGTACGTAAACTAGACACATGTTTCTGCCATTTGCAATGCATCTAATTCAAAGATGAAACTCTTCAAATCTGGGATTACAAAAATGCAATGAGTGAATTGGAATAATTTGTCCCTTTAGGCCACTAGTCAATGAAATTACCTGTGAAGGTAAACTTCAGAGCACGCCTGTCTCTTCCTTGGTATCAATGCCCCAGCACATCCTTTCAAAACTAAAGGTAACTCTTCATCCACCAGCCTTCTACATACACCAGCCTAAAGGCATGCTCTTGAGCAACTGAGCTGAATAAACACCAGGAGGGAGGAGAAATATAAGGCAGAAGGAATAAGAGACTAAAATTGCTGCTTTTTAACAGAGATTATTGTATTTACTCAGTGGTGCTGCCACAAGAAGGTGTTTGCAAGGAGTGGTTAATGTGTGCATGCAGTTCCCAAGAACACATGCTAGGATAAAAATATTTATTTTTATTTATTTTTAAGCCACAGAGGCATCCCAAATAATACACTTTACTGACAGCCTCAACTTGTGGCAATCAGCATAGCTTAAACCACTGTAAATAATCTCCAAGGAGAGCGATAATGTACAGTCATCCCCCAAACAGCGAATAGGGGTCGGGGGGCAAAGAGCTTACCAACGTTAAGCACAGGCATCTCAAAAAGAGCAGCTTCCAGCTCCATCCAGAATATGGCACGTTCACACATGACCTGTAACCCACTGCTGAATCCCAAGGCTGGGATTCTGATCTCACTAAATCTGGGAATTATTTGGGATTTGGCCAGTACAGTCCAGAGCAGAGTTGGATAGTAAATGCATACCTACCCTTCGGAGCAAGATTAGCCTAAAGAATTATTATTTCTAAAAGACCAGGAGAAAACAGAAGTGTATGACAGCTATGCTGTGAAAAAACAGTACTCTTCAAGGAGTGCCAAAGCCAGACAGATTTACAATCACTGAAAAAAAACCCCAACCCCTCACCATCCCCTGATCCAAACCTACAGCAGAAACCTTTTTCTTTGTGCTGGAGCAATCCTATACTCAGACTCAAACTTTGGCCCCACTGAGACTATTTGTTCACCCACGCAAGCTTTTATTCATTCTCCCTATAAATTGGCATTATGATAAAGTACCATCACACTCCACTTGCCCGTGTTTTTGGCTACACACAGGGAGGATGCAAGAAGGGAGCTGTTGCAAGAATAACTGTGCATCAACCGATTCATAACTTCTGAGTAAAGAAACCCAACATACTAACTTGAGCTTTGTGTATTTTTCTGGGGCGGAGGATAATTTCTCATTTCTGTTAACATTACCCAAACAGACTTATTAACGGAGCCAAGACAGATGAGCTCTGGCTCTGCTTGCTGAAGGTCTCCCTCATCCCAGGTGTCTGCCATCCATCCCTGCCTCTGCGGCAAAATTCACCCACTGAAACCCACCTACGTTGCATGCTTTGCCTGCTCCGCATCAGAGCTGCATCTGAGCTCCAGCTGTTCCTGTCCACAGCTGCGTGATAAGAAAACCGGAGCACTGCAGGACATGCACTCTTTCCCCTCCTCCCAGCTGCCACCAAGAAAGTCCTTCCAGCAGCACAGCAACATCCCTCAGGGCTCATCTGCAAGCATTCACAGAGGTGCCTGGCTGTCCCCTTGTATTTCAGTTCGCTTGTGCATCGTGAGTGAATTAAAAAGGCAATCACAAACACTAGCTCGGTTAGCTGCTTTGCCAAGGAGTTGAGCGCAAGAATTTAGTCAGGAGTCCAAAAGTCTTGATCCTGCAACCCTGAACACAGCTGAGTACCAGCAGCTCAACACACCAGCAACTGCTCCTTGCAAGCTGACTATGGGGAGCGCATTAATTTTCCTATCAAAACAGAGGATACCATAACAGTGATCCCTCTTCACGCAGTTAATTGGAAGGTGCTTTGAATTTAAATAAAACGATGGCAGAAATTCCCTCACACCATTTAATTCTCACCAGAACAGCACATTCTGGTTTGCTGCAGGCAAAGGACACAAGTTGCTGTGAGGAACTGTAACGAGGAAGCAAGGACATGGTTGGTCAAAAGGCCAAGGCCATGTGAACTCTTTTACACACTTGGACAAGATTGACAGAACTGGAGGACTCCAGTTACACTGGGCTAGCTTTTTAATTGCCTTTTCAGTCACCCTTCTTCACAGAAAAATAACTTTATGCTAGCAGGTTTGGGTTGGAGGGTGGGGGGGGAAGGGAGGTATTTGGCTTTTTCAACCTGTAATACGGCAGTTCTTCATCTACAAGACGACTAATCATTTGTTCCCCTTCTGAATTCTGTGAGCAAGCAGACCTTGACAGAGATCTATTAACACCCCACATGATTCATGGCACCAGTCAGAAAGCAGAGCGAAACCATCATTAAAAAGATAAAGGAGAGAAGCCAAAGGTACAGTTCCCCTAAATAAAGGGATTTATTTAGGAGCTGCTTTATTAATACAATATATAATGCGGTACATTGTACTGGAAAACCACTTGCACAGTGAACGGTCCCACATGTACAAAAAAGGCACAGAAGAAAAGTTAACTCTGTTAACTTGGGGGAAAACCTCTTCCTAAGGCACTGCAGACCAGCACAAATGATGCTGCTCCATGGCCATTACTTTACTGTTGGTTTTTGTTTCTAACTGAAGACGTGTGTTAGCACTTTTTTTCAGAGAAACCCGTGAAGCATCCAGTCAAACACAGAGAAAACAAGCTTTCCTCTGCAAGGGATGCCTGGTGCTTTGAAGCAGGCTGCACAGAAACAACATCCCAGAAAACGCACAGCCATTGGCACCAGCCCTCGCTCCCTTGACCTGGGGTGGGGGTCTCCCCCGCACACTACTGGGAAGGCAGACGGTAAAGAGGGCACCAGCAAAAGGACTGGGCAGCCAGGCTTCTGCATCCCACAGCCAGGCTCTGGGAGAGGCCGCAGCTTGGTCTCCTCAGCTCTGCTTCTCACGACAAACCCAAAGAGCCCTGACAGCAGCAGGCCACTATTTTTAATTACACCGCTGGGATCATCTGTTCCCTGAAGAACTCTTTAATTGCTCTTTGCTTGACAACCCCATCCCCCCTCACAGCAACCAGGTCTTAAGCATCTCACCACAACAGCCCTAAGGTCCCTGAAACATGAGCACATCATTGCTGAAGTCTTTTATTCTGTTTATTTCCAGCGTCAAAAAAGTCTAGACATAGAAGTACCAAACAAGTGATCAGAGACACCAAAAAATAAACGAAACAAGAGCCTGGAACACGCACACCTGCCACCCAGAAGTCTGTGTGACTTTAATACCACTCCGCATTAGTAAGGCAAG
Organism: Porphyrio hochstetteri; assembly: GCA_020800305.1. Taxonomy (NCBI): domain Eukaryota; kingdom Metazoa; phylum Chordata; class Aves; order Gruiformes; family Rallidae; genus Porphyrio; species Porphyrio hochstetteri. The sequence continues at coordinate 150,884,965 of CM036905.1, read as the reverse complement.
GAGGGACAGGGAAGCCACGCAAGGACCAGCACAACCTGCACCCTTGTGCTTCAGTGACAGAGCACCCAGCTCTGCTAGAGGCCCATCTGTGCTCCCCACCTCACACTCCACAGCTTGCAGGGAGCATGAGGAAAGGGCTGAACAAGGGACACTGACACCCCCACACCCAAGGTCTCCAGGTACGGGCAGAAACAGAAACCAGCTCACCTACTCCTGTCTACTCACATGAAAGGAGAGGGGGCACACTACATCTGGGAATCACAGTATCACAAGGTTGGCAAAGACCTTTAAGATCATCAAGTCCAACCATTCCTGTCCTAAGCTAAACCATATCCCTAACTACCTCATCTACCCTTTTTTTAAACACATTCAGGGAAGGTGACTCAACCCCCTCCCTGGGCGGCCTATTCCAGACCCCAACAACTCTTTCAGTAAAAAGGAGAAAGCAGGGAAACATTTTAAATACCAGTACTTAAGCCTCAGCAAGCTCTATGAAAAGCAAAAGTGCAGACACCTCCATAGGGAAAAGTATTTCAAAGTGGAGGCTGCCCATCCTGCAGGGTAACCCTGCATCATGGGGGCTGACAGGGTGCGCATCACCCAACCCCACATCCTGATGCTGCCGGATGCTCGGCCTGGACTCCCAGGGCAGGTTTCAGATCCTGCTGCCTCCCCAGCACTGCTGCCTCCTGCCACACACCACCTCTTCCTCCACCACCTGAGGAACAGGGGTCGCAACTGCCGAGCTGATCTTCTGGGAGGCAGCATTGGGAAAGCACTTAAAGGGAAAATGAAGTGCCGAGGAGGAAGAAAATAAATATTTGGCAAACACCGCTTCAGTTTATAGCAGAGTAGGTTTATAAACCCCGTGAGGTTAACTTATTTTGTTTGTTGTTTGTTGGGTTTTTTTCCCATTAGAACTCCCACTCACACACTCACAGAACAATTCATGAATATCATTCTTCCCTTTCCCTCTGTCCCCGGTCCCTTTCCACTAGCTCTGGAGGTAGTAAATTAAATAGATGAAAAAAGTTTCCACTGTAAGTTTCGGTTTCTGACTTTATTTAAAGTTTCATCATGCTCCAGCTATTTCAAACATCCCCAGCCAGTCTAGAGCTGCAAATGACACCCGTCCGTAATGGGGAAATTAAGTGCTTAAAATTAAGTACCTCTCGCTTAGGTCAATGAAAATAAAATAAAGACCAAACACAAAATGTTTGGTATGTCCTTTCTCACTCTATGCTGCTACAGCTTCTAGCTTTCAACGAACCTTAAGGAGATATGATGCTTACTAGCATCCTCTGTCCTAGCATTAGCTATTCTCAAACCATCTCCTGTTACGCGCCCACTCTGGTGCAAGCACTTTCCTCTCCTCTATGAAGCTATTCAGTTCTTATCGGGGACATGAGGACAACCCAAGAGTCCCAACTTTGATCTCTCTCTTGCTATCTAAGAGAGCTGCCAAGGTCCTTCAAAAAAGGAGAATATTCCTGCTTGGAAAATCACTTACAGCCACACCTTCAGGGGACACAGGGTTTCACAGCTCGATCAAAATAAAAGTTTGCACCTCACTCATGCACGAATCCCAGGAATATACAGAGTCTATACAGGCAAGCACGTGTTTGCCACGTACTGGGTGAGAAGGGAAGCATAAGGGTATCTTGCCCCACTGCTGCAAGCAAGAAGCAGTGCTGGTTTACACAACCCTATTTTCAGCAACCTACCGCAAGAATATTAATGCACAGAAACCAAGACCAAACATACTAATGAGTACAAAAGCCATGTAATCATTTTCCCAGATTAAATCCATCTGTCCAACAGAATCCATCTGTCCAAGGAGCTTATTAAGGCTGGAATAAGTCTTTTATTAGTCGGGTTACTAGGATCCAAGCCTTATCTCTGTCACTTCGAGTCCTCCTAGGCACGCCAGCCGCCCCCCGCACAGCAAGGCTTTGCCATGACTCCTGCTGCACCATGTCCCCTGTGCCTTCCAGCTCCACTCAGGAAAACCTTGGAGGCAGAAGTTCCCTTTTTCTCGTTCTGCTTAATTGTGGTCAGGCAATTTGATGCTCCAAGGGAAAAAGCCATGCTCTGAATGACTCTTCTTGCCCATCGAAACCAGGAAGGACCCCAATGCAAATGCCCCAACCTCGGCAGAGCCTGAGCTTTCAGCCATGGCACAATCCCACCTCTGTGCCCCACTATGAAGAGAACCACTCAAACCCAAACCCAGCCTAAAAGAAGGCGAGTAATGTCTCCAGAAGCTCAAGAGGGCACAGTCCCAGTGGCCAGCCCTGCCTTGCCAAAGAACAGCAGAGCGGGAGGCGAACAGTGCCTCGTCAGTCTCCCCAGCCACTATTCAGACACTGGCAGGCAACTGGAAAGCCAAAAGATTGCTGAAGTTCAGCTTTGTTCGCTGCTTGGCACGACCAGGAGCAGCGGCCCAGGGAGGCCGGCACCGGGAACATTTATAGAAGGGTCTCCCAAAAATGGAAAGGAGGGGAGGAGCGGCTAAACAGAGACATATTCCCACCACAGATGCCAGAAAAGAAAGGAAATGACCAGGCAGAGGAAAAAATAAAACAAGAAAAAAAAAAAAAATCGATGCTCAAAGCAATTTAAGTGAGTGAGGTTACACCAGGCAAGGAAAAAAGGGCATAGATCAGTTTGAATTGGAAGGGAAACTGCAGCAAGGGCACCTACCAGGTTGCAAATTTGGGGTTTTTTTTTAGTTTGTTTAAATAAAAGACAACCATCAACAATGTTACCATACCAGGTACAACTCCAGCTCCTTTGCACAGATACACTGGGGGAGTGTTTATTCTTCCCAAACCCTACGGGAACTTTTTCCTGTGTTTTTTTTAACCCCCTTTAAAATAAAGGAATACATGTTTACAGGCTGACAAAGTATTAGTTGGTATACTGCAGCAGACAAGAAACAGCAAAAGGAAGAATTAAGTCAAAACACCCCAAAGCAAGGGCATATCCACGTTTACTGCTCGTGACCAAGAGCATGAGAGACGAAAAGCATGCTTCAGAAACCCACTGCCATACCAGCCAGGGCACTGAGCAGGAGCCATCGCTGTAATTTCTGTGCTTTGAAAGACAGACTACATCAACAGCAACACACTCTCTGTCGAAAAGAGGGGGGTGATGTAATTGCTTCGATTTTAAAAACTGCACCAAGAGCGATGGGGATGATGAGCAGCACAAGTTCCCCATCGCCTGTGGCAGTGCCCCTGAACCATTACAAGGGTGGACCATGAAGACAGTGTAGGCCTATGTAGGGAGAACCCGCAAGACACAACCAATCCCTGAACGCAGCAGCCTATGTTTTCTATAGTTCAGCGAGTGTTAGTGTGCATCCTTAAAACAAGTTCTCTGTATCAGGCCAGCCCTGGAGTTGTTCTTTTACACCCTAGCTGCTCATCCTCTTTTGCATTCAGAAGCAGTGGGTGAAAACGACTGCACCCAGTGTAACCACACACGCACAAGTTACACTGGAGAAAGGAATAAGAAGCTGCAGCATCTCCCTCCTCATCAGGGCTGGGGCAGGCAAGGCAAAAGCACAACTCCACTGTGAACGAAAGGACACGTGTCCAAAGAGCCAGTACGGCGTAACGCTGTACCCGACCCATTTCATCCGTTCAACTGGGCTTATTTATAGCACAGCGAGGTAAGCTGAAAGAGTCGTTCCTTTTCACACCCGTACATAACTGTGCCTTCTCACCCTCCCAATTAAGAGGAAGAAACGCACATTTTCTTTCCATCACTCCAGTCACCAGAACCACCTATTTCTCCAAAGTCTAGATGGAAAAATCACTAAGGCACGGACAAAATTGCACATGCTAAACCATATTTAAAAATAAAATTACTGAGGGCTCTACCTTTTGTACCAGATAATACAATTTTCCTTCTCACATATCCTACCTCCCAGGAGGAAATAAAGCAAGATAATAAGGCAGTGAGATGTGATGAGGGAAATAACCATCAGTAAGTAGAACCTATAAAAAAATTAATTTGTTTCCATAATTTCCACAACTCTAATCTACCCTGATATCTCAGGAACTGGGAAGATAATTACTGCCTCTACTTGTTCAAGAATTTTCTTTTTTGATGGGGTTCCTAACTGCTGAAGATTAAACATATTTAATGATACATCTACAAAAACTACAGTTTCATGTACAGCTCCTCATCTTCTAAACAAGGGGAAGTGCATTCCTCCAAACCACAATGTTCCTCTAGCTTTTGGTTATGCTGTTTATACAATCACAGAAAGTGTAAGGTTGGAAAGAACCTTTAGAAGTCATCTAGTCCAACCCTCCTGCAGTAAGCAGGAACATCTTCACTAGAGTAGGTCACTCAGAACCCCATCAAGCCTGACCTTGAATATATCCAGGGATGGGGCCTCCACTACCTCTCCAGGCAACCTGTTCCAGTGATCCACCACCCTCATAGTGAAGAATTTTTTCCTAATATCCAACCTGAACCTCCCCTTTTCTAGTTTAAGCCCTTTAGCCCTCTTCCTAGTGCTACAGGCCCTCATGAACAGTTCTTCCCCAGGTTTCCTACAGGCACCTTTCAGGTATTGGAAGGTACCCTTAGAGCCTTCTCTCCTCCAAGTTGAACAAGCCCAACTCTCTCAACTCTCTCAGCCTGTCTTCATAGGAGAGGTGCTCCAGCCCTTTGATCGTTTTTGTGGCCAAGTCAAACCCACCTTATGCTTTGGAGGACATGCCCCTTTTGGCATCTGCTTCAGAAGCATTTTACACTTGCACATGGTACAACCTTCAGACTTCCCTTGGAAGTAATTCCCTCCTTCCTCACAAATTTAAATGTATAGAGCCTTCACCGGGATGCCAAAGCCCCAGTAGCATTTCATCAGCACTGGAGGGAGAAAAAGTAGGAAACAGGAAAGAGAAAGGAGGAAAGAAGAGAAAGATTTTAAGCCAGACTGCTGACCAAGGACTTTTTATCCTAGACTTACTACGGGCTTGTCTACATGGGAAAGTCAGGGTGAAGGGAGTGACAGTGTGAATTTCCAGCACACTCTCTTTCAGTGGACCAGATCAACCCGCACAACAGGCGCTCTTAGTGCACACTCAGCATCCACAGGGGGAGTTAGTGCAGAGCAGCTAGCGTGCTGTAAACTCACACCCTAGCTTACTGCGCACTAACTTCCCCATGTAGACAAGCACTAAGCTGCTGAAGCCTTCATTTGCCTAAACGCATCCATTTGTTTTCCTCTCAGTGGACTAGTTCTGGGCAACTCGGGGCCGTTACTATACTAAAGGGGAAAAAAAATAAATTAGCAGGCTAAAAAGGACACTCTTCTGGTAAAACAAATTACAGCCACACACAGAACTGCTTTAAGCAACACGCAGGCCGATATAATTCATCTTCCGTGGGTATAACCGGAGCCCCAAAACTCATCCAGGTGAAAGCTGCTAACACAAAAGGCACCAGGAAAACCTTGCAGACTAACAACTGGTTTTCAGCTTCCCCCTGATTCTGCCCATCATGCTGACAGAGAAAATCCCTGAGAGCAGGAGGAAAAGGGATTGCACCCATCGGTGTTGAAGCGAGATACAATCCTCCAGTGCCAGCAGGCTGAGCTCCCCATGCCTGAGAGAGGCCTCTGCCACAGGCACCATTCAGAAATGGTTGCTTCTCTCTGTGTTAATTAACGAATTTTTCACCCCCACTGGGTGACTAAAGGCAGGTTTGTCAGTCTTTCCTTCTAAACAGCTGTCTCCAGCGCTCTGCCACAAAAACTTCCACTTGTTCCTTCTCAAAGGTAGCTTGCATCAGTAAGATGCAGATGCAGCTCTGACCAGGCGCTGACACCCTGATGTCACTGTTCCAGAAGCTGTCTGTACCCAGCAGGGACTTTCCTGCTGCAGACCCCTCCTGCTTTAGCCCAGTGATCCATGCAAAACTCTCTGCACCTCAACCACAGTCCCACTGGGGCACAACCCAGGCACCCCAGAGGAGTGACAGATTAACCAGGACAGCAAAGCAGCTTAGCAAGCTGCAGCTCCGTCCTCTTGTCTGTCGTCGTTTCCAACCACGGATTTGGCTAAAGCGATCAGACTTCAGACTCCTGAACCGCTCCCAGCACATGTTTACCCAAAAGACCATTACAAGGTTAATATTGCACTGGAGGGAACAGACAACCTCTTCTGAATCACAACTCTGACTCTACTTGATGCTTACTTTTTGTGCCTTACTTTAACTCAATAGCAAGGAGAATAAGCAAAACAGAAAAGGTGTGAGTTTAAGGAGCTACCTTAAACTGAAGGTGTATATGCTTCGATGATCCTTATGGGTTCCTTCAAGCTCAGTATATTCTATGATTCTACGATTCAGGAGCTAGGTGATCTATACTCTGAACAGAAAGTAGCTGGTGCCCACTTTGGCCTCCCACACCATCAAGAATGACATTTGCCAGTTACAGTTGCCAGAGCAGAGCTACAGCAGAGACCATAAAAACTACTGGACAGATGTAGAATAGAATATCTCAGTTGAAGAGGCCCAACAACAACCACCTAGTCCAACTGCCTGACCACTTCAGGGCTGACCAAAAGTTACAGCATGTTATTAAGGGCATTGTCCAAATGCCTCAAACTCTGGCAGGCTTGGGGCATTGACCACCTCTCTAGGAAGCCTGTTCCAGGGTTTGACCACCCTCTTCTGAAGAAATGTTTCCTAATGCCCAGTCTGAACCTCCTCTGGTGCAGCTCTGAGCCATTCCTGCATGTCCTGTCAGTGGGTATCAGGGAGAAGAGCTCAGCTCTCTACTACCCCTCCTCAGGAAGTTGTAGAGAGTTATCAGCTCGCCCTCAGCCTCCTCTCCAAATTAGACTATCACAGATTCTCTCAAAACTAGACAACTGTAAAGTCCTCAACCACTGCTCATAGGAGAGCCCTGTACAGCATTTTCTTAATCTTAAGGATCACCACCAAGGTCTCAGTTCCATCAGGGCACCACCCCCAGACAGGCCACCACCGGACAAAGGGCACCAAACAAAGAACTGGAAGTACCACTGGTGAGGGCTGGCTATAAAACATTAAAAAGTTAGAAGTGTTTTTTCAAACAAACACAAGGAAACTGATCTGTTGACTTAAGTTTGTCTCTTCCTTGAAAGTTCAATGATTTTTAGGGCACGAACTGTAAAGGCAGGAAAGGCAGAAAGACTAACTCCTCTGGATATATTGGGGGGGAGGGAGGGGAGAAAGAAAAAAAGGCAAGTGATAACCCCCATGTTTTTCACACAGCTCTGCTGTCTTCCCCCTGCAGTACCCTTAACTCTAAATGACCTGCAAATTAACCGAAACATGAAATCTGACTCCACACCTCTGCTCTGCACAATACCATCAGCCTGCCAGCAAGTCCAACCACGACAAAGAAGTTTCAAGGAAAGTTGTTCAAATATATTACTGCCTGTCAGCATTAGATATTCTACAGATACTGAAACAAACACAGCAACTCCTTCTAAACAGGGCAGGAAAGGGTGCCTGGCAAGCAGAAAAGCTCCCAAAAAAAAGCAACAGTGTTTTGGAGCAGCCAGGATAAAAAAGGATGGCAAAGTGGCTTCCAGGCAGTTCTCAGCTTTTCCACCTCAAGCTATAATCAAGCTAATCAGATCAAAACCAGATCTGGTCATTGCATGGATCACTGGCTGTCAGAAAACTCTCAGTGCAGAAACTGATACCGACAATTGCTCTTCTATGGTCTTCTCTGGAGCTAAAAAAACCCTGATGGTCTGCAATAGGGCCAGCAGGCACACTACTGCTGGATGTAACCTTGAAAACATACTCCCAATCGCCACCAACCTCACCTCAGCTTTAGAAATACAAAAGCACTCAAGTAGGAGAACAATAACCTCTGTATTTTGACCCAGTGCTAACTGTTTCTGGTCCCCTTTAGTGTTTAAAGCAAAACTCCAGGAGAAATATTGCAATATTAGTTGGGAGAGTTTTGGGAAGCACTCTCACATCTCTATCAGTAGGAGCCCATTCCCATGGGCACACCCCTCCCAAGACACCTGGGAGACACCACTCCTCAGTGGTACAGACACCCCCTACCTCTTGCAAGCTGCATTTTGGGAAATCAGCAGCACCCTTTCAGGAACTATTTTCTCTGCAAAGGTTACTCCTCTAGTGCCCACTGCATGGTGCCCTGTTTAGTCTCAGGCAAACAAACCTGGCCCTGTCCAAATTCAACATGTCACCCCCTACTTTCTTAGGCGGTCATAACGGATGGGGGAATGATCTAAGACACGGACCTAAACATTTTCAACAGCACAGAGAAAGAAAGGAGAGGAAAGCTGAACCACACCTAGGTTCACCCAGCAGCAAAACTACCAACCAGGTTGCCTTGAATCTTAAATTTTTCCAGCCTTGAAGTTTCCACAAGCAGATGCACATAGAACTAATAGTAGACATTTGGGACTTCCATTCCTTTCCCACACTTTTTTCCTGCTCTGTGAGTTAGGGTTTCCCATGGCTCACCACCATGCAGAGCTACAAGACAGTCCCCCATCCATCAGCATGAAAGAAGGTGTTCAGGCAAACACACGAGGCCACCAAAACAAGTCTTCTGCTTATTTCCACAATTAAGGAGGAAGGTGGGAGCTCTACCACAAAGCAAGCCTTCCAACTTGTCTTTAACAGCCTACAGAGCTGTTGAAATTTGATTTCAAACTAAGGCCTCCCAAGAAAGCAAGGAGTGGGCTATAAGTTTGAGCAAACATCTCGTTCGTTATGGGAATATGCAAAAACATAAAAGGGAAAAAATATATGGAATTTAGGAGGAAGTAATGGATGTAAGTGATACCTGTAGTGCAGGAGTTTCACGTCTGGTTTTAACTTTCAATTTAAAACTCCTCCAATGAAAGGCTTCCAGATTATACAGGCTAGTATTATGAAGGCTACAATACGGACCCTTAAAACACAAACAAGAGAAGGATTTTGTTTATGCTGACAGAGCAAATTGAGCATACCAAAACCTATCTTCAAATATTTATTTTCACGTTGTGAATGTCAACATTCTTTTCTGTCTTTATGACAAGTGGGTAAGGTACAGTCACTGCACAAACCAAGGTCAAACACATCCCTCCAAGGTTTCATTTGGCTAGATACCACTGGAGGACTTATTTGTGCAAGCTAGAGATATGTAATCAAGCAGGAGACTGCAGAGATTCCTGAGAATTTGGGGGGAGAGAAGGGTGTATTTATTAGTGTTTTAAATCATAAATGGGTGAAAGATTAATTGTTAAAACAATAAGGGGGCCAAAGCCCAGAGGAGGCCCACAAGTGCCTGTGCAGCAGGGTTCCCTGCAAAGCACAGACCCACACACATACATACCCTGACCCCCCTGCCTAAGGAAGGAGAGGAGGTTTGTGTAATGAAAGGACAAAATAAATATCTGAGGTATTTAAGCCCTGTTTTCCCTACACTTAGATTTCTTCCACAGCACAGGGGCTGTAAAACAAAACCTTTCTGGCTTGAGCCCACCATTCTTCAGGAGACTCTCAAGGAGCATAATTTCAGAAAAGGTTTTACAGTCAACCCTCTGCCAGGTAAATAAACAGCTACAGAAAGTACATGCACATGTTTGTACTTTTCCATGGGGCAGGGCCCTTCGACTGATTTTTCATCGGAGCGCCCACGTGGGATTTGTGCACACCGAAGGATCCCAACAGCTAAGCTGCAAGCGCTGCCAGAACACAAAGAATTCAAGTGCAATGGCTGGGCTGTGACTGTGCTGTCTGGAAGCAGCGGAGCAACCTACCAGCATCCTAACAGGTACAATTAACTTACCCTAGCATCAATGTCCCCTGGAAAATAAAAACAAAAAAAAAAACCCACAGAGATACCCAGCACTTGCCCTTGTTTAAAATCTGTTCTGTCCTAAAATGAAAGAATTTGGTTCCTGGAGGAGTCTGACATTAAAAGCCATGTTCAATATCAGAGTCTTGGAGCCATGACTGTAATTAGACTTCTGTTGATAACCTGAGCTTAAGCACCAGTATAACGCCCACTGTGGATTTTTTGGTAGTAGTTTTACATGGGCCAATCCATAGAGTGCAAAAGTCCCCATGGCCTACCCAGCCCCACACATACAGGTTGATTACACTTTCAGGTATACCATTCCAAGATGCCTCTAATTACAAATTAGTCCAGGACTCAGCAACCCAAAACATTTCTTTCAAAACTGTTACCTCTTCCAATGTAGCACAGGGGAGAGTTCTAAACAAACACAGCAAAGCAAACCTCCAGCCGTTAATTTTAGCCAATGTTTGTTTCAACCAGCTATGGGTCACACCTTTAGCAAAACCTTTCCTCTATCACCTCTGTGAGAGCCTCCAGTCCCTTTTCCACTCCTTCACCAAAGAGAGCTATACAAGGGGAAACAAAAACTATCTTTATGTTTCCACTGCTTATCCATATAATTCTTTTTTGGGGTAACTTCAGAGCATTTTTTTAGCACAGAGACATACAAGCAGCACAGCTACCTACCATCTCCAGCTGCCGGAAGGCTAAGCAGGAGAGGCACAGGCAAGAAGTGGCTGGGGTGTTCATCTAGTAACCAAAAACTCAAGCGGGTGTTTTGTCTTCATCTCTACTGAGTCACCCTTCTGAGACTCTCAGGAGAGGGTCATCACCCCAAACAAGTCAAGAGTGATGTGTAAAGGAAAAAGGGGACATTTCAAAACATTATTTTTGTTGGGGTTTTTTTCAGGTGCATGCATGTGTGCATGTGTGTTAATCATCTTATTTATGAGGGGTAGTCACTCCACCTACAGACAAGATCAGTGCTGGCTTTTCTCCTACTATTGCTATCAAGCACATCTTTCAACAGTATTCGCTGATCCACCTTATGAAACAGCAATTAATAAGTCATATAGGGGAGTGTAGCACTAACCAGATCCAGATCTGTGCAACTGGGAGCGGAAACTACAGGAGAACCTGCACAAAGGTTGGCTGTACGAGAGGCACGCTACAACTTGCGGGCACGAACCAGGACACACCGCCACAGAAACTCAACATAGAAGAAAACATATTCTCAGGTGACGCCACACAGGAGAAACCCAGCTCGTGTGGTCACACTTCTCATTGTTTCTTCTTTTGCTTGTATAGCCATGACATCACTGCCTGCAGTTAACGGCGTTGTGAAACAATCCCCTCTCAAAGACGTTTCTGGGCGATGCCAAGGAAGCCTTAAGCTAAGTAAGTACAACAGATCAGAAAACTCAACTTTAAAGAAAACATGCAAGCTGTGTTTCTAGGAATGTAAATGAGACACCTGTGCATCCAGAAAAATAGGAACATTAGAAAAATATGAAGCTTCCCCAATGGACTTTTTTTAATGATTATGCAAAGCGATATTCAATGAAATAGTAAACATTTGGTGAAAAGCAAATCTTGGTTAGCTGTAAGATTTCTATTCGGACCGCTCTATGGTCACCTTTTCAAGGCAAGAGCTGAGTACCACACACAAGTCTAAAACTCAGCAAGCAGAGTCAGGCCATGCTACAAAGCCCTAAACAGGTCCAAACAGATGCTATACTGACCCAGGTGAGAAATGAAGGCATCTAAGATCACAGCCTGAGGCTTCAGGCAGTGCTGAGCCTGCAGTGCTCTTGCTTCTCTCAGTGAGATGTGCAAGACCTCCCAGAGACCACCTCAGAGGGCTACCAACCCTCAGGTGCTTTTGCTGGGAATTGGGCAGCAAAACTGGCACGTTTTCACATACCAACGGGATTTGGGCTGTAGGGCAGTTATTTTTCACTGGGCTAGCCACCTGACGTTGGGTGAGATGCCTCACACTTCAATCTGTGTGCAAGGTTAAAAGCTGAGTTAAACTGCACAGTATTTATGAAACACTGCAGGGAAGAAAATCAATAGCATCACATTTAGAGCCATTGTTCACGGCCTCGTTCACAAAACCTCTACCACTGCGAGGCTGGGAAACTGCGCTGGTAGGCTCCAGTTCTGCCTCGTGTTCCTCAAAGCATTACACAGTCAAACTTGGTCTTTCAAAAACAAATTATGATTTATCTTTTTTATATCCTCATATGCAGACAGAACGCAGGTACCCTCACCTCCTGTGTTAACAATTACACAATCCCTTTCATAGATGAGCCCACCTTTTGCATTTGACTATACATCATCTTTTCAACACTCACAACAGAAAAACAGCAAAACAATTTGCAAAGTTTTTCCAACACCATCAAAAAGACACAGCCCACATCTTTTTCTGCAACCCTGGGGCTCAGCTGTTTAGACCTGAAAAGGTACATAGCTCTTGGGCGAGGAGAAGCGATGTGAGGAAAAGACAATACTGTATCTGGAACTCTCCGATTTTGCTTCAACCTCCAGCGATTCCTCCAGCATCTTCACAGTCGGAATCCAGAATATGTATTTTCCTGCATACGCTTGTCCTCCTCTTGCCATCAGTCCCACTGACCTGAGGCTTGCTCAGCTGCACACCTGGGGGATGTTTGGCTTATGAGGGGGGAAAAAAAGCACTAAACAGAAGGCAAGGGTACCTCTGGTTCAAACAAATAAAGGAGACACAGAGTCAAAAATAGAGTCTTGGGGAAAAACCTATCAAGAAAGTTGCATGCCCTTACTACAGCCTCATGGTAAAACCACACGATATAGCAGTTTTTCTGATGTGGGGTTCACTTCTTCATTTCATCTCCCATCAGGAAACAGTAATAAAAAAAAATTTAATTTGGAACTGTACTGGCTGGCACATACACTATGTCACAGACACAGGGACTTGGGGGAGGAGGGAAGAGAAGGTGCTCAGGCTCTCCTACAGCTCTTCGGGGCAGGGGCTAAAGAAGGTACCAACTAAAATGGATCTTGGTTTCACCTCACTCTGACAGGGTCCATGCAACATTTCTTCAGGAGCAGTAGCATATAAGGGAAACTTTTCAAGACAGAGCTGGAAGCATCTGTGAGCCCAGCCCTGTGAGCCCATTCGAGGGAGACGAGATGGCTGCAGGGTGTTCCTGATCAGCAATATTAAGAACCATTTATTCAGGCTGAGCTGTACTCCAGGGAAAGAGGCCTAGATGTTTATCTTCACAGCACACGTGAGACTTGAGGGACCTCCCTTCAACACTGCAGCCTGACATTTTTAATCCAGGTTTTGAGTATTCCAAAGTTAAACTTCCAGCTGATCCAGAGCCCCAGGAATGGTTTTGGGAGCCACATCCGCACAAGTCATGTTTTGCCAGGCACCCCCCAACATGCTCTTGAGGTGTGCAAACCCGTTTCAGCTGGCTGCCAGCACGGCTGTCCCTCAGCAAGGCAAGGCGAGCCATGCAAGTGGCACAGCTTTGCCAGGGTGTCTGTGCCAGCCAGGGACTGTGCCTTTTTTCCCAAGCGCCTGCCAGCAGAGGCCTGCAAAGCCTCCCCAACCTAAAATGGCTGTGAGCCACATTTCTTTGCCATTAGCCAGAGCTCAGACTCCCTGCCAGCTTTCTGGCTGCAGGAGGAGAGGGATACGCAAACCAGCATAAAGACCCGTCAGTGGGAAGATAACCTGTTTAAAAAAAATAAAGAACATAGATAGATTTGAACCAGCAAACAGAGTTTGCATTGCAGGGATTCAGCACTTCTGACCCAGCATTAAAAGGCCCTAAAACCAAGTTTTGCAAACTGTCCATCTCCAGCCATGCTGGTACTGCTCTGTGGTGCTGCATGGGGATGGCAATTCAGTTTTCTGTACCAGCCCAGTAGAGGGGATGGCGGCAGTGGGGAAGGGCCAAGCTCTTCCAGGCGATGCTTCTGCTAAAAGAAATGCCAGAGCAATACCCCCATTTCAATTCTGGGGTTTAAATTTTCAGACTCCCCTCCCGAGAAGAGCGTAAGAGTGGCAGCATCCCCTCACTTTGCAACCTGAACCCTGCAAGACTAAAATGCTAGAAGAAAGAAAAAAAATGTGAACACAAGTGAAGCCGACAACATTGTACAATAAATCTCTCTCACACTGAATTATTCCCCACACTCCGCCCCTTTCCTAAGCTTGCTTAGACTATAATTATTTGCAAGGTAAGTGCCAGCTTTCCTCCACAGACGCACCGAGCACGTCACAGGAGCTGTGTCACCCATGACTCCCAGCCTGCACAAAAATAAGGCCAGTGTTGCTTCTTATGGACAAGTTAATCGTTTCTTTCTTGCTAGGTCATGTTCTTCGCATTCCTTTTTTTTGTTGTTTTTTTAATGTTTGGAAACTATTGCTGTGTTCAAGGAAGGTAAAGCTGGGACAGCTGGAATACAAAGACGGCAAGAGGGCAGGAAGCTGTGGACGGGCACGTAGGCTCCTCCATGCAGTAGCTGATCACAGCAGAGGGCACACTGTGAAATAACCATGCCATCTATTATTATAATTATACTCAGAATTCATAATGTCAAAAACCCCATAGAGATAAACAAACAAACAATCTCATCAGGAGGAGACGCAGACACCCAGCTCTCCCAGCCAAATCAGAGGGAGCGGATTTGCATATCTAAGAAACAGCTGAGTACTTGAGAGCCAGTACTGCACCCAATTTCCAAAAATCACTTGGCCTGAACCACAACCTCCCAAGCCAGTTCACCTCTGAACTTACCTAACAGCCACGGATTTGGTTTGGGCATTACTGGGGGTAGACCAAAGTCACCCTCCTCGTTCTCTTCACAAAGCTAGGGAAATCATGGGAGTGGAGGGAGAAAACACATCTGTCCTAATTTAGGGCATGTAACTGCTAGTTTCAGCTAGTCACCTTTTCATCAGGGTCTAAGACAGGTCAGATGAATCACCTGGAAGCACCTAGTCCTCTCTCAACCATAGATGCAACCAAGTATGAGTAAACAGGTAAGTCTTAGACATTAATTGCAGGTGTCCGAAATTCAAAAGTGAAGAGGTTCTGTGCATAAGGTGCCAAAATTACACCAACACATTTAGCAAAATAAAAATGGAAAGCAGTCAATGTAAGAAAGGGAGGGGGGAAATAACTCATTGGCTCTTCATAGGATGAAAAGGCATGCAAACACACCCAGCAGATACAGTATTTTTTCAACAGTCATTATGTTTCCACCTTTCCTTCTGCCCTAGGTGTAAACAGGTTAGAAAACTGTGAACTTTCACTCTAACTTCTATCAACGTTGTATCTCTATATTCAACTATGTTTCAGTGGGACAACGCTCTTTATCCATTACCTCCATTAAGGCACAGTGTGTATTACAAAAATAGCCGCATTTAAATAAGCACAGTTGTGTAACATTATGCAGCAAAGTTCCAATATAACCTGGTTTAGTCTTGCTAGCCTGGATAGAAGAGACAGGTTATAATTACATTAAGAAATCTCTTCTATAACCCTGATAGAGACCTAAAGAAGATAAGCCTTGTCGACATTTGGGCTTTCTGTTCTGGTTTTCTGTTTTGCTTCTACCGTCAATTTAAGGCAGAAATGTGTATCACAGCACTTAAGCCAACCCATAATTCATGGCAGCATCCAGAGCTGATTAGTCCTGTTGTATAATCAGGTCTCCTTGATACATCAGGGGACTGCTGTTCATGCAAGAGGAACTTACTGTGCCACTTTCAGCTGTATTAGGATATTTCTGCCTTTTTATCAACCTTATTGAGCCTTGCACAATGCTGCCGATTGAGAAGAGGAAATAAAAATGAGTAAGTGTACACATATGTCCAAGGGACAGCTGTCACAGCCCCATACACTGAGGGGAGTGCATTGATTTAGAAGTCCTGTTTTTAAAGAAGCTAGCAGTCTGCCAGAGCAGTTAGCGTTATCTCTTTAGTATGTTAACATGCATGATTTATGCCATTCTGATGTGAAGTACACACACAGTTCTCTCATACGCTGAAAAATTCATGGTAATGACACAGAGGAGACCAAGCAACAACACGGCAGTGAGAGCTCTTAGGAGATGAAAGAAATACTTCAATAGCAATAATCCACACATGGCTTCAATTCAACATAATAATTCAACCTCTTTGCATTGCCTCCACCTTTGTATTCTTTTTGTCTTCCATTGTCATCTCACCTTTTGTGGAGAGACAAAGTTTGAGTCAAAATTAGCACTTCACCTGATTTCACCATTCAAACCCTGGTGAAGATTTTGCTCAACTTTTCAAGCAAAGGGAAGAATAGCTAAAAGCACAGCACAAGCAACAAGACCATTCCAGCAAACTCCTATTTGCTTTTCGGTACTTTCTAGCCCACATGAATACTTCACTCCCAGATATAGAAAGAAACAGCTTTGAGCCCAATTTACTGTAATTTTGTAAAAGGGATGCTGAACAGAGAGAACTGTTTTCTAAAGATACAGCAAGCAACTGCAGCATACAGCAACCCAGCATCATCACCCTGCTGAAAAACCCTACTCAGTGCATTTCAGTACATCGATACTGTCACGTGCGTGACTTTGGGCCTGATCTTGTAAGTACACAAATGTGCCAACACACCCTTCCTTGTCCCAGCCCTCAACCTTCCTGAACCAAATGTTCACGCATAAAGTTCAGCAGCGGCTGAAGGTTAATCTGGTTTAGTGCCGTGATCAGTACAGAAAAACTTGTGAAAAGATGAAACAAAAGAGAGTAGCACTAACCTGAAACAATTTTTGATCCTCATTCAGTCCACCTTCCTGACCTGATGACTTGGGGCAAACTCAGCAACTGAGTTTTCTGCTCCCAATGCATCACTGGCAAAGGCCAAGCCAGGGCGAGCACCAGCCTCCTTAGGAAAACAGTTGCAAAGCCTTCTAGCATTTTTAATTTCGTTAAGTTGATTAGATTTGTGATTTGGGAATGAGAAGAATCCGAGCTGAAAAGGCAAACGCTCAGCTCCAGGTCAAGATTAACCCAAATGGCAGCAAAGCAAGGTAAAGGAGGTAATTTCCAAAGTAGCAATCTCCCTTGGTACAGTCAGTTTAAAGTCACTGCCTGGCACTTCTGGTTTTTCGTCATCAAGGAAAAAAAGAAACAAAGCAACACTTCATCACAGGAAAGTAGGAAAACATTATTAATAGTTACCACAGTGTTCCTTAATTTTTCCTCTAGTCTGTGAAAGGAAACGGTTTGTTCTTAGCTGATAGGCAAGAGATGATTTGGACTTGCAAACCACTGGGGATATGCAGGCCTGATAAAGGAGGGAGCTTTCTGTTCCCACCAAGCACAGTATCTACAAAAGTACTTGACCCCCCTCTGTTCCTCAGTACCTTGCTGGGGATAAAACCAGCACCTATCAACAGCAACTCCTCTCTATCCAGCCTTCCCTCTCACCCCTTGGCAGTGCTTAGAGACTCTTTTTTTCCTGAAAGTACACCATCAGGAGGGAGCTGAAGTAGGTGTTAGCAACCCCATCCATCTCCTCTCTTCCAAGTGGAAGTACTACCATTACCAGCCAAACCTTCACCCTCTCTTTCACCCAAACTGTATTTCAGTATTCTTGGATGTGCAGATTTGGGACTTCTTAGCAAACACTGGATGTGATGACCTATCACACAAAGCCATATACACCATATCATCTCCTTCCCAAATGAATCAAACAGGGAAGTGTAAGTTAGACATGGAGCTGCTGGAACGAGTCCAGAGGAGGGCCACAAAGATAATCAGAGGGCTGGAGCACCTCTCCTGTGAAGGCAGGATGTGAGAGTTGGGCTTGTTCTACCCAGAGAAGGGATAGCACTGAGGAGACCTTATGGCAGCCTTACAGTACCTGAAGGGGCCTACAGGGAAGCTGGAGAAGGGCTGTTTATTAGGGAGTGTAGTGATAGAACAAGGGGTAATGGCTTTAAACTGTAGGAGGGGAGATTTAGATTAGATATCAGGAAGAAATTCTTCCCTGTGAGAATGGTGAGGCCTTGGCACAGGCTGCCCAGAGAAGCTGTGGCTGCTCCCTCCCTGGCAGTGTTCAAGGCCAGGTTGGATGGGGCTTTGGGCAACCTGGTCTAGTGGAGGGTGTCCCTGCCCATGGCCGGCATATACAGTTCTCCAGTCAGCAGGCTGGTTCTGTTAGATTGATCTTTAAGACATCTGCTCCTCCAGAGCTTATAGGGGTGTGTAATTCATGCCAATGGTTTCACATGAAAGAAAGGCACTGCCCACAACCTTGTCTGGAGTCTACTTAGGATATAACACTTGCTCTAGTTTTGGGTTATGAACATAACATTAGGGAAAGGGTGGGGAAAGAATTATGAGGGCTCACACTGCCCAACCACCCCTTCCTCAAAATACATACCATGTTTTCTGTGACATCATTAGTAGAAAACTGCCACTTCCCTTACTATTAGAGGGTCTTTTCTGCTACTGCCAACCCAGGTTGGACTGGGGTCAAGCAGGGAACCCATTCATGGGACACCAAATCATATTTCACTCCATTTGTCTCACAACTGGAAATTCCACTAGAACTTCCCAATTTATCAACTCACTGGCTACTGTTCACATGCCCACAGTGAACGCAGTACACACAAAGTTGGCAAGAACCCCAATGCCCTACTTTCCAGTTCCCCTTTTTCAATTAGTGTGCTTTCCAGCCCCACTCCCAGTGACAGTAGTGGAAGAAATCCCAGGGAGAAGCAGAAGAAACCACCATCACCCAACTGCCAGGTAGCAGGTTTCACAGCCCAGGCCCGGGATGTCCACAAGACTTGGGTAGTGCACGTGGTGCTGGAAGACTTGTAAACTCAGGATGAGAATCTACAAAGGCCCGGCTGTGACCTTAAAACTTGATTTCATGAGCAACCTTGCAACCTTGACCGGTTTTGCACACATACACAGGCTTGGCACAGTGTGTTCAAAGCAGTTACTGTATGGCTATTATCAAGATGAAACTGGCACCGCTAAACTCTGCCTATAAGCAAGGGCAACAGTCAGCTTCTACAGATACCGTTTATCATGGCAATTACAGATGGAAGTTAAATGTGCAATCACATTTCAAGGCACCAAAGCACAAATAAATAGAAAATTTGCAAAGACCTCCTCAAAAAAAAAGTTCATATTGATGTATGTATCTGCATTAATATAAAGAGAAAACCCTCACTCCCTGCAGCACACACAAGTCAAACACTGTGCAAACAGCTGGACATGGCATTTTAGAAGTGTGTTAGGCAAGCGTTGCTAAATTGATAGGGCCTCCGTGGAAAGATGCTGTGCTTGTTAGGGGTATCCCTGTGAGGTTGGGTTGACATTGCCTTCTCAGAGGAAAGGAGAGCTTGCTTGAACAATTTGCTTAATGCTGAATCTATTTTAAGAGCAGTGACCCAGATCTTTGTTTTGTCAGCAGATGACTTGTATAACAGAGATGAAGTGACAAGGAGTTAAACCAGCATTGGGCAACGCCAAGGTGCTGATGAGCAGAGGCAGAGGCAGGTGATAGAGAAAGATGGAACCACGGGGCTCTCCCACCTAAGCTTAAGCTTTCAAACCTGCAGTGAGCTAGAGGCTAACCTTAGTTAGCCCTGGCTAACATAAGCCCTGATGCAGATCAACCTTAATCAGCTAGCTGGCAGTGTCCCCAAGATCCATACCCATGCTGGGAGCACATTTACCACAGCTGTCCACAGTAGCAGACTCCTCTTAAAACACATCTGATTTCAGATCAGAGTAAGGAGCAGGGGTGAGACGGAGCCCTTCAGTAGGAGTTGCACCAGTGGTTTGCCCACAGCAAACACAACCTCTACCCAATCATACTTAACCTCCCTGATGCTTCCTGAGAAATGAGGATCTGCCTGATGCCTACCTCTGCCCGAGGCACGAGGTAAGAGGGAAGCCGCTGAGCAGATGCCCGCTGGTGAGCTGCCCACCCGCTCGGCTGCAGCTGAGGGGTATGAATCACTCCATCCACACTCACCGTCGGAAAGAATTGTGGAGACTGAGGAGACATTTAGCCCTGACAAGTATCCTTAGACACTCATCTGATCTTAAGCATGCTTTTTATTACTGGTGATTAACAGGCAACTGAGCGTTTGACAAATCCGGAGGGGAGAGACTTCAGGGAGAGCCTGAGGCTGAGGGAAAAGGAGGGTTGCTAGAAGGGGCTGAAGAAGACCAAGCTATTCAGGTTGCTTGTATTATAATTTTTGTCTGGGAAGGTCTTTTGTTTTAGCTGTCTCCAGCATTTCTCAAATACCTACAACCTTATGGAAAACAGACTGAAAAAAGATCAATTTCCCATGTACAGAATATTCTGAAGGATGCAGAATACAAAATTCAGAGACCAAGAAGATACCATTAGGGGAACAAGGGTGGCAAGGGGGGAGTGGAAATCACCAAAAACATCTCCAGAAAGGGTCTCTCAAGAGACAAACAGCTGCAGACCTGGTCACAGTAAGACGAAATGGGGAAAGACCTTCAATTTAAACACCAGCCAGCACACCCAGCCAGGTGAAAGTATTTTTTACAGCCCTGCTTTGCCCAGGAACGTGCTGATTCCTCACAACAAAAATACCACAGTTGCTCACATGGGATCACTGGTTTTCCCTTAAAAAACCCACCATGTTCTTGCTACAGAAGATACCTGCACCGTGAATAAGCAAACCAAGTCCTCTCTGGAGTGGGTTTATTTATTTATTTCTTGCCCTCCGCAGTCCAAAGTCTGCCAGCATTGAAAGCACGTGAGCAATAAAAGCAGCACAAATAGACTGCCTGAACCAGCTACAAGCAACTGCTTATGGCTGAGTTGTTGGGTTTTTTTCTTTTCCCCTTGACCTCTCCCTCTATTCAGTGTTTTGAGAACACCACTGCACTGCCTGACATAAATCACATGGGGAAATCATGCGGGTGCTTCTGCTCAGCAAAAATCGCCCCGTGTTTGTGGCTCCCCAGCAAGACAAGTGTATCCAAACACTGGAAATCCAAAGCAGGCAGCAGATGAAAGGTCTGACCTTTGCTCAGCCAGGAGCTGAAGGGGGAGAAAGCAAACAGGCACAGCACCTACACACTCACAGCCTGCAGACACGCAAATATCCTCCAAATAAACTCGACAGGAGTGGGAGATCCAGAATCCAGCTTTAAAATGCACAGGGAGAATAAGCTTCTTTCTGGCCCAGAAAAAAACCAAACCAAAACAGAAATCCCACAAACAAACCCCTAAAATATTTTCTGGACAATAATAAAATAACATTTATTTTAAAAACAAAACAAACAAACAAAAAAAAAACAACCCAGGAAGGGCAAATGCCCTCCATAGCACTCCTCCCTCCCAACCCTACCATCCCCAAATATACTGGCTACTAACAACACTACAGCAAACTGCTGCCAACAGCAGAGAAAGAAAGGTGTCATTAGAAGCAAATACCCATGCTTGCACTTTTAATAATAGATTCTTTTTGTAAACTATAGGAAGTAGCAATAAAACCAACCTCACGTTAATACAATAAAGTTAATCAAATATTTCTGAAGCAACAAATTTCAGGACCAGAGCTTTCTGGACATCCCAGAGTTGGAAATGCAGCCTTATGGCCGGCTCCTCATGGATCACTCTGCCCATCACCAAGACGTGACTATGGCAGATTACACCCAAGTGCTCATTCCACAATGAAACACGATCATCAGGAAAGGGCGGGGGGGGGGGGAGGGGGGCAGAAAAGAGGAAAGATGAAATGTCAGAATCCTGCAGGCTTAAAAAATCAGAAGTAATTAAAACCACACAGAATTCACGTCTACTACAGATTTATCAAATATTTAATACAGAAAACCCTTAAGCGTGCCGCTGTCAACCGAGCTTGAGAGAAATGTGCTCTTTTCCTAGCATATGGCTTAATCTGTTCCCAGGATGCATTTCTTTACTCAGTAATTTCAGTTTAAACAGAAATGAACTGTGGATGTATATTTTTGCTAAACGATTGCCTTTCTTTAAACAGAGCCCGGGTAAAAGGGGCATTAACCTCTTCTCCCTCCGCCTGTCCAGGGCCGCCTGTCAGTAAGATGAAGGAGTATCTTTTCAAAGCATGCCCTTTAATCCTTCTGGTGCCTAAATGTGAAGCTCCAGCAGTGCAATGCCCCCCAGAGCGGGACATGTGTGTCGTGTACCCCTGTGTTGTGTCCCGTCCTCCCCAGGTCTAATCTTCAGTAAATCCCAGCATGGAGACCGTGAAAGGCAGCAGGTTAAATTCAGCAGAGCAGGACAAACAGGATCCACGTCTGAGGGCAAGAGTGTCTTTCTCCTGAGCCTGTTCTAGCAAACCAAACACTTCAAGGGGTCAAGTTGGAAAGGAGCTGCAATTTCAACTCTTCCCAAGAACGAAAGCCACTTTCAGCAGTTCCTGTATGGGATGGGTCTAGGTCAATGGAGGGAAGTAAATGATTCCCAAGTACTCAGGCACCTATATTTAATTACTGAATTTGCCACGTAGGAGCAATTAACAATGATTAGAGCTGTTTGCCTACCCAGTGCATTACAGAGGTCAGCACCAATCCCTCTAAGAAACAGATATGCCCGTCTGCCCATGAAAACCTGCAGTTTTTCATGCAGTTAAATCTGTGAGAAACACACAGGCCTGAAGTAACTGTATAGTAGCTTATAGCTTCCCTTATTGCCTTTTCAACCTGCTAGAACCGTACACGCAAAATCTGAATAGTTTTCGCCTAGAACTGGTGCAGCATCTCTATCCAGACGGTGGTCTCAACAGAACTCCCCTAAGTACCTCCTAATACCTAAAAATCAGACTCGGCTCAATCCACCCACAACCATCACCTCCCTGTAGATCAAGAGAGTGAACAGCAGGGAGGAGGGAATCCTAAAAACAGCTTGAGTGATAGATGTGATTGTGGTCTTCCTGAGAGGAAGGCTATGTGAGTACATAAAAAACTGCAGCTATCTGAGTGGGAGACTTCTGTTCTTTATAATTTGTTGCCTGCCACTACCAGAGAGACCACTGCATTATCATCCAGCACCTGAACCTGAAAGACTGAATAAGGATACAGCGGCAACCGGCATGCATAACGCTGGAGATGTAAATCAGCTTCTTCTCCATCCCCTGCTGCTTACAATATGGCACAAGGCCACAGACACCCTTATGCACACCTCAATTCCTCCACAAGGTGAGAAAAACCTGCACAGACAACTAACTTTACTTCACCTGGTAAGCCTGGCAGACTGGGAACCTATGAGTACAGTAAGCCCGGCATGTCCTGCAGCTCTCCAACACACTCTGCTCCCAGGGAGAGCAGGAAGAGCAGCTTCTGGGCAGTACAATCCCAATTAATGCAGAGGGTCAGGTGGCTTCCATGGGGTGAGCATTGCTCCTGCGCAGGGAGCAGATAGCCCCAGCCACATTTTGGGTGGGGGGAAGCACAACTGGCAAGGAAAACGATGAGTAAGCTCCCGACTCAAAGAGCAGTCAGGCACTCCACAGCTCAAGCTCCCCCGCCAAATGTTATTATCATCCCAAGGAATTAAATGAACCATCTCTTAAGGCCGTGATGCCCACACAGTCTCAGGGGGAGGATTGCAGAGGCTAACCCACAGAACCAGAGACGGGATGCGGTGACGGTCCACTTGCGAGCTGCAAGCCAGCAAGCTGAAGTCAGACCCACAGGGACGACCTGCTCTCCTCCCGCAATTCCCTCTGTCCCTCTCCACCAGTTCCCTGACACTTAAGAGTCTTACACACTGCCATTCAGCATTCACAGAGTCACCATGCAATGCTGTATACCTGAAGGACCAGGATACAAAATGAATGTGTACTAAATGTCCTACAGTGAATTGCACTAAGCATCTGAATGTCCCATCAAATTCTGAGAAGCCAGAAGCATTGCAACAAAGAAGTTGAAGCAGGGTGGTGGGGAGCAGTGGTGCTCTCCTGGATGGCAGTGCTGGGAAAATATGTTGTAAAGGAGAAAATTTTAGAAAAGATCGTTAAAAATTGGTTGCATTAAAATTTAAACCAGTTCTTCCTCCTTTCATCCTTGTGACAGAATGTCTTTTTTACCTGCCACAGAATCACACAGAATCACAGAATTGTAGGGGTTGGAAGGGACCTCGAGAGATCATCGGGTCCAACCCCCCCGCCAAAGCAGGCTCCCTAGCTCATATTGCTCAGATAGGCGTCCAGGCGGGTCTTGAATATCTCCAGTGAAGGAGACTCCACCACCCCCCTGGGCAGCCTATTCCAGTGCTCAGTCACCCTCACTGTGAAAAAGTTCTTCCGCATGTTGGTGCGGAACTTCCTATGCTCCAACTTGCAGCCATTGCCCCTTGTCCTATCCCCACAGACCACTGAAAAGGGGCTGGCTGATTCCCCCTGCATCCCCTGCTTCAGATAATTATAAACTTTGATTAGGTCCCCCCTTAGTCTTCTCTTCTCAAGGCTGAACAGTCCCAGCTTACTCAGCCTTTCCTCATAGGGGAGATGCTCTAGGCCCTTAATCATCCTCGTAGCCCTTCTTTGGACTCTTTCCAGGAGATCCCTGTCCTTTTTATACCAAGGAGCCCAGAACTGGACACAATACTCCAGGTGGGGCCTGACCAGGGCAGAGTAGAGAGGGAGGATCACCTCCTTTGACCTGCTGGCTACACTCCTCCTGATGCATCCCAGGATCCCATTGGCTCTCTTGGCCACCGAGGCACACTGCTGGCTCATGGCCAACCTGTCATCTACCAGGACCCCCAGGTCCTTCTCCACTGAGCTCTTCTCCAGCAGCTCATCCCCCAGCCTGTACTGATACAAACAGTTGTTCCTTCCCAGGTGCAAGACTTTACACTTGCTTTTGTTGAACTTCATCTGGTTTCTCACTGCCCAGCTCTCCAGCCTGTCCAGGTCTCTCTGGATGGCAGCGCAGTGCTCCTGCGTGTCAGCCACTCCTCCCAGCTTTGTATCATCGGCGTACTTGCTGAGGGTGGATGTTATTCCCTCATCAAGATCGTCAATGAAGATATTAAACAGGACTGGACCCAACACTGAGCCCTGGGGAACACCGCTGGTAACAGGCCTCCAGTCAGATTCTACTCCACGAATCACAACCCTCTGGGTTCGGTCCGACAGCCAATTCTCAACCCACCTCACTGTCCACTCATCTATCCCATGCTTTCTCAGCTTTGCTATCAGGATGTCATGGGAGACAGTATCAAAGGCCTTGCTGAAGTCAAGGTAGATGACATCCACTGCTCTCCCTCCATCTACCCAGCCTGTCATGAGATCGTAGAAGGCTATGAGGTTGGTCGAGCACGATTTCCCCTTAGTGAATCCATGCTGACTACTCCTCATGACCTTCTTCTCTTCCAATTGCTTGGAGATAGCATCCAGAACAAGCTGTTCCATTACCTTTCCAGGGGCAGAGGTGAGGCTGACTGGCCTATAGTTACTAGGTTCCTCCTTCTTGCCCTTTTTAAAGACTGGAGTGACATTGGCTATCCTCCAGTCTTCAGGCACTTCTCCTGTCCTCCAAGACCTGTCGAAGATGATAGAGAGCGGCTCAGCAATCACCTCCGCCAGCTCCCTCAGCACACGTGGATGTAACCCATCTGGGCCCATGGATTTGTGTGCATTAATCCCTTTGAGCCGCTCCTGGACCTCCCCTACTTGAACCAGAGGGAAATTCTTCATTTCCCAATCAGTCCTACTCTCATCCAGTGTCTGTGGGTCCCGGGGGGACTTTGAAGTGAAGACCGAAGCAAAGGCGCCATTCAATATCTCCACTTTCTCAGCATCCCCCGTAACCAGGACACCCTCCTTATTCAGCAAGGGACCTACATTATCCCTGGACATCCTCTTACTGTTCACGTATCTAAAAAACCCCTTTTTATTATCCTTTATGTCCCTTGCCAGCCTAATTTCCAAGAGGGCTTTAGCCTTCCTAGTTGCATCCCTACAGGCCCTGACCACATTCCTGTATTCTTCCCAGGTGCTCAGACCCTTTTTCCACGATTCATAGATCTTCTGCTTCTCTTTGAGTTTGCTCAATAGCTCCCTGTTCATCCATGCAGGTCTTCTGCCTCTCTTTCCCCATTTCCTCCTCAAAGGGATGCATCGTTCCTGTGCTTGGAAGAAGTGCTGTTTGAATGCTAGCCAGCTCTCGCAGGCTCCCATTCCTTCAAACAGCGTAGCCCACGGGATAGCCCCCATTAAGTGGCGGAGGAGATCAAAGTTAGCTCTACCAAAATTCAGGGTAGCTATCCTACTTTTTGGCTTGCTTCTTCCACCCAGGATCATGAACTGAACCATTTCATGGTCGCTTTGCCCTAAGCTGCCCCCGACCTTCACTTCCCTAACAAGTCCATCCTTGTTAGTGAAAACAAGGTCCAGCAGCCGCCCTCCCCTTGTGGGCTCCTGCACCATCTGTAGCAGGAAATTGTCTTCAACACACTGCAGAAATTGTCTGGACTGCATACGACTGGCCGTATTGCTTGCCCAGCAAATATCTGGGTAGTTGAAGTCCCCCATAAGGATCAGTGCCCGGGAACTTGAGGCTACTTCTAACTGTTTATGGAATGCGTTATCTACCTGCTCCTCTTGATCAGGGGGCCTATAGCACACTCCCACAACAATGTCCCCCATACCGGTTTGCCCCTTGATTTTAACCCACAAGCACTCGACAGAAGGTTCATCCTTCCCCAGGTGGAGCTCAACACATTCTAGGTGCTCTCTCACATAAAGAGCAACTCCTCCACCTCGCTTCCCTAGCCTGTCTTTCCTAAAAAGCACATAGCCATCCATGACAGTGTGCCAGTCGTCCAGGTTGTCCCACCACGTCTCTGTGATTGCGATGAGATCATGGCCCTGCGACCGCACAAAGATCTCTAGTTCTTCTTGTTTGTTCCCCATGCTACGTGCATTTGTGTAAAGACAGTTCAGTGGTGAAGCAGATGTAGGTATCCTCAACGGCCCACAGCGAGATTTCTGACAGGGGACTGGCAACAGTGGCTCCACGGAGGAGTACTCAGGGCAGTCCACAGAATTTTCCCTACTCTCACGTGGAAAAACGTCCCCAAGTCCACGACTGTGCTGTTGGTATTTACCTCTTCCCACCGTCAACTCCCGTTGTGTCTCCCGAAGCCTAACCCTGGCAGCCGCCTTAATATCCCCTTCCCCCTTCACCCAACCTCAAAATAGGTATCAGCTGAACTACAGTTTATTCAGCTCAATACCACATTTTCCTCTCCTGAATATAATTAACAGCCACCTCCAGTTTAAAAAGAGATTCCTTAAACTAACAGCTGCATCAGAACCAGCACTGAAATGCCTTGAGAGCTTTTGCTTAAACCCACACTTTGAAAAGTCACAACGGAGTTCATTTTCATAAGTCTGAAGATAGAAGAAAGTGAAAATGTTTTTGCTAAAATTCGTTCTGCATGTGTGTAAGGAAGCTCCCCACTGGAAATGCGCCTTGCAAAATCATGCAGAGAAAGAGCACGAAGCCATTCTCTTTGTGAAAGAGCAAACTGGTTTGCAGAGGCTGGGTCTGAGGTTTAAAGGGGCAATTCAGAGATAAGGCGGCACCTTTGGCTGGTTTTCACATGGAGAGTTTCTCAGAACTCCTTAAGACACCTGTCCTGAACATTTATCCACGAATTGATTAGACTTTGCTCTGTTTCCACTCTGCACTACCACTTGTACTGAGTAGCTCTGTAAGAAAAGCCAGTCTGAAACAGCAAAAAGAAACACCCAGGAAGTCTACTTGGAACCTCAGTAGAAGGTCATGTTTTGGCAGTGCAGAACTGCATCAGCTCCTGCCTATCCTGCAGCAGGGCTGCACCTGGATTTAAACAAAGGTCAGAAAATGATGGCAAGCCTTGTCATCAATGAGAGGTGCCCGCTTTGCTGGGGAGGAGGAGCTGAGACCCTCTGCTTCATCTGCCACCAGCCACAAGGAGCTGCAATCCCTTTTTTAAACAAATCCGCAGCAGACACCAGGACACTTTGCCATCATGGGCACAGAGCAAAGGCCAGGTTTTGCTTCTGCACTTTTGTACCCATCCTGGGAGTCCTGCAGCGTCATGCCTCTCCCCTGTCCAGCCACCCCTTTGTCCTGCCCACATCCAAGTTGTTGGTTGTGCCCCATTTCTTCCATCCTCCCCTCAAGGAGAGGAACAAAGGGCGTCAGTCTCTAACGGCTGGAGACCGAGGGATCTGAGGCTTGGTTTATTACATGCTTAACGGAGCACTGAATCACTGGTGGTTATTGCCCAGTTTTAACTGCTTTCCTTAAAAGAGAAACATGAGCAAACAAGCATGTGTCACAGAAAAGCCCCTATTCGGACAGGAGCCGACAAGAGAAGCAGCACCCATGGTTATGACTGTTTATGAGCAGGTTTGCACTCAGGCACCAGCTGAGGTTGCAGCAAAGACTAATGCAAAGAAATCCCCACCTTGTCCACCACCTCCTCAGGGGGCTTGTCTGGCCCTGGATTTACCGCCTGGGTTTAGCACACACTAAGCACCCAAGGCACACACTAAGCACCCAAGGCTTTAGCTGTATGGGCTTAACACGTGTCAAGGGCAGCGTGCCTTGACTAGGCAAAGCCTTTCAACGCCCTTTAGTTACTATATTGAGACCTCACACCTTCAATCCTGGCAGAGAGAGGAGCCCTGGGAGAGAGCATCCCCACAGAGCTCCTCCGACTGACGCCTCTGTCTGCAGGGAACCCCCAAACTTCAGGATACACCACCACAGCTGTGCTCGAAAGATGGGGGTAGGGTGGGGGGAGAAGTAAGTAAATTCTGCAATAGCATCTTACCCAGTGAAGCAAAAGACAGACCAAAGACCCGTTTCCTTCTCTTTTTTCCTTCAGCTGACAGGGAATAACTTGTGACCACTCTGCCTCCATGCCGCAGGCAAACAGCGTTGCGAGTAGAGGTGAGCCTGAAGCCTTCACCTTGGGCACACACCTTCCCAGTGCCCAAGAAAGAAGGAGTTTAGTAGGCTTTCTCCAACAGGGAAGCAGGAGGTAGAAGAACAGCTCTCTCACTCTCATCTACCTAGTCACCCGTTTTTCATGAAACTTGTAAGAATTTTAGACCCATACCCCCAAATGAAAACACAGCTGAAATCAGCCCTGAGGTTGAGAAAGTGTTGAGGACAGGGCAAAACGGACAGAGCCCCATTTCTCTGGAAAGCCAGGGTACAAAGAGACCACGAAAAATTATCAAAAGAAGGTACAGTATGTGTGTGGAGAAACACATTAATGAAAAAACAAACAAACTTCATACATCTTGGCAGAACTACAGCCAATACCTGAGGTCACATGGATTTAACCATATCCTTTCTATCTGGCAGTTACTTTTATTAAAAAAAAGAAAAAAAAAAAAGAAAAAAGCCACAGACAAGCCTAGAGGAAGAAATGCAAAGGATCATGAGTGCAGAGTTTAGAGGAAGGGCGAGGGGCAGGAGGAATTCACCCACATCAGATGAGAATGAGGGAAGCGAGCGAGAAGGGCAAAACAAAGCACAGAAAAGGAGAGAAAACTGCAACCGCTAAAAAACGGGCAGAAACAGAAAAATCATTCTGTGAGAAACGATCAAAGAGTAAGTCCAAAAAGTTAAAGACAGGAAGCACTTCCAAAAGTTAATATTTCTAGAAAGAACACTTTTTTTCTCTCCAGTCTGACAAGGGAACATCACCTCAAACCAAAAATGCACAAGCCTTTGCCTACAACCGTAACCCCCAGCTGCAGAGCCCGTCTGACACCCAGCTTAGTTCGCTGACTTCAGTAGACAGGGCCCAATCCTGGGCAGGCTAAGTGCTTCTAGCTTTACAGGCATAATCTAAACTAAACCACTATACACCTAAACACCACAATAAGAAGGATCACCCCTGCCATGCTCTTATTCCACCGCACGTCTTTTTCTCTCGATTGACATTCACACCTCTTAAATTGTAAATACACAGGTGGTCTGCATAACCTGTTACATTCCTGCTGGCCTAAGACAGCAGAGGCATTCAAAACATCTCCCCCAAAACATTCAAATCATGAAATCACACGTATTTGTAGACGGGAAGTTTGGCCTGGGTGCTCACAAGACATTTTCTGCCATCACACAGAACAGTTCTCGAAACTGGGTGGTTTTGCTGATGGCCACGATTCAGACGCAAGTCCCCAGTCATTTCAGCGTGCTGGTTTTATCATCTTTCAAAGCCGCCTGTGGTCACTATTAAAAGAAACCCACAGAAATCAGCACAGCACGGGACAAACCCAATCTGCGGCCTGCAAAGAAACTCAGGACCGAGCATCCTTGGAACAGCCTCATCCGTCGCCTGGGACGAGCGGCGTCTCAAGGTCAGGTTATAAACACAGCTCTCAGGGAAACACTCTGTACTGCTGCTGGGTGCACAATCTGCACAGGAGAAACAGAAACGGCCTTTGAAGGCTATTAAATTTTTACTAGGTGAAATGTTTACCAAAATAAATCTAGTCCTTTGCACTCTCAGTTATTATCAAAACACATCTGGTAACTGACACACAATTAATGGAGCTTTAAACCAAGAGCTCTTGGAAGGAAAACGCACTCCCAACTTTTCAGCTAAGCTTGACAAAAAGCCAGGTTTTGGCATAGTTCAGCAACACAAATGGCTTTATGAGATTCCCCATTTACTGGGCACCTCTCACTCTCACAAGGAGCACGGGCTCCAAGCAGAGGAGGTAAGGAAGAGGTTCTGCCGAGTCAGCCCCATCCACCACCACTGACACAGACTGGGGAGCAGTCAAAGCTCAGCAGACCAAGCCACCACCTCAGAGGTGCTGCAACACTCTCACCCCCTTCAGTGGGTTTTCATGTAAGTGTGCCATTTCACATCAGCCAACGGTTCAGTCCCACAGAAGGGATTTCACCTCCTCTTCTCCTAAGGGCATTGATCCTATGGGGTGAACAGAAATTAACAGTAATGTGATACTTTAATAACAAAGGCTACTGGCTTTGTTTCCAAACTTCCAAGGGTCTACAAACTAGGCTGATGCCAATTTACAGACATGAACCATTTCCCACATTGCCTTTTCCCATCTTCTCCAGGGTTACAGAGAAAGACTAAAATCCATGTTATGATGCTACCAGTTCAGCAGATTCTCCAGCAAGTCAAGGTATCGCCAAGACCCCACTACTTTCAGCACAGCTCTGCATCATGTCAGCAAGCAGGATCGCTCTCCCTGATGGAATAAAGTAACCAGATACCACCCAAGGCATTTCAGCTGCCTGCCTAACCTTCTCTTCTCCTTTCTGCAACAGGAAATCCTACTGGTGGGGAGCACAGTATCAAACCCTCCCCCTTCCCATACAGCCCAGTGTAACCACACCATATGCATACAAAACATATTTCCTTACAGTAATGGCACATGCTGATTACACAGACTGCAACAATATCTGCACTTCAGCCAAGGGGAGCAAAGGATGCTCCGAAGTCAAGTCCCAATCACAACAAGGACTTGACCTGCAGATGAAGTAGCAGTGTTGCCAGCAGTTTCCTTGCCCACTTCTCTCTTCCTTTCCCAAAACCCAATGCAAGCGCTGCCACAACGCTCGGCCCACGAGAAGGCACCTCCAAACTCAGAAACTTCACCAGAAAGAAGTCTTTTCAATAACCAATATATTTTTATTCCTGAAGAGGAAACCAGAGCACTCTTCCATTACCTCAGAGGAAACCTACGGAAAGGTAGTATTACTCAGGACTGATTTACTGCCTCAAGCCATTCAGAAAACCATAAAGCCAGTGACATAGAAGACAAGCAACTCATTCACAAGAGCTCTTTGATCTTAAATACAAATAAAATTAGGTCAATATTAAAGATTTTCATTCCTTGCCATGTAAGATTTCCACAAAGGCTAAGAAAAGCTTTTCCCATCCCTTCTTTTAACACTTAAGTTACTTAGTGAGTAACATTTCTTTCACATGACTTGAAACATTTTCTCCATATTCACTTGTCATCACCACAGAATTTAACTCTTGGCGAGTACCTACAATACACAGGGGGAGCTGCATAATGCATTCTCCATAGCCCCCAAGGACAAGTGAGATCAAAGAACTTCACTGCGTTTCACATGGGGGAAAGGAAGGAGCAAAGCTCACCCTTCCCAACATTCAGATTAAAAAAAAATAATTGGAATAAAAAAAAAATCAGTAATTTGTTATTCAAAGCATTCCAGCAATTTTTAACAGATGAAGAGGAGAAAGCCTGCGCCGTCACTATTAATAGGCTGACATTCTTTCTTCCCCCACAAGACCACACCAGAAACACAGGCGAAGGCGACAATTTAAGGGAGCCTGGAGTTGAGCCAGCTTTGCCAAAGCCCCAACCCCTGCAGCACAGGGACCCCTCTGAGCACGCCCCTGAATGAGTGCATCAGGTGTGAGGTGTGGTGCTGCTCTACAGAACACCTGCCAGGAAATCAGGGAGGTCCTTTACATCTGATACTTCCACATAGTTCTCCACACAGCATCTTGTTCCTTCTCCTGCAAGAGCACTTCATTCATTTCATCAGCCAAAATAACGACAGATCTCAGGACAGGCCAAGGATATAGCATCACTTTGCACTTTCAGTTCAGCATGCTTGATTGTGTTAGGGTGCCTTCAAAATTTTATTTATTTGCTTTCTAAATCAACCAAGAGCTCTCATACGGAGCAGAAGGCCCCTGAAGCTATCACTGTAATGCGATATCTGCTCATAAAAGTCAATATACCAATTTTAAAGGTATTAACGTTGCTGTTTAGTCATGGTAAAATATCTTAATACCTGCCCCACCTCCCTTACAGACAGCAGTACAGTTAAATGTGAGCAATTCAGCTCAGGGCTTTCTACAAATCTCATTTAAACACAGGAACCTCACCAACTGCAAGAAAGCACAAGAATCCCACCACAAACACAAGTCAAACAAGCAAGGGTAGCAGAGGGCTCGCTCCAGGAAATACACCTGCCCAGTGGCCCAAGAACATTTAGCTCCTTCCTCTGGGAGGCTTGTAGACCAGAGGGTCAACATGCCAAGTCTTCCCTCTCTTCGGCTTGGGTAAGCGTGAAAGCTGATCCTGGTTATTATCACTAAGGCAAAGAAGGGATCTCATGTGATGAAAGCACAGAACTTTGCATCCAGAGATCTGGACCGAACCTCTGTCACATATTTCCTGGGTGGCTGGGAATAAATCACATCATTTCCCTGACGTACTTTCCTCCCACATCCTCACTCCGAAGTAGAGCACCGCTGACAGAAGCACATGAGAGCTCCCCTTCCTTCTGTGTTTCTACAGGAGATCACCATGCAATTGGTAAATTCAGTTTAACAAATGGTGAGGAATATGAAACTTCAAGTACTTCAGGAATGTCCGCTGTAGCTGCTGAAGGAACAGGCAGTATACTGCCTCAAAAAAACCACCCCAAGTGTTAATTAGAGAAAAGATACTCGGATTTACAACAGATTGAGATTTAAAAATAAAGACTCACAACCAGCTTGAATTCTACTAGCTGAGTTCACAGCTATGGAGAAGCAATACAACGACACGGCTGGGGAAGGAATCAAAAACCAAACAGGTTTGATGGGAAAGGATACCTTGCAGAGCAGCACACCTTTGAAAAAACAGCTTGGATGTCAGGCACTTAATTACAACCCTTATCAACATTATCAAGAGAGTTAAAGTATTTCTATAATTTTCTCCTGAAAAAAACAGTAACCCAGAATAAAAGCATTCTCTGGAGAAGTGTAATTTATCTGCACAGGAAAGACCCCGGAGCTTACTGCTGAGGGCACAGAGAGAAGACAGGTGGGCTCTCACTGCTTTCCACACTGATAGCTCTTCTCAACCAGGTCCCTTGGAGGCCCTGTAGAAGTAAATCTGTCTGTAGTCAAGTTCCCAGCCTTCATATAAGGGTGTGGAGATACTGAGGGCAAGCACATTCACCTCTTGTAAACCCATTCAAAACCAGGTCACTTCTTTCAGAGGCTTTTGGAAAAAGGGATGCTTTCCTTCTGGTGACGGTCAAGAGGAGTTTTACATGCCATTCACTTCCACACACCCACTTACAAAGGCAATCCTACTATATATCCCACCAGGAAGACTGACTGTAGGAGCTACTACGTGCATGGTACAGAGTGGGGTCAACCTGTCCGACCTTAGACATCGAGAAGACATACAACTGAGACATTCATCCTAAGTTCCCATTACAATTAACAGACAGAGACAGAGGTAAAGAGCAATCTATCTCCCCCTAGGGTGGCAATCTCCAAAGGCCATTCCCCTGTCCTTTTTCTCTCCGCTGTGAAATCTAGAGCACACAGCTCAGGATTTTAACAGCTAAAGGACAAGAGGCAGCCCACCTCCTTAAGCCCCCTTCAAACATACCATCCAAGCCCACTGCACAGAAACAAGCTGTGTATTACTGACCAGGCTTGCCTATTTTCACCTCTCCCTCCAAAATGCATTTTTCACCTATCAGGACACCATAAATAACTGGAGATACGCAACGCTATCAGTTTTTTTGGAGAAGCACAAAAGAAATCCAATTAGGGCTTCCAGTCAGCAAATACCTCATCATTATATGCAAACGTTGCTACCCCAGTTCCCCCAAGAACTACTTTGATTATTGCAGTAGCACATGCTAGCAGATAACAGCCAAGGGTCCTCAAGCATCTCTATTTTCTCTACATACCCCTATCTGCAAGGGTTTAGAACTGAGTTACAAGTATTCCCTTCTGATGACAGCCTTGTAAGATGGGTACAGTTAGGCTTCCTTTTAAGTATTATATGGAATTTTCCTTGTGAGGCACAAAACTGAAGAAAAATAATGAATTGCAGCAGGTTTGGGGAGATCCCATACTTTAAGATACATAAACCTAAGTATAGCATACTGGCACACACTAAGGCTGACGAACTTTAAGCTCTTCTTTCCTGCAACTGAAAACAAAACAGCCCAATACCAGTAGATAGCTTGAAGTGTAGGGGGCAGGTTTGGAGACAAGTTTATTTTGGTTTGAGCTTAGTGTTTAAATTAGAATCATGAACTCTTGCCCACTGCCATCCCCTGCAGCCACTCTCACAAAATCCTGGGAAAAAGCAACTGAAACTACCGGAGCTTAACTGAAATTCACTGTTGTATTTTTAAGACATCAAGTCATTTTTAACAGTTCCAAATGCAAAAATCCCAAACAGCGTGTGCCAGCTTTGAGGTAAAAACAGCAGAAGTAGACTATTCCCTTGGTAGTCCTCAGGAAGTTAATAAAACTCAGATTTGGTGCAACCGACTATTTTAAGCTGCTGCCATTCCTTCACCTCACCCAACATCCTCCCATTTCACCTCTGTCCTCTGGTGAAGCTGCCAGGTGCAGGAACCAGAGCCAACAAGTCCATACTGGGGACTGGTAAAACGTAAAAAGATGATAACCCAAACATTCAAACCTACAACCAGTCTGATTTTCAAAGCCCTGAAATGACCAGCGAAGTTAAGGAGAAACCCATAGGTATACCAGAAAGTAAAGTCACTTTTGGGGCCAATACAAAGCAGAGTGAGGAGCCAAAGACGAGGCAGGTGGCTGTTACAGATGGACATGAGGACAAGCACTTCCATGGGGATGGGGCTCCTCCACAGCTGGCACTAGAAGAAGGAAGGCCTTCGGAGCCAGGTAAGGAGCGGGGCAGCACCTGTGCCTCCAAAGCTGTGAATGTGAGGTGCCCAGAGGGATCTTTTAGGACTTCCTTGACCAGGGTGGTGGGAAGAGGATTAAGTGGGCCTTGCCAGCAGCCCCAGAGCCAGGGAGTTATGGGGCAAACAGGGCACACAGGGAAAGGGAGGAAGCAGATGAGCGGCCATGGCACACCACCAAAGGCCCCAGCAGCCTCCTTGCTGATGGCAGACCTTCTTCAGAGGCAGCGTTACCTTGCTCCAGGAGGCATGTGCCTTCAAACAAGCCCATGAGTCACCACCACCCCTGCATGGAGAGCAGCTCTTACCAACACGCCATGGGACAACTCCAAAGGGAGGTGACAGAGACATACCAGATAAGCACTACAATACCAGTATAACTGCATCCATGTGAGGAGTTTTACCACATTAGCTGGTTTATTACTAGACAGGCTGGTCAGGACCTGTTGGCACTTGCAGTGTCCTGTTTGGATAGTGATAATGACAGCTACAGTGGCAGAGCAACCCAGGCAGGCCCAGCTTCGGTGGGAAAGGAGCAGTATGCCAGGAGTGTTAAACAATCTCCTCCAAAAGATATTACTTGTTCTGGCACACGGACACAACACAGCTAGGTGGGGCCGAGAGAGATCCCCTCAGCCCAGGCCATGCTGAAATCAGCACAAAAACCTGTGTCAACTAACTTTCCCCTGGTGCACCTAAGCCCAAAACTTGGCCAGCAGAGGAAAGCCACTGAACTGTCATGGGTAAGTGCTCATCTCTTTCATAATATGTAAATATACATATATTTATTAAAAATTACACATGCCAACATATTTCTACTGACAGTTCAGCTGTCCTTCGCTTTTTCTCATATGAAGCCCTTCCCTGACTCCACACTACTTTTTGGTTGCCACAACTGTGAACTGTGCACTAATTCATTCTCAACATTTAAGCCAGCGCCTCCTTCTTCACCCTCTGATTCCCTCTGTAAATCCACGTTCACAAGGCTGCTTCTCTCTGAGCTGTCCCACTACCTCTTCCCAACTCCACATCTTCCCACAGATTTGGTCCCTCACTTGTCAGTATGATGCAAGATCAAGCAGGAGGAGGGCATGGGAAAAATCCAGGGAGAAGTCGTCAACACCCTTCATGCCTACTACAGTGAGTTGCACAGGGCACTTGAGATTGAAGTTAATAGCAGCAATTTCTAAATAAACTGGAAAGGAGCCCACTCCATCCATATGTCCACCTGAACCCTATGTGCTCCAGAAGTGCCAGTCCTCTGTAAGGGTGGGCATCTCCATTCCTCAAACTCTGGGATTTCATGCTTCCTCAGTGGTGCTTTTCACAGGTTTCCCAATCAACAGCAAATTAAAACCAGCACCACCAAGACCAAATTGTAGTTCTTCATTACATTCATAACGGCAGATTTCACTCTGCTGCAGGACAGGAAAGGCCAGGAGACCAAGACCACTTCTCTTTCAGAAAGCTGCTCTGACCTCTTTCTAACACTGGAAATAGATGCCACAGAAGCTAGGACTTGCTGAGCCCCACAGCCACCCAGGAGAAGATACATCAAGCCTTGCTTGGTACAGGACAAGACACCTGGAATGAGGCTTAGGTGGAAGCATCCTGAGATCCACAGCAGCGTTCTGACCATTTGGCAGTGCTCTGCAGTTTGTAATCGCTGTAACCCTTTGTGCCCCCACACAAGTGTTTCACATCACATCCAAGGCAGAAAACACCCTTTGGAAGTAATACAGAGTCACAACGTCACAACCTCAACGTCTCCAACATTCAAAGCTACCTCAAGGTTCCCAAGAAGTATGCACTGTTGTGGGTTTTTCCTCCCCCTTCCCTTATGGTTGCCTCCTTTTAGGGCCAACAGTATCTCTTTTTTTCAGCTTGTGGTGACCTGAGAAACAATCAAGGACCCATAATGCTACAAACGTGAGGTATTTGATAAGAAAACTCTTGTGCAAAGCTATGTGATCCCCTCCCAAATCCACCTCTCGTTCAAGGGAGTTGAATTCTTTCCACCAGCTCCAGTGGGAGTTGGACGGGGACCTAAAATAACGCCGCAGATAAGGATCTTACTGTAACTTTTGACTACAGTCAAGCTCACATTGTGCAAGTCAGAGCTATTGAGCTTAAATACCAACGTCATCCAAAGGCAGGGAGAAATACTTCTGGCAGAGCCAGAGTGTACAGTCAGAAATGCAAAATGGGGAAAAAAACCCCAAAAATACCACTTTCCTCCAAGGAAAACGGATCTTGAGAAGGTAGGTACACAATCTACCGGGCTGAAATCACGCTTGCAACAGAAAGTACCACTTGAAAAGAAGATGACTGGAACGTAATATGTATACACAAACACACGCTAGACCACATGAGAAAAGTCAGCCAGCATTCTAGTCCAAAAAGTTATACTAAAAAATGTATGCGCTGAAGGCAGGGAAATGCAAAGGGTGAACACCTCTTGTAATGCTGGATTCCCTTTGGGGACATTCCTCTACATCATCCCCTAGGGTGGGACCTGCCATCATCACAGAGGCCAAAAAAAGCATCCCTGCACAGGGAGGCTCTGGTGCCCGCGAGTTGATAACACAGCGCCAACATTTCCATTACCAGGAGAGAGCAAAAATAAAACAAGGAAATGGAAGGTGGAAAGTGGACATTCCTGGTTTTCTCCTTTTATTTCTTTCTTTAATATCCCTAAACTAACAAAAATCCCTATCCTGGGCCATACAAATAGAGCTCACCTCCCCCATGCCTGGAGCCAGGTGCAGAGACTTTCTTCCATGGGGAAAACCATCCGACATCACAAACCTAGGGAAACAACCCCACCATTGCCAGTGTGGAGAGAGCACACACGCAAGCAAAAGGCAGGGAGAGAGAGCAAGACTGTTCCAACTGAAGTTTTATCCACTGCAGTTGAAATACCTTCCTAATTTCAAGGAGTTAGTGTAAGACTCTGGGCTGTATTTTGTTACACCATTGCCTCAAAGCCCTGCACACAGGAATAAACCCTCCACCAGGAACAAGGAGTCCCTGCCCCAGGAGCCTGCAATTTGATTTAAGATACCAAAAAAAAGGAAAAAAAAAGGCGTTTTGACAAACAGATGGGCTGGGGGAGGAAGAACAAGAGGGACATGTGGTTACCCACAATTGGTGGGTTGCTTTCTTCTTTTTTTTTTTAATAAAAATAAATATCAGTAATCCCCACTGGCCACCTGCCTAGCTTTTGTATATTTAATTAAGAAGGATTTGGGTGATGGCAAACTGGTCAAAAGTTCAGCCAATTTGAGGGAGGATGGCCAGCAAGAAGGGGGCTCAAACAGCGTGAAGGGCTACATCTAGCTGCAGGACCCAGAGAAATGCCAGTATTCCAGACACTGCTGGGTCCTTTCCCAATTTCTCCCAATGGCAGTCTCCCTTTGCAACATAATCCACAAAAACTCAGAGGAGGGAGGGAAGAAGAACAGTTCATACTTAAGAGAGCTGGTCTGGGCCAGTTCCTGAAAGCCAGTGACCTCACCGATCCACAGTACAGTTTGTCTTTATAGCGATAAGACTGGAATTGTATTCGTGTTTAACAAAATCATTTGAATTCACAATGATGTCCCTTTAGCAGCGGGAGAAAGAAGGGGAGTGGGGGGAAATTTAGCTGAGTTAGTAGAGAATCCCAAGCACTGTCCTCTCTTCCTACCCCCCCGACGCTGTCACCTTCTAAGACAGAAAGTCCATTAAGACAAAAATAAAGTATCCTTAGCGTGGGAAAACATTTATCCAAGTTTTAATTTCTTTTCAAATCAGCATTTAAACGATCACATCTTACATCATTTCCTTTTATGAGCCTGTTGTTAGACAATACACATCATTTACATGCAGTTTTGGAAGGCTGCAACATAAATCAACAAAAGAAGCCTTCACTATGAATTAACTGTTACAAGACTCCTAGAAAGCCACACCAGCCTGCGTTGAGGGCAATTAGGAGTATCATCGCTACATCTCCTCTTTCTGGTGTGCTCTCAGCACTCCTGCAAAAGCATCCTTCCCCCCAGTCATTGCTGCTACAGGAGAGCTGTGGTGTCTGTTTGTGAGAGGCAACAAGAACGCTCACAACAGCTACTTTAAAGTGTTAGCTGCCTTTAAAAACACATACACCAAGAAAAAAAAACAGAGAGAAAGTGACTGAGCAAGTTACCACAGTTCAGTCTCACTGGCAACATTAATAAGCCTTATGCCTCTGTGAACAATCATATGGTAGAGATTTTTAAATGTGCAAAATATTAACAAAGGCCTTTAGTTCACAGGTCATTTCTGCATTAAAAAAACAAAAAAAGGAAGCATGTACCAAATTCAAATGTTATCTCGAGATAAATTTCAGGAGTATTTTCATTTTCTGTGAGCCAAATTTCAAATTAAGTTTACTGCTAGATGCAAAAACACTAAAATCCAACTGCAGCAACACTAAAAATGCTTCTCCACTACTTGCAAAAAATCAAAATATAAATCCTTAAGGCAGGCAGTTGTTTGGGAAGCAGCACCACCAGTTCTGGTTACTCCAAAGCACCCTGATAAAGCGGGACTGACTGGGGAGGCACAGCCATCCCGCAAGACAGCAGCATACACAGAAAAAGCCTAATTACAGGCCAACACCGTTCCTCTGCTGAGTTCTGTGCCATTCGCAACACCCCTTGCTGGCACCTCACTAGTTAAAGGGGTACATTGCTAGTCCACTGTTTACAAAGGAGGCTTGAGGGGTGCTGAGCCTCAGGTGGCAGTGCTCCTCTGCCAGTTCTGAAGGCAGGCAAGTAGGTTGGGAAGCAGGCAGGGAGGCAGGGAAGCAGGCAGGGAGGCAGGCCAGGAAGCAGGTCGGGAAGCAAGCAGGCAGGGTGCTGCTCTGGACAAGCCCACACATGTCTCTCAGCTCCCATCAGCTGATAACCAACCTGTTGAAGGGAAATTTCTCTCTCTAAACTCCAGCAGAAGCTGGGGGCTCCTCAAAAGCACTCAAGTACAGACTTGGGGGGTCCTGGTTCCTGTCTGAGGAACTCCCCTGGTCCACCAGGCAACACTTAACCCTTCATTTTCTAATTTACAAGACATGCAACATGCAAAAGTGTCCCCCTTTCTTCCGTGCCATTCATAGATTCTGAACTAGCTACTAGGGCAAACAACTTCTAGGCTGGCCTGTCATTCCTCAGGGTTGCAGAGGAGCTCTGCTGTGCCCCAGGACGAAAAGAGGCAGCCTCCCTGCTGCCCTTTTCCCCATGCTTCCCAAAAACACCCCATTTCTTTTAGCCACTCAGTGCTGGGGAACACTGGGCCCATTCCCACCACCCCACCCTGATTCATGGCTGCATAACAAGCTCCTCTTGACGTGCAAGGCTCCTTCAAACAGGAGAGATGTAAGCGAGGTTACGAAGATGAAAAACTAATATAAACTCTACGGCCTTTAAGCAGAGCAGCTGAAAACTTCCCCTTTTTTTTAACAGCTCACCACTGAGGTCCCGGGCCCACGGCACACACCACCACATCAGCCAACCCCTCTAACCACATAAAATCCCAGGAGGATCCACACTGCTCTCTGTGACAGGGAGTAACTCAATTCGCACTTAGGTGCCAACCAAGCAAGGGCTGCCCTGCTGTTTTGTGTGCACATACACATCTACACACACCTCGACACTTCCACCCAGCTAAATAGCTAGCCACGGCAGAGCTACCCAGAGAAAGACTGGCAGTTAGACAGCTCTGAGCCGTTTCCAGGAAGCTCAGCTGAGGCAGCACAGAGAAAACCAAGACTGCTTTCTGCTTTTCAACAGGTCGGCGCAGTCTCCTTCGCGCTGCCGGAGAGGAGACTCCCCAGCAAGGCAAACGACCTTCTGTATCATCGCAGGGGTGTATAAGCTAGACAAAGAGATAACGTCATGCCCTTCTCCAGCTCCCTCCATCCTCCCGGCAGTGGCAGGTAGCCAGCCAATCCCGCTCCCAGCGCCCTGGTGACATCATCACTGATGCCGATACACAAATGTCTAAGTATATCAAAGTAGCTCTGCCCCAGAGATCTCGGGGCAAGGCTTCTTGGAGACAACCTAACCGCGAGCAGTCCCTTGGGATGTCGGGCCAGTTAAAAGGGAAATAGAACCACCTAGGAAGAGGGATTTCAAGGGGCCGTTGCTGGGTAGGAGGAAAGGGGAAGGCAACACGCAAACACAGCATAACCATGTTTTTCCCTCTGTTGT
This sequence comes from Porphyrio hochstetteri, assembly GCA_020800305.1. NCBI lineage: Eukaryota > Metazoa > Chordata > Aves > Gruiformes > Rallidae > Porphyrio > Porphyrio hochstetteri. The sequence goes on along the minus strand of CM036905.1, from coordinate 150,843,156 downwards.
GCAGCTCCTCCGAAAGCCCTCAAAACATACACACACAATTTCATCTCTGGGTGTCCCTGGAGCGTTCTTCCTGACAAAACACCAGCTGAGAAAAGTTAAATACTACTGCACTGATTTATTATTTTTTTTTAACATAACTGCATTCTTTTAAGAAGAAAGCTGAGGTTTCATCATAGTAAGGAAGTTTTCTGGTTTCGTGTTTCTTGTTTATGTACAGCCCTGTTAGGTGTCCACGTTTTAAGCCTATGCACACAAACACAGACAGCTGCCTAAGAAGTGCCGATTCAAACTTATGCAGCTGTCAATCCACTCTGACAGGCTCCACAGCAAAACAGTATTTACCTATTTCCTTTATTCCTGGCACCCAAACCACCATACCCCTCAGTTACTGGGCAAGAGGAAACATTGCCACCATTGTCTAACCAGCGAGGAAGGGCAAGGAAATCTCATCAGACACTCGCTAAAACTAGCGCCCTGGCAGAAACCGCCTGCTGCTACCCCCGTTACCAGCGTGACACCGATGCCATCAGACCTCAGGTGTCCATTCACCCTCCCAAGACCATAATAAATTCATGTGCTGAGTTTCATTGCTAGTGTTAACTATTCCGGGAGACTCCTAGCACACTGAAGGAAAATCAAATTAAACATTTCTGTTGTCAAGACTGTTAAACCAGTGAGGACTTTGCTGATTAAGTCAAAGTATTAACATGTAAGCTGAGAAACAATGCACCAAATTGCAATAATTAACAGGGGAGTTTCAAGCAGCACATTCATGCCCTACAATTTTTTTTTTTGTAGGAAGGGTTCAGGTGATGCAAGCTCTGGGAGCAAAAAGATTGCACTAAACAAAACCAAAACAAATGGTATAATTTCTTTTATCAGAGAAAAATAAAAAGAAGAAATGGTCCAGGTAGTGTCCAAGTGCAGCTTCTCACTCCCAAACCCCCTCTCCACTGGCCCTGTCGAGCCACATCCTTTTTCCCAGGTTTTTGTCAACAGCAGCAGCCTGGTTATTCCACTTCCAGCCTTAAAACACAACTTGCACACTGTGCAGAGGGACTGCTGCTCCATCAGGAAGGCTGAGTGAGGTTCACGCCCTCAAAACAAACTGACATGTGTTTCATTTGCAGAAGAGGCACACAAGTGCTTTATTTAGTTACTGGAACTGCAAGCGGCTGTATCTTGCCATCAGGGCAACTAACCAATTGTACCACCTTGTTTATAAGCAGAAAATAATTTAAAAAAAAAAATTAAAAAACCAAACCCAACCCAAATGCAAACCCCAGGCAGCAGCCAGGCATACTCGGTTACTTTGGGTTATCGCTCCTTCCGTCCGCAAATGCGCCTTGCACTTCGACAGAATATAAAGGCTAGACAGAGCCTCCCCGTCTTTAGCCAAGTATTAAGACTGTGTGAATAATTAGTCATCCTGGGAGCCAGCGCTCTCTGCAAAGTCATGCAATCTCGAGATTTGTTTGTTCCACTGACTGCACGTTGGAAAGGCGAAAAAAGAAAAGAGAAGGGAAAAAAAAAATCCCACCCAACCGAAAAAAAAAAAACTAGGCTAGTTTCACACCCACACGGGCACTCTCCGATGTCTATTTTTTAAAGTCATACGCCTGTCAAACAGGTTATTCTGGGAATTCTGATCTTCACAAAATAAAGGCACCCTGCTTCGATCGCCTTGTTATTGTCACCCTGCCCTCCCCATCGCTGCGCTGCACAGCGGGATCGGATGCGGCACCGTTCACGTCCCCCCCACACACACCCCGAATCGACAGCTTCAGCACTTTGAAGGGTTTGCGGGGTTTTGTTCCAACAAGGAAACCCGGCGACAGTTCTAATGAAGGCCAATGCCTTTGTCTAAAGTCACCGCAGCAGCAGCAGCAGCAGCAGCAACTTCCATGAGGACGTCCAGCAGCAATTGTGAATAAGCCCGTGGCCCTATTCATACAGCCCGGACACCCTGTGACACTGTCCGCCCGGTTCGGTCATTTCTCCGGGGGGGGTGGGATGTAGCTGGGGGGGGGGGTGGCGGGGGGCGGGGTTGGACAATAAAGGACTGCTTGCTTCATCATTTCAGGATGGGTACTTGGGAGAGTAATTTGTGCCCCTCTGGAAAAGCAGAAGCCAGGAGGCTGACAAACTTGTCACGGGCAGCAACAATGACAAGGACAACATTTTTATGGCCCCTAACTGTTCCGCTCGCCACAGCGGGTGACTCGCCATCAGCCGTGTGCGCCGCCCGGCACAGACACCGGGTACCCTCCGGAAAAATGACAATAATAAAAGGAGAAGAAATTCTGCCACAAACCTTGTAGACTTGCCCGTACGTGCCATTGCCAACCACTTCCACCAGCTCAAAAATCCCAGCGGGGTCCTGGGGGGGTGGGAGGAGGGGCGAGAGGGGTGGGGGAGGGGGGGAGAAGAAAAGCGGGGTTACATTTTTGTCAGGCGATGGCTGCTGGCAGAGCCCAGCGAGCGAGCCCGGCTGCTGGCGGCGTGCAGCTGTTGCGCCCTGTTTTTCCACGCACATGCCAATACATGCAAACAAAGGAAAAGCAGCCCAGGGCCGCGCTCCCCCCGCCCGCCCCCCCGGGGCTCCCCCACACGCGGCCGCCGGCCCCCCGCACCCCGGCCCCGGCTCCGGCCCGGCCGCTCCCACCCCCGCCGGCCCCGGCAACCCCGGCAGGGGCGCGCTGGCCCCCGCGCCGCCGGGCCCTGGGAGGGGGTCCCCGCCCCACCGCCCCGGCCCCCAGCCACAGCACTTACCCGCAAGGAGGAAAGGTCGATATCCACCAGACTTTTTGCAGGAGAGTCGTTCGCCATTTTCCTGTTCTCTTTATTTTTTTCCTTTTATTCTTCTCTGTTAAATAATAGCGAGGCCGCCTCCCCCCCCTCCCCGAAGCAGCTGTGGATTGCACGGAGCTCTTCTCCTCCCTTCCGCCCTTCCCTTCTTCACTCCAGCCCCGCCGGGTTGAAACTCTTCAGCATTGGGAGGGGTTGGCGGGGGGGGGGGGATGATGGATGGATAGATAGATGGATGGATGAATGGATGGATGGATGGTGGGAGGAGGAGGGGGAGAGGGAGGTGAAGGAAGGGAAGGAAGGAGAGGGGGTGCTGCGGTCCGTCTGTCTCCCCGCCGTGCAGGGCTGGATCCCCCCCGCCAGGCGAGCGGCGGTGCCCTGGCCGGCCGGTCGGTGGGTGGGTCGGTGGGTGGGTCGGTGGGTGCCCGCGCGTCCCCGGCGGCAGCGGGCTCACACCATGTCGTGGCGACGGCGGCAGGAGCGGCGCCGGGGCCGGCAGGCTCTGGCAGCCTCGCGGTGCGCCCCGCGTCCGGGCATGGCACGGCCCGGCCCGGCCCGGCCGGCAGCGGGGCGATGCTCACGCCGGGAGCCGGCAGCGGCAGCCGCGGCCCCGCTCTCGCATGGGTGGCTCACGCCCAGCGCCGCGGCGGAGCCCCCGCCGCCTCCGAACCTTCCCCGCGGCGCTGCCCTCGCATGAAACGGCGCCGGGCACCGGTGGGCAGGGGCTGCGCGTCCCGGCGGCGGCGGGGCACGGGTGCGGGGCCGAAGCGGGGTGCTGCGAGCCAGACAAAGATAGCCGGGGAGGAGGAGGAGGAGGAGGAGGAGGAGGAGAAGGAGGAGGAGAAAAGGGATACAAAATACGCTGCGAGCTGGGAGACAGAGAGAGAAAACAGCTCCCCCTTCTCCAACAGGAAAAGCGGCGGAAACGCGCCTTCCACCAAAGTACTGCTGGGTAAACTCGCGTGGAGAGAAAGAGGGAGGACGGGGAGGAGACCGGCCGCGGCTGCCCTGCCCTGCCCGCCCCGCCGCAGCTGCCCGCGCCCCAGCAATAGCCCCGGCGGGGCGAGGGGCCTCTCCGACAACAACGCCCGGGCCCGGCCGGCGGGAGGGCCCACGCGTGTCCGCGGGGGGGCCTTGGGGCTGCGCGACCGGACGGGGCGGGCTCCGCCGCGCCTCCTGCTGCGGGCAGCGCCCCCGGCCTCTGCCCCGCGGCGTGGGCAAGGCGTGGGCCCGTGTGCGGGTCGCTGCCGGTCGCCCTGCTGACCCCGCCGCGCCTTTTTGGGGGTTGCGGGAGAGGCACACAGCACGGTCGGTGTTGGGCCGTCGCCAGCGACATTGCAAGGCACTTGTTGGAATAAAGAAGGTGCGGGAGGATGGTTGGCGCTGCCCTGTTGCCCGTGGAGTGGGTGGATGGGTGGGTGGTGGTGGCTGCCTTTCCTGTCCCCAGTGAGATGACCCCCCAAAATCTCTGGTTTTCTCCCCCCATACATCCCCAGAGATCCCCCCCTCTCCAGGCCCACAGGAAAAATGATGCTCCAGCCCCATCAGAGACCCCTGCAGGAAAGGAGACAAATCCAGGCAGCCAGAACCAGACCGAACACCTCTAAGATGGCATTTTAACACGTCATTTACCGATAGCCAGAACCCTGCCAGGCCCAGTCCCTGCATCCGCCAGCAGAATCTGACTCCTGGGAAAATCTCATTAACCTCTCTCTCGAGCTAGTCGCATCAGGCAGTTGCACGCAGGTGTAAACCTTGGCAGGATTCGTGTCTCATTGAAGTTCTTTATCACACAGATACGGCAAAAATGTTACCTGCTCGCGAGAGGTTGAGTTGCGTTTCCTGTGGGAACCCAGGTTTTCCTGTCTCTTCTACTTTAACCACAAAATTGCATATACATGGCTATAAGTATCACAGAAACATACTTTTGAAACAAAACAAACCTGTCGAGCAGAAAGCGTCAGGACAAATTACCATAACAGTTTTAATGGTGTACTTCATTTTCACTTAAAGTGTAGTTGCAAAGACAGGAAGCTCAGGCCGGGGCCGGGCAACTGTTTTCCTCTCTGCAGGAACCTACAGTAACACGACAGCAAAGGATTTCGGGTGGGCACTGCGCTGCGTGCGTCCTGAGCGCATGCAGTAGGATCAGGTCCAGAGATGGAATGAGTTTTGGAAAGCAGATGTCTACAAAGGTCTATTATCGTCAACCTGGTTTGTGTTACATAAATAAGCCTGGCTTATTTAACTGCCTTTCTGTGCGTAAGAGCAGCCTTGGTAGGTCAAACCCATTGCCCATGTAGCCCAGCTCCCCGTCTCCAGATGTAGCCAGTGGTGAATGCCGAGGGAAGAGCACAGGGATGCTTTTACCATCCAGCGATACTTCCCTGGGGCATCCTCCCAGCTCCCTGCAGCTCAAGGAGTCCCTTGGCAGAATTCGGTATCACCGCATTTTTTTCCTTCCATTAGGTTGCCTGTTTACTTTTTGGATTCATACGTGCTTCTGGCTGTTACAGCATCCTCTGGCAGGGAGTCCCACAGATGAACTAGCTGCTTGTTATGTGAAGACTGCCTTTGGTCATTGGCTTTGAACCAGCATCTCCCGATTTGCAGGAACACCTGATGGCTCTTGTGTCGGAAGAGACAACAATAATTTTCTACTCATTTTCTCCATTGCATTTATTTTTTTAATAGACTTTTGTTCTGTTCCCTCTCAGTTTTTGTCAGCTACCAATTTCTGGTCCTTTTAGTGGTACCACAAACAGAAGCCATTCCATACTTGCCCTTCATTGAACCGTTTCTGCTTCTAACACCTTTTGTTTTGAGACAGGGGAATGGATTTCTTTATCATGTTCACGATGGGTTCCCGTTGCAGCATCACAATGATGTCCTGGTTTCCGGTCCTCTCCCGGTACTCCCTTTGTTCACTGTTGTCAAGTATGAAAATGACATTTCTGGTGAACATGTCTATCATTAATCTTCTCAATCCCTATCCATAGTGGTAATACTACCTCAGAAGCTGTTGCTGTGTACTTCTAAGTGCCACCGAGATTTTCAAGCCCAAACCCTGAAACTCAAGTTTTCCAAGCCCAGTGTGGAAAAATAGAGACTTGAGTTTTTTAGAACAGAGGCTCAGGGCTCAAACACACATTTTCACCATTATTGCCCTGGTGTGGCCTCCACCATAGTGTCCCCTCTCTGCTTTGAGCTTATATTTTACTGTAGTGAGGTTTGTTCTTTGGTTTGTTTTAATATGATGCCAGAAGAAACAAAAGTGCTAATGACAAGATAATGGATCCTTGAAAACTGGAGCATCCCCTAACTTTGGAGGAAAACAAAATAAAGCCACTTTAAATACTGTTTTAAAAGCCCCACTCTTTTCATAGAGCAGTGAATGCTCCAGGAGAGCTTCCTGCTAGTTCCCGGGGTGCAGCACCATACCCACCTCACCTTCCTTTTCCTTCCTACACCAGCGGAGGGATGAAAGGATTGCATACTCAAGGAAGAAGTCTCTCTGGCTGTGGCTAAAACCACTCTGTTCACATGTTCATCATGCCCTTCACCAGCCCAGCGTACTTACCCAGTCTGGAAAGTCTAAAGGTTAAAATACCAAACACAAAACCACTAGAAAGAAGATGCGTGGTCTGTTTTAACCCCTCCTCTCAGAGCGAAACTGTTACCGAAAATCATGCCAGCACCCCTGAAAGAGCCGGGGTGAGACGGCCAGTGCAGATGAAACGCGAGGAAAGGCAGTGTCAGCCCCGGGGATAGTCACCCCACACAGCAGAAAATGACCGTGCCTTCTAATGACAAACCACATGCAAGCGTCAAAAAATCTGAGTCAGCTCCATCCGTTGGGGAGCAAAGCAGGAGAAAGCTGTGGGGGCCAGCGTGGCACTTTCTGTCACCCTCAGACACCGCTTGCACCCCTTCCTGCCCACTGGGCTCGCCGCAGCAGAGGGACCTGAGGAGATGGTGTTTCCTCAGCAGTTCCAGCATCCCTGAGAGAGGGAGGCTGAGCCTCCCTTTCTCCGGCCATTTGTTCCTATCCTCAGGCACCGTGTCCCCCGGAGCTGGCATAAGCGTTGGTGCAGCTCTGCAGTGAGCTGGGACTCGTGGAGAGGAAAGGAATTTTTAACGTTCCTATCGATCGGTTCCCCGGGCTGGTTGATCTCGTGACTGCTTGAGCGGTTGTGTTGACAGGAGCGGGGGAGGCAGAAGCTGTGTGCCGGGGAGGAAGTGTAACCCCAGCATTGCCTCTCGGTGGTACCTGTGGCTTAAGCCAATTTCAATTCTCGGTGGACACACAGGGGTCGAACTAGACAAACTTCCTTCCTTACGGGAAGAGGCACCGTGGGAGTAGTGGGAACCCAACATTTATATTCTAGCCACAAAAGAAATTCCTTGCCTTCCCCTCTTCCCCTCTTCCCCCACCCCCCCCCCCCCCCCAAGTTCTTTGAAATTGTTTTATTCTTTTCCTCATTTAATACACTGGGGCCCTAATCACTGGCCAGAATGTAGAGGTCATCGACTGCACTAACTTTTTAAGAGCTTAATCATCAACAGTATTCAAGGGGATGAGTAAAGAGACAGGAAGTTCTGAATTTTCAATTTGTTGCTGCTCCTGATTCATCCTGTAGCCTTGGGGCATCTCATTTCCTGCCTCCGCTCCACTTCCCTGTGTGGAAAATGGGAGTGATTTAGACCTCCTTGACAGCGTGAAGTGGTAGACATGCACCCCATTGTACTGTCTAGGGAAATGATTCTCACCTTGGCCAGGCAAGTCCAGGAGGGAAGCTCACCCTAGGTTGGGTGAGGAGTGTTCATGAGGGAAGCTCACCCTAGGTTGGGTGAGGAAGTTCATGAGGGAAGCTCGCCCCAGCTTGGGTGCCAGAGCACAGAGGAGCGAGCAGGGCTGACTGAGGTTGTGCAGTCCAGCTCTCCTGCTGCGAGTGACTAAAAAGGCTTTAGCTGAGAACCACCCTCTCTCATGCTGGTGAGTTCTTCTGGTGCTGGTGATTACAACATACACTGGGAATAGAACATACACATAAGAACACCACAGGATCGGCCTGCCTTCCTCCAGCTAACACTCCTCTGCTGCTGCTTCAAGCACCACTATCTCACACCTCCATGTGAGCGCTGCTCTGTGTGAGCGCTGCCGGCACACCCATCTATGCTGCACCGGGATATTCTATAGGTGGATGTGTTCCTGCAGCTCTGCTTGCCCAGTTGTGCACACCCTGCTGCTGGTGACATTCGGGCTGCCTCTCCCCCTCCCGAACTGATGCATTGCTTGCATTGCCCCCTGAACTGATGGGTTACCCTCAGCCATGACATGCAGACAAGGCTCAGGCGTGTAGTTTGACCCGAAGCATGCGTAGATGTTGCCGTAGGTGACACCGAGTTGAGCAGGGCCCAAAAGGAGCAGCTGTCTGCTTTGAAGCCATCGCTGTCTGCTCATCAGCTTTTTCTGTTAGCAGATCAGGGGGCGGATTGAGAGGGCTCCTGAAACACAGGGGCTGCCTAAATATAGCGATCCTGCTAGTGCGGGAAGAGTGGCAAGGAGTGGCAGAGTGCTTCCCAGGGCTGCAAGGTGCTACATCTGTGCTGTTCTTTACAGCTCCCCTGCACTGTGTCAGGTAGCTGGGCTGATTTTAGCAGAAAAGAAAACACCTTTTTTCTTTGGGTTTTTCAAACTTTGCTTTCCCTCTTATTAATGCCCTGCTTTGAAGGGGTGCTGAGCAGTGACATGAGAGCAGGAACTCCTCAAGTTGCTATCGGGCAATGATCTAGCTGCAGCAAAACTGTGTCCTAAGTCGTTTTGGGGTGAGTTATCTCAAATAGCATTGCAGTCTAGCTTATGGAGACAAGTAAGCCTTAGTCCTGTAATATCACGTACCAGAGCACCCAGCAGGTCTACCTTGGTTCAGATCCCACATGAACACATGACAATGTTCTTATGAAAATAATCATAGAATCATAGGGGTTTGAAGGGACCTCCAGAAACCATCGGGTCCAACCCCCCTGCCAAAGCAGGCTCCCTAGCTCATATTGCTCAGATAGGTATCCAGGCGGGTCTTGAATATCTCCAGAGAAGGAGACTCCACCACCTCCCTGGGCAGCCTATTCCAGTCCTCTGTCACCCTCACTGTGTAGAAGTCCTTCCCCATATTGATGTGGAACTTCCTATGCTCTAACTTGCAGCCATTGCCCCTTGTCCTGTCTCCACAGACACTGAAAATAACCTAACACGGTGTTTCTATCACCTTTATGCTTTTATGCTGGACGTGGTGAAGAAAGGCAGTACCTTGTCCATCTAGGACACAGGAAGCTGAAAGGGTGTGCAGTTTGCTGGGACAGTGTGGCCCCAGAGAAATCTGTGAACAAATCTGAACGGGCAGAGTAAAGTACAGCAATTTGCATCACCCAGCTGGGGCATTTTGAATCTGGTTCTGAACATGCCCACACAAGATTTTACATCCGTGGAGCTACAGCCTCTGTGAGGAGGCTGTTCCCGTCCCTGGAACAGGACAGGACAAGGAGGGGTGAATTCGTGGTGCCACAGTCACCTAGTTGATCCACATCCTTAATTGATCTACTCAGACTGAATTCACAGCGCAGCCCAGGATCTCACACTTCACTTCAAACTGGGAACTGTCAGTCGTGCAGCCAGGCTTAAAGCTGGCAAAAAAATGCATGAACCTGGCATAAAAATGCTGTTGCATGCTTGGGCTAATTGAGAAGATCCCAGGTATGTTTCTGGATGCTGCCCGTGCTCAAAGTTTTAACAAGCTGGCTGTTTCTGGTCCTGCTGTCTATCACACAAAGCGTGCAATTACCCAGTTACCCAGTGTGGCTGGCTGTCACAGGCTATCTCTGCTTGCAGCTAAGCTGGCTTGTAGTTATCTTCCTGTGACCCAGCTGTGACACTTATTTCACCTCTCATAGAGGGCCCTGAGCCATGTCTGTAGCAGCTATGAGCAAACTTTTTTCCTCCCCATCTGAGTCAGAACTCCTCAGGGAGTATTGTCTCTCCTCACTTCTGTCTTGATGTGCTCAGGGGCACCTGGGGATGCTCACCTGGAGTTTCTGAGATCTGTACTTTGGGACGATGAGCAAAGCAAAGAGACAACCCACTCACGCCACACTTGAGCCCTGGAATAAGAAAAGCTGCTCTAGCAACATGATGGTGGCTGTGGATCTGCAGGCATTTTTTTTATGGGTGATACTTGTGTAAGGATCTCCCAAACCTTCTCCAGCAAGCACTCAGGCATATATCGTACACATTTCCTCCTGGTCTTCGATTCCTATCACTCCATTGTCTTTGTTGTCCTGGTGCCTTTACTCACAGATCAAACAGATGGGTGTTGGAAATAACCCCTGTTTTCAGATTTTGTTTTGTTCTGTCCAGATCGGTTGTGGGTTTTTTGTTTTCTTTTATCCAGTGTGTGTGTTGAAAGAGCAGAAGTGAGAAATGCGGTGAGCATGGAGGTGGTTGGGTTGCTCTGTCGTAGGCCTCTAGCTTAAATAAACACAGTTCAAGCTGAGTCTGCAAGCCTACCAGGCTCTTGAGCAGATAGGTGGGGATTACTGCTCAAGAACTTAGGCCTTGTTTTGATATGGCCCTGAACATAGTCGTGGTGTGCCATGTACTGCGTCAGAAATGCCACAACCACATGATGCAAAGCACTGAACCCATACGAATTTACTCTGTCAATTCAAATGTGTTCAAAAAATTCTGAAGGAGTCATTTTGTCCCAGAACATCTTCTGATAGAGCAGGTACTGTAGCCAGATTAAACCTGGTACAAAAAGCATGAAGCTTTATATAGAAATATTTCTATATACTTGGGCTAACTGAACAGAGAGAAGATTGTTGTGTGCTTACATCTGATACAGAGCAAGCTGATCCCAAAAACGTCCCCAGACCTGGTCATAATCAACCCATAACCATGGCCTGAGTTGGTACAGAAGTCATTGTCTTACCAGAATGAAGCCAATGCTTTTCTACCAACCATGGGCTTCTGCAAGAAAGCTGTGAGGATGTAAATTCTCACAGTGCCTCTGGTCTGAGTACTGCTGCCTTTAATCCTGAAAATTTATCCCTGTGTTGAACTTCATGCATTGTGCAAACTCCCTCTGAATTCATAAATCTTTAAGGGCTGTGGCTTAAGTGAGGTAAATTATAGAAATCAAAATTAAAGTGTAAAGCATATGTTTTAAACAAACATTAAGGCTACTGAAGTCTGCCCTTTGAAAGCTTTCTTCTTCAGTTTCCAAGTGGCTTTTATTTGAACGTTGAAGGGATTTTCATTTGGCATTATATTTTACAATGAGTAAGGAGAAAGGGGGAAAAAAAGCATAGGGGAGAATTAACTGTCCTTTCAAACGAGAAGGTAAAAACCCAGTGCTGTTGAACGATTTCCACCATTACTACACAGGTTTAATTGGCTTATGTTTCATGTTTCCCTTTCATTTTTTACAGCATGAGATCCACAGAGGCCATAATTTCATGAAACACTGGCTTTGTCAGTGAAGATAACTTAAAAAGTTCCCTCTCCTCCCTTCCCTGGCGCCTCGTACCTGGTTTCACACCGCAGAGCACTGCCCTCTCCGTGGGCAGCTCCTCTTGCCAGAACAAGGGTTTGTGGGGCTGAGCTGCATACCAACTAAAAAACAGCACTCAAGCAGAAGCAGCAATTGATTTATTTCATTATTTAGCGTTAATTGGTTCTGTTTTCTGGTGTGACCCCACAGACGACCGCACTGGCATCACCAAGGAGGCCTTGATGGCAAAGACGAGCACGCAGGGGACTGGAATAGTGAAACAGCCCTGGCACCTTCTTAAGGTAGCTCCTACAGCAAAGCCAAGATCTCATGGAGCTGCTGCTGACATGTCGGTGGAAATGCCAGGGAAAGGTCTGTGGGAAGAGACAAAGCCTTTAGGCATCACCATGCAGCATGTAATTTAACAAAAGACACCCACTGGTCATAATAGATGGTTGAAATGAAAAGTATTAGTCACCCTTGGGCTGGTGATTGACACAATGTAATCCTCCAGGTATTGTTTTTTAAAACAAAATATTGTCATCAAAATGTAGTAAAAGGTTAGATGTTATGGGGCATTGCTGGGTTTTGATGCCAGAGAGAGTACTCTAACTACAGTTTGGCTTGAAAGGACTCTTTTTGCCCTTTTCTTCTAGATGTTGTTGATTTATGGGGTGGCTCCTCTGTATTTACCCTCTGTGACCTGGTTTTAAGTAAGCCAAATACCAGGGATGATGTGACACAGCAGTTTGGTAAAGTGCCTCAGTGCAACTGTTAGTGAAGAACTTCCTAAGGAGTACAGTGATTTTTATCTTCTGAAATGTGGGGGTTTTTAGGGGTCTGCTGGTCATGACAGAAATGCTGGATAAAGAGGGCCTACAGGGGAGCTATAGTCTCCAGATAAAGCGCATGGGATTCACCTGTCTGTTTTGCACGCCTGTGTCTAAGCTGATCGCCTTTAACAGGCAACAGAGAGAAGTAAGCAGCGCCAGGGTAGAGTTCATCTCACCCTGACACAGACAGCTCAGAGGAATGGTACCTTCACACTGACTAGGAAGACAGTGAGGCAAGTTTGGACGCTGAGGCCTGCGCTGAAGACACCTCGGGCTGACGCAGAGAATCCCATGCAGCCAGTCAGTGCTCCTCCATGCAAGGCCAGTTTTTAAGATCTTTCAGCCACGCGACCCTGGGTACTTTGAAAGCTGTTTACTTATATGGCTAGCAAAGTGAAGTCAGGGGCCAGGTATTTAACTGCTGTGAATTAGCATAGCTCTTCTTGTGCAACTGCACAGAAGCTCTGTTAACCGACTTCTCCCACCCACGACTGGTGTGCTTACTGCGAGCACCCATCATCAGAAACAAGTATGTTGTCAGGCAGTGGTGGACAGGCAATTTGCCCTTTGCTCTAATTAGCTCTGAAATGGAAAAAGCAGGAAAATTTATACAAAGAATAGAAAAACAGCACGTGATTTCCCAACAGCACTTGAAAACTTTTCTCTGCTGCTTTGGTGGTTGCTGTTCCTTCCTTGCAAAAGCCAGGTCTGGAGCCGTTATTTGGGCCAGGTGTGAATACCTGGGGACACAGGGTGAGATGGAGGTGTATACCACAGGAGGAAAGCCCAGTTCAGAAGACAGCCTAAGTACGAAAGGCAGTGGGATGTTCAGAGCATAGAAATGTGTGCTTGTGAATGAGGGCGTTGTCCCGGACCAGATCCTAAGTTCTTGGCAGGAGTGCTTTGTGGAGTTCCCCAGGACACTGCCAGATGTACTCAGAGCCTCCCCACAGCTCCCTTTGCTGATCCAGTCCCTGATTTCCTCCAGGAGAGAAAGGATGCCTTTACACTCATCTTCTGGATCTGAAATTCTGCACATTGAGGGTGAACATCAGCTCACCAAACTAGTTTGCCCTTGCATTTGAGTCTTGAAAAAGGTTGGGGGTAAAAAACCTCTGCATCCAGAATCTTTGACCTCTGTGGAATAGAAGATGAAAAGTAAAGGCCAGTTACCGTAGAGTCAGGCGTTCCAAGCATTTTGTGGCAGTTAGTCACTTTCCTCTTGCCACCGAAATAATGTGGGATGGAAACACTGTGTGATTTTCTGACAATGAAGTTTTACACTGTCAAGGTTTAAAATTACATTTAAATATCAACCATCTCCCTGCATCACACAGCAGTTGCCAGTATGTTTGCGTACTGCATTTTACAGGACAACAGGTAATGTCTGCAATTAATATAAATTAAATCTTATATAGTTATATGACACCTCTGAGCACTTTAGAGAGAGAAAAAATCATAGTATTTATCAAAATGCTGAGAAATTGGAGGTCACAAGTTCTTTTATACGAGGAACTAATTTGGGATTTGGAGTACCTAACGAGACAAACTATTTTCATTCACATTTTGCACATCATTTGCCTTGTCAGTTGACTTTATATTGACTCTTTCTCAATCCTTTCTTTTCCTACAATCCTAACATCCCAAAATGTGTGCAGACCTCTGTAAGCTGTGGCTTCCCATGAAAAATCCCAGAGCTAAGTCTCCTGCCCAAAGATGAAACCTACAGCTATACTGCCTTTCCACAGAACCCTTGGAGCAATGTTAAGGTCAAGCTCCTAGGCTGACTAAGGCACCCAGGACCCCACTGCACCCCAGCACCCGTACCACCGCAGTGTGTGTATGCAACCTGGCTTCCTATAGTGTGCACAGGCATCATGCTGCATAGCCAAACCACTTCTGCCAAGTTTCAGCAGAGTCTTCTGTCCAGATGCGTGCCAACCAATGCAAAAGGGACAAGAGTTTTATGCTATGTTGGCTCTTTGTATTTCAAAAGACAAAACAAGATGGGTCATGTCATCTTGCAGTGCCCTCCCAGCATTTGACACTCCAGCACAGGGCCTGTCACTGCCAAGGATGTACATGGCCTCCCTGCTGATTGTTATTGCAGGCCAAGGGTAGTTTATGAGTTAGAAAGTTCAATCAGTGTGATGAGGTGAAGATGCTTTGCTGCAGTAAGAACCTGTTGACGGATGTGTACAAAGGACCTGTACTAACAATTCCAAAGAGGATCTAAGATATCTCCTTGCTGAGCCATCTTGTCCACAGCTGTCCTTTGTTCACCCCAGGTATGTCAGTGTGGACTGACCAAGTGGGCAGTTCCCTCGACTCCCCTGTACTCAGGGCTGAGGAGCCCAGCCACACAAGGAATCTGTAGGGTTGGGTTTGAGGCTCTTGATTTTGGCCCAGTGTAGTAGATGAGGTCCCATTACTCAAAATGCTATTGAGTTGTACCCCAAAATACTCACTCTTGGAATAGTAAAGGGGAGTTCCAACCTGCCCCTAGATTGGTTGTATGAATCTGAAATGCTTTGGGGTTTGTCTGTCCTTTTCAGTTGTCTGTTTAGTCCTATTTGTAGGCAAAGAGACGTTCATCCAACTTGACTGCATTTTATGGTGTGTAAAAATTTACTCTAGGCAGTAACAGATAGAGTTCTGCACAAGTATCAGATATGGGAATTATCCTAATGCTGTAGGGTGCCTACAGTGCAGAAGTCCAAACTTGACCTCTTCACATCTCTCTCTTCTTAATAGTCAGCAGAGAAAGAGCAGCATTTCTTGGGTATGATTCATCTCATGTAAAATAAATCACACGAATCACTTTCTAGAAATGCCTATTTCTCAGCATTGACTTGAAAGGGAGTCTGGAAACATAACCCAGGCACAAATGGTTACACTGCAAATGACAGTTAGATGGTCCATATTTGGACTTGACATCCTTGGAAAGACGTTCTTTCCCTTATCTTCCCCATATCAGGTGGGCATTTATCAGCAGCTCAGGAGTTTCCTGAGTATCTGTGGCAGAAGAGCTAATTTTCCCCTTTACCCAGGAGTGCCAAACACCACTCCATCAAGAAGGCTGAGGGAAAATACAGATAAAGGTAGTGGGACTTGACTGGAGGACATGAAGGTCAGCAAGCAGGATCACAGAACGGTTACAGCTGGGAGGCACCTCTGGGAAGTGCCTAGTGCAGCCCCTGCTCAGAGCAGGGTCAGCCTGTATGGGTTGCTCAGGGCTGCCTACAGTCAGGTTTTGAGTACCCCCCAAGGATGGAGACTCTGCAACCTGTCTGAGTGGTCACCCTTTTAGTACAGAAGTGTGGGGTTTCTTAATGTTGAAATGATATTGCTATTTATGTCAATACTCTGCTGTCCTTTTCCTGGGCATCACTTAGCATCTGATTTCATCTTCTTTAGTCTCCTCATTGGGTATTCATACACATGGATCAGAACCCCCCCTCCCCCCAGGCCTTCTCTTCTCCAGGCTTGAAGTCCCAGCTCTCTCAAGCCTCTCCTAATATGTCAGATGCTCCAGTCCCTCCATCATCTTCATGGCCCTTTGATGACTTAACTGCATTAAGTTCCTTTGTCTATTGTATTGGGAAGACCAGAACTGGACCCAGCACTCCTGATGTGTCTACCAGTACTAAGGAGATGAGATTAATCACTTCCCTCAAACTGCTGGTGACCCTTTTCCTAATGCAGCCCAGGGGTTGCTGGCATCATCTTGGGCTATTGCAATAGATGAGGGCAGAGGGAAGCTGCCAGCCCGACTGTAATTTGCTTCCCAGGAATGCCAGAAACACGTCTTCTAATTAAAGAGCTACAGTCTTTAGGCAAGCCAAGTACCACGTGCTAGGGAGGATGCTTCACAGGGAGGCAAATGGGATGGAGTGTATGGAGTTCATGAGAAGGACCACTATTCTGGTACCAGCCTTCAGTTGTTACTGAAAGAAAAGCTGTACGTGTCATTGTCTTGCGGTTGGTGCGTGGGTGGTAAGGAAGGGGCAGCAGCTCTCCATACAAAAGGAGACTTTCCCTGTTGCTAGCAGATGGGGTTAAAACAAGAGGAGGGGAAAAGCATTAAAGAGGGGAGAACATGGTGGCCCAGCACAAGCAGATGTGTCCACAGATACAGGATCTCCAAGGAAATGAAGCCTTGCTATTTATGCAGATGGCATTCCATGTGGTGCTTCTTGCATTTAAAATAGTGCTTCTGTCAAGGCCACTAACATGGTTGTCTGCAGGTGGCTGGAGAGTCTGTTCAAGCATAGGGTCCTGCTGAGGCCATTTGGATTGGAAGTGTCTCCCCATCCGCCCCCCCGCCCCTTACCTGGACTGTGAAGAGCACTCATTTACCATGCTGACCTAGAGGCTGTGTCCGTTCTGGCTTTGAATTGATACTGTGCATGGTACTGCCAAGCCTTCAGCCTCTCTTAAAGGCCCTCAGGAGAGATAAAGATGGAACACTTAT
This sequence comes from Porphyrio hochstetteri, assembly GCA_020800305.1. Lineage (NCBI taxonomy): Eukaryota > Metazoa > Chordata > Aves > Gruiformes > Rallidae > Porphyrio > Porphyrio hochstetteri. The sequence continues at coordinate 150,826,492 of CM036905.1, read as the reverse complement.
TCCTGGGGAGGAGGTCCTCAGTGAAAAACTGCAGAATTCAAAGAACCAATGGCAGACTGATAATCATTTCTCCTCTCTGAAACATGGTCCTTTGCCCTGTGAGTGGGTCACAGTGCCTTGGGGCCAAGCTGTCCATGATCTAAAGCACAGGATTATTTAAAAACATACAGTGTACAAGTAATTTTTTTGATGTTTTTGTAAAACTCTCAAGCAAAACTTGTGAGAGAAGCCACATTTGTTGTACTATGACCTTCAGCAGGTTGTTTCATCTCCCATTGGGCCTTTATATCTCATATCTCTCTCAGAAAGGCATTGTGAAAGAAGCACATGGCCGGTGAGCGGTGCTGGCAGATGAACCGAGGCTGCTGCTCCACAGTGATCTAACATCTCCCCAGCCAGGTGGCCTCATCTCCTCCATCATGGCCTGGTAGGTGTTGGGCCAAAGCACTAGCAGAAAACAGCTCAGGGTTTTCATCCAGTTAGGGTGATGAAATGGCTGTGGTGAGGACCCAGAGGGCCCTGAAGCTGGCCCCACGACAGAACTGAGCGCTTGGCCAGGGAAGGGCTGGATGGTGGCAGTTCACAAAAAGCCTTCACTGAAACGAAAGCGCCAGCGTTCAGCAGGGTGGCACCCCTGCGCAGTGCCTGCTGTAAAACTCCAGCAGGCCAGGCAGGCTGCTTGGCTCTTGTTCAGGAACTGGCAGGAAACAGCCCCCACTAAGCTGTGATCCAACACCAAGAGGAGAAAAAAAAAAAACCCTCAGAAATCCCTTCCTCTGTAAAAAGCATCATGGGTGAACACGGCTGGGTTAATCAAGCAACGCTGCCATGTCACATCTGGAAACACAGGTTTGGGGGGGGGGGGGTGGAATCCAATTAGCTCCAACTGTCCATACTATAGTGGTCCTAAATCAGTCCCAGGAGAGAGTGGTTGCATCAGATAACCACATCCCGCAGCGACTGACTACACGCTCTGCAACGCTTGCCACAGGCGGCAGCCACCAGCCAGGAGAGAGGGGTGCCCATTAGCAGGGAGGCTGAACTCAGCTAAAAGGGCCTCAGAAAGGTGGTAAGGGCATGAAACAGATGCCCTTCCCGTGCAAAAGAGGTTGCTGGTCTAAATTAAAAACAAAAGAAAAAGAAAAAAGAAAAGAAAAAAGAAGATAGAAAGAAAACAGGCGGCCCTACAAAACATGATCTTTTCTTTTTTGTTTCCCCTTCATTGCAAAGCACCCAGGCAAAGCCAGAGCCTGTAACCTTCCCTTCCTGCCCTTATCCCAGGTGCCAACGCTTGCTGCCTGCGTGCAACGAGAATAAAGAAATAATTAAAAAAAAAATAAAAAGCACCGTGAGAGACTGGCTGGATTCTCTCAGTTAGCAGGTGTTGGAAGCCTGCAGGGATCTGTAGGTTAATTAATCCTGACTTACCAGGGCTGGGGAGGCTTATTAGCCTCCACCCTAAAAACGAGGAAGACGGGAGGAGCTCTCTGGAGGGGGGAAGGCAGGTAGTGTTTGTGGGGAGAGAAGCTGAGGCAGCGCCAAGTCTGGGGAAGAGGCTTTAGGTGGGGCTTATGAATTTGGTTTTTTCATCTCTTTTCTCTCAATAAAAGCAAAGTTCAGAAGAAGTGTGTTTTTACACTTTAAAACAAGCACCTAATTTGTCGATGGTTAGTGGAAGCTCCAGTAGCTGCTGTGCAGAAGCCAAATGAAAGCTCCTCATGCTCCACCACAGAGCTGGGTGAGTGCACTGGTGTGCCTCACCTTTGCTGTCGTAGGCCCTACATGAGGAATTTTTAAGGCCCGTAAGGGGGGTGGGAGGGGAATATTCGACTTGCTGTCAGGGCTTGTGAGACCACACGCTTGACTTGGTTGCGTTTCTGTGCTCGCCTGCCTACGTGTCATAGGATATATGTTGCTTTCTAATCAAATCCAAAATGTCAGGGGAGGTATCTCTGGCCAAAACCCTGTTGACTGTGGGGGAGGGAAAGGGGAATGGAAACACCACAGGAGGGGGATGGGCCAACTGTTTAGCATAGCAACCGCTTCAAGCATCTCTGCAATTGTTTATAGTTCAAACAACTGGCTGATGGCACCCACTTGCACCTTCTTGCTCAACAATGTCTCTATCTCCTCTCTCCCACTCCTCCTCCTTGCCTTCGAGGTGTCGACACCCTGACAAACTCAGCCCTGGCCTCCCAAGGGAGGAAGGCAAGGTTTTCCAGGGAGGGTTGAGCTGTGCATCCCAGTTCCCCTGCTCCTCCCAGTTCTTGCCCGCAGCATCCTCTCATATGCCCCCCAGTCTGGGCAGCTGGGTGGTAAGAAGGACAGAGCAATGGGAGATGCCTGGGCTGCCCACCACCACCACCACAGGTGGGGGGTACGTGTGTGTGCGCACAGGTGCTAAACTGCACATTTGATGCCCACCCAAAGATGAATGAGGGAAAGGGAAGAGGGGCCACAGCACTCCTGGAATGTGGAATTGTATTGTTTGGGAGAGGAGGAAAAGAGATGTCTGCAGAGCTCCTCCTGCGGGAAAACACATAAGGCTCTGCACGAAGAGGGAAGGGTCACCCGTGGAGCACCCTGGAATGAGGGCAAACAGGAATGGGAGTAAAACATGGAGGTTTGGTACAGAGGGAAGTGAGAAATGGGGAATAATCAATTTCTTCAAGGCAACCCTGGAAAAGATGTCAGAAGGGTGGCAGACATAAAAGTGATCCTTGTCATGTGCTGGGCCTGTGAAAGCTCTTCTCTCCCTCAGCACATTGGACTCAGACTTCTCATTCGCAGTGTGTTCTCAAGGCAAACTCAGGTCAAAAAAAGCCCTTAATGATGTTAACAGTGGCCTTTGATAGAGCTTAAAAGAGAATCTTAATACACAATTTTTCCTTTTAGAGGTGGGGGGAGCATGACGGGTGTTCCAGGGAGGCCTATTATGCTCCAGGCTATCACTTGCCCCGATTCTCAAGGAATAAATCAAGAGAAAACTGCCGGTGTTCCATTTCACGTGAGAAATGAGAATAAGCTCGTTCCCATTTCAGAGAGTTCGCTGGGATGCCCCTTTCCCTCCTACAGCATCTGCAACCAAGATCTGAAAATTACAGAAGCGATCAGGGTGGTGCTCACCGCCCAAGGATAATTCCAAAATTCCTTCCCCGCCGCCCCCCCGCCCCGCACATCCCGCTGAAAGCTGATGCCTGCAGCAGATTCAGGGTTGAGCCACCTAGTGGCATTTGCTAGAAATAGGTATCGCAGGCAACATCAGGCTACAAGCCTGTTTCTCAACAAGAGGTTGAGAAAGGTTTAGTGGCAGCTCTGTGGTCCGTCCGTAGAATCATAGAATGCATTAGGTTGGAAGGGACCTTTAAAGGTCATCCAGTCCAACCACATGCAGTAAGCAGGGACACCTTTAACTAGATCAGGTTGCTCAGAGCTCCATCAAGCCTGACCTTGAATGTCTCCAGGGATCAGGCCTCCACCAACTCTCTGGGCATCCTGTGCCAGTGTCTCACCACCCTCACAGTGAAGAACTTCTTCCTAATGTCTAATCTAAACCTACCCTGCTCTAATTTAAAACTACTACCCCTTGTCCTGTCGCCACGTGCCCTTACAAATAGCCCCTCCCCAGCTTCCCTGTAGGCCCCTTCAGGTACTGGCAGGCCTCTATAAGGTCTCCTCAGAGCCTTCTCCAGGCTGAACAAGCCCAACTCTCCCAGCCTGTCTTCATAGGATTGGTGCTCCAGCCCTCTGATCATCTTTGTGGCCCTCCTTTGGATCTGCTCCAAGAGGTCCATGTCCACCTTGTGCTGAGGGCTCCAGAGTTGCACACAGTACTCCAGGTGGGGGACCTCACAAGAGCAGAGGGGGAGAACCACTTCTGTAGATCTTCTGGCCATGCACATTGTGTGGCCTCACACTGTTGGCTCATGTCCAGCTTTTGTCCATCGATACCCCCAAGTCCTTTTCTTTATCGTATCATCCTCAAATTGCACTGGAAGCCCTTTTCTCTTGCTGTCTGGGCTGCCCTGTTCCTAGAGCATCCTTCAGGGCATGGACCAAATGCCAACAATCCTCAATAGGAGGTAGCAGGGGGTGCAAAGCCATGCAGCCCCTTTCCCAAGCCCCAGCTTGTACTGGTTTGCTTTGCTCTGTGCTGAAAGGACTCAACATGTTGCAGATGCCTTGGAGCTCCATGAAGGCCCCTGCACAGTCCCCCATACATCCTCTATACAGGAGAGAGAGCTTTCTGTTCATCTGAACAAAGGAATGGGGTAGAAAAAAAAGGGAAAAAAGGCAGCTCATTGTCCAGAGCCAGGGGAAGGAGAGGTCTGTCTGGTGCCGTGTTCCTCCGGGTGCTGCTGGGGGTGAAGGGGAAGCTGGGTGGAAAGGAAGCCTGGGCATCCCCAGGGTGTTTCTTAGGGTGATAAACTGCTGTGGAATGGACATTCAAGGCTGGAAGTAGCCAGCCTGAATTGCTAACATTTGAAACATGTGAAGCAAAATTAAGTTGGTCAATCTGACCATTGCTCACTGCGTCGTGCACAAGTAGCTGATTTTCTCTCCTGCTTTCTCAAGAGGGAGAATTTGCAAATTTGCAAAACTCTTAATTTATTCCCCCTCAAATCAACATGTCCCCCAAAAGGCAGCTCTTTAAATTTGCTTTTGTCCTTTTAAATTCCGTGACCATGAAGCTTTAAACAATGCAAATACTTGTTTTGCATGAGAAGATGCTCAGATTCTCACAAAGTCATCGCTTGCTGGAGTCAGGGGTTTATTAAAGCACCAAATGTCACAAGACTTACAGCAAAATCAAAATCACAGAGATTCACAATATTAATATATGTTACTTTGTCTTTTGGATTAGTGTCAGCCTTCTGAAAGCCAAAGTTTCATTTATTTTATTTATTTTTTCCCCTCTGCAGAACATAACCCAAAATATCAAAAAGCCAAGCGAGAGCCTGGTCTAAAAAGCAAGATCCATAATATGTAGAGGGAAGGGTATGGCAAGAATGCCGTGATTGGACATATCAATCATTTCTATGGCAACAGAGGAAGATATAACAATGCCATAGAACTGAGCAGAAGAGACTGGGCAGAAAGAGACCATCATTATATGCTACTGAGATTTTCATTGACTCTTTGTAGAGACAGAAACACAAAGTGCAGAAAACCATAAGCAAAATATCCAGAAATATTATTTATATTTCCACATTTATAGTTTACAGAAGCCAAAAATATCTTGTGTACAGCAAATGTATCCTTGTTCTTCCAGAGAGCGTTTGTAAATCCATATGACTATAAACAAAGGATATGTTTCGTGAGACTGTATATAATGCAGTGTAATATTCTGGGAGCATGTGATTGCATGTGGACACAGAGACCAAACCTTAAATGCCCACAAAGCTTTTGCCTTTCTATACCTCTCCAATGAAAATCATAATGTTTAACACAAAGAGTGATCATTTTCATATTTTTTCTCATAAATGTCTTTATTTCTTCTCTTTTTAGTCACAATGAGTGGGATTTAGCTTGCTTAAATTATAGTGCCTGGATGTGAGATACAGCCTGAACTCCCACAGCAGCCAAGGAAGACTGAGCCCATATGGTCAGTGGAGCCTAGCATGCTACTCTCCTCCTCCTGAGGTAGACCCCAACACCTGGTCAAACAAATTGCTCTCCAGACTGCCAACTATAAGGTCTAGGTCCTTACGAACTGTACTGAGAGCTTGGATGCCTTGCTCCCATGAAGTCCCTTACGCTTCAGACAGCTGAGGTGCAATCCAGCTGCTTGCCTGTTAGTGTCTGACACTGTTTCAGACCCCTTTGGGTAGCTGTGACATCCCCTTGGAGCTGGTGGAGGACCTGTGGGAGTATTCTGGACCAGTAGCTCACAACTAAGCAGGATACCCAACATCATTTCAAATGGCACTTGATCTGAGGTGACTGAATCAAGCCTTTCAGAGGGGAGCAGCAGGCAAGGAGTCAGGTGTGAAGTCAATGTGGGAAGGCCGGGGAGCAGGTCACAATCAGCAGGAGACGAGGTGGGCACCCCTACAGCATAGCTGGGGCGAGGAGTGGGTGCCAGCATCTGAGCTCACATGCAGACCCTGGTACAAGGGGGTACAGGGTGCACATCTGGGTGTTCTGTGGGAGGCTGTTCAGGGCAAATAAAACCTCCTATGTGCACGCAGTACCCTAATGTAATAAATAACAGGGTGAGCTGAATCTTCACCCTTGATGTGAACAATGCATTTGAGCCCATCGCCCACGTTTCCTCTCTAGGAGCCAGAAAGAAGCAGGTTTGCCAGGAAGCTGTGTCATCCATTCTGAAGATAAGCTATCGAAAGAGAGAAATTACACCCTGGAAATACCTACAACTCTGACCACAAAGGAAATCTCAGTGTCGATGGGTTTGCTGTGAAATGGGTCAGAGGAGCCCTGCCTGATGTGCATTTAAGAAGATCCCAAATGAGCACAGATGGCAAGAGGTATACATGGGTGTAGCCCCATAGTGTGGAGCCTGCCTGGCCATTCCTGGGCATGATCTCTACCATTACACTGAAGGCAATGTTAACATAAATTTCTTAGATTAACCACTGATGATCTCATTAAAACATTTCCTGTTGGCTGAGCCCCACGGGTCTACCCCTGCTGTTACTTCTCTTTAGCTGCCTCTGCGGGTCAAGGCCATGCTGAAACACTGTTACAGAGGCCTAATATATTAAATTTTTGACAGGGGCAGGGGGCAACAAACAACAAACTGGCACACAAAATGGAGATGTGTATTAGGGGTGATAAGCAGCAGACTGGCAGCTCTGTCCTGGAGCCCTTCCTCTGTGGGATACCACAGGCCCCCTCCCACTGCCCCAACAGTTTCCACACCTGACCTTGTAAGAGGGCAGTACAGCCCCATATTCCTTTCCTCAAATTGGTGGTTGTTAGTCCTGCACTAGCTTTGGTGGTAGCTTTGGTGAGCCTGACGCCTCCATAACAGAAGTGGAAACCAAAGCATCACCTCTCAGAAGGTTGTCTCTTCTCCTGGAGAAAGCTAGACGTGGCTGTTTTGAATTATGGTACGAAACAGACTCCCACACAAGGCCGGAGATGGTGCTGAAAGTCTCCTGCACACCTAGGAACAAACACATACACTGCAGAATAGATTACAGGATAATTTCGTTTGGAAGGGACCTGTCCAGGTGCCTTTCATCCCTGTGGTCCTTACCTTCACTAGAACAGGGCTCTTTCTGATCAGTTTGCACAAGGGCCTTGGGCAGCTGTGTGGTGAACATCTTCAAGGATGGGGTTTCCAGAGTCTCACCAGGCAACCAATCCCCTGTGAGGTTTGGTTTTCCTTTTATCTGACTGGGATTGCCTGTGCTGCAACCGGTGCCTGTTGCCTCTTGCCTTGGGCTTGGCCTTCACTGTAGTCTCTCATAGTGTCGTCAGAGACACACTGCTAAAATGGGTGAGTGGCCTGTATGGTGGGTGGTCTCCAGACTGTGTACACTTTGCAATACCACAGCATCATGTCCACCTACAATTTGATGTTACCCAGCCTGTGCCAGGAAATGCTATCTTCTAGCTGTGTTTTTCTAGAGAATCTTTCATATCTTTGTAGTTCTGCCTGGGAGACTAAACAGAAAACCTTTCTGATCCCCATACCGCCGCTTTGCAACCAGAAGTCTGTGTCTGCAGAAAGATGTAAATTGATCTTTTCTTTCCTAAAAAGGCTGGCAACCACCATCCACCCTGCTCTTAGAAACCCTACAGTCCTTAAAGGAAAAAAAATTAAACCCTCCTCCCTCATAAACGTCTCCAAAACCAACACAACACTCCCTGAAGAATCAGGAAGTGGAAAGCAGGTCTGGAAGGTCTGCTGGCTTTACTTCCTTCACACGTTCTGCTACTGCAAATAAGCTGCTGCTTGTATCGAATCCTGCTCAGCTGCAAAAAGGTGGCATGTCCTGTGGCCTTCCACATCTGAGTGGGTTGCATGGCTTCCTTCACAGCTGATGGGGGAAAGCAGGCCTTCTTACCTTTCCTCATGAGGTAGATACCTAAACTGGGTCAGATCACAGAATCACAGAATCACAAGGTTGGAAAAGACCTTTAAGATCATCAAGTACAACCATTCACATCCTAAACTAAACCATATCCCTAAGTACCTCATCTACCCTTTTTTTTGAACATATCCAGGGAAGGTGACTCGACCACCTGATGTTTCTCACAGTTACAGGAATAGAGATGCACAGGACCAGCTCAGATGTAGATGTCTGCACTGAAGGTGCTCAGCATGAGCTGAGACGGATGCTGCCTGCAATGCATATTAAAAAGTGGCACTGATCTCTAAAAGCACATTCCTGGCTCCTATACTGGCCCTTCAGCTAAACCCAGAGTCACAAGAAAAGTCCTGGTATTAGACCAAATCTGGAGGAAAGTAAATTCTAATTCTTCCCACCTGGCCAGCAATACCCAAACCAAGGTGTTAGCCTGACTACCTTAGGCTATTTTAAAGACAAAGGTGATTTGTCAGAAACTGACAATTTGTAAAAGGGTTTTTGAGTGCTATCTCAAAAGGGTTTCCTCGTGCTGGCTGTGTCCTTATGCCATCTGTCAGAACATGCCCACTGTATACTAGAAATTCTCTCTCTCTCTCGTGCATGGTGATTTACAGTTAGAAAATAAGTGAAAAACTCTTTGTGCATGGCTCACTCTGTAGGCTTACAGACAGCACAGGGTAGAGGACAGTAAGCGATCCAACCCCTTGGTCTCAACAAACATGTTCAGAAGTTGAATGCAGGGATTAGCCTAGATACTCCCTGCAATATTGCATCAACATCATGTTTGCATAGTTACTCCCAGTCCCAGAACAAACAGTAGGGGAATAGTGAATCAGACCACAGAGGTTTCCAGAAACCTGAGCAGACAGACTGACTGATGTGCTTGTGCAATGAATAAAAGTACTGTCACTTCTCCCCAGACAAACTCACTCCAGAGTAATTTACTCAACGTTGCATGAAGCACCTGTAAAAGTTTCAACATGAGGACTTTTATCATTCTGCTAGAGGCTGGAAGTTGAAAAAATATTCTATCATTTGAAGGGACAGTACATTCGAGAAGGATTTTTGCTTCAGGAAAGATAATTCCATGGATAACTCAAACCTGTGCTTTCTCAGCTGAGCTGTGTCTGCATCCCTCATAGGTCAAATTCTGTTACCTGATTTGGGTTGTCTGTTCGAAATAAGGAGGATTTCCCCAGAGAAGATACTGTTGAAAGCTGCAGGTCTAGAACCAGCTATGCTAGGCAGTGAAGTGTTTCTGTTGCATTAACAAGTATTTTGAGGTGAATCAAATTTCCTCCAAATCATAATAGGCAAAAAGGTATGTGAAAATATTAAAACCATAAATATTTTTCATCCTATGAAATTACCTAACATGTTGCTGGCTTTACTTCATGGCTTGTAATGGACTGTGGGCAGAGGGCTATAATCTGTTCAGCCCCAACTTTTTCCTTGCATATTTTTTCTCTAGTGGGTCGAGCATAAGAGATTCAGCATCTGCCATCCTGCCACCAGAGTTAAGATCAGGGAAAATAAAAGCACCTGTAATCGGTACCTTTCAGGGACGGAACACTTCCTCTAAAATTAAAAAGAAAACAGAAAACAAACAAAAAGAACCCCCTTTATCTCTATTGCAAGATAAATCTATCCATGAAGGTAAGACAGTGAGAGAGGGAGAGGTGCCAGTAGACAGGTGTGACCTGGCTTTCGTTACCTCTACCTTTATCTCACTGGGTGGAGACAAAAATGGAACAAAATCTTTCCGTTTAGCTGTGTCATTACGGGGTGAGGCACACTGGCTCTGGCGCACTGAAACTCTGACGGTGGGTACAGTCATGCTCTCCCACTAACTTCGGTTGCTACATCTCTTTCCCAGCTTCTCCAGCGTCCTCACTTTTCCCAGCTTTCCTCATCACTGGAAAGTGGTTATGTGTCCAGAAAGACATGTCCCTCTATATCTCTCAAGCATGCCAGCATGTTAATGGTACTGCAGGTTATAGCTTATGGCTTTTCCCTCATCTTGCTCATCTGCTGCCCAGAGAGGTGGTGGACGGTGCCCATGGTGACATAGGCTGCCCAGAGAGGTGGTGGATGCCCCATCCCTGGAAGTGTTCAAGGCCAGGCTGGATGGGGCCCTGGGCAACCTAGTGTAGATCCAGGCCTGGAGGTTGGTGGCCCTGCCTGTGGCAGCGGGGTTGGAACTCTATGATCCTTGGGGTCCCTTCCAACCCAGACCATTCTATGATTCTATGATCTGACAGACTGGGCAATTTGATTCAGCAGATGAAATGCAGCTGTCTGACAGGGACTCGCTTGCTCCCACTGGCTCCAGAAGAATTTGCAGGTGTGGTGCCAAGTGAAGACTTGCTCAAAGGAATTTACCAAGAGAGCTGGTCATGTAATACACATGCAACCCCAGCTGGGACAGAAAATATGCCCGTTCATAATTTCAGAAAGAGGAATTTAGCTTACAGCTCTTTTCATGGAGCACATAAAACATTTAAGGTGAACAGCAAATAAAATGGCATAATTTTATTTACTGCAGCTTGAGATAAGCTACTGGTTTATCTACTGGTGGTGAGAAGCCATCCTGCCAAGGCTTCCTGAGTTTAGCAAGAATTACCTGCAGAAAAGTCAAAAGAGCAGCACCGTGGTGTGCAAGTCACCAGCTGTCAGGAGGGATGCTTCAGTCCCGCAGCCATGCAGCATGTCACCCGGCACTCAACGTGAGCTGAGCGCCAAATCCAATGGCTTGCAGATATCAAGTATTTCACAAACATCAAATAAAATCGTTTTTAAAACCACCAGAGGTTGAATATCGCTCCAAAGTATTTGGGCGATACTTTGAAACATGCCTATTGAAAGACAACGGGGAGTCTGCAACATTTCGATAGCTCAAGCTCCAGCCCAAGTATTACTTTTATCTGTTTCTACCAAGAGAGTATAAAAATTCTAACACTTAATATGTTTAGGTAAGCAATGCTGGAGCTGGAAGCCGCACAAAGGACGCATCAGGCTTCTCTGTCCTGCCTGGGGATTAAAACTGGCAAACTTGTTTCACTAGCCTGGTTTCCCAGCAGAGCCACAGAGCAGAAGCAGAAGAGGCGCTTACTGAACCGAGGGATGTCCCTCTCTGAGTACAGACTTGCTCCTTACCAAGTGCTTTGTGGGGTCAGGGTGAGACCTCACATAGAGGGACATCCACCACCTCCCTGGGTGATGGTGTGGGTGCCAAGGAAGCTCTGCATTCTGATAGAGACCTACCTCCTAAAATAAACCCCGACTTGAGGGTTAGTTAAAGCATTGCAGGACAGCTTTTTGAGTTACCTGGGGTACGTAGCCAGGCTTCATCTACTCCTGCAAAGATTTCTAGCCACCTCTTCCTACAGCCCCATTATCACATTTAGCATGTTGTAAGTGTGGTTTCATGAATCACTCCCTGAAGCTTTTCAGTGAAGTCACTGAGGGGTCACAGTAACAGAAACCAGGGACTGTATTGCTTACTCACAATGGTTTATCATCCTCAGCCCAGAAGAGCAGAGCTCAGACTAACCCCAGACCCTCCACCATCTCACAGCCCTCATAAGGGGTGCTCAGGACATGTCCTGTCACCTGTGCTTGTGTCTAAGATGCCTACTGCAGCAGGAGCTCCAGCACTGGCATTAATGGTACATGTGTACGTCTCCATACAAGAAGTGGGCTGGCTCCAAACTGCTGCGCAGCTTCTAATTTGCTCTTCCTTAAAAATCTTCCCCCACAGCTGACAGGTAAGGTTCGTTGCTGGTAATGAGTTCTGGGCAGCTGCAGCCAAAAACTAGCACTGTGTTGGCACTCAGTAGGGATTTTTTTTTCAATAACCTGGAACACAGGTTGAATTTTCTATGAATAAATACTGGATGCAGCGATGTGATTAATGAGAAAGTTATCTCCTGTGATGAAACAGGAAAGTTTGGTCCAGAGCCAGTGCTAGGAGGTGAGGGGAGCTGAAGCTCAGCCAGGGAGAAGAGTTCCTTCTCCCCTGAGCTTGCAGGTCTTGCCAAGCACCACTCAGGTCTTAGCTCTTTTTTTTTTGGCTGTCAGGTTTAAGTCAAATCTCTGTTAGATGAGGCCAGCATTAGTGGTCGGAGGTGGTGGTAGGAGAGATGCTACAGAGAGGCTGTACAGAGATAAACCCTCAGGACAAACCCAACCAGGCTCCTCAGATGTGATCTCAGAGAAGAAAGAGGTTGTCACAGCAATCGCCTTGGGACGGAGGGACTGTCACACCAAGAACCACTCTGCCCAGACTAACAATGTGGTGTGCCCTCTGCTGAGAAATCGTGGAACAGAAAGAAAAATCCCCAAATTTTGCTGCCCTCCTCAGCCCACTGTTAAGACCAATGGTCTTTTTCCCATTTGGTGGCAGACTTAAGGCCAGCCTCTAGCCAGAGGGAGACAGGTCCTTTGGCTGTGCTGGCGTGGCACGAGGCTATTTTGTCCATTCACATGGCTCCCTCCCTGGGGTTCCACACCCTCCTCTCTCACCAGTCTTTCCCACGGGATCTGCTGAGCTACCAGCTTCTCCGCTGCCTATGTGCAAACAGCTTTCCAGCAACTATCTACTCCACTTCCTACATACAAAGAGCTTCCACCAGCCCTCCTGTTTCCTTTGCAGAGCCTCCCTTGTCCTCCTCTACTGCTACTAACTCCTCCGTGGCTCTGCCATACCAGGGCAACAGCCCCCTGCCCCAAAAATAGCCTGCCATGGCCCAAAGCTTCTTTCTGCTTATCGGGTGGCATGGGGGAAACTGAAGCATGACATGATAAAACCTGTTTGCCAAAGGTAAGCCTGTTTTGCTTCCTTGTTTGCAGCGCTTTGACAAGGTCAGGTCGAAGCATCTGGCAAGGAGCGACTACTGGAGGCTGCCTGGTGAGTCAGCAGCGCATCCTGGCAGGGCTGAGGAATGCTGATTGCCGGCTCTTGCAGTCACCACTAGAACATGCTTTCCCCGGGGTTGCCCCAGCAAAGCTCTCAGGGGTGAGTACAACAGAAATATCTCCCGTAAAGAGGATTTCCCACTGCAGTTCCTGGCAGAGCTGAACTGCTGCAGATTTGTGAGCCTCCGTTCAGATCTTCCCTAATTCCTCTTTTGAAACCCCATTACCTCCATCTGTGTTGCCTCTTGCATCAATCAGCCATTTTTACTTGATGGGCTGTTTCTGTGTTTGTTTTGTTTCTTGCAAGCTCTGAGAGAATTTCACCAACCGAATTTTACAGACTCTTTCATTACTCACATCTTGTGTGCAAACAAATGCAGCCTGCACGAGGGAAAAGCACAAATCAGCACAATTTTGTTTTTCTAAGGAAGCAGAGAAGTTCTGAGTTCTGCCCAAAGCAGTTTCACTGCAAAAAGCAATACCAACTAAGAAAGACAGCAGTACTGACTACATCCAGGCAGTTCAGAAACACTGCCCAGAAGATCTTTTCCCATCTCTAAACTGATTATTTTGCAGCTTCTCATGCAATTGTGCCCAACGACTGAGGGCCAAATTCAGCCTGATGCCGAAGAAGGACCAAACTTAAGCCTAGCAGGGCTGCTGTGGGCCTCCATGTCCCCTCCAGAGGTGATTACCCCCATTGAGAGTTTGCAGAGGGCCAGTGGAAGATAATTTTGCCTTCATAAACCATGTGGTATGGGCCATAGATGGATGAACAAGTACGTAGGCAGACAGCCCTCGCAAACGAGCAATGCTCGGGACCGTTCTCTGTCGGTAAGATCAGCTGGGATGGAGCAGCCCACACCCATTCTATTAACTCACTTTACTTCCAAACTGGAGTGTCTACTGGGAAGCGGATCTTGAAGCTTCCAAATCCCTTGAAAGAGCATTAGTCACCCTGAGCTAAACCTCCAGGCCAGGCTTTTTGACAAACAATCAGTGTTCGTGACCAGGAGCAGTGGCTGTGAGTGTCCTTGTCACCATCTAATTAATTAATACGGGAGGAGGAGGTAATTCCACAAAACACCAGCCTCACCTGTGCACAGAGCTCACTCTTACCCCTTCCTTGCAGGTTAGCAACCTCTCCTCTGTGCCCACCCAATTGATTACATGACTTGAAGGCTAAGTTAGATCATCTCAGTGGCCAGCATTGATTTCAGCAAGCACACATGATGGCACGCCCAGGAGGGAGGTAAGCTGAAGTGTGGTGGGGCTGAAGCAGGGGGGCAAATGTCAGTGTCAGCCAAATATTGCATTTAAAATAAAAATATCTTTCCTATATTGAATTACTGCCTATTTCTGGAACTCACAGGGCTCAGTCTATTCATCCTGCAAGTTACATATTTGTTTATTCATGAGAGATGCTGACATCTAGAATAAAAGAAAAATGATGTGTTCACTTCTGAATTCATCTTGTCTGGTGGCATCACTTTCCTGAAGTGTTCTCGTTACCAGGCTTCACTTTGTAAAGATATTCTTGGTCGTTTCAGATTATGTGAAAGTTTTGATTTTGGATTGTGGCAACTTTAAACCCGCTTTGACAAAGAAGATGCTGCTGCTTTTTTTTTTTTTTCTGTTCCAGTTGGCAGCAAACCAATCTGATCACAAAAGCTCCATTCCAGAATCTTTTAGCCAGATTTGATCCTGGATTATAGAAATGGATTTCTTTCAAAACAGAACAACAACAGCAACAACAAAAATGTAGTAAGAGTTTTCAACATGTGTTTTAATACTAAATGTTATTCCTGATAACAATCAGAACAACATAATGTCACCTAATGGCCACAGGAGAGGATGGCTGGGCATCCTGCAGTGCTGTGAGTCATTGTCCCCCCTTCTGGGGAGAAATAACGGGCTGAGACTGAGGTGGCAATCCCAGCTGGAAGAGCTCTCTTTGTAGATGGCAGTGCCACAATTAAACCCCTTTGATTACACCCTCGTGCTGTAACTGCACCATCATTTGATTCCCTCAGAAAGCACAGCTTTACTAATGAATTCTTCTGTATGCCACATGAGTTTCAATTGCTTATCCATCACCTTTCTTATGTGTGGGGAAGGGGAGGTGCGTGTTCACAAGTAGTGCCGACTCACTGCATGGGTGCAGTGACAAATCTGGGTGGAAAACATCCAATACTACATGTGAATGCATTTTTTTCCTCAAGGATGGCTCCCAGGCACAAGAACCCTGCTGAAATTCGCTTTCCCTCCCTAGCAGCAGGCATCGTGTGGCTCCTACTGATTTACTCTCTTTGTGTGACTTCTTTTTAGCACCAGCTTTTCTCTTCCCCTGCTCCTTGGGGTACTGGAGCTACAGGAGCCAACACCAGCCAGCCTTACACACCAACAGCCCCACTGGAAGCAGTAGTGAAGTTTTGCAAAGCTTTTGTCCTTCTCTCTGTCTCTTCTTCCTAGTGGTGGAGGAGAACTGTGAATCTCTGGCACTGCTGACAACCAGGGGTGGCAAGAAACCTTGCAAGAAGGCATCTTGCCTTTGGCTTTCGAGACCTCAGGAGCACAGTCAACCCTTGTGACATCCTTTCCAGCCAGCTCATGCAGGGCATCAAGATTTTCACACTTGAATAAATTAGTCATACAGGTTCATCTCATAGAAGTTGGATTCTAATCGTGTCCCATTCCGGATTTGGGACATGACATAGGATAGAAACAGTTTAGGTTTCAAGCAGCCCCAGCTAGCAGCATTCTTCCTGCAGCTGGGGAGTCGGTGCTCAACAGCCTTACGCTGCACAGCCTTGGAGGCTGTCATATGATGTAGCACAGCATGGGAACAGCGGCAGGCTGTTCACAGGAGTCACGGTCTGTCCACCCCAGCTTAGATAAATCTGTTTCCATCAGCTTCCCTTTGAGCAGACATCCTTCCCCCTCCTCTGGGAGTCCACGCTGACACTGTCACAATGAGATGTCATTACTCTAACTTAGGGGAGCAGCAAGGTCCTGGTTGCACCAAAGTAGTGTAAACTATTCCCTGAGAGATGCATCAACCCCACGTTGCTGTGAAACCACACTTTTGCCATTTGTCCCTCTGTTCATTGCATTCCCCCAAAAGCCAGTGCACCTCACAGCTTTACCTATCTCCGTGTGTGGATACTACCAAATGGGACTTGTCCCCACTGGACAGCAGCACATTTACATAAAATAGTTCTAACTCTCCACAACAGAAGTATTGCCATCAGGGAGTTCCCCAGTCATGAGAAGAGCAGATGGAGATAGTTATGACTCCTACATTAGGAAGATGTTACACCGTCATGGGAAGGGAAGAACTCCATGGACTTTCCTGTAGACTTTGGTTGAAGTTACCAAACCACAACCAGCACAGTGGGTCAGTCATTTGCAAGAGCTCCAGGGGCTCCTGACAAATGCCAAGCCCTTGCTTCCTACCACACCCCACTTCCAGTTCCAGGACACTTCCTCCTTTATTTCTGACAGATGATGACTTGTTCCCCACTATAGAAGTTTTTATCAACTCTTGTCTAGACTAAAGCAATGCCATGTCTGTGAGCAAGAAGTCATGAGTCCTTTTTGAAATTTCTGCAAGTGCAGAAGGCTGCAGCACCCCTTCTCACCAGCACAACCTGCAAGTACCCTCTTGTAGTGTTTTCTAGTGTCGAGTCCAGCCCAAGTCTCTCGTTTCCAAAGCACTCAGGTGACCAACATCCCAAATTCACCTCAAGTTCCTCAGTGGAGGCTGTGACATCCAGCTTTGCTCCTCACTTGAAAGAGAACCTCTCATAATGACAAACTTCATCCTGTGGTGAAAACTATGAGCAGTACAAACCTGCATCTTTTGTGCCAAGTGCAGGACCTCTGCTTTAAGCCTCACTATTTCTCCCGTACACAAACAGCAGCGTGTGCATTTAAACCAAAACCTCTGCCAAAACAAAAGTAGCACACTGCGGGTGTAACTTTCACCCCAGGGAAAGGCCAGGAGAGAAAGCATGTAACTCGTGGTAGGGTTGCAATGATGTTCAGCATGTGCCTGGAAAGCCCATAACTACCACACTGCTCTAAATAAAACACGCTAGAGACCACAGCGGGTGCTCATGCAGCTGATGCTTCGCTGTTTACAAGAGCCTAGATTTTGTTGTTTATAAGCACTCCTGGTTAAACATTATCTATCATGAACTTGCTATCAAAGTGCTTGAACATCAAACAATGATTTTGGTAAGATAAGTAGGTCCTCTCATCCCTCACGTGCTGGAGGTAGATGCACGACATCCCTTTCCACGTGGAAAGCTAACCCTAGCAGCGGTCGGTGTTGTTCCATGCAGGGCTCAGGGAGGCAGAAGTCAGCAGACCTCAGTACCGAGCAGCCTGGATAACAGCAGGTAGGCGCCTGGTGTAGCTGCCTTTGTTGACAAGTGGTAGCAGCCTTTCTGATTTAGACCCCGGATATTTTGCTCCATACTCAAATATTTGTGATGTTAAAGCCTGGTGACAAGGCTTTTTCCACATCTGCTCCTGCACATGTCAACGCAGCTGCCACCAAAAGGCACGAGCACAGGTAACCACTTACAGTCTGCACATTGTTTGCTGTGGGAAGGAGAACCTATTTGGGGATGTTAAAACAGCTTTAGATTGTTACCTAAAAGGGAAGCGCTCTTTTCTATTTCTACAACCTGGGATATCAGGCCCAGTCCTATGGACACTCCCAAATCACATCCTTATGCTATCCCTACTATTAAAGGGGAAGGGCCAGAGTCATTGGGGCATCATGTTAGCTACATTTATCTCCCATACTCAAAGCTTTAGGATCGTGTTCTATAGGTGAATGGGCTTTCAACATGACGCAGAGGAGTAAAGGTCAGCCTGAGTTCATAAGGAAAAAAACCTGCTTCCTGCTCCCTCCTTGATTTTGTGTTTGCTTTGTGGTTTTCTCCTCCATGGTCTCAAAAGACAAATGTTGACTGAAGCCACAAATGTTGTAGCTAAAGATACTGTTCTCTGGATGGGGATTCTCTTGTACCACTTTAATTAGCTAGCTTTTCATACATGCATATATATAGATATATAAGTCTGAGGGACAAACAGAGCCAAAAAACCATAGATCTTTGCATTTCAAGAATGCCAAAGGCTTGAGCAAGAGGAATGGCGGTCAAGTATAATTCCTTTCAAATAACCTTTGAGCTGCTGTGCAGAAAGAGTTGTGCTGTAATATAAATTATAAACGTTGATATAAAAGGCAGATAGGGACATGCAGAAAAGCAGTTAGAAATGGCTTTTCCAGCAGCAGTTCTGTCCACAAGTTGTCATGCTGTCAGCTGTATAACCTGCACTTCACAACATAGTGTAAGAAGCTCAAGAGGAACCAGATGTATTCAGATCCCTCCTGTACCACCATTGAAAAGGAGGCCTTGACAAACAGAAGTAAACATTATCCAATCACTAGAGCAGATTCTGTTAATGAAGAAGGGTTGGCAGGAAATGTCACTAACGTGTCAGGCTCAGGTTTGCCAGCCTTATACCATCATCACTGGACAGGGACAATCTCTTCCGGCACAGCAGGGGTTACCAGGCTTCTTCACTACTTAGCACAGATTAGGAAAACAATCTTAAGACCAAAGAAACCAGCTGATGAATAAATGCCCTGACGGTAAGATACTGGAGGTCAAATACTGAGCCTAGTCTATAGCTCCATTGTATTTGGATATCAAAGCAGATAGCTGAAGTATGTGTGAGTCTGCATTCATTCATTCACTCATTAATAAGGGGTTACTGTTGTACATTTTCTCCTGGCCCTTTTTTCTCCTCAGCTTAGTACTTTCCCCCACGGTGGGGTCCCCACTAAAGGTTAATGCTGATGTAGAGTGATGAAGTCACACTTAGATTAACAGTGATGAGGCTTTCCAGACACCTCACTTTCCATACGGGCATTCCAAATGTTGCTGAGGCCTCACCCTGGCTAAACCCAGTCTGTAAGAGTAGCTGAGTTCTGTGTACCAACAAAAGAACAATTATAAAGGCCTGATTAAAAAAATAAAACAACATGGCAAATCCCAGTTGTTTCAGGCTGTCAGAAGTTACTGTAAGAGGCTGCGATTGGAAGCTACGTGGGTTTTGCAGGATGACTAGCAGCAAGCACTGAAACTGGTCATAGCATAGGCATTTTATCCTCCGTGCTTCAGAAGCATATGAACCATTGGGTTTGGGGAAGTGCACAGATGGGTTGTTTTTTCTCTGAGCCACAAAGTTTGTGGTTAAACCACACTGAGCTGAAAAAAATGTAAAAATCTCACAGGCCTGCAAATTGCTTTTCACCATCATCCGTAGAGTTACCAACGGGATTTATGAGGAGGGCTGAACAGACAAAATGTTCTGATGTTGCACACGCTGATTATTTCTGCCCCTCTCCAAAACCTCCCAGGTCCTGGAGAGAGTCCAGAGGAGGGCAACAAAGATGATTAAGGGCCGGGAGCATCTCCCCTATGAGGAAAGGCTGAGTGAGCTGGGGCTGTTCAGCCTGGAGAAAAGAAGACTGAGGGGGGACCTAATTAATCTTAAGTATGGGATGCAGGGGGAATTGGCCAACCCCTTTTCAGTGGTCTGTGGAGACAAGGGGCAATGGCTGCAAGTTAGAGCACAGGAAGTTCCGCACCAACATGGGGAAGAACTTTTACACAGTGAGGGTGACAGAGCCCTGGCACAGGCTGCCCAGGGAGGTGGTGGAGTCTCCTTCTCTGGAGATATTCAAGACTCGTCTGGACGCCTATCTGTGCAATATGAGCTAGGGAGCTGCTTTGGCAGGGGGGTTGGACCCGATGATCTCTGGAGGTCCCTTCCAACCCCTACAATTCTGTGATTCTGTGATTCCTTGTGCTTCAGGCATCTCTGCTGGAGTTGAGGGCAAGTCTTTTTCATCTGTCTTGAGCTGTGGAAAAGTCTTCTTTAAGAGCTGGAGCAGACTTTCCTGGTTCTAACCAAACCTGGATATTGCACTTAATAGACAACACCACCTCATTATTTATCCAGATATTTTAAATGTATTAGAAGCAGCCATCCACGTTATTAGGTGTTTTATAATTAAAATACACAAAAGAACAGGGTTAACTGGCAGAACGTGAATGGGTACCCCACCTAACGAAAACAGACAGGGCAAAATACCACGTGTAATAATATTACTAATAAGGAAAAATTGCTTTAGATTTCACCATGCACATTCTTATTTCCCAAACTTTTATCAAAGGGCTGAGGGTTTTTAGCGTGCACTAATACTTAACAAATTGGACTTTGGGAGCCTGAAAAAACTTGGTCATACACACGCTCAACTGATCTTCTTTTCTTTCAAACTAGCAGAGACCAAATACTAACCCCTCTCTCATTAATGTGTTCATCCATCCCCTATTTGAGGTTCTTCCTAATTCCTTTGATTTCTCCCTGAAGGTGATAATCCACTCTTTAATTTAGGAGTTGTGTCTTCTTGCATTCATTTTTGCATGAGCAGAAGGAAAACTGAATCAATCAATCAAACCTGTGCAGAGCAACACCAAGCACAGTAACTCTTTACTGAATCTCATTTTCAAAGTAGAATTCAGCCCAAAGAAAGTTAGCATTTCAATGTTAATCACAGCATTAAAAAAAACCAAATTGTCTTTTTATGTATTTCTAAGGCTGCGCTAAATTGTTCACCTGAAGTAAGAGCTGCAGATACAGCTTTGGGTTTTGCCTGTTAAAACATGACATTACTCCAGCCATCACTTGTGCAGTTTTAACCCAGGAAAGGAGATGATGTATAAGGAAGAACACTGCAAAACTTTGCTGGTGACTTCCAGTGTGTTTTGTTGCAATGATTCAGTGTCTCAACTGAGAAGAATGACCCACCATTGATAGAGTCACTCAGGAGGAAAATCCCTTGCTGGTGGTTGTGGTAATTCCCAGCCAGGCTTCAGCAACCTGTGGGAAAGGAGGCTTCATCTTGATGTAATTTTGTTGCATGACGTTGCTTGTGTGCTAGGAACTGTTAATGAAGGAGGACAGCTGAAGGAAGGCCCAAGACGGAATGGGGAAGAGGATCGAGGACAAGTCATTTGAATGGCAAGAGGTGGTTGGGGGTTTCAGGGGTCAGAGATTCTTCCAGAAGAAGTG
Organism: Porphyrio hochstetteri; assembly: GCA_020800305.1. NCBI lineage: Eukaryota > Metazoa > Chordata > Aves > Gruiformes > Rallidae > Porphyrio > Porphyrio hochstetteri. Next base: position 150,805,358 of record CM036905.1, on the reverse strand, counting down.
GGGTGGATATCCCCCCCTCACCCTTACTTCCAGTTAAAATTAAATAACCCATTAGAGTGCACCAAAGGTCACAGAAGAAAATTTGGTGAATATTCCCTGCTGTAGGCCTGCAAGAGACCTCACGGTCCCTTCACTGTTCAGCTGCTGAAGGGCACCGGTCCCAGCTGGTCTCTGACTGCCCTTCCTCCCCACACAATGGGGAAGGACACAAGGGAATGCTGATGCATCCCTCCAGGCCTCACGCAGGTAGGGAGTGAGATTATGGCTGGGGTCCTTCCCCTGCATTTCCCATGGGGCAATATTAGCTGTATGGAAAACAGCATGTGAGTTTTAGGTATGAAGTGGGTGTTGTGTAGGCAGGTAAGCCCTCAGTAAGCTTGGATCTATGTATTATTTATGTATTTTTACTTGGTGTCAGGTGTGTGGCTGAGGGGGGGGGCCTCCCATTGAGTCATGAGGTTCAGAAAGAACCCTCTTGCTTTCTAAACTCCTCAGAGAGGTGCAGCTAGGTCCAGTCTTAGTCCCAGGCTTGGTCAACAGTTTGTGTCTAAAAGATTACAGATATAACCACACACCAGAGTCAACATTTGCCTGTCAGAGGCCCCAAAGGTCTTTCACTGAGATAGTTTCACAGAGTTGAAACTAACAGAAAGTTTATTAAAGTGACAGATATAAAAAGTTCAGGGTTGCTGTTGCTAAATGCACTTACTGCAACAGTGCTAATATATGGCTATGATTATCATTATAATGCTAGCAAAAGACTATCCTGGGTATTCTCACCAAAAGGCTGAAATCACAATTGCTTACCCAGAAGGCGTCCCTGTCTTGGGAGGAGAAGGAGCACAGCCCATCAGCTGCCTCTTTGGGGTCTTCAATTTCTTCTCCCTCCCCTGTGCCGGGGGTAGCTTCCTCAATACCCTTTATGCCCTAATCTTAACCGTTCCCTCCCAGGGGTGATGTTTAACACAATTTGGGTGGAGAGTTGAGTCCTACAGACATTTATGTTTAGCATGTACTGCTTTTTGCTTATTAGCATATTTAGGGGTGTCAACTTTAATATTCATTATGCAGTTAACGAAGCAAAAGGTCTCACTCCAGGCACCACGGCCTTCAAAATTCCATGTAGAAACCATCTATCTGTTTATTCCTCAATCTCTAGCCAAAACAGGGCCGTTCTGCTACAGTAAGACTCCCTCCTCCAGCTGCTGCTCACACCAGCATTTCAGATCTCCATCCACAGTGTTTGCACAAGAGGTAAGCGGGCATCTGGGATTTTTTAACCTCTTAGGTGCAGTTCCCACACTCGGTCGAGCTACATTTCTACACAGACTGTGGCCATGATGGTGGTGGTAATCAGCCATCTGGTAACTACCAGATGCAACCTCTGAGGAGAAGATGTTCTGTGTTTTCTAGGGTGTGTTAAGAAATGACTGCGCACAGACCGGTACAGCGCTAACCTGCAGAAGTTTCCTAACGACTTGAATCCCTAAATACACTAATGAACGGAATGGTAGTAGAAATTCCAGGGTAACTTCTGCAAACAAAGTGTTTGAAATCTGTTCTGTAGCTAAGAAGCAGGAAAATTAGGAAAAAGACAAGATGACAGCTGCAGAAGCATAAAAAAGTATGATATAAGATTATCTGAAGTCGTTCATATAGATCGTGATGGCAAATTAAATCATGTTGTTTTCCAAGAGTTGCTCAGAGTTAACATTGTATAGCTTCCAAAACAAAAAGCTTTGTGCATCCCCAACGAGATGTTAGCACCTCTCTCAATTAAGAGGCAATTAAAGATGTGATGTAAAAATATTTTTCTTTGTGGCCCCAAAGGCTTCAACTGATGGAAAATGTTTCTGATTCTAGCTGTCCACTGCACAGTTGAAAGGGGAACAATCCATTGTCTACTTGGCTATTTTCAAGGCAGCAGTGAAAATACATTATAATATTTGAAAATTTAAAAGATATACGAAAAGTGAACATTTGCATTTTTAGAATATAACACAGCTTATGAATTTTAATTTGGAAGCTATGCTACCCAATAATAGGAAATTCTAATGGATGAGTAATTACCCGACTTACTGTATCACCTAAAAAAGGACTTGACAGAAAAATCATCATTTCACCATGAAAGTTGCACAGCTGAGGTTTTTCAATGGATTTTCCTCATCTGTCAAAAACATTTCAGAATTATGAGAGATATTTTATTTTATCACATCTGAATGCACTGAAACTGTGAGGCATATACCTACAAGGTACTGGCCTCTGCACCTGAAAAGTGAGAAAAAAAAATCTTTAATTGTTGACTAGGTTTTCTTTTCTATGCAGCACATTAGGGGAAAGAAGTTTTTTCTGTACAGCAGGTTAGGATTCTCCACTTGGAATTTTAAACTTACTGACATGGACAAACACAAGGATGATGAAGAGGCATGACTTGTTTTGAACTGTATCCTAAAAGTTTGTTAAAATCAGTTCTAAAAGCTTCAAAATGTAAAAAGTTTTAAATTCAGCACTGAATTATTTTGTATGGATTGAAGTTTGCAAAGTATCTTTGTTCATGAGAAGATGAATTATGGTGAGGAACAAGAGCAATTGTTTGGTCATAAGCGTGGTTGTGTAAAAATTCACTTTGGAAAACAGAAAGAAAAGTAATCAGCAAACATGAGTCAGTTATTTTCTCAAAAGAAAACGGCTGCCTTCGGGGGAAACAATAAGGATTCCTGCAGGTTTGAAATGCACTGCAAGGATGAACCTCTGTCCCTTGCGTGAGGAATACTGTAGGCTGAGAGTTTCTGAAGTACTGCATCACATAACCAGAAAAGTTGCCTTAAGATTAGTCTGATGACCCATCCTCACAGCCTAGCTTTTTCCCATTTTCACATCTTGGGGAAGTTGCTAAGCCTGAACTCAAAAGCAGCAGTAGAAATTGTATTTTCTTTTACAAACTGAATTTTGGGTTGTTTGGGGTTTTTTTCAAATTGCAGAAACTTGTTAAAATGCTGTTTCTATCAAAAGAAAATTAATTTCAACTACTGCAGGTTAATGATTTTTTTAATGATTATTTTAGAAAACGTGATTAAAAAATAAACCAAGGATATGTTGAAAATATTGAAACAGATGATGAGGCACCGTGCATTGTCTATCTGAGGGCAGTAGGAGGGCTTTTGAGAGAAAAATAGATGTGGTCCATTCTCTAAAATGCCTCTTAAAATGAAGCCTTGCTATCATATTTCCTGTGGATCTATCCCCCGTGATGGAAGGGTGGTCATGCTGCCCCTGGCTGCAGTTGCAAGGAGGCTGCCAGAGCAGCAGAGCTGTTTCTTAAACTTGCCTGGTTCCACGTTTTAGGTTCTAACGTTCAGAACATCATTCAGAAGCAAAGGGCAAAGCCCCATCTCCATGCTCTGAAGTGCAGAGGCACAGCATTCTCCGGGGGGGACTCTTGACTAGTAGCTAAGCAACCACATCCTGCATCTCTCCCTCACATGCGCTGATCTTGTCACAGGATTGTCGTGGGCAGATCTTACCTTGCACGGTTCGTGGCTCTGCAGCTCGTGTCTGCAATGGGCTTGTTGTGAAGTTCTGAATGAATTGTAGGTCTGCAGATCATCTCATTTACAAATTCTGTAATCCAGATTGAAATTCTGAACTGGGCATGTATGGTCTGAGATAAATCAAGTAATGCAAATTTATGCACCATACATCTTTTGATCTATAGTGATACAGTTGGGGTTTTTTTTAATTAACAAGTAGAGTGTTGATGTTAATTGTCCCACTGACTGTAATATTGCCAGGTTCTGCTTTGCTTTATCCATAAGGATCGTAACATTTGGCTTGAATACATAATCAAAATGAGGTCAATAGAAAATTCTGAACTGCCCTTTGGTGACCCAATATTTGAATTAAACGTTTGCTTCCCATGAGTAAGTCACATGGGAATTCTCACAGACAAGTATTATGCAAGTAAAGCTGGCGTGATCACATATTCATAGAAAATAAATATGGAAAGATTACAAACACTGTTAAATAGAAGCTCCCTTTTGAATGCAAATGAATATTTAGGGTATGTATTCATATATACGTACATATTTAGGGTAGGTATGTCCTTGCTCATGCAAAACTCCCACAGTACCAAGCTTAGGGCTGGTCCTGTGTTGCAAATAGCACATGGCCAGTCAAAGGAAGAAATCTGCAGTGATGGAAGGAGGTGTTTTATGTAAGCCACCTGAGGAATGCTGAGCAGTAAGGGATGTATTTGTAAGTGTCAGGGATGATGGAGTGTAGTTCAAGATCAGGATCACAAATCAGAATCATAAATCAAGGATGTCAACCGACCCAGAGACCCACCACAACTTCTCATACACCAACCCCCCTGAGCTCCTCCATGTCAGTGCGGAGCCATGGGGTCAGAGTATAAACACATGAGCAGCTCTGAGGGGGGTTTCTTATCAAATGTTTCACAAGGGTTGATTTTGTAATTTATTCCAGTGGAAACAGAGAGTATAAATTACTGTAGAAGACACCCTCTCACCCTAAACCCTATCAGTCTAATCTAATTTGCTAAGCTGGGAAAAAGAAACACGCTCTCGCTCCAGCAGAGCGGTTGTCCCCAGCCTTTACTCAGCGTCGTGTTTGCCGCTCACTTCAGACCCTGCACAGCCTGTGTGGGCCCACCATACCTCTGTCTACTCCAGCTGTGTCAGCAGGCCTAAGAAAAAGACACCACTTCACTTGACAGAGTTTGTCTTGGCTGCATCTTCACGCTGCTGCAGCTACATCAGCACCACCGCTCGCGATGTGCGCGAGTGCTCTGCTCGCCTGAACAAAGGCCGAACAGAGACAAGTCCCAAATGCTTCAAATGCAATTAAGAAAGAAACTGTGCAGCAATTATGGAATAAATTAGGTTGTGGGGTGGGGGTGGGGTGATCCTGGAGGTTCTCTAGTCCACCTCCCTGCTCAAAGCGGGGTCCTGGTAGGTCCTGGGACATCCAGGTTCCATTATGCCTGCAGTGGTTATGTGGTGATGCTTATTAAGTCTGTTAGCGTGTTTTCTCTCTCAGAGTTATTGGTAGTCTCAGATGCAACTGTTACATGAAAATATCATTTATGTAACGATTAGCAAAGCATAAATCATGCCACCTCCTGCTACATTTTCTAGTCTGAAGGATAATCCAAGATTCGTAAAAGAATAGCAATGTAGGGCTTGTGAATAGGAAATTTGGAGAGCAGTTATACAACTGTGCACGGTTTTAATCACATCACCTCTGGCACTACCTGCACATGGTGTTTCTTTGATGTGCCATTTTGGCCTAAGACATTCAAAAGGTGGGAAGATAAAACTACATCACTCGTGCAATACTTGCTTTACCCTCAAAGAACTCCTGAGGCAGGATTTTTATTTGTTATAATAAAACTAATTCTCAGATGAGATTAGCTCCTAACTGCATTGTCATTTAGTTATGTCAAACTTACTATGCTGAAGCTTTCAACAAACTTTTTAAAGAAAATTATTGCTTAATCTAGCTATTTAAATGAAACATGTTTGCCTGTCATTTTGAATTGAAAAAAAACCAACCCAAAAACCCAACCCCCCAAAAAAAAAACCCAAAGAAAGCATCTCTTCACAGTAAAGACTATATTTATTTTGGTGAAGGAGGGAGATGTTTTCTCTCTTTTCAAAAACTTTTGTAGCTGGGCTTTACCTTGAGCACATTTCAAAGCTGACCTTAATGCCATTCCTGCCATCAAAACTAATTGGTTCACTCTGCAAACATTCCTGATGCACAAATACAGTCAAGGGTCGTTTGCATGTGGTCTGCAAATCAGGCCCAGGAGCTAATGTCAGAGCTGCTGTTTGATCTGAGATAGATTAAGCTTTTCTGTGTGACTCACCATTGCTTTTACAGTGAAGTAAAAAAACCCATTTTGTTTCTGTTCAAATTACTGTAACATGCAAAGCCAGCATCCTTACTTTGGAGTTTATAGCATGGCTGTTCATAATAGGTTGTCCTATTAAACAGAAAGTTAACTTCAATATACACCTGGGATGTAGGAAAAAAAACCAACAGAAGGCACAACAAGAATGAATGGGGGAAGCACGATAAAACGCTACTTACATTTGGAGAAGCATCTTCTGCCAAGCAGAAGTGAAGCAGTTGCTTACTCCTGCAAGCATTCCCTCAGCCGCTTGTGGACAGATAGGCTTTTATCCCTATCTCCATCTTCACGAGTCACCATACACATCGTTCAGCTGCCCTGAGTGGGTCTAAAGAGGGAGAAATATCAAGAACAGGTGTCATCAACACATCAGCTCATGCTGGAAACCACAGTCCTCAGGTCCACACTCACCCCCCATCCAGAAGGCACTGTGTGTATGGTGGGGAGCAACCAGCAGCGCCCTGTGGGAAGCGTTCACAGCAGAGGGACAGAGCTGCTCAGGTAGACCCCACCACCACTTCTGGCAGGACCAAAAGCAGCCGAAGAACAGAGCCACCTGGAAATGCTGTCATGGTGCCCTCATTCTCACCCTAGTCAAAAGGAGATCAGTAGCCAGCGCTGCCCTGCGTAACATCTAGAATTCAGATTTGTACCAACAGGGACGTGTTCCAGTTACTGTGTGTAAGGTATTCCCACCCAGTGTCCCCACCAGACACTCCAAAACCAGGTGATTTGAGATGGTGTAAGGACTGGAGTGATTGTCAGTGATTGCCCCCCATCCCAAATGAGCGGAGCCTGAGCCTTTCAAATGGCATCACATCTTTCAAGACATCTTAACCACGAAATGATTGCTTTGTTTGAATCAGTTCCTTCTAGTCCTGACACATCCCGATTTACATACTGTTTTGTGTTCCCAGCTCTGTCATTAATGTTTAATGCCTTAATTCAGCCATCAATCCCCACTCAGCAAAGCGATTCAGCTGAGCACATATTTAAAGTTAAGCGCATTCTTAAATGCTTTGCTGTAACGAAGCGGTCTTACTTACATGATGCTGACATGCTTTGCTGAACTGGGTTTTCCTGCACAGAGTTCACTTGCCATAGGCACTTTGGAGAGGACTCTTCCTCTTCCTCAGTTGCCTTCATGTTTCAGTGTTTGGCTTGTGAAGGACACAGACCTTTCTATCACGTCAAGACATTATATTCATAGAGAAAGAAGGCATTTGCAAACCCGTTTTGGTTTTGCTGCTGCTCCAAATGTCATGATACAACCCCATATAACCTTTCGTGCTTTCTGAACTCCATTGAGTCATAGAATCACAACGTTGGAAAAGACCTTTAAGATCATCAAGTCCAACTGTTCTCGTCCTATGCTAAACCATATCCCTAAGTACCTCATCGACTTGTCTTTTAAACACATCCAGGGATGGTGACTCAGCCCCCTCCCTGGGCAGCCTGTTCCAGGCCCTGACAACTCTTTCAGTGAAATATTTTTTCCTAACATCTAATCTGACCCTGCCCTGGCACAGCTTCATGCCATTCCCCCTTGTCCTGTCTCCTGTCACCTGGCTGCAGAGACCATCGCCCACCTCTCTACAACCTCCCTTCAGGTAGCTGTAGGCAGTGATAAGGTCTCCCCTCAACCTCCTCTTCTCTAAGCTAAACAGTCCCAGCTCCCTCAGCTGCTCCTCATATGATGAGTCGATTTATTTTAAACTACAGTTTGAAAGGCAGCTGTGACTCTGGAGATCTCTCTTCACAGTACGCAGATCAGATGGAGGTAGTGTCTGATCATTGGCATTATTCACATCTCAAAGGAAGGAAAAAAATCAGTAAATCTTTGCACAGATGTTGTTTTGTCCCTGGTAGATCAACTAGTAGAGTTAATAAAAGCCAAAATCCAAACCAACAAAACAAAATGTACTGATTGATTTCTCAAAGCAGGATATTTACCTTTGCCCACCAGGATGCTTCCTCCAACACTGACCAGATTCCTTGAACTTTTCATATTGAAAATTGACTAGCACGTGGCTCCAGGGCCTTGGTTTGGTGGGTAGCTGGGGAAGAATTTGTGGGGGTTGCTTATATTTTTCAATCTCTTTTACCAGTTTCTTTCTACAGGACAATGAATGAAACAAATACCACAGCTTTTCAACTCTAAGGGAACAATTTACCATTGTTCAATGTATTCATTTTTACGATTTACTACAGCAACATATTTCCATTGCCACTAGTAGTGGTGGAAGCAGTAGTGGATTCACTTGCTTTCATGACTGTTTTATACATACTTCAACATAAGTGCTTAAACATCTTACAAAGCACTTATTTTCAATATTTTAAGTAATTGAGAGATGTATTTGAGTAAAGTTAGCACTTTAAGGGGTGGAGGAGAGAGAGAGTAATCTGAAGAGGCAATCGCATGATAAAGATACTCATCACAACATTTTGAAGGTGTCTGCTACCTCAAAGTTGGATTTAAGCTTGTCTTAGTTATGGGTGAAAGATGCAGGAAAGGAGCTGCTTTAGCATATCTTTCAATCACTTCAGCCATACTCCTAATTTTAGGTCAAAATTTTCTTCAGTCAAATAGAATTTCATTTTACGCGAGGACGATGTCTGTGACAGCAATAAACAGCTTTGCAACTTTCAGCTTACAAAAGAAGAAAGACTTACTGCAGTTTAACCTAGTGCACATCCCCCCAGTCTACCCAACGGGATTAAGTTGAAGAAACAGAATTCAGGTTTTCAATCAAATTTGATTAGCAGCTTGGCATTTAAAAGGAGAATGCCCCTTCTCTCCTATCCCTCTGCCCCCCCAAGTTTTAGCTTCATTTGAAAGCTTAGACACTTCCTGAAGAAGCAGAAAAACCCTAATTGAATAATAGTAGTGCCAGGATCTAAACAGCACACGGGCTTTCCTACCACGTCATTGTGATCTGGAAATTGGGCAAGGGAAATTCTGTGACCTACTTTCTATCTCTCGAGCCACGGACAGTATCAGGATGGTTTATTTGTGCAGCATTTGCTTCCTCTTGAGAAAAGTAGCACGTGTTGTCCAGGGACTTTCTGATCTGTGTGACTGCCCTCACTTTCTGTCACCACAGAAAGAATCCATTTGCCATTTTTCAGTTTTAGATAAGTTGTAAATGTTCTTCTTCTGCTAGGGCATCTTTAGGCCTAGGGAGCTTCACAACCTTTGTGGAGTTTCAGATGGTCCCAGAAAGTCAGTTGTTGGTCATGAACCTTGAGAACTACGACCAGGACTGAGAGGTACGTGCAAACTTGTAAGCAAGCCAGTTGTTGGGAACTGGAGATGAGGCTTCCTCTTCCTCTTCATAGGTGCTGCTATGACTGCGGTGTGGACAGGCACACCTGTATCAGGCACGGCCTCACTGTCTTCAGCATCTCCTGGAAAAACCCAGCTCAGAAGCTCTGTAAGTACTTACATGGCAAAGCCACATAGGTCTTACAATCATAGAATCATAGAATCACAGAATCATAGAATCATAGAATGGCATAGGTTGGAAGGGACCCCAAGGATCATAGAGCTCCAACCCCCCTGCCACAGGCAGGGCCACCAACCTCAGGCCTGGATCTACACAAGGTTGCCCAGAGCCCCATCCAACCTGGCCTTGAACACCTCCAGGGACGGGGCATCCACCACCTCTCTGGGCAGCCTGTTCCAGCACCTCACCACTCTCTCTGTAAAAAATTTCCCCCGATATCCAATTTAAACCTTCTTTCCTTTAGCTTTAATCCATTCGCCCTTGTCCTTCCATTGTCTACCCTTTTAAAAAGTTGATTCCCCTCCTGTTTGTATGCTCCCTTCAGGTACTGGAAGGTTGCAATGGGGTCGCTGCAATATGATGGTTCTTCTGGCAGCTATTTTAAAGCAACTTGAATAATCTTTTGCTCTGCATTATTTGCAGGAGTATTTGCTGTGTGAACTGCAAATTTGCTGTGTAAACTGCAAATACTCTGGTATTAAACTATGGAGACATGAAAACAGACAACAACGAAGGACTGTACTGAGGGAAGTTTCCACAACAGATCACAAAGCACAGTTATTGATGACAGATCGGACTGGTTACAATGTGTATAACTAACCCATGTTTTGGGCAGATGCAATTTTCAAGGCCTCGGTTCAGAGCCCTGTGAGTGAATAGCATCCTCCCGCGGGGTTCTCAACACAGCACGAGCCTTTACAGATTAAAAGCAACATGTATTATACATGACATGGGCGTGCACTGCTCCTCAAAAGCAAGGTACATTCAGGGACTAGAAAACCAGCAACCTTCCACCATAAATTCCCCTTTCCTGGTCTCCTGTCCCATCCTGTGTCCCATTATTGTGTCCCATCCCCATACCCCCCTCCTCCTTTAATATCGCCGTCTACCGACAGGTTGGCTTTGGTCATCTTGTCATAACAAAGCAAGCAAGCCAGTCTGTGTCATACAGCGTGTTTCCAGCAGCTAATTAGCATGAAGCAGCCATGGCAGTTTCTGAGAAGCTGGGCTCTGATGTAACCCAATGCCATCCACTAGGAAGCTTTTAGAGGCTCCAGCCATGCATAATTTATTCTCGCCAGTCACATGGCACTGGAGCTCACTTTGCATAATGGCCACTTGCGATGGAAAAGTGCTTACGGGGTTTCGGCGGAGCAGACAGCCCTTTCATCTACCTATACCAAAGAGAAATAAGACAATTAGGGGAGTTCGCAGCATTCTTGTAGAAAACTCTGAGAATAGCGCTTTTAAAGGCGCGCAAAGCCTGTTAAGGCAGCGCTATGCGCAGTTCAATCGTACTGCCTTTTTCGGGCGCCCTTGCGCCTCCGGGTTTGCCGGCAAGTCGTCTCGGCCACAGTACCCGCAGCATCCGGATGTGCCCCCTGGGACTTTGTGCCACGTAAGGCCGCATCGTGGCTGGCGCTGGCCCCTGAGCCGCAGGTCGCCCGCCGTAAGGCGAGGAGCTCCTCGGCCCCGGGCAGGGCTGCGCGGCGGGGCGGGAGCCGGGCTGGGTGCGCCTCCGCCCCGCGACCGGGAACCGGCTTCGGCCGCGGCCGCGGCTCGTGGTCACCCGTCGCCTCGCCGGCCGGTACCCAACGGCGGAGCACGGCACAGCATGGCAACGCCCGAGATGGCCAAGGGCAGCCCCAACTCCGTCCTGCACCTCTCCATCATCCACTGGTGCGTGCTGCCCCCTTCCCAGACGCCGGGGACCGAGCCTGGGGGCCCGGGATGAGGATGGAGCGGGGAGAGGGGGGTACGGAGGACGGGGGGTGGGGGTGAGGGGGTGGTGGCGAGGCTGGTCGTACACCTTTACCAAGGAACTCGCACGACCTGCCCAGGTGGCTTGCTGCAGGAAAGGCAGGAATCCGACTTCTAACACTTACTGCTGTCTACTAGGACCACAGTCTGGTTTGCTGTTGAAGGCCCCTGTTATCAGGGCAGATCATAAAGGATGCCTTGAAAGCAGGAAAATTTCCCTGAAATCCCGTCTCCCACCACAAGTCTTACTGATGGGGTGGTTTGGTGTGGGGGAAATGGGATTTTGTCTCAGCTGACCCATTTGCTGGGATCTGGCTGCCCATCCACTTGATGTGATGTTGCAGTGCAGATGGTGAGGACCATCCTCGCCTAGGCCACTTGTGGCCAGCATGCTCTTACCACTCGTGGCTGGTGTGTTTTTATAGCATGCCACTCAAACCCTCCTGGATGCGTTCCTGTGTGATTCAGTCTAGGTGATCCTACCCTGGCAGAGGGAGTTGGACTAGATGATCTTTCGAGGTTCCTTCCAGCTCCTAATGTTCTGTGATTCTGGGTGGCTGCGAGGCTGCACGGACATTGGCACGCTGGCATTCAGAGTAATGCCGAGTGACTGACATTCCCCGAGGTTATGTTTCCTTGAGGTGAAGGTAATGGTTGAACTCCTCAGTGAGATACTTTCTGTGGTGGAGCAAGGTTGTCACCCTCATTTCCTTGGGCTTTGACAAGAGCGTCATTCTTTCCCCAAGCACAGCTGAGTCCAGCTAGTGAAGCGCTGAAAACCTGTGTGAAAATGTAGCAACACATACAAGCAAACTTTTAAGGTGACAGCAACTACTCTTCAGTCTCTTTATACACCGCTCTCGGTAACAACTGAGCAGTGGGAGTTTGTGCTGTTGCTGTGACATAGATACCACTACTCCCATTTTAAAAGGACTGAAGGAAGGAAGAGCACCATCCTAGGTCACCCAGCAGGTTTGAGACACTGCATAAAACTGAATCATAAACAATCCTTGAAAGGATGATTTTTTTTTTCATTACAACCTTCTGAATGACCTTTTCCTGTTTTGAAATTTTTTAATTATTTTGCTGCATTTTATGGTTGGTGTGCTGACTATAGCAAACCAGATTTTGGTCCAGAAATGATTTAACAGCAGACTTGACCACCTGTATAATGGCCTGCCTGCCAAAGGTTCGCATCTAACAGGCAGCAAACTCCAAAAACCTGGAGTTCCTTTCAATTTTGTTGCCTTTATTAACAGTTTTGCTTTGATGCATGCCACGAACACTCAGGTGTTGAGAACCTTGGGACTAATAGGCAAGAAGATGGGCACTGTGCTCTTTGTGGGTTTTTTTTTCTCCCCTGATAGACAGGACTTTTGCATTTACGAAGATGATTAAGGGCCTGGAACATCTCCTGTATGAGGAAAGGCTGAGTGAGCTGGGGCTGTTCAGCCTGGAGAAAAGAAGACTGAGGGGGGACCTAATTAATGTTTATAAATATCTTGAGTATGGGATGCAGGGGGAATTTGCCAACCCCTTTTCAGTAGTCTGTGGAGATAGGACAAGGGGCAATGGCTGCAAATTGGAGCACAGGAAGTTTCGCACCAACATGTGGAAGATCTTTTACACAGTGAGGGTGACAGAGCACTGGAATAGGCTGCCCAGGGAGGTGGTGGAGTCTCCTTCTCTGGAGATATTCAAGACCTGTCTGGACGCGTATCTGTGCAATATGTGCTAGGGAGCCTGCTTTGGCAGGGGGGTTGGAACCGATGATCTCTTGAGGTCCCTTCCAACCCCTACAATTCTATGATTCTGTGATTCTGTGATTATGTGTCAGCACTAAGAATGTGTTTGACTGAAAGGCGGCTGGCAGGTTAATAGATGACAAATTCACAAAATGGAATTCCCAAAATATTTTGTCAATAAATAGTTAAATGCTGAAGCAAACCTATTGGTAGAAAACAGCTACTGAAGCATGAATTAATTTCTGCTGCAGTTTGAATTACTCTTGTGGTGTTATATTAAAGATGAATTTGGACTTAGGTTTAATCTCCTCTGGGACTGCTCAGTTACAAAGGGTTTTGTGATGGTTGCTCTAGAAGGAACAATAATTTCTGCCTGCTGGGAGGCAGAGCCCAGTCAGGACTCTTATCTAGAATAAATTTCATTTACCTTTCAACCCATGGCAGAAAATACCTCACTAGTGCAGCAGATCCCTGATCCTTGGTGCAGGTTCCTGTTCATGTCTAGCCGTGAAGCCTTTGCCGTGGGGCTGGAGGTGGTGAGGAGCTGCCAGGGAACCTGGCACAGCTCAGCCCCAGCACCAGCTGCTTGGCTTGGTGGGTGAGATGATCCCCGAGGAGGTAAAAGCAAGGCATCTGGGGGGATTTTACTTCGGAGAAGGAAACCTGAAGGAGGCTGTCAGCCCTCTTTCTGCAGGCTGGGAGAGTTGGGTTTGTTCAGCCCAGAGAAGAGAGGGCTTTGGGAAGACCTTATAGCGGCCTGCTAGTACCTGAAGGGGCCTACAGGAAAGCTGGAGAAGGGCTGTTTATCAGGGGGCGCAGTGACAGGACAAGGGGTAATGGCTCTAAGCTGAAGGAAGGCAGATTTAGATTAGACATCAGGAAGAGATTCTTCCCTGTGAGGGTGGTGAGGTCCTGGCTCAAGCTGCCCAGAGAAGCTGTGGCTGCACCCTCCCTGGCAGTGTTCAAGGCCAGGTTGGATGGGCCTTTGGGCAAGCTGGTCTGGTGGAAAGTGTCCCTGCCCATGGCAGGCAGGGTAGAAGTAGATGGGCTTTGAGGCCCCTTTGATCCCAAACCTGTCTGTGATTCTGTGATTCTCCAGAGAGATGGCACAAATGAAAGGTGAGGTAGACACCATCAAACTGGACAACAATCACAGGCTTACTCAGTCTGCTCTAGCAAGCCAGCTCACTAAAGACCTTACCTACTATGTACTCCCAAGAACAGGTAACACAGAATGATAAGCACTGGGTTGCCTGAAATCAGGCTATTGATAAATCGGAGGATTTATCCTAACTGGCGTATCTCACCTGGTGATTATGAACAGTCTGCTTTCCCAACCAACTCAACTATCAGTACAGACACAGTGAGTAACTGGCACTGTGCTGCACTAGCATTCAGCTGATAAATTAGTTGAATATGCGTAAATCATTTGGTATAACGGAAGCAGAGTCATGGTAAGAAAACACTCTCATGTGATCTGCATTTTGTGCTTTGAAAATTAATCTCTGTGCTTTTTGCTCCAGCTTTGCTCCTGTGTTTGCACTACAGGAGGCTATTATCTTCTGACATCAAAACCATTGGCATTATCTCATAATTAAAGGGGGGTTTGTTTTGTTTTGTTTTCTGGTGAAGGTAATACAAAGTTTGCATCTTCCTCAACTTATTCACACAAGGAGTTGCATTACTTGGCTATGACCATTCTGACGAGTAGGATAAGTAAGGGATTTGGCCAAAGGATGAATAGTTAAAACGCCTGAACAATTTTCAGTCTGGGCTGTTCTGTTACATAGTAACTGTAAAGGAAAATTCTGTTTTCTCTTACTAAACTTGTGCTAAAATCAGTGAGATTGTATGAGAATGGAAATTGCTCTTTCATAGTTTGTGCACTCTCCATCACAAAATGTTATATTGCACATTTTAGGTGGAAAAATGCTCTTATTATTTTCTTCAACATAAAAGACATTTCTAATTAGAAGATCAAAGTTACATCCTTTGATGTACCAACAGTTACCATATGAGAGATGCTAATACTTTCTGTATTGGTGTTAATGTTACAGTGATACTACTAAGTTGTATTTTTTTAATTGAAAATTATGAGATCTAGTTAATTTCCTAGCAGAGTCTCACAGGACCTCTCCTACACTTTGGAAACAAGGAAAGCAGAACTTCAAAAGTTACAAACAAACATAGGGAAAAAAAATATGAAAATGTATAATTTTTTTCCAGAATACAGATTCACATAAAAGTAGTAGCTCTCTTTTTTGATCCTATGCTTCTATAAAATTTGAATCACTATTACAGAGTACACTGTAAACCTGCTGAGCTATTAAAATCAGAAGCTAACAATTCTTTCTAATTCCAATATAAACCTTTTTTCTTTTTTATTTTTTTAAGGATATCTGATAACTTCTATTTGTGCAAAGGATGCACTATACCCCGTTCGCTACTATATGAATTGTATGTGGAAAACTTCAATCCAAATTCCAAGAATCGAGTAAATTCAGCCACCTTTGGAAAGGTACAGAGTAAATAGGATAGATAAGATAAGAAGCAGGTATGCCTCAACAGAAAATCTGATGATCAAATATACACACTTCATGTCAAAGAGATCAAATAACAGAGGAGAATGAATATGTTATATATTATGCTTGTGTCTTTTTGGATATATTTCTGGTGACTCCTCATGTAGGCACAGTTATACTAGAGAAAAATAGTGTTCTTTGTGGTGGAGTTTATTTTCTTTAGGGAACTGGTGTATGTTACTCTAGCAAAGAGTTCTTTAGCCAAAATGTTTTAGGCGGCTTTACCAAGGTAAACAGCACAAGGTTAATAAACTAGGCCCAAGGAACCGTTTCTTCCATCCTTAAAAGACTCCTTTGGTAGTTACATAATTTTATACTCCACTTTTTAAGTATATTTGGGGAGATTTTGCTCCAAACACACACAAAAAAGTTGTTATAGAATCACCCAAGCAAAACAATTGCAGATGTAAAACCCAATCTCCTTCAAACAGTTGCACTCTTCCAATACAAACAACCCGCAGAGCAATTACCACTTAGAAATCCCAATTGCAACAAACAATCATAGCTATTCAACTTTATTTAACAAATTAAGGAAGGTAGAGTGCCTTGTGATTCTGTGAGTGCCCGTGGTAAGAGCTACTAAGCACTGTTTTAACACAAAACCAAAATAATTTCAGTAAAATTTGTACCTGAAATCAATTTAATTTGTGCAGATAACTTCATTTTATGAATCATTTATCTCAATTCAGCTGAATCTAATTTCATTTAATGGGTAAGTTAAATCAGTCTTACTTAAAATTAAGATTTGAGTGAATGATCCAGCGTGATTTATTACAAGAGCTTAATGGATCATCACCCGTCAGCCAAGCTCGTGGGTAGAATTTGCCTGGCTGAGGGTAGATGCCTGCTGTGAAGCTAGTCACCTTAAAATCTACTGGTAGTCAACGGAGAGGAATAAGCAGTTGCATGCAATTCTTCTCACCATAAATGAGTCATCTCCGGCAACTCAGATGAGATGGGTCTCAGAACTGCTTGTTTTTCTCCATTGACTACAGACTCTGCAGTGACTGGCTTAGACATCTCTACCTTGTAGCCATGTAGTTAAGGTTAATCCCATCCTGCCCGTACATTTCAGGTGCTCCAGCATGACTGAGTTACCACCTGTAAGCTCAACCTTCTTGTGGTTTGAGTTAATGCATTTTGCTTTTAAGTTGGGACAGGCATGGATGGGTGAAGCATGAGTCTGGTCACGCAGAGGAGCTTAGCTGATGAGCCATAGCTGCCGTATGGTTGGTGCTTGCAACCGTTTGCTCACAGCCTTAACCGACCCAGTGTGTTGCCGTGCAAGTTAACACATCCCAAGTGAGCAAGCTGGGGTACAGCTCCCCAACAGCTTGCAATGGTCTGTCCTTCTGCAGCAGGAGGTGGGACCATGTGGTGAGAGGCTGAGGAGCGCAGGAATTGTGGCAGTGCTGATTTAAACATAGGGTGCATGTGTAATTGGTTACCACAGCCTAGCTAATGGGTTGAGCTATTAATAATTCATCAAACTGTAGTAACCTGGCAGTGTTACATGCATGTGGACTGTAAGGACTTCTGCAGTCAAACCCTGTGTGAATCAAATTGTGGTGTTTTACGACACATCTAATCTCACCTGACCTATCCCTCTGCTCAAATACACTGCTGTCTCTGTAGTAGAGGCAGTGGGAAGAAGTATGTGTCTTATGCCACAGAAGCCCCAGTTTCGTAGGCCGTCCTTTTAGGACAATGGGATTATACTAACATACCAGTTTGAGAACGGGAGCAGTTGTTCTGGGTGCATGCAGAATGTGCAAAGAACAGGACCACACCACTAAAACTGGAGGTGCACATTAGTATGAGTGAGGGAAATTTGTCCTTTATCAGGTCTTTGGACCAGCAAAGGCCACATAGCACAGAGTCCAAGCTTTGTAATGCTGAGTGGAGGCTCCTCTCACTCTCACTCCTTGCTAAATTTCAGTACTCAGTCCTCTGTTCCTGCTACATAGGGAATGTTACCTTCAACTGAACCAGGTTAGTCTTTGTCTTCACAGGACAGGTCACGCAGAATAATCACAGTCAAGTGGATTATTATCATAGAACCACAGGCAGGCTTGGGTTGGAAGGGGCCTCAAAGCCCATCTAGTTCCAACCCCCCTGCCATGGGCAGGGACACCCTTCACTAGACCAGATTGCCCAAAGCCCCATCCAACCTGGCCTTGAACACTGCCAGAGAGGGGCAGCCAAAGCTTCTGTGGGCAACCTGGGCCAGGGCCTTGCCGCCCTCACAGGGAAGGATTTCTTCCTTATGCCTAATCTAAATTTCCCCTTCTTCCGCTTTAGGCCATTACCCCTTGTCCTGTCACTCCATGCCCTTGTGAGCAGCTTTTCTGTAGGCCCCCTTTGGATACTGGCAGGCTGTATTACCCTGACAGTATCTTATTACTCTGTAGGGCCTAACCTCAACAGATGCTGCGTGACCTCAGTTCACATTTACCACCACAGTGGTCAAAAGGTTGCTTTGCAGCTTGATGATTCAGGTCCTTTGAAAACAGTCAGGCCCTATCCTGCAAGTAGGCCTTGCAAGAGTGAGTGGGAAGGCTAATTCCCTGTTTGAGTAAGTCCAACTCGAATGAGTAAGGCCTGCGGGACTGGCAGATGACTGGAGAATCACGGCATCTATGAGTTTGATGTACCCCACCTGACTGCAGGTGGTCTCCTGGTGCGTGCACTGACTGTGTTTCGGTGCAAGGTAAAACAGACTAGTCTAAAACAATACCCACCCAAGGGAGGTAACTCCCTAAAGTCACTTAGCTTTCAGTCCACTGAAGCCTGACCGAGTTCAGTTCAAGTGTTACCATTTGAGAGGTATGTAAGAACAGGTATTAGCCTGCAGATGATGAAAAGCAACGGAAGTGATTCAGGAGGGAAAAATATAGCAGATATGCTTCTGTGTTTTACAACAAACTTGCCAAGTGTCTTGACTTTTCCATTTGCCTTTTTTCAGCTCGTTCGGTTAGTTTTCCCGTATCTGGGGACAAGAAGGCTGGGCACAAGAGGCAGTACCAGGTATTGGGTTTGCTTCCTTTGTTTAAAGAAGTTAGTTATAACTGTTCTGCTAACATTATAAAATGGCTGAATTTTCAGCTCCAGCACTGTAATACAGCAGCTGAATTGTTGCTGACAAATCTGTAATACATTACAAGATGCAGAGTATCACCAAAAACATTAAAATAGAGTTAATTCCATGAAAATCACCACATTAGAGCTGCTTTGGTAGGACATGAATTCCAGATCAGACTGGTTTGGGGATTTTTGTTTTTAATTTGTATTGGCTATTACAGGATGGTGTGCATGAGGCATCTGCCAGACATCACAACCTTACTCAGAGCTCTTGAGACACCTGGTCAGGAAAGCCCAGTTCCAGGATGCACGGGGGTGGCAGCTGTGATTAATGTCTGTGTTGTGCTTTTCATCCTTGCACATATCTATATGACCATCAGCATGTACTGGTGGTCAACGGAAATGTTGTAAACAGTTTAAAACCATCTAAATCAGACCACCTCAGATCCTCTCCTACATTCTTCTCCCTCTCTTCTTCTAGAGCATGGAGAGATCAATACTCTTTCATTGATTCAATGTCCAAAGTTACAATCACACTCTGAACATCCAGACTGGAAAAAGGGATGTATTAAAGGCATTGAGACACAGTAATTTTACAAGCACTTTGGGTAGCTGTCAAGTACTGGTGTTGAGAGTGACATGCCCTTACTTGATCTAAGACTTTTCTCCACCAGTCCGGACTTGCTATCAGCTTGATCCACTGAGATCCTTTAATTTGGGAGTGCCTCACCACAGACACTCCCAGGCTTCTCATAGCTGGCAGGATTTGGGACAGTGCGTGATAGCCCCCAGCCTCCATGCTCTTCTTTTTTCCCATCAGCAGAAGGTGAACTTCTGCCAGCTGCCGGTGGCCCAACACCACTGCACTGCTGCCTCAGCTTCCCAGGGACCCAGCCCTCAAGAGGCACCTGGTAGCCCCTGGCTAGCAGGGATGGCGATTCCCCTGCTTACTCACCCAGCTTAGGATAAACTTTAGAGAACATCTGGAGGATTTCTTGGGTGTTAGGTAGCCATGACCACCGACAGGCCATCCAGTCCTTAAACCACTGTGAGCTGTTGCGGTACAACCTCTCTGAGTCTTTCAACTTCTACAGGGACACAGGGTCCTCTGTCAGCTAGACTCTGGTCCCTGACTTCATTAAATGTCCTGTGCAAATCTGTTGTACCCCATGCACCAGCTTAGGTTTGATTGTTTAGAGAAAGGTATCATTCCAGGCTAAAAACTGTTAAAAAGAGCTTGTAAGGAGTTTGTGCAGTTACCTTCTGTTGGGGAAAATGCATTTTCAACAGACTTAAAAACCCACAAATGTAGCTTTTTTTTCACTTGCTTAAGTAGGATTATCATCTGCTTTCCAAGGAGCAATATGAGCTATTTGCTGACTTGTTGAAAATCATATGTGCCTGTCAGTCTGTAAATTTGGTTTATTTTCTAGGTACCATTATGATGGAATAGCTATCAAGAACAGCTCTTCCTTTTATGCACATTATTGCTTGCTTCTGTCCGAAAAGAAATACTACAGGTTTGTTTTTTTAAAATGTTTTACTCATGTCATACAAAAGCCTGTCTATTGCCTGTATAGAAAAGTCTGTAAACCATCAGTTGGTCATTGACCACAGTATTTTATTTTTCTTCTTATACATGCTATGAAAGTGCTGTGCCATTAAGTGCTGTGCCCTGATAGGGAAGCCCCATTTTGAAAACTTGTCCTGCCTAACCAGACTTCCTCAAATTGGATGTTTTAGCCATGCAGATCTTAAGAGCAGGGACTTGTGCCAGATCTGAGAGAGGAGCTGAATATGTTGAGACACTAGATGGGAGCTCAGACAAACATATTGACAGATGCTTCATGACATTGTTGCACCTTGCATATTAAACAGGGGGTCTGAAGAGACATATATTCATGTATGAATGCACTGTTTAGGAGAGTCTTACGCTCAATCATGTTATCTGGGGTGTTCTGCTCCTTGAAGCAGTGAGGCATATTATTTTGAAACTCCTTCTTTCACTTTGTTTTAAAATCTCAGGCTTTTAAATCCAACTCTTGTAAGGAAACAGCAATGAGACAATGTATAAGATGAGTATAAATTGATTGCAGAAAGTAACCGGTGAGCGTAAGACACTTTGGCAGACTCAACTATAGACGTGCGCAGGTTCCAGCTGTGAGCCGGCGAGGAAGAGTTCTCGTGGCTAAGTTCATGGTTGAGGTAAACAAACCACAGGCTTGTGCTTCTCCCCAGGAAATGGGAAGGGAAATGCTGCCACCTCTTAGCAGCTTTACGCTCCTTTTTAAATGCACAGAAGAAAAATAGGTGCAGCCTATGCCTTGGACTTTGGAGACCAGGCTCATATCCTTGCTCTCGTACAGACTCATACACAACTTTACTGTGTACACAGAGAAGTTCTGTACTTTGGTTTCCATTCTTTACAACAGAGGTGTAGCCTTTTTCTATAGCATGAGTGTTAAAGGGATACAAGTCCAGTCTAGTATGCATCCAGATACTCTGGTGATGCTGAAAGGTGTTTCAGTGCCTGTGATACCCTACATGGTAGTTGCTAATTGAATGCAGGCTCTATGAGAGAATGGAAAAATTATACCCATAGGTCTGTTGCCCTTCCTCCTTGGGTTTTACAGCAGAGTAATGTTGCAGAAGTCCATAGAATTAACAATGGCAAAGACTGGGACAGGGCAGAGGATCAGGTTCTGCAGATGATCAAGTGGCAATTGGGTGTTTTGAAAGCAAACAAATTATTCATAGGCAACTCGAGGCTTGTTTCCCACGAGACCCTTACTGAAGTGACATCCCTCATTACCCATGCACCCAGTATAACCAGAAGGGGACTAAGGTTTGACATCCCTAATGAGGATGTCTTTGCCACTGTTCAAGGAGTGCTGGAAATCTCTGACTGAGTCTCTGCTGACCCATCTTCTTCAGGGAGAGGCATTTCCCCTCAGTGTCACTTCAAAACAGAGATCTCATTGGGCATAGTAGGAGAGTTGCCAGTTCTTGAATTGTTGCTCTTTTTCCTCCCAGCATAGAAGCATGCTGAAAAATGACAAAAGTAGGAGGAACCAAAGAAGCAGTGTTGGCTAAGTGCAGGCCAGGTGCAGAAACAAAGCCTTTACCCACTGCTGGTAGCCAGAAGAACCACATATTCCAGCAGATCTTGTGTCCTTGGCCCCCCCTCATGGAAACAAGACATGTTCCCTGCCAGGCTGGGGGACAGACTATAACCCATGCTTAACCGTAGGGGAGCTGCTGCACTGGCTGCTGATCTCCCTCTCCTTCTCCACCAGCTGCGAGAGGTGTCTGTCTGGACACCTACTCCTAAAACCCCTGCGTTTCAATTGGTGAAACCAAGGAAAGGGAGGCAGACAGAACCAGCCATCTGGTGACCATGATATAGCTTCTTGGAATAACTTTTCAGACTTGAAAAAAATTCAAAAGGTAAAGATCATATTCAGAGAGAGAGCATCTTTCTAGTTGCAGTGGAGAAGTCTCTTAACTACAAATGTGTCTTGTCTGATGCTTCCCTCAGTGAATGTAGTCATAAGAAGTTACTGAGCTGATGTGCAAAGCCAGACAGCTGAAACGAGAACAGCTCTAAATGCAGCCACACGTCCCTGTCCCCAGCCCATGTGTGCAACCACAGCACCTGGGTGTCCAGGAGTTGCAGTGACTTCTTGTGTCTGCCAAAGGGCAGCAGGGAAAAAGAAAAAAAAAAAAAGGAAAGAAAGTAGTAAAAAACCCCACAAGAGATGCATGGATGACACAGTTTTAGAAAATAAAAATAATTTAGGCCACCTACAAAATAAGCAGCAGCTGCAACCAAGTAAGTACTGAGTTTTGTATGTTCTTTGCAAAGAAGTAGGAACACATCAAGGCAATACCTCACCTTTACTGTCCTCTCAGTACAGTTCAATGCTTTTTGAAATGAGAATTAATTTTTCATGATCCAGTGAAGTTGATAAAACCAGCAATGGCAAATAATTCTAGATCTTTTTTTTTTAATTGGAAAACTGAAATTTAGAAAAAGAGTAATGAAAAGACTGAAGATTTTTCTACCTGCAATAACTATTGCTCCCTCCCATGCCTGGACAGTGTCCAACACACAGATGCTTCTTCTGTTGCATCTACCTGAGGGGAAGGTGGAGCTGGGAGCCCAGCTGGGAGGCCAAGGAATCCACCCAACCTGCAGGTTGGTGAAGAAACGGATGGTTTCGAAACGATGATCTGCTGCCTCTAATTAGTGTAAAGAATATTTCTTGGTTAAATTGAGATAGTCAGCAATTGACATGGTGCTGGTAGTGAGGAACTGGGCCTGTGAAAGGTTTGGCAGGTTGTCAGCTTCATTTACCGGTGTCATAGCAATGACAGTGTGGTTATAATGGTTTGACTTTCACTACTAAGGTGGCATTTGCCTGTTGATAGCATGACCTTGGATGTGTTGGTAGCTGAGTTGGAGCGTGGTCACACGAGGAGCCATGAGGATACTCTTATACAGCACCTGTGAGCTGCTTTATTTAGAAATCTTGGATTTTTTGAAGATTAGTGTAGCACAGCTCTGCTGATGATGTTAGGAAAGCAGTGTAAATAACGACAACTGTACCTAATGAGGCCTTCAAATGGATTACAGAGACTTAAGGGAATATGGTGTTTACTGATTTGTGTTACAACAGGTTGTCCTCTAGAAATGGGAATTTTGAGAACATTTGCACTTGGTCTGGCAGATCATGGAGGCTTGGAGCATGGCACTGTTAGAAAATGGCAGTGAATTTTGACTTCATAAGAGTTACTTTATGATTCTAGTAATAGGGAAGGTTTGGACTTCTGACTTCCTAGTGAAGCAAACCCATGGTTCTTTAATAAAAATGGCTGTTATGATTTTAGTAAATTAGCTTTTCTAATCTCAGTGTGATCTAGCAGTCAACAGCACACACATTCACCACCCTCCTTGCTTTCATTTTCCCTTTGTCCTTCACATTCACCGTCTCTGTTAGTCTTTTCATCATCCCCACCATCCTATCTCCCATTTTAGCTCTAGTTCCCACCTCACACGATCATCTGCAAGAGACAACGCTGAGACTCCTTGAGATTTTGCTGCCACACTTTTTCTCCTTCTCCCACCCACCTCTTGTTTGTGTCCCATCTTTACCCAGGCACCGATCTCCAGGGGAAGTGAGCAGCCCTGACGAGCAGCCAAGCACCTCCACAGGCATCGGGTGAGTCCAAACGTTCTTTGCTACCCATGGGAGCACGGAGATGCTTCCGTAGGTATTTGGGCTTAATTGTCACCCAGCTCCTGGCTGGCTGCTGGGGCACAGCAGGACCCACGCAGCAGCCCTTCTCACACCTCACTGTCCCTGGGAGGGGGGAGCGGGGAGCCAGCCTGCCGTGGGAGCCAGCCCACTGGAGGAAAGCGATGCTGATACATGTTGCCATAGCAGCAGAAGATACAGCTGGCCGCCTTCTCAGGGAGAGCAGGAGCTGGAAAATATTCATTAATTTTGTTTCACGGGCTTTAGAAATCTGCAGGAAGGACCCATTTCAAAGAAGCGCTACAAAACATCTCTTCTTACACATTCTTCCCTTATTCCAGCCACCAACCTTAAAATATTTAGGAGAAAGGGCCAGTATCACCATCAAACATACCCAAGAGGAATGTCACACCCTGCCTCGGGCAGCCAGAGTGGTTGTCTCGCTCGAGCACCGCCTTCATGGCGGAGAGTAGCAGCAGGGGGAAAGGTAATTTTTCAAGGCACAAGGGTCAGTGCTGTGAGGAGCAGGAGGAGGCATTTTCAGCAGCTCGAGTTTCCAAGCAGATAAGCTGTTACACTTTCTCTCCTGCTCCTTCCGGATGTGTGGTGCTACCCTGGCTTATAGCACATCCTGTTGTAGCCAGGATCTGGTTGCATAGCCCGAGTGTTGGCTGTCACCAGTGGAAGCACATTTTGTACTAAGCCCCTGCTTATCACCCTTCTAAAACAGCCTGGTCCAAAAGGACTAGATGAGGGCATTGAGTGCACCCTCAGTAAGTTTGCAGATGACACTAAATTGGCTGGGAGTGTGGATCTGCCTGGGGGTAGCGAGGCCCTACAGAGGGATCTGGACAGGCTGGAGAGCCGGGCTGAAGCCAATGGCATGAGGTTCAACAAGAGCAAATGCCGAGTCCTGCACTTTGGCCACAACAACCCCAGGCAGCGCTATAGGCTTGGGGCGGAGTGGCTGGAGGACTGTGTGGAGGAGATGGACCTGGGGGTACTGATTGATGCACGGCTGAACATGAGCCGACAGTGTGCGCGGGTGGCCAAGAAGGCCAACGGCATCCTGGCTTGCATCAAAAATAGTGTTACTAGTAGGAGCAGGGAGGTAATTGTCCCCCTGTACTCAGCACTTGTGAGGCCGCATCTCGAGTACTGTGTTCAGTTTTGGGCCCCTCACTACAGGAAAGACATTGAGGCTCTGGAACGCGTTCAGAGGAGGGCTACTAAGCTGGTGAGGGGTCTGGAACACAGGCCTTACGAGGAGCGTCTGAGGAAGCTGGGATTGTTCAGCCTGGAGAAGAGGAGGCTTAGGGGAGACCTTATAGCTCTCTATAACTTCCTGAAGGGAGGTTGTAGTGAGCTGGGGGTCGGCCTCTTCTCCCGTGTAGGCAGTGACAGAACTAGAGGGAATGGTAGCAAGCTGCGCCAGGGGAGATTCAGGCTCGACATTAGGAAGCACTACTTCTCAGAAAGGGTAGTCAGGCACTGGAATGCACTGCCCAGGGAGGTGGTGGAGTCACCAACCCTGGGGGTGTTCAAGGAAAGACTGGATGTTGTATTGAGGGATATGGTTTAGTGGGAGCTAGTAGTAATAGGTGAATGGTTGGACTGGATGATCTTCTAGGTCTTTTCCAACCTTGATAATTCTGTGATTCTGTGTGATTCTGTGACTCTGGAGTTTGATGACTCCACAGGCAGTGAGCAGGCATCAGCAGCAGATGGGGGCTTGACTGGAGGAATCCAACTCTCACAGCACACCCCTCTTCCTAGCAACATTGTCTCTCCCTCCTGGAGGATTAGCCTCAGCAAAACAGGCAGGGAGAGAGGTGGGAGATTGGAGAGCAAGAAAGCAGCCCATTGCACATCCCTGGTTTTCAGCCAAAAGCCAGTTGTCAGACCTTTGCAGGCTCAGGTGAATTCTGACTATGGGGAACACGACGGTGGGCTCACCAAGAAAACGGGGGACAACTGGAAAAAAAAAGCCATCTGAACTGATATGGGGTGCAAGAGATGGAATTGCTGTGAAATCAAGGCCCAAGGATGATTATGCTTTCATTATTTGCATGTTCATAATTATTATTATAATTATCATTCCAAATTAATTGCAACAACAAACACAAACCCACAATTTTGCAGGAAGTCAGAAGGCCCCACACTGTTAGATGGCTAATACCTCACCATCTTTATAATGTCTTACCATTAAGAAATTGATCTTCTGGCTTGTGCAAAATGGTGGGGCAGCTGAATGACAGGCAAGAGAGCGAGTTTTTCTTCCCTATGCACCAGCCTAGTGCACTCTCTCCTGTTTGAGCTCATTTTCTTACTAAATACAGAATAAATCGGTGGACTTTTAAAAGTTTTTGTTTTGTTTTGTTTTGTTTTTTCCTGTTGCATGTTTTCCCACACTGGAAATACCTGCAGCTTTGGACATGAGGTTTGTTGCAAGAGCAATAGCCAAAAGAAGAAAACAGTGAGTTTCAGATACATTAGACATATGACAAAATGTCTGTGTCTTTAATTAGAACTGCTATGTAATGGGCTTTGATGAAATACAGTTAACACACCGTAGCCTTTGAAATCATATTTTTCTGTGTAATCCCACTAAATGTTTATCTCCCCCTCTCCTATTTCCCCTTATATTTTCCCCAAATATTTTTGTTGGCTCAAATAACTTTACCTGTGCTGAGAGCGGAAATGGTGACTGAGAGCCCAGGTTTTGAGCATTAAGGGAGTTAGAGGGGCACAACCTCCCTCGTCTGTGGGTAACAGACCCTCATGCTGCTGAGCCGGTGCCTTTTCCATGAGCTCAGAGTTTATTGGTATGATAAGTATTTAAATAGTAGGAAATGATTAAGCAGCAAGAGCAGAACCCCCCCCGCTCACCAAAAAGGGCAGGTGCGAGGCTAACCTGCGGCAGTTCTCCCACAAGCACGCTGTCACGGGATGGCGCTGGGGTTGTTGCAAGTCAGCAGAGCATGAGCAAGAAACTTATGTGGATCAAAGTGAGGCAAAAAAGAGGTGTGGAAAAACAAAAAGGGGAGGATGGGTGTCTCTCTGATTTTAACGGAGCGCTCGGGTGCGGTCATGAGTGCTCTGAAGTGGATGTAATGACAGCTAATGAGAAATGTGCTGTCACCCCGACAGCAGAGCCAGCTATCTGCGGCCTTATTTAGAAGGTTACAAACTGGGGCATGAGTGCTATAGAAAATAGATGTGGAAGATATGTACAGCATTAAATATTCACTGGTTTTGAAAAGAAATTTGCGTGCTGTTGAGGATTTATTTAGTCAGCCATGCTTGTTTCTTTCACCCACCCCTACTTTCTAAAAAAAAAAAGCCAAACATTTCTCCAAAGAAATACATCTTATTAAAAAAATCGGGTTATACAATTTCAAGAAAGTACTTAATACCTGTAACAGAACTGACAAGATAATTGTGATTTTTTTTTTAATTTCTTTTATTGTTCAAAATAAATTCTGGTGCATTGAGAGCAAGGATTTGGACTGTTCTCCATCTGCCATTTATCTGAAGACTGAACAAGAGAATTGTCAGTACCCTTGGCCTGAATTCGGCAGATTCTATCTTTGGGAGCAAGAGCTAGGGAAGAAATACCCCTACGAAATGGTACGTTCAAGCATTCAGTCATCAAAGTGAGTTAGCTCTTTGCCTGTGAGATCTTGCTGTACCCTCTCTTCTTGGTTGCAGGTCGTACTGCTTGCCAATGAGTACTGCAGCTATTGTCAAGACATTTTGAATATGGTGAGAAAGGGCGAGCTTGACAAGGTATGCCTTTGCTTTGATAGCTCTCCTGCTGACCACAGCAAACAACTCGAGGGATAACATCATTTCCATGTAGCTTATTTGCTTGGTGGCTTGGTCTAAGGTAGATGATAATTTATAGACAAAAGGAGCATCCAGTCCAGTCACTGGGGAATTCCTAATTCACACAACGTGCTCTGAGAATCTGTGTTTGTAGGCACATCCTCAGTGCTCCCGATGCACCAACAAGTCTGAGCGCAGGCCAAAACACAAGGCCACAGACCCAGAGCTTTCATTATCTCTGCACATCCACGGCACAATTCTCCTTTTCTGTGTGCCTTGTGAGGTCCAGCTTGTTGCCCCGGGATGCACCCACTTAGGCTGCAGCCCAGCCAGAATGGAGTCAGGCAAAGACCCCAGCTCCATGTTCATGTCTCTGCTTCTGTCCTTACGTGGTTGTTGTACTGAATTATGCTTTGCATTTCATGTGAGTGTAAAATCAGTGAAAATTTATAAAGGACTTTGTGTGACAGGTGGAAGGCTGTATTACATCATTCTGGAGGTCTCTGCAGCCCGAAGGAATAATGCTGATGTCCTTTCCAGATGTATGCCAGCTGTTCAAAAGCTATGATAGGCAGCTATTCAAGGTATGGTAGACACACTGGTTTGCTGTAATTGTTATTATGTGTTTGCATCCTGTTGGCAGTTCTACCTGAGGAGAAGGGTCAGTTGCTTCTTTTGTGCCGCACGGTGGGACTTTCATAAGTGCCTTGAGTCTGTTCTTTGGCTTCTTTTGGGATGGCACAGTATGGATCTTGAAAGGAGTCAGTGGGATTTGAGGTATCTTCCATCTTGCTGCTACACATTGTTTTGAAAGTCCCTAACATCAGTGGAGTATGCTGTTATAAATGCAGCCTGTGGTTCTGCCATGAGGTTATGTGACTGGAAGTTTGACTGATAACTGTTTTCCAAATTACCAGGAGTTATTCTTCCTTTGAGAACACTAATGCATTTCTCAGTGACATTCTACATGGAAATATGCAGTATTCTGATCAAAATAATTTGCTGCTTATTTACAGCAGGTCAATAAGTAGTGTCTAGTAATTAATTCAGGAAACTACATTTATTGTTAGGATCCTTCTCCTTCTGCTAATCCATGTAGCTTACTTATTGCTTAATTGGAAGGACAAAAAAGGGGCCTCTCTAGATCTACCTTCAAACAATCAATATGACTTTGTTTCATGCTGCTGTAAATACCTGTAGTACACCAACCATTTTGTGGTGGGCTGACCTGACCCTGGCTGGAAGCCAGGTGCCCACCTAAGCTGCTCTGTCATTCCTCAGATAGACAGGGAAGAGAAAATATAATGAAAAGCTTGTGGGTTGACATAAAGACAGGGAGAGAACCTTCACTAATCACTGTCACAGGCAAAGCAGACTCAACTTTGGAAAATTAATTTATTACCAAACAAACCACAGTAGAGTAATGAGAAATCAAATAAAATCTTCAAAGGCCTCCCTCCACCCCTCCCTTCTTCCTGGGTACAACTTCACTCCCAATTCCTCTCCCTCCTCCCCCCCAAGTGGTGCAGAAGGATGGGGAATGGGGGTTGCAGTCAGTTCTACACACATCTTTGCCCCTCCTTCCTTCTCCTGGGGAGGGCTCCTGACACTCTTCCCCTGCTCCAGCCTGGGATCCCTCTCACAGGAGACGGTTCTCCATTAACTTCTCCAATATTAGTCCTTCCCATGGGGGCTTCAGTTCTTCATGAACTGCTCCAGTGTGACTTCCATGGGGTGCAGGCCTTCAGGAACAGACTGATCCAGCGTGGGTCACCCATGGTGTCACAAGTCCCCCAGCAAACCTGCTCGTGTTTGGGCTGCTCTCTCCATGGGTCCACAGGTCCCACCAGGAGCTTGCTCCAGCATGGGCTTCCCACAGGGTCCTTCAGGTGTCTCCACCTGCCACAGCGTGGGGTTCTCCACATGCTGCAGGTGAATCTCTGCTCCACCATCAACAGCCCGCTTCACCATGGTGTTCTCCAGAGGTTGCAGGAGAATCTCTGCTCCCGTGCCTAGAGTGCCTCCTTCTCCTCCTTCACTGACCTGAGCACCTGCAAAGTTTATTACATCTCACTCCTCTCTGTGGCTGCAAAAACTGCTGCTCCTTTCTTTTCCCCTTCTTAAATATGTTACGATGGGCAGTACCACTGTCACTGATGGGCTCAGCCTTAGTCAGCAGCGGGTCCGGCTTGTAGCCAGCTGGTATTGTCTCTGTCAGACATGGGGGAAGCTTCTGGCAGCTTCTCACATAAGCCACTCCTGTAGCCCATCCCCCTCAGCCAAATCCTTGACACACAAAGTTGATACACATGTGCAGGCCCATGAATTTGTATTCCAGGAAATGGAGAACATCCTACTTCACGATTTCCTGGAGGACATGCCTTTGCCATACATGCAGTCAATCAGAGTGTTCAGTAAAAATGTTGAATTTTGGCTGCTTAAAGCTTTGGAAGAGTTTCCATTATCCCTCCAAGCATCCAAATCTGAAGGTATGTTTGAGTAATAGAGAGATTTTCACAAAATAATCTTTGCTTAAACTGCAGAGAAGATTTGTGTTACAAGACTCTTACAGAAATTATTTTAAAAACTTTTCTAGCTGTAGCTATGTAACTTTGACAGTAGTGAGGACTGGAGTTAGCTGGGATGCAGTTAAAAATAAATAGTCCTAGAGAATGTGTGAGAGCAAATATAAACCAAAATTATTCCCAGTTTATGGTAAATTAATTGAATAATTTGAAAGATCTGCCTCTTACCATAATCATTTTGGCTGTGTAGAGGACTGAATACTCCATGGTCTGTCCTCTGCAATTCAGGCATCGTTCTGTGTCTTCACCTTGCGAGTGGTTTGATGCAAATAAGTTAATTAACAGCCACAGCACAGTTCAATATAAAGGAGATAAAAAGCCATAGTCCCACAGGGAAAGTATGCCTCTGTCATTAGAGGAGGATTTGAAGAAAAATCTGTACAAAGGTGTTTGTGTATGTGTGTGTATGTACATACATACATACATTTATATATGATGCTGAAAATTCTGACTAAAGCGTGATGTTCCTCAGTTACTCGTTGAGTGAAGACCAGCTCCCCAGTGGCAAAGCAGAGATCTGGTGGAGACAAAAGATTTTATTAGCATCCACATGCTCAAGGAAGGCTCGCAGGAGTCTTAATCCTGGAATTTCTTAGATTTCAATGCTTGAGAGAGAAAACTTAGTAATGTGTTTTTAACATGTGTGTGTGTGGGAGTATATGTAATTAATCAACTGCGACCCTTTGTACATATGTCCTGGTCTTTCTGGTTTGTACAAACTTCAGAAACCCAGAAATTTTCACTTGAAATCCAACTCCTGTCTCCAGGAGTTTGTAAGTTGCTTTATATTCAAGTTTTTCTGTAACTAAGAATTGTTTTATTAATTCTTAAAAAATATATTCTTGGACCATGCTTGTCAGAATCACAACACATTGTAAACAGGAGACAACAGAACCAAAGAAGCTAACTCCTGTTAACGGTGCTTCAGAATTATAGACACGTAAGGGTAGAAATGTAAACCCTCCAAACAAAATGTAGCAGCTTTAGAATGAACATTGTTTTCATTCACCTTAAACCACACATGTTAAAGAGCATTAGTCTTGGTTAAGAAATACTGAATGCAAAAAGTAATATTGGAAGCATTTGCCCTGTGTGCCAGGGTTTAGCAGATTGGCAGCAAAGGAAGGGTGGTGACCTGGGCACCTTGTGCTCTCAAGCACTAAGCTGTGAGGGTTCCCAGCCCGGGCTGTAACGCCCGCGCAGTGTCCCCACTGCGCCCTGCCTTAGCCTGTTGGTTCCCCAGGGATCCACCTTCTGACTTCAAAGGTCTGTCTTCATTAACGCCTTTTAGACCGTAAAATATTAACGACATGAAACATCTGCCTCTTCTTCCTTCACAGAAGTTGCAATGTTTGTAAAAAGGCTCAGGAGAAAGACAAGCCTCTGTAACATGGCCAAGGTACGTTCCAGGAGCCGTGAAACAAAAAGAGCTGGGCATCTCGTTCGCTCCATCAGTTTGGACTATGTATGAGATGCTCCACTGTAGGACCACAGCAGCAGCACAGGTGTTCTTAGTTCTATACTGACCATGGTCCAAACAACACCCACCTTCCTACCCATCTCTCTCCCTACTGTAAGTATGCAGAGGGGGCTTTTTCCTCCCTCTGGCTTTCTGTGAAAGCCTCTGAGATAGGGTCAGTGGTCCCTCATGGAAAGAACACGGTAGCTGGAAGGGTCAAGTGACAGTTACCGGTATCTTTGTGCAGCCATACAAAACCCAGGCAGGCAGCATATGCTGGAGTCATTTTAAAATTGGTTTTACATAGCAAGCTGACTGCTCTCTCTGATGAGTGCTACAGCAGCCTGCACAAAGGAAATTACTAGTATGCCAGCTGCAGAGAAGCTGCATGGCTGGGGAGAAGGGTGTGAGGTCTATAAGGGTACAAGACTCCCACCTTTTTTGTGGACCCCAGGGATCAGTTGGCAAAATATACTCCATCCTGTGACCAGACAGCATTGGAGGGAAGCATCCTCTGAACTGTCCTCTTCACTCAGACTGGCTTTTCTCCTTGGGAAGGAAGAGACAGAGATCTCTCTAACAATTAATATCTCTGCCTGCTTTTTGCTCTACAGTGTCATTCTTCTCAGCTAGAGTGACAAAGGGGATGCATCCAGGAGATGCATTTTTAACCCTTTGAACACCACAAAGCAAATTGTTTCTCTAGCCTGTACTGATTCAGTGACACATAGTTACGAGGGGATGTACCCTCCCTGCAGCCTTCCTTCCATTGATGCCCTTCCAAAACCTTGGTGTTTGAGGTGGTCCAGCCCATGACAGAACACATAGGTCATGAATGGGGAAGAAAGCTGGAGAGAACACGTGGTATATTGTCTCCTCTTCAAACAGCAAGTACAAGGTTGTCCCAACATGCCACCTGGCTTAAATCACTACACTGTGTCCCCACAATAAAGGGGAGGAAGGAAGGGAGCTGTAGCTTCATGAACTGTACTGCTACGTCACATTCTCCTTTCATAAAGGGAGCTTCTCTTTATGGGAAAACCTGTCACCAGCAGCACACAAAAGACAAACCTCACCATAAAAAAAGTGTTCAAGAATCATAACCACACTCAAGCATGCATCAGTGAGCTCACACAGGTGAGGTGCTGAGCGCTCACAGCAGCCCTTGGAGATACCAAGTACTTGAAAAGCTCAGCTTCATATGCTTCTAAGCAGTGCTTCTTACGCAGCGAAGGGCATGATCCAGCAAGACTGCAGGTGCCAGCCTTTCCCAGTATGATTTGCATACTGGATCTTTACATCATCCTTCTTGTGCCTGAGCCATGATGTCAAAGGGCTGGTTGCAGCTTTTTGCTGCTTCCACCCCTTCTCCTCGTGCGCAGAGAAGCTGCAGAGAGCCAGCATCGAATTTACAAGCTCAAGGCTTAGGGCAGGAGACCTTCAGCCCAGCTGGGGGGAGTCCTCTCTGGTGGCAGCCTCTGGCTGCTCCACATCCCCTTTACACCATTTAAGCAGCACAAAGAGAACTTCACAGACCTGAGAATCTGGGTCAGATCCACGCTTACAGCTGAGCACGCTCTCAGCCTGGGTCTCCTTCATACTAATGAGCTCTTGGCACAAGTAAATTATGTTTGCACCTTCTCTAGGGCCTCTTTAAAATACAAGGGAAGGGCAAAGGAGTTCCAGTGTACCTGATGATTAGCCCCATTGCAATTTAAAAAACAATGGTTTCAGTAAATGGAATTACGTCAGTTCTGTAAATGAGCATCCCCTTAGTCTCTCAGCGGTCACGCAGCCCCCATTACAACTTATGGTAAAGCTCTTGCCAAAGCCATGGAAACTGGGCTCCAGCAAAACAGGGTAGGAAACAAATACTGGCTAAACATTCTCCTGTAAATTCCACCCCCTCCCCTGTCCCCCGTCCAGCACACTCCTGAAAATGGTGAGCTGAATACCACAGGTATTGAAGTTTTCAGCTTGTGAAAAACATGAAGATGCTTCTTGGCCAGGTGGACGTCCCTCAGAAAGGACCATGGAATGTTTTAGCCAGTCAGAGCCAATCCTAGAGTGCAGACTTGTATCCTCTTTCCCCTGGTGACATCATCAGATGCTCATGTGAGGTGGGTATGATAAAGTGATACCTCACTTCTCCATTGTACTCTCCTGGCTTCTAGCAAACTGAGATGAAGGTTATATACACATCCAGGTAATTAGTAGCTTGATTTTAGCATCCACAACATCTTGGGGCAGTGAGTTCCAGGGTTTGATTACTTGCTGTGTGAAAAAATACTTTCTTTTATTATTTGAAAATAACTTCCCTTCTTCACACAACTCTCCCTGCAAACCTCCATCGCATCCCTCCTCGGTTATGTCTATCCAAAGCTGAGGTTTATCTCATCTTCTCACACAGGAGTCATTCAATATTTCTCGTCATCATCCTTCTCTCTTTTCTCTGTCTAAAACACACCTGGAATTTCAACTAGAGGCCAATGGTGAAAGCAGGTGAGAGCGCTCTGACCGAGCTGTGCTACCAAGGGGCTATGCAGCTGCAGCCTCTGAACCGTGTAACCACACCGTCCCTCATAGGGTGCTTTGCAATAATTTAACCACCCAGGGAGAAAATAGGAACGATTTTGGCAGGGTTGGCATTCAAAAGAAAAAAAAAATCAAAGTAACTTCCCCATCATGTGAAGATGAAGCAGGCTGACAGCTGCTACTACCTGGGCATGCAGAAGGTGCAAATTCCCTGTGAGAAAGGAATGTGAAAATGATGCTTGTCATTTCCTGGGGCTGACTCCCATCTCTGGTAAGCTGTGTTTAAGTGTTGTCAGAGCAGCTCTCAGTCATACAGAGAATTATATTTAATATAGTGAAGTGCAATGGTCAAAGGGACCTGTCTAAAACACTGGGGCATGGAGTTAGGTGCTAGTGGTATACAGAAGAGGCCCCTGGACTTGGGACTTCTTAGCCTAAAGAAGACTTATAAATACTTATAAATACTTGAGGGGTGGGTGTCAGGAGGACAGGGTCAGTCTTTTTTCAGTGGTGCCCCAATGACAGGACAAGGGGCAATGGGCACAAACTCGAATACAGGAAGTTCCACCTGACCATGAGGAGGAACTTCTTCACTGTGAGGGTGGCAGAGCACTGGGACATGCTGCCCAGAGATGTTGTGGGGTCTCCTTCTCTGGAGACATTCAAACCCCACCCAGATGCTGTCCCGTGCAGCCTGCTCTAGGTGACCCTGCTCTGGAAGGGAGGTTGGACTAGGTGATCTCCAGAGGTCCCTTCCAACCCCTACTCTTCTGTGATTCTGTGATCTGGGACATGTGTTCTTGTTGCAAGCAGCAGCTCTTCTTCTGACATTGAAAAAACTTCACATAAAAATAAGAAAAAAGAGAAAAATCTTCATCTTTCACTTAGCCTTTAACTTGGCTGAAGGTGATTACCCAGTGAGAAGCAGAGAGCTTTTGGTATTTCAGTAAAGCTAGAAGAATGATGAAAAACTGCTGGATTGGGAATTACATTTGCAAATGGTCAGCAACATTCACTGCAGCTTGAGGGGTCGTGGTAAGCAGGCGGTGAATGGGATTTGTTACCACATTTAAGAATTCTGAAGGGTTTTTTTCTGAATTTTACCAAAAAATAGTTCTACTCTGGAAGGGCCAACTGGACACAGCCAAAAATTCAACAAAGAATTTAGGACCTCACTGATTTCAGTCTGGAAGTGAGACAGTAACTGTATGGATTAGCAAATTTTTACGGATTCAAGTTTTATTTCCTTCCACCATTTTCATCATTTCATCAAGAATCTGAAGCAACACTGTGTGATATTAGCAATTAACTAAAAAAAATAGTGAAGGGACGAGAATCAAATGTAAGGCTGAAAGTTGTTTGCAATATCTAATGTGAGTAATACTTTTTTTGACAATTATGAAGCCAGATTCATTGGCAAATGAGTCATAAGCAGATCAACAGGATAGCATCCCAACTAATATTATTTTAACTAATCATATTTCTACTGTTATTTTTACCTTCTCAAAGGCTTGGGCAGCTTGAGAAAACCTACCTTTGTATTTAATTGTAACATGTACTCAGGATAGGTCGCATCGAGGGAAGGTTGGCCCTGATACAACATTCCATGTTTTAGACAAAATCCCATTATTTGGCATAACTGTATCATCACTCTCAGCAAAACCAATTGCCCAGGCAATTGCCCAGATACTTCAAGCCTGTTAGCCTTGTCCTCTCCACCACAGACAACAACACAAAATGTCATTGAAAAGAGTGTCTCCCAGAACAAAAATCTCTTGAAGACAATTTAAGATTAATCTCCTTTGATTTTTTTCCCCCCTCCCCAGTTTGGAGAGTCTAGCATTGAATAAGGGAAGCTTTTTGACTGAGTTAAGGGTCTGAGAAAATGAAAGGCATTAACTGTTTTCTTATCACAGACAATGAGAACAGTCTTGAGGAGCAACAGCAAAGTCACTGTTCTGCGCTCAGACTTGCATGCTGTCATGGACCAGAGATTGCTGGATGTGCCTGGAAGCCTCTTTCAAGCAGAGTTTAGGAATCCAGAGGAGCTGCAGAATGACATAGAATTCAAATGTAACATTTTTTTGCTATAATTTGTCCATCCACTTAAGCCCTTGCTTGCCATTGTTAAAGCTCCAGCATTTCCTCTTGTTTATTCGTGGCATCTGCCCTAATGGGAATCGCAGTCTTGCCGAACCCAGGCATACTGGAAAAGAGCCAGTTAAAATTGAGAATGGAGCATATAATATTATCCTTTTAACTTGAAAGGTTAGGAATGAAAGGCTTTCTGCTCTGGCTTTCTCATAAAGCTTTCCATGGCAGCGGGAGTGGGGTTTGTGTTACTAAATGCTGCATCTTCTAGAAGGTTGACAAACAGGGATATTAATTTTCGCTATAGCTTTTTCTTTGACAAAAAAGGAGTTTCCAAGAACTGCATTTTCCACAGTTATTAATCAAAGTACACAAAATCATTTCTTGCAGCCAGTTCTTTTTTGCTTTATAAATCTTGTAGGCTGAACTGGACAAGGACTATTGGCCTTTTGGGTTTTGTGTCCTTCTGCTGTATTGTGACCTGTGGAATCGATGTGCTGCTGTAAACAATAAGACACACAGTTTGTATGCAGCCATGACATCATGCATTTGCTAGCTTAATGAAAAGGGATGGGAACATAATGGCAAGTTAATTTTTAGATTAATGGGCTGCCATTTAAATTATTAGCTAGAGATGGGCAAGTTGGACAAGGCTGTGCATGGAACTGATGAGGTGAAACCTCAGCTCTTTGTTCCTGGTCCGCCATCGACTCACTTGCTGACAAGGGATGTGCCACGGCCTTTCCATGGCTGCTATCAGTGGGAATAATAATTTGCCTTCACAGAACCATCAGGAAAATAATTTAAATATATACAGTATTATATATATAAAAATTATATATATATATACACACAGTATATATATATACAGTATATATATAAAAACATAGTATTTATATACACCTTAAAATAAGAAACACTGTGCAGAATGCTTTTGTTACATTTGCTTGTGATATTAATGATGATCTTGTTCCTTCCAAGGTGTAGTCTCTTGTTGTAGTCTCTGTTCTCACTGCTTTTCCAAATTGTTATTTATAACGAGCAGGGTTTCACAGACCTTATCCATATGTCTTCTTCAAGGAAGATATCTTAGCTAGGCAGCTATAAATTCAGAGAGGTGCCACAGTAATGAACCTGTTGGTCCTGGGTGGTAAATTCCAATCTTTTGGGTGGACAGCTGCACTGATATATGGCATTTATATATATATATATACACACACACACATATATGTATTTCTGTGGGTCTACAGAATACACTGTATTTTCAGCTATTGTTTTAAAACCATTTTCTCCCTTTTAAGAGATAAACCAAGATTTGTTTTTTTCTCAACCACGTAAAACCTCAGATAAGTAAGCTGGTATTGCATATGACTAAGTTCCAGCTTTCACATTGGAAGCATTTATCCTCACGACTCTTGCCATGATGACCTGGTTGGTGCAGATATGATGAAAATGGACATAAACATGAATTCTGACTGGTTTCAAAGTAGGGTACTATTTCTCAGGAAAGGAATAGTGTAATTATATTAATCAAAATGCTATGAACAGATGTCTTAATATTTTTTTAGCCTAAAGATAAAAGGAAAAAACACCCTGAAAGCTGCATAAGCAAACCAGAAAGCAAGCCAAGCACTTCAAGTAATTCTGTATTTCACAGGTTTTAATAACTTAATGTATCTTCTGGCGCATTCTACAGACATTCGGTTTCTCCTGAACAGTGTGTCTTCAAATCTTCAGGCTTTTGTCATTCAGGTATAAAATTAATGTAATGATTTCAGAAAAGAAAGAGTGATCACATCATTTATCCTGCTACAGGCTGACTGTCATTAGTCCACAAGAGCTATACTGTACACTAGCAACCTGACCAGACTGCAGATTTGCATAAATACAATTTATGCATGCTGCAGAAAAAGGGGGAATTAATTGGCATACAAAAATTCCATCTGTGCAAACAACTACAAGCATATTTCTGTGCATATATCCACTCGGGTGGTTTCAGTATCTGCCTTCATGTCATATTATAACAGTCCCTAATAAACCAAAATTCAGGAGAAAACTCTTACTAAAGATGAAGAGAACACTTCATGGTTCCTGAAATTGCTGATTCAAGAAACCACCTTTAACACCTGGGACGAGAGTGATAATTTCCAGGACAACATCTCTAGTTCTTGTGAAAGATTCAAGTGTGACCACGCTTGTGTGTGCACCTGACACCACCTCTCCCACCCCTGTTCCATCGGTGCCTCGGAATTAGCAGTAGCTTGCTGGTACCACTGCATCCGGTCGGTTGCCAGACCAATATACTGAAGGCCAGGTGATGGTAGAGTTGTGGGGTTCTTTTCCCCTCTTTCTAAAGAAGCAGCACTGTACTTCTTTAGCTTGCTGTTTTGTTTTTCTTTCTTTATATAATTAACAACAGTATTTACATTTCTGTGGTGCCCCTTCATCTTGTAGAACCCTCAGCTACCTCATGAGATGGTATAGAGAAGATGGAGCAGGACCTTTCCTGGGGGTTCAGAGTTGTAGGACATAGGGCAATAGACACAGATTACAGCAAAGAAAATTTCCAATAGATAAAAAGAAAAACAAAAAGTACCATGAGAGTAGTTAAATGTGGAAGTCCAGAGTGGCTGTGGAATCTCCATTCTGGAGGTATTCCTAATTTGGCTGGACAAGGCCTGAACTAAGCTGGCCCTGCCTTGAGCAAGATGTTGGTTGAGATGATGTACAAAGATTCCTTTGAAAAACTTTTAGGATTCAACTATTAAACGGCTATTTTAGGATTCTAACAGAAAACTTGCTTGTTCCAGCTTTGTATGCAGTTTGTATGGGGAAATACTCTAACTTAATAACCATTTAATACTTAAACACATTAAGGAATTCTTTTAACCAACTTTATCATAGAGCAATTTGTTTTTCTCCATCTGCAGCCATGCAGGAGTAAAGAGGAGTTTACAAAAATGGCATCAGATTTCCAGCTGAGATGGAACTTCCTACTGAGCTCAGTAAGCAAGGCTATGACCCTCAAGTATGCAGACAGTTTTGGTAAGTGGAATCTTTGTGACTCATCTGATACACCCCTCTGCGTCCTGAGATGAAAGAGGCACCAGATCATTTTTCATCCCTGGAGGTATTTAAAAGACCCGTAGATGTGGTGCTCAGGGAGATGGTTTAGTGACTGGACTTGGGAGTGGTAACAGTTGGACTTGATCTTAAAAGGTCTTTTCCAACCAAAATGATTCTATGATTTCAATTAGTTTTCAGCCAGGATTGTTTTCTGATCTATGCTCTGGGATGAGCAGAAGAGGGAAGCAGTAGCGTGCAGCTGGCGATGGTGGGAAGGGCAGGACTCCCTCTTTCGGCAGAAGCCATCATCTGTCTGTGGAAACGTGGGGAACAGCAGCCTGAGGTGTGAGCCTCTGTGCTCCCTCCCTGCAAGAGCTGCGCACCCCAGCAGAAGGGTGTGATGGAGACCTGGGGTCCCTAATAACCCACACTATAAAAATTACAGATCTCTCGAGCGACAGCTCCCAGTCTGTCAGGTTGCTCCCATACAACACAGCCAGAGCTGAGCCGCCACGACAGCTACTTGCCAGAGGCAGCTAGTTCCTCTGACAACACCTTCCTTTCCCTTACACCTTGCACTGACATAAGTCCTTGGCTATCCAGAAGCAAGCCTGTTTCAGGTGTTTGACTGACAACCAGTCACTCCTCTAGCTGTGTTAGTTTTCTCTCCGTTCCAGGGGTCTGGGCTGTCAGGTACATATCAGTGCAAGGCAGGAGAAGCAAGGGGACTGGACTATTCATTATATTCATCAACAACCTGGATGAGGGAACAGAGTGCACCATCAGCAAGTTTGCTGATGACACAAAACTGGGAGGAGTGGCTGAGCCACCAGAAGACTGTACTGCCATCCAGCAAGATCTGGACAGGCTGGAGAGTTGGGTGGGAAGAAATTTAATGAAATCTAACAAGGGCAAGTGTAGTGTCTTGCACTGGGGGAAGAACAACCTCAGGTACCAGTGTAGGTTGGGGATAGATCTGTTGGAGGGCAGCACAGGGGAAAGGGACCTTGGGGTCCTGGCAGGATGACCATGAGCTAGCAATGTGCCCTCATGGCCAAGAAGGCCAATGGCATCCTGGGGTGTATTAGAAGGGGTGTGGTTAGTAGTTCGAGAGAGGTCCTTCCCCCCCTCTACTCTGCCCTGGTGAAACCTCACCTGGAATATTGTGTCCAGTTCCGGGCCCCTCAGTTCAAGAAGGACAGGGAACTACTTGAAAGAGTCCAGTGTGGGACCACCAAGATGATTAAGGTAGTGGAACACCTTCCTTATGGGGATAGGCTGAGGGAGTTGGATCTCTTTAGCCTGGAGGAGACTGAGGGGTGACCACATCAATGTCTATAAATATGTAAAGGGTGAGTGTCAGGAGGACAGAGCCAGGCTCTACTCAGTGATGTCCAATGACAGGACAAGGGGCAATGGGTGCAAGCAGGAGCACAGGAGGTTCCATGTGAATATAAGGAGAAACTTTTTCACTGTGAGGGTGATGGAGCACTGGGACAGGCTGCCCAGGGAGGTTGTGGAGTGTCCTTTTCTGGAGACATTCAAAACCCAGATGGATGTGTCCCTATGTGACCTAATCTAGGAGATCCTGCTCTGGCAAGGGGGTTGGACTAGCTGATCTTTCAAGGTCCCTTCGAACCCCTACCCTTCTGAGATTCTGTGACTGTGCCGTCACATTCACTCCAAGTGGTTCAAAGTGGTACAACCACGTCTCTCATCAGTTCACATCTCTTCCACTTCTATATTGCATCAGCCCTACCTGCCTTTCTCTTCATTTATAAATCTTTTCAGAGGCTCTTGCTCTCTATTATTCATTCTGCTGAAAACCAGTGTCTCCTGTGAGTCGCATCTGATCCCAAACCCTATGAAAGGCTTGTTAGATTTCCAAAGGAGCACCTTCATATTTCTTCCTCTTCTGTCGGACGCGGCTTCAAGCAAATAGCCAAAGAAAGCCTCATTATCTTCTTTGAAACCCCCCTTCAAAACCCTACTTTCATCTGTTTCCTACAAAGACCTAACAAAGGGGGACGTTAAGGTTGTTGCCTTTTGTATTCTTCAGTCTCCTTGCCCTGCTCATGCTGGTGTTGGTGCATGTAGGCACGCAGCCCTTCTCCCCCTCTGGCTCCCAGACAGCAGAGTGTCTGGGGCGGGAT
This sequence comes from Porphyrio hochstetteri, assembly GCA_020800305.1. NCBI lineage: Eukaryota > Metazoa > Chordata > Aves > Gruiformes > Rallidae > Porphyrio > Porphyrio hochstetteri. Next base: position 150,763,773 of record CM036905.1, on the reverse strand, counting down.
CACAGGTTTCTGTCTGTGTCTGTGGGGAGCACAGCACAGTACCTGCATCTCACTGTCCATCCGCTGCTGCACCGCGGCCATAATAAAATCATCATTCCTTTCTCCCTCTCCAGAGGAGTTCTGCACAAAGCTCTCCAGTGCTACAGGCAGAGTTTGGGGCTATGAGGAAATGGGGAATGAATTCCAAGAACGGTGCTGGAAGCATAATGGTTACTGAAACCCCCCGTGATGATGAAACCCTCCTCTCTCTTTCCACTGCGAGGAGAGTTTAATAATTTACTCTCTGCTCTGCAGTTGTCAGTGGTTGGGGACACAACTGATGGAGAGCATCCCTTCCTCTGCTGAGCCTTCTTTAAACTAGTTACAAATGATATTTGCATCCCACTTCTCAGTTTTCCTACTATACTTCAGTAGCAGTAATATTGAATTTATTCTCACATATGAGAGCTACATTTTAAAAAATTTTTCTCTGTTAATTTGATCATTATTATATTCTTTCTTAATACTTCTCATTCTTTAAGATGTTGGGCTATATGACCTAATACCATCCCTTCCTTCCCATGCGTCTATTCTGACAGGAGACTAAATGTTATGAGGAGTGGCTGAGGGAACTGGGCTTGTTTTGTATGCAGAAGAGGAGGCTGATGGGAGATCTTATCACTCTCTACAACACCTGAAAGGAGGTAGTGGAGAGGTGGGGGCTGACCTTTCCTCCCTAGTGACAAGTGACAGGACAAGAGGAAATGGCACCAAGTTACACCAGGAGAGGTTTAGATTGGATATTAGGGAAAACTTCTTCACAGAGATGGTTGTTGAGCATTGGTACGAGCTGGGCTGCCCAGGGAAGTGGTGGAATCTCCATCCCTGGAGGTATTTAAAAGATGATTAGATGTGGTACTGAGGGACATGGTTTAGCAGTGGATGGCAGGTTAGGGTGATGGTTGGACTTGATGATCTAAATGCTCCCTTCCAACCGAGACAATTCTATAATTCTATGATTTTGAGTTTTAGTGGACAAAGCTGAAGCCATCTGGTGTCAAAGTTCTGTACATGGAGTCACCATTTTTTGGAAACTTCTTAAATCTCAGTGTTTCATGCAGGAATGGTGGGCAGCCTGCATGTTGAAATAGGTACCATCCACACTGAGAAAACACAGTGACTTAGGCAACTGTGTGAATGTCTTGTTAATGCAGTGTGCCTCCCCCAAATTAAACCACGTACCAGTAACCAAATCCAAACTTACTTCTGTCTAGGGGTCTTGCCTTGGAGCTTGGCACATCTGGCACACATAATACACTGGCATATTCACACCTCTGAATTTAGGATTGACTTTTACCCTTTTCTGGCCCAGCCTCCACATGGGTGATGGCCAAGTGTCATTGGAGGAACCGTGCTGTTACCCCCGCTGCCAGGCAGCAAGGAGCAAGGGTGCTACAGCACATGACACCAATGGGACCTCCACAGATCTTTCCGCTCCACCTCCTCCCCAGCAAATGTGCCTCTACATACCTCTGGCACAGAGCCCCCTGTCAGCTGGTCCCTTCTGAGGCATTGCAGAGCCACGCTGGATAGACAATGACCTGTTTGTTCCTCTCCTGAAAGCAAGCTGCTTCATGCCACTATCTCTTCAACACCATGTCCCTCTGTACTATCCCAAGGGACAACTGGAGTGGCAGCTTTTGTTTCGTGCTTACTCTTACCAAACATACTGAAAACACCTGTAAGACTGTTAGAAATGCTCATGGAGTACTAGTGTGTAGTTTGAACTCCAAGTATAAAAGTCCCTTTCCTTAGATACACAAGTACTTCCACTCAATTGTTATAATTTAAAGGTGTCCAAAAGGACATACAACAGAAGCAGCAGCTTCTCAGACACATATAACATCAAAAGAGGCAGCATTTTTCACCTTTAAAACTATGTAAACCTTGATTGTTCATATGCACTGTGGAACCTCCTTGGTCATGTCCACCTAAACATGTTTCTGGGATACAGAGATTACCAATTGCTTGATGAATTCCTATGCAGATTTATGGCATCAAAGAAGACCTGCTCTTTACTGTAAGGTACAACTTAAAAGTCAATGGTCTGAGTGAGTCTCCCTTGGCTTTTAGCAGTTATGCCCCAAGCTGCAAGGTGGGCCGTTTACTACCATAGATAGAAGACATGCAGATGTCTGTAGGAAGATTTCCTTGGGAAGAGATGGAATGGTTTATCTGTCCAAGGGGAGAATAGGGATGACATGCAGTTGTTGATAAACCTTGCAATAGCACTGAATGTGGGGAAAGAACTTGAACAGGGAAGCAAATACATCCAAGTACACTTTCTAGCTAAAATAAGGGGGAAAGACTATTGCTTATGCTTCAGATCTGCAGTTGGTGTCTATTTTCTTAGGATGTTTGGAAGCACATAATTCTGTGAGTGCTATTTGATGGCTGCTACTCTGCTACTTTGTTTAGCCCATCACTATAAGGAAGCCCTTCAGAAAAAGAACGTATTGTGAAGATAAGTAAATGAAGAGGATGTAAACTTTTATGTTTGTTTTTCTAGGATCCTGGCATTTGTTTAATTTGCTACTCGTGGATTTCGTGGCTCACATTTTCCTGTGCTATATAGAGGAGGTAGATGAAAGTTTCTGGCTTGCAAAGCAAAACGAGTCCTCTGTTGTGTGGGTTTATGAGCCCAGCCATCTCTGGGGCCATTTTGCAGAGGAGAAACCTCAAGCCAGTACTCCACAGCCAGCTCTTGTAACTTCGGTGCAGAGCCAGAATAACTTCGGATTAGGCTATACATTTTCTGAGTTCTGAGTTGTTTGGTGGACACTGCCACAGGCAGCAACGTGAAGCAAGCGTTAACTTTAAATAAAATAACAATTTAAAACAAGAAAAGTTGTAAGTTGGGTAAGTCTGGAGTGATTGGGAGAGATATGGTTGGTTGGGGGGTTTTATGTGTGTAAAGTAGAACTTATGAAATCTGGGTTTGCATGGAGCTGCGTCCAGTGTCACCTAAACCTCAAGCCACAAAGCATCTTCCACAGCTCCCCGCCCATGCCACTATCCTATCAAAGGATCATGATCTCCACACCACCCACCTCTCCATCGTGCCAGTCCTCTGCTTCTTTCCTTAGGTTTCCAGCAGACCTCTGGTGCTCCTTTAGATTCCCCACGTGTTGTCTCAGTGAGAGCAGTGCTGTTCTGCAGGACTGGGAACAGCTTTGCGAACTTGCTGACCAAACAGACCACCCATATTTATTGATCCAAAGAAAGAGCCCATGGCAGGGTCTTTCCCCACCGTTGGAAGCAATGAGAGGCTCTCTTTTTTCAGCATTGGAAGCACTGAGAGGCTCTCTTTCCTCCCCCTACCTGTTAGTTTTATCAAAACAGGCAGAAGTATGAAATCCTGGAGATCTTTCTTCTTCAGACTTCCTTGGAGTTAGTCCATTGTTTCAAAGTCAGTAGCATAAAGGATGACATACAGGTAGACAAGAAGATAGATTCTTGTCTTCTTAGGATGTGAGGCTAAATATGAGGGAACAGGGATCAAGCCTCTGTGCTTAATGCAAGTGATGAATTAGATGTTCAGCTGTTTTCAGATTTCTCTTCCACACAATAGCAGCACTTGTCATAAGTGTTAGAGCACACTGTGTTTTTCCAGAAGAGAGTGCAGGGCAAATGTTAACAGCACCAAGACTCAAAGAAAATTACATTTTGAGAGTCATCCTGCTGTAATTATTTTTCTGTTGTGCAGCACCTCCCAAGATGTAGTCAGCTTCCAGAAACTAGGACCAGGACTAGAATCATCAGAGTGTCTTAAAACCATCTTTATTAGCTATAAAGACCCTTGGAGAACCCCTCGTCTGTAAATACAAGATATGCTAAAACCAGGTCAACAGAAGGGAGTAAGAAGGCACAAAGGGGCCAAATCAAGAACTATTTATATATATGATAGGCATGTTTGACAGCTGTTGTTATTTTTCAAGTGCAATATAGTGACCCACTCTGCCATACCACCTTAACCTCAAAAACCATACCGAGCTGGGTGCAGGCTATGAGCAAGGAATCTCTAAACCACTGATGGCCAGAAATTAGGAGATAAATCAGGAGAAAGCTTACTCAGTATCTGCCCTGCTCCCTATGCTCCTTTGCCCGTACATGCTTTTGCATGGCCCAGCACAACCAACGTGTTACTCGGGTGTCAGCAGACAAGGGTTTGACCCAGGTTTGGTCTGTGTATGTGATGTGCCTGTAATTATGGGTAACTCTTCTGTCTGTTCTGTAGATGGTCTGACGAACAGAGCAAGATGGTTAGAGTGTGGGACAAGGGGCGTGAGAGTAAACGGGTGGGTATAAAACATGAAATGAGGAGTAGGATGAGTTGAGAGCAGGTATGGATGAGGGAACACTTGGGAGGGCATAGAAAGAGCTTAGAGATGAAAGATCCTGACCACTGATGGACTCGTAACAGTCCACGTGCAAGATGCTGCTGATGGTGATATGAAAAGAGAGTCTAGTCAAAAGCCTGCTGATGCTGTACTTTAAGTGTTAGCAGTCTGTGAGGGAGCTGAAAAACAAACTTGCAGCCCAGAAGGATTTCAGGAGCTGTGACAAAGTGAATGAGTGCTTCTGCCTACTTGTGTCCTTCAAATGGGTGGTCGCTCCCACCTTAACCGTTGCAGCTCCTTCTCTGGGTGGTCAGTAGTAATTCCACAGGATGCTGAAAAGCACAGCAGGCAAAAGCATCTCCATCACCCACTCCTTTGTTCTTATTGCCATCTCTGTAGATCCCCTGAATAGATTCCCACTGCATGAGGGCTTGTGTTCTAAGACTCTAGATCACCAAAAATCATCGTCATGTTCCCAAGCAGCCACCTGTCCCTGCTCCTGACTAATCCCCCCTTCAGCCACAACCCCTTCTGCGGGGTACCTAAATGCTCAGCAGCACCCACCAGCACCCACCAGCCATGCTGCTGTTTCCCAAGCCTCATTCCTGCTGCCTGACATACCGCTCTGTGCATCAGAGGTACACCTCACAGTTCTCCCTTTAACACCTCTACCTCGCACAGCCGCTGCAGCTCTCTGCGACCCAGTGTCTTTCCAGTCCCCAGCCTCCAACCCGTCCTCTGCCAGCACCACCAACCTCCCTATCTTCTTCAGCTTGTCCCACGAGGCATTTCTGTGCCTTTTCTGCAGCCTGTTATGCTTGGGGCGGGGGGAGAAAGTAAATCTGTTCATTGCACCTCCACCCTCACGTCATGGAAATCAGCGCTAAAAACTCGGTTGTGCCTGTGAAGCCCTGGAAAAATGAGGAGGACTGGTAACAGAAATCAGGAAAGACTCTCCCAATCTTGCCCTGGTATCAGTAGCATCAATATGTGTCTGTGGCTTAGCAGATCCCCTCACGATCTTTCAGTTGTCGCCTTCATTCTTCCTTATTCCTTCCCCATCTGTTTTTGGCCCTCCACCCCTAATTCATGCTGAATACAAATCACACTCCTCGGCACAGAGACCATGTTTTCCCACAGCACATTTCTGATTTTTTTTTTACTTATTTTTTTTAAATTCAAGGCATGAAAACAACTGATAGATACCTCGAAGACAGAATACATTCCAAGTTGGTGCCATCTCCTGAGGGAAACACTCTTTCTGTATGAAAAATCGCAGAGGGTGGGGAGCGAGACGACACAGAATTTTAACACCCTGGCATAGCAGGGACTGTGGCAGATGAAATGCTCTATAGCCAAACGCAGGGAGTACGAACCAAGAGCTGGTGACAGTAACGAAGATGCTCTGATTGAGCCGTAACCTATAAAAGCACAGCTCAGAGAGCATCGGCCCCATCTTTATTGCTTATCAGAGAGCTTGCAGTTGCTTTCTCTCAGCACGAGCAGCTGAGAGAAAATCCCATTCTAGGCTTCCTCTCTTTGTTCACTTGTTCCCGAATTACAAATCCTATTGAACTGCATACCTGCAGTGGGTTTATCTGCAGAGCACCGGGCTGTAGCTTTTAATCCAATTCCACACCCTTGTACCATACCATACACCGCGGATCAGGGCGCGGAGAGGCTGAGGCTGCTCTGTTGGCAAAGAGCAAATCAAGCACTTTGGTATGTTAGAAAGGGAGAAAAAAAAAATAACTAAGGACATTGTTAAACTACTTCACTTAAAGGAATGATAAGCGTCCACCTGAGCGGTCTGTATAACCCCCGGCACAGAGATCAAGCGAGATCATTAACTAAAATGATCGAAAAGTGAGAGTAAATTCTTGACCCTGCTTAAATTCCCTGGCAAAACTTCTGCTGCTTTTAAGCAAGCCAGGATCTCAGGATGAAGAAGCAGTCCCCATCAAGGGGAGTGGCAGCCTGACACCTATGTTTTGAAAAAGAAGGGCTGATAGCAGACATATAAAGTGTGGACGATGTATTAAAAGCAGATGTGGCCTCCTATCTGACCTTAGACATCCTACCAGGAAACTTAATGTGCATTTCCTCTTGCTGGGTTAATTGATGTAAAATAAGGTTGGGTATCAGCAAAATACCTCTGGTTCAGCAGGAAAGCACAGAGGAGACTTTTTTTTTTAATTCAGTGAAGGGAGAAACACATGATTTGCCGTCCTGTTGTGGTTTTGCCCCAGCCGAGGGCCGCACCCCACACAGTCGCTTGTACTTTTAAAAGGAAGGGGGAAGGAAAGTTGGGGGAGGGGGAAAAGGGAAGGAAGAAAGGAGGAAAAAAAGCCCACAACCTAGAAACTAGAACCACGCAGGTTGGGATAAGGATAGTTTACTAAACAATAACAGAAAACTAGATATAGCAATAACAGAAGTTTAAAGCACAAAATAGATGAAACTGGTGATACACAATGCAGTTTCTCACCAAACCACACAACTCAGGCCGCACAGCTTAGAGCCGTCCCCGAACCCGACCGTCCCCAGAAACTGCACGTCCTGGCGTTGTCTCCTCCTCCTCCCCCCAGTCCCCCTTTATACTGAGCATGACGTAACTGGCATGGAATGTCCTCTTTGACCAATTCGGGTCACCTGTCCTGGCTGTGTCCCCTCCTTTCTCATTAGTAAGGAAGTATGCAGAGCTGAGAAAGGTCCTTGATTGCCCGGCAACAATCAGAAACATCAGAGTGCCATCAGCACTGCCCCCATCCTAACACCCAAACACAGCATTCCATTCACTGCTAAAAAAAAGTTTAACTCCATCATAGCTGAAACCAGGACATTATCCACCCCTTATTCCATACCATTTACGTCATGACCAGATCCAACAATTTTCTTTGGGTACAACCAGTTTCGTGTTTCACACACCCATATATGTATGTACACACATATGCACACATACGTGCATACAGATCTTATTCCCTCAGTCTGTGAATCATCCCTCTGAAGTTGTTGAATTCATTTAGTCCATGATTTTCAGGCTCCATTTGTCGTAACAGTTTCTCAGGATAGTTGTATGTTCCATTGGCTCGTTGCATGCTGCATCTCAGGCTCTTGACTGATATACCTGGCATGGTCCATGCTCATAGTCTGTGGGTCAGAGTTTATTTTCAAAGGGAGAAAAAAAGTTCTTGAGAGGCCAGGCTTCAGTTCCATCATCATGGCACTCATTCTTCATTAACTTGTATGACTCCGGCTATAATGCTATGGTACAACATACAGCAATCATAACAATAATGAATATACAATAATGGGTTATTTGGCAATTATTATAATTTCTACTTTATTAATTATATTGGCTATTCTCACCCAAAATCAAATCCCCTTGAGGTACACATCGAACTTCTCCATCCCTCTGCATTACCCACCAAGTACAGCCAGGTCCTTGAGCAAAAACAATTCCAGACATGGGTTTACCTTTGCCTGAAGCAGGGATGACCCAAACTCTCTTTCCCAATACACTCTTCATATGCACTACTGGCACTCTGTCTCCCTCTACAGTACGTGGAAATTTTGACTGGGCAGGGCCAGCCCGATTGGTAGATCCCCTAGAGTTAACTAACCACGCGGCTTTGGCCAAATGTGTATCCCAATGCTTGAATGTCCCACCACACATTGCTTTCAGTGTAGTTTTTAAAAGTCCATTATATCGTTCAATTTTCCCAGAGGCCGGTGCATGATAAGGAATGTGGTACACCCACTCAATGCCATGCTCTTTGGCCCAGGTGTCTATAAGAGTGTTTCGGAAATGAGTCCCATTGTCTGACTCGATTCTTTCTGGAGTACCATGTCGCCAGAGGACTTGCCTTTCAAGGCCCAGAATTGTATTTCGAGCAGTGGCATGGGGTACGGGATATGTTTCTAGCCAGCCGGTAGTTGCCTCCACCATTGTAAGCACATAACGTTTGCCATGGCGGGTTTGTGGGAGGGTGATGTAATCAATCTGCCAAGCCTCCCCATATTTATATTTCATCCACCGTCCTCCATACCAAAGGGGCTTTAACCGCTTAGCTGGGGTTGCAGTAGCTGCAGTATCTGCCAGTCTGTTTCCTTTCCCTTCTCCCTGACAGTGCTGCCTGCTATCAAGCAGTGTTTGATAAATAGTGGCCAGAGCCCAGCACAGTGCAGTAAGGTGTCCATCTCTGGGAAACCTACAGCAATTTTTCCTTAGGTATGCAGTCACTTGATCGGGGTCTTGTAGCTGTTCAGGAGTGAAGTTCCAAACCATCGGGCGTGAGAAAGTACCTAGGTACTCGCCCATACTTTGCCACATGCCCTGCCACTCGTGATTATTCTGTCTCGGAGAAAGCTCTTCAGTGGTATTCATAAACCTATGCTTGATATATAACAAAAACTGAACCATCTGCACCAAACCTACCAATAGCAAAATGCTAGTTTGAATATCCCAGAGATATTGAAGATTTTCAAAAACTGCCCTAAGAGCTGTTGTATTTAGCCCAAAGGAAAAGAAAGCAGTGCCCCCACCATACCGGCTGCTGTTATTAACCCCTCCCTGTCCAAAGAATGGACAGGACAGCAAAACCTCATACAAGTACCAGATTAAGCTCATGGTCATCGATATTATTGTATCATAGACCGATATCATAAAATACACTATAATGAAGTATGGGAACAAGTACGGGAGCCGCAGACCTGAGAGAGTAAAGAATCCTGCCAGGATTGTATACAGCATGCGGTGGTTTTGCTGCCACAGCCTTGTGAATAAATACCACAGCATCGTGACCAGAGATTGCTTAAACAACAGTGCTTATCTTAATTGCGATAGTTAGGGTCAGATCTACCGTTATCCCAACCGTTCGTGCCCCACGTTGGGCGCCAAAATGACTGTCGTGGTTTTGCCCCAGCCGGGGGCCGCACCCCACACAGTCGCTTGTACTTTTAAAAGGAAGGGGGAAGGAAAGTTGGGGGAGGGGGAAAAGGGAAGGAAGAAAGGAGGGAACGAAACCACAACCTAGAAACCAGAACCACGCAGGTTGGGATAAGGATAGTTTACTAAACAATAACAGAAAACTAGATATAACAATAACATAAGTTTAAAGCACAAAATAGATGAAACTGGTGATACACAATGCAATTTCTCACCAAACCACACAACTCAGGCCGCACAGCCTAGAGCCGTCCCGGACAATCCGACCGCCCCAGAAACTGCACGTCCTGGCGTTGTCTCCCCCTCTTCCCCCCAGCCCCCCTTTATACTGAGCATGACGTAACTGGCATGGAATGTCCTCTTTGACCAATTCGGGTCACCTGTCCTGGCTGCGTCCCCTCCTTTCTCATTAGTAGGGAAGTATGCAGAGCTGAGAAAGGTCCTTGATTGCCCGGCAACAATCAGAAACATCAGGGTGCCATCAGCACTGCCCCCATCCTAACACCCAAACACAGCATTCCATTCACTGCTAAAAAAAAGTTTAACTCCATCATAGCCGAAACCAGGACACGTCCCTACAGTCAAAACATTGCCATGTTTCTTTTCTAATTCTCAGCTCGTCTGGGTCATTTTGGAAGAGAGAATCACTAAAACTTTTACTAAGTTAGATCTTGCAGTCACAAGGGAAACCCTTCTTACTCAAAAAGATCAAAATGATGGCCAGACACGCTTTATTTTTGCCTCTGAAGAACAGTAAATCTTCAGAGAAAACCAGCCTGGCTTCAAAGTTCTTTATGATAAACCATTCTCACTTTTAATACAACTTTAAGAAATACCAGCTTCATTCCCTTCAATGTAAGATCTTTTCCTGGAAATACTAAATGCTAGGAACACAGTTATTTTAAGTTGTCACGTGGTCTGGTTGGTTGACTTCAGCTGAATAAATATTCCGAAGAAAAATATGACATATTAGTGGTTCAGTTTTATCTATTTCTGGTATTTTTTTCTGGTCAGTAAAGCTGAAGGCCTACCTGAAGTCACTGTGGCAAATGTATCTGGAAGCTACAGGTCAGATGAGACTGTGTTGGTGCTCTTTTGTGTCTACAGCATGTAATTTAAAATTGGTATTTGTTGCATGTAGAATTCGGTGCTGATTCCTGTGCCTTGAAACATTCCTGCTCTGTTTCCCATTTCTGCAGGACACGGGAGTCAGAATCTCCCATGTAATTCTATTAACTGAAATAAAACAGGTTGTGTGTAAGGTTAATGCTTTATGACAGAAACTAAGTTGGTTGACCTTGTTCTGTAAGCAAAGAACTATAAAGAGGAAGCCTGGTATAAATTTGTGTGAAATAGTAAAACCAGAGTGTGAAATTTGTCTCTCCTGTGCATCAGACTGCAGGAGGAAATTCCCTAGAACTGGAGTTCTTAAATATCTCTGAAAAGCTTGCCTGCTGGGAGTTGACTGAGCCTGGTTGGTTATTCCAAGAAGGGATGGCTCTCTCCTTATTGTAAGAAGGGATAATTCCTGAACTAGAGAAAAGCACTTGTCAGGAGCTTATTGAGCTTTTGTTCACTTCGAGGTTTGGAGATCTACATTTATTTTCCAGTCTCAGCCACATTCTTCTGTCTCAGCTCAAGCACTGATGTGGGAATCGATACTCAAAAGGGTGGTATTACAGCAGATGTAGACAGCACCGTGTGCTGAAGGAAAAGCCAGTCCTGAATTCAATTTTGCTGATAAGATTAAGAGTCTGGTGGCCAAATTACAGGCTCTGGGGAAGTATCTTCACAGTTTGAAACATTCATTTGGGCCTTAAGGCCCATTATACCAATTTTTACCATGCCTTCAGGTTTTTATGGTGAAGAGAGAAACCAAAAGAGCGAGTCTAAGAAAACTGTAAGCTAATGACACTTAGTATTTCCCACTCTGCTTTTATTTATAAAAGTTTATATACTAGAGTAGATATGCAGCCTATGGAGCAATTAAGCAGAACCTGTAACAGCAGCCCAAGCTGCTGACCTGTTCTTCACCGGTAAGGAACGGTAAGGTCTATTAGATGTATCTGGGAACCTTGTGAAAAACCAAGTCTCCTGTGAGACTAATTCCTCCCCATCTCCTATTGAACCTGTACTCCTTAAATAATTCACTTGAGTGCAACAGAAGTTCACAAGCCTGTATTTTAAAGGGGTTGTAGGTTTGCATTTCTGTACTGAAGGGTTCTACTGCCAAGACAGAGAAGGAGCAGGATGCGAGAGCACCTTTACCTGAACAGGGCCAGTGATAGAAACTGGAATTCACATTCAAATCTCTGCCTAATTAAACCCCTGCCTGGGAAACATATGGTTTAATAGCAGCTCCTCATACCTAGACATCAAACTGAATCCCACGAGCACCAGAGCTAATGGTGTCTGCTCCCTAGGACTTGGGGTCTTGCCGTTGCTTGACCCCAGTGTCCACACGAAGCCTCCCCAGTGACAGGAGCATTCATGTGGGCACGCTCCCCTGTGGATTCTCTCTTTCCTAATGCACAGAGAGATGGTGTTTTGGCACGTGATGAGCACGCAGAGAACTATTTCGGGAGATAATACCTGCCCCGCTGCACACCTGAGCGAGGCGGCCCAGCAGCCCCACAAGCCCCACACGCCATCGCAGGGTAAACCCGCGGCGAGCCCCACGCCCCCGGCTCTGCCCTGCGTGGCCAGCGGAGCGAGAGCGACCGAGATCTGCCCCAGCAGCTCCGGCGAGCCCACCCATGGCTGTCCCGCGGGTGTCACCGGCAGGTGTGGCCAGAGCAAAGTTACCCTACCCACCCCCCACCGCCCACGGCGTGGCGGGGCACGGCGTGACGCCCGGGCGAACGGGGGATGCTGCAGATATTTGGGACTACGGAAGATTTGGGGTGGGGGGGAGGAGTGTATAGGAAGGGGTAGTGGGCGTTGCGGGGCGGGCGAAGCGCCCGGCGGCCGCAGGAGGGTGCTGCGGGGAGCGGCCCGGCGCGGTGCGGGAGCTGCCGCAGAAGATGTCGGCGGGGCGGTGGCAGCCGGCGCGGTGGTGGCGGTGGTGGTGGCTCCCGGCGCTGCTCTGGGGCGGCGCGGGGGGCTACGTGGTGGTCAGCTCGGTGTCCTGGCCGCTGCCCGAGGGGGGTGCGGCGGCGGACGAGCTGCACAGCTCCTCGACCGAGGAAGCGCTCCCCGCGCTGCTGGAGGAAGCGGGCGGCCTCTGGAAGCAGAGCTACCCGGCCTCGGCTTACCGGGAGGACGCGGCCCTGGGCTCCGGGCCGGCGGCGCGGCGGTCGGGGCAGGGGGCAGCCCCCTCCAGGATGTTCTCCTACCGACGGGAGGGCGGCGGGGCGCCGGGCCGCGCCGGGACCGCCCGCTTCCTCGCCCGCTACAACACCTGGGGCTTCGTGGCTACGCGGGCCGCCCGAGGAAAGGTACGGTGCCCACGGTGCCCACGGTGCCCGCGGCCGCGGGCTGCCGCCGCCACGCGTTACCTGCGGCCGCCCGGCGCTGTGCCGGGACCAGCGTTCTAGTCCGTGCCCCCGCCGGCAGCGCCGATGTCAGCAGCGGCCAAAGGCGCGGAGGACATAGCAGACACCCCTTCTAGGAAGAGAAGCCACCGCCGGAGAACGGGGAGGGAGGCACGCTCGTAACCCCCCGACAAACCACGCTAGAGGGGGCCAGGGAAAGGAGAACCTTTAAGCCAGAACCCGAGCTACGACGTTTGGGTTTGGAGGGAGGCTTTTGCATGCCTTCCAGCACCCTCGAGTCCTCTCCCTGCCCCTGTCCCTGGGGGGAGCGGGGCCGGGCCCCCATCTGCCTACCCTGGGCTCTGGCTGTCACCCGGAGGAAGGAGGATGGGGATGATGAGGAGAACCTGCGGGGCTACCAAAAATTCTGCTCAGCCCGCAGCAGTCCAGCTATCGCAGCTTAGTGTACGATTCCTCTGTCGGGAGCGTTAAACGCAGCTGGGCTGTGCCAGAGAATCCGGGACATGGCTTTTTAGTTGTATTTTTTTCCAGCTTGAAAATAATTCTCTTTTTAAACTGAAACGCTGCAATTAGACACAGCATTTAATACCACTCAGACAAAAAAACAAACCAAAACAAACCCCCCCAAAAAAATCCCCCCGAAAAGCAAAACAAACAAAAAACCCACCCCCAAACCCCCAAAACAAAGGAAGCTTTAACTCTCTCTTGAAAGCATTCAGGGCTTGTTGAGTTTACGGTTTCAAAAAACAGTAGAAGTCAGAAGCACGTTGAACTTCAGAAAGCTTGGCTGACTTAGTGGCCGTTTGTGTTACTGTCAAGTACAAAGCAACAGGTTAAAAAAAGATAGCATTAAATGAATGTATACGTACACACGGGAGGCCTGTAATTCCACATCAGGTTGTCAGAAATCCCATTAAATCATTCGATCTCTGCTCTTCTCGTTTATGGTCTCGCCAGAAACCCTTGGCAGAATTACAGCCATAATACAGTTCGCAGACAGCTGTCTGCAGTTACAACACAGAAGTAATATGGAAACATCGGATTCATAATAAAATTTGGAACTGATGGGGGGAGGGGAGGGGGGCGTTGCTGCTGTGGATGGTGAGTTATGCCACCCATGGTCCAGGATGCCACCTGTGATCCCGAATCCAGTGTCACATTCAGCATGCGTGACAGACTGAGCGTTTCAGGCAATGGAAACATCTCTTGCAATATTACTGACAGCTACTACTTACTTTCTCCCCCTCCCCACATTGTAAGCCTTAGTAAACAAGTATTTTTAGTTTCTAAGCTGTGCAGCTCCATTAAAGCATTCCTTCGAAGGAAGGGTATCGAGAATCTTTTATAAGCACACTAAGCATTAACATTTTAAAGGCATATGCACATTAAAAATCAGAAAGCATGCGATCCAGGCAGCGACATGATCCAGGGTTTACTTACTAACCGTTCACACTTAATTTGATTTTGCTCTGCAGGATTTAGGGGTTACACTGAATTAATGCATTGACTGATAATTTTACTCTTTAACATCTAATTGACCGTGAGGAAAGAAATATCTGAAGACAGGAAAAAAGTGGTAATTCATTAAGGATCTGTCACTGCAATTTATAACGGGATGAAAGGCACGGTGAGAGGATAAATCATTATGGAGGGTGTTAATGTTTGTCACTACAGGGTGAGGATGTTTTTGCATGAGAGTTATATCCACTGTGAGTTGTAGGTCAGTGCATGAGAGAACACTTTTTGGAAACTTGGCTCCTTGGTGTCCCCTCTCCCAGACAAGGGAGGAAGTTTTGCTCCGGATGGCTTGGTGGTTGAGACTCCCCATCCCACAGTTGAGGTTCTCACCCAGGCAGCTGAGCTGATGTCCAGCTTGACTTCAGATACAACTCTAACAAAAATGCCTTCCCCTCTCTTGGCAAACCAATCACATTGGGAATCAAGGCTAAAGGAGAGGCAAAATTAGCAGAAAGGCAGGCTGGTTTAACCCCAACTGGTAACCAAGCACCACACAGCTGCTCGCTCCCTGCCACCTTCCCCTCCCCTGGGGAATGGGGAGGAAGATGGAAAAGACCCTTGTGGGTTGAAACAAAGATAGTAACAATAGCAATAATAATTAATAAGTAAATATATATATATAAAACCCAAGTGATGCACAAGTGCAGTTGGTCACCATGTGCGAAAGGAAAACCAAACAGCGCGATGCCCAGTCTGTTTCCCAGCAGTGGTTCTGCCTCCCTGCAGCTGCCCCAGGTCTCTATATATGGAGCATGACGCCGTATGTTAGGGAAGATCCCTCTGGCCAGCCTAGGCCAGCTGTCCTGGCCCTGCTCTCCCAGCTCTTTGCACACCTGGCAGGGTGTGGGAAGCTGGAAAGTCCTTGACTGAGTGTGGACACAGCAACTACCCAGCAACAACTAAATCCATCAGTGTGTTACCAACATTATTCTCAAACTAAACCACAGCACTGTACTGGCTACTAGAAAAAAACCCTAAAAATTAACTCTGTCTCAGCTGAAACCAGGACAGAAGGCTAAATGAGGCTCTGTATCCTTTGGGCTTTGAGAAGTTTTAGAGTAACCATTTCTTGACACTGGTGATATCAATTGTACCACACTTACATAATTTTTCATTTCATAGCTCCTTTAAGCTGGGTGGAAGCCATCATGTTCTCTTTAGTGTTCTGGACAGGACTAGAAAGACGAAATTTAAGAGAGATTTGTTTTCACAGCAGCACGGTAGATCTAATTTAGAAGGTCTGTCTCATGATGACAGCAGAAAGTGGGAGGCTGAGCAATTGGGGGTTGCTGTCCTCTCTGCTGAAGCCCCTGAGGGAATCCCTGACGTTGTGCACCATCTATGTGCAATGATGTAACTGGTTCCTGATTTGGATTTTGCAGATCCAGGGTATGCCCTATGGGAACTGTTTACTTCTCAGCGATGGTCCTGTCAATAACAGCACTGGAATCCCTTTCTTCTACGTGACGCTGAAGGATAACACCGTGGCAGATCTCCTGAAGAATCCCATGGCTTCTCTGACCCTGCCAGAGGCAGATGGGAATTTCTGCAGGTAACAGATATACCTTCCTCCTACCACCTCAGTGAGAACAGAGTCCTCAGAACAAGATGATGGGTCGCCCCCTCAATGTCCTGCATTTAATTTTGGCTCTCAGCATCAGCCATGATCTCCTCCTCAGCTTTGTTTTGCAGTAAGCCCCCTCAGTAAGGCATGGCAAAGAAAAGCAGAAGAGCCACTGAAGTATATTGTAGCACCAACAGCTGCAGTGGCTTTCAGCTCACCCACTAACATACCTAAATTTTAATCTCTT
Source organism: Porphyrio hochstetteri (assembly GCA_020800305.1). Taxonomy (NCBI): domain Eukaryota; kingdom Metazoa; phylum Chordata; class Aves; order Gruiformes; family Rallidae; genus Porphyrio; species Porphyrio hochstetteri. The sequence goes on along the minus strand of CM036905.1, from coordinate 150,747,623 downwards.
CTTGGAGGGGCCAGATAAAATTTAGGTGTTTAAGATGCCATTATACACCATGGTGATCTAGTCAATAAAGCCCTCAGAGTTTTGAGAGCTGTCTGAGTCAGAGTAAAGCAGACACCCTGGCTCTGCTGAACAGCTCTGCTCCGTTGGCAGGGCTTTAGTTCTCCAGGGTCTGTGACGGGGATCTCAGACTCTTGTCTCATGATCTACACACTCAGCACCATGTCACTCAGTCTCATTTCCACGTCCTCAGAGGGTTCAATTGAATACAGTATGGTCACAAAATTTTCAGCACCTCATATGTCATAAACAGTTGGTAAATGATCCCTCACATAGAGGGAGATGGGTCTGAGGTCTACTGATCTCCAGCCAGCCCCAGGTTTGTCTCTCCCAGAGACAGCAGTGAGTTGACTTCTTTCTTGCTAATCATATGTACAATGAGTAACTCCAGACCACCGAAGCTTTGCATGTGTAAAATGTGTGCATGTAAACTCAAGGATGGTTTGATTTTCCCCTCCATGCTTGTCTCCTTGCAAAAGGCATATCTCTGCCATATGTGTTTGTTTACAGTCAAACATGTGGCAAACTTGGCTGGGTCACCCTTGTACAAAGTGTTATTTCCAAAGGCATCTCTACGTGAGGAGGGACATGACATTGTTTCAGACAGGACTCTGTCACCAAAGAAGATCTTAGCTGATATTCCAAGGAGAGGGAGAGAAGAACTGGAAATTACAAGCTGCATCAGAAAGAAACAGCATTTTAACCTCCATTTAAGGTCCCTTTTGGGGGGAGGAGAGGATCCTGGGGATCGCTTTGGGTATCACCCTGCCTCTCAACCCTGTTAGCTGAGAATGTTAGAAAAAGCAGTGGATGGCTGTGGTGGTTTAACCCTGACTGGAGGTCAGACACCCACCAAAGTAGATCTCTCACTCCCCTTTTTAGCTGGACAAGGGAGAAAGTACCTATTGAGAGGCTGAGGAGTCAAGATAAGGACAGGGAGAGATCAGTGTCAAGGGCAAAACAGACACAACACAGAATAAAGGAAAGAAACTCTCTAATTCACTATACTGCCCTGCACACCCAGTGACACCAGAGTCGGGTAATGAGAAGGGGGAGCAGATCTTAAAGCACCTCCTGCCACCCCTCCCTTCTTAGCAGGATTCACTTTAGTCATGATTTTGCTTCCTTCTTCCCCCCACTGAGACACGGGGAGGAGCAGGGACTGGGGGAATGGGGGTTTTGGTCAGTTCCTCACAAGCTGTTTTCCTTCTTAGCCGGGGCGCCATTCCTCACACTCTTCCCCTGCTGCACTGTGGGGTCCCACCCATGGGAGACAGTCCTTCACAAACTTCTCCAATGTGAGTCCTTTCCCATGGGGCTTCAGCTCTTCACCAGCTGCCCCAGTGTGGGTCACTGCTATGGGGTGCAGTCATGAATCACAGAATGTCTCTCAGTCTCTCAGGCCCAGACTGCTCCAGCCTGGTCCTCCATGGGGTCACAGGCTCCCCCATCCAGCAAACCTGCTCCAGTGTGGACATCCCTCCCTCTCCCTCTCTCTCTCTCTCCCCACGGTCTGCAAGTGCTGGCAGGGGCTTGCTCCAACGTGAGTCACAGTATCTTCTGCATGTCTCCACCTGCTCCAGTGTGGGGCCTCTCCATGGGATGCAGGTGGGGTCTCAGCCTTTTCCATGGGTTGCAGGGGCATCTTTCTCTCCAGCACCTGGGGCGCCTCCTCTCCCCCTTCACTGGCCTTGGTGTCTGCACAGCTCCTTACATCTTCTCACTCCCTTCTCTGGTGGCAAAAAGCAGCTGCTTGCACTTTTTTCCTCCTAAATGTGATTCCCAGAGGCGCTGTGACCGTTGCTGATGGGCTCGGCCTTGGTCAGCAACGACTGCGGCCTTGAGGCGGCTGGTGTTTGCTCTGTGGGGCCTGCAGAGAGCTTCTGGCTGCTGCTTGCAGAAGCCACCCCTGCAGCCTCCCATTAGAACCCCGCCATGAAAAACTAGACCATGGCAAATATAAACCATGTTACTGTTGCATTTGTCTGTATTCCTCTCCAGAATACACTGTTTTCTTAAATGTTACATGGTGGCAAAATGAAATGTTTCTCAGTCCTCAGCAGCAGGAGTGATTTCGGGATCACACCCCATTCCCGAGGAATCAAAATCACAGCTTCCTCTTGTAACATCAAGCACTTGATCAGAACGTTTCATCACAACATGTGCTGGGGTAATTCAGCTCTTGGTGCTTAAGAAATTCAACAGAATGGTGAAGTTAAAACCGTAATGGTTCTGCTTGCGAACCATTTGTTCCTTAAAATGATTTCATTAAATATTCTGAATTAATAATTTCACATTTAAGTAAAAGGTTAATGGCACTTACTGCTGCATGCTAAGCTTTTTCATTCAGCCAAACGGTGAGCTGAGTATCTGGACCACGAAGAATGTGTGCTATGCCCGATGGGTTAGGGTTAGGGTTAGGGTTAGGGTTAGGGCTCTGTTTTCCAAGGCTCAGGGCTCAGAGCAGTTTCTGCTGATGGTGACTGATGGTGAGCAAGTCTGAAACCCACTCACCCTGGTGCCACTTCGGTGGGGCCTTTCATCCCTGGCTCTAAACATCCATTCTTCAAAGTCTTTGCCTTTCATGCTTTAGCAACATCACCACCCAGCTGACTCGTTTGGGAAGTGCCGATTCACCAGTGCTGCGTGATTTACAGAAATATTAAAGGAATATACATCACAGCACTTGGAGAATATTTATTTGCTGCCTTTCCATTGAGCAACGATTTAAGTGTGAACCAGTACCCTTCTGTTCCCTGTGCCAGGTATTTGCAGCTGTTTGTCCCGCAGCCAGGGCAACCTGGACTCTGCCACCTGACTCCCTAGTCCCCTTGGCAGCCCGAGACCACCCTCTCTGGTGAGAAGAGCTCTCTGGGCACCCTGAAGGAGCTAAACCTGGTTTTTCAAGACGACTTAGGCCAAACTAACTACCAGTTGCCACATCCTTACTCTCCCTCCCTAGCACCAGCTGAGTAGTCCCCCCAGTCTGTCTCTCATGTCAACTCTGGGCTCTGCCCAACCCTGAGTCGAAACCTAAATCTCAAGTAAATTAACCAAACGAAAAGAATAAGGTTTTCTGCCAGTCCTTTGCAGAGCTGCTGCTGCTCCTGGCCACGCAAATCCATCCCCCACCCCTCACCCCCCTTCAGCTGACCATATGGTGGGTCTATTTTAGCTCAGTAACCCAGCGGAAACCTCTCCCCTTCTTTTTTTTTCTCTGGATTAGATTTCCACAGGGTTAGTAACTTGCATCAGCTCCCCAAGAGCTTGAGGAGTGCAAAGGAGAGGGGAAGGGAGGGAGGTGGAGGAAAATAGGACATCCCTCCCCATTTTAGCATGTAACCGTACTCTAAATATTCAGCTTCCTACTGAACTGAGTCCACAGATTCAGAGTCTGATCAGCGCTCCTTGCATTATTTAGTTTGTTCTTACATGCAGTTTGCTTTTCATTATTTCTGGAGCTCTCATCTGGAGCAGATGCTGGCTGGCATTAGTGCAAAGAACAAGCGACACAGAGAATCAAAGGCTGGGGCATTTGTCAAGCTGCAGCTTGCGTATTTGATGATAGCTAGGACGATGTGAGGATGATGTGGGGCTGCCTCACAGCCAGGACCCATGTGGGCTTTCTTCTTTCCCGTTCCCCCTTGCAACCAGGGTCAGAAATGAATTTACATTTTAAACTGGCAACCCAGGAGTGATTTTTACATTTTAAAGCAGCAACATATTTAACTGCAGCCTTGCAGAGGGTCCCCACAGGCAGGGCTTCTGCAGGCAGCAGGACAATGAAGAAAGCAAGACGGGGTGTGCAGGCTCTGCTGCCAGTGTTTGGGGTTGCCTGTCCTCAGCACCACCTCGCTTCCTTGGCCACAGGCATCCCGAGCATCCCTTTCGGGGTGCTCTCTACCTGCTGAGATAGCCCAGCCACACCACACAGACAGCGCATCGCGTCCTTCGTGCGGAGCTTCACGTGGTGCCCAGGTTTTGTACAGCAGGTTCCTCTTCTTCCACACACTGTGTGAGAGGAAAGACCTTTTCACTCTGTGAGACCTCAAGTCCTGCTAGTATTAAGATTGTATCGGTGGGGTTTCCTTTGCAAAGGGATGTGTAGTTTATAGATGGTTTTAATACCAACAAGTTCCCTTAGCCAAGAGCATTGTTGTTTTGGTTTCAAAATAATTACACAAAACAGCTAACTGAATAATGGCTCTCTCTACATGAGGAAGTTTGTGCCCTTGTGTGCCAGCAGTGTGTTTGTAGCTTGTTTTCATGTGGAATTTTATTAGAATTTCATTATTAACCTACTCTGAGCTGTAAGAATTAAAATAAATTTGAAAGCTAGTCGATGCCTGTAGTCAATTCTCCTGAGAGTATTTGGCAGTCTCCTGAAAAATGCCTCTGACCTATTGCACGCAAAAGAAATCTCTGGCCTTTAGAAAGAAAACACAGCTGACATTTCAATAGTCTTCTTGTATCTAATGAGTATCAAGTGACTTGTGTGCATGTATATCAGTTTGATATTAAATTTACTCAGTAGCGAATTTAATTTGCTTTGTCTCAGAACAGACTCAAGTGTTGAACCAGGACAAATAAATATTTTCACTTTTGGGGATGTGAGGAATAGAGAGTGGCCTTTTTGGTGCTCCAGCCTTAATATTTAATCAGCTGGAGAGAAAAATCTGAAAAGCCTAAACCAGTAAGAGAAATAAGGTTTAATAATGAGAGTGAGCTGCGAGGCATCTGAGTAGGCACTAATTGCAAGACATTATAATGCTGCAGCTACATCCTGGATTCCTCATCTCTGCCTTAGAGATTGCCATTCCCCAGGGGGAGACGGGCTGCACATCTCTGCGAAGCCACTCTGATGGCCAGGCTACAGAACGCGTTCGTTAGTAACTGCACTGCATCCCATCCAGAGGCTGATAGATGGATAACAGGGGCAAGAAAAATTAAATGGTTCAGGGTTATAAATAGACTAAGTTTAGTGTCTATGCCACAGACAAGCTGAGAAGATTGACTCCCATTCTTACAGCTTTCAGAGGGAGGGAGACCAAGCCCGGCTTTAAAGAATAGAGCGGCTATTGTTCTAAACACAATTCCCAACACACAGGCTGCTCGGAGACTGCCTCGTTCCAAGGAAGCTCCTGGGCCTGCCTCATTACAGCTGCAGCCTGGATAACAGGCAATCAATTTTAAGCATGCGTTGCCTCCTCGACATCAGGTTCAGCACGGTCGTAGGGACCGAGGGCAGCTTTCTGAGAGAGGGAGCTCTCACACGGCTGCTGGGAAGGGGATTTCACACAGGGGAGAAGGAAAGAAAAGCTTTTGGGGTCAGTCCATGCGCTTGTTTCCCTTTGCTCTTACTTTGGAGGGTGGAAGCTGAAATCCACCCTGCGGAAGCTGAGGGATTGTGAAGGGCACAGGTTCCTCTTGTGGTTTATGACCCGTATCAGGGGTGGCACTGCCAGAGTCATTTTACCCACCGTGCTTCATCTGCTGCTTGAGGTAGCAGATGGGCACAACCAGGTAGACATCTTCAGTAGATATAAGCTGGCTCTGTAGGTTTCCTAAATGCTACATTCAAAAGGCTGGCAGAAAGCACTGAACACCTGCAGTGCTTCTGGGTACCATGGGAAGAGGAGAGTGATTTGGTGGGTTAGGGTCCCCGCTGATTGGCAGCGTGTGTAAACTGCTGACTTCATTCCTGGGTGATCCTAAAAGACACAAAGCCTGACATGGGTGGCAGAGACAGCTTTTGAGAGGTCAGTTGGCCATTCAAGACGTATTTACCTCTGGGTTTGTAGAGTCAGTGTCTGTTAATACGAGGATGAATGTAACAGGGGCGTTTGGCACCGCGCTTTCACACAAAGAGAAATGACGCACGCGGGAGACAAAGGCGGAATCCAGACATCCCTCGGTTTTTGAGATCCACCTCCTGGTTCTGTGGCACAGGCACTTTTCTGGTATTTATACTGTCCCTTTTTAGTCATATGCAAATAATTATGTCAGTAGCTGTTCCTGAAAAATCTGTATTTAAAAAATCAGGCAGACACCAAATTAGAAAGTCAAACATGAAACCTGCTATCATCACAACCCAGTGCACACAATATAGCTCTAAATGACTATTTTGTTCCTGTACTCCTAAATAACCAACTTCCCAAATTCCCTTTCTAGTGAGGTAGTACGTGTTTCTCTGACTCTGTTTACAGAAATAGTCGATGCTGTGATTCTCCCCCCACCCCCCCGAACTGTCTATGGTTAAACTGTATAAAAGTTTCCTGTCTGAAACAGAGTTCAACTAAAGAAACGAGTTGTTATTATCAACATAGACAGACAAACAGGGTGACTTCACTTAACAAACTCAAATTAAAACATTTTAGGAAGGATTATCTTCCAGGAAGAGTGAAATTACGTAAAACACAAACCCAGCTATACTATGAATACAGGCTCACTTAGATCACGTACCGATGCTCTCCATCTCCCATGCCTGAAGATGTCTTTTATCTACCTTTGCTGGCTCTCAGACACAGCTTATAAAGAAATTCTTGTCAAAATCAGAGCAGGGGAGGGCACAACTGCCTGGCTGTATCCAGCAGAAGGCCAGCAACAGCTTTGCAGATTATGAAATTGCTTTCAGCAGAGATTTTGTTTGACATTCATGCCACCCAGATTAGCAGCACCAATACATCTGTTTTTCTGCTCTGGAGTCTCTGGTAGTTAGTGGTGAGCAAATGAATTGTACCAGGAGGGTAACTTGTTTTTCAAAATTAATCACATTTATGAATCAAAATTATAAGCACTTTATAGTAATTCTCTGAGGACATACCATTTCCTCCCTTCCTTTCCATAGATTTTAGGGGACAAAAATCCCTAAAATGTAATGTATGTGCTAGAAAATAACTCCAAGTCTTCACCTCGTGCCCAGTTTGGGGCTAGGTGAAGAGGAGCCCTGCACAGGGTGACAAAGTACCTGCCTTGTCGTGGGAGCTGGCAGGGATGAGCTGTTCCAGCAGTCAGAGTCACCACCTCCCAGTTGCCTGGCTTTGTACAGGTGCTGCTGCTGCTATAGGAAGGTGAGGATGTATGGAGACAGTCATTGCTCTTAGGCCACACGTGAGCTGCACGCTCTAAAGTAGGAAAAAAATAATGTAGGAAAACTTCTCTGGGGCTTTTTTCTTGGCTCTCTGGTTCTCCTTTTCTGCAGTAGGAGAAAGCTCACTCCCAACTTCTTTTCTCTTCTGTTCTGCTTGGGAAATAGAGGGGTAAAAGCAGTGCTTTCTCAAAGGGCAGGGAGAATGGCATTCGGGGGGGACAGGGAGGATTTCTGAATCCTGACAGGGAGGATGGAAGGACCTGTCTCCTCAGGGGGGTGGAGGAGAAGGATGGCAGCTCATCTGTTGGACAAGGAGTCTGGGGAAGAAGAAAAAGAGATTCCCCCCCATATAGCCCTGCTTCCTACAGTCCCTGGAGCATTAACTGAACCCTCCCACAGATTCCTTCTTGGGGACACCAGGCTGTCCTCCCAAACTTATGTTTTGCCTTTACTGCTGATCTCTTTCACCTCAATAATGAACTGCAGAGGCTGAGAATGAAGATAATCCTTGGGCAATACTCCTGGTCAGAAACCAGGAGACAAGCATTGTCAGTCAAAGCAGAGATCTCAGCTGCAAAAGGGAATCCTAACAAAGTCCATCATCGCTTTGTGTGCCGATATAACCCCATCAGCCTGAACTCTGGGTTACTCAAATCTGGACTTGGCTGGTTGTTGTATAGGAACCTTGTAATTAAAACCCAAGAGATGGCTAGTGTAGTAAACAATTTAATGAGTAGGTGGCAGTCTTTACTCGGAACCACCCTTGGACTGTGACCCAGAAAGCGCGGCGGCGTTACGCAGTGGAATAAATGGGACACGTCCATCAGCAGCGCGCCTCGTGCCGTCGCATGGCTGATGGGAGACGTGTTTCACTCCGACACACGCTCCTCCTCAAGCTCCTCCTCAAGCTCAGTCGTGCTGGGACCTTCGAGAGGAAATGGAGCTCATGCTCTCATCTCACCTGCTCGGAAGGGACAACTGACAATTGCCTGGACAGCGTCAAGCTCTGCACACCTCATTTGCTCACCGTAACCAGAGGGAGGGAGACAATTATTCTCTTCTCACAAATCAGATGAATACTTAGGATAATCTTTCATAATGTCCTGTGTTCTTTTAAAATCTATAAACTGAATCTTTTTCCATTTTAGTTTAACTTCGAACAAGGTGCATGTATTTTACATAAACATAATAAAAATAAATTTTAAAAAAAAGGGTGTTCCCTATTGCTTGGTGTCCTTCCACAGTTCCCTGCTTCCTCTTCCCCTCAGTTCATGTTTTATCATTGCCTCGATGAAATTCTCTCCAGGGAGACACAGCACCTGATTCTGGTAAAGACAGGGCTTGAGAAGACACCTTGGGTTTCCTCAACAGAGAGACAGTGTCACCAGGACGCCGTGTGTCCCTGTGGCTGTGTCCCCTGCCCCTCGCCAGCAGCGCACAGACGTTATATAAAGCCACTCCTCCACACCTACTTGTTCTTGTGCCAACAAAGATAAAAGGAACCCAAGGACTGGGAGCTGATTATGTGTGTGCTTATACAGAAGGCAAGAAATGACAAGTGAACGCATGACTAGACCTGAACAGATGTGAAGGAGAAAAAGTTCAGTAAATATACCTATTTATCCCTGATATCCCTTTATCATCTTTAGTAAAAAATGAGAGCTATAACCCTGATATTGTTTGGAAGCAAAGCCTGTGCTTACATAAGTCGCACCGCTAACACGACTGAAAACTTGAGACCTGTTCTCAGCGGAGTTAGAAGTGGTGGCTGTGAGCTGAGTGATGTTTGGTCATTTAGCACATATAAAAGTAAGCAGAGGTTATTAGGGAAGAACTAGCCACAACGATGCAGGAACAGATTTACTCGAGAATATGAAGGGCTCCTTTGATAAAGGAAATACTCTGATGCTAATGTGAGATGAGAATATGAGGCTTCTGGCCTGAAACAGGAAACCTATGATAAGAGGCAGTGCTAAAAGCAAAGCCAACAAAGTAAGAACACGGGGTACCGAACTCAAAGGTATCATTGTTCTGCTCAGCTCTTCCATCTAACATTATCTTGACAAACAACTGGTTTGCCTCATTTCCCAGAAAGAAACCCCAACTGAGCCTCCAGAATATGATTTCAACACGCAAAATTCAGCTGGAGTAACTTTTACCAGGAATGGTGTGTGTCAGTTAGTGTAAGACCCTGACTCAGGAGAGAAGAACACAGAGAAGACTGCAAGCTAAAGGAGGACCCAGGGCAAAAGACAGAAATGAAAACATCCCAGATGTGCCTGTGCAGTGTGTGGCTTTCATTGTCAGCCCAAGGCCCAGAGCAGTTTTTCCTGTAAATGGGGCAAGAGTCACATCTGACAGTAGTCAGGCCATTTCCTCTTGTCCTATCACTTGTTACTTGGGAGAAGAGACCAGCACCACACCCCCCCCCCATCTCAGCAAAGGCCACAGGATTTGCTGCTTAACCACAGCAAGGCCAGGTCTACTGCCTACTCCAGTAACTGCACTTTTAGAATAAACATGTACTCACACAGAAAGATCTAATAATTGCCATCTGAGAAACTGTCACACCAGAAATCTCTCCCTGCTCCTGATCATGCCCAAATCTATCCCCTACATCTGTGAATGCCAACATCTTTCACAACAATCCCTTTTTAATTCCTGTCGGGAAGTAATTAACAGCATCTTACCTAGGAGCTATAGCCAAGAAAACCACTTGCAAATACGCCTGCATTTCCCAGCTCTTCAGTTGTTTTACCATACTGTGAGGCTCTGGAGGACATGGTGTCATACACACAGATAGACTAATACTACTTTAAAGCAAACTTCTGGACTGAAATTTTGATAGCAAAGAGTCCCTTCCCTTCCACAGTTTTAAGAATCATCTAAGTAAATACATAAGTGATGTTGATGGAGTATTAAGCACAAAAATAACAGTAGATCAGGAGATGACTTCAAATGGACCTTAAGACTTTGAGTTCCATGTTTACACTTTTATTTAACACCTCCAGGGATGGTGACTCTACCACTTCTCTGGGCATCTTGTTCCAATGCCTAGATGCTTTTTTGGTGAACATTTTTTTCCTGATATCCAATCTAAACCTCCCCTGGCTCAACTTGAGGCCATTTCCTCTTGTTCTGTCACTTGTTACTTGGGAGAAGAGACCCACACCCCCTGGCCACAACCTCCTTTCAGGTAGTCGCAGGGAGTGATACGGTCTCTCCTCAGCCCCTTTTTCTCCAGGCTAGACAACCCCAGTTCCCTCAGCCACTCCTCATGAGACCTGTGCTCCAAACCCTTCCCCAGCTTCCCTGCCCTACTCTGGCCACGCTCCAGCAGCTCCTGTTCAGATCCATGTGAACAGAAACTTTGTTTTTTGGCAGCTGCCCTTCCTCCCCTGAGGAAAGCATAGTGGCAAGTACGAGTGGGGTTTGTCCAGAGGTCACTAAGCTGAACACCCTCTTCAGACAATGGCTGGTCCAGACTGAACAGGATGCTGAAAAAACCATCCCAGTGATGAAGTGACTGCAAATGGCTCTTTGGAGCTCGGGCTACAGATGGTGCCAAGTGCTTGCTGAGTTATCAATCAGCCCACTAGACTACCTTGCCTATCTCTGCTCATGGCCCTGCCTATAAAAGCAGGGTCTTTCATAACCATCTGCGGGGAATCTGCAGGTGTTAAATTAGCTCCAGGAGGATGCCCATATGTTTCCTGCAGGCAACTGACACATATTGAGAATTATAACAAAAAAAAAAAGAAGAACAACAAAAAAAGAAGCCATTGCAGATCACTTATGGTGTAAGGCTGAAGGGCTCGGGCCAAGACCTTGAAGTAAAGCCGCACACAGATGAGGTGTAATAATGAGACTGTGATTCACCGCTTCCAAGGCAGAGGAGAAGAAAAGCACCTTGTGTTTCTTAACGTTGTTTTTTGGGGATTAGGTTCTTGTGTGGGGAGGCAGTTCCATGAGATGCTGAGCACTCTCAAAGTGCTGGCAGTGGGACTTGGGGGTGCTCAGCACTTGCCAGGATCAGGCCTTTACAGTCATTTCATACACAACTTTTTTTGTTTGGGTTTTTTTTTTGCCACTGGTCAATTTACTTATGATTTATATCCTTGCGTTGTGTATGTCAGAGTCAGCAACTGCCCTGCAGCTACTAATGGGAGTTATTTATTATTGCTGTACAGAAAGAGCCAAAAAGTAACAAGTACTTCCCCTGTCTCTGTCTGAAGGATGAAGGCGCTTGGAGAAATTTTTATAATAAATCTTATTTGTCTCTTTGGCATAAAGCAGTTGAAAAAGTGGGTAAAAATGAACAAGGACTGAGTTTCTAGGACAGGCACAAGAAAGAGGCTTTAAGTTTAACACAGAAATAGATGTATGCACGCTTCCTTTGTAGGCATAGACACAGACTAACCATCTCAATAGTTCTCTTCAGAATCCTGAATTGAGGTCTGTACATATGTCTGGGAAAACTGCCATTTCCTTTTTTTTTTTTTTTTAAATCTAACACTTATTAATCCAGTTTTTAAGATCATAAATTAAGCAAATCTCTACAGCAGAGATCTCTATCGGGTGAGTATTATCACAGAATTGTAGGGCTTGGAAGGGACCTCAAGAAATCATCGAGTCCAACCCCAAAATGTTACAAGACGGGTGTAGAAAAACACCTGCAAGGCTTGAAAAAAAAAATACTGCAGCTTTTTATATGTGAGCAGGAATTCTTCTTTCTCCAAAACCCCTTAACAAAGAAGGCAAGCTATTACACATGAGCATTTTTCTCTGTGCACAGAAAAAATGTAATCGATCCGGAGGATCCGAGGTGCGCCAGGCTGACTCTCATGGGACAGATGGTGACGGTGCCTCCGAAGGAAGTGGAATTTGCCAAGCAAGCGATGTTCTCCAGGTCTGTATGCAGTAGGCACGATGTTCTCCAGGTCTGTATGCAGTAGGCACAATATTCTCCAGGTCTGTATGCAGTAGGCACGATGCTCTCCAGGTCTGTATGCAGTAGGCACAATATTCTCCAGGTCTGTATGCAGTAGGCACGATGTTCTCCAGGTCTGTATGCAGTAGGCATGATGCTCTCCAGGTCTGTATGCAGTAGGCACAATATTCTCCAGGTCTGTATGCAGTAGGCACGTAGCAGAGTGCAGCCTGCAGGTTGGAGACAAGTATGGAGATGTGGCCCTTTGGAATGGAAAATCTGGGAAGGAACAAGCCTGGTCTTTACTTCAGGGCCATGAAGCATGTTGGCTCCTGTGTGGCTTTGGGACAGGCAGAGCTGTGTGACCTCTTTTTAACTCTCAAGGTAATGAAATATGGAAATGCAGTTAGTCAGGACTGGACTCTGGGAAGGCACGTGGCTTGTCATCTGGGGATTATGAACATACTTCACCTGGCTCTGAGGAGAGATTCCCTAAATTCAGGGGGTATTTACTACTTTGAATGACTCTTCCCCACCTTAGGCCAAGTAAGTGCTCTTCAGCCACACCCCCCTGCTTGGAGATGGAGCGAAGCTTTGCTGCCTTCGGGCTTGTGCTTCTTTGCAGGGTGGAGCTGAGGGGTTTTATTGCCTTTCCTGATGTACCACGCCAACTGCTACCAAAGCTGTAATACTTAGAGGACAGTCTGCTTTGAACAGATGTAAGCACAACCCTGACGCATACACACACGCCCAGGGTGTGGCCCCATGCCCTCCAGTGGGTCTTCAGATTAACAGGCATGGAAAGCCTGAACTTTGGCTGGGGCACGCACCTCCCACACAACCTGCCTGAGATGGCCCTCCAGGCATAAGCAGCCTGGTCAATCTAATACTGGTGGGAAACTGGGATGAGCTGGGATCTCAAACAGCCCAGAGACAATAGGCTCTCCAGCCTGCTAGAAGGGGTTAGGGTGGGACTCTGTCAGCAGGGGTCCCATCAATGGCAAAAATGGGACCAGGGGTAGTTGGGGTGCTATATTGGCACACCAGCCTTTTTTAGAAACTTTGCAGAAATGAGATCTCTAAGCAAGCTGGAGTCCACCAGCACCTTGGCAGTGAATGCTCCACTGTCAGGGAGCAAAAGACAGACCGATTGGTGAGGGCTGCTGGGGCTCACCCCATCCAAGGCTGGCAGCAGCTGGAGCCACTTCCCAATGCCACAGGTGCAGGCACTCAAAGGGACAACTCAGAAAATTGTGGGAAGCCCTGGCTCAACCCAGAGGTTGTCAAACCTACCATCTCCTCCTCAGCAGGGTCCTCTGCAGGGAAAGAGGGGCACTGGGCCAGCCCTGCCGCAACTTGCCTTGGTTTCCCCATGCTTCCATGCACACTGCGACTCAAGCTGTTACATCCACTTCACACACCACTGATGAGCATCCCACAGCATCCTCTGCAGAGGCACCCATGGAGGGTTTGGGGACCAGGTGTCTACAGCCAGTATTGCTGGTGGAAGCGTCTCTTTGAGCGAGCTGTAAGGGCAGGCAAAAGAAATGAGACAGAAAGAGAGGATGAGAAGGCTCTAGCAGGGGACAGCTCAAAAAGGTTGTGCTCTGCAGACCCTGACACACGTTCAGAAAATCTTCTCTGCCTGTTTTTCACTTATTTAGAGACCAAAGAACATCTGCAGTGCAAAGAGGCGGTGTTCACTGGCTGCCTTCGCTGCAGTTGTCACCAGGCTGGGGTGTGGAAGGTCATAAACCTTACTGCAAGGGAGGGGAAAAAAGATGAATGATGGTGGTTCTCCGATCTCAGGTTTCACTCTGGCTCAGCACAGAAGAAAAAAAGCAGACTATGCATATCCTTTGTCACAACTTATATGATTCCCTCCCCCTCTTCTTTTCTTTGTCCTTCCAGGCACCCAGTGGTAAGAAAGTGGCCTCGCAGCTATGAGTGGTTTTTCATGAAAATGAACATTGAGCACGTCTGGCTTCAAAGCTGGTATGGGGAAGTTTCTGCCATTGCAGTAGAAGAGTATTTAAGAGCGGCTCCAAGTAAAGGATGATTGAATGGGCTTCAAGATCAGGATCTTCTGAGTTTCCTTTCCAAACACTTTCCAAATTTCATGCTGGATGGTTACCTTACAGTGATTTTTTTTTTATTTTTCCCCCAGAAAGGCTTCAAAATAGCCCTGTCTCATATGGAGCAGAGTGAAAATAAACCGACACCGGCTTTCAAATTATAGAGAAGAGGTGGATACTAGCCCTACCCTGCAATGTGCAAACGTGTCATTTCAAACAGGCAGTGCATCATCTCGAATGCTGCTTAAAAATGCTTTCTATCTATTTGTTTTGACCTTTATTGCTGTGCTCCCACCAGGGAAAATACAGCATGTGCTAAATATAATGTTCTGATTTACCGAAAAAGCAAATTGTCTACTCAGAAACCTCTGTGAATTGTGGAGCTATTACTGCTGCTTGGTCTGCCTTGCTTTGTAAGTACTCTAAGGTTAACTTAATAGCTGTAAATTTAGATATTTAAGCTTTTAAAAAATATTTTGCTAAAGCCGTCCCCATTTTCTAGCTTATACTTTCTCCATTTGTTATTCCCTGATTATCTGATTTGTTATTTCATTTGGAAATTGAGTGAAAAAAATCTCTCTTTTAGTAGAAAAAATGCAAGCAGCTCAAGTAACATGGCTCCAGTGTAGCTTGTCTCTCACTGGCACAAAGCTGGTTAAACACGTTAAGGGCCCAAAACCAAATCGGCCCCCCAAGGATTATCCCAATACAAGTATAAACATTCTCATAAGAAGAATTTAAGTAAGTGTTCTCGGCCAGCCTGTTCCTGTCATGAGACAGGCAAAGTGTTTTTAATAGCCTGTAGCCCTGATTTTTTTGCATCCCTTCTCCAGCCATAGCTTTATATTTAACTCACTTCTCCAAATGATTTTTGTTAAACCATCACAAACTCATCTAGGGGTGAAGCCCTTAACCCTGCTTCCTCCCCAAGTTTGAAAGGGCTTGTTCATGCATTATTTTTTTTTAAAGAACCCTGAAGATAGGTAGACATTTCAGGCCACACAGCTCATTTTCCTAGTGTGGAAAGTGCAAACTTTGTCATGAACATGTTATGAACAGGTATCTCGTGATAATACCAAATGAGTCCAAAGGTATTTTATTCACCTTCAGCCCTTTCTCTAGACGTGCTGGTAAACTCATCCTGCAGTTCCTGAGGGTATCACAGTAAGCCATGTCCCACGGTGGCTAACCAGCCAAGTCATTCCACAGTTTACAAACCGTACTGCTGTTCTCTCTGTTCCATTAAGAGAAGAAGACATACTGAGACGGGCTTTCTGTGCCCAGGGGGAAGGTCTCCCAGCATCCCTGGGAGGGCAGCTGGGCTGTGGACTCCAGCCCGCATGCCAGCTGAGCTGAGGAAGAGCCTGGGTCCCTGGGCAGCTGACCTGAGCTGGTACAGGTTAATCCCCAGGCAGGGCTCAGAGGCAGTGTGTGAGCTGTGACCAGCTGGAAGCCAGTTAAATGTAGCTGAGCTCGTTTGGGTTCAGGCATGCAGAGAGGGGGTCATTCCCAGAGCGGAGGGGAGCTGGGCACCGTGCTGGTTTAACTACCAGGGCCTGCTTGGCCCTTGGGCAAGTTCAAGGCCCTGGGCATCACTACCATCCCTGCTGCTCTGTAACAATCAGAGATGAACGCAGGGGGAAAAACTTTGTTTACAAGCATCTTCTTCTTTTTTTTTCTTCTTGTCTTGCTGCCAGAGACTCTGTTAGCAGCAGATCTTCTGCAGAGGTAATTACACAAAAGCAGGAAGTGTCCTGCCCGAATCCATTTGCCTTTTTTTTTTTTTCTTTCTTGGCAGATGACTAACACTTCCCTATTTGAGTTTGTCCCCAAATCTTGCACCACATAGTACTGAAGAAAAATAGCTCGTCCTGTACAGATTTATAGAGTACCATCACGGGAAATCCTCCTCCATAAGTATCCATTGATTCAAAGCCATGGAGAGCTTTGTCCACTGTGGATTTGAGGCTTTGCCCGTTAGGATTAATGGGACTCTTGAAAATGAGCTTTTAACCCAAAAAGTGTTACAGAGATATCATAATAAAATCATAGTTCCTTGAGACTGTAAAGGCTCTGATCTTGCTTCAGTTCATTAGCAAAAATCCTATTTATTTGTTGTGCTTTAATTATTGGTTCTAACAAATACTTTTTATAAAAGGTCTTGATAAGCCCTTATGAATTTATTAAGCATTTAAACTAGCTGTTGTGTAAATTTTTTTCCTCCATGTGTTCTGTATTTTAGTTATTTCTGTAGCTTCCCTGAAAAAAAAAAAAGCTTGTTGTGCAAGGTGTATTATTTAAGACTTTGTGGTCTGGCAATATTTAAGAGATGCATTTAGTCATGTCTGTATCCTTGCTGAAAAAAGGAAGACAAAGTTCTAAACCTGGGTTCTCGCTTTTTGCTAATTTGTGCGGTGTAACGCATGTACAGGATATAAGCACAGCCAGTTGGAACTGCTGCTCGAGTTTAACCAAAGAATGCTCTGTTTCTGATGAATTTTTCATCGCTTCAGTGGATGAAATACGACCTGTCTCGTTTCTGGATGTGTATGGCAATTTGCAATGTATTTTGATTTCTAAAGATACTGAATGTTAACAAAATGCCTACCGAGAAGAAATGCAAATAAAACAAATTCCAACGTGGAAACTGCCACTATGATATTCTTGAGCGTGCAGTACAGCATTACAGAGTAACTGACCTTTTGCTGACAGCCATTAGCATTTCTATCTAATCTGAACATCTGCTTTTTTTCTCCTTTTTTCCCCCAGTCTTCCAGAATCAAGCCAATTTCTCTCACAGTACGTCTGGGAATTGAGACTCAGATATGCCTTGGTACAGCCCTGCTTCTCTCTGGGGAGAAAAGTCTAGCCAAGCACTTTTCATTTTTCCTTCATATTCTCATTACCGTCAGTTCTGCTTTCACTGTGGCAGTCAAATGTCACTCCTAACAATGTCTGTGCTTCCTTTCTGCACACACGGACTGAGCACTCACCTCTCCGGTGTGCAGCAATGCTGTTTCGGAACTTTCCTCAGTGGCAATTCTTCCCTTGCCACCCCAGCTCTTAAGAATTCTTGCTACAGCTTGTTCTCTGCTGCCTGCTATCCTCTGGCATGTTTTCTTAAGCCAAAGCTGACAATTTACCTTTTCATTTTGCTTTCCCACACCATCTCCTTTCAACGAAATTCAAGCTCTCCCACTAAAATTCCCACTTCATATCAGATAAAGGTTATAGGAAACAGCTTCTGTTTCCTACTTATGCCTTACAGTCTTTGTGTCGCCACTGGTTGGATTGCATTCACTGTGAAGACTGTGACAACAGTTTCCTAACCTGTACAAATCACAGTCAACATCAGTTTCCGATTTCCAATGACTCCATATTCTTAAAAGAACATTTCCTGCAGCTGTTCCTTTCCTTTGTACCGACTCACTTGACTCTTTTCCCGTTTCTGGAGTGATGCCTATTCAGGTTACACCAAGTATCTATATTTTTTATCTTTTTTTTTAAACAAAAAAATTGTCTTTTGAACATTATTTTTGGACTCTCAATAATTAAGTACTGTCATTTTTCTTGAGCTGCTTTTTGGCCAACACCGAATTCCTGCTCTTTCTGAATTGTCACTTGCCGTCCCTTCAATGCAGCTCACCCTTAACCTGCCTCTACTCTGCCACCACCTCCATGTCCCTCTCCCATATAACGTCCTCCTGCTCCTCTGTTGCCTTATCCTCTTTTTCCTATTTTTTTCCTTCATCAACTCTAGTTTTTCTGTGTTCTTCCTTCAACTTCCAATTCGTTCTGTGCAGCACCTTCCATGTTACCTTACTCAGTCTTGGCGGTCTTCCTGATTTTGCTACTTTAACCTTGTTCTCACAATACTTAAAGAGTCCTAACACTGCCAAGTATTTTGGAAGAATGCTAAAGAGTTACTTCAAAAAATACTTTTGGTTTGAAGTAAAATGATTTGTTCTGTGTGTATTTATTGATTTAAACATGGACTCTGGAACAGAAACGGGCACATACCAGCCTTGGTGCCGACACAGATTAGGGTAGTTCACCTTCTGCCCAAAGTATTCCAGGCTCTACTAGGCCCCATCTGCATCAGTGTTGTAGTTTTGGGTGGTTGAGTTCTGGTGGAGAAGGGGGGCCTGCAGGGGTGGCTTCTACAAGCAGCAGCCAGAAGCTCTCTGCAGGCCCCACAGAGCAAACACCAGCCGGCTCAAGGCCAGAGTTGTTGCTGACCAAGGCCGAGCCCATCAGCGACGGTCACAGCACCTCTGGGAATCACATTTAGGAGAAGAAAACCTCAGGCAGCCACCTTTTGCCACCAGAGAAGGGAGTGAGAAGATGTAAGAAACTGTGCAGGCACCAAGGCCAGTGAAAGGGCAGGGAGGAGGCACCCCAGGTGCTGGAGAGAAAGATACCCCTGCAGCCCATGGAGAAACCCATGGTGCAGTGGGTGTCCTCCCACAGCCCATGGAAAAGGCCGAGACCCCATCTGCAGCCCGCGGAAAGACCCCACGCTGGAGCAGGTGGAGACATGCAGAAGACGCTGTGACCTGTGTTGGAGCAAGCCTCTGCCAGCACTTGCAGACCAGAGAGAGAGAGAGCGAGATGAGGAGGAGAGATCCACGCTGGAGCAGGTTTGCTGGGGCAGAGGCTTGTGACCCCATGGAGGACCAGGCAGGAGCAGTCTGGGCCTGAGAGACTGAGAGACATTCTATGATTTATGACTGCACCCCATATCAGTGACCCACACTGGGGCAGCTGGTGAAGAGCTGAAGCCCTGTGGGAAAATACTCACATTGGAGAAGTTTGTGAAGGACTGTCTCCCTTGGGTGGGAACCCACAGTGCAGCAGGGGAAAGGTATGAGGAATGCCTCCCCCACACACACCCTGGCTAAGAAGGGAAACAGTTCGTGAGGAACTGACCAAAACCCCCATTTCCTCATTCCTTGTCTCTCCCCGTGTCACAGTGGGGGGGGAAGGGAGCAAAATCATGACTAAAGTGAATCCTGCTAAGAAGGGAGGGGTGGGGGGAGGTGCTTTAAGATCTGGTCCCCCTTCTCATTCCCCGACTCTGGTGACATTGGGTGTGCAGGGCAGTGTAATGAATTAGAGAGTTTATTTCCTTTATTCTGTTTTGCCCATGACACTGATTACGGAATGATCTCTCCCTGTCCTTATCTCGACTCCTAAGCCTCTCAATAGATATTTTCTCCCCTGTCCAGCTGAAAAGGGGAGTGGGAGAGCAGCTTTGGTGGGCATCTGGCCTCCAGCCAGGGTGAAATCACCACAATCAGCAACCACAACATATCACAGAATCTCCTGAGTGGGAAGGGATCCGTAAGAATCAGAGTCCAACTCCTGGTGCCACACAGGGCATGATTAGGAAGGGCACTGTACCTAAGCTTGGCAGTGTTGTTTGATGGCACAGGTGACAATACACTCACACAGACGTTGACCTCTAAAGGAAAAGAGAAAGACCGGTCAGCAACCCATTTCCGAAGCTGGGAAAAGGTACAGGCGTCTCGCATGGGAAGGCAGGTTAAGCCTGCAGCCGTGTTTGTTTAGGGAGGGGTGCACGTGAAATGCCTCAGCTCAATCGAAACTAATCCACAGGCCGATCACGTGCATTCGGTACCTGTACCTCTGACGTC
Organism: Porphyrio hochstetteri; assembly: GCA_020800305.1. NCBI lineage: Eukaryota > Metazoa > Chordata > Aves > Gruiformes > Rallidae > Porphyrio > Porphyrio hochstetteri. The sequence continues at coordinate 150,727,814 of CM036905.1, read as the reverse complement.
GACACGTCTGCCTCCGCTTCTCAGCTTCCCACGCAGTACTGACCCGAACCAGCTCCCACCCTCCGGAGCCGAGCCGCCTCCCGTGCCCCAACTCCCGAGGGCCTGCGCTCCCTCTGCCCCGCGCCTTGCCGCGTATCCCTGCGGCCCCGGCGGGCTCCCGACCACCCCTTCTCCCCGCCGCCCCCCACCCCCGCCGCCTCACAGGCGGTCTCTCGGCCCGGACGGAGCGGGAGCCGTGCCCCGGGCGGTGGCGGGGTCGCGGCTCATTGGAATTCACGCGTGTGTCAGTCACTCGCCGCCCATGGCTAAGGGTTCAAGGCCAAGCCACGGCGAACGGCTCGTTTCTACGGCGAGGCCGCCGCGGTGAAGGCCGGGGAAGGCAGCTCTCCGCGCAGGACGTGCTTTAGGTTAATCCCCCGCGGGTACCAGTTGCCCTCGTCCCCCCGGGCGGCCGAGCCGCTGCCGGGAAGCGCCCCGCGTCTCTCCCTTAGCGCCGGGGCCGAGCCCGGCGGGCGCGCTCCGGCAGCCCCGCGGGGCGTGGCCGGCGGCGGAGGGGGCGGAGCGAACCGCCGCCGCCGGGCCGCGACGGGCGCCCGGGCCCGCCCCCTTCCCCTCCCCTCCCGGCATCCCCCGGGGGGCGGGGAGCCCCCCCGTCGTCGGGGCGGTGCTGCGCATGCGCAGCCATCCCGGCGGGGCGGGGCGGCCCGGCCTCCGCCTCGCCATTAGCCGCGGCGGCGGGCGGGCTCCGCCCGAGGCGGCGGGCCGCGGGGCGGGGGGAGGTGGAGCGGGTGTTACCTGCGCGGCGCGGCCGCCGGGCAGAGCGAAGCGCCGTAGGCGGCGGAGCAGCGACCTCCTTCCGCTCGCTCCTGTTCGCGTCGGGCCGCGTCGCGGCGGCGGACGGGCCATGGTGCGGCGCGCCCGGCTGGCGCTGGTGGCGGCGGCGCTGGTGGCGCTGGGGGCGCCGGTGGGCCAGGGCGCACGGGCCCTGGAGTGGTACACGGCGTGGGTGAGCACGACCTACGTGGAGCCGCTCAGCAACCGCACGGTGCAGGGTAGCACGGAGAGCGGCCGCTACGGTGACAGCTCGCCCAAGGAGAGCGCCCAGGGCCTGGTGGGCATCCCCCGCGGCGCCTCGCCCCGGCACATGGAGGGCTGCGCCACCGACACCGACTACGACGTGCCGCTGCCTCCCGGCGGCCGCGGGCCCCCCGAGGGTGACCCGCCGCCCTGGATCGCCCTGGTAGCCCGCGGCGGCTGCACCTTCAAGGACAAGGTCACCAACGCGGCGCGGAAGCGAGCGGCCGCCGTGGTCATCTACAACGAGGCCCGGTTCGGCAACAGCACCGTCTCCATGTCCCACCTGGGTGAGCGGCGGCGGGGACTCGGCGAGGACGGGGGAGGGGGGGTGGCTTTGTCTAACGCGGGGCCGCCTCGGTGAAGCGGGAGCGCGGCTCTGCGCGGCGAGGGATGGGGACGGGGGGAAGCAGAAGTGCCCGTAAAAATGGTGCGGAGAGCCTGGGTTTTGTTTCCTTTTCCCCCGTCCTTTGAACCGCCCGGGGCAAACGCCGGGACCGTCTTCTGCCTTCCAAGTTAGGGCCCCGGGTGACGGAGAAGACACGGCCAAGCCATCGAAACGGGTGGCCCTGTAACAGCCTGTGGGCGGAGGCGAGGGATGGGGGTAGACGGACGACGGGGACACGGGTTTGTTCAGAGCTGCCTTTTTACTTTGTACCCCCTGGCACAATGGCTGCAGCGCTGACAGGTAAGGCTGCTTTCCCCAGGCCGTGAGGAAGCGCTCCAGGTATCCCTAGGATGCCGCCTTTAAAGCTGTTTGAAGATAGGTTTAGGTACAGGCTTCATTGTAATAGCTCCATCGTATAGGTTTAGGTACAGGCTTCATTGTAATAGCTCCATCGTATAGGTTTAGGTACAGGCTTCATTGTAATAGCTCCATCGTTCTCTCCTGGGCAGGTCTGTAGGTAATTATTAACTGCTTAATGCAGTAGGAAAGCCAAAGCCTGGAGAAGGATGTCGACTTGGCTTGTCTGAGCGTGTTGATGATCTGTAGCCTGCAAAAGGGGTTTGTGATTTTTTTTTTGCTGAGATAAGAACCCAGATGTTCTGTCGCTGTAGTCACTGCTAGGGCTGTGACACTAAAGTCTTGCTGGGTTTTTATGGACATGACAACATCAAATGCTTAAATCAAAGGGTGACGACCCAAAAAAAGCTCTGCTGTAAAAGTCTGCATATTTAGACTTCTGAGGAATCAGAAGGCCTTCAGAGGAGGATATAATACAAAGAAAACTAAGGAAAAAATGCTGCAGATGTATGTTTCATTTCATCCTGATATGAGTTAGTTTATGCATAGGCCATCTTCTTGGTGGTGAGGATGAGGAAGATGAGGGGATTGGTTGATATGCAACTGTAATGTGTTTCTAAAGGAAACAAATTTACTTTTTTATAGTATAGTGAGCTGAAAAATCTCAAGGAACTGTTGCTTCATAGCACATGATATATACTGGTTGAAAAACAAATCTCATTTGAATACGAAGTGCTATCAACTCAGAGGTCAGAAGTGTGATTACAGTTCCTCGTTGCTGCTTGCTTGGGTCGATCAGCCTGGCTATTCTCTTGTGTTCTTAATCCACTGTGAAAGTGGAAGTAAGATGTACCTCTGGTGTGGCAGTTAAGTACTTCAGGTACTTTCCTCTTTGCCAGCTGTCAGTTTCTTTTTCTTGCTGCCACACTGTATTGGATAGTCAGTAAAAAAACTAGTCTTTCTTCCTGTGGGAGTCTTCCCATGTTCATCTCCCTGCCCCATCGTAGCCTCTCATAAATATTACTTAACTCCCTTTGTGGAATTTCTTCCTCATTCTCTCATCTTGCTTGTTTTATCAATTTTTAATGATATTTTTTTTCTGCAATCATCTCTGTGCTGCGGAAAACCTTCTTGGGCTCATGCACAGGTTTGTACTTGCTGAATCTGCCAGTGGTATTAAAAGAAGTGCTCCCTCAGTGCCCTTTCTTTTTTTCACCTCCTAAAATTGGTAGAATGTTGCTGATAAAAGCTCTATGTATGTAAAGAGTGTGATTTAGTATACTATATGTACAAGAGTTCATCTGTACTTACACTGCCTTTGCAAATGCAGGTTGGACCTCTGGATTGTTTGGATGGGGCAGGAATATAATATATCACAGTCTGATCTCTAGCTCAGCTGGAGTAACAGATCTTTGTTTCATGGTTGAGACATGAATGTTGACAATTTTCAGTGCACTTTGGGAATATAAGAAAGAATTGCTGCTACTGTTTTGTCTTGGATATTTTTGAAAGGGGTGTATGTGTAATCTGTGGAAGACAGGCAAGGGAAGACTGGGAATGTAAAGATGTATTTTACAGGATCCAAGTTTACCACTCCTGTGAAGGAGTTTGTGAACTGACACATGAAGAAACAAACCCTGCTTCTGGGAGGAGTGCTGAGAACAAATACTCTGGGAAATCTGCAGTGCTGTAGCTAAGGAGTGGAGCTGTATGCATAAGGAACATCCACATAATGGATTTGCACTTAGTGGCGCTGAAAATTATGTGAGGTGGAACAATGGTTATGGCTGTGAGAGGCTCAGCCTGAATTATGTGAGGGTGATAAATGGGTAACTTTTCTCATCTCCAAGTTCCATCTTCTCATCCTCCTAAAAGAACCAGCCTTGGATTTTTTTCTGGGGTGTGTGCTTTTGTTGGGGGTGGTTTCAGTGATTTTAGACTTACTTCAACTGGAGGGAAAAGATTCTTGATTAGGCAAAGAAGCGATTTGCTTTAGCTGGTGTCAGAGCATTTGGTAAAGGACAAACGTTGCAGATATTCTGCAGTTCATTTTTTTTTGCTTCACGGGTACCTTGTGTGCCTCATGAATGCAGTGAGGAGGGGTAGGATCATGGAATCATAGAATGTGTAAGGTCGGAAGGGACCTTTAGAGGTCATCTAGTCCAACCCCCCTGCAGTAAGCAGGGACTTCAATAGATCAGGTTGCTCAGAGCCCCATCAATCCTGACCTTTAATATCTCCAGAGGTGGGGCCTCCACTATGTCTCTGAGCAACCTGTTCCAGTGATCTACCACCCTCATAGTGAAGAATTTTTTCCTAATATCCAACCTAAGTCTCCCCTTTTCTAGTTTAAAACCGTTACCCCTCATCCTACTGCTACAGACCCTCGTGAACAGTTCTTCCCCAGCTTTCCTCTAGGCACCTTAGGATCTTAAAGTTTTGGAACAGCAGTGCCCAGAGTTGGAATATGTACCTCCTAGCTAAAGAAAGTTCTTCAAATATGATTCTACTGATGTGCCTCAAGTTTTTTAGGCCTTTACTCTGCCTGAATTAAGTTGTTCAAAATTCTGGGTGACTTTTTACTCCTTGAGGGAAGTAATAATGAAACAACTTCACATGTGATTGGGGAGGGGGGGTGGTGGTGGTTGCCTTTTTCTGGTTGGTTTTTTGGTTGTTGTTCTTGGGTGTTTTTTTTTTTCCAGTGGAAGATAATCAGTTTACCCAAATGACTCCAGGACTTGTGCTTCAGTTATTGGATCTGAATATTACAAACTCAAACTTCAGTTTTACAGGATATAGACTTTGCAGGCAGTCTTAATGCTATGCGTTTTTGGTGGTGAACTTAAAATAATACAGAAGCTGCAAATTCCTTTCCAAAACCAAAATAAATATTGTCTGTAAATATTAGCTGGCAGTGGGTTGGAGGGGAGTCTGGAGAAGTAAGGTGTGAAATACTGTGTAGAACATACTAAGGAGAGTTAGAGGCTCAGTGCTGGCCAAGAAATTAGGGGGAGGCAGAAGTACATTGCAGTGAAAAGGAAAAAGGATCTTCTAATTCTGTATTTTTCTGTTATACTTAATCCTGGACATCCAGCTGTCTCTAACCCCTTTCTCAAGCTAGGATTTGGTGATCCTGATCAGAACATAATTTTGATCCCTCGAAGACTATGGGATAACATATGATTGTGCTTGACAGCCATGCAGTGTTGTGGAGGAAGGGGGGCTCACTGTAATCATTTGAAGACAGGTCTGGAGTGGATCTTTTGTGTGTGGCTTGTGGGTTTAAGGGAAGCCTGGGACTTAGCCTGAGTATATGAATTTGGCTACGTAAAGACTGTGGTCTTTGGTTTGGTGGAGCTGTTGCCAAAATACACCCAGCTAGTTCTTTCTTTCATTGTCAAGGGGTTTTATCCAAATATATTGAATGAACCAGATGCAACTTTGTAGTCAGGATTTTAAATCTCATGCTAGCTCCAAAGCAGCAGAATTTGGGTTATTTTTGCGTGTACTTCAAGTCTTTGATACATTGCTTTATCATGTCATGGTTTAACCCAGCAGGCAGGTAAAACAACCCAGTGGGATGGGGGGAAGAACAAAAAAGAAAATGGTGAAACTCATGGGTTGAGATAAAGACAGTTTAATAGGACAGGAAAGGAAGATGATAATAATAGTGCTAAAATAATACACAAAAGTGATGCATGACACAATTGCTCACCACCTGGAACTGATGCTCAGCTGATTCCCACCTCCCAACCAACTTTCCCAGTAGCACACTGAGCATGAAGCCATATGGTATGGAATATTCCTCTGGCCAGTCAAGGTCAGCTGTCCTGGCTGTGTCCCCTCCCAGTGTCTTGGTGCCCCCCATCTTCTCGTTGGCAGAGCAGTGTGAGAGGCTGAAAAGTCCCTGACTGCTCGTCAACAACTAAAACCCTCAGTTTATCAACATTATTCTCATCCTAAACACCAAACACAGCACTGACCAGCTGCTAGGAAAAAAAAGGTGACATTTGGTAAGATGAGATTGGGGTAGATGGTGAAGACAAAGCTTGTCATTGGATCATTAGCGTACTGTTACATGTTTGGTAAAGAACAGATACATTTGTTTGGACCAGGAGCTAAAGAGAACATTCACTGTTAATTGTGGCAATATTTGTAGAGTGCCTCTGCATAAATAGATATCAGGACTGACCTCAAACATTTTTGCCAAGGTGCTCACTCTGGGAGCTTTCTGGTGTTTCTCATGAGGACAAAATCTAGAGTATGTCTGCAGTTGTTTTCCAGATGGCATGAATGGGAATAAATGTGATAGTTTGGGATGCCTGGAATCAGGATAGTTTGGGATGCCTGGAATCAGGATAGTTTGGGATGCCTGGAATCAGGATAGTTTGGGATGCCTGGAATCAAGATCTGTATCTGTACTACTATTTCCTTATCAGGACAGTGCTGGTTTCCTTTTGCAAGAGGAGACTAGCAGTAAAACTGACCTTGGCACACTGGCAGGAAACCTTCTTCAGGGTTTCACATTTGCCTTCCTTCACAGGTATTGTAAGGATCCACCAGGTCTCATTGCTTTATTTGGATGATAATGTTTGGGGGGGGGGGGGGGGGGGGAAGAAAAGCACATACCAGATTTTAACTCTACCTGATTCCTGTGCAGCATACTACTTGAAGTAAGGAGAGGAGTCAGAAGACTTTTGAATTTCTGAGGGCAGACTTTGACCTGTTTAGGAGGCTGGTTGGCAGAGTCCCTTGGGAGGCAGCCCTGAGGAGCAGAGGAGTCCAGAAAGACTGGACGTTCTTGAAGAAGGGAATCTTTCAGGAGCAGGCTGTCCCCCTGTGCTGAAAGACAGGCTCATGGGGAAGACCACCAGCTTGGCTGAACAGAGATTTGGCTGAATCTCAGGGCGAAAAAGAGAGTTTGTGGCCTTTGGAAGAAGGGGAAGACAACTCAGGAGGACTACAAGGATGCAGGGATAAAATCAGAAGGGCTAAGGCCCAGCTAGAATTTCATCTGGCTACTGCAGTTAATAATAAACATTTCTCTAAGTACATTAGCAACAAAAGGAGGACTAAGGAAAATTCCCATCCTTTATTTGATGCATGGGAAAGCATAGTGACAAAGGATGAGGAAGAAGCTGAGGTAATTAATGCTTGCTTTGCCTCAGTCTTTAGCAGCAAGACCAGTTGTTCTGTGGGTACCCAGAACCCTGAGCTGGAAGACAGGGATGGGGAAGCAGAACAAAGCCTCTGTAATCCAAGGGGAAGTGGATAGCTACTTAGATACTCACAGGTCTATGGGGCCAGAGGGAATCCACCCAAGGGTGCCAAGGGAGCTGGCAGAAGTGCTCACCAAGCCGCTTTTCATCATTTATCAGCACCCCTTGCTAACCAGGAAGGTCCCAGTTGACTGGAAGTTAGATGATGTGATGCCCATCCACAAGAAGGGTCAGAAGGGGGATCCAGAGAACTACAGACCTGTCAGTCTGAGCTCTGTGCTGGGGAAGGTTATGGAGCAGATCATCTTGAGTGCCATCAGGCATCATGTACAGAATAACCAGGTGATCAGGCCTAGTCAGCATGGTTTTGTGAAAGGCAGGTCCTGCTTGAGTAACCTGATCTATGACAAGGTGACCTGAGGGAGTGATGAGGGAAAGGCTGTGGATGTTGTCTACCCTGAATTCAGTAAAGCATTTGACACTGTTTCCCACAGCATTCTCCTGGAGAAACAGGCTGCTCATGGCTTGGATGGGCATGCACTTTGCTGGGTAAAAAACTGTCCAGATGGCCAGGCCCAAGGACTTGTGGTGAAAGGAGTTAAATCCATTTGGTGTCTGGGCACAGGTGGTGTTCCCCAGGGGCTCAGTACATGGGCCAGTTCTCTTTAATGTCTTTATCAATGATCTGGATGAGGAGATTGAGTGCATCCTCCGTCAGTTTGCAGACAACACCAAGTTGAATGGGAGTGTTGATCTGTTTGAGGATAGGGAGGCTCTACAGAGGGATCTGGACAAGCTGGACTGATGGGCTGAGGCCAGCTGTATGAGGGTCAACAAGGCTCGTTGCTGGCTCCTGCACTTGGGTCACAACAGGCCTGTGCAGTGCCACAGGCTTGGGGAAGTGTGGCTGGAAAGCTCTTGACAGCAAGAAAAGGACCTGGAGGTGTTGGTCAGTAGCTGTCTGAATATGAGCCAGCAGCATCCTGGCTTGTGTCAGGAATGGTGTGGCCTGCAGGTCTAGAGAAATGATCGTTCCCCTGTACCCAGCACTGGTGAGGCTGCAGCTTGAGTACTGTGTTCACTTTTGGGCCCCGCACTACAAGAAGGACGTTGAGGTGCTCGAGTGTGTCCAAAGAAGCGCAACAAAGCTGCTGAAGGGTCTAGAGCACAAGTCCTCTGAGGAGTGGTTGAGGGAACTGGGGCTGTTTAGCCTGGAGAAGAGGCTGAGGGGAGACCTTACTGCTCTCTACAACTACCTGGAATGAGGTTGTAGCTGGGGGGGAGGGGGTGTGTGTGTTGTGACTGTCTTCTCCCAAGTAACAAGTGACAGGACAAGAAGAAATGGCCTCAGGTTGAGCCAAGGGAGGTTTAGATATCAGGAAAAATTCTTTCACCGAAAGGGTTGTGAAGCACCGGAACAGGCTTGAAAGGGGAAGTGGTTGAGTCACCACCCCTCTGGAGGTATTTAAAAGACTTGTAGATGCAGTGCTTAGGGACATGGTTTAGTGGTGGACTTGACAGTAGCAGGCTAACAGTTGGACTTGATGATCTCAAAAGGGCTTTTCTGACCTAAACAATCCTATGATTCTCAACCTAGAGAAGAAAAATTACTCCAGCAGGGTGAAAATGGGGTTATTTACTCAAAACTAGAAAGTGCTAGATAGGTAAAGCCAACAAAACATACTTGTAAGTAGACATGTATGTGATGCTTGGAGTTCTTTTTATAAACGTGATTTGAGGTCTCCAAGTTGTGTTGCAGTTGAAAAAGCGGATGGAATGACTCAACAGCATTTCAGCCTTTGCATAGTGTGCTTCAGAACAGAAATCTAAAATTAGTGAGGAATGAGTTAAAGCCATGAGTCTTAGAGGCTGCTCAGGGCAACTGCTGCTGAGACTGCTCTTGTTCTTTTTGTAATTATTTCACAATTCTTTTTCTTTCCCTCCTTCTGTCTCGTGGCCTTCAAGGTCATCGTGTTTATTTGCATGTATTTTTAATGGCAGGTTCGTCACCAAGTCTTTGAAAAAGTCCATTAAAAGCATCTTAACAGGTATTTAAAAATGTATGGCATACTTGTGTGTGTTCTAAAACTCGGAGGTGTCATGGTGTCTAGCAGCCACTGCACAAAGGTATCCTGACTTCCATTTCAAGGCAATAACTGGCTGGTTGTTGGGCGTGCTAGTGACTAAACAGAGAAAAGCATTACTGATGACTGTGGGGGTTTTTAAATGCCTCTTTGCTGTAAACCATGCAGAGAGCTAGATAGCAGGATTAAACTGACTCAGTATTTCTGGATTGAGTAGGAAAAATTCATTGAAACATTCAGGCTGCCTCTAATCTTGAAGCTTTCTGTTCTTCCCTAAACCTGAATGACACCACATAAACCTTAAATCTGAATAAAGCCCCAGCACTCCTGTAGTGTTCCCTAGCCATCCTTATGTACCCCTTGTGTTACTTGCAACTCTTACAGTAGATTAAGGACATGGACATGCCTGGATCTGCCCTATAGGTATAATGGTTATTATAGTAGGTGACCAGAAGTAGGATGGTTGTGTAAGGTGAAGCTGAAAAAGGGTAACTGGCATCAAGGTAGGAGGGTTATTCAACTAAAAACTGGAATCTTTAGTATTTCATCCATAGCAGGCCATCTCTGCCTTATGGAGGGAGGAGCTGCTGTGTGCAGAGGTGAAACTTCTGCAAATTCCCCTTGGTGTGGTAGCAGTGTGGCCAGTTTGATGAGGTGTCACAACCAGAACCATCTCAACTAAAGGAGTTTGTTTTAAATATTTCATAGAAATAACTGTGTTGTAGGCAGAGAGGTGGTTGAGTCCAGCATGCTGCTTTGGGTTTTGAAAATCCCCAGTTGATGTAATGTTATAAATTAGGCACCCATTTCTTTTGACAGAGTAGTGAATCTAACACAACCAGGAGGGAAAAAGACTTTAAGTAGTGGGAGGTCTTGTCGCAGGTAGGTAATCATGTGAAGCTAAAACGGTGGCTGTGACATTGCAGCTTCAGCTTTTCAGCTAGAAACACACACACACACACACATCCCCTTCCTCTGCTTTCACCATGAATCAGGCTTAGTTTCTCTCTTCCTCAGGGGCAGGAGTGCAAAGTAATCTATAAGGCCATGACTTATCAAGGGTGTATAGCAGTGTTTGTATGCAGAAAGTAAGAACTATTCAAATAAAATAGCATAGGCCAGTGAAAAGGCAACATTTTTAACAACTACTTTTGGGTTTTGTGTTTTGTAATACTTAGGTTAGGTGGTTTTGATAATAATGGAGATGCTTCCAGACAAAATCAGTAAAACTCTAGTCACAGAAGATCTTAGGTTTTTGCTAGTTGGTTTTAACAGTATCTTAGTAGTTTTGGTGGCAGTGTGGTGCTTAAAGGTCAGTGTTTTTTTTAACTAGGTGCTCTTTTGTATGGACTGAGTGACTTCAAGTTTTAATATAATAGAAAAATCCTTCAGTTCCCAGTGCTCCCAAGAGCTCCCGGTGTATTTCTTGACAAGTCATTGTCATGAAGTTTCACTACATTTTGAATATTTAGTATTGAATAATCTTTAAGTATTTCAATATTTAATTAAACATTAAATATATGAATCTTTTTTCTCTTTTTGTTCACGTACCCAGAGTAATTGTGCTATGGAGTCAGATTAATTGAATGTGTCTCTTTGTGGTGTTCACAGGCTGTCTCCAGCTGCAGCTAAAAATTCCTACACTTGACAAATAAAGGGCCAGCTGTTCTGAGTTGTGTTAGAACTTGTGAACTTCCAGATGTGTGTCACCTGCTTGGGTTTTTCTTTCCATGGTATCCACATCCCACCTCAGTGTGGAATGGGGACTATAGGACCTCGAACAGCAAAGATGCATCTGTTGAAGTTTATCTTGTGTTTGAGAGTTTCATAAAGTAAATAAAGGGCTCTTTGCTAATGAATGTAAGTCAAGTCTGCTGTGCCTGAAGAAACCCCTGAGGTTTTCCTATAACTTTGCTCGCTGATCTTAACAGAAGCAGCCCAAACTACTGCCAGGCCAGAACGCTGACATTTCCACTGTGATGACTGACTTCTTTCCTTCTTCTTCTTCCCCCTCCAACAGGGACAGGAAATACAGTGGTGATCATGGTTGGCTACCCAAAAGGAATAGAGATCCTGGAGCCGGTCCGGAGAGGGATCCCAGTGAAAATGACCATTGTTGTCGGCACGCGGCACGTGCAGGAATACATCAGCGGCCAGTCGGTCGTGTTTGTGGCCATCGCCTTCATCACCATGATGATCATCTCACTCGCCTGGCTTATCTTTTACTACATACAACGCTTCCTGTACACAGGGTCACAGTTTGGAAACCAGGTACTTGAAGATGATGATGCTGTAGAGTATTTTCCGTCTCCTGTCAGATCAGTTGCTCAACTTTGGTTGTTTATTGAAGCATTCTTGACAGCCTGTGCTTGCTTGTGACTTTACATCTGTGAGTGCTACTCGGTAGTGGTTAGTGAGGCTAATAAGTGTGCTAATTGGCACCACAAGTTTGGCTAGTTGTAATTATTAGATACCTGTATGAAGATGTGAGAAATACATTAGGCACTTGTCAACAACTGAGTAAAAGCAGCCTCTTCTGTGATTTGTTACCTAACTTAACTTCCTTTTGACATGAAAAAAGTATTCTCATTCTGAAAGTACTAATTTCCCTAATCAGACTTTTTTTTCTCTAATGCAGTGAAAGTGTGGTAATGTTTTTCTTAAAATCCACAAATAATTAGGGCTAAAATTTTTGTTCTAAAGCTTTATGAAAGATGCTTTTGATATTTGAATCACTGCTTCACTGTAGAATGGCAGCAGACTAGAAGGAGCATGTGTGGTGAGTTTCAGCTCTTCTGGACTATCTGAAATACTGAGAATGGTAGGAGTATCGGGGAGGTCAGGAAGGAATAACTTTGCTCCTTAATTTGCCCCTTCCAAATTCTTGTTTTTCTTTGACAGGCTTAAAAAGTCAGCTTTATTTGTTGGTTTGGTTTTTTTTTCCTCTGAGAGAAGTACTTCCTCATAGAATAATTTAGGTTATTAAACTGCTGGGGGCTATCTGGTTCAAACCCCCCTTCACTTAAGAGAACAGCTTGGAGATGTTGAAGACCTAGTCCAGCTGAGTTCTTAAAAGTATCTTTGGATGGCATTTCCCTGTGCTTTTCAACATTTGCAGATAGGTTAATTTCCTTCCATGGTCATCAGCAGTTCTACCAGAGTTTTCAACCAACAGTAAAAAAGAAAGTTGCACTTGTTTTTCTTAAACCACAGAGAACTGTTTGCTAAATTCTTAGTTCAGAACAAAAAAGTTTCAAATGACTGCTTATCTTGTGGACTTCCCCTGTCTTCTGTTTGAACATGTAGATTCTAGCTTTAGGGGAGGACGGAGGTGAATTTGTTTGCCTTCAGGAGTCTGAGCTTGATTAGGACTTGCAGGATTCTTCTAGGAAAATAGTTAATTTCTCTTTTTCAGTGATTGATGGTTACACATAGGATTTCTGTGTTGGTTAAATGTGCAGTCTACTTGAAATGTTGGTTCCCTAGAGTTTTTTACTAAGCCTTGGAACTTGTCTTGGAACTTATATTCTGAGAATACTTTCAAGAAAACAAAACTTTTGAGAAGTATTTATAGAAAAAGAGGGGTGGGTGTGTGTTGTAACAGTTGTTTGATGAAGAAAGCTGCTGCTTCCTGTTACCTTGGTAGAGCTGTGGTTTAGCTTGTTACCCCTGACCCTCACTGTCTCTGGAGGGGTGGGGGGAGGAATTGGAAGAAAAATGTAAAACTCGTGGGTGGGGATAAAGGCAATTTACTGGGACAGGAAAAGAAGAGGAAGATATCAACAATAATACTTACAAAATAATATACAGAGCATGTGATTGACTGTGCAGTTTCTTCACCATCTGGAGCCCGTTGCCCATCTTGTCCCCAGCAGTGACCTCTCTGGTCAGCATTCAGATATGTATACTGAGCATGATGTCATATGCTATGGAATATCCTTTTGGCTGGTTTGAGTCAGCTGTCCTACTTCCCAGCTTCCTGTGAAAATTAACGCTATCCCAGCTGAAAACCAGGACGTTATCCACCCCTTACTCTGTGCCATCTCTGTCATGCCCAGATCCTACACTTTGCTCAGTTTCATAAAGTTAATCCTTCATTAATTTGGGTGATTCTTATGATAGTGCTGTTGACACAGCATATAGCAGTTGTAGTGGTGATGATACAGAATGGCAGGGTTAATTAGCAGTTACATAATTCAATTCAATTTATTGGCTGTTCTCACCCAAGCTAAAATACCTTTGAGGGTACACATGGGACTCCCCCATCATTCTGCATTACACACCAAGTGCACTCGGGTCTGTGAACAGAAGCAATCCCACAAATGGGTTTGCCTTTGCCTGAAGCAGGGCTAACCCAGACTCTTTCCTAATGTACTCATACACACTATGGGGACTGTCTCCTACAGTATGTAACATTTTTGATTGGGCAGGACCAGCCTGTAGACCCCCAGAGTTGACCAACCAGGTGAACTTTGCTCAGTGTGTACCCCAGTGTTTGGAGGTCCCACCACCCGTTGCTTTTAGAGTAGTCTTTAGCAGCTCTTCCCAGAGGCTGGTGCATGGTGGGGGATGTGATACACCCCTGCAATACCATGCTCTTTGGCCCAGGTGTCTGTGAGGGTGTTCTAGAAATGACTCCCATTGTTTGGCTCAGTTCTTTCTAGGGTGCCATGTTGCCAAAGAACTTGCTTTTCAAGGTCCAGGAATAGTGTTCTGGGCAGTGGCATGGAGCATGGGATCTGCTTCCAGCAGGAGGGTGGCTGCTTCCACAGCTGTAAGCACATGGTGCTTGCCTTGGTGGGTCTCTCAGAGAGTGATGTAATCTATCTGCCAGGCCTCCCCATATCTGTCTGTCAGCCATTCTCCTCCATACCAAAGAGGCTTTAACTTCTTGGCTTGCTTGGTTGCAGTGCATGTTTCACATTCATGGATAGCTTGTTCAGTAGTGTCCATGGTCACATCCACCCCTCAGTCATGAGCCCATCTATACGTTGCATCCCTTCCTTGATGGCCTGAGTTGTCATGACCCCACTGAGCTATAAATAATTCACCCTTATATTGCCAGTCCAAATCTACCCGAGTCACTTCAGTCTTAGCAGCCTGACCCACCTTCTGGCTGTTTTGATGTTCCTTAGTGGCTCAACTCATGGATGTGTGTGTGGACATCTGTGTTAACAGGGTTTTACAACTACCTTCTCTAGCCAGGCAGCAATAGCTTGCCACAATGGGGCAGCCCAGGTGGATTGAAACTGGCTTTCAGAAGAATTTCAAGTATCTTCTTCCCTTTCTCACAAGCTTCTTGTGCTGTGTTGCCCCATACAATGATGTCAATGTGTTGCAGGTGTTCTTGGAGCCTCACCCTGTTCCAGCACAGACTGGATCAGTCCATGACAAGCAGTGGGGCTGTGTTTCTACCCCTGGGCAGTAGATTCCAGGTGTACTGGATGCCCCTCCCCTATCAAGGCAAACTGTGGCCTGCACTCTGCTGCCTAAGGGATCAACAGAAATGCATTAGCAGTATCAACTGTGGCATACCACTTGGGTGCCTTTGACTCCAGTTCATACTGAAGCTCCAGCATGTTGAGCACAGCAGCGCTCAGAAGCAGTGTAACATCAGGCCATAATGGCCTACTGTCAGTCTCCCTTAGACTTCTGCACTGTCCATATGGGACTGTTAAAGGGTGAGTGAGTCTTGCTGATCACTCCCTGACTGTGCAGCTGACAGATCAGCTTATGGATGGGAATCAGGGAGTCTCAGTTGGTGAGGCACTGCTGCTGGTGCACAAATGTGGTAGCAGTTGGCACCTGCTTGTTCTTTGATCCTCAGCAATCCCACAACAGAAAGGTACTCTGAGAGACCAGGTGAGGTAGATAGAGAAAATTAAGCAGCTATCTCCAAGGCAGCTATGCCAAAAGCCCACTGGTACCCTTCTGGGTCCTTGAAATACCCTCTGTGGAGCTAGTCTGTGCCTAGGATGCATGGAGCCTCTGGGCCAGCCACAATGGGGTGCATTTGCCACTCATTCCCCATTAGGCTTACTTCAGCTCCCAATACTGTTAGCTGTTGGGATCCTCCTGTCACTCCAGAAATACAAATGTTTTTATTCCCTTGATGGCATTAAGATACACTGCACCAGTGTCCACTAGAGCCTTATACATCTGTGGATCTGATGTGCCAAGCCATTGGATCCAGTCTGATAAACCCAAGTGTCCTTTCTTCTACCTGGCTGGAAGCAAGGCACCTCTAGTACCGTAATCTGTGTCATTGTCTTTTTGACTCCTTCTAAATGTGACTTAGGAGACCCTTCAGGACGATCATAAGTATGGTCAGGCCTTCCACTTAGTCTGGGGAACTCACTGGAAACTGGAGTGGCATTTTTCCTGGAAGAATCCCTTTTTCTGATTGTCTCTCCTTGCAACTCATGTACTCATGTCTTTAGGGCTGAGATGGGTTTTCTATCCCATTTATTCATTTGCTTTCAGTGGTCATGCAGATAAAACCTCAGGGTCCCTTGTGGTGTGTAGCCTGAGGGGAAAAGGGGTGGTAAAAGAATGGGAGAAAGTATCCTCTTCTGTCTTCCCCATCAATTGGCTCTGATTATTAATGAATTCCAAGAGATGTCATCTGAATACAGGCATAATAGCAATGCCACATACAAATACCAGCTTAACCTCGTGAGCAGTGATGATACTGTATCATAAGTCAATATCACACAGTATAGCAAAATGAAAATCCCACCCCCCTCTCCCAGAGGTGATGAACAACACTGCAGGGAATATGCATACCACACAGTAAGGGTTTGTGTTACCGCCATTGTGACTAGTGACTATTCACCTAATATAACAAATTTGTGTAACAACTTTGTTTTAACATGTTCTGGACAGATCTGTCCTTATCTCAACTCTTCGTGCCCCAAGTTGGGCACCAAAAAGGGCTGTCACAGTTTAGTCCCAGCTGGTAGCTGCTGCTTGCTCACTCCTCTCCCTGGTTGGATGTGGAGGAGAATCAGAAGGAAAAGGTAAAACTTCTGGGTTGGGGTAAGGACAATTTACTGGGACAGCAAAAGAAGTGGAAAATAACAGGATTTACTAGACTATATAAAGCAGCAGATAGTACAATTTGCTCACTGTCCAAGCCCAGTGCCCAGCATGTCCCTAAGCATCAATTGGTTGTCTCAGGCCAGCTCCCTTTATATCCAGAGCATGATGCTGTATGGTATGGAATATCCCTTTGGTGAGTTTGGGTCAGCTGTCCTGGCTGTGTTCCTTGCCAGCTTCTTGTAGAAAATTAACATTATCCCAGCCGAAAAACAGGACAGATGATTAATGCCAAGGGAAGTTCAAATGCTTCATGAGTAATTTTGAGCACTTTTTAGGTTAAATGTTATGCTTCCCAGAAATACATACAACAAACTTATAATAGATTTTGCCATTGGGTTTGTCATGAAATTGTATAGCATTGGAGGGTTGTGCCACTATTCCTCAACTCTCCTTTTAAAAAGGCCGTTGAAAATAAAAGTGTATAAAACTATGCAAAGTTTGAAAATTCTGTGAATATCTTGCTGAAGATGTATCATTAGAAGCCTTAAAAGAATTTTAAGCCACTTCTCTGACCTGAATGTTATTTTGCTTGGCTTATTGACTTCAGTGGAATGAAAATTTGGGAGTTTAAGTACACCATGCATGCTTACATAAAGTAAGTTACTGAGTAGCTGCTAAGTGAAAAGGGAAAAGTGGTGTCCAAAGATCTATTCTAACATCAGTTTAGCAGTAAATCCTTGGAAGAGCTTCTTGCTACTGAAGATGAAACAGGACTCTGCAGAAAACCCTGGGATGATACAGAAGGTGGAATAGGCTGCTGCTGGTGGTTGTCCATTCCTGAGACAACTTTCAGACTAATTCTTTTTAACATCATAAAAACTACAAAAGTTGCAATTTTCAATACTGGAAGTCTGTGAAATGGCATGAGTCATTGTAATTACCATTTCAGGGAAAAGCTGCCATTATGGTTTTCTTTTATCCCTTTCTGGTATTTCATCAGTGAGGGTCACTGCTAGACAGATCAACATCTGTTCATTGGGAGTGTTGAGGTTCTTGGTTTCTAGCAGTGGCCAACGCTTTGTCTTGGAGCACAGTACTGCTTTCTTCTCCTGCCTCCCCTCTGTGCATAATCAGGACTGTTGCTGTATAGAAGCCCAATATGGTTCCTCATGTCTGCTAAGCCTTTACCCCGTGTCTCCTCTGCATAATGTGCCCTTTCAGGGCGAAGCTTTGTGTAATGTGCGAGACGGCGTTTAAGCGAGGGGGAAGCGTTCAGAGCTGCGGCAGCCTTTTGACCCGCTGGCCAGCTGTGGGCTGCCCGGCAGGATTCCGCCTTCTCTCAGGCTTGTGCAAAGCCTACGGCGGCGCTGCGGCTGCCTCAGGGGCTCGCCCAGCCAGAACGGCTGGTTATACTGCTGTTGCTTCAGCTCCCGTACCTTTAACGCCAAAACTAGGGTCAGTTTTCCTGTGCGGGAAGGCCCTCGGTGCCGGCGGTCGTGGTATGAGGTTGTGTACATCAACTTGGTCCCCGTAATGCTGCGCTGGTCGAGTTCAGTGTGAGAGCAGGATGCTTCACAGGTGATGTTTGCCGCTGTGCCCTGAGAATGCAAACCTTGCAGTTCTTCAGCATCGGGTGGCTGGGAGTGGTTTGTATACAAATTAACCCACCAGAGGTGAATCTTGCAGTGCATCCAGAAGCCGTAGTAATCCGCATGGGAAGTGTTTGAAAGTTATGAAATGTAACTCTGAAGACTAACTCACGTACTAATGTTTAAAATCTTTATTTAAGGGACATAGGAAAGAAACCAAGAAAGCAATCAGCCAGCTTCAGCTGCATACTGTGAAACGTGGAGACAAGGTAATTCGGTGGCTCTGATTGGTGCTGTATGATTTAAAAGTTGGTGTAATGCCTTCATAGAATTTAAACTAAAATTCTCACAGTGTAGTTGCAGGGTGACCCTTAGAATTTTAGGCTCACTTTAGCACCTTTGCTTAGAAGGCCAGGCTTAAAAACAAAGAGTCAAATCTGAGCTACTTATGAAATGTAAGGCTGTTTTGTTGCAAGTTGTACCTGGTTATACAGAGCCTTGCAGGAGACAACAGGGCTGATACCGTAAAGATGAGGAAGCACTAGTATCTTACCAGCACTTGAAAACATCAACAAGTGGATTGCAAAATACTTCCTAGGACCGATCGATTGCGCAGTTCTTAGAGCTGATGTAATGCTTTGTTTTTGTAAAAGAACATCCATCTTTTTTTTTTATTGATCTGAAGGTCTTAGAAATCTAAAAAGCTTTGGAAAATGAAACGCTTCGTCTTTTGGCATACAATGCATTAAGGAGCTCTATGGGTCTACTTGAAGCGTAAATGTTTTAGACATACGTTTCTATGTATTAAAGCTATTTTTAAAATTAAAACAGCTTTCAGAAAGTTAGCTTGGACAGCATGTAGCCTGAACTCATGGCTGTATTAGAGAAGCTGAAATAGAAAAAGGCAAGGTTTTGAAAGTATTATTTTAGTCAAGAGTTTTAGGCAGCTGTGATCCTAGGTGCTAAATCAGTTTCTGACTAGACTTCTGCTACTACATAGACATTTTTTCCCACCCTTATTTGCCTTACGGACTGATCTGCTCAGAGATGGAAAAACAAGGATTAGTTTTTTAATCCACGAATGAAATGAAGGTGAGAAAGGACATTTTTGTGTAAGAACTTTAAACGCTGTGGCTCAGCAGAAGCTGTTGGGCTCAGGTCAGATGCTGCAGAGAATGTCTCCTTCATGCAGTAAATCAGTTTGGAAACGAAAAGCGCCCTGGCTGTCTTTGAACTCGCTTCATTTCCTCAAATGCGTTCAGCATTTTTAAGTAGTGTTTCACCACGATTTGTGTCTTTTAATTATATTCTAAATTCTAAATGGGTTCATGAAGGGCAGGTCCTGTTTGACCAACCTGATCTCCTTCTATGATCTAGTGACCCATCTGCTGGATGAGGGAAAGGCTGTTGATGTGGTCTACCTTGACTTCAGCAAAGCCTTTGACACTGTCTCCCACAGTATTCTCCTGCAGAAGCTGGCAGCCCGTGGCTTGGATGGGTACACCCTCGGCTGGGTAAGGAGCTGGCTGGAGGGCCGGGCTCAGAGAGTGGTAGTAAATGGAGTTAAATCCAGCTGGCGACCGGTCACGAGTGGTGTTCCCCAGGGGTCGGTGCTGGGGCCTGTCCTCTTCAATATCTTTATTGATGACCTAGATGAGGGCATTGAGTGCACCCTCAGTAAGTTTGCAGATGACACTAAATTGGCTGGGAGTGTGGATCTGCCTGGGGGTAGCGAGGCCCTACAGAGGGATCTGGACAGGCTGGAGAGCTGGGCTGAAGCCAATGGCATGAGGTTCAACAAGAGCAAATGCCGAGTCCTGCACTTTGGCCACAACAACCCCAGGCAGCGCTATAGGCTTGGGGCGGAGTGGCTGGAGGACTGTGTGGAGGAGATGGACCTGGGGGTACTGATTGATGCACGGCTGAACATGAGCCGACAGTGTGCGCGGGTGGCCAAGAAGGCCAACGGCATCCTGGCTTGCATCAAAAATAGTGTTACTAGTAGGAGCAGGGAGGTAATTGTCCCCCTGTACTCAGCACTTGTGAGGCCGCATCTCGAGTACTGTGTTCAGTTTTGGGCCCCTCACTACAGGAAAGACATTGAGGCTCTGGAACGCGTTCAGAGGAGGGCTACTAAGCTGGTGAGGGGTCTGGAACACAGGCCTTACGAGGAGCGTCTGAGGAAGCTGGGATTGTTCAGCCTGGAGAAGAGGAGGCTTAGGGGAGACCTTATAGCTCTCTATAACTTCCTGAAGGGAGGTTGTAGTGAGCTGGGGGTCGGCCTCTTCTCCCGTGTAGGCAGTGACAGAACTAGAGGGAATGGTAGCAAGCTGCGCCAGGGGAGATTCAGGCTCGACATTAGGAAGCACTACTTCTCAGAAAGGGTAGTCAGGCACTGGAATGCACTGCCCAGGGAGGTGGTGGAGTCACCAACCCTGGGGGTGTTCAAGGAAAGACTGGATGTTGTATTGAGGGATATGGTTTAGTGGGAGCTAGTAGTAATAGGTGAATGGTTGGACTGGATGATCTTCTAGGTCTTTTCCAACCTTGATAATTCTGTGATTCTGTGAAATTCCATCAAAAAGTAATCTGTTTCAGGCTGTGAACAGAGGGGTGTTTGTACTTCTGCTCACACAGTGGTGAGATCAGAGAGCAAGGAAGGCGGAATTGAAGCAAAACTTGTGTAAAGCGGTATCAGAGCAGAACATCAGCATAGGAAGCAATGGATGCAAAAGGGTCATGATGAAACCTATGGTGGGAACCACCAGGAAGCTGCTAACTGCTTTTAGCTTGATGTTCAGTAAAGCACTAAAAAGAATTTGAATTACGATATTTTTGCAGTGTAGCAGGTGGTTCCTTCCTGTCAATATATGTTTGACTAAAATGAAATGGGGGAATTGAAGTGTTGTAGTATGCTGGTTGTAACTGTGAACGCCATCTTAGTTAAAAAAGGTAGAGTGAGATTAGATTAAAATCTCTCAATTAAAGTAGAGGTTTTCTGCTTGGTAAATCATGTCTTCTAATATGATTTGAATCAGCCTCCTATCAACAAATTTATGTAACGTGATGCAGAAGTACTTTCATGAACTAATGTAAATTTGTTTGGAAGTAGTCCCATCTACTCCCATGCCTTTTTTTTTTCTTTAACTATTTCCTTTCAGCCATTTTATTGTGACAACAGTACAGACTTTCATTATGACTTCACTTGGGGTTGAGGTATTTAACTAAAAATAGGTCAATATTTTAAAAGTGCACTTGCTATCATGCCGATCTTTGCTGAGAAGCTTATGGGATTATTGTAAAATGGACACTCCTTTGGGTATATGCTACATACAATATGCTAGGTCTTTCTCTTGTACAGAATAAAAACCTATTTGTTATAGAATAAATACTTTGCTTATATATAAAAATTCTTAATTCAATTTACTTGGGAATTTAGGGCATTAATTATGTAAATTGATAGCATGCGAAGGAGGATAGCATGTGAGTTCAGCTTGCCTTGAACTTGAAGCTTGCTTCCAGTACTGATTCATTTCTTTGTGGTAATGAAATTGAAGTGCTTCAATAAGCAGTAAACACAAAATATTTATTTTGAGGGATGAATCGGAATGCTCTGTATTCACCTGATATTTACATTTTGTACAGTCCAGTTAATATTGAACTGTTTCTTTTGTCTGGAGATATCAATCATATTTGCACTGCAGCTATAAGCATAGCTTCAAGAAGGCAGAAAGACCTCTTAGAAAAGATATTTAATGCATAGAAACAAATTAAGGTGGGGAAGTACTGGTTTTTGACTGTGTGTCTGGTGTGAGCTTGTAGAGAAGTTTTAAAACCATCCCAAATTTTCCATACTTCAGTTTTCTTCTAGCTACCACAGGATATCTGCTAGGATGTGGTATAAAAAAGAAAAAAGTGGTGAAGAAGGGATTTGCAGTATTCAACCCCAAGAGTCTTGTCCTGCCTAAGCACTTGCGGGTCTTTGGGACCATCTGTTAAGACTTAGATTATACACTTTCATCTAAGTTGGCTCCTTTTAAAATGCCTTTTTTTTATAGTACTTTGAACTGAATTTCTGCTGTGTTCCTGTGAGCAAAGTGAATGCTTAAGGTCACTTAAGGTACTATGTATAGCTATTTAAATAAGAAAAACAAAGTTTGCCTGTTTTTAGCACTTGGTATCACTTGATCAAGTCACCTCTTCATGGAATCTTGAATTAAATGAGGGAGATGTTTTTGTTTGCTGAACCATTTAATACATTTTATTTTCTGTGAAGCTAGCTGTTACAGAGTTTGCTTAGTAGTGAAATCTGGATTCATGTATTTAATGAATGGATTGTGGATTAATATGTTTAAATGTGTTGTCATCTTTAGGGTTTAGATGTTGATGTGGAAAACTGTGCTGTGTGCATTGAGAACTATAAACTGAGAGACACTGTCCGAATTCTGCCATGCAAGTAAGTTGCCATCTTTATTCTTTCCCTTAAGAAACACCTGATGAGATTTCTGGAAAGTCTTCTGAAACACTGGTGGCGGAGCTGAAGCTGTGCCATTTGTAGGCATCTTACATGTTGCAGGGCACTGGGAGACAGTGTAGCACTTCGTGTTTATGCAGGGAAAAGGAGCAACTGGGAGAAGTGTAGGAGTGAAGCAAAGCTTCCTTCCTCTTAAGTTAGAACTGTACACTGTTGAACTGGTATTTCTGTGGTGTCCTTGAGGCTGGTAACATCGCTTACGTCAGAAAGCTAGCATGAAGAGATGTTCCAGAACTTACTGTTATGTCTGTCCTAGTAAAACAAACAGTTCCTAATTGTCAGGGTTATAAAGGCATGGGGTGAGTGTTTAACATAGCAACTTGCGTATGGACCGAAGGAATAGTGTGTGGCTTTCATGACACCACTGTTGTGGTTTAACCCCAGCAGCAGCTCGGCCCCCCGCAGCTGCTTGCCCGCTCCCCCAGCGGGATGGGTGAGAGAATTGTACTAGTAAAAGTGAGAAAACATGTGGGTTGAGATTAAGACAGTTTAACAGGCAAAGCAAGAGTCATGTGTGCAAAGAATTAATTCCCTGCTTCCCCGGGGCGGGCAGGTGTTCAGCTATCCCCAGGAAAGCAGGGCTCCATCATGCCCAGTGCTACTTGGCAAGACAAATGCCATCGTTCTGAATGTCCCCAACTTTCCTCCTTCCCCCGGCTTTATATGCTGAGCATGATGTCATATGGTATGGAATATCCCTTGAGTCAGCTGTCTGTGTCCCCTCCCAACTCCTTGTGTGCCCCCACCCTGCTCACTGGCGGGGTGAGAAGCAGAGAAGGCCTTGTCTCTGTGTAAGCACTGCTCAGCAGGAGCAAAACCATCCCTGTGTTACGAACACTTGTTTCCAGCACAAATCCAAAGCACAGCTCCCTCCTGTGAAGAAATAACTCCATCCCAGCCAAAACCAGCCTGGCTTTCCCTGCCAAGTTCTAAAGGGTCTTTCTTTTCTTTAGGCACATCTTCCACAGAACGTGCATTGACCCTTGGCTTTTGGACCACCGAACTTGTCCAATGTGTAAACTAGACGTTATCAAAGCTTTGGGATACTGGGTACGTTGCACACTTACTTTAATCTTCAAGGTACAAGGACAGTATGGGAGGCAAGACTTCATGTAACTGTTCAGAATGAGAACAGTTGTTACTTGACCAGACTGAAGAAGCTGGGCAAAGATGCAAGAGTAATTCAGTGAGAACCCGAAAAATAAGGGAATTTAATGGGTAAGAGCCTAAATGGTGTATCCAGCAGCTTATGAATCCTCTCTGTACTCTTCTGTGATAACCAACTTTTTTCTATCTCCAGCTGAGGGTAGTAAGGAAGTTAAGTTAGCAGAGGCGAGGCAGTTTGCCTAAGCTGCAAAAATATAATTTAATTCAGTAGGTCTAGAGCATATGCTTAAATCTTGTTAAGAACTGCAATTCAAAGGGAGAAATTACAGTTTTTCTCTAGAGTGTTTGTCATCTTCCACATATGCCCGGTGTTTTATCCCTGTAAATGAGCCAGTACTTCCTAAAGACATTCACCAGAAATGGGTTAAGTAGAGAAAATGATGTGCTCTCATTTCTTTCTGACAGCACCAGAAAAGAGAGATGAAGACACATGCGGTAGGTTACTCGGTCACTGTTGATAAATAGTCTTGAGTTCCACTAAAATGCCATAGGCATGAATGTACCTCTTCTCTCTTCTACTGACCTAATGAGATCTTTAGAAAATAGGGTTGTTCTTTGGTTTCAGGGACCTGCCTTTCATAGACTAGGTCTGCATTTTGCCTAGCTTTTCTCTTATTTCCCTGCAGAGACTTAGCAGGTCTGTGGAAGACTTTTACGAATTACCTTGTTGTTCTGTCACAGGCAGCAATACTCTTGCTGGGTAATATCCACAGACTGTGGTGCTTCTGTGTGTTAAGCCAGACTTTACCCAAGAGTCACAGTCTTTGTCGTGTGCAGTAGCTATTATTACTCTAATGGGGTTGTGCTAGCAGCTTGCTTTTTTTTTTGCTTGCTTTCAGTTCTTGGAGCTGATGTAACTCGTGTTATGTGCAGAAGGATGTATCCTTTTGCACACAGACTGCAAGCAGAAATACTAGAACCTTCAGAACACTTTTATTCCCTGAATTCATGCTTTTGCAGAGGATACTGATACCAAGCCTAACGAGGAGGAGTAATACTTCCTCTGCTTGTTAGGCAAAATGAATGTTGGAAAGCAGGTTGAATGGGATTATATTAAATACAGAAGCCTGGTTCTTTTTTTCTAATGGAATAAGGGAAATGTTTCCTGCTTATGCATCAATAATCCAGATTTTTTTTTTCTATCTTAGTTTTCAGCCTGATCCAGATTGCTTGAGCTAGTTTGTAGAGTGGTTGTGTGAAATAATTTTTTTACTGATGTGAGGAGGAAAAAAGCACAAAGAGCAAGGCAGCTGCTTTCAGCAGTGTGTTCGCTGAGTGACATAACTCCAGGCAAGAATGTGCAGCCTTTATTATAAGGATCTCCAAAACCTTCTGCAGAGAGGCTGAAAAGCCAGTTTGGTTTTGCAGAAAATAAATACTTCAGATGCTTAAAAACTTAAGCGCCTGGGGCTGAGGGAAGGCACTAAATCCTGTTACCTGGCTTTTCTTTTGTGAAGAGGGGACTTTGGTGCTCTAGTTCTGCATTGTGCTCTTTCTTACAAGAAAAAGAGCTGCAGTTCAACATGTCTGACAGATTTGGTAAAGCATTGTTGAATCTTGTAATTCCAGTGCTGCTTTAACTGCCAGTTTTGGAAACCAAAATTGTTAATGTTAAGTGTGCCCCCCCCCCGCCCACACATGTAGAGATCAGTGTCACATGCATCTTGTATTCAATTGTAGCAGTTCTGTAGCTTATTAAAATGAAGTACATTTTAAAATATGCTGCTTTGGTGCTAAAGAAAGAAAGAAAGAATCAGCCTAGAATTTCTTAAATCTTAAGATGGGCCTTTGCTGATTGTTTGAGGAGAAGAATACAGTCTCTGAAGCCCACAGAATAGCTACTTGTACTGCAGCTGCTTGCTTATGTATAAATAATGTCAGTGTATCAGTGACTTAGTGAAGGTAGTCTGTTTTAATTTTAGGAACAGAATTGTGCATGTAGGACTTATAATTAACCTTCAGAATGGATCAGAAATAGCTTGTGCTGCACAATAGGTGAAATAAATTTCCTTTGCCTGTGCTGCAGATGTTTTGTTCCTGCAAAGTGACAAGCCAGCATATTTGCATTTATGGAACAGACTTAAAGCTAGGCTGTAGGTAGAGGAGGAGGGAGTTTTGTTCTGATGTCAAAAGTTTGCTTGCCCAGGGGAAAAGAAAGAAAAAAGCCTAAGCTTGCCCAACTACTGCAGTGAAAACCAGAGGCTTCCACAATAAAGGATCAATAGGTTTGTTCAGTGAGGACTTTGGATGTGGCGAGCGTGCCCTAACCATGCTCAGCAATACTGTTGGATGCTGTTGAAATGCTCCATCCCAGAGGCTGGCTGGGGTGGTGACTCCTGTTGCTGCTCTCTGCCTCGGGGCAGCTTTGAAGGGCTGGCTTCTCTGTGCTTGGCTTGCTGTCCTTGCAGTCAGGCAATACCACGGGATGTAAACGCTGCTCAACACTCTACCCCTGAGTGCGTAGATAACCGCGCCCCTCCCCCCCCCAAAAAAAGGGGCCTTTTTTCCAAGAAGGTGGGGTTACAGAGTGGTAACATGGAGGAATGTCAATGCCTAATGGTGGAGAGAAGTGTCAGCTAAATATCTTTAATTTTCAGGGGGACCCCGAAGATGTGCTTGAAGTCGCGATACCCGAATCGATAAGCGGCAGCGTTTCGGTCGGAAGCCTGAGCATCGCTCTGCAGGATGATGACAGAAATGAAGTCAGTGAACTGTCAGCTTCCTCCACCAACGAGTCTGTATTGCAGTGCACCAGTCTGAAGGAGGATGCAGGTGAAACCACAGCATTACTTGGTAAGTCATGGTTTAGTTTATCTACGCGTGAGAATCCCTAATGCCATTCATTGCATGAGAAGAAGCCGTTCTCGGAGGGATGTTACTGCTGTTATGGTGGGCACCCAGCTGAGTGGTGTCACTCACTATACAAGCAGGTAGATTTTGAGAGAATTGTGTCAAGCTGGAGAAAAACTGGTCTTGGGGCAGGGGGGATAAGATGTAAATAGTGAGTTAGGGGGATTACTTATCCAGAGGAGCTTGAGAACCTGAGATATATATAAATGTGAAATTTGTTGCCAGAGGCTGGATTAATGTAACAGATAAAGCATCTTGAAATGGTAAATGGACAAACAATTTTTATTCTAATTCCTGGCTTCTTAGATGTGGATGTCAGTAATAACCGGCACGGAGAACATCTATCTAATGGAAACTCCCACTGAACAGCTTCATGGAAGATACCTTGAATAGACTGTTGAAGAACTATTATTTTTTATTTAAGTAGTCTGGACTTTTGTCTAGTTAATGGAAAAAATAACAATGTAAATTATTTTACCTTTCAAACTTTTCTAGCTGGTGTTCCAAAAGGGCTAATAACTAAGAATTTTGTACACAGGAGGATTTTATAAAATCTCCTCTGGATGTCTCATCCTAAAAAAAAAAGATGCAATAACCCTTTTTCTGTAAGCATTGTTACAATGTCATTGTGTTCCAGAGGGCTGTAACAAAGATGAAGACTAGGCAGTGAAAACAATGTAGAATGTCTAATGGGTAAATATTTTGGATGCACTATTTACATTCAGTATGTACACACAGTATGAACACTTACAAGACTACAACTATTAAAAAGCTCTGAAAGTTCTGATCTGTTGTAATTGGAGATGGATATTCTTAGAAAAGACATAATCTAACCTTGAAGGAAGCAAATGATGTCGTGGGTATGTTGCATATCCTTCTTTTTTTAAATTATTTTTTCCTTTTTGCAATGAAGAAGATCACTAGTTGCAACTCTCCTTACGTGAAACAACTACTCATTTGATCTTGTAACGTGTTCTACTCGGGGTGGATGCTGAGAGAAAAGGAGACTTTCTCTATCTCGATAGCTTTTGTACTGAATTTGGCAGTAATAGGTTGTGCTAGGCAGTCTTCACGTGCTGAGCATGTAGACTTATTTAGGTATATGCACACTGGTTACCTCTTTCAATCTTAAACTCAGTAGAACAGAGGTAAAGGGCTAATTATGGTTAAAATATATTTATTAGTCTATTTATAAGAATTTACTTAATTCCTGCCCCCATCCCGTCCCACTTTGTTGTGTACAAATTGCAACAGTTTCTTAGGAGCTACAAAGTTTGGGTTTTGTTTCATTGTTTGTTTTTTTTTTCTCCTTTTCCTTTGCATGGAGATGCTGGAATCCTTCTCTTAGATATTCCACAATAGGAGTTTTGACTGGGTTTGCCACTAGCTTTTATTCCTTTCTTTTAGATTAGCAGTATTGTGCCTTATAGCAAAACACTTAAGAAACCTGAAGCATCTGAGAGTAAATATAAATCCTGGCATCTCCCACTATGACCTCTTATTCAAATATTTATATACTGTAAGCAGTATAAGGAATTGCTAAACTGTTTTGTAAAGAAATACATATATTTAAAACACTACTTTTATTAATAAGAGTGTTAAGTGGTTTAGGATCTTAGCGTTGTCATGTTATAATACGCAACATTCCTCAGTTTTCTTTTGTAAAGCTGTTCCTATAGGTTGCTTAAAACAGTGTCTTTTACTAGACCTTTGTTTTAGAGTGCTTTTTCGGTTTTAAGATGTATATTTGGAATGTTTTTAAGAAAAATATGCAATTCTTTTTCTAACTTATATTGAGCTTCAATAGAAGCAATAACTTTTTTTAATTTTAGAATGAATGTTCCAGAAATGACAGAGGTTTCAGCTGGGGAAATATAATCTGAACTTCTACTTTGCAGAGCAGATGTTTCACCCCAAATTTCCTTCAAAATACTCCTGTTAATGCCTACTTTAAAAAAAAAAATAATCTGCCTCTTCCCTGTAGGAGTGTAACTTTTAGGTTTACTGGAGAATTGTCAGGTTGTAGTTCTGATGTCACCAGCAGATGCAAGTTTTTGTGATGCCTTTATCTTACAAGAAGCACATGAGAATGGAAACATGGCTGACCAACCATCTCCAACACTGAACAAACGAGAAACCAACCCACAACTAAACCAAACGTATGTCTAGGGACCTGTATGTCTCCAAAAGAAGCTCGTCAACATTTCCAGAACTGCCTTTTTAACTGTCTCTTCAATATTAAAATCTAAGTCTTCTCCCTCTTCCTTAACACAAAACTGAACATTGATGTAGTAAACGTTGAGAGGGTTTAAACTCTTAGCTCAAGGAGGAACCAGAAGGCGTTGTCAAGAGAAGTCTCGTCAGTCTGTGGATTGTGTCTTGCTGATACCTGCAGCACAATATTCAAGCTGGAGGGGAGAAATGTGGTAAGTACTTCAGCTTTTATGTAATTCCTATACTTTTCTTGAGACCCAAAGCTGAGATCTGTCAGAAAGCTGGAAGGAGAGCTAAATAGAACCAGCAGACTGAAAAATGGGTGCAGAGTAACACCTGAGTGTGAAGATTTCCAGGAGTACATTTCTGATGCTGGCACTACAGCGGTTTCGTTTCAGCCTTTCACAGGTGGAGCTACAGTTGCTTCAGTCCAGTTGATTTCTTTGTGCATAGCTGACTTTGATACAGTTAGGTCTGGTAAGGCCAGTTGTGCTGCTGAGGAATGATGACAAAAAAGGCCGAATTGAAGTGCCTCCTGCAAGCAGTTTGCTCTCCTTGGGAGCACAGTGACAAAAACCCTTCGAAGCGAATCGTTAGTCTGACCTCAGCCAGAAAGCTGACAGGCATCAGCAAAAAGTGATACACTGAAAAGGGCAGGACAGGAAAGAGACAGTGTGTGGAGCTTAAATCAAAAGCAAGAGAATTAGAAATGTGAAGCTTAGCACACACTCTTGTAACTCAAACTGGCGGCTTTCAGAGCGAACAGGCAGAAGCAGCTTGTAGGTACATGCAGGTTCCCAGACCTGGACCTGCTGCGTGGGATCAGACTGGTGTTTCTGATGTCTGGCACTTGAACTACCAAGAGTTTATGTGAAGGTCGGAACTAGTGCGTCTTTCTCTGCTGTGGGGTGTTTCTGCAGGGTAGGTGCCTTGTGACTCCCTTCCCTACCCTTTGGAGAATCTTTCATTGGCCAAGCCTTCTTAGGCTATGTCCTGCCTAACATGGGAGCCCCTGTGCTGTGTGTGGTGTGGGTTCCCTCTGCCCCCAGCCCTATCTCCTTCTCATAAAACATGCAGGAACTTCTCCAAGACATCCATCTCTCTGTCAGCTTTTGCAGAGGGTTTCTTGCTCAGAGGCATTCATGGGGTACAGGTACACAAAGCTAACACACACACAGTGCCCACGGGAAGCAGACACCCCCCAGCAATTGCCATGTTGAATGAATTGGGTGGGGAAGATCCCAAGCCAGGGCTAAGGGATGCTGCTCTTGTCATGGGCTGAGCGCTGTTGGTGTTGCACTCACTGGTACAGCTTTGTTAGTTCCGTTGGTACTGATGGGGAGAAAATCTGTGGGGCTCAGGCAGTGGTAAAAAGGAGCTGTGAACACGTCAAAATGGAGTGGTGTTTAAAGTGAGGCTAGAGGCCCTCTTTCTTCAGAAATCTCGGGTTATCAGTAAATGAGAATTTATTTTATTTATAATCAAATTTATTCTCCAATTAAATTTAAAGCAGCTTCAACTTTCACACTTGATAGCAAGCAAACCCAGACTGTGACCATTTCAGATCTAAATGCATATCAATCATGAGTTTAGTTGCTTGCAGTACCAATTTAACTAGAGAATTTGGGGTTTCTTTTACTGATTGCCCCTAGACTGGATTCTTTGACTCTAAGCAATGCTTGGAGGAGGTTGTGTATACTGTGGAAGTTTGATTAGATATCAGTAACTCCTTCCCCGTGCCCCTCACCTCCCCTGAGTGAACATAGTCCAGTAACTTGTTGCCAGTAGTTAGTGCCAGGTTCTGGAGGTATACCAGAGGAGTTGTAGCATGATTTAACTGCAGTGGGAAGGCTTTTAGTCTGTGTCCACTCAATGAATCGGGCACTGGTATGTTTCTGCCAAGGCTGGGCTGTCAGTGCTCTGGGAATTCTGGGCCTGTGCCAGGGTGTAACTGGCACCAAGAGATGCCATTGCGACACCTTGGTCAGGCATGCAAAGGTACAGGTTTTTTCTTCTCTCCCCTGCCAGTACTTGATTTAGGAGTTGTCTTCCTGACTTTCTGCCTGGCCTGCTAGGGTTTCTTCAAGGCTAGCTAGTAGTAGTGGTACAGAGAGGAGCCCAGCAAGCGCACAGCGATGGTTGCCCCTGGTCTGTGGGTGTCTGA
The DNA here is from genome assembly GCA_020800305.1 of Porphyrio hochstetteri. Lineage (NCBI taxonomy): Eukaryota > Metazoa > Chordata > Aves > Gruiformes > Rallidae > Porphyrio > Porphyrio hochstetteri. Next base: position 150,697,133 of record CM036905.1, on the reverse strand, counting down.
GGCAAAGGAAGTATCTGCACTTCCAGATGTTGATGAGCTCAGCCAGAAGCGTTTTGGTTTCACATTGTGATGGCAACAGATAAGACACAATGGGCTGGGCTGATAACATAGCTGCCCAGTGAAAGCAATGTTCTCATGGCTGGGCAGGTCTGGACACATGACTGTTGTGGCGTTCTGAATTTGTGGACTGTGTTTTCCAGTTGCCACCATGTTTAACAAAGGTGTGGTTTTGTTGCACACCAGCATCCCAAGCGTGCAGTGGCACTGGGAGCTCTTCCTCAACAGAGCCTTTAGTGCTCTGAGTCAAGTCAGTAATGATGGTATTGTGGTGATGCATAGGGAGGTGTTTGGGACGGGGGGGGGGGATGGTGTTGCTTTTTGTGTTCTTTGTTGGGTACTGGGTTTTTTTGTCGAGGTGTTTTTTGAGTGGAGAGGTTGCCTGTGCAGCTTTCATTGGTTTGATTTTTCAGCACTTGGCACTGATGGCAGTGCTGCTGTGCTGGGTGAAGATACTGAGGTTGGTAACAATGCCCTGACTGCAGCTCTCTGTAAAGAGGTGGAACTGCAGGTTAGTAGAGGAGTCAGCTGGCAGTACCTCCTCGGGTTAACCTGGGGGGAATGGGGTTCTTGGTGTTGGCTGCTGGGTGAATCAAATTGTGTTGGCAGCTTGACAAGAGTCTGTTGTCTGTTTGTGTCCCTTTGCCCACCAGGCTGGGTGAGACCTCTCACAGTGGGTTGAACTGATTTAATAGCTGCTTGTTGCAAGCAGAGAGAGAGAATGAGCCTCCCCAGTTTCCTTCTCTCTCTGTGTACTTCATTCTGTCTTGCATTGAGATTAAGAGTGATAAACTAATTCAGACTTAATTTCACACAGAATCACTAGGGTTGGAAGAGACCTTTGAGACTGAGTCCAACAGTACCTGCCCTCTACTAAGCCATATCCCTGAGCACCTAATCTACCCATCTTTCAAACGCATCCAGGGTCGGTGACTCGGTCACCTCCCTGAGCAGCCTGTTCCAGTGCCCGATAACCCTCCCAGTGAACTTCTTCCTAATGTCTAACTCAGGGTCAGATTAGTTGTTAGGAAAAAGCTCTTCATTGAAAGAGTTATCAGGGCCTGGAACAGGCTGTCCAGGGAGGGGGTTGAGTCACCATCCCTGGATGTGTTTAAAAGATGGGTAGATCAGGTACTTGAGATACACTTTAGCAGAGGACAGGTACGTTTGGACTCGATCTTAAAGGTCTTTTCCAACTTTGTGATTCTGTGATCTGAACCTGCTTTGGCACAACTTGAGGCCATTTTCTGCCACTTAAGCTATATTTTATATATATATCTCTTTAAAACCTGAATGGCTGTAAAAATTGTAATGTCATCCGTCCTTGAGATTGATTTTTTTTTTTTTTTTTTTTACTAGATGTGTTCTTTTCTCTCATAGGTGATACATGAAGATTTGGGAATTGGAATTTTAGATTAAACGTGCACAAATCAAGCTGAAGGCTTTTGTTTTTTGTTCAGTATGGGTCCTGATCTCTCTCCTCAGCTATCCTGCTGTATTGCAAAACTTGATTTGAGGAAGTTTTACAAGTAGAATGTCTCTATAATTGCATGTATTTGTGTGAAGAATGCATTGCCTGGAAAATGTCCACTATACTTCCATTGGATCTCAAGCTACTTTTCACCACCTGAAACATGGTACTGATAATACTGCATTTTTAAATGAGTGTATCCTTCTGAATTCAGAAGGTAATTTGAGTTCCCATTGGCTTTGTTAGTCCGAAGCTTAAGGCCAAAACTCTGAAGCCAGTTACTTCTGCTGCAAAGAACCATTGGAACTTGCTGGTCTGTCAGCAGCTATTTAGTTGCGTGTCTCTTAGGGTAACCTTGTGCTGACTTGGTTGCATTGTTTGGGTTAAGCACGGGGCTGTGTCTCTTCCATTGTGTATGTACAACTGTAAGAATGTCACGTTATGCATTGTTGTTGTAACTTCATGGCTAAAAGCTCAGATTCCATAATAAATTATACAAACTGTTGGAAAAGCAACGCCTGAGATGCTTGAGGGTTCTGTATCTTTGAGACACTGAGTGCAAGCGTAGCACAGAATGATGTTACTGTTACACTGGGCAGCTGAGGGGGGAGATCCTTTCTGAGAATTCTCCTTGTGTACCCAGTAACCTGGGGGGAGTGGGGTGGGGTGACCTTGGCTAGCTGCTGTTCTCACTCCCCCTCCTCCATAGGGCAGGGGTGAGAAAATCACATGGAAAAAGTTACGGGTGAAGATAAGAAATAGTTGCCAGTTACTGTCACAGATGGAGATTAAAACTAATTTGTTGCCTTTTCAAAATAGGAAGTGAGGTGAGAAATGAGAACAGAATGTATGCTATCCTTGGACTCATTCACTCCTGCCTCTTCTACCTTTCCCTTCCCTCTACATGGTGGTAGGGCCAGGAAGGTTGCAGTTGGTCTCCGTGGCTCTCCTGATCCATTACCTCCCTCCCTGGGCCTTTGCTGCTTCACTAACTGCTCCAGTGTGGATCTTCTCCATGGGGTACAGACTGGGGTTAGCACAGAGGTGCCACCAGCACTGGCTGCTTTGGCACAGGGCAGACCCCACCTGTCCTCAGCAAGGGCCTCCCTGTAGCCCACCCACTACCCCAACCTTGCCATGTAAGCCAATACAAACTGGGGAAAGCTTGGCTCCCCTTCCCTCCTGACAAGCAAGCACTACAGCCACACACAGCACATTCAGTAAGGAGTCTGAATGAAATTAATATGTTACAGGAGCACCAGTGGGAAAAACCTTTAAGCTTTCTTGAGAATGTTTAGTTACAGGACAAAGCCAGGGCTGGGGGATTGCTGTAGGCTGGTACAACTCAAGCACATTGTGTGAAGAGGCAGCAGAACAGCTAGGCTTACAGTAGCAAACTCCTGGGGCTTTGGCAAGGCTTCAGTTATTTCCCATAGGGTAGATTGCAATGCCCTGAAGTAGCAGTAATCAGTTTTCTGATGAAGCCCCATGCTTTGTGGTAACCTGCACTGCTAAGTTCCAAAGAAAAGCCCAAGATCTATGTGAAGTGGGTTTTTCAAATGTGCCTTTGAAGAGGGGTACTAGTTAGTACATAGAAGTAAGTCAACTTTTACTTTAATGCTTTACATCAACTCAGGCACAAGTTTTGAGCTTAAGCTGTTGCTGCTCACAGTGACTTGAAGCAAGTGTCTCAGGTTTTAAAGGCATGTCTGGAATTGGAACAGACCTTAAATGCTTCTTTAGTTGGCATAATACATCTTAACTCTGGGAAGCTCTATGAGTCTAACCCCTAATGACTAGAGAGCACTTCTCACAGGACTTCTTACCAAAAGGTGGTGCTGTGAGAGATGAGAGATCGATGGGATTTTCAGTCCAAGCAATTTAGCAACTTAAATTACTTTGCAAGAAAAAGCCAAAAGGGAACCTTGACCTTGCAGTATTGATCTTCTACTTCATAAAAATTTGAGAAGCAGATGCAGATTTAAAAGAGCTTTCATTTACCCAGCAGCTTTGAATTAGAACTAGCTAGCTTTTCCAGTTGTTTTCAGTCTTGGGGCTTCAGTAACAGCAGCTGTTCTACTACCAGCTTAAAGTAATACTTCAGCAGACTCCTTCCCCAGTTTCCCCCCAACACCTGGCATCCACCCCAAAGTGGTACTCCAGCTATATGCTGTAGAAGCCACAGAGCAACTGCCTATGCAAGTTTTCATGTGAGAAGATGCTCATGTCTTTTATGGAGGAGATGGGACCATCTTTCTGCTGTGAAACATTCTTGCAAGCACAAAAGAGGTGTAGTGCTGCAGTTGCACTACTAATCACAGGAGACTGGTATTCCAGAGAAAGTCAGTGATCTTGGTAAGATTGGGTACTATGGTAAACTTACAGCACCCAGTACTTCACTTCTACCACATAAACACAAGCCTTGAGCTTTTTATATACACCAGTGTAGACATTCCCTTACTGAAAGCAGCCTGCTTCCAGCAGGTCTCAGGCAGTAAAGGCCAACAGAAGCCAAGTTACCTTCACAGACATTAATTTTAGTTATAAATACAAACAGTTTTGGACACAGACTGTGTGACATTAATGCTTGAATATGGTGTGAAATGGCAGGTGTCATGTACATTCTTGCTGGATGCAGAACCCAGAGTTCAGGATATGCATGTGACATACAGGGGCTTTTAACCCCTAGTCAAATATAGCACATTGAACAAACTCAGGCCTATGTATCAGAAAGACACACATTATTTATTGTTTAAATGCACAAAATGGTATTTATAATGTAGTACACTAGTCCAGTGATTTTAAATATACAAATAATGGGTACAGAATGCTGGCTGGGCTGGGAGTTTATTGCCAGTGCCACAGTGGTTTTATTTCGATGCTTTTGTCTCTGACGGATTCTCCCCCGTGTCCAGCGTCTTCAGCAAGCGGAAGAGACCCGCTGCTTCTCGTATCCGGCTGAACTCGATGCAGAACGCCTGCACCTCTATGAACAAGTCCTGTACATTAATGATTTTGTTTCTGATCAGAGACTGGAGAAAGACACAAACGAGCCGTACCAGGCGGTTCTGAAACAGAAGAGACAGGGTTTCTTAATCCATTTGCAAACAAGTCAGTTAAAGGACAGTTGGGCCCAATGGTATTTCTGAAACTGAGTGCCAAGCTTGGTAGGTGCTGCCCCTGCTCTTCCGCACTACTGCTGGGCTTCAGGAACAGCATCCTCCTCCTTTGTTGATGACAGGTTGGCTATGAGCCAGCAGTGCCCTGGTGGCTAAGAGGGCCAATGGGATCCTGGGATGCATCAGGAAGAGTGTGGCCAGCAGGTCTAAGGAGGTGATCCTCCCCCTCTACTCTGCCCTGCTCAGGCCCCACCTGGAGTATTGTGTCCAGTTCTGGGCTCCCTGGTATAAAAAGGACAGGGATCTCCTGGAGAGAGTCCAGAGAAGGGCTACGAAGATGATGAAGGGCCTGGAACAGCTCCCGTATGAGGAAAGGCTGAGTGAGCTGGGGCTGTTCAGCCTGGAGAAAAGAAGACTGAGGGGGGACCTAATTAATGTTTATAAATATCTTAAGTATGGGGTGCAGGGGGAATTGGCCAACCCCTTTTCAGTGGTCTGTGGAGATAGGACAAGGGGCAATGGCTGTAAACTGGAGCACAGGAAGTTCCGCACCAACATGCGGAAGAACTTTTACACAGTGAGGGTGACAGAGCCCTGCCACAGGCTGCCCAGGGGGGTGGTGGAGTCTCCTTCTCTGGAGATATTCAAGACCCGCCTGGACGCCTATCTGTGCAATATGAGCTAGGGAGCTGCTTTGGCAGGGGGGTTGGACCCGATGATCTCTCAAGGTCCCTTCCAACCCCTACAATTCTGTGATTCTCTGCTTTATAACTCCCATATCAAGAAGTACAGAACTTTCTCAACATTAATTCCATGCACCAGATCTACCTACACACTGTGCTTGCTGTCTTTTATTATGTCATCAGTAAATAAAGTCAGAGAAGGGACTGTAGCTTAATATGTTGCCACCTAAGAGCTTGTGTGGCCTTGTTTTCTACACCACCACAAAGGAAAAGTGAAGGAGCTTCACACCCGGTCACCACAGGATAAAGACGCTCCAAGGGGAAGTGACAGCAACAGAACAGAACGTGCTTGGTGGGAAGTGCCCAATTGCCAAATCACCACATGACCCTCAGGCTCTGCCTGGAGAGGACAGACAGTGCCAGGGACACCTAATGCAAGAAGGCGCCTCAGAGCTCAGGTCTGGAGGCTGAGATTGGCCACCCAATCCAGTGAAGAGACAGCATCTCCTCACTAAGTGCTGCTGAGGTAACACCTTGCAGAGCAAAAGCACACTGGGGGGTAGTAGATACCTAAGAACTGGCACCCACAATTTGTCATGCACAGACACGCCACTAACATCTGCTTTACAGAGAGTACATCCTTGCTAAGGGGCAAAGCAGATCTTCCTTTACCATTGAAGTGGTCTCATGCTTCACACTGTGAGAAAGTTGAGTCTGAACTTCTCTCTAAAAGCAACTATAGACATGAACAATGCTTATCAGACCAAACTGAGGGGATGCAATAGATCAGGTGTCCAAAGCATTTTGGATCATTTGACACTGAAAATGAGATATCAATTATTTTTTTTACAGGAACAGGGCTTCTAGCAGCTTCTTACAGAAGCCACCCCTGCAGTGCCACCAACCACTACCAAAACTTTGCCCCACAAGCCCCAAACAAAAGCTTACTATGACACAATTGCTCCCTATACCAAGAGAATTCAGAAGCTGAACAAGTTATTTTCTTTCCTGCAATCAAAAGGCATCCCATGTCTCCTCTGTGACACAAATTAGCGACAAGAGTAACTTTAACAATTGAGGAACATGATACTGAGACTAAAAGTCCAGCAAGCAAGATGCTAGCTGAGTCCCAATCCCTTGAGGATCCTCCCTCTTAATTCCAACAGGAACGGTGGCATACCCTGCTTTTCAAACAAAACCTTGTGTCTCAGTTGCTGTGAGGCTTCATACAGATATCACAAGCTTTGCGTGCTACTTTGTGATCAGCACAAGTTCCCTGAGCCTTTTTGTCCCCTGTGTGCCTGAAGCACAGCTGCCCTATGCCCTCAGCAGCCCCTCTGGCACCCAGCTCTGCTGCTGTTCTATTCTGCTACCACCTTAACAGGCACAGTCATCCAGCAGGTCCCAGATCAAGCCAGCTGCATGCATCTGGCAGAGAAGCATCGGCAGCCACGAGAGGTAACAGATGGTACCTGGAAGGGTACCGAGAGCAAGACAGGGGGGTTTTGCTGCTGAGTAAAACCCACTTTGCAACCATATCCTGTGTGCTGCACACCACCTTGATCTGGGCAGCTTAAGGAGAACACAGAACTAGAGTGTGACACCAAAAAAAGAGCGTAAGGGGAAGGAACAGCTGCCCGGCCACAAGAGACTGAAGAGGGCGCAGTTCTTCACTACTGAGAGGAAGAAGCCGAGGCAGGGCTGGTAAAGACACAACAAAGCCTTGGGTAAGCCCAGCATGGAACTGTTTTCCACCAGTGACGTATCCAAGCAAACAAGTTCTGCTGGGCACTGGGTGAAACCAGCAGATCGGCTTCAGATAGAAGGAATTACTTAACACAGCACGTAGAAGGCTCTGCAGACCAGTGTGGAGACCTCCTCAGGGGAAAAGATCCTTCAAGTGGCTACAACTTGTACACTGGTACTGAAGCAGCAGGACAGGCTTGGGAAGCGGAGCTTATGGTGTTAAGATGACAGAAAACAGAAGGTTTTTAGGTCTCTGAGGAGATCTGCCAGCTGTTGTAGGTCAGGATTGAAGGGCAAGACATTAAGGTGAGTTTTGTTACATCACCTTAAAGGTCTGGAAGTGGTGAGCAACTTGTGCAGAAAAGAAACCTGAAGCTTAAAACTAGACAGAGAGCAAACATCTAATACTGGGGGTGAAGAAGAGGCAGACTGAGTGACAGATAAACCTTTTGCATGTTAGGACCCGAGTCACATAAAACTGCCATTTCGCCAGGGAGAAGCGTGTTTACAGCAAAACAGAGAACAATAGTTACCTGTGAAGTCTTGTAAAAGGGTGAAGAAACATCTGTTAAACTCTGTGAAGAGCTGCATAGTGTGTTAGGGGGGAAAAGCCTTTGAAATAAAGCAGCAGTGCCCCAGAATAACATAATGCCATCAGCTCTATACAGTCTCAGCACATACTACACAGAGCAATATACAGGACCCTGTTCCTTATCAATTTATTAAAATACTCACCTGCATATATTTGTCTTTAATCTGTTCACAGGTGGAGATACAGTTAGAGATATAAAGATGAATAAATTCAGGTGGGAGGTCAACTGCAGTAGTAAGCCTGTTCAAATGAAAAACACCCAGTAGTTTGTATAAAGCAATAAACCCAGTGACTCGACTGCAAACCAGAGTGAGACCTGTGGTACTAGCTTGCTCCCAGTCATGTCATACAGAGCTGATCTCTGACAGCTTCCACAGACATATTTCTAATCATTTAAAAGTCTTCACTGAAAGCCCCAAACTCTGACATCATGCAGAAGCAGAGTTAAATGGGTTTCCAGTATATCTGACACACCTACAAACAGGCACTGTATACGACACAAATGAGTCAGTCATCAGTTGGAAACCCTTATCATGAAGTCCAAGCACCAACATCCTCTGAACTCCTTCCTTAAGTACACAACCAGAATAACTCTGTTACCTGGAAAGGTTGTTTTCCTTAGTTCTTTTGGATCCAAATTTTAGTCCTAGGAGCTGAACCAAGATTAATATCTGGAGCTTAAATACAAGAGACCCCGACTAAATGAAGTGTTAACTAGAGATCAATGATGTACAATCATCTCAGAAGCTTCTTACTACAGAAGAACTATTACATCAAAGAAAAGTATTAGTGTATTTTTAAGGGTTAAAAGCAAATCACACTTATTTGTGGTTTAATCACAGAGACAACTAAAAGCATTACAGCTGTCACTGTGTCTTCACTGAAAAGCAATGCTGCTCTCAAGTTCATAGCACACACAAAATGTAGAGCTGCCACAAAGGGAAATGATCAGAGTAGCTCTAACCAGTCCTATCTCAAGTAGGGAAGAGGGGAGCAGCAGGACAAATGGTGCGTGTTTTAGACATTTCAGTTTCAAGTTTTGGTCTCATTTCACTGTCAGTGCAAACAGGGAGATGCTGATTTTTGAGAGAAGTTATTCCTATGGTAGTCAGGCTATGGGAGAACCAGTATGCCTGACTTACTGGTGGCATAGCTACCCCAGACAGGAGTAAAAGCTCTTTTCTCACCACTGTTCCTCGCTGTTGTGATTATCTGCCCCACCTCAGGGCAGTTGCTGCCAGTCTGCACTAGTAGGGAGGGATTTATTCCAGAAACTTTTCTTTCCTCAAATGATACTTAAGGCACAATTCAACTCTGCTGCAGGCAACTGCTGAACAAGGCCCACTCGGTAGCTCCTGGTCAGTAATTGCCAAGAAAATAGAAGAAAGCAAGTGAGAGAGACACACTTGTGTAGTTTGCAGGGAATAGCTGCCTGAGTTTTTCTACTGAAGGGGCTAGCAGTCCTGTAAGAAAAGGGGTTATGCCTCTGTGCAGAAGTTATTCCCAATGCAGACAGCATGGACACAAAGCTGGATGGCTGTGTAACAACGTGCCTTAAGTCACATGAAGAACACGAGCTGCATTTAAGCAGGTTGGCTGTGTCAGCATTAGCTTTTTGTGAAGGTTTCTCACAACAAACACCACCTGTCCTGCTCTAGCCTTCTATCTTCTACACCAGCACACCTCAAGAAGGATCAAAATTAACATCACTAGGTGTCCCGACAGCTGCCCCAGACACAGCTGCTGCCTCAGTGGAAGGAGGTGACAGAAGCTGGAGAGGAGGTTAGTGTTTAGGTGTAAGAAAAGATGGTGAATTCTTCATCAGAGCAACTGGATCGTGACCCATGAGAAGGAGCGACAGTCACTACAGTGACACCACCATGCACATCCAGTAACTGGTCATCTGGCACACCAGCAAGGACGCCTGCAGCTTCCTGGGACACAGGACACGTACTTGCTAGTGAAATCTGTGTATTACCCAGGAACCTGACGGCTGAGTAACACCTCAGACACCTCACAGATCGCAGTGACACACTCTCTGAAGTGATAACAAGTTTAAATACCGGTCTGAGCTGAACATATCAAACAGTTTGCTAAACTTATTTTCTAGTAATTAACAACTCCAGCTGAAGTTCTCCACAACGCAACAGGTATTTCCCGTTCATTCCAAAGCAGAAACAGTCTGCTGATATTAAAGAGGAGGTTTCTTTGAAGAAGCCTCTCCATTCTTGGAGCAGGGAAAATGGAAGATTAGCTAGCAGAGCCCCCGAGAAAGAAATGTGCTTTTTGCCACACCTGCTATACCAAAATACACTGTTACAAATAATTCTTATAATTTATACTAATAAAGATAAGATAATTATACACAATAATAACTAATATAAAAAAGTAATAGATATGCCTCCACCATCACATCTTTCTGCTGGGAAATTTTTCGGAGCTTTTTCCCCGCTAAGCAATTTTGCTGCCACTAATAGGAAGCTGTTAATATTAATGTAATATTTTAAAATAGCACTGCTGTAAAAAAAAGAACTTAAAGATAGGCAGCTTTCCCTGAACTCAGAGGTTCAATTCTTTATTACTACCCCACAGCTGACTTTACAAAGTTAACATGGACTAAAATAAGAGGTTTTTTGACTTAACAACAGGCACTGCCAATAAGGAGCTACACGAAAAGCAAGTAAAGCCCTTACAGAAGCAGCAGATTCACACAGCCCAGCAGTCATAGGAAGCTACCCACCCACAGCACTCTTCCTCTGCACAATTAATCGGTGCACACCAAGTCTGAATAATAAGACTGTATTAAACACCAAAACAAGTGGCATAGAGAAACTGAGCAGGGAATGGTAATCTGACTCTCTCCCTTCACTGAAGTTTGACTAGTCATTTCTTCAATTCCTGTTACTTTCGGTGGCCTTTGGAACGTATCCGAATACGGCCCCGTGGCCAAGCCTCCCAATCGCCTACACACTCTGCAGACTTCTGTATTTCACACACTTAAGGAAACCTTCCCAGACCCGAGAGAGGACTCACCGGTTCACGACTTCCATTGAATGCAGAGACATGTCCATGTTGACCAAGACTGAAAAGTACTCCGTTATCTGACTAGACTGCATCAGTTTCAGCAGCATCTCTATAGCTACTAAAGGATTGTTTTCCACCAGGTCTGGCAGCTTGGCAGGAGTGAGACCAATATGGTAAACGAGCTTGGGGTCCTTTTCCAGTTCTCCAAGGAGCTGTAAAGAAAAGAAAAAAAACCACACCAAAACTTGAAGGTTTGTTGTTTGAGTTTTGTTGAGTTTTTTTAAACTATTCACATGACTGCTTGAAGAAACTGATATAACACACCTAAGCTACAGGAGAATGATAACTCTTTAGATTTAGGTATCTCTACTGAAAGACGCTGCAGATATACTTTAAGAGTTCTACATAAAGGCAGCTGTGCCCATAAAACCTTTAATAAGGCATTTATAGTCTTTCATCAGTGGGTGCTGAGAGGGAAGGACAAAAAAAAGATTGTTCAGCCTTGCTTTGTTTCTTGTCCAGTAGAAAGAAACCTCAATTTGAAGTTTATTTTTGTGAAAATAGTTCTGCAAATAAATGGTATTTTATTAGTGCTAGCTAATGATTATCAGAAAAGCCCACTGAAATCAGGGGTAGCACTTTCCTCAATTTGATTTGTTGGTGTTTCTGAAATAATTACTTATCAAAAGCTTCCAGAGAAGCACAAACAATGTTGTTGTAAGAAGATTTTTCCATGCAGAAAAACACTGGTGCTACTTATCGACCAAGTGTAACTACGTCCAGTCAACACTACAAAGTTTAAAGATTTCTGCCCTATTCATACCAACCCAAGCCAAAACCCTTGCAGTTCCACAATTTAAAGTACTTGGTGTTTCCTGAATCCAGACACAGATCAACTGAAGTGATCCAAGCTTTCTAAAATACCCGAGGTAACAGCTTGTTTGAGTATCACCTGAGACAGGGGCACGTGACAGGTACCTGTGTTTGCTGTGGGGAAGTCAAGGGACTTTTAAAAGCTTTTGCCATGATCCTTTTGATCTCCACTCCAGTGCTGTTCTTCACACACATGGACTTGTCCCACTGGATGGTGTGATCCGGCTCGATGGGATTTAGCCACACCAGCTCGTCCTCACATATGTGGAGCGGAGGTGGCGGCCGAATAAACTCGGGCCGGAAGTGACCTGAAAAGGCAACAAGGAGAAATGGTTTTTAAGCTTCAGGAATGTGGTTTTCCAGCAGTACAAACACCCCCCTCCCCGTTTCTTTAGGCAATTACGACACTGAGAATTAGGATCTTATTTGCCACTCCAACATTATTCCTGACTCTTGGTGACACTGTTACTTGAGTCTGTTTTCCCTCTTGATCCATATCACTAAGTTATTGATTCTAGCACTGGGTTTTTTATCTTCCATGGTAACTGCTTCCTTGGGAGGTGTCAGGGGCCAGCACAGACCTTCGTGTAAGGGACTAAGATCCGAGGGCCATCAGAGCCAGCGTTCCAGCCAATGGCTGACATGGGTCACAGCCTGAAGACAGGCTCCAGATTTTTAAAAGCCTGGAAACATAAACACTGGGGACTGATCCAGAGACAGTCTGACAGAGTTTCATACTGTTTCATCTTCAGTCCCATTTCATACCTTAAAAACACTTCCGAATTACGTTACTTTTCATCTGAAGAAATATAACAACGCAGCACGTCACAACTTACAGAAACAGATGTGAAAAGCACATACTTTCTATAGGAGGTTTTGGTCCACTCACTAAGGCTTCTGTGATCTGGGAGGCAACAGAGCTGTCAAAACCAGAGTTGGAAGAATCTGGGTCAGGATCGCTGAGAATGCTGGGGAAGCTGGCCTTGCTCTGTGTTGGCAGCTCGGACTGACGTTCTGAAAGAGTAATATTAAAGCATAAAGTTGAAACAGAGATGCCTGGAATACTAAGAGTGGTGAGAAACAATCAGCTTTAGAGAAGAGCTAGCTTTAGGAAAAAAAGGGGGTAACATCAACATGAAATTAAATTTTGGTGTCAGGCAGCTAGTACTTGGAGGGCCAGCAGACTGGACAGGGGCACGCAGCAGTGACAAAGAAAAAACAGAAGTGAATTGAAACAGGCTTGGCTTTAGAAAAGGTAACTAACTGATGTAATCTGCATCTGAAAGCACACAAGCAGATTCACGTTCACACGCTACATCTAGTTCTGCAGTCACTTCTCAGAGCAGGGAAGTGAAAAGTTATCTACAGAGATAGATTTACAGACACTGAAACAACAGTGGTCACACAAGACCCCAAGTCAGCTGTTCCCTTACCCAGCACGTTTCAGCCGCACTGGGTAACTGTCAAGCTACAACAAGTGCTTGTGTGGGAAAAGGGGGACTTCAATGGTTACGTGATTCTGCACATACTGTCACTAGAGCAAACCTGAGAGGAGTTGAAAGCATGCCTTTAAAGGCCAAATTACAGAACATAAATTTAATGTATATATTAAACAAGTTACAGGTATATAACTGAGGACTTGAGAAACTGGCCAGAAAGAAACTACGGGGCTCAATACTCGCATTGTCAGACTTTTAGGTGTTCTTCTGTCACAATCCATCACTCTTCTGTACCTGAAAACTTAGTGCCTGATCTTCTATATTCTCTGTATTGCTTTGAGAGATCATGTTTTCCAATGCTTTGGCAAAAAAAGCCAACAAGCCAACCCTAACAGACAAAACACACCCCCACTGTCTACAGAACACTCCCTTACACTTCTCCCCCACCTCCACAGAGAACATTAAACAGCAGATTAAGCCTCAAGTAATCCAAAACCATTAGTGCCACACAAGGAGTCCTTTGAAGAAGTTCCACATGAAACTAAACACCACTCCTTTTCCTTCATTTAGTGCTGCCAGACTGTCCCTGCCACTTCTAAGCAAAGTGTGCTTGCTCCTTTTTTGTGCAGCCACGTGACCCTTCCCGACTCTGACCAAAGCCTTAAGAGATGCTGAAGCTCAAAAGGATCATCAAAACACCCATCACTTACTCCTTGTTTAGCTTTCTGTCCTGCTTTATCCAATTATTTCACAGATCATGCAGACACTGGTGTGTATGCTCACTGCAGCAGCGTGGCAGTTTTCTGTTAAACTTTTTAGTTATTTTCAACATATAACTTTCAAGTCAAAGTCCAAACAAGCTGATTTATAAAACACATCTTCTACTTTATAAACTGTTTCAAACTGTGCCTTTCAAGTCATTTCATTTAGCCACTGTACAGAAGGGTTGATTAAGTGAAGTTTTAAGAAAAAAAAAATGGTTGGTGTCTTTGTTCAGTCTTTCCATTTACAGCCTAGAACTTAAATCCACCAGTTGGAGGTGAGTCACTGTCTGTACCTTCAAACAAGCAAGGATGCTTAATTGTAAAAGTTGAAGATACAGTCCTTCAATCTAAATTGGATAGACATGGATTAGACAGATGGAACACTCGGTGGGTAAGGAACTGACTGGATGGTCACACCAAAAAGTGGTGGTCAACAGCTCAATGTCCATGTGGAGGTCTGTGACGAGTGCTGCTCCTCAGGGGTCAGTACTGAGACCAGCACTGTTAAATATCTTTGTTGGTGACATGGACAGTGGGATGGAGTGCACCCTCATCAAGTTTGCTGGCACCAAGCTGTGTGGTGAGGTCAACATGCTGGAGGGAAGGGCTGCCATCCAGAGGGACCCTGACAGGCTGGAGAGATGGGCCCGTGTGAACTGCATGAAGTTCAACAAGGCCAAGTGTGGGGCACTGCATGCTGGCTGGCACAATCCCAAGCACAACTGCAGGCTGGGCAGAGAATGGATCGAGAGCCCTGGCACAGATGGCCCAGAGGGGTGTGGAAGCCCCCTCCCTGGAAGTGTTCAAGGCCAAGTTGGATGAGGCTCTGGGCAACCTGGGCTAGTGAGGGTGTTCCCACCCATGGCACAGGGGTTACAACTAGATGGGCTTTGAGGTCCCTTCCAAGTCAAAGCATCCTATGATTTTAGAAACCTACATGAGCCCTTAGGTGTATTCATTGCAGCTCAAAAGCTCACCCTTCGCTGGATCAACAGTTTCAGGTGAACAGGAGCAAGAATTAGAACACTGATTTAACAGGAAAGAATATATCACCTTGAACTTAGCCATTTAAATTAAAAACATTTAGGTTCCCTTAGGGATCTGTGGGGCTTGGGGTTTTTTTTTCTTTTTATAGGTAGAAAGAAAGTTTTGTTTTGATTCTTAAAGGAAAGCTCTACAACGTACTACAAACTTCACTTTAATATAGGTCAATTACTCTTAGATCAAATAAGGGTTAGCAAACAGTAACAGGCATTTTGGAAGAAAACCCATCCCTGCAACTAGGAGAAAGTCACATTTTCAATACAGTAACACACTGAATCAACCAAGCCAAACTACAGGGAAACAACAAGGTTTGAGACCTGGTTATGTTGACCAAAGGGAGAAGAGAACAAAGCAACTTTCCTCCCTTTTAGGGAGGAAGCTCTAAAAAAAAAAAAACAAAGCCAAAACAACCCCCACAAAAAACAACAAAAAACCCCCGAAAACAAACGAAATGAAAATAAAAGAAAAATCAAATGTAGAAAACACAGCTGCAAGTGACTGTCACAATGAGCTCAAGTGCAGAAGCCAAGTATTTTCCTCCTTTTACAAAAAAAAGGATTAGGATAGATGCACTGATAGGAAAAAAAAGTTTTCCAAACTATATTTAAGTTGATTTAGAGGCATATTCTAATGTAAGACACCTTTTGAAGCACAACAAATAGTCAAGGAGAACCACAATATTAAAGTGAGTGAAGTATTTAAGAAAGTGAATAGAAAGAAGACATTTATGCTGGGGACCTACAGTAAAAAACCCAAGACAGACAGCACGAAGCTTTTTCAGGTGCAGCTTGTTTTGTTACACAACTCCTACAACTAAGCAATCTGAAATAGATTAATTATTAAGCAATTAATTACGCATGTATTGCTGTATTACGTAAATAATGATAGGGCTTAATTTTGCAAAGGCCCATTGATGATTTTGTACCATCAGTGTCTTCTGTTTTAGAAGGGGACAAGTTAAAACACATGGCCCAGAGACTACCCATCTGTACAGCCACAGTTCTGAGGTTCTCTGCAGGTTTCAGTTTTAATGAGAACAAACTGTTCAGAAAGCAAACATAGTACCAAGAGGAAAACAAATGAAATAAAATAAATATCCAGGTTTCTTTAAGGTATCACACATGCCTTATGCTAAAAATCACAAGTTACCTGAAGTTTCACAAAATCTGAGTTCACAAAAGCATTCTAGAAAACATTGACAGAGCGAATAGAAGAATCAGAAGGGTTTGTTTTCCCTTGGAGGTGCAGTAGAGTATTCAATCTGCATTTTCAAAGGATTCTGTAGTCTGGAAACAGTAGCTGAGGAGGACACTAGAGGACATTTGTACACTGAACACGCCAGTGACAGATTCTACAGAGAAAAAAAAAAATCCAGCTATAGGATGGAGAAAGCCTATGTAATGCCTGAGCCCAGGGCAGCAAGCCACACTGTACAGACCAACAAGTGGGATGGTCAGTTTTCAAGGGAGTAGGTCCCAAGGAAAAATCCACTACCTAGGAAAAAAAACCCCACTATTTCTTTTTTTTTTTTTTTTTTGCTGTCCAAACTGGCTTCTTGTTCCAAAAAAATCTTTTCTATTTTAGATTAGCTCCAGATGTGACTCATCAGTCAATGTGATCAGAACAATCATGTTCCTGCTCCTTTTCTCCTGTCAAAGGATAAGCATCACATTGCTTTTCAATCCAGTAAAAGTAGGCCACCTTCCCACTCTGGAGCTAATGCTATATGATCTGATTTCACTTTATAAAACTGAAGGCATAATTGTAACAGTCAATTTGCCAGGTGCTGCTGAAGTACCTGTACCTGACAGTTACACTCTGTGCTCTCACACTGGAAGTACTGCCAAGAGTGAAAAGGGATAAAACTATCCCCCCTCTCCCCTCCCTGGAAATAATCCCACCAAAAGGTTTAGATGAAAAACATTCCTCTACTTGCAAAATGTTCTCGGGTTTAAGGTAACAGTGTTGCTAACACATGTGCTTAAAAAGCGGCTTGTTAAGTAGGATAAAACAGTAAAGATGTAATCACTGCTTGAAAGTCTCTCTGTGTGCCTAAAGACCCCAAATCACAGTTCAACTGCTTTCATGTTTAAGATAGACAAGAGTGCTTCTCAAGTAGCTCAGAGCCAAATTCCAACTAGCAGTTCCAGTCACAACTGCACCACAGCTGGAATGCTTCCTTACCTGCCAATGCCAGCTGAAGCCCACTTATATCCACCGACTGGGCCATGTTCCCCACATCCATGGAAGCAATCTGCCGAGGGGTTTTCTTGAACAGTTCTCTAGGGGGGGCCAACATCAGTTGGGAGAGAAAGAATTTTTCTGGAGGAGTTATAGGAGGCAGGAAACCTGTGGAGACACAATGGAAACCAATCCCTGATTCGTAAGGTAACAGAATTAATATACTTCACGTAGAACCGCAAATTTAAAGGCAAAAGTAACGTGCTATTTATGGCAAGCTCAGTGCAACTAAAGAGTCTTTGTGAGCCCGTGCAAAACCGCTACCTGCTCAGGTCCTACAGTGATGCCAAACACAGCGGTACACTGGCCGGTAGCCTGCTCCCAGCAGGTAACATCTGACGTTGCCAGTCAGTGACTGGCTTCTTTACATGCCTTCCAATTTAAAGACAAGCGAGCTAGTAAACGTGACCAGGCGTTGCATGGCACACCCCAGGTTGTAAAGGCATTTGAGTTTTCCCAGACGCTGATTTACCCACTGCCGTCACACTCGCCTTTACTTTAGTGGGGAAAAAAGCGTTTCACGGATTTCTCTCGCAGCTTCAAAGCTGCCCTGAGCCTGCTGTCACCTCCGGGCTTCTGGAGGGGCTTCCCACCGAGACTCCCGTGCTGCAGTCCAGGCAAGTGACCCCTCTCACACCCAGCCCCGAGCCGCTTGCCATGAGGAAACTCCCGCCGCCTTTTCCAAGCCCGTTAACTGCAAAGCCGCCGGCGGGAAGCCGAGGTCGGGCAGCGAGAACGAAGCCGCGCTGCCTCCGGCAGGTCTGTCCCAGCCGGGAGGCCTCCTCCGACCGACCGACCGACCGACCAACCGCCCTCCATCCCCCACCCCCTCCTGGCGGCGGGACGCACCTGAGAGCGGCGTCCGCTCCGCCTCGTCGCCGCCGCGCTCGGGCGCGGGGTTGAGGAGGTGGGCGAAGACGGCGGCGAAGGGGTTGGCGGCGAGGGGCTCGGTGCGGTACATCTCCCAGAGGAGGTAGAGGGCGGTGAGGCGCTGCGCGGGGCTGGGCAGCAGGTCGGGCTGCTGCAGCAGGAGGACGAGGACGGAGCCCAGGCGGAAGTGCTCGGCCTTGCCGAAGTAGTGGTGGAAGGCGCTGGAGAGGCCCTCGAAGGTGCTGCCGCCCGCCTCCTCCGACACGATGCTCAGGAGGCTCGACAGTTCCTTCGGCGACAGGCTCATCCTGCCTCCCGCCGGCCCGCCGCCCGCCGCGCCGCCCGACTCGCCCGCCTCCGCTCCCACTTGAGTGCCGGGCGCCGGGCTGCCCCCGCCCCCGGGCATCCGCCCTCGCCCGCCGCCCGCTCCGGCCCGGCCGTTCCCCTCTGCTCCCCGCTGCCGTAACGCCGCACGCAGTATCGCGCCGGCGCCGCTTTACGGCCGTGCGCCGTAAAGCGGCGAGGCCGACGAAGCGTTCCGGCTTGGCGCCGGGGCGACGATTGGCCGCGCGGGGGATTGGCCCGAGCCGCCCGCGAGGGGCGGGGCGGGGCGGGCAGGGGAGTGGCCGCCGTCCCCGGCTCAGCGCGCAGCCGTGGGGCCGGGTAGGGGCGCGGGGGCGGCGGGGCCGGCAGGGGGCGCCCGGCACTGGGCGCGTTTTCTCGGCCGCCCGGCAGGGCGAGGGGGGAGTCGCATCCCCGAGCGGGGCGGGGGGGCGGGGGCGCGGGCGCCACGGCCCTGCGTGCTGCCGGCAGCAGCGGGGCAAGCGGCGGCAGGGAAGAGCGGTGGTCGCCTCTGCCTGGCCTGAGGGGCGTCCTGGAGCGGTGTTCGTCTGCTCCCGGCGGGATCCGGTTGAGCTGAGAACCGCCGGCTTTGCTGGTGGGGCTGCCGGCAGAGCTGGAGGGCGCCGGGGCGCTGCGGTGTGCGGCTGGGGCTCGGGCAGTGCCATGACGTAGAGTGACAGAACCACGGATGGGTTTGGGTTGGAAGGGACCTCAAAGCCCATCTAGTTCCAACCTCCCTGCCATGGACAGGGACACCTCCCACCAGACCAGGCTGCCCAAAGCCCCATCCAACCTGGCCTTGAACACTGCCAGGGAGGGGCAATCACAGCTTCTCTGGGCAGCCTGGGCCAGGGCCTCATCACCCTCACAGGGAAGAATTTCTTCCTGATGTCTAATCTAAATCTGCCTTCCTTCAGCTTAGAGCCATTACCCCTTGTCCTGTCACTGCACCCCCTGATAAACAGCTCCTCTCCAGCTTCCCTGTAGTACTTTCAGGTACTGTCAGGCTGCAATAAGGTCTCCCCGGAGCCTTCTCTTCTCTGCGCTGAACAAGCCCACCCCTCTCAGCCTGTCTTTATGGGAGAGGTGCTCCAGCCCTCTGTTTATAGCCCTGGGTTTCACCTGTTTATCTCATGGAAGTACATCAGGCACAGCTTAAAGGGCATGGCCCCAGGAGAAGAGCTTTTGGTGGGAGGTGCTGAGGGAAGAGCTTGGGAAGTCCTGATGGCAGACACTGCTTCTGCTGCCTGATTCTTCTAGTGCCAGTGCTCCTCCCAACTCACCCAGCACAGAAAACCTTTGCTTTCCAGTTACCCACATGGGTGTAAGAGGCGGGGTTCAGTTTCTGAAAGAATATAAATGGAAAGCTAGGCTTCTGAATAGCAGATATGTAGTAGGTGTCTTCTTTCATTCCCATCAATAATGGTGGGAAAGAATCCAAGATCTGAGAGGTGTAAAGGCTTCACATACATATACAGATGGATTTAAGGAAGAACTGGAGTCCCTGGATGTCTGGGACAATTTTGAATGTACTAACAGCTGCAGCAAGGACCTCTGCTGTAAGATTTAGGGAGAAGATTGAAGGACTGCAAATTGCTGAGCAAGTAATCTGTGTAGGTGTGCGGTAGGGCTAACCGAAGAACTTGGGAAAGCATGGACGTGAACAAGAGCTTTCTACCCTTCCTTGTGATGCACAGAGAGAGGAAATTTAGTATCTTCAGTCAAATGATGTGAAAACTTAGTAGTTTAGAGAGGAAGACTCCATGACTGTTCCTCATAACTCCTTTGGATTTCTGTATGCATAGGTGGAAAGATGAACTTTGTCAGCTGACTTGAACGCTCAGTCCTTGAGAAGACATTTCAGTTTACAGAGGAGCTGAGGGTGTCCAGAACAGGCCAACTTCGCCTTCCCCCCTGTCTTGCTGACCTGTACAGAAATTGTAGGTCTCTGCTCCTGTCAGAGAAAGAGGTTTGGTTCTGTGGGGTTGAGGAACGTCCTACAGGTGGATTGGGAAGGTGAAACCGTGTCAGTTGTCTGCAGAGTGGAAAAGGCTTAAGTGGGTGTTTCTGGGTCTCTGTTAGAGAGACTAGGAGATGCGGTTCAATGAGGGGCCTAAGAGACTTGAGATAGTGATAGCTTATTGAAGTGAAACTGAGTTTTCCTGATAGGAATGACAGATCTAAACAAAAGAAACCTCTGTCAGTAGCTGTGGCTGTGAACTTCCATAACACTACACAAAAACATAGGGTGGTGTTTGTGGAGCTCAGTGTCCTGTCCGTGACTGCTCGCAGAAGCGCCTAGTGTACACTTGGCTTCTGGCCGTCTGCCATGTGGGTCTTCCTGAGTTGAAGGCTGAATGCTCATTGTTGTCATTCCCAGTCCCAATTAAATATTCTTCCTTGAGCTCAACTTAAGTGTTCTATGAACCCATTTATATTTTTGGCGTGCAACAGGTTCTGCAGTGTAGGAACCATGCTGTGCAAACCAGCACTTCCTTCTCCACTTGGTTCTTTGTTCACTGTTCTGTGCATCTCTTACCTCTCCAAGGTCGTGTCCCCTTCTGTGGCATCCTCATTCTGCCATCCTTTTTGCCTTTCTCTTTCTTTTCAGCTTCTGCTGTATCCATTTTGAGATGGAGGGACCCAACTTGCATCCCGTGCTAAAGCTGTGTGTGTTCCATAGATCTGTACCTCTTTATAGCAGAAGTCCTGCTTATTTCTCTTTTCCTTTTTCATGTTGGTTGCTCTTTTGAGCGGTGAACCTGGCACTATAGAAGAACCATCCTCAGCAGGAATAGGTAGCACCCACCTCTATAAAAGGGCAAGATTCCTTTCCTTTCTGCCCCACCCTCATTGCAGTGTTTTACTTTGCATTTATCCACCAGTTGCTTTCCCTGCCATTCAATTTGGTCATTTAGTATTTTGAAAATCTCCTTCCTGCCAGTTTTTGTTTTTACAGTCCTAGATTATTTTTTCTCACCAGGAAATTTAGCATGTACCGGGGAAGACTGCACCTTCTGTCCCTTTATGAACACACAGGGGGTTACTCCTCAGTCTCCCCTGTGTTTGCACAACTTCTGGCCGTTGCTGTCATTTCATGCAGTTTTTTCAGTACAGAAATTAGACTTGGTGGTTTATAGTTTGTTGGATTATCCCCATGGTCTTTTTAAAGATTGATATCAGGCTCTCCATCCTTATTTCTTTGATACAGAGACCATTTTGATGAGCAGGTTGCATGTCCAGTTCACAGTTTAGCATCTTCTTCCTTCCGCTGATAAAAATCTCTTGTGTGAATCCTATCTGATCCTGGTCATGAGTAGTGACTCATTTTATGCATTTCATTTCACACCTCTTACTAATACTGCACTTTGAGACAGTTCTCTTCACTTGTACCCCATCAGGAAAGGTTCTTGTCTGGGAACATCTCCAAGATCTCACGTAGGGATGCAAAGAATTAACGTAGCTTTTCTCCCCAAGCCTCCTTCCTTGAGGCTTTTGTATGTTGCGCTCATCAGTTGACCTCAGACTGACCAGCAGAATTTCTGGGTTTGGTGTGCTAGCAAAAAGTTGTATTTGTTCATTTTTGGACTGAAATCTATGCTTAGAAATGAGCATGCCTAAAATTTAATTGTGCCTTAAACTGAGGGAGGGTTTGCGGGGTGCTAATCCACAGTGAAACGGGTCTGTGGAGCTTCAGTCCAGGTGGTCTTTTTTTGTACAGCCTGCTCCTAAATACACACTGCTGAAGGGAGCAGAGCAAAAAAAGAAGAGATGTGGTTAGAAAGAGAAAGCTGCCTCTTCTTTTCCTATAAATTTCAGAAGCACAAGCCACTCGTGGATAATGTGCTTACTGGAATAATGGATGTGGAACTGCAGAAATGGACTTTGGTGCAATGAAAATTTCCCCAATGACTTGAGATAGCAAAAATTTAAAAACCAGTAAAAATAATAAAAATGGTGCAACTCCTATGTGGCTAATGCAGCACTCTGAAATTATTCTACCCAAATGAGAAGGTTTCTGGTCAGGGCAGGAAAGCCAACAGTTTGGAAGATGGAGTACTTTAGAGGAAGTGGGATAGGCACAAGCATCAGTTGAAAAAGGGGGTTCGGAAGTCGTGATTATTTCAAAACAGTTTGGTGCTTCAGGATAGCAAAAAATCTTCATCTGAGACAAAGATGGGGGTAAAATACTCCTGGGGCAGGAAGTGTAGTGACTGTGCAGTGCCAAAGGGTTTCTGTGACTGTGCAGGGTGCTGTATTTTGTGGGCATGGGGGGAGTGTTGGATACTCCTGGGCTCAATTGGTGTTGGATATTCTTGGGTAATGAAGAAGCAAGAGTGTGTGGTACCAGTGCAGACTCAAATCCACGAGTTCCCAGCCAAATCTGATTTCTGAAGCGGGTCACGTTACACCCAAGGAGGAAGGCTGGGGCCTCAGCTACCTCAGTGGGTCTGGTGGGGGGTTGGATTCCACAGGAGATGTATCGCTGCAGCACAGTCTTGCAGTGCAAGGGGAAGGATTCAGTTTTCTGCCTTTGCAGAACAGCTCCTCTGGGACCAGGCTGAGTATATTGCATTTCTTTTAGATGGCTTATAGAATAGCTCTTAAATGGTCAATAAAAGCATAAAATGCACCCATCCTTCTTTACATTTGGGTTTGAGTAGGAACCTCAGTAAAAATAATGCTTTGAGTTCCTGAAGAGGGATGAAGGGATTTGGGCTGTACTTAAATTACTGACCCTCAGTCTCCTTCTCTGACTCTGTCCTGTTGACTCCTAAGTGCTAATACAGATGCACAGATTCCAAACTACAAGTGACACAGACAATCTAGTTTGGCAGGTAACCCTTTGCAAATGGAAATAAACTTCTAAACATGATATGACAGTTAGTATGCAGTTGTTTTAGTATTTAAATGAACACCAGCATTTGATAAATTGTAATTGTTACTGGAAAATTAGATCCACAACCAAAGTAGCACATTCAGTTTGATTTGATTTCCTGAGCTGTGTGATTTAACTGTAGAAGTTGTTTTTTCGGCTTTCCTTATTAAAATTGATTATGTTATTGTTTGTTATTGCATTTTAGATGACAGCCAAGAAGTGCAAACTGCATTGTGGGCACTAGGAAAAAACCAAACTACTAATGAAGGAGCAATAGAAAAAGACAGTGTTTGGAAGGAGAAAGAACAAGTGGCAAAGAAGATGTATTAAATTGACCTGCTCTGCAGCAAGTACTGGAGTTTTTTCTAGCAAAGAGGCTGAAAAAACTCCAACCAATGTATCTTTTATCCCACATTTCATTTGGGAAGGATACAGAGGGAAGGAATGAAATCATGCCTCAAAGTCAAAGTGGAAATTAAAGCACTTCCAGATTGTTCTGTTTATTCTCATGAGAGTTGTTCTGTCTTGTATGCGAGTTCCTTTCCATAGCAGTTTAAGTGACCTGTCCCATCTACGGTGCATTCTAAATAGCAACATATCAGACAGAGAAAGAGTAGGTGTGTTTTGTAATGCACCTCCTCTGGTGTATCTTTGTAGTGATCGTTGCATGCTTTTCATCCTAGTTCATCTCTTCAGTTCAAAAGACAAGATGGGACCACCAGAACAGGAGCAGATTTTGTTATTCCTGAAGTAATCAACAATATTGGCACACAAGCAATGCCTAAAAGCCTTCCTGAGCAACTGCATGAGAATGCATCTTCTCCTGTAGTCAGACCTCAGCTGCCAAGGGATTCTTGGATACAGCTTAAAGAACACTTAAGGAACACCAAAAATATTATAGCATGAACGGCTTTGTAAGTGGTGAGTACTGGGTGGCTTAGAAATAAACGTTTGTTGCTGAGTTCTTTAACTACTGTGAATTTTAGTGATACCTCTGCATGTTTTAAACTGGTTTTCAAATGGCAGATGCTCACACATGTAAATTCATGTTAGTTCACTCACGTGTTTCTGTGAGTGTTAGACACATCCAGAAGAGATGGTGCTTTGGCCCAAACTAAAATCAGTGGTCAAACTCCAGCAGGGTCATATTGGCACCTAAAGCAGCATACCTGTTAGTGGTCACAATCGTGAAGAACTTATCCACACTAAGCAGATAAGCAGGCACTTCTTTTACTCCAGCACTGGGGAACACAGGGGATAGCTCCTCCAAAGACGTGTTCTGCGACCGCTAACATACAGTATAGCTATTTGTGTATTTATCTTTACACAGACCCTTCTTCTGATGAGGACACCCTTCCCTGATGACTCAGAAATATTTTTTTCCTCAGAAAAGGATTTGAAGCAACATTATATTTTTATTTGTCTTTTTTTTTTAATTACTGTTTAATTGGACAGGGATTAAAAAAAATCCATCTGTAAATCTAAAATAGCTGAGCACATGTTTTGTGTGAAAACATTCAGTGTATGCATTGCTCGGGAACTCTTCACTGTGAACTTTAATTTGAGCACTCAGCATTTATAATTTGAGCTGTGCAGTTGCACATCTGACTCAAATGGCACTATTTCCGTTCCCTGGCTCGATGACTTGATTTATGCTTTATGTTTCTGTTTTCATCCAAAATCAATTTCAGTTGAATCTTCATGCGGATAAAATTGCGGGAGGAAGGGCTTTATGCTTAAGCTACACATTTCAAATCCTCCTTCTGAAAGAGTATTCAGTAATTCAGAGCTGATTAGGGAGCTCTTGTCCAGGAATTGGGAGATTCAGGTTTGATCTTCCTCTGCTTGCGCAGTTTTAATCTCCAGCCCAGGCCATGGCCATTGCAAGCAGAGGGGAGCATTCATCTCCTCCTCAGGCTGAAGTGACTTTGCTTTGTTTGCAGGGATTAAAAATACACTGTAAGGTACAAGGGAGAAAAAGCAGCATCTGATGGTTGTGGTGAGATGTGGGGAGGTGGTCAGTTTTCTAGCCCTGCTCCAGGAACAAGGCAGGCGTGTGCTCAATGGCAGTCAGGTATAAAAGCATGAAAATCCACATGCATAGGGGCTGGTACGCTGTTGTTCCTCTTGCTCCAACCACTGGGAGAGTCACTTCTTCCCTTTCTTTCCCTAGAGAAAGATAATTAAAGAAATCTACTAAGGAAGCTCTCTTTCTCTCATATGTATATAATTGTATATGTAGATACTTACTCATGTATAAACATACACACTCATATTTAAATATTAAACAGTAATTTTATCATTAGAAGTCTATTTCAGATAGGGAAGAAGTAGGTTAGAGTATCTGATGATGTGACACTGTTAACACATGACATTTGACCAGAAAGATGCTTGAAAAATCTAATTTTTACATGTGCTTCTAGGACCCTACAGCAGTCCTTTTCTGCAAGAAGGCAAAATCACAGAATCACAGAATGGAAGGGGTTGGAAGTGACCTCAAGAGATCATTAGGTCCAACCCCTAAAGGTCAGTACTGTGTTTTTAGGGGCACTGCTGAGCATTGTGGTATAGTGCTATGTAGAGACAGGGCAAAGAGAGACCCTCAGGCTGCAAAGACCCATTTATAAAAGTGTCTCTCAAAATATTTGACAAGTTTTGTTTTCCTCAGGCAGCAGTGTGGCTCTGCTGATGCATGCCCTCAGAGTTCTGCATCATCCCTTTCCTCCTGTTCCCATACCTTTCAAACACCCAGGAAGCTCTTTGCTTCCCAACTGCCTGAGAAGTTTCTCTTATCCCTGACTCTTGGTTGCCTTCTAAGTATGCTGCACATGCTCAATGTGTCTTGTTATTCACCCTGTCTCCTGTTTTACGCTGAAAGCTTTTAAATTCATTTTAATGATGCATAACAGCAATATAATGAGCCTAATAGCGTGCTATTGATTTTCATTTGAAACACTGACATGTGAACGTTTCAATAGCCTTTTAACAGTGTGTATATTTAATGTGATTCAAAGACAAAGCAAATGCAGTGTCTGTCTACTAGAAAAATCTCCACAATCTCAACTGAAGGTCTATCCACCTCCCCTGCAATCTGTTTGTTTCAATCAAGCATCTGCATTAGAAATAGGTAATTTTCAGTGTCTTAAGACAAGCAAGCCACGATCCTTGGAACAAGGCAATAGAAAGGAAAAAAAAACCAGGGAATCCCTGTGTCCAGGCACGGCTTTGCTTATCTGCCCTGGTCGCAATGAAGATATGAATGATCCGGATGCAGTCAGTGCTGTCAGAGAATGCAGCTTGTTAGCTCTAGAGCCAAGTAAACTGCCCAGTGATGCCCTCTAGATAGGAGATCCCCAGTTACAGGGACACCCTAAGTGAGTGGGCTAAGGAACACAGAAAGGGAAAATGAAACCAGCAAACATACACAACAATGTAAAATAAGATGACAATTCCCTTTTGCTGAACAACTCAGCAATTGCATCCTATGGACAGTACTGTTTTTGGAAAAGGTTTCTGGGAAGTCAATGAGCGAGTTGTGAAGCACATACAGTGCCCTGACTAGCCTGTGTAGGTGTGTAGTTGGACATAAACTATACCAGCAGTGTTGCCAGACCTCCAGCACTGTGGCATGTCTCCTTATTACCTGAGCACCCAGCCCCCTGAGCCAGAAGACAGGGATGGGAGCATAATGCAGCCCCCATAATCCAAGGGGAAATGGCACTTCAGCATCTAGATGTATGCAAGTCTATGGGGCCAGATGAGATCCACCTGAGGGTACAGAGGGAGTTGGTGGAAGTCTTCACCAGGCCATTTTGCATCATCTATGAGCAGTCCTAGCTGACTGGGGAAATCCCAGTTGACTGGAGTTTAGCAAATATGACACCCATCCACAAGAAGGAGGTCCTGATTGACCAACCTGATCTCCTTCTCTGATAAGATGACCTACTTAGTGGATGAGGGCAAAGCTGTGGATGTTGTCTATTTGGACTTTAGCAAAGCCTTTGACACTATTTCTCACAGGATTCCCCTAGAGAAACTGGCAGCTCTTGGCTTGGACAGGTGTACTCTTCACTGCTTAAAAAACTGGCTGGATGGCCAGGCCCAGAGAGTGGTGGTGAATGGAGTTAAATCCAGTTGGTGGCCAGTCAGCAGAGGTGTTCCAGAGGGCTCTGCTGGGACCAATTCTCTTTAACATCTTTATTAATGGCCTGGACGAGGGGATCGAGTGCACCCTCAGTAAGTTCGTAGATGACACTAAGTTAGGCAGGAGTGTTGATCTGCTTGAGGGTAGGAAGGACCCTACAGAGGGATCTGGGCAGGCTGGATCAATAGGCCAAGGCCAATGGCCTGAGGTTCAACAAAGCCAAGTGCCAGGTCTTGCATTTGGGTCATAATAACCCCAAGCAGTGCTACAGGTTTGGGGGAGAGTGGCTGTAAAGCTGCCTGGCAGAGAAGGACCTGAGGGTGTTGATTGACAGCTGGCTGAACACGAGCCATCCGAGCCATCTGTGTGCCCAGGTGGCCAAGAAGGCCAACGGCATCCTGGCCTGTATTAAGAGCAGTGTGGTGAGTAGGACTAGGAGAGTGATTGTCCCCTTGTGCTCAGCACTGGTGAGGCCCCACCTCGAGTACTGCATTCAGTTTTGGGCCCCTCACTGCAGAACAGACATTGAGGTGCTGGAGCGTGTCCAAAGAAGGGCAACGAGGCTGGTGAGAGGACTGGAGAATAAATGTTATGAGGAACAGCTGAGTAACTGGGGTTGTTTAGTCTGGAGAAGAGGAGGTTGAGGGGATATTCAATTGCTCTCTACAACTGCTTGAAAGGAGGTTGTGGACAGGTGGGAACTGACCTTTTCTCCCTAGTGACAGGACAAGAGGAAATGGCATCAAGTTATGCCAGGGGAGATTTAGATTGGATATTAGGAAAAACTTCTTCCCAGAGAGGGTTGTTAGGCATTGGAATGGGCTCCCCAGGGAGGTGGTGGAATCTCCATCCCTGGAGGTATGTAAAAGATGGCTAGATGTGGTGCTGAGGGATGTGGTTTAATAGTGGATGGCAGGGTAGGGTGATGGTTGGCCTTGATGGTATAAAGAGTCCCTTCCAACCAAGACAATTCTATTGATTCTATGAGTCTGTTTTTTAGGGAGTGTTTATAACAAACGAATATAAGTCAAGTCTACATCAAATATTAACCTTACCCCTCTGGCTTTTCACAGCATCACTCATATTCTTTACATATCAGTTTTCTGTATGGCAATGTAAAGGTGCCCTCTCAGGATATTCTGAAATAGAGTTTCTCCCCCATGGGTTGATTGAACATCAGGTAATAGACAGAGAGAGAGAGAGAGAGGAAGGCAAAGAACCAGGGGAACAAGAAAGATTTATGCTTTTGTAAGGTCTTCAGTTCACTTGCTTTCCCAGCATACAGCTGTTGGTTTGTAACCACATCAACCAAGAGGATCATCTGACAAGTTCGTGACTCAGACTTCATTGCAGTTGAGTATAATTAGGCAGGGGTTTTGTTTCTCAGCTTAAAACGAAATCAGCTGCTTTGATTACCATTTTGTTCATATTTTTTTCCAAACTCTGTGCTTTGCTTTCAAGATCATGAGAATATTTCTGAGAATATGTAAGTGATTTTAAAGTCTAAGATGCTTTTTTTTTAATTAGTAGTAGTTCCCAGTGTACAAGTTTGGCTGCAATTAAGATACTTGATTCTCAGAGTTTATGTAAGAAACTCAAAACTGTTTAACAAATAAGGTACCCAAGGCAGGCCTAGGCATGTGTTTTGTGATTAAATTGTAAGTTGTATTTCATCCCATACCAGAGACAATGACGTCTAACTAATGACAGAGATGATCAAAACGACTGTCTTCATTTGTTGACAAATTTGGGAATGGAAAAAAATAGTCTATCTTGAACAGATGGAGTTAGTAATGAGTAGCTCTGATGAAAGCAGTAGAGTGGAGCATGGGTTTGAAACCAGTCTGAGAAGAAATCTCAGATGTACATAATTGTAGACAGAATAAATGTCTGTTGCTATTTTATTTAATATTGGCCACATGAACAGTCTCCTGGAAGTACCTGATTCTCTTGGCTGACTGTGGAGGTCATGGTAGAAAGACCAGGAATGGAATGGTAGAAAGAGGAAGAATGGTAGAAAGACCAGCTCGGATGTCTTATTTTTGACTTCAAAACTTAGGGCAGATCAATCCCACCCCTAACATCATGCAAAATCCCTTGGGGAAGCAAGATCAAGCCCGAAGCCGAGTTGAGGATAAGTCCTGGTAAAAGCCCCCGTTATTCCTGCAGGCAAGATAAATGTTCCTTTTATCTTCCAATGGTGCATTGCATCCCTTTTTCCCAGGATGTGCTGGTCTTTCTTATTTTAAATTTAAATTCTCCATGACAAGGACTGCCCCTAGTGACATGTTTACAGTACAGTGAGTGCTGGGACTGCACAGTATCGCCATGATGGAAATGCTACCATGTCTCAGGAATAAGGAGCTTCTGTGCATAGGCCATTAAAGCAAAAACTAAAAGGTGGTGCAAAAGCAAAGGAGATGGATGACACAACTGCTTCTGGTCTGCCAATGCACTGTGAGGGAAGTCCCCCTCATGTCCTATTTCTCCTATTTATGCACGACTATTGAAAGCCCAAGCCCACGGTGCTGCCACTTCCGTGAATGGTAGTAAGCTCATAGAGTCATAGAATGGTTTGGGTTGGAAGGCACCTTAAAGATCATTTAGTTCCAACCCCCTACCGTGGGCAGGGACACCTCTCACTAGACCAGGTTGCCCAAAGCCCCATCCAACCTGGCCTTGAACACTGCCAGGGAGGGGGCAGCCACAGCTTCTCTGGGCAGCCTGCTCAAATCTTGTACCCAGAAAGCATTTTGTGTACAGCATGCATAAAAAGAACTTCCTGCCACAGGCTATCACCAGGGTGGTAAGGAGGCATACGAGGCCAGGTTGGATGGAGCCCTGGGCACCCTTGTGTAGATCCAGGCCTGGAGGTTGGTGGCCCTGCCTGTGGCAGCGGGGTTGGTACTCTATGATCCTTGGGGTCCCTTCCAACCCAGACCATTCTGTGATTCTATGATACATCATTTTTGAAGATAAAAACCAAAAATATGTAGTATAAGTGCTTCTTCAGCTTAGGCAATCTGTTAATGATGGATGAGACCTTTTTGGGGAGTATTTCCTCTGAAGCAGCTAGTATTGGTCACTGTCAGGCAGGAACCTCTAGACCATAAATCCGATCAAGTGCAGCAATTTCCTTGTTGCTCCCTTATACCTGTGAGACTCTGCTGACTTCAGAGTGCACACAGGGATTTGGTCTAAAGCACATCATCCATCATGAGGGCCGAAGTGCCTTCTTTCTGTGGAGGTGTGGGAAACTGCCCAATGGGCAGCTGGTTTGCAGGCCAGCAGTGTACAGACACGGGTATCGTGGTGTTGGTGTACGAGACCCCCGTTCGCTGCTGTGCTGACGCGGATCTAGAAGGATCCCAGGTTTGGAAATTCACGTACCTCCTGCTCTTCCTTTTAATTCTCTGCTCAAAGTCCAGTGCAGACTTCCTCTCCCATCCCGACTATTTATAAGTGTATGTAGAAACAAATGTTTTGTAAAGATGTGAGAGGCATTCTGCTTCATTCCCAAGGGCAAATAAAGCCTTGTATTTTTAGCCCAGTTTCCTACGGAAATGAGACTGATGCAATCGCATTGTCTATTTGTCTATCAAATCGGCCCCCTTCCCCTCATCCCTCCCTCCCCCATCAACCTCTGACCATTAATCTTGCCAGCCAGATCTGACAGGCAACAATTTTTCAAAAATGTAAAATCACAGAATCACAGAATCGTAGGGGTTGGAAGGGACCTCAAGAGTTTCTTAAAAATCAGTTACCAGGCCAGAGGGGAGACCTTACTGGTTCCCTCACTGGAGAAGTAAGTACTGCTTGAATTCAGCAGGTAGGGAGCAACAAACTGGCAGTCACCTTGTGCTGTCTCCTGAAAGTGGAGGAACAAGAGAGAGTGGGGTGGCAGTTTGGAGGTACTTCTGGAGGGTGTCTCCAGGGTACTGGGCAGTATTTCAGAGGTGGGGAGAGAGGAGTGGCACAGGGGAAGGGAAGGACCGGGGTAGTTGGATATGGGGGCACAGCACACTTGGAGTTTTTCCTTTATACCCCAAAGTGACTGAATGTTAAGGTCATGTTCTGGGGAGCTTCTCAGTGGTGGCACCAGGAACAAGGTGGAAAAGAATTAAAAAAACAGTGCTAAGAGAAGTGGTCATCATTGTCTTTGCCATTACCTGGCAGATGTTGCCTGGGTAATTCCTGTCATGGAGAATAATTATGTGCTGGATAACTAGGGACAGGTTCACATCTGATCAGCCATCTGATAAACCCTTTGCAAGCACACGTGCTGCCTTAAGTGGAGAGTGCAGATATACCCACATATTAACTTGTGTGCAGTCTCTTGAGCTTTTCCAGTGTCACCTTTGGGAGACTTTTACCTCCTGAACGTAACAAGTATATTCAGCCCAAGGCAGAAGCCCAGCCTGTCTCCTGGCTGCCTGACCACCTGCCTTTTCCACTGCAGGGTATGGTCCTGAGCAGCATCCGTGTTTCTATGTTGGAGGGAAGTGTGATTATTTATTTACTCTACTTGTGTTTGAAGTGATGCCTGGAAAATAGTCTTAAGATAAAGCTGATTTTTATAAGACTAATGAACATGAGCTCATATTTCCACTGTGACATATCTATTCTCTTATATTTCATTGTCCCCAGTGTCCTATATTTTAAGTGTCAGGAGCAATGGAAGTGCTTAAACACCTTGGAGATGTGTAGCGTGATGCCACACTGTGGGAGAAGAGCACACAGGTAAAAGAAAAAGCAGTTTTGGTTTTCAGACAGCTTCTCCAATGTAGTTGGACATCTGCCAACATCATGCTAACATCCTTATTGTGATGTTTGAGGTATTTTTAAATGGAGAAATTGCTAAGATCATTTAAGAGACTAAGTTTTCTTTAGTTCTTCCCAATTGATAGAATTACAGAATAACAGACTGGTTTGGGTTGGAAGAGATCACCTAGTTCTAACCCTCCTGCCATGGGCCAGGACACCCTTCACTAGAATAGGTTGCCCAATGTCCCATCCAATACGGCCTTGAACACTGCCAGCGGGGTGTATCTCCAACCTCTCTGGGAAACCTGTTCCACCCTCACTGTGAAGTATTTCTTCCTAATATCTAGCCAAAATCTCTACCCTCCTTGAGTTTAGAGCCATTACCCCTTGTCCTGTCACTACAATCCCTGATAAACAGCCCCTCCCCAGCTTTCCTGTAGGCTCCCTTTTGCTATAAGGTCTCTCTGGAGCCTTCTCTTTTCCAGGCTGAACAAGCCCGACTCTCTCAGCCTGTCTTCATAGGAGAGGTGCTTCAGCCCTCTAGTCATCTTTGTTACCCTCCTGTGGACTTGCTCCTACAGTTCTGGGGGAGCTCTGGGGACATCAGAACTGAATGCAGTACTACAGGGGGGTCTTATGAGAGCAAAGTAGAGGGTCAGAATTCCCTCCTTTGACCTGCTGGTCATGTTGCTTTTGATGCAACTCAGGAGAGGCTTGGCTTTCTGGGCTGTGCACATAAATAGCCGGCTCATGTTGAACTTCTCATCCACCAACACTCCCAAGTCCATCTCCTCAGGGCTGCTCTCAATCCATTTTCTGCCCAGCCTTTGGTTGTACTTGGATTTCCACCGACCCATGTGCAGGACCTTGCACTTGGCCCTGTTGTACTTCATGTGGTTCACACAGGCACACCTTTCAAGCTTTTCAGGGTCCCTCTGGATGGCATCCCTTCCTTCCAACGTGTCAACTGCACCACACAGCTTGCTGTCATCAGCAAAGTTGCTGAGGATGCACTCAATCCCACTGTCCAAATTGCAGACAAAGATGTTAAACAGTGCCAGTCCCAACACTGACCCCTGAGGAGCACCACTTGTCACTGATCTCCACTGGGACATTGAGCCATTGACTGCAACTCTTTGAGTGTGATCATCCAGCCAATTCCTTATCCACTGAGTGGTCCATCCATCAAATCCATGCCTCCCCAGTTTAGAGACAAGGATGTCATACGGGACAATGTTCAATACTTTGCACAAGTCCAGGGAGATTACATCTGGCATCCACCAACATTTTAACCCAACCATAGAAGACCATCAGATTTGCCAGGCATGATTTGCCCTTAGAGAGGCCATGTTGTCTGTCACTGATCACCTCCTTATTTTCCATGCACATCAGCGTGGTTTCCAGGAGAGTGCACTCAATCCCACTGTCCACATCACTGACAAAGATGTTCAACTAATTCACTAATTGTCTGATCAGCAGACAATGTTTAAACATCTTATTAGCAAAGAGATAAGGTCCCTTGTCACAGCTGTGGGAAGCAGCTTCTTCTGTTAGGGAATTCCAACAAGTCAGTACCCTAAAAATGTATTTAAACCAGTATTAGTGGGATGAGTTTTCTTCAGTTGCTCTCCCCTTCCTCATTACACCTGCACTGCTTCTTTCCCAAATAATTTCAAGCCTAAATCTGAAGTATCTGCTCTCTTGCAGGGGATTCAGAACAAACTAAAGGTGGACATGAGATAGAAGAGATACCAAAAAAAGCAGTGACCCTGTTGTAATGAACAGTGTAAGTAAGAAAATTCTCCGTCTCCCCCCTCAACAAAAAAAAAGAGAAGCTTTTTTAGTAGAGAGGATAGAATGTGGTTTTCCTCTTAGACAAGATGACAGGGTGGGAACCTGTTGGGGGGAATAAAGGTTCCCCTTCTCCTGAAAATTTTTTGTCATCTTGGACACAGATCCAAATTATTTTGAACGTGGTGTGCCTTGGAGTGCCTGGGAAAGGAAAAAGAGTCCCAAAGTACCTTCAGCATGAAATTCTTCCTCTCATTGCGATGCACACGAGTACACAAGTGTGCTGCTTGCAGCCCAGAGATACGAGACCCTGCGGCATCCCTGATTTCTCCTGCTGTCCCTGCCCACCATGGAAGAGTGACATCTGTAACTGACACCCTCACAGAAGCTGTGAAGCTGTGAAGGTTAACCCAGTGGAGTGCTGGGTTAACACAAATGGCACAGAACACGCTGGCATCCAAACAAGTTTGGAGGCTGGGCCATTTTGCCTTCAGCAACTGAAACCATTCTGCAAGTATTTAATATATAATTAAACCTTCTTCTCCCATCAGGTGATCTGACCTCAGCATGTAACTCTGCATGCCAGGGCAGAAGATGGTGAGGTGGGTCAAATCCTGCCATAATGTGCAGAAACATTCTATTTCTAAGTATATTATTGTAAGTAAACCAAGCCCCCTCTCCAAAGTGGAAACCCTAGCTTTCCTTGGGACCCTTGTTTCATGCACTATGCATTCCATGGTTGTGTCCATAAAAGTCTCCCTGTGACCAGCCACCACCTGCAGATCTATGTCCCTGCTTACCGATCATTCCTGTGTTCCTTGCAGAGATCACACCCAGGGCACAGGCCTGCAGTCAGCGTAGTTGGGAAAGGGTGCTCTCCCACAGCCAGCTACTCTTGCATGAATGTTAGCCACTGGAGCCTGTGGTTTGGCATCAGCAACCACAGCGCAAACATCTTAACTATCACAGCATGAGGAGCTGTCTAATCAACA
Organism: Porphyrio hochstetteri; assembly: GCA_020800305.1. NCBI lineage: Eukaryota > Metazoa > Chordata > Aves > Gruiformes > Rallidae > Porphyrio > Porphyrio hochstetteri. The sequence goes on along the minus strand of CM036905.1, from coordinate 150,662,298 downwards.
CGAAAACGGTTACCCAAGCCTGGCACAGGCCATCCCCCGGTGAGAAGGGATGACCCATTCGTGCACTGGTCCCCCTCCCTGGGTTTATTACAGTGCTGTGGGTCAGAGCAAGCTCATCACAGGCCTTTCCTGATGCAGTAACTCTGTAGCTGCTGCTTATCACCCCTACTCTAGATCTAGAGGCAATTTCACAACCCTGTGGCACCAGAGACCTCAGCTGGCAAGGATGGGGCAAAGAACAGCTGTCTTGCATGTGCTACATCAGCAGCACCGTTTCTTTGCCAGGAACTGTCACCGTCAAGTAAGGGTTAAAAGAAACCCTGCTGAAATGCCCTTCATGGCCAGAGCCTTCTGTGTGCATCCTTCTAAGATAACATCACAGTCCAAAACAGGAACAGCTCATTCTCTGGTGCAGGATCCATGCCTGGGCAGCAGCTGCAGAGGAGACAAGGGATAAAATGCTGAATCAGAAGTATTTTATTTTTGGTAGCTTAATAATGGACTGGGAACGTCTGTGAGCAGGGGTTGAGGAAAGGCAAACACATCTTTCTGCAGCACCCAGTGAAACAGCTCCTTAGGTGGCTTGTACCAGTGATGCTCTGAAGTCCTTGCCACCCTCCCAAAACTCCTCGCGTGGACTTGCATGTAGAACTGTGAATCAGGTGTGTGCTTCGGGGCAAGTTTGGTTTCTCTGGGTACCCACGCCCACGTATGTAAGCCAGGGTAAATCCTACAGCAAGAAGCAGGCAGAAGTCTAACTTGCCAGAGCTGTGAACGTGTGGCAGAACTGAAAAGTGTCATGTCCTGTGAGTCCTAGGGCTGCTCCTCAGCCAAAAAACCCCCACAGCAAAGCACTAACACGACTAGCTTCACTTCACTTTGCCCTGTTCGTTGACTGCTCTCTTCCCGTAGGCATACGAAGCGCCGGTATGGATGTACGTGTTCCTGTACTTCTGGAGATGCATTCTTTGTCTCCAGAAGATGGCATGCCCCAGCAAGCTCCTCGGTTTACAACATCCTTCCTCTGCCCAGGAGGAGCTACTGCAGCTTCCACGGGCCATGCTGGGGCAGAGTAAACTTTATGTCACATTGGCATGAGGCACTTGGGCTGAGAGCTACTACAGGGTAGGTTAATACCATGAAAATGCTTCTGAAAATGTTTTTTTTTTTTTAATTAAGATCTGGAGCCTTATTTCTGGAGAACATTAGCACCTCTGAGGCGAGCCACCATGTTCTTCAGAAGACTTAATCTGTACTGTGAACGGATCAACTCACAGACAGCCACCACCACTGAGTACAGAGCAGAGAAAGGAGCAGAGAAATGTCAATGCTGTACCTAGATAAGTGATTTAAACAAGAGAAAGTGAGTTTGCTCTGCATGGTTTATTTGCAACCTGAACATTCAGAGCATTTCAAACATCTACTTGATCAACAAAGGGAGAAATCAGCTCTGTATTTACACAGCCTCGTGCCAACTGACACCTCTGGCCAATTTCAGCCAGAGGAGAGAGAGGGGCAGAGGCCTGAAGAGATGGAGCTTTACAAGCTCCCTCAGTGTGAAGTTTGGTGGAGAAGGGCTCTGCTGTGGCATCTGCCCTCATTTTTACACTTTGGTTACTCAAATCTCACCAATTTTCATTCTCTTGCTTCTTGGCCACTCTGCAGATGTGTTGGACCAGCACAGAGGTCTCAGGAGGGAGCCCAGGACCATGCTGGAAGGAGGTGAGACAGGGGGTATTGCAGGAAGGGGTGATTGAAGATGTAAAGGCAACATGGGGATCCAGGGAGGGGGATACAGGGACACTGTTAGAGTGAGGGAAGGCAGAGGGGAGCACAGAGGCTGTTACAGGTTTTGCTGGTTCTGCTGCCCACAAAATCCTCTTCTTTGACACATGAAAGGAATGTGAAGGTTCAAGACAACAAGAATGAATAAATAATCAGTAATACTCGGTGCTTTTCAATTCCAAGTGTTTTATAAACATTAACGAACCTTCATAGGCTGTTGGAGAGGTATTTAAGCTGTATTCCATTTTCAGAGATAAGAAGATGAAAGGTCTGGCTGAAGTCCAAAGTTTTCAAAAGCAGAAACTACTTTTAAGAGCTCTCCTTGAGCTTGAGAGCTCAGCACCAGAACTCCAAAGGGATCGATTTCACAATTGCCATCACTGTCAACTACACTTTTTTTTTGTCAACTATACCATCACTTCTGCAACACTAGGTCCAACCCTGCACACACAAAAGCAGCAATAGTTTCCAAAAATTCAGGCCATGCTGACTTGTTGGGTTTTCCCCAAAGTGTATAAGGAGAGGCTGGTTCATGAGAGAAATAGAGAGGTAAAAACATTTTAATTTGTCACTATTGCAACATGACAAGAATGGAAACAAAGATTTTGCAGGCACTTACAGAAAGGGCAAAGAAAACTGAAGATTAAAAGACAAGACTTCCAAGTAGACCCATTCATCCGTGTGAATGGGAAGGGAAGTGAAGCACATTCTCAAATCTTTCTACATCTCCCGTAAAGACTAGGCAGAAGGGTTGGGTGCATTTCTGTAAGTGTGTGATGAATATTTTATTCCTGACAGGAACAGAAAACATGGATCTGTGTGTAGTCACCAGCTCCACTGAAGTGAGGGAGACTTCACTAGAAACCATGTGAATTGTTCGTCCAGGGTAGAAAAACAATATATTTTGTTTATAGCAGTAAAATAAAAGGAAGAGAGAGTTGTAGCTATTTTCTTTGGAAGGATGCATTCCCAATTTTAATTGTTCAGTGGCCATGTTTATTTCAAAGACTTATTTGCTTTCCAGCAAAAACATGGCTGGTGAAAAAGCCTCCAAATTCTGTAGAAACAGAGAGTGTCACATTTAAACTGGCCAGCAGCTGGAGCCAGGGGGAAACCACAGAGCTTCCACACAGAGTACAGCAGCCAGGGAGAAGCAGAAACGCAGCACCGGGTTCAAACCCCGTGCTCAGCATGTGCAGCATGTTCCCACCAGGCAGTTATCAGCAGTGTGCTGGGTACGGTCCCCACGTAACCCCGAGTGTCACAGCAGATCAGTGGGAAGGCGTAAGAATCACAACAGAAACGCCTGGGGATCTTTTGAGGATCCTCCATGCACAAAAATGAGTAAAAAGCTGCCAGAAAAATCATCCTAAAGGGTACTCCAGCAGCACTCACATACACATTTTAAACCTTGTCTCAAGGTGCCGACACAGCTGTGACCATTGGGTTTGTGCTGTGACACGGTTTTGCCATTCTCATGGCTGCTGCTCCCCACGGGTGCTTTGAGATCCTCTGGAGGAGAGGCAGAAACGGTGGGTCTTCCCTCTGCCATCTGCTGCATCACTGTGCCCAGCCCCAGCAGCCCCGGCAGGCTCACCCCGATGCTGCACAGGTGGTAACGCACCATCCAGCTGTCTACAGTGGGAGATGGTGACTCCCCCTCAGCTGCCAAACAAGAGGGCAGGACTCACAAAAGTGGAAAGCAGGAGAGTTTTCCGTGGCTTCAAGCTGGTCACAGGGTCCCTGTGTGTGCAGGGTTATGAGAGATCCCATGGAACAGGAATACAGCACCAGACCCTGGTGTGTATAGGTAGGGTGAGGCCATGATAACCTTAACAAGACAATACACTTCCATGTCTCTCTGTTCCACAGTTCTTGTGTGCCATGAGTCATCTCTGGCTAACAAAGGTATGGTTATTTCACAACTTCAGAAACATTTTACTGTCTATAGGGATGATACTCCAGGGCACGGATGTTCAAAGGAAAAACAGGGCAGGCAGCTAAAGGAAATCTTTAAAACGACAAGAACCTCTGGCTCCAAGTGCAGTGTGAAGCAAAGTGGAAATCCTGCCAGCTTTTTAGCCCAAAGGTGGGTTGTACCCAGACCCAGCAAAAGACAGCGATGCTAGAAACACCACTGTCCCTCTTCATACGGGGACAAGATGGGGCACTGTCACAGCGCTGGCGTACTTCTGGGGGTGGTTTGGGTTTTGGTTTTGGGTTTTTTTCTTCCCCAAGTCACCTAACTATTGCTGAACGCCTGCAGATCTTTTTTGATCTTGGAAGATGAATTAGAATGGGGATTTTTGGATCAGGAAACAGCCCTGGAGGAAGTTGCTGCTAATACTGGCCACTCCACTCCAGGCTTCCTCTGAGACTGCCTAGCACGCGTGAACGCCAGCAGCTACGCTTTCAGTAGCGTGTTAGTGCAGCAATACCTTTTCCCTATCAAGGTCATTTGCTTTCCCTGCCGAAACACCGCTGCTCTATGGGAAACTGCAACTAGAAAATGGACAGGTCAGAACAGCCTTTTAGGAAGTTTTGTGCTCTCTGCTCCGGGCTCTTCACCTTGTCACAGGTCACAGAGCCTTTGCACCTTTACCTCTGCTTCTGCCACCACTGATTTGCTTTGCTGTACGAGATGGCGTATCACCGAGTTTCACTCGTTACCTTCCACCCTTGGTTTGCTTCATTCTCCTCAAGAAGTGCATTTTAGGAAGCCAGCTCTTCCATTCCCACCACACTGCAGCAACTATGGCACACCAAAAGAAGAAATAATAGGTATTCTTGGCATGCTGTGTCTTATACAGGGCTAGGCATTCCTCTCCTTTTGTACTAGAATAATTTTAGTGTCTTATTTCAGTGTCAAACTGGGTAGTATATAAAAGTCCTGAGAGGATGGGATCTATCCCCAGCTATGTCTTTGAGCATGAAAATGCCTCTGAGGTGAGGATGGGCAGGGAGGCTGCCCTGGCTGGTAATAAAAGAAGTATTTTCTTCTTTCCACCACACCAGAAGACATCAACAGTATCTCCTCTTGGCTTCCTGGGGTCATTGCCCATGGAGTCCTCTGGTGTCCTTCGCAGAAACAGTGGCCATGAAGCCACTGCCTGGGTTTCCCCTCTGTCACCTGCGAGCTCTGTGGGGATTTGCTCTTTGTGAGCACAGGGCTAAGGGACTGGGTTTTTTTTCCTCCAGTGTTTTGGAGAACTGGAAGTTGAGCAAGACCAGAAAAAAGTTGGAGAATTACTGCCTTAGGCCACATGCAATTTTGTTTGGTTTTTTTTTTTTTAATTACATGAGCTGAGAGGGGTTTACCTTCTTAGAAAATGTTTGTCAAACACCTCAAAATGTGACAGTCCTTCCAGTGTCACAGCAACTGCATGGTTTCCCGAAGAGGACTGGCAGTCGTAAATTGCAGAAGTGAGTTTTGCAACTGGAAGTTAGGGAGCAATGCTAGAAGTAAAACAAGAAGTGGAATCAGCAGCAAAAACCATTTTGGACGTTGCTGTCCTCAGTAGTTCATGAAAAGACCTCGTACTTGAATGAGTTCAGCCAGGTGAAATATAAAAATGCACATTACAATGTTGTTGACAGGGAAAGGGCAGTGAAATATTATTGCATAAAACTGTGAGTCAAGGCCTCTAATGTGTTTTTACAGTGTTGCCTGTAGCTTAATTACACTTGCTCCTGATAGTGTATTATATCTTCTTATATATTCATTATTATGTAGGCATTAATTTAATCAGAGATAATAAATGAAACCTCTGGTAGTAATTACAGGTCGTAACAATTTTGTTGCTTTACTCGAGCAGGTGGTAAGACAAAAACATGTGGAGCCATAAACATTAACTGGCTTTTGCAATCCAGTCATTACAGGAGAAAGATGATGAAGTTACCTGGAAACATTGGTGAGAATTACTACCTTTGCCATCTCCTGGATCCTTTCAAACCTAAATGAATCTCGTGTTTGACTCTATTTGGAAGATCTAAGCTTAAGAATTGCTTTTGCAGGTTCCCGGGATCTGATGTGTTTGTCAGGAGGGGTCTTTGTGGCGTGGTTTCAATGGAGGCATGCTGCCAGGAGTTGGGAGCTGCGTGTGAATTGCAGTGATTTCCCCTTGGGCCCTCTCATTTCTGCCAAATTTCAAGTGGATTTTCTGCAAGTGGAAGCAAACACGGCCCCTTTCCAACAGGACAATGTCTGGGAGGCCATCTGACAAGAAAAACCTTGCAGAGGAGCCTTTCAAAGCATCCTAAAAAAACTCCCCTCTTGTAGGGGATTTCTTGTAGTGAAGAAAGTCATTAGCTGGGCATAGTAGGCAGAGGGCATCTTAACTTGGTTGCCTAATCTTTCTGATCCCAGAGTTACATTAGAAAGTAACTCCATCTTATAGAATGATCCATCTTGTGCTATTTCTAAAGTGCCTCTAGTCCCTTGGTACACTACTCAGCGCGGTGAAAAGCCTCCCGGTTAGCAGGATTTCTTAGTATTTAATCTAACCTTTCCTTTTGGGACACCCCCACCAACCAAACCAACAAAAACTAAACCCCAACTCTTACCACTTTCAGTGAATTGCATTTTAAATGCAATAAATACATCATCTTCTTTGTGTTTAACACACTGATACTTGTAGGCAGCTATTTGTTGCTCCACTTCGGTTGTCACTTTGAGCCAAGGTACACATACATCAGCCCATCCAAGCTGAGCCTGCGAGTCAGCTTCCAACCCTCCAGCACTTCTGTTACTCTTTTCTTAAACTGTCTCTGTTAGATCTACATTGTTCAAGCGCTGGACTACTCTGAATTTGAGATGATATATCAAGAATGATCCTTTCAGACCTGTTTTCTACTGTTTTGTGAAGGGGATTTGTCTCCACAATGCCAGACATGGAACAGGACACCTGAAGACTGGAAATAAAATCCTTTGTTATGCAGAAAGCCTGGCAGACTTAGTAGTGGGGAACTGGGAATTTTGAGGGTCCTCTCAGAGGTGACCCTGTGCCTGGGAGCAGCATGCTGAGGGTCTAAGGCTGCTGCTGGGTGCTGACTGAGAGTGTCACCACATCTACTCCTTAGTTCAGTGTAGGTGGGAGAGCAAGTCTTTTCAAAATCCAGTCACATATTGATATGGAGAACTTGAGGGCTTGTGGCTCAGTTCTTCAGAAAAATCTCTTCCCTGTTGTCAGAGTGATCCATGCTTTTTAACCAGAAGGCTGCAGACCTCCATGTTGGTGGGTGGCTTCAAGGGGACGTGCCACTGAGAAAAGCTAATGTATTGATGCCTGCTGACAACTGGTCTACGGGAGGCTGAAGCTGTAGTGGAAAACTTTGTGGGCTGCAGAAATTAACAACAACAGCTGATGATTAACCTCTGTGAGGCTTTTAAAGAAAAAAAACATTTTTTTTTTGTCCCCTGGAATATTGTAGCTATTTTCCCCTCGATGTATTAGCCAGCAGCTTGAATTTACAATATTATATACACAAGAGTGTATTGTTTCCCTAGCACCCTACAAATTTCTCTGCACTCACTGCTGCCTCTAGTATGCCTGGACTCAAGATGATCCGGGAATTCCATTAGCTGTGTCTTGGGGACTGAATTAGCTCACTGATTAGGGCTTTTTCAGATACTAATAAAGGCATGAGGTGAAGGCTCAAAACTGGAAACGTGGAGATGATTGGACTGCAGAATGCTAGCCAAATTCCAGCTGCTCTGTTGCTATAAGAATAGACAAATTAAGCTCCATCTTTGGGCTCTCATTTCACGACAAATGCCAGTTGACCTCCCTATGATCTGCCTGTTTCTTCCCCCCAGCCCAGGACATGCCTTTTCACCCCAGTTTTTCAACAGACACAACATGACTGAAGAGCTAACCCACCCAAAACACTTAAATGAATAGAAAATAAGGCTTTGACTAGTTTCGGTTATGCAATTCACAACAGGAGGTCTGGTTGAGGGGGGAGCGTGGACAACCTATTTTGGTGGCAGCTCATATGCGTATCAGCATCAACGACGTAACCGCCTCATTCATTTTATGCACGTGAGGAATCCACCTTCCCCAAGCATCTCCATCATGGCTGAAGAGCTGGGCATGGAGAAGTTTAATGAGATTTAACATGAGCAAGTGTAGGGTCTTGCATCTAGGGAAGAACAGCCCCAGGTGCCAGTATAGGCTGGGGACTGGCCTGTTGGAGAGCAGCTTAGGTGAGAGGGACCTGGAGGTGCTGGTGGACAGCAGGATGACCATGAGCCAGCTATGTGCCCTCATGGCCAAGAAGGCCAATGGCACCCTGGGGTGTATTAGAAGGGATGTGGTTAGTGGGTCAAGAGAGGTTCTTCTCCCCCTCTACTCTGCCCTGGTGAGACCGCACTTGGAATATTGTGTCCAGTTCTGGGCCCCTCAGTTCAAGAAGGACATAGAACTCCTTGAAAGAGCCCAGCGCAGGACCACCAAGATGATAAAAGGAGTGGGACACCTACCTTATGAGGAAAGGCTGAGGGAGCTGGGCCTCTTTAGCTTGGAGGAGACTGAGGGGTGACCTTATTAATGTTTATAAATATGTAAAGGGTGAGAGTCAGGAAGATGGAGCCAGGGTCTTATCAGTGATGGCTAGTGATAGGACAAGGGGCAATGGGTGCAAGCTGGAGCAGAGAAGTTCCATGTGACAGAGAACTGGGACAGGCTGCCCAGAGAGGCTGTGGAGTCTCCTTCTCTGGCAACATTCAAAACTGGCCTGGATGCGTTCCTGTGTGATTTAGTCTAGGTGATCCTGCTCTAAATGATCTTTTGAGGTCCCTTCCAACTCCTAAGGTTCTGTGATTCTGTGATCTTGGTGACATCCGGAATGAAAGTTATGTAGGTGGTTGATGGATGAAAAAGATGAAGCCATGGGAAGTTAAAGGGCATGTCTAGGGCTGGAAAAGCAGTCACTGACAAAAGCAAGAAGGGAAAGCAAAGTTTTCCTTGTCCCTAGGGCCTGTACTTCTTCTCACAGATGCTCAGGATCTCTGTGGTTTATTCCAGGGACTACTGATGCTGTCCTTAGATGTAGTCTGAACAGCAGACTCCCTGCCTTGTGCTACTGGGTTACTGAAATCTAGGAAATATACACAGCATCATAAATAACCCACATGCAGTCACTTCAGAGCGCGTGTTAATGGTGACACAAGGCCAGAAACCCCCTTTTCTTTCCATTCTTTCCTTTCAAGCACATCCTCATTTTTTTCTAAAGCTACTTTTCTCCTGCCTACTAACCTTAAGTACCTTCAAGCAATTGAGAAAGATAGTCCTATCTTTTCCAGACTCGTCCTGAGAACATATAAAAAGGCATATAACTTCTCACAGCACCCTATTTTATGTCTAATAATCTACTAGATTCCTGTCCTCCCTGGTTTTATTTACCTTTCTAGACACCAGCAGTATAGAACCCTTGCCTCACAGGAGATTTCAGAAGATCATCCAACTCCCATTCAAATACTGGCTGTGGAAATACCCAGTACCTCACTGCAGGACTTAAACTTCCTTATCTGTTGCCAAAGACAACCTAGTTAGCAGGTAGAGGCTGTGCCATTTGGTGAGGAGACACCTATGTGTGGGGTGGTTTTCCCTTGCTTGTTTTTGGTTAAGTAATACAAGAAACATGTCCAATTTCTTTTTGCAAAGCCTGGAGGTTATCAGCACCTGCTTCGGGGTGTGTGTGTGTGTGAATGGCCCTCAGCCACGCTGCAGCCCAAACGGCTTCATGCTCAAAGTGGCTCTGGTGGGTGTTTGTGTCCTGATGACTTCTGTGGGAAAGGAGATGCCCAGAGGGATGAGAGCGAGAAGAGGGGTGTATCCTAAAACTCACTAGCATTTTGGCAGCACGTGCCTCTCTGCAGCCTCCTCCTGGTGTCAGGGAACGCCGGGCGCAATGCCACGTTGAGAAAGAGGTATATACTCCTACTTTCCGTAGATGTGAAGTGTTAATTACAATATATATTACAACATACTTTGTTTTACCCTGTCATCCTGGATCAGTTTTCCCTCCTCCTATCCATCCCCTTTTCCCCCTGAAGCCATCTGTCAGAAGTTCTTTGCTAATTCCACTGATTCCATGTGTTGGAGAAGCCGCTTATTTAGAAAGCATACGAATTATACTACGTTGATGGAATGTTTGTCGGGCCGGCCTCAAAGCAGTTCTGAAGCCCCTGACTTGGAAGGAGTACTGTTGGTGGGGTTCAACCAGAAGCATGTCTCAAGACGTGATTAACAAAGGCAAGCGTGCATGACACTGATCTTGAAATCAACTGCTTTACTCTTTAGCTAACTTTGGAACTCAAAAGTGCCTCAAAGGTCAGCGATCCACTTGGGCCACTTCTCAATCATATTTTGGATCAGTCTGCCCAAAAAAACCAAAGCTGGATGTAAAAAAACCTTCCAAAAACAGTAACAGAAATTAATATTCAAATATCTGCAAAAAGGGAAAAAAAATATTCACCATCTCACTTCAATGAGCATTTGAACTTCCAAGACTTGCAGGTCTTCAGGATTGTTTTGGGGGCAGGGGAACCTCCGAGCTATTCTTATCCTGAAAGAGCATTTTAAATAACTCCTTCTTACACTCTCATTAATTTTTAAACACAGAGTTATGTGGTTGTCCATCATCTCCTCCTTTTATTTTTGTACCAGACAAGTCGCAGGCTTGGAGTGCTTGCTTTGCTCTTCTACGTATGGAAATGAAATCATCACTTTACACCGAAATTGTAAGGAACGGGGAGATCTGTTGACAAGATTGCAGCTGTGTACAGAATTTTCCCTGCTAAATATTCCCACTGGCAGCTGGAAACCCGTCCACATGGGCACCTTCCAAATCCCAGTCACTAATTCTGGCTGGCCATGCTAAGCAGCACACTGCAGCATCACGTCCCTTTCAAAGAGTCAGGGAGTTCACAACTCTCAGAACAATGGCTTCAGGTTGGAAGGGTGAAGCTCGAGTCTTTCTCCTCTGCTAAGAGGGGGATCTTTGCCCAAATTATGAGTACGTGGTTTAAACCGCAGCGAACCAGGGTCTTTAATCCAAATGAAGAGCGTTGGGGGTTTAGCAGCCTGCTACTGTGGTGGTTATAAAGAATTATTTAGTGCTTGCTGTTAATCGGAACGTGGCTGAGGGGAAGTACGCTGGTCATGCTTTTAATGGCAGCCTGGGTTAATGAGAACCCTTGAGAACCCAGGGTGGCAGGATTAGCAAGGTAAGGTGCTGTAGTGGGAGCCATTGGTGAAGGTTCACAAACTATCCTACCGACAGCTCAACCACAAGCAGCGCCTGATTATTTCTTTAAAATACACACCCCAAAGCATCCCCCCTCCCCCTCCCCCAACCAACCCAAAATTAAGATTCCGACTTTTCAGCGGAGCTGCGAAGTTCCAAGCACCGGCACTGGAACACCAAAGTAAATAGCTGCGGGCTCACGCCTGAAGCTGTGATCTAGCAGAAAGCGGGAAAGCCGAGCTCCCCCGCACCCCCCCCCCCGAAGCCAGGGCACACTTCCCTTCCTGCCACCCCTGACGGCTCCCCGCGGGGGCCGTGAGACGCAGCCCCACGGGTCTGGGTGCGCACCTGCGGGGCCGTGCCGAGTGTGCCCGCCGAATGTGCCCGCACGGGCTGGGCGCCGCAGCCCGCTGTGAAGGGGAACGGCGGGCACCTTTCCCGGACCGACTGCGGAGCCGGTGGCAGGGGATACGCCAGAACCCCGAGGTGCCCGGGGACCCCCGAAATGCTGGTTATGTATGGGGGTCGCGGCGCCACAGGACCCCGAGAGGGAGAACCGCCCCACCTCCTCCTCTCCCTCCGTGTCCCGTCCCGCCCCCGTTTCTCCGTAACTGCCCGGCAGCGCGGACCTGCACGATACCGCACGGATCGCGACAGCCGCCGCCGCACAAAGCCCCCGGCTCGGCGGGAAGGACGGCCCCGCAACCCGGGCTCCGCCTTCTGCTCCTCCCCGGCGGCCGGGCCCGCGCGGAGGGAGCCGGAGCCGGCGCCGCGCCGCGCAGCCCGCGGGGGGCGATGTGACCCGGGCGGCCGGGCGCGACGCGGTGCGGGGCGGCGTGGAGCCGTGCGGGGCGGCGGAGGGCGGCCGGGCTCGGGGAGAGACGAGGGGGAGACTCCGAGCCAGGGGAAGATGTGGCTGAAGCCCGAGGAGGTGCTGCTGAAAAACGCCCTGAAGCTGTGGGTCACGCAGAAGAGCAGCGGCTACTTCATCCTGCAGCGGCGTCGGGGCCACGGGGACGGCGGCGGCCGTTTCACGGGTACCTGGTGGCGCGGGGGGCTCGGCGGGGCGCCGGGCCGGACCAGGCGGTGGATCCCGCTTGCCTCTGCTCTGCCCCGCGGGAACTTGGCGTTCCCCCCCGGCGGGGCGAGCTGCGGGAGGCGGGAGCGGCCTCTTTGTTCGGCCCGCGGCGGGACCCCTCGCCGGGCCGGCTCGGTACGACGCGGGTCGGCTCGGCATGGCTGGGGGCATAGCGCGAAACGGGGGGGAGGGAGGGGGGAGGGCGCGGGGCGGCTGGCGCGGGCCGTGGGGGCGGCCCCGGTTCTCTCAGAGTTGCCTCTGGAGCAGCTTCGTGCTTCTGTTCCCCTGAGCCCCGCTGCAGCCACTTCTGTTTCCCCTCTCCCCCTTCCCGGTGGCTTGCTTAAGCGTGATTCGGCCCCCGTGAGCCGCGGTGCGGAGGAGCCGCACGGGTGCCCAGTGGAGTTGGCTGGGGGGGCCGGGAGCCCCCGAGGGGCTGGGGGGCGGCGGCCCCGCTCCGCGCAGGGTTGGCTGCAGCCCGCGGAAGCCCGAGCGGCGACCGGGCGGAGGTCCCTACGCTCGGCCGTGGTGGTGGTGGTGGTGGGGAGTATGGAGGGATGCCGGGGGGGGGGAAGGCTGCTGCGGGGAGCCCGGCCGGGCTGAACCCCCTCTGCCCCCCGCAACCCGGCCGCCACCTGCGCTGAGGCTCGTCCCCCCGTTTATGTAATGGGAGTTCTATAAATACGTATGGGAATTGTGACTTTCGGCCGGTGACTGCGCTGGGAAGGGGGGTGGGGGTGGTGTGGTAATTCGGTGTGGTGGAGAAGTGGGTTCTGACTTACTAATTATACTCGGGCTTCTGTAGGTAAGGCACGGTGTGTCCATTGGCACTCCTAGGTGCGCGTAGGGAAGGGTGTTTCAGAGGAGCACGGGTCCCGCTCTGCCCTGGCCGCAGGTCACAGATCTGTGGGCAGCTCCAGCGAGAACTTTGCGTCAGGCTGCGTTGGGGGGTAACCGAGTACAGATTTGGGGCGAAACTTTTGGTTCAAAGACATCAGCAACTGAATTGAAACAAACAAAACAATGCTCTGGAGGAATGGCACAGTTTAAGAGTGTAATTCTTGCTTAAAAGCAGATAAGGCTGTTCTGTACCTTTTAAAAATCATAGTTTTTAATGGTGGTTTGTGTATTTGTAGGAATAGGTGATTTCCAAAACCAGTATTTTCTAGGTGGTTTGAGAAGTTACATTATCAGGTTTGATTTTTACCTTTTGCTCCTGAATCATTGGCCCATGCCAGTTGATAAATATTGCTTTCTGCATTTTTATTTTAAGGGTTTGTTGTTGTTGTGGGTTTTTTTGGGGGTGTGTGTTTTGTTTTGGTTTGTTTTTTTTAATCAGAGCTTGTCCTAGCTGTGGAGTCACAAAGGAACACACAACTCAGTTGTTGCGTGCTGGATCCCCTGTTATCAGTGTATTACTAATGAAATGCTAGGTGTGATAAGGTTAATGGTAGTTTTTCTGTGGAGTTAAACAACCACCTACCCTCATAATTCCCCCTGCGTGGAAGTCACAGGCTACTCTTTTGTGATTGTAAGGATGATGTGGATTAATTTTCAGAGTTAAAAATAGCTGTTTACAGCAGCTTGATTTAGGTCCAGGACAATCATGAGGTTCAGATCCGCAAATGTTAACTCCTCGTGCCTGAGCTTTCCTCCATGGCAGAAATTTGGAAGCTTAAACTGAACAAACTGCTTTTCTCTCTGCTTAAGTTTCAGGTGAATCATTTTGCTGAATCTCCAGTGCACGAGCTTGCATAAATCTCTTTTGGCTGGCAAAGGAAAGCCATTCCTGTCTCCGACAACGTTTTCCAAGGGAAACTGTAAATTCTGACAGTCTCTTAAACCATTTCTAAATGTGTGTATTTAAAAGGGCTTGGAAACTAGAGTCCATAAACAAAAAACAAGTGTGGGGGAAGCACTAAGCGTAGCTGGAGTTAGATGAGTAACTTAATTTTACTTGGGATGAGCAAAATGGAGACCGGTACGGGGAAACGTTTGGGCTTTGCTTTCGGTGCAAAGCTTACCTCCCAATTCTTGCTTCACATCTCTCTAGGACATTTGATTAGTACCTGCCTTGTCCAGGCTGATGGATACAAAGGGCATTTAAGCATTATTGATTTCAGAGTATGGTCTACCAAGCTGCAGAGCCCTAAGTTAGAAGATTTTGTTTGTTTTTCCGGGGAAGCAAAGCTTAAGTGACAACAATATCCATTTTTCTTTTCTTCTCCTTTTGGTAACTTGTGCCCTAGCCAACTGCAGTTGAATTTGATGGAAAGGTAAGGGTTTGAAGGACGTGAAGATCCTTTCCATGAAAGCAGGTGCTGTGGTAAAAGAGTTGTGTAGCTCTGCTGGTGAGGAGGAAGAGGAGGAGGCTGCGTATCCTCAGGCTGTGTTATACTTGTGTGGGATCATCAGAATAAAACCCCCAGAAGACTCAATTTCATCTGTAAAGAGTGCAGAGGGGGCAGCAGATCACCTGCCTCATAATCTGCTTTAAATGGGGTGGAAGGGCGCGATGTCTGAGCTGCCCTGGTGCCCTTGTGAGTTACTACAGTGTGGTGTTTGCACTGAGCAGTGTGAGGACATCTACTTCGTGGCCCCATTCTCATATTTGAGAGGGGTTTTTTTCCTTCTAGAACACTTCTCTCCTTATGAGAGTATTTGATCCATTATGTAAAAGGAAGTTAGCACAGCTGGACGGTATATTTTATGTGGATTTAATTCCTGAAGGATGGACTAGAGAAGATCTCTCACAAAAAGCTCTTTTTCTTCTGAATCCACGTTTCTTTCCCCTAGTATTGTATTTCAGTCAGACTCTGAACAGATGTTTGTGAGAGACTGTATTTACTGCTGTTATTTAATTTGCATCCCAGGGCAGTTACTGGATGCACACTGGGCTTGCAAGCACCAGGCACAAAAAATGATGGAGGCTGTGTTTAACTCTTTGTTACCTGACCGGTGTCATTCTAGTTTCTCTTTTCCTGAGGAATGTACTTTTCAAGGACATGTTTATCTTGCCACTTTACCTCCATCTGACTTGAGAGCTTTGTTGGATCAGAGACTTAGGAAGGGAATGGGTAATGTTTTTAGGAATAATTTAGGCAAACGGAATGACAACTTTGAACTAATAATTTTAAAACTGATTTGAAGTTATAGATTTTTTGTTTAAAAATTATTCTCAGGAATTCCTGTTGCTTCTGTTGGTTTTGTGGTTGTTGGTTTCCTCTCTTCTTCCCCACTTATTGGAGACCTTTTTAGCTGTCCCTACAGAAAGACTTGTGATGTAGCCATGATTAACAGGTCAAAGTTGTCTGGGTTTGGTACTTGCTGATACCTTTGGTTCTGAGGTTATATATTAATGATAAGCTTGAGATGCCATCGGTCGTCAAAAATACTGTCAAACGCTTCATGGTAGGATAGTGCAAGATGCTTTAGCCTTTAAGCGAAGCACTACTTTGGTTTTTATTAGGGGATGTTGAAAGCTCTGAGCACCTTCCTGTTTGATTAGCTTTGGTTTTGTGCATTTTGACAGCAAAACTGCTTGTTCTGGGAGGTGCTGGGAATGATTTTGTCACGGGCGCTGGACTGAGAGTAGGCTTCCGCTCTTCCCAAGCAGCTAGCTTTGCAGTTGCTGTTTACACAGTACTTCACATTGCACACTTGTAGTATATAAAAACCCACTTAGGATTCTTTAAAACACTGAAGAATTTTCCCTTTTGTAAATAAGGTCAAATAAAACTTTAAAATGAACTCATGTTTCCAGCAGGTTTTTTTTTCCTTTATGTGTTGAGATACAGTCCTGCTTTAACTTCTTGCTTGAAATAGATCAATAAAAGATTATGGTTTTGTTCCTGTTTTACCTGTGGTTTTAGTTCAGTTACTGTATTTCCCCTTACTACGCTTCCAGCCTCCATTTTCAGCTCAGGGCACTTTCCAAGCTGGATGTGGCCTTACATGGTTTGCAATTTTCAGAGGATGAACATTTTGAAAAGAAATTAATTTCTCCTTCAGCTCATACAAACCTTTACGGTTCACAGCTTTAAATATAAGATAATACATTGGCAAAAGAAGCATGCTCTATATAGAAATCTGAATTCATTTAATGAAAATAAGTATGGTAGGCATGATAAATACACTTCCTTGAGCTATATGCAAGCAATTGAATTAAACTCCCATCTTTGGATTTTATGTTTTCTTTTAAATTAAGTTCTTTCAGGGTGATAGCTTTTGAACTGAGTGATAGATCACCTCTTGGGAATGTCCTAAGGAACCTGCTTTGGCAGGGGGTTTGGACTCGATGATCTCTTGAGGTCCCTTCCAACCCCTACAATTCAATGATTCTGTGACATCTGAGTAGTTACATGATAACAGCTCTCTTCCTTATTTTCCCCTTAGCTGGATTTTATTTAATCTTTTACACCTACAGAAAAATTGCTGGTGATGAACCCTATGGCCCTTTTCTGGAAAGTAAAACCCATATTCTTTCATGCTTTCCAATCCAAACAGTTCTGTAGTCTTTATAAATACATTGCCTTTTAGTAGCCCTGTGCATCTCCCAAGGTCTGGCTAAATAATTTCATTAAAAAGTCTGTTTCAGAGAAAAACAGCGAGGGAACCACAGAGGTTGAGGGGTCCTGCTACTGGGATGGGGAATCCATCTAGATTGACCGTGTTCATTACTCTGTGGTAGGAAAGAGTCAAATACATGTTGGAGACTTTGACAGAGAATGAAAATGGGTATCCCTGTAAACTCCTTTACCTTTTGGAAGGGTGGAAAGCAAAATGATTAGCATATTAAAAGATCTGTCCCAATGCAGTCTTCAAAACGGCTCTCCTTTTTGTCTTAAGATACCTAAGCAAGTTACTGATAGATCAAGTCTCAATCAGAGCTCTAGTTAAAAAAACCCAGCGAAACACTTTTATTTTAAATGGAGCAGATTGCTGAGAGGAAGATGCCACACTCATTATGTTAATAGAGGATATGGGTAGTGCAGACTGTCTGTCTTCATGGTTTTGTTTTCATAAGGAAGAGTGCTCTCTGAAGCCTTGCACAAGGAGAGGGGGAAATCCAAATACTTTTCTGAAAGCTTGGACTCTTGTCAAAATGCTATCTAGCCTTGCCCACAGCTGGAATTCAGATTAGCAGGTTTGCCCCCCTCCCCTTTTTTCTCCCTCATTTTACTGTAACATTTTTAAAGGACAATGCATGCTTATAAGATCTTTCCCAAGTGGGTGGCTTCTCTGTCAGAGCATTTGGCTGGGAGGTGTGAGCTGGAAGGAGGGATAGGAGCAGGACGGCCGAGCTCCTACCTGCAAAGCTGGGTACCTTGATTCCTGATCCAAGACACTCCCTGAGTTGTGTGTGCTGCCCTGCCTCCCTCTGCTTGCCTTTCTGGGGGGTTCTTGGTCCTAAGGCATAGCTGAGATGGATGAGACAAAATACAGGTGCTCATGTTGAAGTGCTGTTAGCGGTGAGGATGTACGTGGGCACGGAGAGGGGTCAGGGTGGTTGGTATCTGCTTCACTGGCCTGCGCAGCACTGTAATCCAGGGAACAACCACAATGGCTTTGTATTTTCCTCTTGTGGAGGCCAAATGGTATAGAAAAAGGTAGGAAAATCAGGGAATGGTTTGGATTGGAAGGGGCCTCAAGGCCCATCTAGTTCCAACCCCCCTGCCATAGGCAGGGACACTCTCCACTAGCCCAGGCTGCCCAAAGCCCCATCCAACCTGACCTCAAACGCTGCCAGGGAGGGGGCAGCCACAGCTTCTCTGGGCAGCCTGGGCCAGGGCCTCACCATCGTCATTGTAAACAAACATCTTATAAAATAATTGAAGAAATCTGTGATGGCAGAGTTTAAGTAATGCTAGATCACTATCTTCACCATTGTTCACAGCACCCACCAAAAATGAGAGAAACTTTTCTGTTTCCCCAAGTAATGTCCTATGTCCAGGTAATCTACAGGACTGCAGCCGCAGTTTGTGTGTCCCACCTTCTTGTCTGTTTTCAGGTGGAAAATAATCTCAGGTATTTTTACTTGCAACGTGAGAATTAAAGCATTTGGTTCTGTGGCCTTCGGAGCTATAAAAATAGGCTCGGCCTGGCCTGGGCCTGTGGCAGAGGACGGAGATAAGCAGCTGTGAGAGCCTTGCCATGGCAGCACCCGCCTGGGGAAATGGCTGTGGGGAAGCGGGGATGAGGAGAAACAACCAGCGCCCCAGGGCTGTGGCTGCACTTCTGCCATCCTGGGAGAGCAGGTGCACAGCTCGACTTGCTTCTCTCTTCCCCAGTGTGGCCTTTCCCTGCCCATGTGGTGGTCTGACGCTGGAGCAAGATCTCAGCATCACACCCAGGGGTATGGGAGTTACGGGGGCCACAGCATACCAACCTCAATGAAATGCCTAAACTCCCCTTGTTTCTCATGTCCAGCTTTCCTGGAGTGCTCGGATTGAGGAATAGCAATTAAACAACTTGTTTCAATTTGTTTCTATGTGCCAGATTAAAAAATCCCAAACCCAACAAAAATCTAGTGGCAGCGTATCATCTGACAAATCCATGTGGGAAGTAATGTGAGGGCTCGAATGTTGATATTTCCCTGGGTGAATACATGCTTAGGGCGTTAGTTCTCCGTGCTGAAATCTAATGTTTTCTGTGTTTATCTTCAAGTGTGGCGAGCCCTTATCTCTGCAAAGAAAACAGTCTTCCTACAGTCCTTTGAGGAGTCCTCCTTCATCCATTTTCTTATGTGCTTACCCAAATAAGTTCTGCAACTTATTTTTTGGTGGGGGAAGGCTAATAAGAAATACTCTTTCATGGGTGCTGTATTGTATCAAGACCTGTTTATGTAATTTTGCAAATTTCAGTGAAGACAGCATGGCTGGTGTAAAGCCAAGAGGTTGAGCCGTCATCTTTAGTGGCCTTGTGTAACTGATAGGGCTCTTAGCCAGGAAAAAACATGGATTCTAGAGGGGGGACTGAGTGAAAGTAACAGCCTGTTAACCATCTGAGTTTTGAACTTTTATAGAAATCAAATCAAAATGATATGAAAGACCTAGAGACATCTCCAGACATTTACGCTGGGGGCCACTGCTGGCCAGCAGTATCTTCCTAGTTGCTGTCCTGGGATGTATCCTATGCTGGTGCAGCTTGAAAGCCTCTGCCCTGACCTGTAACACCCCATGCCAGTGGGATGAGTGGCACTCTCCAGCTGGGCTGACAGTCAAGGATGAAGGCAGGACTGAGGTAGTCTTCACTGTGTCTTAGCTCTGGGTCTCACCTTGAGATACAGTCACCAGTTAGGCTCCTAGGTGGTGAGCTGGTTGAGGCCACGTGGGAACCAGCTTTGTAACTCCCGCCCATCCCTCTCTCAGTGGGAACATTGCTTCTGTGGAGATCTTTGGAGATGCTGCACGGAGCCAGGTGAGCAACACCTGCTATTCGAGTGCCCTTTTGGCAGGCTGAGGTTGTCTCCTGGTTGATGTGAAAACCACCTTTCTGCTGCAGCTGGAGCACAGGGACGGTGTGGGACCAGGAATGGGGACATCCACGTGTCCCTCTCTGTTCTGCTGCCTGGTGGTGGGCTGCTCATTCAACCAGATTGCTTGCCTCCTGTAGCGCAGCTAATTGCTGCTGCCATGGCTATTGTGGACTCCAATTGTTTGCAAATCATTGCGAGATGGAGGAAACTATGTGAAGAAGTGTAATTAGGATTCAGGGTTCAGAGTGCTTCTCTGCCTCAAAGAGCCGAGATTAATTCTGCTTTATTGAAGCTGGTAGTTCATTTTCACTGTCCTGAAATTAAAAAAAATCCCAACTTTATTTTTAAAATCACCTGAATTGTTCAATTTGCTCTTTTCTCCCAATGTGCGTGCCTGAGCAGCTTAGTGTGCCTGTTGCCGCTGTTAACTCTCCTTGTGAAACTGCATCCACTGGGAAGCAACCTGTACTGTTAGCTCCTTCCACTTCTCCTTTTGGGTAAAGTACTGATTTTATTAGCTGCTTTTGCTTCCTGGGCTTGTTTTTCTTTCAGCCCTCATCTTTCTGATGGAGGAGCAGAAGTAGTGAGGAGCAGTGTGAAGCAGCAGTGAGCTCCCAGGGAGCTTCGGCCTTTTGCCTTTTTGTTTTATTTTGTGAGGATTTTATTCATTTACTTGTCCCAGCCTCCTAAGTGGTCGGTCCAAGTACTTCTGCCTTGCAGCATGGCTTAGCTGCTGAAGTAAGCACCCCATTTATGAGAAGGCATTTGAGTAGTTCTGAAAAATTTCCCTTTAAGGCCTTTAAAATATGATGGAGGTAAGCAGAAATCATCTTGCTCTGTGTAGAAGGTGTCTTACTTCATGTGCTGTTGAGCCAGGCATTAGTGCCTTGGGCTGCCTCTTGAGTATTGTCCTAAAACATGGAAAGAACATATTTTCAGTTCCAGTTTTTAGTTTGAGTTCAGCTTTAATCACCCCCTGCTCGGTGATTAAACGTCTCAGACCTTCGAAGTACTTCGTGGAAGTTTTTTTGGAAGTCCTGTGTGGATAATTAACACCCATCCGGGAAAGGAGCCTGCATTCTTTAGTTTGATACGGTATGTTTAGTAGAAGTTGGTGTTAGATTAACTTACTGTAAACATGTTCCTCTTCCTAGATGAGTTACGAGCATGACACAGGCTAACTTGTAATGGGATCTTTTTTTGTCTTCCGGGGGGTGTATATGGAGCCATGTGTTTGAAAGATAAGTGGTGTGCTTATCACAGTTCATTTGAGAATGTGATCATTATGAAATAGCCTTAACTTTTTTCCTCTTCTCTGTGAAGAAATGCTCAAGAAGTTCTTTGTGCGTGGTGTCCTGTTTGCGTCCCATGTGGGACAGACTGACCTCTGTAAAAGGGAGGCACTCCCTACCTGTCACAGAATTTGAAGTGGTTCCTCGCTGATTTTTATACTTGAGTTTATTTGTGGTGTTGTATCTGTAATACACACATACATTTGGTAAAAACCCAACAAATTACAGTTAAGAAGTACAATGGTCTTGTTTTACTTTGAGATATTCCAGCTGCCAGCATCGGAGCAATAAAATACGCACAAAAGCAGATGTTGCAGTGAAGTAAAAACTACCAAGTGTGGTGTGGGGCTTGGGGTGAATTTTCCAGATTTGCTTTATAGACTTAATTCTAAAAAAATATAGGTAAGTGTTCCCTCTACCTGAAATCAACCTTACAGCTAAAGTAATCAGATTTGTCACGGAGAAGTGTGTAATTTCAGTAAAAGCGTGTCCTGTTCCACCTCTTCTGTCTTCTCCTCCCTACTTGTCAGAAGTACATGTTACACCTGAAACTTGCTGGTGAGTTTTAGCCTGGGAACAACATTCTTTCTGCATGAAGAAACTTGTATCTTTTCAGGAACCGGCAATGTTCTGTCAGCAGTCTGTAGCAGAAGGCTTTGCAGACCCACATTTGCCACATTCCTTAGTGCAGTTACCATACAATTAACTGCTTCCCTGAAATACTTCCGCATCTTGGGAGGTCAAAAAGTGGATGAGAAATTGGTGGAGTAGCTTGTTAAAAGGAAGGAGTACTCTGGATTGGATTGGATTTTTAAGTTTCTCAGACATCTTGTCCCCTGCAGAGTAAAAACCAACCAACCAAAACAAAACCAAAACCCAAAACAATGAGAATTTTGGGAAGGAAACCACAATGGCAGTTCTTCTCCCTTTTTGCCCTCTGCTTCTGTTTCCTTTTAATTTTTGCCTGTCTGGTAGGTATAAATGGTTTCACTGTTGCCTGAGATAGGGAAGAGGTCAGCTGAGCCCCAACTGAAGGCATGCAACACATGAGCCAGAGACCCTTTTTATAATGTATATGCACTCGTGAGCCAGAGACTTCTTTATTTTATAAACTGACTCTGTTCTATGAGACACCCTTCCATGGAGCAAGCTGTTAGGTCATTCTGTTAGAAAGGTGCTCCCTCTCAAGCTAGGCAGTTTTCAAGGCATCCTTCAAAATCTGTGTGCCACGTTAACACTTCTTTGGGTGTTTCTTTATTCAGGGATTCTTAAGGTTGGTTGTTTTTTGATGCTTCAGTGAGAAGCGTAGCACAAGCATTGCGATTCAAAAGTTACCCCAAATGAGTATGAGGCAACTCACCCTGGAAAAAAATTGCCTCTAATTTTAGTAATTTTCATGCTCCTTCAGTTTCAGCTGTGTGTATTTATTAGCTGTGAATCCTTTCCATGCCCCTGCAAATGCACTTTTACCAGTTTCCTTCCCTGCCCCCCTGCATGTCTTCCTCTACTGGTCTCCTTCACTTTTCTGTACTTGAGCATCACCTTTGTGCACAGCTGCTCCTCTGCAGAAGTACAGTTGTGAAACCACAGTCATGGGGCCCTGCCCAACAAGGCTGATGCTCTCCTTGGCATCCTTGGCTTTAGCACTACTCATGTTTATTCTCATCCCCCTGTGCTGTCCTTATGTCCCTTTTGGAGCAATCCCACCACCAGCATCCCCCTCCATCGGAGGGATGTGACCCACGTCAGCCACAGCACTGGCTCTGGGTGATGGAGGCGTGAGTCCTGCACCCTTGTGAAGCCCTCACTGGGATGTGCTGTCAGGATGCTCAGGCTTTATTCTGTCAGGTATCTTGATCCCCACAATCTTTTTTTTTTTTTTAAATTTTATTCTTAGTTCTGGCTGTTCTTTGTTGCCCATAGTTAATATCTTAGCTATGGGTAGTTTAGGCATGGGAGCCATTTGGGTTTTTGTTTGGTTTCTTTTTTCCTATGCACAGTTGAAGGAAGAAACTTTTTTTTTTAATTGTTGGTAAGCAAAGTTGAAATTGTAAGCAGAAGTAAACAGTGAGAAGAGGAATTGGTTTTTCTGGTCAGTTATTCAGGAACAGAAAAAGGAATTAATTTTGCACTGGCCAAGAAGTAAAAATGAAATTTTACAGCTACTTCTGTGCTCTCGTGTGTTTTGTTTGTGATTTCTGTTAAAAAAAATCCACCATATTTCACAAATCAGATGTTCATTAAGTGTTCTCTTGGGATTTCAATAGCACTTACTGTTGACTTTTTTCCAGGACTTTAGTGAAATTAAAGCTTTCTCCTAGATCTGTCATTGGGGGAAAACATGCCCAGCACTTCCTAACTTTCTCTTCTTTTTCTTTCTTGTAATGTCTCAAGTCTTTTGAAATCTGTAAGTTAAACCCTGCTTTTGTTCTCTGCATCATCTGATGCTATCTCACTGGCTTTAATCCAGCTGGTTTCGAGGCGGCACACTGAAGTTGACATTTTATTTCCTGCGAGCATGGATAACTTGCTACCTTTTATGCTTGGATCAGGTTTTTGTCTTTTTCTTGCAGTGGCAGGAGAGCATTTAGCATTTTCTGATATTATACATATTACGAGCCTCCAAATTCAGGTCTTCATTTGAATTAAATCGGTGTAGTATCTTCACATGAGCAAACTGGAAGCAAACTGGTGCCAAGTAACAGCTCACCGTACTGTTTTAAAACATACTGTGTCCAACTTCTGCTTGGCTTTGAAAACACAGTCAATGGTGTGGGTGAGTGCAAGGAGGAAGTAATTGATGTAATTTTCTTTGCTCTCTGAATGTTTTTGATGCTGTTCCATGTGAGCTGCTTACACCTCCTAGACCAGAAAGGGGTCACACTGCTGCTTTGTTGTGCCATGCTCAGACCAATTAGTCGCAGTTTGTTGTCCAAGCGAGAAGGCATTCCAGATGAGGACTTCATACGTCTCATTTTCTTCTTTCCATTAATGGCTTGGGTGATGGCCTGGAGAATGCAATTCTAGAAACTGCACATGGGGTGCACCAGGGCAGGCAGAACTTTTGGAGGCTGGGGATAGTTCCCTTTATGCTGGATTAATGGTGAAGGAACACAAATGCAACTGTAAATATGGCATTTAGCTTGGAAAAAATGAAATATGCAAAGGGAAGACGCTGTATTGCAGGAAACTTCCTAGACTCCAGTGGCTGAAGCAAACATGGTCAAGCCATTCCTCACTGTGCCATCCCTCTCTGTAGGAGGCTGTGTCTTTGCAGGATGTATGGTATAGGGGAATTGAATGTATAGCTACTCCTGAATTGCGATTTGTAAGCACCATAAACCAATTCTGAGTTACTTTAACAAGCCAGCTTGCAAATCATGTGTTTGAATGGCTTTTTTCCATGCACAGTTTAGTTCTGCCCACTGGAGGAGGAGTTCATGGGGAAGACCAGCAACTCCAGCTGGCCTCCAGCCTGGAATGTCTTTGGGAGGGGGGAGGCAGCAGTTAAAATCAGAGAATCAGAGAATCTGTAAGGTTGGAAAAGACCTCTAAGATCATCGAGCCCAAACATCTGTCCAATACCACCATGTCAAGTAATGTCCTGGAATGCCATGCCTACACAAATTTTTTTGTACCAAACTGAGTTTGCCTGTGTTTATGTCAAGTGCCAATTGACAGTGGGATACTGCTGCAAGCTTTCTTGGATACTTTGGTCTGTACACAAGGTACAGGAGGTGATTTGTCTCCTCTTTCTTAAAGCTGAGACCTTAACTGGTAGTAAGTATCGTGTCCAGTTTGGAGTATCATGCTTAAAGATAAGCTGGAGAGATTCCAGTTGAAACTCAAGAACAATGAGCTGTTTGAAAAATCATAGAATCATAGAATGGTTTGGGCTGGAGGAGCCCGTAAAGATCATGAAGTTTCAACTCCACTGGCGTGGGCAGGGACACCTCTCACTAGACCAGGCTGCCCAAAGCCCCATCCAACCTGGCCTTGAACACTGCCAGGGAGGGGGCAGCCACAGGGCAGCCTGGGCCAGGGCCTCACCATCCTCATAGTGTCTTCTTCCTAATGTCCAATTTAGATCTGCCCCCTTCCAATTAAAACTATTTCCCCTTGTGATCCATAAGGATGAAATGAGGCAGTTGGGGTTTCTTTAGAAAAAGAAAAATCATTAAAGGATGGACAACTGTGATGATACTTTTTTCAGTACGTCGAGCATTAACATCAGAAGTGCCTGTGGCCAATTAGTCTCTGTATTCCAGGGAGCAGGATTAATTTCCAGCAAGAAAATTTTAGATTGTGGTGGTTAGTTTGTTTATTTGGTTGTTTGTTCTTTGTTCTCTGTAAGAATACTTAATGAGAACAGTGGAGGAGGCTTGCCGGGAAAGCTGTTGCTTCTTGGTTGGGGGAGGTTTTGAAGAACAGGTTAGACAAATGCTACCTATGGCAGAGGTCTGTTTACCCAGCTTCAGAGTGGGGCTGGAATGGTAACTTCCCAAAGTGCCCTCAGGTCCTTCCACTTCAATTTTGTGATTATATACATATATATGAGGCAAAACCGGAAACTCAAAGGACTCGATAGGCTTTTGATCTTCTAATCTCTGCCCTTCGCATTTTGAGCATCTGTAAATTGCAGCATAAGAGAGGGGGGGGGACACACCATTATCGTTGCATTAGGCCTTTAGATGTGAAAAGACTTGCAGGCTGCAGGGGTGGAAGTTGGTGCTAATTCTCTTTCCCACCGTGTTTCTTTGCAGGCCGCTTGGTTGGCGCCCTGGATGCCGTGTTAGACTCAAACGCACGCGTGGCACCGTTTCGAATTTTACTCCAAGTTCCAGGCTCACAGGTTTACTCTGCCATTGCATGTGGTGAGTTATTGAACGGATCAGAAGTTTACTGGGCCGTAGCTATTGGTGAGTCACAGATGAAAAACCCCAGACCGATTCTGAGCATGGTCGGTGTCTGCATGTCCGAGAAGCTCAAGGTAACCCCAGCTAGTGGTGTGTGTGTGGAAAGCTGTCGCCTGTAGCTTTTTTAACAACCCAATTAACCTAAATAAAAAATCCCAGAGAGGGATTATGAGTGAGTGTTAACTAGGAACATTAAGTTTCTATAGAAAGCTTATTTAGGTGGGGGTGTTCGGCATTAATTTTCTGTCTTATGCTAAGTAGTGTGGTTCTGATCATACGCCTGTCTTTTCCTACAGTAGTAATATAGTTCCTTACAGTGAGAAGCTGCTTAGGCTAGTCTTTCACCAGCTTAGTCTTTCACTTGTTTACTATGAAAGGTCTTGTCACACTTGGTTATTATGAAATATAACTGGAATATTTGGAAGATGCTACATGACTGAGGAGGTAAAATTGTATGGGGGGAAGTGTGTAATTGCTTGTCTGTTGTGCACTAATCCCTTTTAAGGTGGTTCTGCTAATCTCCAGGAAGGTAGTATCAGTGTAAATTGCAGCAACCTTTTGCCATGCCACAGCACTGGCCATCTGAATGCGCTTGTTCCCTTCATCCTGTTTTTGCTTGACCAGCCTGCAGGGCTGTTCTCATCCCTTCTGCTCCAGCCTATAAAATCCTAGCTTTGAAATGTACAGGAGATTTTCCTTTGAGAACAGTTCAGAGCTGCATCAGGACAGGTTCAGACTTGATATTAAGAGGCCTTTCTTTACCAAGAGGGTGGTCAAACACTGGAACAGGCTTCCTAGAGAGTTGGTTGACACACCAAGCCTGCCAGAAGTATTTGACTGTGCCCTTAATAATGTTTTACCTGCTGGTCAGCTCTTAAGTGATCAAGTGGTCAGGAAGTTGGATAGGGTGATTGTTGGAGGCCCCTTCCCTTCCCTTCCCTTCCCTTCCCTTCCCTTCCCTTCCCTTCCCTTCCCTTCCCTTCCCTTCCCTTCCCTTCCCTTCCCTTCCCTTCCCTTCCCTTCCCTTCCCTTCCCTTCCCTTCCCTTCCCTTCCCTTCCCTTCCCGTGCTTGACACAGGAGCGCTCTCAGTGGAAGGAGCACTCCGTATATTTGCACCCATCCTCTACAGAAGCTCATTCAGCATTTCTTCCTTGGTTCTGCATGTTCCCCATTAATACTGGGATTTTTTCCCTGTGCCAGATGTGTGTGAAGCAGCTTGTGTAAAGTCTCTTGGTGCTATTTTTGTCGTGGCTGGGTTTTCTTGGTTTTGCAATTGCACTTTATATCCCTACCCCCATCCTTTTATATTTAAATAATGCCATCTTATGGAGAAATTTAAGAGCTTCATGCTGTTAGAGTTCTCTCATGAAGCCAGGTAGCTTTCACTGGAAAAGGAAGCTCAGTTTTGTGTCATGGGCTTCTTGATTATTTGAGTATGAGTAACCCTCCTTTCTGGGGTCAATCCTTGCCCTAACTGCACTCTTATTCCCACAGTTTTCACTTGGGTTTTAAATATTAAAGAATCTACAAATCAAAAACTTGTCTGGTTGGAATGGTTAAGGATATTGCTGAGATAAACTTACTTGATTAATGTTTTCTAGAAGCCTCTTTGGCTCTTCTGAATAGATGTTGTAAATGAGATTGAGAGTAACAGAGTGGAAAGCAGAGGGCTCTGCTTTGTATGCTGTGTGGGTAGGACGTCTGTGGTTGCCAGAGATGCACAGAAGTGAAGAACCACACTAGCAGAAGTTGTTTCTGAATAATATCTCTGCCCTGTCTGGGCGAGACGCTTCCTGCAAATGTGGCATTGAGAGTTTTATTACTGGGTTTGGAAGGGGCAGCAAGTCAAATTAAGGTTCCTGCTGTATAGCAAGGACAAGGAGCAGCTCCAGGAGCCCCTTCCAGTCTCCTGGAGTAACTTCATTAGGGATAGCCATCATGTCATTAGGCAGTCAATTAAAAAATGTCATTTTAATTATACATTGGCAGTTCCAGGAGCTGTAGGCTTAGATGATAAAATATGTGTGAGGGTCATATCTGTGTTACGGGCTTCTGAAAATCTCCAAGGGTTGCCAGGAAGTCTGATCCCTGCCCACCACGGCTGTTCTGGCAGAGATGTTTTAATCCAGATGGTTAATCATGTTACACCAGTACAGGGAAAACAAAACAGACAAACAAACAAAAAAAACCCAACAGCTTAACCTCAGCCCTAGTGTGGAGCTGCTTAGAAATTTATTTTCAGAAAGCTTGTGGGCAAAACAGAAACCCAAGTGACAGTTAAGTAAAGTAGCTTGTTGGAGAGGGAGTGGAAAGGGACAGGGAGAAGTGGGTCTAAAGAGATTGTGAGTGAGGCTGTGGTTAGACCTAAATACACGTTTGGCCCAGGCACACAAAGAAGGTAAGGAGTGGGATAAAATGTTGGGCAGAGCCATCAGCACAAGAAGAGGAATAAGGAAGCGATTGTCAGTGTGTGGGTCAAGTCACTGGGTGACTTTAAGCCATGAAACCAAAATTAGAAATAAAGAAGGGACCCGAAAAGCCGTGGAGCTGACTTGACCAAGTGAAAGGGGCAAAGAGATCTCTCAGTATTTGAGCATAATGCCTGGAGACATGTAAAAGGAGGCAGGGAGGATTGCAGTAGCCCCCGTGGGAGATAGCCACTGCCAGAGCCCAGGCTCACAGTGGTCCGAGCTGTGTGGGTCCTGCTGTGAAGCCTTGCTCATGGCTCAGTTCATGAGAGACAGCTCACCAGCTCTTCCATACAGTTGGTATCTCTTATGTTGTTCAGAAATAACTATATTTGCTTTGCACAGCTGTTTCAGTATAAAATGATCATATTTGTGGTGTTGTTAACTATTGATATAATTTGTTTTCTGTACCTAAAAGGCATTTATGTGTCCTTTCTTTCTTTTTTTTTTTTTAAATTTAACCTTGACTAATGGTATTTATGAAGTTCCATCACAAGACCTTCCTGTCAAGGAAGTTAAAGCTTGGAAAGTTTCCCTGCCAGTTGGCATTCTGCATGGAAAACAGAGCAGAGGAAAATGGAAATGCTTAGCTAAATTTATCATTTTTTTTTTGTTGTTGTGAGGCAACATGATGCATCTCTAATGTACACACAAATCAAATCTCAAGACAATGGGTCTTCTATTTGAGATTCATTTTATATTAGATTCATCTGTGATTTGTATGTCTCTTACATCCATTACTTCTTTCTTCCACTAGCAAGGCATTAGGAAAAGCAACTTTTGATGCCTTTTCAGCCTATAATGTTTAATCCCTAGCCAGTAAGCTCTGGAGAGACCAGATTTACCCCCCTGCTCCCCGATTGCCCTGTATGTTGCCCATCCTGCTCTGCCTCTTCTGTCATTGTGTGAGGCAGCGACAGTTCAGTTTCAAGCAGAAAAACCAAAGCAAATACGTTTTGGCTATTTATCATTTTAGACTGGAATTCTTTTTCTGGAGTTAGTGTAAACATATTACATTTAAAACAACAGCAAAACCCTCAAATAAATCTTTAGAGAAGGAAGCCTTACAGATTTCAAAATCTGTATCTGTTATAGATTTTCTGTTCACTGTATTTGGTCCCCAAACTGCATAAACGTGCTCTTTTAGTCCTTGTAGGTGTTGCTGAACCAAACTCTTATTTTTTGGGACTTTAATTAATATAGAGAGCTTTTCAAATAGGGTGCAGATCGTGACCATGTATATTCCTCTCAAAGAGGAGGGGGTCTGTTCATGTCTCTGTGCGTGCATGTGTGACCTAGGGAGGGAGAAAGGAAGATCAGGGACTTTTGGGAACAGGATGTATATCAAAGGTTTCCATTGGCCACTTCAGGGACGTCATGTCAAAATAAGCTGCAGTCTAAGAGCTCAGGGTGAAGTTTTGCTGGTTTTTCTGCTTGGACTTTTACTGCAGCATTTGCTGGCTGAGAGTGTTTCAGAAGATAAAACTAAAAGCAAGAAAACTAATTCTTTAAAACAATGAGGTTTTTGTTTTTCTCTAGCTATACTGCTACAAATGAGACCTTTCTGACCTGTTTACTACCAAGAATTTTGAGGTTGAAAGTTCAGTTTCTCTTAATGAATTTATGAAATAGTGTGTTTTAATATTTTTTCCTTCCTTTCAATTTTATTTTGTAGGATGAGTTTCAATACACTGCTTTTTGCTTTTCTAGGTGCCACTGCAGAGGAGATAAACCAGCACTGGGAATGGCTGGAACAAAACTTGCTCCATACTTTGTCTGTGTTTGACAATAAAGAAGATATTGTTAATTTTGTCAAAGGGAAAGTGAAGGTAAGGAGGCTTTATTGCTTTCACCCTTCTCTGCCTGATTACATGTGGTTTAGTAGAAATAAGGTCATGAAGTTGTTGTGACTCATACTGAGTTTTGTCCATCCAGACATTGTTTACTGGTTTTCTGTGTGGCACTTGACCTGATGTGGCCAGCACGTGTGCATCTTTACTCACATTTCCTTGGAAGCATCTCAAAACCAAAGTATCTAATTTAATCTTCATCCCACCCATCCCTCTCCAGCTTCACTGTTCTCATTCTTCCTGTGATGTACAGCTGAGCTTTCTTCAGCATCTGCTTTAAGTTCCTCTACCTCTCCAAAACATTATCTTAAATACCTCCCCTTTCTATATCTAAACTTTTCCTCCTTACTGTGTTTCTCCTTCTCTCTCCCATGTGTTTCCTAGCTTTATCCATCGGTTTCTCCTGCCCATTTCTGCCCATTTCCATACTCTTGTCCCACTTGATGGGGCTCAGAGGTGTCAGCAGATGATAGCCACAGTGCCCAAATCTGCTGGCAGCACGCACGGTCCCTGCAGCACAGGGACAGGGGAGAAAGGCCCTTGTGCACTATCACCTGTGTCGTAAGGGTCCGGCACGGGAACTGCCGGTGGCTTTGCAGGACACGAGAGTCACAGCTGGGCGCTGCAGTGGAGCTGCTGGCTGGACACAGGATTGCAGAAATGAGCATCCTTTTGGAAGGCTAGAGAAATTTGAAAGGAAGGGAATTTGGTGACTGAAGGCCAGATCTAAAATAACAGCAGCACGTGTGGTAAAACCTAGAAAACTGGTGTCCTCAGCTCTGCTTCTGGTAAAACACATGCCTCAAGAGGAGCTTGGTGATGGCTGCCAGCGGTGTGGGTCTGCTGGTGACTACTGTATCTGGAGTCCTTCTGCACACTTTCCCTTGCTAAGAGTTTTAGTGAGGTGCTCTTTCCCCAGCGCCTCCTTTTTCGGTCTGGAAAATTTGTAGGAGCATAATGTTTTTGGTGAGTTTCAACCCTGCTGCTGTCATCGTAGTTAGCTCTGAAGATGGGGAAGAAAGGGTCGGAGAGGCAAAGGGTGACTGTTTAAAACTTGGGTTTTATCCTGCTTTCTTAAAAAAAAAACCAAAACAAAACCAGCTTTGTCTAAGTGCAGTGAAAAGCTCAAATAAAATTAATCTCCCTTGATAACTCTGTGGCAGCCTGTTACCTAGCATGGCACATGTTTCAAATTCTCGAGGTTTCATTAGTTAATGTAAAGTCCAGGTTTTGGAGCCTTGCCTCTGCTGTAGATTTTTTTGGCCTAGTAGGACTGTTTGGCAATGGGGAATTGTACCAGGTGCTGTGTCACACGCACTGTTTGAACAGTGCGATACCTACTTAACTCTTTTGTCGTGACAGCACTGGTAAAATCCTCAACGCTTAATTATAGTTACATAGATGTTCTTGAAACCACATTTTTAATGGTTCCAAACATATTACAAGTTACTGATGCATCTCACTGCATTGCCTCTTCCTAGGAAAATAGTACTGGTCAGTATACACAGTTGTTACTCTACCTTTGCTCTGTATAGGGCCTGGAACAGGCTGTCCAGGGAGGTGGTTGAGTCACCTTCCCTGGATGTGTTCAAAAAAAGGGTAGATGAAGTACTTAGGGATATGGTTTAGTTTAGGATGTGAATGGTTGGACTTGATGATCTTAAAGGTCTTTTCCAACCTTGTGATTCTGTGATTCTGTATACATGGAATAACAGCAGTCATGAGCTGTAGTGAAGCTGTTGATAGGTGCTTCTGCCAGACTTGTTGAAAAAATAGTGTGAAAAGCACCCCCCCAAGTTTTGATTGGGAGGCATTTGAAATGTCTGGGAGATGCAAACACCACAGAAATTCCTCTGCTTGTGAAAACTGCAAATCAACTTGAATTTCTTTGTGAGGCAGGCCTGTGTTAGCAAGAGTTGAATGAGTTGAATGGCTGGCTTGTAGCAACTTGCTCTGGTGCGAATGCCCCGGCTTTATCCTGATGTATTATCCCATTATGGACCCAGGCGCTGATTGCAGAGGAAACGAGCAGCAAGCTCGCCGAGCAGGAGGAAGACCCGGAGAAGTTCCGAGAAGCCTTGGTGAAATTTGAATCCAGATTTAATTTTCCTGAAGCCGAGAAGTTGATCACCTATTATTCCTGTTGCTGTTGGAAAGGAAAAGTACCTCGGCAAGGCTGGCTTTATTTGAGCATCAATCATCTCTGTTTTTATTCTTTCTTCCTGGGCAAAGAATGTAAGTGTAAATGTGTAAGAAACCCAACACTCTGGAGAGATGTAAATATAACTATTTTTAAAAGCAAGAATAGCCAGCATTTTTATGAAAAGCCTGGTTTGCCTCTGAAGTTTAGTTTCTGAGCCTTTTGTTGTTCAGCTGAAAGATCCTGTTTAATTTAGCCTTTATGTTTATAATTTAGCATTAATCCAGTAATAAAAATGAGACTGTAAGAGTATGCAGACACTGGGTTTTGGGTTTTTTTGGTGGGGTTTTTTTCCCTCTTGCCATGGTGAAGCAGTTGTAAAATGTAACAGACCTCCTGCAGATCTGAAATAGAGACTTTTAGTAGCGGAAAGGGTCAGTGCAGGTGGGAGTGGTGATGCCAGGTTCCAGCTGCCTGCCTGAAAACAGCCCAGGAAGGATAACAGGGCTGTGTTCTGAAAAGTCAGGTGAGATTTCTGAGTTTTTAAAGGAAAGCAACAGCACTTTAGGGATTTCTTTGTGTTTCTGAATAGCAGTGCAGGAAGGTCACAAGAGTTGCGTGCTGGGGTTTTTAGACCTTAGGTGGTGGCACACTCGTGTGTGATAGTGACCGTAACAAGGGAACGTTTTTAAAAGCGAGTTTGGTCACAGGGTGTTCCTCTGCAGAGGAAGGGTTGTGTGAAGATGAAAAGCCCATCAGAATAGATGCTAGAAGGTAGAAATTAATGTAGGAGAGGGTGAAAATTAATGTAGCCATATAAACTCCATGGCATGTCTCTGTTGGGTAAGGTTGTTCAGGAACTGATGGCTTTTTTCAGTTGTGTTTATCATGCTGAAACTTCATCATGGACAGTGATAGACACACCTGTACCACTATAAATACAGCCAGTCTCATCAGTTGTAACAATTATAGAAGGTTTCAGCACTTATTCTCTGGATTTAATGTTGGGATGGCTAGTCAAATAAAACTGTAGATTTAAGAATGAAGTACATACTTGTGAAGGTGACAAAGATCGTAAATGGCAGTTTCAAAGAGTTAAAACATACAAAGATGTGCTTAGAGTCAGAGGGCCTTTTCTTCCTTACGTTATTTCAGGCCAGTTATTTTGTCACATCTACAGTGGCAGAGTGAGATTTAAAATGCTGTGATTTGTTACAAAAAAAAAGAAGCTGAGTTTTGCTAGGAAGACTAGAATGGAGGCTCTTGATACGTGCTAAATATCTGATACCTTCTTTATCTCCTTGTTTTCTGTTTAGTATTAAATTGTATCCTTTGCCAATCATTCCTTGTTGCTGTCATTACAGGATTTCTCTCATTAAGTTTGAGATAGCCAGTCTGCCAAAGCACACAAAGCAAAACTGATACTTATTAAAGATAAATAATGGGGGAAGGAAGAGGGGGAGAGGAGGAAGAGGGGAAGAGAAGAACCCTTTATATCTTTCCAAAAACGTTGTTGATGCAATACCAGAGATGATTAAATGACACTAGAAGTACTAGAAGTACAACACCATGCCGTATTATTTAAGAAGAAATTGCTCCTCATCTCTTTTAATAGTAATTCATTATGAAAATGCCAATGCTCCCTTTCCCCCATAGCTTCACCTTTACCACGTCTCGTTTTGACCACGAAAAACACCAGCCTTCACACACTGTTAAGGCAGTTGCATCACCTTTGTGTTCCCATGTGTTTGCATGGAAATGGGAGATAAAAACCTGACTTTTCTTTTCGTTAAAAAAAACGCCCCTAGCTTGATGGGAAGCGTTACAAGTTGAAATGCTTCCCTCTTCCTCAATTATGTTAAAGCAGATTGCTTCTATTCCAAACCTGGTATTTTGTTACATTCATGAAATACTTGTATTACATTTACTAATCAAATTTACTACTTGTATTAATTTACTGATCCAGATTTGCTGTAGTTCTGCTTGTTACTGTTAGAGAAGCTGATGCTTTTTATGTAGAACAAGTCATTCGTTGTGGTTTTTTTTTTTTTCTTCCCAGGTAGTAATCACAAATTAAATCTGGTCTAGAAAATATCACTAAGAAATCACATTTATTGCATTCTTCAGTACAGCACAGGGAAAATAACCAATATATCACTTGTAAAAGACCAGTTCTCATATGTGTTTTAACTCTATAAAAATCCTCCCCCCCCACACCATTGTAGACTGAGATCTTTTTATAGGCAGAGCATTAAGTCTTCTGCTTCTGGCAAATCTGTCCCTTTCCCCTTGTTTTATTTCATGTTGAAGTGACCTGGAATGCAGTATTGGAACCTGTTTCCAGCTTCTCATAAAATTAACTTACAGCTTACGCGAGCGTAAACTCCATGGAACATTTTTTCCAGGACAAGTCTGCTTTTATCTAAGCCTCCAAGTATTTGGAGAATTCCAGAGGCTTAGAACATCAGGTTTCTTGAAAGGCCGTGCCAGGGTTTCTTCACCTTTTTTAATTAAACTTTTTGTTTTCCTGAAACTTTGAAGACCTTGTACCTTTCGTCGGTGGCTCGTGGCCCCTTTTATGCTCTCTGCTGTGCCGTTTCACAGGCAGCACTGTAGAGCCTGTGTGATCCTGGCCTGCCTGAACAATAGGCCTATTGCTACGGGGCTGTTTAATCTTCCTCCCCTTGGCTGTGCCCGTGCAGATGATTTTATGACCGTTCACAGCAGCTTGTGTGCCTTGATGCAGCTGTGCTTTATTTAAGTAGGGGGGAAAAATAAAGAATTACAGCCTGCAAATAATCTTGACAGCTGTGGCTCATGTAGTACAGAGGGCTTGCTGAGTGTAGCTCCTCGGGTAATTAGTGATCACGGGTAAGTGTCATATATATATGACAATATTTGTTATTACTGCCTTTTTATTTCTTTATTGGCATCAGGAGACCAGCTAGGGATGTTAGGGGGTGTAGGTTTGATGTTATTGGCACAGAGAATCCTGGGAAGCTTCCAACAGTTGTTAAGCAGAAATTTAATCTGTTTTAAAGTCTTTTCCAGCCTAATTTCTACCCAGAGATTTGTATGAGAGTCAAATAACATCCTGCAGAGGTTGTATGAAATAAACTGATTCTGTTTACCATTTGTACTTATATGATTTAGCAGTGTTTAAGTATAGAAAACAGTGTCCTGTACTTTTTCTTTTCTATAAACAAGTCTGCAGTTAAAGGCAAGATTTGCTGTGTACCTTTTAAAGTAAAAAGTAACCAAAATGAGGAGATCCCAATGCTTGTGTGGTTTGGGGTTTTTATTATTTATTTTCTTAGCACCCTGCTTATAGAAACACTTAACCTTTATAAAGAAGTCCACGTGCAAAACCTTCTGCACGAGCGTTAGCTGTATTTTAAAAGTTAAAAGCACTGTGCATGTAGTTGGGTTTTGTGTTGGTTCAGCCCCAAGCAGGGGCTGAGCACCACATGCTGCTCGCTCACTCCTGGAGGAGAAAGAGACAGAGCCTCCACGGGTTGGGATAAGGACAGTTTCTGACAAAATTACCTTGAAAGCGGAACAATAACAGCCCCATGCAAATTTCACTTACACCCAGTGATAACACAGAGTACCTTATTAACCCAACAATAACACAGGGTCCTGCATGATGCAAGGACCAACCCAACACCCCAGCCACCCTCAGACTGCCGTGGAGGCACCCCCTAAATACCCCTCCCCGACCAGCCCCTCTTATGGGGGAGTGATGTCAGGTGATGTGGAAACAGCCTGGAATACCTCATCTCACCTGTGATGGCTGCCTGGGGAGGTCAACCCTGGCCTGGCCAGAACCAGGACAGTTTTCCACCCACCTACAAGTTTTATTTCTGGGAGATTATGAAGCTTTTCTCCATTCGCTTCCTGCTCTTGACATGAACCGTTTCTTCTGGTAGCAGTGAAGCAGGCTGCAGAACTGACTTGGAGAGGAGTTAGGAGCCCAGCTTATGGCAAGTGTTCTGCAAGGGCAGAACTCCCCAGTCCAGAATTTGTTAGGAAAATAGGTAAAATTTTGAGGCAGAGATTCAGAAACAGACAGTCTTTTGGAGTGGGGGGAGAATGCATGGCATAATGCTTTTGTTTGGTCTTTGTCTGTAAAAATGAGTGTCTCTCCTCTTCGGTTGTTTGCACTTCATTCTGAATTTGCTTATTTCCCAAAAGTGAAAGACGTAAGCAGAGTTTCCAACCCACTTTTGCTTTTCCTCCGATGGCAGTGAAACTTGTCATTCCTTGGGTGGAGGTCCAGAAGCTGGAAAGAACCTCCAACGTCTTCATGACTGACACGGTCCGCGTCACCACTCCCAATAAAGAGCGCGACTTCTCCACGTTCCTCAACATCGCCGAGGCTTTCAGGATCATGGAGCAGCTGGCAGATGTCACCCTCCGAAGGCTGCTGGATAACGAGATCTTTGAACTGGATCCAGGCCTGCAGGATCCTACTCAGATCACCAAGAGGTAAGAAGGCTGAATTGCCCTCCGTTGTGTGAGCAGAGGTTCGGTGGGGGGCTCCCTGGTTTGCTTTGTTAGCTGGGTAAGGTCTCAAGGGTGTACTTGATCAGGCACAGAAGAGATTTTATCATGTTTTATGGTGTACACAATAGGTGTATTTTAACTTAACGTGCAAGATGGGGTTTTTTTCCCCATTTTCTATTCATCCCTTACACATTGCTGGGTTTTTTTGTTTGTTTCTCTTAAAAGCCCCGTTCCCCATAGACCAGTACCTTGCAGCAAGGGATATTGTTTATCTTTTCTGAAGGGCAACAATATTTCATGTATAATTTTGGCAATGTGTAGGCTTTCCTAGTGCTGTCAGTTCTGTAGAATTACTGCTTTTGATTGTATCTGAAACATGGAGTTTCCCACCAATGTGATTGCCCTACCCCACTTAGGAAATGGTTACAGGACTTAAAAAACCCCACGGGCAGTTGCAACAGATTAATGTGCTGTTGTCAGCTCTACCCCATGTGTCCCCAAAATGCATCTCTGCATTCCTCTCCCACTACAGAAATGCATTAGGTTCTCAGGGAGAAGGCTGGTAACTATTTCCCTGCCTATAGCACAGCACACAACTTTGTGTTTTATTTGCTGCTCTAGGAAAGGGGAAGGGAAAGTGCCCAGAGGAATTTTAGGTGGGTGGGATGGAGTAGCCTGAGCTGGAATTTGCCTGGGGCATCAGGGTTGAGGTGCTGGTTTGAAGTACTTTCCTGAATATGGTGTGAGTGGAGTGCTTACCCCATCCTGAGTCATACCCTTTCCTGCTCTTCCTTCCTCTCCCTCTGCCAGAGGTATGAAGGGAACGGCCTAGGTGTTGCTTCCTGGCTAAAACAGGAGGTATTATTTCCCCAAAAATGGAGACATGTCCAGTAGCTGTTTTATTGGTTTTGAGGGGCAGCTTTGCAGTGGTCTTGGGTGTACATCTCAGCTCACCGCTTCTGTGAAGTTTCAGAATGGAGTTTAAACCAATACAGCACCCGTTCTCTGCAATTCCCTGTGCACACACAGTAAGGAAAACGACTGACACCAGGATTTCATCCATGACCTCACCAAGGAAGTCATTTGAGGTGATGTAGTGGTGAGCAGCCATCAGCATCTTTGCAGGCTTTTTTTTTGTCCCAGCCAGCGTTTCTTTCAACACAAGAGCCACTGTTGTTCTCAGTGTGTATGTGTAACTGGATGGTATTAACATTGGAGGCTTTTGGCCTGAGAAATGTAGGATACCTACTTTTGACTAACGTAGGATATGGCTGTGAGTAAGTAGGTTGTATCTCAGCCCTGTTCCATGCTTTGCTGTTCCACCCTCCTTCTGCTTTTGGACTGAAGCAAGGAATGCAAATCCAGAGGAGATGAAATAAAAAACTGGGGGTGTGTGTTTTGAGATATTTTCAGCAGGGACTGATTTTTAACTCATCATTGTCGCTTCACAAAAGTCTCTGAATCAGGGGTATTGACTTAGTGGAAAACTGCAAAGAAACTAAAATTATGGTAGCAAACCAAAGGATAGGCTTAGTAATGTGCTAAAATAAGGAGACTCTCAGGGGATCAACCTATAAGTACCTTGTGGCATTTTTGGGAAAACAGCATGTCTGTTAGCAAACGAGCAACAGAAACCATCCCAGAGATTTATTCAGACAAGTTTCCTGCTCTCCTTCCTTCTGACTTAAAAAAAATGGAAATAAATACAGGGGGTGGTGCAGAGGAGAAGGAAAGATAAAGATATATTTACTGGAGAGTTCCTGGGCAAGATGTTCTTTAACCTGTGCTGATGTGCTGTAACTTGAGACAGCAGAAAAGAAAAACGTGGAAACATGGAAGGTGCCAAAATCCTCTATGTGAAGGAGGTAGTGGTTGGCTGAGCTGCAGTTTCTGGTGCCCTTTGTCACACTTCAGCAACCCTTTGATGTAACGTGATTAAGCAAGACTGTACTTTGAATAGTGGATAAACGGGTTTTTAATGTTAACATATGTTGGGGGGGGTGGTGTGTGTGTTTGAACTTTTTTGGTATGTGAAGTTGGTTTTTATTTTCTGCTTTTTTTTTTTTTTCCCTGAAGCTGTTGTAGCACTACGTGAACAACTCGTCTCAATTGACATTTTTTTCCCTAATCCTAATCCTTGCACGTGATCTGGAAGCAAATAGTAGTCTATCAAAATGAAATCCACACGTCATTAATGAGATTTCAGCTGTGTCAGATTAATGAAGTTGCTGTGGATTTCTTTTGTTTGTTGGGCTTTGTTTTGCAAGAGGCTTGTCTCAGTATCTTTCATTTTTAAAAAGTGAATTTTTAATGTTGTTGTGGTTGGTATATTCTCCATTGTGAAAAAATGGGTCCATCAATGCCAGTCACTTTCTAAGTACCACCTTCTAAAAGCACAGGAACAGGTCATTCCAAAACATTGGAAGTCAAGCAGGCAGGGCAGGAGGCTGGCTTGGCTGAACAGGGATCTTCTTCTAGAGCTTAGGTGGAAAAAGAAAGTGTGCAGCCAAGGGAAGCAGGGTCAGGCAAAGTGGGAGGATTACAGGGATGCTGTTTGCCTTTACCAGGAGAAAATTTGTGTGGCCAAAGCTCAGTTGGAGCTGAGGCTGGCCAGTACTGTGGCAAACAATAAAAATGTTTTTTTCAAATACATTAATAAGAAGAGGATGACCAGAGAGAACGCTGGTCTGTTACTTGATAAGAATGGTCACCTTACTAACAGGGGCATAGAAAAAGCAAAGATGTTTAACACCTTTTTTGCCTCTGTGTTCAACACAGTTGATGGGCTCTGAGTC
The DNA here is from genome assembly GCA_020800305.1 of Porphyrio hochstetteri. Classification (NCBI taxonomy): domain Eukaryota; kingdom Metazoa; phylum Chordata; class Aves; order Gruiformes; family Rallidae; genus Porphyrio; species Porphyrio hochstetteri. Next base: position 150,622,744 of record CM036905.1, on the reverse strand, counting down.
TCCATATGCCTCAAGTTGAAGGACCGTGACTGTGATAATAATAAGCTCCAAGTGAACCCTGAACTTTTAAGCAATTTGCTGCTCCATCTGGACCTGTCTAAGTCCATGGGCACCAATGGGATTCATCCCAGGCCACTCAGGGACCTGGCTGATGTCATTGTGAGACCTCTCTCAATTATTTTCAATGGTCTTGAGAATCAGGAGAGGTCCCAGTTGACTGGAAGCTGGCAAACATCCCAATTTTCAAGAAGGGTAAGAAAGAAGGCCCTGGTAATTACAAGCCTGTCAGTCTCTCCTCAGTGCCTCATAAAATTATGGAGAAAATCATACTGGAAGTTACTGAAAAACACATAAAGGACCACACAGTCATTGATCACAGCCAGCACAGATTCAGGAGAGGAAGGTCCTGTATCTGCCATCTGATTTTCTTTTGTGATGAGGTCACCCAGCTGGTTGACCAAGAGAAATGAGTTGAGGTTATTTTTTGGGTTTCAGTCAGGCTTTCAATACTGTGTCTCACAGTATCTTGCTGGACAAAATGTCCAGCACACAGCTAGACAAAGCCATAATGTGTTGGGTGGGCTGGTGGGTCAGGCCCTGAGGGTGATATTAAATGGGGTTACATCTGGCTGGTGTCCAGTCACCAGTGGGGTTCCCCAGGGCTCCAGTTTAGGACCAGCTCTTTTTAATGTTTTCATAAACAACCTGGATTCAGGACTAGAGGATGTCTTAAGTTTGCAGATGATACAAAATTGGGAGGAGTTGTTAACTCTGTAAGGGTGGAGAAGCCTGGACAGATCTGAGAGCTGGGCAATCACCAACAGCATGAAGTTTAACAAGGGCAAGTGTCAGATTCTGCATCTGGGAAGGGGCAGCCCTGGCTACACATGCAGAGTGGGGGGGTCAGATGCTGGAGGCCAGCCATGCTGGGAGGGATCTGGGGGTCTTGGTCGACAGCAAGTTAAACATGAGCCAGCAGTGTGCCCAGGCAGCCAGGAGGGCCAACTGTATCCTGGGGTGCATCAAGCATGGCATGGCCAGCTGGTCCAGGGAGGTGATTGTCCCACTCTACACTGCGCTGGTGCGGCCTCACCTTGAGCACTCTGTGCAGTTTTGGGCACCACAGGACAAGAGGGACACAGAACTGTTGGAGAGTGTCCAGAGGATGCCGATGAGAGTGGTGAAGGGTCTGGAGAGGAAGTCTTACAAGAAGAAGCTGAAGTCCCTTGTTGTTCAGCCTGGAGAAGAGGAGATTTAGGGAGATTTAGGGGAGACCTTATTGCAGTCTGTGGCTTCCCAAAAAGCAGGAGCGAAGGGGCAGGTGCTGATCTCCTCTCTTTGGTGACCACTGACGGAACCCAAGGGAAAAGTATGAAGCTGTGGCAGAGGAGGTTTAGGTTAGATTAGGAGAGATTAGGAAGCAATTCTTTACTTAGAGAGTGGTCGGGCACTGGAACAGGCTCCCCAGGGAAGGGGTCACAGCACCCAGCTTTTGGCTGAGTTCAGGAAGCACCTGGACGATGCACTCAGTCCCATGCTCTGACTTGTCTGGCCCTGTGTGGAGTCAGGAGTTGGACTCAGTGATCCTTATGGGTCCCTTCCAACTCAGGAGATTCTATGATTCTATCATTCTACAGGTATTCAGGTATTCAAAACAGAAGCCTTTGCTGCTCTTCCTGAGGTTCTTGGGGTCGTCCTGCTGAGCAGTGGAGGGACAGGACTCAGAGGCAGTGGGGATTTGGTCCACAGTCTGTGACAAATGACATCGTGGCCAGAGTCAAACAAGTTAATATACAAGTGTCCGTGCTGCTTAATGAGAGGATAACGCTTGGAGCAATGGATTGCAGGTGGATGAATGGCAATTAAGCTAATTGCCATTAAAAGCAAAGTAAAGCTGAGGTGTTTGATAACTACAGATGCCATTTCTTGCAGACACATTAATGTACTGGATTATAGGGTGGCTATTTTTCCTGTTTTAATAAGACTAAAATCTCTGGTATAGATTTCTCCTACTACTTATTTTCATCTCTTTCAGGATGCAGGAATAGCGATTGCATTCCTCAGACATAATGAGGAAATTGGCCAGAGCAGAACCTGCAGTTTAAAAGCTTTCATGCCAGCATCAGTAAGGTTTCAAAAATACAGTACGTTTCTCCAGGCTCTGACCACCTCAGTTTCTTTTCCTCATATCTAGCTGTGAATTGCCAAAGAGGGTGGCTTTGCTTCGTGTGGAGGCAAAGAAGGTTTTTAACACTGATCTAAGCTGAACGGAAACTGCTTGAAGTATCTTGAATTGTAAATGTCACTTCAGTGCACATTAATTCCTTCAGAGAAGGAATCCAAGAATGCTGTAAACCTTCAGTAATAAGGAAGATAATGACTAGAAAGAACCTTCCTTTATTGCATCTGCCCAGCAAAAGGCAGGGTTTGGGTTATCTCTGCATGTCCTTCATGACAGATGATTGCCTAACCTTCTTTTAAGGGATTTCCAGTAATGGAAATAGCAGGATCCATACTGGTACTTCACTGTCCTATCACTGAAAACTCTTTCTGAAGTTTAACTTGAATCTTTGCTGCTGCTCTTTGGGTCTGTAACTTCTTGTCCTACCTGTCAGTATTGCAGAGATCAGATGTTTTCTCTTCAGAGCAACCATTGTCTGCTTGGAGGTTGGTATGCATCTCCTTTCTCTTTCCTTCTTTAAACTGCACTGCTTTCGTTCATCCAGGATTTTCTTACGGGTTTTGATTTTGTCCCTTTGGGTCACTCTCCTCTGGGCATTTGTCACTTATCCCAGGCAGCTGCAGATGTGGGATGGTGGCATACAGGATTGCTCCTGATGCCTTGCTGGTGCTGACCAGGGAAGGAGCAGCATGACTGTCTCTGCAGCAGCCCGGGGGTGGCCGTGCCACATCCTGATGGGCATGCCCTTTTGCAGCCCCACGCGGTGCTCCTCTTCCTCCTATGAGCGTGAGGCTGTTGCTGCATGTTCAGTCTGTGATCCTGTGTAACCCCTTGGTCTTTTCGTCTTGCTGAGTGGCTGCTGGTGGAGTTGACCTCTCTGCTGCCTTTGCACATGTACAGCTGGAAGTGCTTGGAGTGCTTTTTTTTCCACACCACCCCTAAAGTTTATGGACATCGGCCTGAATGATCCTGTTCTTCTGCTCATTCGCCTCGACCAGCCTCAGTGTTGTTCCCAAGCTTAATAACAGGCTGCTGATCCATCGTGCAGATTGTTGATGAATGTTCAACAGAATTTAATCCAGGACAGACCCCCAAGGAGGTGCTCTCAGTACAACCTTCCAGGGAGCCTTTAAGGACTGCTTCTTGGGGTACTCTTTTTCAATCCATCCAGTTTTATTAGTTCCTTGTGAGAAAATACTGAGACTTTCATAAATTCTGGCTAACACATCCACTGCATCTCCTTCATGTACAAGTCCAGCCTTCCTGCTGCGTAAGGGAATGATGTTCACTTTACATGTGTCCTGACAAGTCCGAGTTGGCTCTTCCCAGACAACTTCTCCTGGCTTGCAGATGAGAAGCCTTTCTTGCCACACAGATTTAGCAGTTCTTCCAGTAAAGACGTGTATCGTTGGATGTGTTATTTCCAAAACCTGTAACTTTGTGGAGTCTGAAGAGCAAGAAGAGTCTAGTAATTGGTCTCTAACAGCAAGAGGTAAAGCAGTCTGTTTAGATTTCAGATAGGCAGTGGGTGACTCAGCAGAGCTAAAACCTTGCCAAGCTGACTTCTGTTAGATTTAAAGCAGAGGAAAACATTTGACAACGAAGACATAGTTTTAGGGATTTTGTTAGTTTTGTGTGTTATTTCCTTTAAGTTAAAACTCTTGGAAGGTAACGTAGGGGTCACACACAAGGATCTATCGCAGTTCAGACTTGCCATTCGCTTTGAAGCGCTGGAGTTGGAGGCAGTCCAGGATCCCGGAACGTGCAAGTCGGGAACTGCGCTTGGAAAGAATTGCTGAGTTTTCTGAAAAGTGGGGAACAAGGCAGTTGCATCTCCTCCTCACCTTTTATTCTGCTGGTGCATGTGCAAACACTTGATGAACATTATTTTTACATAACGATGGCGTTCATGCCTTCTTTTTTTTAATTCGGTGCAGCTCAGTAACGCTGCATTTGCTTAAAAAACAAACCACTGTGGGAGTTGTTAGGCCAGAGATGAAAATCTCAAGCAGATTGGGCTGCAGGTAGAAAGGTTGTGTTTCTGTTCAGTGTTGGAGGCATGGTGAAACTCGACACAGAAGCTGTGGGACCTGGTGATGTGGGCCAGTTGCTGCATCTTTGCTGTATCGTGCTTAAACGATTACCTGTCTTGCTTTAGGAGCTAATTTAGTTTCTGGGGTTATAGGGTTTGGGTTTTTTTTTTTACCAGCTGTAATTTTGTTTGGCTGTGTTTATGAGGGGAAGTAATTGCTTTAAACCCTAGAATTTGCCTGCCTAACAGGAAATACTTTTCATGGTGTGCCACTTTCTAATAAAACCTCTTATTTGAGCCCACAGCAGTAAGTGCTGACAGCATTTCATCCCCGTGCTACCATTTTTCTTTCCCTCCTGTCAGTGGGCTGAACCCTGTTTTGGCACTTGTCTTCTGGGGCAGCCCTGGCTGCAGTGAGGTCTCTGCGGTGGCCCTTTTCTGAGTCACAGGGGACAGGCAGTTCCAGGGATGTTAGGGTTGGCAGCCTTCCCCCAGTACGGGGTGAGGGGGCTGGTTGTAGCGCTCGGTGACTTTACTGGGTATCAGATACGGGAAATGTCATTCTTCAGCTTAAAAACCAGTGGCTGCTCGTCTGAAAGGCCCCTTGCCTGGAGCCTGCAGCCCCAAAGAGGTGCAGCAAAATCCTGAAGACTCAGAAACCACAGGTTTTGGTGCATTAGAAACAGTCATCTCTTAAATATCAGAGGATCTCTGCTTCAGCAGAGCTCCCACTCTTCTGTATAATGCCTCTTTTCACGTAAAGGTATAGAAATTTTCACAGCTGGGTGGTAGATCCAGGGAGGGACTTACCTTCTCGGCACAATAACAGGAGAGCACAGCTCTACCCAGGGCTGACTGCAGATGCTATCAGCAGCATTCATCTGTGCTGTGCAGAAATGGAAAATATTTTAGTGGTGAGTTAACTAGGAGGCATATCCTGATCCAGCTTTGTCACAATAGCAGATCGCTGCGGGCACTTATCAGAGTTGCTGGAGTTTTAACTCGGGAGCAACCTTTTTGCCTTCCTTCATAAAGAGGGTTTTCCTTTGTTCTTTGTGAAAAAAACAGGAGACAATTTGTCTGTTTTACTTGGATAATCTTATTAAGGAAGATAATTCTTGAGAAGGAAACAGCAGCCGGCGCTGGTTCTGTCTTTTCTGCTGGTCGCAGATACAGATCCTCCCTTCTCAGGTCTCGGTTTGTTCTGGATTGTCTCCCTCCCTGGTTCACATGGCTTTAGTTTTCTCTTTGGATTAAACTGAAATAAAACCCCCCAAACAACCAGTTTACTTACCGAAGCAGAGGCTTCATCTGCCTGGACTTATTTTTAAACAGCAGGGCTGGGGTAGGGGGAGGGTGCCTGCAGAAGAGGAGGATGAAGGAAGGAGTGGAGGGGGGATTTACAGCACCAAGGTACCACTCCCTGTTATGCTTCAGCCCACGCTTTAAATTCTTTTACTGGAACAAAGTCGAGCTGCTTTTTGCCTTTTTTTTTTTTCCCCTTTCTTTGCTTTTTTTTTTCCCCTCCGTTTTTTTTTTTTCTGTCCCCCTAAGGTGAATCATGTTTGGAAAAATTTACTTGTAGTAAAGAAAGTGATAAGATTTAAGCCCTAATGTTTCTGGAACTGCTGGTGGTGAGCTAATTGCCGTGGCCTGTTTGTAATGTAATTGCATGACTCTCTAAATTACTGCAGACTTCTTCATTAAAAAAGGACAAGGGAAGAAAAAAAATCCCCAAAGCCAAGTTTGTATAACCATAGCTCAGTGATGAAAGCTTCATTTATTTAAACTTCTTCTCTCCACATAAACGTGGATGGGTGGCTGGAAGGAAGCCAAATCCAAACTGAATTTAGCTGGTGCTGCTATTCCCAACTGAGTCTGTAAGTGACCTGAAACTGGTTTGTGTTTTGCAACTGTTCTGAGGGCTTTCAGAGGCTGATACCTCTGCAAGTCAAGGATGCTGTGATGTAAATGCCACTATCATTAACTCTTCTGTTGCTGATCACTTTGGAAGTACTCATCGAGCACATGCATTACTTTTGGATGCAGATGCAAATCCCTGGGGTGATGTCAGTAATGCTACTGGGAAGGGCAACAAGGAGGGTAAAGCTAATCTCTGTTGCTCAATGTATGTTCATCAGATAAAAGATTTAGCTATCTCCTGGGCATTGAAATCTCTAACTCTTTGAGGCTGCAAAGTGGTACAGCATCCGTAGAAGAATGCATGGCTAAGGAATACTTGTAAAAATCCAAACAACACAACAAACCAGCTGATTTAAGTTAGTGTCCTTTTCCTTCCTACTAGTTACAGTAGTTGCTTTTGATCTTACTGTTAAGCAAGCAAGTGTTGATGATGATTCTTGGTTGTATTTCAGTCAGTCCTTGATGGATCTGTTCTCACAGGCAGCGAGGATTGCTGTGCAGAGTGCTTTTATTCTGTATCCCTCCTCGCTCTTGGTGAGGCTAACAAGAGCACGAACCTTGTGCTGATTGTCCTGGCTTTTCAGGGTCTTGTGATTCGCTCTTGCTGCTTTCTCTCAAGGGATCTTGAAGCCAGAGCACAGAATGAATTCTTTCGGGCCTTCTTCAGATTGCCCAGGAGGGAGAAGCTGCACGAAGTTGTAGACTGTTCTCTCTGGACGCCGTTCAGCCGCTGTCACACAGCGGGAAGGATGTACACGTCAGACAGTTACATCTGCTTTGCCAGCAAAGAAAATGGCTGCTGCAATGTTATCATCCCACTCAGAGAGGTAGAGTTGTTTGTTTTATTTCATTTCGGGTCTGCATCTGCCTTTTGCTGCCCTAAGCATCCACTGTCACTTATCTGCAGAGTGTCATTTGATGAAAAAGAGTAGGATGTCTGTGTGTACCATGCCTACAGGCTTGCTGTAAAGCTTATTTGGGGACACATTAGGACATGAGTTCCAAAATAAATGTATGGGTAACTCAGTGTGAAACATGGGCAAGTACTGCAGCAGGACAGAACACTGCAAGACCAGAGACTGCTTGGTCCAAGACTCAGACAGCGCTCCTCTCCCAGCTCCACAAATACATGTGTCCAGCTTGGTGGCAACTTCAGCTTGGACCGCTCTAGCAGTAGACAAGCATCTTTGCCTGGGATCAACACTTAGAAGTGTTGAAGCTCTTCCCCCCATAGACACACTCTGGGTACTTTGCAAACCTGTAGGGCAGAGAAAAAGAGGATGTTCTGGAGGCAGTGATGAGCTGCCACATACATTTCCATGAAATCAGAGGCTTATTTAAATGGACTGGAGGATGTGTGGGAAGGTGGTGGGTGTAGAAGAGGAGAAGGAAGCTATCAGCGAACACCTGCCTGATCTTCTGTGGATACAAGGTTGTTATGATTTCTTAATTAAAACTTTCCTTTAATCCTTGACTAAGAGTAACATCAAAATATCCTAACTGTAGCAACCTAGTCTTCCCCTGTTATGGAAATAAAAAACAGTAAGAGAACAATGTTAATGTACGTAACCAAAACCAACAAAACAACTGTTTTCCCCCGCCCTCAGGGGTGTAAAAGTAAATTTCCTCCTCCATCTCCCAGAGTTTGACCCAATTTGATCCATTTCTAAATCTTGTTTTAATCATCAGTCCCCTTTCTTACCTTTCCCCTCGATCCACACTCTGTAGAAGTGGGTGGCAAAGTCATTAAAAACCAACCAAACAAAACCCAGTGCAGCTAGAATACTTCTTGGTGCCTGCTTTGAGCTTCTAAAGAGACCATAAACTTTGGGTGGCAGGATGTGGGTGATCAAGGAAAGCCAACCTGAATAACCTGTGTGTGTTAATGACTGATGGTTTTGTATGTGTGAATATTTGAAGCTGTTTCTGTGGATGTGGTGCATAATGTGTTCTCTGTAATGTTTCTGGAAAAGGTAATCAGTATAGAGAAGATGGAGGACACAAGCCTTCTCCCTAACCCCATCATTGTTAGCATCAGGAGCAAGACAGCCTTTCAGTTCATTGAGCTGAAGGACCGGGATACTTTGGTGGAGAACCTGCTACAGAGGTTAAAAGAAGTGAACTCCAGCAACCCAGTGCACTGTAACAACTTGCAAAATAAGAACCAGGTACCGAACTTCTGGGCTTTGGGGGATTATGAATTCAATGTGTTTATCCATTGGTCTGTTGCCCCGCCATCCTCGGGCGGTTGATCTTGGGTCAGTGCTGTCTGATGTCTGATGGCCTGACCGATGGGATGGAGCACATCTGCAGAACAGATGTGACTGGCCCTATGTGGGGGAGCAATGAATATGCTGGGGGACAGTGATGCCCTTCACAGAGGTCTCATGGAATGGGCTGATGGAGATATCATGATGTTCAACAGAAGCAAATTTCAGGTTTGGCAGAGTTGACCCCATGCAAGATGAGGGGTCTGGATGGCTGGAGAGCAACCATGTGGAAAAGGCCATGGTGAGACCAGCTTGTCAAGGGATGTTACTCTTCCCTTTTATTCAGTGCTTCTGAGGCTGTTCAGGAGTACTGTGTCTGGCTTTGACTCTGCCCCACCACACAAGAAAAGCATTGACAAGTTGGAGCTAGTCTAGTGGACAGCTACAAGATGGCCAGGGGTTGGAGCCCCTAGTTTACGAGGAGAGGTTGAGGGAGCAGGGCTTGTTCAGCCCATCTTGCACTAACTGATGGGGAGTTACAGGGAAGGTGGAGCAGGACTCTCAGAGGTGCCAGCTGAAAGGTGAACCTTGAACTCCCCTCAAGGGTGGGCAAAGCTGGACCAAGCTGACCTTTACTAACAAGTTCTCTTTGAAAGTAACAAGCCTTTTTTCTGACATACCTATGAATGATGACTTGCTGGTCTAAGACCTTTCCTTCTGAAAGGTGTGAAACACTTTGATGCAGAAGGCAAAGGCCAACCCAGCTCTGTGTCTTGAAGACAGTTGAGGACATGCCCTCTTCTCAGTCATTTCCTCTTTGATTCTGCATTGCAGAACGCTCCTGCCTTCGGATCCACGTGCGTGGTGAGGGACAGTGAGCCTGTGCAGCCAGGAACAGAGGCTTCCCAAAACAAGGAGAGAAGCGAATGCGGAAAGGAGAGCAGTTACTTGCTCAATGCAGAAGCACTAAGGTCAGACTTTCATCAGTCAGGAACAGCAGGCCTTGATTTTGGAAAGGTATGTACCATTGGGGGGAGTTGTAGGAGGTTGGTTTGTTTAAAAAAAAAAAAAGCTGGGATGACTTTCAAACAGACCCTCAATTTTAGTAAAGTGAACTCAATTGGCTGGAGAAGTTAGATGTGGGATAATGGCTTTTCTATTTCCTTGGAGCTTTTTCTTCTCCCTAGTCTCCCCTCATTTCTTTCTGGCAAACATTTGGAACTCTTCTCCTTGTCTGATCAGTTCTGCTCATCCCTGTGTGGTGAATTCTGTGTGCAGAATGGGAGAAGTTTTGAGTCCTTAGAGCAGACTCCCCTGCCCATTGATAATGGAAATTGCATGGCAACCTTGCAGAGTTTCTAAAACGTAAAATGTTTCTGTTTACCAGTTCTCACATGCACAGGATTTGTTCTTTTTTTATTAAAAAGCTTCCTTCCTGTTCCCAGTCTAGGGAGCAGATCAAGGAGAGTCTGTGGGATGACCATTTTGTGGAATACGGCAGAACCGTGTGCATGTTTCGCACAGAGAAGATCAGAAAACTTGTTGCAATGGGAATCCCTGAATCCTTAAGAGGCAAACTCTGGCTGCTTTTCTCAGGTGAGCCCTCTTGGAAGCGTTGGCTGTAGGCATCGACTGATTCTGAACACGACAAACCATTTAGGTGAGCAGTCTCCCAAGGGCAGTTAAATATCATTTACATGGAGCTTGTAACAGAGCTTGCAGAAGAGAGATGATCAGCTGCTGAACTAAGAAGTGCGAAGAAATGCCTAGGTAGATCTGTAACAAAAATTTATCTCTGGATAACAGGACATGATGTGCAGAAGAATTGAAATAACATCTGCTTCATCTGTGTAATTTAAAATTAACGTCGTCATGTTTTCATAAAATAATGTTCATCTTCAAGCAACAATTAGATTGTAGCATAAATATTGATTTAACCCTAGACAAATCAAATTACTGCAAACTAATGACATCTTCAAGTCAGCAGTCCTACCTCTGCTTCTTGTTGAAATGTTGGCAGGGGTAATAGAAACTGGAGATGGAAAAAACAACTCCTTTCGTCTGCAGATCTGGCAGCGCCAGGATGTGCTTACAATATGATCTCAATTTTAGTCTTTAATCCAGTATATGACATGTCCAAACATTTGTAAAAAGTGTTCCTTTGTGTTTTTCCTCCTTGGAGGGTGCGGACAGCCCTGAGTATGTTTTTCCCAGTGCTACATTCTGCCAGGGAAGTTTTCTGCCCAATGAAATGAGCAGAATATGAAGGTGTTGTGGATGATGTGGCGTCACAGAAGCTTTGCTAGTATTTATTTTGTTTACAAGACACGTATCCTGCTCGGGCTTCACTTCTTTTAGGTCTGGGGGTTTCACTAAGTCCACAGATCATGGGGAAAGCCTTCTTGCTTGCCTCCTTTGGAGCAGTAATACCTGCAACGCTCCAGCTTAGCGTGTTCCTAATCCACGTGCCTCTCCCCGCTTCCCTCTCTCCCTGCCGCCATCAGACGCCGCGACGGATCTGGCCTCGCACCCCGGGTACTACGTGCACCTGGTGGAGGCGTCCATGGGCAAGTGCTGTATGGCCACCGAGGAGATCGAGCGCGACCTCCACCGCTCTCTGCCCGAGCACCCCGCCTTCCAGAGCGAGACGGGGATCGCCGCCCTGAGAAGGGTGCTCACGGCCTACGCGCACAGGAACCCCAAAATCGGATACTGCCAGGTGAGAAACTCCTACTGGGGGTAACGCTCGCTGCTGCTTTCCCCTCTTTGTGCTCTCCTGGCTTTATCATTCTCTTGGGAGCATTTTTAATGGTGCCTTTGATAAATAATGTGTTTTTAGTTATGAAAAATGCATATTTTAGATATTAGATGTCATTAACTCTGGAAAACAAATGCAGAGGCTGGTACCTTGGCTTAACAGCAGTCATCCCTCAGCGTTTTGCAAACTTGAGTTCAGAGTTAAAGGAGAGGAAGAAAACATGTTTCTGGTCCTTCTGTTTGCTCAAAAGTGGGTTTCTTACCCAATACTTGGAGACTGTCCCACACAGATTAGATTCACATAGAGCATTGGGTCAGAGCTGCCAAAGTTGATGACAGATTATGGAGTACTTGACCCAGATGGCCAGTTAAAGTAATAACTTTACTTTCTGTGCAGCTCCCTGAATTCTGATTTAACATCAGACCGGTTCCCTCACATTCTTTTGGAATACAAATACAGGGAGGTGGGGAAAGCAGCCCCAAAACATCTTGCACTGTCAGTTGCTTACTTTGTACCTGGGCAAATCCAGTACTGTGCTTGTTTCCTGTTGCTCTTAGGAAAAGCAGCATACATAAGCTTGAAAAACTTGTTGCAATTATGTGTTACTACCTTTCTCGTGCTATTTTTTCCCCCAGTTGTTTACATCTCACATTAGGCTACTTTTCTGTCTTTAAAAATAGTCACACTTGAGCTTTTGTCAGTAGGATTTTCTGGCACTAACAAATCCCATTTTCCTCTTTGCCCCTGTAAGTCTATGAATATTCTGACCTCCGTGTTGCTGCTGTACGCCAAAGAGGAAGAAGCCTTCTGGCTGCTGGTGGCCGTGTGTGAGCGGATGCTGCCGGATTACTTCAACCACCGAGTCATAGGTGAGCTCCTGTCCCTTCTCTTGCTAACTGGGAGGGGGCAGCCGGATGGCCCTGGGGTCAGTAGAATCCTCGAGGTCTCCTGAGGTCCAGGCCCTGTGGGTGAGGTGGTCCATCGAGTTGTGCAGTGTGCAGGGACAGCAGTGGTGCCTGCTCAGGCTCCAGCTAGGGTTGGTTTTGGTTTGAAGGGTTTGAACAGCAAGAACTGTAAACATGAGTTCAACTTTACAGAATCACAAGGTTGGAAAAGACCTTTAAGATCATCAAGTACAACCATTCTCATCCTAAACTAAACCATATCCCTAAGTACCTCATCTGCCCTTTTTTTGAACACATCCAGAGAAGGTGACTCAACCCCCTCCCTGGGCAGCCTGTTCCAGGCCCTGACAACTCTTTCAGTAATCTTTTCAGTTGATCTTTTTCTGCCTGATGGTCAGAAGGTGGTGGCACTTCGGCCTGTTAGGTAAAGATAGCAGAGCTTGTGTGTCTCGGTTAGGAGTGTTCGGTGTTAGAGACTTGAGCTGTTTAAGGTGGACCTAGAGAAGCACTGCCTGGGTAGGTATTTCTGATCTGACCTCTCTGCATTGCCTGGCTGCTGGAGCAATACAGGCTTGCATCTAAACTGGCCTTTGGTAGAGAGGGCTGATACAGACCCCTCTGAATGTGAGATGCAGCAGTAAGAAACAAGCCCAGTCCCTCTGCAGTGCGTGTTGTGCTGTGCGAGTTACATCGCTGTGCTTTGCAGTGCAACTGTTTTTAAGACAAATGTCCTCCTGATGCACAGGAAGAGAGGGATGGAGCACCTTGATGTGGTAGTTGCAGGTATTCCTACAAGAAAGAGTATTTGTGTTTTGCAGTGATTTCCTCCTCTTACAGAAACGCTTGGCAGCTTTTCCATCTTCAATGCTAACCTTACTCTTCAGTTACAGCATCTGCCTACATCATCACTGTAGCAAAGGGAGAGATCAGGGTCACTTGTGTGGCAGTGGGGCTTGGAAGAAATCCCTGGCAGTAGTGGTTCCAGGAGCTAGAAATGGTGCAGGCACTCGTGTAGTGCCTGGGGAGCAGGAGGAGACAGATATCTGAGAAGATTGCTAATCTTTTGTTTGGAGCACAGCATTGTCCTGACACTGTGCCACTGCAGTTACTGCCTTGTCACTGAACTGGCAGGTAAGAGAAGTTAAAGGAGAGTTATTCCAAAGTTAGCTGGATGTTTTGTGGTGCTTGGAACGCCGTTGGTATTTGCACCTAGTGGTGGATGGGGCACTGTAGCTGTCCTGCTTTTCAGAGCTTTGGTTCCTGTCTCCAAATGTGGCATTAAACTGCCATCTTGATGACTTATTCCAGTGTTTGCATATCTCCTTTCTTGATTAAGAAGCAAACATGGCTTTATCTGTCCTTGTGCATTTCTAGATATCATCAGCCTAGGGCCTCACATGAGATACTGATAACTTTGGTGCTTGCTGGGTTATTGTCTGTAAGTAGTATTCTTCAGGCCCAAATAAACTTGAGTGGTCTCACATGGCTGACTGTGTCACTGTCCTGAGTTGTGCTTAATTTGGGTTTCTTGCATAGTTTCTTGTGTAGCCTGTCACTTGCATTGGCTACAGCCTACATGGTCTGAGTGCTGACAGTCTGGGTTGTCTTGTCTCTGTTTTCCTGCCCTCTGTGCCCAAAGGAGAGGGCACTGTGTCTGCAGAGGAGGCACTGCTGTTGCTTACTGCAGTGTGATGAGCCAGGGGCTTCAGAAGTTCCCCTGCTGCCCCTGGTCGAACAGCAGCACTGTAGTTTTGCAGCCTGGTTGCTTCACTGAGCAGCTACTTCTGCGGCTTTGATTTGCCCTAGACCTCAGCGTGGCCAAATGGGTGCTACTGATCTCCACCCTGCCCCTCCCCTGGTTCCTGCTGCTTCAGTTCTTGTTCTTGGCTTCACATTTCGGTTGACCTTCTTTTTTGATTTGCAACCAGCTCTTGTCTAAACTTCGTTTTGTTTCTTCCTGTGTAACACTTCCAAGACCTACTTTTCCTCTCTGTCCACTGCTGCCAGCGCTGTTGTCCAGATTGTGATCTCTTTGTAACTGTGGTGATCCCTGACCTCGGTACCCATCACCGTGCCTTTCCTCTCCAGTGTCAGCCTGTATTCTCTGCAGTCAAAACAGCTACTGAATTAATGACCTTAGTTACAGCAGGCATTCTTAGCTCTGTCTGCTCCTGGGTCTTTTCTTTCTGACAGTCAAAACGCTTTATTTATTTATTTATTTTAACTTAGAATTTTTGCTTTCAAAAACTCAGGCAGTTGAGTCCTGTTCACAGAATCACAGTATGATAGAGGTTGGAAAGGACCTCTGGAGATCATCTAGTCCAACCCCCCTGACAGAGCAGGATCACCTAGATCAGGCTGCACAGGAATGCATCCAGGCAGGGTTTGCATGTCTCCAGAGAAGGAGACTCCACAACCTCTCTGGGCAGCCTGTCCCAGTGCCCTGCCACCCTCACAGTGAAGAATCATAGAATCATAGAATGGTCTGGGTTGGAAGGGACCCCAAGGATCATAGAGCTCCAACGCCCCTGCCACAGGCAGGGCCACCAACCTCAGGCCTGGATCTACACAAGGTTGCCCAGGGCCCCATCCAGCCTGGCCTTGAACACCTCCAGGGATGGGGCATCCACCACCTCTCTGGGCAGCCTGTTCCAGCACCTCACCACTCTTTCTGTAAAAAACTTCCCCCTAAGATCTAATCTAAACCTTCCTTCCTTCAGTTTTAATCCATTCCCCCTTGTCCTGTCATTGTCTATCCTTTTAAAATGTTGAATCCCCTCCTGTTTGTGTGCTCCCTTCAGGTACTGGAAGGCTGCAATGAGGTCCCCCCGCAGCCTTCTCTTCTCCAGGCTGAACAAGCCCAGCTCCCTCAGCCTCTCTTCGTAGGGCAGGTGCTCCAGCCCTCTAATCATCTTCGTGGCCCTCCCCTGAACCCTCTCCAACAGTTCCACATCTTTGCTCTTGTCCTCATGTACAGGTGGAACATCCCATATTCAAGTTTGTGCCCACTGCCCCTTGTCCTGTCACTGGGCACCACTGAAAAAAGACTGACCCCATCCTCCTGATGCCCACCCATCAAGTAAGCATTGATAAGCTTCCCCCTCGGTCTTCTCTAGGTTAAAAAGTCCCAAGTCCCTCAGCCTCTCTTCCTAAGAGAGATGTTCTAGTCCCCTAATCGTCTTTGTAGCCCTTTTTGGTACCCTTGTCAGTAGCTCCCCATCCTCCTTGAACAGGGGAGGCCAGAACTGGACACAGTATTCTAGATGAGGCCTCACCAGTGCAGAGCAGAGAGGGAGGAGAACCTCCCTCAACCTGCTGGCCACATTTTTCTTGACACACCCCAGGATGCTGTTGGCTTTCTTGGCCATGGGGGCACAGTGCTGGCTCATGGTCAGACTGTTGTCCATCAGGACTCCCAGGTCTTTTCCACAGGGAAATCTCAATCTTTGTATGTTTATCACATGAGCATCTCCCTCTTTCAGCCTTGCCATCTATGATCACTCTGTCTTTTCACAAGCCTTTTCAACATTTCTCTGCTTGCCAGTGGGAAAAGCCTGCAGGCAGGGCTGGCACCTGCTTCCTCCTCCTTCAGGAATTCCCTCTCTCTTTCTCCCTTTTGCAATGCAGAGGAGAATTTACAAGCAGATAGCTGCAAGATAAGAAGCAACTTGTACTTGGGTCAAGAGTGGTGGCCAAGGGTCTATTGTGTTCTTGTGTTACCCTGATTTCTGCACCACCCCTCCCCTCCATAAACCAGCATGCTGTCTTACACCACTTTATCTGTTCAGACTGTCATCATCTTGCCATTATGATCCTTGAAACAGTGCAAACCTCACTTCATTTCTCTGATTTGCCTTATCAGCCTTGGAGATGTTGTTTAGTTTGTGTCTTGGGCCATTGTTTTTTAAATGGATGCCTTCCACCTGCCTTTCATGCTGTAATATGTTAGAAGTTCAGATGCTCAGATATTGTGGTTTCTGGGAGCCTAATGAACAGGTGGGCACAAAAGTCACTTGGAATACACCTGCATGACTTTTTTCTGCAGTGTCAACACTGGATAATAATGTGAATCTTCTGCAAAAGGTCTGGGCAGCATTGCACTTTTAGACTCCTGCTTTTGCCAGTCTCTCCTGTGCTGCCTCTGAGCCTGGAAGGATGTTTTTATATGTGTGTTTATTTGTCACTGGCTTCCTTCAGATACCCCTAAAACCAGCTGTGGGGTTTTTTTTGGTCTATGTTAACTATGGCTATTAGATCGTTTGTATTAAGTTTGTTAGAAGAACCCAAACAAACAACTGTCCTCTGCTGAGTAACCCCAGTCTGTTTTGTCCTCTGTTTTCTTTATCCTCCTTATTTATGACCACCTGACCTGAGAAGACTTTTCAAAGCAAAGCACCGTGCTTGATGTGTTTCTCAAAAGCTTTTTGCATGTCCCTGGGCACTTATTTTTTTATTTGTGGTGCTGTAATGTTTGTTCAGCCACCAGCAGAAGCTTTTTGTGGCTCTCTGTGAAAAGTTCTAAGACAGGGAAGTGTCACAGCTGTTGGGGTGTCGTGTGTTTCTTTGTTGTTGGGTTTTGGTTTGGTTTGTTTTGTTTTTAAGCTTGGATGCAAAGCCAAAAGATGCTGGCACTATGCCAGGATATATTCTGCTTTTGGATGATAGAAGTTTTGAGGGCTGAGGGAATATTTGTCTTCTTTTCATGTCAATTAAAGTTGTTCCCTAATATTAGCAGAACGTGGACCATGAGAAAGAATGATTCCATGGAATAACTTCAAAGATAAAATAGTTGGAAAGCTAACTGCATTTCATGACCAGGCACATTTGTAGCTTTCAGCATCTTTGGTTAAAGCTCCTGATGTGGCAGATCTGGTTGGTAGATACATGGCACTGCAACGATACGGAACTGTATTGATTCTACAAGAGCTGCTGACAAAGCAGGACTGAGCTGCTAGCTGAAACGGAGCCCAGAGCTGCTGCTTTTGGAAAGACTGGTTGGGACAGTTAGGAAAGCTCAGATCTGTGCATTGCAGACACTTTTTTGTTCTTAAAAAAATTAAAATATATATATATGCATGTAAGTATATATATATAAATGCTCACACACATATATATATATATCTATATATATGCCCTCGTGAGGCCCCATCTGGAGTCCTGTGTCCAGATCTGGGGCGTCCAATACAAGAAGGATGTGGAACTGTTGGAGAGGGTTCAGAGGAGGGCCACCAAGATGATTGGAGGGCTGGAGCACCTGCCCTACGAAGAGAGGCTGAGGGAGCCGGGCTTGTTCAGCCTGGAGAAGAGAAGGCTGCGGGGGGACCTCATTGCAGCCTGCCAGTACCTGAAAGGAGCACACAAACAGGAGGGGATTCAACTTTCTAAAAGGATAGACAATGACAGGACAAGGGGGAATGGATTAAAACTAAAGGAAGGAAGGTTTAGATTAGATCTTAGGGGGAAATTCTTTACAGAGAGAGTGGTGAGGTGCTGGAACAGGCTGCCCAGAGAGGTAGTGGATGCCCCATCCCTGGGGGTGTTCAGGGCCAGGCTGGATGGGGCCCTGGGCAACCTAGTGTAGATCCAGGCCTGAGGTTGGTGGCCCTGCCTGTGGCAGGGGGTTTGGAACTGTATGATCCTTGAGGTCCCTTCCAACCCAGACCATTCTGTGATTCTATGATTCTATATTCTCTATCTGTGCATATATTTGTGTGTAAATACCTTTCTTCCTGCTCAGTGTGTGTAGCCATATCCCAATTTCCACCTTACATTTTCTCACTCAGGATGCAAGCTCTGCTGCCCACCTGCTTGAGCACATTGGCTGGAGAGGTGTGTGCTCTCTCAGTTTCATTGCACAGATTCCCAAGTCAAACTGTAAAAAGCTTTAAGATTGCTTTCACTGGTGCTTCATTTCTCCATGCTCTTTTAGCCAAAAACAACAGCTGCTGCTGTTACTGCTCCACTGCACCCTAAAGGCCCTTGGCAGGTTCAGGATGGTCTCTTTTTGCAGGGGGTTGTACAATGGGGATTACGGATGTGAGGGTCAGGGCAGAGATCACAGCAGGGATTTTTCATTGTAGATGGGTGCCTGTATCTTGTCAGTTTAAATCCTAAGAAAGGCTTCCAGTTGATGGTTGACAGCTGTCATTAGCGTTAAAGAACAACTTTTCCTGTGTCAGTCCTGGCTCATACTGTTTCTTTATGACTTGCAGGTGCTCAGGTAGACCAGTCAGTGTTCGAAGAGCTTATAAAAGAGCAGCTTCCAGAGCTGGCTGAACATATGAAGGATCTGACAACCTTAGCTTCCATTTCTCTCTCGTGGTTCCTTACCCTTTTCCTTAGCATCATGCCCCTGGAAAGTGCTGTGAATGTTGTGGACTGCTTCTTCTATGATGGGATCAAGGCCATTTTCCAGCTGGGCTTGGCCATACTGGAAGCCAACGCTGTGGACCTGTGTAACAGCAAGGATGATGGGCAGGCACTGATGATCCTGAGCAGGTATGGCCACGCAGGAGTGCTCCTTCCATCACACTCTTCTGCCGTAAAACAAAGGCATTTTGGGGGCCGTTGTGGTACCAACAGCAGGACCCTCCACGTTACCTTGCTGCTGTGTTCCCAGGGTCTGCCTCAAATAAAGGGCTTTGTACATGGGATAAGTAGAGGTCCTGTGAAATTTCCTGGTAGCGCTGAGACATGCATCGACTGCATCAGCCTGAGATATTTACTGCTGCTCTTCGGGCCTTCCCTAGAGTGACGGGCTTCCTGCTCCAGACTTGAAGGAGACAGAAGTTTTCTTCCTTGGGCAGCATTTAGTCATTTGGCTGCCTTGCCATTCCACAGATGAGTAATCATGAAGGCATTTTTGAAAAGCCTAGCAGGCCAAAACCCAATTTATTTCTAAGCCTGAGCCATAGGACATGTTTTGCTTACTTTCATTGAGAAGAGCACAGTGCAGAGTCATCTGTGTTGCTTGTATTTCTTCCCTTCAGGTTTTTAGAGCACGTCAAAAACGAGGAAAGCCCTCTGCCACCTATTGGCAATCACCATGCGTTCTTCAGCGATGACCAGGAACCCTCTCCAGTGACTGAAATAGCTAACCTGATTCATGACTCCTATGAGGTAAAATACTGCCTTCTGCCTGCTGGTCACTTTTACATTTTAAAAAAGAAAAAAAAGGTTAAATTCAGTGTGGAACCTTTAACAGATTCCTTGACTGAGGCCTCACATGCACAAGGCTAGGTGTAGTACAAATACCTACCCTGACAGATCAGTTGAAACCTGGGTATGCTTTATCTTCAGGGACTTGCAATGCACTTCAAAAGTTCCACCAAATGAGAAGTATAAATATTATAAATTTCTGTAAAAATAATAAACTTCTGTTTCCTGCCTTGTAGAAATTTGGAGACCACTCTGTGGCACAGATAGAGCACATGCGCTACAAACACCGGATCCGTGTCCTGCAGAGCCACGAAGACACCACCAAGCAAAACGTGGTGAGTGGGTGGGCTTTCGACTGAGCTGAACATCTCCTCTCTGGAGCAGACAGCTTTTGTTTTTTATAAGGCACCAGCAGGTCTTGAAAGAAGGAAGAATCGGTACTGACTCAGGAAAAAGCTCTGTCCTGGGATGCTGATGGGTTTGGGTTTAATTTTTCAGCCATGTGAGTTATGTTCTAGAATGGCTTTAACCTTAAGAACAACCACAGGGCCGTGCAGCCCAGCACCTTGTCTGACAGCAGCCCTAGGCAGATGCCCGAGGAAGAGTGTAAGAAGGGAGCAAGCGTGATGCAACACGGTGCTTCTCCAGCCTCCTGTGACCTGTAGTTCAGGGATTTCCCGTCTTTGTTTCTAATAGTCCCTGAGGAATTTCTCTCTTCGCCAGTCTGTTTGACTGGTGAATCTAAAGAAGTCAAGGGGCTGGAGGGTAAATCCTATGAGGAGCAGCTGAGGGAGCTGGGGATGTTTAGCCTGGAGAAGAGGAGGCTGAGGGGAGACCTTATCACTGCCTACAGCTACCTGAAGGGAGGTTATAGAGAGGTAGGTGATGGTCTCTTCAGCCAGGTGACAGGAGACAGGACAAGGGGGAATGGCACAAAGCTGTGCCAGGGCAGGGTCAGGCTAGGTGTTAGGAAAAAGTTCTTCACTGAAAGAGTTGTGAGGGCCTGGAACAGGCTGCCCAGGGAGGGGGTTGAGTCACCTTCCCTGGATGTGTTCAAAAAAAGGGTAGATCAGGTACTTAGGGATATGGTTTAGCACAGGACAGGAACGGTTGTACTTGATGATCTTAAAGGTCTTTTCCAACCTTGAGATTCTGTGATTCGGTGAAGAGGGGAAAAACTTCAAAGATCTTTCAGTACTGTTTTTCAGTTGTACTATGTAAGGACAGTCCCTGCAGGGCTCATGGGCCTGCCTGTGTCAGGGAGGACAGGAGAAAAGATTGTCACTAACGCGATTTTTGTTCTTTTTAAGCTCCGAGTTGTCATCCCCGATGTTTCGATTCTTCCTGAAGACTTAGAGGAATTGTATGACTTGTTCAAGGTTGGTCTCCCTGAAATGTAGGGGCTGCACCTCTTTGAGGCTTCTGAGCCTAACTCCCAGCTGTTACTTTGCAGAGCCACCTTGGGCCTCATGTCCTCCTTTGCCTGGGTGGTGCTGTTCAGATGGGACCTTGTCATTTTGTCCTTTCTGTGGTTGCCCAGATGTTACAGGGGGAATATTAATGGGCTGATCCTTCAAAGGAGAATTGCTTCAGAGTTTCCTTTCTAACTTGGTGCTCAGAAATGGGCCATGAGAAATTAGGCTCTGGTAACTTTCACATGCAGAATAAATTAATTACATAGCTCTGTTCACTGGAAGCTCTGCAGTACTTTAAAGTCCTGCTCTCCTAATGCTCTTTAAAAGCAGATGCTGTTTTCCATGGTGGGTGGGGGGAACCCCTGAAAACTTGTATCCTTGGTATTTGTTCCCAGTTTTCTAATAGTTTTAATTCTGTCTTAAGAATTAAAACCAGCTACTTCAGTTCCTTTCTGTCGAGCTGATGTTTGGAAGAACTGTTAGGAGCAATTCAGAGACAAGGAGATCTAAGCTTATACTTGATTTAGAGGTCCAAGCATGTAATTATCACCCTTAATGGACCATTTCTTTTGTGTATTGTCCATAACCATAAATCATGTGTACTGAGAGTACAACTGTGGTATATTCTTGGTGTCACCTAGCTATGTGGCTGAGAGCAGCTGTATTCTCCCTCCATTAGCAGCTGTAAGAGGATGCTGCTGGGGCTTGCTCCTCAGTGCTTCCCTCTTGCTCCTTGCTGCTCTGTTTTTGAGCTTTGATGGGCTTGCCCTTCTCCCCTTTCCTCATTTGGTTTCTTGGTGGTGCATCCTTTTTTGTTAGCTCCCTTGCTTTCCTGGGACAGCTTGTTTTGGTAGGAATCTTTGTTTTGCATCAGCCTGTCCCCAACGGAAGACTAATAGGTATGGCATCCAAACAGAGAGCTCTGAGGGAGAATAAATGAGAGGTCAAGTCTGTATAAGACAGCCTGGATTTTTTTCCTGCCCTCTGTGCCTTTGGCTGGTTAGAGACAGCCAGGGCCAGAGGTGGCTAATAGCGTTTCAGTAGCCTGCAGTGAATTTCTGCCAAGGATCTGCCCAGTTTCCCTTCAGTTTTATTAATTATCCATTGGAAGGCAGGAGAGCGCTCGGCTGCTGTAATTAAAGATTCATACTTTGCTTTTTCTGACCGGCCTGGTCTTGGCAAAACACCCCATGCTAAGAGATTTGAGCGTTCCCAGCACACTGTGATGTGAATGCCTTTTCCTGCTGGTTGCCCTCTCTCCGTTACCGCTGACAGACAGCATCCCCCCCCTCCCCTGCCTCTGATTCCTCCTAGAGGGAACATTTAATTAGGTGTTACTGGGAAACGAGGGACCCGGTGGTGGAGCGGCACGACCCCAGCAGGCCGTACGCGGAGCAGTACCGCATCGATGCTCAGCAGTTCGCCAGCCTCTACCGGCTGGTCTCACCCTGGACCTGCGGAGAGCACACCGACATCCTCGCCCAGAGGATCTTCCGCCTCCTGGATGACAACATGGACCGGCTGGTGGAATTCAAGGGCTTCGCCAGCTGCTTAGGTATCGGCATCCCTGCGGGGTGGAAGGTGGGCAGAGCTGGGGGGGGGGGGGGGGGGGGAAGTGGCATGTGGGTGAGATGGAGGTGTTAAAATGCCACACAACTGGCAGGGGAGGATGAGGGCCTGATGGTTTTCTTGGCTTTGCAATTTAGCCTAGCCAGTGATTTTCATTAATGTTTTGTGTCCTGGTTACCTGAAGTCAGTTGGATTTAAAAGGCAGCCTAAGGACACGACTGAATATTGTATCACAGTATCTGATTTCTCAGACAGCAGTATTTCTCTTGAAAATACTTTATGGATTAGAATTGTGTCTTGGTCTGCATGGAATGCTCAGAAATCCCCTCTGCTGGATTGTGGCTCTCCGTGTACATTCGTAGTCTCAGTGTACCTCTTTGTAGCTGCTTCTCAGAGCTTTAGCCCTGCACAGCCCCCTGTCTGGCATGGTGACAATTAGAACGAAAAGAAATCATCTGACAATCAGGGTCTGGGAGCTGTGCTTGGGTCGGTCCTGAGGCCACCAGCTGTCACAATGAGATAAGGCTGCCTGTCCCAAAACCTGTCTGAAGAAGGAAGTGTCTCAGCTGTTGCCTGACCCCAAGTTTAAAAAACCCTTGAATCAACATTTGACGCTTCAGTAAAAATCAGTAAATTCCTATTCTTGCCACTAAAGATTTTTAGAATTATGTTTATGTGAACCAAGGCACCCTGTATTATATTATTTGAGTCTTAGAGGTATCTGTCTTTAAATTAACAAAAAAACCCGGTTATTGGGAGTGGTCAACGTTGATTCACCAAGTAGAAATCATACCTGACCAATCTGGTAGCCTTCTGTGATGGTGTGACCAGCTGGGTGGATGAAGGGGGCAGCAGTGGATGCCTTGACTTCAGCAAGGGTTATGACACACTGTCCCGTAAGGTCCTCATAGGCAAGGTTAGGAAGCCTGAGTTCAGTGAGTGGGCAGCGAGGTGGGCTGAGAACTGACTGAATGGCAGGGCCCAGACAAATGTCTAGTTGGAGGCCTGGAGCCAGTGTCCCCTCTTGATGATACAAAACTAGGAGAAGTGGCCAACACACCAGAGGACTGCGGAGAGGAACCTAATGAGATTCAGTTAGGGCAAGTGTAGGGTCCTGCACCTAGGGAGGAACAACCACAGGCACCAGTACAGGTTTGGGGTTGACCTGCTGGGAAGCAGCTCTGTGGAGAAGGCTCTGGGAGTCCTGGTGGAAAGCAAGCTCTCCATGAACCAGCAGTGTGCCCTCATGGCCAAGAAGGTATCCTGGGGTGCATTAGGAAGAGGGTGGCCAGCAGGTCGAGGGATGCAACATCTGGAGATCTCTACTCTGCCCTGGTGAGGCCACAACTGGAGCACTCTGTTCTGGGCTCCCCAGTTCAAGACAGACAGGGAGAGTCCATTGGGTTGCTATGAAGATGATGAGGGAACTGAAGCATCTCTCATATGAGGAAAGGCTGAGGGTCTCTGTTTAGCCTGGAGAAGGGTGAGAAGGGATCTCATCAATACTTAGAAAAAAGGGTGGGGATGTGGGCCAGACTCTTCAGTGGTGCCCAGTGACAGGACAAGAGGCAATGGGCACAAACTGGAGCACAGGAAGTTCCATTTGAACATGAGGAAAAACTTACTCACTCTGAGGGTGGCAAAGCACTGGCACAGGCTGCCTGGAGAGGTTGTGGAGTCTCTGGAAAGATTCAAAACCTGCCTGGATGTGATCCTGTGCCACCTGCTGCAGGTGATCCTGCTTTGGCAGAGGGGTCGGACTAGATGGTCTCCCAAGGTTCTTTCCAACCCCCACTGCTGTCATTCTTCACAGTATTCCAGCACATTTGATAGCTGAGAATTGATTTACTCCTGGTCTTGGAAAACATGAATTATCTTCCATGTGAAGAAGTTACCTCCTTTGGACTTGGTCTATGGAACGGCAGTCAGGGCTGAAAGGGAGAAATACTAAGGCTATGATGGCCCCGAAGGGAGTTTCTGTCTCTTCCCTCTCACACTCCTGTTGGTCTGTGGCAGCAAACAGCCTCTCCTATAGATTTCCTGTCATGCTCCTTGGTATTGTAAAACGATGCTGAAGCTCCGCAGGGTTAGGTACACCCCATCTGTTTTATGAGAACAAAGACCAAACCAGATGGCTCTCACCTGCTGTTCCTCATTGACAGGCACAACTTGGACTATCTGGAGGTAATACACTGCCCATATGCTTTTGTGCATTGTCCATGCAAACAATCCATAGAGAGATCCCTGATTTATTTTAAACTGTGGAAGTAAATACTCTCCTCCACTTCCTTCTTGTTCTTTTTTATCCCTTGCAGATGTTATGTATAACGGAGAAATGAATGAAAAGATCAAGTTACTGTATAAGCTGCATATCCCACCGGGTAAGAAACCTGACAGGGAATGAATAACTCCAGCTTTCCCAAAAATCTCTGGCTTAAAGCTTCTGGGGAAAGGCTTCTTAATGAAGAACCCTATCTTGCTTCCTGCAGCTGGGAGCATTATAGTATGTGCATTTGTCATTATGCTCACTGATTTTAAAAATTACTCCAGTCAGAACCTTTTGGGATTCAGTGTATAGATGTCAAGGCTCACATCTGCTGCATTTGGAGATCTGTAGCAGGGGGGTTGGAACTCTTATGATCCCTGGGGTCCCTTCCAACCCAGACCATTCCATGATTCTATGATTCTGTGGTCTTTTGAGGCCAATTATATAGTTTCTTCTAGACAAAATACGAACCGAAATAACATTTTTGGATGGCTCACGCTCTGTCTACAGTAGAAGTCTCCTAATTGCATCTTGATCCAGTTTGGATTTGGGTGACCAAATTCTGTGGTAGTTTCTAAGTGCAAAGTTTTTAGTTAAACGTGCTGTTCTTGGCAACTTCCGACTCTCTCCCTTGCAGCACCGGTCTTACTTCCATTAACATCATCTTACAGTGTGGTTCAACAAAGTACTGTTGAGAAACAGCTTTGCCCAATTATTTTGCTTTGGTCAAATATGTAAATTTTGAAAGCATGAATAACTGTTGTGTGGCGTTGGGAGGATTAATTGTGACACGCTCTGGTTTCGACAGCTCTCACGGAGAATGAACGAGACAGCCAGTCGCCGCTGAAGAATCCTTTGCTGTCCACTTCAAGACCACTGGTCATAGGAAAAGCAAATGGTACGTCCAGAAGGGCTCTCTCATGCATGTACATGAGAGAACCAACTTCTGTCTGCTAACCCTGCTCTTGTACCTCTGCTCTCTGGGGTTCCTTTTGAAATGCCAGTTAACTCCAGTGACTGGCAAGCTAATTCTCCTTCTTGTGTCTGCCCCAAAACAAGGTGATGCGGTAGATTACCAGAAGCAGTTGAAGCAGATGCTGAAGGATCTAGCCAAAGAAAAGGATGCTAAAACTGAGAAAGAATTGCCAAAAATGAGCCAGGTATGTACATCAGAGGCTGTAGTCTGTTATTAAAGAAGTGGAGGATACTCAAATCACCAAATACAGCAGGTCAGCTCCTTCTGAGACACTGTAACTGCAGCTGGAGCTGAAACTCAGTCCTTTGGGTATCCAGCTCCTCTGAGCCAGGGAACTCTCAGCTGCCTTTCTAGCAGCTCCCTCTCCTCAGCCCAGTTGGTGAAGAGCATTTCAGATTCACCCTCACCTGCAGCGTAACAGGCTGGAAAACAGCCTCATGCGGGCTGGAAAAAGCCCTCCTCTTTAGCCCAGTGAGTTCCCAAGGAACTGCTGTTCTGCCTTCCCTGAGCTCCTCTCCAGCAAACCAGTAACTTCTTAGTCCATCACCAGCTGGGACCTGGCCTGTCTTAGCCAAATGCTGACTGGAACCGTGTGAAGTGAAACAGCTGAAGGCTCTCGTCAGTCTCCCCTCCCTAACACCAGTAGAGCCTTTGCATATGTTGGTGACATTAAGAAAAGCTCCTGGAGGCAAAAAGCTCTGGTATTAGCAAAGCAAACGTAGGGACATGCAGAGAAAGCTGGGAATACACCCGGAATCCCTTCTGTGCTGGTGTTGCCAAGTACAGCTTTTAATGGGTGACAGGTACCCAACCTGGTAGCTCAGCAGGGCCACATGTCTCATACAGGCATCGCTTGGCTGAACTCCCTGCAGTCCCTTCCACCCTGAATTAGCTGTCCTGGGACTGAGCGAAACTTCAGGGCTCACAAATTTCCTCACAGGAGATGGAAACGCCCTCTCTAACCTGATAATCATCTGTAATGGTGGATGGGGGAAAGGGGAGAA
This sequence comes from Porphyrio hochstetteri, assembly GCA_020800305.1. Lineage (NCBI taxonomy): Eukaryota > Metazoa > Chordata > Aves > Gruiformes > Rallidae > Porphyrio > Porphyrio hochstetteri. The sequence goes on along the minus strand of CM036905.1, from coordinate 150,596,346 downwards.
GGGGGTCAGGCAGGGAAGATGTCTGAATTTTATCAGAGAAGAAGAGGCAGGGACAGATGGGAGAAACAGCCGAAGGGAAGTTGCTTGCAGAGCTGCGGATGGCTGCTCTGGTTGTAACTCGTTGGGTGTCACAGCCACCCATTTTCCACCAGTCATGGATTGTATCCCTTGCCTCCTATCGCTTGCACGTCTGTCATCTGGGAGGTCCTGATCTCCTTCATCAGAGCAACAAAATACCTTTGTGCTCTGTTCCCTTCTTGATTTGCAGCACCAAGGTCTAGCATCAGGGGGTGGGGGGGTGGTTTGAATGCCCTTTGCCGGCGTTTTCTTAAAAGCCAGCAGTTACCAATGAGAATGTCAGCTTAGGCAGCATTCTCCTTCTTGGCAGTACCTCACCCTCACCCAACTCCTAGTTACCTGTAGCACTGCTCTTCAGCAGTTTGATTTTGGTTTTTATCCTTTTCAGAGGGAGTTCATCCAGTTCTGCAAAACCTTGTATAGCATGTTCCACGAAGATCCGGAGGAGAACGATTTGTATCAAGCCATTGCCACTGTGACCACACTGTTACTTCAGATCGGAGAAGTGGGACAGAGAAACATCAGCCTGGGGAGCGGATCGGATGAGTTCACCGAGGACTTGCAGCCCGAGGCCTCTACTTCGGACCAGGATGCTGTTTTTACTGACACTGTGAAGAGCCCTCCCAAAGATTCCCAACCTTCACCTGTGACCGAAGGAGACTGGACTGTCTCTTTTGAACACATTTTAGCATCCCTCTTGACTGAACAGTCCTTAGTTAACTTCTTTGAAAAACCCTTAGAACTGAAGCCCAAACTCGAGAGCGCGAAGCTCAGTCAGTACAGCCTGAGAACTAACGGAACGAGCTGCCAGCCGCGGGGCGAACACACGAACCTGAACGCACAGCAGTAGCAGGCCCGCCGAACCCAAAATGCACTGAAGCGATGCCAAAGCACGTACTGTCAAAGGCTTTCAGATAGCAGTGGACTTCTGATAGTTCGTTGGTCTGTGGTTTTCAGTTTAAGAGCTTTAAAAGCTGAAGGGTGTGTAGGTTTGTTAATGTGCCATTGATTTATTACGGTCTTGTTTTCAATGTGAAAGGAAACATCTGCCTGCAGCGTGAAGACACTGAAGCCCTCTTCCGCACTGGGAGACCAGAGGCTGGCTCCGGTTGTCTGTCTGTCGTTGGGTTTCTTTTTTGTTTTGTTGTGGTTTGGGTTTTGTGTTGGTTTTTTGTTTTTTAAACAGGGGAAAATGCTTCTCAGCTACTGTCCGCAGTTTGTTTGGGTTGCCTTTTTTGCACTAATACTGAAAACTGTTTCAATGCTGGTAATTGAAACTATTTTAATATATTTGACTGTAGTCCGGTTTGTATGTCTTGCTGAAACGTTAAGTGTACATGGACTGTGCTTCTCATGTTGGTCTGTGAAAACATGCACTTTTCAATAAACCCTTTTTGTACCAGGGTTGCAGCGACAGCGTTTATTGATTTATGGAAGGGCCTCCAGTCCCTGCTTCCTTCAGCCAATTCCCTGAGCTCACAATTAATGCCCTGGTCAGAACTCCTCACTGCAGTGCACTGCAGAGAGCTGCTGGAGAGAAGGATACTGGTTCTGCCTAAGAGACCAGCGGAAAACAAACAGACTTTATGCTACCCACAAGAGATGACATACACAAAGTATTGGTCAAACAGTTTGGGGAGGTGTGTGTGGGGGTTTGTTGTGAGTTTGCTTTGGTTTTTAAACAAACTTAGCCTTAACTTTAAAATACCTGCGTAGTGGCTCCTTACTCCCATAGAAGAAAACCAAACCACCAAGACTCTGCCACCCACAGAGGAACATTCCCACTTCCTCCTTACTCCAGGCACACATAACAGAATCTACAGTATCTTTACTTAAGAAAATTACAGCATATTTACAAGCCCCAAGTAAGCCAGGTAAGTTTGTCACCTGTTCAACTCAACGCTTCATGGGTGAGAACTGGAAGAGACTGGAAAATTAAAAAAACCCCCAAATTTAGGATTAAACTTTTCATCCTTTTATTGTAATGAAAATAAGTTTAATTTTCATCCACATTGACTGTCTGTAGACCTGCAAAACAAGACATTGTATCACCACCTGTTGCTTGGACAATTCTCTTTATGCATATGCAATATATTTATATTCACAAGAAAGTAAACCTACAGTTTCAGAGCTATCTTGCTGATCTTCTGGAAGAGCAGACTATATATAATCAGGTACTTCAACAAATGGTAAAACCAAAAACTTCTGTGTTTATTCTGCAACTAAGATCCTTCTCAGGTAACAAGCAGAAAAGACTCGACCTGCTTTAGTGTTTGACACCAGAGGATGTGCTTTATATAGGAAAACACAAACCTAAAACTACCCTAACATCTCCAGCCAGTGGGTTCTTGGGGTTTTTTTTAATTCTCTAAAAAAAATTTACAGGATTATTTTGTTAAATTCTGTATTTGCTTCTTAATGCTCATCAGGCCAGCCAGCAGCCCTGTCCTCTAGAGCAACGCTAGCTGAAGCCAGCAGTCTGACCCCTTCAGCGTGCTTTCCACCTGAATTTTGCATTGCAGGAGGCGCTGTCCCACTTTGCTACTTGTTCAGAGGAACACAGCCCAGAGAAGGAGACTGCCTGCAACCTCACCTTTGAATGTTGTGACTGGTACATAGGTTACCAGCGTGTAGAGCTTGTTTGGTGAATCTTCATCCTCATTGCGCTTTCTGGACAAACGCACACGGATACGGTAAGGAACATTCCTGAAATGAAGACAGCAAATTGATTTTCAATGAAATAGGTACTGAAACCTGTGTAATTAATAGAAAAGTAAAGCTCTCTGATCCATGGTTACTGCACCTGCCCCATATTCTTACGCTTTGCCTATTTGTGCAAAGACTTGAGTTAATTCTCTTTCTACCTCAGCATCCTAATGAAGAAAATCCTGTACCTCTGAGATTATACTGTCTGTCTTAGAGAGGCTTTTTGTTTTGTTAAAGCAAGCAGGTAAGATTGAACTGAGCCTTACAGTAAGATGAAGCCATAATCCAGCAGGAGCAGAACGTCAGAAGTGCACCATTAGTCTACTACTGAGCCAGGAAATATATTCTGAAGCCAATCATGAAGCACAGCATGAATATGATCAAGCAGCTGTTACTAACAACCATTCCTTACTCCAATAGGAAACAGTGAGGACTAAAACCCCAACAGTCTGCTCCAAAAGCCAAGAGACAGAGTACGGCCCAACCTGTGTGCCAGAAGTCGTGTGGGAAGTCTAGCGAGTTAGACCTGAGCCAGGATCTTGTTTATGGGCATGCAAGTGATGGTGTTTCTTCCTCAGAAAGCCCACGGAACCACAGCTGCATTGCTTCGGTGATTTTGCTTCTAACAGGCAAGTCACAAGTCACAGCTTAGTGTCCTGCCCTAGTAACTGCCCAAAATACGCTGCTGAAGACAGGCACAAATTTGTTCGTCCACACCATTTCCACAGTAACCTCTCACCTCAAACAAAGTTGGGATTTTGGGGAAACTCCTGCTCAACAGAATATGGGAAGGAACCTCCTCCTTGCTGTCCGTTCTCAGAGCAGGCTTACTCAATCAGGTGGATGCGGTCATTATGGCACAGGAACTTCTGCTGATTTATTCCCTTCTTGAAACACCTCAGGAGCATTTTTCACTACTGACTGTCACACCAACCTGTCCTTCCAGAGGAAGGTATTTTACTTTGTGTGTATTATCTCTTCCAACTAGTGAAAACTGCAGTTAAACTCGTGCTAGAAAGATACGCTTCCCTGATGACTCCCTGCTCCACAGAATGCACTTCCACAAGTTAATAGGAGGAAGTTCTGCTTAGGAGCCTTGCTACTACGCTCTGGAGTTACACTGTCACCTGGCTCAATTGCTCCTTCTTCACTGCATCCAAAGCAGAACAGCTCAACAGGAAGGAGAGAGACCCCTTGCACAGAACACCCAGTAGTGCAGCCACATCTTCCCACTGTTTTTAAAGGAAAGGTTGGCTTGCATACACACACCTCCAGGTAAAGGATTGCAAACCGTCACCAGCTACACTGAGGAATCTAATTCCTAGAAGACATGGTGTAAAACAAAGGTTCATGCATATCCAGTGTTTAACTCAACTCTACTAAACCCTAGCAGTTAGCCTTTTATTATGGTTTTAGAGGTCCCACTCCTCCCACCCTTTGGGCCACCTTCACCCATGTCAAGTCACTGCCTCTGTAGCAACAATTTAACAGAAGTTGTAGGTTTTTGGCTCCCTAACTACCTGTACTTTTAAGACAAGATTAATGTCCCTACTTAAAACACACCTCATTATTTCTTTGTGTAGCATTTATCACCTCAGCATGCTTTGAAACCTCATGTTTTTCAGACACATTACACAAACCCCAGGTACTCAGCCTGGGACAGCAGGTGGCACTAAAAGCCGCCTGCCACAACAGGGACTGGGGTACTACTGTACAATACCCCAACCCTGCCACCACCCCAACCTGCATTCCTGCTTTCTTTTGCTTTATTCTCAATCGATGTAGATCAAAGTTCTTGCAACTCCAGAGCTAACCCAAGCTTTCCTGCAAGTACAGGATCACGGAATCGTAGGGGTTGGAAGGGACCTCCAGAGATCATCGGAACCAACCCCCCTGCCAAAGCAGGTTCCCTAGGACAGGTCACACAGGTCGGCATCCAGACAGGTCTTGAATATCTCCAGAGAAGGAGACTCCACAACCCCCTGGGCAGCCTGTGCCAGGGCTCTGTCACCCTCACTGGGAAAAAGTTCCTCTGCATGTTGGTGCGGAACTTCCTGTGCTCCAACTTGCAGCCATTGCCCCTTGTCCTGTCCCCACAGACCACTGAGAAGAGCCTGGCCATTTCCCCCTGTGTCCCACACTTCAGATATTTATAAACATTAATGAGATCCCCTCTCAGTCTTTTTTTCTCAAGGCTGAACAGCCCCAGTTCTTTCAGTCTGTCCTTGTAGGGGAGATGCTCCAGGCCCGGAATCATCTTTGTAGCCTCCTCTGGACTCTCTCAAGGAGACCCCTGTCTTTTCATACCAGGGAGACCAGAACTGTATGCAATACCCTAGGTGGGGCCTGACCACGGCAGAATAGAGGGGGAGGATCACCTCCTTTGACCTGCTGGCCACGCTCCTTTTGATGCATCCCAGGATCCCACTGGCCCTCTTAGCCACCAGGGCACACTGCTGGCTCATGGCCAACCTGTCATCAACCAGGACCCCCAGGTCCTTCTCCAGCAGGTCATCCCCCAGCCTGTACTGATACAGATGGTTATTCCTCCCCAGGTGCAAGACTTTACACTTGCTTTTATTAAACCTCATCTGGTTTCTCCCTGCCCAGCTCTCCAGCCTGTCCAGGTCTGGCTGGGTGGCAGCGCAGTGTTCCTGCGTGTCAGCCACCCCTCCCAGCTTTGTATCATTGGCACTTGCTGAGGGTGGATGCTATTCCCTCATCAAGGTCGTTGATGAAGATATTAAACAGGACTGGACCCAACACCGAGCCCTGGGGAACACCGCTAGTCACAGGTCTCCAGTCAGACTCTGCTCCACTGATCACGACCCTCTGAGCCCGGTCCGACAGCCAGTTCTCAACCCACCTCACTGTCCATTCATCTATCCCATGATCTCTTAACTTTTCTATCAGGATGTCATGGGAGACAGTATCGAAAGCCTTGCTGAAGTCAAGGTAGATGACATCCACTGCTCTCCCTCCATCCACCCAGCTGGTGATGAGATCATAGAAGGCTAGGAGATTGGCTGAGCATGATCTTCCCTTAGTGAATCCATGCTGACTACTCCTCATGACCTTCTCTTCCAATTGCTTGGAGATGGCATCCAGAACAAGCTGTTCCATCACCTTTCCAGGGACAGAGGTGAGCCTGACTGGCCTGTCATTACTCGGATCCTCCTTCTTGCCCTTTTTGAAGACTGGAGTGACATTGGCTATCCTCCAGTCTTGGGCACCTCTCCTGTTCTCCAACTGAGAGAGCTAACCAGAACGCCACAAGAGGTGACAAAGATCAGCTCCCCATGCATGTGGTAAGACAGGAGGTGTTTGCAAAGAAAACACAAGTACTGCGAGAAAGATACCGACTTTCCTACACCTCCAGGTCCCACACCTGCACACACAGTCACCAGGCTCTTCTCACCCAATAAGGAAAGCTGTGGGAACATACCTTATTCCTTTAGCCCAGACTGCTTTATTCAATCTGGTGTCAATGCGAACGTCAGGAGTGCCCATCTCCTTCATGGCAAATTTACGGATCTCCTTGAGAGCTCGTGGCGCTCGTTTCTTGAAGCCCCTGGGACAAACACAGGAGGGATTGCGCTTAACTTCAGGAAAACTCTCAGCACTGGATGCTTGTTGGAGCACTCAGCCACCGACCTCTAAACACACAACAAACAACTGTGTTTGACAGCACTCTGACAGCTGCATCGCAGCATGACCAGGCCTTTACTCTGGTAGGTAGCTGCTAACCTCAGTGTCTGTGCCTAACAGAGACCACACAGAGTTATGCCGTAGTGTTCCAGTAACATTCTGCAACTGCAAGGCCTCCCACATCTTCAGTCCCTTTTACAACATGTAGACACAAAAGCTTCTGGCAATGGTGCTGAAGAGATCAGAGCTTTCACAGGTACCTTAAATGAAAGGTCTGTCAAAAAAAAGCAGTGCCAACAATGGCAGTACAAACCAGACAGTATGGAAATAAACAGCAGAAGAACAAAACTGATGCTACTCTGAGCAACAGCTTCTGCTAATTGGTGTTTGATGGTTACTTTCTTCACGTCATTGTGACTTGACCACCACCAGAACTGGTTTGTTTGGGGTTTTTTTAACAAGTATAGCTAGTCTCATGCCTATTATGGACAGCTGAAAGTTGCAGCTGCACCTTGAGTGCTTTGCCCCCAGTATTACACCCACACTGTGACATGCGAGTGTTGTGTCAGCAGGCTCTAAGGTCCTGCAGTGGGTTATATTTACACATAACTGTTGGTATTTTATGCTAGAAATCTGGGGTGAGCAAGGGATTACAAGTGAGACAAGCAACAGAAGCATTTCCTCTTTGTACTTCATTCTAAAAAGAGGTTAACCCCCCAAAAGGAAAGAGGATAGCAGGACCATCACCATTAAGAACAGACTGAATTGCCACAAACCATGGCAAGGCCAGACCATCCTACTGCCCTTCAAAGGCACCGCTGCCTCCACCCTCACCATCTCGTTGCTGAAGTTAACTTAGGGGAGAAATTTCCCTGATGGTTTTGATTTGGATATAGTTTTCTTCCACATGACTGCAGCCACACACACACACACAGAGGAGAATCAAGGGGAGGTGCAGTTTCTCAGCACATCCTCTCAAGCACTTTACATAACCCTTACTACTACGAGGTTCAACACTCTGTCAGGTAAAATGACACTCTCACCCACACACAACTAACACCGTTTAACTCAAATCATATCCCAATTTACACCTCACACAATGTAACAATAAACAGAGGCAATCACCTGATGGCAACACCACTGAATTTTGAGAACTTAAATTACAGCAAGATAAATGTCAAACTTTGCTTGGGGAAGAACGACAACCCGTGCAGAGAGGCAAGCAGCTCTAACCTGAAACGATGTCCAGGTACACTCACAAAAAAACCCCACCACCCCACAACAAAGCAGCTTGTTCCTGAAAACACCCTGCAAGTATAGGTCAGCACAGGTAGAGAGCTGCCTTCTCGTGACACAACTGTCACACATGGCCCTAAAACACATCGTGCATTAGCACTGGTATTGGTAAGGACTATCGTTCTCCACAGTGTAAAACCTATCGACCCCATTACCAATCTCCACTTTAAGTAAGGCAGATTTCAGAGACAAAACCCCAGGGACTTACACGCCATGGATCCGCTTGTGAATGTTGATGGTATATTCCCTGGTTACCACCTCATTGATGGCTGAGCGTCCCTTCTTCTTCTCGCCACCCTTCTTTGCGGGAGCCATCTGAACGACGCTGAAAAGCATCCACACGTGCATCAAAAGCAGACCCAATGTCCCTCGGTTTTCCCACCGGCCCCAGCTCCTTACAAGCCACACAAACCTCACGTTCAGAAACTCAATTCAAGATTAACTCGCCCCTGCAGACTTTAAGCCTCCATTCTTCAGCACCACGAAAGCCTCACTCTCCCTGACAGGAGTGTGAAACACACCTGAGACTCTTCAGCTACTGCCCAAGCCGGCCGGGCTCCCGACCAGCCACAGGCACCCTTAAAACCACCCCGTCCTGCTTCCGCATACCTAAGCCCCTTCCTCCCTCAAAGCGACCCCGGCGGGCAGCTTGGCTCGGCCCGGCCCGGCCCGGCGCGGAGGTGACGGTGCCAGAAAAGCTCCTTCCAGGGGCTGACAGAGGCCTACGGCTTCCCCCTCCCTCACCAGGGTGCAGCACAGGCCCGTAGCCGCCCCACAACTGCCCCGCAGGCCTCCCCGGCCTGCGCCCTCCCCGGCTCACCACAGGCGCGGGGGAGCAGCAAGATGGGCCCCAACCCCCTTGAACACGGACCCGCCGAGAGGAAACACCCGGTGTCCCCCGCGCCGGGCCGCCCCCCGCACCAGGCCAGGCTAAGGAACCCCGCCGCCGCCGCGCCTGCCAGGCGGATGGAGGCGGATTCGGCAAGCCGCCCGCCGGGGCCGCCACTCACCCTGCCCGGGTACAGGCCGGAAAGGAGCGCGCAAAGCACTGTGGGAACGAGGAGCCCTTCCGGGATGCGGGCGGGGAGCGAGTGCGCCGGCGCCAGCCGGGGGCACGCACCGGGGGAGGGCGGGGCTCAGCCGGGCGGCGGGGCGGACGCGCAGGGCTGGGCGGTGGGGGGCTGTCGGTACCGCGGGGTGAAGAGGCGGGCGGGGCGCTGCTGCGGTCGCTTTCCTTTGAGAGGGCTGCTGAGCCCAGCGGGAGCGGCCGCAGCCTCTCCCGCCCCGGCCCTGGTCAGTCGGAGAGTTGCTCCTGGCGCAGCCGCCCCAGCCCGAGTCCGCAAACGGTGTGAGTTTGCTGGCCGCGCACGGCGAGTGCTCCCACCCCCGCGCCTGCGCGCGCGCTGCTGGCGGCGGGGTAGTCACGGGAAGGGGTTCGCGGCAGCCTTACCTTGAAAGAGGGGGTGTCTCCGTCCCGCCTCACCGCCCGTGTAACTGAACCTGTCTCCCTGGGATTGGAGTCTGGGGGCTCTGAGTAGCTGCGTACCTGCTCGCCCCTGTTTTGAGAGTCTTTCTTCTGGGAGGGGGTGTTATACGGGGACCTCGGCTTGGGAGCTGTGCCTGGAGTCGGAACTGCAGAAGGGTTTGGGCTGGAAGCCACCTCAGAGATCGTCTCGTTACACCCCCTGCCATGGGCAGGGGCACCCTCCGCCAGACCAGGCAGCCCAAAGCCCCATCCAACCTGGCCTTGAACACTGCCAAGAATGGGGTATACGCAGCCTCTCTGGGCAGCCTGTCCAGTGTCTCACCATCCTCACAGGGAAGGATTTTTTCCTAATGCCTGATCAAAATTTACCCTCCTTCAGCTTAAGGCTGCTACCCATTGTACTGTCCCTGTAGGTGTCTTTCAGGTACTGTCAGGCTGCAACAAGGTCTCCCCAGAGCCTTTTCTTCTCTGGGCTGAACAAGCCCAGCCCTCTCAGCCTGTCTTTACAGCAGAGGTGCTTCTGCCCCCATCATCTTCATGGCTTTCCTCTGGACTTGCTCCAACAGTTCAATCTCTTTCTTGTACTGGGGGCCCTGGAGCTGGATGCAGTACTCTGGGGGAGTGGGTGGGTGTCTCAGCAGAGCAGAGGGACAGAATCACCTCCCTTGACATGTTGGTCATGCCGCTTTTGATGCAGCCCAGGATATGGTTGGTTTTCTTGCATCTAGCAAGGAGATGTGCCCTGTGTTCAGATCTGAAGCTCCTGTTCCTGAGTAGAAACCAGGTACTCCAGCACGGGGCAGTAGTCTACAGTAACCACCCTGTCTGGCCACCTGCCTGGAAGAATGACCCAAACCAAATTACTATGTTGGAACAAGCCAGATCTTGGCTACAGTGAACTAGAACAACAGCTCACCTCTGGTGTTACATGTGCCTGAACATGGAACAGGGTGCGTGTAAAGGGAAGAAATGAGACAGAGCATGAAAAACCTAAGTGTTGGCATAAATCTGTTCTTGTAAGTGCTCTGCATCCTTCCAAACAATACAACAGGCCAGCTTACTAGAAGGCAACCCAGCCCTCTTTACAGATGTTCCCTGTTGATGACTTAGTACTGCTGGTTTTAGAGGCTAAGCTTGGTTTGGAAGTACCTAGTGAAAATCAGGAGAGATGCAGGTGTATTACAACTATCTCTGAGTGTAAAACAAATTCTTCCAGGCATTTTCCTATGACTTTCATTGTAGTTGAGATCTCTCAAGTGCTGCTTCCACAGGCGTTTCCTCTGAGGTGCTCACGTTCCTTCATTACCTCTTTACTGCATGAACTTTGTGGCCTACAGGCAGATTTCCCCTCCCCTTTCCCAAAATAGGCCTTTTCAGCAGTGGGTGGCATTTATGAAGTTAGCCTCCTAGCCAGCTGGCCTTCACTAAGGTTTGTCTATGGTTACCAGAGAGAGGTTCCTTCAGACATCTTAAGGTTTGGTTCTTTAATCTTCATCTGGTGGGGTCACTCTTGCTTCACTGAACGCAAGAACTGAGCAGGCTAACTCAGACTGGCAGCTAAAGGTGGCACTCAGAACACTTTCTTAGGAGTTGAAATCTGATCTCTGTAAACACTTTTTAGAGACTAGATACTTGATTCGTCTTCCTTCAGTGAAGTAAACTGGAGGGACTCTGTGGACTGGAAGACACATGTGCCCATCAGTCCTACCAGCCAGCCCTGCTGTGGCAGCTACAGGGTCGTTTTGCCAGCGGGTTTTCTCCAGAAGAGTTTTAGCTTCTTCAGAAGGTTTTTCAGAACTTGGGGCAAATAACTCTTCTTGATTTTTTCAAACACTTGTTTTTAGCCTTTCCAGCTCCCAACCTGATTATCTCCATTGTTCCTCTGTGGCACAGAAACCAGAACTGAACGTGTGGGCACCCATGACGTGATCCCGGGCCCTGACAGGCAGGAAGGGCAGCATGGTCTGTGCTGTCTTGAAGCTAACGCTGTCAGGGGCCGCTGCAAGAGAATGAAACCATTACTGTGTTGTTATCCACCTCATTCTGTGTTGGAGGTTGCTGCTTCTGCAACAGAGTCTGCAAAGAGAAAGCAGACCTGTACCTTGGCTGCTCCATCCTGTACTTAATCTGAATTTAAAATTAAAAAAATCATCCACACAAGGTTGCCAAAGTGGAGACCAGACTGCCTACAGTGAGGGCATGGTAGCAGTCCCAGCAGAGGTGTTATCAGGAACATTAGGACAGCAATGGCTTAGAACACTGAAGCTGGACATGGCTCAAAGCCCTTGTATGTGCTGGGACAAACCATTCTTTTAACAATCTGGTTTGTTCTAATCCAAAACTGTTTGGTTGAAAATGGGGAATTGTCTGAGGTCTTTAAAGTTTTAAAGGAGCTTAAAATGAGCTGTCTTGGTTAGCAGCTAATGCAAATTCTTGAGCTGTCATTCCTACTGTCCGTGCTGGGACAAAAAGCTCATAGGACAATCCTTGGTTTTGCTAACTGGGTGGCAAACGCCTTGCCAGGCTACAGCTAACATGAGGAGTCTCAATCAAATCACATAGGTGAACAGCCACAGGAAAATGTGTGCAAGTCCTGCAATAAAGCCTTTTGGCTATTTTATTTTATTCTACAAATAAAGACAACTGTCCATCATTAAATGGAAAAAAAAATAATAGTTTGAGTTGTATATAGCATGAAACAGTAGTTCCCTTCACAAAAAAACATTTCTAATTCATTAGTTTATTACAAAATATCCACTCACAAAAAAGCACAAGCACAATCTTTATACTTGTGAAATGAGTTGATATTTCATATACAAAATAATTTCCACATAATTCCATATAATTTTATTTTATATAGAAATAGGTCATTATTACAACAGCTGTACAATACACTACTTTTTATTTAATAATTACATAAAATCTTTCTTAGAAACATATCAACAGAAAACATACAAAAAAAGCGAAAAGTGCATTTCTTTTTTATTTTTTCATTTTTTTCCCCCCCCAAAGGAAAATTCAATCCTAAATGTTATAATGAAAGAGATATGTAATAGTCTGCAGCATCCCGAGTCAGTGGGCCGAAACACAGTGCATATTTCTCAGAGACTTGCCGTGGGTGGGGTTGAGTCTGAAGAAGGATCTGTGTTGTACTGTCGGAGAGTTGCATGACTGTGCTTACAATCAGAGCTCTCCTTCACAACCACAATACATGTAGAAAACAGTCCGGTGCGGGTCGTGGGTTGGGGGTTCGTTGGTTTGTTTGTTTCTACTCATGAAGTTGGGGTGAGCTGCATAATACTTTTCAGATTCTAAATCGAGGGTTGTGAGCTGTAGACCATCTTCACCGATGTCTGGGCTTTCTCCTCCATTGGATGGGCTAATTTGGCCACAAGAAGAAGGAAACAAACTTCTCTTTACAGAAAGTGCCTAGGTTTTGTCCTCTGTGCAGTTGTGCAAAATAATAACAATAATCATAATAAAAATAATCTCTTGTTCTCTCCTCAATAGACCTTTGACGCAGTCAGTGCTTTTCATACACAAAAGAAGAACTGAAACAGTGAAGGCCAAGTACCTCTTAAGTCTGTCGACAGTCTTTTGGAATTGCCGGATAGCTTTCAGAGCGACACGCCAAGACTGAACGCCTCCTCCCGTGCACCCACTGCTGAGGGAGGCTGCACAGGGCAGTGTCCCTTTTTATTTTGCTCTGCCAGTACGTCCCGTGCTCGCGAGACAGCGCAAACCGAATCCAGCATGCCGTAACTGCGCTGCCTGTGGCGGCCGGCACTCCGCGGCGTACTTCTGTCATAGAGCTTTGAAAGAAACGCTTGTGCAAAAGCCACAACAGTAAGTACAAAGTCATTCTCCTCTGCCCCATGTGCCCATTGGTTAAAGCTAATCGTGCATTGATTGTGCTGGTGGGGGCTCTTTTATCGCAGTGGCTGTGGTAGATTTGATGATTCTGATAAGCTATTGCTTCTTCTTGATGTTAGTTGTTGCTGCTGCTGCTGCTGCTGCTGCTGTGTCTGGTGATACCCCATATTTCCTTGCTGTGGTGAGTAAGATGGCAGGAGCAAAGAATCAGGTTGCTCATTGTGCAAAGAACTTGGTGTTTGCACCTACAGACAAAATAAAATTCACCACGGTGTTCGGTTCTTTCACATTTTAAAGCTCCTCCTCCTCAGTGTACAAGGTGCTTAGTGATACCACTAGTCTGCAGGCTTTTGTTTCTGGGGCTGTTCAGCACAGGGTTACCTTACCTAATGCCAGAAGGAATGGACATAAACTGCAACTAAGGGAAAGCTGTGCTAGTAGGAATGCAGTGCCTAGGGTTTGCAGGTTAACCTGGAAAGCCTGTTTAGGAACAGGGTGGGTGAATGTGTCAGAAATGACACAGATGGATGATAAAAACGGAACAGAAATGAAACAGGGGATCTTAGGGGTACCTCATGCTGTCCCTTTCAACCCTTTGTTTTTGTGAGGTTACAGTAGGGTGTGACCTTGCAGTGTGAATTTTGCAGATGCTGTATTGGGAATGGTGTCTGTCACAGTTTTTTATTAAGTCTCAGCTATGATAAGGATTTCATTTCAAAAATTAGCTTAACCCTTAATAAGGTTGATGATACTCTTTCAGTGATGTCAGTGGATATGTGATAAGGTTTTACAGACCGAGTTCAGCTCCTTCTGAGTTAACACTGAGACACCTCATTTTCCTCCTTCGCCTTACTTTAGTATGTGTCGAACTGGGTCAAAAATAAGTATTTTTACATCTTTAAATGTAAAACCTGATTCTTCCAGGCAGCTTGCTCCAATTTATCTTCTGTGCCTTGTGGAGTTGAGGAAATATGTTAATTTACTAAAGGGATCCAGATATCTGATCCAGATCTCATTTTATGTTGGTGCTGGTAATTAAAAATCATCTTTTCACTTGTAAACTAAGCAAATTTTATCCTGAATAAAGAGTATAGAGCAACTCCTAAGGCAGCAATTTTCTCTGTCTAGAAAAACACTTTAACTATATCCGGGATAATCTGATTATGTTTCCAATGTACAGAATTAGTAATTTCCTTTGAAATATTCTGACTCTCCTCACGGCTCCCCTGCTGTTCTGGAAGGGCACACAGCATTGTGTCAGTGTCTCCCACGTTTCAGTATCTCAAAAAGGGCCGTTCCTGCTGTCACCAGGCTCCCGCTGAAACCTGGGGTCCCATCTGCACAGCCCCTTCACCTTATTACTGTGTGTACTTTTTACACATCGTCCTCTTTGTCCTGCCCTACCTGCAGGTAGCGTTGTTGCTGATGCTGTTGGTGCTGGAGTTGCATAGGTGGCAGAGAGGATGGCTGGGAAGGAGGTGTAGTGGCGAACCCTTGGTTTAACACTGCTTGTCCCATCAGGACGACTGGAGAGCCGCTGCTGGAAGTCTGCACTTCCAAACTCTGAAACATCTGTTGGGTTTGAGAGTATCTGTGGAAGGAAGATGTAAAGCAATCAAAAACAGTCTTTGTCAGGAGCAAAGGCCTTCTCTTAGGAAGTCCCTAGTCATAAATAATTGCTAATAAAGGGTTGCAGTGCATGGGAGCCGCTAATACGAACAACAGCACCATTGGTGGCACTCTTTTCCCCTTACTGTCTGTATGAGCTGGGCTTGGAGGGCAGAATGCATCTCACCTCAAAATCCACACCGCATTTTAGAGTCATTAAACATTCTGTTTTACACGTCCTCTCTTCAGCCACAGCATTCACATCCCAGGCTCAGGAAACCAAATGGCCTTTAACTCTGTGTTAATGTGCTGAGCTCTGAACTGTGGCAGGAGAGAAGGAAATGTGCCTCCTGATCTGCTGCCTGTGTTCCCCTGGGACTGCCGGTGGGGTGGTGATCTCTTGCAGAAAGAAGGGGGGGGTGGGGGTGTCATTACTTCTTAAGCTGCTCACAGACATACTGCTGAGTATGGTCAGCGGTCTCGTAGCTGTGAACCTCACTGCAGGAACAGGAGGCAGCTCTGGAAGTCCTCAGGAGCAAGCAATGGGATGGAAACAAAATACTCGGCTCCTCTTGCCAGTCTGCTTTTGCACAGCAAAACTTAAATGCGTGTTGTTCTGTGGAAGGCTGTGGGCAAAACCGCAGTGGGGCTATTGCCAACCCAGCCTAACTCTGTTTATCCTGTAATGGGTGATGAGATCATAGTGTGGCGTGTGTTCGCTCAACAGCTGTTCAACATTAGGGGTTAGTCAGAAACGCTGCAGTTTGGGTTCTTGTAATAGGGTGTGAGCTCCTAAAAAAGGGTCCTGTGAGTCAGGAAGTCTACACTGGGAGATGTATCTCTGCAGATCAGGCTGCTTCTGTGTAGATACTTAAAAGCAAATCTAAAACACTCCGTATTTAAAGTTGATAAATTTAACTCAAGATAATATTGAACAGCAATAGTGATGCTTAAAAAAAGTACTGAATACCTAAATTCAGAGGTAACATACAGCATTACTTCTAAAGTAACAATGTGCAAATGGTCACCTACTATTTTAGCAGTTCATGATTAAGTACAGTGAGAAAAAAGCAGCTAAGAAACAAATAAACAAAAAAAAAAGGCATTTTCTGCTTGGTGTTTTCTGCTTCCCTCATGCAAGTTTTGATGCGACAAACAACCCAAGTGGCTCGTTCACCAGCTTTTCGGAGAGTGCACAGGCACAGGGGGGCCTGCTGGTTCTTCCAGTTCTGCTGGTGTGGATTAGGCAGAGCTCTGCTGGAGTTACACCAGCACCTCACTGCCCAGGGAGGAGGAGATTTCTTGGCACCGGTCATTTTAACCAGGCTAGTGCTGACTTTCTCTTTCACATTTACCTTTGTGGGTTGGAAGTTCCAACAGTGAAGCAAGCATCATGTGAGGGAGAAAAATTCCCCCCAGCCTCAGCTTGTTAAAACGCTACTGGCACATTGTGTTTCTCTCTGTCATCCTTCCTGATGTGACCAGGCAGGGTAAGGCTGACCCTGACACTGGAAGCCAGGCTCAGCACAATAACACGTTCCCGATACTTTATAACCCGCTTCGTTATCTTACTAAAGAAGGCTGTTTGCCCTCAAAAGCAACCTTGATGTCTTATTTTTGACAAGCCACATACTTAGCCTGGGATCCCGCCATGCTGAGGTCTGAAGGGTGTCTTGCATTACAGGACCCAGGCATCATGGGCTGAATAGGCTGGCTGAGCAACAGTCTGGTGCATGGAAAAAAAGGGGAAAAAAATGACATTGCTTTAACAGAAGTACCACACAAATCCCAAATTTTGCAAACAGGACACTTTTGTAGGCATGGCGCAAGGCTGAGCCTAGGAGATACAAGCTCAGGTCCCTGCCACGGCTGGAAGGTGCAGATCTGGGGTAGCACGTTCCCTCCCCGGCCATCTGGGTGCCCTGCCGCTACGGATTCAGGGAAGTGGAATTTCCTTTGCTCTTGCTGCGGGAACGGCTTGCGTTTGGGCTTGCTGAGTGTCGGACTGCGATGGTTTGGGCCACTGTGTCTAGCTGGAAGCCAGGGGGGGATCCTCCACTGCCCACACAGGGGAGCCTGAGGCGGCGAGGGAAAAAACGGGAGATATCCCACCGCCCCGGGGCCGGGAGGCTTGAGGAGGCGCCGCAGCCGTGGCTGCAGCTGGGGATCTCATGCTGCATCGCCCACCGGCCGGGCCGTGCCGTGTCGTACTGTACCGCGCCGTACCTGAGCTGCTGGTCGTGGCTGCAGCCCGGGGCGGGCGGGCCGGGTGTGCCGCCCCGCGGCAGGGCAGCAGGGGGCGCCGCGGTGCCGCTGCCGGCGGGGACTGCGGCGAACGGCGGGGGCGCGCCGCGGGGGGGGCGGCCGCCGCCCGGCGCCAGCTCCGTGCTCCTCGCCGCCTTCGGACCCTGGGAGAAAGAGGCGAGGGAGGAAGAGAGAGGAACTCGGTCAGCGCTGCGTGGAGGAAGCCTAAAGACACGGACCGTGACAGCGTCGCCGTCACTGCGTGGCGATGCGTCCCGCCGGAGGCTGTCAGGGTAGAAGGAACGACAGCACAGCTACAGCCTACCGCGGCTTTCGGCCCCGCTGCCCCCACCCCCTGCCCGCCCCCGCTCCGTTCTACCTGGGGCCGCAGAGCCGCCCCGGTTGTGCCGCCAAACATTTGAGGAGACCGGCGGCACCCCGTGAAGACGCGAGCGAAATGAGGTGTGATGAGCACCGCCGTAAAAGCTCCGTGACGGTAGTAAATCTTATTAAAGAGAGAAAAAGGGGGGGTCTCCCCTCCCCCCGTTTATAATAGGGATACACTTCTTATTTTATTGGAGTCATTATAACGGGGGTACGTAGGAGGTTAAAAGCTACAGCTGAGGGGTCTGAAGGTAACGGCACAGGTACGTTTGCCGTACACTCGAGTGACAGGAACAGGAGCTGTGCTTGCTGTGCAGGGAGGTTCAACAGGTGGGGCGGGAGAGCAACAAGTGGGAATGCCAAGAAACCAGGAATAAGGCAAAAAAAATAATCCCCGGCCAAACCTACTGGCTTTCACGGGTCTCGGTTCATTGTGAACTAAGGCGGGATGTTATTCCCCCATGCAAGCACCTGTTGCTCGCAATGCAGCGAGGATGGGGGGGGGGTCTCACACAAATCTCTGTGTATGCCAGCGGCGTGCCACCACAGCAGACAGGCTTCGCTGTGTCGGCAGCGTCCAGCTGGATTCAGGGAGCGAGCAGGAGTAAAGCTTATTTTAAGAGGTCGCACTGCTGACACCCCTATCGCTAGCTGCCAATGGGGTGGGTCAGGTTTCTTTCACGGTCAACTGAAGAAAAAGAATTCATCCACACATTTTGCATGCACCCCCCTGCCCCCTCCTGCCAGTTTCCAAGCCTAAACAGCTGCTCAAGCAACCCTTCTGGCTGACATCTTAAAAAAAAGAATAAGGTAAAGTAAATGCTGTTGGGAACCCCTTCGTAGAGGTTGCCCTTATACAGGAGAATTGGGAAGGAAGGACAAAAGCAGGTTTACAGGGCTGACATGTACTTGCTTGTTTAATAACAGCATCTTCTTCCTATACAACTGCTTCTCCATTCAAAGAAATGATTACCTGGCTCGATATCACACTCGCTTCTCTCAGCGCTTGCTGGCTCGCTGTCTGAGAAGATGTGATCTGCCCTTGAAGCTGAGGACTGGGGACAAGCTGCTGCTGAGAAATGGCCCCTGACCTCTGCTGTTGCTGTTGTGGCTCTGGCTGCTGGGTATTGCTAAAGCTCAGGGACACTGTCGTTGGCTGCTGTAGGAACATCTGGAAAAGAAGGGGAGGGAGAGTTTATTTACATAGCCCAGCTGTCTTGGTTAATGACAGTGACAGAATTAAATCCAAAGATACATTCTAAAATAAAGTTATCATGTTTCTGGATTCACTATGCACTCACTGTTGGTTGGAAGTCCCCTATCTTTCCTACATTAGCAATTCTGACATCTTTAGTTTCTTGATTTCTTGTTCTGCAAAGGTGCTCATTGCTTGCAAAATGTATCTTGAAGGAACGAGTCCTCTCTCCCTGGGGCAGGCACAGCCCTCGGAAGAGCAGTTCCCTGTACACTGACGGTGAGCTGGGGCATCCTGACAGAGAGAAGAGAGCAACTCTGTGTCTTTTCAATCCTCGCATGGAGAATCAGCCTGCCTTTCAGACAGGGCTGCTTGCAAACATGTCCCTGGAAATCCCACACCTTACATGCAGTTGGGCTGTTGAATGTCTTTAATGAGGCCACAGTCAGGCCGGAGCTGTCCGTGTCAAATGTCCGTGTCCCTGTCATTGCAGAGATGTGTAAACAGTCGCTGTCATTTATCTGATTTCCCATCAGGTAACTGTCCCCCAGTGTTCTTTCCTAACCATGCTATGCATTTGACTTGTGCAAAAGAGCTAACAGCTCCTCTCTCAGTGTTTCTGTAATGATCTGCTCCCCGTGCTTGCATTGCAAGACCAGGCTTCTTTCTTTAGAAGTTGGAGGGCTTGGGAATTTTTGCTTTTCCAGGGGCTATTTCCTTTACTGCAGCTGTACAGAGGGAAAAGGCATCTTTTAAAACCACGAACTATTCATGCTGCAGGCTGTCTTTGCAGTATTTCAAACCCAGGCTCTCGCCACCAAGGACCGTACGGAGGTACTCATCCCAGGTAGTTGAAGGTATTTTGGGATCTGCTTCTGATTCCTCACCACCGCTACACGTGTGGAACTTCATTAATTTAAGTGGAGCTGCTTAGGGTTTAAATGAAATCAGAACCACAATTATTCTCTTCATTATTCATCCATCAGTCTCATGCCTAGCAGTACCTCGGAGGTACGCCCAGTAATTAGTACACCTTTCTGCAGCTTATTGCTATATTAACAATTCCCTAAACTACCATGTCCCCTCTAATTTTTCTTGGAAAAACCCCATACCTTTTTCCAAAGGACCAGCACAAAGCATTGCTTTTCTTTGCATAAGTATGGGTTGATCCATCGTGTTTGTACTTATTTATCTAGCTTTTAAAACACAGTTTTTATTTAAATATGATAATTTTTTTAATGAATTTCCATGTGCCAAGATTTTACTCAGAAAAAAGGTAGAGAAAAAGCTCACATTAATCAGCGGGGGCAGGAGGAGGGGAGCAGTTAATGAAAATGTTAATGGACCCAAAGCAATGGCTTGTTTCAGGTGCTGTAGGCTAACCACATCTCAAAGATGTCTGATGGAAATAAGTGGGTCAAGTAACAGAGTTGGGGCTGCTCACAGCAGGTCTGAAGCTAGCTCAGAGTGTTTCCTTCTAAAAACTGAGTTTGGAGCTGTTACGTATCAGAAAGACAGATGGTCTCGCAACTTCTGCCAAGTAAATAGGTCTTATTATGAATAAATCAAAGACAGAAATTATGAAAATTCATTTTTGTGTTTATTTTCTGTCTGTGGAAGCTAAGCTGTGGACATGTTTGGTAGATGAACTCACTTGATTAGCTCTAGCAAGGAGATTGGTCACCCTTGATACAAAATTTGATATAAAATTCAGAACAGGTATAGCAAGTGGTGTGCTTCAAAAATGTGATGGGGACCGTGAGCCCATGGGTATTGGCCAGATCACCATGAATGAAGACCTTTAGGGGGGTTATCTGAAGCGTGCTCCCTGTATGTGGCACACAGTGCTGCAGAAATACTAATACAGTGCCAAACCAATGTCTATTGATGCAGATTTCAGGCAGGGTGTGAACTTGAGGCGAATGACTTACTCTGCAGGGACCTGCCTCTGTGCATCCCTTAGCTCCAGATGAAGGCCAAAACGCTTATCCTTGAAAGAAAGTGGAGTAGCCTACTTTGCCATCACCAGTGTGTGCCAGGAATGTGCATGGATAATGGTTGGCAGCTAACATGCTACAAATTTACAACCAAGTTTGCCTCAGTAAACTGATCTTGGTTGTTCATGTGTTCGTACTCTGAGAGGGCTCCAAGTGTTCTGTACCTAGGGACCCTCTCTCGCATTGTAACAGCCGAAGCATTATTACTTCTGTCTGAACATAAATGTCCTGGAAAAGCAAGCTCAGGGCAGGAAGCGATGGTGGCATTTAACCCTGAGTCTCTGCAGAACTGGGAGACTCAAGATGCCTCACCAACACAAGACTTAACCTGAGAGAGGATCAAAGCATGGGATTTCTACCTGCTAGCTAAGCCTAGAAGCAAGAACATGCCTCCTTTGTACGAAACTTAACGGTGTTTTTTCACAATGTGCCTCTTTTGTGATGGTCCTGCCTGAATTCCCCTGAAACACTGAAATATGGGAGCTTTAAATAACAACAGAGATTCCCTAATAGAGAATGAAACCTTTCCCGGTCTGAGCAGATCCAAGTAGATAAATTAGCAGCTCCCTAATCGTACTGCTGCTAATGACATGTCTCATGGCTGATTTTGTGGACTGCAAGGTCACTGAAGCATCTTACAAATATTTTTTAATTGGCCAGCTTGTTAACATACACGGCAAAGCAGCGAGGGAGGGGAGGGGCCCTCTGACACTGCTGCCCCCTCATTCCGAGGTAGATGGTCCCTACAGCTAATGGATGAATCACACTGGCAAGACATCGTGAGGAAAATGGCTCTTTGACTCTACCTGTCCTTTGGATCATCAGGGGATTATAGCCTTGGGGCTCATCATTACAGCCATCAAGACACTTTATGTAAAATATGGAAAGATGAGAAGCACAGCGCCGGGAAACTGAGATTCACTGACTTCGAAGAGAGCCTGGTTTGCAAATGATGGGTGGCAGTGGATGGTCTCATTTGTACTTCTCTCAGGCTGGCCAGGCTCAGCCCTTCTGCCTTCCTCCCCATCCGTGATTCATTAGCCAGACTGTTCAAATCTGGAGCAGACACAGCACCCTTCAGACTTCTGAGGTTACTCTTGCCGCTCCTGTCCTTCATACTTTAGGTTGTCAGGAAATAGCAGTAACAGGGATTTAATGGGGTTTCGAACAATTTTGTTCAGGGCCCACAACCCTCCTGCCAGTTTCATCTTTCATCGCGGAAGGCTCTTGGAAATGATGTCTCACACAGGCTGCCGTGCCCAACGTCTGTCCGGCTGGGAAAGCGTTTCTTGGTCAGCTGCTGTACTGCAGTTTTGAAGATCTCTGACGGAAATGGAAATGGGGCTTAACTCTCCACAGAGCTACCTGTACGTTGCTGTGCGGAAGGGAGCGAACCAGTGAGGAAGATATGCTAATAAATCAGTTAATGAGGGAAAACTGGAGAACACTTCCCCCTTTTCAGACAGCACATGGCACTCCCCCATGCTTACAGCCCTTCTACGCGGAATATTAAAGAGGCCAGAAATGTGCTTGATAGTGATGCTCGACTATTTGCTGCTCTGCTTTGTAGCTCTGATAATAGACATGGATCAATGTCTGCAGACATCCAGCTCTCTGAATGATGAAACCTGTGCAGCAAAGCCCGTGGTTGGATTTCTGATTTAACACTCGGCTCCTAGCCGCTTGTGAGTCACAGAAGTGCTGCCTGCAGAAGTGTGAGGCTTTCTTTCAAGTTGCCCCTAGCTATATAAGACAAAGCTAATTCCCCACCTCACTCTGTCCCTGCAACAGCACAATCATTTTTTGGTTGTTTTTTTTTTTTAACCTAGAAGAAGTGGAAGGAAGCAAAGGCCCTGGCCATGAGTCAGTGAGACCGCTCGCATCCCGTTGCCTCGTTCGATTGCTCCGAGGAGGTTGAAAGGCACACGAACTACAGAGGAGCATCCTCCACATCTGGCATTGTCCCTTCAGGCAGGCACAGAACCCCTGCATTTCTGTGCTGCCTCCAGACCCCTGCCTCTCAGTTCTGCGCCTGTGGTAAGCTGGGAAATGGTCAGCACTAACATTAGAGAGCTTGCACTGGTCTGAAAATACATTCCATTTGTTCTGACCTGGTACATTCATTGTGGGGGGGAGGATGACCCAAGTGGTGTAAGTCAGAGCTACAAATTGGTACAGAGCGGTCAGTACAGAACTACCCGCTGTTTACCCACCAGGCCTCCTCTTCTCTCTGCCTGAGGTCCCTATGAGCATATCTGAGAATCCATCCATGGTCTTTGGGTTATTAAATGCACCACAGCGCATATGGGAGACAGCTGTGTAAAAATAAAATCTATTTCCTGCATATAAGAATGTGCTCTGACCTTCTATTTTTGCCTGAATTATGGAAAAAAAAAGGAAAGAAAAAGAAGGGAAGGGAAGAGGAAGGGGAAGGGAAGGAAAAAAAGAAAAAGAAGAGAAAAGAGAAAAAATAGAAACTAGAAAATGAAAAGAGAAGAGAAGAAAAAGAAGGGAAAAGAAAAGCAAAAAAAAAGAAAAGAAAAGGAAAAGAAAAGAAAAGAAAAGAAAAGAAAAGAAAAGAAAAGAAAAGAAAAGAAAAGAAAAGAAAAGAAAAGAAAAGAAAAGAAAGAAAAGAAAAGGGAAAAGATGATTATATGTAACTATGGAAGGCTTCACCAGGGGAGAGTAATGGTTTTCACCCAATTAAAAAGAAAGTGAGAATATCACATCTCTTGATATTCATAATAACAATAATAGCTTTCAGACATATGACATGATTCTGAACCGCAGGCCAGTTAATTGCAACGAGACTTTCCCTTCCCATTAATCAAAGTCAGTGCAGAACCAATAGAAGAAACGGACTGGAGTTAAACCTGTCCACCTCTATGCTTAGATGGCACCAGGAACAGAGTGCCCTGGTTTTGGGTCCCAACATCACTGTGTTGTCTTACAGCAGCACACACACAGCAACATAGGTGGCAAAGTTTCTAATTTGGCTTCGCTGATCCCTTAATTGCCTAAACATACAATCCCAGTTTGTTTTAATATGTGAAACTCTATTTCACAGATGCTGATGATGGGTGAGAGTCTATTTCTGTGGAAGTCGGGAACAAAATTCCCGTTGACTTCAGCAGGCCCCATCCTGTGCTTAAAATGTTCTTTGAGACATTTGTTTCTTTGACAGAGCTTTTCTTCTGAAAAAGTCTTGTTAGCAGAACACTCACAGCGGGTCCCCAGTGCAACATTTCTAGCAAGGGTCATTTAACCTGGCATTTATAGTCAAATTACAAGGTACGTAGCAGTAACCACCCTGTGTTTAGAAAGCTTCCATAAAACTGGATGACTTGTCCATCTGTCGTGAAGTGGAACCCATGAGGTACTGAACTGCACTTGCTGTTATATCTGAGCTTTGGCAGATGTAAGGGGTAGTACAAAGCAGATACCGTACTTGGGGAATTCTAGCTCTGTGTGGGAGGTATCCAAGGCAGAAGAAGAGCAGGCTCAGTCAGTTTCACCCTAAAGGCTTAAGCTGGTCCAGTGAAGAACCAACTCGGACACCTCCCAGGTGTGAACAAATGAACATCAAGAGAGGTTTGAGGTTTGTTTAATGTGACAAGGAACCGAATATCTTGTGCTCTGTATTTGGGCTGGGGTAGGGTCAGGAAAACAGGGAATGAATGAAAGATGAGCACTGCCCAAAGGAGGCCTCTTGGTTATGGATGCCCAAAGGAGGGCTCTTGGCTAAGGAAGAGATGGAGACAAGATACTGTGCATGAGTGACGCCAACATGAAGGAAGCAGTGACCAAATGGAAACTAATGAACTGGGGAGACATAATAATTGCCAAATGTGAACATGAACACTTTTCTGTTACAGCTGCTCAGTCAGAAGACTCAGTAGATAAAAGAATTAAAATGTTACTGTAAATGATGCAAATTCTTTTCCTCCTCCTCCTAAGGTTGAAATATTTTTCCTTCTCCCAGAGAGCTCTTAAAATCTTTCCTGAAGTAGTTTACTCAGGAGGCTTTCAGAGGGCAACACCCTCATTCAGATTAGCTGGTTTCCACACGTCCAGATCTCCTGGACTCTGGGGATAATGTTAAGTTGCCAACCCTATCAACAGCCACGTGAGAGAGGATCCTTCTCTCTGCCCCTCCCAGCAGTAACACACCTGTACGCTGGAGTCCTGGACCAGGCAGAGCTGCTCCTGTATCTTCTGGAGCTCCTCCTGCTGCCACCGGATGTTGGCCTGCAGGATCCGGGTCCGCTGCTCTAGCTGGTCCTTGATGGTCTGGAACATGCTGAACTGTGCCGAGAACTTGGGGGAGAAAAGAAATAAAAGGGGGGGAAACCCGTCACTATAGTATAAACAGGTCTCAACAGAACATTGTTCTGTAAGAACTTATTATTGGCTTCTTGATTGCAAAGCACAGCCAAAGGAATAAAAGATGTGTTTGCAATATATACTAACATCTAGGCAGAGATGAATCTTGCCTATTTTCAATTTTATGCACACATATATATATATATTAAATTGCTTCTGTTAGAGTGATCTGTGTACAGCTGACCCTCTTCTGCTAGGGCATTACCAGCAAGACTGTTTTTGAGAGCGCACTACTTCAGACTATCAACAGCATCTTAATTGGAGGGCTAATGGGTGCATTATTTTTAGAAGCCCATAGTTTAGAGCCCTTAGCTTGGCCCAACTGTATATTCTGGAATTGTTTTACTAACACAGTCCTTTTTCTGCACAGAAATAGCAGTGCTGCAATAGTTTATTCTGCTGATGGCTTACAATAGCATCACGCAGCAGCTGACCACAGTAAACATTTTCTAGGTTTCCTCAGCCGAGTAGTACTGAAGCTGCAAGAAACACTCTTTAGTTTGTTTTCATACATGATGCAAGAGGAATAGCTCAGCTCAGTGGGAGAAAGGCTATTCTAAATAATAACATGAAATGGAGATCGCTAATCAGGGTCAAGAAGAAAGTGCAGTCTCTGGTAGCAGCAGCACTTGGCACAAAGTGGAATCATTCAGTAAGCATGGAGGAGACTAACACGACAATAAATTCCTAGTTTTATTTGGTGATTTTGGGTATGATTCAAAGTCCACCAAACTTAATTACCACTTTAACAGGCTTTGGAATAGTTGCTCTGCATGAGCTCACATTTCAAAAGGAATAAACACTGTTTTGGAAAAAAAAAAAAAAGACAACCCTAACCCCAGCACTTCCAAAAGTCTGCAAGCTCTTCTAGAATTAAGGCATTTGAGACCTCTCTGAAAACATGCGGAGTTGTGAGTGTCCAGGCAAAAGTAAAATAGTAATTTTGCTGTGGCTTGAAAAGGGTGCCCTGTTCCTGTGGTGGTTCCAGTGGCTCTGTGCTGGTAGGTGATGTGGTGCATGCGGCAGGAGCCTTCCTCCTCCATGGAGGTGCACTTGCTTATGCTATTGCTGGCTTTTAATAGGAAACCAAGAACACCAGGAGGAAGAGGATTATGGAGGGCTCTGGTGCCAGCAATACTGTACCGTTAAATGAGGTCTCTGGCTACTTAGAGAACTCTAACTGCGACTGGTCAGATTTGTATCAGCTAACCACTTTGCCTTAAACCAGCTAAATACATGGAAAACCTTCCCGTTCCCATCAGCACACAGCTGAAGTCTCCATATCAATGGCCTTTAGGTGAGACAGGATGGGAGCGTTAGAGGGTTCATTTCCATTTACCAGGTAGAGGGTGACTTTCCTGCACAATCCGGGAGGTCACTGCCCTAAGAGTTCCACAGCGCTCCTGCCTTCAAACAGCAACGCTGTCATCTGCAACCCCCATCCTTCCCCTGAGCAGAAAAATGGTGTCAAAGCTCTCACAGGGAAGTTTGTGTTACTTCTAATTGGTGTTAAAGGCGAGAAGTCATAGCTGCATCTCTTTTTCTAGTCCACCCGAGGAACAGATGAGTGGAAACCTCTGATGTTTGGGAACAAGGACAAGTGACTCAAAGGGGCGTCCGGTGCTGCCTGTTCTAGTCCAAATGTGTGTTTCTGAAGAGTCCCGGGTACCCTGATTTTAGGAGTGGGATGACACTATAGCTCAGTTAGATGAGATGACACAACTAATTCATGCTTTAACCTGGATCTGTACAGGATTTTTGAAAAGAACTGAGTCTGGCATCCTCATTCTCTCTGTATGAGCTCTGTTAGTGAGGACTGATCTTAAGTCTTTAGAAGAAAGGAATCAGAAGAGAATTAGAAGCAACTTCAGCTAAAAGCTGCCTAGCTCGCAGGTGGCAGTCTTTTCATTAATGTGCCAACTCCTTGAAGACACTTTGGGAAAGGAACACCATTTTCTTCAATTAATATAAATGTAAGGAATTTTATAACAGATAATAGTAATTTTATACTTCAATAAGAAACAAAATCCATTTCCAGGCCTTAGTTTGCATTTTAATTTAATTTGCAAAGTTGCACGCAGAAATATATTGCTATAGATTTTAAATTATTATTCCTTAATTCTTTTTCAGCACCATCTTATACTTAGGGTATTCATCTAGTATTGTCTTTTTTCATGTGCTTTTTGTATAAATACATTTGCCAACAACAATTAGCTAGTCTCCTAGAGTGAGAGCCGTTGCAGAAGAAGACAAGGAACCTTCTCTCTTGATTTTTTCCCTTTCCCAATCTAACCCCCAAATGTCTTGGTAACTCATGCCGTGACCCCTGTGATTACAGAGTTTCTGTACAAAGAGACACTAACAGCAACTGACCTGCACCAGAGAGTATTTATCTCGAGATCATTAACCACTCTATTAATTAGGGAAGAAATCTGTAATTGTATAATGAATTAAAAGATAACTCAAAAAATGTTTCACAGAAACCCCTGCACAGCTTTAACTCTGCCGTTTGCATCAAGTGAAGTTGCTATCTGTCTCCCTTGGGTATTTGCAGGCTTCTGTAGGCTCCCCAGAAAAGCCCATGTCATAGACAGAAAAGCTTTCCACACGCAGTTGAACATGGAAGACTGAACGTGTGATATATTTGTAATTGCAAAGGATCACCAGTTTAATCAAGGTTTGTTAACCCAGACAAACCCCCCAGCAATAATTGTTGTCTGGCTTCTTATTAAAAAAAAAAAAGAGAGAGAAAGGGATGCTTTTGGGATTGTCTCAGCTGGCGTTCGGGTAGGGATGGGCACAATCCACCTATGGGATAGTCCCCAAAAACATGGATACCTCAAAGACATTCTGTCCCTATAGGCTTCATGGCAGTAGGTAGCTGGGTAAGAAAAAGAGACCAAATTTCTTTGTTAGCTTAGTTTCTTAAACCTTTCCTTTCTGTCTATCATCCGACTTCCAATCCTGTGGCCAGTGCTAAAGACATGCAGCAGGCCCGTGAGAGTCTCAAAAATGCCAGGTTGTTATAATTTTGTGAAGGCTGTGGCTGAACAAAGGAGAGAGGGACAGGCTCACAGCCCTCCTGCGGGGAGGGCTGGGTCAGGGCGCCAGCCTTGCGAGGCGCAGCCCCAGGGAGCCCAGCTTTCATTAGTTTTGCAGCTCACTGAACTACTTGCTCGTTCTTTCTGTCTTCTGAATAACACCTGCGCAATCCCAAACGGATTATTAGTGCTAATTATTATTCAGTCATCAACATCCGCTGTGTTGTAGGGGATTTTAATTTATTACAATGAGGAAGGCAAACAAACAAATATTCTAATAGGGAGCGCTCGGTTTAAAGCGAGCCATTTATATTCAGGCGACATCTCGTACTGTGCTGTCTGTTCACTCAGACAAGCAAGGCAGAAGCTAAAACCACATTTTAGCGGAGACAGAACCGCCTCAGCCTTTGCTTGAAATAAAACTAATCAAAGTTCAAGCAGATGGCGCCTGAGGCGAGAGCTAGCTGCTCGCTGTAGATGCGGTTGAGGCCGCTTAAAACGTCCATCCTCCTCACTGCTGCCCAGGAGCCGAACGAACGTTAGGCCCAAGGACGCCCGTCAGAGTTCCAGGCCCTACATGGCCAGACTGGGCACGCTGCCCTTCAGCTCCTGCCACCGGTCACCTTCAGCTGAGGGTAAGCAGTGGCAAGGCAGCAGGGAGTGACGTGTGCAGCTCCTCCTCATGAGCTGGCAGCGGGGTGCCCGGTTATGCTATTTCTGAAAGCGATGAGTTTGTGTTTTCCTGCTGAACTGCTGCGAAACGGTCAACCAGGAAATGGGGGGAAAAGTTCCTGGTGGGAAGCACGTGTACCTGGGTTTTGCCACTCGTTCGCTTGGCGCCGCAGGCACTTTGCGTTTTAAATAATGGATTATCATGCTGCAGGCTGACATGTTTACTATTTTAAGGCAGGAGGTAAGCAATCAGAAGAAAGCAATTAATAGTTTATGAAAATCACCCAAGCCTGTGGAGCATTGCTACCTTTCCCAGGACTACCTCTGTGGTGTGTGAGCCTCAGCATCCTGAGCTGCAACTGTCCTGGGGCTATTTCCCTGCTCCCCATCGAGGGAAGCTCCATCTTGAGCTTCGTGGGGACTCTGCTGCCAGGTGAGAAGGCAGCTGCCAGAGGTCCGCCTGTGCAGACAGGCTTGTGTCAGCCCTCTTCTTTTCACCATGGTTTAGCCAGTCCGAAAAGGCTGAACCAGTAGCCCTGAGACTGGGCCGTGCTCCAGTTTGATGGAGAAGAAATGAAGCAGGTGTGCCAGTAAGAGCATTTTACTGGGAAAGCGGTAAGGCAGTGAGGGTCTCGATAAATGACTGGAGAGTGTCTCTTCACAAAGAGCTTCGATGGAGACGAAAGGGGGGTAGAAAAATGTCAAACAAAACATGTGCAGGTTTATAATAAACAAACTAATTGATGTTTGGAAGTGCATTAATGAATAACAGAGAGGAATATCTGTAAAAGAAAATGAATGCTGAGAGCAGATAACTGATATGCTGTTTCTTCGCTGCATGCTGGTGTGGAGTCGTGAAAAGAATATTAAACATAGAAGATAAATGAGAATTTGCTGTTTTAAAGCAGGGTTCCTCAGGACTTGATACATTTTATATGCTACAGGAAGAAACTCTGGGATCTTGTGAAGGAGTACAGGGTACTAATAGTAGAAGCAGCTGTGGTCCAGGACTACTCTGTCATTTCTAAAATCGGAGGATGATGGGGTGTATCATCACAGCATGACCACAGGAGAGAAACAATGTGATGTCAACGTGGTTCTCAAATTCTCTCCTTCAAAATCCACTGCAAATGGAACACCAAGGTGACTTTTTGGGCCACCGTGTACAGGTTAGTATATTACACTGGAGGAATTTGTCCCCAGCAGCATCCTCACCATTCCTGGCACACTCACAAAATGCATTTTGTTGGACATGCATGTCCCTTACTGCTGGTTAGTTCTGCATTAGTACAGCCAAACAGGTCCTTTTAGGAGGACTGGGTGATTTTATTAGTTTTGGGGTTTAACTTTCATTGTGACCTTGTTTTTGGCAGGACCTGATTCTGTAGAAGCAAAGTTGAAAACTCTTTTTCCATCTGGTTTTTTTTTTGTCCTGTGAAATAGGGGTGTGTGTGTGCACCTGAACCTACATGCACCTGGGCTTCTGCTTTGAATCCTTAGACACAGATACATGTTTAAATGAAGAAGTTTACACTTCACATTACTTCCCCCCAATATTTTAAGTGTTTGAGAGCTGGTGGATTTGGGGATTTTAGCTACTAAAGCATGAAAGGTAACCTGAGAGCCCCAGAAGGAGAAAATATCAGGAGATAGGGAAGTGACCTCTTCCACTTCCAAATTCCCAACTAACCTGTGCCAGAGGTGCAGGCTGATTTTGCAGAGTTGCTTGAGGCAGCAACTGCTGTGGGAGAAGCTCACATGAAGGCTCAGAAGGCAAAGAAACCTGGGTTAAAAACAAAGGAAAACAAAGCAAACCTTGATTTCTAAGTTTGCCTCCGTTATATTTTAGGTTTCTTCTTATGCCATGGCTTCTGCACAAGTAGTTTTTAACTGCTAAGCTGCGCACATGGCACAGGCTTTACGCCCTCTGCCCACTCTGATGAGTCTTTGTGAAGTTACCTGAAGAGGAGTAGGTTGACTGAGTCTGTGCACGGATAAATCCTGCTGCGCGCTCGGTGTTCTTGGCAAGGGAGTGTTAGACTCTGCAATCAGCTTTGTTGGTGTAGCTGCAAGAAAAGTACCGGTGAGTTCTCACATGCTGGAAATTATCCCTGTTTGAAGTGGGAATTGCAAGGAGACCTGGCTAGAAATGATTACAGTCTGGCTCAGTTCCAGCGGGAGTCAAGGCTGTTCTTGTTGACTTCAGTGGCAGCAAAATTAAACTGATAAGCAGGGCCTGGGCAAAGATTAAAGTAAATGAGACAGACTACGGTTCTGTGCTCCAATGAATGGAGCAAAAGGACCCAGAAGCTGTCCCAAAGCAGCTGGAACTCCTTCATATGGGCCAAGTAACTATAAATTTAGGTTAGCTCATTGGCTTTTCTTCCAGACCAGGGAGCAGAAGGAGTATACAAGGTGTGCCCAAGTCTTGGCTGGAGCATCCTGAATCTTGGCCAGAAGAGAATCACCCACAGGTTGTTATTACTCATAGAAGTCTAGAGGGGCCTTGTATTGCTTGTAGTGATGCCTTCAAACCTGAAGAGAGACATCCTCATTTTTGTAACTGATCAAAACAGCAGGCCTCAGGGCTAGGCCTGCTACCTAAATGTACGGATACCTGCACTAGAACCTTCCCTCTTGTACATTACCATTTCAGATCATACCTTCATCCTCAGCATGTATCATCAATTCCTCATAATTAACTGTTAAATTAGTGGCTGTAGTATATAGATACATATTCTGTAACTTGGCTAAATTAAAAATAATGCAGTAACACAGGAATGTCACTCACACGCTGGGTCTGACTTGGGTGTGTGGGAAGATTTTGGTGAGCTCCTGGATGATACTGAGGGTGTCCGACTAGTGCTGAGGATTGAGGCACCGATATCAAGTGCATTAAAGTGCTGTTCAGGATCCAAGCTGGCACCACTGTCCTAAAACAAAGGAAAAAAAAAAAAAGGGGGTGGGGTGGGGAGGAAGAACACCTATGGCATCTGTCAGGTTGAAAACATTTTGAAATGCATATGGTAATGGTTGCACACACAGTGTTTTGGCTGGCCTAAAGTGACTTCAGCAGAACTAATCCCAGATAGACCAGCAGAAAACCTGAGCACAGGTGTCAGTGTCCCTTCCAAATAGCATCCAACAAATGCACTTTACAAAGAGATATCACTGAGTTGGAAATACATAGCAAGCTAACAGCACAGCAATTTTGTGCCTTCAGAGGCTTTTCCGAATCTTCATTTTGCATTGTTGGATGTGACAGCAACTGCATCCTCTCTGAGACACTCAGCTGTCCACCAAGGAACAGGGTTTTTTACTCCCCTTAGTGGATCGCTCAGATGTAGCCAGAAAGGCAGATTCCCAGAACATGTCCCAATTAATCTTTAAGCCATAGTACCTCACCAAGGAAAGGTGGAGACAACTCACATTGCCCCTGCCCATGTCCCACTTAATTTGTGACTGTTACTGGTCTCCAGGTTCATCCTTTCATGAGCTTATCCAATTTACTTTAAAATCCTTCAAATGAGCAATGAATTCTGAAGTTTGGGGAATCCACCCAGAAAGACAACTCTGGCGTCTTTACTGATGTTAACACAGGGACAAGTTATGATCAGTACATATATTCCTGAAGAAAGCTTTCCTCATTGTACCTTTAGTGCTGAGGACACAACCTCTGATGACACTTCTTCCAGGCCCATCTCCTGTCTCCTCTCCACCCGAACATCTGCATAACTGAATGGGAAAAAAATCCTGCTGCGTATCAACATGGTATTGTTCTATTTCATACAGTGTGCTTTAAGCAAGCAGAGGAACAAAGTATCCTGACATTTACAGGTTTAATGAACAGCTGAAAAATCACTTAAGTCCAATGCTACTGACTAACATTTGAGTGTCTCTTTTCATTTGCAGTTTTTCCTCTGTTCCTGCCTTCTTGAAGTCAAAAAGTATACTGAAGAAATGTATACATAAACGTCAAGTTCACATCCTACAGCCATTTTACAACTTGGCTGAAAAGTTTCCACACATCTCTTTAAAAGCAAGGTAAGGATCAGAGGAAGTGAACAGTTAAGGGATCTAGTCCCTGTTTTTGCACAAAATGGCAAAAGGCAGTGGTTAATCTGCCCCTTAAACTCACACATGACAAATCAAGCTCACCATCAGGTTGAGCCAAGGTTAAATCTGATCATTTTAAAAATAATGAACATGTTTCCTTCAGAGAAGTCGGGCATCGTTTTTGTGACACAAAAGACATCACATTTCTAAGAGCAAACGTTGGCAGTCAGGAGGATGCCCTTATCTTGCTGTCCTTTGTGTCTCTGCTGGTTGGCAGGAGTTTCCATACCTTACTACCATGTGTGTGCACACAATGAACTCTGGCTTGGAGTTCCACTGGTGGTAGGTGATATAGTAATGGGTCTGGAGCCAGATCCACTGCTGTCCTTTGGTCAGAAAGCGATAGCAGCACGACTTCCCCTTGCCAAACTGCATCACTGTCAGCAGAAAACACACACAGCTTGTAGCGCGATTTCTGATGTGAAAATGACACGAAATGTGAAAAGAGTGACAAAAATATCTGTGGCCCCATCAGTTCCCAAGGAAGATGGGAGTCTGAGCACCTCCTGTCAGTTGTGTGATAGAGCAAATACCCTAAAGCTCAGTAGGTGTCTTCTGACACAGTACAATTAAGCTTAACTTTGGATGCTAATGCATTAATGTCTGCTACAACTTAAACATAGATCTTGCCCTGATTTATGTGCTGATCACACACTGCTTAATTAGGCATCTGGGATTAATTTCTACGAGTGATCATCTTAAGTTCTATAGCAGAGAAGTACAGGATAAAAATGCTTGAGAAGATGAGGATTCTCTGCAGAATGAAGTGAGTATAGCAGATAACATTGTGTGAGGACAAAAATCATTTGAAGCTGAAAGAAAATTCCCAGACTGACAGGAATTCAAAGTGCAGTAAACTGGGGTGTATTACAGGTTTTAAAGATTCACCAACAAAATTAAGCTCTGTTCCCCCCCCGCCCCCCTCCCTGGGATTTCCAGGGCTTCCCACATGCATACATATATAGCCTTTCTGTATTTTCATGTCAACATATACAAACTAATGTCGATGGGATGTTTTCAGGACACCCAGAGGTGGTAAGATGAGATGTTTGAGCCAGCTCTGTAAGCAAATATTTGAAAAGCATCGCCTCATTTTCTTTACTTAGAGAAGGAGTTTTCAATTAAATCTTAATAGACTGCATTTAAATAATCACAGGTGATCCCAAATACATGGTGAACAACATTAGGGTAAATAATCTGCCAGAATTTTACAAAATAAGGTCTCCTCTGAGATTTCTTGAACTATTCCTGCATAATCTTTACTAGGAGAGCAGGTGTCTAATCTGGTGTATTTTATCTGTTCTGCGAGTCTCGCCGACTGCTTCTGGGGATACAGAAGGTAAAATTGTATTTTTCAGAGCTTGATAAGTCTGGCCCAGATGCTGATCAGCTG
The DNA here is from genome assembly GCA_020800305.1 of Porphyrio hochstetteri. Lineage (NCBI taxonomy): Eukaryota > Metazoa > Chordata > Aves > Gruiformes > Rallidae > Porphyrio > Porphyrio hochstetteri. Next base: position 150,562,226 of record CM036905.1, on the reverse strand, counting down.
CGGTGCCCCCAATCTGCTGTAACTCCTCTCAGACATACAGCGTGAGGCAAGGGTCAAACCTCATCTTCCAAGTTTAAACCAATTTTAACTGAAACTGCATTTCACTTTAAAGAGGTGTCCCAGTGACTCCACGGGAACCCGGGCTATGCCATACTCACAGTGTTCGTGGCACCTTGCTAGCAGCTCTAGGTCATCTATATGGTAATAGTCGTAGCCAGAAGTACCCAGCACTTCAAAAGGCAAGTATCCTATAATCGGCGGTGCTCTGCAGTTAGGCACAATAGGAGTGAATTCATAAACCACGAAAGACACAGCAGTTCTGCATGTTGACACAGATATGCAAAAAGCCCAGAGCTGCTCTCGCTCACTGGTGTACTGTCATCCACCCCAGGGGACTGGATCCTGACCCCCTCCAACCCTGTGCCTGGGATGTCTGGCTGGCCATGGCACCTTCCCCCCAGGACAAGGCCATGATAACACCATCTCTCCAAGAAAAACATGGTTGTGGAAAGCAACTCAGCTTCTCAGGGACCTTCACACAAGAACCTGCTGTGAGGGAGCCATTCCCTGGCTGTTCCTTGGGCAGGGGCTCCACTGTGGCTCCCACAGTCCCTGCATGGGGAAAAACACGTGGCGAGGTGATAGGAAGCCATCATCTACCTGTACTAAGGGGGTAGGAGGGGAGATTGTCTGTGCTGCTTCCCTCTGGGTGTCTGCAGAGCCCATCTGTGGCGTGCTGAGGTGCTTGCTTGTACCTTTGTCAGCACGTTGCCTCAGGCGGGCGCAGACTTTCCCCCCGTAACTCGGTGGGGAATCGCACACAATCAGTGGCTGGATTTGGGAAGAATGATTTCCACAGCGGTATCATAATTAGATGATTTTGCCACGTGACAGACTTTGGTCCAGTGGTATTTTTAAAGAAAACAAGAACAAGCTAATCACAATTCAGCCTGAGAAACAGGGCAGTTTTGTTTTAAAAGAGTGATAAAAATAAATGCAGAAAAAAAATAGTAAATATCCTCTTCTGTAGGAATTTTAGTGGTTGCCCCCCTGTTTAGATGTGAAATGTTACACTATTTGAGTGAACTGCACTTATGAAAATAGCAGCAGACAAGCACCCAACCCAACCAGGAGAGCTTTTCTTGTCACCAACCTGTGGTCCAGGAATAAAAATTTCCACTCCAGACTGTGTCTTGATGTGAATTCCTCTAGAGGTTCTTCCACGATGCACATCTCCTGCATGGTGAAGGAAACCAACTTACTGAGAGTTGTGGCTTCACCCCTCTGCTTCATCTAGCTTTTGTTAGCTAGAAGTACACGTTGTGTAAGAAAAGAAAATGGGTTTCACATGTTTTCTGGAAAATCCAGAGGGCAATCTATTGTATCAATCAATACCAACATTTTTGCAGGACTTGGGGGGAAGAACTGCTGGTGTGCATGGACTTAAAAGTCACGACTGTTCCTTGGGGTGCCAAAGTTTTTATGGCTTTGAACCAGTGCCTGGGGTGAGAGAGCTGTGCTCCCCACAGCCCTGAGGAGAGACGCCCATTCCCAGCATCCAGCCTGTGCTCTGTCTCACCTGGCTTTGCCACATCTTTCCTTGCTCTCTTTGTGTTACTTATCTACTGACTTTTCCTGGCCTTTTAGATGTCTGCCTTCTGAACCCTCTTTGAGCTGGAGAGACACACATGACACTCTCTTTCCCACTCAATGGCTGGGGAACTACATGTTGTGGAGGGGTAGATGCCTTTTCAAGCAAGCAGCCTGCATGGGGCCTGTCAGATGGGCAGAAGGCAGGGGTTTTGCCTTGAGCTTCACTCCTGTGGTGGCACTCTTGGCACTTGTGGGAATGATAATTAACAGTGAGTTACAGGCACTGCCCCACCTCTGTGAGGCAGCAGAGAGGGATAGGGGTCAGGATGCAGTTGGTGGAGATTAGCTGTTGGGCAGAGGTGGGAAGGGGAGGAAGGATGGTGCCTCAATGCATGCCCATGTGTAGGCTGGGGCTGGCTGCATCCCAGCCTGCTCACAGCTCTCCTGCCGACCTCTCCCAATGGTGGTTTGTAGGGGCAACTCCAACTCCATGAGGTGTCAGCCTGGAGATCCCTGGGTAGGACTTGCTAGCCTCAGTGGTCAGGATTTGGTGGCATCCAGGGTTACCATGTCTCCCATGTCTCTCCTGCAGGAGTGTCTCCACTGTCCCTGGTAAGGACAGCCTGACCACTGCTGTTCGCCTGCTCCCTGGTGGCATGACTCCCTGCGCGAGCAACACCATCTCATCACCTCCTCTGCCACTTCTCTACTGTCCCTCTCAGGGAGAGATGTCTTTCTGGCCACCAATGTTTTAAACCCTTTGGGGACCAGAGGAAAAGCTGAGGTGCGCTGCCACCGAGTCTTTCTTTGATAGATATCAATATTCACAGAGCTGACTGAAGTTGCTGACAGTACAGTGGCTAGGGGTTCACACATGCCTTAAATTCCTCTCTCCCCTTCTCCAGTTTACACCAAAATGAATGCTGATGCCCTAAAATTCAAGGTGCAATGTGCAAACATTGCCCTGTGCAAACAAAATGCTGATTCTGCCTTGCTCAGCCAATCAGATAAATATTTTTGTCTTCATTTTAGAGCAGAAAGTCAAGACTGGGGGTTAAGTGGGTCACCCAGGTGAACGAAAGAGATGAATGCTCGAAGTTTCCTGGTGGCTAACACCTTCTTCCCCCCTAGCACTGGGCAGCTCATTGCTGTGTACAGCCCATTTTGTTTCCCTGTTTATTTCAAGATGTGAGCTACCCAAAGAGAGGGGAATTTGCTTTCAGGGTTCCCAGAGAACCTTAACTCCAGCCAGTACGACTAATATGATTACCGTGGCTAAGATTTATGAGAAGTGTCCTCACTTACTTACTCAGAAGGGACTCTGCTTGCCTCCTGGGGCCATGAATCAGTGGAGAGTGCCCCGCAGGTCCCTGAGCAGTAATGAAGCCAGGCCAGGGGAGCAGTGATTTCATACCAGCCAGGTCTCGATTAGACTTTTTAATCTCTTAACCTCTGAAGACAAGATGCCTGATGCAGTAGCTCACATTTGTTAATTAGGGAACCACAGTGCCAGGCACAAGAGTGGGTGGTCTATTCTTCTTTCCAGAAACAACTGTTTTACTACCAGGATTTGGGAGGAGGAAAACTAGTAGCAGTCACCTGAACACACTGAGGGGCACAAATGAAAGCATGGGCAGCCATCTGTACACTGTCTCATCGCAGGGACAGAAAGCAGCAAGGGTGAACTCAATTTCAAAGTGATTCTGCTATTCCTAATGCAATGAGGGTGTCCGTTTCCCAGGCAAGTGGAGCAGAAGTGACACTGCTTCTGCGGATCCTGGCTCGCACTGGTAATCCTCTTCACTGGATTTTTATGCATGAAATGTGATATCTGTAATCCATTCAATTAGCAAAACTAAGAACTTTGCGTGTCACCCCATCTGAAAGTGTTTTGCAAAGTTCTGAAAAGAATGGGATCCAGGGCATGTACTTACCTTTAAAAACTGAGGCGTTGCCAAGCGAACGGTCGCAACGAAGCAGACCTGCTTTCCCGGGGATGTTCTGTAAGCCCTTGGGCCAGCCTCATCAAAGCCATTGCAAGTGGAGTTAGGCACTGGGTAGAGAAAGAAATGGGACCCAGAGTCATGCCTTATGCAAGATTTGCTCTCCCTGGATATTTTTTGCACACTTGCAGCACACTAATAGTAATTTTATTCAGAGAAGCTCTCTAAAAGCTTTTAAAGCTGATAGGCATATATTTAAATCCAAGTCAGTCATGCTAGACAGAAAGACATCAGAGCTTAACTTCCAAGTTTGAATCTTACAGGTTAATCCTGATAAAAATAAGGCCAAACCTTATTACAGAGTGTAAACCAGCTTTCTGGAAAGAGGCCCCATGCATCCAATTGCTCTTTTTTACCACTCATGAGCAAAAAAAATATATATGCTGCAGCATGCCTAGCGAGCTAACGTCCGTGAGGCAATGAAAACACGCGTTGGCAAGGGAGGTAGCTGAAGAGAGTTTGTCAAGTCATTGGTGGCAAAACGCCGGGGCCCACAGCCAGCCAGGCTTCATCGCACTAGGAAAAGGCTGCTTGTGATTCCTGGCTGGTGAAGGGCACCTTCCCCTTCTGCACTAAGGAGAACTGTCTCTGGTGTGCTCTAGTTCCACCTTGTTTTAAAGAAGAGCCAAGAGTACCCCATGTACAGCACTGGCTTCCGGGCCTGGGCATTTGCTGGTGAGGCCTGCGGATGGCCTGCTGCCTCCTGAAACACTGGGCAGGAGGAGAAACTGGATGCGATGCGGCTGCAGATTTTGTGTATGGGTTTTTCTTTTTATCTGTGTCTTTCTGCATGGCTCGTGTTGCTCTGAGAGCTCACTAGCACCTCCTGCCACACAGACATGCTGCCAAGAGGACATGTTGCCTTAAGCTAGCCTGCAGTCCCGTGTTAGAATGACATACTGCAAATTCTTCATCCAAAACTGAGCTGTTCAGAGAAGGTAATCTGCTCCCACAGCACTGAAACAAAACTGTGTGCTAAGATGCAGTGAGAACTGGTCTGGCCCCACAGGCACTGGCCCTGCCCAGCTAACTGTCTCCCGTGGGGGCAGAGAAGGTCCCATCTAGCAACAAGAGTTCACCAACAAGAGTTAATGTAATTCTAACAGGGATTAAGGCTAATATGAAACCATCTTTCCTTATTATTAGACCCCTATATCCAACTTTATGAAGTTTGGCTCTTCTGCATAGGATAAAGCAGGGACAAGCGTGTCCATTCCTGTGAAAATGAAGAGTTTTTTATCTATGCAGGGAAGAGGTAAGTAGCAATTTTTATTCTGTGAGGCTTCTGCACTGGGCTTTAGTTCACTAGCATGAATTGTAGAGATGGAAGAAGTCTCAGCTTATCACAAATGCTTTTGGAACCCAGTTCAACCTGTTAAAAGCCTTAGAATAATGATACCTAGCTGATAACGAGGAGTACAGGTTATAAGACAGAAAAATAAGCCTCTGAGGAGAATTCACACCTGTGGTTCACTGGTTTAGGCCACCGTGTGCACCAAAAAAGGGGAGGAAAGATTCCTCATCTGAAAAGGCAGCACAGATGTGAATGTCTGCAGAGATTGCAGTCCTCTCTCACAGTTGAGTCTGGAGGGCATGGCTGGCTGGATATTGAGATTAAAAATATGGGCAAAATTCTCCTCCTTTCACCAGCAAAGCACACTTGCTCTGGGGACTTCCTAGGAATATGTATTCCTGTTCTGCTCCCAGGGTTATGTGCACATACAAGGGCTTCTGTGGGATTATTGATACAAGAGGTGGAAAAAAAATAAAAAAAGAAGAAAGAGTTAGGAGCTAGAGCAAAGAGGAGAAGCCTGAGCAAAAAGTTATCGGTTCTTCCCTGCTGTGGTTATTTTGTGCTAGCCTGTCGAGTTCTGTAGTCAGTCCTGTTTAAAAATGAATGGGATTGCTATAAACCCCCATCAAGGACAATGTAAAAAGTTACTTCCAAGATTACTGTGTGATATGTTGTCACATTTGAAGTCAATGGGGCTGTTTCTTTCTATAATGGCCACATTCAGTAGCAAATGTTTGCGTGCTGGGCTCGCAGACTTGAAAATAAGATCACAGAATCACACAATTGTAGGGGTTGGAAGGGACCTCCAGAGATCATCGGGTCCAACCCTCCTGCCAAAGCAGGTTCCCTAGGACAGGTCGCACAGGTCAGCGTCCAGATGGGTCTTGAATACCGCCAGAGATGGAGACTCCACAACCCCCCTGGGCAGCCTATTCTAGTGCTATGCACATTCAGCCTCCAAAGTACAAGTATGATACGGTAATCTAGTTAGTGAACCTGTGGGCTTGCAAATGACACCAGTTGCAGAAGAAATGTCCAGTGGAGACTGAGTTGCACCAAAGAGAGTGGATGGCTTTTTCACATCAGCTGTTGGATATAAACAGCCACGAGCCTCAGAAGTATTCCCTGAAGGGAATGGCTTGAAATTGCACCAGGGGAGATTTAGGTTAGGTATCAGGAAGAATTTCTTTACTGAAAGGGTTGTCAAGTACTGGAACAGGCTGCCCAGGGAGATGGTGGAGTCACTGTCCCTGGAAGTATTTAAAAGGTGTGTAGACAAAGTGTTTAAGGACATGATCTAGAGGTGGACTAAGCAGGGTTCGGCTGTAGTAGGACTCAATGATCTAAAGGGTCTCTTCCAACCCAGCCAATTCTATGATTGTAAGGGAGCAGAATACATCCCCAAATGTGGCATTTACAGTATCGGATTATATTTCCAAGAGGCAAATGCAATACTAAAAGGGTAATAATTAGCACATAGGACAGCTATGTAGTAAATTTGGGATTTCATCACGACATTTGGGAGGCTTGAACTTAGCAGCAGTCAATGAGTAAGTCAAAGGAGATGAGGTAGAGCTGGCCTGGCTGAAAGTCATCCATCAAACAGCTACTGTCCCATCTCCATACTCAGCTAGCTGCACTAAAACCAGCCCAAAGCACTAAAAACCCTGGTCATGCCCACAGGTAGGTACCACCTTGAAATGTACATCTTGATCTGCAAAATAACTAAAAGAAAAAGAATCTCCCATTTGTTTCTGAATCACTTTGCTGCCTGCCTTATGCTGTTGGTATCTGTTCTTTCCTTAGCTCTATCTGCACGGCTTGTTCTGCTCTGCTCTTGCAGCTGGTCAGCAAGTTTCCACCTTTTTTTTTGGTTGATAAATTTTAAAGGGTAGTCCAAAAAAAAGAGAAGATTTCATGACTTTAATAAATAAATAAATAAATAAAAATAATCCTGTTATAATCTTGTAAGCACGCCTTCTGAAAAATCACACTTTATAATTTTCTGAGTCTCTTTAAAAGAAACAAACAACATCTTGAAGCAGCAAAGTTCAGTTAGTGAACTTTCTGAGAGCACCACGGAACAACGGCGGAATCAAAAACACAGGATGAAGTCTGAGGGTATGATGATATTAACATTTATAAGTCAAATACAGGTCCGGGAGTGCTTTTGTCAGGAGGTGCCTGATGAAAATGTTAAGCTGGCTATAAACAGGTGGGTTCAACTAAATGAGGGCACACATGTTTCACAATTAAATGGTCTAAACAAAATACCCTGAGTAGGGAATTCGAAGGTCACATGACAAAGCTAAATATGTAATCAGAAAGGTGAAACAGTGCTCTCATATATATCTGTTAGCTGATGCTGTTTAGCATGAATTTTAATAGATTTTGTGGTGACCTATCAGAGCTGCTGCTCCTAGAGCTACCACAACATTCTTTTGCAGAAGAAGTATTAAATTACCTGAAAATATTATATAAGAAGATAGAAAGAAACTGATTTGCCTGTATATGGGTTTTTGTTATTGGTGGTGGTGGTTGTTTTTTGTTTTTAAAGACCAGGATGCTAAGGACAAGATGTTAAAAATAAGTGATAGATAATAATAGTGAGGAAGAACCAAGCCCTTAACTACCATAGACAGAAAGATCTTTATCCTTAGGGATACAAATCATGCCACATGAAATGAATGAGAACATGTTTAAAAAACCCCAGATGCCACTGTATTCAGTTAATAATAGTACAGCAGTCAGCTGCTCGGTCATCTTATTTTAACTTAGGATCTTTAAAACACAGTCTTCCCATAACAGGGAACCTCTCAATTTACGCCGTTCGAAAGAAGAAATCCCTCCTTCCTATTTTGTCAGCAGCCGTTGACGTTCACAGCTCCAGTCTTAGTGACTGTCAAACAAACTGAACAGCCATTTCAAACAATACAAGCCAAGCAGGCCCGAATAAAACCAACTCATATCAATTCAGACCACAGATAATTCTGCAATTTTTTATATATTTATATCTATATGTATATAATGAAGAAGTCTAAAGTGCTAGTGGCAAGTCGGACTGCGCTGAACAGCTTTGGATGGGTAACGGTGATGGTGTCTGTACATCACTCATCTACTTTGATCTCCTCTCTCCTCTCCCCCCCTCCTGTTTCTCCCCTTGCCATCCCCTGTTGATGCGAACCCCAAGTAAATTTTTTAGGACAGGATTGGTGCCTTTTTTTCTTAAGTGCCCGTAGAGAGCCTGGCATAAGCGCTGCAGATTGCGAGCTGCAGCTTCTACAATACTGTTAATAGTAAATAATAATATGTGGCTGTCGGTTCTGATCAAAACATTCATTTCAGTTTGAGTTACTCTTGTTATCAGATGTTTCTGCATATGCTTATGGAGGCTCAAGATCAATGTACCTTCTGTATAAATCTGTTTATTTCTTTTAAAAAGGAATTTGGATTGAATTAATTTTTCTGGGAGTGAAAAGATTATATTTTTTTTCTCCCCAGCGTAATAATTTTCTTGAAGGTTATTCTTATCTCTCAGAGATGGATCAGCTAACAGTAGAGTATCTGCTATTATTAGCATCTGGTAAACAGATACTTCCTGAGTTTCCATGTAACTGGGAACAAAAATGCAAAATTTTAAATCCACTGTAATATTTAATTATATAACTTGATCAGGAACTCCTTTCACAGAATAACAGTTATCTCCTCCTTTAAGAGGAAGACTTTAGGCATTTTGGATGAAAGGACAGATCTGCCCCTTTAAAGATGCTGGTGGTCCTCTTCTGTAGTTTGGAAGGCAGGACTCTGGATTTGTCCCCTTCAGGAATTTTTAAGCAAGTATGTCACCTCAGGAATAGAATACCAAAGCCAATATTTGGTTATATAATTATGGGAGATCTTCTGTTTACAAACAATTTTCACAGGAGGGATAAATCCAGCCTTATCTCTTCTTATCAGTGAGCTATTAAGCAGCTTTGAAATATAATTAATTCTCAATTTGACATTTTATACCAGGAGCTAAGCGTTTCCTTGGATTTTTTTGAGGGTTATCTTTAATACTTGTCTTCCCCCTCAGCCCTACACCAAAACTGTATGGGAACCACTGCATTATTCATTGGTGATGCTGACATGACTCAGTCCCTTATCAGGTACCACTGGTCAACAGGTACAGTGGTGGCACTTGGCTCCCTCAGATGTTTTCATATATTCCTCTCTCTCTTTAAAATCTGGACTACAGGACCAGAACCTGAAATATATAAAATATTGGGAAGAGTTCCTATTTTCAAATTAAACAAAAACCCCAAACCAACCCTTTTGCCCTGAGAGCCAGTAGGCATTTCTCATAGGAGCAAAGAGGGGGCTCCACCATCCTCTTCTGAGTGGCCCGTGGGCCACCTCCCCTCCTCTCGAGGGACTACTGGGTCTTCACGTCAGGTTTCAGTCCTGCTTTTCTCACTGAAGCTTAATTAATGATGATTATATAATCCTCCCAAATGGAAAATCAAATCTCTTGTATTTGATTTAGCACAGCCAGTGACTCATGCAGTCACTCTGCACAGCTTGCACTGCTGTTTCGCCGGTCAGCCGCTCTCGCTCGGGCACCCCTAATTCGAGGGCGGTTCGCTCGTGCACAGGCAGTTCGTGTCACATCCCTGGTGCAGATACAGCCACAGAAATCTCCTTGCAGCAGGGGTTACACAGTACGGCCTCCTGCACACCATACCCAGACCAGCCCAAGATTGGACCCTCCTGCTAACCCTGGCACCGGGCTGTGCAGCTCCTCTACCCTCCAGCTATAGCTGAGCCCAGGAGCTCCAGGGACGGTGATCTTCTGAAAGACTGAACACATGCCGTGAGCTATGTGAACTTTCCCAGGCAGTATCTGGGGCTTGCACATGCATCTCTCTTGGATGGGGGAAAGGTGCCAGTGACCGCTCCTCTGGGGGAGCAGCATGGGTTTAGTGTAGTCTGTGCCTGATCTGGCTCCCTGATGGCAATCCTGGTGACAAGTCACCTCGGTACAAATCAAGTGTTTGTTCTATTTTAGCAAAAAAAAATTTCTCTTTGGCATCTCAGTAGAACAGCCTTTAAAGCCCCAGAGCTCCCACTAAAGTTAGGGAGAGCAGCTAAGCCCCTAACTGGCTTTCTAAGCCTTAGTCCTTCAAATTAATCCATTCAAACCCATCCCTATATGATGCTCTCAGCCATAAGTCACAATGCGATTAACGGAGATGGTAGGAGGGAGGAGGAAGGGAGGGGGTAAAGTCACTGGGACCCCATCACACATCACCCCCAAGCACCGCCATCATATGAGCAATGAACAGGGCTAAGTGAGAAGGAAAGGTGAGAGCTTCACTAGGACTGTCACTGCCATGACCGTACGCTAACGAGAACGGAATAGTTAAGGACCCTGATGGGATCCTGATGGGATGCAGCCTGCCTAGGGATAAAAGAGCATCCCCAGACACAGACACTCTGGTGTTCCTGTGGCAGAAATGTGCAGGCAGGGCAGACTCAGGGTATGATGCTCAGCAAACTGTTGGAAACAAAGGTAGGATTTGGTGTTGGGCGGCTAAAAAGGAACGTCAGAGATTTGTATTTGGAGAAGAACATCCTGTATCAGTCTCCCATGTGTAAAAACATGCTCGCACTTCCACTGCTGTGAAAAGCTACAGGCAAAAGCATTCTTGAATACATTCATAAGGAAAGTCTCCTGCTAATTAAGCTTAATTTGCAATTTCTGTCTTTCTCCCCCCACAGTATGCTCAGCTAACTCTTTTCTTATCTTTAGCTTAGCCTCCTTCCTCCACAGACACCTCTGAGAAGCAGCATTTGGGGCTGGTTGTTCCTACGCATGTAGGACAAGCACTGCCCTGTGAATGATACGTCTCTCCTCTGCCATCCTTCCCACCACTGTCTTCCTCACCCGCTCGGCCTCACACCTGGTGGGGGCTGGCTGGACAACAGGTATTTATTTAATGGGAAGGAGAAGACACCAATTACTGTCAGGTTTGGCAGGTGACAGAACTGGGGTGCGTGGCCTAGGGGGACGGCACCCTGGGGTGTGGGGGGCCAAGCAGGGGCAGGAACCCAGCCCACTGCTGCACCCATCAGATGCTCAAAGGTGTCCCTGCTGCAAGTGCCTGTGCCAAAGCGCAGCTGCTTGCCCCCAGCCCCAGAGCTGGGAAACTGCCCAAAGTGCGGCTGACTTCACAGGGTGCTCACTTGAGCTCATGTCCCCCATGCCTTGCTCAGGGTGCAGCCAGATGACACAAGAAGCCAGTGGAGCCAACGACAGCCACTTTGGAGCTTTGTACCCACCTCCAGCTGCTCACCCTGGTTATCAGGGCCCAAAGAAACAGAGTTTTCAGAGTTGAATTAGGAGTGAGACAGTTGGTGGGGGGCTGTGGGGGGCAGAGAGGGCTGTGGGGCTGAACCCCAGCCAAGGTGGCACAGTGCTGGGGACATTTGCATCTTGCACCAGTGAAGCAGGTATTTCCACCAGGTTCTCCACTGAACTAGGGAAACTAATCAAGATGGGAAAGCTCCTGCCCTGCGGTGGGGAGAGGGGAAGGGGGCCAGGAGGTATCATCTCACAGTGTGGGAGCAAGGGCCATCCCCTTCCTATTGACTGGAGGGTCAGACTGCAGCAGAGATGGGAAAAAACTGGAAGAGACCAAAGAAAGTAAAAGAGTTAGAGAAAGGTGGCACAAAGGGAAAAATAAAATCATAATAAAGAAGCAGAAATGCACATGTCCTGTTTGAAAGCTGTAAGCTGGGGTCTTTGGAAAATGATTTGGTGTCTTCTGAAATCACTATGTTCCCATTCAGTTTATATGCATTAGCCTAGGGAAGATATCTGTAATGCAAGTTTTATCTCTCTTCTGAGAAACAGCCAGCGATACAAATGCTGGGGTATGAAATTCTAATGGGTAAGAGGGCAATATTAAGGTCACACCAAAATAAAAGGCTGAAAATCCTTGAAGAAAATGGATCAGAAATTCCCCTGGTAGAAATGTATCCTTATGAGTCAGCACCTGAAATCCGGTTTCTGCTCTAAAAAACAGAACAGCTTGGTGTGCGCGTCTGTCAGGCAGCCGCATTTCGCCTCATTCAAACTAGAAAGCACACAGGCAGTTACATTTTTTCTTTTTTTATACAAATAAAGCCTCAAATCAGATGGCACCAAACAAGAAACACATATCTCCATCCTGGGCTTTGGTTTCTATTCTAGTCATGTGGAGCAAGAGCAGAAAGTCAAACGGGGACAGGGACGTTCTTCCTTCGCGGCGTGGCGTGTGGTTTTTTGGAAAGCACGGTGGGGAGTTGTTAGTTTTTTTTTTGCTGAGGGTGACCTATTTGGAACAATACCAGCAACTTTGGAAATGCCACTCTGGAGTTCAATCAGGCAAGCAGCTAAAGCAAACTTGGGCAGGCTGGAGAAGGGAAAGTAATAAAGGAGTATTTCATTTCTGACGCTAATGGCCGCGCAGCAATCTGTTTGTTAGGGAACGGGCGATGTGGAAATCTGCTCTTCATCCCCTAAAAGATGGTTCCCCCAGACTGACTGCAGCACATTAGTGACTTTGCTGACTGTATTTCTTCCCTTTTTTTTTTTTTTAAAATTTTATTTTTTTGAGAGTGTTGGGTTCTGCAGCGCTGGAGAGGAACGTGAAATGGCAGCTGGAGAGGGAGACGGGTTGGAAGTGTCCTCAGCTGCTCCTACGCCAGTGACTGGGACCCCCAACTGGAGCGTGGGGAGGTGGGCACAGGCACTCAAAAGTACGAGGCACTGCTGCCTCTCCCCAGGATTTTTTGGAGAAGGGTGAGAGGGCAGATTTGGAAGCTTGTCAGTCCTGGCACAGAAGTCACGTTTAAGGTAAGCCAGCAGGTAAGGTAGCAAGCTCCGTATTTAGCCAACAGGCACAGTCTTAGCACACAGCATTAGTGAGCGCAAACAAACCCTCCTCAGGACCAGCCATTATTTGCAAACTTACCCAGAGCCCAGGACCAGTGCTAGCGAGGGAAGGGCAGTAACAAAAGGGGCTAACACAATTTTACTCAGCACAGGTGTTTGTCCAGCTACTGCAAACCAGCCATGAGATCCGTGGGAGGCAAAATTTACCCCATAATGTTAAAAACAGTCCTTTTGGTTAAAAGCCTGCCTGTGCCATGGAGCAATACTTATATTTTATTTCACACAGCTAAAGTAACATTTATACAACAATTAGAGCTTACCATTGCTGTAAGACCGAAAATTTCCTACAAATTTTATGTATTCATAGGTTGGAAATTCCTTTGGGTTCAAACTTCCTCTCAGAAGATGACAATAAAACTCTAGTTCATTGTCAGCTGGATTGTTAAAAGAAGAAGAAGAAGAAATAAATATACTATTTCAGCTAAACACAACCAACGGCGTCTTCCAACCCCAATCTTGCAATTGGCTGCACGAGAGCAGCTTGCTACCGCTCAGAATCCTATATACCTATGTGCTATACATTGCGGGGTGAGAGCCTCTGCAAGGAGTCGCCTCGCAGGGATGCAGCTTGCCCAGTGCTGTGCGGAGGTCTGCCTGCAGCTCAGGGACAGCCTCTGGGACTCACTGGCCCTTCTCTTGTGCCACCTTCATCACAGGCATTACGCCGCCGTAGCATTGATACAGCGAACGAGAGAATTAACTCCTTCACATATAGCTTTTTTTTCCCTTTTTTTTTCCTTTTTTTATTTAGGCTTTCCATGACTCACAGCTGTTCTACAACTTGTGTTGGAAAACTATGCCTAATTACCTCAAAATATCTATTAAATTAACTTTGGCATATTAGCTATCAGCTGCAGGTTTTGTATATACAGTAGATTAAGAAGCTGTAAGTCTCCCATTATCGTGCATTTCCTGGTTTCCCACGTCTTGCCTCCTACAGCGAATAAGGGCGAGGCAAGTAAAAGCATTTTTTAGGAAAAACAAAATTCAATATGAAAACTGCAATGACTTTACAGACACCTTCTGACTACAGGCAAACCAAAGGCACGCGACAGCAGCACATCTCTGAACGCCATCTCACTTGAACAGGCTGAGATACCAATTAAGATGTGATTTGTCTCCGGTGAACCCTCCATTTCCATGGGCTAACCTATTTTCCTTAGCTGTCTCAAAAGATCCGATATTTAATAATTAACATAACTGCAAGTAGTCTCAGCCTAGTAAAATAAAGGCAGAGAGTTTCAGTTAAAAATAGAACTGAGGGGTCATTCCAGGTGGCGAGATCTTTTAAAAAGGCTACGAACCACAGTTTTATATTGCACATCACATAAGAAACTCTATCTGTGAGAGAACTTTGATCCTGCCCATGCTCTTTCATTTACTGAGGAAGATAAAATAAAACTTACTTTTTAGGTAATCCGGCGAGGCAGAATCTGTCATAAGCATACAAGAAGATAACATCTTATAAATTTCTGAATGTTCCTGTTCTGGGAGGAAATTTAATAAATTCTGATCCAAGACATCACACTGCAAAGAAAAAGAACCTTTGAGAAAAACAGAAATATCACAGCAAGGCAGCTGATGGGAGATTTCCTGCTGATTTCCAGGAATCTCTGACAAAGCCTAAACTGGGGAGGGGAGGAACAACTGCTGGGTGAACTGAGCGGGTGCTTCTCCGTGGGCCGGTTCTCAGTTTAATTCCCAACACACAGGCCACATGAACCTGAACTCCACCTGAAATCACAGTACTAAGCTTTGGGAATGGAAAGAGGAGATGGATTTGCGCGAAAGGCCATGACTGGCCCAGGGTGGAGAAGACAAAGAGTCTGTCTGAGGGTTTCCAAGAGGAAAACCTCACTGTGCTCCACAGGGTGACTAACCTAACCCTAGGAAAGCATATGTGAAACAAATCCCAAGATAAAGTGACCCTCTACTGGCATTGATTTCCATCCATCCCACTTGAGACAAGCTCAGGCTGAGCTGGCAGCACTGACACAGCCTTGTGTGTCGTCAGAGCAGCTGCTATCTGTCTGTATCGTTGTGTTGAAAATGTGTTAGCCCTGTGTGAGACCAGCAAGTTATTAATCATCATCATTTATTTATGTATTTACTTAAGATTGTGCTTTGGTTTCCCCCTGCCTTCTACCCAAGCCTGCTGTTCTGTGTGGAATTTGGGTTTAGAGTAATGAAATGCATTGAGTACACTCTGAAAATCTGAGTGCTACGCTTTACATGCCTATAGTGATGCCATAATACATTATTTTAGATTACTTACTTGTAAGTATTTATTACATGTGCTCATTACCTCAGTATTCCTTTTGTGATGAAAACGTGAAACTTATTTTTGTGACTTTAGGTGTACCTTATTAATATGCATCCTACCAATACAGTATGTGATTAAATGTTTAGATATAGGTATAAATATACATATATATGCATACAGTATATTTAATTAATGTACATACATTAATTTAATGCATACATGTGCCTATATACACACTTTATATTTGTATTTATATTTTATTATTCATGTTATGTTTATACTTATACAAAATGTATTATATTGTTCATGTAATTTGGGGCATATGAGGAGAGAAGACCAGGCAGGAAACAGCGGTGGTGTGTCCTGCTCGAGGCTTGTGGTTCAACCTCTGTAAAGCAATTTTTCCTTCTTGTTCCTTTTCTACCTGTAAATGGTAGATAATGATACTTATCTGCCAGTTTCATGTAAGTCTCATGGGGGTTAATTAATCTCCCATCTACTCAGCAGCAGCTGCAGGAGGACTAGATGTGAGCTGTCACCACTCCTCAAACACGCAATTGCTTCTTCAGTGACCTGAGGATGTACCACCTTTTGTCTCCCTCCATATTGTGACCAAGCTCTGATTCAAAACTTATTACCAGTTCTGCAGCGTCGTTTTCATTTCAGGTGACATCTGCAGAGGCCTGCAACTACCTGTATGCCAGGAGTCACGAGACTTCTGCTCCACACACACCTCAGAGCAACCTCCTGCCCTGAGCACCAGCTGTTCACTGATTCACAAGTCCTGGCATTTATATTTTTTGCCACCATCATGCACCATATGCAGAATTTTATGTTTGGTTTCCATCTTTTCTGTTAGGGAATGAGAAATTTTTTAAATTCTTTTTAAGAACTATGAAGAAATGATAAAATATCAACATCTTACTGTGTTTCACAAGTCTTGCCTCCCGTGGAGGTTAGGCACGCCTGTAAAGCAGTGCATGGAACAGAATTTCTGGATCTTGGATGCAGCAAGGCTCCAGTAATGTTCTTGAATCAGTATGTCAATCAAGAATATATCAACAGGTCACAAGGAGTGAAGGAAGCAGACCTACCACAGTCTCGCTGGAGCTGTAGGAAATGCCAGGCAAGCTTTTCAGAGCTAATTCTGCACCAGACCCAGAGAGCAGACATCTGGTGCCATGGCAAAGAGGTGGCCGGAGAGAGGGGCAGAATTTGATGGTCACAGACAAAAATGGATCGGTTGGAGTGGAACAGTTTGCAGCTTTGCCTAATTAGTCTAATAATTCAGCAGTGGGCAGTTCTGCCCCACTGGCAGGCACAGCCACAAAGCACCGCTGAATGAGACAGGCAAAGCACAGGTAAATCACAGTGACTGTGGGCAGGGTGGTTAGACCAATGACGTTAATGCATATTTATGCTGCTAAGCTTGGGATCTGCTCCACACCTCGGATTCTGTGGATCTCACTAAAAGAAACTTCTGAGTAGTTCCCCTGATACCATGCTAGGAAAAGAAATAACAGCTTTGCATACGTGGATGCCAGTCCATTCTAAAAGCAGCTCGCAGTAACCTCGCCCTACGTTCTGCAGTCACTTGATGTATAGCTTAAATCTCTGCCTGCTTTCAATGAAGCAGCTGTACCCCTGCACTGAGCTCCTTCCTCACATTTTCATTGCTTTTTGGGAGGGTGGGGAGGAAATACAACAAGCTAATCCCACCGCAGAGAAATAAAGCAGAAGAACTGAGCACCATGGTCACTGCAGGAGTGGGAAGGTGGAGGGCTGCAAATGGGATTGGCTTCTTTCCCATCACCCAAAAAATCAAGATAGCTCTGCTCTTGTGTGCTGGGATTTGGTCCCTGAATCAGTCTCTATATCCTGCACCGATGCCCGCTGCCACCCTGCAGCAGCAACACCACATGAAGAACTGCTGTATGATATAAGGTGCGATGCCCCAGATTCATCTGCCCTGATGGTTAATTTAAAGGCCAAACACAGCAAAGCAGCTGCCCAAGCTTCACCAGGGAGTCCCTGGGGAGAATGAACACCCCCCATCCCAGGAGAGGCTCAGCCTGGCCTTTTTGGGGAGTTGGACTCGATGATCTCTCGAGGTCCCTTCCAACCCCTATGATTCTGTGATTCTTTTCACAGGCACCTTCCCACCAACCTTTGTGGACCATCACATGGGCAGGCACTGAGCATGGACCCCTTGGCCATGGGACTAAAGCTGGGTGAGATGGTCACCATTTTCCTAATCCATGAGAAGGTGCAGCACCTTCTGCTTGAGTCCCTGGACAGGCAAGATCCATGAAAAAGCTGCATCTCCTCCTGGGCGTTGGAAATACTAACTCTGCTGCTTGTGTTCAACTGTTTCAAAGCAGACAAGGAGGAACAGGGAGGAGAGACCTGCATAGTCTTGGGGCCATAGTGTACTGTCTGACTGACAAATGCTATGAGTTGTGACCAGGCTTCCAGGAGTTCACCTTTAACTATAGTTAATCTTATCATGTGAGCTAAACCTCTCTTTGTATCAACCAACCCTAGGAGTAGCCTCCAGATCTTGTCACAGCAAACTATTTAGAATTACGACAGAGAAAGTTTGTGTTTGAAAATGCTCTGTGGAAGCTGTATTAAAGAGAATTGGATGTATTTGTTTTCAGCACCAGAGTCTTTCATGATCTGAATGAAAGAAAATACATCAGATTTCTTCATAGGGGACCTCAGAGAGCCCTGCTCCGTATTCTGCCCAGTTTTCCTTCCTTTTCAGTGCTCAAAGCAGAAGATTTACAGAGTATTTTTTTTTCCCTGCAGCCACAGAGGAGGAAGAATTGGTATTCTGTCCCTCAAAAGAGCGACTGAATTTAGCTTACAAATAGATCCTGGAGGTAAACAAAATAAACCACATAGATTTTTTTTCCAGCTAGCACTCTGATCAGTTTTAAAACTTAAAAAGACACATAGAAAGGGCAGCATGGGGCTAAAATTCCCAGCGTGCACCTAACTGCACACCCAGCTGGGCCCCAGTGCACGGCTGTAGCAATTTGCAGGCCTCAGGCAGGCAGAAGCCTTTATCCTGTGCTCAGCTGCGGTCTCTAGGATATACCCAGTCACTCTGCATGCGTTGGGCTGGCGGGGTAGCTGTCAACCATTATTACTCCATTGGCTTTGGGAAGGTCTGTGGGAATTCCTGGTCCACCTCCAACCCCGGTGGGTTGGTCCCTGGCTTGGGCTGCTATGTGCTGCTTCTGAAAAATAATGGTTGTCCTTGTCCTTGTTTTGGGCAAAGATTATCGCAACAGGGCATGAATTTGTGAGGGAAAATCTGTTTAGTCTCTGATGGTCCAACTCATCAGGAATTATGAACCCAAATCCCCCCATGTTCAGCCAGGATTTAAAGTTTCAGGCACAGGATCTGAAATGTGTCTTCCTGAAGAGCAGTACTTTCTTCAGATCTACCATTAAGAATCAGTATTTCGAAGGAATGGCAGTAAACCCCTCAAACCATGAAAGACAAAGAAATTCCACGGAAATCAGTAAGTGTATGAAGGCCCAACAGACTGCATGCAGTACAGGGCTTTCTCTGCCTTTGAAGTGAAGGCAAATGTCAGAAAATAGTCAACTACTGGTCTTCTCAACTGTTGAGGATTAAAGAAAACTGAAATAGATAGATTCAATTCCATCCGTTGTTGCATAGCAATATTCTTGCATTTACCAGGAGCTGCTGCCTTTCATCAAGTTCCTTTCGTCTCAGAAGAAAATAATTTTTGTTCATATTACAGCGAGGTTCTGTGTGTGAAATACATTTGTCTGGGTGGAAAGCACAGAACGTATTCTGGTGAAGAAGGAAGCGAGAGAAAAAGAATTGTAATTTTCCTAAGAACATGGGTAGGAAGGTGGTACAATAATGATTTGGCAGCTATTTTTTTTCTCCTGGGCATGTATTTATTTGAGACCAAGCTACTAAAAAATGAGTATGAGGATTAATCCTTAATTACGGTGCTATTTCTCCTAGAGCAGCCTTAGCAACAAGGAGCAGGATTTGGAGCAGTCCCTCTCCCCTGCTCCTCCAGCCCAAGCCAGAGCACGCAGGAGTGTTTCCTACAGTGAGACCCCACAGCCTGCAGATAAAACAAGCCCTGTGCACTGGACCTGAGCACCGAGCATCACCAGCACCCCACCGGGAGTGGGGCGCACTCCCCTTAGGAAACCACAGCTGAGCTGTGGGGGCAGCTTGGCAGCAGCCTCCGACTAACTCCCACTCCTCCAAATTCAGTGGGGAGTTCGGTCCTTTACCTCCCTGGAAGCAGAGTAACAAGCATCTCGTCAGGCTGCTAGCAGCACTGGTGCTATTCTCTGCCAGCTTAGAAATCAGAGATGGGAAAGATCAGACAGGTCACCCTGTCCCTCCCCTGGCCAGAATGTTCCTGCAGAGCTTTTTCCATTCAAGCCCAAGTGCCTCATAGCAACAGAAACCTGAAGGGTATGAATCAGATGGAGAGAGAGTAGAGCTGATAAATAGCAGCAGCCAGTGTAATGCAGGGACAACCCCCCTCGCTGCATTTTCGGTACAGCACACCCCCCGTCCCCCCTTTTTATGCCTGTTTCTAAAACTGCAGGGCCTGATCCTACCGTTGGTAGCAGGAAAGGCAGATTGACTCACCGGTAAATGCCCTAGAAGAGGTGTGATGCTGTCAGACACATAGATGATGCTTCCACCTGTGGTTACTGCTATAATGAAGCCATCTAATGCCTAAGGAAAAGAGACAAACGGAGAGGGCTTTAGTAGGAAAGAGGGGTGTAAACAGGGTGTCTCATTGCATGTTGATCAAAACAGTTTGACTTCAGCACCACATTGTTATCGAGTTGTAGGAATGTTATCTCAAGTTGCAGAACAGTAATTCTCTGATTTTGCAGTCTGATTTAACTTTTACAGCACTCTTTGTAGTCTAGTAAAACCTACTATTGAAGCAACAAAGGGCTCACAGGAACATTTCATGTCTCAGTTTTTAAATTAATCACACATTTTAATAATGCAAAATGACTAAGACTGGATCCCTTGGAAGTTATTAAAATGAACATTTGAGCTCTGTGTAAATATCAAAGGACGATGAAAGGATGCGGTCCTATCTCAGAGTGGTACTTCTCTGCAAACCCCATAAATCTCAGTTTGTATTAATGTAATGTTGTGTATTACGGGGCTTTCATGTAAGTGAAAGCAATGCAAATGATCAAATAGTCCTTAGCCTGAGTTTTAATTGAGTGATTTATTTTAAAGGTCATGGTATTAGATTGCTCATTCCAGGAGAAATTCACCCTTCTGCAGAGGTTCTTCCTCCCTTTGGTCCCACCTTCACTCTTAGGACTGAAGGGGAACATCAGCCTTATCTCCATCTTCTACACAGGAGCAATCTCACCTCCCAAATTGGTTTCTTCTTCAGTCTGAGCTGTGAACCTTTGAGCTAAAAGTTGTTCAAAGTTGAATATAAAAAATATAAATATAACCTACTCTGAGCATACCCCTCCAAAATAAAATAATTAAGAGTTAACAGTAGGTGCTCAGAGACACTATTAAAACCTCCCAGTTGCAGTAGAGGAGCCACTGATGAAGCTCCCAGTGCCTTCAAATGGAGGAGGTCTGGGTCCTTCCTGCCCACTCAGCGGTGATGTGAAGCCAGCGTCGCTGCAGTGTTTGAGCAGTGTGGGCACTGCAGGCATGACCGAGCCAGAGCAGAGTCCGACAATACTCTGGGGGCAATACCTGCTCAGGAGACAGGTGTATCGTGCACACAGCCTGATCACAGTGACACGGCGTTACAAAACCTTGCTGCAAACCCAGGCGTGCTTCCAAGCCAGACTAGCACTTGATCCTGTGAGCTGCAGCACATCCCTTCCCACCCCCCGCCAATATCC
This sequence comes from Porphyrio hochstetteri, assembly GCA_020800305.1. Taxonomy (NCBI): domain Eukaryota; kingdom Metazoa; phylum Chordata; class Aves; order Gruiformes; family Rallidae; genus Porphyrio; species Porphyrio hochstetteri. The sequence continues at coordinate 150,541,185 of CM036905.1, read as the reverse complement.
CCCCCCCGCTGACTTCAATAAGGGAAAGAATTCTGAGAACACTGGAAAATGGTAATTGTTTTTCAGAAAAAAAAAAAAAAGAAAGAAAACACAAAGCCTTGAATAAAGACACGAACATATGTTCCTTTTTCCAGAGAATGCTGAGCACCCACAACTATTTAAGTCAATGGGAATCTGCTGGTGCTCCAATCCTTTGAAAAGCAGGTCAATAACTTATACTCCAGTAGAAGAGTGTGTGTTTAGCATCCCTGAAAACCCTCCAGCTGCTATAGTTAGTTTGATTTTGTTAATCTAAGTGCAGGGAATATGTTTTTCTTTAGTGTAGTACATTCAAGCTGTTTTCTAAAAAAGCATGATAGCTGTTAACCCGTAGAAGAGAGCAGTGGTTTTACAAGGCAGCTGGATTGTGCATGTTACTATGGTGAAGGTTGTTGGGCTTGGTTTTTTGGTTTGTTTTTTTTTTTTTTTAATCAAGTCTTTATTTCATACTCAATGCAAATTACACAAAGTGACTCACATCAGAATTGTAATTCCCTTTTTATTTACTCACAACTGGCCCTTCCAACATTGAGGGCATACCCCTCTTCAAAGATTTCACAGCTGCAACAGTCCTAGGTGGACAAACAGAGCCTAATACTCACTCCTATGTAATCTGATGACAGCCTTTTCAATGAGGTAAGAAAAGGTCATTTTCAGGAAAGCTGATGTATTACTGCAGCCAATTATGCTCTGATTCTTTTGAATCAGTGCTTGGAAAAAAAACCCTTCCCACTTTTTAATAACAGGACGGGAAAAACTTCAAGCAGTCTTGTCCAAATGTTAATAAAATAAGATTAGTAGAAAGGCAAAAAAGCAGAGAATGACGAGCAGCTGGCTCAACAGGACATCCAGATACCCAATGTTACCTTGAAGGGCATGGAAAATCAGAGTAGCAAGAAGGTGATTTATAAGCTGGGAAACTAAAAGCAATTGTTTTCTTCTAAAATTGTGCAGCATACAAGTAGAATCAACAAAGACCCAGCCAGTCAAGACAGCTTCCAATTTATTGCTATCCAAGGGAAATATTTCAGTGCAAACTGAAGGAGTTATGTACATTAAGTTCCCGTGCGCTGAGATGGGGATCAGGGGTTGCTGGTGCATGGGGAGCAAAGCGACTCCTCACCCTGAACCAGGGGAGTATCATCATTGCAACAAACTGCAATGGCCAAGGGGCCACCAGCCCCTGGGGGCCACCAGCGTGCCCTGGCATCCCTCCCTGCCCTGCAGCTAGAGCGTGGATCGCACCCCATGTTCATGTCATTTGTGGAAGGAAGAGAAGCTTGTCCTCAAAGGACACTGCGGAGCCACGCAACCTCCATGTGTTTAGTCTGGGAGAAGAGCCTTGTTAAAGAAGGCTCTAGCTGCTACTGAGAGAGAAAAATACGTTTTAGCAGCTCATTTGCATTTCATCTCAAACCTACATAAACGCCATTGAGTCACCTCCTTTTGAACGCCAGCTAGTGTTAAAAGCACCTATGGTATAATTTAAAAGTAATTTTAAAACTATCATTGCAAAGTAACCCTGCTCCCTGTTAGAATAAAAAGTGTTTGATAAGGGCCTTGGAAATCACCCGAGTGGAAGTATTAACTGCATCAAACCAAGGGGAGCTGTCAGGTTTTATCTGCCTGTGCAGCACCTAGCACTAGAGGGACGCTGCTGCTGCTTTCGAGGTGCCAGCCTTGCATAAATACTAGGTAATAATAACGCCTTCCAAGAACAGGAGGAAGGAAACTGCCGCTTGCCCTTTTCCTCACCCCTGTTTGCAAAAATAAAAGCTAACCCGTGATTTGACCCTCTTCCCCCGGATGGCATGTCTCGGGAGTCCCTGTGCAGCTTCGCAGGCTGCGGGTGCACAGCGCCGTGGCACCACCGAGAACGAAAAGCCACACGAGGGGACCCTGATCCCTCGTCCCGGTGACGGTTTGAACGCAGCAGTATCCAAAACCTCCTCTTTTGGATGTGCAGGTGACATTTTGTGCTAGACACATGGGCATTTCCATGACTGCTAGACAAAATTAGGGAAGAAATATGTGCATGTTCACCTCCAACATCAGCTGGGTGAATTCTTCGTTGCTGAGAAACGAAGGCTTCCAGTCCTGCTGAATTTCCGAAATCTCCGTCTGTGCCGAGACTTCTAGACAAAGAAAACAGTTCATTAAACTCAAGAAAACCTTGTATCTTGCAAGCCTATATACAAGTTGCTATGAAAAGATAGAAAACACATTTATATTAACAAATCGCAGCTTTCAGACACAGGTTTTGCATACAGAGAGAATAAAGACTACCCAAACTGGGCCCGATCCTTTTTTAGTCAGCTCAGCTTGAACTGACTCCAGTTTGAGCCTCAATTCACATAGCCATTGGCCTCCATCAGCCTCACTCTGGTATTGATCAAAAGATAAAACCGCTTTGCATGAAATGAAAATCAAGGCAAGGATTGGCACATGTTCAAACTGATACCTACATTTTACAGCTTCAAAATTAGGATGCCTGAGAGAGCCATGGTTCAGCCTACAGCTTCTGTGCCAAATAGGGAGTGAGAAGAAAACCTACCCCTTCAGAAGACCCCCCCGAAGTGCTGTGACCCAAAACAGCAGAGCTATTGCTCCATTCTCCAAAGCACCTTCGAAACATGAGTGTTTGCAGCAGCCTTACACTAATGCTGCTGTTAACCCTGCTCTGCCCCACAGTGCAGGGCAGCCCCCAAGGGGGAACAGAGCACCAAGTCTCATCCCAAATCCTGTCCAGAAGGGAGGTTCTGTGCCCACGAGACACCAGGGGTAACTGGATGCACCACAGTGAGCTGTTTCCTTTGAACAATGGCCACTCGAGTTAGCTCTACCTGAGTCAGGCCAGGTTCTGGGGGACAGATAATTTGGAGACACTTGAGCTGGTTTTGTTCACCGCTTGCTCTGCTTGCTAAGAACGCTCCTTCATTCAGCACCAGTAGTGAGGGGGATGCTGAGCACAGCCTGTCTTCTCCTTTCAGCACCACCTGCTAATTAATCCTATCGATTAACACTTCCAGAGCATGTAACATCCAATGCTCCCCATTCAGAGCACATAGGCAAACTGGCCAGAGAAATGCAAATGGCTAAATGATGTTAAAGACAGCAAATTTATGCCTGTGCATACTGTTGCCTAGAAAGAAATCAAAGCCCTTGATCAGGCTTTATTAGCGGAGATGCAGCCGTCTGCTTCAACCAGCTCATTCAGCTCACTTTCTGCACTGCTGGGGGCTGGCACCGGTGGCACGGCGGCTCTCTGCAGCCCCCATGGCCTTACAGAGGGGTTCAAAACCAGACTGAGAAAAGAGATCCTGCCTTATCAAGTTTTTGTTATATAGTCTCAGAATATATGTATGTTCAGCATTCCCTAGTTTGGGAAAGCCAACAGACACAAAACAGCGACTGTTGGAAGAATTACTTGAGATTTGGGAGATTCTCCGGATTATGAAGGAGGAGGCTGTTTATGAAGCAAAAAAAAAAAAAAAAAGAAAAATCTGAGAATTGACCTCCTCCTTCCATGTAACTAAAATCTTGGTTTAGCCTACTAAATGAAAGGGAAATGTGATTCAATAAACCAGATCCAAAGTACATGGAAGATAATCAACGTTTTTTAAATGCTGATGCTTTGTATTATTTCGTGTGACTGCTAATCTAGTTTAAAAATAGAGAACATTAGGGGGCTTTTTAGCAAGTGCACAAAAACCACTCGCAGTTTGACCCAATTGCTGTGGAAGGATTTGTGACTGTCAGTTTTCCTTTACCTACTGTTCCTCCAGAAATGAAGTGCCTTTTGGAGTAAATTATTTGGGCTATCAGCTACACTTGTCTACACTTATTCAAATGTCATGTGATTGTTCTTTGCTTGGCTTTATAATTGAGCATGTTCACATCCTACTTTACTCTGCCTTGGGCAGTGAAGGAAAAAAAAAAAGAAGATATGTTATTACTGTCATTTTTTAATAGGTATATACAATTATTAAACTTTGAGATGTCCTAGTCGTGCCCTCCTGTATGAAATCATCTTGTCTGTGACAAAAATTCATTTAAGGAGAAACTGCACTCTAACAACAGAACCACTATAATTATTTCCTCAGTAAGTTTGACATTTGTGACTCCATTATGTTGGGAGTAATGATATAAGAGTTTTTTACAGTCTTTTTTGTTTCACCCAGAGCCCTCCAGGGATCGAAGACAGGAGGTGCTGGATGAGTGAAGGCGAGCCTGGGGATGCAACGCATCAGTTTACAAGAGCCCTTTCTGTTTTGTGGGACTGGGGTTATTCCCCACGGTCACCTGCTGAAGCCTCTTCCTCACAGGAGCAGAGCAAGAAGGTCCCATTTTAAACCAGTGCCCTGATTTATAATGCAGAAGTGTTTCAGCTGGCTGCTGCTGGTGGATGTTGATGTTTCAGGAAGCCCGTAACCAGAAACTAGACCAAGCAGGGTGGATCAGCAGGGTCAGAAACTTCCCTCTGTGAGGGCACGTCTAAGGCCCTGCTAAGGCCCTGCTAACTGTCCCTGCTGGGTGCATTAAAAAAAAAAAAAACAAAACAAAAGCTCCTGGCAATCTGAGACCAAACTTTACTATTGCAACTGCATGCTGTGGAAATGTGATGTAGCTTCTGCTTGTACATACCAGGTGAAGCACGTCGGCTATCTGTGGATGCAATTTGCTGAAGCCGACTTCAAAAATAGGGGCCATTTCTGGTCTGAGTTTTCTGTTCACTGTGGAAAATTGAGTCTGACACAGTCCACTGAGGAGAAGGGGGGCTGAACGGATTGCTTCCCTGCATTTTTCTGCAGAGAAGGTGGGGTAAAGGCTTTGGTCTTCTCCTCAGAATACTGCGCGTTTTCAGGAAGGAAATCTTCCCTCCGGCCCCAAATCTCAGGGCACTGCTGCCCGCTTTCCCTTGCTTCCTGACATTCACGCCCTTCTCTACCAGGTTGAGAGTCATCCTCAACTAAAAGGCAGACAAGGAGATGGATTTGGGCAGCGCAGTGCCTGCAAATGATCTTTTTTGATGAGATAGGAAAAAAGAAAAAATCCTTATGTTGGCACTTTTAGGCCCCTTGAGCCACTCTGATAATCACTGGAAGGAAACACGATATTGTAGCAACTGTCTGGCAAGTGGATGAAGAGCTGCAGTAAATCTTACCGTTGTGTTTCTGCAGGAAGCCAATGACTTTTTCCAGCACAGTAGTTTTGTCCATTTTGCGAGTGTTGCCTGGAAGCATGGAGCTGAGCTCTTTGATGAGAACATTGAACTGATCGCGCCTCTTCTTCTCAGACTTGTTACGCGAAGCCCTGTGGACAGGAGCAAAAAAAAACCCAAAAATCAAAACAGATGAGCAGACCAAGAGGAAAATTCATCACGTTCCTCCTTTTTGGACTGTATACACGTGGAAATTAGCTTGCTGTGTGCCTCAGTGTGTGAAGATTGATGCTGGCTTCCAACAAAGTTGCAGAGACAAGTAGGAAGCGATTGTTCCTACCTCCTGCTCTTGTCTTTGGGTCCCCTTTACAGTCCAACGGGGAGATGGAGGCTCTGCTTGCCCCTCTGTCCTGTCTCTGGACATTCTGGTCGAGCCTATCAGGTCAGCATTAAGGCGGTAGGTGAAGGAACTCTGTCCATCTCCTAGGCCTGTGCAGGATCTTGAAATTTCATGCAGCCTCTGAGGAGGCACTCAGAGCAAGAAGAAACAGAAATATTGTGGCAACAGTAAAACCACCCATAAAGGAGAGGAGTGGGGACTGGTAAAAGTATAGGTCACACCCATCTGAGTAGACTTAACTGGAGTGAGGGACCCCAGTCCTGCAGCTCAGACATTGCACAGGAGCTGTGTTTACCTAGAGGGAACTGTCCGCTTTGGGCACAGGTCCTCTGGCCACCTCCAGGCTGGCTTACAGAGAGGAATCAGGCTGTTGTCTTCCAGTCATTAAGATCAGGGACCTGTGCAGAGGTTGCTGCAGCTCTCATCTAGTTCATATGTCACCTAGTTTGGTCTCTCCTCTGAGGTGACAAAAGCAAGTAGGAGGGAGGGCGTCAGCATGTGCCATCCCTGCATGGGCCGCATCTGAGGCTGGGATGTGCTCCCAGACCTAGGTGATCTGAAGTGCTAGCAGGGGTTCCCTCCTGGCCCTAATCTCTGTGTGCCACTGGGAAGATCGCTTGAGGTCACAGTGCCCCAGCCCTAGGTGTAAAATGGGGACTCTGCAGCTTTCTTTGACAGTCCTGTCTGTTTAGCTTGCAGACACCTCAGAGAGCCTGCTTCTGCTGCTGTGCTTGAAGAGCTCATAGGAAGAAATGACCTGATTTCATTTGGGGTGTTTTGGCACCATCAAAATACTGTCATTAAGGTTGTTGACAAGCTTTTCAGCATGTGCACTTTATTATTTTTTAACTGGTAAGTCAACCTATACACGAGCAAGTGTTTCCTGAATTGTTCCCATGAATATGACAATCATTTTCCTGAGAGGGTATCACATGGACTTCTGTAGCCATGTGAAAGCAGTGATAAATATAACCCAGAAGGTTTGCCTCCTCTTCTGAAAGGTCCTCAAGCAGACAAGATTTGCCTTGTTAATTACATAAAGATCTAAGAATCTGGTTACATGTAGACAGGAAAGAAAAGCCAAGAGGCTGGTTCTCGCTCTGAATTCCCCAGCAGCTCTGGATACCCAAACCTGAAAATCAGAGCAAAATTTAGCCCAGCATCTATATCCCTCCCCAAGGACCAGGATGGCAAAAATACATTTTTTCTGCAGAGAAATAAATCACTGCAGAGGCTTCTGCATGTTACTACTGACAGAGGGGTAATTTTTGTTTGTCTTGCTCTCAACCCTGGACACACTTGGAGATGCGCTGGATAGAAGCCAACACTTGATTATTTTACAGCTTTGAACACAAGAGATTGGGTGGATACTGCCTGACTGATTTCAGCCTGTTCTTATTACGGTGCAAAAGGCTGTCAGAACAAGATGTGAAAAGCTCCAGCCTTATTCTATTTCTGTACAGTTCAAGGGGACGTTAAGAACATCAACATTTTACTTCCTCATAATTCAATCCTCAGTTCATTTTAAGCTTAAAGGGTCTTGATATCCCTGAAAATAAAATAAACCACCAACCGTCTATAGGCAGCATTGCTTTTCAAATAAATAAATAAATAAATAACAGGATGCCTTGACAGAAATAGAAAGTATCTATTTTTAACACTTGACATTTTATTCACAAAGGAAACATAAAAACTCCTCTAGTGGAAACAACTCTACCAAGATCTGAACTCTACAAAGATCTGAATCAATGATCACAGTAAAATCTTAAAAAAGAAAAAAATGAGAAATTGTCATGTCCCTCCCCAATTAGGTCATCTAAACTATCCTTGAACAGCTGTAAATGCTTTGTTCAGTCCAGTTTTAAATGTCTTAAATATTGCAGTTTTCATCACTTCCTTTGGAAGAGTATTCCCTAGCCTTACTTGCTTCATTGCTAGGGCATATCATTTACTGTAAGCCAAAACAGTCTCTGTCTTGGTTCCATACTATTTATCCCAGTTCTCCTCCCTCCTTGCTAGTCCAAAAAAACACCCCAGCATATCCAAGAGGAAGAAGGAGACATGGTATGAATAAAATCTGGACTTTTTGTGAATACAGCTAAAGGCAATACAGGACAGCTTGATTTCAGAATGATCAATATCACACATTTAAAATGTGTTCCAAATAGCCACTTTTATTCTCTTACATATTTGCTGCTTGTTGTCTTAAAGACAGACCGATACTTGGTGACTAGTAACCATTGCACCATGAAAATAACCAGTGCCATGAAGGAAGAGCTATGGATCTTGGCCAAGTACTAATCACTTGGCCAGAGGAAGGCAGGGGGGTGTGCAGGTGCCTCTCATTTGGAGAGGATGGACCCTCCTCTCTGCATGGGTGGGGTGTCTGTGTAATACAAACTGTACATGCCTAATAAATTGCAGCAGACATTAAAAGATGTGTGTGTTAGTCACACTTCCGACTTGAGAAACAGCCTCTGGCTTGGGTCCATCCCCTAAGAGTTAGATCCAGAAAGTTCCAGTCTCACCTACTTGCTACTCCAGACAATGTAACTCTTAGGAAGACACGCTCAGAGAGTTGGGCTTGTTCAGCCAGGAGAAGAGTAGGCTCTGAGGAGACCTTATTGCAGCCTGACAGTACCTGAAGGGGCCTACAGGGAAACTGGGGAGGGGCTGTTTATCAGACAGTGTAGTGATAGAACAAGGGGTAATCGCTTTAAACTGTAGGAGGGGAGATTTAGATTAGACATCAGGAAGAAATTCTTCCCTGTGAGGGTGGTGAGGCCCTGGCCCAGGCTGCCCAGAGAAGCTGTGGCTGCCCCCTCCCTGGCAGTGTTCAAGGCCAGGTTGGATGGGGCTTTGGGCAACCTGGTCTGGTGGGGGGTGTCCCTGCCCATGTCAGGGAAGTTGGAACTAGATGGGTTTTGAAGCCCTTTCCAACCCAAAGCAGCCTGTGGTTCTCTGTTTCAAGGTCAGGCTTGATGAAGCTCTGAGCAACCTGATCTAGTTAAAGGTGTCCTGCTTACTGCATGTGGTTGGACTGGATGACCTTTAAAGGTCCCTTCCAACATAATGCATTCTATGATACTATGATTCATGAAAGAAGAGAACAGTTTTCTTGGCTTTTTCACCCCATCTTGTTTCTCAGCACTGAGGGACCCAGTCCTGACAGCAAATAGAAGAAAACAAAGAAAGTGTTTCACCTGCAGCATGGGACAGATGAGAGTCCTCAGTTTTCAATACACAACAGAAAAATCATCAGCCAACAGCTTCTCCCAAGTTTGACGCTCTTTAAACTTTGGAAGAGAATCTGTAGCTTTTAAATTAATCTGAACAGATTGAGTATACTGTAGCAACTTTAGACCTTCATGAAGCCTCTTCTGATTTCAAACTGTATTTCAAATTTAGATAATTGAGATTTATTTCTAAAATGTACATTTCAAAATGTACTTAAATTACAATTTAAAGAAGCCATTTCTTTTTTTTTTTTTTTCCTTTTCAAAGTTATCATTTTTTTATCCACCTTGATAGAGGCCTGCCCCAGGGTATGACAAAATTTCCCTCCAGGAACAAATGGCATGAAAACCATACCAGATGGTGATGACAATCGTTGATAGTGGGGATACGTGTTATCCTATTTTTATCTTATATAGATCCATTTAAGCAGGTTTTTTTAAAACAGTTAGCACACAAATATCTTGAAGATACCAAGCTGTAAGCAAGTGGCGATGCAAGGTGTGGTCCCCTCTTCCCAGATCCCGGGGGGCCTGATGGGTGGATGGTTGGGCAGAGCCAAAAGCAGAGCTGTACTCCATGTTGGCCCCATCCTGGGTATCAAGCCCCCCATGAAAGAGAAGCAGCAGCATGGCTCCAGGGTCTGGTGGACCCCTGGCCTCAGCAGATCACCCCTTGCAAACCTGAGGGGAAGCAGTGACATCAGCATTTTGCTCCTGGTATTAAAAGCAGGCTTTCTGCAGCCTGAGCATGCACACATTAAGAGGAGGGAGCAAAGGGGAATGGTTGAGCTCGGTTGCAGCCTGTGCTGACCTATATTGGTGAGAAAAAGCTGCGGGGAGCAAAAGAAGCAGGGAAGGAATCAAAAGAGATGAAACTGGATCAACTAGTTGTGCCTGGACTGGAAATACTCTCATTAGAGGGAACCAAGGGGAAAAATACGGGCAACCCACAGCTCCTTCTAAAGCAATTAAACTGCGGGCTGCAGTATTGATAACGTGTCCAGAAAAAAAACCACAACTGTCCAATGCTTCCAAACAGCTTTTCTGCAGATGCCAGTCAGATCTGACAGTTATTAAGAGTTTTATTGCCATGGGTTTTCTGCCTTGAAATGCACCCTTCCCCTCCCCACAAAGCGTTCGCAACAATTCCCCACCAACCAGGACTTGATGATATAGTGCAGAATGCATGTGAATAAAGGTTTGTGCCAGTTTAGGGCTGACACAGCACTTTTCATGGTCTTTCTCTCCTCTGAAGGCAACTTCTGGGGGTTTTCATTATTGTGAGATAGGCATTGCTGAATAAATGCCATCATAATAGGGAAAAAACAACTTTTTTCGTTCTTGTGCTTTTGCAAAATGTTGTGTGGTTTGGTTTGGGGTTTTTTTTTTTTGTAGAAACCCCACATTTTTATACACCCAGGAAGCTCAGATGATGTATTATAGCAGCAGGAGTACGATGTTGGTTCTTCAGTTCTTGTGTTCTGCAGTAATGTGAAGAAAACGATCAATGCCTTCGCTTTTTTGACATTTTCCACAGGAAAAATTGCTATGTTATTTTCTTCTTACAGGGCAGCCAAGAATAGGAATCTGTGAGATGGCAGTTTTTCAAGTTGTGCTTGGCTGTATTTTACTCTTTCTCTCTTTGATTAATTGATTATGGATAAAACAGCTTCCGCAGCAACCAACAGTATCAAGCACATCACAAGTTAAACAGAGAGTTATAAAAGCAAAAGTGCTCACCTCTTTGCCCTGTCTTTCTCATCTTCATCCATTAGATTGTCTAAGCAGTTTTTTCTGTTGAAGGAATGTGAGAATCATTATGAAATGCCATTTTGTTAGCTCTACTTGCAGGTTAATCTCAGAGTCACTCTATTTCATTTTAATAACAGAGTGATGATATCCAGGTCAGATAAATGTGTCAGCAGTGCTTTATGCCACAGTAGGAAACATCCATTGTGGATAATGTTATTCCTCAGCGTCACACTAGCCTCAGGGGCTCCAGACGGGGATCAAGGCTCCCAGGCACGACATGGTGCACCAGCACAGTACAAAACCAGGTACTTCTCGGGGGATTTTTTGGTGTGGAGGTTACTTTCTGCAGACTTGCAGGCTGGATGAACCCTGCAGTCTAGCCCAAGTTGAAAAGGCATTTTCAGCATCCCCACGCTCCCCCAAAAAAACGCTCCCCAGTGCATCACTGCACATTGGACCCATCAGGTTGAGCTTCATACTGGGAGGCTCTTCGTCCTCCTTGGTGAGCCCTGGCCCAAAACCCAAATAGATGGTGTAACTGTAATGAATTGTACCCCAAATTCAAAGTGTCCTCATAAATCCCTGTGCCTCAGCCAAACTGTGACACACCCCCCCACTCAGGTAGCCAGCAATGCATGACAGACTGCCTGCCTGCTGGCACCAGCACCGAGCGTGGGGACTGTGCCATCCCAGTCACTCTTTCTGCTAGTCCTCACCAAAACATGACCTCCTGTCAGGTTTATAGTCCAATTGCTCCAGCAAAGGAGAAAGTACTCTGAGCACAAGATGGGTTCAGAAAGTAAAAGGGTAAATTTGTGTAGGCAAGGCGAAAAGAAAAGTAGAAGAGCAGCCTGGCTGAAGGCTGAGATCCTCAGAAACACTTGTCACCAGCTCACTGCCCTCCTTGGCCTTGTAAGAAAGCAATGCTTGGGTCATATTCGCTTCAGCCCGAGGAGGAAGCCTTGTGCCGCTGCTGCAGCCTCTCAAGGCTCCTCATGCCCATGGTGGGCACAAAAGCCGTGTGCTGCCGCATCCCGCACAAGTATTTTCCAAAGAGGCAGCACAATGCTGCTACAAACCCCAGACATTGTCAAAGCCTCAATTTTCAAAGCAGGGGTGTGATGACAAGCCGTGATAACACTCGTTTCCAGAAATCAAGGTTTCTCATTTAATGAGTCCTCAACATCTAAGACATGAATAAAATTGGAGGGGGGAGGAGGGAAGTTAATTGCTATGCATTATTTAAGCCCGTGGTACTTTCCACATATGAGTCACATGTACATTTGTCTGTTTAAAGAACATTTTATGAAAAAAAACCCCAACCACCAAACAGGAGTGAGAACTTTTTTGATAGTAAGAACGGTGAATAGACTCCCTCCTTCCGCTACTAGTCCTCTTACAGAAATACTCCACCTGCTCATTACCCAGCAGTTAGCTAAGAACATGAAACTACCCTGTAATGTTTTATCAAATATAAGAGTAATGAGGAGTTAAAACCACAGGTCACTGATTTGGAAGGTAAAGCTGCTACTTCACGTCGTTCTGCTCTTTGATGGAGTAGCACAAATAGGAAACATGAAGGCCGAGGGACTGGCTTTTTCAGTTGTAACTGGCAAATCTAAGTGGCTGAATTCTGTTATACAGAACAAAATAGCAAACAATACCATGTAGGTTTTTCATGGGGTTTTTTTTTCAGAAATCTATTTGGTCTTGAAAAACAGCCAAGTCAACCATATCCCAATCCACATTTTAGGCTATGAAAATTTATAGACCCAGTGAAATTTTATTTAACAATACTTTGCAAGTACTTCAGGTAGTTATTTGCCCTACCCCAGAATCAAACTGCTAGCCCAATATGTGTGTTTTCAAATAAATCAGGCTATAATGTAGTGACAAAATCCAGTGGGTTTCCTTGTTATTCGCTCACTTATTGTAATCAAAATGTTCATCTATGCTATTCAAGAATAAAGAAAGCATTGGGACTATGGCAAGGGTTAGCATTCAGGATTTTGCCATGTTTCTTTGCTAGATCTTTGCTCAAAACTCTCCATTGCATGCATCTTTGATCAATCTTGGGCATGACAAGCAAAACGAGGCAGTGTTAGCAGAATAAGTCACTGTCTCTGAATCCCTGAAGGTCTTCCTCTGCTACACCTAGGCCTCCTCTTGTTGTAACAGATTCCCAGTAGAACGCAGGAATATGGGGACGAGAGCTCTGTGTGGCTCTGAGGAAAGACTGGGGGTGGATGGGAGAGTCAGTGTTAATGCTATTCAGTCCCAGATGTTTTGGAGGAGCACAATGTACCTAATGGAAAGGAGCTTCCTCCAGCTGTACCCTATAAACCATCAAGGAGTTACGCTGCTGAGAAGCCTCTACCATTATTTTGAGAGAGCAACAGGTCTGACTGGTCTGTTCTGCCAAGGATTTGGCTAGATCTGTAAAGCAATTCGTGGCCAGCTTCCAGTAAACAAGGTTTCTCACTGACTGACATGAAATTCTGGACCTGCTGTGCTGTTGCTAGTGTTAGACAATGTCTAATTGTCATTTTGCTTCTGTTTGCTCACACAGCAAAATCTCCAGAGCATTGTAAGCACTGCTAATAGCGTTTGCCAGTACATATGTACCGTATGAAATTAAAACTGTTCCAAATAAAATAGATACAGCAGAGTATACGACTGTTGCAAACTGGTACTGCCATCCCCCTCCTGAGCCACACCAGATGCTGGCTTACACCTGGAGGAGAGACCCATGGTATGAAGCTTAGATGTGCACCTAGTGCAACCTGCTTGTTTTACATTATCCTCCCAGTCCTTCAGCTGGGAGGGTCCCAAATAGCAAACTGGAAATCTACTCTCACATCCCCATCAGTGCTTGGTTTAGGAGGCAATTCTGGTTCGTTATGATGACAGAGGCGATCAGTAATTGCAAAGAGGAGACATAAAAACCAAGTTGCAAAAGGATTTCTCAAAATTTGAACAATCCTTTCGTGCTAGCAAAGAGAATTTGGAAACCCAAGGGCAACACCACCACATGATGTAACTCTATGATGGAGAATTTAGCAGCGACTGTCACATTTGGACCTTCATTAATATCATCACTATCTACAACGAGTGAAGAAGGTATCACTCAAAAAGATGGGAACTGCTTGGAATAGGGTGGAGAAAGCTCACACACTCCCATCCCAAGGGCACTCTGACCCACAGAAAGACACATACCCACAAGCAGGGAAGAGTGGCATTTTGGAAACAAAAGACTGTTTAAACTGTTAACCGTGTACCCCCCAGCTTAGTTATCAGATGGAGAATTATAGCATAAACATTCCCCCCCCCAACACATTCATTCATACAATGAATAGTTGCTTGGGAAAGAAGTAATTCAGGCAGAGTGCCAGCTCGCTCCAGGGACTCTCCAGAAGAAAGGTTGCACATGTTTATTTTGATACAGTCTATTCCCAGTAGACACAGAGCTTGCATTATAAAATTCATCTGGCACTGATCACCTTACTCTGCGCTGGAAACATGTTTCTTAGCGACTTAAACTACCACTCTTCTGTATCACTGAGGTTGGTTTCTCTCCTTCCTGTCCTACTGCTCACCAGGATATGCTATAAAATGACTGACACTCAATTGTAAGTACTCAGCTGTTGCTTTCACACTAAACTGCCATGTGGCCAGCTAATCTCAGTTCCTACAAATCAGCCTGGCATTTAACAAGAATTTCTAATCATATTCATTTAAGTCAGCTGAATTAAATCAGAGACATAAATCTCCATCTGAGGTCCTGCGATGAGTCTGGGGAGGCCTGGTGAGAAACCAAGGTGCTTGTGTTTGTCCAGCCCTACACTGGGCAGCAGTGGGGGACAACTGAGTTTTTCCTCCCCTTCCCTTTCCAGCATGGTGGGGTATCATCCTCCACCACCCCAAATGCCTGTTTGGGGTATTCAGCTACTTGTATAGGTCATGCTCAGTGCTGGGGAGAGGGGTGCTGCCTGCCATACCCTGGTGTTGCTTCCCATCCACTACAGGTATACCTGAGCCTTCCCTTGGACCTCACCCTCAGACCGCTCCAGATGCTGGTACAATACCACCATCCTAAGTAAAGATGATGATATTGCACGTGGAGAAAAATCCTCTCATAGGGAGGGGATGGGAGAGGGTTGTATGGGAAACTGGGAGGCTGGGTGGAAATGTCTTGAACTAACTTCTGCCCCCCGGATAGACCTTTCCTGGATATGGTTAACCTTGTGAGGAGGGAAGAGCAACAGAGGGGAGGGCAGACATGCCCCCGTTCCTTCCAGATGCATCTCTCAGCCTCCAGTGCCCATCTCTGCTGATAGATCATCTAACATCTGCAAGATGCTGAGCCCTGCCAAAACAGGGAGTTACCCTCTGGTTCCCTCCTCGAAGGGGAGGGAGGAGGCTGTTAAGGAAGAGCTCCCTCCTTGTGTCAAAGGAGGCATGCGGGTAGGTCTGGGGGTTCAGGATTTAAAGGCCACATCCACCCATGTGCCTAGGAAGGGAAAGCAAGCAATGGTATCCTGTCCACAGAGAGTAGGATCCAGGACACAGGAAGAGGGGACCATAGGGGAGTTGTGGGGGGGACGACAGTTTCTAGCCACCCGCTAGCACAGAGGACAGTGTGGCTTGGGTCGCTGTGCTGGTACTGCTGCAACGTTCCCTGCTTGGGGACAATGAAAAAGGTCTGATGAGCACTGTGGACAATAGCGTTGTCCCATGGGTGCACTCACCCACATTGGTGAGCACTGCTGTGGTTCAGCACTGGCAGCTGTTCCCCCTTCTCAGCTAAGGCAGAGCTCTAAAATGAAGTAATACACACAAACAAATAGAGTATTTCCCTTCCAAGCCTTGCTGGGGGGCAAAGAGAAAGATCAGTAAATGGGAAGTGGCAGGAAAGGTCACAGGGTGACAGGCAAGAAGAGACATTCTAACCATTTTCGATGCCTTATTCCATGTTTCTCTGATGTGGACGAAGCACTCGAATATCCCACCATGAGGGCTATGGCACGAACACACACACGAAGGATTTGTATATAAAGGAAAATCATCAACAGATTTATATTAACTTCACTGTGCCCTTCCATCCTTGTTTTTCTGATATGAACTGTTACAAGAACATGCTGGAGACCATAACTAGATCCAGTGCGATCCAACCCATAGCAATCAAAATTGTTTTATCAAGATGCAAACAGAGTAGCCTTAAGAAAACTTAAGATAGGAAAAAATCTCTTTCCTGATGAGATATATTGTTATTTGGGAAGGGACTGTGACTTTTTGGTAGAACAACAGCAGTCTGCAGTTACCATGGGTCATGTAATGCAGCAATTATATGAGAATTGCGGGTTTTGAGAGTAAAGGAAAGGTCCAGTAGCATAGTAAGCTTACAGCTTTACAGTTCAGACTGTTTTTGCCTGACTGTGCATCATTGTCTTCCTGCTTTCAGTAGTTTACTACATTTTGTTTACACTAGGGAAGAGGTTGTTTAGAGGTTTCATAGAATCACAGAATGCTTTGGGTTAGAAGGGACATCTAAGTCCATCTAGTTCCAACCCCCCTGCCATGGGCAGGGACAACCTCCATTGGACCAGGCTGCCCAAAGCCTTAATACTGCCAGGGATGGTGCTTCCAGAACCTCTCTGGGCAGCCTGCTCCAGGGCCTCACCACCCTCACAGTGAAGAATTTCTTCCTAACATCTAACGTAAACCTACCCTCTTTCAGCTTAAAGCCCTTACCCCTTGTCCTGTCACTGCACTCCCTGATGAATGATGAACAGTCCCTCTCCCACTTTCCTGTAGGACATCTTTAAGTAGGTCATAATTAGGTCTCCCCAGAGCCTTCTCTTCTCCAGGCTGAACAAGCCCAACTCTGCAGACTGTCTTCATATGAGAGGTGCTCCAGTCCCTGATCATCTTTGTGGCCTTCCTCTGGACTCGTTCCAACAACTCTATGTCTTTCCTGTACTGGGGACCCTGGAGCTGGACACAGTACTCCAGGTGGGGTTTCACCAGAGCAGAGGGGCAGAATCACCTCCCTTGACCTGTTGGCCACGCTGTTCTTGATGCAGCCCAGGACACGGTTGGCCTTCTGAGCTGCTAGAGCATATTGTTGAACTTGTCATCGATCAGCACATCAATCAGTTCCAAAAAAAGAAATGAAAAATTTTTTTAAAAAATATTGGGACTTCATGAACCTGGTGGGCATCTCCATGTTTCATACACATGTGTACAATGAAGCTTTAGGCAGTTAATGGGCTTGAAGCAACACAGATGTTAAAAAAAAAATAAAAATATCCAAATGCAGACAATTAAAATGATGGAATTTGACATAAATTAACGCTCCACTCTTGTGAATCGGGTATGGCAGGGAGGTGCTCACAGGTAATTCAGCTGAGTATCATGGTATTGTGATGAAGAGAAGTAAAGGCTCAGAACATATTCTGGGTTTATTCTTTATGTTATTCCACTTTAGTGGGAAGAAGTATTCTTTTCTGTAGGTCAGAAATGTTGCTCCTATTGCTGTGTGCTACTTGACAGCTCCCCCCCCCCCCTCCATCTACCCCGGTGCTGGTTGAATTTTAGGGTGAATTTTCACCTGCAAACCTTTTATGGATGTGGTATAATTCCTATCAGTGTAAGTCAGGAGTGAGATGGCTGACGTCAGCAGCACTGTGATGGAGCGTGGCCAGGGTAAGTGAGAGGCGTCTTTTATCTCTAGCTTACGAGCAGCGTGTGAAGTTTGCGCCGCGCTTGGGATCTCTGCTGAAGATCAGTACATGCATTCTCGTTATCTTCCTTCTTCTCCTTGTTATTATTACTGAATGACTAAAGCCATTCAGACTCCAGTGAACAGGCTAAGTGAATCCCCGGGTTCAACTGCTGCTCTGCTCTCGCTTCGCACGGCTGGAAACAGAAAGGCAAACAAATTAAACTAACATTAATCAGCAAAGACTGCCATCTGTATCACTCGGAGCACTCCTCCGCGTGCCCGTCCCCTTCCAGCAATGCTAAACAGGATTAGCCTTCTGTGGGCGGACGGGGAAAGTAGGTCAGTTTGGTAACATCTCTGCGTGCGATGAACGGAGGAGGATGTGACTGCGATGGCCTGCTGGCAGCCCTCTCGCCTTCTGAACGTGCCGCGGCTGTGAGGCACCTGGGCCTACCACGGGGTGCGCGAGGCGGCTCAGATCCCCGCGTCCCTGCGGGATGACACCTGCCTTTGGGAGAAGCAGAGGTCTTGCAGAGCACGGCTGGTGCGTTGGGAGTTAATGGGTGTGTTTCAACTGGGAAACTGAGGCACAGGGCCGCTTCAGGATTAGTCACTGCTAGTTTGTGCACAGCCAAACATCTGTCAAAGCTTTGTGTGAGCAAAGTGACAAGGGATAGTAAATCATCCAGCAGAGCTATTGTCTTTCTGCATGGACTCTATTGGATGCGTAGGGTTGGTGTCAGGAAAGCCAAAGCTCACCGAGTGTTGACGCTTGCAGGGCACATCGAGAGAAGCAAGAAGAGTGCTTCAGTGGCTACACCTCTAGTAAAAGGTTGAACAAGGAAAATATGGGACTGCTGTGGCATTGGGGGTGGGTGGGAAGGTGAATTAGTGACAACAAATATGGGTAAGGCTGAGGTGCTGATGCCTTCACCAGCGAGGTCTCCTGGGACTCTGTGCTGGAGGCAGGGTTCAGGGAGGAGCAGAAGGACCAGCAGCCAGTGAGGATCAACTTAGGGAACTTGAGGGAAATTGACCCACACAAGTCTATGGTGCCTCATAACCTGCCTCCGTGGGTGCTGGCAGTTGGTGGTGTCCTTGCTAGGTTGATCATCTTTCAGAGATTGTGGAGACAGGGTAGGTCCCTTATGGCTGGAGAAAGGCAAACGTTGCCTTCAAAAAAGGCCAGAAGGGTGATCCAGGGAGCAACAGGCCAGTCAGCCTCACTTCAGCCCCTGGGAAATCATGCAGAGTCCTCTTGGAGCGCATGTCTGGACACATGAAGGAGAAGATGATCAGAAACAATCAGCATGGAATTAGCAAGAGTAGCCTGTTATGATGAAATTACAGCATCTGTGGATGGGGAAAGAGCATCGGATGTTATTTATGTAAGCTTCATGCTCAAAGGCAGGGCTGTCGTCATGGTGGGGACCCAGAAAGGCTGGAGGAAAGAGCTGACAGGAACCTCATGAAATTCAATGGGGACAACTGCCAAGTCCTGAACGTGGGAATGGAGAGGCCTTGGCTCTGATGGAAGCTGGAGGTGGATTGACCAGGGAGCAGCTCTGCAGTTAAGGCCCTAGGAAACCTGGCAGGCAGCAGGCAGCATGCTGTCCATGAGCTGGTGGTATGCCTTGGTGACGAGGACGGCCAACAGCATCCTGGGCTGCATGGACTGCACAGCCTGCTCAGGGGAAGAGATTATCCCACTTGACTTGGCATTTTTTAGACCACATCTAGGGTAGTGTGCCTGGTTTTGGGCCCACCAGCACAGAAAAGATACACGTTTAACTGGAAGGAGCTCAGTAGTGAACACTTCCCACCTCTCCCCCAAGGCTTCAGCACTTGCCTCATGAGGAGGAACTGGGGGACCTGGGCTGGCTTGGTCTAGATAAAACATCTTTGGGGCATCTTACAGCCACCCAGTGCCTACAAAGAATCAATGAGGAGCCAAAGCTGGGCTCCTCACGGTGGTGCAGGGTGAGAAAGTGACAAATAATGGGCTTAAGTAGAAAGATAGGAGAAACTTTTCTCCATGAGGACAGCCAGGCAGTGGAGCAGGAGGCCCTGAGCAGCTGCGCTATCCCCATGCTCGGAGGTTTTCAAGACCTGACTGGACAAAGCCCTGAGCAGACTTGTCTGACCTCAAAGCTTGCCCTGTGTGGAGCAGGCGGTCAGACCAGAGACCTCCTGAGGTCCCTTCTGATCTGAATCATCCTGTGATTCTGGATCTACTGAGCTGGCTACCTATCACTGGGAACATCCTAAGCATTTCAATCCCTCTGAATTAGCTCCTATATTATGTATGTTCTTTAAGTCTATTTTATTATGCTTTTGCTCTTCTGTGCTACAAATAGCTTGCGCACCGTCTCCCCTACACTGACATCCCCCCTGCTTTATAAACCTGCCACCTAGGAGAAAAGGCTGAGAGAGACACATCTTAACATTGTATGTCTGTACGTCAGGTGTCTGTCATGTCACTTTCAGATACTGATTTAAAAAAAAAAAAAGAATTCACTTTATGATAGAATTAGCAAAAAAAAAAAAGAAGAAAAATGCTTCTCGTGAGAATGGCACTTGACTGCAAAACCTGTTATTTTTCTCCTCTCCTTCTCATGTTCTTAATCTGTTTTAGGTATTTATAAAGCTTCAATCCTCATAGTATCAGAAGTCCTGAATGTGCAAAGATTTTAACATGTGCTTAACTCTACAGTGCTATAAGAAGTCCCCCATGTATGCATATCTCTGCAAAACCCAGGCCTGAATGTGAAGGTAGAGCCGCACAGATGATTCTGTAATTACTAGCTCTGAAGCTTTCCCTTGGAAATGGTCTTGGTTATAAAGTGTTTACAGTTGTAAAAACCTGTTTTTACAAATATTTAAGTAAGTAGCATAATGTAACAACTGACCTATGATCTTCTGATGGTCAAACACTTGCCCAGGACAGGCAAACTGGCAGAACACGCGAGTGGAACACTAGGAAGGTTCATTTGTCAAAAACTCAAGGATTGTTGTTTTGTTTGGCACAAACTACCTGGGAAATGCTAACACAAGCAAAAAATCAGTCTTTTTCAATGGGACTGTTGTCAAAGCTGCTCTTTTTTTCTTTCTCCTGTGAGTGATAGTCTCGGCAAGATCATTTTAATCCTTTCCATCCAATTAAACAGGCTACAGTCGCACTGGAGTGTAAGGCGAGACGTCCAGGAGCTGACATAGGTTGGTCTCATTCCTCCTCCCCCCCGCCCCCCTTTAGTTTGTTTGTTTGTTTGTTATGGGTGGCTCTCAAAGTACCTAATTATTCTTCTTTTAAACTCTCTGGGCCTGAGAGTAATTTCACTAACAGCACAGAAATTTCCTCCAGAAGGGAATTTTGAATTTTTCACAGTGCTGTCAAATTAATTGTCACCCCTTGCACCAGGTGCAATGGTGCCCCTTCCACACATCAGATGCTGTGGAGGTTTCAGTGGGAAAGCAGAAACTAAACATGAAGCCAAACTTCCTTCTAGTTTCAGGTACCTAACCTGACACGGCAGCTTCTCCTCCATTTAGCAGGGCCTAGGGTGAAGCATTGTCCTCTCTCAGTGTCCTTTCCTTCTCCTTGCTCTGGTGAGACCTTGATTGCTTCTTCAACCAGCAAGAACTAATGGGCCCAGCTCCAAGGAATACACTGGGACTTGAACCAGGCAATGAGTGCTGTCCTCAGCCTTCCCCATCCTCATGGGTGTTCCAGCATGGTGACACCCATGGAAACTCAACTGCTCTGGTGGCCAGAGGTGGGAGGTGCGACAGGAAACACGACCAACCCTCCCCAGAGCCTGCAGGAAACAACAACTTCCCTGCCCTGTGTAAGAGGCAAAGCTGTGGCCTAAATCAGGGCAAGAAAAAAAAATAATAATCCTTATACAATATAAAGGAATAAATACAGACATCAACACCAATAATCCCATCACTTTTGTGTTAACAGCCAGATAACGTATCTGCTTATAACTCACACACTGCACTAAATTTTCTGCTCTGTAGTAACTATCATATTCCTGTCAGCAGAACTAAATATTTAATCATCTGGGGAGATGAATCATGGAAAGCTGTTTTGGGGAGATATTTTTAAGCGGACAATTTGTCGCCATTTAATTTTGAGAACTTGCTTTCTCTCTTCAGGAGAGACCCTGCAAGCCTGTGACCACACAGACTATTGCTCTGTATGGCTTGCTCTCCCTCTGGCCGCTGAACCATGTAACCTATGGAGTTTTATGGTCATTCCTGACAAGACCTGAGCAGGAGGGTGCAGTCAGCTCTGAGTTTGTCTGGGGACACTAAAGCCTAGAGACTGAGAGAGGCCAGGCACACACATGCAACCTGCCTGGTTGCATGGCACCTTGTGAACAGGTGCTCTCCGGTTGCAGCCCCCCCCCCAGTTTTGTCCATAAACCTGCTGAGAGTTAAGACACAGCATCAGACCAAGGTTGCACCATCTGAAACGCTTAAGCACTTGAGTCCCTCCTATCTCAGGCTGAGTGAGACTCCAGCCATGGTGCTGGCACGTCCCCACTGATGTGGAAAGTGCTGCTGTTCTCAGCCTCTTCGTGCTACCAGTGGTTCCCATTTTTACAAAGTTTCTCCAGCATGATGTAAAATTCAAATCAGGTTTTACGAAATGAATCTCCAAGGAAAAAGGATAATTATTAAAGAGCTTCATTAGTGCTTTGCAATCTTAATTATGATAATTATATTTTTGTAGCTAATATAACTGAACTCCTGCTTTTAAATCCCATTAATGAGCATTTTTAATCCTTCTCCTACTGGGCCAACAAAACCATGATGCTGAACTTTATATTTACACAGGGCACTATTTTTAATAAAAATGATGCATTTTTTACTTAGGATTTCTATTCCCTTTTATCTGCACTTGGAGGTGCACCTTCTCCCAAGACACAAGAAATGAAGAACAGAGATGAATTCAGCAGCTTGGGCTCGATTTCCCCTCCTGGTGACATGAGGGCACAGCCCCTGCACCAGGATGGCAGCTGCTTGTGGATATTGGCTGGTGCCTGCTGCTCCCTCAGAGAGTGAATTTAAAGCCTTTTTTCCTGAACAGCCTGAGGGCTGAGCTTCACCCACTCTGAGTCCCCATGTGGACTTCAACAAAGAGCAAGCAAATCCAGGAGTCAGAAAAGCCATGCTGTGGTGGCCAGGGTGCATGGCAGCAAGAAGACATCTGAGTGGATTTGCTGCCATGGGGAGGCCACCAACCAGCATCCTGCTGGTGACCACAGCCCTTCCACCCCACCAGCACTTTCCGGGTCATGCTGTAAGCAGGCAGCAGCCACTGCCCTGCCTGTGCCTGCCCTGCATCATATGCTTCAACCATCCCGCTCCAAAATGTGTCGTGTGAAAGGCTGAACGAGCTGGGGCTGTTCAGCCTTGAGAAGACTAAGAGGGGATCTTCTTAATGTTTATAAATATCTCAGGTGTGGGACACAGGGGGAAATGGCCAGCCCCTTTTCAGTGGTCTGTGGAGACAGGACAAGGGGCAATGGCTGCAAATTGGAGCACAGGAAGTTCCGCACCAACATGCGGAAGAACTTTTACACAGTGAGGGTGACAGAGCCCTGGGACAGGCTGCCCAGGGGGTTGTGGAGTCTCCATCTCTGGAGATACTCAAGACTCGTCTGGATGCCGACCTGTGTGACCTGTCCTAGGGAGCTGCTTTGTCAGGGGGGTTGGACCCGATGATCTCTGGAGGTCCCTTCCAACCCCTACAGTTCTGTGAATTTGCGACTTCTTCCTCCAAGGCAGCTGGCACTGGCCAGCCTCGGCCAGGTATATGTGCTGCAGGCATATGATTTAATACTGAAGTCTGATGCACCTATTTCCTTCTCTTTGGGTTGCAAACCATGGTCATGGTCAGGGGGAAAGGAGGCAGCTCTGGGGAAAAGGCCAAAAGAAATCTCAATAAAAAAGAAAAAGCTGAGGTCACAAGCTATTCATTCGGTGTGTAAGCAGGAAAAGGCACCTCCCCGGCCAGCTACTGGAACCCTTGAAAGGTGCCAGTGAGTGACACCAGTATAAACCATCTTCTCTGAGCACAGTTTATAATCCCTGATGGAGTTGAATTTGCGTCTGTGTCCTACATTATAAACCACTCACCACCACCCAGATGCCGTGGACTAGTGCAATTTTTTTATGAGTCTGCAGCCAAATATTTTACAGTTGCTAGCACAGGGAAAGTGTAAAAGATCAAAGAGGGAAGAGCATACAAATTCAGATATCTCAATAAAGAAATGAAAACAATAAAGCATATATTGAATATTATCTGCCCATTAATCTCTGGAGTAAATTCAGAAAACTAATTAAAAGCTTCTACACAGATAAATGATAAGCTTCTTTATTCAACAAGTTCAACATATGAACAAACAGAGGTTTGTGTTGATATCATCGTTATTAGCAATTGCATTAAAGCAAATGACTTTTTGCTGTGCTACTGGGAATACGGTGATTTGAAAAACAAAATGTTTAGAGATCAAAAGCTCCCACCTCTATGTACTGAGCATATCACACTTCCTGATCTTTTTTATTTATTTCAGGTAACGATAACTTTTCTGGGTCAGTGTGACAATAAGACATGAAGAAGAGAAGACAATCTCAAAGCCTACACAGCAGCAGGAAAAATCCCCACATAATCATTCCCCAGTGAAAGTCTGGCTTTAGAAGGCGGTATCGCCTCCCTGCATGGCAATTTCTC
This sequence comes from Porphyrio hochstetteri, assembly GCA_020800305.1. NCBI lineage: Eukaryota > Metazoa > Chordata > Aves > Gruiformes > Rallidae > Porphyrio > Porphyrio hochstetteri. The sequence continues at coordinate 150,517,131 of CM036905.1, read as the reverse complement.
TAATTCATCAGTGCCTACTGCACCTCGTGTCCTTTTTTCTGCTGTTGGCTGCACCGCTCGCAGGGGATTGTGCCTGAATTTTATAGGCAGGCTTTGCCTCCTCAACCGTAATTGATGGAGGTTCTATTTTTGTGGTGCAACGCTGCTGCCTTGCGTGACGTGGCGCGGCGGTGTCGCGTGGGGAGCTTGCAAGGCAGCCAGCCTACCCCTGCCTTGGTGCTCAGGGAATGGCCCCTGTCCTGGGCATCCCTTTGGATGGGTGCAACTCAGAAAAGGACGGCCTTCAAGAACACCTAAGACGACAGATTTTACAGCTTAAGCTGCGCCTTCTATTTTAATGCTGAGCCTGGAAGGGTTGATTTTGATATAAAATTGGTCCTGAATCTGATTACTTAGGATAAATTAAAACTGATCTGGCTCCAGAATTCGTGTATCCTCCTAGGGACCCTACATGAGGAAATGACTTTAAAAACTCGGGGTTTTTAATCCAAAAGTGCATTCCAGTGACCCAGACTGATTAGCATAAAACCAGCTTTAAACTGATTAAATGGGGAAATGAGAGAGAACTCTAACTGCTTTTGTTGATATTTTTGATTCATACGCCAGCATTTTCCTACTTCATATCGTACTTTAAACTCTCCCTATTGACCAAAATGAAACAGAGATTTCAAAAAGTCTCGGGCTAATGTCCTCCTGAACACAGGCTAAATGCAGGATACAGTCCACAGAGTGTAAAGTGCACTTAAATTTTAGCATATTCACTCAACTGTGGCGTTTCAGAAACAGAGAAGTCATTAAAAGCCCCACAGTGAAATATCAAATTATGCCTCTGCCAGATATTAACTTTGAAAGGAAAGAACAGAGACACTCTGAAAAACCACAGTGAAATGCTGATGTGCTGATTCACTTCACGCTTATGTACTCTGCAAGTTAGAACTGCAAAATAATGTATCTCTTCTGTGCCAAATGATACTGGTAGGAAAGCATCTTCTGGCTATGATGGGTGCTGCTTTCCATTCTCAATGTGCGTTTTCCCCTTTCAACTTGCAAGAAAATTTGCTGTCAGAATGTCAAGCTGACTTGCTATTTTATTTGCCATCTGCGTCAAACAGTCATAGAGACACGCTAAGTATGTGTCTATGTCCCAAAAAGCTTGAGTTGCTGCACACAGTTACCTATCTTTCATAATTACCAGGGTAAAAACTAGGAGGTGGAAGAAAAAAAAAAACCCTGACATAGTTTTAGATCTCTACTCACGCTGAATCATGTTTTATTTCAGAGTGCCATGGCCATTACTGGAGCACCACATATGGAAAAATAGGACTTGAACCCCCAACGCACCATGAATTTTGCAGCTTAAAAATAAAAATAAAAAATCAGGAAATTAAGTTAGTTTACAAGCCATCTCTTCTGGAGCTGCTACTGGGACTCAGCTCTTGTAAGCATCTGGCTTTAAACAAGTAGTGAAGCATCAATGCAGCTCAGTGTAGGTTTGCTAGTTTACATATTTACCCACTGTCACCCCCAGAAAAAAAAACAAAAGGCAAAAAAAAAAAGTTGTTTAGGACAGCTTGATTTATGTGGAAAAAAAGGAAAAAGAGAAAAAGGAGGAAAGAAAGAGAAGCAGTTGGCAGGGAGCTGAGGTTGGGGTCGGGTCCTCTGGCTCACAGCCTTGTGTGAAGCAGTCAGCAGAGGTGAATCGCAGGGTGATGGGTTGAGATGGGGAGAAAAGGGAAGGTCCTGTGTCCTGTTTCTAAAATCCACACATAAAAAGAGGGATGCCAAAGGCAATTTTAGGGACCCCCAGGAAAAATCTGTTGTCACAGGATGGATTGGGGTGTTTGGTCACAGAGATGTTACTGCTGCTCCTTGTGGGTTTGAAGCAGTCTCCAGGGTGGCTACAGAAACTAGCACCTTTAGTGTCTGCAGAAGAGACAGTAATTTATAGAAACTCTGTCAAAGGTACCATAAAATTTGTTATGACAGCACTTCACTTTAAACGACTTCTACTTCATCCTGCCACCACACAAAATGGAGGATTTGGATCTTGGGATCTTTGCTTTTAAACAAGAAATTATTTGGTTCTCTGTGGGTGTTTCTCCCTCTCCCCTTCTCCCCCTCCCCCCATCCCCCTTCCTTTAGATACTTCAAAAGGCAAGTTCCTGAAAAAACTTCTCTGCTGGTCCTTGTTGTTTCCTAGTTCAAGTGAAAAAAGTACATGATGTTAAATCTGAACACCAAGACTTTGTGAATGTGTAAACTTCAGAACTCTAAACCTTTCAGCCTGTGCCAATGTAAACCACCTAAAGTGCAGAGAATTAAGTACACTTTATCCTCTCTGACCATGATTGAACATGTTCCAGTCCTCCTAAAATCTGTGGCAGGGAGTGTCTCAAATCCCCCAAAGCAGAGTGGGGCTTTTTCAAATGGACACGAGAAAGAAAGATCCTCATCCAAATCTCAGTCCCAGCCCTACACCTCCCTCCTTTGAAAACCCTCACCTTGCTGTTTCTAACCACCTCACTCTCAAGGACACGGGAAAGGAAGAAAGAAAACCTACCTTTGCTAAGTGTATTGTTCTGTATTCCCTAAATTCCTAGGAAAATTAGACAGAAATGGGAATAAGGACTTTTGCAACGCACATTGGTATCTATGTCACCAACGCTTTTTGATGTTGCACCATTAATGTCTAATTGGCCTGTTTTCTAGGGAAAACAGGTACCTCAGCGCAACCCCTGGAAGCCAAAAGGGCTGAGGTACACTAAGGAACCAAGTTAGGGGCTTTCCATCCCTCAGGCAGCAGCAGCCTCTCCTTGCCCTGCTTCCCCGCCCCTGCTTGTGGCACCCTGGGCCACCACCCTCCTCCCTTGAGAGAAACCACTCCCGGGGTCCTTGGCACCCTGCTGCCTTCCTCCCACACCAGCACACACCATCCCAGCTCCCTGTCATAGTACTGGATTCAGTGCCCAGGTCAGAGGCTCCACGTTGTTTAAACAACGTTATCTTGTGTGTTGGAGCTGGATATCCAGGAGCACATTGAGAGCTGCTACCCTGGCCAAAGCCAGATGCACGCCTTGGCCACAAGGAATGGGAGTTTGGCTGCCACTGCTTGGGTGGCCAAAAGGGTTTAAGCTGACGTTGGTCAAGGGAGGCTGGAACAGAAAGCCATTAAAAGGCTGGCATTCCTTCGATGTGCTCTTATCTCTTTATCAGTCAGAATTATTTCCCTGGAATGAGCCACAACGCAGTTGCAGCTGTGCTTCAGTCGGCCCGCTGTCCAGTTCCAGGCTATTTTAAACCTGACATCATCCCATCCTGAGAAATAACAAGGAGTCTCATACTACATTGCAAAGCGTGCGGCAATCTGTTCTGTAGTCGGCTAAAGACCGAGGAGTGAAACGGGAGAGAATGTTTTCCCTGATATATTTTCCCTCTCTCCCTTTCTTCATGGGAATATTGATGTGAAGGATAGCAATGCTGCTACTGGATTCTGACCCGCATGGCTACAAAGATACATTACTTGCATCAGCCCAGGAGACAGTTCCCTCAATCTTGCTTCCTCTGCAAATGCAGTTATCTTGCTCTGGCACTTTGCAAAATCCTCTAAATTACTATTAAATTAAATACTTTTAATTTATGGAGGATTTCAGCTGAACTCATATTTCTGTGCCATTAATTATCAAGTATTTTACTGACTCTGGGAAAAACATTAATAAATCAATCTAAATGAACTCCCACCTTCCCCCATGAACTGGGGATGGGTGTCATCAGTCACACTCTAACCTGAGAAGGTTATATTTCCCTTGGATTCATCATTAATCTCATTTCAAATCGTGTAGTTCTGAGTGGGCTCAGGGCAATGTTTCCAAACACAGGGTTTTTAAGCTAGTGATGGCAGCATATTTAGCTGCCTGCATACATGGACGGGTTTTCAGAGGTCTTCTGTGATTTGAAACAATTCCCTTTTTGCAATATTACGGTTGATTTGTTTCTCTGTGGGGTTTTTGGGGGGTTTTTTTGTGTGTACGCTTTCGTTTGTTTAGGTGTTTTGGGGATTTTTTGTTGGTTGCTTGGGTTTTTTTGTTTTGTTTTTCCCCAGAAACAGTAATTACATTGCTTATCTTTTGGATAAAATATGATTTCCAGTGTATCCTTAGGCACAGTGGAGCTCTAGAGAAGCATCGGTGGAAACACAGGTGGTTATAAATCACTGGAACTGAAGGACATGTGGGTGCTTGGGAGGGTAGCTATTCAGAGGAGTAAATATGGATTTAAGTGCTGACCTCTGGACACTCAAAATTGAAAATACTGACCTTGATAGGCAGTGCTGGTCTTTAGCGTGCTTTCACACGGCAGAAGGACCCACAGGGGTCCAATACTGGGTAAGTCACGTCCCTAACAAAGCACAGTCTAAGGAGGACTGTAGTAGCAGAGCAGGCAGGTGAGATATTGCTGACAACGCTACCGGGGGCATTCTTATTACCACCTCGAAACAGTGTTACCCCAGAGTGAAAAAACAAGTGTGTTATTTCACAGACCAGTCAACAAAAGTAGATGTTCCCGCCTGATCCACGTTTCATCCTCTGTTTGCCAAGCCCAACACAAATCTTGGCAAAGGAAGGTATTTCATGAAGTTTTGTGGACTGACTTAATGTATTAATCTTCACAGTGACACAGATTATTAGAAACTCAATGATATGTGGAATGTTTTATGATGTGCTTTCACGCTGATAAATAGCTAATCACCATATATTTGTGACAACAGAGCATTACAGAGAGCAGCGATATGTGTTCTGAGAAACACTATCGGTCCTTTTATGCCCTCTGCATAAAGCCCTCTCATCTGCAGTGCTTAACTTTGCAATCTTGCTTTCAAAAACACCAAAAAAAATGTCACTATGAGAATCCTAACATTTGTCAAAGCCTCCTTTGTGGTCTTTTGTGCTGTTGGTTTTTTTTTCAGTAAAAGTGCATTACATGCCATTCGACAGCTGGTAATTGTATGTGTATTGAATTAAAGCATTGATTTTAATTTTCACAGTCAACCTCACTCTCTTTTATCTGAATGAATGACATTTTTCTAGGAGAAAAAACACTGGTACTGGACTTCAGATACAGGACCAGAGTTTATGCAGCCTGTCCTCAGGAGTATATTGAAAGGTTCTAACTTGCCCATTACCCATAAAAAAAAAATCCCAAACCCAAAAAGATAAACAAAATTTCCAAATGGCTAGCACAGCTCCTAAACTCATAGCTAGCTTTCAGCTATTTCATCTTGCATTCCAATTCCCTGGCTGCTAAGATGATTTTCAATTGCACAGATAAGCAGTAACAGGCTGGGAAAAGCTTGGATGAGAAACCCTGAAAGAAAATCCAGGTGCTGCTAGGTATTATACCGATTATGCCATGGATTTCAACCTCTCTTTGAGTCGGTGGTGAGGTACATCACGAAGGCTCCCTGGGAAACAGAGGCACTTTGACCCTTTCCCCTGTATTATCCTTTTCACAAGCGCAGACACTTTTCCTTCTCTAGTCTACTCCTAAGGAACTGAACTGCAGACAGAAACAGTCACTCTCATGTGAAAACCACAGGAAGACAAAAAAAAAATTAAAAAAAGAAGGATCATAGGTTTTCAACCCAAAGAGATGTTCAAAAAAAGACTGAAGCTTTGAGCCAAGTTTCAGAAGACAGGCTTCTTCTCCTTCTCTCGCTCACTACAAGCCAAGACTCTGACCCGTTGCTCTCATCACGCATTCAAAGACATCTGCTGTTTCCTTATTCTTAAACTATCAAACCAATTATCTTCATTTTGTGCTTCTCTGGAGTACACAAAGCTTTTCAACCTGCCCTTCTGACCTCTCACGTCCCCGGTGAGAACTGCTTCCCCCCACAGCATCACCCCACCCAGGTGTGGTGCTGGGGTAACTCTGCCCACCGGCATCCTCCAGCACTTGCTGGGATGGAGACATGAGGCCAGTCTCTGTTCTCACTCACATCAGTGAGGAACACCACCAAGCCCTTCAACATGAGTGGAGCTGAAGCTCTGTAAAACCAACCCAGAACTGGGACCTTGCACTATACTGCGCTGCTAAAGCAGAGCTGGAACGAGTGAGCGCGGCAGCTGCTTCCCTCTTATAACGAGGTTTCCTGCTAATGTGGAGTCACAGTTTGGGTGAGGGGTCTGCCCAGCTCCAGCCGTGCTGTGTGCTGTAGGTGTGACAGAGGCAGAACTTGGCTGAAGAATTTTTTTCTTCCCTCTGTCATACATACTGTGTCATATTTGTTGCCCATTAGGCTGAACAGAGACATTCTCTGCAGAGTTTAAGAATTTATTTTAATATTGTGTCTCGATTCCTTCATGCTTCAAGATTCTGTAGGCATCCCATAGCTCTCCCTTGTTTCTCTGCCTGCCTTCCAGACAGGCATCGGTATAAAATGCAGCCATCAGGACTTATTTAAATTCAAACTTGCCACTGGAAAAAAATAAATTTAAAAAAAAATAATAATCATAATAAAAAAACCCAGAAAGATGTGGCTGATGCCCCATGCCATGCCTTTTTTTTGCAATTCTGCCAGTTTATGTGACAGAAAATGCCAGCCCACGCTGGTTACTTGGTGTCTTTTTTTCACTCTAAGACCTGTGGTTCTTTTCACAGCTGTGCATTAAAATGGGTTTTCTCTGAGGCATAATAAAAATATCACAGCGGAGGCATACATCATCCTTTGGACGCCACGTTACGTGCTGCGATTTTTCATGGTACACTTAGTTTGCATTTGTCCCAAGTAAGTGAAAGTGAGAATGTGCACTGACCTGCTCCAGAGCAACCGTATTAGCCAGCAAAAACGCAGGGGATCACATGCGCCAATTTGACTCTGGGCAGCAGAGTGTTTATTAGTTCTGCAATAAACTGTAGGAGAAAACAAAGCGTGAGAGCGTTGCCTGCACGTCCGGCTGCCCTATTGCCATGGCACTGCTTTAACAGGAGAAGTAAATAGAGGGATATGCACCCAGGGATTTTCTCTCTCTGCCCGTGATTTCTGTGTTACTCACCACTTTCTTGGTTTGAATCTTATTTTAGTTAAACCCTCTACAGCTTTTGCAAGTGGAGTATGTTGATTCCTTGCTACTTCTTCCAGGCTTAGGCTAGCTACTGTTAACACCACTTCCATTTCAATGTGGTGAAGTGAGGTACTGGTTCAGGAGCTTGGTGAGCATTTGAGGGTATCTGCTTTTCTCCAATGGAAAGGAGCAATTGATGCACTTTCTTTGCTACATAGATTTTGTTCATTAATAATTTGTTTATAATTTATAATAATTGATTCCTGTAAAACCTGAAGGAAAGGGCATCATGCACACGTCCATATATTCTTTGATACCAGGATTTGGGGAGCTGATAGAAATTAGAGCTGTGACTGCAATCAGGATTTTCCGAGAAGCAGATGCTTGTCCTAATGTAAAGGTGAACCTTACAGCAAAGTTTAGGTTTGTTATTTTACTAGAAATAATAGGGTGATGGCACATCTTCATGTGGGGTTGAAAGGATCATGATAATTACTGGCCCCCATCCAAGGAAAATCGTGAATAATTTGGGGAATTAGCGCCCTCTTAAAGGAAAAAGTCACAGGCTGTCCTGAGATGATGTGGATATTATATATGTTTCTTTTGTTACTGAGATTACACAAGCATTGCAGTCTTGCCTTTGCAAAAATATTAAAAGACTTTAAATGGGCTTTACCCTGGAGACACAGAATCCAAAATGCCGTTACACAAATAAAGTGATGAATGGGATGCCTATATATCATTTATTTCCTCTTGGAATTGGTGACCTTCCATCAGTCAGGAGTTTCCTTCACACTCCCTCACTTGTGAATTATAAGTTAATCAAGAGTACAATGGAAACAATGTACCCATAGCCCGCTGCTGCATTCATCTCTTTCCTCGGGGTGGATTACGGATGTTAAAGTTGTAATGAGCTTTCTTTTAGTCCAGTTCTGACCTCAATTCTGACTTCTGCAGCAAAAATTTCTCAAGTGAGTTTATGCAAGACGTATTTGGAAAATACACCGGGATCTGCAAAAGGAGGTTGTGAAGCCAGAGTAGTCTAAAAAAGCAAGAGTATCTCTTTGCTTTTTGCTGCTCTATTTTAGGGTGGTGGGCTACATGGAAAATAATTTAGATTAAGAATCTTTAAATTTATTTTTTTTTTACTCGGCCTCAAAGGGATCAACTCTTTCTGAAAGGCTATTTCTAGGTATCCTCAATCGCCAAATTTACAAACCTGATGTGATGGCCACATGTGACCGACGCAATGAGAGGATCAGGTACAGGAAAGAGAGGTTTCCTGCATTGTGCTGACATGCTCCTTCCTAAAGCCTGGTCCTGGTTTTGCCACACTGAATGACTTTGGTGGAGTACTGTGTCCAGCTCTGGAACCCTCAGCACAAGAAGGACATGGACCTCTTGGAGAGGGTCAAGAGGAGGGCCACTAGGAGGATCAGAGGGCTGGAGCACCTCTCCTGTGAAGACAGGCTGAGACAGTTGGGCTTGTTCAGCCAGGAGAAGAGAAGGCTCTGAGGAGACCTTATAGCGGCCTGCCAGTGCCTGAAGGGGACCGACAGGAAAGCTGGGGAGGGGCTGTCTGTAAAGGCACGTAGCAACAGGATGAGAGGCAGTGGTTTTAAACTCAAGAAGGGTAGGTTTAAATTAGACATTAGGAAGACAGTCCTCACCATGAGGGTGGTGAGGAACTAGAACAGGTTGCCCAGATTGGTGGTGGAGGCCCCATCATGCTCCGAGCAACCTGATGTAGTTAAAGGTGTCCCTGCTTACTGCAGGGGGGGTGGACTACATGACCTTTAAAGGTCCCTTCCAACCTAACCCATTCTGTGATTCTATGATGCTGTTTCACACCTATCGATGCACAGGAGCAAGTATTTTAGGGTACTACTGTTTCAGAGAGCCTGAGCCCAGCCTGTGGGACTTCCCCTGGAAAGGGATGCAATGCATCCATTGGAAGTATGCATTTTCAGAACATACAAATGCACAACAGCGGTGAATGGAACACCAGGAAAAATTATTCTCTCACAGCTGATAATACTAGTGGTAACAACGGAGGAATTATTCTTATTATCAAGAAGAGTTGATCTGAAAGGTAAAAAGAGGTGGTAATTAATTTCCTTTAATAGTCACACTGGGATCTCCTGTGGTGTGCGGTCTGATGTTAATAATATATTTTCCCCCCTATAATTAATGTTCATGTTCTGTTCCTGGGGGACTCTTCTCCACTATCCTCAGCATTGTCATTACTTAAGCACGCACAAGCAACTTTGTAGCACCTTGGTCGCAGCAATAACTAATCCAAGCACTGCTCCCCTTGCCTCTATCTTCTCTCCTGCCAGGTGGGTGGCAGATACCATCACTGGAACATGAAACCTCAGGAGGGCTGGGAAATAATAGGGTGTCTGGTCCCATTTTGGAGGAATGCGAAGTTTTAAAGAACAGTAAGATAGCAGAGGGTGAGAGTGAGCCCCTCCGCCTGTCCTGCTTTCTGAGGCTTCTGGTTCAGGGATGGGGAGGTGGACACTGACCTTTCAGGGACATTATGAAGGTGTCGGGCCTACTTGCCAGCAGAAGGCTGTTCCAGAGCAGAGAGAACAGGGAAGCTCTCGGATGGGCACGAGCAGAGAGCAAAGACAGGGCAGAAGCAGCATGGCCTGGGCTCCTTCTGACTGTTTGGAATAGCTGTCCTGTGCACCAGAGACCCATCAACATCTGGATTACTCTAAGACCCCCTGACAAAGCTGAGCTGGATGCTCCCTAGATGATACACACAGATGTGACTCTTCTCAGAAAGAAACAAATCTGAGAGATGACTTGTTCCTTAACAAAAGAGCAGGAGAGCAAAAGTTCAAGAAGAACTAGGAAACTGAGTGCTGTGACATTGTGCCACCTCCACCCAGAGTTTTATAATGCTTTTTAATTCAGGGTTCCTGTGGCACTAAAGTGCCACAGAAGCAATTCTTTTCCCTTTACCCCTTAATTTCCTTTAGTGTGCAATGCAATGCAGATGTGCATTCATCATGCTGTAGAAGATTAGGGGTGATGACTCTCAACAGACAAGTCAGAAAAGAAGGAACATGGCAAAAGGCTCACACACCTACATGCTGTTTCTGCAGGACAGCAGAGATAGTCTCAGGAGAACGCAGTATGGCATGAAGACCTAACTCAAATCACACAAACACGAATGTCTTTTTTTTTTAGGTATATTATCTTGAACAATTGAGGAAAAAAAAAAAAAAGTTCCTGAGCCAAAATGTTTCCAGAAGTGCTTTATTTCCCGTTGCTCTGTGCCCCATGGCTGCCAGCACTCCCACCGCAGCACATCCAACCTTCCAGCTCTTCACACACACATGAGCAGGCTGGCCTCTGCTGATCTGAAAACTTTCACTGTGGCATTACCCAAAGGGGCCAGTGACATCATGGCAGGGACAAGATGCACCTGCGACAGCACCTCCAAGGGCTGAGAAATGAGCTTGTGTGACTGGTGATCAGGCTTTCTACTTTACTATGTGCTCTTTGGATTGCTAAGGCTTTTTCTGGAGCGGTGGAGAAAACCAAAGAAACCCTGAGATTCACTTTCTCCATCTCCTCCCTCTGACCTTCTTTACCTTTTCTTTTTTTTTAATATTCTCAGCACAAGGAAGAGTGAAGAAGTGAAAGACAGAACCAACACTGCAATCACAAACTTTCCTCCCTAACTCCACACTTACTTTACACTTGCGGTCCTGAGTCAAGGCAATTTCACTATCTGACTTCTGCTAAAAGAGAAGTGTAACCTAACCAGAGATTGAAATTTTCTGGAAATGTCTGCACATATAAAATGTAACAGATTTTTCTGGGCTTTTCTCCCCTTTAAGGGTAAACTGAAGTATCTGCAGCTTTCCCTTTAGAACTAGTTTTCATTTCCTTCTTTTTGAATAAGAATTCTATTATGCCTCATTTTGTTGGTGCAAATAGACTTCTGCCAGCTACATCTCTGAGAAAAAGGGAAAAAAATCCTGGCTTTTGAACACCATCAAAAATGCCCGATATTAAAGACAGAACTGTAATGCACACAAAGTACTTCTTGACATTGCCTGCTAGCTGATCTATCTCTCCGGCAGTAAAATGACTAAGAAAATAACTAGAAAGATGGAAATAGAGAGCACCACCCATTAACAAGAGGGTTCCATAAGATTCAGAGATAATGATGTAAGCAGACTGAAAGCCATAATGCACAAAGCCATACAAATGCACATTCCTAGAAGAAATGTTAGAAATAATTGATTGCGTGCATGATACAGCTAACACAGCACAGTGACTTCATAGTAACCTAAGTTCAATATTTTATTGTATGAAAAATACTTGGAAAGGTGAAATCTCAGCATTTATTTAAAACACGCTTTTTCTGCTCTTTGTGACAAAATGTATTTCTCAAATACATTCAATTCAAGCTTTTTCCAAGTTTTCCAATTTGTATTTCCTACTCTGCATTGACAAAAAAAAGAGGAGGAGAGAATGGAGAGTAGACATGATTTTTTTTTTTATTAAAGGTTGCAGCACCTGTTTCCAGATCTTCATACCTCTAGGTCTTGCACATTTAAACAAGGTTAGTGGGAAATGTTACTTATGAATTATGAATTAAGGAGAGGACTGCCAAACAGGTGGTAAGATTTTCTACCTGAAAAATTATGTATTTTGATTTAAAAAAACCCCAACATCACCAGAGACGCTTCATGCATCTTTCAAAGAAATCTTGGGGCCACTGGTTTTATAGAAAACTGGAATGCATCTTTTTTACTGGAATAATTCAGATTGTCTGACTTTTTCAGTAAAAAGCAACTAATGGGAAGATACATAAGTATTCCAGAATTTCATATTATAAGTATCTCATTTGCACATAAATCATAAGCTACTTGCTTGCCGTGTCCACTGGTGTAGGCGTTTCCCAGAAGAAAAACCTCCTGAAGGACCTGTTGCTTCTTTCCCCACATTGAGTAATCACCACCATGAGACTCTGATGTGGGCACAATGTTAACTGCCTGGGCAGGTTCTGGGAGACCAGCAAGGGACGGTGGTCCTCTATGAGATGGCTCACGCTTTTCAATCAGAAAGCTTTTTTGGGCCATTTTCTCCAAAGTTGTAGGAGATGCCAAGGCATCCTCATTCTGGCCATAGTTAACCTCCCCAGGAGGTCGTAACCAGAACAAAAGGTGCCAACCAGACCCGTAATTTCCAGTACAAGAGCTGTGTTAAAGCCATATAGTGGTGCTACTTCAGACCTGACCTCCCTGGAGTGACTGGAGACCTGCTAGTACCATGTCTGTGGGTGCCTGATCCCAGGTCCTGCCAAGAGAGCAGCAAGGCAGCTCTGATTACTGCTCTTAAACAAACTGAGGAAAATAATACCTTAACCTTTCCACTTACATTGAGAATGCACCCCTTTCAATAATAAAAAAAAGGGGATCTCATGGTCCAATTTAAAATACATAGTGGCAGCAGGGCGTGCAGCTGCATGGCAGTGAAGTTCTCCCATCCACAGGGGAGCCCATGGCTTGAGGTAGACACACTCTGCTCTTATCAAAGGTTTACTTCTAATTAGGGGGTAACTGGAGCCCTTTTTAACACCTCTACTGGCTGGATTTAATATGCTAATGTGTAAACCTATCTCAAATATCTAATCCCAAAAATGTTTTACTTTCTCTTTTCAGTACTCTTAAGTAGTTAGTCCTGCTAATTCAACTCTATCGGGCTGAAAGGCATTAAAATGAAACGCCTGGAAGGAATTAATATAAGTGCTTATCAAAGACTGGTAATATCAGTTTCCACTGGTAAGTAAAATGAATGTATGTGAACTGGAATCAGATACATTGATTCAGCTCTATTCTGAAAACATAGCTTGGAGATAAATAGTACCACAATTATTCGCCCAGGAAAACGTGCATCATCCTAATGGCACTGCTCTAATGACCTTGACTAAACTCACAGCACTCCCACCTTCTCAAAAGCCGTGCCAAAATACCAACAACAGCATGACACAGATACCTGTTTTCTGAGGTGTCCATTTTACAATGAGGCATTGAGAAAAACAGTCTTTATCCACAAACATTTCTCGAGTCATATGTGCAATTACTATTGTACTTCTGCATAGAGAAAAATAGCAAACACCACAGGATAATGTTTAGGGCCCTTTCTTGGGCCCCAGTTAAAAGGCAGACTAAAATGTACCTTGCCCATGCTCTACTGGCATTTTCAAAGGACAAGCTTGATACTGTAAGCAAAGCTCATGTCTGCAGCTGAGCTGCTTCCCAGAGCATCGTTCTGTGTTAGGAGTTCTCAGCAAAAAAGTAGCACAGTCTGTCCAGCATGGCCACTAATACAAATTTAGGAACAGCATTGGCTGGTGTCTGCCTTTGGAAAAGCTGGAGAGAAAGAGTTCTGGCTGGCTCCTCCAGACTGCAGGGCTGCGATTCATTCTGGGTTGGTATTTATTAATTCGGGAGACTTGAGTTGCTCATGTCTGTTAATGGTAGGGCTGGAACTGAGAGTAGAGCTAAGGACTGATGGGGATGAAAAACAAGTGTTATTGCAGGGAAGAACACAGCTTGTAAAGCTCAAAAAAGCATAAGCACAGTAAAGCCTGACCAGCTATAGGGCTGGATGGGAATAATGAGCTTTGGGTTATGTTAGCTTAATGGCTTGCTGTAGAACTAGAAGTTGGACCCAAAGAGCTGAGCTAATTACTGGATCTCACAGGACTTAACTGATATTCCAGTTACACGCAATAGCAAAACCAGCCTGCAGGCCTCCCTACGAAAATGCATGGCTGTGCCTTAGCCTGGGCCAACATGTAGGCTTCCTCTTCACTCACCCTTCTGCAGCATAAACTCTTAAACTCAATTTTCAGCGGTGGGGAGTCTTTTTGCTAATACCTAGGATTTTTCATGGCCTATTATTAGCTTACTGAAATGGAACTGCTGTTGATATGAAAAGCTTTGATACAAAATCAGCACAAAGTGACCTGAAAACAAGTACAGCTTCATGATCTTGCCAAATACACATGTTCTGTCAAGGCCTACCATTCATCAGCCGTGTATGTGTAGAAGCTAGCAAGGATTTGCATGTAGGTATCTTAGGAATTAAAGGCAGTAAGCCCACTTTCAGAAAGCAGAAAGAGGAACCATTTCTCGAGACTGTCTCTGATGCTGAAGAAAGCAGTGCCTGGTCAGTGGCTTGGTCCCTCTGAGTGAATGAGCAAGCAGAAGCATCACTCACTCACACAAGGAGTCAAGCAGTTTAATACTTGGTATGTTTTGGTGTGTTTGTATGTGACACATACTCATTAGCAAAGGCTTTCAGGGTTCTTGCTTGTCTTCTGCTATTTTCTCAATCCCACAAAACAGCAGCTCTGGCTGAAACATCACTGATACTGGGACAAGCCCTTTCTCATCTTGGGTCCTGCACAAGTGTCTCTGTTGTGGTGGGAATGACCATGAGCAATGTTAGAAAGCCTTGTAGGCCCACTGAGCTCGACTGGGCACAAATGCCAGGAAAGAAAATGGCTTGCAAATAACCCTGGAGTAGACATGGGCTGCTAGAGTATAGCAAGGATGAGGGTTAGCATTAGAGGTAAGGTTAAAGAATGGCATAGCAGGCAGCAGTGGCTTCAGGAGTGTTAACTGGTAGACCCTGAAAGTTCAACAGTGCTGGAGAATGACAGCTGGGGCTGAAGAGCAGGTAGTTACTGATACTGTGAGGAAGGGTGTATGAACTTCTTTTGATGTGCAAGTTAGGGTTGGAGATAGGACTGAGACAGGACTCCTATATCTGACTGGACCTGTCGGGCAGGGGCAAGAGGCCTGAGGAAGAACAAGGCGATGACTGAAGATTAATTGTGTCTGTAAATCTGGGGCGCTTCAGTTTCTGCAGTCTCCCCTAAACCCCGTATGAAAACTAAGCGCCATGGGGGAACCTGCTGTCATCCTACTACCCTGGGCCTTACACAATCCAAAAATTAATTCAAATCTTCAGATCCTCTTTCCCCTAACCCCAGCCAAAACAAAGCCAGTAAAGTTCGGTAAAACAGCTATCTCTCAACAGAGGTCCCACCCCTCTCTGCAGCCCAACAGACCCCGCTGGCTGTACCAGCAAAATGAGCACCTCAATCCTGCCTGTTTTTAACTGTAACCACCATCCAAAAGCTAATACTATCTTTAATTGTTGCCTGAAGACTCTAAACAGTTAAAAAAGCAAATGTAAATTGTTTGTCTTGTGCCTCGTCTGCTTGTCCCCCCACGGATGTTGTAGGATCCAGCAGAAAAATGAACTGTCATCCCTATAATTCTTACCACTCAGCACAACTCCACGTGTACCCCCAGACATCATTACCTGTCCTACAGTAACTCTCATGGGGCCAAAATTCAGCTTAGATCATTTGGTCCTGCCAGCTCTCCATTCAAACCAGCCTTCTGGCCTTGTGTAATCCAGTAATATTTCTCACGGTTCAATATTTCCACATCTAAAATGTAACCATATCTCTTACCACAAACAGTGTGTAAAAGGTGCCCAGGATCTCTTCCTTTCCTCCACAGCTGACTGTCAGCCTCTGCACCTACGGCTCCAAGAGCTGAGCTTCAATCAGCAATAAACCTAGGTTTTCCCCTCATGATTTAGGATAAAAGTGTATCCCAGTGATCTCTTGTATGAATAAACTGAATTCTCCTGCTCCTGTGATCACTAGCAATAACCTGAATCTTAATCCTAGTTTTCATTTTCCCTCCCCCAGCGTCAATCAGAAGAACTTGGTCTATGTGGAGTAAAAGTCTGAGAGTACCTCATGGCATAGTATGCCTCATTGACTTGTTACCATCTTAGCATCAGCATTTGGGTCCAGTGGGTTGGGTTCACTGTTGGGTGCTAAAAGAGGCACACGGTGAGGGTAATGCAATCTCAGCTGGGGCCACGTAGCTATGGATAGGCCTGTGGTCAGGATTAGGAAGTGCAGGGACCAAAGAGCTAAATGCACTACGACGTCCTGTAAATTCTCCTGGTGCGGAATGATATACAGTCGCCTGGTTATGGCTATGCTTAGAATATAGAAGAGATTTTAAATGTTTTACACAGCCCCTTCCTCTTCCTTCTCTACAAAAATATCAAATAAATGTCACTGGGTTTTTGATTCACTGGAGAATTCCTTTGAAAAAGCCCCAGCTCATATCCTTCACTGCGAGGTGACTGGCTGGCACTGTCTGACTGTGCCTGCATAAAGCAGTACTGCTCTGCTTCAGGAGGTTCCTATAGAGCTTCACTATCAGTCCTACACCAATACTCCCCACTCCTCCCCAGCCTGCCTAAAGATAAAGTAGGTGTTACAACCAAAGTCTGAGGGCCTGAATAGCCACCTTTATATCTTGCTTGAGCCTCATCTGAGACATTAACTAGCTTCTTGGCAGTGTAGAGATGGCAATCTTTCTTCTTCAGGGCTGTGCAGGAATTCCCTGTCTGGGATGTCCCACGTGGAAAGCAGCCTGCCCCATGGGTCAGTGAAACATTCGCTCCTTTAACTGCTGTACTGCACATTTGACTGAAATGTTTGGTTCTGAAGAAGCTGTATTATTCTTCTGGCACGTTTCTAGGAGAGTGGGTTCTTAGTTTGCTGCCAGGTAGGAATGAGGAGTTGAGTTTTTAAGAGCACCGAGTGGCATATTAGCAAGTGTAAACGCTTCCAAAAAATTAAAGAGGACTATATTTCTGTTTCTGATTCGCTGCTCTGTGCCAAATAGCACTTTCTCAATCACCTTTTCTTCCTCAAAGAG
Organism: Porphyrio hochstetteri; assembly: GCA_020800305.1. NCBI lineage: Eukaryota > Metazoa > Chordata > Aves > Gruiformes > Rallidae > Porphyrio > Porphyrio hochstetteri. The sequence goes on along the minus strand of CM036905.1, from coordinate 150,500,276 downwards.
AGCAGGTTGCGACAGATTGAAGTCTTCTCCCCTGCTATGTCAGGAGCCTTTATGTGACAATTGCAACATCATTTTTGTTTTACGATCAGCTGAAGTCAGTTGAAAACAGCACGTCACCTCACACATGAAATAGCATGGCTTTATGTGACAGGGACTGGAATTTGGCAGGAGCGTTTCCTCATTTGCAGTCTGCTTTTTTCTGTCTCAACGTTTTACACTCGAAGCAGAGTAACTGGAGTTTTGAAGTCAGTCAGGCTTATCTGGAGGAGTGACTCATCTAGGGCAAGCGAAGTAGCCAGCTCCCGCTTTTGCTCTGAGGGGAACTGAAATGTTAAGCAGTGGAAGAGGAAAAAAAATTACAAACCCATGACGGGGAGACCTCAGACCTTCCAGATAAAACCTGTGATACTTATCGGTGGCTCTGTGAACTGCAAGCTTGGTGTTCAGCAGGCGGGTTCTTTATTCCCTCACTGTCCGTGGTGGTCGCCTCTCTTTCCTGTTGCAACCAGCTCACGTGCCACTGACAAGGTTGGCCTCAGTAAGTTCAAAGAGAAGCCAGCTGGCAGCGTGTGGGTCCCCAGATCAGTAGATCCTACTGTTGTAATCAACAGCAACATGTTTCTAGCCTTTTTTTGGGTATGTCTCTAGAATAGCAATTAGCCAAGAGCAGGTCTAAACGCTGCAGTGTTCATAATGGTTTTGGCTTTCCCTCAGAATTCACTTTTTTACATCATCTAGTAGACCTATGAATATAATACAGCATTTCCCATTAGTAATCCCTTCCACTTGTGATTTCTTTCTTTGTTGCCAGAGGGGACAAAGCATGCAGTCACACCACAAAAACCTCTCCAGAGCAACCACCTCTATAATATTTCATCTGCCAAAACTGCAACCACCATGAAGTCAGGTAACCTGGCCCTAAACTCATCCACCCTTCCCAATTTCTGAAAGGTTCCCACTTCTTTTCTTCTCTGGTTGCTGACTTTTCCTTTTTAAAATGTGTATCTTATAAAACTGAATGCACAAAAGCACAGTGTTCCGAGGCATGATGGGACCCATCTCAAAGATGGCTGCAGGCAGAGGTTGGAAGCTGGGGCTGGCTGTAAGCAAGCACCAGGAGCAGGCAGCCCCGTGTCACCTTACTCCTAAATCTTGCTCTAAGAGCGATGTTACAAGTGTGGAAAAATTCACTGCAGATGTGAGGTACTTAATACTCTATCAAGTCCAGAACCAAAAGGAACATTTGCAGATAACATATGAAGTTTTGGGCACAGCGAAACCAATACCAGCTGATGGCTTACTGGTCTCCATCCGAAAGCTCTAGTGTAGGTTCTCTGATGTCAGGTGGGATAGATATCCTTTGTCACAGAACTTGAAGAAGTTCAGCAGTTTTGAGATCTTTACCTTTTTCTCAAACATTACAAATTCTTAAAAATATAACTAGACAGGCACACACAAAACATACACAGCCAACCACACACACAGAACATGACCAAATAGTCCTTATTTCCCCAAGAAAAAAACACTGCTGTTATCTCAATATCCAAACCAGGCAGGTAGCAAGGACTGGATCCTGTAAGGATTAACAAACCAGTAAGTTAGAGGTAACAACACCTGACTTCTATATATCTGGCTTGTGACTCATCCACCAAACAGCATGGATGCTCGCAGCAGAGGTAAACTCTCCAAACCAAAGCTGCTCTGGTAGTCAATGGAGACAAATGGGAACTTTTAGGGTCTGAGTAACCAAATTTTAAGAGAGTTATCAAAACCAATCAAACACTTTGTGCTTGAGATGTGCCAGCTGATAGTAAAGGACCAGGCTCAGCCTAACCCCCTTCTCCCTCTTTCTACTTCCCCAGGATCTTAGGAAACCCTGTTAATGCCTTTTCACTTTTTCCTAAACAAATCAAACTCTGTTTGTTCCTAAACAAATCAAATAGTGTTTAAAATCTTTATTAATGATATTGACAGAGGGATTGAGTGCAAATTTGCTGATGACACCAGGCTGAGTGGTGAGGTCAATGTGCCAGAGGGAAGGGTTGCCACCCAGAGGGACCTGGACAGGCTGGAGAAGTGGGCCCACGTGAACCTCGTGAGGTTCAACAAAGCCAAGTGCAGGGTCCTGCACCTGGGTCGGGACAACCCCCATTATCCATATAGATTAGGAGATGATGTGCTGGAAAGCAGCCCTGAGGAAAAGGACTTGGGAGCACTCGTGAATGAGAAGCTGGACATGAGCCACCAATGGGCATCTACAGCCCAGAAGGCCAAATGCATCCTGGGCTGCGTCAAAAGAAGTGTGGCCAGCAGGTTGAGAGAGGGGATTCTGCCCCTCTACTCTGCTCTGGTGAGGCCTCACCTGGAATACTGTGCCAGCTTTGAAGGCCTCAATGCAGGAAGTACAAGGACCTGTTGGAGCATGTCCAGAGGAGGCCACAAAAATGATCAAAAGACTGGAGCACCTCTCCTATGAAGACAGGCTGAGAGAGTTGGGCTTGTTCAGCTCGGAGAAGAGAAGGCTCTGGGAGAAACTTACAGCAGCCTTCCAGTACCTGAAAGGTGCCTACAGGAAAGCTGGGGAAGAACTGCTCACGAGAATGTGTAGCACTAGGACGAGGGGTAATGTTTTTAAACTAATTTGGGTAGATTTGGGTTGGATATTAGAAAAAAATTCAATATGAGGGTGTTAGATCACTGGAACCACTTGCCTAGATTGGTAGTGGAGGCCCCATTCCTGGAGGCATTTAAGGTCAGGCTTGATGGTGCTCTGAGTGACCTGGTCCAGTGAAGATGTCCCTGCTTACTGCAGGGGAGTTCGACTAGAAGACCTTTAAAGGTCCCTTTCAACCTAACACATTCTATGATTTTATGATTCTATGATTCCTCTTCTTTCCTCTTTCAGCCCTCAGCCTCTTGATCTAGTTTAGCCAGTCTTCTCTTCTACTCCATAAATGTATAAGGCCAACCAGCTGAAGGAAAATAAATAAATCTTTGTCTTTAAAAAAACCCCAATACCTTTGCTTACATGATGACCCTTTATTTGCTTTATTATTCCTTTATACACATGGCCTGGCATTTAGCTCGCCCTCTGCTTGTGTGGGCCTATCAGAAACAGAGAGAAAAACAATGTATTCAAAGTGTGGAAGCAGAATTGCAAAAGCTTCCCCCATTCAAAAGATGGGGATTCAGGAGTAAGGGGAGTCCCTGAAATCACTCCAGGTTGATTCTTTAAAAAATACCAGGCTGTCAGACTGAGTGTGTCCCTTTGACTTCAGTATTTCTTGGGTTTTAAAAACCCAACCAAATCCCATTAATATTCTGCTGCTGTATTTTTACAGGACAAATTACAAATGAGAAGAGGGAGTGCATCTCGGAAGCGATGGCCTTTCCTTGGAATGCTTGATATTCTATACAGCTAAGTGCTGCCTTAAGACTCATGAAAACTTTCGTACGCTTGATTTATAGTCTATTTGGAGGTTAAAAAGTGCATTTAATGCCTTCATTGCCTTGCTTCCTTTTAACTACTGTTTTGCATACCCAGGCTGAAGTCCAGGAAAAATGCAAGTTTTGCAGATACGTTGATCGATTTTTGCATGGTGATTTAGTAATATGCATCATCTGGTACCTACTTGTACATCCTAAGAACCAGTAAGGGAAGATATTGAGCACATGTTCTAAACCAAATATATGCTTTAAACATGCTATTAAATTGCAGTAGTTGTTTTCCTTCATTTTTTTAGATTTTTCCATTTCCTTTCCTGGAGTTTTAATCCCTCTGGTGCATATCATAAAGTCCTTAGTCAGGCAAAACTACTTTTCTATTTACTTTGTTTAGGTTGAAAACTGCATGAGGCAGTAATATCCTCAAGACAAGCACTTTCTTATCATTTAGGCCTGCAAACTTAAATTGTTTCCTGACAGGGTAACTCTTGAATAAAATAACACTACGTTCAGCAGTCCTTCTCTGGCAGGGATTTTCTTAAAAATCCATGGAGAGCTCCAGGTTGGTAGTCACGGTGTTTAGACAGGTCTTGTGCATGATGGCTCACAGACACTCAGTTTTTGTACTGCTTATATTTAAAAAGGAGAATGAAAGCAATCTCAATCTGCATGGGGACTGCCCTTGTTGTTTCCACACTCTCATAAATTCTGTTCAGACGATGAAGCACCTGGGAAGTTAAAATTTCCATTACTACTCTCGTTTTGGGTTCAGCACTTTCCCCTTTGAATTTTCTCTCACGTTTGCCTTTGCCTCCACCTCCATATTTAATCCTTTATCTCAGGCGGTTGGGCAATGTTGGGCTGTAGGTCTACTGCAGTGTCCAGGATATAAGGTAGGAAAGCGCTCAGCATTTCATCAACACCATGTCGTGTGACATTTCACATCTTTTTTTGTAATTGTAATTTCAATGGTCCCTTCAATACTGATGAAATTTATAACTTGCCAGGAGGGGTCTCTCAGATTAAGCTGTTTTCTTGTGTATTAAAGGGCTTTCATGGAACATTAACCGTGAGACATCAACTAAATGGAATGAGACTTTAACACAAGGTTGATGACCTATAGCTGGAATTAGGTACCCTTGCTCCCAGGAGAGCGACTTTATTACTCTGTAAGTAGTTTCAGTTCATTCATTGGGACTACTTGTACGATGCAGTCACTGTGATTAAGGAGGCCAGAATCTGTCCCTGTTGACAAAAGATTATTTTAACACTTAAGATTTCCTTTGTGCAGCTTTTGCTTTGACTAGTGAGCACTTCATCAGGTGAGTCATCCCCTTTCACTGGGACTAAAGCTTGCACAGCCTGATCCATCAAGATTTATGGGCATGCATGCGTATACCCCATTAAGCTACACCACTGAAATGAAGGACACAGCTTTGGAATAATGAGATATTCGCTGCGAGGCTGGGGCTAGAAACACTGTGAGCTTCTTGGCAGAGGAGGCGATTCCTCTGAGAAGGGATCCGAGCTGGGTAATATTCTGAGCAGGCATGCAGCTTCTTTGTGGAGTGGAAATCAGAAGCCTGAAGCAAGCATTGAATGTAATGTGATGGGGAAGGCAGGCCGCCTTGGTGTAGGATCCGCAGCCCGGAGGGAAAGAATTGTTGCCTAAATGCAGAAGGGATCAGGGCTTTGTATCCCTGTCTTACAGAGGGCCCTAACCACAGGCCTCAGTAGGGCGCTGAAGAAGCAGAGGAAGGTAGGCGTTTCAGGCCTCCCTTCTACTCCCCACTTCCTCAGGAACACGTGTACCGCCTGCGTGGTGAGCCAGCAGCTCAGGCTCTGCATCATCAATGCTCAAGGCCACAAACAGTGGGCCAGCCAAACAGCTCATGGCTACCAGAGGAGGACATTCCCCTCTCCTGCTCCGCTCATCTCTACTGCCAGTCCCTTCTCCTTCTGCGAGCTGGTTCAATTCCACCATTTGGCAAAACTCTGATGTAGAGAGCTGAAGGGACTTCTGCAGAAGTGTCCCTAGGTCTGAAAGCAGAAGGCAGCTGGCAGAAGAACACAGCTTGGAGGGATGGGGGCTGGCAAGCTGGCATTTGACAGATTAGGCGTGAAAATGGGACCAGCCCTCCACCCTTTAAATGCAGACAGAAGTAGAGTGGACTTAAAGGTGTAGTCTGTTGTGAAACCTCACCTTTCATCCCCTACTAGATCTGCCTGTGAATCCTCCCAACTGCTCACAGCTACTTCCCTGCACAGACTCACAAGAGGTCCATTTGCGTCAATTTGGGTCAATTTTGTCCCAAAAAATTAGAAATTGATTCAGAGAAGAAAGACGCCACCTTACCCTGGCAACAATGACAGCATTGTTCTGAGTACAATATCAGAATGACTATTAAAAAAAAGCACATAATTAAATCGAAATAGTTTAATTTAAAATTAAAATTCATAGCATCTTTCTGGAAGGTTGCAAAATGAACTTAAGCTAAATGCTTATCAATTCTGTTTTTCTTCAATTCTGTCAAGCCTTCCTTTCATCTCACACTATGAACCATAGAAATGCCGGAGTTTTTCCCTCAGACTTTGATCATTGCATTACCATGACAACAATGTATTTACTGTAGCTATAATAGATGGACTTCAGATGTTAACTGGGTCCCTCGAAAGTCCACAGGGGAGCCTTTGGTTGCCATACACCAGGATAAATGAAAGAATTACTCTCTTTACTGAAGAGGTATCTAACAGGCAACTTCTTATATTTGCCTTCATCTTCTGCTGGCTCTTTTAGAAAAGCCCGCTGCCTTCCACCACTTTTATTTTAATTATATGAAAAAACACGGTCAAATTATTTACTTGCTTTGGCTTTTTGCTGACTGAAGCTCATAATCCAACACGTTAATGCATCAGCCTGACAGGATGTGACGTATGGACAACACAAAGGTTTTTATCCTTATTGTTTGCATTATTCGTCTTTTCAGAGCTTCCCAGCCTTGCACAGCAGAAGAGGAATCTGTAAAGCTTCATTCTTAAGCAGCTCACACAACTGAAGGATGATATTTTGCTTACATACAGACTTGGAGCGTAAAAATATGTGATAGAAACAAGACCTATTACTCTCCTGAAGACATTGATGCATGAGAGTCATCGAGTCACTTCAACAATAAAAATAACTTCAAACTTAAACAGGAGTTTTAATACCTTGTTGAACTACAGGTATAATACAAATCAGCCCATGCAACTCCAGCTCAGCAAGCAAGAAGCAGCATCATTACAGCAAGGTTCTATTTCCTTTGCTTAAGGAGTATATGAATAGACAGTAAAATTCCTTTTGCACATGGTTTTGTAGAGAGTAAATTATAAATATGCATTAAAAACTTTCACTAATGCCTGTCAATCTGCTTCTAAAAGATGTAATTAGAAGATCAGAAAACTAATTAGAAAGTCTGTTTGATCTCAAGAGTTTGGTTACATACTGACAATCTTGAAATAATTGATATCAGAAAGAAGCCCTGTTGAAGCTTTACATAGTCCTGAACAGGAACAACTGATATTTTCCAAGACACAAAAACACTGCATAGCTCTTTCAAATGAACATTGTATCACTAAGGTACTCCTACAAATGACTTTAGCTATTAGTAAGAAACATTCTCTCTTAGCCTATTTAAGCCAGTTAGAATTTTTAATTTAAAATCTAGAAAGGCTGATTTAACTTTACCAAAACAGATACCGTAGCAGTAGAAACACCTTGAAACAAAGAAGAATGTGGCATTGTGGGTTCAATATTTATTAGTTCTGAATTACAAACATTTCAAAATTGAATTTACAAATTCTATGTCAAATTTAATCTTTCAGACCAGCTTATTAGCCGCATAACTTAGGAGAAACAAAGCTTCCAGGGAAATACTTTGCAATTAAACAAAATGCTTTTTTTTCCCTTGACCTACATCAAGCTTGCTGCACCACAAAGTCCCTCTTTTTAAAACAGATAAAGAGGCCAAAAAATGCACTTTGAGTCAAAGCAGCAGATAGTGGTGAACAGAACAGGGTGCATCAGCAAACAGCATCTAATGGCCTCAGCCCGGCCCCAAACCTCTGGGTCAAAAAGGCAAAATTTAATTTTAACAGAAGAGGGAGGAGGAGCTCCTCCAAGAAAAGCTTTGCTCTGTGAACACGCCTACAGCTTCGCAGAATGATCAAGGAGAAAGTCTAAAGTCTTCAGGTTTTTATTCAGATTCACGTATTTGGCTGTGGAAAAAGTGAATTTTATTCAGGGATAATAACCTCATGGTACCTCCCTCACCTCTTGCCTTTCCTAGGGAGACGTCTGGGGACAGTGCCTGCCAGGAAGCCTTGTCTGGTTCTTCCAGTTACGAGAACCTTTCTTGGTTGCACAGAACATTTCCATCATCAAACCACTTGGGCTGAAAGTCTGCAGTTCTGGTGCCTGCCTTGGAATTATAATTATTCCTGATTTCAGCCAAAAGAGTTGAGAAGTAGAGATGACATGTTCTGGAGAAAAATTAGCCCATTCTTTGCAGGGGTGTGGGCTCTTTGCAACAATATCCCCATTTATGAACCTGGATTTGCCAATGTTTAATAAAACCAAAGTCATTACCCCACTACACGGAGATTTAGGTTGTAATTTAGACCATGTTTAGGCCAGGCTAAACTAGCATTGCTGGCACAGAAGTGGTCACACCCCTCCTCTGCCCCCCCCCCCCTTATGCTGGGAGTTGTGCAGTGACTCTGAACTGCCAGCAAATTAACCCGACTTAAAATGACCGGCAACAACAAAACAGAAAAATTATTTGATCATCATGTGATCATTAAATCATTAAGTTCTGAAGCATAATGAATATGCAGGAAGTGAATAAATTAAAATTACATGGGCAGACTTGATTATAGTATTTCCTAATTTTTGAGTGCTCGACTTTGCATCCATAGTGGTTACGTGTAATGCAGTTTCTGTGAGTGTGTGGCTTTGCTAGGTCTTTCAAAAATGGAAAAAACATCATTACTTGGCATTGTTGTGACATTTTCAAAATATCAGCAGCCTCCCTGTCCCTTCAGCTAACAAGCTGTGGCAGCTGGGGTGGTCATAGGGTCCCGCTGTAGGTAGGGACAAGGAGGAGTGAGAAGCAGGGATGAGATGCTCTCTCACCCTGCTTAGAGGCAGCGGAGGAGCACCAGCATCAGGCTCCCCTCCCAGATGCCCATGAGAGTAAGAAGCCCCAGCCTGTCTCTCCGACCTCCTGACTGATGGCTCCTTCTGTATCTCAGATTCCTCACTCCAGCCTCATGCTTTAGGATGTGTTCCTGGCTTTCCAATTCCCAGGTACAACTCTGAGCATAAATTTTCAATTCCCAACCAACTCTGAGCACCACCCCATGCTTTCCAACCTCACTTTCCATTTTTGCTCAGCCCAAAGACCTTCTTGGCTTCTCCTTCAATCTCTTTGTCACCACTGTGCCGCACTCATGTGGCCACCCTGACCTCCTTCTCCCAGGCTCCACTCTATGCTCGCCTCCTTTCCCACACTCTCGTTTTTCAGTTGTCCACAGCACCTCTCTCTTTCTCCATCCCTCTTCTTTCCTTTCTCCTCACTGCCATGGTTTGCAGCCCAAATTTCCTTGTCTCCCTTGCTCCTCATCCACTGTCCATGTTCCTAGTCCTGCTGGTCATCATTTTCTCCTCCATCCACCCTCTGCATTCCATCTCCTGTGGGCCCATTTTTCTCCCTACCTCACTATCTCCTTGTCCGACCTCTACAACCTCCTACAGACAGTCTCAGCCCTGTCTCCATTTCTTCACTCACTGACTCCCCCCAGGACAAACATCATCTCCCCTTCTCCAGGTCATTCACATGGGAATGTTAAGTGGACACTAAAGTGGCTTAAACCTACACCAGCTCCAAATGAAGTCCTGCCTTCCTCCTTTGACACCCTCCCTCCCCCATTTGTGTGGTTGCACAGTGAACCAGCTTAGGAAAACACAACAGCTGAAAATTAACCCATCCACAGACAGAAAAAGGTTAAATTTCAGCAGGTTAAGCTTCCTGATCTGGCCCACTGCTCCAGGACAAGGGAAATAACAAACATGAGTGTCCAGAACCAGGAGTAAGTAGCAGCAGAGACTTACATGGATTAAAGCATTCTTGCAACTACGCCTTTAGAATAAGATTTAATAAAGCAATGGAAAATCAGTCTTAAATGGAAGAATATGCTATAGTGGTAATGCTGCCTCTGTTTGCACCAGAAATGTCTCACAATTCCCCAGATTCCTCTGTCTTGCAAGAGGTGTTACATTCTGGCTGGGTGAGAGGAGTTCCACATCAAACTTCTCCAAAAGAAACCCGCAGACTAGCTGGGAAACAAGGCAGGGGACAAACATCCATAAAGTTACCAACTCCAGACCAAAATGCAGAAAAAAAGGCTGGTCTGAAGTGAGCCCCTTTGTACCTCATAACCTCTGAAAAACACACGACCTCCACTGTAGCCACACTCCTGGTTAAAGCACAAGAGCAAATGCAACAACTAAGGCTCCTCATCGGATGGGGTTTGGGAGCCCATATTCCACTTAGGTGCAGCCTGTATTTCAAATTTCAGGTGGCACTGTCATCTGAAGGGGCACTGAAAACCCTTGAATGGACTCTGTGTCGGAAACAATTTTGTGCCAACACTACTATACTCCCCCGAAATGTCTTTTGGCCAGGACAGCTCATTCTCTTTGGGGAACAGGTTCAGTTCTGCCAGTAAAGTAACTGCATATAATCCACATCTGCTAGAGAAAGTTACTGCTGCGCCCTTACATGTATTATTGTCAGCAAAAGACCTTTAGCAGAAGACAAGACCTGGCTCGCCAAAATGACCTTCCTGTAGAAGCATTTCTGAGCTGGCTCTGCAGTGCCTTTCTCCTTCCTTCTCTGTGTGGCAAAACATTCATCTAGATTCATAATTCAGACCCTCAGAAGAAGCAGGAAAGGTTACATCGGTGCCTGAATCAATTTAAGTTTTGCAGGCAAAACTGTGAACCAACATTTTTCATGAATAAAGTAGCGAGAAAGAGCCAAGAGGTTGGGGTATGTGTTCCACTGCTGACAAATTCTTAATAATTTTCAGAAACCTTCTGTAGCTGATGCGGTCTGAGTAATCCTCAGAGGAGTTAGCGTTCAGCACCGCCTTTATGTACGGATCGCCCAGACTGTTCTGCAAAAGAACGCTCTCCTCTTTTTGGGGCGCCGGATGGGTACATCTTAAAACTGCCAAGCATGAGGTTACAGAACAAGTGAACTAATTTTAATCATGAACCTCCTTCAGATCATCCAAGCCTTATGCAGAGGAATTCAAAAGGAGGAGAAATGGGAGAACAAATAGGCAGGCGAAAGCAAAAAGTCCAGGCCTGCTCCTCTTCTTGGGGCCACATCCAGATAAAAAGTTGCCTCCCAAAGCCAGGTACCTTTGTAGCACCACTGATGGTCAGGCAGTAGGCCCCACTTCTCAGCTGCCACACTACCACAATGGCTGACTGCTCCCTTTCCATCAACCCATCCTCGCTGCACTATACATGACTCAGACCGTGGACCTACTCAACCCTTAAATATATGCTTAAGTCTTTCCATATTCTGGAGGGAAACTCAGACGAAATCCTGAGCAAATGTGTAATGAAAAGCATGTGCCTAAGTGTTTACCTGAATAAAGCTGCTTTGCTGAGTCTGTGCTAAAATATCAAGCACACGTCAGGCGAGTTCAGCATCTTCACTGGCGCTCTGGTTTGCAGGGCTTCTGCCACGAAAAACACCGCACCCCCAAGGGGGGAAAGTTTTTCCTGGAGAGCAGCCCAGAACAAAAGGAGCCATCAGATCAAAGATAAGTCTTACCACCTCCACTACACCTCTCATTTCCCCAAACAGCAGAGGTCTAGAAATAAGACGATGGGGGGTGGCGGTGGTGGATTTTTTCCTAAGAGAGAAATGAGATGTACCCCCTTCTCGCACTTGGTTTCTCCAAGCAGTGCAGCTAGGAGCAGTCTGTTGCTTGCTTGGAAGCTCCTAGATCGTGATGTCATGGAGTGCAAGAGTCAAGTTACTCATTGACATCTCCTGCCTTCAAGATGCTTCGTGGCTTGGCAATGTGCAGGAGGGCTTTCAGACTGACCACAGCAGGCTGGACCTTCCCTCCTCCACAGAGAGAACATGGATGCTTATATTCCCTGGCCATTACTCACTATATTTGGGAGACTGTGCTGTTTAAGCTGAAACTTCTTAGGGTGAAGAAAAAAATGTTGCACGTTTTACATTATCTCTTGCAAATATGAAAGCTTGCTGCAATCTTCAGATACAATATTTATGAATTGGTCTTTCAGCCAAATCCACTTTTGCATAAGGATACACAGCTGCTGGTACCCAGGAGTACGATACTTCCCAAATATATCTTTGCCATTTTTAAAATGATTCTAGAGGCTTGAAAATAATATTTCTTTCATTGTAAGTGCAATCTCGAGTTCTGGTGATTCAAAGAGAGTCGGAAATTAGCTGGGTTTTGTTTGTGTTTGTTTGTTTGCGCACAAGAATAATTGATCAAATCAGCACAAGCGTAACTGATTACACACTCTAAGAAAAGTACTGAGGAATTCAGCTGCAGAACCAGCAGCATTGTAAAGAGCCATACCCAATTTTTATGCTTACATCTCCTACATGGAATCCCCTCTTAATTATACGGTAGCAAATTTGAAATGTGTCATCACTTCCCACCACTGGGTATCTAGATTTTGAATGAATGTAACCTGCATTTTTCAACACTTCTAAGGAATTTCTTCAAGATGTCTCTTTTAAACTTTTTTTTTTCCCCCATGAAAAGGAAAAATTTGCATAGAAGAATATTTAAACACTCGAGACTTACAAAGAACGTCAGCAGCCCTCTTTCATTAACCAGTGCAATGACCCTCCAGTAGCTTCACACTGAGAAAAAAAATATGCAGAGAAACATGCCAAGTCTAACACCAATTAGGACTTTGAAAAAATACATTCTATAGACCTGGCAAACTAAATGTGAAATTCCAAGTTCAAAATTGAATGCTTATCCTTAGGTCCTCAGCAAAATAATCTATTTTTAATGGCAATCGAAAAGCTATCTTTACCGAATTTCTCCTTCAGTCGACAACAATAAATCTATTGTTCTGATGTGGTTTAAATTGTTCTTTGGGAGAGGAGGGTTTTGAGAAAATCAAATAGAGATTGCATTAAAGAAAAAGAAACGCCTTTTTAACTGGAATTACTCTCTCTATATATATATGTATCTCCCATAGTTTTTGACGCATTTTAGGCTTGCCAGAGTAACAGGCAATTGGACACCATGAAAAATTATTTGTAACCATTACAATAGAAGAAAATGTGTTTGCTTATTTAAGGGAGAGTAAGCAAGTTTAGCGTTATGCCTTTTAATTTAAGAAGTATGTCTGCAGGGATCCAGATACTAAGAAATGGTAAGCTGATGACATTTGTTTGAAATGCTATGCTATACATTAAGAAGCCATACACCTACTATTTACTTGGCAAGCGTGAATTAGGCCTTCTGGAAAAGAACCTGAATTTCAGTCAAATTTGTAAGAAAATAACAATGCTTGGCCCTTTCCAATCACCTTCCATCTGAAAAATGCAAATAATTAAGAGGTAGTAGGGGGAACAGAGCCCTTGTGCAGGTCACTGACAGAGCCAGGACATCCAAGGGAAACCTTGACACCATCAGGTGTTGCACAGCTGGAAGCACAATGCCTGCAGTGACAAATGTATCCCAACCACCGAGATGGTTTGGCACCCCAAAAAAGCCTTTGCTGGGGTTCCTCTTTCTGCCAGTGATATATTTAGCACCCTAGAACCCCCCGCTTAGTGCCCCCCCCGGATACCTGCCTATGAATGGCACCTGGAACCTGGAACATCACAGCCTTCAACACCCTGGATCAGACAGAAATGGGATGCACAAAAAGCATTAAATATATGGTCTAAGCTCATAGCATTGCACAGTAGAAAAATTATAAATAAACCCCTATTTCTTTGGAGAATCCCGTTTTGTTGCCCTCAACAAAACCCCTTTCACACAGACTTCAAAATCCTTGAGTATTTTTTTTCTGACTGCAATACTACGCCAAATATTTATTTTATCAGCCCAAAACTCAATTTACTGCTGAAACCCTGCATGAATACTTCAGAGGAACTTCTGAGAACCTGCCCAGAAGAGGAGGAAAGATTAGAGATGAACATTGAGCAAATAAATCTGTCTCTATCACCCATCTTACAAACTGCTGCTTCACCCTAAGGCAAGTACCTGAATATAGGCACGTGTATGTAGAAGGGGGCTGAGCAAGCTGAAAGAAATTCCTGGGTATGTACATGATGTATATCAACTTTTTACAATGCTGCAGTCAGTGAAGGTGAGCATAGCAGACAGAAAACTGAAAAAGGAGAGAAGAAAGGGAGGACAAGGTAGAAAATCAAAGGTCCTAAGGCGTGACTGAAGTAAAAATATAAAAATTTCCTAGTGAAGGAAGCTAAATATTCAAAAATATAAAAGGAGAGGGAACAATTACAATACAAGGGGAGATAAAAAAATAAAGTAAAATAAAAAAAAACCAAACCACCCCACCCAAACCGAAAAGTGACAGAGAAAGTTTAGACTTTCAGAAGCTCAAGTCAGTAACTCTTTGTCAGCCAAATTCTCCTTGATTTCAGTGGGAGCTTTGCCTTAATGAGGACAGCAGGATGGGCACCAAATACGGCTTTATTTCTTACACTTGACTAACAGCAAGATCTAGCAAGATATTCTGTTGTTGAAAAGATGATGTATTTTTTAAGAAATAGGAGTATTAGGGTCCAGGGACTATAAATGCAATTGCTACAACCAGCTGAGTTACACCAGTGTGCATCAACTGACAATAAGGTCCTTTGTGCTGAAAAGAAAGAAAGAAAAAAGATGAAAAAGCTGACTTGTAGCACCTGGCAAACAATCAAATTAGAGGTCCAGAATTATTCCAGCAAAATTTCCATTGACTTCATTGAAAGCCCAAAAAACAAACAAGATTCTTCAGTCCTTCTTATAAAGAAAATCCCCAAATATGACACTGAATACGAGTGACCTAATTATTTTTTGTCAGCATTGCTCTTGCTGAAATAGTTGGAAATGCACCCATCTGCTTCACAGAACTATTGTTTGATTAGGCTGTTTGTGTGAGAGTGTATTTCCCAAATATTGTATTAATATATTGAAAATGAAGCATAAAATAAGTAGATCGGAGAATAAAATACTCTTCTCAGTTTGGTAACCAAAGATAAAGCAAATGAAAAAAAGCTCCACACTTAGCTGATGAACAGGATGAAGCTTCTGCCTAAGTAAGTAGTGGCCTTAATGGTCCATGTAGAAATCATATAGCTTTTTTCCCCTTTATAAATCATAAATTAAAGGAACTCTCGCTGGAAGTGTAATTGGAATGTGAGTACGTCTAATGCAAAGCCTCCAATTTAAAACCTTTTACTGTTTCAGATGTCAAAAACAGGAACAGACAAAATACCGCAAGTAAAATCTGTAGAATTACCACTAAAAACCCCAAGCAGATATTCCATATGAGAACTGGGAATAGCTGAAAAAGATCCCACCTCCAGCTGATCACATTGGGCACCGTGATAATATTTACTGTTGACAAGATTCTGCGAGCATACCATTCCTACCCATGATATGGGAAATACCATGTCAGTTCTCCATGACGTAGTAACAAGAGGTGTCCCACCCAAACCAATAAGCCTAGGAAAAGCTCCAAGTTGGCTTAATTCAGCCTCTGGCTCAATCAGATAACCAGTAATTCTCAGGTTTTGCACGGTTACATCCACCTGTTGATTTGGAGATTACAACTGGGAGCTGTCTCATTAAAATTGCTTTCCAGCTTAAAAAAGCCTGACACACCTAACAGAGAGAATCAAGAGAAAAGCAGTCTGGTCTGTTCATCAATGACAAAATGATAATAAATGAAATCATCAAACACAATTATTATTGTTTGCAGGGCTAAAATTATGCTTAAAGAAATTCATCACCATCTGTATGCTTGTTGAAGTTGATTATGATTTTCTCATGCTGGTTTTCTTCCCAATGATTGAACAGTATTGTCTATTTTTAAAGAAAAAAAACCAGCAAAAAGATAAAGCTGCTTGAATAATAAATTGTTTTTTCCCAAGATAGAACAAACCATAGCGATGAACTTTCTTAAAGGTTAACAAAATAGAACGGAGAAAGGGGAGGGGGGAAAGAAGTATTTCCCTGTTCAAGGTTTTGGTTTTAATATGTTTTTAACTGGATTGAGTGCTGATTACAGAAAATTCAAGGCTACCCAGACATCAGGCTGCTCAATTGACTGAAAAGTTTGATGACTTCTCTAAAAAGTCAGCTCTGCATGTGAAATCAAATCAGTATCACCGCTCCGAGATAACACGAGGGGGGAAGAGGTTAATATTGCTTATTAAATAATGTTAAATGAGATCAAACAAGACGTGTGGGATTCAGGAGAGCTCTTGGAGCTCCAGTTGTTTCCCCAGGCTGCTTATGCAACCTCTCTTGCGCAAGCCGTGTAAGGGCCTGCCATTTTATTACATAAAGTAGCCCGAAAATACAGCTAGGCAGTTGTGAGCTCCAGCAGGTGCTGCATCCGAGCTTCTGTTCCAGTTAGCATCTAGAAATTTTAAGAAACGATCAGAGGGACTCACACATTGCTGAGTTTGGGATTGTTGCTGTTGCTTTAGTAGCAATAGACATCCTCCAAAAGCTAGCAAATATCATCGGCACCCGTTACATTTGAATGCATTGTGCTCTGATCGTTGCTTAAGTGAACAGCGACACACGGTCTCTGGTTTAGCACAGCCGTGGTAGGGCCGATCTAGGGCTTTAAAATCTGCCTTTCGGATGGTTAAGCAAATTGTCTGGTTTAGCAAACAGCAGTCAACACAACGTTATTGTTTGAACCAGTGGTTAAGTGCAGTGGAGAGCTAAAGAAAATTAATTCCTAATGCATCCTCACAAGCTCAGCTCAGAATTTCAAAGCCTGGTCTCATACAGATGGGTAAAACCGAAACTACAGCAACACCAGGTCAAGGAAGATGACCACCTTGCCTTGAATGCTCTCCCTGGCACCGGGCAGCAGCAGCAGCGGCTCAGGAAGCCTGTATGGGCAGGGCGGGCCTGTAGCAATATTACAGTCTCCCAGCGGAGACTTCTTCAGCCAGGCATTGTATCTCGGTATTCAATGCCTCTTGGTGGGATTGCTCCCATGAATGTAATTGCTTTCTGAACCTACTTGAACCCAAGAAGATAAGGCTGTCTGTCCTCACCATGCCTGCACAGCTCAATAATACGACACCAGGGCGCGAGCTTGAGCGCTGTACCCTGCTTTTTGAAATGCTGATGAAGTTCAAGCTCACACCCTGGCTCTGCTTTGGAGCACTTCAACCACCTTCCTCCAACCAGCCCTTTCCGTGGCTGATGTGCTATAGCGAGGCCAGCCCTGAGCAGTGAAGGTGTAAGCCACCAAGAACCCCTTGGCCCTGAGGGCACAGGGGGCCAGACACTGGGCCACTTCATTTCACACAGAGAAGACATGGCCACTAGCTCAGTACCTCATCTCAGCCACTGCCAGGCACGGGTGACAAGAGATGACTCCAAGAACAAGGCAAGCTAATGGTGATATTTCCTCAGGATACTTACCAAGCTTCTAAGAATTTGCAGCTCAAAAATTCCTAAGCCAGAGGCAGTGGTTTTGTATTTAATAGCCCTTGATGGATTTCTCTTCCATGAACTCATCCAGTCACCTCATTAGCTGATGTAACCTCTCAGCATCCACATCCTGTGGTGAGGAGCTCGGCAGCCTGACCACACCACGTGAAGAGCTACCTCCTTTTGTTTCCATCCCCAAACAGCCTGCTTCACCCAATGCCCTCTGCTGCTGTGCTGTGAACAGTCATTTCCAGTTTGCCTTCTCCATGCTTTGCTTAATTTTGCAGATTTCTGTTGCATCACTTTATCAGGGTTGTCACTCCTCAGGCAGGAGCCACTTTGTTCCACTGAGCACCTTTGCGGCCTCTCTCTGAATCTCCTCCCTCACCATTATGGACCTTTGAGATGGGGGGGAATCAACAACACATGTTTCTGAAGATGTGGGCACACCATAGCTTATACAGTGAAATAATGGGATTCTTTTTTATTGCTTTCCATTCTTTTAAAATAATCTTTAAAGGTCTATTTGCCCCCCTCCCCCATTATTTTAAACTCATGTCTGAGCACTGCATTGATTTTTCTTCCTGAGTTTTCTATGGAAGGTGTTAGCTAACTTTCTGCATCTTCAGTGACCTGTAGCCATGAATTCCTATGAATTTTGTTTGGGTCACATGTACTTTCTTCTATCAGCTTTCAGCCTGACATGTATATTACATTCATCTGACATGAAGACAGTCAAAGAGAAGGGGTGATGGAAATGTCCCAGTAGATGATGCCCTGTTGTGCTAGCACTTTTTCTAGGCTTTGCAATGACAAAGAAGTTTTATACCCGAACTTCCAAATTCTCTTTCTGATTTCAAATGCACATACACATCCCAGAGATCTTTTTCCTATACCATTGTTGCACTCGGATAGACAATCCATTTTATGCACAGACCCCTAAGAACAGTGGTAAAAGAGCTGAAAAACACCTTCTGTCATAATCAGAGCAGCAAAAGGATGGCTGTTTTTATACTGGCTTGTGCCCAAGCAGCAGAAGGTGAGATAACCTCCCCGTTCCCACCATTCATATGGTCATTTTTGGAGTATCTTGGAGCTCTGAGCATGCTACCTGCTGCACAGGCACAGAAGAAAGAGATGGTGCTGTCTCAAAGAGCTTGCAATCACAGATCAGTTGTGCCAGGGAAAGTTTGGGTTATAAATTCGGAGAAACTTCTTCTCAGAAAGAGTGGTTAGGCATTGCAACAGGTTGCCCAGGGAGGTGGTGGAGTCACTGTCCCTCAGGGTGTTTACGGAAAGGTTGGATGAGGTACTCAGGGACATGGTTTAGTTAGTAATATAGGTGATAGGGGGACAGTTTGACTAGATGATCTTGGAGGTCTTTTCCAACCTTAATGATTTCATGATTCTATGCCAAGACAAGGAACAGCAAACAGATATTGAATGACCATGGGGCAAAGCACGTGGCACTACTATTCTCTAGCGATAAAGGTCCACGTTCACCAGCGTCCTGACTTTTGTGAGAATTTTGTTCTTCTGAAGCCACGGGTGAATTTTCAGACTGAAGCAGAATTAAAATTAGCATTGGAGGTGCGTAAGGTCATTCCTCCCAAAGATGGCAATCAGCATGCAAGAACGCTCTGCCACAATCCTTAGATGAAGGAACATGAAATGTCTTTACCAAAGTCTAATCTAACACAACATTCTGGTTTGAATAAGTTGTGCTTCATTCTTTGCCTTTTAGGGAGAAGAGATGCAGAAAGAGAAGCGTAAAAACCAGTACTTACTCCTCAAACCCCCAAATGTACATCAAATTTATGTGTACAAGGCGAAGACATCCGTGCCCCAAAACTTAATGTGCCAACATTCCCGAGCTACCATAAGATAAACGCAAGGAGCAGAGACTGAAACATGTCTGCAGTTTCTCAGCTGCTGCCTCAGAGCATGAGCCTACAGCACCACATCCCTTCTCACCCCCTGCCTTCCCTGCCCTACAACTTGGATTTCTGAATTGAGCTGGCAATTTACTGGTATATACATCTTGTGTGGCCCACAGCGGGTCATGACAAAGAGAAAGGTCTTTAGTCCCTCCCAAAATACTGTGAAATACCAAAAGCACCACCACACAAAACAAATTCATCACCATCTATACACTCTGCTTGAATACTATTACACGGCATTTCCTTTTCAAACTTCAGTAATCAGCCTCAGAAAGTCAATTAGCTGACGCTGTTTTCTGGCTGAATTAAATCAGCTAAAATACAAATATTTGCACGGCCTCAGCCTAGTTTCCCAAAACCAAGTTTTAATAAGATCAAGGGTCAACAGAAAGCTAAGCCAGATCTAAGAAAATGACTGGGTGTTACACAGATCCCCCTACAAAATCTGCAACTCAAATGCATCTGCCCCAAGAGCCTGACAGCAAAAGTAGAAGCACAAATTTAAGTAATTTAAATTCTATACTGTCCAGCTTAGAAAGAAAAGCAAAGAAATGCACAGAAAGCACACATTTCACTGTCATCTTTGACCGTATGATATTTACAATCATCAATTGTATGGTGATGTAAGTAATCTGATGCTCAAAACTAAGACTTGAACACAGGCCATGATTATTTAAATCATTACATCTGCTGTGCAAACCACCCTATCCTTAAAGAATGCCAGAGTTACAAATCCAAATCGTCAGTTGTTGATCTTCATGTTCCTACCTTATACGAACGTGTTACAATGCAACATCGGTTACGTGATTACATACTATTTTTTGCCACAGGGCTTGACTATGTTGATGTGCTGTTAATATACTGAGCTATAAATTCTTCCTCCAGTTTGAAGAGTGGAAAACTCACCCTAGCCTACTGCAGCAGTCACTGACTGGGTTGAATTCTTTAGGTTCACAGAGCAGAAAACTAGGGTGAGACTTAACCAAGGCATACAGAGCTACTATCCTGCCCACGCCAAGCCTAGTGCTAGGAGAAGGTGGGCAGACACTGCAGTGCAGGCCTGGGACTAGCCACGCTTCCAGGTTCTGCTCTTTGGGGTGCTCTCTGATGGTTGGGGTACAGGATGAGGAGAACAAACACACGGCTCAGTGTGACTCCAGAGCCTGGGATCCACAATCACAGAATCACAGACTGGTTTGGATTGGAAGGGATCTCAAAGCTCAATTAGTTCCAACCTCCCCCCCGCCATGGGCAGGGACACCCTCCACTAGCCCAGGTTGCCCAAAGCCCCATCCAACCTGGCCTTGGACACTGCCAGGGAGGGGAATGGACAACGGAGATAGCTCCTATCCAGGTCCAAAGTCCACAACTTGAGCAACAATAGTTACTCCTCATGGCAAGGAGACAGTGACAATTTCTTTGAGGGACCAGGGGAGGGGCAAAGAAGCAGAAACAGGGGATGAAGAACACAGTATTTTACGTGAAGAGGCTGAAAAAGCAGTAGTGTCATGACCTGATCATTCAAAGACTGGAAATCACTGCTTTTGTAGGTTCAGATCTCCTGTCCCTGTCTATCACAAGTGCCTCATCACCTTTTTCTGCCCACCATTCTTTATCTTGGTCTGGGTTTTCCACTTCTATTTATAGTTCCCTGCACCTTGTCACCAAGTTTTTTCACCTACAACCCCATCAAGTACTTTGACTTAATTCGAGGTCCCTGCTCTTCACTTTCACCATGCCTCCATCACCGATACTTCTACATTCTAGTGCCATCATTTCTTGTCACCATGTATGTGAGTTAAGCAGTTTCCTACTTTTTCTCCACCATGCCTCCACATCAGCAGGCACACCCTGACACCCAAGACACAGCTGAGGTAGTCTTCAATTCCCCCTCTCTACAGTGCTTGCTGCAGCAGTAACATCTGGGAAGAGTAACTGCAGGGGAAAATCCCCTCAGCCCTTCAGCCACCAACTGAAGTCCTCTCATTCATACTGGGAAGATGAGAACTTGCTCAGCTCTTAACAACCCTGGGGTGTTCAGTGAGCTCTGTGCTGAGAGCATCTCCAGCGAGTGAGTACAGTGGACAAGACCTCAACATTCCTCCATCAGGAACACCCAACCTGAGCGTTGTGGCAAAATTGAGACACGTTCCAGCAGATTTTCATAGGCTCAGGATAAGGCACACCCCCATCACAAGATTGATCCCCAGCCAAGTATCTTTTTCCTGCTTCAAAACACCAAGCCACAAGAATCCAACAGTCTCAATGAAAGTGTTTCTCAACATAGCAAAAAGATAAAAAAGCAGATCCACAACAGAAGAAAGATCAAGGTCTCCAAATGCTGGGTGGTATGTACCTAAACCATCTTCATCAGATAGCTTGCCAAAGAATACATTTCCCTCTAACCACGTTCTCAGAAATGGCTCAACCATTTCGCCTGAAACTTCCCAAAGAGAATCTGTCTTCAGCAAACACTCAACCTGGAAAATGTCAGCCTGAGCAAATGCACGAGCACCTGAGAGCAGAGCACTGCACTTGAAACTATACAGAAATTTTGACCGTAGACAATACTACTGCCTATGATGAAATAACCATTCCTGCAAGTGCTCTCACTGGCTCTAGGCTAGAAAATGGGGCAATAGTCATTAATTCTGCAATAGTCGTTAATTCTGCAAAGTCTAGTCTGTGGGTTGGATCCTGCACACATGCAGCGTGGCACCTCTCAGTTGTGAGGGAAAGGGATTTTAGGCAAGCCTGCTGTCTCCATGCTCCAGAGTAGGGCACAGAAGTGCTGCAAGCTTGGGGAATCACCCTGGTGTCGGATACCTGGTTCCGGAAAACCCTCGTTTTTCACATGCTCAGTAGGACAAATCACAGCTTGGCAATTACATTCCCCAAATACTCCCGTTTCCAGGCCATCCCTGCAGAGCGAGTCTGTGCCACTATTCACCTACAGAGACGCATGCGGGATTGGGCCCCCTACCAGCTGACAGCTCTGGGCATCGGACAGGGATCATCGGATGAGCTGGCTAGGTCTGGAAACCCTGAACACTAATTATTTAGTATCACCAAACAAACGAACCCCACGGTGGGGTACAAATTAACGTTTCACACCAGGGTAAGACAGAGAGATAATTTTCCACTTGGAGAGGCGGCCACTTGTTGAGCCGCAGGCTCAGGTTAGCCGTGCCCCTCCGAGGGAGCCCCACAGCCCTTCTGGAGATTTCGCACCGTGAAAACTCCGGTTCCTCTGCCGGCTGTAACGCTTACAACCGCTAATTATTTCTGAGTCACTTAAGTGAAAGTAAACTGTCATCCTGCAGACAGTTAAAGGAGTACGGAGGAAAGTTTCAGGATGAGCTTGTTAATTGACAGATCAGGCCAGTGACCATCGAGGAAAACACCACCACGCGACTCCCGATGAAAGAGGTCCCGCATTGCCACTCAGCCGTGTGTTTAAGGCTCCCCACCTCGTTCTGCGGGGTAAAGGGAAACGAGCGGGAGCGCGGCTGCAGCGGCAGCAGCAGCGGCAGAAGCAGGGCTCCCCCGGCACACGGGGAAACCTCCGCTCACGCCGGGAGCCTTCGCCCATGCTAAAATCCCACTGGTCTTACTGGAAGTTTTCTTTGACCCAAACACTGCCCCGGCGCGTCGCAGCCCCTGTTCCATCCGGGCTAGCCTAAAAGGACCCCCAACGTCAGGAAACCGCCGAACGCGCCACAATGAGATGGGGAGGGGGACAGATTTGGGGATGGGGGAGCAACTTAATTTTCCAACGGGAGGGGCCAGCCCGGGCGGACTCCGCCAGCCCGGCCGGGACAGACACGCCGCACGCTCCCCACGGAAACTTTCCCGCGGCAGAGGCGATGCCACCCCGCACCGCCGGGCACGTCCACCACCCCCGCCGTGCGTGGGACGGAGGGCAGCTGACCCCGATCGCCGCCGCGGAGGGTCACGCGTGAGCGGGCATCCCGCGGGGGGTGCCGTGGGCGGGCAGGACATCCCCCCTCCCGTCGCCCGTGCCCCGGTGCGGGTATCGCGGGTGGGCGCCCCGCGGGGCGGTGGGAGGGCCGGGGCCGCAGGGCCGCGCGTTACCTGGGGTGCCGGTGCTGCGGGAGGGCGGCGGGGAAGCCCCAGCCGCCGCCGCCGCTGCTGCTGTCCGCGGTGGCCACCTGGGCGCGGGAGCCGCCGCCGGTGCCGGCGGTGCCGGTGCCTGTGCCGCCGGGCTGGATGCCGCCGCTTTTCCGGTGCCTGCCGGTGCCGCTGCGGCAGCGGCCGCCGCTGCTCCAGCCGCGCAGGAGGCCGGCCTCGGGAGCCGGCAAACTCTTCCTCGCCGACGAGGAGCCGGGGACGCTGCCCGCCTCCTGCCTGCCGCCGGTGCCGATGCCGGTGCCGGTGCCGGTGCCGTGTCTCATGGTGCGCGGGGCCGCCGCATGCCGCGCTGCCGCCGCCCCGGGCGCCGCGGGACCCACGCGCGCCGGGGCCAGGGGCTCCGCCGGCAGCGGGAGGCCGCCGGGAGCCCGGGCTGCTGCGGGGGGGGGGAAAGGCCGGGGGCCGGGGGGGCTGCTGGCTGGGGCTCCTGCTGGGGCATTAAGTTGGACGCGCGGCCGGGAGAGGTAGGGCGGGCGCGGGGGCTGCGGGGCCGATAGTTCTCCGCGAAGTTGGAGCCCCGCGGGCGAGGCGGGGGCATCCTCTCCGCCGGCCCTTCATCGCCGCTCGCCGCCGCCTCCCCTCGCCTGCCCCCCGCCGCCGGGCCGCCGCCCCGCGCCCTCAGCCCATGGGCAGCCGCGGCCCCCGCGGCTGGCGGCGGTGGCTCTCCTGCGCCGGCTTCCTCCGCCGCTCGCTCACCTTCCCCGGCGGGCAGCCGGGCGGGGGTGTGGGGAGAGCCCAAACCCGAGGTCGGTGCGCAAAATGGGTCAGGGAGGGGGAGAGGGAACCTGGCGCACGCCTCCCCCCTCCCCGCGGCGAGCTCCGCGAGGGCCGGGCCGGGGCGGTGGGTAGCGAGAGGGCTGCGGAGGAGCTCTCCCGCCCCGGCTCCCTGTGCACAAGTGCAGGGAATGTTCCACTGACCTACATATTTTTCCAAACATACGTGACCTTTTTTCTCTCTCTCTCTCTCGTTCTGTGGGAGGAGACAGGCGAGGATCCAAGAAAAGGAGAAGCTGGAAAGAGAACGAAAGGGGAAGCGGGTGGAAAAAAAAAAAAATTAAATAATAAAACCCTCATCCAAAAGGCAGCCCCGCATCAAGGATGGTTTCACAACGCCTCGAGCGAACCCCGGCGTGCCCGCGTTTACATATGTCTGCAGCGACATCCCCGAGCTGCACCGGCGGTCGCGCCTATAGCCTGACCCCGGGAGCCGCCGCCACGCCGTCCGTCCGCAGTGCCCCCGTCCCCGCCGGGCACGGCTGCGCCCAGGTGTCCGGCCGCCGGCTCCCGGGGAGCACCGGCGGTGCCCCGGCTCGGCTCGGCTTCCCTTGGCGGGATGAGGACACCCTCCCCGCTCAGATCCGGACCCGAGGAGGAGGGGGGGGATGTTGACCCTACGCCCTGCCCGTGCCCGCTTCCCCGGCGGTGGCGGTGGCCGCCGAGCCGGAGCGGAGCACGGCAGCGCGTTGCCCCGGGGCACATTCCCGGCCTCGCTGGGCACAGTCAGGAGCCCCCGATCTGGTTATGCAACGCCGCACCGGCAATGAGAGCAAAACCTTGACAGAGCTTTTTTTTTTTTCGCTTTTTTTTCCCCGTGTTGCAAAGTAGGTCATTCTTTTTATTCCCCACTTTGCTTTTATTTTTTTTTTTCTTTCTTTTTTTTTTTTTCTTTCTTGCCTAATACTCCTCCTGCAAAGTGGCCAGCGAGAGATAAGGAAGTGTGCTGGAGCCTGGGAGGAGCTGTTGACTCCGAGCCGGGCATTCCTGCCGGCTTCTGACGGCGGCAGGGAGCGGGGGCCGGCTGGGGTTGCTCCTCTCCCCTGCGGAGGGCAGAACCCCCCGGGAACGAGGTGGAGGCACAGCTTGGGTGCAGCCCGCTGGTATTCCCTCCGCGTCTCCCCGCTCTCCCCGCTCCCCCCGCCCGGCCCCACTGGCTGTTGCCCCCTGCCCGCCGCCCCCCTCGTAACTGTCTCTGCACACGGGGCTTGCTGGCGCTGCCTCCCGGCCAGCCCCCCCCTCCCCATGGCCTTGCCAAAGGAGCAGAACACCTGGAGTGGGCACCCCGTCCACCCGCAGAAGGGGTCTCCCTCTGGATGCAGTATTTACATTTTAGGAGAATTAGATTATTTTGCTTGGAGAAGGGAT
Source organism: Porphyrio hochstetteri (assembly GCA_020800305.1). NCBI lineage: Eukaryota > Metazoa > Chordata > Aves > Gruiformes > Rallidae > Porphyrio > Porphyrio hochstetteri. The sequence continues at coordinate 150,474,843 of CM036905.1, read as the reverse complement.
TTGCCGAGGAGGGGAAAAGTCCCTTCAACCGGTGCGAGCTCTGTCCCCACCATTAGGGCCGGGCTGCAGAGTTCATGCGGGGTGATGGGGGCTGTTTCCCCATCTCCCCATGTCCATTCCGCCTCCTTTGTAAAGACGCGTTAATCCGTGCAAAACGCGTCTCTGCCCACGCCGGCTGTGCGTGCGTGGGCGCAGCGTGTGGGCTGCAGGTTGCTCCAGCTACCTGGCTCCAGAGAGCTGCTGCTTCTCCCCTTACCCCCACCACCAAGCTCACCCAGTTGTCCTCTGGCGATGCCCGGCTTCCCCCCACCCCCATCGCCCCCTGTCCTTATTCAATCCGATATTAATAAACACTGAACATATTCAATCCGATTCCATCCAGCCACTTATTCAATCCTATGTTAATAAACACGAAGTATGGCAGAACGTTGTGCTGTTTCACTGAGCGCTTTTTATGCCGCGCTCCATACAACAGGCATGACTAATGTTGAAAGGGTAAAGTTGTTTACTTTTAACCAAGATTAAATACAAAAACTTTTTAAAAGCTCCTCCCTTCCTTTGGATGAAACCCAACATTTCTTCCCATTTGGAAATTGTCAAACAGTGGTTAAACAATCCTTTGGCAAACAAGTAGTGCCTGAGGGAATAAAGCATCAGATACATGGGGAGTGGAATAAAAGACATTTCTGTTCCTGAGGTATTTTTTCTTGTGTTGCACAATGAAGTATAACATAAAATCTTCAAGCCTTGTAAGGTTAGAGAAAAGGAACTTCTCATGATTATATACACCACATGATTTGATATTCCAGTCCTTTTGAAAACCATGAAAACCTACCAAAACCCTGTCCCCCGTTCCTCCCCCCTCAAACAACCCCACGCTTTCAGAAGCTGGGAAACCAAGTACCTTGAGGAAAATCCCATGCTGGGAAAGGCAATCAGAGGGACACACGTACAAAATTGCTTCTCTACTGCGTTTTAACATTTTTCCCTGTGAATTTTTAAGGACTCCATTGCACAAGTGGAGAAGGTTGAGGTTTGTTTCTTCATTCATTCCCTAGGTTACCAGTGTAAACTTTAATTAGGGCAACAAACAGCAGACTGGCTGAGGGTGAGGCAGGCTTTTCCCAGCGCATACCTGAGTCCAGTTGTGAAATACCAGCCACTCAAAACACGCAGCCTTTCTCTTGATCTGGTGACAGATGGAAAAGAACCCCATGCTGTCAATACTGCGGTTGGTTTGGAAATTAACCAAAGGGTTACGCTAGATGCCACATGTAGGAGCTTTTAGGGAAGGAGCCCAGTGTACGACTTTGTAAAAAATTGAATTATTTTATAATCATGAAACATCAGTAAGTAACTCTTCAGACAGCAGCAGCCCATGATCCAAAGCTGCAATCCCTTTTGTTTCGATTAGAATAGCCTAGCCAACCTCCGTGGGCCAGAAATGATGCAGCAGGGTTTTCAATGGGCTGAGAACCTAGCTGAGGCTAGGTGCCTCCCAGGGTGGAGAGCCGAAGGGGAGAGCAGGAAAGGACAGAAGCGCCCCTGGAACCCCACTGCTCCGTTGCGGCAAGCCCATGGGACCGATGTGGGGTTGGGTGCGAGGTCTTGCTTTCTCTCCCTGCCAGGACTTTTGGTTGTGCGATACCACTGCTGCCTTCCTCAAGGAAGGAGCTACCTTGGGTATCACCTGGCTCCAGAGCCAGAGCCTGGCCACCACAACCTGGAAACATAAGCATTACCTATGCAATACTCCCCAGGGAAGGGGTCAGAGCACTGAGCTTGGCTGAGTTCAGGAAGCGTCTGGATGACGCGCTTGGTCACACGCTCTGACTTGGCCCTGTGTGTCCAGGAGTTGGACTCGATGATCCTTACGGGTCCCTTCCCACTCAGGAGATTCTGTGATGGGCACTTTTAACCTTTAACATACATAAGTAGATGCCAAAGGGAGTTGAGGTGAAATTTGGTGCTGATAATTTCCATATGAAGGCTACATTTGCATTAACGTTTGTGTAGAGGTATAAAGGGGTCCCCCAAATAATCACCCTCCAATCAACATAAATGGCAACAGGGATGCAAAAGTTAAGAATGACACTGTGGGAGAGAGGGGCACGATGGCAAATAATTAAGGACCAAACTGCAGACCAAATTGCCCTGAATACAAAGCTATTTGTTTATGTTTTCAAGTCAATCAGGAGACAGACAAGGATTAATTCTGTTAATATTAAGCAGCAGGACAGACCTTGAGCCACTTTTCCCCCTACCTTCCATACTGAAAGAGAGAGCACCAAGGGCAAATACGTGGCCAACTAATTTAGTGGTTTCTGTTAGTAGAAGGAGTTCCACCAGCCAAAATCTCTGCACCACTTTCCAGCTGGGCTGGCTAGCAGAGGTGAGCATAGGAACACCAGGACAAACACAGCGGTGTACCCTTCTTTGGATAACACACTTCAGTAACTAATTTTGGCAGAGGTGTCTGTAGGGAAGAACGGACTTTGAAGGTTCAGCATTATTTTTGATCCTGCAGTTTCCAGCTCCCCAGGGAGGCAGAGGCAGTGCATACTTATCAACCAGTAGCGCAGCCTCCAAAGCAGGGAAGGCAGAGTGATGCCATAGAGAGATGGCCTTCAGATCCATCCCACTGCCACTGCCCCAAGTGATGGAATTGGATGCCTGATGGGTCTTCAGAGTCTCTTCAGCTAGGAAACCAAGCTCCCTGTTTTTCTGCGTGGTTATCACGAGACAAGAGCCAGTTTGCTGATTTGAGCTTACCTTGGCCTCATCCATTCTGAAGCAAAATTGCCAGGGTTTTCAAGGAAGAACTTAGCTGTGTATACAACTTGCCTGAGGGTTTGAATTTCCCATCTTATTAATTGAAAAGGGGTCTGCAGGTTTTCTTTAGGTGGTTAATGCAAGGAGTGGGGAGGAAGAAGACATGGGCCGAAAAATTAGTGACTAATTGTTGAACAGACACTGTCTGGACGGGCTGAAATTGCTGTTGGGTGCACAGAGAGCCATAAAGCTTTGCACTGCCTGCCAACCTTGTGGCTGAGCATTTACAGCCTTGCTGTGGAGCAAGAACGGTTCTGAGGGATGAGCAGTACGTGCACACTCAGTTGCCACAGAGCATGTGGTATGTGCGTGTGTCACGGGGGTGAGCCAAAGCTCAAGTCTGTGGAAATAGCTCCTTCTCATATGGGAAAGAGATGTTCTACTTATCCTCTCCTTGTCAGTGGCCTTTGTGCCAATGGTCCTCTTGGTCCATACAAGACCTTTTGTTCACTTGCACTGGGACTGGAATGAATTTCATAGCAAAGCCCAGTTTCAGAAGGACCATGCTGGTCAACACAAGTAAAGTGTTATGGGCTGGCTGTACCCGGGAGAAAGGCTCTGGTCTGAAATCGGGCTGATGGAGCTTGTTCAGCTTTGAGAGCCACTCAAGAGAGTGAAGTTCGAACTCAAACCCAGGAGTAAAGGATCCACTGTTCTTCTCTGGAGGTCCCAATGAAACAGAAAATAGCACAGTGTTGTAGTGCCACAACTGAATTAAGAACTGGTGGGGGAAGTCTGAATGCAGCATCTTCGGCTTTATGTTGACTAAGAAAAACAACTTCATTAATGTTGGACTGTGGTAGTATTTAGGGATTTTTTTTGGCAAGACAGACTCTATGGATCTGTAGAAGTATTTTAATTTCTGACAGGTTTCACAGAGAGCTTCAACCTCTTCTAGAAGCTCTTGATGAGCAGCAGGAAGGTGTAGCAAACCATTACCTCTCCCCTTATTCCCCTCTCTGCTGACTTCAGCAGGAGACCGGTTGGGCCTGGAGTTCATCCTCACTTTCAGGATTCTGCAGATTTCCAAATTCTTTGCTAATTGCTCCTTCCCCTCCTTTTTCTCAAGTACTGGTCTTGCTCACAACCTTGGACTTACACCTCTTGCCACCACATGCTTGCTCTTTCAAATTCTTCCCAGTTTTCTTTGATTCTGTGCGGCACTCTAGTCTTGCACCTACCTTAAGCTCATGATGTTGTTATTATTACTAATGACACATTAGTAAAAATACGGGAAATTTAAAGGTGAAAGTTAAGTAAATAACAAAGGAAATATAAAATATCTCCTAACTCAGGGGTATATAAAGCTTCATCATATAAGATTTTCAAAGCACTAAGCAACTAGCAATATCAAGACAATGTGTAAGCCTGAATTTAGCTGCCTGACTTTAAAAAATCAGGTTGGAGAATTTTGTTCCAGAATGTTTATAGCATATGTACTCAGATCTTTCTCATTGTCTTCTCTTTTTACAGCCCCTATGTATGAGAAGGGACTACAAGGCCCATTGATTCTGGTGTCCTGAACAAATCCAGGGCACAGAATTTCCTCTTCGTGCACCTGGCCAGGTACCTTATTGTCATGTTTTAAAAAGACATTGATACTGACTCCAGAAAAAAACCCAAATCAGTTTCATTTCTTCACTGTCTCATTCAGCATTTGGACTGGTGTTGCTCAAGGTGCAGCAGTCAGTAGGCCCTAGATGTCAATGAGGCGCTAGGAGTGTCCTGCAAAGTGCTCACCCCTGTCCCAACAGAGGCCCAATTCCCGGTAACATTAAAAACACCCCAGACCCTAATGAGTTAAATTGTGCATTTCAGAACAATTTACTTTCTTGTGATTTGAGCATATAGTCACGCAATTAAAAAAGAAAACTTCAGAAAACACTTTTCTGCACCTGGAATATTGTGTCCAGTTCTGGGCCTCTCAGTTCAAGGAGGACATAGAACTCCTTGAAAGACCCCAGTGCAGGGCCACCAAGATGATTAAGGTAGTGGAACACCTTCCTTATGAGGAGAGGCTGAGGGAGCTGGGCCTCTTTAGCTTGGAGGAGACTGAGGGGTGACCTTATTAATGTTCATAAATATGTAAAGGGCGAGAGTCAGGAGGACAGAGCCAGGCTCTTCTCAGTGATGGCCAGCAATAGGACAAGGGGCTACAGGTGCAAGCTGGAGCATAGGAAGTTCCATGTGAACATAAGGAGAAACCTTTTCACTGTGAAGGTGATGGAGCACTGGGACAGGCTGCCCAGAAAGGCTGTGGAGTCTCCTTTTCTGGAGACATTCAAAACCCTCCTGGATGCTTTCCTGTGTGATTTAGTCTGAGTGATCCTGCTCTGGTAGGGGGGTTGGACTAGATGATCTTTAGAGGTCCCTTCCAACTCCTAACATTCTGTGATTCTGTGATTCCTTTGAGCTAAATTATTTCCTTTCTACGTTGTCAGCGAAAATGGGACACTTCACAGGCTGCTCTTCCTTTTTTGTGGCTCCTCTCCCTGATATTAAAGCAGTTCTTGTTTCTCCATGAGCACCCCGAGAGAGCGTCGAAATACAAACCAGCCCCTCGAAAACAATTTCATTAGTGCAAAATCAGATGAGGTGGTTTTGTTGCTTTTGCAAAGTCATAACTTTCACTGTGAAAAGTTGGAAGGTGTGTTTGGGCTCTGTCACTGGGGCAGCTGCTAGCAGAGGCTCTGCTACCCCGCTTACACAGGGCACTGTGGGAGGGAAGGAAGCAGAGGAAGAGAAAGTGTTAAAAAGGTAAATATTGACTCAAAGAAAGGAGACATAAAGGAGAATGTGGGAGAACTGTAAATGAGCCAGAGAGGATAGAGAAACATTCCTCAGCAACTGTAATTAGGTTAGATTTCAGAAGTAATTGCAGTGTTCCAGCATCAGCAGATACTGTAGGCAATATTTGCCCTCAGCTGCTTTTGCAGAGAAGGCGGTGAGTGGTTTCAGCCCACAGGGCCCAATCCTGATGTGGCTCCATAAGCCCATGTGGCAGCCAATGTCTTCCCTCTCCCTTGCCACTGGAAGCAGGAGCAGCATCTAGCCATGAGGTTTGCAGGGGGGAGGAACAGTGGGCACAGAGACACAAACGCAGTGGCACCTATGGATGCGAACACGTGGCCTAAATGGAAGAATATGCATTTAATGGAGCTCCTGGTGCAAATTTGTGTTAGCACATGATTTCTGAATGAAAGGTGTTTAAGCTGTCCCCAGCGCTTGGCTCATGCTGCCACCTTTGCAGAGGGAATGGGAAGATTGGGCTGGCACCTACCTCCTGGCCAGTAACTGGGATGTGGGAACTACAGTGCCCTCCAGTTCCTTTGCAATGTACTTCTGTATAAAACCAGATTATATGGGCTTTCTGCAGGGAAAATAGATTTCACCTTTAAGTCTTCTGCAGAGGTTTTTACATGAGCAGTTCATGCGCCATCAGAAAATCAATTACCATTGGTGTTACATGCAGATGAACGGCACAGAGTAATGGAGAATTCATTTTACACAATGCTTTTAATAAAATGCTAAATACAGCAAAATATTTTCCAAAGGGCTATTTATAGGCTCCGTGTGGGAAGTATGTCCCCAAGGGGAAGTCTGCACCTTTGTGATTTGGACAAGGAGTGAGTCTCAGCCGTCTTAATGCTAACATTGGTCAAGCACATATTTCTGCCAGGATGGATTAAAGATGACGGCAGTCCATCATGTGGATTGTGATGGCTGTAACTTCACATGGAAAAACAGTTTTTCTTTTAAAAACAAGAGTTTCACAGGCTGCATTGTTGCAGTGCCAGTTGTTGCAAGACCCTAAAATAACTGAATTACTCCCTCGTTCTTCACACTCTTATCATCTTTTCCTGTTCTTAATGCCAAAACAGTTTGCTGATTAGATTTGCTGTGTGTATTTCAGTAAATCATTGACATCAGCACCTCTTTGGAAACAGACGTATCTGCACTAACAGCCCTACTTCTGCCTGAGCTGGGGGTTGGAGCTGGGGCACAGAAAGAGGCTCGGTTTTATCAGGAAGCAATTAGGAAAATAAGAACGGTGACGCGGGGCCAGACCAAAGTGTGCTGCCTCTCACCGTGGGCAGCGAGAGAATTCTGAGGGAGTCAGTAAGGATAGCGCAGGCGTGCGCTTCCCTGGAGTGCTCTCTCAGCCGTCAACCGTTTATGCACAGGAGCTCCCCTTATGCCCATGTAACCACCATGGGCAACATCTTCCTGCAGGGAACCCCGCAGCTTAACTATACGCTTTATGAAGAGCCATCTGGTTCCGCTCATTTTGAACCTGTTAACCTTATTTGGCAACCTTTCATTCTGGTGTTGGAGGAGAAGGGGAACAATTGGCCCCCCTCCACCCTCTTTATGATACTTAGGGTTTTATAGACATGTGCCATATCCCCCTCTCAGTCGTCACTTTTCCAAGCCAAAGAGCGGAAGTATGGAAACTGCTGCATGGTTTGGATCATCCCCATGGTTCTTCTCTGAATGTTTTTCACTATATTGCCTTTAGGGCGAGGACCAGGACAGTATTCAGTGGGCAATCCATGTGGGCATACACTAAATCTCTATAGGTGCACAATTGTGTTCTTGCTTTTCCTTCCTTAATAACTGCTAAAACGGTGCAATGACTCCCACGTCTTTAGGATCTTCTGAGATTCATAGTACACTTCAGTTACAGGAGCTCAAACCCATTTTTTTTTTCCATTTACCTTTATTTTTTTTCCTTTCAATATCCCTGCTGAATCCAGCCCAAAATAATAGAAATTTGCCTTAACTTATCTCCATATTGAGCTCTATTAAAAGAAGAGAATGGTTAGAATATTGCTAAGGAGAAAAATGTATTCTTATTCATTGTAACTTCCAAGATTTCTGGAGGGGCTATATTTAAGTTATGTACACAAAAAATAACCAGGCTGGAGGACGAAGGAGGAACAACCACAGAAAACTTGAACAGCAAAAGGAAATGTTTCAAAATGTTCTAAACTTGTGGAAATAAATGTATGCTAGGCTAGAATGATATAAAATATCTCTTTGACAATTTCCCTGCAATAGAATGTACTCCCTTCTTTTAAATATTTTTGTTAGAGCTAAAACCCATGAAACCACAAAAACAACTAAAATAACAGATGAATCCTTCTGCCAGTTGCTATTGCAATCTATTACTTGCAGGAAGGAAGCATGTTTTATTTAAAAATATCCTCCTTGCCCTTAAAGATGTAGTCAGATGTTTGTGTTCCTTGAAAACTCTTGCAAGTATCGTAATTACCTCCGTTCCTTTTCCATTTCACAATATTTGATAGGTGTATTATTTTATGTTTTACAAATTTAATCTAATCTGGGCTGGTGCTATATGAGTAAGACTGATATGGTGCTATGGAACAGCAGTGGTGACCAAAGCTTCGGTCTGATGTTTCTCCTTCCAGGGTAACTGATAGATATTTCCCACTTGGCTCAACCAAGAGAACCACCAAAGCCCCAAGCTGACACTGTGCTCAGGTTTTCCACCAGTTCCTCCTGTGGCCAGTGTCCTGTATTCCCTGATGCCACCTGGGGATTAGTCTGATGACCTGAAGCTGAGTACCAAGGAGTGCAAATATTGAACCTGCTCCCTTAAAATGTGTCTCCAAAGTTGTGCCTAAGTTTCTGCAGCAGCTTTATGAGAGCAAGTGAAATGGTCTGAAAGCTTAATTTCAATTAAAATAATCTGTCTACTTCCAACAATCGACAGTGGCATTAAGCTTTCAAAAGCTGATGGCGATGCTGTGCTGGCAGGAGTGTGCTGGCCTGTTCACTAGTTCTGAGAAGAGCAAACAGCTCTGGTCTGCATTACACAAACAGAACTTTGTCTTTTCGAAACCTTTGATCTGAAAATTTCCTACCCCTGCCACTCTGTCTTGGGTTAGATATTTGGAAGTCTTCCGTGGAGATGCAGACATTTCTTTGGGGCATGATGAGCTTTTGACTTTTCCTTTCCTTTGATTATTTATTTTTAGAAAGATGGAAAGCAAAGATCTTTTCTGTGAGCGTGCCTGCCCTAGGCAGCCGCTTTCACAGTGGAAGCTGAGTAGCAGTTTGCTATTCAAACAGAAATCAGACTGTGTTGTACCACCTCAACAATATAAAATGGACACCGAAAGATGGGATGGACCCATTCTGTCCCACCTGGTAAAGAAGGAAGTTTTTGGGAAGGCAGGTAGAGAAAATATTGTCAAGACACGAAGAGAGGGTAAAGAAGTCATTGGCAGATGTGCAGGGCATGGAGAGAAGGAGAGGACAAGAAGCCAGGATGAGATGCACAGAGGACTGGTGGAAGGTGTGGACTAAGACTTGCAGGGGTTTGGTGTGACGTAGTGATGTGAGCACTCTTCTGAGACCCTGGAGATTTGAGCGTATGTCTGAAGTTCAGTGAGCTGCCTTATTGCCTCTGGTGAGTCACTTCACCTCCTGATATCTTAGACTTTCCCCCCAATCTTTTCCTGCTCATCAAATCAGCATCAACAAAGAATTGTCAAAAGATGGGAAAAGAAAGTTAAGTTGTGCCTGGACTTGAAGATGAGGGTGCAGTCTGAGACAAAAGACGAGATGATTCTTTGTGGTTTAAGGGAATCAGATGAGATGACGTTATCTCCCTTTAGCTAGAACTTGAGCAGAAGATCTGACATCGTTATGTTCTCAGCTCTAAATGTGGAGAGAGCGATGCTGGAGATGAGGTACAGAACGTGAAGCACGCAGACAGCACGACAAAGTCGTTGCCAGGTAGAGATAAATGTAGGACAGGCAAATTACATAAAGCCCATCACTCCTGGTTCTTTGGCTGCTAAAGGAGGACTAGGCATTCAGAAACCCTTCCTGCATGGTGGTGTAGAGCACAATGAGCGAAGCCAGTCCTTGAATAGCACTCAGGGAGCAACACAAGCCAGGACTGCTTTGTGGTTTTGGAGTTTTTTGTTTGTTTGTTTAATAATCAAAATCAGCTAGGCTGTGTTCTCATGGACGTACTCGAGTTTGTTTTCAGTTCTGATGTATGTGATGATGCACCCTATCATGCGCTGGTGGATTAGTTTATTTACACAGGCTGGGCTTCAGAGGCTGAGCATCATACGAGCACAGCACCGAGGAAGCGCTGCGGGCTCAGCCTTGGATCCGTTCCCCTTTGACTCAATTCCCATCAACACCAATGGAAGCTTACACACCTAGCTCACACACAGATCTCTTTATTGCATTCACTTAAACTTAGGCACCCATATCAGCAGTTAAATCCCCCTCTGTGAGGCTTGTTAGGCCAGACTAATCTGGGCGGGTGTGTGTCCTTCTGGGTGCGTTACTCCGGTGCAGAACTTCTCATACCATCAAGACTGAACATTGAAATGACAGGTCTCAAAACAGAATAAATTGCTTCAGAATATGCTTTATATAAATGAAATGTATTGGAACTTTAAATTCCCAAGAACTAAAATTAAATATCTGAAAGAACACCTGAATGCACCGTCTGAAGAATGCAATCCCGAAATAGAATTCTTATTGCCACCAACACTTACAGCAGAGGCTGAATCAGACCATTCAAGGTCCATCTAACCTCTCACACTGTTTTCTACACAGTCAGGAGGCAGGCCAAAAAGGAGTAATCCTTCCCCCTTCTATGCCATCACAACTTCAGCATTTGTGCACTGGAGATGATCCAGGCAGCTCTATGTAGTGCCCCTACGGGCTCTCTCCTCCACAAGGTCCTTCAAGCATTTTGGGATCTGTTCATACCTTGGACCCGCTCAACATGCATTTCTTCAGGATGAGAAATTCAGGACCTCCTGCTGTGGCAGCAATCTTCACAATTACAACGTGCTCTGTGTGAAATCAGCATTCCCTTGGTTTTCTTCAGATGTGTTTCTCAGAGGTGCCCCCTTGTTCCAGCATCTGGAGAAACAGCAATCTGTCATTCCCCACTCACCTTCTCCATCACTTTTCAGATTTTATAGACGTCTATTGTAGCTTGTCTCTGCCAGAACAAATGTTGTTTATAACGACTTGCAAATGTTTGAAGAGAGATTCGTTTATATGAGAATCAGCTCCAGGAACCTGTGTGAGAGCTAGGAAGACATCCCTAATGAATATAAAATATCTGGGGAAAAAAACCCCTACCTTCAGAGATCTAAGACTGGCTTTTCCCCCTGAAAAAAGTCCTTTGGTTTCATCAGTCATTCTCAGCACATGAGTTATCGGATCCTGTGAAACAAGAAGACATGATGACTAGAGTCCCTTTCTCCATTTGTTTGAATTCTCACATGAGATCTGAGGTATGATATCCGTACCCATTCACAAACCCCCCTGAAGCTGAATGCATTGCTAGTGCTGTCTTCCCTGTTCATTTCTGGGGAACAAGGAAATGAGAAATACTTGCAAATGGGTATTGCACACCTCTAGTTTAGATAAAGCTTGTGTCTATGTAATTCACATTAACTTGAAGCCTTAACAAGTTTCAGGCATCACAGGCTATTAGGCTTAATGGCAAGTTTTAATACAGCCATGATAAAATGCACAATCCTAATTGTCATTAACTTGCAATTCTAGATAGAGGATGTCTATGTCTTGTGTTGTATGCTGAGGAATTTCTATTTATTTAGGTCATTTTGACAGGTAAGTGTGCTGTTCAATGATAAAATAAGGAGAAGATAGTCTATTTCTGTTGTTTTACTAGTCTCACATTACTTAACACAACCTGAGGAAATTAACTAGAAGAATTTCAGGTGCATTTCACAGTAAATACTTCCAATTTATTTAATAGATTGCCTGAGCAATACTTGAAAGAGATAATTTCATCAGTCAACAGGAATGCAGACTGAAAAATTGAATGTAGATTACTGAGAGGAAGACTGGAAACTGATAGAAGAGCATGAGAAATTAATACCAGTAACGACAACATGAATTATACTCAATTTCTGGTAGAACACAGATTCTTCATCATATTGAAAGGAAAACTCGGGATCTCAAATTCTAGGTGCTGGTGTAAAAGCCCTGTTTTTCCTGCATGACTCCTGGCGCTCTGTTCAGTCTCTTGGTGAATCACAGCTTTACACTGAGCCCTTTCTTTTAGAACATGCTGGATGATTAAGTAAATTATGAGTGGGATAGGGAAATTAACTGTTTTAAAGAAGTTCCCTTACTGAAGCACCTGCCTTTCTTACAGTTTTTCAGAGCATGACCTGGTCCAGAAAAAGCTCCTAGTTCCACATCTCATATATACAATTAAAATGCTTAACTGTGCAGAGCATTAGTCAGTGCAGATCTCCCGAGGAAATAGGAACTTTATGAATGATGTCTGCTTCCCACTGTGGGGAGGAACATCACGCTATTTAAAGAATACATGCTTTAAGCACCTAAAGCTGTTCAGAGATAACTGAGATCACATAATACACCATTATGGCATTGTGGAATAAAAGTTTTGTGGAGCAAAGTATTTAGTTTGGAGGCTAAGAAGAAGATTTTGTCAATGGCAGTGGGCACAAACTTGAATATAGGAAGTTCCACCTGAACATGAGGAGTAACTTCTTTACTGTGAGGGTGGCAGGGCACTGGCACAGGCTGCCCAGGGAGGTTGTGGAGTCTCCTTCTCTGAAGACATTCAAAACGCGCCTGGAGGCTGTCCTGTGCTGCCTGCTTTATGAGATCCTGCTCTGGCACGGGGGTTGGACTAGATGATCTCCAGACCCCTGTCACTCTGTGATTCTCTGAAATAAATTTGGGTAAATTAAGAAAGGGTAAGTGATAGTCTTGAGCTATGCTAATGAAAGAAACTGTGAATAAAAGCCTAGCCCTTTGGAGGGAAAAAATTAAACCAAATTTGCAAGAGCACCGTGTACATCTCTAAAGCACAGTGATCAATGTCATCCCGTGAACAATTGTCCCTCATATGGAGGCAGGCTGCCAACTAAAGTACTGGGAATAAGCCTATGGTTTGCTAGGCATGGGAATACAGGTTCTGATTAGGATGTGAGCACTTTGGGCTTGGGCAGGTGATCTAAGCACACACCTGTACACCATATTGCAGGCAACAGGACTTTGCCCGCTCTTGGGACCGCAGCCGACAGGCAGCTCCAGTTGGAAAGCCAGGGAGGTACTCCTCCTGTACAGCAGTGAGCCCAGGCTCGCACCAGTCTCTCCTGTCCCTGGTTTGGGCGGGGGTGGGGGGTGGGGAGGGAAGGCTCTGACGTGCCTGATGACAGAGGGATAGAGGAGCCCAAGAACTTTACCCTGACCTGGCTTGTTACTGCTTCGACCGCTCCTAGGAGCCAGCCTAGGAGCCAGGTACCTGCCCAGGAAATATGCTGCTATTGAGCCACACCAGAAGAAAGACAGAAAAGAGTGAATGCAACCAGAAGCAAAGGAGGTTTCAGAATGAGACAAGCCCTTGGTGTTGCTTTAGCCAGCCTGCAGTGTCTATGAATGCTTCAGGTCCAGTTTGTTTCCTGGAACTGTCCTTGAGCACGACACTGCTGACCACAACGCCATTGGCATTTCTAGCAGCAGTGATACACATGCCTATCACAAATCCTTGGGACAACCCAAACTTGGATGTTTGGAAACATTTCTTGTTTTTCCCTGGGAGAAAGAGAGGAAGGGATTTTCACCAGTTTGCTTTGGATGTCCAAACACTGGGAACAAGCTGCTGCCTCAAGAGAAAAGAAAACGCAAAAGCCACATATATATAATCCCACTTCAAGCCTTCTCTAAATACTGTCTGTATCAATCAGGATCAAGGAAGACAACAGTACAAATGGACTTGTGCCCCCTAATATTTCCCACTTTCACCTGCAAGTCAGGAAAAGTGAAAAAATACCAATTAAAAAAAACCCTGATGGTGAAATATCATCCATAAATATTTTATCAGTATATTTTGTTTTACTGGTGGAGCATGATTAAAAGGAGCAAGTGCAGTAGAAGAAGGAGGCAGGGAGAGGGGGAAGGTACCTGCAGTTTTAAAAGAAATATCAAGAACTTTTCTATAAGGCAGCTTTAAGCTGAAAGTGCCTTGTCAAATCTGTAGCGTGATTTTCCAAATGGCGTGCAAAATGTCATCCAATTTTAAATCTGTAATATTGCTTTAATCTCCAAGAAGGAAATAATAATGTTTGTCTTTACTATGGTTGATTCAATCTTGCACTCCTTTCCAGACTAAGCTTCTGCTGATTTTAGCGATCCGGGCCCAGTAATAACATTTGACTTATCAGTTTATTTACAGCTCGGATCTGCCATTGCCATTAGGTATCTAGGATACACATTTTGCACACACACAGCGCATACAGAACACGTACTTGTAGACATTCTTTCATTGAATATGATAATGTAAGGATCGTTATCCTACCTAAAGAAATGCATTTGAATTGCATACGTCTAAAGCTACCCTCCAAACACCAGATAAATACCTTCCCAAAATAGCATCACTCATTTTTCACAGCAGGTGTCATTCATCAGGTATGAGGCTGCATCTAAACGTGTTAGTAATAATAATTCAGTTTGGTATGTGACTCCAGCTCATTACCAGCAGCCCCAGGCACTGGAGGCTAGTTTGAAGTCACTAGAGCGGCACAGAAATATTTAATCCTATAGCAAATATTTAGTCCTACGACATGAATATTACACAAATATTGATCCTATAAGTTAAAAAGACTCTGAAGGACTTGTATTTTCTCCTTCAGTTGTCTGACCTGTCTTGCTGTTCACTTGCCTCTGTGGTACTGTGTGCTGAGCCAAACTGGCTCCAGGCTGCCCACTGTACCTGGTCTGGAAGGGGGCGGTGGGCATGGCAAAGGGGGAGGCGTGGGAGAAGATCCTGCCCCTGCATGGGCACCAGCGACAGTTTGGGGAGCAGTCACTGAAGCTCTCCAAGCAAAGGAAGGATGTTGCAGGCACAGGGCAGCCTGGTCCTCCACACTGCTTCTGTCACTGGCATGGGATCTGCTCCCAGGGGGCAGTGCCAAAGTTATTTTGGAGGTGGATGATATCCTGTCCCTGTCCATCATGCTTTTGACACCTTACTGTGTTGCAGTAAAAGACATAGTGGTGTCATGGTCACTGGTGCACCAAGACCATGGTGCTTGGGCCCCCCCACTCACCATGAGCCGTCCTGCCATGCTAGTGGCAGTACCCCTGCAAAAGGCCATTTTTGGCCTCTCCTCATCACAGGCACTTCTGCTGCAGCTAGCAGATCTGCAGATGGGAAATGCCACCATGCAAAGGCTAATTAAGAATTTGCATGGAATCTCATTGCATGTTTCTGCTTAATTTGTATTGTTCATACCAGGCCTGACAGAAAGCCACGGAAGGGACAGGAACGTTTCTAGTGACTTTTAATGGGCTGTTTGCACCAGGACACCAATAATGACAGGCTGGTTTGCACAGGCGGCGAAAGGGCTCCCCTCAGACCCCACCAGACACCAGAGCCTGTTGACCTTAATTAAATTTCATGGCACACTTGGCACAGTCCTGCGGTAATTGCTCAGCCTTTACTTATATGCGCTGGCTAAATGGGAATGCTCTGCTAGGCAGCAGCTTGCAGGGAGTGTGGGGTATGATGAGACCCTTCTGCCAGTGGCCTGTGGCTCTGATGTCCTCTGCCATCTCTCTTCTCCACAGCCTCATTTCATCTTCTACCCCTCCCGCTCTTCAATCCCTTCTGGCGCTTACAGCACGATATGGTAAAGATTAATTTCTTTAGCAGCATGGGAGTGATAAGTAATTACTTTTCTGTTTATTATTACTTTCTATTGTTACAGAAATGTTCCCGAAACCCACTTGTGTTCTGTGTGTTTGTGGTGCTGCACAATGTGAAAGGCAGGAGCCCACACCTGCTTCCCGGGTCCTTGCCATCCGGACTCCTGCTGGTTTTGTTTGACATCTCGATTACAGAGATGCAGTCTGAGGTCTCCTCAGATGACAAGCCTAGGGCATCATCAGTCACCTGAAGGTGGCACATGGAGTGAGGGATCTGACCTGGTCCTGCACTGCCTGCCCTTTGCCTCCCTGACCACACGTGCTCCTGCGGCTGTGGAGCAGCTTTGCTGCTTGCCCGTGATGAGGGGAAGGGAAGGCCTTCCCCTTCCACCAAGAGTCAGAAAGCAAGTGGTGGACATGCTGCCTTTGCCATGTTCTGCTGCCCGACCCCTCCAGCTTGAGGTGAGGTCCAGGGCTAGATCTCTGTCTCGCTGCCGAAGAGGAACCTATGCGGAGGCTATGGGGTGATCCCAAAGAAGCCTTTGCCCTTGCTCCCACTTGGAGACCACAGACATAGAGAAGAAAGTTTCTCATCAAGTCACAAGGTTTTAGCCTCCTCTGGGGTCCTGGGTAATACAAAGAAGATTCCACTAGCTCTCCCAATATTCCTTTATGTGGGTCTTCTGGAAACGGAGATAAATTCCCCAGCAACCCCTGGGGATTAAGAAAAGGAGTGCTCAGGCTTTTATCATCTCCTCGAGTGGGGGGAAAAAAGTAGAGAAACAGGCAGAAAAGTGTGTGCAATGTTGAAGAGACAAGAGGAGGGTGAGAAGAGGGAAAGGAGAGACTGTGGTGAGGAGAGAACAAGGAGAGTTGAAGAGTGGAAGGGATGGAAAGCGGAGAACAAAGGGGAAAAGCCCTGAGCATTTGAAAGAGCAGGTAAATGAGGGAGCGAGCTGAGATGGGAAAGAGAAGAGGAGCACTACCTTAAGAGAAAAATGTAACAAAGGATAGAAAAGGGAAGTCTTAGCAATGTATTAAATAGGAAAGAAACAGGGAATGAGGAGCTAAAGAAAGCCACAGTCAGAAAGAGGAGACTTCCTTGCAGAGAAAGAAAGATGAGAGCAGGTTGATTCCGAAGGGGTGAAAGTACCAGAATCTGAAGAAACGCGTTAAAGAAATACATTACAAGCCTGACACACAAAAGCAGAGGCATAAACTGTAATAAAGAGGAAAAAAAAATGAAGTGAATAAAAGGAAGGAGGTGGAACAAATGGAAACAAGGCACGTAACATAGTTTTAAAACATTATTAAATGTAGAAGTTGGATTAAAAAAAAAACTTATTACTGAGCTCTTTTCTCTCTGTAGAACTGTACAGTATGAAACAAAACATATGCACAGTCTGGCATTGCTGTTAATATCCCTTCCTTCAAATCCGCTTTTAATGGGTGCAGATAATAAAGCTGGTAACCGTTTAAGAGCAAATGCCATTACGAATGATGACCTGTAATCCACTGTAAACTCTTACCCTCTGCTTACACAAACAGACCTGGCTGGTGGAAATAAGATAAAAAGAAATAATTATTATCTTTCTCTTCATGTGGAGACCCTTGCTCTTCCAGCCAAATTTCACTTCCCAAAGGACAAATGGGTAAAGCAGCATCTGTCAGAAAAGAAAAGTTCTATTCAGTATCTCCCCTATTAGAGGATGTAGTGGTCTGTCTTGTCTACTAATGCTGAATGGCACGTAGAGTATTACCGAACAGTTTGCCAGAGGGTAGCTTTTTCAAGTGAAGAGGTGGTCTGGACGAGCTGCTTGGTCCCAGCACAGCTTCTCACCTGCTTCCTGGAGGACTCCATTCTCCTCCCATGCATGAACAGCATGGGAGGCTGTACACCATGATGAGCAGGGGAAAGAAAAAGCCAGGTGCTTTGAGCTACCCAGTGCTGTTTTACCTGGCATACATCTGGGCTCTGTGCATGCAGAAGGTGTGCCTTACGCACGCACGCACGCGCACGTGTTTACAAGAGGTGGGCAATGACACGTGACAGTGACGGTTCCTGGTGAGTGGAGACTGCAGAGCCTTTGCTCCTGGAGGGGGGAGAAAGTTTCCAAGCCCAAAAGGAGAAGCCAAGGCCATGGTCTAAGCAGCGTCCCACCCTGACCTGCCAAAAATGTCCTAGGAAAACAGCCTGCAGAGCCACGGGCCTGAAGGCCAGCTGCACAGCTCAGCTCTTCAAACTCGTGCTAACACAAAGGAAATATAGATCAAAATGTAGAATGCCTTTATGCAGGTCATGGGGTTTTTAATCGCTCCTCCAAAGCTCACCACACTGCTGCAGCTCCCTATGCAGTAACCGAATGTACGATCGCATTGCTTGGCAACATTGTCCTTCCAGAATCAACGCTTTTACAGCCTCCTCAGCCTCTTTCCTTCCTTCCTTCCCCTGTTCAAAATCATCACCTACAGCCCACTTCCCCATCTCTCATCGGAACAAAAGGCATGCAGCCTCTCTGCCCTTCACCATGTGTGCTGCAGAGCAGACCCTAATTAAAAGTCCCATTTTAATGTTGTTTTAATCATCACTGCACTTGTGAGATGAGGGCAAGAGACTCTAACAAGGATGGACAAAAGACATACAAACCCACAAGAAAAACTAATGATGAATCATTGTTTGAAGGGTGAGTCATGCCTGAGTGCATGCATATGTCAAGTGTGAGACTGGCATAGCTTCACTTGATTAACCCAAATCTGCTTTGTTTAAGTCTTCTCATACAGCTCTGCTTTTAAGGGAACAGTAGCACAGCACAGATACTTGTACAGTGATTTTATTGCCTGTCTATACAAGCATTTTGGAGGAACACAGCTCAGAAGGCATCCAGCCTCCCTTCTAGTCCCAAGACAGGGTCAGCTCCACCCTAATCCTTCTTAATAGAAGTTTGTATGGTCTGCTTTTTAAATTTGCTCTAGATAGGGATTCAAAGCATCCCCAGGCAGATCATCCCAAACTGCCACTGTAGATCCAGGTCTCTCATGTCATAGAATCACAGAATGTGTTAGGTTGGAAGGGACCTTTACAGGTCATGTAGTCCAACCCTGCTGCAGTAAGCAGGGACACCTTTAACTAGATCAAACATAGAATCACAGAATATCGTGAGTTGGAAGAGACCCATAAGGATCATTGAGTCCAACTCCTGGCTCCACAGAGGGAGCCAGAGCCAAGTCAGAGCGTGTGACTGAGGGCATCGTCCAGACGCTTCCTGAACCCAGTCAAGCTCAGTGCTGTGACCCCTTCCCTGGGGAGCCTGTGTCAATGCCCAACCACCCTCTCAGTAACAAACCTCTTCCTAACATCCAGCCTAAACCTCCCCTGTCACAGCTTCATGCTGTTCCCTCTGGTTCTATTGCTGATTGCCAAAGAGAGGAGATCGGCACCTGCCTCTTCACTCCCCCTCGTCAGGAAACCAGACTGGGATGAGGTCTCCCCTCAGCCTCCTTTTCTCCAGACTGAACAAATTAAGGGACTTCAGCCTCTTCTTGTAAGACTTCCCCTCCATACCCTCCACTGTCCCCATTGTCCTCCTCTGGACAATAGTTTCATGTCCCTCTTGTACTGTGATGCCTAAAACTGCACCCAGTACTCGAGGTGTGAGGCCACACCAATGCAGTGTAGAGCGGAACACTCACGTCCCTGGACCGGCTGTCAATGCCATGCCTGATGTACCCCAGGATACAGTTGGCCCTCCTGGCTGCCTGGGCACACTGCTGGCTCATGTTTAACTTGCTGTTGACCCTGACCCCCAAATCTCTCAGATCAGATTGCTCAGAGCTTCATCAAGCCTGACCTTGAATGTCTCCAGGGAAGGGGCCTCCACCACTTCTCTGGGCAACCTGTTCAAGTGTCTCACCACTCTCATAATGAAGAGCTTCTTCCTAATGTCTAATCTAAACCTATCCTGCTTGAGTTTAAAACCATTACCCCTTGTCCTGTCACTATGTGCCCTTACAAAGGGCCCCTCCCCAGCTTCCCTGTCGGCCCCTTCAGGTACTGGCAAGGCTGCTATAAGGTCTCCCTGGAGCCAAGTCTCTCAGCCTGGACAGCTAGAGAGGAGCTCCAGCTGTCTGATCATCCCTGTGGTACTTCTCTGGACATACTTCAAGAGGTCAGTGTCCTTGTGTTGACGGCTTCAGAGCTGGACACAGTACTCCAAGTGAGGTCTCACCTGAGCAGAGTAGAGGGGTAGAATCACCTCTCTCAATCTGTTTGCCACGCTTCTTTTGATGCAGCCCAGATGCACTTAGCCTTCTGGGCCGCAGATGCACAGGGGTGGCTAATTTCCAGCTTCTCACCCATCAATACCCTCAAGTCCTTTTCCACAGGGATCCTCCCTATCACATCATCCTCCAGCCTATATTCATAATGAGGACTGTCCCAACCCATGTGCAGGACCTTGCTCTTGTTCTTGTTGAACTTCATGGGGTTTGGTTCGTCATTGGATTTACAGTGATAGCTGTAGCAGGGGTAATTTCATGATCACACAGAAATGTGCTGACACTATCCTGCTTTCGTTAACCACATGCTCTCCCTGGGCCACCTCACCAGTGACAGCGGGGGCTGCACAGTGAGTGAGGTGGGTTTATGTGCAGGGGTCCCCACTGGCTGCCTGAGCTCTGGTGCTGACATGAGGGAGAGGGTAGGGATGCCCCACCAGCAGCAGCGCAGGGTTGGGTCGGCGTGAAGTGATGGAGAAGCTGAGCCCCGGGCGATCACCCGTCATGTAGTATCTCCGGCTGCGGTTTGACAAACACCTTCCGCTCACACGAGTCAGCCATGACGCTGAGCGAGGGGATGGTGGGACTGCAGCTGTGGCTGGTGGGGCTCCCCAGCATACCCAAAGTCTAGCAGTCCCCTTCCAGCACAATTCTGCTCCCCATCTCACAGTGAGGCTCATCTGCTGTTAGCATCCCTGGCACCAGCAGCACTACCTTGGTTGGTGGCCGTGGAAGGTGAGCGCAGCACCCTGCTGTGTCCCTGCATTTGTGTGACACCGCAGCGAGGCAGCACAGGCACATTTGCACTTGCATTGCTGCCCAGTTTGGCTGACTGCTGGACCATGGGCATCAACAAAGCTCTGATAGCATTTTTCTTGAGTGCTACCAAAAACCCCAGGTGCCCTATTAAACTGGTGTTGATGTGTTCACTGGCTAGCAGGAGGCAAGGCTAGCTTCATGACAGCAGAAACCGAGTGGCAGCTTTCCATGATAGTCATACAGAGTTTCCTGGCAAATAAAATGTATTCCTTTATTACAGAATCACAGAATCGTAGGGGTTGGAAGGGACCTCCAGAGATCATCGGGTCCAAGTCCCCTGCCAAAGCAGGTTCCCTAGGACAGGTCTCACAGGGAGACGTCCAGACGGGTCTTGAATATCTCCAGAGAAGGAGACTCCACACCCCCCTGGGCAGCCTGTCCCAGGGCTCTGTCACCCTCACTGTGAAGAAGTTCTTCCCCATATTGGTGTGGAACTTCCTGTGCTCCAACTTCCAGCCATTGCCCCTTGTCCTGTCCCCACAGACCATTGAAAAGAGGCTGGCCATTTCCCCCTGTGTCCCACGCTTGAGATATTTATAAACATTAAGAAGATCCCCTCTTAGTCTTCTTTTCTCAAGGCTGAACAGCCCCAGTTCTTTCAGCCTACTCTCATAGGGGAGATGCTCCAGTCCTTTAATCATCTTTGTAGCCCTCTTATTATATAGAAAAACTGTATATTGACAGTTAAGGGTCCTGGGAATTTTTCCACACCGATGCAGAGGATTTGGGCTTTGTAACTCATTTAGAAAAGGACCCAGTGCTGGTAAATGCACCAAATTTTGCCAGGTGGCCCGGTAGTCTGGAGAAGCTGAGCTGAGATCCCCCTGATTCCCAGTCAAGTGCTGAGCTGTACGAACCCAGAGATAATACTGTGTAACTTGCAAGCATTTAGCCATTGGTGAACAGCTGCCTAGCAATCTCTTTATGAGATTTATTCCTCTCTTATGGTTTTGTCAAGGAAAAAGTAGTTGCTGATAACATTCAGAAACACAGAGGTGCTATTTAATAGCTGGGACAGCTAGCAAGCCAAAAATCCGCTGTAAAAAATAAGCTTGTGTGATCGTTTGACTTTTTTTGTCATTTTACAAATTACGTGTGCCCAGGGTTTATCATTCAGGGGGTATTTATTTGGAAATAGCATCGGGCTTTAAGAAAACTTTATGCTTTATTTTACACACACAATTCTATTTTAACTGGTGTTTCACATAGCATTCAGACTGTGGGTTGCAGCAACATCACTGATATTCCTGCAGGCAAAGCTCTGCCTTGTTTTGACAGTCATTCCCGATGCTTTTTCCTTTTGCAAAAAAAAAAAGACCTATCCGAGATGAGACTTGAGACAGCCACGGGGAGGGGGGACCAAAATTGGAATGCATGTCCCAGGCCCAAAATGGATGAAGAATTTGTGCTTTTCCTCTTTTCAAGTAGAGCGGGATCATCTCTCCACGAAGGGATGAGCTGGGCAGCCAGTGCCAAGATCTCTCTAAAACTGAAGCACCTCTGTTTTGTTCAAAAACGAAAGCTCTGCCCCCAATCCTAGGCCCGTAGGAAAACCGTTCCTGACAGCGGAGCACAGTTGAGGCAAGCTGCGGCCCTGGTGCCTCCTGATTCCTTTTGGAAAGGAGAAAGAGCAGGCTAGGAAAATAACACTAGAAAATTTATTCCAGCACATCAGAGAAAGCTCCATCCCCCTCACCTGCACAATTCCAGCAGCTTCACCCTGCAAGAGGCAGCTGGAGGCACGGTACCAGGCAGGATCCATACTGCAGCATTACATTTTCACCTTAATTTTGGCTCCCGGCCACAGAGGCACCCCTATGAAACCACCCCTACAGGCTCTGCAGGCAGCGCCCGGCTTAACACCATATTAAATTACCTCTTTCATCCTGCGCAGCGCAGCGGTATCGGCAGAAAGAAGAAAATGTAAAAGGATATCACATGAGTCGGGGCAGATTTTGAACTACAAACTTGCCCTCTCTGTTAGGGTGGTCCTACAAGGTCTGCTTAGTTCCTTGGGGGGGTAAAGGTGGGATTTTGCACGGCAGTGCTCCAGTTATTCTCAATAAGAGAAATATACCCAGCCCAGCATGGCCAACTTTTATATTAGGACTGGCACTGATTTTACCTGAAAATTAAGAAGCTGCATTTGTTGTGGGCTTTTTTTCCCCCATCCACTGTGGATGCTTCTTTGCTGCTTATATTTCCCTCTGTAGGGATGCTGTTGCATTTGGGAACCTCCACACACGTGTGTTTGTGGTGTGGACCAATTAGTCAAATCCAATTTCTACTCAGGTTTACAGCAAGCTTTTTCACCCCATCATAAATAACCCAGATTTAATACCAAGAACATTATACTCCCTGAAATGCAGATCTCTTTTTTTCCCCTTTGAGTCACAAGCAAAGAGCAGTCTTTAGGCACATCCTAAGGACACTAGCGTACATGATCAAACAGCCCCAGATCTGACAGAACGGTGTCAGTTCAGCTGAGGGAACAGCCTGCTCTGGCTAAGCTCACAGCAGAAGGAAGGGATTGTGGCAGGTCACCATTTTCACACCTAGCCAAGGACTTCTGGAGCGCTTCAGATCTCAGTTGCATTCTCCCCTGGGTTAATTGCCCCGAACACGGGTGGAGCTGGAAGTGTGCAGGAATGCAGACCTGCCCCTGCCCTGCACACCGCCAGCCAGAGCAAACAAGGAGAGGAGGAAGGAGGAATTACCCTGGTGATCCCTCCTGTGATTCCCCAGCAGCTGCCGTCCTCAGCTGACCCCGGCAGGGAGAGACCGTGAGAGTTACGCTGGATTACAGATCCCAGCTGCTCTTAATCCGGGGGCAGCCGCCAGTGACTCGGCCAGTGCTGCAGCAGGAGCTGCCTGCATTCATGGTTTCATTGCGCCCGGGTGGTTATTTATACATCCTTCCTGAGCTCCCTTTGCCTTTCTTTTATCCCTGCAAATCCCCTCTGCATCGTTATGTGGCAATAACATCGTTGCCATTAAACTTGAGACACTGGGATTCTTAAGTTTCTAAATTCCAGCCAGTGGGTAGGACTGTCCTGGGAAGCCCTACAGCTCAGCAAGGCAAGGAGTTGGTGGGTGGGCCCAATGCTGCTGCATTTGGACCTTAGTGGAAGTTGATGGGTCTTTCCTCTTCTTCACAGAATCACAGAATCACAGAACTGTAGGTGTTGGAAGGGACCTCGAGAGATCATCAGGTCCAACCCCCCTGCCAAAGCAGCTCCCTAGCTCATATTGCACAGATAGGCGTCCAGGCGGGTCTTGAATATCTCCAGAGAAGGAGACTCCACTGGTCTTCTTTTCTCCAGGCTGAACAGCCCCAGCTCACTCAGCCTTTCCTCATAGGGGAGATGTTCCAGGCCCTTAATCATCTTCGTAGCCCTTCTCTGGACTCTCTCCAGGAGATCCCTGTCTTTTTTATACCAGGGAGCCCAGAACTGGACACAATACTCCAGGTGGGGCCTGACCAGGGCAGAGTAGAAGGGGAGGATCACCTCCTTAGACACACTCTTCCTGATGCATCCTAGGATCCCATTGGCCCTCTTAGCCACCAGGGCACACTGCTGGCTCATGGCCAACCTGTCATCAACCAGGACCCCCAGGTCCTTCTTCCTCCGAAGGTCCTTCCTATACCTTTTGGTACAAACTGGTACAAAATGAGAGGTGGGGCACTCCGACTGCCCTCAACCTGTCTGGTCACAAGGGTAGTTCCCAGAGGTGGAGAAACCATCTCAAAACAGCAGCACAACTGCCCTGAAGTGAATTACCTGCTGGCAGCTGGGAACTCGGACTTTTTTCTTTTTGGATCTGCCTGGGAATTCTCTCCCCTTGTGCACAATGCATCCTCACCTCTTCTGGGAGGAAATGGGTGTGTTTCTGCTCACCAGCTGTGGAATCTTTACGGTTTATGTTTGGTCTTCAAGGCAAAATATTTATACCGCCACATCACTTCTGTCTTGACAGCTTGTTGTTCTGTATATAGTTTTATTATATACACACATATATACATACATATATATAGTTTACACACGTAGCTGACTGGATCATCTACATCTGTAATTTTTACACCTCTTAGCCTCTTTTACACCACTTAGCCCCTCAGCACTGCTGCTGTGCACTCCCAGTTTCCCCATGAGGGAAAGGTGGCACTGGGGAGACCCAGAAAGGAGACATCACCTCTGCCCCCTAACACACACACCCTGTGCCTCTCCTAAAGCAGCCTCTGTTGTGCCTTCCATGCACTGGGGACAGTCCAGGGACTAGATCTGACACTCACACTTGTTTTCTTTGCAGCACAAGGGCATTCAATGCTCAAGGCAGCAGAATTCATAACCTACATGGGTTTTCCTGCCTCGACAAAAAGTCTTGGTCTGCCTCTGGTGGGAGACCCAAATTCAAACTCCTCAGAGTTTGGAGGGAACTGAGGAAGGGAGAGGAGCCCTTTTAACCACCAGGATTTGGTAGAAAATCTGTGCCTGGCCTCTTCCTCCAGCAGAGGTCCCTTGAGGGGGTCACTATTTTGGCTATTTTTATGGCAGTCCTGATAAATATGAAGGGGTGGTGGTGTTATATTTTGCTATTGGAGCATCAAAATACATTTTACTTTGCCCTTCTAGAAATCTAAAATTTATATAATACATATTTTTACTTATCCCTGTTATTATCCCATAGGTCTTTTCAGAGATCTCTATTACTGGTTTTGTTACCAGAGAGCTGAATTGGCCCCACAAAAAAATGAGTGGAAAAATATCCATTAAACCCATCCCAAATTAAATTGTTTCCTAAAGTTATTGTTCAAGTTATTTTAAAAAAATTCTCTCAGTTCTGTGACCGATGACCAGATGTAGGAAAGGACATTATTGTTTAACTCCATTGCTTATTCTAGAGATCTGCACCATACATAAAGCATTAACAACCAAAATATTTTGTGTTTCTTTGAGGGCCACTGTTAGTCATCTGGCTTGTCTCCTGCAGATGCTACTGACCATCTCACACTCATCGCCACACCATGGCTTTGCCGGAAAGAACAGGAGAGGCCAACTTTGCAATGGTTGGTTTTTGCTTTCCTTCCCTTATGGCCCAATCCATGTGATGCACGTGACTCAGCATACAGCTGTTTGGCACAGCATGTAGGCACGTGCTTGTCTTCAGGCTTTAACTGTGAAGAGATGAGCAAAGTTACGTGGGCTTGCCGAGTCGGAGCCGAAATTATCCAGCATAGACTTTGCTCGGTTGCTTATCTCAGCCATTCCAACCGTTAACGAGTGATCAAAATCTGTGTGCCATAAATGTGTTTATGTTGCTAAATATGTAACATTGGAAGTCGCTGGAAATGATAGTCAACACAGTCTTCAGTGCACCAGGACATGGGCCAGGTCCGTGCTCCGGCTGCGTGAAGTGAGGAGTGGCAGGAGCTGTGCAGACCTGGAACACCTGCAAGCTGGCAAGCAGAGAACAGGCTGCCTCTTCCCAAAGCACATTTGATGAGTGCCATGAAGTCACAGTGCTTGTGAGGTCAGAAACCTTGAGCTGGTGAAGACCATTTCTGCCAGCGCATGCAAGAGCAGTCTTAACGTGCTAGCACCCTTTCATTGTCAGCAGCGGAGAGGAAAAAACAAGCCATTTCCTTTCTAATGGTAGTAAAAAGCCCTGTGGACCGAGTTCCTCGTGCAACCCATAAGAACAGGCCATGGTTTCACAAATTTGGTGGGGATCAAGTTACCTGATGCCAGGGATGGAAACTCCTACGTAACACCTTCGTTGATGCCCGCAGACAGCGACGACTCTGCTGTTCCAACACTTTCTGTTAAATAAATTCAGTCCCTGCTTTGGTTAATACACTGGATATTTAAAACTTATTATTCTCGATCTGCGTTTGTGTGTTAGAGGGGTGGTAGCCAACTCCAGATGACGGGACAGATGGAGTTTTATGGTGCATAAAAAAAAGCGGGTTCTCGATAATAAGTCATATGCTACACTTGCACGTTCCTCTACACAATTAAGATATTTCCTTTAACAATTAGCAAAAATGGAAGAGAATTGGCACTACGGCGTTTTGACTGAGCTGTAATAAAACTGCAGAGCTGAGGCTGTGGAACTTGCATACTCTTCCCACAGGACTCTAACAAAAAATACAGATTTAAGGAACCTCAGCGAGCTCATCAGGATGTGCTGCAGCAGAAGTTGCTCCTCTTTCTGGGTTGGAAATAACTCTTTCAGTGTAGATGGCTACTCTAGCTCCCGCTCATGCTCTGCACAAGGGGCTACTCAGAGTCAGTTAACTCCATTTCCAAATGTGAGCCTCCCCCTACAGAGATGCCACAGGAAGAGCAGAGCAAAAGTTTTCAATGGCATGAATTCTGTCCCTCTCCACCACCTTCTAGCAGACAGCATTGGATGGCACCTTCACCTCATAGCCTTCTTGTAGCTCCCTCCCCCACATCTGTAGGCAGTGCTGGGTGACAGAGAGGAGGCAATGGGTCCTCAGAGAACAAGACTGACCCCCTCCAACACCCAGAGCTGCAATATGTGACTTATCTTCAGCATCGGATTTAGATAACAACTCAAACTGCTTACAAAGATTGCCTAAAGGACTCTGGAAAAGACATTGAAGGTGGGTTTACAACCACATCCAATGTAGGTCTGGCAGACACTGCACTAGCCCAGAAGACAAACCTCACTTGTTTGTAAATATACACTCCTTTTTCTGAGGAAATTGCTTATTTCCTCAGCAATTACCATGACCTGGAGATTCCACTTGTGCTTGTAAAAAGAGGAAAGCAAATAAAAACCCAAAACAACAGTAATACAGAGAGACAAGTTTACTAAAACTCTTTTAATTTCCTTACTAACTGCAGTGATTAACCAGAGAGGAAAATTGTTACCTGCCTACTTTCTGGTAAAAGATTTTTTGTATGCAATGATATATCATCTGGAGTGTGATATCGCATCCACCAAAATCAATGGACATTGCGTTATTAACTGAAGGAGGAGCTGGGTCAGATCTAAAAACTGAAATCACGTCAGCAGAATCCTAATTGCAGACACCCTCACTGACAAGACGGAGCACAGCAACCACCAAGCACTTCAAGTGAAGCGCTGCACTGTCCGTTTTCTGCCCCGGCCATCGCCAATGAGCAGCAGCGTTACCTGCTGTCAGCTCACAGGAACACACAGCACAGCAAGCGAAACGCACCTCTTCTCCTCCAGCCCACCCTCATCCAGGCTTTGCCAAGACTGTCCTTTTCTCTGTGCCAGCCTCTGTCTCATGAATGTATGCGAGAGCAGATGTCCCAGGCCAGCCCAGGGGAGCTTTTTCTCTGTTTATTGGCACAACATCTGGCCCCTGAACAGCACTCACTGCCTGTATAGATCCTGGTGGGTGAAGTCTATAGTCCAACATGAGTATTTCTGATTGCCTGGAGATAAATCCTCCCTGTCCCTTGGTGAGGGGACATACTCAGCCTAATGACAGCCATAGGAGCAGGAAACTTTTCTTGGCAAGTGTTTCTGTAATAAGGTTCAGAGCTCAGCCACGTGCTGCACCGATCGCTCTGCTGATCAGCAGGGGAAGTAAAGGGCTCTTGGCTTCTCAGAGGAGACCTTCAGCATCATGAAGGTCTGAGCCCTCTGCTTTTTCCATAACTAAGCAATGCAGAAGCATATGATTTTTACAGTTTCGACTGATACTTAAGGCTTAATCACTCCCTGTGACAGCAGTAGGTTGGGTCTTTTCTTCCCTGTTCTAGATGCTTAAAGGAACAGATATCCAGTGTCATCAGCCAGATCCCAATATCGGTGGACAGGAAAGGATCCTCACAAATATACCCACTGGTGTGAGTTGTAAAGGGGTCAGCAAGCCACAAAGCAGACTGCTGGGGAAGAAAGCCAGGGACCCATGGAGAGGAAGCCACCCTCACAGTTCCTTTCCTGATACACCTCAAAAAATGGCTCTGTCCCGCGCCCACCTTTTATTACCTTTTTTTCCCCCCAAGAACCTTGTAGCACAACTCAGACCTGAGGGCATTGCTTGTACCTGTGTTTGAAATCAGTCTTATCTAATAAACTATGCTCAGGCAAGGCACGAGGCAGCTCTTTCAAGGTACCCTTCTGTTAGGGATAAACACAGCATTTTAGGTAGCCAGCTGCTTGGTCTCATACCAGCTCAACAGGACGCAGTGGGGAAGCATGAAAGCTTCTGAAACAAAGATCTGTTATTTTTCTTCCTTTTTTTTTTTCCTTCAAAATTTGCTGAAAGAATCCTCTTTCTGGTGTCTCCTCATCTTATAAACACATGTTTTTTCTTACAAGTATTTTAGTTGTGATAACTTTATATGATTTATATGATCTGAAGAGAAACCGGAGTATTTTGAGCTGAGGGCTTATATCCTGTTTGGCTGCTGTGGATTACAAGAGGTAGGTTGTTTATGCTTCCCACCTTATCGAGCAGGTTTATGAGTAATTCTAGTGACTATCTGGTTTCCCATGGCCTTGACTGACTGCCTTATCTAACTTAATCACATACTCAGATTTCCTGTCATCTCTGAATATGTCTATTTTGGTGATAAAACGCAAGTGACTATATTTACTCATAGAAAATGTAGGTCAGGTTACAAAATGGTAGGTGGACATTAGAAACTGAGACATGGGGAGGACCTCTTGATTTCTTTACTTATCATTATCCAGCTTCTTTTAACACTTCTAAATATTCTGTGTGACTGTAAGCACTTTTAATTTACACTTGTGGTATCATTATGAGTTTTTAATTTATTTTCATCTATTTCTTGCAGAACCACGAACACCTGAGGACAAATGAGAACTAAAGATGGATCCTGAGCATAATGACTTCTCCTGTTGTGAGCATATTAAATCTGGACATTATTGCTTGTTCATATGTAAAAAATGACAGAGAATCATGCTGATGGTAAACTGGACCTCGGAAATATATGTGGCCACACAATAGACCACTGTGGAAAGACCTGCCGTAGGGAAACTCTCTTTAACTCCAGGGCATGGGTGTTTATTTTACATGGTAAACTTCGAGGGTTTCTGTTCCTGGTATAGGAACACTTCTCATTTCACTGCAGACATCCACAATGTCTGTATGTTCTTTAACTCCCTTTTGAAATACTCATGTTTATATTTGCTGCTCTTTTTGCATCATGCAAGGCTCTCAGTGCCTGCAGCAGCCTGCGGTGTTGGACTCCTCTAGTTAAATGATGAATTAACCTGGGTATCTCCCCTTTTACAGGTGGGCTCTACCCAAATTCTTCTGCCCCAACAGCCTTGTCTCCCTGGCAGCACCTCTATATGTTTATGACAAAAACAACATGGATCGGCTGAACTTTAACAACACCCCTTGCTTTGTAAACAAGTTGTTAAGAAGTCATAAACCAGCAGGTAGATAACCCTTCTGGGAGAGAACGAGTGAAAACTGGACTTGGTCCCGAGCCCTTTCTTCCAAAATGGACCAAAGGGTTTGAAACAAGAAAAAAAAAGCAGCTTTTGAAACTGTTTCTATCAGAGGTCTTTCCAGCTTTCGGCAAGCTCCGAGGGGAAATGGCATAACTTTCTACCACAACTGTCCTTCCCAGAATGTTGCCAGGGATGCCTCCCCCACCATATCTGACCTCAGTTGTCCTTTGACCGTGCTCTGAAGGCAAACCTGCTCTGGCAGACTCCAGAGAGCAGATTATCTGATATTGTGATCAGATTTCCGTACGAGGAACAATTTTTCCCAGAAAGCCTGACTTCAAAGAAGTCCAGTGACCTCTGTTCTGACGGGAGCAGGGTGGCTGATTTCCTCCCGTTTCACAGTTGCTGCTGTAAATGTCCTTCTGGAAAATGAAAAAAAAAGTTTCTTTTTCTTTTTTCCTAGCTTCTGCTGGCTAACTGCTAAAGAAGTGGCCTTTAGTTGTCTTGGTGTTTGGAGCCCAGAAAGATGGTGATCTAATGAGAACAACTGTCACCAGTTGTTATGTTTCTCTGCATTGTTACAACTCTGTCTTCTCCACTCACTGGGCAGAATGGTGAGAAACGGGTCACATCCAATGGTTCTTTTTGGTCAATTCATGTTCATTGATCATGTCCTTCAACTCCCCTAACGCCAGCTTGGAAACGGGTTATTTGGAAAGGGGCATACAACATCCCTTCTAATGCACCACATCTCTCAGCTGGAAGCATCTGCCTACAACCAGCCTTGAGTGTTTGGCTCTGCCATGACTGCACCGCCCCATGAACAAAGCTGTAGTGGATAGAAGAGGAATAAGGAAAGATGTGTGACCTTTGCTGTGGTACCAAGGGGAACATCAACAGGGCAGTAAAGAGTTAAGATATTAATTTATCTTGTACTTCCCTGACACAGATTTGCACACACATATGCACACAGGAAAATCACCTCTGTGACCTCTGCTTGACAATGATAATACAGTAGTAATTGGCTTTTCACTATTGTGTAGTTACAAGAACCAAAATGGGCATACTTCAAGGAGCACAGTTATCATCAGTTATAGCTCCTTCAGAAATTCTTCCAGGTATTTTCTGCCTTAATTCAGCTCTGGAGCCTAATTCTCTTCATAATTAGCAATTACAGTGCATATTGAAAGAAAGAAAGAAAAAAGCACATAGAGGAGGCAAATTGATGTGAAATGCATGTGCATCATTCACACCAAGTTCCTTGAAACTACTATTTCTGTTTTTCTTTTTCATAAAATGTACTAGCAAGTCTACTTTAAAGAAAATTACTCCTTGGCAACAGTGACCTGAGAGGTCTGCAAGTCTGCATAGCAAGCAATCTCGACAGCTTGATTATTTGTTATAAGAACAGGTCTGAAACATTTAATCCATAGAGCATGTTATGATTTCAGCTGAGAAATTTAATCTTCAATATTCCTGAGGACTGAGCTAAAGTGAGAGGCGGGCAACTGCAAGTCACTCATTAGTATCCATACTGCGGTTTAATCCTTGTTAGAGGAGAATAACAAATGTAGAAGGGTTCATTTTCCCCCTCACATGGGAAATGAGATTCAAGTGTGTGTTTTTTAGTTTGCTCAGAAGCATACAAAAATAATGTTCATTAACGTTAGGGAAGATACAGATGCTGCGTGAGAAAAGGATATAGCGATGATCATTGATTCTGGCAGAAGACTTCAGGAACTCTCTTTGAAGTCTGACAACAGGAATCTGTGCCCAAATTTGCCAGGCTTTAATCTGTGACAATTAAATTAGGGGATAATGAAGGAAGATGGTGCTATCTTTACTCTTGGTTGAATTAATGATTCCCGAGT
The DNA here is from genome assembly GCA_020800305.1 of Porphyrio hochstetteri. Taxonomy (NCBI): domain Eukaryota; kingdom Metazoa; phylum Chordata; class Aves; order Gruiformes; family Rallidae; genus Porphyrio; species Porphyrio hochstetteri. The sequence goes on along the minus strand of CM036905.1, from coordinate 150,442,903 downwards.
TCTAGGGAACACTTACCTCTCTGGCTGGTCATTACAGAACCTCTGTTCTGTCAACCTTTGATTTTAAACCTGGATTTAAAGCCTTGTAATTCTTTCCTGAGGCTCCCATGTTATTTCTAGGGACCATCAAGTGCATGCTTTGTGGACACTTCAGAGGCATAGAAGAAAGTAGCTAATCCAAGGACGCACAGAAGAGACACAAGCTCCAGTTATCCCTCAACAGGGAAGGGGACCTTGCAGGACAAGAGGTGCAGCCAGACATGGAGAAGGCAGCTTTCGGCGGTTGGGGGGTGCTGGTCGTGGGATGCGAGAGACGTGATTTCACCTCTCTCCATCCCTGCGCCGCCTCCCTGCTTTCTTTCCGTCACACTGCAGCACGCTGAGCCCCGCTCCTGCCTAAAGCCACCTGTGGTCAGTGCCTGCACATCTCCTGCATGCCTGCACTTCTCCCGCGGCTGAACGAGGCTCATGTGACCTGTTATAAAACCATGTTATTGTCTGGCTTAAAACCAACATAGTTTAAAAATGCCCTAGAGCAGCTCAGGATTTTTTTTTTTTCTTCTGGAGGATTCTTCAAATAAGATTTACAATACTCATATTTAAAAATCACAGAGTTTAATAAAAAGAAATGACTGTTTTCTTCAGCTACAGCTGGATAACATATTGCCAGAGGTACAAAAATAATAGTAATTTGGAGATTATTAATATTTTTCCTCCATTTTTTTTTCCTTGGAACATTTTCTCATATCCCAAGGCCTCTCCTATGTCCCTTGGGCAATATTTACTTACCATTTGCATCTCTGAGACCAGACATATAAGTACATAAGGGCACGTATGTGTATATCTCTTAGGTGCAGCATATCCTTTGCAGCCATATTGGTTCTTTCATCCTCTTCAGTGTGTCTTCAGTCTGTGTCTCCATAAACCTTTCTATCCAAGCGTGAAGACAGTGTGGAGCAGAGTCGGTGCTGACCTGGGAAGAGTCTCTGCAGAGTTGCAAACTGATTTTTGTCATGACCATATTTAAAACATTGGAAAGATTTGTGCAGCAGTGTCTGTGTGTGTCCATGTTTATAGTCCTGCAATGTTTTGAGGTTTAAGCATTGCCAAATGCATGTAGAAATGTCACATGCTCTGACTTGGCTGGCCCTGTGTGGAGCCAGGAGTTGGACTCTCGATGATCCTTGCAGGTCCCTTCCCACTCAGGAGATTCTGTGATTCTGTGATTAGAGTGTATGATGTGACCATTAATTATCGTATCAATGGTACAGTAAAGAATATACCACATTGTTCCCTGATCGACCAAGCCATCTCTGTATAAAATAGAACACGATCCTCAAAATTCCTGGAGAGAAGGTGAACTTGCCAGCGGTCAGGTATTGTGTTTCCAAAATTCCACTTCACTTCAGCTACAACAAAAAATATGCTTATTTTTCATAAATTTTTCTAACTATGGAAGAAATCCAACATGTTCCTCCTCACATATAAAATGACAAGGTACATAAACACAGAAAAGAGAGAGCTGCGTTACCTCGAGATAAATTGCTACCAGGAGAGAGGCACACACCATTGCAGCTTTTTAAGTTCCAAATTTGGAAATGCATTAAACTTTATTAAAACTTCCAACATGTTTCCTATGTTTCGCTCCCGTCGTGTCCTGTCTGGGCAGGATACATCTGCTGTAACTCAGGCATCTGAAAGTCAAACATCTAAGTTTGACTTAGTCACCCAAACTCCCTTTATAGTGAAAGGACAGTGGCAGGCACCTGCAGAGGGAACTTCATCTCATCCTCACCTTGGGGTTTAATGTGAGGTCAGACCAGCTGCCCTGGGGGAGTGCCAGTGTCTCGACAATGGTTTATAAAAAAAGCCATGAGTGACTAGATCTGTCTTAGATCTTTCAGACATCCCAAGTTAGGCACGACGACTTCGTGCTTAAACAGAAACATCTCCCCAACACTGTTGATGGCAGAATATTCATGCCCATTTACAGAGGAGAAGGTTTCAGGCTTGTTCCTGTGAAAACAGACGAGGTACGTGACATGTCCCAGATGTATATGAGTGACTTCTCCTGCCAAATCTATTGTATGATAATTGCCTGGGTCTCTGTCAGACTTCAAAGGGTCTAATGGATGCCAAACTTCTTGAGGTCTGATTAGTTTCAGCAATACAGTGCCTTTATGAGGATGCTGCAGATTTGCTCCGAGAAGAAAGCACGGCAGAATGCTACTCTGTTTGCTGCGTTAATTAGCTAAGGCTATCTGGCAAGGTAGGCTGCCTGCCTTTTTATTTTCATCCCAGTTCCAGCAAGAAGCCAAGACAAAAAGGAGGCAAAGAGTTAGCCTGAAAAAGCAGTTGTCATGGTGTAGGCAGGCATTTCAAGCACACGCATTTGTCGCATAACAGTTTTGAATTTGCTGGGCTTCGCATCGTAGCTGAAGTTGTGCGTGGTATGTTACAGTGCTTCCACTGATATTTCCCTTGTGCCCTAACAGAAAATGAGAACTATTGTCTTTGGTAACATGAAAGATAAATGTTTACAACAGGTTTTTTTCCACCTAATTTAATAGAACTATTCAATTATTTAACAAGTTATTCTATTTTCAATCTGACTGTATTTTCTTCTTTTGGACTCGCCTGCCAGCCTTTGTGTTTTTGGCTGTCTCCTGGCTGCTTGATAGCACGAGACAGCCACCTGAATTCCACCTCCAGAAAAGCCTTTGCTGTTCTCTTCTCAACTGAGAGACTTTGTGCATTTTTGTCACCTTTCCCCGATGTTGGCAGAGCCTTGTGAGAGAATCAAACCCCGCACTACACCGCAGTCATCCCAGCCAAACACACACAAACCTGCCACTATCCCAACAAGATTAATTATTGTCTGTGTCTGACCTCTGGCAAGAGCCTGGAGTGAGCTGCGTGCAGTTACCTTCTGCAGAGGTTTGTGTTGTGTGCTCCTGGTACAGTACAACAGGACATAAGGACCAGAGAAATGCCAGGGTGGGGGGCTCTGCTGAAGCAGGGTTGTTTACTACCCAGTTGAATGCAGGAGGTGATTCTCAGCCAACAGAGAGGCATTTCTGTATCTAACAAGGGAAATAACTCTGATTTTACTTCAGAGAGTGGCCAGAATGCCTCCTGGTAAAGGAAGGAGTAGTGTGAGCTTTGGGATGACAGATGAAACCTGTCTGGACTCCTGGGAGATCTCAAAACAAAGCCTGAGCAGAAAAGCTAATGTGATTGTGAAGGAGAGGTGAGCTGAGGTGAAGATGGGGAAGGCAGGCGCTTGGAGCTGTTCTCTGGTGGAGTTCTCCTAGAGAAGTTGTCCCCCCTGAGTGAGATCCCTCGGGGTCCTCCCAGCAGATGCACCCAACGGTGCCACGCACAGTGCCTGGAGCCCCAGCTGAACTTGCTGGGTCTGGTGACAGAGGGACATCTACCCGATATGGCCACATACCTTCCTATTTCATTTCATCCATCTATATGCCTCTGTAACTGTGTTGCCTGTTTTGGAATGTATGAATAAATGACTCTATTTGCTTTTGAGCTTAACCTGGTTTGAGTTAAGTGTGATTTCAGGTAACCGGATAACAAGAAGTCATTCTTTCCCCAAGGATATAGTGAATCAGTGAACGAGGGCCTGGTTTGGATGACAGGTCACTTCTGCTATCTTTTTCTCTACCATCTCAAATGATGAGTGTCCGTGTGGGGTATCGGTTCAAACTGCGGCGACGAACCATGTTGTAATCAACATGATATCCCAGGATGGAATTTCAGTCTTCTTCTTTTGACTTTTTTATAAACTTAGGAAATGAAAAGCACACACCTACACATGCTGTACAGGAAGAGTATTAGTAAGGTTGTGCATCAAGCAGCCAAAAGTTAGTACCAGAAATAAGGTCACCTGCACAAGCTTAATGTGGCAATAAAGTTTTTAATTACGTGATCAGCCACTGCTTGTTTTCCCAAGGCCCTGCTCATTCAGCACCAATTAACCTGATCCAGGGATGGGTCAGGGTACAGGACATCACCTCTGCCTCCTTTATTGGAGCGTATACCATGAAGAAGTCTGTCAGTGAGACAGCCACATACTGCCTGGGGCAACGATTCAGCCCCTGCCTCCTCTGAGAGCTTTCTGAAAGTCAGAGAAGCCAAACAAGTCCCCTCTGGGTGGCCACCATGTCCCTTACTTGGGACTCTGAAGTCTCACCTACTGGAACGCTGAGCACTGGGAGCATCTGGTGGCACCAAAGGTATGGGGCTGTGCTAAAGAAACTGAGCCCACCCTCAAACAAGTTGCTTGCCACTGTAACCTCTCTGTGCGTTTGAAGTGTGTTTTGTGTTTGCAACCACTACTAGGATACTGTGCATATTAACTTACTACTGCCAGAGGTGCTGTATGAAGGGCATCACAGAGTATCACAAACAAATTAGTGTTCCAAACTCTGAAACGGAGTTTGAAACAAATTGACTACATAAGAAAAGAAGATACCCACCAAACAAGAAGAAAATAAAGGTTCAGGATCCCCTCTGATTACCTGAGCGAAGTATTGTCAGCTCAGGCACCTCGGGATCTGTGGGGAAAAACCAGAAAAGGTAAATGAACAGTTATAACACTGTATCATATTTGGTATAGACCAATGACTTTGAGTACACAACTTTGTCATATCACTTGTAAGGGACACATACTGGGACTGACCAGGCACTATCCAATTTTTTGACTGCTTGATTTTCCAAAGGCAGTAATCGTAGTGTAATATCATGTATAGGTTGTGTAAAATGTGCATCTATGTGTATGTTATCTATATCTACATCTAAAATTTATGTACACCACACATGGACATATACCACACAAACACGGGCGCATGTGTACATACAGTTTTGGGTGCCAAATTCAATGTCAAGAAAGGTTTAGTTACTCTCCTAGAGCTTCATAAATTGCGTAAGATATAGTCAGCTCTATACATACACATAACACTGACCAAAGATAAGATCCTTTCAAATCTTTCTGTTGCCTCAGGATGTATACAGTTTATTGTATTGGTTTATCACTGGTAGAAATACACTGTGAAGAGGCCTTTCAGGACCTCTCTGTACTGCCCAGTGTAAAACACTTCTCCATTTTATTCTTGACTTTGTGACAGTTACCTACAAACTTAAGACCAGAACCTCAGTGGATATAAATCAGCATAGCCACCATAGAGGTCAATGGAGTAGAAACAGATTGTGAATTTATCATAGGAATCACAGGACATTTCAGGTTGGAAGGGACCTCGGGATGTTTCTGGTCCAACCTTCTGCAGAAGGCAGGGACCGCTCTGAGGTCAGGCCACACTGCTCAGGGCTTTGTTTTGAAAACCTCCAAGCAAGGAGTCAGCACAGCCTCTTTGAGCAACCAGCTCTGCTGCCTGGCTGTCCTCATGGGCAAAATCTTCTCCATATATCCAATCCAAACCTCGCTTATTCAACTCAAACCTGTCATTTCTCACCTTCCTGCTGTGGACGCTGTGAAGATCCTGGCTCCATCTTCTTGATGGCCCCTCCTAGATGCTAGCAGGCCCTCAAAGGTGTCTGCTGTAGGCTAAGCAAGTCCAAATCCCTCCTTATCTCCTGCTCCATGTGTTGGTGCACAGGCATTGCATCTCCCTTTGCTTCATCCCCCAAAAGCGAGGAAAAGCACCTCACTCGGACATAGGGATCTCAGCCCTTCCCCCCCATCCCACTGACATCAAGGGCTTTTGAGGGATGGATCTTGTGGCATCCATCGAATGAATCTGGTTCTTCCACTTCTGCTTACAGTTCTGTACAGGCATGAGAAGTTCTGGGGGTTTATGATAATGCTGTCTTTGTTTCCCCTTCATTTGAGAGTGAGAAAGAGAGGCTGGCTCGAGCTATCTCTCATCCTCAGCTAGGTGCACTGTGCTGCGGTGTCATTTTTCAAACAAAGCCAGAAGACTTTCTCTATCTGGGTGATTTTGATTTCTTACTTTACCCACTCCCATCACCACTACCCCTCCCCCCCAAACAAGATGAAAATATCAATATCTGTTTTGGGCTCGCAAGGTATGACATAACATCAATGGAATTTGTTTTTAATCTGGGTGACTAACAGTTATCTGACAATTCAAGTAATATTTCTCCACATCCATCCGTCAAACTCCAGCTAACTTACAGGGGCAGACAGCATCAGATTTAGCAGCCGAGCAAGCCCGTTAACACCCTGGGATTGCAACTTCAACTCCCTGTGACACAATTTTCCCCGTGCCTGTCCTGCGCTGCCCTTTTCATTTTTTATTTATGTAAAATTATAACTCTTGCGTTTGAAAGTCATCCCCTTTCATTTCTGAGGCTGTTTCCTACAGTGAGTCAGGTCAGGCGAACTATTATTAGGACCATGTTTATTTATAACGGGTAGTTTAGCATTAAGCAACGAGTTGTGACAGGCTGTGCATTTCTGGAGGACGATGGCAAGCTCGGGGTGCCTGCGCAGGCACGATGCTGAAGGCGAAGAGCTCCTGCCGCCGCAGCCGGCCTCTGGACACGCTCTGCCGCCGGCGGCTCGCTGACGTTACGAAACGGAACATCGAGAGCAAAATGAGGACACGTTGGAGCCGGCACTGGGAGACGCGGCAGCACGCAGCTGACAGCCTCCCTGCTCTGTCATCCCTGCCTCACCACGTCCCCCGGCTGAAGGCAGCTTGCAGGTGGGACTCACAGGACTCGGAGCAGTGCCCAGAAGCAGTTTTTTCCGGGTACCCCTCTTTTTCACCCCCTGCATGCTTCCCCTGACAGTGCCGGTTTATTTTGCCCTCTGCACAAAGAAAGCAGCTGGCTCCAGTGTGGTCCACAGAATTTTCTGCCTCTACAGTGGGACTTTCAATATTATTTCTTTATTTTTATTATATATTATATAGTTTTATTCTATTTATATATTTATTCTATTTATATATTATATTATATAGTTTTATTCTACTCCCTCTTCCCTGACAGCTCTGGATCCCGCAAGCCTGACCAGAGGGCCTGCTGAAGACTGAGGAAGGCATACAAGAGGGAGGCGTTCCTGCAGCAGTACCAAAACCAGAGCAGCAAAGAGGGCCAAGAACCAGGGAGCCCCTTCCCATCAGTGGAAGGTTAAGTAGATGCTATAATTCCTTGCTCGGGCTGCCAGGCAGTGGGGCAGCCTGCACAAGCCACCTCAGCATCCCCTCTAGGGAAAAGTAGCTGCTTCTGTTTTGCCATTTTTTCTCCAGTCCTGTACTGCAATGGGGAGCTTGTGGGGGCTGAGTAACTCCTTGCAGAAGCATGTCAGGTTCAGGCGGATCATTTTCCCCCCCCTCACCTCCCATGGGCCTGAGTGTCCCCCTGCAGCTGGTGTGGAAAGGCAGATCACTTAGCACGGCAAACCCTGCTGCTGGAGGCCCAAGCACGTGCAAGCTGCTAAATGTCTCCTTAGGAAGGATTTGACCCCCTCACACCAAGGAGGGTAGGATGCAGGTGTCAGGATCTTGACCCACAGCTGGTTACTTGCCAAAGGCAGGCCCACACAGCGGGTTTGCAGCAGTGGAGGTGTTTACCTTTCCTCTTAGCTGACTCCAGCACCTTCTTCATGTTCCCACAAATGTAAGCAGCAGCAGGGAGTGTGGTGCTGGGCATTGGTGAGGGGCTAATCTCCCGCTTTTTCCCTTCCTCTAGTAAACTTCCTCCTGCACTTTTCTTCTCACCTACCGGTTTGCATTTGGTTGACTTCTGTTTATGTTTTCTGAGGAGATAAGGGACCGAGATGGATGTTTGCCATCAGCAAACCGAAGATGACATCTGTGCTTTTGTATCTATTCCTCTAAGTGAGATGCTGTGACTGTGGCTGTCAGGAGACCCGTGTCCAAAGCAGCTACCAGGGAGCTAAATCCAGCAGCCCTTATTCAGTTCTTAGCTTGGCAAAACCCCAATGAAGATAAAGAGAGTTTTAACTGATTGGGGATGTCAGGTTCCAATGATGAGCATGGCCGTGGTTCCTGAAATCTGTTTTCATGAATGTGCTCAAGAGTACATCACAGAGGTGCTTCTGACATTTGGCAACATTAATATTTAAGCTTTCCTGTGTTATTTTTGCTAAAGGAATTAGAAATTAGCATGTCACAATCGTAATACAGCAGCTGAAAATAAAGGGCCAGATTGTGCCCTCAATCCACACGCCCAATTCCCACGGATGTCGTTGGAAATAGTGTGCATATGCCTCTGAGGGCAGAATTTGGCCCAGTGTGCCTCTTCTCTTTCTGCAAAGCGCCTGTTTGCTCACTGCTGCTTACAGTACTTCTGTGCAACAAGAGAGGAGCGCGTGGCTAAATTATTTAGCACCCGGATAACCCGCGGTATTTTTCCTTCCCTTTTCATAATGATCGAAACTGTAATTCCTCCTTGCAGACGAGCCCTGCACACCTCTATTAGCAGGAGGGGAGCGAATTGCCTGCAAGGCATGTCTCTGGCAGGCGAGCGTATTGGAGTCTGTACCGATAGGCTTGACCTGGTTCTGGCAGGAGTCACCCAGGTGTCACTGGGACAGGCCTCGGGGCAGGGAGATGGACTAGATGACCTCTTGTCATTCATTCCAACACGGTGAGTGATAAATCACTGCATGTTCTGTACCCTTGAGCTGGCACCTGGTGGAGAACGTGGCATGTGCTAAATGTTATCCTAATGAAGGATGCTTTCCTGAGCCAAGGATTTTAGCTGTAACGTCTTTTTTTTGTTGTTGTTTAAACTCTACAAGACCTCAGAAGAATGTCTAGTTACATCGCATTTATAATAACTATTTTTTAAAACATCTCTGATAGAAGAATTGCTCAAAAGGTAGGGATGGGGGAAGCATGTTGAAAAATAGCTGACTTTTTACTCTGCTTTCTTCTTCCAAAACATGCAGAAGTAAACCAGTCCAGAAAACAGCTTGATTCATCAGCAACAGCGTACTCTCATGTAGCAAAATCAAAAAAAAAAGGTGTCAGCTGTGACAAGACTATATGTACTATACTATACATATGCTTTAAAAGTGAGTGGTAGCAGACATTTTGAGACACCATATTGTGATACAGCAAACTACATAAATACAAGTCTTCATCGTCGAAGCTAGGAGTCTGACTCCAGCTGTGATGAGGTCTGAATGACTGCTTTTCCATTGACTTTGTTGCTATCCCTCCTACTCCGGGTGCTTTGAAGGGCAACGTCCGAGCAGTGTTCCACCAGGTCACTGCTGGGAACCACCGAGAGCTATGCTGGCTCTCCCTCTCACTCCATCAGCTTACCTCCAGCTGCTAAACTGCAGGAAGAGAAACACACCGAAACGCATTCTGAGACAGTGTATTTTCAGAAGATGGACATGTGGCACAGAGCTCTTCACAAATGAAGAACATGTAAACTTCAGCCCCTGTCCCAACTACAAACTACAGCCCATCACTAGGTGCTTCTGAAAGTTTCACATTTCAAGGACACAAAGGCAGGCCGGGACAAAATAAAATAAAATAAAAATATCCAACTTTTCTGGTCCACAATTAAGTCATGCAATCAGTGAGACCAAAGCCAAAAAGCATCAGCAGCAGATTTACGCATCTGCTGGCATAACAAGAAAGAAGAATTAAGGCTGAAAGTAGCGAAAAGAAAACCATTACACAGGATTCTGAAGACTGTACTTTAGGAATTGGAGATGATAAGAGGCTTTCAGAGCTCCGGGACAGCATTTCTAGCGTTATTATTAAACATTTTGTATGAAATAGTTATGGCAGATCAGGGGAGAGGGGGTCAGGGGTTGCAAATCTTGCTGTCAGTACTAAGGCCCTGCTCCTGCTCCCAGTGAAGGGAAGGGGACATCTCCTGAGGCACATCGGAGAGGATATATGAGTTGACACTTTAAAAATTAAGCCTCCTGGAATTGCTGTGTCGATTATTATCCCAGAGACAGCTTAAGTGATTTGCCCACAGTCACGCAGTGAATTGGGGCTGAGCCAGGAATAGAAGATAGGACTCCCAGCTTCTGGTCTTGTTCTCTTACCAACCAGGCACGTCCCCAGATGTACAGCGTAATCCACACGGGGACAAAAATCCAAAATCAAAGATTTATCTCGCTTCCTAACACAGCTGTAGGCAGCTCTGCAGCACAGACTCAGAGGGAAATCTTACTGCCCTGGTTACGCAGCGTAACCCACTGATTCCAAAGGAATCCCTCACCCGATGGTTTTTTGGTTGCACAATACTAAATAGCTCAAACCCCTGCGACATCAATGCCTGTCAGAAGAAGAAGAGACTGCGTGGTAGTCTGAGCTGCTCACCTGGGATTTGTGGTTTGAGCAATTTCAGCTAAACCTATTATATAAAATTACAGTTCTGCGTTACTAATGGGCGCCTCACTCATTAACGTGCAAAGGAAAATAATGTTGCTGGTGCTCTCGGTATCAACTGCTATGCAGGGAGGAGAGGTTAAATACAGAACAGACCATACTTGTAAGAAGATTAATACATACAACAGGGATAGTAGCAGGCTTCTGCTGGGTCTAATCTGGCATCTGACCGGGACAGAGAGAGAGAGAGAAGGAAACTCTAAGCCAGTTAAAGTAGTGGATTATTGATGACAGAGGATTCACAGCTGATAGGGGAGCTGCAAAGAGTAGGTAGTAGGGATGAAATGCAGGGCAGAGCACATAGCAAAAAGGAGGTAGGAGATGTGAGATATTATGGGGGAGGTCTAATAAGTGCAAAAGGAAACTTAGGAGTAAGACAACAGAGATAAGAGCTTTCCAAGACTACAGAATTGGGGTGAGAAATGAGACAGCCTGTATATGTCCTCGCTTCCTCTCTCACACACCAAGGAAAAGAAATGAAAATGACACCAAGCTACTGCCTAGGGATTTCAGCTTGGACAAATAAATGATCTGAAAAGGCTTTCTGGGGCTTCCAAGACCTCCCTGTCATCCTCTACGCAGATAAACACTGGATGGAGAATAACATTGCAAATCACTGATAATTAGAGAAAGTCTGGCTAAGACTTCCATGTAGATAATGTTATCTTGGGTAACAGGCAGCTGGGAGCGGGCTGGGACAGCGCAGGCCTTCTGCAGCACAGCCCGCTAATCAGGATAACCCTTGACAGCCATTTTTTAATGACTGATAATTTGAAAGAAAACGACTTTGTAAAGTTCTGGAGCAATGTTTAACAGGGTCATTTGGGAGTAGCTTGCTGCTTTTTGTTTGCTTGCTTGTTTCGGAAGAACGGTGGTTCAAGCACCGAGCAGGGCTCCAAGGTATCAAGAGTAGGTGCTGGCTTTGAGGGGAGAAGTGGAAACCCTCCACTGGCAGGAAGAATGGCAAATTCACAGTTGGGAAGTGTTTATTAGGGCTTTCCTATTGTACCTGACAGGCTGAGAGGAGTTATTAATAAAAGTCCTTTGGCGTGCTTCTCAGCAATTAGAATCAATGTGCTTACAGTGTTTCTGCCCCAAGACAGCGTTTGTTAAAGCCAGCACTACCAGTACTTCTTAGCTTTGCAAGTTCTTTCTGTGTCTTCTCAGTCCATCTCCTAGGCCCTGGCCAACTCTGACTGAGCTGGCCTATCTGCTCCTGGTGCAGGTATTTTAGGAAGGTTTTTCTCTTCATCTGGGGTGCGGATAGGACAACTTGCTTGTAGCAGTGTGTTAAGAAATCGTGCTACAGTCTAGGTCATGATTAAGTTACAGTAAAATTACAGACTGTCTAGGAGAAAAATGAGCAATCTCAGCTGTGAATATTGCAGAATGCATTATCTCACAGATTTATTTATTTTAATACTTCCTGTTTAAAATTCTGCGGGGCTCCTTGAGCTGTATATAGGCGCTAATTTAAACCAGAAAGGAAGAAAATATGTGTGTTGCATTGTATTTGGGCATAGAATTTGAAAAATGAGATAGGATTTTGATCTACTTAGTTCTGTTGAGACAGTATATCCTACTAATAGTTGATACTTAACAGTAAGTTAAAGAAACTAAAATCTAAATGGCTTGGAAGCCTAATTTCCATTTCTATGACGGCTTTGTCAATGTACAACCTGTTACTGATTTTCTTACAGGAATGTATTGGCTATGTAGATATTACAATTTACAAGTAATTCATTTTCTTTTATATTAAATCAATTTCTAATCAACTTAGCCAAGGAGAAATAAACTAGGCTTAAGTGTTTAAGTGTTTATTGAACAACCACATTTCTACTCATTGGCCTATACTGGTTTAAATAGGCAAGTGCAGGGAGGTGGGCCTGGGGCAGTGTGTGCCAATAACTCAAAGACAGACAGGGATTGAGCAGGGGACACTGGACCCCTGGTCATGGACACTGCTTGATTCTTATCTTGCTCCCTTGGCCTGGTGCTGAGCTATTGCACCTGAGGGCCAGGTCTGCTCCCCAAAATCAGCATGAATACCAAAGCACCAAGTTTTGACTCCTCTACCCTTCCTAGCTCTCCTGAAGGCTCCCACATGCCCCTCTCCTACTGCTCATTGCCCTTGGCTCTCCCTTGGTCAGAATTAAGAGGCACAGCCTTCATGGCTGTCCTTTGAGCAATGGGGTCTGGGACCTCTGGGGGCAAAGTTACACAAAATAAGCAATAACAATAAAACCAAAATTCCCTCCTGACTTTCGATGCATGTGAATGTGAAAGTTCATGCCACGCCATGTCATGTCATGTGAAAAGTTCTTTCAGCCCTGTGCATGAATGTTGTCTGCCTGTTGGTCAGCAACAAGCTGATGATACTTGCTGAGCATCTACACTGAGTCGCTAATTGCTCTGTTTAGCTGATGCCGGTTCATTTGTCAGTCTTGTCTTTGGAGTGGAAAATATTAGGTGTGGAGAGTCACTCCTGGCCTCCAGGCCAAGTGGCAGAGCCTGGTTCTCTCTCCTGTGCTCAGAGGTAGCCCCTGTGGATGCACATTGCCTTGCATGGTTGGCAAGATAGAAATCATGTCAAGGGATACGAGCTCTAGCACCAATGCAGCCTGCACAGTCAGGAAGGGGTTCAGTGCCTGCACTCATTCTATGTCGCTCTTATTTAGCTGTACAGACAGACTCTCTGAGTTCCAGCAGAGCTCAGAGCATCCATGGCACCCTGGAATTCACTGTGCTCCAGGTACCACACCTTAGGTGCCAGTAAAATGCAAGCATGGGCTGGGAGGTGCGTGGTTCACTCACTGCCTTTTAGCTGTTAATTCCTAAAAATGTCGATTCCTTGTCACCAGAAATAGGAATACTGGGAAAGATTGAATGAGTCTTTATCATCTTCACAGTCCCCAAGAAAGTAGACAAGTTGTTCAGTACGACAGGAATTAAATAATTAAACTTTAGCCAGGTTTCAAAGGATAAATTTTACCTGGAAACTGTACATTAAAAGGTGCTAGGCCATCCTTCTTGTCTTCCCTTGGTCAAGCAAAGATAAAAAACCCAACCTCCCACCCCTGAGAGGAAGATGGAAACCAGAATACCAAGCTCTCCGTTCCCAGTTTGCTTGGTCACTGCTGAGTTTGGGTGGCATTTCAAATGCTCTAGGGAGGTTGGCTTGTACCTGAGACTGTAACTGTGCCCACACATCCTTGGGGAACTTTGAAATAGCAGTGATAATGTCAGCCCAGTTACCATATGCTTTCAGTCTGCCCGGGCAATGATTGTATAATAATCCCTAACAGAAAACTGAAGACGAGATTTCAAGTGGCTGCCAGGAAACAGTTTTTCACTTGGAGTGGCAACTCTGAATAAGGAAGCATCTGGCACATTAGATCAGACAAAGAAAATTAGGTCACTCAGAAAAATATTTGATGCTCTTCCTGAGGAACATAATACTAAAAATGCAACTATCTACAACGGCAGCATTCTCCTCTTCAGCGCTGTTTCTTGTATTGTGATGTTTTGTATTGTTCTGAGCAACTGCACTATATTTAGTAACCGTTAAATACTAGAATATAGATTATATAACTGATCATTTTCGTCCTGCCACTAACAGGAGTTTAAGGCCAAAGGGGTTTTTGTTGGTCAAGGGTTTTTAAAAAGATTCAAGGACGACTGCTTTGATGCAATTGACTGTTGGATGTTTTCTATGAAGTTTTTAAAAAGATCACGTGGAACGAAAAACATAAGTGATGCCTGTTTAGTATATTTCTTCCCTTGGTTTTAAGTGTGGCACATTTTCTTGAGAGTCAGTGGAATGAGGCTTTACCAGAAAGGTTTCAAGACAGAGGAGCAAGCTGGTCCTCTGTCAGGGAGAGAGGGGGAAGAAGGATTGTTGGGCGGGGGGGGGTCACAGAAGGAGCTGAGCCTTTCAGGAGGGATGGGGCAAGAGTCTGACCTTGCAAGATGCAAAGTACAGAGTAATGTTTCTGCTGACAATCCTTTTCTGGGAGCTACGTGCCCTCCCTGTCCCAGGGAAATACCTTCTAGAGCACTTCAGATCAGTTGGGCGAACAAATACGAAACAACACGGGTATTAAGAGGGTTGATGTTGAAGTACTCTGATTGCTTCTATGAAGGGAAACCCAGAAGCTGAAAGGTCCAAGCAACTGGATTCATAACATGAAGGTACGCAGTGAGAGAGGGCCTGGGGCCATTACTTATTCCTGGGGCCTGGGTTATGTCTTGCACCAGCCGGCAGCTCAGCAGAACAGCCCAAACATTTCAGGCAGCTGGCTAGAAGGGAGCTAGAGCTGAACCTAACACTATTAATCAGCTCCTGGGTGGCACAGCTCGTCACCGGTCTCTGTGCTGGGAGACTAGGGAAAAACAGGAGTCCCAACGACAAGCCCTGGCTAGCTGGAGAGCCAGCCCTGTGTGTGGCTTACAGTCTCGTTCCTCATGGAAAAAACACACAACTCCAGCAATCTTTCTCCACTTAGTTGGTTTCCAACAATCTCTCCTCAAAGGAAGTTTCTAAGGGAAAAGTGAGGTCAATTAATCTCAAATTTTCCAGCTTCCTAAAACCAGGAATGGAAGCAGTAACCACAGAGTTTTTAGACTTTACAGACAAACTCCAAACTGACTTAATGCATGAAGACATGGCTGTTCCTACATTAATCCTTTCATCTGGTAAATGAATCAGTTTGTGGTATTTTCATTTGATTGAGAAGATGTCAGGTAACCAAAAAGGAGTTTCAAGTTGCTGTCTTTGTGTAAGTTATAGTGTGGTACTGTCACTGGTTTAGTCCCTTTGAATCTATGATTCTTCAAATCACAGAATCACAGAATGATTTGAGTTGGAAAGGACCTTGAAGACCATCTTGTTCCAACCCCCCAGAATGCTACATAAAGAACTGAACAAGTACTTACATGGTATACATAAAGAGTGGTCTTGATTTTCAACATAGTTTAAACACAGCAGTGAATATATCCTCATTCCTAGCATATCTAGTGTTACAAATTTTATCAGCGGATGAAAGAAACTTTAATAAGGTAAAAAGCTCACCCAAGGTCAAGTGGCACATTAATTCAGAGGCGGAATTAGGCTTCAGGAGGTTTCTGGCATTTAATCATAAACTTAGTTCATTGGTCCTGCCTCTTTCCAGATTCTCTCAGTCAGCCTTTAATTTTGTACAAGGGCTTAACTGCCCTCATAAATCATAAATACAAAAGTTTTGAGAGGCTTATTTATTTCAACAGCCTCAGAATGGAGTTTTAGCCTGAAAAGGTGCTTTTGAGAGTATACAAATGCCCAGCATCTGGTCTAAAAGACAGCTGAAGAAACAGGATGGTTTCAGCTTCCCAGCACCCATTCTCTCCCCCTCAGCCTGGAGGAGATGCCTCACCACATGCTTCTTTTTCCCTCCTTCAGGCAAACCATTACATTTCCAATACAGATGAGTTATTTCACTTTCTCCTTCTGACTATAAAGTTGTGTAAGTGGGTAAAAACCTACTTGCTCTTCTGGGGTCAGGTCTAGTCCACATTTGGGATGGCTTTCCAGGACAAACTGACATATGGTACAAACTCTGTACTCATTTTCACCAGCTGTAGATTGAGTAGGCATTTTATTTATATTTTATCACAAGGATGTCCCTAAGCAAGATTTTATACCAATGGCCATTTCTGTTACTAACTTTTGACAGAATCCTCATATTTTGCTGCAATTCCCAGAGAATACAACAACCAAAAGAAAATGCTTTTTGTTTTCTATTCAGTGTTTTCTTAGGAAAAAAAAATCCACACTTCTTTTGTTGCACAGAAATATTTTATTTCTTTCCTCTATTGGCCAGAAACCCACCAAAAATACAAGTTCAGGGAGCAGATATCAGCTAACCCCAAAGTCTGCTGTAAGAACATGATGGCAACTCACAAGGAGTTCAACAAAATCTAAATGTCTTGCTGGTTTGGTACAAGATTATGCTCCGAGCAGATAAGCCTCTGCATTTTAACTTGGGAGCTCAAAAGGGATAAACAACCTTTCTGGCGCCAGGCAGCCCACAAACAGAATCTCTCAGCACAATGCAGTCTTGCTATGGGGGTTTTCTCGGGCATGTGTTTCACAGAATCACAGAATCACAAGGTTGGAAAAGACCTTTAAGATCATCAAGTCCAACCATTCGCATCCTAAACTAAACCATATCCCTAAGTACTTCATCTACCCTTTTTTTGAACACATCCAGGGAAGGTGACTCGACCCCCTCCCTGGGCAGCCTGTTCCAGGCCCTGACAACTCTTTCAGTAAAAAATTTTTTCCTAACATCCAATCTAAACCTGCCCTGGCACAGCTTCGTGCCATTCCCACCAGGTGTTACTACACTGCTGTGTTTGTAGGCCGTGTCTCCACACAGAGGTGGTATTGTACTCAGCCATCGACACCCAGCAACTTACAGGAGTTTTAAGATGGATGAGGAAAGATCAGTCGAGCTGTTTGATTCAGAGCTGATACTTATTAAATAAGTTTAAGGATGTGACATCACTATTTGTCGTAAGTGCTCTTCTTGTGGCAGGAGGGGAGAAGGAGCTTTCATCATGTAAATAAGACAGAGAACTCTAAATCATTAGTAATAAATAATTCACCGTGCAGAAAAAATAACAGACAGTGGAATAGTGCTAGTTCAGTTACATCTTTCTTTGTATGTCCTTGATGAAAGGTTTTTAACCCTGATTATACCCTGCCATAACCATGAGATTTGCTTTCTGTAGGGATATTCAGCTCCAGACAAGACAGAAGGATGTTCCCAAATCCAGTAACTGGGTCAAATCTAATTATCATAGATAATTTGCACATTTCATTTATGGTAAAGGGAAATGTGTCTTGAGATAGGTGAATCCTGTTTGGATTCAAAGGCAGACTTAACTAGCTTCTAAACAGAAAGGAAAGGGTGTTTTGCTAGACCCGATCGCTGAAACAGGAAGACAATATTAAAACCTTCATTCCAAACCAATTTCAGCAAGAAAATGAAACAAATCTGTGACAGACAGTAAATCCCCCTGAATTCCCAGTGTCCAAAACCTGGAGTTCCCATCTTGGCCTAAATGCTGAAAAGTCAACATGCCTCAAGGGAAGTCAAGGGAAAATGGAAATCTCCTAAATTTTATGTGCAGGACAATAATACAGGATGTTCTCTTCAAATTTAACCATCTACTCCACTTAGATGTAGCCTTCGGTTAGTACAAGACTAAAACATTGAGAATGAGTCATTTTGACACGTAATCTGATGTATTACAAATAATCAAAGCATTTCTATGTGTTCTGTTCCAAATAAGAGTCAAAATAGCAGTCCTGAAATTGAACTTCCTGTAGTATTAGGGGGGAAAAAACCCCCAAAAAGCTATCATCCCTAAGCAGGTTTGATAAACAAATGCAACCCTAGAGAACATTATTGGCTTTGTTAAATCAGCATTTCCACTTGGAAAAAAGAGTTGTGCTGCGTTTTAGGAGTTGTTTATATTGCCTGAAGCTGGAGGTGGGGTGAATCTTCATCAAGGACTTCTTTGCACTCTCCCCACATTGCACTTAAAGCAGCCCAGCCAGATGTGGAAGTGCTATGGAAAATTTAAGTGAAGAAAATCAACTAAAAAGGGTGTTTTGGTTGCATTAGCAACCTTATTTCTTTATAGAGTTAGTTTGTTTAAGTGGCTTTTCTAGAGTATGTGAGACAGTACTCTGTCTCCTTTTTCTCTCTACTTGTGTAATAAATTCAAAACCCCTCATTAAAATGTACACAGCTGTAATGGCTGGAAATTTTATAACATTTTAGCACTCAGTATCATCAAGTAGCTTTACAGGAAAATACCCAGTGCTCTTGAATAAGCAAAATTCAATACACATTCATAAATGTTCCTAAATTTAATATTTATTCTGTGTACATGTCAACTTTCTGAAAAACTATTTGCATCTGGCATTTCAGATACAGAGTTTATTTATGAACAAAGCGTATATGTTTAAGTATCTGGGCCCAGGTGCTTGGTGAGAGTAGACTCAATCAGTATGTCTATGTGTTTTCTTCAGCTTCATTTTTTCTACTGTAAGATATTTGTTCCCCAACACAGAGATGCGATGAAAGCATTCAAAAGGCAAGTGCAGCAATTCATAATAGAGGCTTTCTGAAATGAAGTGGGAAAGGGAAAATGGCAAAGAGAAAAGGGAAAAGGGAAAGGGGGGAAGGGAAGGGACGGGAAGGGAAGGGAAAAGACAAACAATACATATTGTTTTGCATATGATGTATGGAACTGCTGAAAAATCAGAGAAATTGAGGGGGAAACTCCTTGTGTTGTTGTTGTTACAAAGAAGAGTAAAGCAAGAAATGTATTTCATCTCTGTTACTGCAAAGTCCAAGGATGTTCAGACTCTCTATTTCAGCTTGAGTCCGATTTTAACACCTCAGGCTAAGTTCTGCCTCCTGACTTCGTCAGTTGGGCATGCTGTCATGCCAAGAACCTCAGAAGGTATCATCTCTTTCATTAATTACTTCTTTGCTCTCCCTCTGCTTTACGTTAAAAACAGGCTAGTTGAGTAAGTACAAGTCGCATAGGCTTCAGTGAAAACATACTTATGGGACCCTTTAAACTGTCAGGTTACATCACATATACTGAGGGGATCATATTCAAACAATTGTAAAACTATTTTCTTGCCCGAAAGAGCACACCATGATGCCATTTAGCTGGAACCTGAAGCTATGGGTATCCTGCTGTGGTATCATGTGCAGCGAGCGCATGTGATTGTTCTCCTGAGGCATTTGTTACATGCATCTTGTTAACCCTAGTTCAGTCAAAATAACTGCCTTCACTGCTGCTTGACCTATTTTAGCATAATTTAGCCCTGAATGCAGCACATTTCAGTTGCAGTAAGTTATTCTGCTGGCATTAATACCATGGGAACTTAAAATGGAACCATAAGAGTTTGAAAATATCATTCTGATTAACTCAACAGTTTGGTTTCAGTAATTTATGCATCTTTCAGAACTGACCTAATGCTTAAACATACATAAAAGAGAAAGAAGTAATCGATCCCAGACTTAAAAAATTCTTTTCCTTGCAACAAACCAGGCTTTTCCCAGGCTTTGGAAGATGGAGTATATTTAAGAGTTATATTTAAGAGAGCCTTGTTAATAGCTACATCTATAGGACTTGTAAAAGTGCTGAAAGTGCAGTGAGGATTTACACCCATTTCTGCGACAGCAGGAATAGAGCCAGATTTCTTTAAGACCTCAGGCACTAATGGCAAGTTTCATACCACTTTCTTACCATCTGGGTTGGGACTGGGGCACTATTCAGGCACCTGTCCAGAAAGGCCCAAAATCCCAGCAGACACCTCCTATCTGGTGGCTGGACCTCTCTGGGCACCTAGTCCCTGATGCTGTGACCCAGCTCTGGTGCTGTAGAGAGGGTAGCACCTGGGTACCCAAGGGGTCCAACTGACACCCGAGCCCACAGCACATCCACAAAATTCAGCATGAAGAGCTGCAGCAGTGATGGGCACCATCTACATAAACATCCAGGGAAAATCCCAGGTCATAAATCCTCCCCGGGATAAAGGTTTGAACCCACCAGCTCCAGCTACATGAGCCTACCACCAGGCTAAAGGCAAAAGACACCACACATGATACAAAAATGCTGTGGAGGGTAAGTCTTGTGTAAGGGCTGCTGCATTAGAAGGGGGCAGAAGGGAGGTCTCAGGCTTGCTCCCAAGGCTGCTTCTGATTTTTCCTGGTACCTGTTACATGACAGAAGCATGAAGGGTGCAAAGAGCAAGAACATCCCAGCTCAGAGCCATAGCTGATTGTACCTCCCCAGCTCCTAGAAGATGCAGTGAGGGAGAGCAGCTGTGCCTGCAAAGGCCAGCCCCTGGTTCAGCTCATGCCACCAGCTCCTTGGGTTGGAAAAGGCGTGAAGCCCTGTGAGCATGAGCACAAACTCACCTCTGCAGAGCTCAGAGGCACGTGACAACAATGCCCATCAGTGCCTCTCAGATAAGAGTGCACTGCATGGTCCGGATCCTGCAGGGCCAAGGGGACTGGTCTTCAGTCAAGAATCAGGCCCCCAAACTATGGAGGAGGGGTCTCTAGACCATCGCCAGTGTCCCAGCAACTCCATCCTCAACAGAGATTTCCAGATGGTGGTCTGCACCAGTTACTCTCCCCAGTGGCTATCAGGTGCCTTGTTACCAAACTGGGCAGTTTGGGTGCCTCTCCTGGGGCCAGGGAACTACTGCTGAGACATCACAAAATCTCAGCCAGACAGTTAAGCGTGCAGAGTCTGCATCAGGCGCTAAAATATGTTTCTGGAAAGTGCTACTGGACTAAGTAAAACTTCCACAAACCTTGTCCCTGTTAGCTCATTGGTCAGGATTGCCTTTTGGGGTTTTACAAAGGTCACTGTGTGCTTAGACACAAGCTTACAGACTGTGCTGAAATGGAGTTGGAGAACACAGCTCTTAGTCCCTGCTTCAGAAGTTGTTGTACAGTAAAGTATCATGCCCTAAATATTGTGGCCTGGGATGACCCTTCATGTGAGATGGCAAGATCCATTTCAGAAGATTTAAGGGCGACATATTCAGTGCCAGGGAGAGACAGGGGACAGAGTTACCCAACACTGGGACTATCCCTTCCCTTGGGCTTATATCAGCAGGACAGAACTCAAGGTTCAGGCTTGCAGCCTTTTTTGCAAGGGGTGTAAATGCCTAGATGTTCCCCTACAGTCTCCTAGCCGTTTGACTGACAGAAATGCCTACAACTCGGATTCCACCGAGGACCCCTGGACCCAAATGCGCATCCTCGGAAGTTCGGAGGAGGGAGAAGCAAACCACACAGCATAAGGGTTCTGTGGGAACTTTGTGAAGTTCAACTCGACTTGGTTTGTCAGCCTGCTCTGTGTGACTCACCCAAGGTGCTGAACAGACTAAGGAGTGGGAGGAGGAAATGGGGAGGGGGGGTTGGGGGGGGAGAGGAAGAAAGGGAGACAGGCAGCCGAATGAAACTAGGAACACTACTGATTTATGACTGAAAAAAAAAGGAGGCTGTTTTTTAGAAAGTTACACTAGTCCTTTTCCAGCTCTAAGGTGAGTGGCATACAATTCAAGATCTCCCAGATTTGAGGAGGGGGGGAGAAGTATGAATCAGAACTTTTAGCTAAAATGAGATAATAACACTTTTAACCTGATGGCTATGATGGAACTCCAGGGCTTTGATTTATTCAGCTGTTAGTGCACATCCCAAGAGTAACAGGGGACATGTTGGAATTGCAGCCTTTATTTAGGGTTGGTTGGCATGATTTCATTTTATACTGCCCTTCTGGGGGTTACTTTTCATCTTAAGGCTGTTACCACTGCTAAGAGGAAAAAGGAAAACCTTTGGGGTTTATGTTAGAATCACAGAATCACAGAATAACAAGGTTGCAAAAGACCTTTGAAGATCATCAAGTCCAACCATTCTCATCCTAAACTAAACCATATCCCTAAGTAATTCATCTACCCTTTTTTTGAACACATCCAGGGAAGGTTACTCAACCACCTCCCTGGGCAAGGGAGGTGCGGGGTGGTGATTGAGAGAGGGGGAACTCGAGTGTGTGCTGGGATGTCTCCCGGCCTGTGATGGGAAGCGGATTCCACAGTGGCGGTTTTTGTTAGAGCATCAGAACTGCAGGGCAGGAGTGATTGCTTTCAACACCTCTGAAGATACTGCAAAAGAGTGTATAATACTTAACACCAAACTCGATATTTTTACTGGCATCGAAGAGAGGGTATTTCCCTCAGGGAATCACGACTGGCACAGGGGCACATGGTGTCTCTAAAGGCCAAAAGTCATGTTTATTCTTGTTCCTGGAGAGGCTCCGTGCATCCTGCCCTAGCTGTGTTCCCCCCGTCCCTCCCCACCTCATCCCAGTTTCAGTCTCGCCTGGGTCTTGTGGGAGCCATTTCTCATCAGAGCCTCTGAGTTTGCCAGACTCAGCAACGGTGTTGTGATGTACACAAAGGAAGGTTCCGTTGAGCTAATTGTCTTTGCTTGAGGACTAGGTTGAAATGCATATCCTGGTGTCCATAAACAAAAGGCCGTGGAGTCTGTGGTTTGAACACAAATACTCCTGCCCACCCGGTGCCCCCAGATGAACTTTGAGGGGGAGGGGGGTACCGTGAGGTTCCTCCAGTGCAACTCCCGCGAGGCAGTCAGTAAGTATTGTGAAGTGATTTTTCCAGCCAAAGAAGGGCTGACATGAAGGTACATCAAAGAAAACAATGAATGCCTCCTGCTCTGACCTACATATTTCATTCTGAGAGACTCAACTACATCTGCTAGATCACTTGGAACAACTGTTATCCCTTAAAAATGAGAAATCATTTCTTCAGGGAATAAGATGGGGTGGGGGTGGGGGGGTACGACACGACCCTGTAGCGGCTTGCTAGGGCACAGAACATTTAAAGTCTGCTGTATTGATTGGAGTTTGCGATTGAATGTAATCATTACCGTGTCTATATTTTTCTGTTTCAATGAAACCATCAGGCAGTGAGTCATGCTGTGCATGTAACCCGGAGGAAAGTGCAAAGAGGCTGCTGAGGAGTAGCAGTACAAAAATACCGCTGGCATCTTTTCCCTAGGAGAGCAGGGCTCTGGACAATTTCCACAGTCTATTGCTGTTTTTCTATTACAAGCGTTCTCTGCTAAAATGCGTAATAGAATCGAGGACACAGTTATGAGTAAAGAGTCTTCTCGCACACGCTGTTCCATAATTAAAGAACAGCTATAATAGAAATCCTACTTTTTTTTTTTCTTCTTCTTCTTCTTCTTCTTTTTTTTTTCCTTTTGCATTAACAAGCTCAAATTCTTATAGGCATTAAAAGGGCATATGCTTTTCTTCTAATTTAGAGATTAAAAAATCTCACAGCAGATCAAGAGGGAGGTTTTAGTTTGAACTCTTCAGTGAAAGAAGATGCACTATCATTAGCAACAAGACAATTTTAATTAGCCCGTTCCTGGATCTGTGGTGACACATGCCAAATGGATAGAAGTTTGGAAGAACAGGAGATATTATCCTCTTGGCTTACTAAAGGATGTTCCAGTCCATAAGAAATGAACACCTTACAGAATATTTTAATTTGATTTTTTCATTACCTGAGGTTTATATTCTCTTTTTGTTGGTTTGCTTGGTTGCATTTTTTGCACTGAAGGTACTAAAATCCAGTTTGGGGAGTCCCCTCTTCCCCCTTGAACTGCCTGTGCTTCTTTCAGTCCCATTTGTGGACAGAACATAATTTTATTGAGCTAAAGAGAAGGCGGCCATCCTAATTAGCAATGCCTCGTTGCATTAGAAATCAGGGTCTGTGGCTCCCAACCTGTGGAGACGCAGTGGGAAGACATGATTGCAGCTTGATTCAGCTGTACCAGGCACTGAGTAAAGATTACGCGCTCACAGACGGGCATCCTGTCTCAGAGAACAAGTGAGGAGCGCCGTCCTCACTGCACTGTGCAGTGACAGCAGCCCCTTTCCTTTGTGGTTAGAAATCTCAGCTCTGTTGTGTTAAAAAAAAACACAGGGTTTTTAAGGGAGTTTCCCACAAACCTCATCTCTGGTAATGACGCGTGCCAAAACCATCCTAGCAGCTGCGTGCAGCAGCACAGTGGCTTGCCTTCTGCCCCAGCAGAGCCTGGAAGGATTTTAAAGAGAAAGGCTAATTGCAACACAGGCTAGCTGCGTGCTGGAGCTGGCTAACATGTAAGCCCCAATTTCTCATCCCCCTGCTTGCCAGCTTATATCTGATGTGGTTAATGGAAAGCAGCTGTAGAGCTACTGCGATGGTGCCCAGTGTCTCCCACCCCACCACTCCCAGTTGAGAGGATATGCTAGAATCAGGGTGGGAAAAGGAGGATGAAGGCTGTGCACACCTTCACAGCCACAGTGTATAACCCTCATGCCCCCAGCCCACCCCACTGCCCTGCCTGGCACCCAGCTCCCAGTGCAGCACTGCAAGTGAGGGCTGTGCATCAGGGAGCACATGAGGGGCAGGAGTCACGCTAAGGTGTCCCGTGCTTCAGCTTTGTAGCCAAGTCAGATTTTAGTTTCTTCTTCTGGAAATTTAAAAAAAAAAAGAAAGAGAGGAAAGGGAAAAGAAATGGAGAGGGAAAAGAAATGGAGAGGGAAGGGAAGGGAAGGGAAGGGAAGGGAAGGGAAGGGAAGGGAAGGGAAGGGAAGGGAAGGGAAGGGAAAAAATAGAAAAAAGTCCTAGAGGTATCCTTGGGGTCCCTTCCAACTCATACCATTCTATGATTCTATGATTTTCTTTCTGACCGGCACTTTAGTCTTCTGGCTTTTAAGTCTGTTTTTGGTATCCTGGCAGGTATTGTTATCTCCTCTGAGGTCACACACAGAGACTTGCAAGTCTAGCAGGGGGTAGCACTCCTTGTATTTTGCCCAAATTACTTTGATAGGGGTTCTCCATGTTATTGAGAAGGATACACTCAGGTATTCTCAGCAGAGGGTGGGTTTGGTTTTACACCCTTTTTTTTTCAGGCAAAGTAGTGCAAGGTGACATTTTGGCTCGTGAAGTGTGGTTAAACCAAAGGATGTTACTTGGAAATAGAGGTAAACATGGATCACTAAACGAGAAGCAGCTCAGCAGAAAGAGATCCCTTTTTTTCCTAAGGATCTCCTTCTTAATGTCTGTGAAAAATCATAGTCTGTGTACCCATAGTGGCACAAAAGACCTTTACCCAGTGGCTTTGCTGAAAAAGGGGCCAGCGTTTTGACAGCAACATCTTTCCAGGTTGTTGAATCCTATGTTGCATGGAAACAGCATAAAATAGAAATACAAGGGCAGGAATCAGAGAAGTTGGTAAAAAAAAAAAAAATTAAGCAAGCATTTTATTTTCTTCCTTTACACTGGGGCACCAGCACATTTCACAGCTGCAACGTGCCGCTGACCCCAGGGGTGACCCAGGCAATCTCCCACTGTCACCAGCCTCCTCCCTGTCCGGGCTGGCAGTTAGAAACCCTGTTCTTCTGCCAGTAAACAGAGCGGATTTGAGCTGGTTGTCATTGTGATGGCAGAAATGCAAAAATACCAGTATGAAAGTCGTCTTTTTGGGGTTTTTTCCTCCTCTGTAGAACTGTATTTTAAAGAGATTTTTGAAACTTGCTGGGAAAATGCTTCCACCTTGAAGACACAAACGAATGGTGATGGTAGCCTGCGTACGTACATGGACAGCTGTTATCTATTTTATTAGTCAGTGCTTGGATCTCAAAATCAAAATCTGAAATTCATCAGCATTGGCAACACCCTGCAGTGGCTTCACAAGAAATAAATACTCCTGACCATAAGCGCTCTGAAGCAGCTTTGATATTTGCATTAAATTCCTGTTCAGAATTACTTCTTTGTGAGCAGATTTCACAAAACTCCTTCCTTTGTTAAGTGGCAAAACACAGCACAGCGCCTGGATCTCATTCACAACAGCGAGGTTTTTCTTCATGAAAAAAGCAGAGCATCACCTTGGCCCACTCTGTGTTTCCTGCAGATGGGTTAGATGTTAGGAAATAATTTCTTGTATCTTCTTTTCTTTGCTTTTTTTTGGGGGGTAGCCTACCCTTTCCTGGCAAAGGCAACACCCTGTGGTACTCTTGAAGCCTTTTTCTAAATACAGGCAAATGAAATGCTCCTTTTTTTTTCTCTTTCTTCCCCAGAAGTTACATACTAAATTATAATGAGGGGCTAATTCATTTTCCACTCATCTGTCTCAGGGAAATAAACATCTACAAAATCAGAAGTCATTCATAATCTCCAGACAATATT
The DNA here is from genome assembly GCA_020800305.1 of Porphyrio hochstetteri. Lineage (NCBI taxonomy): Eukaryota > Metazoa > Chordata > Aves > Gruiformes > Rallidae > Porphyrio > Porphyrio hochstetteri. The sequence goes on along the minus strand of CM036905.1, from coordinate 150,416,674 downwards.
GTTATTTTTAATGCAAGGGAAAATATTTTCCTTCTATGATACTGCTGCACAGCCCTCCCGAAGAGCACTTGGTGAGTAACTCTGATATTACACGAAAGCCCAACACTCAGGAAAACGTGGCTGATCGGGAAAATATTCAGGAAAGCAGACTCATGTGCACCAGAATGATTATTTTTCTATTAGAATAGCTAAATACACCCAAAGCTGGGATTCTCCAGCTGTGCACCATCCACACATGTGTCTGGGTTCGTGTTCGCGTGCGTTCCAGAGATATTCCAGTGAAGGGACTTACCTGCAGAGGCTACTTTTTTAACAGCTCAAACAAACTGAGTTTTTGCAAGGCTGGTCCGTGTCCTCAGCTATGAGGAGGGTGGTTGAAAACTGAACTAGCTGCAGGAACAAATTGCTGAGGAGATGGAGACCACGTCCTTTCCTCGGTCAACAAAAGGCAACTGGGTCTTGCATTGTTCTGCACCAACACATTAATGGCCACATCAGTGATCGGCTGAGCTCCCCTCCCCACTTCACAGAATCACAGAATCGTAGGGGTTGGACGGGACCTCGAGAGATCATTGGGTCCAACGCCCAAAACTTCCAAACCTTTGGAAGTTCTCTGTACAGAGAGGAGTCACTGGCCCCTGTTGCATCTTTTCCCTGTGAGTTCAGCCCAGTGCTGGATATTACTGCCCCCTTACCTTCTCCTAGGGTATCAGCTTTCTGAGTAGATGTATTTTTTTCCTTCTGTCAGTGACATGACATTTTCTTCAGGTTTGGGTTTTATTTAAAAGATTTTTATTTAAATGTTCTTCAGTTTTCTTTCAAAATGCATATTCGTTTTTCCTACCTTATGAAAGGAAAGCTTGGCCCCTCTTCTTTATTAACTGGAAAGATTAAATTAGCTTCTCCACTGATAGTAGACAAAATATACTTCATATACTTCATATTCCAGAGGCCATCTGACTACAAGACCTGAACTGAGCAAGAGTAATTCAATTGACTTCACTGAAGCTGCACTAATTTACACCAACTATAAATTAATCATTTCTTGTGAAATATGTCTAGGAGTGACCTTGCAGTATCCAACTGACTGGATTAATTATGGGCAGCATCTCACCTTCAAAATAATGCAGAAATTGGGGGACGCCTTTTTTTTTTTTTTTTAAGGAAATTGGCTGAAACTTTGCATTTTCACCTTCACAGAATATGTCAAGGGGCAGTACTGGAATAACGATGGGCAAAAATAGGTAGGCCAATGACTTCCATAATCCCCATACTTAAATGCAATTTATTCATGATGCTCTTAACATAGAGACGAAGAAAACACAGTAATGGGGGGTTTTTTGTGTTCTCATCAAAGTTGGTTTGTTTCTGTAAAAAATCCCCCTCTGTGCACTTTATTGATTATTAATATGAAAGATCCAGGTGCCTAGAGAAAGACCATGAGGCTGTTAAAAGAGATCTTTGCAACCTTTTCTTAAGCCACCCATTTTATTCATGTGTGCAGGGTCGCAGCTTTTGACAGGACAACCAGCAGAAACTGTCACGCTGGAGAGAACCAGGGTGCTGTCCTGGCCTGGCAAGAGAAGGCAAAAATGAGCACAAGACGGTTCTCTAGAAGGGGCACCTGATTTCACCCAACCTAACCTGGCCGTGCTGTGCTACCTGCAGTTTCTTTGCCATCACCAGAGGGATCTGAGTGCATTGGGCTGCTTCAGATCACACGCTGCCACGCGATGTGGGACTGCAACAGCAAAGGCCCTGGTCAGCATGAAGCTTCTTGATCCTCCTAAGCCAACACGAAAAGGCCTCTGTCAGGAGTGAGCAGGAGAACACGGAAGAAGAATATACATGTTTTTCTATACTCATGGGATATATTCTAAAAGGACCCCACAATTCAGTAAGGCCTGACTTGGTTTACTGTCCCTTCTCTGCTGAAAAGTTGCACCAACATCCCATCTGCCCCTTCTACCTGGAAAATTAAATCAGAGCTCTTTACTTAAAATAAATAACTGAATACATTTGCCTTAAGCTACCTTAGCTCCTTTTTAATCAGGGAAAGAAAGCACTTACAGCAATTAAAGCAAAAATCAGTGTATAAAAATCAGCTTATAAATTAGTTTCTCTGCACTGTCAATTATTTTAAAAACATTTTTGACTGCTTAAATTAATTCCAATTTGAATTCAAGATGCACGCTGCCACAGAGTGAAACTCAGGATACTGATTTTTTTTTCTCACCACTACTGAGTTTTACAGTCATATCATTTCTCTTTATTTTTTTTCTGCTTGTCTTGAGTCATCACTAATGAAAGTTCTAAATATAGGTATGACTAACAATGCAAACTTTAGGAACTGTATGTAAACTACCACAAGAAAAACAGATTAGAGAGTTATGCTCACCAGAAATTCAAACAACTGTTGCCAACCACTACATACAAGTAATGATTACTGCACTTTTCTCATTAGAAAGGCAGCTGTCATATAGCTTACGGTTTGGACAGAAAGAAATAAGTTAGCATATTGCTTAAGAGCTGTCTGCTATATCCTTAAATGTGACTCTCTTACTGCATTTTGCCAAAAATATGCTAGAACATAAAATCCTTCATTCTGCAGAATAATAAATGTCATGTTTCCCTTTCCCACTGTCTTGTCAGATTGTTTAAGATAATCAGGATCAAATAAGACAAGCACAATGAGCTCAGGACCCCAGACTTCAGAGCAGCGGTTTTGACACTGTCAAACACAAGTGACAAACTGAGCAAAGGCTGAATGCCTGGTACCATCGCCGAACCCATCACAAGGATACGTTTTTTATCTCTTAGCCACAGCTTTTGACAAGACGCTCCCAACAGAACCTGAGAACTCCACCATCAGACAGCAACTCTTCGAGACTGTGGCAGACATATGGTCAGGACCTAAAGTAATTAGCTTGCATGCCCACGTAGAGGCATCTAAATCCGACTGGCAGTCAGGCATCCCTTTCAGATGCCGTGTGCCAGAGCACCCAGAACAGCCACCAGTTCTGAGCATCTCTGTGAAAGAAATGCAAAAGCAAATTTTCAATACGTGTTGCTTATTTAATCATACCCTACAGACACCAGTCATAAGGAATGGATGAACTCTTCTCTCTGATCCCAGGGACTTTCTGTAGATAAAGTGGAAGTAAAGCTGCTTAGCACCGCTGCAATTGGGACCAAAATAACGATAGGTTATCTATATTTTATCCATAGTACCTGCAGGTTTTCTTTTAAAAGTCCAGCAACCTGTAATTCAATAAAAATGCTGATTTTACCAACGGATGGGTAATACAAAAGGAAGTTCACCACTGAGCCCTTTTCCCTCACTCATTCTTTGCCACTAACTCCCCTGTGGTCAGTTCTGTTTCCCCTGGCACCTCACAGCACAAATTAGCTTAGTCTTTATTTTCAGTGATCAGTATATTGAAACATTTATGAGTTAGCAGTGGTGCAAATGATTCCCATAACACTGAAATACAGACCCAGACAGAAAGAATCAGGGTAATTAAGTGTTCTGTGTTATTAGATGCAACTTATTGCTACCAAATTCCGGAGGAACTTTTTCACAGCGAGGGTGACAGAGCCCTGGCACAGGCTGCCCAGGGAGGTGGTGGAGTCTCCATCTCTGGAGATACTCAAGAGCCATCTGGATGCCTATCTGTGAAATATGAGTTAGGGAGCCTGCTTTGTCAGGGGGATTGGACCCGATGATCTCTCGAGGTCCCTTCCAACCCCTACGATTCTATGATTCTATGAAATTGTGTGAAAAACTACAAAACTCATAAGAAAATAATTTGACCAATATCTAATCAGTGTCAATGCTGGCTTTAGTGAATTCAGTGATGCTGAATTTAGCAGAATTCTGTTGTCTTGTGTGGACTTTCACTGGAGTCTTCTGTTCTGCCCTATCTGATTCGCACTGTAAAAGCTGAGCCCGTAAGGCCAGCTTTGAAGAAATCTGTCAGCTTGAGATGAGATACTCAGTGGGATTTTCAGAAGAGCTTATGTGTTGGGTTTTTCTTTCTTTTTTTTTTTTTTAATACCTTGGCGTTTATAAAAACTGCCGCGTTGATGAGAACGATTCCCCAAGTTTTGTTATACCATATGGTCCGTGTGCTGTTAGGAGGCCATCTACTGTGTTTCCTTGTTAGTCATTCAACTACATATTGCACCCATCTGCAACTCTCATATGCAATTTCACTGTAATTGCCCTTTTCAGAGCAGTGCATTTCGTTCTGCTTTGTGCTGGCTTGCGATAGCGTTCTTCCCAAGACGTGCTTCTCCATATACTTTTTAAAAGGTGCAGCAGCGCCGTGCTGAACGGCACAGCAGATGCATATGCAGGGCACACCCGTGATGTAAAGGAAGAAGAGGATTGGTGTTTAGCTTAGGGATGAAAAGACCGCGTTCCTTTCCTAGCCCTTCTCTCCCCAAACCCAACTTCAGCAAAGCATTTCAACCATTCCAAGGCCTCATCTCGCTGGGCTTGCACTGCTCTTTCACTCCTGCCACTCTGCCACACTTCCAGAAGGTCGTGTCCCAGCTCAGTGCCTCCTGAGGAGTCTTTAACAAACCTTCCTCAGCCACTACCTCATGGCATCTTCAGCCGTGGAAGCTGTGGCATGACTGGTGTTCCTGAGAGGCCGGAGCTGTGAGGGATTATTATCCTGGAGCCGGATAACTTGGTGCTATGATCACGCCACAAGCTCTGACCTGGGCAGGAGCAGCCAGTGCGAAGGTCGGACACTGCACTCTGGTGTCAGCAGAGTGAGCTGGAGGCACCTTCCCCTCCGCCAGCCCTCTGCAAAGCCTCCAGCACGGTACTGGCTTTTAATTCAAGGCTGACACAATTTGTATTCCCTGAAAGACCTCATTACACATATTGCTCATTTAACCTTTAAAAAAGCTGGTAGAAAGTGTGCCAATGGATTCTGGCTGATAAATATCTAAATTAAGTAAATTTAATTAAAAACTGCTGTAAATGTCATCTAATCTGTGACAATTATGGTTGTAGCTTTGAACCAGTTTCAAAATGTGTGAGGATCTCCTTACACAATTTTGTACCAAATTACTTTTTTCTTCCCAGTTTCAGGAGAAGAGTCAGGTTGAACTCACATTTTATCACTCAGTAAAAATATTGAACTGAAATCTTGGAGAACTTTCTTGCATCTTTTTACTGCCAGGTGATACTGACTGGAACAGTGGTTTCTCTCTAAAGCCATTAAAGTGGTTTTTTTTTTTTTATCAGATAAAAGATTGGGGAGGGAAGAAAGACATCTGCTAAGGTTCATCTAGGGAATCCTACTTCTCAGTACACAGGAAATGAAAAGATCAATGCATTTTTTTCCCAGCTTCTATTCTGGCCACACTGTGCTGTTTGGGTGAAAACACCATCAGCCCCTATGTTACTTCAGTGCACACCAGTGGTAGCTACTCAGTGGGGAGCACAGTTTGATGAATTTAGCAAAATCATGTTGGCTGACCTTTCTGTGCTGGAGACATGATTTCATTGCTGTTGTCTGAAAATGAGCACCAACACGACAAGTTATTTCCATGTCCCAGCTGGAATATCACAGCACTAATGTGTTTCCAAATATTTCTTCATCTGTACAATGCTATTACTTTCAGGTTTATCTAAGAACAATAACAGCTCTTTCCTTTCTGCTTTCTTCATGTACTAGCATAAGATCTATTTATTTTGCTCTGCTTTTTTTCCAGCCAGCCTGTATTCTGCAAATATCAACCCCCCCCAAAAAGTGCTTCTTGGAACAGTGAGGTAGGAAAGCTCCCAGAGATCTTTCTGCAAGCCGATGCTGAGGCACATGCAGAAACTAGTTCAAGAACTAGTTCACTAGTAGTATCCACAACATGCAGGATCCCAGACAGACAAACTCAGTGGAGTACTGGTGATCCGAGTTCAGTCATTATTTTGCTCTAGCCACTTTCTGATAATGCTGTCAAATTACTTCTGGTTTAATCATTGTCTGATGTAATTAAACCTCAAGTTTCAAAGCCCACTCCTATTATAAATGTCTCGGGGACTTTAGGGGGTGGGAAGGATGTTTTTGATAAAGTCAAAAGGGATCATTCAGCAGATCACTCATGTAGAGAGTTACCAGGCAAAGCCACACCAGCAGAGCTGAGGTTCTGAGCCTCAGTGGCAACCTGGAGAGTAAAGGACCAACGAAGGGTTACAGCAGGGCAGACCAGGTAACACACATCAGCAACAGGAACAGCTTATCAGGCTGTGCTTTTGTACTCACTGTTCTACATGGAGGTGTCCAAAATCAGCATCTCTGGCCTGTTTCCCTAAGGCCCACATTGATGTGAGGCAGGCATCTCCTGTAACATTTCACTGGGCACCGAGTGCCTAGGCGCCCTTGGTGCTTTTGATAATATTCCCCTGCAATTGCACCCTTCAGCAAAGTGGTTTATGAATCCCAAAGAAACCTGAGAAGGATGTAAAAAATGTTCAGAAAATTCAAAATATTAAAATCACCATTCACCAGGTCACAAGTCAACCTCTACCATGGTTTGAAAAATACTTTCATCTCATCTAATGTTTCATTTTTTGAAGACTTTTGATGAAACCTTTCTCTGCTGCCAGAGAACAGATTTGAGTCTAAGGAACACTTGTGATTTTTGTTGCTTATTGTTCAGATGGTCCAAGGCAGAGTACCAGTCTTGCTCCCAGTGAAACCAGTGACACCTGTACAACTGAACCTATGGAACAGATTCCATATAAGATGAAAGAACACAGCTAATATGCTAAAGAATGCATAAAAACTTGTGTATTGGGCCAATCCTGTTTTGTGACAAGGAGTGGGAACAAGGACAATATCTCCCTTTTCAAGTCCAGCTCTCAGGTCATCATGGGTATGCTTATTTCAGAGAATTCCTTTCTGCCTTTTCTTCCTGGTACCTGCTGCGCAGAGGTGAGCAGTCTTTTCTTCCAGCTGCCTTTAAGGACTACTCTATCAGGTACACTATAGAAAATCACAGGTAAGGTAGATGGATTTCTATTTACAAACATATTTTTCAGCTTTGCCCATGACTTACTCTTGAGACATCATTTCTTCACTTTTATATCCTACTACTGTTCACATCCTCCAACTAAAACTAGCCTTTGCCTGGGAAAAAACCCTGCTAGCTCTACGAGATCTAGCTGGTATACACAGCCCAGCTGATCTCAGGATCTCATCAGACCTTTTATTATTTCTCTTCCTCTTTCTAACACCACCTTTCTTACCATTTCCTACACTTTGGGCTTTTCCTGGGAATATTAGGATCTTGCACGCAGCCTTTCGGTCCACAGATGTGCCCTCATCCAGATGTTTTACCTCAGAAAGGCACTTTCAGGCAGGAGCTCCTGCCAGAGCTGGGACCTGTTTTCCCAGTAGACTTCAATGCACAGCCAAGAAAAGGCCTCAGTCACAGGATCAAATAGGTCTTCTTCAGCAGGACCCACCACCCCAGCTTGGTGCTGCATGAGGGCAAGAAGGGAGGGAAGGATGCATCAGTACACAGGGACATCAGCCAGGGAGCAGAATCTGTCCTGTGCTTGCTGGTATCTCCAGGTGCTTTCCAGTTAGGCAGGCAGGAAACCCCAGAGCTGTGAGTGCAACTTGTTACCTTCTTCAAAACCTGATTCCACGGAGCAGTCCCACAGAAACTGAAAGGCCAATTTACGAGAATAAGCTCTAGCCATGTTAGTAGCAGCTTTTAACACTGAGCTGTAATGAGGTCAACCAAAATTTGAATGTGTGTAGCCCTGACTCTTACTTTCTGAATTTCCATAGAGACTGTCTGCATTCAAGACAGAACATTCAAGTGAATTAGACTAAAAAAATCACCATTCTTTACCATTAATTTGCACACATTTTCTTGCAAAGCCTTCTCCCTCTTTGAAAAAAAAAAAAGAAAATAAAAAAGATGACTATTTTCCCCCTCAACATTCACACAAAGTCAGAGCTGATTCCTTTACACACACAGCCAGCAACACAAATGGCAGGTGATCCACACATTCTCCTGCCTGCAAGATGTGTATCATATTGCTCCCCTATAGCCCGTGTGCTTTTCTGCTGAGCTGGACACCCAGTATTGTCACTCCTAAAATATTTGTGAGTGCTACAGAATTTTCTTGGGAAAGATTTCTCGGGGCAAGATTTAGTCAAATTTAATCCAAGTCACTCGGTGCAACTCCATTTGTTAAGAACTGCTCCTATGCAGAGAAGAGCCTGTTCTTGTGTTTTGCCTCACGATGTTGCAGAACACAATAACAACAACATTAAACTCAGTACCCTTAAGGGGCAGTTGTTGTCAAGGGTCACATTTTCCTTCATTCCAATTAACCTACTTGTCATATTGGATGGTAGATGCACTCTGCAAACTGCCCTCAAGTGCTTCTCATGCTCTTTTAGTAATAGAAAGTGGGGAGAAATAAAATAATTCGTGCTTTGTTGTTTGACTTGTCCTTGGTTTTTTATCTTATTGGGAAACCCACAAGAAATGAATACTGTTGTAAAGATTTTAAGGGCCTGAAAGCATTAACAGGCTTATGGCTTGTGCTGGTATTCCTGGAACAGCAGTGCTGGCAACACCAGTCCTGGGGAGAAGAGGGACCAAGAACCCTGGGTTCCCCTCCAGATTTTGTCCAACTCATCGGTGCCTATGTCAAATAAAGAGTAAATAAAAATTTGGATAGACTGGGCCCTCTCCAGCATTAACTACATACAGCAGCATAATGTTACATGGGAAGAAGAAAAGGAGTCACTTAGGTGCTCCACAGGACAGGTCTCTGGGACCATGCTGCACTAGGCCCAGAGGGCACAGACAGCCCTCCCTGGTCCCCCCCAGCCCCCACCTTGCCCGGAGCCCAGAACCCCATGTCAGTCTCCCCCAGGGCTGCCAGCCCATGGAGCAATGCCACAGTTCCCCACAGCCATGCCCTGCCCAGTTGCAGGCCCTGCTGGCAGGCACATGTTCCAGCCCAGCCTCAGTCTGTCCCCATCCGCAGGGAGGTGCCTGATGCCTGGGGTTGGTGCTGCCCAAGTGCCCCCCAGTGCCCTGCACCTGGCTAGGGCTGGGATGGGCCCTGGCTGCCAGGTTCTGCATGGGGATCCCATAGGGACCTTCAGCCCCACTGCACCATGGCTGTGCTGGAGGGTGCCATGGTGGATGCATAAACCAGGCATCTCATGCTCTTCCCTTCTCATCTCCAAATCTGTGTTGCCTGGAGTTACTGTTCCCAACACTGTATGTGCCATATCCCACCTCTTGCCAAGCTCTCAGAGACTTGCTACTTGCCAAGATCACTGGTAGCATTTGATTAACCTTAGAGGTGTTTCCCATAGCCATGTGAACTTTTGGGTTTCCTTTCAGACATGAGGAGCAGGAGTCAGTCAATCCAGCACCTTGTCCTTAGAGTGTCCCAACAGGGCACATGTGAGCCTTCAGGTAGAGGAGCAGACGCAATGTCTCCTGAAGAGATCCTCTCCAGAAGAAGTCTTGTCCATTGCTGTATGTCCCAGGAGGCTGGAAAACTTCTCCAAACAGCCACATCTCTCTTTGCAAGTTCATTTTCCCTGTTGCATCTGGGCTGCTGTACCACCTTCCTTTGACCCCAAATTACCATTTCCCTTGATCAGCCTTATTTCTTTATATGCTTTATATGCTTGCATATCCCACTTTCTCTGGCATGAATTTCTGATACTGTAGCCCTTCTGATCCTCAGTTTTCAGTTAAATGAACCATCAGCTTATGGTCGTGTGCATTTTGGTGGCAACATCCTCTAATTCTACCAGATAATAGATGGATCCATGTTTGAGTCTGCCTTGTTTTACTTGGTGATTTTTTTCTTACTCCATTTCCACCAGTCCCCTGGGTTGATGTGATACAGACCACAGGTTTCATGTCCAAACCTCTGCTTTGCTGCAAACTACTTGAACACATGCCATTAAATTGTTAAACAATATATGAGACGCATTGACTGATAATGAACTTGATGTGAACACAAGTATTTTGGACTCTAATATCTGCTAGTAAAATTGTCTCAAGTGAATTAATAAAATAGCTTCGAATAATTATGTGATTTTCCCAGACAATTAAAAAATAATAATCTATGCTTACTTTTTTTTTTCCAAGTGAACAGTGGATTTCATAAGTGTTAATATCCACAGGACCCTTATCTTAGATTTTTAAGTCTCTATATTAGCTCTTAATATTTTTGTAAACATAATTTCCTCTGGTACCTAGGATGTTAGCATTCTGGTGTCTCTAAGCAAAGCTTTGTCTAGAGCTGAGAGCTCTCCTTTGCATGGCAGAGGACTCCCATAGACACCGGTTTTCCTGGCAGGATGGGCAAGTACTTTCTCACTTTCTGCTTCATAGAATCATAGAACATGTTAGGTTGGAAGGGACCTTTAGAGGTCTTCTAGTCCAACTCCCCTGCAGTAAGCAGGGACATCTTCACTAAACCAGGTTGCTCAGAGCACCATCAAGCCTGACCTTAAATGCCTCCAGGAATGGGGCCTCCACTACCAATCTGGGCAAGTGGTTCCAGTGATCTACCACCCTCAGATTGAAGAATTTTTTCCTAATATCCAAACCAAATCTACCCAAATTAGTTTAAAAACATTACCCCTTGTCCTAGTACTAGACATCCTTGTGAACAGTTCTTCCCCAGCTTTCCTACAGGCACCTTTCAGCTATTGGAAGGCTGCTGTAAGGTCCCCCCAGAGCCTTCTCTTCTCCGAGCTGAACAAGCCCAACTCTCTCAGCCTGTCTTCATAGGAGAGGTGCTCCAGCCCTTTGATCATTTTTCTGGCCCTCCTCTGGACATGTTTAAACAAGTCGATGTCCTTCTTGTGTTGAGGGCTCCAAAGCTGGACACAGGACTCCAGGTGTGGTCTCACCAGAGCAGAGTAGAGGGGCAGAATCCCCTCTCTCAACCCGCTGGCCACACTTCTTTTGATGCAGCCCAAGATGCGTTTGGCCTTCTGGGCTGCAGATGCCCATTGGTGGCTCATGTCCAGCTTCTCATCCACGAGTATTCCCAAGTCCTTTTCCTCAGGGCTGCTTTCCAGCACATCATCTCCTAACCTGTGTGGATAATGGGGGTTGTCTCGACCCAGGTGCAGTACCCTGCACGTGGCCTTGTTGAATCTCATGAGGTTCAGTGGGCCCACTGATGGAGTTGGGGTACAGTAGTGCGTGCTGGCATCTCACCCCCAGCCCACTGCAGAGTCACGCTATGGCCTGCCCCATGCTGCCATGCAGGAGTGCAGCCCTGAGGAGTCCCAGCTTTGCTCTCATTCGTATCTTTGGTGTAACCTTTACAAAGATTACTGATTAAATTATGGATAAATTTCACCTCTCCAGTTCACAGGTTCTAGGAATCTTTGTGTCTCTTCTTCATCTGATTAGAACAAGCACTGCAGCAGGAATAGCAAGTGCAGGTGAGCTCCCCATATGCCCTGCTGTGTTGATTTCTCTTCTGTTCATTTTTGTGTGGAATTTGGCACTTTTAACATTTCCATGCTACAGTTTTATTGTCAACTTTCCCTGCTCGAGTTAACTGAAAGCAATAAGGCACCTGAAATGCCTCAAAGGCTTCCACTGTCAATAGTGAGATGAGCTTTCTGCACATCTTCATTTTCCTTGGAACATTTTGCTTGTAGATACTGAATAAAATGCAGCTGAAACTTCGCAAGATTTTTCCCTGCCTCCAGATAGTTTTGAGCTCAGATGAAGCTCTTAACTGTTCCAAAAACACCCCAAACCCCCCAAAATTAACCTTAATACTGGGGCTGGAGGGCAAATCCTCTGAGGAGCGGCTGAGGGAGCTGGGGCTCTTTAGCTTAGAGAAGAGGAGGCTGAGGGGAGACCTTATCACCACCTACAATTACCTGAAGGGAGGTTATAGAGAGGTAGGTGATGGTCTCTTCAGCCAGGTGACAGGGGATAGGACAAGGGGGAATGGCATGAAGCTGTGCCAGGGCAGGGTCAGATTGGATGTTAGGAAAAAGTTTTTTACTGAAAGAGTTGTCAGGGCCTGGAACAGGCTGCCCAGGGAGGGGGTTGAGTCACCATCCCTGGATGTGTTCAAAAAAAGGGTAGATGAGGTATTTAGGGATATGGTTTAGTTTAGGATGTGAATGGTTGGACTCGATGATCTTAAAGGTCTTTTCCAACCTTATTATTCTGTGATTCTGTGATTCTGTGACATGTTGGGTATCTCTCTGAAAGCAATCTCTCTACTGCACCCAGGAGATGCACTGATATTTCCAGACAATAGAGACTTGTGTTTTTTCATTGTTGTGAAACACACTCTCCTCCTTGCTGGCTCTGCAGGAAGTGGGAGCTCTGCAGGCCTGGACAGCAGCAGCCTGCCATGCTTTTTCTTTTTGCTTTTTCCCAAGCTGTGGCTGGACTCTCGCTCTTGCTCCCTGCCAATATTCCTCTTTCTGCATCCCTGATCATCATCTGTTCTTCTACTCTGGGTGTTCCTGATCTTAAATCATAATGTCTAGCAAATTGGGTTTTGTCTTGATTGTAGCCCAAGCCTGAAATATCCCTTTACAGAAGCAAATTAGCAGCTAAAAAGCAAAAGGAAAAGGAGATTCCCCCTAGCTTCAACTTACAGATGGCTGATGAGACCTGCTAAGCAGTGAAGAGCACTGAGCAGCCTTGAGGACAGGAACCTGCTGGGGCATCCATCTGCATGCATCTCCTTCCCAGGTGGCTTGCAGGTGACCTGGCATCATACTGGGGCAATGGTAACTCCATCCCTCAGCTGTGTATGAGCAAACTGACTGCCCTATGCTTTCTTCTCCCTCCTCAGGGTGTGGGGCAAAGGCCTGCCAGGTACAGCCATCCTCTGATGAATTTCTAGCAAGTTGAAAAGGCTGCTCATCATTTCCTTGGAAAATAGTGTTTACCAGTCCTGCAAAGTCACCAGGGAAATCAGGGAGCCCTGTTTTGTCACCACTGCCGTTTCCTTCAGGAGCTTTGCCTGGAGCTCTGGGCCTCACCTTGCCCTGAATGCAAGAGCTATGAAAAAGAGCCCTGATTTAGCAAAGCACTTGCAAGCAGAAGGCCTTACATATGCTGAATTTTAAAAATACTGCACTGGACTGTGGCCTAATATCCATCCAGCTTGACAGGGCTGCTCAGGTGGGTAACCTCCTAAAATGTCACCAGAGGAAGGGTCTGAGCTGGAAGCACTTTACCCTCGAAGAACTGCAATTTGAAAAGACCACATTATTGTATGATAATAGAAAACATCTTCCTCTTAGGCAGAAATCTGGGAGCAATCACTATGGATCTGCTTTTCCAGTTGTTTCCTCAGAATGCAGTGGTTTTCCTGTCTGCTTTGTAAGCAGAATGAGGGAAAGAGACAAGCAGCAGCTCACACAATGAGGGGATCCCGCCTGTCAGACATCAGCCTGCTGCTCAGCCCCAGCCCACCGCCACAGGGAAAATCCTCACGGCTGGAGGCACAGCCACAGATGAGCAGGCCCCTTATCTGGCTTGTGTCTTGAACATGTACAGTTTATCCTCACCCTTGATACTCATCTCTGCCTCCTCAGGAAGTGTTAAGTTGCCCACGTTTGTATGAGCACAGAATCTCTTTCATTACAGGGACCTAATTGGGAAGGCAAAGTGACACCCATACAGATAATTTATTTCTATCATCACTTCCCCATTTTTTTTCTCCCCAGTGAAACTGTCTTGAGCATCCAGTTATTCTCTGACAGCTAGAGTGATAATAGGAGGATTTTTTTCTCTTTTTTCTTAACTACGGTGCTATTCAAGATCAGAAGACTTCGCATCATAAACCATCATTAAAGTGTGAATTCAAGGTTGGGAATGATGAGGCCTTCACGAGACTAATGCAATTAATTCTGCTCGTTAACTATAGCCTCAAAATATGTACATAGACTCTCATCTCACTTCTGCTGTGGAGGGTTACCTCTGAACATTTATTCTTTTCCAGTGGATTTCCCAGTGATAAGGGAGCACGGAAACCTCCTCGTATTTGTATACCAGCAAACACAAAGTCATTGCAAGAGGAACTCTATACACTGTGAATCTTTCGGTTTGCAGTAACTTCTTCTCAAGATGGAAGCTTAAATAAATTACGGTCCAATATTAAATAATTTCAGTAATTGAAACGTGTTTGATTCAAAGTGAGTTTCTTTGCTTGTTGCTTTTGCGGTTTGTTTGGGGTTTGCTTTTTTTTTAATGTCATTTTTCTCATTCTGCCACCCGCCTCAGCACTTGAATTCTGGAAAGCCTCACTTCATTACAGTTTACCAGAGCTAATTCCAACATCAGTCCTTCTTGCTTTCTTCTCACAGAGGAATTCGCACAGTGGGACATTTTTAATATAAGGGAACTTTGATGCAAGAAAGCAATTTATTTTTTTCAGCAGCTCTCAGTATTCCCTTTGCTATAGCCGAAGGTATAGCAAAAGCATCCTCACAACCACCCTCTTCTTTCTGTTTGGTCCTACAAGAAAGACTATGGTTGTGTTTGCCTGCAATCGTTAAATGAGCGTGTTTGTGTGCATGTGAGAGAAGGAAGAGGAAAGAAATAAACATCTGTCCTACCGGTATACAGCCTTATTAGCTGGGCCCTGGGGAGCTTTCCTCTTCTCCCTTCCCCTTTGCACACATTCACATGGCTTTCCTTCACTCTCCAGCAATTCCCCGCATCGTGTTTCCACACTCTAGCAGCTCCTAGGGGCAGTGACATCATCCTGCATCCCAAAAAGCTTAATCTCACCACCAAAAACTAGCCATTCTGCAAGCAACCAAAGTGATGAAGCCTCCTATCCTGTGGGCATGAGGGGAAGGGTGTGAAGGGAAGGGGGGGTGGGAGGAAGTGCAAATCAAGGAGCTCTTAGCTCTGCCCCAGGACAGAAGGGTGGCTTTAGAAAAATGGACTCACAGAAAGATTTCAGTGCTAACTCAGACTGGTAGCTAGAGCTCATGATCACCAGAAACATGATTCGGTACAGTTTATTTGGTATTCTCCCTTACTGGCACCGAAAACGTTGCCCACAATGTAATTTTTTCCCTGTGTAAATGCATCTCTTTAATGCCTGTTTCATAGATTTTTGTTTCCATCTTATGGCCTTAATGTCTATTAGAAATACAGCCTTGAGGCAAACTTTCTCACAGTAGTGCCTTACTTTGTTGTATGCTGCAGTACACGTAGCTGGCTCTGACAGCGTTAGTTCTGCACTAGTACACTGTCAAACTGGCTGCGAGAAGTATTGTGGAAAAAAACCCCCATCTGCTAAGTGAAAAAAAAGTCCCAATTTGGGTTTTTATGTGATTATTCAACTCCATTGTAACGTCCTCTTTTCCCACAGATGAGTTTTGAAACCAAAATCTTACAGCAGCAGTTGAATCAGATCTGACTTTGCCAATCTGAGTTCAATTGATAGTGCTTAATGTGCCTTTCAGACTCCCTGTCATATAAGGTCTTCTCTGAACTGCTCAAAACCCAAGCAAAGCTGTGATCCAGCTGGTTTCTTGGGTCATTCTTTAGTCAAAACTATCTGAGATAAGACATTTCAGCCTGAGGATAAAACGTAGACAAATGTGAGAGTTTCTCCAGACCCAAGGGCTATTTTAGTAAACCTACGTCAAGCATTCATATTTGGTAGTGACACTAGGAATTGAGGAATTTAGTGATGAAAGATACACACTGCTCATACTGTATGAATAACTTGAACAGCATCAACAGTCAAAGTCATATCTGATTCAGCATGTACCCAAAGCCTCAGAGCCCGAATAGGTCACTCATAGGTGTGTCGGACTGGAGCACTGTGAGTGTAAGGGGTGATACCCTGCTTGTGATCCACATCTCTGAGTTGTTTGGGGGTGGTTTATCGGTCCTCCATAGGTAAGGATAGCTCACAGGACACCACAGCCCCCCGAGAAGGAGACAGATGACTCAAACACTCACGTTCTCATGAGGCCACATGTTTCTCATTTTCTTCGGTCCCACTTCTTCATCTGACGAGAAGTGAAGACACATGACGTTACCATCACCATTCCAGACTGGCTTACAAGCAACAGGCAGCTGTATATATATATACACATATATATATAAAAACATGTCTTTACATTTTGGCTGTGGGGTCAGGTAGGTATGTGCAGAGTAATATCCTTGCTCCCTTTTCTCTCTTCTCCCTGAAAGGTGTATATTTATGCATCAGGGGTATCAGGGAACACTTTGCATTTCTCATATATTCTCTCCTCTGGTCGCTCTAATGTTGTTCATTATTTCTTCTCACTTGACTGGAATTCTCCACTTGGCAGAAATTTAATGAGAAATTTACTCTTGTGAGGGCATTAGGTAAGAAAAAAAAATAAAATACTGTTTCAAAAGAATCTCATAGATGAGATCCTGAAGCCACGTTTGCATAGATTTTAATGTTTTGCCACATTGTTTATCCTTAGTGAAGTGTAAAACTGAAGCACATCAGTGTTGCCTAGGAATTAGTATGAGGCAGCTAAGACAATTTGTTAGTATTCGCTCCTTCTGTTGCAGAATTTGCGTGTGTTTGTGTATGGAAAACTACAGTGAACTTTTCAAAACAGTGCCATCATTTAACTGTACTGACACCATGTTTTTCTTTCGAAAGAAGGAAGCGTGTCTCAAACTTATATAAAGGCTACTGCCCTTGTCCCTGCTTTTACAGCAACTCATTGGGCCGTGACACTGACAAAATCCTTATGTCCTAAAGTAAATATCAAATATAAGAAAATAACATTTGTCTCTGTGTTGCTCTCGCTTTAGAGTTACAAGTGTTTAACTTAACAAAATGCTATTTAACATGTCTCATAGCCAAAGTATTTTTAGAAACATACCCAATAGCATTAGTTTATAACTGCTGTTCTAATTTGTGGTTGGATTTGGTTTATTTTCTTGGCTAAACTCGGGCATGAAGATGGTATCACAGCTAGAATTATAACTGAACACAGAAATGCATAGCCAAGCCCAATTTATGTTCTTGTAAGAATAACAGAAAGATAAATAAATATTGTTTGACTTTTACATTCATTTTACTGACTCTCTTTAGCTTACAAAAATGAAGAATTCTACCACAGTCTGGTTTCAGTTTTCAGTCTGCTGGTTTGCTTGGATCAAATACTGATGAAAAGCTCCAGGCTAATGAACCCAGACTCACACGGATCAGCTGCTGGCCCCACTAACATCAGCGGGTATTTTGTCATTGAGCTTCTCAGCATCCAGGTTTTGTGTAGCTTTGCAAAATAGCACCCAGGCAATAACAGCACTGTCTTTCCACCTGGTATCTGCTTCCTTTCCATCTTCCTCTCCATCCGCTGGTCTGAAAATCATCAACATGCTTCAGTAACCCTTCCTGACCTTAAGAACATATATTCCAACCTAGAGAAGAATAAACCCAGGCACCAGTACAGGTTTGGGGTTGACCTGCTGGGAAGCAGCTCTGTGGAGAAGACCCTGGGAGTCCTGGTAGCCAACAATCTCTCCATGAACCAGCAGTGTGCCCTCATGGCCAAGAAGGCCAGTGGTGTCCTCAGGTGCATTAGGAAGAGGGTGGCCAGCAGGTTGGGGGAAGTTAACCTCCCCCTCTGCTCTGCCCTGGTGAGGCCACATCTGGAGTACTGTGTCCAGTTCTGGGCTCCCCAGTTTGATGGACAGGGATCTATGGGAGAGAGTCTGTTGGAGGGCTATGAAGTTGATGAGGAGACTATAGCATTTCTCATATGAGGAAGGGCTGAGAGAGCTGGGCCCCTCACTACAGGAAAGACATTGAGGCTCTGGAACGCGTTCAGAGGAGGGCTACTAAGCTGGTGAGGGGTCTGGAACACAGGCCTTACGAGGAGCGTCTGAGGAAGCTGGGATTGTTCAGCCTGGAGAAGAGGAGGCTTAGGGGAGACCTTATAGCTCTCTATAACCTCCTGAAGGGAGGTTGTAGTGAGCTGGGGGTCGGCCTCTTCTCCTGTGTAGGCAGTGACAGAACTAGAGGGAATGGTAGCAAGCTGCGCCAGGGGAGATTCAGGCTCGACATTAGGAAGCACTACTTCTCAGAAAGGGTAGTCAGGCACTGGAATGCACTGCCCAGGGAGGTGGTGGAGTCACCAACCCTGGGGGTGTTCAAGGAAAGACTGGATGTTGTATTGAGGGATATGGTTTAGTGGGAGCTAGTAGTAATAGGTGAATGGTTGGACTGGATGATCTTCTAGGTCTTTTCCAACCTTGATAATTCTGTGATTCTGTGATTCTTTAGCCTGGAGAAGACTGAGAGGGAATCGGATCAACACTTATAAATATATAAAGGGTGGATGTCAAGAGGAGGGGGTCAGACTCTTTTCAATAGTGCCCAATGACAGGACAAGGGGCAATGGACACAAACTGGAGCACAGGAAGTTCCATCTGAACATGAGAAGAAACTTCTTCACTCTGAGTGTGACAGAACAGCAGCACTGGCTGCCCAGAGCGGTTGTGGAGTCTCCTTCTCTGGAGATATTCAAAGCCCGCCTGGACGCCGACCTGTGCAACCTGCTCCAGATGATCCTGCTTTTGCAAGGGGGTTGGACTAGATGATCTCCAGAGGTCCCTTCTTCTGATTCTGTGAGTCTGTGATTACACACAGTTTTTCTTAGACTAGACCTGGTGAGTCCTGTACACTGAGCTTGCACACACTCATGGCTGTAGCATTTTGGGTGCACCCTGGAGTGCCCCCCCCCAGCTTGGTTTCACCCAGAAGGAAGCCAAGAGCTGCTCTGCCATGAAAACCAGTGTTCTCAGTGGGGACAATCAGGACAGTCCCTCCTGAAGTGCACTCCTGATGTGAACTGAAATACCAATGTAGCTCATCAAGAGGCTCTGCCGGGCAATGACTCAGAACATTTGCTCTGAGCTGCTCTCTGGAAGTCCACTGGCTAAAGAGGAATGTAAGGGAAACTATGCCTAAATGTCACCGGCCTGAGCTGGCATGAGCCACCCTTCCTCTCTTCCCTTCCCTGCCCTGCCATCCCCCACATCACTTAGATCATTCTTCCGCTGCAGCTTTTTGGAAACGAAGAAACAGTTTTAGTCATTGGTTTGAGAGGCTTCTCCTGTCATCCATAGTCTGTACTTTGTGGCGCATATATCTGGTATCCAGCTTCCCCAAGTCACGGTGATATGCTGTAATTAGGATGTACAGTCAAAGTTTGGGAATTAGGTTAAATAAAACTCACTTTTGGCTCTTGATTTTTTTCTGGCAAAGTTACAATGGGAAATCAAAGTTTCCATTTACTGATTTAGACAAAAAGGATGATCAAGTAACAACACAGAAAAAGAGTTTCTGAATTCTTTTTTCATTTTTTTTTTCCCTGTGGAAAAATCAGAAGAGGAGTTGGGTATTTGGGACACAAATACCGACTCACTGAGTGCTGCCCTCCTTTTCCCCATGCAAAGTGCAGTTGGGAAGGAAAGCTCTAGTGGGCTCACATGCTAATTTTTCTCGTTGCCTCTTTGACTTGCACAGATTTTTCACATATTGACTAGGCTTTGAACTTGACCTACTTAAAACACTGGATACGGTTTTCACTTAAACAAACGCCCCTTCAGATCGTGTCAGTATTACAAAGGGGCCTTGCAGCTACTGTGAACATTGAGGATACTCCTTTGTAATGCTAGATGCATTGTACAGGAAGCCAGCTGTTGCTCCCTGTTTCACACATCTTTCTGTTTTTCTCAGGACCTGTTCATAGTTGTTGGTGTGGGATCGAATTTAATCTCAAACCTGGGCCTGCTGACCACCTATACGTTCAGCCCTCCAGACCAGCCTTTGCCTTGAGCCGCGCCTGAAGCAGGAAGCTCGCTATGAAAGGTGAGGCTGAGGAGGCTGCAGCTCCTCTCTGTGTCCTCTCCTGGCCAAGAGCAAACTCTCAATTCTTCCTCCTTCCCCAGCACCTCTCTCCTTTCAGCTGCCTGGCATTTGGCCGGCTGTATCTGCTTCTTGTTGGTCAGGGAGGCATTTCATCCTTTTCATGAAATCTCCCCAGGTTTCTCATTATACTCCATGGGCAAAAAAGCAAAGCACAATTCAAAGTTGGCCTGGTGTGAAAACTCACAGGCATCTGCTGACAGAAAGAAAGAAAGAAAGAAAGGAAAACGATGCAATGTTGTGGCTTGCATGGATTTTTGAAACAGAGACATGCATGGATTTTTTTTTGACGTATAAAACCCCTTTCTTTCTACCCAGTTTCACAGGGGATACTCTTGCTGCCAAGAGTATTCTGAGCTCACCTGAAAAGGAAAAAATAAATTACCTTTGCAATCTAACAAAGTTTCAGTCGCCCAAGAAGAAAAAAGGGTGTTTTTTCCACTCCAGCAAAATCAAAATACTCCCATCTAAAAAGACAAGGAGAATAACATTAGTAATATTAATAACAACAGTAAAAATTTACCTCTTTTTGTCTAACCAAGATAGCTCTAATGAAGCAAAACAAGGTCTGGGGTGCTGGAGGACAAATGAGGCAGGGAGGGTGAGAAGGGGCAGAGCTATACCCTCCATGAGTGGGAGGGGGTAGCTTGTGGGCTGGGGACTTGTGAAAGGAAGGAGATGCAGGGACCTGATGAGGGCTGGAGAAGCAGGACCTGTGCATTGGCTCCATCATCAAGGAAGGAGGGAGGCGGGTGTGACACAGCACTGACTCTCAGTTGGAGCGTGGTGGTGGGTAAAGGGGGGCAGCAGCAGAGCAGAAGGGAAAATTTAGGTGAGGAGTGGGGCACACTGATGAGTGACTTGCAGGTAAAAGGCTGAGCACCTCTGCCAGTAGGGATGAAGCTTTGTAGCCCTGTCTTTTGCAGCTTCCAGCTCCATCTCCCATCCACTCAGTCCCCCCCACCCCGGGCCTCCGTCCCTCAAGGTCTCTCCCCCACCCAAAGGGCCGTGGGACACAGAGCCTCGCGGGTGCCCCGCTTGCCACCGTGACACATCAGCGGTGGCGGGCTCCCACGCTGCTCTGCCAGCGGGTGCTCACAGGGCTGCTTGTGCACTGCACGGCCCCCCGGGTGCCTGACAGCACCACCGCTGTGCTGTCACAGCATGACCACCGGCCCCACGCCGCGACAGACGCTTTGTGCAAAGAGCCTTCACCCATCAGCTGAGCGTTGTGTAACTCTCAAACTCATGTGTACTTTAACCGGATTCTTTTATTCAGCCTGATGAGAAATATTCTGTTTGATGTTTCCACAGACAGCATCTTAAGGCGTTATTTTGACTTCTTCTCTAGCGCTGCCCTTTCCAAAGTCATTATTACTCATTAGGTACATTGTGCAGAAAGCAAAGTAGGTCACGGATGAAAAGCCCCATCTTAGCGAGAGGCACCAGTATTGCACAAAGCTATTTTCAACTTTCATGAGATAAAAAATGTTTTCTGTAGGATGAAAGCTGTCACTGCCAACTTACAAATGAATGCCAAGTATGTAAAAACTTTCATTTCGGATTCCCTGGCTTTCATATGTTAAACGCATTGTTTTAGAAATCCATTTCAAAGATAATTCTCCCTGTATAACCCACACTTGCTGGTTCCCCAGTAGGGTATGTGCTGAGTTAAGGGACGGGTACTCTGCTGGTGTAAGTCACTGCTGGTGTAAATCACTGCTGATATAAATCTGTTGGGACTGGGGTATTTTGACTCCATGAGGATCCATCCTCAAGGGTGTTCTGATGAGGAGCAACAGAGAAGATGATCCCCAGACAGGTACTTGGGGGCAGGATGACAACTCAGAGCTTGGCAGCTGTAAGAAGCCCTCACAGCCCCTGCCAGTGCATGGCACTGCAAGAGAGTATTGGCATCTGCAGTCCAGGATGACCTCTAAAGCCAAGGTGATGACTTCAGGAGCAGCACCTCAGTGCAAATCATTCTTCCATCTCTATTACTTTACATCATGACCCATTAATTAAAATGAAGCTTTAATTTTTATTTGGCCGCTCCTGCAACTTTTATTTTCATATTAGTCAGAGATGTCAAAAATAAATACTTAGACTTTCTGGAGTGATCCTTAATCTCTTTAAATTGGTGGGCATCCCCCTTCTGGCTCTCCATTTAACAAAACACTCAGAAAATGCTTCATTTTATTAGATTTCCACAAGGACCTAAACACAGGATTTGAGTAGAAATTAGGCTGCACTCATAGTATGTCCCTTCATCAACAGAATATGTCTGAAGTACTTTCAACTGCCAGGGAGGTAATTAATAAAATTATGCTTTCAAGTTATTACTGCATAAAATAAGTTGACATATATGGCAACAGTAATTCTGCTAAATTTGTTTTGTTGGTTAATCACCTTGCTCTGCTGATTAGAGCAAAGTCTGTAAATCTTTTCATTAAAAATCTGGGGTTTACACTTGAAATTAAATCTTATTTTTCTCTTTTAAACAATAGTTGTTCAAAACTGAAACATAAAATATGACAACATAAAGGAAGGTCTAAATTTGTTATGTTAGAATAATATAAATTGCTTTAAAAGTAACAAACAGCCACGGTTTTAAAGAGCCATCCTACAACTAGGGGAAGTTATTCAGCAAACACTTGGAAATAGGGTTTGCTACAGTGACAAACCATTACTTTTTTTTTGTTTTTAATCAGATGGAACTTCTATTGTAAGTCCAAATGTAATATTTTCTGCTTTGCATTTTTTTTTTTTTGCAAGTCACTCTGGTCAAGGACTAGATCGTTTCAATTGAAAGCCAAGTATTCACTTAAAAACCAAAAAAGCCTAACTAGTGAGTAAAAAATAATGCGAGAGGATGGAAACTACTAGTTCTATGATAATCAAAATCTGACCACAAATAATAATTTTAATTAGACAAACAGAAATCTTACCTCCCCTGTTTAATAAAACTGTTTATTTGCCTTAAGTGCTATGGCACATTCAATTTTTTTTTTCCCATCATAGAGCACATCTAAGTTAGCATTACTGAAATAATTCAAACAATAACAAAGTGTTGATTTCACGTACTTTAATTAATTCCATTTTCTTTCAAATTGTAAGCAAGAAGGAAGCATCATCTAATAAATAAGAGATGCTTTGTCTGGAATTTCCAAATGAAGTAACTTACAAATTAAGGATAGGAATAAATGTTTGTAAAACATAACTCCACAGATAAATTTTGTTTACTTTCTAGTCTTGCAAAAATAAATTCACATCAATTATTGAGCATGGGCCTTTGTGAGGGGAAATGTTCTAGAAGTACAAATTTAAAACAAGCAGCAAACAAGTTTTAGCCATTCTCTGTTAAAGAGTCAACTCATAGTTAGAAACAGTTGCTTACATCACTTTGTTTTAAATAAGTATCTACAACCTGTAGGTATCCACTAGTATTTTATACACCTCTTTTAAGACACAGAAACACTACCCGCTGTGCAATCCAGTGGGGAGGACCATGCATGGGAACCAGGCGGTTCAGCATCCATTCCTCCTCCTGCTGTAAACCCGCTGCCTGTGCCAGGTGAATTATTTCACCCTTCAAAGGATCACAAGCTGTCCTGGCCAGGACAGGATACTCAGGTCTGTGATCTTAGTAGGCGCCTGGAACCACCTTGGTATTGAGTAGAAATGTGCTATGCTGCTTTAATATGCACAGTTATTTGCTATTGTGGCTGTTGATTACCTTACTTGTAATTTTGAAAAGGTTTGAGTTAATCCAAGCAGGCTAGTGAATGGGGCATGTCTGTCTCGTGAGGTTTTTTCTGTGATGCCATGCCTGTATTCACTCTTTCTAAGTGTCCCAGAAAAGATATAAGACCAGGCAAAAGAAAAGTCAAACAAGTGCACAGAAATAATTATATGGAAGAATAAATAACAAATCTTAACTCCAGATTTCTGTCCTCGCTTACACATTTGGGGTTTTTGCAATGACTCTATCCACCAAAGGACTACCTTGTTTGTCAGATGTTTCCTAGAACTAATGTATCATGAAGGATTTCCAAGCTGCAGCAGATTTCTTAACCACTGGCCCTGCTGGCTCTGGATTTCCTGAAAGGGGCTTTTCAGGGGAGGAAATCCAAAACTCTGATGTAAAAAAAATGAGATGGAAAAACTTGGTGCCAAACTAAAATAGTACAAAACAAGAAACCGATTAAGTTAAACAACTGGGGGGGAATAAAACCAACCACCACCGCCCAAGCGCTTAATTCCTTTCTCAGAATAGAAAAAATGTGTAAATACCCCAGATTTGCTTGGCTGAGTCTTACAACAACAGAAATACCTAAGCAGACCTCTACCAAAAGAGCTAAACTAAGCTTAGAGAAAAAGGTCCAGAAAGCCAGGGGGAGAAGGTTGCCTGGTGGACCTCCATTGGGGTGGCCTGGAGGAGGCCGGTGTGAGAATGGATGGGATCGTGGAGGGGATTATGCCTGAAGAGGTGCCAGCAAGGCACCGGGAAGCTCAGGGTGGCATCCAGCCTCCCTGCCCGTGCACAAGGGAACACAAGGGAATCATTTGCCCTCCCTGTCACACATCCTCACCATGTACAAGGGGAAAGCTGCAAAGTACAAGGCACAAGACTGCAGGTGGAAATTCCCAGTGATGCATCCATCACATCATCTTAGAAAATGAAATGTCAAAAGTACTTTGGGCTTTAGGAAGGATACAGAAAGATGACAAACATTTTAAGGGTTAAGTGCCTTGGTCAGGAACAGAAATAAGGCCATATATGTTCCTGACAGTGATTTGCAGTGTACTTAGGCACACAGAAATTGTAATATATGTTGCTCTTCGAGAGTGAAAACCCCACCGTCTATGTAATGAGATTTGTGAGGCCGGCACGATATGAGAGGATGAAGGTATTTCGGTCTCTGAGATGTCCTCAGATCTGCGTTTTGGCTCGCAGTACTTGATCTGCAAAGCCTGTTTAGAGGGAATGATATGCACGGCGTGTGTCGAATGGACAAATGTGCTAAATTTCTTCCTTTTCAGCAGGTCGGGGTTTCTTTCCCATCAGGTTTGCATTAATGACCCACTGACCTACTTTTCCCCATCCACCTGGCAGAACTCCGAATCCCTGAAACCTGAGACTTGGTCTGCTTCACAGATTTGTTTTGTTTAGGTTTTGTGACAGAAACCATTAGGGGAGTGACACTGCAGGTAAAAATGAAATGTGCTCCTCTCTTTGGTATTGCAAGTGTATTTTTATTTAATTGTGTAAGTGTTATCCATCACGATAGAACTGTCTGTTTCTTTTATTTTGTTTTTAATGGCTCTGTGTTTTATAAGGTTTTCTTCTCCCTTCCTCATATTACAAAGAAAAATGAGCTGTGTACATTTATCCAGCGATTTCTAACCAGTGCTTCTTCTTCGCCGGCTGCAGACCAAGAGCAAAGGGAAAAGGCAGACATAATGGATCAGTGAGGAAAAGGCATCTTCTGCCTGTCTTAAATCATCTACTTTACAGAGAAGCTTAAATTGCTGGAAATAAAAAAAGCTCCTTGGCAGCTCAACAACTGCATATAAAACAAATCATATTTTTTCAGTGAATTGTAAATGTCACCATCTCAGATAACATTTATGCTTTCATAGAAATAGGAACTTAATTTTCCCCAGTTATATTATTAACTCACTTTGGTGAATCAGATCACCTACATTAAAACAGAAGCAGCCGGTGACTCAGAACAATGATACGTTTAAAGATCAAGCGCAGCGTTTGCAAGTGCCGAGCTGCATGCAGATGGGACTGCTTCTTTGAACCACCAGATCAAGATTGATCTGTTGAAATCCTGCTAAAAATGGGCACCAAATGCTTGTTGTCAGAAGTGACTGACAGTCCGTGTCCCAAGCAGAAATGAGGCTGGGTTTGCTTATTCATTCGGTGGGTGCACAGTGACAGCAGAGGAGAGAAGGAGGGCTGTGATGGGCTGTGAAGCAATGAGCTGGGTGCTATTGCTTTACTGTCCTTTTAAGAATTCTCCTAGCTAGAAAAAAATAAATTTAAAAAACCCCAAACAAACCCCAAAACAAACCAAATACTGTTATTGCAATATATTTTTTAACATTTCAACCTTTCTTGTTTGCTCCCTCTGGCTTGGTACTTTTATGGCCCCACACCATCCTGGTATGCACACCTGTCATGACCATTTAGAAAGTCAACATCCTTGTGCTATACAAAAGCCAGTTACCTTTATCCCAGTTCTTCAGATGAAGAGTTAAGGTGGGATTAAAAGGAATGACTAGCCCAAGGCTGCACAGAAAAATGCAGATTCACTCCAGCTCCATGACCACGACCCTCCCGCCCCCTCAGCTCCACTTAGGTGCTCTTTATTTGCCAAGGATCTGGGAGATGATGACTGCAGTAAGTCCGCAGCACTCTGTGGGCAGGAGCAGCCTTGCTTTGCCCGTGCTCTAGAGCAGACGGATGTGTGGTGTTGTCAATCAAAATCAGAGCGGCCACAGCCAGCCTGGCACCAAGCATGAACCCTTCAGCTCGCTGTGTCTTGGGGTTTATTGAATTAAGCACTAAACTCATGCAGCTCCAAGGATGCTCGGAGCACTGTCAGGACTTGCTTGGTTTTTCCGATCCACGTATCCTTATCAGGAATCTAGCTCGTGGGGAAACGACCGGCCTTAACGAAACACGGTGAGCTCATTTTCTGTGTTAAGAGCTCCAGCCAGTAATGTTCAAAATACTGAACTTCAGCCCTGGCAAGTAAGGGGCTGATAGTTGCATGTAAGATAGGCATTACTTGATTATCATTTCATTTGTGCTTGACTCATCTCCACTTTAGAGTAAAGAGATGCTGCTGGTGACACTGCCAATCTTTTTCAGGCAGTTATATATTTAATTTAAAGCAAAGGAGCCCAGAGACTGACACAAATACTTTGAAAATATGAGCTGCAAGTCTAACTCACACAAAAATATATGTGTGAATGATGATAGCAAACTCTGCATGCCAGCAGAAGACTGGCTGATGCTAGTATTTCAGAATTATATCTAAATGAAAGGTTCTCTGTTAGTTTAGGGGTTGTGGCACCTAATCTGCATTCTCATGAATTAGTGGTTTTCCCCACGTGACAGAAACATTTTGATCTATTAATGAACACGCTGAAAAACATATGTCACTGTTAGATTCCAAGCTGAAAAAAGTGATTATATTTTCTCACCATGTATATTCCAACCATTCCAGCTACATGTATATTCCATTTCATCCTAGCATCCCTTACTCATGAAAGCAAAATGAATCACAGGGTAGACTGTACAGCTATTTGATTCAGTCCCTGCAGATTGCATTGATTTTTGTAACACAATAAACATTCTTTTCACCAGTATGTTTTGCTCAAAAGATGTTTATATTGCATTTATTAGACTTCAGAGCTGTTGAGTTTGGAGTTATCTTTTAAGACAAGTCTGTAGGGGTTTATTTTTATGGGTTTTTTTAATTTTAAAGGTTGACATGTGCCTGCTTTAAGCCTTTTTTTAGGGTGCTAATTTTGAGTAAAACAATTTTCCAGGTATCCCTGGATTCAACCATGGTTCTTCCAGAAGCCCCAAAGGCCTCAGAGTGCCCAGAAATGACCTCAGAATCATGAAGACA
Organism: Porphyrio hochstetteri; assembly: GCA_020800305.1. Classification (NCBI taxonomy): domain Eukaryota; kingdom Metazoa; phylum Chordata; class Aves; order Gruiformes; family Rallidae; genus Porphyrio; species Porphyrio hochstetteri. Next base: position 150,389,068 of record CM036905.1, on the reverse strand, counting down.
CAAATGATGGCTCGATTTATTTATTTAACTGTGCGGCATTAGATTATGTGATCCAAGAAGCAGCCGTCGAGGAAAGACGTGGAGCTGTTGAATGCTTGTGAGCTGACCCAGTTTGAGTGTTTATCTCTATTCAAGTGTCCTTTGGCTTAAAAAATTTGCAGCCTAATCCAAGTTTCAGGCATCTGAGATTCTTTTCAGCAATTTCTATTCACTCCATCCATCCCAGTCTTTATTACTTGCCTTCATGATCTTTGGGTCAGTAATGGCTTGTTTTTTAAACTGAGTCTGTGTTGAGCTGAATCCCCCAATGCAAACTGGCACACAGACGTTCGTAGATGTTCCTTCATAAAAAATAGAAAAGTACTCAAAAAGTAGCAAATTCAAAGGTTGCACTTGGTTGAACGCTCTTTGAGCCATGAAAAAATGATATTTTCAGAGAAATGAATGTTTACTGCCCAAATGGGAGCTCCATCCTGCACTCCTTCAAGGGGCTCAGTACCCTTCTTTCACGGCCCTCAATTGGAACTGGGAGGACTCGACACATCAAAGCCTAGCTTGGCATTTTGCAGGTGCAAGCCCCTGGGCCTCTCTCTTTCCTCCATGCTTTTGCTTTCACATCTTCAGCCAAAGAGCTATCTATAATTTTTGTCACTTTCATTTCCAGGATGTCATCACGGATTATGAAAAGTAAGCCACCAGCCACCCGTTTAATGGAGTGCATCACTATGGGTAATCGCCCCAGAATGTAAATCAGTTTATTGTTACCTGTTTACTGCTGGTACACATACGAAATGGAGAGGACATGGCTCTAGCAGGCTGTAGGTTTAATGTATGGTGGTGAATATCTATCGAACTCCCCTTATTTTAATAGCTGTGCTCGGTGTGATGCATTCATCTGCATGCATGGGAACATGTCCACCTGTATTTACAACATCATGCTGAAGAGAAGCATTCCCACAAGCAGGCTCTAAATGGAAGTTGCCTATTGCATCCATTTTTCTTTCAGAGGAACAGCTCATGGTCTTTTCCAGGAGCAGACTAGCTTCAGGGGAGGGGAGGGCATCATGACAGCTGGAAGGAAGGTCAGCCTGGGTCACACTCCTCCTTTGCTAGCATGGGATCAATCTACAACGGTCTAAAGGAGCTCTAAAAAGCCTCAGGAGGCACAGCATGGTCCTTCCCAGCCCTGCACGTCACCTTCAAATTAGATGAAAACATTGAAGAAAGGAGCAAGATCCAAACTGAGGCCCAGTAATGGCTCTGGGGGCAGGAAGTGTGGGCCTGAGGAGAGCCTGAGAAGGTGGCCCAGCGCAAAGGACCTACTAGGTCTAGGCATAGCAAACACATGCTATCTCCCAGGGCAACTGCTGTACAGTGGTGTTAAAACAAGCTGCTCGGAGAACCCACCACATGGTGCAAAGAACGTGGGGCAATTCAGTCCCTCTGTGATTGGGACAGGTCACTCTTCTGTCAAAGGAGCAACGCGACATCAGCATTGCGTTTGCTGCTGCTTACTCCTCTGATAATGCCACTGTGAGCTGATTGCCACTAAAGGTACCAGCATCCTTCAAACCAGTTTTTCTATCACAGGCAGCCTTTCTCCCATGCAGCCTGAGCAAAACCTCTGCCCTTGAACTGGAGGCATTTTTCTGGCTGTGCTCAATGGGGAAGTACCGGATGGGTTACAGTAACGATGCGGGTTTGCCTTGCTTTTGTCCCCACAAAGTGCTTAAATGAAACATTGAGATAGTGGTGTCCAGTTTCCATGGCACGGGCTTGGGAATAAGCAGACTTACACATGTGCATATATGAATACACATGTGCATACACACAGAGAGACACAGAGATATTGGCACATGGACACATCAAAAATGAAATTCTTTGTACTCTAAAAAGCTGGTGGAGTCTTAGTGGCAATACTCAACACACTCACACTGCTACCCCCATAGGGACGTGTTTGCTGCCAGCAAAGGGCATTTCCAAGCAAGGAATGCACCATGTGGTGTTTGTGACACATTTTAGCACAGAACCATACAAGCCTTATGGGGAGTGACCAGCACCACCTGAGATGACTGACTTGTGTGACACAGTGACAACCGTGAGGCTGACCCCTGAGGACCCTGAGCAAAGCCCCTGATGACTGTGACCAAAAACTTTTCTTATCCCTGCAAGGTGCTGCTTCTTCATAAGGCTATTTATTCACCATGCCCAAGCTGTAAAACTCTGGTTTCCTATCTTGCTGCCTTCCCAACTACGGTCCTCAGAGCCTGCCAGGGGGAGAAATCCCCACTGATAAGGAAGTCCCAGGGAGAAGGGTGAGGTGAAACCTAATTTCACAGAATCACAGAATCACAGAATAATAAGGTTGGAAAAGACCTTTAAGATCATCAAGTCTAACCATTCACATCCTAAACTAAACCATATCCCTAAGTACTTCATCTACCCTTTTTTTGAACACATCCAGTGAAGGTGACTCAACCCCCTCCCTGGGCAGCCTGTTCCAGGCCCTCACAACTCTTTCAGTAAAAAATTTTTTCCTAACATCCAATCTGACCCTGCCCTGGCACAGCTTCATGCCATTCCCCCTTGTCCTATCACCTGTCACCTGGCTGAAGAGACCATCACCTACCTCTCTATAACCTCCCCTCAGGTAGTTATAGGTGGTGATAAGGTCTCCCCTCAGCCTCCTCTTCTCCAGGCTAAACATCCCCAGCTCCCTCAGCCGCTCCTTATAGGATTTGCCCTCCAGCCCCTTCACCAGCCTGGTTGCCCTTCTCTGGACTCGCTCCAGGACCTCCATGTCCTTCTTATGGTGAGGAGCCCAGAACTGGACAAAAGGAGCCCAGAACTGGACAATTTGTCCCCGTCTTGAGTAGCAGTGTCTGCTGATTTAATGGGCAGACTGATGGGTGCTTTAATGATCATTTGCCCAAATATTAAAACTATGAATTCCTATGTTCATAATGCATCATCACTTTTTATTGTGAGACTTTTTCTTGTGCCATTGAGCAATGACTGATCAGTAGAATTTTTTTCTTCATGTGGGAAAATATTTTCTTCCCCCCACCTCCCCCAACTTTTCAAATTTCCCCTTTCTCTGCCAACAAAATCACTCTGCAATAGTTCTGATTTTACTGCCAACATGAAAGAATTTAGAGACACTTTTCTGAATTATACTTGACAACTCATTCAAGTAGCCTCTTGAGCCCACAGAGGCATCTTTTACACTATCTGTTGGCACAGACACTTTTCCTAAAATTGTACCTAAAGTTTGCGCATATTCCTTTCAGGTTCTTTTCCTTGGAATGCATAAAGTTAAAAGTAGAAACATTCTTGACAGCTTATTGTGTAAATCCTTCTGACACAGTTTCCATGTTTCTGTAGGAGATGAGAACTGATCAGTACAAAGTAGGTCAAGAACTCCTAAGAGACACAGTGACTGCCTTTGATATTTCTACCTTGAAGTTCAAAGAGCATGAGTAAGTTCATTGAAAGAGGACAAAATTAGTTATTTAAAGAAATAAGGATTCCACTTTGCATGTAGTGCCCAGAGAACTTAAAAAAGGGAGGGTCATGAACCAGGTGGTGTGTGCATGCATGGACTTTCCAAATATTGTTTTGAGATAAGGCTGTCATTAATTGATAGTTAACTCTTCCTAGTAGGGAAATCTGTTCTTTTAATAATGAGTTCAATGAGAAGTTCGATACTATGCACTACACCTTGACACTACTTCTCCTATCAACCTGAGTAGAGCAACTGTTTGTCCAAACAATTTACTTTGACTAAGGACCACGTGGACTAAAATGTAGAAAAGACAGCAGCTACCTTCTCCTTCAGCTTGTGTGAAATGAAGGTAAGAAGGCATACAGGATGGGAACTGTATATTTGTATAGGAGCTGTACTCAATAAGCCATTTGACTTTGGGGACAGGCAGTGGTACCTAATCCTCATGTAGGCATTGCCTACATGATTACAGGTAGAGCAATCAAAATGTTAGAGTGATGATGCACGCCAGTGAGGAGTTACAGGACCAGGACTTAGATCAGCTGTGAGAGGACTACATCCATCAAGAAGAATGACATTTTTCAATGTTCTCTTCAAGGGACAGAAGAATTGGGAGGGCTCTCAGGGGCTTCAGTCTCAGCTGCCACAAAAGCATTGCCTGACACCCATGTGTCAAGCCCAGCAATGAGGACAGAGCTGGACTACCTCAAGGCCATCCCCCTGGTGAGCTGGCATTCAGAAATGACAAACGAGAGGAAGGTTAATGCGACAGATGAAGACAAATGCCAAGAAATGATGGAGATCTTATCCCAGAAACACCAGCGTGATCAGTTTAAAAGCTGTTTGTCGTGGTTTTGCCCCGGCCGAGGGCCGCACCCCACACAGTCGCTTGTACTTTTAAAAGGAAGGGGGAGGGAAAGTTGGGGGAGGGGGAAAAGGGAAGGAAGAAGGAGGAAAAGAAACCACAACCTAGAAACCAGAACCACGCAGGTTGGGATAAGGATAGTTTACTAAACAATAACAGAAAACTAGATATAACAATAACAGAAGTTTAAAGCACAAAATAGATGAAACTGGTGATACACAATGCAGTTTCTCACCAAACCACAGAACCCAGGCCGCACAGCTTAGAGCCGTCCCCGAACCTGGAAACTGCCCGTCCTGGTGTTGTCTCCTCCTCTTCCCCCCAGTCCCCCTTTATACTGAGCATGACGTAACTGGCATGGAATATCCTCTTTGGCCAGTTCGGGTCACCTGTCCTGGCTACGTCCCCTCCTTTCTCACTAGTAAGGAAGTATGCAGAGCTGAGAAAGGTCCTTGATTGCCCGGCAACAACTAGAAACATCAGGGTGCTATCAGCACTGTTCTCATCCTAACACCCAAACATGGCATTCCATCCACTGCTAAAAATAATTAACTCCATCATAGCTGAAACCAGGACATTATCCACCCCTTATTCCATACCATTTACGTCATGACCAGATCCAACAATTTTCTTTGGGTACAATCAGTTTCGTGTTTCACACACCCATATATGTATGTACACATGTATGCACACATACGTGCATACAGATCTTATTCCCTCAGTCTGTGAATCATCCCTCTGAAGTTGTTGAGTTCATTTAGTCCATGATTTTCAGGCTCCATTTGTCGTAACAGTTTCTCAGGATAATTGTATGTTCCACTGGCTCGTTGCATGCTGCGTCTCAGGCTCTTGACTGATACACCTGGCATGGTCCATGCTCATAGTCTGTGGGTCAGAGTTTATTTTCAAAGGGAGAAAAAAAGTTCTTAAGAGGCCAGGCTTCAGTTCCATCATCATGGCACTCATTCTTCATTAACTTGTATGACTCCGGCTATAATGCTATGGTACAACATACAGCAATCATAACAATAATGAATATACAATAATGGGTTATTTGGCAATTATTATAATTTCTACTCTATTAATTATATTGGCTATCATAACAATAATGAATATACAATAATGGGTTATTTGGCAATTATTATAATTTCTACTCTATCAATTATATTGGCTATTCTCACCCAAAATCAAATCCCCTTGAGGTACACATCGAACTTCTCCATCCCTCTGCATTACCCACCAAGTACAGCCAGGTCCTTGAGCAAAAACAATTCCAGACATGGGTTTACCTTTGCCTGAAGCAGGGATGACCCAAACTCTCTTTCCCAATACACTCTTCATATGCACTACTGGGACTCTGTCTCCCTCTACAGTACGTGGAAATTTTGACTGGGCAGGGCCAGCCCGATTGGTAGATCCCCTAGTGTTAACTAACCATGTGGCTTTGGCCAAATGTGTATCCCAATGCTTGAATGTCCCACCACACATTGCTTTCAGTGTAGTTTTTAAAAGTCCATTATATCGTTCAATTTTCCCAGAGGCCGGTGCATGATAAGGAATGTGGTACACCCACTCAATGCCATGCTCTTTGGCCCAGGTGTCTATAAGAGTGTTTCGGAAATGAGTCCCATTGTCTGACTCGATTCTTTCTGGAGTACCATGTCGCCAGAGGACTTGCCTTTCAAGGCCCAGAATTGTATTTCGAGCAGTGGCATGGGGTACGGGATATGTTTCTAGCCAGCCGGTAGTTGCCTCCACCATTGTAAGCACATAACATTTGCCATGGCGGGTTTGTGGGAGGGTGATGTAATCAATCTGCCAAGCCTCCCCATATTTATATTTCATCCACCGTCCTCCATACCAAAGGGGCTTTAACCGCTTAGCTTGCTTGATTGCAGCACATGTCTCACATTCGTGGACAACTTGTGCGATGGCGTCCATGGTCAGGTCCACCCCTCGATCCCGAGCCCATCTATATGTTGCATCTCTCCCTTGATGACCCGAGGTATCATAAGCCCATCGAGCTAGGAATAATTCACCCTTATGTTGCCAGTCTAGATCTACCTGAGCCACTTTAATCCTAGCAGCCTTATCTACCTGATGGTTGTTTTCATGTTCCTCCATGGCCCGACTCTTAGGTACATGGGCGTCGACATGACGTACCTTTACAACAAGTTTCTCTAACCGAGCAGAGATATCTTGCCATAAGTCATCAGCCCATATAGGTTTGCCTCTACGCTGCCAGTTGTTCTTTTTCCACTGCTGCAACCACCCCCACAGGGCATTCGCCACCATCCATGAATCAGTATAAAGGTAGAGCCTTGGCCACTTTTCTCTCTCAGCAATGTCCAGGGCTAACTGGATGGCCTTCACCTCAGCGAACTGGCTTGATTCACCTTTTCCTTCAGTGGCTTCTGCTACTCTTCTTATAGGGCTCCATACAGCAGCTTTCCATCTCCGATGCTTACCCACAATGCGACAAGACCCATCAGTGAACAGGGCATATCGCTTCTCATTCTCTGGCAGTTCGTTGTAGGGTGGGGCTTCTTCAGCGCGTGTTACCTCCTCATCCTCTGGTGACATCCCAAAATCTTTGCCTTCTGGCCAGTCTGTGATCACCTCCACGATTCCTGGGCGATTGGGGTTTCCTATTCGAGCCCGCTGTGTAATTAGTGCAACCCACTTGCTCCACGTAGCATCAGTGGCATGGTGTGTAGAAGGAACCTTCCCTTTGAACATCCAGCCCAGCACCGGCAGTCGGGGTGCCAGGAGGAGCTGGGCTTCAGTTCCAATCACTTCTGAGGCGGCTCGAACCCCTTCATAGGCGGCCAGTATTTCCTTTTCTGTTGGAGTATAATTGGCCTCAGATCCTTTGTAGGCCCGACTCCAAAACCCCAACGGTCGACCTCAAGTCTCCCCTTGTGCTTTCTGCCAGAGACTCCAGGTCGGGCCGTTCTCCCCAGCTGCAGTGTAGAGCACATTTTTAATATCTGTCCCTGTCCGGACAGGCCCAAGGGCCACTGCATGGACTATCTCGCGTTTGATCTGCTCAAAGGCTTGCTGTTGCTCAGGACCCCATTGGAAATCATTCTTCTTTCGAGTTACATGGTAGAGTGGGCTCACAATGAGACTGTAGTTTGGGACATGCAGTCGCCAAAAACCTATAACACCTAAGAAAGCTTGTGTTTCCTTTTTGTTGCTTGGTGGAGACATAGCTGCTATTTTATTAATAATGTCCATTGGGATCTGACGACGCCCATCCTGCCATTTTATTCCTAAAAACTGGATTTCTCGCGTAGGCCCCTTGACTTTACTTCGTTTTATAGCAAAACCGGCTTCTAAAAGGATTTTAATTACCCTGTTTCCTTTTTCAAAAACTTCCTCTGCTGTGTTGCCCCATACAATGATGTCATCAATATACTGCAGGTGCTCTGGTGCATCACCCTTTTCCAGTGTATTCTGGATTAGTCCATGGCAGATGGTGGGGCTATGTTTCCACCCCTGGGGCAGACGATTCCACGTGTATTGGATGCCTCTCCAGGTGAAAGCAAACTGTGTCCTGCACTCAGGCGCCAGTGGGATCGAGAAGAAAGCATTCGCAATGTCGATTGTGGCGTACCACTTGGCTGCCTTCGATTCCAATTCATACTGGAGCTCTAACATGTCTGGCACAGCAGCACTCATACCTGGAGTGACTTCATTTAGGCCACGATAATCTACTGTCAGCCTCCACTCTCCATTGGACTTCCTCACTGGCCATATGGGACTATTAAAGGGTGAGTGGGTTCGGCTGATCACTCCCTGATTCTCCAGTTGACGAATCAGCTTATGGATGGGAATCAGGGAATCTCGGTTAGTACGGTATTGTCGTCTGTTCACCGTCGTCGTAGCAACTGGCACTTGCTGTTCTTCAACCTTCAACAACCCCACAACAGCAGAGTCCTCCGAGAGTCCAGGCAAGGCACACAGTTGTTCAATTCCTTCTGTTTCCAAAGCAGCTATTCCAAAAGCCCATCGGTACCCTTTTGGGTCTTTAAAATACCCTCTACGTAGATAATCTATACCTAAAATGCACGGAGCTTCTGGACCAGTCACAATGGGGTGTTTTTCCCAGTCCTTCCCAGTTAGGCTCACCTCAGCCTCTAGCACAGTTAGTTGTTGGGATCCCCCTGTCACTCCAGAAATACAAACGGGTTCTACCCCTTCATGATTCGATGGCATTAGAGTACACTGGGCACCAGTATCCACCAGAGCTTTGTACTCTTGTGGATCTGACGTGCCAGGCCATCGGATCCACACAGTCCAATAAACCCGATTATCCCTCTCCTCCACCTGGCTGGAGGCAGGGCCCCTCTATTGCTGCTGATCATATTTGTTTTCCACTGGTTGCATAAAGGACTTAGAGGTCCCTTCAAGAGGATCAGACACATCAGACATATAGGTAGGCCTTCCAGTTGGTCTAGGGAACTGCCCAGTAGAAACTGGTGCAGCCTTCTTCCTGGCAGAATCTCGTTGTGCGAATGTTTTACCCCGCAGCTCATTTACTCGTGCTCGAAGGGCTGAGGTGGGCTGCATATCCCATTCCCTCATGTCCTCTCCATGATCAAGCAGGTAAAACCACAATGTACGTCGTGGTGTGTATTCTCCCTCTTGGAACGATGGACGCTTTCTCCCAGTAGCTGCAACATTGCTCCATACGGGTTGGGAGTTGGACACATTGTTGTCAAGTCGTTGAACCAGTTTTTCTACTGCTGCAATGACGGAGAGGGAAACACTGTCTTGGTATTTCCTGAGTCGGCAGGCCACCTCATTTACGGTTGGTGGATCCATATCAGTCCAGTCAATTACTGCCAGTGAATTGGTGTACCCTGCTGGTGCACTTCGTACAACCTTACGCCACATAGCTGGAGTGCATAGGACTTCATCGGGATCAGCGGGAAGCCGTGAATTGTCCAGATCATAATAAATTATCTCCCGTACAGCTAATTCTCTCAGGTGCTGGATAGCTGTCTCTATGCTGTTACCCTTGGGTGTCTGACATGTAATATATTCCTTTATGGGATATCTTTCCTGCACACTTGACAGTAGTCGCCTCCAGAGGCTGAGGATTTCCAGCCTCCTCCCAATTGCTTTGTCAATTCCTCCTTCTCTAGCTAGGGATCCCAACTGCTTGGCCTCTCTGCCTTCTAACTCCAAACTATTGGCCCCGTGATCCCAACATCGGAGCAACCAAGTGATAATGTGCTCACTTGGGTGGCGGGTGAAAACTTTTCGAACCTCACGCAGCTCACTCAAAGTCAGGGATCGGGTAACAATCTCTGGTTCTGCCTCCTCCTGATATCCTCGAGATGGCCCTGGTTGATCATCATCATCATCCGTCACTGTGCGAACTGATTTCTTTGTGCATTTCCTCTTTTGTACGGGAGCAACAGACACTGGTGTGGGTTGGTTTTTCTGATCATCTGCAGTGTCTGCTGTAGAGATTACAGTAGCTGCAGTGTCAGCCCCAGTGGTTGCAGCAGCTATAGTATCTGCCAGTCTGTTTCCTTTCCCTTCTCCCTGACAGTGCTGACAGTGCTGACAGTGCTGCCTGCTATCAAGCAGTGTTTGATAAATAGTGGCCAGAGCCCAGCACAGTGCAGTAAGGTGTCCATCTCTGGGAAACCTACAGCAATTTTTCTTTAGGTATGCAGTCACTTGATCGGGGTCTTGTAGCTGTTCAGGAGTGAAGTTCCAAACCATCGGGCGTGAGAAAGTACCTAGGTACTTGCCCATACTTTGCCACATGCCCTGCCACTCGTGATTATTCTGTCTCGGAGAAAGCTCTTCAGTGGTATTCATAAACCTATGCTTGATATATAACAAAAACTGAACCATCTGCCCCAAACCTACCAATAGCAAAATGCTAGTTTGAATATCCCAGAGATATTGAAGGTTTTCAAAAATTGCCATAAGAGCTGTTGTATTTAGCCCAAAGGAAAAGAAAGCAGTGCTGTTATTAACCCCTCCCTGTCCAAAGAATGGACAGGACAGCAAAACCTCATACAAGTACCAGATTAAGCTCATGGTCATCGATATTATTGTATCATAGACCGATATCATAAAATACACTATAATGAAGTATGGGAACAAATATGGGAGCCGCAGACCTGAGAGAGTAAAGAATCCTGCCAGGATTGTATACAGCATGCGATGGTTTTGATACCACAGCCTTGTGAATAAATACCACAGCATCGTGACCAGAGATTGCTTAAACAACAGTGCTTATCTTAATTGCGATAGTTAGGGTCAGATCTACCGTTATCCCAACCGTTCGTGCCCCACGTTGGGCGCCAAAATGACTGTCGTGGTTTTGCCCCGGCCGAGGGCCGCACCCCACACAGTCGCTTGTACTTTTAAAAGGAAGGGGGAGGGAAAGTTGGGGGAGGGGGAAAAGGGAAGGAAGAAGGAGGAAAAGAAACCACAACCTAGAAACCAGAACCACGCAGGTTGGGATAAGGATAGTTTACTAAACAATAACAGAAAACTAGATATAACAATAACAGAAGTTTAAAGCACAAAATAGATGAAACTGGTGATACACAATGCAGTTTCTCACCAAACCACAGAACCCAGGCCGCACAGCTTAGAGCCGTCCCCGAACCTGGAAACTGCCCGTCCTGGTGTTGTCTCCTCCTCTTCCCCCCAGTCCCCCTTTATACTGAGCATGACGTAACTGGCATGGAATATCCTCTTTGGCCAGTTCGGGTCACCTGTCCTGGCTACGTCCCCTCCTTTCTCACTAGTAAGGAAGTATGCAGAGCTGAGAAAGGTCCTTGATTGCCCGGCAACAACTAGAAACATCAGGGTGCTATCAGCACTGTTCTCATCCTAACACCCAAACATGGCATTCCATCCACTGCTAAAAATAATTAACTCCATCATAGCTGAAACCAGGACACTGTTACTTGGATAAATTCCCCTTATGAGCAGTGAAAGATGCTCTGATTAAAGCTGTGTAGGTGGCTAAATTCTGTTGTGTATGGCTGTATCACTATTAGAGATACTCCCTTTGTTTCATACCAGAGAGAGGTAGCAAGCAAAGCTGTCTGCTGAATTAGAGGTAACATAAGTAACAATTGAGAGTAAATAGTTCCAATTTACCTTGGCTTAATACACTTTTGTTAAACACTGCACATTGCTGCCATATGAAAGGTAGGCTTGTCATGCTCCACACTACTGGGAAGACACTCTGTAACATTAAAATGTGCTCCTCTTCATCCATGTGTTCACTGGCCCACTCCAAAAATACTTGCAAGACAGCAGGAGGACATGCCTCAGAGGTTGTTCATGACAGAAATCCAGCTGTGCTTCAAGGGAAACAAGAGGAACCCATCACTCACTCATCTCTCTCTTCCCACCCTGTGAGACTAGGTAGCCCAAGCAAGCCTCCTGCTCCTTGTAGTTGGTCAGAAAAAGGTGGCCTTTGGAGCGGTGAGGTGTTGGAGAAGCTGTATTCAGGCAGGAACAGGGACAATAGAGGATGGCCTGTCCCTGCTGTATCTCAAAGTGGTGGTGTCTGTCTCTCAACGAGTCCTGGCTCTGCCTCAGGGAATCCCTCTCGTCCTGCCGTTTTGTGCTGTGTGTGCCAGTCCCCCACTGGGCAGGTGTGTTTGCTGTGTGGTGGCATGGGAGGAAAGGAGCTTCTGCACATGGGGTACACTTTGCTCTACAGCTTTCTCAATGTGGACAGATGATAGGGAAAGGTTTCTCCAAGATACAGAATTGCTTTGCCTCTGTAAAACATCACCTATGGGCCATAGCAGGGCCTGTTGGAGTGTCTAGGCCTCCCTGAGCCCAGCAAGGGGCATCTGGGCTTTCCCTGGTGACCTGAGAGCACAACCCATCCCGTGGCACCAGGAGCCCTAGCGTTAGCAGGATCCACCTCTAAACCTTAAACAGACAAAGCTGGTTACAAACGTAAACACACCAAACATCATGAGGGCATTTTAAGAGGAACCTAAGCTGTGCAACTGTTGAATAGCGACAGGAATTAAGACCAACACTGCAGTAGCTGTGATGATTGTCAGAGACAGAAGTAATGATTTATAGTGAGGTGATATTTCTTCCTAGACTGGCTGATGTAGCTGAGAGAAAAGCCCAGATGAGCCCCTAGGAGTAGAAGCCCTTTCTTCTGGATGCCAGGTTCTGGTTCAGACTTTGCTCACAGCCCAACAGTTAGTCTACTCTTTCCTAGCTGGATCAGCTGGTGTAAGGAAAGGCACCACTACTGCTAACAACCCTCATCTGGCTAGAGTGGAGAAATCAGACTCTGCAGCTCTGGGATGGGCTGTTTGTGAATAGCTCTGATTATTTTTTTTCTGCTGTGCAGTGACCTCAGCCAACATGAAGTGCAGAGCTCTCGCTTGCTAACCTGCGAGTCTAATTGGTATTCTGTAAAAGTCCTCACAATGCCTTTTAGTTAAAGCAAATGTCAGAAAACACAAAGTCCTGTTTTCTTTGTGAAAATTCCTCCAAAGGGAATTGCATGAACCCCGACTGCACAAATGCCACCTCTCAGCACAGGCTGCACGTCCAAGCACTTAATTTGGGCTTTCAAAAGCAGGGCTGTGCAATGCAAGCTTCAAGATGTTTACTTTCCTAAGTCTCTTTCTGGCCAAGAAGAATGACTTAATTCATGGGGTGGTCCAAGCTTTGTTTTGTGTTCCTGGAGCCCAGATGCCCATTTGGAGACTCCCTTCGTGAGCCATGTGGATGCAGCACCTCCCCAGGTTGAGGGTTTTGGCTGCACACAAACACGGTAGGAGGCATTAGGAACTGCTGGACTTCACCCAGGGCACTAACAGCTGCTCCCCATCGCCTCCTGTCCCACCACGTAGCCACGGCAGAAGCAGAGCTAAGCCAGATGGAATCAGCCCACAGGCTGGATTTGGCCTCCAGTTGGAACTATCTAACTTCATAGCTTGGAGCTAATTAAGCTAATGATTGATTATTAGGCGGCATGGTGGGGTTTTTAGTTTTGTTTTGTTTTTATTTTTTCTCTAATGCCATTTACATCATCTGTGAAAAGCGTTGCAGCTTTACTCTGATGGTTGCTAGAAATCTCACCTGCCTTTGGATTCCTGTAAGTCAGGTGTCAAAGCCTGAAGCGATCACCCAAGACTTACAGTATAGATGATGCAGGGAAATGGGCATCTCCAGAGAGTGAGAAGTCTGATCTGCCTTTGCCATCTCTTCTGGTTTTTCCTACCAATTGCAAAGTGAGTAAAAGGCTGTCTGGCTCAGTCTTGGGCATTTTTACTTTCAGATACCTAAATTAAGGCAGACGCATCTCCCACTCAGTAAGGCAGATTGCCAAATAAACTAGAAGCTCTCACTAGCCCCTTTCTCCACAAAATAACCCCTAAGAAAGCTGATAAATAGGTAGGAGCCTCACTCAAAAAAAAATCCTTATGCCCTATATGTGCAAAAATAAAGATCACGGTCTCTGGAGTATGGTGGTTTTCTGGTCCGTTTCTGGGGCAGCCTAATTTCTTGTGCTCAAGAGCTTTCCTTTTATAAGAAAGGGTAACAAGCCTCCACAAGGTTTTCCTGCTCCATCCCCTTTCAATAAGGAAAGCAGCACCTTCAGTGAGCACAGGAATCTCCATGGCCCCCCACTCTCACTGATGTCCATCACTTGCCGAGCAACCCTGCAGCATGTCCCAGCCATGGGGCCAGCTCCCATCTCATCAGTCACAGAGCCCCCAAAAGCCAGTTGTTTCATTCAGAAGTCAAACCCTTCTCCTGGGAGCTTCTCCCTAGCAATTTTGATGGAAAAATTGGAGAGAAACCCTGCTTACCTCAGTACTTCTATTTCTTCTTCTTTGACAAGAAAGCTTTCAGATGTTGGACAGGTATTGAATTTCTGTGTGCCTGAGCCATGTGTGGTGTAAAGTGAGGTTAATAGATTTTGTTACAGCCAGAGGGAGTACCCTCAGCACCTCACCTGACCTCTGGCATCACACCAGCCAGAGACAGGAGCTGTAACTACACCAAGTTTCCAGCAGGAATGAAAGAACACAGACCCAACCTAATTGTCCTGCCAATCAGATCATCCCACGAGTCCCCAAATTCTTTGACCCTCAGTGATTTAGCTGAGGGGAGTTTAGAATCACAAGGTGTCTCAACACAGGCCTTGCATCTTGTGTAAAAGAAGATGGATTTCTTCAGCTTCAGAAGAGGAAGAGAAGTGATCTGCATGTAGCTTCCCACCAGTTGATTTCTTTGTTTACTCTTTTTTTTTTTTTTTTTAAATTTCTCCCCACGCAAGGCCAAGAGGAAAAGGTAGGAGCAGCTTTCTCCTTCCCTGACAGCTCTTTATAGCTGTTTACAGCCCTGCTATGCTCTCTCCGGCTGCGGGAGGCCGAAGGGTAGCATTTCAGCTCCTGCCTAGCCACACGGCAATTAATAGCAGCTATTGGCCCTCTGACCTCTTGACTGGTGATGTGCCTCCGAATGCATTTCCACACAGTTCCAGGCCACAGATACCCTGTACCACAAATTCACAGACCTACTTTTCAAAATATCTTGGGGGTGGGGAGACAGTTCCCAGACAGACTTCTTGTTAGTTCTTTTTTTTTTTTTTTCCTTCATAAAACAATGCCCTGGTGTAAGGACTCTTGGACCAGCGAGTATTTAGACACTACTGAAATAATTCCTCAGAGCTGGTCTCACGTAAAGCTTCTGCATTAATGAGGGATCATCTTGATTTGCACCAGTTCGCCAGCAGCACGATCAGCAAGCAATTAAATTCGAACGAGCACAAGGCTTGCGAGAGGAGACCCAGCACACAGGCACAGGTTGTTTGGGCTCAGAACCAACCAAAGAGGGATTGTGACTCTCCTGTTCCCACCCAGCCACCCCTCCCGCCCCTAATATATGTGGATCTTTTTTCCAGATAACACTGTAGCGTGTCCTTATCAATTGCTATTTCATCAAGTCCTATGGAATGTGTAACTTCTCTCTCTGTCGGGGCGTAATCCTATTTGGCAGAGCATGACAAGGGCTGTACCAAGGGTGATTGAGAGGTTGCAGCAGAGAGGTGGGGGGGAAGCTTGCCAGTGTGTTTTCAGCTGGGGTGGCCAACTGGGCAATCTTCTTATCGTCTCTTCCCATTTCCATTCTCTTACATACCCAGCTCAGTGTTCAGCCACCATTTAGAGCAGGTGTAATTCTCCTTCCTGGACTGCCCTGATAATACTCTCCCAACCACCTTTGGCAGCGCCAGGCCCCCTGAAGAAGGCAGGGGGAAAACCTGCCTTCCTCACTTGAATGAGCTGGAAAGAGATGAACTTTCCGGGGAGGAATACTGCTCCAAGTGCCCCTGGGTAAGTCAGTGGCTGAGAGCTGTGAAGTGCAGCCTAGTCTTGAAACCTATAAACATCTCCCCTTTAAATGTTGTCATTTTTGTGTCACCTTCTACTGTTTTAAAATACTGACACTCCTAGCAAATCACAGGAGGCTTGAAAGGATGATTTAAAATATGTAAGGTGTATAAAAGCACAAATGAAAACTTTGGTTTGATTTTTTTCAACTTGCCTCTTTCTTTAGCAGTAGCTGAATTTCCAGGTGCATTACTTTCCTCTAAAATGTCACCATAGTCCCTTTAGCTCCCAAGGTCATCTGTTCTTTTCCTTTGCCCAAGAATAACAGTTGCCTAATTTGGTTTTAAAGACTTCCAGTGAGGACTGTAACATGTCTCTTCAGACGATCCTGCCCAGCACCTCTTTTTCTTTTCCTTCCTGTTAGAAAGCTTTTTCATAATGTGTAACTTAAGTTATCCTTGCTGCAATTTGAACTCATTATTTCTTTTGCTTTCTGCTGGGGAAAAGAAATTTTTCCTCCTTTCTCAGCAGCAGCCTTTTGCATATTTGAGGAATATTATCATTCTCCCTTCCCCCATCCTTAATCTTCTTTCCTATAAGCAAAGCAACCCCAATGCAGTCATTCTTCCTGGTAGGTCGTAATTTCCAGCCCTCTGATCCTTCCTACAGCTCCCTTATGGATTCACTCCAGCTGGTCTGTAGCTCTGTGGGAATGCAGCACCCAACGCTACACAAAGTACTCCAGCTGAGACGTTATTATCTCTGCTGAGTAAAGCAGACAGATATTTGTTCAAGATGGTGTATGAGTTCTCTGTGTTACATTTTAGTAATTTCCAAAGGTAAGAGTGAGTCTGCTCTTCTACAAAGAGCAATAAACTATCCTTAGATCCTGATCCAAGTAGGTTTTCTTACTAAAAAAAAAAACCCCACAACACAACTGGGAAAGAGAGAAATTAATAGAATTCAAAACTTCTTTAGAATATGACTAAGAAAAGAGTATACACATTCTTAATCCCGTGCCTAATGCTCTAGACACTTCTGCATAAACAGGTACTTGCTGAAACATACCAGCAGAAGAAGTTCAGGAGGGGAAAATGAGAAGGTTTAGCTGCTAGTGGGGAAAGAGGTCTTGCAGTTTCCCCCTCATCTTGGGCAGAGGGCAGTCTTCAGTCCCAGTTTTCATGGTGCCCAAAATGACCATGGTTTTGGGGAACCCTGTGGTATCGCACACAGTACCAAAATAAGCAGCACATCTAAGGTATCAGCTTTTTGGGCTTTTGTTGTTGTTGTTGTGGGGTTTTTTTTAAAGACTGGCTTAGGATCTAGCTTTTCTTTGCCCTATATTTGTGTGCTGCTACCCCTCCAGCAGCCCAGCCTCACTCATACAGGCTGAGCCGCTGACCCTCCAGGTGGATGAGCAGCCCAAGCCCACGTCTGGCCCAGCATCCCCTTCCCTGCAGCAGAGAGCGCTGGCGTCCACAATCACATGCAGCTTTTCTGCCAGCAGACTCCTGAGGTGGTCAGCCCCGAGTCCCATGTGTCCCTCTGCGATGTGCGAATGTCACCTTTCAGCAGAGATTATTAGTAGGCTTTGTCTGACTGACAAGCACTTGTGTTTCGCCTTGAATCTTCGCAGGCAGGCAGGCGAGGGGGCAAAGAGCACTAATAGAATTCTTCAATGTCATTTTAATAGGATCACTGTTTTGTGATAGCTATTTTTCCCTCTCTTTATCTTTCTCTGTCCTCTACCAGGCTCTGTGTTAATGCCCTCTGGTGATACTGAATTCTTTCCAAGTTTCTCCAAAAAAAAGAAAAAAAATTAAAAAAAAAAAATCACACCAGCATTAATTATTGTTCCAGGAGGGTATCTTCCCTTAAAGATGCAAGGTTTCTCTGAAGCCATCTGTCTGGATTTTCTTCCCTTGGGACAGAGAGAACAGTTAGCAAGTCAGTATTTCCAAAAGGAAACTTTCAGGTCGTGTAGGTAATGTGAATGACCCAGTTGCCCTGGGAAGGGAAGCGCCTTCTCGTGTGCAGTGTGTTCCATATGCTATCCATCCACCTTCCTCAGTTAATGAGGCTCAGACTTCTTCATGCTGGTCAAGATAAATATAAAGCTCCCTAGCCCTGAAATCACCATAGTGAGGTTGCCATGGTAAAAAGGGAAAGGGAAAAAAAAAAAAAAAAAGAAAAGGAAAAAAGTTCAGTCCATCACAGATTAAGCTAAAACCCGATACAAAGAGAGACACTAGCATTGCATCAAGACACAGAAACGTGCCTGTGATGTTCTCCAAATTACCATGATTTAGGTACAGCTTAGATTTTTTTAAAAGATCCCTTTCTGCTCATTTTTCTAACAAGATGTATTAGGATTCTGTCTTTCGGGAAGATGGTCCAAGAACAGGGCTTCCTAAACATCTAACCCCACTATTTGATGCTGAGCCGTGACAGAAGCAGAAAACCTGGTCCACAGCACTCGTAGTGTTTTGTGAGCTGGCCTGCTCACAAAGGGATTTCTTCTCCAAAACCTCCATCCCAACTCCACGTTTCAGTTCCACTCTTGATAACCAGGCGGCTTAATTACCTCCCAGAGTGATTATGAGGCTGGGTTATTTAAGGTTTGAAAAGCTCTGTGGAGGTTGTAATAACAGAATGTCAGTCAAGCACGGGAATAGAGATGTACGGGGTGCTCTGCCCGCGGGCACAGGCAGCAAGCTGGCACGGGCACTGCACGTACCCAAACGCAGAAGCTTCCTGGCCCACTGTGCACGCCCACAGCACACACACGCCCTCGGAGAGACCCCCCCTCCACGTGAAAAGCATCGATTGAGGGTTGGGCCAACTGCAGGTTAGAAAATTAAGCTTAGAAGACTAACCTACAGGATGGCTCTTGGGCAGAGCTCTGAGGGGGAGGAAAAACTGCCCAGGGGTCAGTCCACCTCAAGCAACCTCAGTTATTGCTTGGTAAAGTATTTTTTTGTTCTGTTCTGGGTGACTATCCATGTTCCAAACCTTAAGCAAGCCACTGCGACACAGGATCCTGAAATCTCATCTAACAGCACTACAGATATGCAAACCACAGCATTAGGTACTAAGATTTGAGAGACCATGCATCCTCCTTGAATGTAAGGAGAGATGTCCACCCCACTGCTCTCACTGTTAACTGGTGTATTGGATGGTGTGCTCCAGTAGTTCTAGGCAGGTCCTCTTTCGCCATTTCTCAGTGTGTCCATCCAGAGTCCAGCTCTGATTTGGAAACTGATATTGCTCTCCTCGTCATCACACTCAGTGCTAGGGTGGAGGAGGTTTTGACCATAAAAAACTAGGGGTCAACCTGAATAGTTTCTTCATCTATAAATGAAGCATCAAAGCAATACTGTCACACACAAATTTGTCTTCAGGAAGAACAGAGGAAGGTGAACTCATGAAGAGGAGCTGGATAATCACCTATAGCAGTGAGTTGGGACCACAACCTTGTAAGAACCATCACCTTAGGGCTAAAATCCCTCTTTGCTCAATGAGTGAGACACACTGAAAAGCTCCTCGATTGAGGAGCTGTTCATTCAGGTGGGGGCTGCTCGACTCTCTGTTACTGAGCAACAACACACAGGACTGTGGCTAGATGTGCCCTCATCAAGTCTAGAAATTAGTTTTTGCTAGTGGAGATGGCAAGTTCTGCTGCTCTCCTGAAGAGCCCTCTCTGGTGCCTCTGCATGGCTAAACAAGGGAGCAGAGCTGCCCTGGGGAGAGGCAGTGGTGGCAGCTGTGTGACAGCATCTTCGCGTGCAGCTCAGCTACAAGGAGACTGACTGAGTGCTGCTGCTCTGCAATAGCAGCTACTGAGGGGTCTGATGTCCTCAGGGACGGGGAAGGGGCTCTCATGCCTCTTCTCAGGCTCTCTGTCTGCTGGCGTGGCAGCCACCCACCCAGGCTGGTACCCACAATGGCAAGCCAGTAACTCTCCTGAGGGTGATTAGAAAACTGAAGATCTGTGAAGGGACTCTCACATATTAGCATAATCAATTTGGATTAATATTTTATTGATATTCTTCTTTCAAACCAATAGGGTATCCAATATATTGGATAAGCTTTTATAGGTTTTAAGTTTCTGGGTCTTTTTCAACACCACTGACAGATATTAGCCCTCAGCTTCTTCATTTAATCCAGTTTTCTCAGTCTAGAGGTGTCTGCTCCTGGTCCAGGGTGCTCTCTATGCTCTAAAGCGGGACAGTCCTAGTGCTTAGCCTGTGTAGCTCACCCCATTCCCTTTATGCCAGCTTTTCTCCAAAAGAGAAGTAGACCATCCTTGAGAAAGACATGGAAATTGTCTTACCTCAGACAGGGAAAACAAGGAACAGGCACACTCAGTCCTGTGAAGATGTTCATGTATCTCACACACTGTGATGGGACTGCTGTGCTACAGACAGGCTGAGCCCATTCCTCAGCCTTTACTGGATCTGGATCCAAGTTCTTTCTGGAGACCGATTTAGATGTGATGGCTTTGTGGACAAGATGCCTGGAGCTGCAGTGATGGGTGAATCAGAAGTGTGCATGGCCAGCTATTTGTGACCAAGATGGTGACAGATCACAGAATCATAGAATCACCTGCTTTGGAAGAGACCCTTAAGATCATCGAGTCCAACCACAACCTAATCCTGACTAATCCACCTCTAGACCATGTACTTAAGGACTTCATCTAAACACCTTTTAAATACCCCCAGGGATGGTGACTTCACCACCTCCCTGGGCAGCCTGTTCCAATGTTTAACAACCCTTTCAGTAAAGAAATTATTCCTGATATCTAGCCTAAATCTCCCCTGGTGCAATTTTAAGCCATTCCCTCTCGTCCTATCACTCGTCACCCGAGAGAAGAGACCAATCCCGACATCTCTGCAACCACCTTGCAGGTAGTTGCAGAGAGCAATAAGGTCTCCCCTCAGCCTCCTTTTCTCAAGATTGAAAAGCCCCAGCTCCCTCAGCTGCTCCTCACAGGACTTGTGCTCCAGATGCATTCTTCCTGAAAAACAGCCTTGCAAAGTTAGTGGTATAGACACCATGTTCATGCGTAATAATAGTCAGGTCAGAACGCAGGAAAACCAGGCTGCTGTCTGGCATGTTAGCAAAAGCTGTTAGAAGCCTGTGGGACAGATTTACACACGCCTGCAGTGAGAGGCAGCTCAGCATACAGCTGGTGTGCATGTCTCACTCTATGCATTCACAGAGGCTTCGATCCTGCACGCAGCAGAACTGCGCCTCTGAAGCGCTGCCATTGATATTTCACTGAAACCACCGCTGTGTCTAAAAGTATACAGGCAGACTGTAGCAAGGAAGGAAGGCAGGAAGGAAAGGTCCTTTTTGTGGAGAACATTGCCATCTTGTGCACACTTGTGTCTACTTTGTGCCTAGTGTGCTTGTGAGAGGGGATACTGCAGAAGTTTCCCAGCTTTCTTGTCTCTCCCAAAAATTCCAACGTGCCTGAAGCAGAATTCGAGCTCTTGAACAGAGATGCCTTCCTAAATAGGACCAGCTTGCTCTGGTCCTCAAACAGTGAGAACAAGATCTGAACTGCTTTCTGGGCTAGCAAATGTTTCATATTTATCTTGGGGAGCACATAATTAAGTATATTTAATGGAAAAAGACGCATTAAAATCAATCAATAGTGGAAAATCGGGGCTAACCAGGTTTTACAAAAGTCAATTATTCTTTAACAAGTGGAATAGCAGCGTTTGCTCACAGACTATCGGCAAGTGCTGACAGCTGCACAGCCACATAGTGAGTACAGCAACAGCAGAGAATGTGGAAATTTGTCACAGATGGACAAACAGACAAAACAACAACTACCTAGTGCAGCAATTGCCCTCACAGTGCTTCATTGCTTGCTGCAGATATAAATCACGAGGACCCTGAAACACCAATATGTGGTGAGGAAACACTAATTTTCTTGGTGAGGAATATGAAGCCTGGCCAAGCCATGGTGTTCATGTAAGGAAAAGTTGCCACAGCCATAATGAGCAGCTGATCCCATTTCCATGCCTTGTCCATGAGCACACCTTCCCTAAACCTCAGAGTGATGTGCACCACAACAGCCTAGGAGTCCTCCCACATGTTTATATGAAAGACTTGACTCTCCTTTCCCCATAAAATCCAAACCATTCCCAGGACACCCATACCACGCTGCCTCCGTCCATACTTTTGTAACCATCACCTGCAGGTGGGCAGCTCTGCTCCAGGTAAGCTTTTTTCTTGTTGCCAGCTAAGTATAGACATGAGCTAGCAGCTCCAAGCACTCCCTGATCTTAGTGGACCTGAGCACCCATCCTACCTAGTAGCCCCACCAGCTGCTTGTCCTCTATTGCGTTTGTGTGTCAAGGTTTTGGTAGCAGGGGGGCTGCAGGGGTGGTCGGTGAGAAGCTCCTAGAAGCTTCTCCTTGGTCTGACAGAGCCAATACCAGCTGGCTGCAACAGGGACCCACCGCTGGCCAAGGCCAAGCCAGTCAGTGACAGTCGTAGCACCTCTGGGATTACACGTTTAAGAAGGAAAAAACCCAAAGTAGCAGCAGTTTTTGCAGCCAGAGAGAAAAGTGAGAATGTGTGAGGAACTCTGCAGATATCAAGGGTTGTGAAGAAGGAAAGGGAGGAGGTGCTCCGGTTGCCAGAGCAGGTTCCTCTGCAGCTCATGGAGAAGCCCATGGTGAAGCAGGCTGTCCCTCTGCAGCCCAAGAAGTTGATGGTGGAACAGATATCCACCTTCAGCCTGTGGAGGATCCCACACTGGAGCAGGTGGAGGCTGTGACCTAGAGGGAAGCCCACGCTGGAACACACTCCTGGCAGGACCTGTGGAGAGGGAAGCCCACGCCAGAGTAGTTTTGCTGGCAGGGCTTGTGACTGATGCTGGAGCAGCCTGGTCCTGAAGGTCTGCACCCCGTGGAAGGGACCCACACTGGGGCAGTTTGTGAAGAACTGGGAAGGACTCCACTCGTCATGGACGGACTGTCTGCCATGGGAGGAACCCCACGCTGGAGCAGGGGAAGGGTGTGAGGAGTCCTCTGCCTGAGGAGAAAGGAGGGAGGAAATTCCATGTGCTCCTCACAGACTTGAAGTGACAGTTAGAGCTGGTGTGGATTTAACATTAAAGATTTCCCCCTGGTTGAAGCCGCTGTGCTGCTCAGGGTAATAGATTAGTTTTTCTGTCCTGCCCATGATGGCGGTTGATGAGTGATCTCTCCCTGTCCCTATCTCGTCCCACGAGCCTTTTGTTATATATTTTCTCTTCCCTGTCCAGCTGAGGAGGGGAGTGATAAATCATTTTTGGTGGGCTCCAGGCCTCCAGCCAGGATCAACTCAGCACACACCCTCAGCCAGGATCCCACCCACGCTGCCTGCCACACCATCACCAGGGTGTGGTGTGCTCTGCTTTGTACATGTTTCCTCTTCGATTGGGTAATGGAATCAAATCCAGCAGCACTGACAGGGAGCATGCAACTTCTGTGTCACTGCGTGGAGGTGCCCTACCCCATGGGGTTCTTGGCACTTTGGGGGAAACTGCTTGGCCTTTTTGGGGGGCCCTCTATGGAGGGGAGTTGAGTCTGCAGAAACCTCTCCATTTCCCACTGTTTGCTTTCTAAGCAAGGTGATGTCTGTGTCCAGCTGAGTGCCTAGATCTCCAGGGCACTATTTGCATTTCAGAACAAGCTGAACAAGACACAACCCAGGGGATATGCCAGGGCCCAGGTTCTTGCATGACTTCCTAAGGAAATCCCATGTGCTCCTCACAGACTTGG
This sequence comes from Porphyrio hochstetteri, assembly GCA_020800305.1. Classification (NCBI taxonomy): domain Eukaryota; kingdom Metazoa; phylum Chordata; class Aves; order Gruiformes; family Rallidae; genus Porphyrio; species Porphyrio hochstetteri. The sequence continues at coordinate 150,365,551 of CM036905.1, read as the reverse complement.
AGTGACAGTTAGAGCTGATGTGGATTTAATGTTAAAGATTTCCCCTGGGTTAAAGCTCTGCGCGATGCAAGTGTGTCCATGTGCTCGTTGGTTATCCTACCACCAGGAGAGGAGGAAAGGGTGTTTGTGTGTTTTGTAGAGATGCCACCAAAGCTCTTGGTCACCATTTTATTATCCAGAGCACCCTGAGGTTGTAAGGCCTGAAGTATCAGCAAAAGGACATATGCCAGATGGCGTGATGCCATTACTGCTTAATGTGTCTTATAAAACTGGATATAAACAGCTCCTCTCACCTGAAAAATTCATAGCTTTTGCTGAGCTTCTGCTAAAGACAGCTTATTAGTATGCAAATAGTACAGCAGTATCTTTTCCTGGCTTGAATTACGCATGATTTATTTTTTTACCAATCGATGTTACTTATTGAAAACCTGCCTGATTTCTGCTCTCATTAATAGTGGCAGTTACTTGCAGCCTACCCTCTAACATTCCTCCATGGATCACAGCATCCATGTGTATCTGACTTCTTTCTTCCTGTACACTGCACCAAAATTCTCCTCTTGATCTGTGAGTTAATGCTCTCATCCACTTTGCTAAACTCAGAGTGCAGCTACACGTGCCAAGCCCATCCTTTGAGAAGACAGTGCTTCTCCTAGTGTATCCCAGCACCAAACATTCCTGAATCTTCCTTATAATGCCAGATGTCCTTTTTTTATTATCTTCCTCACCTCTACTCCTCTTCTCTAGCAATGGACAAGTTTCTCATTTAAGCCTCCCTTTTTACCTGTCTGTGCCTGTTGCCCTTCACCTCTCCCACTGTATTGAGGGCTCTCCCCCTCCCTCTCTTCTCAAAGAAAACAAAAAGGAACTTCTTCAAGCACTTCCAGGATCAGCCCTATGGTCTAGACTTGGTTCACACCACAGGATCCAGCTCACATGGTAGCTAGATGGGATCAGAAGGAATGCACCTCAGCTGAAGAAGTTCGGGGACATTACCAAACAGAAAACCCAGCTCCCCATTTTGCATGTTCTCCTGTTCTTCCTTCACCCCACGAAACTTTGTACCCTTTTACCACCAGCACTTTCTTGATAAACAGTCAATGCCTTGGTGCTGTGGCAGAGATCAGCCTTCGCAGATCACAGAATCACAGAATTGTAGGGGTTGGAAGGGACCTCCAGAGATCATTGGGTCCAACCCCCCTGCCAAAGCAGCTCCCTAGCTCATATTGCACAGATAGGCGTCCAGATGAGTCTTGAATATCTCCAGAGAAGGAGACTCCACCACCTCCCTGGGCAGCCTGTGCCAGGGCTCTGTCACCCTCACTGTGTAAAAGTTCTTCCTCATGTTGGTGCGGAACTTCCTGTGCTCCAGTTTACAGCCATTGCCCCTTGTCCTGTCCCCACAGACCACTGAAAAGGGGTTGGCCAATTCCCCCTGCATCCCATACTTAAGACATTTATAAACATTAATTAGGTCCCCCCTCAGTCTTCTTTGCTCCAGGCTGAACAGCCCCAGCTCACTCCGCCTTTCCTCATACGGGAGATGTTCCAGGCCCTTAATCATCTTCGTAGCCCTTCTCTGGACTCTCTCCAGGAGATCCCTGTCCTTTTTATACCAGGGAGCCCAGAACTGGACACAATACTCCAGGTGGGGCCTGACCAGGGCAGAGTAGAGGGGGAGGATCACCTCCTTAGACCTGCTGGCCACACTCTTCCTGATGCATCCCAGGATCCCATTGGCCCTCTGAGCCACCAGGGCACACTGCTGGCTCATAGCCAACTGTCATCAACCAGGACCCCCAGGTCCTTCTCCACAGAGCTCTTCTCCAGCAGGTCATCCCCCAGCCTGTACTGATACAGATGGTTATTCCTCCCCAGGTGCAAGACTTTACACTTGCTTTTATTAAACCTCATCTGGTTTCTCCCTGCCCAGCTTTCCAGCCTGTCCAGGTCTCACTGGATGGCAGCGCAGTGTTCCTGCGTGTCAGCCACCCCTCCCAGCTTTGTATCATCGGCACTTGCTGAGGGTGGATACTATTCCCTCATCAAGGGATGATTTTGTCTGGTCATCTCCATGGAGGTGTCCTGCACAATTGCTCCTCTAATCACCTGAGGCTGGGAATAACTAAAGCACAGAAAGTAATGCTCAACTTGTAGGATCCAGGACATCCCTACTTTCATCTTTACATAACAGAAATCATCTGCATATGGGCAGATAATTAATGAAGTTTCCCCACACCTCCAGACCGTCTGTACTATTTCACAGAAAAATAAACTGCAATCAGGCAAGAAGAAAAGCTCAGTAGCTGGTTCTGCTGCCCTCCTTGTAAATCAGAGTATTCCCATGGATGTTCCGGGGAGTGGGATCAGGATGACACATGCCATAGCAGGAATCGCTGTCACTTTGGGGGTAGGCAACAGCTGCCTGGAAAATCAAGACTTGCTCTTGCTAGCAAGTGCTGCAGCTTTTGCCTCCACAAGAAGGAACATCTTTGTGTTCAAGCCATTCAGTATACTGAAGGAAATATGACTTCTCATAGTAGATACATTGAACCAGAGGCTTACAAATATGCATAACTACATTCACCTCATTAATTGTCCATTAACATCTATTACATGGCCTGTTCTGCCTCAGATTATAATTCCTTGCTTATTTAACATTTGAAGTGTTAAATGGAAACAACCTCAGAATTACTTGATATTTTTCCTGTCATTTTATATCAGACCTCAGTTCCCTCAGTCAGCTCTGTAAATTAAAATGAATCTGGTAAAGTCCTGAAAAATTCTGCAGGGTGTCAAGAGATGAAAGTTTTAACACGTTACACGAAAACAAGTCAGATCATTCATCCATCTCCCACACAAGCCTAGAGACAGTCTCTCGCTGCTTGGATTTTCTTTTTTAATGGTTCTGTCTTCCACGGGAGGGAATGAAGCCTTTCCATGCATCACAAGAGCCATCTGCAAATAGACAGACCTAAGAAGTTCAATACTTTTTATCATTCTGTGAAGAGCTAAATGCATCAATAACATATTTCATGCCTCCTGAAATCCTTTGATGACCGAATTAGCTAAATGAGATTGAAATGGAGTGATTTATAATGGGATGTAATGGGAAATGAGTTCAACTGCCTTCCAAACAATTGACAGGGAATAGATTAGTTTTAGCAATGTAGTGATTTAAAAGAACAGAGAACGGAAAGCGTTCCCCTTTGATCTCAGTGAGAGCGAAGGTTCTTCAGACACGATCCAATCCCAACAAATATACACCAAAAGGTTCATAGGATGGTGCTTTTTCTACCCCCTTTGCAAAACACAAGCTGGTCCAAATTAAGTTAATCAGGTGTCTATTAGAAGTCTCATTTCCCATTGCTACACAGCCCATGAAACAGGAAACTTACCTAGATTTCCAGAGAATGATCATGAATTATTATGAATTCAAGTTTATAATATAGGAATAAAAACCACACCTTAATTTCCATGGGAAGTGCTGTAGATTAGAGCTACTTTCTTTGTAAACTCCATTAAGACAAATACCCGTGTTCAGATATCACGCTAATTTATGGCTTAACATCGTGTGCTTATTCCACATGTCGATCCAGCAGAGCTGGAAGCACACATCAAGCTTGCTCACAGTGAATCATCTCATCTAAGATAAACTACTCCCAGTAGTAAGGCCAAGCTCATTGTCACCTGAGTGTGTTTGGGAAGGGAGGTGATGGGCCAGACCTGAAGAGGAGGCAGGCAGGGCTGAGCTGAACCCTGGGAAAGGGGGACCTGACCAAACCAGGTATGTCACAGCACAGGTATTGAGAGGATGCTCCTTCATTTCACCTCCTGCAATGGCAGGCCTGCAGACACTCCTGCCTACCTGCAGACTCCCCACCACAGTGGGATTAAGTACCTAGAGAACTTGCCTCTCTCTCCATCGCCTTGCCCTGCTTGCACAACACCTGCCTGTCTCTCTGCATACAAAGTAGATGCAAAACATTACCCTCCGGGTTTGGTGAGCACTGATGTAAAGTGCAAGTGGGTCTGGGTGAAAGAGAATCAGACCAGTGGCTTACTTGGGTTAGGGCAGCCTGCTATGAACCTGATGTGGCTGCTCACGTAACCTGGGTAAGCAGCAGACTTCAGACCTGTACCTTTTCATTACGAGTGGTTCACTTACACTTCACCAAAAAAACTCCAGCGTGACTGACTGCTAATGGCAAATCATCTGCAGTCCTCTCTGTGCCCCAGGATTACTTCCCTCCCCCCGGGCACCTCCTGCACCACTGCAGCATGGGGTGAGTCAGGGATGCTTTCAGAGCCATGCCTCAGCACTGGTTAAAGGATCTCTGCCGTCTCCCAGGATAGCTCACAGAAAGACCCTTCCCATACCGGGGAGAAGTGAGCACTGCTCTGACACTACCTACCAGCAGGCTGCAAAAATATTGATAGTGCATTTAGCAACAGCATCCCAAATCTCTGCAGGTCAGGCTCTCCAATTATTTTCTCCCATTATATTGCCTCATTCAGCTGTGTATATTAATTGGCTGGTTTGGTTTACTGTTTAGCAGCTGGCTTCCTTTTAAGCGAAAGCTCATTGCCCTTAACAAAGCTTCTGCTCTGCCAAAAGGTTAAACAGAGCTCATTATCCATTTCCTGCAGAGACCTAATTTCTACAAACGGCCTTGAGCAGGGCAGCGTGATTGGCAAGAAAGAGGAAGATTACAAGAAGCTGTCTTCACACTTAGCCAAATACAGAGACCATTTGAAGCGATGCCCCATACGGGTCTCGGCAGCTGGGCACAGCATTCGGCCTCTTCTGGTTTTCGGCAGTTCTCACATCTGCCCCTGGCAGCACAGCATCCTTGAATGGCATTCCCCAATGTGTCAATGCATTAAGCGGCTCAGAATGAAAGACAGCACAAGTCAAAGCTTGTCCCTCTTTCCCCTGAACTGCTCTATGTTGCACGACGATGCCTATGACACCGCAGAGCAGCTCCTGACAGGCAGCAGGCCAGAAGAAGGGGCAATCTCACCTTCCCCTGCCCAGTGTCCTGGACAGGCCTGGTTTGCTCCTTGTAGAGTGAAAATATAAATACTACCCAGGGGTGTTGTGTCATTCACAGGCACAGGGTATCTGGCTCACCACAGCTGAGCAGCTTGGGGCAACAAGATACCTACACAGAGCCCTAGTCTCTTTTGGGAGCTTAGTGCTCTTGGTGATCCCAGAGCCTGCATAACCTTTTGAGCTCGGTACAAAAGGAGGTGGCTGTGGCTTTAAGACCCTGCTTGAAGAAAAGACTGTGGTGGAAACAGCTCAAAGTCCTGCCTCACCCTTTTATTTATGCAAGGTTTCATTGCATCACATGCCAAGGGCATCAACAATTCTGCTAAATTCTTAATTTCGCCTGAGAGCCTCAAATCTGTACTGAGGTAGTGCCTCATTGACCTGGCATAAGCCCTTCTGGTGAGGGGGCACCATCCCATCTAAGATGGCTTACTTTGCAGAAGTAAGAAGAATCATTTTGCCAGCGTGGACAAGAGCAAGCAGGAAGCTTTTGAGGAACACTTGCAGAGTTTCTGGAACCCCTTTTCCAGAAGGGTGTTCAAGGCACATACTCAGGTCCTTGCAAGCTGGTACCATCTAGTCAAGATGCTATTGTTCAGCTTGCTTTATTATTAGCTCTAGTAGATCCACTGCTAGTATCCCAAGGATGCTTGTCTGAATCACAGAATCACAAGGTTGGAAAAGACCTTTGAAGATCATCAAGTCCAACCATTCTCATCCTAAACTAAACCATATCCCTAAGTACTTCATCTACCCTTTTTTTGAACACATCCAGGGAAGGTGACTCAACCCCCTCCCTGGGCAGCCTGTTCCAGGCCCTCACAACTCTTTCAGGGAAACATTTTTTCCTCACATCTAACCTGACCCTGCCCTGGCACGGCTTTGTGCCATTTCCCCTTGTCCTGTCTCCTGTCACCTGGCTGAAGAGACCATCACCCAGCTCTCTACAACCTCCCTTCAGGTAGTTGTAGGTGGTGATAAGGTCTCCCCTCAGCCTCCTCTTCTCTAAGCTAAACAGCCCCAGCTCCCTCAGACGCTCCTCAGAGGATTTGCCCACCAGCCCCTTCCCCAGCCTGGTTGCCCTTCTCTGGACTCGCTCCAGGACCTCCATGTCCTTCTTGTGGTGAGGAGCCCAGAACTGGACACAGCACTCAAGGTGTGGCCTCACCAACACCAGTTCTCCTGATTGAACAACCTTCGGACCAGGCCCTGGGCAACAGACTGTCTTTAACTATTCTGCCTCAAGGTCTCACTGCCTGTGCAGGATGCAAAGGACAGAGGGAGCCACTAAAACACTGGGAGAATTTGAGGACTCTTCATCCCCGGATGTTTCCAAGACCCTAGAGGACAGTCATGTTGCTTTGAGCCCATGAACCAGCAATGGTCTAGAAGACAGTGAAAGGGCAGCTGCAATGTAATTGCTACTCTGCCTCTGTAGAAGAGGGAGACAATAAAAGAAGGATTAATAAAGTAAAAACTATCCGAAGTATCATCTACTTTTAAAATTAGATTTCAAATTGAAGTTGTCACACCAGCGATGACAGATGGATTACCAATTCTATCTCCCCTTCCTAGAAGGGCTGATAAACTTTAAATTAAAAAACAAGTTGAGAGAAGCATGGCAGCTGTGCAGCATCAGCAACTCCAACAGCTTAACAGGAGCAGATCTGGAGGGAGAGGCTGAGGAGATCACATCCACGCCACACAGATTTCAGAGGGCCTTCTTTTGGGATAGCTTTGACCTACATCTTTGGATCGAATGCCTTTTTTGGACTTACTCCTCTAGACAGTTTCCTCCAAAAAGGAGTTTGGTCCTTACACTTCAGAAGTCATTCTAAAGCACAGTTAAACAAGGACAAGCAAAGCTAAGCAAAAGAAGCAGGGAAAGAGAATTTTCTTCTTCCTAGATTCTAAGAACATGCAGGTAAGTAAAGAAAAACATCAGGTCTGATAATATTTTGGATTGTCCAATGTCAAGAGAAGCATGGTGGTGTGTATGTGCACCAAGAATATTCACTATTTATCAGCTTGTATCCCACTGCATTTGGCTCACTTGCTCAGCGTTAGTATTTTTGTTTGTTTTTGACAGAGCAAAGGAAGAGGACACTTAAGTGACCCCAGATCACCATTTGGATCTCAGAGAAGCGGCTTTCCATCAGGATCTTACCACTTCACCTGAAGTTTAAGGCAGAGTTATTTGTTTTTTTTGAACTACACCCCAATTTGACTGGGGTGACAGAGTGCAGGAAACATGCCTAAGAGTTGCTATGAACTAATACAAAACTAAAATAAAAAATAAATCATTGCTTATTGAGTATTGCATTCTGTACCATCCACCCACAGAATCCATCAGCAATATAACAAGACTGCCCCAAGGACATTTTGTTAGAAGTTCTTGGAGCTTGTTAGCCCAAAAGCAGACAAATTAAAAGTGTAGGTGGACACTTAATCCAACCCAAAAGAAGCAAGCAGCTCTGAGTGTCAGCAGATCTATAATTAAGGTGACATTTCAGTTCTTTCTCTTCTAAGGCTCCAATTATTATTACTATACCTCGAAAATAGAAAGCTTTAACATAGGAAGACATCAGATCTTCAAATATTGTTTTCCTGATGTATTGTAGCAATACATCAGATTTCTGACTTTGAGGAAGAAGTCAGCAATGCCACCCTCAGGCCCCACCATCTTGAATTTTCTTTCCCCTTTAGCAGACAAGCTGGTGCAAGCAGCTCAGCCCCTGCTAAAGATAAAACACTACTGCTAAAAGAGGGGGGCTTCTTGGGCTTACCACCTTCAGCAGCACCCACATCACGGGTCACCTCACCTAGCTCTCCAAGCAGCCCAGGCAGTCTGACATCCATGTATGATTAGCCAAGGCCCAGTTAAGTGCTTGGCTGTCCCAATTAGGACCAACAGTTTAAGACTAGTATTTGACAAGTTAAGCTTGTCAAAACCAGTGCACTGAAGGCCACTTCGTATTTCAGATTTTCTTAAAGAAGTCAGCAATTTACCAAGAAAATAAGAGACCTCTGTTTCTACTGATGTCTGTATTTAGAAACTTTGATTTATTCAAGCTTCATAATATAAAATGCTTTCAGAATCATATGTCACACTGTAATAAGTTTATGTTTTTTCTGGGTTTTTTTGTTGGAGTTTGGTTTTTTGGTTGTTCTTTTTGAAAGGAACTTTCTTCATTTCTGAAAGTTTGTAGATGAATGGCTGTCTTGCTGAGCCCCAGAAGGGTAGTGCTGCAAGATCTTGATGAACGTCCCCAGTGCTCTAGGTGGGAGCACTGGCTGGAAGCATAATGTATCAATCTTGATGCCGACACGGGAGTTAGTCATCCTCTGAGTCACTCTCCCCCCTGGCTGGGACACACGACCTGATTGAGGACATAAGCTGGTCCTGGATCTGCTTCCTGGGGTTCTCCTCGAGGTCTGTCTTGATGGCACCCGACTCTGAAATCTTCCACTCCAATTCTGTGGAGAGGAAAACAAGAGAGCCATGAATGCAGGAGAGCAAACTGGAAAAAGCCCACCCTTGCTTCCCCAGCTGACTTTTTCTATCACCCTGCCACCACCAAACCCAGGGCCCTGCTGTATTCCTTCCCCACCTCTTTCACCCCCAGGTCACAGTCAGATGAGGCAGGGAAGAGATTTGCTGAGGGGAAAAAAACAACCCCATAGCAGTTCTGTTTACAATCTGAATTCTAGGTAATCTTCAGGGACGTGCTTTATAGACACAATTTACCCCTTCTCCACTACACCATGCACTGATGATTAGTTCCTTGGTAAGACAGCATGAGAGCCCACCATGAGTAGAAGGCCTATCACTATGTAGACTCAAATTGGGTTGCTTCCCAGAAGCGGTAGAAAGTCAACACAACACATTCTGTTGAAACCTTTCTCCTAGTCCTGCTGGCAACCCTACCTACCATTAAATCCAACTTCCTTCTGACACTAGAGAGCCATGAATACCACCTCATGCTTCCTCTCATCTCTTAGCAGCAGTCACCTAGTCTTAGGGGAGAAGGGAGAAATAAAAGGAAGTGCAGAATTTCAGTGCCCAGCTTTCTGTGATGAGTGAATTAAGCTGGCTCGGTCACCTTCAGACCTCCCCCCTCCCAAATCAATTATTTATGTGCTAAAAAAAGGGAGAGAGGTAACCACAGGATCCTGCTACATTGCTCACTTCAGTGCATGGTGAGGCAATCGCTGTAGTTACCTCTTCTCAAATTACTGATCTCACTGGTGAGATTTTCCCCTTCCAACAGTTCAAAGCAGGGGAGTGTTTTCTACAGCAGGGTTTTGGGATGCAAAGAGCAGTGTCATCATGCAGCAGGGACCTTGAATTGCTCCTTATCTGTGGTTCAGTTTAGGTAAGGGTGGCTTGGAAGTCTGACCTTGAAAAAGCTTGAAGCCATCCGGACCAATACACCAACTTGGAAAGCTGATGAATATCCTTTTAGCTGAAGTAAAATCCACTAGGTTACACCCAAGTTGTATTTGCTTTCCAAGAACAGCTTTTTTCACTGCTGACCCCTGTCTTCAAGCACTGCTGAAGGATACCATCCCTGAGCAACCACCTCTGAAGAGCAGCCTTTACCAGAAAACCACGGTGCTCTGTGAGACCTGCATCACCAAGCCACTGCCCCCATCTGCCAGAGCACATCACACTGATGAGGCTGTACAGCCCCCTAGCCTGCTGAGATGGGCAAGAAGAAATAGTGTAGGGAAAACCACAACCTCCAGGAAATGTAACAGCCTCTTCCCTGCTGACGCCTGTGCCCCTGAAGCACTGAGGCAGCTTAATGTGCCGCCAAGTCCAGGAGGTGGCAAGAGAAAAAAGCAGCAGCCCAATTTCAGACTAGCAGCCCTATTTGGACCAAGGGACAGGCTCTCAGGAGTGGAGCCTGAGTGTCAGGAAGGTAAAACAAATACATGCCATCAGCTTGAAAAATAAACAAGAAGCTCTACGATGCAATAGGCAAGCACCAGTTACCAAGTGCAGAGGTTATCAAGTAATCAGGGGCAAGCTCAGTCATTCGGGAACAAAACCCCCAGAGAATGTGTGTGGGTACTATGTAATATATAACTTTTAATATACTGAGGAAAGTTTCACAAGACACGGTGCAGTTACTTATGCACACACAAAATTACTATCTATATGTCGGGCTACTCAGCCACTCAATGCTTTTACAAGCCTTGAACACACATTGTTGAGCTCTAGGGCTAAAAAAAATTAAATTATATTAGACTATTTTGACTTCAGTACCTCACTTCTCATCCTAACCCTCACTTCTCGTTCCCAACAAAGCAGTTTTGCTTTTACTCTAGAAGACAGGAGATGCAGACACTCACCATCCCTTGTCAAGTTCATGCCACCGAACACCAAAGGTCCAATGAACTGAGCTTTGATGTCCCCCTCCAGGTAGACAAATATCGTAGGCAGGTTCTTATCAGGGTAGTTGGGAATGCAGGTGGTAGAGATAGCTTTGATGAATTTCACGTCTCTGAACTTCCTTGCAAGCCCGCTCATGTGTTGATTTATTAAGGCACAGAGTGGAATTCTGTGAACAGCAGCAGACACACATAAGAAAAAATAAGAGATTAATTGGATGGCAATCTGCTCCAGAAGAAAGGTCAGAAATACCAGCTCAATGAGTAGCATTTATGGAAAGACAAATGTACCAGAAGCAGTTTCTGAATACTTTTGTGGTCCAGCATTCCAAGGAAATGGGCATCACAGGAGGCTTTGGTGGGCGTCTTTGCAGTTGGGTGGCTTTTGTTTTATTTTGTTTCATTTGAGGTTTTTTGGGGGAGGGTGCAGTGGTGGGGATTGTTTTAAGGTATCTGCAATACAATCTTTCCCCTCCATCCTACAGAGGAATCGATGATACAATATTGAGGAATTGCACGAGCAAGGGCGAAATAGCAAGAAAAGCAGCTCCTGGAAGAAAGGATGCAAGTGATGCCTCAAGTTGTGCCAGGGGAGGTTTAGGTTTGGTATTATGAAAAATTCCTTCCCCAAAAGGGTCTTCTGTCACTGGAACAGGCTGCCCAAGGAATGGCTTGAGTCTCCATCCCTGGAGGTATTTAAAACACATGCATATATGGTGCTTAGGGACATGGTTTAGTGGTTGGGCTTGGCAGTGTTAGGTCAACAGTTGGACTTCATGATCTTAAAGGTCTTATCCAACCAAACTCATTCTATAATAAACACCTTTGAGGCAACCAGAAACACTGAACAAAACCAAAAATCAAGTATTTATAACCCTTTCCAGAAAATTTTAGCTACGTATCCAACCATTTTGTCAAGTTTTTCCATCATGCTGACAGGACCAGAAGCCTTGGTCACCCCATTTTTATGGATCTAGAAGCCAGACTGCAGACATACAGTGGTCCTTCTTATGCACAGTCCCTCACACTTTATTCAGAAAAATTTCCAAAGCTCAGAGTTAGCTCCTACATCTGAAATACTATGGCAGATGGATGGTACAAGTCACACCGTGCTGTAGAGATGTACAAAAAACCCCCCCAAAACTCCTCCTGGTAACATGGCTTTAAAGCCAGGTTCACCAGTCTGGAGTCAACAGTAATGAAAGTCCTAATGCAATTTTTCATTTGTTAGAATTCCAGAATCAGTTCCTTGATTTATACCACAGCTATACATTTGGCTAGTGTATTTTCAGCTCTTGACAGTGAAAGGTTTAGAAGTTAGAACTCAATTCTTACCCTTGTTTGTAGAGGTGCAGAACTACCCATATACCTTTTCCAGCTTTGGTAACCTCTTGGACATAATCTTTTCCTGAAATCTCCGAAACTTCCCCAAATTTATTCTTCATTTGTGCCGCTTTCATTTCTGCTAACCTTTGCTGCCTGAGCCGCAAGGAATGGGAAAAGATTTTGTGAATAAATGCATTTTTGACAGAACAACAGTTAAAACAAGCTGCTTGAAACTTCAGAGGTACATTACAAACCTCTTCAAACCCCAAAGCAACACAAGCAAGTTGACATCAATAGATGTTCTTTTATTTGCACCACAAGTTAAAACCACCAACCTGCAAGAAGTGCAACTACATTTCATGATTTTCCTCACTTCTGCCCTCAGCAGACATTCCTACTGCAGACACTACACTACTAAATGGCAAAATTACAAGAGATGGTAGAGATAGAGACAATGGAAAGCCAACACTGTAATTAGAAAAATCTGCAGCACCTAAATCTGCAGCAGTCCATTCATGCAATAACTGAGACATCTTTGAGGTGATTTTCAAAGCTCTCAGAATCCCCAGCCACACACTCCACAGGTGCACGTTATCTTTGCAAATCCAGGTTGTACACAAAAGGACACTGAATTTAAACCCAGTTATCCTACTAAAGACACTTGGAAGCTCTACAAGAGACCAGAAACACAACCCATTTTTTTCTATCATCAGACCTACTAACATCCTTCCTCTCTTCAACAACCTCTCACAGCATATAAAAGAAAAGCCCTCCAATTTCCACTAAAGCCCAATCTCGCATGCTGCTCTGACCTGTACATTTCAATAGCTTTCTCATCTTCCTCATTAAATTCATCTTCATTCTCTTCTAGCTCTTCCAGAGTCATGTCCTCATAAGTTTTCACTAGAATGGAAGAAAGATCAGATCAGATCAAACCTCATTCCATGATTAAAACACATCAGCCTTTATCAGTCCAAAAGTCTCCACAGATTCAAGTCACTGTGACTACATGTAGTAATTTGCTGTGGCTTGTACCAGGAGTTATTTAACGACTGATTAGCTATGGGAAATACAACTTTTGGACTGATAAAGGCCAAAACTTTTTTGAGGTATTATTGTTACCAGATTTTTAGAAAACATTACACACTTTAGACACACATAGGCGGAATGACAGCAATGTAAAGGACTTGGAGCTCAAGGCTGCCTAGACTAGCACACTAGCAGCTGAGCTAGCTTTCAAGTGTGGTGGCTGCAGCAAAGATGTACCCGACACACACAACATGGCTGGCATGCCTGAGCAACAGAGGAAGCATCCAACAGGTGATGTCATGAGACACTTTTACTTGCACATTCACATGGCATACTCCCTTCACACTGTTCTTATTTCAGTCTTCAAGCGCTGACTTCTACATAAATACGGCGCTGACATCAAGGACAAAGCTTTCCTGTGACAGAAGGATCCATGCGTTCAGAAACACGTTTGTTTGATGTTGTTAAGGGACTATCACCCTATGAGAGAAGCAGCTTTGGATCCTTACAGACTTGGACAAGGACACACTGCTTTACAAGCATATACACATGACTGCTGGCTATCTCTTTCTACAAGCTTCCCCCAGGAGCCATTCCAAGGCCTCGCTGCTCCTGCTGCCGTGCGGGCCACGTCACTCACCGAGAGACTTCTGAAGGATGGCAAGCTGCTCCTCTTCCTTTGCACGCTCCTGTTCCTCCAGGTTTTCCTTAGGAGGAAGGATACCTTTCTTGCGCAGAATGTCATTCCACTCTGTGTCTTTATTTGGGTCCTAGGACAGAGTAAGAAATGGATTCTGTATGGTCAAGGAGAACTTTGCCACTTCCAGAAGCTACCACAGTCAAGTTTTTCCAAGAGACACAGCACACTGCTAAAGTGGTAACTGTCTGGATGGCATCAGAAAGTCACAGTGTCCATCCTTCCTGATGCTGAGGCTTCTTTGCAGCCCCAGACCGGTACCCCAAATAATTACTTTATTTCATTCTATCCCACTTACAGTATGGATAGTCTGAAGCTTTGTAACCATCGTTGCAGCTCTCACAAGGTGAAAGGGGAGGAAAGCAACTGGGCAATTGGGAAGCACGCTGGCCACAGTGCTGGCACACAGAGCAGGCCACCAAATCAGCGGTCACTGCATCGGAAAGCACTGGCTAGCAGACACAGCAGTACCAGCCTTGCAGACCTAACTCTGCATGCACGGGAAGTCTTCTCCACAGATTCGAGTCACCGTGACAACATCTAATACTGCTGTGGCTTGTACCAAAATACCTTACACTAGGTCTGCTCGGGATCACATCTCACATCTAGACCAAAACACAGTATTTCTATACTACCTTCCCAAAAAGAACGTAAGAGTAGCACAGCAATAGCAGGCCAAATTTTCTGTCTTCATCTGTGGTCATTTCCCCCCTCAATATAGCATTTCACAGCATCTACTGTCACTTACCAACATACTGATAAAGTGCTTGAAACACCCACCCGCCCATCTGCTTACTACAGCAGCTGAATAAATGCTATATAACAACAATAAAAATAAATACAACACCAAATCACAGCATCACAGAACATTAGGAGTTGGAAGGGACCTCCAAAAGATCTAGTCCAACCCCCCTACCAGAGCAGGATCACCTAGACTAAATCACACAGGAACACATCCAGGTGGGGTTTGAATGTCTCCAGAGAAGGAGACTCCACAGCCTCTCTGGGCAGCCTGTCCCAGTGCTCTGTCACCCTCACAGTAAAAGTTCCTCCTTATGTTCACATGGAACTTCCTATGCTCTAAACAGCATTCTGTGATTCACCGGGACCTTTTAATGAGAAATATATATTTTAAGACGACCTGTTGAATAGACTTCCAACAGATTTGCCCCAAAACTACATCACAGAGCTTCACAGCAAGACCACCACATAACAGACACCTCAGCCCCCAGAAAGGGGGATGAAACAGGGCTCCCCCCGGCCCACGGCCGCCACCCCGCCGGTAAGGACGGCCCACGGCTGCTGCCGGAGGGGCCCGACGCCGCCCGTCCCGGCGACTGTGTCCAGACACGGTGCCCGGCCCCAGCTCTTCGCTCGGGTGGGCTACCCCCGCACACGGACCGGGTGCGCGGAGCAGCCCGGCCTCTCACCTGCATCCTGCCGGCGGGGCCGGGGGCCGAGGCCCGGTCAGCAGCAGCGGCGGCGGCGGCAGCGGGGCTGGGCAGGGCCGGTCCCGGCGTGCGCGGCGCGGCCGGAGGAGGCGGTGCTCCCCGGCGGGGCGGGCGCAGCGCTGCCGCCGCTTCCCGTACCGCCTAATAAGGCTGGTCCCGGCAGCGCGGTGTGGGTTCGCGGGGGTTGCTGTGGGGCAGCCCCGGATGGGTAGGTGGGCGGGCTCCGGGCAGCCCCGATGGAGAAGCAGCGGGGCTCCGGCGCTCCGACTACATAAGTTCATGGGTCTCTATTCTTGCTGTGGGGTGTTTTCTTCCCTCTCCTCCTCCCTTACGCTCAGCATTTTCTATGGCCGCCACAGCGCCTGTTTCTAAAGAGTCCCGGACACCACCCCCCCCTCCCCCCGCGCTGCACCTGCAAGGGTCCAACCCCTGCTCCCACCGGGAATCCCGCTTCATAGCCCGGGCACGCACACCGTGAGGAGCGGCGTGATTTAGAAACTGTCCTTCCCCGCCGGTCTGGCCTCCCCCTGCCACTGTTCGGCTGCTCCCCTCCCTGTTCCGCAGGCAGAGCGGAGGGGGTCCCTCGTGGGCTGACGGACACCGGTGCCTGCAGCAGCCGCGGTGGGCTCCCGCTCACCCCCGGGCCTGCAAGCGGCCGTCCGTGCGGGCCACCCCGGGGGTGCTTCCGGAGGGGATTCCTGCTCACAGGAGTCGTGAGCCTGCATAGCCCCAGCGGGGCTCCATGCGAGCTCCCCAAAGGCCCCCCTAGCACAGCTTCAACCCAAGTATCATGCATCTGAGAAGATGCCACCCCCCGCCCCTTCTCCTCGTACCCCTCAAACCAAGATGGGCTCCGATACATTGTAAGTCACGGAGTTCCTGCACTGCTTCCAGTGACACAGCCTCGCACCCGGACGGGCTAAGAAACCTTCCCTGGTCTCCATGCTGTACCCCCACCACTGGAGCTCAGCCAGGGTTGTGGTGCAGCTCTGCTCTTGCCCTGCCCCTCTTATCCTTGTGTCAGCAGCACAGCGAGGAGTACGAACTCATGTCCTCTAAAAACAGCCTGCTAAACACACCCTGGAAGAGAGTTACACCGTGGGGAGCAGAATAAGGAATCTGATAGGCGATTGGGAAACATGTATTCAGAAACTCACGTTTCAGAAGCTAGAAAGAAACAGCGAGGTACTTCCCAGCACCTCCCAGCACTCCTTTCTCGCCTGTGAGGCAACCGGGCAGGAAGAGAAAGTGCGTTTTCTGTGGGTCAGCCCTGCTGAAATGAGTTCACAGGCACCCATGCAGGATGGTGGCAGCACTGTGAGCCCCCCTCCTCCTGCCCAGCCCCGGGGGTCTTGTCCTTGTTGAATAGTGTGGCTCCATAGGGCATGCAGGGGAAGCTGCGTGGCCATGAGATGTGGGATCCCAACCAGGAGCCAGACCTGGCCTCAGCTCCTCACGCTCACAAGCCAGCATCCTGGAGCTACTGTGAACATGAACACAAAAACTGAACCGGTCACTGTCATTGAAACACCTGAAATAAATTGTCAGCTATAGGGAACCCTTCCTAGGAGCACTCAAACACTGTTTGTGAGTTTTGCCCTCTCCTGTGCCTTAGTGTTTCTCTGTAACTCTTACCTTTCCACTTTACTGAGCCTCTTTTAATCTCTTTGCATGTCATATCCTGCTTTATTTCTCCTGTTCTGTTGATAACTACACTAATCAAACCTGTATCATCTATACTTACCAGACATAATTATCAGTATTTCCAATATTGTTAGGACTGGCTCATAGCTAACTAACATTACAATAAATTTGTGTCTAGAGAGTTACTTTTATTTTATTTTTGAGTCTGTATGAAAGTATCACTCAGCAACCACTGAGGAGCGGCTCAAGTGTCGTGACCCAAATCCATTTGGGACCAACACCCCATTCCCTAAAAATGGGGACCTCTGCCCTGTCAAAGAATTGAGCAGGCCGTGCGCTTTCCTCTCAAAGAAACGCAGCAGAGGAGAAGGGGGAAGAGACCTGCTCCCACTTCCCCCTCCTTTTATACCCAGAAAGGGGGAGCCCAGCTCTGAGTCTCGAGAAAAACACCCCCGTAAAACCTGCCAGCAGGCCTTAGGATTGTATTTGTTCTGGGCATGCAGAGAACCAACTGTTTCTCTGCTCCACCAAGGGCCTGAAATGGAAACTGAGAAGCACTATTACAACACATCATAACATCATGGGCATTGTGTTAAAGCCTGTGTATCCTGAAGGGTGCTGAGGCACTTACCCTGAGCTAAGCCTGGTTTGCTGAAGGGAAGGCACAGCTGCCTTTTCTGCCTCTGAGTTAAAAGAAATGGATAGCTGGGTTTGAGAGGACATCAGTCCTTGTGGTGAGTATTTGGACACATGGAGGGTGCCCTGTAGCCTTCTCCAAGGGCCCTGAGTTGGAGGAAGACTTAACCTTACTCAGTTTGGATTAAACACTCATCCTTGTGGGAAAAGTGACTGAGTGGTAGATGGAGCCACAAATACAGATGATATGAGAACTTCAAATCAGAAACTAAAGGGCTACAGAGCCTTCTAGCAGGGGGGCACATGAGATAAAATTTTTGGTATCACAATTTTGCAGCTTTCTGCAGGCTCCTCAAAGTATTTTGTCTCTGACCCACTGTTAGTGCCCAACACGCAGAGCCAAAGGCTTAGCTGTCAGTACCAGTTTTGCTGTGCACATGTTTTGTCAGAGCCTGGGCTTTCAGGAGGACCTGCTGGTTTAATAGTCATCTTCTGTGGCTGAAATACCTTTCACACCCATGACTCTTGCACATTGCTGGTTCAAACCTATTTTGAACACCAGAAAACAAACACAGAAAGAACATGAGCAGAGAGCACACACATAGTATTTAAAAGCTTTTAAAAAATATTCATTTGCCTTAAGTGAGATTTTTGTCCAGGTCAGCTGAAAGGTTTAGGGTTAAAGACCCTTGGCATCTGGACCCTTCTGTTCCCACAGTAAACCCTGAGCCCCAGCTGGGGCAGAGAGTTACCAGAAGATAGGCAGAGACCCAAATCCTAAAAGCAGCCCCATCACATCACTTGGTAGGGCTCAGGCATAATGCAAACAAAGTATAGCTGCCCAGGACAGACACAAAGCGATACAAGTTTTTCCTCCTCCCACCTAACTAAAAATACACAGTATTTATAAAGCACATTTCCCCTATGTACTTTGTTTTATCAGGTTTCAGCAGGAAAGAGAGGGCTGCTTTATACACAGTGTACAGACAGAAATACTCCAGCCAGAGAGGGCGGGAGCTGGCAGTGTCATAGCAAGACTGAAATATAGCCATGGCTCAGCCCCCAGAGACGGCCTAGCTTCTCCCTCCCCGGAGACAATCTGCTTCTGGGCATCTGTAACCTATTTCTTCCTTTTCCCCTGAATCAGGGCATTAGAAAGAAGATGAACCACATGTGGCAATGACTCAGGTGTCCAGGTGATGAGGAGGAAAAGTTGCTGATAAAAAGGTTCTGCCCCAGGGGCAGGGAGCATGGTGTTGTTGTGGCTTATTTGTCCTTGAGTGCAGGCTGTAGCAAGGGATAGGTGAGGCCAAACTAATACTTCTTGAAGGTAAGGAGATATATTTTTCTATTTATGTGTAGTGAAAGAATTTGGGTTATGGTGGACTTTGTGTTAGCTTGTAAGTTAGCTGAGTTTGTAGCATGGTATGTCTGTAATGTGAGTAGCTAGAATATGGATACTTCTTGTCTCATAATAAGGATAAGCAGTTATGGCTTGAGTTGCATAAATTTCATCATGGGCTGAGACTTCCTTTGTTCCTTCATCCTAAATCTTATTCTGGTCTCTCTTAAATATTTAAATATCTCTCTAAAAACTGTACCAAAACTCACATGTTAATCTAGTGATGGATGTCCTTATTTATTTCAGATAGATGGGAAACTACCTTATTTACTCATGGATTAAACATTATTTAAATGAGTAGTTTTGCCAGTGCAATTGTAAGAGTGTCCTAACTGGAGTGAATTTCCTTAGTCTTGAATAAATAGATAGTAATTTCTTTTATTCAGTCTGCATTGTGCTGTCCAAGTCAAACTTTCATCTTCCTGATGCAGAACACTTCCGTAACCTGTGTAAGCAGCCAGTGAATATACCTTGTAGAACTTAAAACTTTGTATGAAAGCATCTTGAAGTGCTTTGGATAAGTGATGCTGTGGGCTGCGGGATTTTTTTCAATAAAGTGAAAGAAAGATTGAACTTGATAATGGAAGAAGCTAGAAAACAGATTCCTCTTGGAAGAAGAGGAGGGCTTGGCCTCGAGTTAGACTTGAGGTAACAGTTATGGTGCTTAAGAAAATCTTATTGAAGAAGATGCACTGTGCCTCAATCCCAAATACATTCCAAGCAGCAGGGAACAGCCTCTTTTCTTATGAGCTACCTTTTCTTGGTAGGTTATTAGACCACTCTAGTGTTACAATAAGACCTCTCGCCTCAAAAGCTGGCTGTAGAAAGGTAGTAGTAGTTGTTAAAAAACTTATATCTGCTATTATTGAACTCTGGTGTGTGGTGTCCTCTTCCCTCAAGAAAACAACAAGCTTTCCCCTTGATGTGGAAGAGCAGAAGGTCTAACTCTGCTGTTGTTATTGCTTGTTATCAGTTGTAGCATAAGCACCTGTGTAACTCCAAGATCTCCAACCCTTTGTGTCTCCTCACCTGTCAGAATGCCTGGACATGGAAAGAAACACCCAGTGGCTGGCAAACCTGGAGCTACACCGAAGAAAAGCAAATCAGCCAAGGCTGGTCTGCGGTTTCCTGTGGGTTGTGTCTACAGACTCCTTAAAAGAGGGAACTATGCTGACAGGGTGGGTCCTGGTGCTGCCATCTACCTGGCTGCAGTGCTGGAGTACCTGAGTGCAGAGATCCTGGAGCTGGCAGGGAACGCTGCACGGGAAAACAAGAAAGCCAGGATCCTACCTCGGCACATCCAGCTGGCTGTGAGAAACGATGATGAGCTGAACAAGCTCTTCTCCTGTGTCACCATCGCTCAAGGAGGGGTTATGCCAAATCTCCTTCCCAAGAGAACTGTTGGAGATGCTGGTCCTTCTCAGAATCAAGGTGGTAGCCAGTGAAGCTTGCTTTGCCTGGTCTGCTCTGTGCACTTGTGGATGATGGGATCAGTAGCACTGACTTGAATGTGTTTGCTTCTTTGTCAAGTAACTTTTTCTGCTAATTTTAATGCTTTTTTAAAATCTTGTAATAAAGTTCCTAGCATAAAACACTCTTCTTTTTTTTTTCTTTTTTTTTTCTTTTTTTTTTGTTAGCTCCTGTTCCAGAGATGGGGAAACACAGAAAACTTGGGGGGGGGGAAATCTATCATACTACCCAAATTACTGAAAGTTCATGTTTAGTTTGGAAAACATGTTACAGGTAACTGTTGTGGAGTAGGCAGAGGAGTCCAGACACACACTGCTGTTTGTGTGATGCTTTCCTCCATCACAGTCATAGTGTGATTAGCTCACAGGTTGCTAAGCACAAGGGTACTAATGGCTAAAGTAAAGTCTTTTTGCTTGTAAAGCTGTAGTAAAGAACTCCCTCTTCAGACTGCCGTAGTCTGTGTGATAAAAGACACTGGGTAAACTCTGTGACCCTGTCTCCACTTACCCCCAGCCGGAGTTTTTAGTGAGGTACCCATCCAATTCAAAAATCAAGGCTTTAAGTATTTTCTTTATGAAGAACAATCTTGTTTGTTTCCTTCTAGCCAATGGTTCAATCTATTTGTAAGTTAACCACATAGCCCAGTGACCTGAAAATTCACTCCTATGGCCTCACAATAATGGAGGGAAGATGTCTCCTAGCCCAGCCTCCCAGCAAACATCTCTGTCAGGGCAGGCTTAACTTTCCAGTGCTTGTGTATTGAAGAAGAAAATTATTCATGTCACCACACCACTGACCCTATAAAAGGCATACTGTGCCTTACAACACAGCTGTGCATTACTTTGGGGAAAAAAAAGGACTCTGTGGCCTGCAGGCCAAGTCCTACAAGTGAGAGAACCCAGTGCCATAGCTCCTGAGTCATCCCAAGCTCTGCAGCATGATTATGGAGCAGGTTGGCTGACAGGGAGGGGAAGAATAACAAAGTTCCCATGGTTCAGGAAGAAATGATTAGCAACCTACTTGGCCAGTTAGATACCCACAAGTCAGTGGGGCCAGATGGGATTCACCCAAGGGTACTGAGAGAGCTGTCAGATGTGCTTGCCAAACCCCTTTCCATCATCTATCAGCAATCCTGGCAGACTGGGGAAGTTCCAGTCGACTGGAGGCTGGCAGATGTTACACCCATAGACAAGAAGGGTCGGAAGGAGGATCCAGGGAACTACAGGCCTGTCAGTCTGACCTCAGTCCCAGGGAAGATCATGGAGAGGGTCATCTTGGGAGCTATCATGCAGCACATGCATGATGGCCAGGGGATCAGGCCTAGTCAACATGGGTTTACAAAAGGTAGATCCTGTCAAACTAACCTGATCACCTTCTATGACAAGGTGACCCGCTTAATGGATGAGGGGAAGGCTGTGGATGTGATCTAGCTGGACTTTGGTAAAGCCTTTGACACCGTTTCTCACAGCATTCTGACTGAGAAACTGGCTGCCACTGGCCTGGACAGGGGGACCCTCAGCTGGGTTAAAAACTGGCTGGATGGCCGAGCCCAAAGGGTGGTGGTAAATGGAACAAAATCCAGCTGGAGGCCGGTCATGAGTGGCATCCCCCAGGGCTCAGTCCTGGGTCCAGTCTTGTTCAACATCTTTATCAATGATCTCGACGAAGGGATTGAATGCTCCCTCACTAAGTTTGCAGATGACACTAAACTAGGAGGAAGTGTTGATCTGCCTGAGAGTAGGGAGGCTCTTCAGAGGGATCTGAACAGACTGGACCGATGGGCTGAGACCAATGGGATGAAGTTTAACAAGGCCAAGTGTAGAGTGCAGCACATGGGACATAACAACCCCATGCAGCGCTACAGGCTTGGGGGAGACTGGCTGGAGAGCTGTCAGGCAGAGAAGGACCTGGGGGTGTTCACAGAATCACAGAATAATAAGGTTGGAAAAGACCTTTAAGATCATCAAGTCCAACCATTTACATCCTAAACTAAACCATATCCCTAAGTACTTCATCTACCCTTTTTTTGAACACATCCAGGGAAGGTGACTCGACCACCTCCCTGGGCAGCCTGTTCCAGGCCCTGACAACTCTTTCAGTAAAAAATTTTTTCCTAAAAAAGTGTTGGTTGACTGCAGGCTGAATATGAGTCAGCAGTGTGCTCAGGCAGCCAAGAAGGCCAATGGCATCCTGGCTTGTATCAAAAACAGTGTTGCCAGTAGGTCTAGGGAGGTGATTGTGCCCCTGTACTCGGCCTTGGTGAGGCCACACCTCGAGAGCTGTGTCCAGTTCTGGGCTCCTCACCACAAGAAGGACATGGAGGTCCTGGAGTGAGTCCAGAGAAGGGCAACCAGGCTGGTGAAGGGGCTGGAGGGCAAATCCTATGAGGAGCAGCTGAGGGAGCTGGGGCTGTTTAGCCTGGAGAAGAGGAGGCTGAGGGGAGACCTTATCACCACCTACAATTACCTGAAGGGAGGTTATAGGGAGGTAGGTGATGGTCTCTTCAGCCAGGTGACAGGAGACAGGACAAGGGGGAATGGCATGAAGCTGTGCCAGGGCAGGTTTAGTTTGGATGTTAGAAAAAAATTTTTTACTGAAAGAGTTGTGAGGGCCTGGAACAGGCTGCCCAGGGAGGGGGTTGAGTCACCTTCCCTGGATGTGTTCAAAAAAAGGTTAGACGAGGTACTTAGGGATATGGTTTAGTTTAGGATGTGAATGGTTGGACTTGATGATCTTCAAAGGTCTTTTACAACCTTGTGATTCTGTGATTCTGTGATTGATCACTGTTGGCAGCACAAGAGCAGTGGGACAGATGGCTGGGTTTAATTCTTGGTAACTGTAGAGGGGTGAGATGTCCCCCTTCCAGCTGCAATACATGAACTCCCAATCAGAAATATCTGCAGCTGTCTGAGGTGGTCAATATTTGGCTTGTTTCCAGAGGAGATCAGCTAACAAGGTGCTAAGTAGCTCTACAAGGAGTAGGGGTGAGTCCTCATACTCTCAAGGACTGTGCCGAGTTTCTCTTGTGTTGGAACCTTGATTGTTTTTTATTTGGAGGGGCTGAATCATTGCTCACCCAGGTGGCATTAAACAAGGCAAGAGCTAGTAATGACATGGCTACTGTTGTGGAGTTTAAAAGAGGGCAGCTCTTGCTAAGACTTGTGCTTTGTGTGGTATTGGAGAAGCAGCCAAACTAAAAGCTTTTTCAGGTAAGAGTTTGTGTTTGAGAAATGACAGCCTGCTTTGTTTGTGTTAGATAAATACTTGAGTGGAATAATGGTAGGTTGTAAAGGCTATTTTTAAAAGCTTATCTTTCCAAGGCCTGCAGGAATCTCCGAAAATAACTTTTTATTGTATTTTTAAGCACTTTAATTTCATGTCTGATTTAGTTCCTCCCTGCATCTGGGTTGAGCTTTTCATTACTTAAAAACAACTCATGATTAAAACTGGAGAACAGTTCCATATAAAAGAGCAGAACTTTCCTGTGTTTGCCTTCCAGTTGCTCTGTGTTACGCATTGAGGAGTAATGAGTGCCACTCAATACCAGAGACTTTATGTCTGTAACAAGTGTTATAATGGATGCAGTACCACAGAAGGAGGTGATACTTGTGCATTTGTAGTGGCCTGGTAGTGTGTTGAGCAGAGAAACTTCAGTGTCTGATGTAAAACAAAGCTTTTTTTTTTTCTTCCCATAAGCCTTGTTCTTGACTGTGGCCTGTTCTCTTGCAGCAATAAGTCCCCTCACCTCTGGAAGACAAGATCCATTTGAAACGGCTTCTAGTAGGTGTTGTTCTTGCCTGTTGTTCTTATTGCAGATAAAGATATTAATTCCTTGCTCTGTCTCTCACGTGGTAATCCTTGTAGAAGCTGCTTAGGTTCTTTATCAGGAGTAAGCTCAATAAAGCTTCCCTACAGGGTTTCTGAATGCTTGTTAGGTATCTTGAAGCCTAATTTGATTAACCTTTCTTCTTACCAGCAGTCTTCATTTGATACTGGGTCAGAAGACCTTGCTCCTAAATTCTATCCTACTCTCTTGAAAAGTTTATTTCAAACCCAGCAGATGGCTGGCCTTCTGCTCTGAGCTTGGAGATGCCTCTTGGCTGGAAACTTGTCAGACTCCCCTAGAGCAGCAGGCTGAATGAACTGGGGCTGTTCAGCCTTGAGAAAAGAAGACAAAGAGGGGATTTTATTAATGTTTATAAATATCTTAAGTATGGGATGCAGGGGGAATTGGCCAACCCCTTTTCAGTCATCTGTGGAGACAGGACAAGGGGCAATGGCTGTAAACTGGAGCACAGGAAGTTCCGCACCAACATGCGGAAGAACTTTTACACAGTGAGGGTGACAGAGCCCTGGGACAGGCTGCCCAGGGAGGGCGTGGAGTCTCCTTCTCTGGAGATATTCAAGACGTGTCTGGATGCCTCCTTGTGTGACCTGTCCTAGGGAACCTGCTTTAGCAGGGGGGTTGTACCTGATGATCTCTGGAGGTCCCTTCCAACCCCTATGATTCCATGATTCTATGACTCAGCTGCTCCTTCAGACAGAAGCATGAACAATTAGCAAACTTTGAGAGCTGAAGGGTGACTTGTAAGGCAATTAGAAAAGCAGTGACAGGAGGAGGAAGAAGGAACTAAAATGCTCAGGTTTTGTGCCTGTTTGTTTTGGTTTTCTAATTATTTTTCTCTGTATACTAGATTGATGTTAAAATGTCTGGACATGAGAAAAAAAACACAAAGCTTCTTGCACCAAAGAAAACCAAATCAGCCAAGGCTGGTCTGCAGTTTCCTGTGGGTCGTGTCTACAGACTCCTTAAAAGAGGGAACTATGCTGACAGGGTGGGTCCTGGTGCTGCCATCTACCTGGCTGCAGTGCTGGAGTACCTGAGTGCAGAGATCCTGGAGCTGGCAGGGAACGCTGCACGGGAAAACAAGAAAGCCAGGATCCTACCTCGGCACATCCAGCTGGCTGTGAGAAACGATGATGAGCTGAACAAGCTCTTCTCCTGTGTCACCATCGCTCAAGGAGGGGTGCTACCTAACGTTCTTCCTGAACTTCTTCCTCAGAAGACAATTTTACTTAAATCACAACACAAAGATGTCCAGTCTCATAAATTCTAGCTACCACCAGGCTCCTGACCTTGTGGTGGTGTTAATGCTGGCTTAGAGTTAACACAGCTTTGAGGTTTTTTGTGTGTTTTTGCATTTTTGATCAAAATTGATGTGTGTGTTTTAACTATGTGTATGTCTGAAAAGCTGCTAAAGAGAGGGTTGCTAGTTAGGCTTCCCTAGCTATGTCCTTCAAAAGAAGGAAGTCAACAGACTACTTATGAATAAATAAATGTGCAAAGGACTCCTGTCTATCCTATTCCCTTCTATAAAATGCCTGCTTCATCAAACAGAACACTTTTCTTGACAGTGCAGTTATCTAAGGAAACCCGTTCTGTGGTCTTTAAAGCTTGTGTCTTCATGTGCATGGCTGGAATCTCCTTATGTGTAGAAGTTTGCTTCATCTGACCACTTCAGACCTTGTTAACTATTCAGTGTTAGCTGATGCACCTGAGAAACTTCAACTGGGCTGCCTTATACTGATGGTGAAGCTGATGAATTACCATCTCTAACATTTGGATATGGAGGTCAGGCTGTGCTGTAACTTCAGTGTGTCACTGCATACCCCTTGGTTCAAAGATGGTGTTGGAATTGTCCTCTGAGTTTCCATCAGGATCCCAATCCAGGAAACATGTGCACTGAAAGGCAATCCAGGACGTGGCCTTGGAGTAACTTTTAAAACTCTTATTTTCTATCTATGCAACTTTAAAGGCTGCCTAAACATGATTAGATTTGCTGTCTGGATTGTAACACTCTGGTGGACACCACCAGAGACTGTTAATCTCTTTGTTGCACTGCCAAAGACTTTGTTTGACAGCTTTACCGGCAATATGCTGCTGACACTTCAGAGCTTTGTAACTGTGTTATTAGGTGTTTGAATTATGCATAACTTGGAACAGGAAGGCCCTAGTGTCCTCCAGATTCAAATGTATTAATCCAGACAGGTAAAAAGAGAACTGCTTCAAGACTGACCTTACCATTCCAAGGTCCGGGAGCTTCTGTTTCCCATCTGCCCAGTAGTAACCGGTATTATGCTGCTGCTTTTGCTACTGTAACTCTGATATCTTCCTGGTTTTCTGGTCTTGTGAGAACTGGGACCTTTTCAAGAATGAATGGCAGAGAGTTTGCCTCTTTGCATAGGTGGGCTACAGAATTTAAATGAAGGGCATGAAGCCAGAAATGAGGGGTTGTGGGACTGCAGCCAGAGGGCTTTAGGTATGTGAAACCTCCAGCACATGTCTAAACTGCAAGCACCTGCTGGAAGCTAGTCTGTGAGCAGACAAAGGCAGGAGAGGCTGTTGGTGTCAGTTCAGTCCTGCTGAAACTGGCTGCTATGAGCACTGGAGAGAAGCGTGGATAGTGGGCAAATGTTTTGGGGGTAGCCATAAGATCAGCCATCGCTATTTGTGTTAGCATGGCAGCCTCTGGCCAGAGATGGAGAGTGTGAAATGCTGCTGACCTGCACCACAAGCTAAGCCCTCTGTCTTGGAATGCAACAGCAGCTCCTTAGAGGGCTTGCTAGGTGTTTTTCCACAGGAGTTTCAATCAACATTGACCACAGGAGTTGCACTTCAAGAAAAACAGTCCCCTGTTCCCCAGACGTGCTGCCAGTTAGGCTTCACACTGCATCAGCTCCAGGGCTGGCTCCTGGTCTGCTGCCTGCAGCATGGGCACCCTATAGCAGCACGGGCTTGTGCAGCTCTTGCCATGCTGTGACACTTCCTCTGCTGTGCCTACACAGCTGCTCGTGGCATCTGCTGTGAACCAGGCTGCTGGGGCTGTGTGCTGAACTTGTTTTTATTTATTTTTTTTTCCTTCCTAAAGCAAAACCCGTGCCAAACCGCTTGTGTGCTCCCTCTGTAGGGGTGTTGGGACAACCTCAAAGTTTACATGGGGGAAGAAGAGACCGAGGGTGGGATGATGGCTGGAGCTGCTGAAGCAGAGGCTGTTTTCAATGCCTCTGTGATGTGGGCTGTGACTGTGAAGCCCTGTGTGAATTTCAAAGGCTTCTGTATGGACAAAAGCTGTAACGCTCCAAGTACACAGATTGAGATATGACCTGTGGAACAGGAGGTTTCAGCACACCCCTGTGCCTATAGAAATCCTATTTTTTAAATTTCTCTTTTACAAAAAAAGGTGAAAACTAAGGAAGAACTTTCTCCAAGTGTCAGCTCTTCTGCAGAGGAAGCAAAGCTTGACCCTGGTTTGTCTAAGACAGAGCCCCCATCTCAAATAGCTATACGGCCTGTGCTGGGACAAACTAGCCAAGAGGAGCTGCTGCCCAGGGTACAGCCTGGTCTCTCTGTGGCCAAACATCTTACATTAAACTCATCTAGCTTTACCAGAAAGTTTACGTAGGCTTAAGCTTGACTGCAGGGTGGTTGGCAAGCTCAGGGCATCCCATTGCTCCAGAAGCAGGAAGCCTGGGCAGATGTAGTCTGCCTGGCTGGTGCTCTGGGGTCAGCGGCTCCCCCTCTGCAAGGTGGGAAGGGGCATCACCTCCAACAGATGAGAACAAACTGAGGGAGCACTGGAACAAGAAGAGGACACCGACAAGTCCAGGGAAAGAGCATCCCAAGAGCATGCAGGAGTCCCAGCCACTATCACACAGCTCTACTCTGTCTTTAATAATGAAAGCTGACCCTTAGGCATGCTGGTTCCTGACATACACCTTGCTGGAGCTGTCCCATTCTCTGTGCTTGTGACTACAGCTTTTCTGTTGCAATCCTAAACGAGCAGCCGGTGCATGCATTCCTGCTGCTCTTTCTTTTTCTTTTCTTTTCTTTTTTTGGTGAATCTCAAGACAATTGACAAGATAATGCCCACTGTTAAGATATTAATTTTGGGGAACTCATTAATTCTCCCAATTTCGTTTCTCTCCTGCAGCTGTGAATCATATTTTGTTTTTCTTTTGAAGATAGGAGTGCTTACCACATTATGCATGCTTCAATGGGATCCTTCTAATCTTTGATTTAAAAAAAGAAAAAATCCATTGTCAGTTTAAATACATAACAAAGCATATATTCAGTCTTCTTGTGTAGCCTCAGCTCTGCTTATTACCAGGTTGTGCACTACTCCAAATAAATACCTTGATAGCATGTAAAGCACATGGTTTGTGAAGGCTACCCCAGGAGCTGGGTCAGACTGCTCCTGTTTCCACCCCCACCACTGCCAGCTTCACTTCTATCCCGGGCTCTCTTCCTCAGCTCCCCTTGCTGTCACAGCTTACATGTACTTCCTTGACTTTGGGGGTCAAATTGCTTCTTAACTAGCTAATGTTCATTGATGATTTTGAGGCTGTTGAGTGCTAGAACTACTGGAAATTATGGTTTTGTTTATAGAAGCAGCTCGTTAGGCTCCTAAACAAGGGGTTCTACAAAGACAAGGCGTGGGAGGGAACAGCACAACCATTTCCAGTGCTGTGATGAAAAGTGTATTCTTTCCCTCCAGCTTGTTCCTGCCATCCATGTGGCTTTCTTTGCAGTGCTGTGCATAGCATCTGTGAGGATATTTTTGCCAACAATATCATGGTGGGGTGTCTTAATCATTTTACCCAAAAAAAAGAGAAGACGAGTTCACTTAAACACAGCTAGTAACCATTTTAATGGTTATTCTGCCTGCAACAACTTGGCAGTCAGGGAGAGGTGTCCCATACTCTCAGAAAACATGTAGCCGGTGAAGCAGCAAAATGTGCAGGCTGACCCTGTGGTATCTCTTTGCTCTGAAGGGGAGGACTTGCTCACTAGGCTGAGTTAGATTTTAAAAGCACTTGCTGAAGTGGCAGGCCCAGAAAGAGCATTTGCTGCATAAACTTGGTAGCTGCATCCTTTGTCTGAGAGTGTGCAAGCTCTGTAACTGCCAAACTAAGGATGGTGCACACGTGTTCTTAAACATCACCTCTCCTCTTCCAAAGCATCACTATTTAGGTGTTTCTTCTATGCATGCCTCTGATCCAGGTGTTTACAAAGCTGTCTAAGGCTCAGTTTGGCCACTGCAGCAACAGAAAGGGAGAGTCTGGTTAGGAAAATCAGTAGGGATGCTGACATTTCTATTCCTTTTTTTTTTTTTAATAATTAGTCCAGATGTGATCTCAGCCTATAAGCACACTTCTATTCACACTGCTATTCTTCTAATGACACCTGTGATTCTAGGTATCGTGTCATGTAGTGATGAAAGGCAGAGTCAACAGGCCTACCTTGCATAATGCAGAGCACAAGAGAAGTGGGAGTTAGTAACCTGAAAATAGCTGCTCTTCATCCAGGTCAGAGGAGAGGCTTGGCTCTTTCTCCTTGTAGCCAGAGCACTGGTTAAACTGGAATGGATGACACAAGGGTGCAAAGAGTGAGGGGCTGTGTCAAGCCGTCACAGCTTTTGGCCGACTTTTTCTTTTGAAGCTCCAATGTTTCTGAGTCTCAGACATGCCCAGAAGACAGTGAAGACTGCTGCTTGAACTAAGAAACAAATGTTTTAATGAGCTTCTCTATTTGTTCAAACATCATGCTGTTGCCTGATGAGGCTTAAATCATACTTTGCTAGCTGAATTCACCCAGGAAGATGGTCACTGCTGTAAGGGAACACAAACAAAGCCTGTGCATCTGTCAAGGAAACATTAAGCATCTGTCACACACCCCAGTCCCTCTCCCTTCCCAGGTTTTCATGCTCCTTTTCATTTCAGCATTTTTTTTTTCCCTTTCTGATCTCTCCTATCAGGGTCCTTGTAACAAATCAGATGACCTACCTGGGACCCAACTTGTCTCAGGTAATATGTACATGTACCCTGTTCACTGGGATGCCATTCAGTAGTAGACCTGGGGAGCTCGCCTCAGTGTGCTTCCCGTTTGCCAGTGTGGCAACTTCTTTCTATGTATCAGCCAGAGGGATGAGCTACATAGCTGGGCCTGTGCAAACCTCATGAAGTTCAACAAGGACAAGTGCAGGGTCCAGCACATGGGTTAGGACAGTCCTGATTACCAATACAGGCTGGGACATGAGAACACCCCTGCAGAAAAGGACTTAGGGGTACTGATGGACATGAGCCAACAATGTGCGCTCACAGCCCAGAAGACCAACCATGTCCTGGGTTGCATCAAAAGAAGTATGGCCAGCAGATTGAGGGGGGTGATTCTGCTCCTTTACTTTTGGTGAGACCCTACCTGAAGTACTGCTTCCAACTCTGGAGCCCTCAGCACAGGGACATGGACCTCCTGGAGCGAGTCCAGAGGAGGGCCACAGGGTGCTGGAGCACCTCTCCTACAATGACAGGCTGAGAGAGTTGGGGTTGCTCAGACTGGAGGAGACAAGACTCTGGGGATATCTTATAGCAGCCTTCCAAAACCTAAAGGGGACCTACAGGAAAAGTGGGGAGGGGCTGTTTCTAAGGGCACATAGCAACAGGACAAGGGGAAATGGTTTTAAACTAGACTGGGATAGGTTTAGATTAGACATTCGGAAGTTCTTCACTATGAGGGTGGTAGATCACTAGAACAGGATGCCCAGAGAGGTGGTGGAGGCCCCATCCCTGGAGATATTGAATGTCAAACTTGATGAAGCTCTGAGCAACCTGATCTAGTTACTGCAGGAGGGTTGGCCTAGATGGCCTTTGAAGGTCCCTTCCAACCTAACACATTCTGTCATTCTATGATTTTATGATTATCGCACAGCCCCAGTTCTCACTACAAGTACAGTGTAAATCTGTTTGGATTGATGGAGATAGATACACTGGAGTGAAATTGTCTTGAGATGCAGATCATAGCCTACCTCTGGCTGAGCACTTCCCTTGTGTCCTCCTGATGCCTTTCCATGAGAAGACAATGGAGCAATGTTACATCCTAGAAATACTCAGAAATGAGTATGCAAGTTATTAAGAGCTTGAGAAAGGGTTCTCTATATTCCCCCTTCTACTCCCTGTAATCCTTTTTGTTTTTTAATTTCCCTTCATGGATCCAAAATATCTTTAAATTGTAATTTTTGTAATTTTGAAAAAAAAGTAAAATGACCCTTCCAAATCCAGGGGGTTTTAACTTGCTTTCATAACATTAGCATTCTACAGTTCCTCTCAAAGGAAACTCGCTCTGGTACCTGCCTCACAGCATGTTCCCCTCAGAACACATCCATCACCTCCTTCGTCTGTACCAGGACACCCTGTGCCTGGGCAACCAGATGAGGAAGGGAAAAGTAGAAGTGTTGTTGGGAGAAACAGTGCTGAAGCGGTGAAAAACTGTGAAATGTGAGAATGGAGATGAAAAAGCTGTAAAAAGAGAGAGACAGAGACAGTGAAGGAAAGGGCGGTGTAAATATCAGCAGGAGGCAAACGTAAAATTTATCATGTGCAGAAGTGTTTCATGATAGAATAAAGCAAAACAAAGAATAATTCCCTTTGTGGCAGGAATTACTGGGTGATGTTCTTTGGTTTATGCTACGAGGGTTGTCAAGCAAGATGAATGTCAGGGTACTTTCTGACCGTTCTGGCTGTGCATTTATACCTGCTGTCCCATTACCTACTCAACAGGACCACTGATGTTTCCCAGACATATTCTTCCTTCCACAGCACTTGTTAAAAGTGAATGCAGCTCATTAAGCTTTGTACCAGCCCTGGCAGGGGCCACCAACAGATCAAACGTCTGCTGCTGAAGAAGAAACAAACACAGTTATGACAATTCACTGCTACCTTAAAACACATCAGGCAAAGAAATGATACATACTCAGAAATCTGGGGATAGAACAATGAGAAAAGGACTTTTTTTTTTCATTAGAGGTGTTATCAGTCTGAACAGGAGAAATGCAGAAGTGGATTTTGGCACCTGGTGTTGCAAAACATACACCAAGGAGTACTTCAACATTTACAGGAGTAGAGCTAATCACACCAATAAATAATGATGCATTAAGGTAATAAGATAACTGCATTTATTTGATAATAAAATTAAATTATTTGATTAGGAGGTAATATTATTAGTCTATTACAGTAATTAATGTTATTATTTATTCTAGACATAATGAACGGGAACAAATTCAGACAAACATCCAGATCATGAACATCTGGCTTCTTTGGAAGGTCAGAGGTTTATCCAGGTTGATTAATAGACACTCTTGAGGATTTTGAAGCTATTTTTGGACAGAAATGAACTGGGTATAATAACAAAACTTTGAAGCAGATATGTAACCATACCCTTGGTTCACAAAGGGCAACGCTGAGTCAGGTAGAAAGGTGCCGTTTCAGCAGTGCACATGCCACAGGTAAGTCCCCAGTTAACAAAGCATTTGGCAAGTATGGACATCATTCCCTCAGGTGGTTCAGTGAAATGTAGGGTTCAGTGAAATGTAGGGTTACCATTATGTACCAACAGAGCCAGAACGAGAGCTCGGAAATCCAGTTTCCCATTTATAGACTCTCTACTCATCTGCCTTACTCCCTTCAGTTTTTGGCCTTCCTCCTAAGAAAACAAAATTTATGGCAGCACATCATTTGCTTGATTATCCATCTGTCCTCATCTATTAACTTCTGAATCTGCTGAGCAGTTCTAGGCAAATATGGTGGAGAGCTGAAACCACGAGCCCATCCCTATCAGTTAGATGGAAATAGGCAGCTCCGTAAGGGGGAAAGCTCCGGTGTACACCCTGACTGAAATAAGGGCCACAGCATGACACTGAATACAGTGTCCAGTTCTGGGCTCCTCACCACAAGAAGGACATGGAGGTCCTGGAGCGAGTCCAGAGAAGGGCAACCAGGCTGGGGAAGGGGCTGGAGGGCAAATCCTCTGAGGAGCGGCTGAGGGAGCTGGGGCTGTTTAGCTTAGAGAAGAGGAGGCTGAGGGGAGACCTTATCACCACCTACAACTACCTGAAGGGAGGTTATAGGGAGGTAGGTGATGGTCTCTTCAGCCAGGTGACAGGAGACAGGACAAGGGGGAATGGCATGAAGCTGTGCCAGGGCAGGGTCAGATTGGATGTTAGAAAAAAATTTTTTACTGAAAGAGTTGTGAGGGCCTGGAACAGGCTGCCCAGGGAGGGGGCTGAGTCACCTTCCCTAGATGTGTTCAAAAAAAGGGTAGATGAAGTACTTAGGGATATGGTTTAGTTTAGGATGTGAATGGTTGGACTTGATGATCTTAAAGGTCTTTTCCAACCTTGTTATTCTGTGATTCTGTGATTATGCTAATGAAATGCTAATAAAAAGTATCTTTGATCAAATAAAAAAATAAGAGATCCTCCTTAAAGTACCAATCTAATAGAAATGCCTTTGCCAGTCCTGTTGATGACAGAAGTGTTCGTTTACTTTGGTAAAACCAGACATTAATTGCACAGTAGTTTTGCACATACCCCGTGCTGCAGTTTTCAGCTTAGGTTTAGACAGCTGTAGCCAAGGCTACGTGACTTAGTTGTAAAGCAAAGCAATGAAAAATTTCAAAACAGAGCTCCTTTGGCAACCTCTCCTGTTACCAGTGCTGCAAAACACGTTTATCTTCCTGCTGTGTTACTTCCCTAACTCAATCAAGGTTTGGTGCCATGGTCTGTCAAGGAAAACGGATGCTTTCAATAACATGCTTTAGAAAACGCGTGTACATGGTAGTCCACAATTCAATGAAGCTGTGGGCAGATGGAAGCATGGAGATGAAACAGTGCCTGGAAAAGCTCTTCTTCTTCTGCCTGCCTAGAGCTCTGATGCTGCTGATGGATGTCCCAGCTGCGCAGAGTATCACAGAATCACAGAATTGTAGGGGTTGGAAGGGACCTCGAGAGATCATCGGGTCCAACCCCCCTGCCAAAGCAGCTCCCTAGCTCATATTGCTCAGATAGGCGTCCAGATGAGTCTTGAATATCTCCAGAGAAGGAGACTCCACCACCTCCCTGGGCAGCCTGTGCCAGGGCTCTGTCACCCTCACTGTGTAAAAGTTCTTCTGCATGTTAGTGCAGAACTTCCTGTGCTCCAGTTTACAGCCATTGCCCCTTGTCCTGTCTCCACTGATGACTGAAAAGGGGTTGGCCAATTCCCCCTGCATCCCATACTTAAGATATTTATAAACATTAATTAGGTCCCCCCTCAGTCTTCTTTGCTCCAGGCTGAACAGCCCCAGCTCACTCAGCCTTTCCTCATACGGGAGATGTTCCAGGCCCTTAATCATCTTTGTAGCCCTTCTCTGGACTCTCTCCAGGAGATCCCTGTCTTTTTTGTACCAGGGAGACCAGAACTGGACACAATACTCCAGGTGGGGCCTGACCAGGGCAGAGTAGAAGGGGAGGATCACCTCCTGAGACCTGCTGGCCACAGTCTTCCTGATGCATCCCAGGATCCCACTGGCCCTCTTAGCCACCAGGGCACACTGCTGGCTCATAGCCAACGTGTCATCAACCAGGACCCCCAGGTCCTTCTCCACAGAGCTCTTCTCCAGCAGGTCATCCCCCAGCCTGTACTGATACAGACGGTTATTCCTCCCCAGGTGCAAGACTTTACACTTGCTTTTATTAAACCTCATCTGGTTTCTCCCTGCCCAGCTCTCCAGCCTGTCCAGGTCTGGCTGGGTGGCAGCGCAGTGTTCCTGCATGTCAGCCACCCCTCCCAGCTTTGTATCATTGGCACTTGCTGAGGGTGGATGCTATTCCCTCATCAAGGTCGTTGATGAAGATTATTAAACAGGACTGGACCCAACACTGAGCCCTGGGGAACACCGCTAGTCACAGGCCTCCATTCAGATTTTGTTCCACTGATCACGACCCTCTGAGCCCGGTCCGACAGCCAGTTCTCAACCCACCTCACTGTCCACTCATCTATCCCATGATCTCTTAGCTTTTCTATCAGGATGTCATGGGAGACAGTATCGAAAGCCTTGCTGAAGTCAAGGTAGATGACATCCACTGCTCTCCCTCCATCCACCCAGCCGGTGGTGAGATCATAGAAGGCTATGAGATTGGCTGAGCACGATCTCCCCTTGGTGAATCCATGCTGACTACTCCTCATGACCTTCTTCTCTTCCAGTTGCTTGGTGATGGCATCCAGAACAAGCTGTTCCATAACCTTTCCAGGGACAGAAGTGAGGCTGACTGGCCTATAATTGTTAGGGTCCTTCTTGCCCTTTTTGAAGACTGGAGTGATATTGGCTATCCTCCAATCCTCAGGTACTTCTGTTCTCCAAGACCTGTCGAAGATGACAGCAAGCGGCTCCGCAATCACTTCCGCCAGCTCCCTCAGCACACGTGGATGTATCCCATCCAGGCCCATGGATTTGTTTGCATTAATCCCTTTGAGCCATTCCTGGACCACCCCTACCTCAACTAGAGGGAAGCTCTTCATTCCCCAAACATTCCTACCTTCATCCAGGATCTGCGGGTCCCGAGGGGCCTTTGGAGTGAAGACCGAGGCAAAGAAGGCATTCAGTATTTCCACCTTCTCATCATCACCCGATACCAGGACACCCGCCTCATTCATCAAGGGACCTACATTATCCCTGATCATCTGAGTACCTGCAGTTCGCTCCACACTGAGATTTCTGTGTTTTATCAGCTTGTCATCCTCTGTTACCTTCGCTTGCTTTGTAAGGAGAAGAAACATCGGAGATGCTTTGTCTGGGTTAGTACAAGGGCTGCATAAAGTCCAAACCCACTCGTCACCTGAGCCAGAAGCAGATCAAGCGCAGCGCACCGGCAGCCACCGCTCCGCAGAGCAGGACAGGGCCCGGCGCACCTCTGCTTTGAGCATCACAAATTTGATATTGGCGTTGCCCTCTGCTGACCGGTCCTAATACTGCAATGTTAAGCGTCCCTGTCTTCTTGGAAGTCGAGTGCATGTTCTATGGCAAGCCACAAAATAGTGACTTCAGGATATTTTAGATTACTCATAGTCCGTGGAACTAGACAGACTACACACAGCTGGGGAAATGAAGGACAAGATGTGGTACAAGAATGCCAAGTTATAACCGAAGGCTGGTTTAGGTGTTTATTTATGTAGCAGAGTGTCTGGTGTAGCCCCTGTTGAGGCTGCACTGCCCACTGGGGCGTGAGTGGCTGCCACGCATCCTTTCGCTCCGAGGGGATGAGAGGAAACATCAGCTTAGTCCTGTGCTGAATGAGGCTCCTAGATTCTGTTACTTTACTGATGGGTCACACACGATTGCCAGTCCTCTGTGCTCTGAGAGCAGTTCATGTGTGCTTTGCACTTTCTTTCCTGTTCTGCTGGAAGTCGTAGTTCATATTTAGGACTTTTGCTGGTTGCTGTTTAGGTAGCTACACTCCAGAAGCATGTATTTGACCTTATCACTGCTTACAACTGCTTACAACTACCTGAAGGGAGGTTATAGAGAGGTGGGCGATGGTCTCTTCAGCCAGGGGAAAGAGACAAGGGGAAATGGCACAAAGCTGCTCCAGGGCAGGGTCAGGTTAGATGTTAGGAAAAAATTTTCACTGAAAGAGTTGTTGGGGCCTGGAACAGGCTGCCCAGGGAGGGGGTTGAGTCACCTTCCCTGGATGTGTTTAAAAAAAGGGTAGATGAGGTACTTAGGGATATGGTTTAGCATAGGACGGGAACGGTTGGACTTGATGATCTTAAAGGTCTTTTCCAACCTTGTGATTCTGTGATTTTGTGATTTATGCCCAAGCATCCCCCTGCCTGCAGTACAGAACTCCTCTATAGTAACCCCTGGGTGCAGAGGCTTTGCTGTAAAGGTATTCAAAACTTTTTTCTCTCAAGTTTGCCATATTTTCTCCTTGAGACTTTCTCTGCTGATCTCTCAGCTCATAAGGCTAATAGATAGACGGTATTTGGTATATGAGGTTCTTTGCCCCAGAGAAATAACAAAATTTTAGATGGTGAATCATAACCAGCTATGAGATCACCCATTTTTGTTTCTGTACTGTGGAAAAAGTAGATCTAGAAATGACTAGAGAAGGAGACATGACAGCTACTTCTAGTTGTTTGGTGCAGAAATCTATGTATGTGACAGATGTTTAGATTAAGACAGTTTATGCAGTCCAGCCTTTTCAAACATAGGCTTTTACCCTGTTTCATAAGGTAGAGGGGTGGCAGCTGCAATGTGTGAGCTGTCTGGAACAGGTAAGTAAGGTGAGTCTTCAGAGCAATCTCCACATAAGCATCCATCGTGGATGCCAGTAGGGATCTTGCAGCCACTCCTTCACTCGAATACCCCAGCAAAGAAACAAACAATTTGTTGCTGTGTTTAGAGTAATAATCATATCCACCTGGTAGCTGGAGTGCATTCGGCAGCCTCATGTGCACGAGGAGAGCTGGAATGGGACGCTGGCAGATTTTGGGCAACTTGTCAAGCAGCTGAGTATCACCTGCCAAACTGGGTGTGCAAAGCAAGTGGTTTTAAATCTCCAGCAGGTAGGTTTGCAATTTCCACAGCTAATTCTGCCTCGTGACCTGCTGAGAAGTGTGAAGGTGAGGCATGCAGTCAGCCAATGTGTTTTTAGCTCCTGGATGGTATTTCACGTCAGGCGTACATGGCAGTTATCTCACCAGCTGTTGGTCAGTCCACATTGCCATTCATCTGAAACCTCTCTGCATCTCCAGAGGACTCCAGTCAGTGCACAGTCTGACCTCGCAGGCCACAAACACACTTCCATCTCCAGGCCAGGATATTTTCTCCCATTTTACTTGAGCCTTCCAGAAGCAAAGACAATGTCCTTCCCAGGGCTGCCCTGCAGCTCCACGTACATACCACTCTGGACATCAGGTGCCACTTGTCACAGAGGTTAGTGACCTGAGTTAGACGTATGTAAGGTGCTGGGGTGTCTGAATCCTCCACTTCTCCAGAAGAAGCCAGAGCAGCTTCTGTCTGAAGTATACTAGACACCGAACAAAACAGTGGTACTAATCTTTCATTAAATGAAACAATTAGGAATAAATGTTGCACTGTGATGTAACACTTAAGAAAGGAAACGCTGCTTGCATTTATTTCAGAGCTGGGACTTGTGTAACTTGAAGCAAGGTGTCAGTCCCCCTGGAGAACCTTTATGACCAAGAAGAGGTAAGCGCCTGCCAGTCAGTGCTTTGTTCTCCTCACTGTCAGATTTAATGTGAATCTTGCTTCACTTTAAGCTTACCTCTCCTGGCAGTATCCATCCCTGGCCTGCCGGGAGTGGTAAGCTTAAAATGAAACATTTCGTCACTCCCCTTTTCAAACTTTCCTTCTTGCAAACCAACCCTACTTCACTCAGGGCACCAACTTTCGTTAACGTCTTTACTTCCTCTCTGCTAGGCTCTCTCCTGCTGGTCCCCCTCTTCCCTCTCCAGTACTACTCTGCACATGAGGTCACCCCTGCAGCCAGCAGTACGGCACCTCCCACGTCAGAGTCACTATGGCTTCTTAGTCCTTCCACGTTGTATTTTGGTGTTCTGTGATATTCGACTGTCTACAGCCACCCATCCCCTTTGCTGCAAAGCTGCAGCTGATTACCCTTCAGTACGTGCAATACCTTCCTTTCATTCTCTGCCAGCCCTACACGATTTTTCCAGATGTATCTTCGCCAGGCCCGTTCTGAGTGCTGACTCTCCCCTCCAGCACTTCCCACCCCTCCCAGCTTGCCATTACCTGGAGATTTAGTAAGTGTGCTCTTCCCTGTGGGAGCCCAGAAGGGAGCGGGGCCATCCAAGGCACCAGAGCACAGAGTGAAGTAAAGCACCCGGAGGATTTTCCCCGTGTGCTTCGTGCTCTGGCTGGTCGGTGAGCGGCACGTCGCGAGGCCGGGCAGCACTCACTCCCCCGCCAGCAAGCGCATTTCCAGGTCCCTTGCTGCACACTCTGCTGAGCAACACCTTGCTGAGCCCAGCTCAAGCAGGCCAGGCTTTCAGCGCAGGAGGTCCTGGGCCAGCCTAAACTGATTTTCAAGGCGAGTTACTTAGCACGAAGGTGTGCAGCCCTGAACGTGCCTGCCTTCCCAAGAGCCGGCAGGGCTGACTCTAACCACATGCTCTAAGCTGTGGCAACTCTTTCCAGGAGTTGATTAAATGTTAAAAAAGCCAAATTTCCCCTTTTCAGCTTAAATGTATTGCCTCTCAGTGTAATTGAGTCTCCCTCCTTGCTCCTTTTTATTACAGGAGGATGGAAAAGCACTGGATTTACTCTTCTAAACACACTCATTACTTTGTATACCTTGCCATGTCACTCCTCATTTGTCTCCTCTCAGGCTGATGATGGGAACTGAGCTTTCACTTCTTTTTCTTGGGGAAATTTTTCTGTGCTACTAATTGTTCCTGTCACCTCTGTCTGCGGTCCTCAATTTCGGCTGTGGGTTTTGCAGTGGGATTTTCAGAAAGAGTTTCAGGCCAGGGGTAACCTTTACATTCTGATATTTTTAATCTCTCCTATTCCACAGGTGCCATTTGTGATGCTCCAGGGAGCAAAAGTTTCCAATGAGCATTGAAGGAGAGCTCTTCTGTGCATGTTACAGAGGAGCAAGTTACTACAGAAATACAGCTGAGGAACCTAAGCTAGTTCCCTACGTTGCAAATTACCACCTAGTTATCAGTCTTACTTAACCAATTGCAAGGTCCAAATAGATGTTATTCTTGAAATCTGTTGGGGGTGGAGGAGGTCACTGCTGATCATGCAAGCACAGTGTGACTTGCCTATGGTACGGTGTTGCTGTATGCTAACCCCAGCTGGCAGCTCAGCCCCATGCAGCTTGCTCCCCACAGTGGGATGAGGGAGAGAATCAGAAGGGTAAAAGGGAGAAAACCTGTGGGTTGAGATCAAGACAACGAAGCAGAACAAGGAATTCATTCATCGCTTCCAGTGGGCAGACAGGTGTTCAGCCATCCCCAAAAAAGCTGGGCTCCATCATGCCTAACAGTGACGTGGGAAGACAAACACCATCACTCCAAATGTCCCCCTTCTCCTCCTTCCCTCTGCATTATACGCTGAGCATGATGCCATATGATATGGAACATCCCTTTGGTCAGCTGGAGTCAGCTGTCCCGGCTGTGTCCCCTCCCAACTCCTTGTGCACACCCAGCCTACTCGCTGGTAGGGTGGGGTGAGAAGCAGAGAAGGCCTTGGCTCTTCATAAGTACTGCTCAGCGGTAGCAAAAACACCCCTGTGCTATCCACACTGTTTTCAGAACAAATGAACCACAGCTTCTCCGGGCAACCTGTGCCCAGGCCTCATCACCCTCACAGGGAAGAATTTTTTCATAATGCCTAATCTAAATCTCCCCTCTTTCTGTTTAAAGCCATTACCCCTTGTCCTGTCACTGGACTCCCTGATAAACAGCCCCTCTCCAGCTTTCCTGTAGGCCCCTTCAGGTACTGGCAGGCTGCAATAAGGTCTCCCCCAGAGCCTTCTCTTCTCTAGGCTGAACAAGCCCAACTCTCTCAGCCTGTCTTGACAGAAGTGCTCCAGCCCTCTGATCATCTCCGTGTCCCCTCTCTGGACTCAGTGTAACAGGTTCATGTCATTCTTGTACTGGCGAACCCAGAGCTGGACACAGTACTCCAGATGGTGTCTCACCAGAGCTGAGTGGAGGGGCAGAATCTTCTCCCTTGACCTGCTGGTCACAGTTTTTGATGCAGCCCAGGACATTGTTCTGGGCTGCAAGCACACATTCTTGGCTCATGTTGTGCTTTCCATCAACCAACACCCTCAAGTCCTTCTCCTTCAGGGTAGTTCTCGATCCGTTCTCCACCCAGCCTGTAGTTGTGCTCAGGATTGCCCCCACCCATGTGCAGGATCTTGCCCTTACTGAACTTCATGTGGTTCACATGGGCCCACCTCTCAAGTCTGTCAAGGGCCCTTGGATGGCAATCCTTCCTTCCAGTGTGTCAACCACACCCCACAGCTAAGCCTCCTCCAGGCTGAACCAGCCCAGTTGCCCCTGCATCGCCTCATGGGGTGAGTGCTTCAGTCCCCATCAGCCTGTAGCCCTCCATGAGCTCTCCCCAGTTTATGCAAGCCCTTCCCATAGTGGTTGGCCACTAGACACTCTACCCTAGACATGGTCTAACATTTACCAAATAATGCATCACTTCCCTCTACCTACCAGCCAAGCTTCTGTTAATAAATCCAAGCTTCGGTTAATACAGCCCACATCAGGAACATACGCAGTCACAATCCCCATAAAAACAACCCAAAACAACAACCCACAGCCAAACCCCACAGGTTTCTCAGGATTTGTTTCTGTAGAGGAGTTCCCAAATCCAGTTCATATGTGGCTGTACCAGCATAACTGAGGGTACCCATGCCATGGTACTAGAACAGAGCAGCCAACATGGGAAAGCAGGAGTAATAAAGGGCTTAAGGGAGCCAATGCGGTGGGACACGGTGTTGAAAAATCTCAGCCTAGTGCATAGCCCCAGGCCCTGGCTTTTACTATGCACTTTTTTCCTAAGGAAGTAACTGCTTAATACTCAATTTCTCTGCCCAAAAACATATCACTCCATACGATGCAAGCACAATTGGCTGCACCACAGGTTTAAATGCACAAATTCCATAAAAAGGGCAGATATTCAGAATCTCTCATGAATGACTCATTTGTACTTTACAATAGCCAGTACAGCAAAGCAAAAAAAAAAAATCAGATCAAATAATGCCTGCATGTAACCCCAGTACTTGTTCTGCCTTTGTAAAAGTGCTTTGGATTCATCAGTTATTATACTCCAGCCTTAGGTATTCAAATAAAAATTAAGTCATTAAAGTGTCCATGATTTCAGTATCTTACTGTGGTGCTTGAGAGATGTACTCTGAAATACTGGAGAAACAGACTGTCTAGTCAAAGGGGCAAGCTTATCATGCATGACCCTGTTAAAGATACTACAAAGACAAAATGCACTGTTGGATTACAAGTTTTAGATATTCAGAGGATTGATTTTATTTTCTTTGAATACAGTTTGAATGAGGCAATGCTTAACTACAATCCAATGAAATCTAGTACTCACTTCGATAAAAAGAGGACAAGAAGAATTAATGATTGCAAGTTTATTACATGGAACAGCAAATTCCAAACAGCTGAGTCACACAGTAGCCATCCAGTGCAACAGGAAGTCTCTTTTTTATATAAACCAAGTCACCAAGCTGGTAAACTGACCCAGGAGCTTCATATTCCACGGTACTCTGAAACAAATTAACACAATATGATTTTTTGTTGATATGTTGATGTGAATATGACTTCCTATTCGGTTATGTGCATCAGGTCCTTTCCAAAGTTAGAAATGAAACAGCTTCGAGTTGCAGTACCAGAAGATTAAGATGGATAAGATTTTGGGTAAGTGGCCAGGTCCCTTAATTGTACTCAAACATGAATGCTTCCCCCTCACAGTTCCTTCCACCGTGTCCTAACTCCACTGTCCTTTCAGAGTGTAGAGGCATGGGATAGATCTTGCACCTGGTGTGGCTCTGGATAAAACTTACTGCTATATGAAAGCCTAGGGCACTATTACAGAGTAGTTGCTTCTACATTATCTGTTTAATGAGATCTGTTCGATAATAAAGCAGTTCTGCTAACACCAGAGCACTTCAGAGTACTGTGAAGCAAGTTCACTAATTGGTTTTGAACTGTTTTGCCCAAAAGCTCTAGGGACTCATTCTCTCTTTGACTTACCTTGTCACCTCACACTCCCATTTTTTGTATCAACAGATCTGATCAGTGCTAACTGTCCCTACATGTGTCAGCTATGAA
This sequence comes from Porphyrio hochstetteri, assembly GCA_020800305.1. Taxonomy (NCBI): domain Eukaryota; kingdom Metazoa; phylum Chordata; class Aves; order Gruiformes; family Rallidae; genus Porphyrio; species Porphyrio hochstetteri. The sequence goes on along the minus strand of CM036905.1, from coordinate 150,322,718 downwards.
ACAGTTCCTGCACATGTGTGTACCTAGCAACACAACAGCAGCTGCACTGGCTCAAACCAGAGATCCACCTAGCTCCTGATCTTCCTTTCGTCCAAGAGAAGCAATGGACACCCAGGGCAGTGCCTAAGACCAAAGCAAGCAAGCTACAATGCTGCTCCACAACACTTTCCCAAGTCTTTTGTTCCTTTCTTCCTGAAATGGTGTAATCCTGAATGTACAGCAAAGGTACTATTTGCTTGTGTTTCCGTTGCAGTTTTTCCTATTCTTTTGTCCTACCTCACTGCTGCCCACCCCCAACCCTTTCAGTCAACAGCTAATTCTTACATTGCAAACAGAAAATGGTGATCTTCTGGGGTAACAGACTGGAAGAAGAGACAAAGGGAGGGAATGCTTATACATTTACTCTCTCATCCATTTCCCATTAAAACTAAAACCTTTAGAATATACTTTCAGAGATGGATATGCAAATGCTAGGTGACATTATATATCACTGCCTACCTCCCTTATATATCCACCCCTGCTCTTTCTGGTTAATATTTACTCCAAAACAGGTCCCAATTCTGTTGTGAGGATGACTTCCACCTGCATGCAGACATCTGTATTAGTGGGCTTTCATGTGGGATTAGATGACTGAAGGTCTCTTGGAACAGAGAAGTCTAACTTTTCTGTTCCAAGTACAATTTAAAGCCTATTTTTTTAAACTTTATAATTTCTGTGCCATTTATATTGTTTTGCTCCTCCTGACTGAGCCTAAAGAGAGAAAAAGCAGTCCTTTTGTCAAGAGCATACACTGAAAGTCTCTGAGCATGACTAAAAATGCATTTCTGTTCTGATATCTTAGTGACTATATGAAACATCCATCTGGGTATCCAGGTTTGTAATATTTCTCAGTAACTCCTTCTGTTATAAAGATCATTATTAAACAAAACAGAACAAGTTCTCATCATTTTTGGATGGCTACTTACCACTGCCTTCAATAGTTCTTCCATTTCGAGGCTGAAAAAGATAGTAATTAGGTGTTTGTGCAGAAAATTTAGATGCCTGATAAGCACACCAGGATTTATATCCCATCATGCAGAGTACATAAGAAGGATGCAGTAGGATTTCCTTCAAAAGTACAACATTTCAAATACCAGGGGACGCATGCAATGTAGGTTTTGTCTTCTAATCTGAGAAAGTCATTCAGCCTGTCCAAACAGCTAAACAGTCTAGCTTTAAATATTGTCATGAAGGGTCTTGGTCCCAATTTCTTGGTGTACTATGTGGATGCCTAAGAACAGGCATATAAATACCAACCTTGGTTGAACACACTTGAGGTGAACTAAAAACCTAAGGACAGCTGAACCGGGACTCCAATTACCTACTACAACCTACTTCAACACAAAGTTATAAAGACATTCCTAAAAAGTTTGGTGTTAATCAGTGTGGCTAAACCAGCACATTCTGCATTAGCCCATGCCATAGTTCAGCAAGCCAATGGGGGAAAGACACAGTGATGAAATGATGTCCATAATTTTTCTTTGGCTTTTCACCCTGTTAAGCAGTGTGCCATCACTTACTGTCCACACCTTTCTGACCAAGTGGACACTCAGTTCATGCACGTGTTTTATCTGGTGAATTTAGTATCACTGCACCTTGGCAGTCTCAGATATACACATCACATACTACTGCTGTTGGTGGATGATTTGGCTGAAGATAAAAAAAACCTCTGCAGAGTCATCTCTTCAAATAAAGTTTAATCCATTACTACCCCAGATCTCAATACCTTGTTGTCTTTTAGTTGAACCAGAGATTTTTAAGCAAATGGCTCCCTAAGCTTTCAAACAAGGGATATTTAGCCTCTACTCAAACCAAGCATTTGTGAATGGAAACAGCTGCTCATCTATGGAAATATAACAGTCTGCAATTCACAGTTTTTAAAGAGTAAGAGATTCAGATACCCTGAAAAGGAAAAAGGGCCGTCCTAGAGTCCCATGACTATCCTGTAAAATAAAACACAGACAATAACAAAATACTTTAAACTCAGTTCCATCGATCTGTTGACAAGTTTCAGTGTCATTCCATCAGAATGTCAATAATTCGGGGCCTTTTTTAGCAGCATGCAAAACAAGATGATGTTGATAGTCCCCAGTGCCCATTCATCTGGAATGCTGATTAAAAACTAATACCCAAAGGGCATCATCAAGAACTGTCTATCATGTCTAGTGTAAATATGCTCAATTGTCATAAAGATTCACAGGCTTTGGAAAATGGAGAAAAGCTTCACACACTGTAGACTGCTTTGCCAAAGCAGGGTCAGCACAGCTCACTTCCCAACCAATAAAAAACACAAGCTGACTTTAAGTAAAAAGCCCCACAAACAAAACAGCAAGACACAAAGAGGCTGTACTTCCCTGTCTGTTGCTGCTCACTTGTCTCCACTTCTACATACCTTCTTTGTGAACTTTGCAGCAGCAATCTGTGATTCCTGCAAGTGGACAGTGTAAGTTAACCAAGACACCATTTCCTTGGCTTGTTAACCTAAGGTTCTATTGCTGATGGGGCTGCTCCGCTCCACATGAGAAGGGAGAAGGTATCACACAGACACAAGAACAGCCAAAAAATGAATCTTTTTAAACACTGATTTTAAAACCTTGCCTTAGCCAATATTACCCCTTTCGTTACCGTCATTCAATGCACTTCCCTTGCTGTACAGCAAAGCACAGCCGTGCTCCAGGAGGTGAAGCAGAGCTCCACCTGGGAGTGAACACAGCAGCTCCATTCCTCAGGCTCGAATGGTACTGATAGCTCTTACCTTGTTAAAATGGGGCTGCTCTTCACCTTTCAAACTGCCCTTGGTTTTAACCCAGGCATGATTGCTGATTTTAAGCCTTCCCCAGCACCCTTTATTCCTCAGGAAATTGCTCCTTTTTCTACTCAGCCTTACATCAAGGAATAGACACTTCCCCATGACTTCACGGGAGCAGGCTGAGCTCAGAGTGTAACAAAGCCCTGAACCTGCAGTCTGGTACATCTGGTTTGGGAGCCTGTGGCACAGCTGCCTGATCCCAGCTAGGGATAGCTCTGTGCTCCACAGCCACAATTACATCAGTGAATGGGTTTAGTTACCTGGGGTGGGCTTGAAAAACCAGCACATAATGAGCAAGGATGTGAAGAGAGGGTGGGAGGACACAGGGAAAGCATATGGATGGGAAACCGGAGAGGAAGAACTTTAGAAGGCCAGATATACAGGTAACAAGGAAGGAACTGGGATTCAGGGTATGAATAAGGATTTTCTTTTGTTAAACTGTTCCAAATTCAAGCCTCAAGGCAGTGGTTTACAAAGCAACTGACACCAACTATGCTATACGATGGAAGGAAAAAGTGCTTGTTTGATCAAGGTGCTTTAAAGGATGCAAAGGAAGGGACTACAACAAAGAGATAGTGTGAACACTAGTGTTGTTCCGAGGTAGTTATTACACACCAAAGAGACTGACTCCTGACTTAGCCTGCAGTTCCAAACATCCTAGCTAATTTATAACAGAGGAGAGTTTGCTGTGTGGAAGAAACATGGTGAAAACTGAGGCTTTAAACAGCATCGGCTTGACTTTAGGATGGACATCTCAAACTCTGATGGAGGTGATTGTGATGTAGCAGCGTTTAGTTATTTAGTCCTTGTTGATTGCTTTGAAAGTGCCACCTGGAAGATTTACCCAAAGATTAGGCATTAAAGCTAGTCTGGTAGCCCTCCTAAAAGATCTGAAGTTCCACAGATGGAGTTAAAGACCTATTAATCCCAAACTTGCCATTGACTTTGCCTTTCATAGTGCTGAGGCATCACTCTTTCTCTTGAAAGACCATCTGCCCTCTCTACATAATCCATAACAATCTATTTTTTAAAAATCTGCACAAATATGTGACCAGGCAGAAAGCTGCTGCCCAGCTGAGATCAGTAGCTGTTTCATTGTGCACTATGTAGAGACTGATGTTTGCAGGGTCTTATGAAGATTCCTTGTCGGCTGAGAAAGTACAGCTTCATGATAAGAGATTTGACCATCTGAGTATAAAAAACCCATACTTTCAGCATAGCTGGGTTTTTCCACCTCTCACATTTAGATTTGATCTACTACTTAATCAGACCCCACCAAGAAATCATATTGCAGGTATGTAGCTGATAGGAGTTGTATTTTTTTAAAGGATATTGTATGAGATCCAGCTCCCAATCTTGGAGATGCATACCAGATAGCAATTTTTTTGCATAGCTAGTAACTAAAATAGTGATCAGGAATAGGACTCTGTTCAAAGTTACTTGATATTGGATGTCTCCTCATTAGGCAAGCTGCAGAAGTATAGGGGTCAATGCTGAACTCAAAGCATTTGAGACTGAAATACTAGAATTTTTCTTACCATCAACTTCTGTACTGTTGAGTTTTACAGCTGCTTTAGGAAAGCAAGCATGCTTGGAATTATAATAAGCTAAAGACACTGGCAAGAGGAGATATTGAAATCATGTCAAAATACTTTCTTTTTATTGTCTTGAAGGCTCTACTCATGATTTGAAAAAACAGACTCAAACTCCACAATAAATTGAACTTTTTAACATACCCAGGGGCTCAGTGGGAAGGCTCTTAATGAACCGGTGATAATAACAATGTGATATAAAGCAGAACTGACACAGACCTAGGTCCTAATATGACTACACCAATGAGGAACAGCTATACTCAATAACTCCTCAACCTCATCTTTTTGGATCTGAGTCAGAAATACAAAAACCCCAACCTAATAGAGTATTAAAAATCAGTAAAGCAACTCATATGCCCCCATGTTCATCCTGAGCTTAAGGTGCGTATATTTTTAACATATTTAACCCCCTATTATTCAAAAGTGAGGATCAGGCTAAAATACTGATTCTGGTTGGAGGTGGGTGTTTTGGTTCTTGAGTTCTGAACTGATGATAAATGGCAATTAATGGAGGTAAGAATTACATGCAAGTTACTACGGAGGAGGAAAAAAAAAAATCATGTATACACTCTCCTAAATCATGTTGATAATAGAATACCCGTTATCATTTGGAAAGAACTGTCAAGAAGTTGTTTTGGAGAGGCTGCTTTAAAGTTTAAGGAGGGAGGGGATACTTTTAAGGAAAAGAAGCAGTTACACCTTACCTCATTTGTATGCATACTGTTGAATATGGAATAACAAAGATCCAAAACAGTGCTGGAGATCTGCAAAACCAAACAGTACTTTAATACACTTACTGAGGGAGACGTAGCATACATGGTTTGACAGCATGGGCTTGATTCTGACCCCAGCACAATACAAACTGAACATGGTTCCACTAAAATCACCCAGAGTAGGGCAAGATTTCCTGAAGCTAAAGTGAGCTGAAAAACTAGTGTTTCATATGAGAATGCACACAATACTACTAATTACTCCAGTGCTATAGAGAGACCTAAAATCAGCTTCCTGTATTTAAAACACATTTTCTTATGCTAAATGTTCTACAAGTAGGTTTGGGTTTTGACATGTTTAATCTACACTCAATTTCATCTATAAGCATTTTAGCCAATCAGTACTACAATCTTTAGCCATATGCTGAAATACACTGCCCCATGCTCTCTGCCTCAAGACAAGGATTTGCTGATACATGCAGTCACAGTAGGCAAGAAATAACTAGCGCTCCAAAGGAAGCAAAACATAATACACCTGGACAACTGGCTCTGCAAACTATTTTCTACCTTCTCTGTCTTGGTTTACAGAACTGAAAGATTTCCAGGGGGAAAAAAAAGAGCCAGCACAAAATGCTGAAAATGTCTAGATAACAGCTATTACTACAGAGATCTTCCCTTTGCTTCTAAAATGACCCATGTGGTCAGTATTAAATGCCATGGGGCTAGTCTTTCAAAGTTACTCAGCAGTCTGAGGTGTTTTCAAGCTGCGGGCCAGAGAGACCACAACAGAAACGGGCTGTGACACCTTCTCACTCCCTTCTCTGAACACCATCCACCCACCACCACAGAACCAGGACCAGGCAGGATCCTGCCTGCAGCTCGCACAGCACCAACCAGCACTTCTTGGTTCCAGCTACCACTGTGATTGGAAGAACAGCACTTCTTTCTTTCTCTAGGTCTGAGTTAGCTCTGCAGAGAGGAGAGCAGACACGCTGTCAGACTTGCTCTGCTCTCCAGAGCTGCTGGCTGGCTGGAACAGCCTTTGCGACTTGCATCAACTGATGCTGAGGGTTACATGGGACAATCAGTACACCTGAAAGAGAACCCCAGTAGATCGAACAGACCACCAAAGTCACTTTACCTGGGGTTGATTAGACAGTTCCATCCACTGACTGAAACACAGGGCCAGTTGCTTTAAAAAAAGTGAAGATCAGACATTAACAGTAGCCCTTTCAGACCACAGGACCTGTGTTTTAACCCAGGGAGTCAGGACTGGCTGGTTATTAGCCTGCCCGGCTGCCACTGACACAGGTACCCCATTCTGCACACAACTTTGCATCACACCCCTGCCCCATCCACATCCCGGGGCAGCAAAGCTGTTCAGCCCCTCTACTCCTTACCGCCCATCCCAAAGATTCCCTGATGCGTTTCCAGCCCGTCGCCAACTTCCTACCGCATCTCCCTGCCACCGGCGAGTCTCGTTTCCCACCTCCCTCGGCCAGCCCGAGCCGGAGCGGCTCTGCCGCACACCTCCGCCGCACACGGCTTGCGGAGGGGCTGGCAGGGAAGGCAGGGACAGGGTCGGACATACCTGGCTTTTGGGCAGGTCCACGCCGTCCCTGTAGCGCCAGAAAGGCTGGGGGAGACCTGCGGGGACACGGGAGGGGGAAAGAAACACGGCTGTGCCGAGGTACGGCGGGACACGGCGGAGCCCAGCCCCGACGGCGCGCCTGGATGGGAGGCGACCCTTCGCAAGGTTTGGGGAGTTCGCTTGTGTTCCCGTCGCGGAGTGGAGGACGGGACGTACCTGAGCCCCGCGGCAGGGCGCAGAGGCAGCAGGCGGCGAGCAGCCAAGGCAGGGCGGGCGGGGGCATGGCGGGGCAGCAGCGGCGGCGAGCGAGCGGGTGGGTGAGCGGACGGGGCCGCCTTTATGGGGCAGCGCCGAGCCAATGGGCGCCGGGGCGGCCCCGCACACCGCTCCCGCTGCTCCCGGGCACGCCGCACCTCCCTCCCTCCCTCCCTCCCTCCCACCCACCCACCCACCACCAACCACCACCCACGCCCCGCCGCTCCCTTGCCCCGACCCGCCGTGACCGAGAAACCCCCGGCGGCGGCGGGAGGGGCAGCGGGAGGCTTCTAGAGTCCTGCATTAGGCACCCCGTCCTCCGCTCTTTGGAAACCTCCGTCAAAGCGGGCTTTCTACAAGAGGTGACAGAAAGGCTGGGGGAAAGAGAAAGGAAAGGGGAAGGGAAGGGAAGGGAAGGGAAGGGAAGGGAAGGGAAGGGAAGGGAAGGGAAAAGGGAAGGGGAAAGGGAAAGGAGAAGGGAAGGGAAGGGGAAAGGAGAAGGGAAGGGAAGGGGAAAGGAGAAGGGAAGGGGAAGGGATAGGAGAAGGGAAGAGGAAAGGAAAGGAGAAGGGAAGGGAAGGGAAAAGGGAAGGGGAAAGGGGAAGGGAAGGGAAAAGGGAAGGGGAAAGGAGAAGGGAAGGGAAGGGGAAAGGAGAAGGGAAGGGGAAGGGAAAAGGGAAGGGGAAAGGGGAAGGGAAGGGAAAAGGGAAGGGGAAAGGAGAAGGGAAGGGAAGGGGAAAGGAGAAGGGAAGGGGAAGGGATAGGAGAAGGGAAGAGGAAAGGAAAGGAGAAGGGAAGGGAAGGGAAAAGGGAAGGGGAAAGGGGAAGGGAAGGGAAAAGGGAAGGGGAAAGGAGAAGGGAAGGGAAGGGGAAAGGAGAAGGGAAGGGAAGGGAAAAGGGAAGGGGAAAGGAGAAGGGAAGGGAAAGGAGAAGGGAAGGGGAAGGGATAGGAGAAGGGAAGAGGAAAGGAAAGGAGAAGGGAAGGGGAGGAAAGGGAAAGGAAGGGAAAGGGAAAAGGGAAGAGAAGAAAAGGGAATGGAAAGGAAAGGAAGCTGTGCAAGCAGAAGTGGCAGAGGAGATGGGGGTTTCATTTTAAACAGAAAATTCAGGTTTGTGGTGGGGCTTACTGTGTCTCAGGGAGATGTTTCTCCTCATGGCAGCTTGGGAAATAAAGTTTGCCTTCTAATTAGAAGGGATGTGAACTTTAATACGGAGAAGTCCCAGCCCATCTTACTATATTTCCCTTCACGGGAAATAAGGAAAGCCATCCCTCTCTTACTTCATTTCACAGCAGGGATGGTTTTAGCAGAGACAGTGATCTGCTTGTAACAGAGAGGTGATTCTCTGTTTTTCCTGGTTTAATCATTGGGTTTGACTTTGGAAAATGCTTCCTGGTTTTCTCTGTGCTAGTTCTAAGGGTGATGCTTTCTAGCCAGGTCTGAGATGGAGAAAGGTAGAATCCTCACCTCTTTTTTATAGACTTTGGGCCTGCTGAAGCAAATGCAGGTCCAGTTGTTCAACTTACCACACAGAAGTAGTAGAGATATTTGGGAGGCAGTGTGCCGGAGCTGAAGTTTTACGGACTCAACTGGGATCAATGTGATCAATGCTGAGCTCGTTTATTGAAACACACACACAGCTTATATAGGTTCCTCTATCAGTGCACAAGTTACATTACATTGGTTAGATGCTCTGTTCACCCACCTTACACGCGTCTCACTATTGCTAATAATTGGTTAAGGCTACACAGTCATGTTGTTCCTTTTTAAGGCAGTTGTTAACATTCTTGCAGTTTCTTATCTTATTCTCAGACTTCTGCTCTTCTCCTACTGCATTCCAATTGTGCCTCAACATATCTTTGCTCAACCCCCAGGCCTGATTTTATGGGAGTCGAGCCGTGTGGCAATAAATCTGGATGGGCCACAGAACCCACTCCTCTCATACATTGCTACAGCAGTGACTCTGCACGGGAAGTAAGACATCAAAAGCTGCACAGCAGCCCACCTTGTTTCATAATGTCCCTCAATGGCTGAGCTGTGCGCTGAAAGGATGACAGCAGGACTGTTCCTGGTAGGAGCATCTCAGCAGGCAAGAGAGGAGACACACCGGCTTTCTCTCAGAGAAGAAAAGGGGAGGCAGACTTCACATGACTTCATCAGCTCCACAACCCCGTGTCCTGAGTATGTAAAGAAGCGCAGGAACAGCTGAGTGACCCCAGAATCATTAGTTCACCCTTTGTTCCTTCCCCTAGGAGAGGTGTCATCACAGCCCTTTGGGTGCAATAAGCAGAGTGGGGAGCTGTCAGGGGAGGTCAGACATTTCTATAGCAGGCACTCAGCTGTCAGCTTCTCACCCATCTTGACTGGAAATGGGAGTTTCAAGACAGGATAGAATTCAAATAGATTATTCCCTCTGACTTTAGGATTTTTTTACCCTTTGTGGGAGCTAAAGCAGATTGCAGCAAGTTTTCTGATTATGGTTTCTCACAGCAAATCCTCCCAGGTTTTCAGTATCAAGAAGATGCAGAGTTCCAGGAAGACTATACTGCTTTTCTGCAGTGACCCTGCTCTCTGTTGAAGCCCAAGCGACCCTGGAGCGAAAGGACACTATGTTTGTTAAATTTTTCCTCAGAAAAATAGAATGGCATTTTCTTTCTGAAGGCAGCGAGGAGCAGGTTCCTGTTTGGTGTAATTTTATTGAAGCCAGCATGGTCACAGGAATGTGAGAGCAGAGCTCCACCAGTGGAAACTGGGCTCATCAGAGGTGAACAGTAAAACAACAGAAGGTAAATATACTCTGAAGGACTCCACAATTTGATATTAACTATCTTCTTCCTGTCTTTTGACACTTGAACCAAACTAAAAATCATTGTTCACCAACAGTGTTTCCGTTGTCTGTGCTTATTGCAGATTTTGCACCCAAATCAACCCTCCCCAGCCCCTGCTGCAGAAACATGGGGCTTGTTTCTGAATGGCAAGCCATTCCAGATTCAGTGTTTGTGGCTATCTTTTTGACTGCTAGCATATTAGATGCTAATATTTAAAAATCCTAGTTCTTTGCTACATTTTTAAGTAGAACACCATTAAATGGTTGCCAAGTCGCTGGTTATTCGCTGCAATGGGATGTGGATGTACCCTGTTGGGTAAGATCTGCTGTTTCCTATCTCGGGTTACTCATTATCTGCCATGTTCCCACTTCTGTCCCACACAGCCTGTTAAACAATAGCCCCCTTTCAAAGTATTTAAATATGTCTGAGTTTAGGACAGAGAATTTTTTGCAATGGCACAGGGAAAGGGGTGTGTGATCCTATTGGGTGCGTAAAATCTACCTCTCACTGACGTAAAATACTGGATGCTACCCGAACCTTTCAGCACTCCTTCTCATGTGCAGTAAAAGGTCTGCTGCTTTATTTCATCCTTCCTCAATGAGTACCCTAAATGTATAGAAAAAAAAATCAACAGATTTTGCTACATGTTGGTCCCATAAAGCCTATTGATTTGCTTCTAGTGAGGCTTATACTTCAAGATGAGATAAAAATTAAGCCATACAAGTTCCATTAAAAAAATCAGTACAACTTATAACCAAACTTGAATTAGTGTTTTATCAATGATTCCCTCATTATGAAGGAAGGATGGGAAAAAGTGTTTAAAATTTCAAACAGATGAGTGTGTCATATTATGAAGACATTCACCTTCCTTAAATCAAAACTTTCTTTGCTGCCATACATTTAATTTTATAGGTGTTAGCTGAGGTGCAGCTCCACCAATACCAGCACCAAGCCACACTAATGAACCATACTTCTACTGCACAAATGAAATTCCTACTTTGAGTTCCCTGGCCTCCTGCATGCAGAGAGAGAAATGGGTTAAGAGTTTCACTGCCCACAGTGATTCACAAACGAATTTAAAATGAAGCTTTGTGGTGGGGCCAATGAGAAACAAGAGGATTTTTTTATGGTGAGTCAGGAGGTTTGGCATATATTTAGCAACAGTGATATTATGGCACCCATAATTTTAGAATAAAAACATGCTGCGATCAATAAATGAAGGATAAGAAGAACATTTGGCTTCAATAGGCATAAGGGTGAAGGGCTGGCTTCTTTTTCTTAAATGATCTCTGCACTGGAAGCAGTGGGTTATTGCACACAGCGAGGAGAGTCAGGAAAAAGTCACCATCGTGCGGTTCCTGAGCACATCCCAACCAGCTGCTTCGGCTCATACACACATCTCACCCTCAGCAATGGTTGGTATAAAGCCCTATCCTGCTCTTCAAAGCTGTTTTAAAGATCTCTAGGCTTTCCATACCTACAGAAGAAGAGAGAAAGGCAAGATGAGAAAGGCTGCAGAAATTGCAGGGTATTTATTAGACAAGCCTACAATAAAGCCTACAGACATCTCCCAGTACTCATCCTCTATGAAATATGACAGTGCCTATTTATGCTGAATACAAGGCTGTGTTTAATGTGGTTTTACTTAACATTCATTTACCTTTCCAGCACAGACAAGCAGCCCAAACAGTGAGAGATCAGATCATTTTTTATTTTGACATGGGCAAGGTTCCACTCAGCACTCAGGGCCGTGGGCCCAAACTTTACTTTACTGGCACCCATCACACTTTTGTAAACTTGAACACCTAGTATAGATGTTGATTTGGTTGTCAGAATGTCAAATAAGTACAGAATAGTTGATTTTATGCTTTTGTTTGTAGTTGGATTGCTATACTGCACGGCTATAAAATTGTCTTCAAGTTGAGTTGGCCAGCAAGCCAAGATATTGGAAGGGGATGATAGAAAGCATATCCCACAGGGTAGGGTGTCAAAGACAAGAAGCTAGCCAAGAGTGTCAAAATGGAGAATGGGTGCTAGTGGAGAAGTTATGGAACTAGACCAGGAATCTGAACATTTCCATTATTTTGGATAGTTTCTTGGCTAATTTTTGGATAAATGTGATTTTACATCCACTGCATTCAGCCAGAGAAGTGCAAATTCCTCTGAAATGAAGCTATTTGTAGATTCATAGAATCAGAATATTCTGAGTTGGAAGGGACACATAAGGATCATCAAGTCCAATTCCTAAAACTCCTATTTATACCTACCAGGCTGTACTGGAAATGGTGCGGTGGCAATGGGGTATATTGTTCTATACCAAGTTCATTACAATTAGTACGCTTTAAGGCACTTGTAAAGATCTTAAACATGAAGCTTTCACTTGGCTTAATTTTATTTGGTGCTTCCCCAGCCAGATAGGGAAGCAATATGCTATTCTGTTTAGGCAACTGGTGGGATAACTCAGTCAGTTGCTGTGGCTGGGCTTTTACCAAGCACTGATCCAGAACGATTTGTTCCTGACTTCATAGCTTATGCCTTCACAGAAATTTCCAGGTGGTCTCCCAGTCAAATACTGGGGTGGTTGACACATACTTAGCATCAACAGCTGAACAGATCTGATTTTAATAGCTGAATTACAATGCTGACACTCATTCATCCACATCTCCTAGATCTGAATAATTTAATTTCTTTGCCTTCATTTTCTTTGAGTATAGTTGGACTTGAGTATGGTTGGACTTTTGAGTATGGTTGGACTTGATGATCTTCAAAGGTCTTTTCCAACCTTGTGATTCTGTGATAGCCAGGCACAAATCCTAATTTTGTGGCTGTAGAGGGATTGCCACCATTTGTGGTTATGGATATCTTACATCTATTACTGCAGTAAAGGATATAGACTAATATAATATTACAATAATAATATAACAATATTTTATAATAATAGTATACTGTATGTGTCAGATTTTTGGAAAATACTCAAATCCTAAGTCTCCATTAACTTCAGCATATGTGAACAGAATATGAAAGAATATGCTGTCTTAAAACAAATGTTTTTTTCATCAAGAGCTGGCTACAGGGACAACTGATCCCAGACCATTTTTTACTAGTCACCCAGGTTTCCTCAAACACTACTCACTCTAAACCCACCAGCCAGAGAGAAGAATCCATCAGACTACAGCACTTCAGTATCATGTGAGCCACCATGTGAGTTGGTGGTATTGATCATTAGCTGCCTGGCTTTAAGACCATACATGAAAAGCAACCCATGCAGGAAGTGGAGTGTGTGGAGAACTGGGAGATCAGGCTTCTGGACACTCAAGTTATGCACCTGCCATTGAGTGAGGAGTCAGGAGTGTAACTCAAAGCTTTGCTTCTCCCAGCCATAGGTGGCAGCTCGTACTCCTGTCAGAGACCTGAGCTGAGTGCCATTCAAAATGAGTAAGGACTCAAACTCTGCCAGTTACAATTATTCTGAAGATACCTGTATTTTTGTTAAGTAATTTGACTTATTTAACATGAGAGCAATTAATTTCCTCACTCTGTTTAAGGTCGAGGATATTTATGCAGAATATTAGCAGCACTGAAAATGAACCAATAGTTCCCCTGACTTGTTAAATTTCACTTGTATGAACACTTCTGACTCCTGACAGCTCTAAGACTTGAGATGACTTTTATTTGCTGTTTGGCCATAGTGGTTATGCATAGACACTCATCGGCCTGAGTATTTTCTTATTAGATTACATTACTCACAAAAGCTTTACTATAGCAAGAAGCAAAAGCCTTTCAGCTTTTAAAGCATTTTATTGTCCTGAAAATACTACAATTTCATGGAAATGGCAACTCTTGAGTGTAGTTATCAGACCAGACTGGCAACCAACAATAAACTAAGAGCTGTTAATGCTAATTCTGTTTATACTGTTTGGATTAGGGTCCAAAATAGCCTGTCAGCAGTGATGCCTCCCCTGAAGCCTCTATTGAGAGGTGTATTCGCTCCTGAGGGGTGTTTCTGTGCACACCAGTCCCAGAGCCCTGCGTGCACAGAGTATATATGACCCATTCCCTAAGGTGGATCACAAATGCTCTGCCTGGTCTGCCTGAAGCAGCTGGCCAGAAGAGTCACTGGCAAGCAAACAGCAGGCTTTCATTAGCAGGCTCTCCATTTTGCAGTTGAATGTCAGTTTAAATCTTTTAATCTCCTTAAATAAACTTGAATGCAGTTTTTTTAAATGGTTGTCCTTTCCCCATAGTCTGTTTGCAGAAGCAGAGTGGCATTTTTTGTAGGCATGGAATTAAGGACCCAGTCTGGCAGACTTTGGCTCCATTAACACCTTATTTACACACTGTCTTCTGGAGTTTAGTTGTTCCATTTAGGCCGAACCTTGAATGGAGAGGGGGAGTCCTGAGTCCTGCTCAGGGGAGGCCTCCAAGAACTGCAGAGCACCTGAACCATCCTTTCTGCTAACTTTGGTCTCTGCTCCGCAGACTGTGTGTTGCTGAGCCACTGCTGAGCCCAACAAGGACCAAAGTTTCCCATCAGGCCCAGTGTTAGACATAAACCTCTAGAAAAAGAGAGTTCCCCTAATATGATGCAGCGGCCAGACAAGTAAGGGACAATGATAGTGTGGTGGCAGGAATAGCCGCTTTGTGTCTCTGATTCCCCATCTGCATTTACTTTTTCTTCTTTGCAAGTGTTTCTTGCCAGCAAAATGTTGTGTGTTGGATTGCTCTTGTGGCCCACCCTAGTAAAATAGCCTGGTAAGACAGGAACGTGACTGTCAACAGCCTGCATGAGCGGAGTAACAGAAACTGTCTGAGAGGATGTTTGCCCACACTGGTCCTGCTAAAGAAGATGATGACCATCAGCAGGATTTAACGGTAACCTGGGAATCGGAGTCTTTTGAAACAAAGGCATGAGCTTGAAAAGAAATACAAAAGATACATCAAAATTTGTCACAGAGGGCAGTGACCTGGGGATGGGGATGGAGCAGGGTTTGGCAGCACCAGGGCTGGCCTGACGGCACCATGGCTTCTGCCCAGCATGGAAGGTGCTGCAACCACACGGGATGAGGGGCACAGCAGGCACTTCCAGTGTGGGATTTCAACTTTTGGGGCTTAGTTATAGAAGGCTGTTTAAAAAATCTGTAGGAGTTCAGTAATGGTTTGTGAGCATCGAGTGTTATGATAAATCTATTTATATTGACCTTCAGTATATTATTCACCAAGTACTGGTTAATTAGGTGCCACTAATAAAAAAATAAACCTCTTGATTTAGTTTAAACTATGATCAGTTTTTCCCTGTGATAGTTTTCCCTGCACCTGAATGTCCCTGAATGCCAGCAGCATTGTGCATGGAACGCAGCGAGGTGAGATCTCTTTGCCCTTTTATAGTAACACATTGTGAGAATGCATCTTGTCTGCAGCACTTTCTTCTGGCTCTGAAAGCCCAGAAATAAAGAAGCAATTATTCCAAAGCCAAAAAAGAAGGGAAAAAATGGAGAGAGAATAAGCATGTAAGACTTGAGAGAAATAATGACACAGGATGGAGCAGGAGCAGAGAGTTAGGTCTCTCGCAATAACTATCCGCAGAGAAAACCAAGCCCTGACTCAGCAGAGGAATCCCTCATATTTTGCCAAAAGCAGTACCTGTCTGTCTCAGTCCAACTACCAGTAACAAGCAGAGGCTGGGGCCTCTCTACCATTCTTGTCTGCAAGTAACTGAAGAAGACAGAATTTCCTCCACAGTATAATTTGCTCATAGACATCACACTTAGAAACAAGGAGCTCTTATGATTTTTACCTGGAAAGTCTCAGCTGATGAAGGAAGAAGAAAAGCCAAAATTCACAAAAGAGAACTAGCAGCCACACAAATCATGCTAGCCACCTTCTCCTAAGTACAACTTCCTGAGGAGAGGTTTTAGCAGAGGTCACACATTGGGACTTCATCCCCTCACTTGTTAAAATAAAAAGATATGGTGCAGTAACTGGTGAATCCTGTTTGGTTTATCACTACCCTCAGAGATTTGACGTGGCTAGAGGACAAACAAACCTGGAGATCACACTGGTTTTATTTAGTTGGATGAATAGTCCTGAGAGAGGAAAACTAATTGTATGCAATTTACATATTCTGTTTTCTTTCCATTGACAAAATTATTATATTCCTGGCCAGCAACAGCATGTCTGAAGAAGGCAGTGTTTAATGGAAGAGTGAGGAGGGCTCTCAAATTAAAAAACAATCGATGATGAAATGCAGTAAGATATACTAGTACAACATTAAAGGTGGCAATAAAGACTATATTAAAGTTTTAGGATGCATAATAGAATTTCAAAACCAGTGCATTGGATACATTTCCAAAATCCAAGCTATCAGTTTTTTAAATAGTTTTAAATATTCTCTGTCCTACCTGAGAAATATACTTGTGAATACAATTTCTGCTGGTTTTACATTAAAAAACCAAACTACACAGTCACTTTACAGTGTAACCTGACAGGTTCTAGTCATTTGCTGAGTTTTTGATCACAGAATCACAGAACTGTAGGGGTTGGAAGGGACCTCCAGAGATCATCGGGTCCAACACCCCGCTGCCAAAGCAGGCTCCCTAGGACAGGTCACACAGGGAGGTGTCCAGACAGGTCTTGAATATCTCCAGCGAAGGAGACTCCACCACCTCCCTGGGCAGCCTGTGCCAGGGCTCTGTCACCCTCACTGTGAAAAAGTTCTTCTGCATGTTGGTGCAGAACTTCCTGTGCTCCAACTTGAGGCCATTGCCCCTTGTCCTGTCCCCACAGACCACTGAAAAGGGGTTGGCCAATTCCCCCTGAGTCCCACACTTCAGATATTTATAAACATTAATAAGATCCCCTCTTAGTCTTCTTTTCTCCAGGCTGAACATCCCCAGCTCACTCAGCCTTTCCTCATATGGGAGATGCTCCAGACCTTTAATCATCTTCGTAGCCCTTCTCTGGACTCTCTCCAGGAGATCCCTGTCTTTCTTATACCAGGGAGCCCAGAACTGGACACAATACTCCAGGTGGGACCTGACCAGGGCAGAGTAGAGGGGGAAAATCACCTCCTTTGACCTGCTGGCCATGCTCCTTTTGATGCACCCCAGGATCCCATTGGCACTTTTGGCCAACCGGGCACACTGCTGGCCCATGGCCAACAACAATGATGCTGCTGCAACCCATGATCTTCCCTGCAACTCTGAAAGGCAGTGCTGAAGTAACTTTGGTACCAAACTACCATTAACAAGCAGCTTTATTTTCACCATGGAATCAATAACGTGCTTCACTTATCCAGTTGTGAAATTCTAGTGAAAAAAAAAAAGGGATTTTTTTTTGCTGGGGGGAAGAGGGAGTTGGGTAAGATGAAATCTGCATGTGGTGGCCTAGCGTTAACCTCATACTGACCACAGTGTGACAGTAAAACAAAGAAAGAAGCAATCAAGCAGAGCTCCCTGACTTCTGTTCAGAGAAAACAATCGTCAGAATGAATTTTCCCTGTTCTAACTCCAGCAGCATCATTGAGAGAACAGCAGAAATTGATTTGACCCAATAACTTCTGTAATGGGAATGCATTTAGACAACAGCAGTGCTAGGCACAATCTAGCACCACGAGTTATCCAAGAGAATGAAGCCCAGTGTGCTGCTGTTGTGATTGTTCCTGGAGAACAAAATAACCTGCCCTCTTTGCATTGCCTGGATCAATGAGTCACTGCTCAGTGACAGGGTATCCTTAATGAAGTGAGTGCTCAAGGAAGCTGCATGCAAATCAGGAAATAAGGATGTCGAAACAAAGCACATGCTAACTGTTCTGGTGCCTTTTTTCAAACTGGGGAAAGCCTACTAGTAAAATGATGTCAAAAATAAAAGGACAGAATGTCTAGAGGGAATCGTAAGAGGGTGGGTGGATGGATGGCAGCCTCTTTCTTTTCTGGGGATACAACTTCAAATAAAGACAGTGTTGCTGGGGAAACGCACCTAAATGGTGTGACGCTTCCAAATGAAGGGCTGGGGTGTCCCTTATGCTAAAAAAAAAGAAATAGCTGTGATTATGTAAGCTACATGTGAGCAGGGCCTGAAGATGAACGGGGACCTGCTGCCCTGCAAGAGGAGCTGGCAGCCTAAGAAGTGGCGAGGTTTAGCTCTGAACGGTCAAAAAAGATTGTATTCATAAGAGTTTGTCATGATAGACTGCAAGAGGGGGAATGCTTAATACAGCTGGTCTCTATAAATATCTACAATATTTATAAAGAAACTGGGTAGGAACTGGGAAGACAGTCGTGTCAGTGGGATCTGTGCTCTGAGATGGCAGCCTGGACCATTGAAAAAAACCCACCAATTTTTGTTATAATATTTTGTTCACATTTGGAAATTGCATTCTTGCTTTCCTAGCTCATGTTTTAATTCATTTCATTATTCTGAGTTCAGTTGTAGGTTTTGCAATTGAGAGCAACATCAGCTGAAAAATCACATCCAGATACTTTTTTGAAAACTGAAGTGATGGGTATAAAACATAGTCTAATACAGTAAAGAAAGATGACTTTCTTTCCTTTGAGGCACAAGATTAAAACTAGCACCTTCAATATTGCCACTTATCAAATGGCAATTACAATGGCAACTGTGACTTCTTCATTTAACTGTGTGCTTTGTAACTGAGTATCTTAAAATACTTGTGAGAGATTGCCTGTGAATACAGATTTCATCTCATTAACCATCTTTCATTTGAGTTGAATACATGGCAAGAAGATGTAAAAAAATAATTCTCCTGCTTTTTAGATGAATACATTCCTGGGGAAAAGCCATGATGCTTCTCTTGGTTGACCTATCACAACTGGTCCTGACAAAGTTTGATGAATGGCTGGTGGTGATGCAGTTCCAAAACATCAACTGCTCTTAGGGAGAGTTGAAT
Organism: Porphyrio hochstetteri; assembly: GCA_020800305.1. Classification (NCBI taxonomy): domain Eukaryota; kingdom Metazoa; phylum Chordata; class Aves; order Gruiformes; family Rallidae; genus Porphyrio; species Porphyrio hochstetteri. The sequence goes on along the minus strand of CM036905.1, from coordinate 150,303,990 downwards.
AAATGGAGAAGTTTGTCGATGACCTCCAGTTATACTTGAGGACATGTCAAACCTTTACACTAAATGTTGATTTCATCTTATACTCTTAAGCCTTTTCCTGGTAGTGAGGCTGAAAGCAGTGCCATAAAACTTTCTACATTTACCCAACTCCTCCTATTTTCAGGGCTCTCCTTGGTGATGGTTGTCACACCTGGTTAAAATACACTCAATTCAAAACCAGGACCTTTCAAATACACAATCTCTTATGGGTTCTTGCTTTAGTGAAAACAAGATGTTAGTGTTGCAGCCCAAGATTGGCTGCGCACTAATATCTTGGCAAACATTATGCTGAAGGAAATATTTGCCACAGAAAGCCAAGGTAAAGCTAGAAGATCTTGTGGGCTGGGTGTCTGTTTTTCATGGGCAAAAAACTTCAACATAAGTTTCAGTGGCCAAAAAATTCTGTTGACCTATACTGCAATTCTAAAGGTCACATTCTTTGAAACAATTCAACTTCCTCCCCATTAATTCTTCCTCCTATCTCTATTTGTGTCTACATGTTGGCTGGCAGAGTTCACTATCCCTTTTTTTAATATTTTGGCATGTGAACATGCACGTGAGTTCAAGAGCATACAGTAACATCATTAACAGCTCACATTTTGGAAGGCAGCAGGATAATCCCCTAAATACACAAGGAATTTCCACCTTGTGTCTCTCTTCTTAAACAATGAATCAAGGAAACTATGGACTAGACTCCAGATTCTGTAAAAAATTAGGCCCTTAATTTCTATTGGAAACAGTCAAGACATAAATAGCTCAAATATTACTCTTGGTTGAGGATCATGCACCACCACACACCAAGGTATGGCATGGGGGCTGCACAGTGCAGAAGGACACAAGCCCCAGGGAATGACTCCCCATGGTCTGGAGCACAGACCACCTTTGCACTTTCTTGGCCAGGGGGATGTGCAGAGAAGAGCTGTGAAGTAAAGTCCCAACTCCCACAGACTTGCTCTCCTAAATTCAGATTGTAGAGTGATACCTGTTGTCTTTGAATAACCCTTCTAGATGTATATCCCTCAGAATTCCTGGCATGAGCATTTTTTTTCTTGCCTTCACAAGAGCGGTGCTGTTCCTCATTAATTATTGGGCTACTGGGATATGGGAAACAAATGTTCAAATTCCTCATCACAGATACCACATCTGCCACCAGCCAAGAACCTGCCCCAACCAGCAAGCTATAAATTATGTGAAGCACTCATGTCCCTGCAAAAGCTGTTTCACTTCATTCAGGTTCAGATTAGATGTTAGGAAAAATTTTTTACTGAAAGAGTTGTCAGGGCCTGGAACAGGCTGCCCAGGGAGGGGGCTGAGTCACCATCCCTGGATGTGTTCAAAAAAAGGGCAGATGAGGTACTTAGGGATATGGTTTAGCATAGGACGGGAATGGTTGGACTCGATGATCTTAAAGGTCTTTTCCAACCTTGTGATTCTGTAAAACATACTGATGCTACATGCTTCCAGTAGTAAATGGGACTCAGGTTCTGCGCCTCTCCACCTCTCTTTTTATCTTACACTCCTGTGACCCAAGTCACCCCTCAATCCTCCTTCAGGTGTTTCTTGTCACCCCAAAACCAGTCAGTTTTCTAACAGGGTAATAATCACAGAATTGTAGGGGTTGGAAGAGACCTCCAGAGATCATCCGGTCCAACCCCCCTGCCAAAGCAGCTCCCTAGCTCATATTGCACAGGTCGGCGTCCAGGCGAGTCTTGAATATCTCCAGAGAAGGAGACTCCACCACCTCCCTGGGCAGCCTGTGCCAGGGCTCTGTCACCCTCACTGTGTGAAAGTTCTTCCACATGTTGGTGCGGAACTTCCTGTGCTCCAATTTGCAGCCATTGCCCCTTGTCCTGTCCCCACAGATGACTGAAAAGGGGTTGGCCAATTCCCCCTGCATCCCATACTTAAGATATTTATAAACATTAATTAGGTCCCCCCTTAGCCTTCTTTTCCCCAGACTGAACAGTCCCAGCTCACTCAGCCTTCAAACAGAAGGCAACAGTTCTCCTGACCAGGTATCACCTTGGTCAGGAATTGTGTCTTCTGATCAGCACACTGTCGTTATGTGTTTGTTTAACATTTGAGAGCGTTATGTCAAACACTGGCAAGGTGAAGGACTGGCTCACAGTAGCAGAGCTGCCTCAAAACAAAACCAACAACCAAAATCTTGAAAACCTGTCTGGCCTCTTTATCTATGCCCAGAGCAGCTCTGGCACCCTACACCTGCAGATTGCCAACCTTGCAACTCCTGGTGCAGCATGGCAAGGTGGCAGCACACACAGCTTGTCCTTGCCCTTGTCCTGCTTGGAGTCTAAGCCCGAGATGCAATGGTGAGTGCTGTACCTGCAGTTACGGCAACTTTGTCACACAGATATAGCCTGGAACTAATCTGTCCCTTGGTGGATGCAGCAGCTGGATTTAAAACTCAGCTGGTGGCCAGTTTGACTCTGCCAGCCAGAGAGAGAAATGCAAGTTGGTAAATGCAGCTCTCCCAATTCAGGCCATGGGAAAGGGGAGGGTTAAAAGACAGTAGCAGGTTACTTTGAAGTAAAGTAACTTACTCTGAATACTGATTGATTCAGTCAATTGTCTTAATTTCTTTACTTCAGAAAATACCCATAACTGGGGCTTAAAACTCAATTGCTATTTCTGATTTTTGTTTAAAGAATTGACTTACCTTGCTACATTGACATGATAATTTGCTTGTTGGCTGCACTCCTTTTATGACCTATATAATTAATTTTGAATTATTGGGTTCAATTTTAATTGACATTGATTTGATAATTAAACATAGTTCTTAGCTACTCTAGCCCAGTCCTGGCAACGTGTGCAGCTCATTGCTGTTAATAAACCCCACAAAGCTGTTTTCCCTTTCAAACTAGCAGCTCAGACTAAGTGTCTTAAGAATATAAGGTAAACTAGATGGTTCAGCTAATGACCTACTTACCTCAGTCTCAACTTTTTGTCTCTACTCAGGAGGCACTCAAACAATGTAATGATATACACATTTAACAATTTCCAAAGCACTTATGGGATAAAACTTGCTTCTACTCTTAAATAAAAAGTGGACTTAATTGCCAAATAAAATCAAGCCTCTTTTGCTGCTTATGGATCTGGTCTTGTCCCTACTACAGTCAGTCTGATTTTGCTACAGCTATCAGCCCCCCACAACCTCTCCACACACCTCAGACTTTCACACACTCCAGCTATTTTAGACATACACCTTCTAGGTCACTCTGTGCTCAAGTTATTTTATATAAAAATAATCCAGGAATTTAATATTAATACAGCATTGTATTAGTATTTACACCATACTAGTAAATCCTGTGTCCATATGAAGCTATACACCCCTGAAAGTATTGCTGTATTCCTCAGCCTGATTTTTGTGACTGCTCCAGTGTTTCTTAATGACTGTAGAAGCCACAAAGTATTTCATATGTTCTATCTTATATCAACCAGAGCCACATTTAAACTAGCTTGCTCAAGTTCCAGAAATTTCACTCAACCTGGTGATGAAGGTAACACCCTAATAAATACATTACTTGCTAGAGGTGCCACGTCTGATCAGCTGCAAAGCAATGTGCATAAGAGGTCTCCTTTGGTGATCAGTCATGAGTCAGAAATGCAGCCCTGAGCAGATCAGCACTGCAATAGGAAAAATGCATCCTCCAGCTGATTTAAATAAGATTTATTCTTCCTGAGTACTTGATGCTGAACAGGTGACTTGTCCTAAGGTCACCTCTTATGGAGGCAAAGCACAACTTAAAGGGCTACCAAGACTAATCCTAGTAATTGGCATTGGATTAAAGGTCTGAAATAACAGCAAAGAGCAAAAATAAACACAGCATAAGTTTAACAATATAGGCTAAGCCTATGCTTCTGCTGAATAGCATGAGCTTGGAAGGCCAAGGAAAATGAGGATGCATTCAGTGTGATTAGGCTGGATATGTTCAAATGCAAACTGCAGTACGGATGATTACTTATCTTGTCCAAGACAGGGTCTCATTTAAACATTCTGGAATGCTTAAATGCTATTTAGAATTAAGTCATACTAAAGGCAGTCAAGAGAGACTGCCACTAACAGATAATAATTTCTTAAAATGATTGAATGTGCTTTTGCAGCTCAAGGTGTTTAGTGCCACACCTGGTCCTCCTGACTGGCCAAGCTGCAAATGTTGATCCTTTGCAAGACAGACTTTTCCAGGAGAATCATGAAACCCGCAATAAAGATCAACATAAAAATCCTTTTTAATGGCATAAGCACTGACCATGTTATTAATGAAATTTGCCAGGTTAGGCTTCTGATGGTATGCTCCCCACCACCTCAACCTGATCTTTATTTCCCTTCAACCTGCTCAAGTGAACTCAGGCCAGATTTGGAAGGAACTCACAGGTGCGGTCAGTATCCAAGTATGACTATCCCTCAGTCATCTTAACCTCATAAATAGTGAGCAGCCCATGAGCCCTTTGAGCTCTCCTGCGCAGCAGTAGGTTGCACCTAGGTCTCCCCTTGAGTAAGTATGCCCCTCAAGGTTACACCTTGAGGTTGAGAGAACTCTTATCATGTCAAGTACTTGGGAAGTGAATTGGGAATAAGCGTGCTGAAAATCTTAGCAAAGTGATATAAAGGATTGATTGTGCATGTGTAATCATTTAGACATAAATCATTGACCAAGTCTGGGACTAGGATTGGATCCAGCTGCACCTAGAGCCCTCTCTGAGAAGGAGTTTACATAGCAAGGGGGTCCTTTCTCAATTTCATGATTCAATAGGACCATCTCCCTAACTGTTTTGTCTGTCCCTGACCTCTATGCAGTAAATCATCAAGTGCCATTGAATCTTGCTAAACCACTGTCACATTTACCACTGAGCTTTGTTGTTAATAAAATACACTGCTGCTTCTCTCTTGCAAGTGAAAGGCATCTCTATCACTCCAACCACAACAAGGCCCACATCCTTAAGAGAAAAATGGGTGCATCACTTCCATTGGTTCCAGTGGCATATCTCTCAGGATGCTGCAGTCACTTTTAGAATGTTCCAGAGACAGCAGGGTGACTTTTCCCTGGCACAAATGTCCTTTATATTGCTCTGGCAAAGTAAAAATACTAAAGTATTAAAAAGAACCCAGACTCAAACGTTGATTTTGCTGCCTATTTAAATCACTACACCCCACCACAGTTTAGCATTATTAGTAGCAAGAATCCTGTTGGCCTGAACTAGCAACTATATAATCCAACCATACAGTTGCCTATGCAATACATTCTTCAACTACTTCAGACATTTTCAGGCCCAATTACTGACAACAAAGGTTATTAACTGTGCTTAGTTTGGAAAATTGGTTCCTTTTATGCTGGATTAATTATTATACATGTCAGTAACAACATACTTGAAAGGTTAAAATACTTGGGCTGAGCCTGATAATCTGGCAGGAATTGGTTCCACAGCTGGAGACCGCTTATTAAAAAACTTGTGCGTGCGTGGCTGCAATTGTAGTCGTCACTCTGAGGCTTGAAGAAAGAAGCAACTTCCTAGCCTGTGACAGACTCAAACTGGCAACAGCCAGAGATTTCCAATGTGTTTTACCAACAAGATAACCATCACCATTTTAAACTTTACTTCTATTGGAGTTTGTCCTGTCTGGAGCTGTTGGCCCTGATCCTGCAGCAAGCTTCCCTTGTGCTCTCACAGATTTCACTAGGGTTTAGGGCATGACTTTTTCAAGTCTCCTGCGGCAAAACAGCTTCAAGGGACTGGATGTTACTTAGGTATTTACTTTATTCACACAATCCCATTAATTGGTAATTCCGTCTTGTGTGTTCTCCACACAAGAACATTTCCTCATAGGAAAACCAGGGTGAACTGCCCCATAGCATGAACTGTGAATCTACTGCTGAGAAGGCCCAGCCTGTGTAGCGTGGACATCACATCACCTGGCCTGGGATTCAAGGTTCATTCCCCAAAGCCTAAAAATCCACTTAGATTTCTTAGTCATGTTTTCTTCCTTGTGTGCATGTTGGGACTTCCACTTCTCCCATCAGTGAGCTCAAAATGATCCTGTTTTTGAGGATCTTTCCAAGGACAGAACATAGTTAGGGAGAAGACACAGAGGTGGAAGAAAAGATGGAGGCTGACAGCAAGGGCTTCTTATGCAGCAGGCCTGCATGACCAGCTTTGACTTACCAAGCCACCACGCTGTTGATTCTGATTCACCTGAAACACGGGATTTCCCTGTGCCTCCCATTCAATTTACTTGGGAGGTTTTGCCCCCTTCTTCTAAGCCTGTCTAGAGGGCCCCGCTCCACCTGCTCAGTGTAATTTTTGCAGTTTAGGAAACTCAGTGCTTTAACATATCCCCACAGCTACCCACTGCGATACGTCCCCAAAACGAGTTGTTTAAATAACTGTTAAAAATAGACCCACCACCAGCCCCTGGTTCTGATGGGATTTGGAGAGTATTGGAGTCCTGCAGGTGCACAAAAGTCGTGTTTTCAACCTTTTTTTCTTTTTTTTTTTTTCTGGAACACGGGCGTTAGGGATCTATTAAAGGTATTTTTAACAGTAAAAGTAACACACGGATACACGTGTACAGACAGACGCGAGTCCAGCCGAAAAGACCAGCCACCCTGAGGAGACTGGAGGCCGCCGCGAACCGGGGCTGCCCTCTGCGGCTGGGTGAGGTGAGGGCCGAAGCTGACCAGAGGCGGCAACGTCCTCCTCGCCGGGGGTCGCGCCCGGCCGAGGAGGAGAGACGAGGCTGGGCTGGGAGGGGCGAGGAGCGCAGCTCGCCCTCCATTCCTCCCTCCCGCCTCCGGGCGCGGCGCTGCGTCTCCTCGGAGCCGAGTCGAGCCGTCACAGCGGCGGCCTTCACCTTCCTCTCTTTGCCGGCGGCGGGACTGAGGACGCGACTGAGGCCGAGGCCTGTTCTCCTGCCCGCCGCGGGAGGAAATGGAGGTGGCAGCAGCGGCAGGGACGGACAGTAGCAGCAGGGGCTGAGCGGGGGCGGGGAGGCGCTGCTGTTGCCGCCGCCGCCCGCTGCCGGGAGGGGGGGGATGCAGTAGCAGCCGGGGCCGCCTGAGCCGGCCGGCTGCGCCGCCGAGTGAGGCGGCCCCCCGGCAGGAGCGGAGCCCCGCTGAGGGGGCCTGAAGCTGCGGGAAGCGGCGCCAGAGGGCCGGTAAGCCGGGGAGGGGGCGCTGCGGGAGAGGACCGGTATCCCGGGGCGGGGCTGGGCCGGGGCTGCAGGGGTGAGGCCTGGAGGCCGGCAGCCCCGGAGAGAGACTCCTCCGGCCGGTCGGGCGGGGAAGGCAGTTGGCGCTGCGGGCGTCTGTTGTCTCTGCCTGCGGGGGGGTGAGGGGAAGCCCGCCCTGCTTTCTCCTCGGCGACGGGAAAAGTTTACGCCTGTTCAGCCCAGGTCCGTGCGCCCGGAGCGCGGCTTGTGGGCTGCGGGCGAGCTTTGCCTCGGACTCATCCCGTGTGCCGGCTTCCTGGAAGGGGACTCCTCTGTTGATATCCCTCCCCTCAGGCAGCGGATAAAGCCCCGATGCTCTGGGGAAGAGCTGCTGTTCCCAGCTGTAAAGAGCACGGGGTGCCCTGTGGAGCTGGACCCGGTGCCTGTCAGAAGGCACGGGGGTGCTGGGTGGGAAGGCAGGGTCCCCGTCCCAGTCTGGGGGCTCTGGAGCCGGCGGACGCTGAGCCTGACCCGGGCCGCGGCGGGTGATGCGGGTGTTGCAGGGGCTGCTGCCCCCGGAGTTGGGCTTTGTTCCTGCTGACAGGTGAGTTGCGCGCCCTCGGGGAGGACTCTGCTCTCCAGCGGTGGTGGAGGCGATAGGCCTGTTAATGCCATCGCGGTGGAGAAAAGCCTCGGGAAAGAACCAGCTTTTGGAAATGCCGGTCAGAGTGATGTATGTTATAGCGTTTAGCAGCATCACGCAACTTACTGAAGGAGTGTGTGATAGGTGTGTCCATTCGTTTTGGTTTTTTTTGAAGTGTAAAAATTGTCCAGTTCTCTTAACTTTTAAGATAACAGGGAGGGCTTGGTGAAAATGGATTAGGTATCCGAGCTAGCTGTTGTTTGGCTGTCATTACCGGTTCCATTTCAAATTACATCATTAGTCATGTGCTGATGGGCAAGCAATTCATAGTTTGAGACTACCAGCGTGCTGCTCTCCTTCATAATGCGTGCAGGGACTGTCCTGCCAAGGAGGTTCCTATCCAAGCAGCATAAGCTGCAGAGCAGAGGCCGTGCACTGAGTTTTAATGCTGTTTAAATCTTCTGCACTCTGTCCCATCATTCACACGAGGAACAGCAGCCTTCCCCAAAGTAAAAGTGTTTTTTCCAGGCAACAGGTTACTCACCAGCCATGGGTCAAGCCTGCCATGCTTTGTGTCCTGATCTTTGGTTCATGTTTGTGTGTTTGCAATGCCATTTTTGCTCATGTGAAATTGGTATCTGGCTGATCTGAGGGTTATATGTGACTGTTTGCCTTTGGGATAAGTAGCCCAGGGACAGAAGAAAGGAGGATTGGATGGAGAGAGGCATTCAGGAATCTTGGGCTCCTGAAAAGTGTGGAATTGCGGTAAGTGGAAGAAGGAGCGACCTGGAAAATCTCTGTGTATTTCATTGTGAGAAAATGGACTAAACCTTCAATAGCTTCTTTTTTTCTACTTGATTTAGGCAAGAAGCTGCAAAAGACACATTTGGAAGCTGAAGCAAAATATTAAAAGAGAAAAGGCAGAAGCTAGTACGTGTGTTTGATAGGAAATAAGTAACAGGAGAGGCAACAGATATGCAGTAAGATCAGAGATAAAACAGGAAGTGTGACTAGCCTATGTGAAAAGGACAAAAATATTAAAGAAGCTAAAGAATGGGAAACGGCATAAACACATTGTTTAAAAAATGCTACTGGTCGTTGCATTTAAGTGAGCATAACAATTGAGTTATTCCTGTATATGATTCCAAACAGTCCTGCTCCTTGACATAGGTAATGAGCTGCTGATACAGATGTAGCTACGCTGATGAATATGGTTGCAGATTTGCTGCGTGCATAAAAACGGAGTAGGCAAAACTGCTTACTGCTTACTGATGTATTGAAAGGTCGTAGTGGTTGTTGTTAGGGGTGTGACTGCAGTTCTGTCCCCTTTCTGGTCCCAGGGTCCTTGAGGTAAGTAGTGCACTGCTCGTAGGTGCCTTTGGCTGAAACATTGTTCTTTTATCCGTAGAGCATGGGATCTGACAGCAGGATCCTGTGTGTGCTAACTGCTTTTCAAGTCAGAGCACATAGAAACTGCTTTCCCCAGGTCGTTTAACACATCTTCTTAGAAATCCAATACATAAATTACATAAGGGGCTGTAGATCAATAATCCTCATTGAATGGTGTGCATCCATGACCATTATAAAAGTGGGCAGACTAGCAGGGATGCTACAAATGTTGGAGGCCATTTCTATCATTCTTCATGTAGAATAAATGTATTGAGGTAGACAAAAGGGTCTGGTCCAGACCATTCATCATGTCTCTGAAAAGCCTGCAGCTGATGGTTAGAAAGAGGTTTTCCTCCTGCAGAATGTCCTCTGCAAGCTTCTGTCAGTCTGCTGCCTTGAAGACATGTTAAATTTTATTTTGAATGTTGAATGTTTCTCATGGTTTTAGCAGAGCTACCAGGAAAGTAAAAATACCATTGCCACGTGTTGTGTCCTGACATCTATTTTGCATTTTTCTCACTTGTGAGAGTTGGAAAAATTTCCAAATTACTGTGATGTCTGAAAGAAAAGGTGATAAATTTCAGTGCTCTAAATGGGGAGACCGTGGATGTTGTGGCAGACTGAAAAATTAGGACCTTTGAGACCTGGTGGTTCTCCAGGTGAATCTTAAGGCCATTTGGCACTAGTGCAATGGTATGATGAGAATAACTTTTGAACTGCTTAGCTGGGAAAAGGTCAGTGCTTTAGAATTCACACTGTATTATTTACCTTCCTTGGCGAACAATTTTCAAGGTTGAAGAATGACTTGTCTTGGTCATTGCATGCTCACTTGGTAGCTAATGAGTTGCCTCAGAAAATGGAAGACAACAAATATCTCCACTGAGGTCACACCACCTGTAATTGTCCGAAAGACAATTGATGCATCTTTTTACCTACATGCAGTGTGTTTTTAGGAGAAATACTTCAAAAGGAAATCATGGAAGAAGGAAAAAAAGGACCTCTTGGAAGCCAAAGTGAAAAATATTGCACTGAGAAAATACAGATAGGCCTAAACACTGCCATCCTAGCTTAAAAAAATATGGATTCTGTGGTGTTAATTGGAGATACTCTTTTCTTTTCCTCCTCTCATCCATTACACATGCATCCTTAGGGTTCCAAATCTGTTTTGGACTGCTTGTCTGCCTGCACAGGCTTTTGACATACCCTGAAGACATTTTACTTGTCAGTTACAGTGAGAACCCTTCCTGGAAACATCTGCATTGCTGGAAGGCAACAGCTAGTTGGAAAAGTGATCCACACCGGTAGCAGTAGTACTGATGTCGCAGGTGGACATGCTGGAAGCACGTCACAAACAGGCTCACTTCTGTTACTGAAGCTTTGTGGGAACAAAAAAAGGTGAAATATTGGTATATCAGTGAAAAAATAAATTAAGTTTGCTTAGAAGGATTATTTAGCATGGTTTAAGCATCCTAGCTGGGAATGAGGGCATCTCTCTTACTCCCTGGCAATTGACTCAAGTGGCTGTGCAGAAGGTATGATCACAAACCACGCAGAAGTGACTCTCGCTGAAGTTGGCACGTGACTACTTCAGGACTGAGTCTGATCCTATTGCTAGTTACGTGGGTGGCTTTGTTTTTTTTGTTCTTCCTGAGGCTACAAGCACAAACCTCACAGGATCATTGAGAGGATCTCATTGTATGAGATTTTTGTGTTATGTTCTCTTTGGTGAAGTGTTCTAAAGTTACATTGTGTGTATCCTCCAAAGGAAGTGCTCGCTTGTGTTTGAACTTTCCAGCACTGGAGTTCAGGCCCTCAGGTGTCTTCAGCAACAGCTGAGGCAATGGTGCTTTATTTTTGCAAGATAAATATTGACACCTGAGGAGTCTCAGGTAAGCAGTGATATTTGCTGTTAGGATTTTGTTGGTTTTGGTTTGGTTTTTTTTAAGTGATGGAAGCTTAAATTTTGCAGTGGAGCTTTCACAGGTCCTCAGTGTCAATCCCAGTGCTTCCCTGGTTGCATCGCCCATCAGAAGTTGGAAATTCAGTGAAAGATGGAGCTTAAAATGTTACATTTCTCTTAATGGCTGTGGACTTAATTTTTTTTTTTTTTTTGGAATTGGCTTCCTTATATTGTATCTTAACTTTTAACCATACAAAAATAATTTATTAGCATTACAGTTTGTAAAACCAAGCTGAGGAGTGCTCAGAGCATTCCAGGAAACTTCCAGGCTGTGGGAGGAAGGGCAGACACCATGTTTACCATCCGATGCAGTATCCTCATCCTCGCTCACTGACTTCAGTCAGTGCCTGTGGTTTCTTTGCGCATTAAATCGGTGGGCTCAGTTGTTTGGGTAGCCCTTCCTGCAGCCCTTCCCTGTGTTGCTGTCTTTAAAACTTACCTGCAGGGATGAGGCTACAGGTAGTAGGCACTGCTGCAAGCAACCCCTTTTTGCGCTTTATCTGGAGAGTGCTTTGCATGATGGAAATAAAAATCTTTCAGAACCTGCGATCGATAATTTACTGGCAGCGGAAGTGAAAAGATGAAAAGATACATTAATATATATTTAAATACTTTGTCAGGTTAAGCTTAGTGTTCTGGCTCAGTAGCTTCCAGCCTGTAATTCACGTAGGCTGGGCAGGGAAGGGATCCATGTAACGTGTCATGAGCTGACTTGGGATAACTAAGTAAGCTGTTACTGTTTGATCTGCTGACTAGCTACCACCCAGAGGAACTTGCTTCCCTTCTGTTCCTACAGTGACCCATCTCACAAAGTTAAATAAAAAAATAAACTACACTTAAAAAAATTAATTTGGGATTTTGTTGGGCTGTCTCCCTGAGCAGTCAGACAGAGGGTGCTCTTGGCAGCACAAGGAGGGGACTGGGAATGTGTACGTGGGGGTGAAGGAGGAGCAAAACCTCCCTTTGGTAGCAGCCAGTGGTTACGTCACCTCAGCAACTTAATACCAGTTAAGAACCGAGATAAAAGGACAAAAAGTAAGAACTGAAATCTGCTGTATTTTTTTGACACAGATACATATTAGAGTTTTGTCATTTTGGTTGTGGGAAGTATCTTTCTATACTGGAGCAAAAAGAATTAATGTGTCAATCTTTCCTCTTTCAAACAGGAAGCCACAACTTTATATGGCTCACGTCTGACAACATGCACCACCAGTGGCTGCTGCTAGCTGCATGCTTTTGGGTGATATTCATGTTCATGGTTGCTAGCAAGTTTATCACATTGACTTTTAAAGACCCAGATGGTAAGTTCACCTTTAATGTTTGATGTGAAACAGAAAATTGAATAGTGCTGCACACAAACATTCATTTTGTGCAAAAATAATTCTCAGCATGTTACCACTTCTTCAGCAGGATGGAGAACAGAATAACTAGAAGTGACAGTGCCAGTATTCAGTTCTTGCTTTTCTTAGTACAAGTCTGCAAGACTAACATCATGTCTTGTTTTTTGTGGGGTTTTCTAATGTTTAAGATCAGAGGGGATCATGTTTGGCAGTGCTGTGTTGCGAGGTCCCCGTTTTCAAATACACTCAGTTTCAGTATTTATTTGGAGTAGGTTATGTGCAAAACAACAGAGCACATGTACTTGTCTAAAGACAAAGGACATTCACAAGGAATTAAAGAGTTCGTTTTACACGATGCAGTTTCTGTCCTCTTGTGACTGCTTGTCCTGGGGCTGCAGTATTATGTAAAACTTGTGGAAAGTTTTATTGCATTTGCAATGTGCTTAGCCTAGCCACCTCTGCCCTGCTTCTTGCATTCGGTTTTATCCTCTGCTGTTTGACTGACTAACAGCTTATAGGCTTTTGCTTAGCTTAAGTAGCCCAGATGGTATTAAGCTGATGAGGAATTTAAGCCATTTGATGACACCACACAGCATAGAGTTTTCTGTCTGCTGCGGAGCTGCTGTTACAAAGCCATCGTACAGAGATTTTAGGGTGAAGGTGATGACTTTACTTACAGTCCTAAGAGTAAATCTGTAGTTCTGCATCTTCTGAAGATATGCAGAAATTGTGTAACTTTTGAAGTGCTGGAATCACCAGTGCCATTTGTTTCATTGACCTGATACTGGATAAAAATACCTTTTTAAATAGCATTCCTCTCTGTGGAAATTTATTCAGGAAGTCTTGCAGATGAGAACTGTGGGTTATTTTATCTTCCCTCGGTCCCTGCTGTTTTTCAGCCCCAGTATATTTGCAAATAAGCATGTCTTACGTTAGGTAGTTACATCTTCCAGTGTTTCATTCTATGGCAACTCTTGTTTCTCAGCTCAGGTATTCTTTGAGTAGTTCTTTCCATCATAAAATGGAAATAATAAAAAAAATTATTCAAGTACACCCTTTGCATTTGCTTGCTTTTTATTATCTTGGCCTGAAATCTTCTCTACTTTTTTTTCCTCTCTCTGCTGAATCTTCCTTTCCCCTTGAATAGTTCTCTGAGCAGAATATTGTGTGATTTTTTTTTTTTAACACTCCAGTCCTCCATGCAAAGGCCTGACTGTGGGTACATGTATGTATGTGTTGGAGATACCAGTATTTGTACTGTGACTAAGAAGGGAAGTAATTTGAATATACCAACAAAATTTTGGAGAAAGTCCAAACAGAATGTCCAATCTTGGAGGAACTCCTGTAGACTTAATAAAATGTGGCTTGTCAGAAATTTTTCTTACCTGGTTGTGTCTACCTTGCAGCCAGAACAAAACCAGTAGATGCACAATGAATCAATGTTCTTTTATTTAAGCCTTTTAGTGATGTCTCAGGTGCATGAGCAATAGGATCCCCTTAATGAGGAGCAAGTTTTTGTCCATCATCTCTAGTAGCATTGCAGTGATAATGTAAGATACTGTAACTGCTCTTTCACTGAGTCAGATTACTGTGGGTTTTTTTTTTAAAAGCATATTGTGAAGTAAGTCTGTGAACAACAATATTTGCTAGAGCTGACTGCTTGGATGCTCACATTGTTTTCAGTTTTAACTTGCTTTTCCATGTGTGCCCTTTGTTAAAACCCAGTGTAGGCAGAGTAGAGTACTCCCGTAAGACAAGGACATAGGCAGTACGCACATTTTCTCAACCATAAAACAGTAAGCCACTGTGGATGCAGATGAAGGGAGATTATTCATAGAAAAATTATATGAAGGGAAATAGAGTCCAGTGTGGATGGAAATACATTTTTTGGGGAGAAATCATGTTCTTTTTGCTCTGTGGTTAGGGAAAGCTGCTTTGATAATTCTTATCTTTACGCACCGTGTAAAGCTACAGCCCTGTGTTATTTTTCAGTTTTCCTGTAGCATACCAATTGCAAAAGATTTTAAAAATAGAACAAAAATATCAGCAAAGCTTGTTCTTTTGTTGTGGTAGTCTCTAAGGAAAGACTTCAGTCCAGTAGTAAAGGAAGAGGGCATCTTGCATTTATTGTCAGAGGTGTTTACTTGGAGCCCCAAGCTGTCCTTAATGACACTTTTCTTCTGGTAATGTCTAGGAGTTTACAACAGAAGAAACCTGTCTATGAATATGAGGAGAAGGAGGAACATGGTAGATTAAGTCTTTTTATTTGGACGTGCTTTGGGAAGTTACACTGAATTGTGTACCAACTGTGATAGTTGGATTTATCTCTATGTCTCTTTGCATAGCTTGTTTAAAAAAGACCAAAATAAATGATAAGGGACTTGTTCTTTGATAAGACACAACTGAAGTTCTATCCAAAATTCCCATAGAGTATATGCTTTAAAATATTCATAGTCTGTCTTGTGTTTTGTCTAGTACCTTCTCATTTGGAAAGAAATCCTAATGTTTTGTACACTTAATACAGAAAGTGAGGTTCTTTTGTGTTAGTTGTAATGCAGCAATAGTTGCCTTCCCCCCGCCCCCCCCCCCCCCCCCACTTCTGTAATGCACTTATCTCTCTCCCTTCTTTAGGCTACGGTGCCAAGCAAGAGCCATTGATACTGACAGCTGTGACAAAAGTGGAGGAGGTACATGTGCCAGAGGAAGAACATTGGCCTGAAGAATTCCAGGTGCATACTGTTGAGATAAGGGTTACATGTATTAAACAGTGGGAGAAAATAAGAGATTAAGTAAGGGCTTCCTGTTGTTAAAGGGAATTGCTAGACAGGAATTATTTATTCAGACTGTTCTATTTAGATAGAGCCAACAGAATTCATTTTAGCTTCACAAAGCTAGTTTGTTACAGTAACCTGCTGTCTTGTTTCATCTGAGTGATTCAACTTAATGTGTTTCCATTTCTAGAAGAAAATCGTTACAGTACTCCTTTATCAAGTCAGGACAGTCATTTTTGCTAGCCTTTTTAATATAATGGCCCAATTTTGGATTATTTGTATTCTGCCTTGCCGTAGTCATCAGGTTTGTGGCTCTTGAGGGCAAGCCTGTGCCTTGTCTATCCTTTCAGTTCTCTGCCCAATCTCTCTGATTCTTTTTATCAGTCTCCATTCCTTTTTCCTGTTTTGTGCTCTTGGTACTTCACATCTCAGCATTTTTCCAAAGTAGAACGTGAGCACAATAGTATTCAGTACCAGTTTATCCTTTAGATTCACAGTTTGTGTTTTCAGCAATAAAGCAGAACAAATGTGGTACTTGCTAATTTACAGGAAAAGTCTGAAAATCCATTATGCAAATATAAATTTGAGACCAGTGGCACAGTGGGCTAAACATAAGTCATCTTATGTTTAAAGTATTTTCTGATGCAGCATGGAAGGTAGGTTTCTGTATAAACATGACACCTTGTTTTTGTATATAAAAAGCCTGAAATTTAAGTTATCCTCAAAATACTTGGGATAAACACTTTGTTCAGTGGAAGGCTGGCACATCTGCATAGTGAGTTTTAATATCTTCCTTTACTTCTATGGTGGAGGATAATAAGGTTTCTGGATCTAAAACTATTCCCTCTTGGCTTCTCGACTGCATGGAATGCAGAATGGTAATACTAATCCTGCTTGCACGCAAAAGGAATTGTTTTGACAGATAAGCAATCTGTCAGGCTGCTCAGATTTCATCCTGACCAGGAGATACTGGAGAAGAGTAACAAACAGAAAAAGCAGAATGAGATTTTTTTTTCCCCTTATGGAAGAACTAGGACAAGAAGTAAAATCATTCTGTTTTCATGTGTAGCTTGGACACTGTACCTAATATCATAGAATCACAGACCGGTTTGGGTTGGAAGAGACCTTAAAGCTCACCTAGTTCCAACCCCCTGACCGTGGGCAGGGACACCCTCCACTAGCCCAGGTTGCCCAAAGCCCCATGCAGCCTGACCTTGAACACTGCCAGGGAGGGGGCAGCCACAGCTTCTCTGGGCAGCCTGTGCCAGGGCCTCACCACCATCATCATGGAACATTTCTTCCTTATACCTAATCTAAACCTACCCTCTTTCAGTTTAAAATCATCCTGTCTTGTCCTGTCACTACAGGACCTTGTAAAAAGTCTCTGCCTTTCTTATAAAACCCCCTTTACATACTGGCAGGCTGCAATAAGGTCTCCCTAGAGCCTTCTCTTCTTCAGACTGAACAACCTCAACTCTCTCAGCCTGTCTTCACAGGAGAGGTGCTCCAGTCCTCCGATCATCTTCATGGTCCTCCTCAGACTTGCTCTAATAGTTCCATGTCTTCCTCATACCAGTGACCCCAGAGCTGGATGCAGTACTCCAGATGGGATCTCACCAGAGCAGAGCAGAGGGGCAGAATCACCTCCCTTGACCTGCTGGTCACACTGATTTTGATGCAGCCCAGGATATTGCTAGCATTCTGGGCTGCAACCTGGAACATAGCCAGTTTTTCATTCATCAGCACCCCTAAGTCTGTCTCCTCAGGGCTGCTCTCCATCAGTGTATCCCCTAGTCTGTATTGTTATTGGGCATTGCCAAGTATATAAATAAATTAGTGGAAGGGGAAAAATTTGAAATCTAAAATTTCCCATCACCTGTTAAGAGAAGCTTCTTTTTCCTCTCTCCCCACTAAGCATGAGGCAGAGGTGCTCATGGTTCCTGCCTTAGTCTCAGAAAAACGAGACGTATCAAACAGTTCATCCATTCTGGGGGGGAGAGGAATCCTGCCTGCTTCTCTCATGTGCTACAGTAAGTGCTGATGGTCGTTGTGTGAATCTTTGTCTGCTCAGTTTTGTTGCAGCTTGGATAAATGGAAAGACTGAGTGCCTTCAGGTGCTAGAAAACAATACAGGATATCTGTCCTCAATTCCTCTTTCCCAGCCCGTTGTATCAGGGTCCCTAAGCTCCATCTTCTCAGAGGTTAATTTCTGTTGAAGTTCCTGCCCCAACACCTCGGAAACTTTCTTACTTGCTGCTGAAGCTTTGTAGCAGTTCCAGTATTTGGCCACAGCATGTTGTACCCACACAGATAAGACCCTGCTGCTCTGCAGCAGACTTAAATTGTTTTATGGAAAAAGCTGTTACTCCTGTCCACTACTACGTAATGACTTAAGAGTCGAACCAACATGTATAGCAGCAGCACTGGAAGGAAACTCTGTGCCACTCCTTTAGTTAATACATAGCAGTGTTTTCATAGTGAGTCTGGGAGTCATTAGGATGCACAGTTTGGGGATTTTTACACTTTAGAATTTGATCTGAAAACTAAATTCTTGCACTTTTTCTTTTCTTCTTTCCCCTTCTCCATTTCGTAAAGCCAACTGGAAAAGCTTTCTCTGGAAATCTGATCCGCCAACCCCTGGTTCATATGGAAAGACTTGAGCTTCTCAGGAATGTCTGCAGAGACACTGCATTGAGAAATCTCTCTCACACTTCAGTTTCCAAATTCGTCTTGGACCGAATATTTGTGTGTGACAAGCACAAGATCCTGTTTTGTCAGACGCCAAAAGTGGGCAACACTCAGTGGAAAAAAGTCTTGATCGTTTTAAATGGTACCTAATCTGCTGTGGGTGTGGGGGTTTCTTTGAGGAGGAGGAGGAAAGAATAGAATTGGTCCAACTGGGACAACACAAAAATGGATTCTTTCTCCTTCTCTGTACAGCCTTTTATTCTTCACAGCTGCTTCTAGTCCTTTCAAAGCACCTCTTCTAAAAGAAATACACCTTTCTGTAAGAATAAATATGGTTGTTGCCTGGCTCAAAAGTGATTTGAGTCATGAAAGAATACTTATGTGCACGTGGTAGGAAGATTTATTATCTTTGAAAGGGTGGCTCTGATTTATAGAAACCAAAACAAGCAAATCACAAGGTATCACAGTTCCCTAAGAAACAATAATACACAATTTTTGACTTGAAGACACTGACTTTTACCTGGGGGTTTTAGCCATGGAGAAAGCTGCTTAAAACTTGGCACCTGCTGTTGATTTGTAGTGCTGAAATCCTGTGCATGTGCTATCAGTGAGCCACCACAGGAGTTAGGAAGATTCTGAGGTGCTTAAGGCAATAGTTTGGTCAACAAAGGTAAGTTCTAAAAGGAGGAGTAAAGGGACTAGCGTGAATAACGATCTACAAGGTGAGTGCTGTCTGCCTGCATGTATCCTACCATCCCCTTCTGGCAGCCTGGTGTGCCAGTGAACATAACTCATTTCTTCTGGGCTTTCTATTGTACCACAACCTGCACACCTAAACTTAACTTGACCTTATTGCACATACCTTTGTCTTTTGCCCATCTGTGCAGCAGGGCTGTGAGTTTGCTACCTACAGTCTAGGCAGTTTTGTTCCTTCCTTGGATTTGCAGGTGGCATAGCTCACCACGATGTGGGCAAACCTGCACGTTTCAAACCCAGCTTGCTTGTTAGAAGCACCATGCAAGCAGCCAGCTCTGCACTTGTGTGTCTTGGTGGCTTTGTTACCTTGGGTGAGCTAGTTTGCACACCCAGAAGGAAACAGTCAGTTGGCAAAGGAGCTGTGTCCCTCAGCAAAACTTTTGTCAGAAGGAGTATGTCTGTGAAAAATTTTACTACTAGTTTCAGTGTTGATACATGTATGGGACCTGAAAATCCAGGAAAGATATGCATGCACATAGGTGTGGGCATGTGTCTTAAGTACCTCTGAAAGCTACACTCCAAGAAAGTACTGAATAGGAACCTGTGCAAGTACATTACAAGTACCTGCTCTTAGCAGAATTTAACAGGGATCCCATAGAAAGAATATCTCAGGACAGGCAGAGGTGTGTCGGCTGTGTTGAGTGGGGGATAACTCATGTCTTACCAGTAGGGAACCTTTCACCTTGAACTTCTGAGTTCTGGCATCTTGGATAATGACTGAAAACTGTTGCTCTATAAACATCGGTCTCTTCTGCCTTGAAGCACCAGTGTACTGGTATCTGCTGATGGAGACTGCTGCTGCAGTTGACTTACCTTTTTCCTCTATGGGTAGTTGCAGCAGGCATGATGGATGTTTGAGGGATAATACTTTACATCCAAATACCTAACACTTAGGTATTTGGACACAAAGTATTTGGAGGTTCAGCATGGAGAAACACAGCTAACTCTGCTACTGCTTGTACTGAATCTCTGCTCTGGATGAGTGCAAGGTAGAAGGTCATAGAGGCTTTTACCTAAAGAGCTGGTTTTGTAGCATGCTCTTGTTGCAGGTTGGCATTCTGAAATGATGCTGTTTATCCTGAAGTTCAAGGGGCTCACACAAGAGATTTCTCAAGGTCATAAAAACTTAGAGGATCAGGATCTTAAAATAAATGCATTGGAATTTAGTGACATTATTTTTCTGGTCAGGTCATGTGACTGCAAAAATGAATATTTTCTTCTATTGTTAATTTTAGTGCTTTTTAATTTGTGTAGTAGTGTATGATTGGCAATTTTGTTTCAGCACAGCATAGTCATTAAAATAACTTCCTGGATCCTGACAGCAAAGTGTTTTTGTGTTGAAGCAGTTCCAGAAGCAGCCCACAGCATTTATTTTTTTTCTTAGTGGTAGAAACTCAGCCAAAAGCTGGTTTCTTCTTTGGAGTTAATCCTCAGTCTTCCTCTATTTATATGTGTGGGCAGACGGAAAGAGAATGGGGACACTGAGATGGGGGGGCTTATAGGCTTAGACATAATTGCTGATGAAACTTGTGTAATGTGCTTTTTTTGGGGAGTTTTGAAGCCATTTGGTCTTGGACCTTGATGTCATATACCCTAAAGAATTCTAACAGTTTTCAGCTTCACAGTCAGAATCTCTCCTCATTTAACAGTTTTAAACATAGTAGCTGTAAATGCTAAAAATACAGAAAAGAGAAAGATTAAACAGAAAGCTGTCAGCCAAAGGCACACATGGTTGCTTGTGTGCTTTTTTTTTCCCCCCCTTGAAAGATTCACTTGCTCTCTCTCTTTGATTTGTCTAGGAGCATTTTCTTCCATAGAAGAGATCCCAGAAAGTGTTGTACATGATCATGAGAAGAATGGCCTTCCACGCTTGTCCTCCTTCAGTGACTCTGAAATTAAAAAACGGTAAGAGGTGGCTTCCCAGGGGTGTGGGAGGAGTTGGAGTCAGTGGTGGTGCGAGCAGTCAAGAATACAGTTGTTGTCTGCATCTGGAATCGAGGATAGCAAGGCTTCTGCTCCAACACTTGTGTTACAGCAGTATTCTGTTACAGATGTTGCTGTGACTTTCTTGCTACTGGTGTTCAAGGAGAACACCAGTGTAGTTGGTGATGTAGTTAGGTGACCCAAGCAACAGCCTCTGCCTGAAGGGTTTGCACCTGCTTGTTACACAGTTGACCTTCAGAAGGGAGTTGGAAGATCCACCCTGATGCCTTGTGTAGTCTCACTGCCTGCATATAAGATTGTCATTGCTTACTGGGGTTGAACTAGGTAAGGTTAAAACGTTTGTGCTCCTTACCCCTGGGAGTATTGTCCATTCAGCTGAACCACTTTATCCTCCTGTTTGGGTGCTCCTAGTTCTTCTTCATGAACAGAAAAAATTCTCTGCAGTAGAGCCTTCTAAACTACGTTGGCTAGATCTTTGACTGTGTCTGCTCTAATTTCTGTTAGAGCCTATGCCATACATAATCCCTGTAAGGGGTGGCAGTACAGAGAGAACAGGACATAAGACACTTGTAAGCTTGTGCTTGCGTGGTTGTTGGGTGTATTAAGCTGTTCTGAAGAGTCAGCCCCGTTAACAGGTGATGTCAGGTATGAGTAGAGCTCAGTCCAGGGTCTGTGGCATTTGGTGGTACAAATACATGTGTCACAGCTGTGCCTGTGGAAAGGGGGTTGCTTAAGATAGAGCTTGTGCAAGTGTCTCGCTGTGAATAGCCCTGCGTAGCAAGTAACTGCTCACCCAGGGCACAAGCCATAGCCAGGGTGTTTGAAGTTGAATGCCATTATGATTTGGGCTGTTCCAGTCAGCCCAGCACAGAAGTTGTGCTGGAGATGGATAACATGGGTTTGGTTGGGAGTTCTGAAAGAAATTATCACAGAGTTTAGGTGTAAAGAGAGGGTTGGTGGTGGTCTGTTGATCTCGTTTGCTGACTTATAGCTCTTCCTGGTTAGGAGAACCGGAAGACTCATCCGAGCACCTGTTGAGACTGGAAGGAGACAATCTGCTTACTTCAGTGCAGATTGTGGTCTAAATCTTCATTCTCAGCTATTTACACAAATAAATTTTGTTTTCACTTTACTCCTCCTACATATAATCTCTGACTACAAAACATTACAGTTCAGTGGTAACACAACATAATGTGAAATTCTGTTGAGAACTGTGGTCTCATGAAAATAAAGATTTTGGCCATTATTGAAAGCATGATAGATCATCAAATAAAATACCATATCTTTTTAATTAGGCAGTGATTGTTCTAACTACCTGCCAGTGAAAAATGCAGCCCCCTGTATGCATTTAGCTGCACCAAGGTGCTTTGTTCTAGACCTTCCTGCATTTTGCTTCTTGAGCTTAATCACATGGCATTAAAAATATCTTGGACTAGGAGCTTTCAGCATTTTTTCAGCCTCTTTTGTCTCCTGTTTATGTGGATTGAGGTAAGTTAAGCTCCTCCAATTTGAGTAAGATGTGAAAACTAGGATAAACTCTTTCACTTTTACTGTATACAAAAACTGTTAGTAAGGAGAAATTGTATTTCTAGTCCTGTTGATTACAATATTGATAGACTCTGCAGGTGGGCTGAGATTGATATTGGAGGGTGTGTGGTCAGACTCTATGTCCATTTCGTAAGTCTTTGCTAAAGAAATTTCAGATGCTTTCCTAAACACTCTTCCTCATTACTTAAATTCTTGATTTTTTTTCCTTCCTGTGTTTAGACTGAGTTTATACTTCAAGTTTTTTATTGTTAGAGACCCGTTTGAGAGACTTATTTCTGCATTCAAAGACAAGTTTGTGCACAACCCTCGTTTCGAACCTTGGTACCCGGCACGAAATTGCTCCTGGCATCATTCGGAAGTACCGGAAGAATCGCACGGAGACCAGAGGGCTGCAGTTTGAGGACTTTGTGCGCTACCTGGGTGACCCTAACCACCGGTGGCTGGATGTTCAGTTTGGCGACCACATCATTCACTGGGTGACGTACGTGGAGCTTTGCGCCCCCTGTGAAATCACCTATAGCGTGATCGGACACCATGAAACCCTGGAGGACGATGCCCCGTATATCTTGAAAGCCGCAGGCATAGACCACCTGGTGTCGTACCCCACGATTCCCCCAGGCATAACAGTGTACAACAGAACAAAAGTAGAGCGGTATTTTTCGGGAATTAGCAAGAGGGACATCAGGCGCCTCTACGCGCGGTTCGAGGGCGATTTTAAACTCTTCGGTTATCGGGAGCCAGATTTCTTGCTCAACTGACCCCTGGGATAAGCTCTGAAGAAATGTCTTCTGGATTGATCTAAACCTGGGTTGAATACCAGCTGCGACACTGACAGAGCCGAGAATGACCGTTTGTTTTCTAGCTTTTTGATGTTGCTCCATTTTTTTCAGTGAAATATTTGTCATATGAACAAGTAGGGGCTTGTAGTTGTTGTTTACTGACCATGTTTTCACTGCAATCTGTTAGGAATGAAGTCTCTGTTCTCTGAAATACAGAATTCCATTTCTCCTGTTCCCCTCCAGGAAAAAATAGGGAGAATGAATGGGCTGTGATCTTCCCCTCCCTCTCCCAGACAGAATGCTGTTTTTTAAATGCTGTGAAGTATTTATAAAGATGGCGATTTCACTGTAGGTTAACTCTGATGTGTGGGTGAACTTCACGACTCATGCTTCTGAGAAGGGCATGTAATCTCCCATGAGCTTTGAAAATGAAAGGCCAGTACCGGAGTAAAAATTGATTAAATGCTTGACAAGTAAAATCACCTAGGCTGCTACAATAACGGTGATGCTGGTCTAATCTCATTTTTGTTTGTCACAAAATGACCCTAATTAGACAGAAGCTTTAGAGCTGTTAAAAAGGGGGGTGGTTCCAGAGTCCAGTTGTTTTGTATTTTTGTCAAGTCGTTACTGTAGTTACTACTGCTTTATTGAGCCTCATAATTCTACTTTTGATTTTCAAAATATTATTTAACTCCTGGCTATGTAAGTTATCCAAGAACACTTGATGCAAATGGAACATAGGAAAATATGAAACCGCTAGGGAAACTTTAAGGAAAATTAATTTAAAATAAAGTATTAATTGCATATGTGAGAGCACACATAGAAGTCACAAGATGCTCTCTAAAGATCACAAAATTTAACTTATATTGCCTTCTAACAGTTAAGATTAATACAGCAGCCAGAAAAGCTGGGTGTCACATAAAAGAGCTGCTAGAGTTACTTGAATTAACAATCCACCTTTTCCTTACATCCAGCCTTGCTTACTGTTAAGTACCTCAGAGAACAGGAAAATGTACCCCCACCTCTAAAAATGCATCTCCCTACTGCTCAAGGAGATGGGACGAATGGCTGAGTGTTCCAGTGATTCGCTGCCGTGGTGTCTGAGCTCAGAAATGCCGACATCTCCGTTACGGATGCGTTGAGTTGGCAACTCACCAGGAGTATGAATGCCACTTAAATTTGTGTACTCATTTTATGCACTGAAGAAAAGAAACCCAGGACTGAATGGCTGCAGCCGTCGCGTTTGCCTGTGCGTGCGTTGTGTCTCACAAAGAGCAGTCTCTTGTTCCAGTTCACCAGCAATAAAAATCAGCGCGCTGCCACCTCATCCCGCACGCCATGGGAGAGAGACAGACCACGTACCTGAAGTACAGGAATTGCTCTGTCACAGGGAGCACCTCAACTGTTACCTTTTTTTTTTTTTCTTTTTTTTTAGAACTTAAGCCTAAAAGATTAATTTTCAGACCAGCATGGTGTTGCTGGCTAGAAATCCTAATGATGGCCAGTGCTATGGAATCTGCTCTTAAATCCAGCCCCAGTATGTTTTTGATAGCTTCCTGTATCAACACAAGGAAGCATCTTGCACTTGTGAAAAAGGAAAGCTGTGCCAAGCTGACATGTGCTGCTACCCACAAAAAAGGAAGCCCTGTTGTAGCTGGAAGAGATTTCAGAGAGATCTCGACAGACAAATTGAAATAAGGGAGAGTCATTAACCAGGCATCGTTAGCAAGAGAATATAGTTCAAGGTAGCAAAGCTGCAAGGTGGGATTTTTAATTTATTTCTTTTTAAGCAACAATTACAGTGCCCTAACTTGTTAGTTCTTAACCAATGATAAAAAGATGTTAACAGCTCCAGGTTTTTCTGTGGTTTTCTTAATATGGGAACTTAGCAAAATGTACTGTTAAACTCATTTTGGAGCTAATGAGCTGATTGATTACCTCTCTGCCGATTTAAAATGTAACAGTGAATAATGTATAGTGAATTCAGGCCTTAAAGTTTAATTCTAATAAAGATAAAGTAGAATTGTTTTCCTCTGAAAGCATAAACTACTGATCACACGGAACACCACTGTATGTTTTTATTTTTCTTGGTAAATTACTGACTTAATTTCTTAAAAGTTTCCAGGTGGAAAATTCTACATACATATTAATAATATTTTTTTTTTTCTGCACTGAGTTTTCTCAGGCATCTGACAGCAAATGTGGCCAGAACTATGGACTAACAGAGACTGAGGTATGGCTCTCCCAGCTCCACGCTGCCATGCTTTTCCATCTGGGGCTGGAACATCCCTTACCATTTCTTCAGTCGAAATACAACGTTTCTCTTTTCAGTACCCCCCTCCTGAGCCATATTTTCTTTCTAGAAGTGCTGGGAAGGGATGTGTGTGTGTTCTTCATACAACTGAAGAAATGGGGGTGTGATTTTGGTGTCATTCTTGTGGAAACTGACAACGGGAAAACCCTTGGTCAATTATAGTAGGGTTCTTACCTCGGCCCAGTGCAGGTAGGCTGGCCAGAGCATACTGTGTCTGGGAGGAGCCTCTTGCCCTGCTAGTTATGATGAATTAATGCTTGTGTTTTGCTTTGTTTTATACAAGCCTTGTTCTATACAAGGCTTTTACAAATTTAGTCCCAGTGGCATGCATGAACGTCATCTGGCTGTTAGGATGTCATTTGCATACCGCTTTCAAACTGCAGGTGATATTTATGTCATATTTTGGGAACTGCTGATTGTTACTTCTCTTTTCTGACTGTTTTTATAGCTTCAGAAAACAAAATCACATCCTCACTTCATGCATATCTGTTTCTTTCTGTCGTCTCTTCTCAGCAGCTTTTGAATCCTTTAGCCCTTTTTAACTACATTTTGCAAAGGAAAGTCAAGTTTTTTGAGGGACAGTGAGTTGCAGTCGTCTTCCTCAAAACAGGAGAGGAGAGAAGCACTCTTCATACGTCAGAGGGTCCATGTTGTGTGTTAGCTTTAGGGAAAGTACAGACAGGAACACGAGCTTCTCTGCTTCTCATCAGGAGTTGTTTCTCACTCCCTTCCCTAGCGCTCCAAGTCTTCTCTGATCTCAGTTAACAAAGGTAGAAATCATGAATTAAAAGGTATTGCGTGGGTCTGTTATCTTCATGTTCCTTAAATTAAGGACACTTTTAGAGGTCAGATGACTGGGATTTTTTTTGAGGTCTTAGGTTGGTTTTTTTGTGTCTCCCTTATGGTGAAAAAGGATCCAGAATTCACCTGCTTGTGAGCTGCTGTAAGGATGATGCCCAGCTCTCTCTGTTCCAGCACACAGTGCATTATCACCAGTGTGCTTTCTGATCAGACAGTTTTCTGTAGTTAAAAAATGTGTGTGTGGTTTTTTACTTTGGGAACTCTTCCTTCAAAGAGGTAGCTGTTGAAAAATGTCCTGAAAATACGTATTTTTCACAGATAAGCATGTTTTCCTATTCATACTCAGATGCTGCCCTGTTTGTACTGAAAGTAACGGCCCCCTGCTGCTACTGCCTGTCTGTCCTCAGATCAAGGAAGCCATCAGACAGCTCTGGCTTTTGTGCAACAGTACTTTTTCCTTGAGGTGTTAATAACTTTGTAGGCTGAGAAAGCCACCTTTGATCTTATCTGTGCTCCAGAAAGTTTGCTGAGAAAAGGGTGATCATATAGGGATCGCTTAAGCTTATTTTCTCAGATGAAAAAGGATGTCTTGTCAGCGTATCTGCCTGTATCTGATATCCCTTAACTGACACAGAGAGGGTGAATGATCTTTCTGCTTAATGGCCTTACCATGATTTACACTAAGCCCCTGTCCTGTGATTACAGAAGTGGAAGGAGGTGCAAATTCAACATGTGCTTATGTAAAATGTGAGGATGTAAAGGAAACCTGGCATAGGAGTTGGGCCCTGAAGATTTATTGCTTGCTACATGTCATCTGCAGGGGCTGGTGCAGTTTCTTTGTGGCCCGCGCTTGAGAAGATTTATGCAGGGTAAAAAGAGGCTTGTGGGTGGTGGAAAATTCCTTTTCAGCCTAACTTAGCTGTGCGTGTTCCTGGGCCGCTGCCGTGGGGAAGGTTTTAGAAGGAAATGATCCTATTAGCAGCAAAGCCTGCAGTGCTCGGGCAGGCAAACGCAGAGTGCCTCCCTCCTGGAGGAGGAGTTCGGCTCGCGCTGATGTGTGCAGCCGATTTGGGTGCCGCCTTGTATAAATCTCTATTTTTGTGCTTTTAATGCAGTTGTGTGCAGCTGAGCTGTCATCTTGCTTTCCTGCGTGTGGCTGTAGCCTGAGGTGCCTCATCTCGTCACCGCAGAGCAGCTATGAAAGGCCTGCGGCCTGCGTTCCTCAGCAGATGATGTTTCCCTTATGAAGCGAGCAGCATTAGGCCTGCAGCCATGCAGCTGGTGACAGCAGGCTGCTGTAAGCATGAAAATGGTGCTGTGCAGGCCTCACTGCTGTAAAATCATCCTTTTTGGGGGGTTTTCTGCTTTTAGTCCAGACAGGAGTGAAAGGGGAAACAGAGGCGTGTGTTTGCTTTGAGTTGTAAAAAGGAACCGTGTTGATAGAAATTCCGGACTGGTAAACCCAGGCAGGCAACGTCTGAGAAGAAGCTGTGGCCAGTCACTTTAAAGCCCCCAGCTCTAAAGCTGGACTCCACATTGAAGGAAAGTTGCTCAGGCTTTATGGGAGCTGTTAGAAGAGCAACTGTGCTTCCCTCTGCATGGCATATGTGCATGCCAGAGGAGCAGCTGCCGACAGGACAGCATGCACATGGCAGGCTGAAAGCATGAAGCATCTGCTGTGTGTGTCTGTTTGAAATCACAAAAAGGAGGGGGGGTTAACCAACCCCCAAAGAATAAGCACATGGCAAGGATGTAATGAAAGGAAAGTCCTGAAGGTTGCACACCTGAAAATGCAGTACCCACCCGAACTGCCAGAAATATATTGACCACCCTGGAAGCGTACAAGTAACTTCCGAGCAGTTGATGGGACAAAAGCAAATCTGCAAATCAGAGGGTAAACGTGGACCATAGGGCATCTGTACATGCTCTGGAAAGCAATGTGATGCTGCAAATGCAGCCAAGGCTCTCAGTCATGCCTAAGTAAATGGAACTCATCTGGGAAGAATGTATAGCTGTGCTAGAAGCATTCAAGGAGAAGAAAATCCTCTTGTGGAGTAACTAGCTCTTTCAGCAGCTATGTGTTACACACCCGCTGTGGTTTAAGAAGTAGGAACATTTTGTCTTGTAGATCTTTTTTTTTCCCCCTGTCTACAGCCTTTCTGTCTTATTCAGATTTCTTTCCCATGTCCTGGGAGGTTTTGAATGATATGCCACAGTATGACCTGTCATCCTTCTCTTGTCAGGAGGGCGGAAGAGGCTGGAGGAAATACAAAATGTTCTCCAGAATTTTGAGGAACACAAAGAGAAAATTCAGGGAGTTGTCAATCGCAAATGACTTGTGGCTGTGAAACATCAAGATTGCCTGAGCTGCTACTGAAATGTTTCACATGTTCATCAGGAATTCACTTAGGGAAAAATTAATTGCTCTTCTGTATTTGGCATCTTTGTTTTTATGTTTAGAATGGCTTCCGGTAAGGCTTTACAGCAAGCAAAATTTGGAATGGGCCATACCACAAAGCTTCACTTTGGTTCCACCTATTTTACTCTCATTCTGCTTTAAGTGTCTTGTAGAGCAAGAGTTGGCTCTTTGTGCTACTCGGTTTCCTTGGTTTGTGACTGTTCTTTGCAATGCTGTAGCACTTGCACTCAAGAAAAGGCAGCGAGCAAGACAACTCAGCACTCTGGTGGTGACACGACCCTAAAGTGGACCTTTATATGTCCCTGCCCACTTCACGAGCTTCTTTCATCTGCCAGCATCTGTCTTCCTTTCATTATCTTTCCAGTCTAGCTCTTTGCTGTAAAATCCAGTGGGGTATGTATTAGTGATTGAAATTAAAGATTTAGAAATGTGAGAGGAAAGGGATTAGGAACGGAGTTGCAGCATGAGGAAGGGGCTTCCACGCCTCCTTTCATAGTTCCACACTGTTCGCTCTGGTTTGTGTACTTTGCTTGGCTGCTCTTAGGACCTAAGTTCTGGGCCTTTTGGCTAAGGTCGAGTGTAGTGGGTTTCCTGTGGGTGCCTTGGTTGGATGCACGCATGCACTTGCTGGTCTCTGCTGTAACCAGGTTCTCGTAGTCTAGACCTTTGTCCCATCAAACATTACAGGCCTGCACAGCAAAGGTGGAGCAGAGGTGTTATTTCCTTGCTTTCTAAGCAGTGGCAGTGTGTCACTGTGCTCCTCTTGACTAGAAGATAATATAAACATAATTTGACTTTTCTGGAAGCCAACCAGTGATAACAGCAGCGCTTTAATCTCAGCACACCATTTAAAGATAACTCTCTGTGAGCACACTACTGAGTACTGCAGTAAATTGTAACTGGGTTTTGTTGGGTATAAGGTTGACTTAATAGGTTATTGGAAATGGCATTCTGATGGAAAATAACTCAACGCCCGTTGCTGCTATCTCCATGTAAGGATCTGTCATGTGATTTCTTGCCAGTCAGAGAAAAATCACTTCATTAGATAGTGATACTCTTTTATTGTAATCCTCTTACCGGTGGATTTGGGGCTTAGTTTACAGCACAGTGGATTTGCTTTGTGCACTTCTCCCCCGTTCTAAAGAAGTGTTGATAAAGGTTTCATACCTCTGTTATTTTGGGACCTCTTTTCTGCAGCTTCTAGTTGAAACTGTTTGCATTGGGAAGTTAATTGGGCTATAAAGGTAGACCAGAAGGGCAGTGTGAAGGCTTTCATGAAGAACTATAAGCCAGTTGCATAACATGGCTGTGAGAAAGCTGCCACCTGATTCTGCACACATCCAGCCAAGTATTTCCAGTAACGGCCAATGAATATGAATATGGTGACTAAGGCTGAGGAGAGGCCTCACCTTGAACCCGTTTCCAGTTCTCATCAGCTGTGACCAGGGGGGTCTAGCAGAGGTGCAGAGAGGGGCTGCTGGCTTTTGAGCATATCAAAGAATCACAGAATCGTAGGGGTTGGAAGGGACCTCGAGAGATCATCAGGTCCAACCCCCCTGCCAAAGCAGCTCCCTAGCACATATTGCACAGATAGGCATCCAGATGGGTCTTGAATGTCTCCAGAGAAGGAGACTCCACCACCTCCCTGGGCAGCCTATTCCAGTGCAAAGAACCTATCTCCTTGACAATGAGCACAATTTGTTTAACCTAAGAAAGGAGAGGGTTATAGTTGCTGGCTAGATCTGTACTGGGGGAGAAGGAGAAGTGGGAGCAGCTCACATCCAGAGGAGGGGATCCAGAAAACAACACAGTCATTAAGACAAACCAGTCTGAATTGGCCTGGAGCCAGCTGAGGCTGGAAACTGGGAGGAGGTTTCCTACCTTGGAAACCTTCCTACCTATGTCATCATTTTGGGGTGTACAGAGGAAGCAAAATAACACTGGGCTGCTATGCCACTGTCTGTTAGAGCAGCAGAGGCCTTGACTTCATGTCCCATCTGATCCTTCAGGTCCCATCTCTCAGAGCAGTGAGCTGTGGCTGTGAGGATGACAGAGCAGGGCTGGTGTGTACAGCTGGCAGGAGAAGTATCGGTAGGGGCAGGTGAGGCCAATGTCATGTGGCCAGGTACATGCAGCCCAGTCTTTAATCCCAATAGATGGGCTATAGCTGGGGGGCTGTTGCTGTCTCCCGCCTCCTTATCTTCTTTAACTCTCATTAATCATACTTTGGAGATGATGGCAGCAATATCAAATTTTGTAAGGAGCCAGGAGGGCAGAGTTAATTCACTGACTGTTCCTTTAGAGGAAAGCCTATGGTGTAAGCTTCCCCCTGTCCACGTTTGAGTTGGATGTCTGATACAAACAGAAGTTACTTGGTAGGAAATAAGAAGGAGGGTAAAGAGTATCATGGAGTAACTTCTTTATTTAAAGCTTTTGGGATCCCCAGCCCCTCTTCCTTCCGAATCCAAAGGAGAGGTTGGGCAGCATGCTGAAACTAAACTTCTGCTCCAGATCCAGATATCCCATCTGTGGCCAGACTGACTTGACTGTCAGCGTTGCACAGTGCACACAGACAGCTGCAGTGTCATTGCCTGGGAGAACCTCCACAAGGCATCACCACTGCAGGCTCTGCAGCTATCACCCAGGCCCAAGCAGCTATCGCCTCCTGAAAATGAATCAGGAAGCCTCCATTTGCCTCTCCTTCCCCATCCCTGAAGGGAAGAGTAATGAGTGCCTTCTGCAGAGGGGAACTGCCGTCATCAGACACAAGGAAGCCATCGCTGGGGGTGCAGTGTACCAAATGAGCTTTATTGATGAGTGCTTCCCAGAAACAAAACTTTTCCTATGAGGCTGTGAGCACTGAAGATACTTGTAACGCTTTTAGAGAAGGTCTGAAAGTTGCTGTAGGTGATACAGCAGGTATGCAATATTGATGGCTGTACTATGAGCACATACCTTTAAAAGACAATTGTAATTTCTGGGTTCAATCATGCAGAGCAAACTTAGCATGTAGGCTGCCAATGCTTACAGCTAATACAGGTTATGCTGAATACTGGCAGGAGCTTAATTTGATGCATTATTTTAATTTTGCCCAGACACAAACGATCAGAGGTATACCCGCTTCCAGCTGGTGCCTCAACCTGATGCTCCAGACTGTGAGTGATACTTTCATTAACCACCTGAAACTTTAACATGTAGTTAGGGGCTTTGTAATGTGTTATTCTGAAACAGATTGAGTCTGGTAGGCACTTTACTCGAGCTAAAGGCACCAAAAGATTTAGTGTATTCTCTGCTCTACCTGAGAGAGCAGGCATGCCTTAGAGTCAGGGAACCTGGGGTTTCATGGAGTTGAGTGTTGCTTGAACAACTGTGTTACTTGAGGGGAGTTCTGCAAGTGTGGCTGGATCCTAGAGCACCTCATCTTCAACTTGGAGGAACTTACAAGCAATTGAGAGCATTTGGCTGAGGTGGTTTATTTTACAGGATATAGAGCTGACAGTACCAGCTGCAATTAAGTTGCCTAAACTCTTTCCTTATAAACCTCTGGCTTTGCTTCTAATTTTGCTGACTGTTTCTAAGAGCTAAACATTAATGCTGTTTCTGGGAAAACCCTTTAGGAAAACACAGGTTGTGTTGTGCCCATGATGGGGGAAAAAAATCTTGATATGCTACATTGATCTCCTGCAAGGGATGAAGGATGTAAAACTCAGTGAGAAGGTGAAGTCACTCTGCTCTGAAATATCCCTTTGGCTCTTTCTGTGATAAAACCACTGGGGAAATGACAGATGTTTGAAGAATTCAAGCTGTATGAACAGGGAAAAGCCCTAGAGCTTGGTGGCTATATTCTTCATGGAGGGTATGACCTGGCCCAGCCTGTAAATGGGGAGGATGATCTTCCATCAATCAGTGCTCCTCACTGCAACAGCCTGCTGCAGCCGCAGGTGCTAGGCTCAAGTAGTGAGCCACTGGGGACTGGAGGGGTAACGATAATTTGGTGGTGGGGCACAGGGTTGAGGGGGAGGCAGGGATCTGGGATACAGGTAGGGATAAGGAGACTCAACACCTCAGGGATGCTTCTGAGGGAGGAGTAATAGAACTGAGACCCAGCAGGGCGAGTGACAGAGCAGAGGCAAGGGATGGACTGAGCCAGAAGACTTGCACGACGAACCCATGAAGGTTGCTGGAGTTGGCTGGAGTTGCTTTGCTTTTTTGCCTCTCTGTTTTTTGTGGGTTTTTTGGCCTATGTCTAGAAATTTTTATTTGGGAACTGCTGAGTTTGCAACAGCTGGTACCAACGTCTGAGAAATGCCAAAATCAGGGGCTTTCCCCGATCCTTCTCTCCCATGTTTCTTAGCATAGGAGTTTTTCTTGTTTCATTGCCACATGCAATTTTTTCACAGAATCCCTGTTTCATTCTTTGTACTGGAGAGGTGGGACCTCCTGGCTTGAGCAGGGTGTTGAAGAAGAGTAAGGTTAAGGTTCCTCTGGTTCTGCTTCATTTTCTATTGCAGAAGATAGAAGGTGGGTATATAGAGAGGGAAGAACTACATGAAGAAAAAAGAGAATGTAACTATCTGCCATAAAGTTGCCATAAAATTTTGTATGGTGCTGATTACATCATCTAACCCCGACATCTTGCAAGTCACCACTGGTAACCATGAGCCTGGGGGTATGACTTGCAGGAGCCCTTTTGTTCATAGCTGCAGCTGAAGTCAGTCAAGGCTGTAGTCTTGAATATAATATTAATTCAGGTTTAGGTGCCTCAGCTGACATTCCAGAATGGGTGGATATTTTTTCCTCAGGCTTTCTGCACACCAGATCTTCACTTACAAAGTGGGGTTAATACAAGTTCCTTCACCTCAGAGGCATTTTGTGAAAACAGTTACTTCCTGGGAAACACTTAACAGAATAGAAAAGATGGGATTTTTTTTCTCAGTCATGCTCTGGGCAGTGACATATAGATAAGACCTGAAGGACAAAACAAAGCATGGAAAAGCCACCCAGCCGAGGAGGAGGAGAGCCAGGAATACTGCATAGACGTGAGGGGACAAGTTAGGGAGTTGGGACTAGTGGGCACATTTCCCCAGAGGCCTGGGCACCTGCTGTCATCCTGACTGTGAGGCCAGGAAATCATGGCCTGTCCAGTGCACGTCCTGATGTGAGTTACAGTCTGGGTCAGGAGTGTGCCTTTGAAACTAAGCCCTGGACTGATCGCCCCTTTGTTTTCTCTGGTTCACATGCCTTGCTGCTGGGGCGTGAGAAGTGGGCTCCTGAGCCAAACCTGCTTTGTCTCCCCCTGAGTGGGGCCAGGCCGCAGCCAGCCTGAAGGGAAAGCCCTCCAGCGTGGATGCAGCTTCCTCCGTGCTCTTGGTTCTGCAAGTTGGGTCCTGTTGGGCCCATCACTTCCCAGCCTGAGTAAAGCCTTGGGAGCAGGACCTCTCTCTGTGAAGTCACATCTGTTCAGACCACTCAAATGCTACTGGGCTTTGGACCATGACTTTGGATGTGCAGGGCTGGTTTTGGGGAGAAGGGGGTTGATGCATTTAAGGATGTACACAAATGGGCTTGGTGTGTTTCTTAAGGGTTTCTTAAGTGACAGTCACACAGGTTCACTCTGGCGGTGAACGTGTGAGGAGCACATGTCACAATAAAGTCACGACATGGAAATCCATTCACCTCAACCTTAATTCCAGGAGGAGTCTGTGTGATTCTGTTCCTTACAGTACATATATTGATGTACTGCGTGCAGTTTTCTCACACATGCTGGGGGCTGCTGGTGATCATTTGTAGGAGACCATGGAGACCTCCCTGATGAGGAGGAAAAAGGTTAATGCTAGTGAAGATCCTAGGAAGCCACAGAGTAGTCAGTCTCCCTCTGTCCCTTGGGTGGCAAGGATTGAACAGCACATGCCCTGGGGATTCATTTTCAGGCTCATCAAGGGTGGTAGTCAGGATCAGTCAGCATGGCTTCACCACAGGCATGTCACACCTGGTCAGCCTGGCAGCCTTCTCTGTGTGAACAGCTGTTCTGGAGACAAGGGGACAGCAGTGAATAGTATTTATCTTGTCTTTAAAATGTCTTTAATGTGGTATCCTACAAGACTCTCTTTTGAAAACTGAGGAAACATGTGCTGGGTGAAGGAGCAGGAAGACAGATTGCAGTTGGCTGAATTGCTGGACTCAGAGGTAATAATCAATGGCTCGGTGTCCAGGTGGCACAGTGTGGCAAGCAAAGCGCCCCAAGGTCAATGCAAGGGGTCAGTATTGTCCTGTATCTTCATCACTGATCTCAGGTGATGAGCCAGGGTGCCCCTTCAGCCATTTTGTGGATGGTAGAAGGTATGATAGAGCAGCATTGAAAAACCTGAGGGCTGGGCCAGCAAAAACCTTGTGAAGCTCAACAAGAAGTGCAAGGTTCAGTTCCTGGGGCAGAACAATCCCAGGATTTTGCAGAGTAAGGACTAACCTGCTAGGAAGTGCAGAGTGTGTAAACTTACCTTCTTCTATCCCTTTTGTGTACTCTTTGTTCCTCTACTGCATAGACCATATATTCTTCAGCTACCTAATGGTTGGCTGCCAGAAAAGATGCAATGCAAGGATGACAGATGGTGGTGACAAGCTTTGGCAAACTCTGGATATAAGAAAAGAGCCTCTTTTCAACAAGGGTGGGTCAGTGCTGGAGCTGGTGGTGTGAAACTCACCCGTACAGCAATTTTCTCTCGTGAGTGCCTTCATCTAACTTTGAGGTTGGCCCTGTGTTGAGCGGGGTTTGGAGTAGATGACCTCCAGAGAGCCTTTCTAAGCTAAAATTTTCTGTAGTTATGGTCTGGGGAGGCAGTAAGCATAGTTTTCTTCAACTTCTTACCTTTGTCTTTCTGTCCTTTTTCTCTTGAAAACATGTGGAGTAGGAGGTATCTGTTGAGCATGGCTCTTGCGATTCCACGAAGTGGCTTATGCAGAAGGTGAAATACTGGCAAAATGCCATTCACTGCAAGGGTGCTAGGAAGGGACGTTTCTGTGATCCCATCTGCTGCTGCCCTTTTTTCTTCACCTGATTAACATTGTTCTCTCTGACCCCCTTGGCACGCCAGCAAGGCCCCTTGTAGAATTCCTTGCACTCAAAATCCCCTCTGAGACACGAATGAAGCAATGCTTGCTTGGCTGTACTCTTGACCTCCTTACCTTGTTTTCCACCAGCACCTTCGTACCCAGGCAATGTGATCTCCTGCTCACACGCTGTTTTCCAAGCAACATCTACTGGGTGTGACGTGCTGAGCACAACACAAACAGCAATTTCACTTGTCAGGAAGTTCCTCTGGCTTGACAGCTCATGCTGTTGACTCACTGGCAGGTTTTTAACCTGAGGCACCACTGGTATGAACCCAGTTTTACTGGAGGACAATACCTTTGGCACACCTGAGCGGCACTGTGTGTGCGCTGTGCCTTTCAGGGATACACAGTAAGTGTTTGATGGCTGCTACACGTTGCCTTGATTGCAGCTTGACACCCACGTAGCAGCTGGGGTGTTCAGTGTGTGGTGGGAAAGCAAACCACTGTGTTAATAGTCCTTTCATGCCTGCAGAAGCTATGAGGTATTTGCTTAGAAAATACTTGTAAACAGGTAATGGTGAACTTCCCTCACTGTCGCTTATTTGGCCTATCGTGAGCAGGTTTCTTTGGTTCTTTTATTGGTTGGGAAGGAGCCCAGGGTCAGACTCTGGAAACAAAGAGAGCATTTTTTTGTTAATTAAGAAAAATTATGTTTTGAGTTCTAAATTAAATCAGAATACCCTTAAGCTGCCCGGCTGTGAATGCTTTTACGCAGATCTTCTGGCAGAGACTCAAGCGTTGTCACCACTCCTGCACCCAGCACTTGTTATTTAGGCATGGACTCAGGGATTTCTGGTGAAGACAGGGCAATATTAATGCTGCTGTCCAAGCCCTGAGTGAAACTTCACCCAAACATGGGCACACAACTCAAGAGAGGCTTTCTAACCAGAATGAGTGCAGGGAGGCCAGGAAAAAAGCTGCATTAGGGATGTGCATCCCAGACTGGTTCATAGGTTGTGCAGAGACTCTGTACTCACCTCTTCTGGTGTTCTGCATCACACAGACGCAGATTAAATAGTACTCCTGAACTGATTAAATAGTACTCCTGAACTGACTCTGTTTTGACCACGGGTGCGTGTTTGGAACTGTGGATGATGAAGGAATCTGACCTGAATTTACAGAGGTCCATCACAGCCCTTAGTAAAATGTCATAGTTTTAATTGCCTTCACAGGTAATTACCTTCCATTATCATCACAGTGAAATATTTATTATTTATTTCTAGTCTAAACTTTCTTCAGGCTTTGCCTGTTGAAACTTGGGATGCGTCAGTTTGCTACAGCCAGGGAATTAGATGTGATGTCTGTTCTGGCAGAGGTGCTGGTAGAGGATCCTGTGCCTCACCACAACAGCCATTAGAGGTGGGAAGAACTGGGCCTGACTTGTAGCAGTTGGGTTTATGCCTTTCCTAATAATCTAATGTACGTCAGCGCTCCTGTAACCCTCCATGGAATAAGGCTGTGATCCTGGCACGTGCTGCAAAAGCACTGTCAGCTTGTCAACTTCTTTGGCCTCGTGTCAGCCCCATGATAGTGAGCTCAAGAGAAATGGAAAAGGATAGATGGAAAAGGATAGCTTTGTTTCTCACTCTCCGTTTCCAGAAATATGCTTTAAAAATTAAATGGGGCTGGCCCAGCCTGAAATATCAGAGGCATTAGGAGCTCCTTTAGGTTTATACCACAAGTGAATAAACCGCTGGTATGGTGTCCAGAAGACATTTAATTCTGCAGCTGCGTAGCAGCAGCCTGTCTTTCTGCAAATCGCCTGCATCTATTCATGATTAACAGCCCCCTTGTTTGTTCTCTTTGACCTTACACACCGGCGAGGCAAGGATTAGGTTTCCCAACACTGTGAGTCTTTTTCTTAGCCACCAGTTTGAATTTCAGTCTGAAGGGAGCCAGGTGACTGCCCAGTGAGATACGGCACACCTTGGAGCTAATTATTCTC
This sequence comes from Porphyrio hochstetteri, assembly GCA_020800305.1. Lineage (NCBI taxonomy): Eukaryota > Metazoa > Chordata > Aves > Gruiformes > Rallidae > Porphyrio > Porphyrio hochstetteri. Next base: position 150,266,379 of record CM036905.1, on the reverse strand, counting down.
AAAAGTCATCAGTGACATCAGCCTGTGCTACTCTACCTGGTTGGCCGGCATTGACTCCATGGTATGTGAAATCTGCTGACTTTATTGAAGAGTTGGGCTTGCTGCTCCACCTAGGAAAATTAGGAAGTTGAAAGACACAGTCTAAATACTGTTTCACAGAATCACAGAACATTAGGAGCTGGAAGGGACCTCGAAAGATCATTGAGTCCAACCCCCCTCCCAGAGCAGGATCACTTAGACTAAATGACACAAGAACATGTCCAGGCAGGTTTTGAATGTCTCCAGAGAAGGACACCCCACAGCCTCTTTGGGCAGCCTGTTTGTAGGGGATCTGAGCTAAGCAGCCTGGAGAGAAGAGACAAGAGTGACATGGAGTCTGCTGATTAATAGTTTAATAAAACCAGAAAACAGAGGTGTTTACGTATGCAGGGAGAATGAAGGTAGACTATGTGTTGTGCATAGAGTAGGCTGTGCACAGAGTATCTGCTTGAGAGTAGGCTGGAAAACAGTTTATTCATGTGATAACATAATTTAGCATTCAGCTTTAGTGGTCAACTGTGGCTATTCCATATCAGGACTTTATAGGGATGACCATTTAAAACACATCTTCCTGTAGGTCTTAAAAGTAAGTATCATGGTATTTCTGTGACTGAGAAACTACAAAGTTTTTACTTGTGTCATTGCACAAGCAGAAGAACGAGCTTTGTGTATGAGCTTCACACATATTTGAAAGCTGTATCTGCTTCTATGTGACCATCCCAGCTGTTTGGAGTAACTTCTGCTGGAAACCTTGATGGATTTAAGCTAACTTGTTCTAAATATTTTGATGGAAGACATCCTTAATATGTTTTTACTCATTCTAATCACTGCTGCATCCATTAAAAATATTTCAAATCAAAATGGCTATGCACTCCCTATGCCTATTTTTGTACTTCTTCCATTTCCAAAAGGTTTTCTTGCCTGCTAGCTAACACACTGCAATTGCAATTAATTACAGAAGTGTTTTTCCCTTCCTGTCTTACTTCTTTCCAAATAATTGGTTTTAACTGGGGAGATGGTGATTATTACACAGACATGCACTTTCCAGTGCTCTGCTTTTGTGAATCGCTCTGTCCAAGAGCAAAATATCCATCCATTTGTCTCTGACAGAGCCAATACCTATATTTTGCCTGCACAGTCCTGTTGATAGAGTTGCTTTCCGGTACTTCGTTAAAGGGCTGATCTCATCCTTTTAAGTTTTGCTATTGGCTCCCTTAATATGTGGATTGGGCTTAAAACTGATCAGTTCTTGGCCAAATAGCACCCAGTGAATCTGTTGAAGATGGTGAATGTGGCAGCGTAAAAGATTTGTGGCATCTAAGGCAACCTACACACACGTAACCTTTTCTTGGGCTGCCAACTCCCTGAAGTGACTTTGTTTTTCTTCACTAATTAATGCAGGAATCCAATGGACATAGGCTAAAAAAAAAAAGAATAAAAGAATGCAAGCATTTTTTCTCTTCCTCCTCTTCCTCTGTTCTTCCATCTTTCTGGTCCTGCAGCTAAACTCCGTGTTTTTAGCTCAAAATCCTCTTCACTCAGAACCTTGCCCATTTCTTCAAAGCTAAAAGACATTTGAGAAGACACCCCCAGACATTTGAAAGAGCCTGTTGTGTTACATCCCCCCTCCATGGCACTGCTGCTGTGGAAGCTTAAACCTGGTTCTTGTGTTCAGCCTCTCCTCCCCCAGTGACTGCGGCCTCTCATCTCCCGCCCTCTCTTACCCCTTGCCTCCTCCTTCCTCTCAGCTTCTCACCAGCCCACGTGGAAAGTGTCACTTCTTGCAGCCGTTGCACAGCAAAGACCTGCCCTTCCTGCCTGCTTCTTCACCTCTGAACACCATCAGTGTGCTACCCAGAGCTGCTGACTTTTATTTTCCTCTAATTCTACTTTAGGTCCCCCCAGTCTGTTTTCATCCCACAGGCAATGTGTTTTGCAGTTTCATCCTATCATCCATGGAAGCTTTGTGACCACTGCCTCCTGATTCTCCTTTCTTCCAGGTCCTAATCCCTTCCATCCTGGGACAGAATGATGCTGTCCCTCAGAGCTTTCCTCTCCAGTGCCCTTTGGAGCTGTGTCAGCCTCAAACACAGCTTCAACTAGTGTTTTCTTTCTCCCTATAGCTAAAATAAGTCATGATGCATTCTTCTAGCAGCCCTTGGTGGGTACCTAGCCATGGCCAGAAGGCTAGGTCTTTTCACATTTGATCACAACCATCTGCATCATCGTGCTTCTTGATACTCAGACCTGTAATCTTAGTTTCCTATGGTTTGGCCCTAATGTTCAGGTTTTGACTAAATATTTCTATTTATGCCTGCACTGTGTTTTCCAGGTGAGATCTTATGTCTCTTCACTGTAATATTTTCTTGGTCTCATCCATGCTGTTCCCGTATGACTGAAATGGCTACTCTCCATCTCTGGTCTCTTTTTTGATGGTGCCCATTCACTAACCCATTGTTCAAGCCTCCTGGCCTTCCTGTTTGTTACTCTCTTATTGTTCCTTTAGGTCCTCTTACTGCCTCACCTGTTCTGTGTTAGCAGAAACCTCTCTGACTCCTCCATAGCTTTGTTCAGCCCTGCTTGCCTGAGGTAGTGGACACTCTCTTGGTGGGGAAGGTGCTCATGGTGCTGCTGCCATCTCTGATCCATGGTGATGGAGGCAGGTGGTCCTTCCCATGCCCTGGGGGCTAAGTGTGGGGAGATGTGGGCAACCACACCTCCTGGCTGGGGGACACCATCCCAGTGTTGTCATCCCCGCTGACCAACCCTCCCTCCACATAATCTCACTCTTCATCTTGCCTAGTGTGGTGGGTTGGCCCTGGCTGGAGGCCAGATGCCCACCAAAGAGGCTCTATCACTCCCCCTCCTCAACTGGACAGGGGAGAGAAAATATAACTAAAGGCCTGTGGGTCGAGATAAGGACAGGGAGTGATCCTTCACCAATTACTGTCACGGGCAAAACAGACTCAACTTACTAAAAAATCATCCCACTTATTAGCCAAGCAAAACAGACTAGAACAGTGAGAAATAAACCCAAATCTTAAAATCCTTCATCCCAGGTTCAATTTAACTCCTGATTACCTCATCCTGCTCCTTCCTCCTCAGGGGAAGGACTTGTCACACTCAGCATGAAGTTGGCACCAGGGCAGACAGTCCTACACAAACTTCTCCAATGTGAGTCCTTTGCATGGGCTGCAGTTCTTCACAAACTGTCCCAGCATGAGTCCCCCATGGCGTCACATATCCTATGAGCAAACCTGCCCTGGCATGTGCCTCTCTCTCCATGGGTCCTGCCCAGAGCTTGGTCCAGTGTGGGTTTCCCACTGGATCACAGCCTCTGTCAAGTGCCTCCACCTGCTCTGAAATGGGGTGCTCCACAGGCTGCAGGTGGAATCTCTGCTCCCCATCATCTTCCACAGCCTGCAGGGGAATCTCTGCTCCAGCACCTGGAGCATCTCCTCTCCCCGCCTCCTTCACCAACCTTGGTGTCTACAAAGTTTCTCATATCTCACTTCGCTCTGTCTGCAAAAAGCTACTCCTAGGGGTTGGGTTTTTTTCCTTCTTAAATGTGTTATCCCAGAGGTGCTACCACTGTCCCTGATGGGCTCAGCCTTGGTCAGTGGTGAGTCCCTCACGGAGCTGCCTGGTATTGGCTCTCAGTCATGGGGGAAGCTTTTAGCAGCTTCTCACAGAAGCCACCCCTGTAGCCCTACCCCCGCTACCAAAACCTTGACACACAAACCCAAACCACTTTGGCATCTTTCTTGCCCTGCAGGAGAGTCCCAGCACGCTGTTTTTAATTCCCAGGGCAGCAAGCATCCAGTTCCCTTCTCAGCTGAGATGTTTGGAGCCAGCTCCCTCTCCAAGTCCCCCAGTGCCCACCCAGTGATCTCCCCTGAGCACATATTTCCACGGCACAGCCCTCTGAGCAGAAAAGCTGCAGGTTCTGACTCAGAGTGATGCCCTGTTTTGGACAGGCTGATGAAATCCGTCCCCTCGGCCGCACCCTGCAGACCAGGATGACTGACCTTTCCACTGAAGCCGCCTGCTCTGCTAGAGACCCAAAACCAGCCTTTAATCAAAATATGAAAAAACACTGCACTCTTCTTCCAGTACTTGCTTCTGCCAAAGGAGGGGGGTGGGGGGGAGAGGACAAACTCTCATTGTTTGGGAGGTGGAAACTTGCCTTGCCCTGTCTGCTCTGCTCCTGGCTGGCAAAGAAAAACAGGCATATTATTATTTTGCTACACTCTCTCCAAATTCTATCTTCCAACCTGCCCATGCATCTTGTAGGCTGCTAGGCTTTTTTTGGGCCAGGGGTGTCACTGGGAAGTTTGCAACGCTTGAGCTGGCGAGGACAATGAGGTTCAAGGTGATGGCTGCTCTGTGGTGCCCACACAGAACGCTCTACCAGGAATCAATTTGTAACTGAAACAGGCTCGCTGCTGCCTGGACGACCAGAGTATTTTGTGGGTGGGATCATGAAGGGTGCGATCAGTGGCTTCCATGGGGAAAACCACAGTGCACTGCTCTCTGCCTGTAGGAATGGGATCTCTTTTCTGCCTTAACGCTGCCTGCTCTGGGTAATGCTTTTCCCGTCTGACCCACATTTAGTTCTGTAGGCATAAAGTCTGGGAGTTTCATGAAAATGTGTCATGGGCTGACTCATGGCACAGAAATGATCAAAACAGGGCAAGGAAGTTTCCAGCAGGCACAATGGTGCCTCGTATGTGCGTGTGTCTGACGGATGTTATTTGCTTTTCTCACAGCGGATTGCAACCCACCGAGAGTTTCAAAGTGGGGAAAGAAATTCATACTTGAGGTTCAGCTTTGCCTTTGGTGAATCCCAGGCACCAGTCCTGAAATCACAGAATCACAGAATCGTAGGGGTTGGAAGGGACCTCAAGAGATCATCGGGTCCAACCCCTCTGCCAAAGCAGGTTCCCTGGGACAGGTCTCACAGGGAGGCGTCCAGATGGGTCTTGAATATCTCCAGAGGAGACTCCACGCCCTCCCTGGGCAGCCTGTGCCAGGGCTCTGTCACCCTCATTGTGAAAAAGTTCTTCCCCATATTGGTGTGGAACTTCCTGTGCTCCAACTTGAGGCCCCTTGTCCTTTTAGCTCGGTTCAGGTGCTGCTGCGCTTAAGCGTGTGCAGCAGTCCAGAGGAGTACAAGTAGGGCTTTGCTAAGCCCTGGTTCAAACAGCGATTGCAACACAGGTGTAACTGGTCCCATTTCCACCACAAATTTGTTTGCAGAACTGCCCTTCCCCCCCCAGCTTCATAGGTGAACTGGGCCTGAGTATCCAGAGGTGGATGGGAATCGGTGCCCAACAAGAAGACATCCCACTCCAACACTCTGCCCATGAAAAGCCCTGATGGCGCCAGCAGCAGAGAGGAATAGAGGTCTTGGCCGTTTCTTCAGGCATGCAAACCAACACAGTGGAAAATATCTGTGATATTCTGAAAATCCAAGCTGATGCTTAGTGAACAAGACTGAAATATTCCTCGGCTGTGTGCTAGGAGATGGCAAAGCACCTGATGTGGAAAGAGACCTCCTTTGGATGAGCTAACTGCATCCTCAGCCACGCATGCCCGGATGGCAGCCGCTCCCGGCCCGCCAGACACTTCTGCTGGCATCGCCCTCCCTGTAACCCTCCAGTTAGGAGACAGGTGTTGTCATGACAATTCCCAACTGGCCCGTGGCAACCAAGAGAGGCTCGGGCACAACGCAGAGGATGACAAGAGTCAAATGTTTGTTCGTGTGCGTGAGGTCTCCCACCCAAGTTGGAGCACCCCAAACGTGGCTTCACGCAGAGTTCTTATACCCTTCGAACCTTCAGGTACAATGTGGTTTGATGTATCACTAGCACCCATGCTATTGATTACTGATCACAGTAAAACTTTGCAGAGCGACTGTACCTTTTATGTGCTCTTGCTGTTTGTCTATTGATCCCAATGTCCCTGGAGTCAGTCTGACTGGTGTCGCTTGTCTAGGAGCCAGACAACGCCAGGAGGGTTTCAAAGACCTCTTGGAGTGGGTAGGATGCTGGTCATATCTTGTCTGTCCAGGGGGTATCCTTTGTCCTTCACGGGCAGCTCTAAGCTTCTGAGAAGCAAGGTCCTTATTTCCAGGGCCAGACTGTCCTTTAGTTTGCTTTACTTAAGCATGAACAATACCAATGTTACCAGTAAAATGGTGCTACCTGTTTACATGATGGTGTATAATGTGAGCTAATGCATAATAACAAAGTTAATGCACTTTCATGCTATAAAGAATGGCTGATTATAGCTAGGGAAGGGAATTTTCTCAACCGAGTGCTTATCCCAGTGAGGACCTGCTTGCTCCACGCAGCAGGTATCAGAAGGAAACCCAGTAGCAAACCTCAGTTGTCTCCTTTTGCATCATAGGATGTGTTAATGATTTGTTGGATAATTATTAAGCTGTTTAATCATCCAGTCAGCCCGTGCAGGATGTATTTAAGAATAACATCTTCTGTGCATGATAATGTGTGTGTCACGCTGAAAGGACAAGATCCATCTCCCTGTCTGGGATGTTGCGAGGAAGCACGGGAACCTGCGGAAACAACCCCAGGTCCTGCAATTCACAGCAGCTGGATGAACGCATTACACATCTTCTGGGGGGGGTGGGGAATAATCTTATAATCTTCCTTATGTTTAACAGCAATAGGTTTTAGCTAGCACCTTTTCCACTGGCACTGCCATACAACTTTCTTAGGAAAATGATGGTTCTGGAAAAAAAAAAAGGCTTTCTTTTAAAAAATAATAATAATTAATTTGCATTTCTGCTATTTCAGGCCAGATTTATTAAGAAGACAATTACTTCAGTAATAATAATCATACAGTAACCTTTTCTTTTGAAAGCTGGAAAGCTTGTGATACATGAGGCAGTGACTAGGGAAGAGAAAAGCAGCTGAGTGCTGGCTAGGAGGACTGCAGTCTGCACTCTGCCATGCCCTTGCGCCAGACTGTAAGGCATTTACATCACGCCTCCGGAGGGGGGATCCCTAATTGTACAGCTCTCATTTGCAGAGCGCTCAGGCTGAGGCCCAAACTCAAACCCAAGTCTCAGCATCTCCATCCGGCTGCAGCTCAACCGGAGGAAGCTGTACTTCTGAAATAATCTGTGTATCTGAAAAATCACACTCAGAGATTTCATCTGCTAAAATCAAGTGCCCCAAGGTAGTGGCTACTCTGGACTTAATTCACCTGTACCTCAACTTCCCAGCTGTTAAAGGGTGTGCTAGTATTCCTTTGGACTCATGCTCTTGTTAAAAACGTAAACCTGTGTGTATTTGTGAAGTATTCCAGTGCTGTAGCATCACTTGTACATGCCTACAGCTACCCAAAGGGAGATTGTAGAGAGGTGGGCGATGGTCTCTTCAGCCAGGTGACAGGAGACAGGACAAGGGGGAATGGCACAAAGCTGCATCACAGCAGGATCAGATTAGATGTTAGGAAAAAAATTTTCACTGAAAGAGTTTTCAGGGTCCAGAACAGGCTGCCCAGGGAGGGGGTTGAATCACCATCCCTGTATGTGTTTAGGAAAAGGGCAGATGAGGTACTTAGGGATATGGTTTAGCATAGGACAGGAACCGTTGGACTCTATGATCTTAAAGGTTTTTTCCAACCAGTCATTCTGTGATTCTGTGAAAAGCACACGGGGAAATTTGTAACTCTGCTATTGCACCAAGGTATGACTCAAACAAATCCAAGAGGTGCAGGAGACGTCACAGTGACCAGGGGGAACGTTACTGTTTGTAATGTTCTTTCCTCTGGTGTGCATCCTGTAGAGAAAACAGTTCACGATTAATTAAAATCGTACCAGGTTAATGCGCAGAGGAGAGATTAAGTAAGTACACGCAGCCTTAATTATGCTGCATGCTAATTTTTGTGTCTTTGGCTTTATGACGTCAGTACCGTTTTAACGTGGTGTGTGCCTGTGCGCTGATAATATCTTAATTAACTGATTCCAAAACAATAAAAGACAGATTTCCTTTGCAAGATCATCAAAACAAGCTGGAGTTTAACACTTCAAGCTACCTCGGAATAGAAAAGTGTTAGAGGAATTAAAAATGCCCTCCAAGTGTGTAAATGCTGTCATTTCAAATCTGCTTCATCTCCTCCCTTCCCCTTCAAACTTCAAGTAAACTTCTACCCTGGGGAAAACCCTGGGAAATCTGAGCTTCAGCTTGGGGAAGAAGTTGAAAACAAGGCTACAGTCTTAAAGGGAACTTCGTGTCAACTTTGAAGAGTGTAACGGTGACTCAGCGGAGTGAGCACCTGTAATTCTCCCCTTGGAAAGCGGCTGGACTTCTGCATGGTGCTTGAGAGAGTGTGACGAGGCCACTCCTAAGTGGAAGCATACCATTAACAGGGAAATAATGCCGCTAACGGGGAGCACCTCTAACAACCTGCCACAAAGTGGCTAATTTTGGGTGGTGGGGTGGGTTGGTTGGTTGGTTGGTTGGTGTTTTTTTTCAAGACGATGAAGCCAGCAGAAGTTTTGCCATGGCTTTGGTGAGTGCAGGCCGAGGTCCTTCATCTCCCACGGTAAGGCAACATTTAAATCCTACACAGTAACTACAGCTTTTCTTCCAACAAAACTTATAAATCCACTCTGGTGTTTCAGTTGGCTTTTGGATCCTTTATGAAAAATCCATCCTGCTCTGTGGCTGTCACAATCGGTCGCTCGCAGTTCGTCCAACGAGCAGCCATAAACCACACGACCACGTCACGGGGCACCTGTTCCACCGGAACTTCTTGGCACGAGTCTCCTGTGTCACGTTTGCTGAGGTAGGCATACTGCAGGTGAGTTCAGGGAGAAGCATGAGCTTCTTCAGTATGGATCATTAATAATTCTACTTCAGTTTCCTTCCCTCTGTTTCTTAGGCTGTCATTCTTTCCTGCAAGGTATTGATACTTTGGGGTGGCTCGGGTTGGTCTTCCAGATTTTTACTGTCCATCCAAGAGCCGTGGCTCAGTGAATTCCTACTGGTGTTGCAAAAGGGAGTGGTATCAAAGGGGCTTTGTTGCTCAGATAAGGAAAACTGCAGATACAGCTGCAGGGTTATGCCATGGCCAGATGTGCAAAGGAACCGTGTTGAGGAGCAAGAAGACTTGCAAAAGAACGTAACCCACACCCCCCAAAACAGGAAATCAAGGAGAAGAGCAAAGCAGATGTGCCCAGACGCCGATGGCAAGTTCTGTACACAGGAAGAAGGGAAAAGATGCCATGCTGAGTCAGTTTGAACAGCAGCGAGGTAATTTTGTTCCCTCACAGATAGATGTCTTGAAGAAAATAGAGGCTGCATGCCAAGAGGCTATTGATCATGGTGCTAAATAAAGTAGTAGTATCCTCACTTAGCAGTAGGTTCTTCTAGAAGCACCTGCAAAGCGCTGATGAGGGAAGGAGCGTAGCCATCCCAGCACGGTGGCACGGCACAACACAAGCACAGCAGCAGATGGAGGGACTGACCGACCACGTTCAATACCATCACCTGTGCCGGTGTCCACCATGCAGCTTGTCAGAAGGGACAACCAAAGGCAAAGGGCCATCACGCAGCAATCCTGAGACACGTGGGGAAGAGTGGCATGGCAGGATGGATGCGTCCGCTCCCTCCTTCAGCACGAAAGCAAGGAGGGCTGCTGGGGAGTTGGCAGCCACAGAGCCTGAAGGCCAGGGGAGTGGAGTGAGAAGGAGCAAGAACGTGGCCACTCCTTGTCATGGCCCCAGGAACCAGGGAATAACGCTGGGCAGTGGCTCAAGCGGCCATATGTCCAAGACCCTGTGCCTTGTCCTTGATATGGCAGAGCAGAACGAGTCGCACCCCTTCTGTCCTCTATGTGATGAGTCACGTCCCCAGCTGACGGTGGCAAAATGGCAATGGGATTCAGTCCTATCATAACTCTGTGTGCAGATTTTAAGGATGATGAAATAGTGATGGGATGCTGAGGTCAGCTTCTGAATAGAAACCAAGAAGGGTGGTGCAAGTGTTGGACCTGGGAGCATTGCTCATAGAACGATTATTAGAGGTGTTAACAGTGCAAAATGGGTAAGCCACAGAACAGCTTAGTGCACACATGCGACCGCGTTGCGAAGCAGCAACACTAGTTGTAGGGCTATCATCCACCTGCTGCTTTACTGACCTAGACCATCCCTCCAGTCAGTCTTGCTGCGGTTTCTTATCTATGATGCCGTCACCGAAACCGGGAATAAACCTTGTAACACCAATGCAGTGTTTAAAGGTAGGCATGCTTCTGTTGCAGTGCTGGGTCCACGGGGGGACAGCGGTGCATGCCACGCCATCAACAGCACACTGGTTGTATAGGTTTGAAATATACATTATATTGCTTGGAAAAGGCTGTCTTGTGATAATGATTTCCTGGAAGCTATCTGTGCATTCTTTTCCCCATCACGCACGCTCAGTGATTTGAGCCAGTGGTCCTTGAGGATCCTTGGAGGTCATCGGTGGTCACATGCCTGTGTTCGCTAGATGACCCTACATCATGCACAGTATCACCAACCTTATGCGATGTAATACACCTGTCCAGAACGGCCTGCTTCATGACTGACACTCCTTGACCTGTTGTCAAGATGGGGTTGGGCCATACAAGAAACACAGCGGCATTGTTCGTTGCCATGGTCAGTTAGCTCCCCTCCCCCCGCCTTACCTCACCGACCATTACCTTGGTTACAAAATTACACATCAAACAAGCTAATTGCCATTGCTTTGGTTACAATGCCGGGTGGGGGGAGGGATTCACACACATGTCAGGGGGGCAAGGGTGTTGGTGTTGCCTCGGTAGTCCAGGGCTATCCTTGAACTTTTGTGGATGGCTTTACGATTCCAAAAAAACAAAGGTCCTTGCCTCGAGGGGGTGTGGGGGCAGTCCTCCTCCTTCTGGCCACAAGCTGGAGTCCTTTGGTTGCGGCTATTCACACTGCCCCGATGATGAAGGATGTGATATCAACTACACATAAGCAAGCTGATACAATTTCGTGCTACAAAGAGAATCACAGAATATCCCGGGTTGGAAGGGACCCGTGAGGACCACCGAGCCCAAACTCCTGAGCGATGGGCATAGCTGGTGCAGTGGTTATGGAAGGAGCTTTTCCTCACGGGGGCTGAGGGGCTGTCCCCCGGGGGTGCTTAAGGCCCGACAGGAGGGAGGCAAAGACCACAGTACTCCCCGCTGCCCGGCTGCAGCGCAGGAGAACGGCAGGACGTGGGTACCTCCTCGCCCCGCGGAGGGAGGCTCTCCGCTCCTCCGAACGGTTTGTTTACAGCCGTGCCTAAAATAAACTTCGCCTTTCATTGCCATTATTTATTTATTTATTTAGAACTCCAGTTATTCCTGCGGAGCGAGTCGGATTCCTCTCTGACTCACGCACGATGAACTAACTTCCAGCTGCATTATCCCTGCCGCCGCTGCCGATGCACAAGCCAGCGCCCGGCAGGACGCGCGGACCCCGGGCTCCCGGCGGAGACCTCCGCCGCTCACGGAGGAGGGTTTAATTCGGGAGAGCCGCGGCGTTTGGGAGGTCCCATCGTGGGGAGCAGACACGTGCCGGCCTCCTCGGACGCACAACCAGACAATAAGCGATAACGCACCCCCGGCCCGCCCGGTGCCGCATGCGGGGAGGGCCGCGCCCGGCAACCGGGTGGCGCCGAGGGGGGGCCCGGCGGCGGGAGCAGCGCCGCGGCCGCACCTGGAGGGAGGTGGGGGGGAGGGAGCGGGGTTGGGGGGGGGGAAACCAACGTCCCTGGCGAGGAAGCGGTTAAGGCCGGGCACCAGGAAACGGGAAGGAAGAGGCTGAGCCCAGCAGGAGCCGCACAGCGGAAACGCCCCCCCCGCCTCGCTCCCGCGGCCGCAGCGAGCCGCCGGCGCCGGCGGGCCGGGCGCACGTGCGGGCGGGGCGGCGCGGCGGCGAGCGGGCACGTGCGGCACCGGCACCTGGCGGCGGCGGCCGGGCGGGCCCGCGGGGAGGGGAGGGGAAAGAAGGAGCGTTCTCTCGACCCCGCCGCCCCGGGGGAGGGCAGTCAGAAGCCGCTTACACAACCGGCCGCCCCTTACATAAGCCGGGAGCCGGGCCCGCGGGGGCGGTGCGAGTCGCCCCCACCATCTCCCCCCGCCTCTCTGCCTTCCTCCCTCCTCACTCCCCTCCCACCGCCCCCTCCTCTTCCCCCTACCCCCTCCCCCCCGGCCCGGGAGCCGCCCCCCTGCTGCAGCGATGTGACCCGCCCCCTCTTTCCCTCCCTTCCGTGCCCGTCCCCTCCCAGGAAGGAGCCGGAGTCGGCAGCGCCGCGGGCCCGGCATGGAGTAGGGCGGCCCGGGGCCGGCGGCGCCGCGCGGGCATGGAGCTGGGCCCGGGGCCCTGCGCGCTGCCCCCCGCCGCCGGGACCGGGGCCGGGTCCGCTACCTCGGCGGCGGCGGGGGGACCCTGCGCCGAGATGCTGCAGGTGGCGGAGGAGGCCTTCCGCGGCGGCAACTTCGAGCTGGCGGCCGAGATCTACGGCTCGGAGCTGGCGGAGCTGCCGCAGCCCGAGCGGGGCCTCTGCCTCCGCCGCGCTGACGCGCTGGCGCGGGCCGGCCGCATGGCCGAGGCGCTGGACGCCTACGGCGCGGCGGCGCGGCTGGCGCGGCTGCGGCCTGAGGAGCTGCGGGAGCTGGCCGAGAGCTTCGCCCTCAGCATCCGCGACAAGGAGCTGCGCCTCCCGCCCTGGGGGAGCGGCGGGCCCGGCGGCGGGGCGGAGGGCGAGGGGCTGGGCGACCCGGCGTGCTGCCGCCCGCCCGAGCTCTTCGCTTGTCCGCTGTGCCGGCGGCTGCTGTGCGAGCCGGTCACCCTGCACTGCGGGCACACCCACTGCCGCCGCTGCGCCGAACCCGGCGACTGCGGCCGCTGCCACCGGCCGCGCCGCCCCGTCGAGACGACCCCCGTCGCCGCCACCGCCTCACCGCCGTCGCCCGCCGCCGCCCGCCCGCGGGTCAACGTGGTGCTGGGCAACCTGCTGCACAAGTGGTTCGGCGCCGAGAGCCGGGCGCGGCGGCTCCGCGCCGAGGGCGACGCGCTACGGGAGCGACAGGAGCTGCCGGCCGCCTTGGAGAAGTACAACCAGGCCCTGGAGATGGGTGAGCGGCGGCGGGGGGGAGCGGTGGAGGAGGAGGGGGAGGAGGGGGCGGCGAGCCGAGAGCGGCTCTGCCCGCCGGTCCCCGGGGCTGCCCCGCAGCAGCTGGGCTGGGAGGTGATTTGTGGTGAATGGTGGGTGAAAGCACCCGGGGGGAAGTTTTGAGAATGAATCCTCCCCGGCGGGTCTCCTCGCCGCCCCCTTCCCCCCCCCCGCCGTGAATGGCTATTTTTGTTCCGCTGTTATTTTCGTCCTTGCTCAGAAGGTGCCTGGCGTTTAGCTGCCTGCAGTCGATGACTCATTATGCAGTATTTCTAGAAAACCCGCTTTCCGATTTGTGGGGAAACCATCTTTTTAGCGAGGGAGACGCCGTAGTAGCGGCCGTGCCTGAGCCCCGCTGCGGCGTTGCGGAGCGGGTCCGTTCAGCTGCATCTTCAGCCGACGCGTAACCTCGGGAAAGCCGCGGTGGAATAGCCACGGGCATCGGGGCTCCGGGTGCCTACCTCGGCACCAGCAGCTAAATCTGCGAATTTGGGCTTGCCTGCTTGTGTTCCGAGTGTAAACTCTTTGTAGGCATGCGGTGATTGTTTCTGTGTGCGAATTATTCTCTGAAAGACCTGGGCTTAAGTCATTAAAATTTAAAAAAACCCATAAAATAAGAAGGCACGGGTCTGCCTTCCTCCCCAGCCAAGCCGACGGCAGCCTTAGTTTATCATAGCTAGGTTGTTTTCAGCCTCAGCGCCGAGTAGTAGGTGGATCCCTCTCGCTCGGTTGTAGCCGTGTAGTAATGCTGGTGTGTGTGCGTGCGTGCTCCCGGGTTGTTTGTGGTACGGTACCCGAAGCGTCCGAACCGCCTGGAGAAAGGCACGAAGCTGGGACCTCCGCACATCCCCCCCACCCCCCCGGGCCAGACACTCCCCCCGTCTGAGCGTGAGGAGTGTCCGGTTGAATTGAGGGAGAGGGAAGAAAATCCTCAGCAGTGTTAATGGAGGCGAAGTCCTGCGGGTAAATCTCTTAGGAGCACAAATGAAGTGTAGGGAAACCTGTGCCTCTCCTTGAGGGAAGAGCTCCTTCCCTACTTGGAGTAAAATAGCCTACCTAGCTTTTACACCTGGAGACAAACTGGCTGTGATTTGGTTTTTTTAATTGTTGTTGTTATTATTGTTTTGCTGGCTTCTGTGGAGAGAAACACACCATTAGGCCTGTCCCTTGCAGGATAGGCATCCGAGATACCAGAGTTTGGGATAGTGTCCCCTGTTTATTCCTCTGCTCCAACTAGATGTGACAAGTTTTCAGACCTAGCTGAGTCCTCTGTAAAACCATTACACGGTTTAGCTGAAGTAATCTCTGTTAAAGTAGGGCAGGATGGAGAGCCCAGGAAGGAAGGTGAAGCAGAGGGGAGGGGAGAGGCTTGATGTAGGTCACTGGTGGATACAGAGAGCTTTCGGTGGTGAGGCGTCTTAATGTTTCAGGTTCAGGGTCCTGCTGCTGGGGAGAACAGCATCTTGTCAATGAAATAAGGTGCCTGATGTGATTTGGTTTGGTTTTTCCTGGTGGGGGTTTCTTTTTTTTGAGAACTGCTTCTTGTTCTTGTGGGTACTCAGTATTGCTGTGTCTGCATGGCAGTGGAAGAAGGGGGAAGATCAAGCACAGTGTGCTGCTAGCGCTCTCCTACAGCCTGTCCTTCCCCATCCTGTCCCTGGAGCACGGATCTCCAGCCATGGCTGCTGTGCCATAACTCCCTTCCAGTGTCCTTACTTGGATCTTGTCTGATACCCAAGCACAGCAGGAATCCATTCAGAAATTCCTTGCTCTGTCAGTGATGCTAAAGTCGCTTAATAAGATTATTTAATTTTTTTTTAAATCCTAATTAAAAATAATAGCAGGTATCTTGCTTGCCTCCGAAATCCTAAAACCCTAGGCTGACATGTTGTAACTTCCTGGTAGCGGATCCAAATTCCTGTTGCTGAAGGGCAGCCCGCCCACCCCTGCCCCCTGCAGCCCTTCACCTTTTTTCCTGTTTCATCTCCATCGATGCCCTTTCTCACGGGCCAAACTGCCACCCCGGCCTCCATGTTTTGCACCCCTTCCTGCCTGCTCCTTGGGTACTGTCTTTTGGCTCCTGGGGCTGCTGGTGTGCTGTCCAGTGAGGTATCACAGTAAATAAGGAAGGGGGGGGGGGAAGTAAAAACATGGCTGTTCTCTAACTGTTTGGTACTACTTAAGCATATGGGCAGCTCAGAATGCTTATGAGCCACTGTCAGATATTTAGGGCTGTGAGAAAATAGCTGCTTTTTCTAACCTCCAACTGCTTATGTATTAACTATTGGGAGTCAAGGGCATGGGTATTCTTTTGATTTTTTTTTTTAGAGACTGAAGGCATGCGAAGAACACAGTGGTTATACAACTGCTCTGTAAAGTTAGGTGAAACACCAGGCTTCTTGGCAAGGACACGTGGTTCAACGAGGCTTTATTTTAGGGTGTTTTTTTTAAACTGGTGTTTCTTGCAGAGTAGTTCCCTGCTGCATCTGCAGCAGCTGTCTCTACGGGATGTAATATTAAAGCAAGTTTTCCAGGTACTGATCACTTCTCTCATCTGATGGTGACCTTCTGATTTGGGTTTTTTTTTAGTTCTCGAGGTGCTCCAAAGTCTGAACTAGGAAAGGCTCTGAATATCTGCTCCTAATCTCAGGTCTTGGAAGAGGTCTGTCTGCCTTCAAGTTGTCAGCTCCTTCCAGTTGAACTAGTTAGTCTTGCAAAAGCTTACCCTCACTGAGCATGTTCATCTTTCATCACTGACTGTCGGATCTACAATGGCACTGCTGCTCCTGTGTTTGCTCTGATAGTCTGCTGTGGATTCAGGCATGGTCGTGTGGGGCCTTTTGTTGCTCTTTTTAAGGAAATCAGCTTTACTGTTTGATCCTTCTAGTAGTCCTCTTGAGTTGCCCACAGCCCAGTGATCTCTGCTGTTTTAAACAAAGTCACTGTCTTTTTCACTGCCATAGATGTTGGAATAGATCCCTCATTATTGCAAGGTATCTAATTACCACAGCTTCAAAGCAAGCACATGGCAGGCTGCTTGAAAGGAAGCATTTGTTTCCAGCTGGATCCCTCTTTGTGCCAAGCTTTATGCCGTTCAGCCATTGCAGTATCGAGTACTGTCTAAATCTTGCTCTCAGAACTGCTGCCCCCTGATGAAATTTGGAGAGCTATTAGAGGTGGGCTGCTTCTCTGCCACCCCTTCTTTACTAACTGATCTTCTGATTATATGAATTCTCAGTTAAAATGAATGGCATTGTCATGTGTGGGTGCAGGGTATTTTTTGTTTGGTTGGTTTTGGGGCTTTTTTGTGTGCACCCTTTTCCCTCCTCACCTGCCTGCTCCGTGACAGAGATGCCCTCTGGAGACACTGTGCCGGGGAGGGTTCCTGGGTATCCGGGCTGACAGACCCTTCAAGCTGCGTGCCCGAGGGTAGATTTCGGTGACAAATTCAGTGGGTATTTTGAAGATGTGCTTCTGGGGAGTGTGTTTTGGTGGTGTGTGGTTTTTTTCCTTTCTTTCTAGAAAGCAGTTCCCACTTCAGAGGTAGCAGGTGGCTGTTGCTTCATAGGGGAGATAATGAATAGTGCTTTTTCCCAAGTACTGTGCAGAACTGTGTGCGGCTCAACGCTGTATCACAGCAGGGGTGGGAGCACAACAACCAAGTTCAGTCTTAGGGAACGGTATTTATCCAAAAAACGCTGTCTTGTGCACGCCAAGTAGGAACGTGGTGTACACTTTGTGCTAGCATGCTGGCTTTAAAATGAGATGCTTTATAGCTCCAAAGGAGACGGAGCTCTCCTTGGGGTTGAGGGTATGCTCGTAAGTGAACACACAGGGAGTCTAAGGGGGTTTGGGGAGGCAGCAGCTCGTTCCTTCTGCTGCTTTCTCTGTGCCCTTTGTCCTGCTTAACCAGCCCGTTACCGTCCTGCCCCTCTCCATCAGAAACCCTGACGATGCTCAGGGATAAAGTGCCTTGGCATTTGGTGCTGCTGTTGTTTCTGTCGTGGTGCTGGTTCCCAAACTACGTTGGCAGGTCTTTGGTGGTCTCGCAAGCCCGTGTCTGGCTGGGGCTCTCTTCACTTGGGATCAGGCGTACAGCAGGAACATCTTTGGATGGGGACAGGGGGCTGTGCCTTGGCTCCCACTGCATGGTGAAGCAGGTGCTGGCTTGTCTGCTGCGTGATTGTGTCAGGTTCCCAACAGCGGCTCACGTTGTATCTGGGTGCTGGGATGCCTTGTTTCTGCGTGAGGCTCGCTGGCTCTGGTGTGTAATTACCCACTGCTGCAAAAGTGTCCCTTTGGAGCCTGACAGGGCTGAGCATTTTGCTGTCTCTGGAGAGCACCAAAAGCCGCAGCAGTCCCTCATCGTGGTTGTGTTTACCGCTGATGTGATGGGCTCTTGGGCTCTTTCTGAGCAGAAGCAGGTTTCTCCTGGCAGAGTGGGATAGCTGATGCACGTAGCTGCTCCAGTTGTGCTGCTTTTTAATTACACACACACACTCCCTTCCTTCCAGGGTTCAGAAGAAGCATGTAGGAGATAAAGCTCAGCTGAATTTTAAAAACAAAGTGGAGGTCCTTTTCTTCTGAGGTCCTCTGCATGGATTTCTGCTTCCAGTGGAGTGTGAATGTATGGTGCAGGACAGGCCAAGGAGATGAGTTTGTATTGAGTCTGATGTAGTGTCAGAGGTAGTCTGCTGCAGGGTGAGTGAGATGGTGCTGGAGATGCTCTGCCTCATCTTCCGGGGTGGAGGGCTGCATGCTGATGACCCCCAGCCCACAGGGTGGTGTTTGGGGCATTGCTAGAAACAAAATGTAGGAACATTCCTAAGCTTTTTTGTTGGGGAAAAGGAGGATCTGCCTCTCTCGACCAGACCTTAGGGGAGAGGACTTTCTCTTCTCTCATCCCACTGGAGGTTCACCATAAATTGGCCTGATGCAAAAGAAGGTTTAATGTGGCCACTCAGTGCTTTGTGGTCAAGCAATTAATGGAAATTTCTGACGCTTTCCAAATTCTCTGTAAGAATTAAGGGGGTGGGGCAGGCCAGGCCAGGTGGCTGTAGAGGAGAGCTGTCAAAGGGGCATCAGGTGTGCAAAGGTGAGGTCTCAAGACAAAACATGCCTTTTGTCAAGTAGACAGAGCTGGAACAGTGTCAGTGCTGGTTCCTGCTCCCCAGACTTTCCCAGTGGGCTATTTTTGCTAGTGTGCTGGAGTTTCACCTGCTTGTGGTTACTGTACCCCCATTGCCCTCCTGTACCAAGCCTTGAGTTTGTGTGGTGAGGGGCTTGGTGTTGCCTCCATGCACCTGAGCTTGTGGCCACTGCTTTGCTCAGGTGGCAAGTGGGATGGTTGGACCTCAATGTAGAGCATCTGCAAACCGTTGTGGCCTCTTGTCCTAGCCTGTCTTCTCTGTTCTGTAGAGGCAGTTGTTCGCATCATTGTGTCCAGAAACCGATTTCAATTACACTACCTTTGGTGAGCGGGCTGGGAAGGTGGGTAGTTGATGTATATAGTTGGCTTTTCCTTCCTTTCTGTCTCTCTTTACATTGTTAGCTCTTAAATAGCTAAAAAACTCCCACAACAGCAGTGTTGCATATGGAAAATAACCATCTCTGGCAGGGCAAGTGATGCAGCAATACTGGCTCTCAAGTTGGTAAAGCTACAGGCCTGTAGTGCAAGCTGATTCAAGAGCCATGGATGTTCCTGCTAGGTAAACATCAGGCTGTGGGGTTGCACCACTTCCTGGAGAGCATGGTGTAGGTGAACTTCAACCAAGAGTTCTTGGGAATTGAGCTGAGTGCTTATGGCCACAAATAAGATAGCTGTGGGCAAGCTTTTTTCCATGACTACGGAATTACTTTAATTTTTCTTCTGAGCCTGCTTCTGAGTTGTTTCAGGTAAGAGGGAAAGCAGTCAGAGTTTCTTGGTGGGGTGGTGGGACGTCCACTTGGTGCTGTCTTCCCACAGACCCAGCGATTGAAGGGTTTCTGTGTGAAGTCACAGGCCAAGGCAGCAGAGAGGGGTCCCTCTCTGCAAAGGGGACCTGCCGAACTCTTTAGAAAGCCGTGCTTAAATTTTTATAAAGGTGCCTGATTTCACCATATGCGTTCTGGTAATTCATCTGCAGTTTCCTAAGGGCTTGTGCTCCTTAGTGAAGCTCTGTGTGGGGAAAATCACTAGAATGCCGCCTCCATGTGTGCCTGTATGTGAATTACATGTATTAAGTACACTTTAATGCTCCCTTCTCTTGTATGCTATTTCTGGAAGGTTGCTGTTAGATGATAAGGTTGGTTGTCTTTTTCTGATGGGGTAAAAAAAGAGGTTGACTGAGTCTTCCTTCCTCACAAGGTTTTGGGCATGCTTTCTGGTTTTCAGTAGTAAAGAAGGAAATATTTGATGTTGTACCAGCCTTTTAAAAGGAAGAAAAAAAAAATAGCACCATGGTAGACAGCTGTCATGACTCTTGGAACAGCAAATGGTTCAGTTGCTTTAATAATTTATCAGAAGTATATTTAATTTTGTAGCTCCTAGAGGAAAGTATGACTTCTGAGTGGAGAATGAGAGGTAGTCTTTCTGAAATTATGTGCTACAGAAGATAGTAGGTGCTTGCTTGCTTAGAGGATTTGTGCCAAAAAAGGAATTTTCCCATCCCTCTGTAAAAATGCCTCTTGGAATCTGCTTAAAGCCTGTCTTTAAAACCTGTTCGTGCTGTTCTACTGGGGCAGAAAACCGTAGGAGTCACGGTTACCTAGAGACTGTTGCAGTAGTCTGAGTGTTTAGTCTTAAAATTAAAATACTTTTTGGACTTCTGTCCATCAGCCCCCCCCATCCCCTTTACCAAGGCAGTCCTTGAAAAATAGTAGTAAATATTTTGTATATCGCACTGCTGGAAATGCATCAAGTCCTTCAGAGCAGGAGCTTATATTTGTCAAGTGCTTGTTGTTGAAAGCTCAGATGCCATAGCTGGGTCTCTGGAAGCTTTTCCCCTTGCAGAGGGTCTTCTGAAGGCAGGGTCTCTGTGAAGCTGCAGGAGGAGGGCCGTGGTGGGCAGGAGGCTTACCCAGCACGGGGGTGGGAAGAGGTGCCATGCTGTACAATAGACTTTGGGTGTGGGGGTCTTTTTCTTTGAAGTAGTTAACATCACTTGTGTAACTTGCAGTTATGTACCACTTGAGATAGGGTGAGTGTTTCCCCCGCCCTCCATGTATATAACCCAGATGTAATTTCCTATAAATAATTGAACTACTTCAGGAATCCTGGAGAAGCAGCTTATACCTACGTATCAGAGGGGCTGAAGAATTTTTGAAGTCTCTTCAAACAGCATATTCTCTTTTTCTTTTGCTGTGATGAAGTCTAACAGGGTGTCTTTTGCTTTTGGAAAGACATTTATAGAACTGACTTGTGCTTCCTAATCTTAAAATTAGCAGGGTGTTGCACCGCTCCTCTTCCCTTTTACAAAGGTATTAAGTAATCATCTCTATTTGAGGGCAGAAGCAGTGAGGTGGTAACTGAGAGAAGGTCGTTTTTGCAGCTTGTGGAGTTGGAAATTCAGGGGTGAAATAAGCTTTAACTGGATAAAGAGAAGTTTGCAGAGACCTGAAGAGTAGCTGGTAGAAATGTAGTTTATGTACTGACTGTGACAAAGGCGGGAGCTAGGTTATCACCAGGAAGGTGGTGCTGTGATCTGCCTGTAAATTGATGTCATTAACTGTGATCATGGCAGACCTACTTGTCTGCTCCTGCCTGGTTGTGAAGCACAAGGTCTTTAGGGTCTCTTTGCAATCACAGGTTCACATGGACCTAGTGTGGCTCCATGTTTTGGGGGATGGCCAGGACTTTTTCCTGGGGTGCTTTGGAGATCAGGCAGGGCATGGACCTCCTGGGGTCAAAAAACAACCCCCAAACTCTCTTGATTTGGAAGCTTACTTGTTGTATCTTCATCCTTGAATCCATAGGTATCTTGCTTTGGGGCAGTCTCTGTACTTGCTGTTTGAGAGAGTACTTCAGTTCTGACTGAGGCTTTGGTAGGAAACACTACCCAAACCCTGAACTAAATGCTGGGAGAACTAGTAAGCATGGGAAATGAGCCACGTTTCTGTACTTGATGGCTTTATTACACTTGTGCCAAGCAGCCATGGATGGACTCGGGGGTATGTCACCTGAAACTGTGCCCAAATGCTCAAAGGGTAGAGTGGGAAATGGAAATAGAGGGAGGAGGTGTGAATTCTTGCTGTTGTATCTGGAAGGAATAGCATGGATCTAGCAGAGTCTGGAAAGGTGAAGATTTGGATAGGAGGCAGCAATGATCTAATATATTACACTTAGCTCTGTGCTGGGACATCCTTGAATTGAGGACTTCTGCTGTACCATGTGGTTCATCACTGAATGGGTTTGTTGAGAAGGCTGTCGCTGGCTTTGCACTGGTGGAGACGCAAGCTGAGCTGTAGGCTAACATAACCAGTCTGGCATGGCTCTGCCTTGTGAGCCCAGAGGTCCAACATGAAAGCAAGGCTGCAAAGTTCCCTGCTCCTTCTTTGTAGCAGCTCTTCCTCTGGGCAGCATTTAACGTCCCTTATGGTGTTTCTCCTGAGTAACGATCGGAGCAGCGATTAGCTGCGCTTAGTGGTGATGACGGTCCAGCTTTAAATAACATGTGGAGCTTCCTTGCTGAGGTCTTACAGAGCCTGAAATAAAACTGCTGGGTACCCAAAGCGTTTTGTCTGGTACACAGGAAAAAAATGTGCTCTCAAGCCTGGGCTTTTGAACAGCAAAGTGCAGAAGCTTGGAGGGAAGCTAGTTCAGCCTTGAAATTGTATGCTCTTAAGAATAATCCAGCTCATCTGTCGCCAGTGCTTTTTTCTTTGGATCATACTGATGGTACCAGGGAGTTTCTTCATGTCTGCCTGTCCCCCAGACCTGGGAGCACCTTCCTTGCAGGGCAAGGAAGCAGGAGCCTGGATGTCCTCCGTCTTTGTGCAGGAAGGCATGGGGAGAAGGGGTGCCACTTCAGTCCTCCTAGTGAAGTGGCAGCTGTGATTTGTCCACCCCAGTTTAAATAGGTCTCATCTGCTTTGTCGTCTCACATGGTGTGGAGGTGAAGTCCCATCAGGTGTCGACTGGCTCTGTGGCTGCTCAGTGCAAATGAGCCATACTGGGAGATGGGGGAGAGCTTTGGCTTGGGGTGGCTCTTTGAAATTTGTAATGGGGTGCTTCTGAAGGAAGAGAAGATGCTTTGTATCTGCATGGAGATAAAAGAAAATAAATACAGATTTGTGGGAGAGAGGCAGTTGCCTCCTCTGATGGAGTCTATTTCAAGAGCTCCTACACTTGTACACCGCTGTCTGCCAGCGTGGGTCACCGGGTAGAAGCAGGTGTCAGGCTTGCTTGCAGAGTGCTGTTCAGAAGTGCCTGCTTCGTAGTGGCAGTGGAAGGGTGTTTGGCCGCAAGAGTGGGCATCTTTCCTTCCACCCTCTGTGGGCTAAAACCTCTTGTGTGCACCCTCTGGGGTCTTTGGTCACTTTGCCTCCAAGACTGAGAGTGATCTAAATGCAGTGATGAAAAGCCATGATATTCTGAAAATGCTATTTTATTTAAAAAAAAAAAAATTATTAATCTAAGCCAGACTGATAGGTGAGAAAACGTGGGCTTGCTGATTGCAAATACCCCGTTGTGTTCATTGTCCCTCTAAAGCAGTTTTGGGAAGCTGACCCTGGTTTTCATCTTTGCTGTGGAATGACATTTTATTTAAATGTCCTGAATGTCTTTACTTACTGCTCTTAATTACTTTATCAAGCATGTTCCTTCCCCTGTATGCCAACCCCTCCCCGCCCAAACAACTCCCGTGCATCTATTTTTTGTGGGCAGATTTGTCCTGCTTGCACAAAGTCTGGAGGAGAACTGGCCTCCTATTCAGTTAATTACTAAATCTTGCTAATTTCTCGCTGAAATGAAAATAAATGGTTTGGTGGGTTTTTTAAGCTTATGGAGAAGCTTTCAATACTGAATTGTTCAGAATAGAATGCATAACGTAACAAAGCAAGCAAATTTTTTTTCTTCTCTCCAGGGGTAGAAGTTTTTTTTTTAACATGTGGAAAAATTTGCCCTGGACTCCAGCACAGGCTGACTCCTGCTAGCAAGATGGAAAGGTGTTTTTTGTGATGGCACCATTTCGGTTCTGCTCATGCATTCAGGGAATAAGCTTAGGATTGAAATAGATTTAAATAAAATGGGCTTTTCTGGGAAGAAACATCAGATAAGGAGATTTAGGGAGTTCTGGCAACTTTAAACTTGTTCTTTCTGTGCTGAGTTCCTGGAAGAAAACTCAGCTGTAGCTAATTACAGTAAAAGAACTACTGTGATCTGCAGTAAGTTTAGTGAATTTCCTTCGTTGGTGTAATTGCCTTCCAGGCACAAGGAGATTTGGGGGAGTTCTGTTCCCCTGTCAGCTTCCTGAACTAAAGAAGCAGAGGTTGTTTAGTTTGGGCTTGCTGCTTTTTTAAAATAAAAAACCCCTCAAACTTGAATGCTTGGGCATATCTGGAAAAGTAATTTTGGGTGTTAGCTTCTGCACAAGTAAAAGTGCAATGTAACAAACATCTGCAGATGAGTGCGAAGGTGGTGTGAGTGGAGGGGTTTCGAAAATCTCTAGCTGACCTCCACGCTCGGGGTAGACCATATCCATGGTCCCAAGGAAGGCTCAGGAGGCAGAGAGCCACCAGGCCCCTCAGCTCTGGGTGCTGCTTGGGCCTGGGTTTGTGTGGTGCCGTGGGAGGGAGCTGTGTGGGAAGGCTCCCAGGACCTGCGGCTCCACGGAGGGCTCTGTGTCCCGGCTGCCCGGAGCTGCAGATCCTGGGAGCCTCAGCAGTGGATCCCTGATGCTGACAGGGACATAAATTTTGCTGTGCAGCTGCAGGCTCCCAGAAGAGTTTGATTGAGGAAATGCCATCTGCTGGTATTGTGGAAACAGTGAGATTTTCTACACTTCTCTTTTTAATTTGGCCTGAAACAAGAAGTCATTTTATAAAAGAAATCGTTTTTAAAATTTTCTTCAACCTCCAGAAGAAGAATGGATGCATTATTTTTAAATAAACTATTGGCTATTGTGTGACTTTTAATTCTTTTTTTCCCAAATAAACTTGACAGTTGTTACCATACACTGGCATTCACAAGCACTGTATGTCCTCAAGCCCTCCCTGTCCACCTCCCATGACTAGTTTTTTTCACCACAGCACACAAAGTGGTGTACAACAACTCGATATCATGGTGCTTATAGAAACCCTGTAGTTTTTTAGGCTGTGGCTGGATCTTCACTTTTTCTTCTCACTTCCATGCCTACCTGAAATTTGAATCCTCCAGGTGATGCCATGGTTTCACTGGCAGTGAACATGAGGTTTCAACCCATCTTAGCTGTGCCCTGGGACCAACTGTGAGTTGGGCACAGAGCCCATGAGATGTGGGGCTGTGTCCCTGAGCAGGGTGAGCTTGAATGGAAGTGGCTGAGCACGGCTCCATCTACTGCATCTTGTCTAGTCACTTCCTTGCCCTATAGAAAGCCTCTCAGGCTGTCCCATAAGCAGTGCTCTCCTCAGCAAAGCTGTTTGTGTTTTCTTTCTTTTTTTTAACCCAGTTTCTATTTCTCTCTGTTAACTAAACATTCCTCTCCAGTTACTCATTAGGACGGGCCACACCTTATGCTTTCTGATTGAGACTCAGTGAACAAGAGGTATGAGTGGTGAATAAATAAATGTAGCTTTTTCTGGTTTGCCTTGGGGTAGGTTTTTTGTCTTTTCAGTAGCTTGTTATCTTCCCTTGCGTTGTGAGAGCCTTTGGACTTTGCTTCAGGAGCGCTCGCAGCCTTTGCTGTGCTGTTGTGGTCTGTGCTAGTGCTTTTATTTTAAAATTAAATTTAAATATATTTTAAAATTTTTATTTTATTTTGCTTCAGACTTTTTGCAGCAGAGATGAGATCCCCCAAAAAGAGCCAGTGAAGCTCTTCTCCCAGCCTGCTGCTGGTATGAAGCGTGCTGAATTGTGCTAGAAAGCTTTGGGGTGGCTGAAATGTGCTGTAGTGAACAGAAGCAGGCAGCTGGCTCACCTGCCCCTTAACCTCACGCTGCTCCCTTTTCCCCATGGTGCCGAAATAAATACCCTACCCAGGGCTCTGCCTGGCTGCCCTGGCACCTTCCTCTGCTTACTGCCTCCCTCAGCATCCTCTGCACCAGTGCCCTGCAGCAGATACAGCAGTAGAAGTGTACAGTGTGTGTTTGTATTTAATAGAAACAGGAGGCACAGACTGTTTAAATGGTGGCCAGGTTAAATGATTTTGTAGTTGAGCATCTACTAAAAGAAAAAAAAAAAGCTTGCTTCTGGAGGCTTTCGGTGGCTGTTAATTTCATTTGTCTTGTGGTCTTTTTTAATAAGAATTATCATCTAGAATTTAGGATTACTGCAGCACTATGCTATATAATACATAAAAAAACACAAACCAAGGCAAAACCAGACAAACCCCTGTGCAGAACCCCACAGTGTGAACTAGCTTTTGCAGAGCTCCTTATTTTAGGTGTAGTCTCTGGCTGCCACTGCCTAGGACCTGTGGAGCAGCTGTCACCCTTGGTATGTCATTCTGCAGTTGATGGATCTGGCCTTGGTCCATGCTGTGACTTGAGAGGGCATCAGTCCTTGTTGCCTCTTCCTTTGTCCTGGCACTCAGGTCTGTGTGGCTGTACGGTGAACGGGTTGAGGGGAAACTGATCCTCTTAAACCTTTTTATTTACTTGTTTTATTGGATTAGCTTTCAGTCAGTTGAATGCTTGCTCTGGTTCTCTGTGCAACCACGCGAGCCTGGTTTGCCGCACGAGCGCTGGCGCGAGCTCGAGGGAGGGGAGGAGGCCAGAGGGGGATGTGATCTTGGGGCCATCCCTCCTGGTAGGTGCTTGAGCTTCATGAATGGTGGCACCTGCAGCGCTTACATGCTTATTCTGTGTGCCCAGGCTTTGTGTGGGCAATGAACTCTTACTGAGGGTGGGTTTAGCAGGTACAAAGCTGGAGCAGGCTGGAGAGGTATAGAGAGACAAGAGCCCTGTGTAGGGACATGCAGGAGGTGACACTGGCAGGAAAAGTATTGAGTTGAAGTTTAAAATTTTCTGAAACAAGGGTAGCATCTCTCAGCACACCTCAGAGCCTTTCTAAAGTTTAATCCCAGTTATGACAGGTTTAACCAGCTCACATTTGGGTAAGAGTTACTGCCCTGACCTGCCACCATCCGGTAGCCAGCTTCCAGCCCTCTGGAGACCTTCCCCAGTGCATGAAGGTCATGAGTAACCAAGAGCAAATCATGCTTCAGTCTCATCTCCTAAGATGAGAGAACTGCTTCAGTAGACAAAGGCAGAGTGTTCTTTGGGGCTTGACATGTTTTTGCAGGGCTGCTGACGCAGCCTGCCACAGCATCCTCCTGGCTAAACTGGGCAGGTAGAGGTGGGAGGGGTGGAGAACTGGCTGGACCATCAGGGACACAGGGTGGTGGTTAATGGCTTGAGGGCTGCCAGTGGCATTGCTGAGGTATTGGTAATGGGACTGACGCAGTTCAGCACCTTATTAACATCCTCCGTGTGCGGGCAGGGCGCGCTGTCAGCAGCTTTGTCCCTGACACCAGACCAGGGGAGGAAGAAGCGATTGATATGCTGCAGGGCAGGGCTGCCCTTCACACCAACAACCTGGGGCATGGGCTGACCAGCCCTGCCTACTTCAGCAACAGTGGCTGTGCCTGGGATGAAATAGCCCTGTACTGTGGGCTGGGCTGGGCTAGGCTAGGCTAGGCTAGACAGTAGAGCTACAGGACAGACCTGGAGATCCCAGTGGACAAGCTGATCATGGATCAGCTGAAGTTTTTCTGTGGTGCTGTGAAATGCTATGCTGGAGGAAGGCTTGCAAGTGAAAACTGTTGTAGAGAGCTTAGGAAACAGCAGAGCAATAATGCTTGGGATGCTCATAATCGATGCAAACCAAATGGCCCATGAATGCGCGGGCACTGAGGTGGCGTGCGTGATCATGAGCTGTTTGCCTGCCCGAAGGGGAGGGCGAGCCTCATGGGTGCAAGTGGGTATGAAACGTGAAGGCTGCATGGGTTTTCCTTAATGAGTGGTTTATGGGAAGTGTTTCAGCCAAAGCCCTTCACTGGTAGTTCCTGCAGATGTTCTCTTCATTCAAGCAAAGGTGTGCTGGGTGGGTAAGGGGGGTGTTTTTTCTTATGCATCTTGAAAGCAAGGTGGGGGGAAAGAGCAGGTGACATCCTATATGTGAATATGAAACCTGTCCTGCTAGATCACATGCAGAAGTTGCTTCCAGGCTAGGATGTATGTATTTTAGGAAGGACTTGCCTTTTTTCCTGTTGCAGAAGAGTATAAATGTAACAGTTGTGCCGTAGTGGCTTTTATGTTACTCTGGCTGGAAATTTGGTTGCTGAATATAATGTACGCGAGTGCTCCTCTTAATGAAGCTCCTTGTAACTTCCTTTTGTTTTCCAGCCTCTTGCAAGTGTTCCCTCATAGCACAGCGAGCAGAGCTCTGCACGTCGATGAAAAACTACCAGCAAGCTCTCCACGACGCAGACGTCCTCTGCCGAAACAAACCCCACTGGCCTGCGGTACGGTGCTTGCGTGTCGTAGAGACCAAGGGAAAACTGTTTGTTCGTGGGGCTTCTCTCTGTGGTGGGGACAGTGCTGCTGAGAGCACTGTTGGAAGAACATCGTGGCATTAATGGGGCTGGGGATTACCACTGTTCTTCGTAGGACAGGTCCTAGGAAGGTGCTTGGTGTGTCTCCAGCCAGTGGGATTTCTGTGGCGGGCAGCTGGTGACGTGGGTGCCTGTCGATGTGTCAGGGTTTGGCAGCAGAGTGGGGGTCCCTTGGGCTCAGGTAGCCTGGGAATGGCCCAGTGGTTCCCTTTGGGATGGTGTGTCCCAGGCAGCAGATGACTTTGCTAGCTTGGTGGCCACTGTGTCTTTCTGAGGTGTATCCCAGGCTATATCTCAGTATTTCCCTTTAATACTGAGAGTTCTTATCTCTGATTCCTACCTGTGTCGTGGTGATGCATAAGTGGGGGGTGTTGGGTTTTCCTTTCGTAATGAAAGGAGGCACTACAAGGAGTTCTGGTCTTGGTTATTCTGAAGCAAGCATCAGCAGCAATGTTATGCGAGGGAAATGGGCAAAGCACTTGGTGTGTGTTGTTACCTCCGGTCACCTGAGGACAGACTGGGTGTCCAAAGGCTTGCCCCACCTAGGATTACACCTCCAGTTAATCCCTCACCCATCAGTAGCAAAACTGCAGCACAGGTTTGACCAGATAAAGCCCCTGGGTGCTACCTGGAGAAGAGGGTAGCACGAGGAACTAGAGAAGGATTTTAGGCAGAACTTGGCTTCCCTGCAGAGACCAAGGAGGTGTTGCGTGAACCCCTTGGCCGTCTGCCTCGGCACAGGGTGGCTGCAGTGAGTGAGCTCTCTGCTTCCAGCCGGGGAAGACGTGTGGTGAGCAGAGAGGTGCTGTCTGAAGCACCTAGTTCCTGACAGGTTAGATACTTGGCTCTGAAGGCTATCTGTCTCGTTACCCATTCAAACCTTTCTTATTTGAAGGCGGTTCATAGTCTTCCCCCCCCACCTCCAATTTGCCTTTCTGCCTAGCAGCATTTCCCGTCACGTCAGGAATCCATCTCGGGCAGCGCTGGCTGGGTTTCTGCAGAGGGAGAAAGATGAATTACGCACGTTCAAATGTTTTCTTGAAGTGTCTTCTCTGTTTGCCTTGAATCCATGGAAATGTGATGCGTGTCGGTCATAGGCAGATAAAGATTTCGTTAATCAAATCTCTGAAGAATGCTAATTGAAAATGAAATTTGTCATCGTGACATAACGAGCAGTGTCACAGATGCACTTCACTTGTGCGTGCCTGTGTGAGTGAGAACTTCCACATAAGCTCTGCTGATCCAGTGTCCACGTTCTCTGGGAATTCTGAGCATCTGCTTTTTTTGTATCTTGCAGCATCTCATCTCATCCAGTGGCAGAGATCAGCTCAAAAGTGAGCTGCGTAGTTTTTTTATAAAAACCACATAAAATTAGATTTACTCTGGGAGTAGCTCCTGAGAGGCAGGCATTCACCTACCAGTACCTTCTGGCTTATTGATAACCGAAATGTAATAACTGCCTGAGTTGCTGGTGGAGCTCTTGGGTCTGCTGTAGTCATGAGAGCAGTAGATGAGTTGGTTTCTCTTCAGTTGCTGTGAAAACCAGTTCCTCGGAAACTCTGTGGTGTGGAGAAGTTTCCAGTTGTAGTTTTATGTGGCAGATGGGAAGAGATGCTGCCCTGCCTGGACCTTACCCTTCAATCCAATGCTTGTCAAGGCCATGTGAAAATAAGAGAGGAAAGGTGGCAGCGGTAGATCAGGTACTTAGGGATATGGTTTAGCATAGGATGGGAACGGTTGGACTTGATGATCTTCAAGGCCTGTTCCAACCTCGTGATTCTGTCTCTGAAGTGTAGGGGCCTGGGCTTAGCTTGTGGCAGTGGGTCTGTGAGTATCTGTCTGGAGACAGCCCAGCTCAGTCTTCCCGTACGCTCAGGAAGAGCATATCTCCAGGTGAGCTTGGTGCATGCTGAGACTTCTTGTTCAGGTTCCCAGATGATGTATGTTAATTAACCCATCCTACCCAGTGCCTGTTACTTGCTGTTGGTACAAGCCACCTTCTTCCTGACAGCGGGAAGGGAAAGATGGTAACACGTCTCAGCTCGAAGGGCTACACTGAAAGCACCAGAGAGGTACCTACTCGGGAAGACTGGCGACACTGGCTCTTTGGGAGTTAGTGTGAATGCTGGGAACGTGCCTTGGCTTATCTAACCAGTCTCTTGGGCCAGTGGAGTTGTACTTTCAGCACAGTGGGGAGGTATTCATGTGGGTCAGAGGTGGACTTGCAGAGCGTGCTTCTGCCTAATAAACAAGAGGCAGATGCTTAAATGCACACTTCGTTTATTTCCATTGCTAAGGAAGCAATTTCCATGGTCAGATTTGAAAAATCTATATCCAAGGGGAACGCCAAGGTGAGGTGTTCCTCTCTTGCTACGCATAAGAAGTAAAGCAGGACTTGTCCCCAAGCTGACTACTGTGCCTGTTGGCCATGGAGGTGTTACTTTAGGATGTGGGACAAGTAGGATGGGCTGAAAAGTTTCAGTTAAGCATTGGTAAGTTGCCCAAAATTCATAATGCTATTGGCCATCTCTGTCCTGGCAAGAGACTCAGCAGAATTGTGAGTGCCCTGAAAATCTTTGGCTCCTTCAGCTGCCACCTCCAGCCTCTGCCCCATACCCCTGCCTCTCCTTATGGTTAAGGTTGCCTTAGTATGTGAAACTGTTCTCTGGAATATTGAGGCCAGTAGAATAAGTAGTAGTCTCAGTCCCTGGGGAGACAAACACCCTTCCTTATTCTGTGTGAGGAAAGGAGCTCTGGCTTTAGCTGGGGGTAACGCAGGAGTGGATTCCTGGGGGATCATCTTTCAGCACGAGGGACTGACTTACCACTGGTCTTATGGATCCAAGAGCTTGTTACCCAACACGGGTGTTAATTCTGCACCTGCAGAATGACTCAAACTCCAAGTTTTGTTTACTGGTGTCTTGCTGCCACTTTGGAAATCATCTCTAGGGTTTGTACTTTTCCTTTGTGTGAACAGGGTCATTATGTGAAAGCAAAAGCTCTTTCTGGATTGGAAAGGACTGAGGAAGCATTGAAGGAGTTTCTCTACTGCGTTGCCTTAAATCCTGAATGGAGCTCAATGAAGAAAGAAGCCCAAAAGGTATAAAACTGCACTTACACTGGGGCTGCCTCTTGGCCATCACGCTGCTCTTGCTCCTGCAGCTAAGTAAAATTCTTGTTATTTCAGGTGATAGTGAGCAACCAAAGGATGATTTGATTCAGTAGTTTCTCCAATAAACATCAGTGTTATGCAGTGCGAGGCATCTCTTGGGGTTTGTTGATGCCTCAGCCAGGAAGATTGTGTATTTTTGGATTCCACTGTAAATCCATAGGTCTGGCTGCTGCCGTTCGTAGCGTATGCTTGCAGTGTGGCAGCTGGATTTTGTAGACTTGAGGCCCCTAATTTCAGTGTCCATTGGAAAGCTGCTTTTAAGTGGGAAGTGGCAGGGGGTTGGGAAGGGGAGCCGTGTCTGCCCTGTCCTGGAAAAATCCTGCAGTCTCCATAGGAGTTTGTCTAACTTCCCATAAGGGACCCAGGGCTGGCCAGCCATTGTCAGGTTCTCCATGATGGTCCATACAGGCAGCTTTTTCAGAAACGAAGTAGGGATTCAGCAAGGCACTTGGTGAGGACTGGTGAGAGGGGCAACAGACTCTACACAGCTTTAAGCTAGGGGTGAAACCTGCTTGAAGGTAGGAGAGATGGATGCAGAGCATGAGGAGAGCCAAGACACATCTGTGTTAACAGATCTGGGTAAGAGAGTGTGATCTTGAAGACTCCTGGAGGGCAGGGGTCTGGCGTTCAGAGCAGAGGCAGGTAGGGGCAGGGGAAGGATGTGGCAGACTTCCCCCCTTTCTCCCCATGTGTTTCTGGGGTGCAGAAGCCTTCAGAGAGGGAGGTAGATATCAGAAGAGGACTGCGGGATGCATCTGTGGTTGTGGTGGGACTGCCATTCAGGTTTCCTGTGGGCACTGGGGAATGCAGGATGTCCTGGCTACTGCAAACTTCTTGACATCCAGAGGCTGTGAAGTTTGTGTATCTTTGCTCATACAAACATAAGTATCTACATTGTAATTACCTTTTTTCTCTTTTTTTTCTCTTTCTAATTGACTAGATAATGTGTGAGATGTTTTTCCCAGCCTTTGAAAATGTGCATGATAGTCTAACAGCACCTTTCTCTAGTCGAACATCCCATACAAGATTGAAACCTGCATTTCTGAGTAGCATAAACACACAGTCAGCTGCAGAAGAGAGCTCTGTTGCCGGGTCCTCAAAGGTAAAGTAAAAAGTGTTCAACATAAAAATACCAAAAGTAACACGAGGATCTGTCTGATGTGTGTGACGTTGTCTTTGTCTGCACCTGTGTCGGCACTTGCTTTCATGGTAAGCTTGTTTCCTCCGTTGCTGTTGGATCTCTTGTTGGGATGTGCTTCCTCAGGAAAATAAGAGAATGAAGCTCTTTCTTCGGAAGACAGTGGGATGATGCCTTCATGTGGGGATTGATTGTATTTGTGGGCGCGTTTTTCCCCACTCAGGATTTTAATTACACAGGAACATAATTTCTAGAGACAGGAGCCATAGGGAGAGAAGTCACCCTATTTCATGCAACTGAGTGGCCACCTTTGATACGGACCTTTCTCCCTTGCTAAGCTCATTGATCTATTGCTGATGCATACAACTAATTGGGGAAAAAATTAAACAAAATTGTCTCATGCTTTTACATAACTGTTCTTAATTTTTTTAGGATACTGTGTTCAGGTTAACAAAAACCCCGTCCCAAGAATCTGATGTATTTAGAAGCACTGATTCTGCTGTTTCCCATCATGTTCTGGATCTCTATTTTGAAGATAACAAGAAGTCTTTGGGAGCTATTCTCTCCAGTTTACCTGGGGTTGGCTTAAAAAGAAAGCTGTCCAGTGATATGAGGGATTTACAGAGCTTGGATGTCCCCAATAAGATTCCTAAAAAAGGTTTGTGTTGTGGCTTAGAAAAGGGATTTCTTGTGCACATACTTAAAAATGATAAGCTACTTTTTTTTCCTCTGCCATTCTTATAGGTATCAGTGAAACATTCCCTACAGCAACTGGAATAATATTTTGTTGTCTGGTGTATCTGTTTCTGCTGTAACAGCCTATTTACTTTATTCCAGGGCAGTTTCTGTTCATTCAATGAACGCTGTATTTTTCTTTCTCAAACGGGCCATTTCCAGCGTGTAATCCTCTTAACAGTTAGTCTTTGTGTTGCTGGTGCCATTTCCATTTTCTAGGTTTCAGAGGTATAGCTGAACTTCTTCATTGCCTTTCTATATGAAGGAAAGATGCAGTGAGCCCGGAGACTAATCTTTAACTGGCATCAGAAACAGTCACATGCGACTTCACACGAAATTTTTCAAGCAAACAAAGAAACCTTTTGAATAAGCACCCCCCTGTTTTCTGTCACTTGATAGCCATGCTCTCACAATCACTATGCTTCTCGAGCTTCTAATGGAAAGACCTCCAGAGTGGTTTTTGTACCCTGGGATAAAAATGCTGAAGACAGTATCTTGCACTGAGTGGTGGAACAGTTGGTTAAACGGGTCTTTTAAAATGCTCCTATATTATTTTTTTTCCCCTTGAAGGAGAAAAAAACCCCAAACAGCCCAGCAAACCAACACCTCCTTGACAAACCTGACTTTTGCCTTGAGTTATTAAAAGACCTCAAGTGCTGCTGTTGGCCTGCAGCCTCAGCCAGTGCTGAGCGCCTGGCCAGTTTCTGCTCATGTTGCGGCGAAGGGAAAAGCCCCGTCGTTTGTCTGCGAACTGCAGACTTCAGTAAATACGGATTGTGAAATCTGACCCGCCTGTATGAAGGCCAGCGATCGCGTTTTACCTCTAACCATGAAGTTCTGGGCTGTGCTAGATCCCTGTGCCTCCATGTTACTATTTGCAGAACGAACAGTTAGCTCCTCGCTGTGACTAAATGCTAACATGCCAGATGTAGGTTAAAGATAACGCTGTTTTTCTTTGTAGGCCGCGCCGCGCCACTGCCCTCTCCCCTGTCCCATCTGTGCATCTGATAGACCAGATGCTGAGCAGAAAGTTACCCTTTAACAAAGCACATCCTAAGGTGGAAAGCCGAGTGCTGGCTGCTAGTAGGCAAGAAGCTGGTTAATAAAAGGGACGATGAGGCAGCCTTCGTGGCTCTGTCGCAACTCTCGCTGAGCAGCAAAGATCTGCTTGTAGAAATGTCCTCAGCAGCTGACAGCTCTTCAGCTTTCATGCTGCCGCTGTGAGGTTTGAGGCCTGTACCTTTTAAGCGTGTTAACTACAGGCATGTGTACCAGCCCCAAAACACGAGGTTGGGCAGAATTTAGAGTGAAGGGTTTTGTCTCCGTGTTTGCAGAGTGCTGAGTTAGTAAAATCAGTATTAGCTAATGCGACTCCAGTAGGCCTTTAAACATTAAGCTGTCTGAAACATGGGATTTACACAGCAGCCCAGTCTAGAAGAGCATAAGCTTTTTCTTTTTAAATACTTGTAAGAAAAAATACCCCTGCTGAGAAATCTATAACAAACACTGATGAAATAGTTTGACTGTGTGTAAACAAATTAAATTCTGGACTTAATGTACTTTAAAACATCTGGCCTGGTTGATGTGGGAGTGGTGATGGTGGTGGGAAAGCAATAGCAGAGTATTTTAAAAACTAGAATTTAAAAAAAAAAACCAACCCAACCAAACAAACCAACAACCATTTTTGGAAAAGCAAATCATGGGTATTCAGCTCTAAAGTGCTTTATCTGGCCATAGACTTCATCCTCTGCTCCCCAAAGAATTTCCTGCCAGAAAGTCTTAAGGCTTGAACGTGTTTATTTGGAACAAAATTTTGAAAAGGGAAACAGAAATTATGATCTTGATGGAAAAAACAACTTAAGCAGCATCTGAAACTGCAGTAATGCTTAAGTATTTACTGTAATCATCTTCTTAACTATACTTAGATGCAGATGTTTTACCTGAAAACACCGTCATCGCTTCAGGGGATGTACCAACAACTCTGGTGGATGCGTCGGACTTTGAGTGTTCCCTCTGCATGAGGTACGAGTGCACTGACCTTGGATTAAGATCGGAAAGCCTTTCTAGCTTGGGGAAAAAAAAATGGTTTTCGTGGTGTCAGAAGGAAAACCTGCCAAACAATGTCTAAATCATTACTCTGTTCCTTTTTCCTGAACCTCGCATCTGGTGAATCTTTGCAGATGTGGTTTTCCCCACTGTGCATGGTTTTCTCCATTGTTTGCTGCTTCTAAAATTGAAAACCTTTCTAATGTCCTTGGATCGTACTGTCACCTGTGATTTGTACAAAAGCAGGAAAGGAAGAGGTGGCTGGATCTAGTCACTCCTTTCCACAGTTTGGGAATCTGCATCGTTTACGTTGGCAGCTTAGCTCTTCTGTGCTGTGTTTTTGCGTTCAGGTTGTTCTATGAACCTGTTACCACTCCCTGTGGACACACCTTTTGCCTCAAATGCCTCGAGCGTTGCCTTGACCATAATCCGCATTGCCCACTCTGCAAGGAGAAGCTGTCAGAAGTAAGTATGTCCTTGCCCTAATTAACAGCAACAACACAAATACAAAGCTGTGTCCTGAGAGCATGTATGTGGGGATTCGTGGTGTTCTACTCATAGAGCAGAACAGCGCAGTAGCCAGTGCCCACAGCATTGAGCCGTGCACAGGCCTCGCTTGCTCCAGCATGTATTTTGTCATTCCTTGGAAGCCACACATGGTTTGCTGGTGCTGAAGGGAACTGAGGCTTCTAGAGCCTGACAGTCCCAAGCATGGCCCTGTTCCTACCACCTCTCTGGTCTGTACCTCCCCACCCCGGGGTCTATACATCCCCCCGGGGGTCTGTACCTGCACCCATGGTGAATGGAGGAATGATCGCTCCCTGGCCCAAACTTCTGCTCCAGCAAACATAACGTGCTTTGCACGTAGATTACTTGTTGAGGAGCAGTAACCTAGCAGCTATGGGTGAAAATGATACACAAGTCTTCCACAAAAGCAAGGAGGGGCTGCCTTTTCTTGGTGGTAGTATGGCTGCTGCCAAAAAAGAAAGCCAGCACCGTTGAATAGGCACTGGAGTGAACCTTGTATCCCAGAGTGGAAGTTCTGGTACCTGAAGGGTGGAAAGGAGGAGGAACCAGTACCTGAACCAACGTGCTGTTTGACCTTAGGAAAGGGGATGGGTTGGGAGGAAGAGATGTTACCTGACTTCTTGTTATCAGACTCAGGTGTTGACTCTTCCTTGCAGTTTCTGGCAAGCAGAACTTACAAGAAGACCGTCCTTACAGAAGAGCTGATAGTTCGTTACTTGCCAGAGGAATTATCTGAAAGGAAGAAAGTTTATGAGGAAGAAATGAAGGAATTGTCAAAGTAGGCTCTCGTTTTACTACTGACAGCTGTTAGAGAAACCTATTTTTAATCTAAATTACTTGAAGAAGCTTCATTTGCTTATGAACATGCATAAAATGAATGAGTTTGTAAATGAACCTGCCAGATGTTCTGTATTTTTGACGTGTTTGTTGCAGATAAAAACAAGAAGCAGTGTGCTTGGATGGTAGAGGCATGCAAGAGTATTCCTAAAATAAAGATAATTGCTTTTTCCTCCAAAACAATATAATAGCTTTAAAAGTTGCAATGGGGATTTTCTGGAAGTAGAAGTCCAATTATAAATGGGTTATACTTCAGGTCGGGAGAAGTTCAAGGGTTCAGTGTTGTCAGTGACTTGTTTCTTTGATGTACTGACAAAAAGTCCTGAAATGTGTTTGTCTTGTAAAAGTGACAAACTTTGGCTAGGTAAACATTTACAAAGAATGAATGTAAAGAGACCGCTGGACTCGGTGTCATATTAAAGATTTATGCTGAATATAGCAGTACCAAAAAAAAAAACCAAAGAGCTGATCTTTTATATTTTTTTTTAAACTACCTTGCAGTCTGAATAAAGATGTTCCCATCTTCGTATGCACCATGGCCTTCCCTACTATCCCTTGCCCGCTCCACATCTTTGAACCTCGTTACCGACTTATGATAAGAAGATGCATGGAAACTGGTACCAAGCAGTTTGGCATGTGCTTAGCTGACGAATTAAAAGGGTAAGGAGATGAGCTGGCAATGTCCTGTTTGAAGCTGTTGTGATGCTACTACACCACAGTATACTTGTCTCCCTAAACCACCATGGTTCCTTCCAGTCCTGTATGAACTGCTACAGAAGTTGGCTGGCTTTTTAGTTTCCTATATTAAACATTCCTTTTCACGCAAAGATGTAAATTTTATTGCTTACCTCTTGGATGGATAGCAAGAACACTATTCATCCTGCTACTACAGGCTCCAAAAATAGCATTTAATTGTGGTTGGAACAGTTTCTTCTAGCCTGTTCCTTCTAATGAAGGCTGACTGGATAAGGTTCCTCCTCTGTCTGCTCAGTTTAAAAAAATAAAAAACAGGAATACTATTAAAAAATAATCCAAACCTCACATAATGTTCTTGCATGGGTGGTATAATTTCAGTGAGACAAAGTATACCCTGTTCTGCTGCTGAATGTTGAATTTTGATGTTTGTCTTTACTGATGTCTTGCAGTGTCTGAACTATCTGCAGTGAGTGGGTTACACCTTTAAGTCTTTTTTTTTTTTTTTTTGGTGAATTCTGACACTGGTGTGTTTCCAGCTCCCTGTGCAGAGACTGAATACTAATCACTAGATAAGAACCTTCAGGTGTTTAAGTCCTTTGTAGATGATAGGTTTTTATTTTGGGTCAAGGGGATAAGAAGATGCTCATTGGGGGGGGAAAAAAAGGTGGTCTTCAGAAAGGTCTACTGTACAAGATAGTTGCTGACTTCAGAAGGTGGATTGGAGTGATGCAGATGACCAGTATGGGAATTTTAAAGAACATATTAGACAGGCATCTTCAAGAGTGGAATTTTATAGGTAATCATCACTGGAG
The DNA here is from genome assembly GCA_020800305.1 of Porphyrio hochstetteri. Taxonomy (NCBI): domain Eukaryota; kingdom Metazoa; phylum Chordata; class Aves; order Gruiformes; family Rallidae; genus Porphyrio; species Porphyrio hochstetteri. Next base: position 150,228,454 of record CM036905.1, on the reverse strand, counting down.
CCAAGAGGAAGGTGCAAATACTGGGACTTAGCAGCCTTTCCTTGTCCGGTTCAGGTTTGTTTGGGTTTTATTTGGCTTTTTTCTCCCAGAGTGGATTGTAAGGTGGTAGTAAGAATACAGGAGATGCTACAGCTTCCAGCTGGCTCTGGCTGTGCTTGGTGCCCTTTGCTGTGCTGTCAGTGCTGCTCTCTGTGGAGTTCAGGCTCCAGCAGCAGTTGATGTTCCATGGGTCCCTTCCAGACCTGTTACTGATTTTGTGGGATCAAATACTTGTAAGAGTGAGGACAGAATGACCCTATGACTCCAGTGGTAACTCCCCTTACATCCCTGAAGGCTTGTGGAAGAACCCAACTTATTTAGTCAGGTCTAGTACAGAGAGCCAAGGGGTTGTAGTCTCCAAAACACGAGACCCTGTTGATTAGATAGTGTCATAAAGGACAGTTTAAAATGCAGCCAGCTTGGTTATATTTTTTTTGTTCTCTGTTTTGAGTTACTAAAATAATGAAAACCACAGGAAGCCTTCATCTGTAGACACCTGGCAGGCTGCTGTAGCTTCTTACACAAGTAAAAGTTGTTTTATTGAAAATTGTGAAATCAACTGGGAATACAGAAAGTGGGGAAACTTGTTCTGCCTTAACCACTAAGACATGGGTATGAACCTCCCTTAAAAACACAGTGACAAGACATAGGCAATTCAATACCTTCTTCTGGTTAGTTTCTTCATTTTTAAGTTAAAACTGGGAGAATATAAACTTTTAATATGTTGGTGTGTTTTATACCCATTCCCAGGGGCTTTCTTGTCTCTCTTTGGATAGAAAGTGGCTGTAATCAAAATTAATTTCTCCAAGAATGACAAGAAATAAAAAAATCATCACTTTTACTTTAGGTTAATTTGTAAATTCAGTGTGAATGCCACTCAAATCACTAATTTGAAACAATCGTTACGTAGCTGTTTCGATAGCGTTTAGTCTAATCCTGCTGTAATAGACTCACTTTTCCTAATCCCACTGGTAGAGCCCAGGGTTTAGCTGGGCACAGCTGTGCTCTTCTTGCCCTTCCTCAGTTTGTTCTGTACAATGGGCAGGAGAGAACAGTTGTTCACAGCCATGAACTTCACCCCTGACTCCCCAACCGCACAGTGTCTGTCAAGTAGAAAGAAGAGCTGTTTCCCTGCCCTGCAGTGTCGCTTCTCCTTCATCATTCCAATGTAAGGAATGGCTGAACCCTGGTAAAACAAGTGTTTCCCCTGTGAAATGTTCATTTGGCCCTGCAGGGATTGGGTACCTTGAGAGGACAGTAGGTGCAGCGTGTTCTCCTGCTGCTCAGTGGGCCAGGGTGCCCGAGCCATGAATGCTGGCAGGTCAGCGTGTCGGGGTGAAGTCGTTGTGCTAACCAGCCTCCCTAGTGAGCTTGCTGCAGCACAAATGTAGAGTTAGCTGAGCCTGATAATTTGAAGCAAAAAAAAAAGTTACATGCTTATTTTCAGGGTGCAATTAAAACCTGTCTCTACTTTAACAGATACAAATATGCTTTTGTAAAGAGGGTTGGGGTTTCTTTGTGTTTTGGGCTTTTTTTTTTTTCAAAGGAAACAAATGCAAGAGGAATTTTGCTATATTGAGGCCTGTTCTTTCTAAAGTCTCTAATCCTCTGCTTACACCTCGGAGTATGGGGGAGATAGCCTTCCCAGCCCTGTATTTTTTCCTCAATTTTTGGACTTCCTTATGGTACCTTTACCCATATTATTTTTTCATCCTTCCTTTGCAACCCAGGTGAGTTTGCCACCAGCAGCTGGCAACTCCCAGCATGAAACACACTCCCTTTAGTTTCCTGTCCCTTCCCAGCCTTCCCACCCCACAAATACACTCCGAAAATGCTGCTGCCCTGGACCTCTGAGGGAAGGCAGAAAGGGTGGGGGTTGTGTGGCTTCTGTGAATAAACACAAATGTATTGTCACCAAAGCAGGATCCTCTTTCAAATAAGAAGTGGTGAATTAGGCCCAGTATTTGTCCTGATGTGTATAAATACTTGTTGATGACTTCCACTTTTATGCCCTTCTGTCATTTCAGATTTGCAGATCATGGCTGTATATTAGAGATCAGGGACGTAAAGTTTTTTCCTGATGGGCGCTCAGTTGTTGATACAGTTGGTGTCCGTCGTTTTAGGGTCTTAAGCCATGGCCAGCGAGATGGATATAACACAGCAAACATCGAGTATCTTGAAGATAAAAAGGTGATCTATGGTGCAAAGTTATTCATACCCATGTATTGCTGGATTCACTGAAATAGCCTTTCCTTGTTGCATTTCAAGCTAGCTGTGCATTATTTCTAAACCAATATCATTATAAATACTAAAGCTCTATTTTGAAAACCGTGGAACAAACTCTGTCTCTTCCTTCCCTTTATTCCTTTCTGCCCTTATAATTACCTCTGCTTGAAGTGTTGCTCTCCCTTCGTGGATCTCAAAGTAGCTTCTGAGACTCAGGTGCCGAGGTCTGTCACGATGTGTAGGTGAGGCCAGAGTAACATTTTTAAACTGGTACAGTCCTGAAACCCTTTTAAGAGCACATTGCCCTGTTGTTAGAGAACTGACCATTCTCCTCTTGCCCTGGACAGACAGTGGGCAGGCTTCATGTGACCTCCAAGCTCTCATTTACAGAACAGGTCCCCAGACAAATAGGGGAGTATGCTCTTAAAATGAGATCTTAATGACAGGTAGTTAACCGTATGCTTGTACAAGCATCCATCAGAGCTGGCTGAGAGCAGAGCATTGCAAGTGGGGGGAGGAGCCTTTAAAAAACAAGGCCTCTTATAAAATGTGCATCAGGGGAGGCGCTTGTGATGGGTGTTGGCCAGAGAGTGGATGTTTTTTGGCTGTACTTAACGCTGACTTGCTGGATCACCTTCAGAGCATGTCTGTAGAACCTTGATCGCTCTTAACGTTGAGTTTAATCTCATGCCCATGGATGGAAGTCCAGTCTGGTCATACAGCTCTTCAGCATGCTCTCATAGTTGAAGCGTGTGGCTGTAAGGCCTTAGTCAGGCTTTTCTCACCTGTGAGGACAATGCAGCTGTTCGCCAGAGCAGGAAAGGAAGATTGTATGGAGCTGCCTCCCCTTGTGAAAGGTGGGGAGTAGGTGGTTTGCTCAGAGCGAGGGTTCAACTGTAAGTCCCCAGAGAAGGGTGGTGGAACACAGGTATCAAGGCACTGTTTGGAGGTAGCAGCAGAGACCCACCCCTTCATAACTAGAGTGAGATTTACCTTGTCTCACTTGAGAGGCTGGTATCTGTGTTCAGCACCCTACATTGGTGTCATACTTGATGGTGAGAAATCTCAGTCCAAAGCTGCCTATTTCATCTGCTCTGTCTTAGATTCCTCCCTTAAGGTGGCATTAATTGCCCTCTAGAGCCAGTTCTCCTGGACTGCGAAGGGCACCCAGAGCAGGTAGCTCAGACCTGAGAACCACAGGTGAATCTACACCATCGGTGTGTACAGAATACAGGGAAAAAATCCACCAGCAGCCCCAAACAAGCAAACACCAGCACCACCACCGAATCATCTTTTTCCAAGTGGGTTTTGTTCGTCTTTTTTCTTTTCCCTAACAGCTGACAGCTAGGCCTGTGCAACTAAAACACTCTGCCTCAGCGAGAGTATGGTTGGCATTTTTATGGCCGTTCGTGGTATTGGGAAGGCATCTACTTGCCCTGCTTCCTGCCTCTTTGGGTGTCTGCCCTGCTCCTCCTTGGCTGAGTGTTCCTATAAAAGAGCTTTTAGTGTTCCTATAAAATCCTGCTGGTCTTCAGGTGCCATAGACCCACCTGTCTCTGTGCTCAGTGGCAGGAGTATTTCCTTTATTTTCTGTAGACGATACGCTGATGTTCAGAGGCCCTTCTGTGACAGGGACTCGAGATTGTGGGTTTGAGATGATTCATAAGGGGTGTCCCAGGATTAGAGAGCAGATTCTGCTGTTGTGCCAGCATTTAGGAGTGGATATTAACGAGACAGAAACTGCTCCAAGAAATGTCATTTCAGAACACCTAGGGGAGGGTAAAAAGACTCCAGCATCGCAGGTTTGACATCTGAGACTTGGGTGCAGGTTGCTTAGATAAGGACATTTGAACAGCTGTAGGCACTGCATTATTTTGCTTCGCTTGCTTCTGGGGAAGCATATGAACTCCATGGTATCAAACCTCTTTTGTTCCATCTCCCTTCTCTTAAAAATAAGGTTGAAGGACCAGAATATGAAGAACTTGTCCGCCTTCATGATTCAGTTTATGATCAAGCAGTTGCCTGGTTTACTTCTCTTAAAGACAATATGAAAGTGCAAATTCTCAATCATTTTGGCTCCATGCCAGGAAAAGAACCGGAGCCACAGGTAACAAAAACCTTCCTACTTATGCAGCATTATTCTGTGCAGAATTTTTACGCAAGACTATTTTCTGGTGGGCTTTTGCTGGGGTTTTGTGTGCTCTAAACTCTGATTTACTCAGTTTTGGTCTGTTAGCATGAAGCATGGAAGCAACCAATGGAAAACAGTATATTGAGGTAAGTTGGCATGTGAAGAGATAGGTCTTAAAGGTCTTAATGGTGTATATGGACAAGGAGAGCACCTGAAATTAAGTGTTAAACTGTTTTGTGGTGACTTTCTTAGCACGTAGAAGGTGGGAAGGAAGGTGGTGTTCTTCAAGGGGCAGTGCTACTGAATACATGATTGCATGTCTTTCCATCCTTTTGCAGAGCAACCCCAGTGGTCCTGCCTGGTACTGGTGGCTCTTGGCAGTGTTGCCTCTGGAAAACAGAGCTCAGCTGGCTATCTTGGCTATGACCTCCCTTAAAGATCGTCTTATCGCCATCCGACGCGTATTGATATTTGTGACTCGCAAAAGACCCAGATAACATGGACTTCAGTTGTGAGTGGGCACCGAAAACATCTCATGACAGGTTGTTTTGTGGGGAGGGGTTGTTTTTTGGGGCTTTTTTTTTTTTTTTACAAAAAAAAAGATTCCTTCAACAAGGAACAGCCCTTTCTGACTGCGTCCAGCATCCATCGATTGCATCGGTTTGTTATCCTGGGTATTCACCAAACCTTGCACTCCTCTCCTGTTGTCCTGGTGAAATCTGAGCCTCTACAAAGCTGTGCTACAGTTATAGAGTGTAGCTGATAGATGTGGATAATTGCTTCAAAGTACTACGATAGAGTTGATGTTTCTAGCCTGCAAGAGAGTTAAGTACTAGAGTAGCACTATTGGCCTGCATGTGATTTGGATTTCCACTTGGTAGGAAAAGGAAACTGGACAGTGGATTGAAGAGGTGTTTCCTAGACTTTTCTTGAAGGTAGTGAACAGGAGTTACGCTGCCTGGCAGAAGTATGCATGAAGACTATAACCAACAGTCTGCTCTGTTCCTGAATCGGTAGGCAGTCCGTCGTGCACCCACACCTCTCTCTCTTCAGCAAACAGCAGCCTGTGAGGAAAGAAAAACCAAAATTCAGCTGATTGTGGTCAAGGCATCGGGAAGATGTTCATCAGAAAGAATAATAGCTGTTGAATAAGTACGCTATTCAGTAGCCTTAGGTAATCCCTCATGTTGTGATTTTATGTGTTGTAGTGGATTGAGTATGCACGGGAATATTTGGAAAGGTGTACTTTGGTTTGTTGGAAAAGAGAAATCAAAGTCACCCTAGCTGGTCTTAGCTCTAAATTCCAATGAAACCGGCTCCCTAAAGTATGACAAGCGCTGCTGTGAAGTACTGATTTCACCCTGAGTCCGAGGGAGGCACGCCGCAGGTACTCTGAAGGCGTCCTCCTCTGCCAGTGGGACGGGCGAGGATGAGGCGAGGGGAGGTTTCGGCCTCCCTCCTGCCTGCAGGGCCACGCCAGCCTCCCGTCACGCTGGGGTGATCTCTGCCCAACGTGTTTCAAACCGAAAGTATTGTAGCTTAGTACCAGTTGTACGTGATGGGAATCAGCCCACAGTCACGCGTGAAAGGAGGCACAAACCGAACCTGTAAAGGCAAGTCTCAATGCAAGCTTCAGTCAGGTGTTAACCTTCATTTGTGACTCTGATTATCTTTTCTTTTTTACGTGTTGTTTTGTTAATATCTAACTTTGATACTTAGTAAATTGATCACTTGTCAGTTAGATGATCAACGTTTGCTTAACTGCCAATGAAATTACTAACAGTGTTACCAGTCCGATTGGCGTAGTTTCCTACGAGTAGAACTGATAACTACCAACAGGAAAGCAAAAATAAAAGCTGACTTGAACCTCCACGTGCTGCAAGCATAGCAAGACCAATGTAAAGACTTGTTCATGTGCAGAAGTCTGGTAAGAAGAAAAGGCTGTTTACCTAAATGGTCAAAGTGCCTGGTTTCTTTTTTTAGTTCTGTTGTCCTTATTTGTCAATGAAGATGTATTTAAAATTTTTTTTTTTTTTTTTTTTTTTCCCACTTTGCACATGAATTCTGGAAGAAGGCTGCGTTAAAATGCAGCGATGGAGATTTATTACCTGCTCTCTTTGGGTATTGTAGTTATAACCCGTGTGGTCTGGGAAACAGAAATACAGAGGGTTTTTTTCTTTTTGGCAAAGGCTACCACGAACGGTTTCTGTAACATACCCTGAATGTACTGTAACTGCCTCTACCTTGAACACGCCTTTACTATTTAAATAGTTTGTAAGTGTATTCTCTGAATTGTGAAGTGCATAACTTACAACCAATGATGTCATAACCTCTACAGTAGCCTTCTGCAAGCTCTGCTACCGTCACCAAAACACTCAAAATGTTAAAGTTGAACGCGTTTCCTCCGGGAGTCGAAGGCGACGGAGTCACTGAAGTATGAAGGGATTGTTCTGCTTATGGAGGAGGAAATGTGAGAAGTCAGCAGGCCGTCGGCCCGCTGTCAGCTGAGCTACCAAAGGGTGGTTTCGCAAACTTAATTCTCAGCCCAGAAGATGGACTGTATTCGATCTTGCAATCCTTTCTGTTCAGCTTCCTGTTCTTCCTGCCCCTTCCCATGCTGTGTTGTTCCTTCTAGCCTCACTCATCTCGCTCCTTTGTGTGTCCGGCCTAGTTTGGAGTGCTCCTAGTTTAGCTGTTGCGGGGACGCCGATGGTATTTGTATATTGCTGGTCCCTGATCTTACATGTGCTTAATTTTATGTATAGGAATGCGTTTAAGGAAAAAAACAAACAAAAAAAAATAAGGTGCTAGTTAGTGTCTTCTTGGCTTTGCCTCAGTAACTAATGTGAATATTCTTCTCCGCAAAAGTGATTTATTTCAAGATATCTACTTTTGAGGTACTTCTGAGAGGAAACCCTACGGAACCAGAGAGGTTGTTTACTGCTGTTGTGTAACGTGTCAGGACACGTTGTACATGGAAGGCGACGTCGCTGCATTCATGAAGGCCTGCATCATTAAATGGAATGGTAGTTATTGAAGAGAAAGCTGAACTGTAGAGGGATTTTTTTTTAGCCAAGGTTTTAAAGCGGTTTGTGAATATTTCAGTGGCTGATGTTTTGGATAAACGGTAACACCATCGGAATTGTCTGTGGATGGATGCAAATAATCCTATTAGCAGCCCAAAGCTGACACTTCTTCCAAAACATTGAATGCTGATCAAATAGCAAAGCTTTAATAGATAATAAATAGAAAAAAAAATTTAAAAAAAAAAATCACCACTGCCCTGTGGTACTTGCTTTGAAAGGGAAAGTACCGATTTCATTGTTACCAAATTATCTCTGCCATATAATCTCTGCAGCATCCAGTAGTACCTCATGGGAAAAGCTAGCTATCTCATTTCTCTCTAGGGGAAACGTCCACGTTACGGCTGATCTACGCTTAGGTGTAAGTTGTCGCCAGGGTACATGTGGAAGCGTCGGAGCTGATGAGCTCCTGGAAGAGATAGACAGGATTTGTTGCCTTTCTAGCTCATTACACTTTTCTTGCTTGCTGTCCAAGCAAGGATGCTGGGATATATGATGAGTCTTTTCACTGTGGTGAATGTGGCCCTTCTTTATACATCGTAAAGAGGCCAAAAAACAAAACAAAAAAAAAAATCCCTCTACCTCTACACCTGTTGTTCACCTGTAAAGCTTCAAGCTACAAAATGATATATATATATTTTAACCTTTTTTTGTCTTTCAGAAGCATACTAATTGTTTGCCACTGAGGCCTTTTATCTACTGTATTTTAATATGTTCATTTGATAGTCATCGAGATCTCTTTGTACTTCTAACCTGTAGATCTTGTCATGTTTCTTACTGCTCCTTTTTCCTCGTTCTCCAGTCCACTTTTAAATTGATAAATAGAAAGCTGTACACTCTCTATTCCTATTACATTTTACACTAGTGGAACTGGTATTTTGGTAGCGCCTTAATTTTGCAGTTGTGAAATGATTGTATCAACTCATATCTGGGGCTTCTGACCAGATTTAAACGAGTATGTTTAATGTAGATAAACTTGAAACCATTTTTTACTGTTTTAAAGCTAGTTATGAAATGGAGTGTGTACATATGTATAAATATAAATTATTAATCTGCACCTTTTTGTATCTAGTAAATACAGGAGAAGTTCATGTTCTAACCACATTTGGCACTTCTTGTTGCATAAGCAAAGCCAAAACTTTTTTTAAAAACTTGCAATGTTCATTTCATGTATATTTGCAATATTCATGGGAAATGTATTTAATTTATGTGATATTTGGAATAAAACAGATTGAATTTACAAGAGCGTGAGTTTATGGGACAATCTCATCGCTCTGTGAGGGCTGAGAGCTGGAGCTGCGTTTGGAACAGAAGCAGAAGCCGCCCATGTGCCGCTGTCTGAAGAGGGATGGTAGTTTGTTTTCCCCAAGAGGAGCCCAAGGGATGAGAATTGGCTTCACGAGGTTTTAAGAAGCCAATGCCACCCCAGAAGCAGTGGTTAGATGTTGGGGGTTTGTAAGTTGCACTGCCAAGGTTTTAGCCCCAGTGCAAGAGAAGTGGGGGAGGCAAAGCAGAGAAGAGAGGTCACGGTTGGCTCTTCGTTTTGTAGCTTTTTGGGTTTTTAGCCCAAAGCATGACCTGACTGGCCCTGCAGAAGAAATCCTAAAAAGCATGGTTACAAATAAGGACAAAAAAAATGCTGTACTGACTGAGCCTGGTGAAATAAAATGTGTGTTTGGGGTGCTGCAAGGTGGAGGTGATGCTCCACACCAAGGTGTGGCGGGGTGGTGGGACACAAGCCAGGCTGCTGCAGCAGGAGCAAAATGCAGTTGAGGGAGAGCAAGGCCAAGCCAGAGAGTGGAGAGCTTATTCCATCCCTCAGCTACATCTCGCTGCCAGCTGAGTAAAACCTCTCCAAAGGCGTTTGGGTAAGTATTAGCCTTTTATTTTTTTCTTTCTTGGGGTTGGATTGATTTTGGCCTTATTCATGCTGCCTTTGTGCCCCTGTTTGCTGAGTGTCTGAGCAAACAAACATCAGGTATAGGACTGCTCTTCTTAAAGAAGTTGCAAGTGAATGTTGGAGTACGCACACTAAGTGATGCCGGAGCTCTTGGATACGCCAGGCAACAGCATTCATCACTCCTCTCACCAAAGGAAGGAGGTGAAGAGAGGTGACTGATCCACTTCTCATTATCCAGATCCTTGTTTGCCTCAAGACTTTGAGAGCAACAGAAGCAAAGTAACTGCATGAGGTTAGTACTTACTAATAGGAGGTTTTTTCCACCCTCCATATCCTTTCCCATCAAGCCCTGGTAGGACAGCGTATCAGATTGTGCCCTTTTTCCTGAGCCTTAGACTGATGCCATTCCCAGAGCATGGAGATCTTCGTGGTCTGTTGCCTTCTTTGCATTACTTCCTGCTTCATCAAACCAGGAACCCAAAAAAATGCTGCCTAATTCTGTCCAACAGCACGTAACATTTGGAAGGCTGAGCACTCGCTGGAAGCTGTTGAGCCATAGAATAAGAAAAATGAGTAATCTGGACCAAAAAATCTGAGAGACTATGGGGTGAGAAAAAAAGAAAGTGAATCCTGCCAGCACTTTCCTTAGTTCCTTTAACAAATGCACATACTACACTTGCAGCTGAAAGTCAGGCATGTTTTTAATTGTCTGGTAGGAACAAGTTGTTTCTAAAAGAGATGAGTATCACTTGCTGACAACTTTCATAGCTCTGTTCTGCCATATGTGGGGTTCAGCCTTGCCTGCCTGCTAAATTTGGGACTTAGTGCATCCACAGAAGAAACATCTTCACTTTTATATGTCTCTTACCTTTTATTTTCATAGGCATCTGCTTTTTTTGTTTGTGCAACAGTCACGTTGGAGCCCAGACCCTGGGAGGACCTGTTTCTTGAACACTGAAGGCAGGCCAGAAGCTGGTCCTGGGGACCAGGCCAGTTAACCTTACCATAGGTCAGGGTAGAGAAAGAGCTCTGGTCCCCTAACCTCTATCCAGTATACTCCAGAGACACAGCTGAAACTTCTCAAGTTAAATGCCGGCTGTCCATGCAGGCTGGAGGGTCGTAGCTTGAGGATGGGATACTGCAAGAGCCCAAGAGTGCAATTTTCTTTCACTGTAACAATAGCCAAAGGGAAGCACGTCCACAGAGCCCCTTCAGCACATCAGCCCGTTTGTGTTCACTGTGGTATGAAATCCTTCCGCCCTTAGTTCAGTTAATGGAGCCTGTGGGAGACCCACAGCTCGTGCTTGGGGTTTTTCCTGTCATACTCAGTCCCTTGTGACAAGCCCTTGTTCTTCCCTTGCCCACCTGCTGTTTTTGAGGGAGAAAGGAGATAACAGCTAAGAAACCCAAGTTTTGCTGGCTGGTGGCTCCAGTTGCCAGTTTGTTTGGCCAAAGCTGCAGTTGGAGAGTAGGTTCTGGAAGCAGGGACCCTCATGTCCTGTCAGAGCGCATCTGTTAGGGAAAGACAGACACTTAAAGCAGAAGGAGGGAGGAATATGTAATGTGGTGTCCTTCATAAGAGGAACAGTAGCCAGCATTGAGTGTAGGCTCAGCCTTGCCTTGGAGCAAATACCTCGTTTCCTACTGGTAGCTGAGGCATCTCATAGTGCTGGCTGACTGCCCTTGTTGGCTAACAGATGAGGGTTTCTAGCAGATGGATTTGCTGTAGCTAATGGTATTAGAAAATGCCTAAGTGCTCGGTGCCATCCTCATTTTCTTCTGTCTTGAAATTATTTGGCTTGGACAGGAGGCAAGATCCTCCATTGCCTGAAGGGCAGACCATGTAGCAATGGTGCTTGCCCAGCACCGATGCGCCTTCCCCGTTCCCCCTCTGTTGACATGTAGTGGTAGTCAGGTGAGGCTCATCCCTGTGAGGCTGCATGGTGATCTGAACCTGCCACCAGCACCTCTTCTAGCCCTTCCACTCCAACCATTTAGTGATGTTCCACGTTACAGAGAGCAGGTCCTATATTAAGGTGTGTAACAAGGCTGCCAAGGTGTACAGTTGGTTTCTGCAACTCAAATACATGCTACAAGAGCCCAAGCTGCACCAGGGCTTTGCTAAAGAGTGATTCTACCCCTGAGATCTTTAGGCAGCTGCCTGGAGCCCTGCCTGCAGTTTCAGCAAATGCTGTACTGGTGCATCTGGAAATGATGCTGTTCTCTACAGGTGCATCAACAGGTACTTCTTTGCGTGGAGCACTTGGATCAACTTCTATTTAAGTAAATCTATGAGGTCCTCTGTGGAAATAGGACCCAAGGCATGTAAACCCAAAGCTTAATTGCAAGTGCAGACTGATTAGAGTTATTAAAAGAAAGCAGAAGTTACATGCTCAGAGCCAGAATTCACCGAGTATGTGTGCCATGTGTGTTGCATTCCAGCCTTCTCCCCACTCCCTTGGGTGGTTCTTTGTTTCTTTGGTCTCTGCTGGAAGTGGAGTGCAGAAGGACATGTGAGTGAGCACCTGAACCCCAAGCACTGTGCTCTGTGGTGGTTTGCTTAAGATGCACCACCCCCAAGGCTTAAGTCCAAGTGTGGAAAAACCGTTTGGAAGAAATGAAGATACATCAGAGTAAGTTTTTGTTCTCTCTTACTCACTGTCATTTATGCATCGGTTCTCTGGTCCCTCTGCCCCCACCCCAAGTGTAATTACAAAGCTCAGGATTAAGCCCATTCAATCCCAATGGCAAAGTAAATCCTCTATGGGAAGTGGATAATGTGCCAGGTGGCCTAATGTCCTTTCTCAATGTCGACAAGTGCCAGACACTCAAAAAGTACAAGAAATGTTTGAATAGGGAAAAGAAGAACATGGCAAGATACTTACCCCAAATTATTCAATTTGAGGTTTCTATAAGTTCTAAAGAACCTTTTCCAAAGGTGATGTATAGGACTGGAGGGAAGCTCTGACCTCCAGCAAGGAAGGATGTATAGTCACATCCATAAAAACTATCCATTCATTCTTCTGCAATATTGTGACCTCAGTGCCACTGTATAGCTCGGAAATCCTCAGATGAATTGTGCACAGAAATCTTTTTAGCTCTCCCCTTCGGGTTTTGTTTTGTTTTGTCCGGCCTCAGCGTTTCTATTCTTTCTGGTATATTTTCTTTTGCTGGAGAAACTCAATCTATCTTTCCTATCACACTTTGCTAAATGAAGGCATCACAAAACCTCCCACTCTTTGGACATTTGAGTGTTCCATTTACTGTGTGGGTGGTTACGGGGCTGCAGTCAGAAGCTGCGTGTCTGAACCGCAGGCTCCCCCCTCGCAGCGGTGCCTCCTTTACCAGGTGGTGCTCTCAAGCAAGTCATGTTCTTGTTTGCTTTGCTGCAGTCGACTCTGCCTAAGTGTCAGCTTTGGCTGGACCTTCTCAAACACTGTCATTGCCCACTAATTCTACAGCACTGAGGCTTCTTGATTTTATCTTTATGGGTAACAACAGGTAATTCCCCTCGGAGGATGTGTACCAAGACATTGGTAAGAGTGGATGTTCTTCTAGTTATAAGATAGCCTGAGTGTACCTCTTTTTGGTTTTGCTCTTTTTTTTCGGAGGGGGAGGGGAAAAGTATCTCATCCCCTTCGGAGAGGGAGCTGCCGATTGCTGTCTGCCTTCCACTCAGCTCTCTGTTCCTTCTGCTCTTGGCGCTGGAAAAATCAGTTGGCACGGAGGAGTTAAATATTTCTGAGTTCTCGCTTGAGTCATCTGTCCCCGGGTCGGCAGTGGGTTTGCTTGCAAGCACGTATGGGACTGGAGCCCGTCCTGGAACAGGAGCACGCAGCTCACGTCTGACATGCACCCACTCAGGCAGAAAGCAAGGCACGGCCTCTGCAAAGAGAGAAACACACCGAGGGGGAGAGGACGCGCAGGGCAGGACTGGCTGAGGACGCTCTGTCGCTTTCCCTGCATTCATTCGAGGTGAAAGCAGGAGTACAGGGCCAGCGGGGGCGGGTTTGGCTCTGCCTCTGTTCGTGAACTACGTGTGAGCTTGTTCTCTGGCCCAAGCGCTGCCTGGCACGGAGCAGCTGCGTGTGTCTGCTGTGCTAAAACCCTCTCTCCCACCCAAAATGCGGAGCTGCACACAAACTACCTGTTGGGAAAGGTTGTTGTGCTAACTCCAGAGCTGGGGCTGCAAATGTGAGGAGGCGGGGAGGGAGGGGTAGGAACATTACCTGGCAGGAGCCGAGAGCATTTCTCAGCTCTTCTGCATTTGCTTGTGTAGACACAGACTTGATGGGGGTTTTGGGCAATGAGGAGTTTCACTTCGAGGGACCCTGGGTGTGTGGGGGAGGAGCACAGCAGGGGGAAGCAGTTTGGCTCTGGCTGGCTTCAGTTAGGACACTGGTGAGTGACATGGGGAATCCTAGCAGGTGTCTCCTAGGCAAGCATGTATGCAAAGTGTTATGGTGCTCAGGCTTGATCCCCTTCAGTGGAGTGTAAGGCTCTCTGTTTGCTATGTGTGCGGGAAGGGGAAGGGGTGAGGGACTGGAGAAGTGGCAGTGAATTTGGGATGAAATCACAGGAAAGTGTCTGAGGGGGTTTGCCTGTTTGACGTGTTTCCTGTTGAATGAGGATGGGATGTGAGCCCAGGCTCATGCATACAGGGCTGATGATGACCAAAAAGCCCAGAGTACACCCCACCAAAAAGGAGTGTAAGGCCACCAGCCTAGACTGGAATAAAAGCCTCTCTGGCCCAGTGCCCTGTTTCTGGCGGTAGCCAAAAAACCCAGGGGAGGACCGGGAAACACTAATACTCTCAGCCTCTGGCACTGAAGAGACTCCCTGAGCCAGGAGTGATGTCTGTGCGTTTCAGAACACGCAGTAGTTCTCACTTCCATATTTCTTATGGCGCCTTTTTGAACTCATGGGAACTTTCAGCATCCACAGCCTTCTTTGGTGAGTATGTCCACAGGCTGGCTGGAAGGCGCATGAAGGACTACTTCTTCTTTTGGACCAGGATCTTACTAGCTTCCCCTTTGTGCTCCCTAGACCTTGTACAGGAAGATTAAAGGTACACTGTAAGGGTTAGGGCTTAGGTGGGGGAAGATGGGCTAGTGAAGGTAGATTTTTGGAAGAAGGCATGGGCTGGTGGCCTTAACAGCTCACCATTTCTCTTTTCTGCTAGTGGAACTAAGAAGCCCCAAGAGGTGCTGAATAAGGGAAGGGATTCTTCCTCCAAGCTCATAATCTACTTCTTCCCCACTTTTGTTGCGCTGCTTGTTCTGGCATAGAGCTTTAAGAGACCAGAGTCCAGGCTCAGTCACGCTCTCTTAGATCCCTCCTGTAATTCCTCATAACCATCCTTCCCCTGCACAGCCCTGAATGCTGCAGCATTACCAAGAGAAAAGAGGCATCTCCGTGCACAAGGTCTGTGGTAGGTTCAGGGAGGACTAAGTGAGCCAAGCAGCCAGGCAACCTCAGAGGTGGCTGCATTGATGGTCTTTGCCAGAGTAAGTCAGAGGTGGTCCTGCTGGCATCAGAGTTGTCATGATGTAATAGAAGCATATTTTTAGTCATTTTTTTCCTATTCAACAGGCAATTTTGCTATTTCCTCAGCCCACAGCTTTAGAAAGCCAAATTGCTAGCAGCACAGAACAGATGGTGGAGAGAGATCTGCCTGCAGCACTTGAACTAAGTAGATGATGTTTCTGCTGTTTGTGAGGGAAGTGTCCACAAAATACAGATGCTAATCAGGCTAAACCCATGCATCTCAATCCCCTTCAATTCACTGTTGGAAGGTGGCAGCTGAGAGGTCACCTCTGAGTTTTAGGAGCATCAGCTGACAGCAGAGCATGCTAGTGTTATCAGTTAGGCACTGGATGAATACTTGACAGTTAGCTAGTGTGTATTTGGGAGAGTCAGAGATGCTCGCTCCCAGGTCTTGCTCTGCACCTCTGGGCTTTGTTCTGTCCCGGAGCTGGGCCCATCTTGCCTGCTGGCTTCTTCTGCCCTTCCTCTGGATCCCACGTTGCTGTCACCAGTTGTAGGTTGACTTCTTTCTTCTCCTCTCTCCAAGCCTATTCAAAGCAGGTCAGTGGAAGAGAGCTATCCACAAGCCAAGTAAAAGAGAGTTGATGCTGGAGACTTCCTGGTGTGGTTTGACTCCTGTATGTAGTTCTGATTCTGCCGTGAGCTGGATACAGTCACAGCTGGGTGGGAGGGCTGGCAGGAGAGACCTGAGTGACCACAACATGCCAAGGAGAGCATGTGTCTTGCAGCTGGGACTGGTCCCTTTATTCTTCCTCCAGTACAGCCATGCCTTTGGGGATGAGAGGGAAAGCACAGTGGAACAAGATCTAGTCAAAGTATTCTTCATGAGCTTGACTAATCTGATCTCCTATGACCAGGTAACCCACTTAGTGGATGAGGGAAAGGCTGTGGATGTTGTCTAACTAGACTTCAGTAAAGCCTTTGACACTGTTTCCCACAGCATTCTCTGGGAGAAACTGGCTGCTCATGGCTTAGATGGGCATGTGCTTTGCTGGGTAAAAAACTGTCCAGATGGCCAGGCCCAAGGAGTTGTGGTGAAGGGAGTTAAATTTAGTTGGCAGCCAGTCACAGCTGATGTTCCCCAGGGCTCAGTACTGTGGTCAGTTCTTTTTGATGTCTTTATCAGTGATCTGGATGAAGAGATTGAGTACACCCCAGTAAGTTCACAGGCAACACCAAGTTGAGCGTGAATGTCGATCTGCTTGAGGGTAGGAAGGCTCTATGGTAGGGTCTGGACAGGCTGGATCCCTGGGCTGAGGCCAACTGTATGAAGTTCAACAAGGCTCAGTGCCAGGTCTTGTACTTGGGTCACAACGGCTCCATGCAGCACTACAGGCTTGGGGAAAAGTGGCTGGAGAGATGCCTGGTCAAAAAGAACCTGGGGGTTTTGGTTGATAGGCAGCTGAATATCAGCCAGCAGCGTACAAAGGTGGCCAAGAAGGCCAAGATCACCCTGGCTTGTATCAGGAATAGTGTGGCCAGCAGGACTATGGAAGTGATCATTCCCCTGTGCTTGGCCCAGATGAGACTACAGCTTGAGTACCGTGTTCAGTTTTGGGCCCCTCACTACAAGAATGACACTGAGGTGCTGGAGCATGTCCAAAGAGGCACAACACAGGTGGCAAAGGGTCCAAAGCACAAGTCTTATGAGGAGCATTGGAGGGAACAGGGGTTATTTAGCCTGGAGAGGAAGAGGCTGAGGGGAGACCTTAGTGCTCTGTGCAACTACCTGAAAGGAGGTTGTAGCCAGGGGGTTGTGGGTCTCTTAAGTTACAAGCGATAGGACAAGAGGAAATGGCCTCAGGTTGTGCCAGGGGAGGTTTAGACTGGATATCAGGAAAAACTTCTTCACCAAAAGGGTTGTCAAGCACTGGAACAGGCTGCCCAGGGAAGTGGCTGAGTCACCATCACTGGAGGTATTTAAAACACACATAGACATGGTGCTTAGGGACGTGGTTTAGTGGTTGAGCTTGGCAGTGTTACGCAAATGATTGGACTTGATGATTTAAAGGTCCTTTCCAACCTAAATGATTCTGTGATTCTATAATTCATCGAAATGCTTTCCTTCTGAAATCTTCCAAATCCAGCAGTCCTTTGCTGAGTGTCCCTGCTCTTCTTTCCCTACATCTTTTCTGTCTCCCTCCTTCCTCTACTGGCAGGCAAATGTGTTGAAGGGCAAGGAGAGGAGCAGCAGGAATCTGAAAAGAAACCAGAACTTGTGTGATTTTTGCTGAGCCATCTCACCACCACCCCAACCCAATGGGCTGCACTCCTCCCCCTTACTCCAGCCCCTCCTGAACAGCACAGGAGGCTGCAGAGCTGTGCGGAGCTGAGCTGCGTGTAGCTGTCACTACAGCCAGCACAGTAAACCTTTATTTTGGTTACAACTGGTCACTGAGCCCCTCTCGCTGCACATCATCTAATGGGAACAGCAGGCCGACTTGTCACCCGTCTTCTCTCACCTCTGCTTAGCTCTTGGCTCTTGCATGGGACAAACCTGCTGTTCACCCTGACCCTCTCCTTTAGCCACTCCCAGGCACTGAGGGAAAGAGCCCTACAGTGATCCTTCATGATTCACTCTGTCCCACCAACTCTGTTCCTGCTGATAACTTTATGCCTTCAAGGGCTGCATGGATGCAAGTGTTATTCCTGGGCACATCTATGCAATCAGTTACTGCCTGTATGCTCTGTGTCCCTCGGGGAGGTTTAGTGTAATAGTTGTACTTTAGTAAAATTCAGCTCTTTTCTCCTTGGAGCCAGGAGTCCCCCGCGAGTTCCCAGAACAGCTTGGGAACAGCCCTGCAAACCTGCCCACATCCACACATCCTGCTCAGCCACCCACAGAGAAACTCAGTCCCCAGTCCCTTCTGGAAAGAGCCATTCAGGCTCCTTCTAATGCTTAATTTCTCTTACTAGATTTTGAGATGTGAAATCATTCCTGGATTCA
Organism: Porphyrio hochstetteri; assembly: GCA_020800305.1. Lineage (NCBI taxonomy): Eukaryota > Metazoa > Chordata > Aves > Gruiformes > Rallidae > Porphyrio > Porphyrio hochstetteri. The sequence goes on along the minus strand of CM036905.1, from coordinate 150,210,581 downwards.
AGGCTGTGCCTCTGCTTTCAGTCACACCAGTAAGCACCCAGTGCCAGATGACTGAAACCAGCTTCCTTTCCCTACAGCTACTGGGAGGTAGATACATTATCCTGCCCTGTACTGCAGGCTGCTGGGACCTGAACCGTGACCAGCTGCTGACAGTGACTATGTTATGTTGCAATCACTACTTATTATTGTGGTTAAAATATACCCAGAGCGTATGAAACATGAAATATTCCCTCCCATCTTTCCAGAGGGTTCTGAGCATTGCTGCCAGCAATGACAGCAACAGCGGGACTCCGTAAGGTCTCCTGGGTGAGAGGACAGTCCTCCCCACCACAACATTTTAAGCTGCTCGGTGATTTCAGCAAGATTTCTCAGCGATACAGAAGTCTTGGTTCTTGCAACTTTGATGAAAAATGGTGGCCTAGCAGGGGAGAGGGATGATCTTCACTCCAATTCCAGTTCCCATGAAGGAAAAAAATTCTGCATTTTTTAGATACTATCGATCAAGCAGAAGAAATAAATATTGAGGAAACGAGGCCGGGGTGGTTCTGAGCGCCCTGGGAACTACTTGTTTTAGCAGTAAATCTGCCGTGTGATCTTGTTCCCTCAGAGCATGACTAATCTGTACGGTACACAGCAAGGGCCTGGCTGTCACTCCAACCCAGCGCCGGTTGTAGCAGGCGGTCCGGCAGCGAGTCCGGGCTTTTGGCATTTTCGTCTTGCACTCAGGCCACTTGGCGGGGTGCTCAGAACTCCCCTCCAGCCTCGCATGGCCTGTGTCTTCTTGTTAGCCAAAACTGCACTGTAATTTTAAAGCTAAATAGGACAGCAACGCAGAGCAGCACAGGCCTTGTAAGTGCTGGCAGCGTCACCTTGCCTTGGCCTCAGTACCTACAAACAAGTGTTCCTTGGTCAGACAGACCCTTCTTATCTTCCTCTGCCCTAGTTCTTCTGGTTGTTACTCTCATTTGCTCCCACGGCAACCTTTTAGGAGCCTGGACTGACACCAGCGGGCGTTGCAGATGTGAGAGCAGCAATTACATGTTGCACCGCTGTTTCCTCTCAGAAAACACGTCGTCTTTGGGAAAGGCGCGGGAGTGGGGGGTGTCAGTGTGACCAGAGAAATACTTGGCTTCTGGACTTGTGAGTGACTCAGCTTTGCTTTTATCTTTGTAGGCTCCCAGGCAGGAGCCTGGTGATCCTGTCATTGCATCCCTTCTGCCCCCTCACCCAAACAATGCCAGTTTTTTGCTTACCATTTTCCCCAGCAGCAGGACATGGTGATGGTCCTCTGGTCAGTGAGTGTCACCTTGGGGGTGTGGTGCCCTGATGCTGGCTGGCTGCTGATGGAGTGATTTAGCCCAGGGATCACAGGAATGCTGTGCCTCTTTTCTCCAGGAGAACTTCATGTCTCAGACGTTGCCTGGGAGGACAATTATATTACTGTAAATGACTGTGAATACTTCAAAGAACAGTAATGAAAGAACTGAAGGCCAATGTGCTGGTTTGGGCTCGGAGAGAGTTAATTTTCTTCACAGTAGCTAGCACGAGGCTGTGGTTTGGATTTGTCCTGGAAACGGTGTTGATAATACAGGGATGTTTTCGTTATTGTCTAGCAGTGATTACACAGAGTCAAGGCCTTTTCTGCCTGGCCACTTGGATTAATGACAAGAGGGCTCAATCAAAAGCTGTGGGGATAGTGACACTGCCTAGGTACAACGCTGATCCCCTGCCTATGCTGCTGCCATGTGGCTGTTTGTGAAACGTGAGACAGAGGTTTTAAGACCTGTGGAAATTTTAAAATTATATTAAGTGATGAATGTTAAGAAGTAATTAGAGAAAAGGGAAAACAAGCAAAATGACTAGTGGGTTGTGTTTTTTTCCTTTCCTCCCCCATGTGAAATGGTAATGGAATATGGTCTCCTGGTGTAGTATAATGCTTTAAGTACTGTGTGTCCCAGTTTCCCCGTGCTCGGTACAATGTGTACAAAAACAAATAGGAGTATGTTGTGGTTAGACTGATTATCAGCTATCTGCTTTACTGGATATATATGTCTATGTATGCACTATTTCCACTGTGAAGTAACTATGTAAGTAAAGGAAAGGAAAAATCCATTTCCAGTCAATGAAATTTCACAGGGTCCTGAAAAAGTTACAGAGGACAATCAATGTCAGGAAGCTGAGCTATTGCACTTATTGTTTTCTGCTTAAAGGATGACATCAGTCTCTGGCAGGGAGGAGAGGGGGGTGATTTTGTTTCTGTCTATAAGCAGACCCCTCAATAAAGAAAGTAACTACAGTGCTGTTTTGCAAAGCTTGCTGTGCCTCCTGGCCTCTGCTATAAGCCCCCCGATTAGGGGATTATTGTATAGCACTGGCATCGTTCAGCCAGTGCTAATAACTGAAACCGACGGCATGTGCCAAAACTCAATTAACAAGCACTGGTTCACATTTCAAATGACTGCTCATTTCAGCCAAGCGTGTGCTCCTTTTTATTTGCCGTTCATGAAACAGATTGCTTTTTTACAGAAATGTAAATCGCTGGTTATGTCTACCCCAGGATGTATGTGGAAGGGGTATTTATTCTTGCTCTCGCTTCCTGACATTTTGTTTGTGATCCTTTCAGGCTACTCACATTATGGACATGGGACTTTACAGATTCAGAGAATCACAGAAGGGTTAGGGATTTTGAAGGACCTCTGGAAACCACCTAGTACACCCCCCCTGCCAGAGCAGGATCACCTAAACTAAATCACACGGGAACACATCCAGGTGGGGTTTGAATGTCTCCAGAGAAGGAGACTCCACAACCTCCCAAGGCAGCCTGTGCCAGTGCTCTGCCACCCTCACAGTGAAAAAGTTTTTCCTCATGTTCAGACGGAACTTCCTATGCTCCAATTTGTGCCCATTGCCTCTTGTCCTGTCACCGGGCACCACTGAGAAGAGGCTGTCCCCTTCCTCCAGACACCCACCCAGTGTTGATTCGATCCTCTCTCAGTCTTCTCCAGGCTAAACAGACCCAGATCCCTCAGCCTTTCCTCACAGGAGAGGTACTCCAGTCCCCTCATCATCTTTGCTGCCCTCCACTGGACTCTCTCCAGTAGTTCCCTGCCTGTCTTGAACTGGGGAGCCCAGAACTGGACACAGTACTCCAGATATGGCCTCACCAGGGCAGAGTAGCAGGGGAGGATAACGTCCCTCAACCTTCTGGCCACGCTTTTCTTAATGCACCTCAGGATACCATTGGCCTTCTTGGCCACAAGAGCACACTGCTGGCTCATGGAGAGCTTCCTGTCCACCAGGACTACCAGGGCCTTCTCCACGGTGCCATTTACCATGGTCACTGCAGCCAAGACTGCCCCCAGTCTTCATATCCTCAACTAATCCTTCTTTCTTTGTTAGTACAGGGTCTGGTAGCACCCCTCTCCTTGTGGGGTCCTCCACCTGCATCAAAAAGTTATCATCAGCGATGATAACTTTGATCCTTCAACCACTACAGACACTGACTGGCCAAAACAAAGGCTGCAAAAAGCTTCTAGGCTCAGTGGTTGGTGTTTGCTTTGCAGATTTTCCCTTCCATGTCCTCCAGCCCAACTGTAATTGTGCAGAATAACAACCTTCTACAGCCTTCCTTCTCCTGGCAGGAGCAGGAAAGATTCCTCCGCTCCCCTGATGGCCAAAGCAGCCCAGCTCTGCAGTTGATCCTCTTTAGAGTTCCCATATGTTCTTGTGCCTAGAAATGCACACTGTATTATATTCCAGTATTTACCCACCTCTATGGGACATGTATCTCCCTGAAGAATGAATCTTCCTCTTAATGGACCCCAGTGCCACTGGTGTGTAATGATCTGCTCTCTCTTTCTTGCTCTCCTTTCATCATTTCCAGGTTTCAGTTCCTACCCTCCAGGTAACTTTTCATTGCTAGTTCTCAAATAGATTTTGCTTGACTAAGTTTCATTTCCCTTCAGTTCACTCCTGTGGATCTTTGGGCACAATATCCTTGTCCTCCTCTGTACTCGTGCCTTTTAACTTTGTAAAAGACTCCCATGCTTATCTAAGCCTTCGGAGTTATTAAACAGGAAGGACTTCTCCCAAGTATGATCCTTGAGAAAAAAACACTAGGTATTTTTTCCCATCTCCAGCCACCTAATTCCTCTCCACTTGTCATTGGTGCATCCCATAAGCCTTATGATTTCTCTGTTCATCACCATCTCCTTCAGCTTTACTGCTAGGATCCCATGTTGAACTGTGTCAAAACCAAATGAGACTAATTAGTTTCTTAGACTAAGGAGGTGCAGCAGTGTGGTTAGTCTTTATGGATTTTATTTCATTTTTCATTTAACTCCAGGTCTTTACTTACCCTTTCATTTTAGGACTGCTCTGAAGTCTTACACACTGTTCAGGTCATCTGGATAGGTTTGTAGGTACCTAAATAGTTCTTGCTCCTCTTAGATATTGGCACTACAATGTTTTCATAAGGTAACAATCCTAATTGGATAGATACATAAAATAAACCCCATCAACCATAAAAAAAATGCCAGTGTGCATTCAGTCCTGTATGACTAAGGTAATTTGATATCTCTGGTGCTAAGTGAATAAAGATCCATGACCTTTTTACCTGTGTTTTAAGTCTTTATCTAAATGACGTTTAACCTCTGATGGGCATCAATGTCCTTATTGAAAATTATGACCTTATCTAGATTCTCTCCACTACCCCTAGCCACTAGTTCCTTCTTTCTTCTACTAATTTTATTTATAAGTTTAAAAAGGAAATATTTTTCCTAACTGTTGGCATACCTTTTGCAAGGTATATAGGTTTTGATGACAAAGGTCTGGCAAATCTTCCAATGGCAATTAGATATTGGTGGCCTGTGTTTATTCATCCTGTCTTTCAGCAAAAGCTACCAGCCCCTTTAGCAAAGTGTAGATGAGACTCAGCTGCTCCAGGACAAATCTCAGGCTCTTCTCTATCTGCAGATCAGACATTTGTCTATGACTTGGGCCATGAAGATGATCAGAGGGCTGGAGCACCTCTCCTGTGAAGACAGGCTGAGAGAGTTGGGCTTGTTCAGCCTGGAGAAGAGAAGGCTCCAGGGAGACTTTACTGCAGCCTGACAGTACCTGAAGGGGCCTACAGGGAAGCTGGGGAGGGGCTCTTTAACAGGCAGTGTAGTGATAGGACAAGGGCTAATTGCCTTAAGCTAAAGGACAGTAGATATAAATTAAACATTAGCTTCTCCCTTCGAGACCTTGGCACAGGCTGTCCCCAGAAACTGTGGCTGTCCTCTCCCTGGCAGTGTTCAAGGGCAGTTAGATGGGGCTTTGGGCAACCCAGTCTGGTGGAGGGTATCTGTTGTAGTTTTGTGTGGTGGGGTTCTGGTGGAGGAGGGGGCTGCAGGGGTGGCTTCTGCAAACAGCAGCCAGAAGCTCTCTGCAGGCCCCACAGAGCAAACACCAGCTGGCTCAAGGCTGGAGTTGTTGTTGACCAAGGCCGAGCCCATCAGTGATGGTCACAGTGCCTCTGGGAATGACATTTAGGAGAAAAAATCCTGCAAGTGGCCACTTTTTGCCTCCAGAGAAGGGAGTGAGAAGATGTAAGATGCTGTGCAGGCACCAAGGCCAGGGAAGAAGCGGGGTGGGGAGGAGGCACCTCAGGTGTCAGAGAAAAAGATGCCCTTGAAGCCCATGGAAAAGACCATGGTGGAGCAGGCATCCCCCTGCAGCCAGGGAAGATGACAGGGAGCAGAGACCCCACCTGCAGCCCATGGAGAGGCCCCACACTAGAGCGGGTGGAGGTACATGGAAGACACTGTGACCTGCATTGGAGCAAACTCCTGGCAGAAACTGCAGCCCATGGGGAGACAGACCCATGCCAGAGCAGGTTTGCTGGGGAGGAGGCTTGTGACTCTCTGGGGGACCAGGCTGGAACACTCTGGGCCTGAGAGACTGAGAGACATTCTATGATTTATGACTGCCTGCCTGCCATAGCATAGCTGGGGCAGCTGGTGAAGAATTGAAGCCCTGTGGGAGAGGACTCACGTTGGAGAAGTTTGTGAAGGACTGTCTCCCATGGGTGGGACCCCACAGTGCAGCAGGGGAGGGGTGTGACGAATGGCCCCTCCTGGCTCAGAAGGAAAATAACACCCGAAGAACTGACCGAAACCCCCATTCCCCAGACGGGAATTGGATATTCTAATGGATGCTTTTTCTTCTAGTAGAAATTTCACACATTTTTTCCATCCTGTGTATCTTTTAAGTTAAGAAAAGGCCCCGTGTAGGACAACGAACCTGTAATATATTGATGTTGCCATCTTCTGCCAACCTAAGGAAGCCAGAATTTCGATGCTTATTTGTGGGTTGGGTTTGGGTTTTTTTTGCTGTAGCACCCTGAGAAACCACAGGCATCACCTCCCTGTGGTACCTGTGGGGGAGGAAGGAAGAGAAATCATGAATCAAGTTGAGTCTGCGAAGAAAGGAGGGGTGGGGGGAGGTGCTTTAAGATCTGGTCACACTTCTCATTACTCGACTCTGGTGTCACTGGGTGTGTAGTGCAGTGTAATAAATTTGATTTTTTTTTTCCTGTTTAGTTTGCGTTGAGTCTGTTTTGCCCGTGACGCTGATTGCAGAATGATCTCTCCCTGTCCTTATCTCGACTCCTTAGCCTCTCAATATACATTTTCTCCCCTATCCAGCTGAAAAGGGGAGTGATAGAGCAGCTTTGGTGGGCATCTGGCCTCCAGCCAGGGTCAAATCATCACAGTATCCCTGCCCATGGCAGGGCGGGGATGGAACTAGGTGAGCTTTGATGTCCCTTCCAACACAAACCATTATACGGTTCTATGACTTCAATAAGCTGTGGCATTTTATTTGGTATTTATTTTAGCCCAAGTCCAAAATATAAAAACATCTATCTGAAAAACAAAAAGAGAAGTATTACACATCCTGTCACACTAGTCCAGAGATAACTTTTGTGTCTGAAGTAATGACTGGTCTGAAAAGGCTTAGTAGTCAAAAGACAAAGCTGGTAGCCCAGGTGTGGTTATTACTGACTCATTAGAAACCAACTTCATGGTTAGTGGCATCTTTAATTAGGGAAGCACAAACAAGCTGTTTGTGCCCAAACAGATGTAATTGCTTTAATTAGAAATACGAAAATCTGTTTATGAATTCTGGATACAATAGGATGCTTGATTAGTAAACCTAAGGCTCACCCATTTTTTTTTTTAAAGAAATCTCTTCTAAAATAGCAATATATATGTAATATTTTCCTTTCTTAAAGGTCTGGTTCAGTGAAATTATGGGCCTAGTCATAAACTTGGCCAAGGGAGAAGGAGCTGCCTTAAATTGATTATTCTTTTATGAACAGTAAATGTATAAGCAATGCCAAAAGTAGATGAAAAACTACAACCAGGATGAACTTGAGTTAGAAAAGATTTTAGAAATTTCCACAAGAGGTCACTGTTATCATTAGCAATAGATAAATAGATATAATTGTAGGACTTCAGATCCAGGCATCATTTCTCCCTTTAGAGAAAAACCTAAGGTCGTTCAGAATAAATATCCCCCATATCTGTCTTACCAAATTAATCTACTGAGATAACAGTTTTTCATTCCTAAGTTCGTCATAGGAGCCTTACATTTTAAAGATGCTGAGACAATCAGATGTTTTCCTTGTCAAAGAATGACCTTCACAAATAAAGACATTTTAATTAGAAGGATTTACAAGGACATGATTACAGTTCTGTTCATGGTTTCTCAGGGTGCTACAGCAAAAAAACCCAAACCCAACCCACAAATAAGCATCTAAATTCTGGCTTTCTTAGGTTGGCAGAGGATGGCAACATCAGTATGTTACAGGTTCCTTGTCCTAACTGGGCCTTTTCTTAACTTAAAAGATACACGGGATGGAAAAAATGTGTGAAATTGCTACTAGAAGTAAAAGCATCCATTAGAATATCCAATCCATGAATTCCCTTAGGGACAGCTTATATGAAATAGTAACCTGATATTCTGGCAGTAAAATTCGGTGGTAAAAAAATGGGCCAGTTCTGAACTGGGACCTCCAGTATGCCAAGTTTTCAGTCATCCAGAAATATAAGAGCTGCCTGTAAATTCCACTGCACCGAGCACAAGGGGAGAGTGGGATCCATGTTATTTGAGCAATCTCTTCTTTCAACAAAATTGCTTCCCTTTACCTTGACAAAAATCACCAAGAAGTAGCATATTTGAATGATTACCATGCACACAGGGGTGCCTTTCCTTTCCAGGCCCTCATATCAAATGGAAGAGGAAGGTAGGGAGGTCACCGTAATGTGCTGTAGACGGTAACGCACAGCAGCGGCGCTGCCTGCTTAGCGTGATCACTTCAAAGTATTCTGCTGTCAAATGGAGGCAGCCATTCCTCACAAAAACAGCAGTCCGCTGTCTCAGAGGGAAACAGGATGGAGAGAGCAGAGGGATATTACTTTAGGACAGATGCAGATCAAATGAAGCAGTGCTTTGACTCGGGCTTTCTGCCCAAATGACAGTGTAACTGCTGTGTTAATGGAAACCCTGGAGGTGGAATGAATATGGGCCCTTCTCTGGGCAGGCAATTGCTGGACCAGAGTAATTCTATACTGTGATTGAGGCGCAAATGACAAGAGACAAAAATAGACTTCACTCTTTTTTTTTCTTTCTTTTTTTCCTTTTTTTTTCCTTCCCCAGCATCAATTGTGTGCCTATGGAAAGTGCTTAGGTAAAATCTTCCACTCCATACCAAAGAAAATTGCTCCTTAACCTCCAGGTAAGTTGGTCCAAGAGCATTTCTAGTCAACAGCTCTACTGACCTTCTCTGCCTGAGCAAATTGGCTATAATAACTGCTGCAGAATACATCATCTCCCAATAGCTGGTTGGGAGTAGTTCCCACTAGGGCTTGCTATGTGAAGAAAAGCCACTGTATTTCCAGAGGGCCGTGATTATTCAGGAGAAATAATCTTTTTTCATGAAAGCAAAGCCACCTGGTGAGCTATTCCAGAGCAGCTATTGCAGCGTGTTTGTTTTGGAGTACCTATTCTGGTCTACAAAGGCCGGAGGATTACCAGTTAACCTAATGTTCACATCCCCCTCTGCCCCAGGCTGGCCGGGAGTGTGCAACTGTGCACCTATTTAGACAATTATGTGGATAAATTACACGTCCAGGCACTGAGAAGTTCTAGTGGTGCATGACTCTTCTTACTCGCAGGGTAAAATAGTGACCAAATTTTGTAGTGCTTCATATGGTTTGGACCATCTCGTGGCTAGAACTGCATCCTGCTGACCTAGAATACAAGTCATGAAAGAGGGGAACAAGGGAATGTGTTGTTAACAGGCAAAGCATTAAGAGCAGAACATCTCCCAGGCAGGTCCTTTTCACCTGACTGCCTCAAATAGTTCAGGCAAAATCATCTGCACTACTGGCTTGTCTCAACCCATTATATGCAGTGGCCCTTGGCTATAAAATGTAAGGCAGCTTTTGTTATCGAAGTGCACCACTTCTATCTCTCCTTTACGCACCTCAAAAATCCTTAAACCTCCCTTTTGACAAAGATCACTGATATCTGTGACTTCTCCCTTGTGGAAAAAAAATGTCATTGCAAACTGTGCCCACCACTGTAATTACCCAACGGTGACATGAAGTACGGCTTCGTTGTGAGCTCGCTTGTGAACAATTTTTACAGTTCCTGGAAAGCACAGCAGCATCTGAGCCCAGGCATTGGAGGGGTAAATCTTGTGAGTGAGAGAGGAGCAGGGATGACAGCATAGAGCTGGAAATCCTTTTGTGGTTGTTTTCCTGCAGAAAGTGAAGAAACGTTCTGCAGAAACACAATGAAGTGAAAGACAAATGCTAAAACTGGGGCTTTGAAAAATGATCGTAAACCTTTCTAGGCCATCTGTTTCCTAAATCTGGGAGGCAATCCAGTCTGGAAGCATGTGCCCAAACACCTTTCATGGCCAGCAAGGGGTTTCTCCCACCCAAAGCTGAAAATTTTCCCAGGACTAGGTGCCCAGTAGTGATCCTGAACTAATCATATTACCTTAGATGAGATAATACCTAAAAGGATGGAACTTGAGTGATTTTTAAAAAAAATTCTTTTCTTTTTAATTTCTGATTCGGCTATAGTTCCTATGAGGAAGGAAAATCTGTGGGGTGCACTCAGATATACCTCGTCATTGAAATCCACATCTGTGACACAGTTTGATTCACAGTCGCTGCATATTAGAAAGGCACCATTCATGCAAGTGATCAATATATGTGCTGCATTTAATGATGGCAGTTCAGGTAATTAGGAAGGACGCCTAGAATGAAGCTGGCATCTGAAACCTGCAGGTTTCCCTTCAGAGAAAGGCATAAAGGAGTAAAGCAGGGGGAATTAGCAGATTTGTCTTTCAAGCTCTGTGGAAAGATCCTGTTCGCCAGCGGCAGAGGCTCTATCAATCAGAGGAGGAAAAGGATGCCGCCTTTGAACCTCTTAGCTTTCTTATCCCAGAGAGCTTTGGATCATAGCAGACGAGGGACGCTGGCGAGGATGCGTGCGCGCACGCAACAGCAGCAGGTAGGGGCATTGTAGCCACCTGAAAGAAAGGTTTATTCCATTCAGCCCTTGTAATCCCAGGCAGGGCTTTATTTAGATGTTTCTAATTACCACAGTATGTTTAAATAGATACCCAGAGAAATCAGCAGGGAGCAACAGCTCTCCTCACTGCCTGGCAGGGCTGATGATGACAAGGGTCATGTAATGGCTTAATATGATGCCACTTAATATCCTACTTAAGCAATGTAATTATGGGGTTTATTTGATAGAGCAAGGAGGTTTATCTCCTGCAGAAGGCATGAATGAGATTGCCAGATGCAGGTGCTGCTGGGTTACAAGATTCATTTTTTATATTATATAGTTTTTACAGCCGTGTCCACTTGGGTGATTTTCATTTCCTAAATCTAACGCAGTCTGTCTCTTCAGTCTGTCTCAGTGGTGCCCCTGTATAAATAAGCCACTTTCCTCTAGTAGTTGGCAGCTCTCATTACAAATATTTTCTGCCAGCTGCTCTTGGAACATTTCTTTATTTTAGCTCTTCACAACAAAATGGAGATCTCAGACACTCGTCCCAAGTCTTAACAGAGTGTGTCTCAAAGGAGGTGACTCAGTCTTTGTGTACAGTCTTGGTCGACAGCAAAGTTTTCACACAGGGACATAAAAAGGAGATTTATGTAACTAATATAACACTGAAAACAAACAAGCCCTCCAACCAAGTTCAAAGTACCAGGTTAACACATACTTTCTAAGTAAATATGGTGCTTTCAAATTTGTCTAGACCTCATGATCTAAATCTTAAAGGGCTCAAAGAACCGGAGGAGGGGGCTGAAATTTCAGAGCCATTGGGATTTTTTTCCATAAGAATTTGCAAATGCTGAGCTCTTGCCCCATCTTCTGAAGGACCGGAAAAGGTGAGGTAGAGTGCCAATCGTTGAGGTCAGGGGGCAGGAGCCTCTGAAGAAGTGTACACCCATCAGTGCGACACCAATTCCTGCAAAACACACCAAAGCAAATAATCAGACACCTGGAAGGGAGCAGGGAAGGAGTAGCTGCCAACATGGATTTGTCAAACCAGTCTTATTTCCTTACGTGACAGGGTGACAGATCTCACTGACAGAAGCAAATGCATGTCTGGTCACGGCGTCTCCCACAGAGCGCTCGCAGGCAAGCACAGCAAGTGTGTGGTCTAGACAGATCTACTGCATGGTGGGCACAAAACGGGCTGGAAAACGCTACTCAGAGAGTAGCAGAGATTAGCTCATTATCAAAATGGAAGTTTTGATCAAGAAGGGCTCAGCAGGAGGCTGCCGTGGCCCTGTTATTGCTCAGTGTCTTTGGCAGCGAAGGCAACGGTGCAGATGATGGACTTGAGAATGAGCCTGTTGCATTTACAGACAGCAGCAAGGGGTGAGCACCCTCTGTGGTGCTGGGGGCAGGCTTCCCGTGGCTTGATATGAGATGGCTCTCAAAAAAAAAAAATAAGAAAAAGAAAAAATACACAATTTAACAGGGAAAAGTCCAAAGTACAAATGATAAATGCCAGAAAAGGACCAAGTCTGCAAATAAATAAATCTGCCAGTCAAAACATCTAGAAACTGTAGTGGATCAGAAACTGTATGTAAGTCTAAGTGCAAACATGTAAAGTGACATTTTATGTCTGTTCAGCATTGGCATAGCCTTAGTTGGAAGGCCATGTCAGGTTTGGGGTCCTGCACTTGAGGAAAGGTGAGACCTGACTGGAGACAGCTCCAAAGAGAGAACTGGAAAAGGCAAAGCTGGGAAAACACAGCCTGTTAGCCATGCCTGAAAGAAACAGGTACGGTTTATCTTCAGGAGAGACAGCTAATCTGCCCTTCATGCCTCTCACAGAGGAGACAGCTAGGACTGGACCAATGTTTCAGCAAAGATAGTTTGGGTTAGACACAACCCAAGCCCTCCCTTTTCATGGCAGGGCTCTTGGGAGAGCTTGTCAGGCCTCATTACCAGCGGCTGAAGAAGAGCTGAGACAGGTGTCTCCATGGAGCAGCCCCCACGCAGCAGACCCGTGAAGTGGGTCAGGGATGTAGTAGGTGATGCTGCAAGGAGGGCAGCCAGTTCTGCTGGAGTTACCCAGCAGCTCCCAGAACCTGTGAGTGGGTTTGAAGAATTCCACAATTTTGCCAAAACTGGTGTTCAGGGTGGTCACCCCTCTTCCAGGCTTCTATGCCACTTGCTCCCCATACTTAGAGATGAGAAAAATAATGGAAAATGCTACTGAAAGGCATAAAGTTGTAGTTGGCACCTGGGAGGTGACTGAGGCCAGGGGACTACCCGTCAGTAGGGACCTTGCTGTGCTACTGGCCTTGCGGATGTGTCTGCGCACTGAGAGCTTCTGCCTCGAGGCCTGTGAGACAATAATCTGGGTCAGCACTTCAAATCTCTGCAAGGTTTATCTGTATGTTACTCAAGCAGCACAATTAAAACAAGGCGTCAGTTGTTGGGCTTTTTTACAAGAAAGTGCCAGTTAAAGTGCTGAGTGTTCAAGGAATTCACCCTGGGAGGGAGAAACAAATGAGTCATGGGCTGTGTGGAGTCCTGCTGTTGGAAACCCTCAAAGATTTGCAGGCATCTTGCAACAACCTGAGGTGTGGGTCCTTAACATCTTACCTATCTTAAAATAGACAGTCTCTTGCCTTGTTCCCTGGTCCTCCACCTAGTCCGAGGGCAGATTTACCAAAAAACTTCAGCTTTAAAAGACGGTGATGGAAAGAGCCTGCTACCATCCTCAACTCAAAAAGAAACAGCTTTCTGTCCCCGGGGAGAACACAGGCTTCTGACAAACTGAGGGGAAGGACATCCCACCCCTCCTGCCAGCCTTTGAAAGCTGCATCATGCCCTCCCAGCTGGCATGACTGAGGAGCTGGTCCTCTTCATGTCTGCAGGGACTTAAGTCTGGCTGAGGGGAACGCAGGAAATCTGAAGCAATTCAGACAAGCATGACTCAGCCACCCTGTCACAGTAAGTTTACAACGCTGAGGAAGAAATTTACTCTTGAACATATTTTAATTGACACACCAGATTATATACACTGAAAGAATATCTTTCAAACTAAAAGATGACAGACTTTCAACATCTGGTCTAATTCCCTGTAACTATACTAGCAGATGTGAACTGTTATGTATTCTATTAGCAAATATCCTTCCTTTATTTCCTTTTCCTAAGTATATGAATGTACTTGTATATATTTTTATTGCTGCTATAATAATCCATCTTAATTTTATATATTCACACTTGAATTCCGGATTTAAACAAAAACTGCTCATGGTGCACAAAATTCTGCTTGTAGAAATGGGTAGGAGTTTTGCTAATTACTTCTGTGGGGCTGGGATTTTGCTCACTGAAATTAGGCATGTCTCAGGAGTTTCCAGAAGCAATACAAAGTGTAAGACGGAAGCCGACGTTGTGCTTATAGGCACTGTAATCGTATCAGAAAAATTCCGGGGGTTTTGTTGTTGTTGTTGTTGAGCTTATTTGCATTTTTTCTGGAGCTGATTGAATGAGGACTGCTTGTGAGCCCTTATTTTGGCTGTTTCATGGCGATCAGAGGATGACAGAGTGGAAGAGCGGCTCCAGCTTCATTCCCTGCACCCTGTCCCACCAACCCTCAGGCAGGGCTTGTACAGATCAGGGGTGAGGGGAGCTCAGATCCAGGGTTGGGAAGTAAAACCTGCCACGTTGCTGGTTCAGTGGATTCTTTTTTCTTTTCTTTTTTTTTTTTTTTAATGTTTGTTTTTTCCTGCCTGCAGCAGCTCTGCCCTAAGAAGATGCCCAGATTCTGCCATCCTTGGACCTGCCAGCTCTCTGCCCCTCCTCTGTGACTCCTGTCAGGCCTCAAAACCGTAGCAGAGACCTACCATTTCTGGCTCCCTTTCACATGGGTTGCTCAGCTGGTAAATTCCAAAGGACAGTAACTTCCAGCAAAGCAGTGATGACAAGTACTTGGGGGTGGTGACCTTAGCCACTGGAGCAGAAGCAGCAGATGTGTCACATCCTCTGCCCCATCACCCACTACAGCCAGTGTTACAATCCCAGCTTTTACTGGCCACGCAGAACTGGTTTGGTTGGACATTGCTCGGCGCATCTAGCACGCCTGGGAAGACAAAGTGCGTTAATGGAGTGGGAGGGGGAAGCCAGCCTCTGAAACAGCAGTAGGCCATCAACAGATGCATCGTGGTGCTCATTCATCCAACATCAGCCTCTCCGAATATCTAAGTTAAAAAGTAAGCTTTGAAGCCAGCCTGGGAGGTAGAAAGGGAAGGAGATGAGAAATTTGCATCTTTTTGTGCATTCAGTCAAAACTGCTCTTGCAAAAACACATAAAAGCCCCTAACCATTATGGATTTGTATATGCAGATTTAGTTCTTCAGCTGCTTTATGGTAAGACACAGAAACCTGTCAACGGAAGCACAGTCGCTATGTTCCATTAGCATGTATTTATTTACACGACCATCAGAAATCAACCACTTAAATAAATCTTTGTTAAGGAAGAGGACTACTTAAAGAATGTGTGGCCCATTCGCCCATAAAACACTAATTATCACAGCAGCACCTCTCCGATGAATCACCATAATGAGACACCATTATGGAAAGTATCAATTTCCAGTGCAACTCAGCCACACTGTACATGGTCAAGTAATTGCACCAAAGTGACTAACAAATAAAACTTTTCCATGCAAACACATTGTTCTCTGAACAAAAAAAAAGCATTTTCTGAGGGGGCTCAGTGATTTTATTTTGTGTGTGTGCAATTTATATTAAAAACAACACCTCAATCTGTGTATTGCTTATTGCTGTTTGGGAACATGGGTAGCTCTTTACTTCAGACAGGAACAATTCTGTCAAAGCCTGTCATTCTTAGGTATGAGGTCACTTTGTGCTGCCTACCAGAATGGAAGAAGACTCACAAGGCCTTTAAAAGCAAATGTAATGCAATTTCATGAAGCGGATATTCAAAAGAAATACTCTCTGTCCAATACTTCTAGCCATTTTTTGGTAGCATCCACAGGCAGTGTGTCTTTGTCACGAGGCAGACAAAACAGGTTTTTCAGATTTCCTGAAAGTCTTCATAGGATCCCCATGGGGAACATATTTCCATACACTGAGGGGGGAGAAGAGGTGGTTTAATACTGGTGCAGAATGGGGCAGGACTTTGATTCATGGAAAAAAAATCTGCCTGCGCTGAAAAGCAGATGCCTACCTTGAATCTTCGATGTGAGTCAAGAGACCCTCCTCTGCAGCAGTTGGTGCCTCCATCTCTGCCCTGACTGCCTGCGATGCTACGGAGAATCAGGTCATTACCGCAGCTCGCTGCAACCTTCGGCTTCATTGTAATGGGAGGAAATGGGGCTTCTTGCTGTGTAGCATCTAGAACGGCTGGAAGGAAATCTGTGCAGCTGTGAGCCTCCCCATCCTCCTTTGGGAGGAGGGTGAGCAAGGGGGAAAATTCATAGCTGAGTGGTACTCAGAGGCCCAGGGCAGGAGGTGGCAGCCCAGGTGGTGACACATTCATAGAGCAAGTGCCTTGACAGCATAACAGGTAGCTTCCACCGGTACTGCAGCTGCCAGTGCTGCCTAGGGCATGGCAATAGCCAGCAAGGGGAAGGCTGTGCTCGTGTTAAGCTAGGGAGCTTTTTATACCATGTGAAGCCCTGGTGTCGGGATGCACACTGCTGGGAAAAGATGTTATTACGCCAATGCAGTTCAGAGAGTGGCTTCCTCCTGTGTACATCGATGAGACAAAGCAGGTCCAGGTGGATGCTGTTAGTGCTTATCATTGGGGCTCTAGAAAAGAGAAGATACTACAGTTTTTCTTATTCTTGATCTATGTGTAGACTGAGGGCCTGTTATAATGAAATATTCAACAATGAGCACATGGCATCAATCAATAGAGAGGATGGAATACTTCCTCCTGCCTGGTTTAATTTTGAAATGTGGTCTTGCAGAGGTATGGATATGGGGCTTCTCCTGCACCCTGTGAGGACCACAGCCACGCACTCACATGCATCATAGTTCTGCATGTCTCATGCACATGGACAGATTTCCCTGAAAAATCAATTTTCTGTGTGGCTCTGTCACTAGCTGACAATTTTGGTCATGTTTTACATGTCCAAGAGAACCTCCTGAGTGCCCGTGGAATGTGCATATGAAGCCATGTGCTGCTTTTTGTTGTGTGACATCAACAAGATGTTTATTTTGGATGTTTGCTTTTGTGTGGGACCTGTGACTACCTGTGATGTGATCTGGAGCAAGAAAACAGGGCATTTACCTTTTTCTTGGGTTTCCTCAAGCAGCTATCTCTGATCCTCTTCTGTGAACACTAGTTTTCCTGCCTTAATCAAATCTTTTTGCCCAGGTCTTCATCACTAAACATGCTTTTGCCTCCTTCTCTCAGGCACATCTAAGGATATAGGTTTATCATAGGAGGATATGTGTTTATTCGTTTTCCTGGCTGAATGGACACTTAGTGGGCATGATGCTTGCTTTGCACCAAAAAAAGTATAGGTTTAGGAGTAGGATGTTATGGGGTCTGACTTACCACAGATTCATTTATCATGGATTCAAGCAGATGGCGTGAGGCTGGAGTGGCTGGTGCTCGTCCGCCAGTGCATGGGGCTCTGTGGCCGCAGGCAAGGCAGGCCCACAGCTCTCACCCAGGCCCTGTTCACGGGTGCTGCCTTTTGTGGCTGCTTAATTGCTCCTGCCACGATCCAATGTGTAATTCAAAACTGGTGGGCAGCTCCGCTCTTGGCAGGACAGGAGCCTCCTCTGATCCAAGAAATACTTCTGGCTGTTGAATCCATGTGTCAGGTTTCTCTCTGTGGAAACGTCAAGGCAGCAGTGACCGTAGACTTTCTGGGTTGTTTTTCTAAAAATCTTCATTTCTCACATAGCTACCCCTTGTCAAGCTTGGGCCTGGTCCAGGGAAAGAGACTTACCCCTGCATTCTTAAAAAAAAAAATCATATATCTTCTTTTTGAATTATACACCCAAGTGAGCTATAAATGGAGAATAACTGCCATATGTAAGAACAAAGGGGTTTGCTGAGCAGTGATAAATAATAAATTGCCCAGGAAAAATACATCCCCTACCTTGGGTTTTGTTTTGCTTTGGCTTAGCACAATTTCCACAAAATTTTGGCAATCACGCTGCCATTATCTGTTCACGACGGAGGCCCTAGGAACTTGTTCAGCCCACAGCGAGAGCCCTTTATGTACCTACTAATGTGTTGGTTCACAGACAGACGGAGGGAGGCTGCTGATCTGAATAGCAATCAGATGCCAGCGTACGCCGCCTCTCTACGAGAGCCGTGGACATTAATAATGTCTCTGGGGAGTGGCTGCAGCTGTAATAAAGAAAAGATATCTGCAGTGTTTGCGCAGCTCTCTTCATTCATCCTGATATGTAGTGAAGTGTGATAATAAGGACTTTACAAAATCTAACTGACAGTCTTGGGGGGAGCATTCGTCATGGTGGGGAGAAAGAGGCAAGGAACATTTGTTTCTGCTAGACAGACTTGAAACACGGTGATATTTTTAAAAGTGACCCTATGGTTTTTGGTGTGTGCTTTTTCTTTTTTCAGTCCTTCCTGAATATGACCTAAGGGAGTTTGATTTGGAGTTCTGACTCTGGAAAAATGTCGTGCCACCAGCCAGCATGCACACTTTAACCCTCCATCCACACCAACAATCATGATGAAAGCAAGTTCCAAAAAAGTGATTGCTTCTCCTCTGAACACCCAGATACAATGAGGAACTGGTTACATGGTGAAAAAAGAAAACCATCTATCTGACAGTTTTGGCAATGCTTTTAGAGCAGCTCCTGTGAACACAGAGTGTCCTGGATCTGGGTCTTTGTGCCTCCTCCAAGCCTGAGGAGCTGAGGGCCAGCAGCATATGCAGGTTGAGCACTGGGGGCGTGCACTGGTGTGTAACCTCCTGAGGCTTCAAGAGCCTCTCACCTTCACAGAGTAAAGCAACACCCCAGGACCCCTCCTGAGAGCCGCAGGGGCCGAGCTGGGATGTGTCCCCAGTGTTTCCCACCCTGGGAAGCACAGGCAGCTGCTCACAGGTCAAGCCACAGGCAGGCTTTGTGTCTCAGCGTTACTATCACGCCTCGCAAGGGTTAAGCAAACACAAGGGAGGGATTCAAGGTGCAGCAAGGCATTATGTTTATAACCTAGTGTTTTTCTTTTGGAGGCTTTTGGACACTTTTTAATGATGCAGCCTCATGCACTCATCTCCAAAGGTAAAGGAGAATTCAGAAATGCCAAGACAAAAGCAATTTGCCACGGCTCAGATCTCTCACTTGCGTGGCAGGTGTATCTGAGCCCCAGCAAAGGGGAGGAGATATGTGTCTGTGGTGACAACCCACGGAGGTGGAGAAGACACCCCAAGGCACCTGAAGGACCAGAAATTCTCCTTACAGCACAGTTCAAGGTGCGTAAACATTGGTTTTTGTGCAAAATCACCGATTCCCACAAGCAATAGCACTGAGCACCACTAAGAACCTGGGGCAGCTTCATGGTCTCTGTCAGTTTCAGCAGAGTAAAAGCAAGACAGGAATCACAGAATCACAGAATCTCTCCTGAGTGGTAAAGGACCCATAAGGATCATAAAGTCCAACTCCTGGACACACAGGGACAAGTCAGAGCATGTGACTGAGGGCACTGTCCAGATGCTTCTTGAACTCAGTCAGGCTGGGTACTGTGACCCCTTCCCTGGGGAGCCTGTGCCAGTGCCTGACCACCCTCTCAGTAAAGAACCTCTTCCTAACATCCAACATAAACCTCCCCTGTTGCAAGAGCCTCTGTAATTAAATGCAAGAAAGTTGATGTAAATACAAATGTAAACATTCACTGTGTCAAAACATGGAAAATGTAATGGCTCATAGCAGTGTTGCCAGCTCTTTTTAAGAATTGCTGGCTAATTGAGACTTAAAAAAAATCTCAGTTGCTGGAGTCTTTTGATTATGAGAGATTCTCGTCTTTCACTTCAAATAACAGTTGGGCTGCTAGTTCTTTTGGCTGAGTATAAATAGCCAGAAATTACGACTTAAGGACTCAGAAACCAGAAGATGACTAAAAGGAGCCCTGCATTTATTAATTTTAAAACCCTTTTGATGCGTAATTCAACTGTCGCTTTCAAGGTCTGTGTTGCAGTTCCGTGAGCGCTTCAGTTTCAGCACATCTGAGCACCTTACACATGCTCGGCGTAAGGTTTCTCTTCACGCAGCAAGTATATGACAGGCATAAGGGTAGGAGTAATCCTGCATGTGCATATCAATGCCTTCCTAGAAGGTACCAGGAAGGTGTATGAAAAAGCAAGTCCCCAAGTACCAAAATGTCAGCAGTTTCTTGTGTGGGTTGGTTGTTTTGTTCTGTGTTTTGTTTTTTAGCTTATGACAAGCTGAGACTGGGTGCTGAGCACATCCTCAGCACAAGCCACCCTGTGGCTGTTGCTGGGCCACCTCGGGCACAGTCTGGGGCAAGAAGAGCTGCACTAAACCAGTTTGAGACAAAAACTGATGCTCCCACGGAACTGCGGGCTGCTCCACTGGCCAACGCTCCTGTCTGGAGGGCAGCAGCACTCCACCGCAAATGCTTTTCTTCACTGTCAATGAGCAATTCAGCGAACAACATGATCCCTCGTCTGCTGGCTCACGTTTGAGTTGGTTCCAACTCCCAATTATCCAGGCTTGGCTTAATTCAGAAAGTATGTCTGAAGCGCTCTGTCGGCAGCAGTAACAGCAGCCAGGTTGGACAGGCGGCTGTCAGTCGATAGCGTGGCTCTGCGGCGGGGGCCTTCTCCACAGTTGTCAGCAGAAACATCACCTTCCTCCCCACCACAGGGAGCGATTTTGGAACAAGCCCAGCAAGGGTTGGGAGGGTGTGGGCGGCAGGACATTTAAGCCATGGCAAAGGGAGATCTCACCAGGGTGCACCAGGCAGGAAGCAAACCCATCCGTCTTTGTTTCTCGTTTCCCAGCCTCGGAGGCAGTAATTTCTCTGATCACAAGAAATGGTGTGCAGAATGTGTGGCAGAACGGTTGGTATTTGCTTACGTTCATTTTTTTCAGCGGGTGGAGAGGAGACAGGCAAAGCCTCAGAGCCCCCCTGGTCCTGCTCAAATCTGGGCAGATCACAGGACTCATGCTGGAGTCTCGCTCCTTCCAAACACACCTGTGTGTCTGCAGGTCAGGCAGTCGCCTTTGTGCTTTCGCGGCAGCGCAGGCATCTGTCAATCCTCCAATATGTGCTTCAGGCCCAGCTTATATATGTCTAACTGATTAATTAATCTCTGTGCAGCAACTGGAAAATGGAAAGTGCTACATAAAAGCTAAGTATTACTATTACTAAATCTGTACTCGACAAGTGTGACTTGACATAAAGTGGCAGGTTTTATCTTACTCATTGCTACTATCTTGAAAGAGGCCACTGAGAGCAAATTTCTGGAGCGTAATTTATTCTGCAGACATAGTGGGATAAGTGGTGCGCGCGAGCAACTTGCGCTGCCTGCGCCGCGGGAAGCGCTTTGCCCACAGAACGCGCCAGCGTTTTGTATATTTATTTTATTGGGGGGGTTTTCTTTCACACGTTGCTCCGCTACCTGTGACTCAGAGGCCCAAAATGCAAGGGCATCAGATGGGTACACAGCGCTCCCTCGGGAAATTTGGACTGATAAATCAGTCGCAGCATATGGCTGCAGAGCCCCCAGGAAGGCACGGAGGGTGGGGTGTTTGCGGGAGTGCAGCAGACGGTAATGGCGGAGGCGTGACTGGAAAGCACTGACATTTGGGGTGCCCGCCAAGGGGGTGCCGGGGAGAGTGAGAGGAGATGGGCGGTGTGACAGAAG
Source organism: Porphyrio hochstetteri (assembly GCA_020800305.1). Lineage (NCBI taxonomy): Eukaryota > Metazoa > Chordata > Aves > Gruiformes > Rallidae > Porphyrio > Porphyrio hochstetteri. Next base: position 150,189,141 of record CM036905.1, on the reverse strand, counting down.
CCGATGGCGTGCCTGGAGGGCTGCAGTCCTTAACCCTCTCCAGTTGGGTGTTTCTTAACAGCGTTCATTGGCTGGGCAGGAGGAGCGAGGGTGGTCGGGAAGGCAAGCTGGGAAGTAACGTGACTGGTTAATGCCTATAGGAACTAATATTTACATCTCGTGCACTTGCAGGGAGCCTAGCGCTCTAGGGAGCTGATCTTGACTATTCCCTCTGAGACGTATGGTAATATAAATATTTAATAATAACAATAATAATAGTAAAGAGCTTTGAAAATTGAGAGCTCTGTAGGCATTTACTTTTATTGATGGGAGTATGGAATATTTGTGACTTAGTGGCTGCTAAATACTTTGAATTGATTTGAGTCTGCAAAGCCAACCTGAGCGCATCCACAACAAATTGACCTGTGTTGTTCCAGCAGGAAAGTGGGTCAGACTCCTGCTCCTGGATAAACACCCATCACTCTGAACGAAGTAGGTCACCCTTATCCAAACACTCACCATGTCTTCGGTCTCAAGTAGTGCAAAACTGTTTTCAACCTTGCTTAATTTGTCAGTATTCAAGCAAGTTAAACACAAAAGCAATGGGAACACAACCTTATTAGTTTTACTGGGGAAGAGCAGGAAGGGTGAGAGTTCCTTCTGCTGATATTAAACTCCTGTAAATACCCAGGTGTGCCCAAAACGGGCTCTGAAAGAGCAATGAGATGCTGATGCCACACAGCCTGAACTGTTCCACTCTCTGCCACTGCACTGAAGCCTACCAGCTTAGTGTCTTGTTTAATTTCTTTGAATGTTGTCTTCTTTAATGAAAAATGTGTGGTAGTGCTGCTGGCTTCCCCTTTGCTTTTTCAACCTTTCATAGTTCTTGTCATCTTTTTGCAAAATAATGAAGGAATCGGCCCTGGTGCTTGTGCACGGAGAAACCACTCGCATGAGCACAAGCCCTGACTCCTGCCCTTGCCACAGCCCAACAGCACGCAGATGTATGTATGCTGGGGGGTATAAATCCACCTGGTTAGTGGTTTAAACCTCACTTTCCTAGTAAGTCAGGTGGTACAAGGCTCTGCTTAGGATCAAGATCCCTCCCTTAACAGATGTAGTCTTTTGTTTCCGTTTTCAAAGCTTTTCCCAGCATTCCCTCTGGTCGTTTCCTAAAGTTGTATAGGAAGTACACGGCTTTTAAAGAGGTTTGAGTTAATAAATGGCAAATCCAGCCACTGTCGGGTAATGTGTCACAGCCTAAGGAAAAGAGAACGGTCACAAGCAAACCTCAGATGCAAAAATATGTGGTTTCCTTGAAAAGCCTCAAATGCACCGGGAGAAACTTTTCTTGTTCCAAGTGAGGTGTCTGGACAAATTCCTGAGCATCACTTTTTTTTTTGATCTCTTGCAAAGTCCCCAAATGTACACTTAAAAAGTTAGCTGGCCTCTGAATTCACGTGAGGAACAAAAGTAAAGTAACTGTAAGGAGAATGAGAAAGAAAGAGCCTCTGAGAAAAGTTCACTCATCTCTTATTCTTATGCAAAGAAGGGGGAAATGATGCGTAGAAGCAATGAGAGGGGGCACAGACAGAGCAAAACAGAAGCAAATGCAGGGGAAGGGTGAGGAAGAAGGGAATCTGTGCTTCCAGCACCAAAATGGCAGGCTACTTCTCACTACGCTCCACATTATTTTCCTCATGTTATCTTACTTGGTTATCATTCTAGTTGTCAACAGCAATGCCACACAAGATTTTCTTGGCAGACAAAACTGGTTATACTCAGGAATATCAGAAAGAAACTTTGTGAGATCCAAAGTTAGCTGTTGCACCAGAAACCTTGCATGCTGTCAAGATGGTGACCTGGAGTCACTCTAGCACCTTGGGTCACGAGCACAGAAAAGACACTAGTTTAATCAGGTGAAGGTCAAAGGCAAGCCAGGACCTAAAGAAGACCTGATTTTCAACATGATCCTGAAGTTTGTGCCAGGTTTTAATACGAAGCTCACTGACTGCATTTAGCTTTAGGTGAAACTTATAGTATAAAGCTCGTTCCCATAGAGAGAAACAACAGATGTGGTTCCAAGCTACTCAGCCACCACTGTGGAATGAGTGTTACTCCCAGGTGGAGCTATGCTTGGCCAGGCTACACCTTTAGCAAGATGGGGAGCTAGGACGAAGGCCTGAACAAGGGGGGCTTGCTAGTCCTGCTTTTGCCAGTGACAGGGAATGGAGAAACAGGGAAATTTCTTTTGTTGGGCACCTGCTTTCAGCTCTGGTTGGAAAATTCTAGTTTCAGTCCCTTCTCTTTCCTAGTCACAATGTGTCTACTTGTCCAGCACTTGGAGCAGGAGAGGTGGTGGGTTGTGGGGAATCACAGCAGGTTTGCTGTCCTTGGCAGCCTCCTGCCCTGTGCAGTCCATCACTGTCAACACTGCCTCCAGTGACAGGTCAGGAGGCAAATGCTGAACTCTGTCTGCAAGCAGCTTACTTGTTCCACAGCCCTGCAACCTTGCATCTCTTCAGAGATGCTGTGCAGGCGTGCACACAGGGGAGAGATTTGTAGCTGTCTGAGCATCCCCAAAGATGTTTGGGCTGTGGGTTCTTTTTTTTTTTTTTTAAATATTATTTTGGAAAGTTGTTCTGCTTCTTATTTCATTTTTTGCAGTCGGTCTCTGTGAGCACATCACCAGTTTGCAATGGACTGTAGGTGCTGTGGAGGGGAGTTACTTGTTTCGGTATCGAACTGCAATACAGAATTACTGAGTGGTCTTATTATCGAAATAACTCTTTGGTGTCTCCCACGTTTTGATGTTGGACCTCTTCCATTTATTTCTGCATAGCCCTGCATTTGGAAGTAATTTGTGTCTTGGAACAGCAACCTGAAATTATTGGCCAGCATTGTGTATAACGTAATGAATGCTAGACATTTATAAGCTTAGCGGGTTTGTCGGGAGAATATCAGCTTCCGCTCCTCACCCTATTACCAAAGGTGTTCTGGCTGACCCTACGGTTGCCCCAGAGTTTTAGTCATCTAGAAGTTTTGGCTTCAAAATCAATACAAGTTTCAATTATGTTTATATATCTTCAGCCACAATAGAAAGCAGTGGTCTCTGCATCCATCTGATGTTGGAGGCAACGTTATCTAACAGCTGACAGAGCAGACAGGAGCTTGGCTGGCTTGGGCATGCTCTGCTGAGATTGATTTTGAGACCCTGAGCACAGCATTTAATTTCTGTGCTTCTTTTGTGGTCGGCAAAATGAGTGAGGTGGGTGTGAGGAGGATGGAGGAAGGAAGCAGGGAGAGAAATTCCTTCTTCTTGGGAAGCTTTGGAAGCTTCATTTGTTATTATTTGTGCAAAGCTCCATGTGAAGTGCAGTTGTGTACATGGCAAATAGGTGCTGCTACGATAGACACTTGATAGAGAGTCAGTCTAGAGGTGAGGTTTGGCATCATACTTGGAAACCTTCCTGATGGCAGATGAGAGAGGTGGGATCTGTTGTAACCCATGCAGTACAGGTGTGCACAGATTCTTATTGGAAAGTCAGAGGAGCCGTGCCATGGGGTCAAATGCCCACTGAGGGGCATGTAGCTGAAGGATTCAAGCATGACATCTTGCTTTAACTGGGCTGCTTCCAGTGATACAGTCTGTATATACCACTTGGACACCACATACCAATTAAAAAAAAAAAAAAAGGGAAAAAAAGCAGCAAACAAATGTGTGCAAAATGTGATAATTGGTTTGCTTCTCCAGTGTGGTTTATTCAAACCAAACAGATGTGCTTCACTTCCCAGAGAAGTCTCCGTCTCTTGTATTCGCAGTCTGAAAGGCACTTTGAACACAGAACCAAGCCACTGGATGTGGAAAATGAAATGTTATCAGAGAAACGGATTGGACATTGTTTCATTATAATTCTCTAAACACACAATGGTAATTGACCTACAAATACAATAGTTACCACCTTACTAGCATTTTCCAGTTGCCTAGATGAACACTGCTAGTAGAGTTGGCTTCTGCGTTGGGTTCTGTTTCGTTTCTTGGACAGATGATGGCATTGTAGCCCTGCTGAATTCTGCAAACCCAGCCAAGGTACTCCCAGAGCGAGATCTTGATTTGATTGTGCTATGCACGCTTTAGCAGCTTAAGATTTTGCCTTTTGCTTTTCATGTCTTCAGTGAAACAGATGAATGCTATAATAGCAGTACTTTCTAAAAGGAAGACATGAAATTCCTACATTTATAATAAAAAAGTGTTACCAACCTCATTGTAATTCAGACTTGAACTGTTCACCCTGTGCACGTCCAGAAACTCATTCTCTAATACTAGATGCAATGATCTCTGGAGGGAAGTTTTCCATCTGTTTCCTTATGATGTTAAGCTGTTAGTGCTGTTCATTATTTATTACATCTACTAGTGTATGTTAAGCTATGATTTTCTTCTTGTCTGGTATTAAGAATTCGACTTGGTTGGTGTAAAAAACCCTAGGATTTGCATATTACACATTGATATTTCGCGTATTTGGGGTGGGGGGAGATAGGGGACTGTAATTGCTCCCAAGCTGCTTTTGTGCTAGCAGATAATTTATATTTAATTCAGTGATACAGAGCTAAATTAACCACTTAAAATGGAGATAAATATAGTCGTGCTATATATAGGTGGAATCTGCCACCCATACTCAGGCTGAAGAGCATTATCTCTTCTTGATTTCAGTGGGACTACTGCAGGGTAAGATGCCTCTCAATACCAGCAAGGTAGGCAGAATCGGGCCAATCATAAATAGGTATGAGTATGTATTCCACCCATAGGAATGAAAGTGCACATGTGAGAGAGAGGGACTTTTGAAGTATGATTATGTAGTTACCAATGTGCATATTAAGTGAAAGCTCACGTGTGCGTGGTTTATTCTCTGTATTTTCACATCTCCTATTACTGGAAGGTGCGGAGGACTTTGGTTACTGTGTTGATCTTATATAGAATAAATGACTAATTCTCTCTTTGGGGTGAGGAATGGTTCAGCCCCGTTCTCTGTTCCTTCATGGGAATTATTATCTTTTTCTGAAAATAGGATTCTTGTTGACTTTCTTCTATTCCATCGCTGGTTGCATTAAATACTATCAAGAGCTTAGGTGTCACAACATAGCTGGGAGGGATAGCATTTGTGTTATTATTTGCAATTATTGTATCAGGAGCAACTCTTTACATTCAGCATCTTGCTCACAGAAATAAGATCGGTATCTTATTACACCATAATTAAAGTATCGGTTTGGGCTGTGAAACATTATCTAGATCAGCCATTGAGGTTACTCTTAACAATACTGATTCCTTTGGAACAAATATATGTGTTTCCAAACTGCATAATGGGAAGTTTTAGCATATCATTCTCACATGTAGTGTCTTTTGATGTGATGGAGAATTGTAGATGAACCGAAATGTTCACTTTCCTGTCATGTAGCTGGTTCTTTATCATAATATAGATGTTATTAAGATAAAATCTGTCTCTCCATATTGTAGTATTATAAAACTCAGAATTAGAAATGCTTTATCATTTCTGAAGAACAAAGACTATGACTGCTTTAAGCAATATCAAAGCCAGACTACCTTTATCAGGGGGGAACATGAAGGAAAGCACCAGCATTTGCCAAAGCATAAGATAATTCTTGTCAGACTTAACGCAGGATGTTTGCAATTACCAGGCAAAATAATCACCGAAAGATAAAACAAATAAGCTTTCCTAGTGATTTTTTTTTTCAGCACTTTTATAAGTGGTGGCAGAAATCACCTACCTGGGAACAAGATTGCTTGATTGTACATCTGCTCTTTTGACTCGTGAATCAGATGTTTATGTGGAGTAAATCAACACTACTTTGAAAAGCCAGCGGAGCTATGTTGACCTCCACCTCCTAAGCCATATGTATAGGATACTAGATTGGTAAGTATAAAGATACTATTAAGGTGCTCTGGGGACTCAAAAAATCCTTGCTTTTGCACCTATTGAAGATCACCTTGGTAAGGCTGCAGCCATTGGAGCCATTCTGGAGAGAAAGTTTAGATGCAATTATTGATAGATCGCAATCTATCTTCTCACAGTGGCATCATCCAGCTGTTTTTTGGAAAAGGGCCTGGAAAAGTGTGGTTAGTCCCCATACAGCCACAAGGCTCTCTTGTAATCCTCACAAACTATCCTCTGTGCTGAGGATCTGGAGATCATCTCTATAAGATGTCTCTTAACAGATACCAGCTTCCTTCCCTGCTCGGGCATCATTTGCATTTCAGATGGTTTTAAAGGGAAGTTGTGGTACTGAATGAACAGGGAGGGTGGTGAAATCAAGCAGTGGGAAGCCAGAAAATGTCAGCGCTGGTGTTATGTACGCGGTCACTGAGTAACCACCAGCAACCGTGGGAGTAACATCCCATGGCCTGTGAGCAGAGTATCACAACCTTGATCTACTTGACTCAAATCTGCAGCGTTACTAGTTATTTTTTTAAGTTTTGTGTTGAAAGAGTCAGAGGCATTGTACATGTTTTTGGAGACAGAGTGTTGCTGTGATGCTGCCCCAGTGTGTGACACTTCCAGTATGCAGAACAAGCAGGCTCAGGCCTTCTTTAACAAAAATGGTCCCTTGGGGTCTGTCCCATGCTCTCTTCAATGTGGGGAGAAAGACCTGATGAAGAGGCTGATTCCCCTGGCTTAAATGCCTGCGTTGGATGAGAGAAATCACTGCCCTTTGTTGGGTCCATTTCTTTAATTCCATTAACTAGAAGGGAAGGTCAGAGCAATAGCTTAGAAGGCCACACATGAAGGTGATACCTCCTGCTGGATTTCAGTCTACACAAAATTCCTGAACCACATTTATCCATACTCTGCTCAGACCAGCACTGCTGAAACAGGATGTAGCTCACAGCCTCTTTGCTCTTCACGCTGGGCTGCTGGCTGGACACAGAATTTCATGTTGACCTCCCAGATAAAAGGATGGTCGTTGGTGCTCATCCTGGTGTATGTTATGGCCTTACTGCATGGTCATTCTGCAAACTTTGGCCCACCAAGTCAGTTAGCTTATAGAGGTGTAGTCATCTTCAGATGTCCTTCTGCCAGAGATATTTTCTCCCAAAGTTGGACTCGTTCTTTAGTCCTGTCAGGGTATTACCAAGCCCTCCCAAGATTTGGCAGCCCACTGATAGGTGCTCTGTGCCTGTGTTTCTCCATGCTCTCATGTCACTGTATCAATGGATAGTCATATATGACTACCTGGTTAATGTTCAGGGGTGGTACAGACATCTCCAGGTCAAGCATTGTCCACATGTCTGGCCACTCTGGCAACAGCGGTGTTCATGTCACTTTGATCATGGCTAGTTTCTGGAGTTCTTCAAGTTAACCTTTGGTATCAAAGCGAATCAGGTTTTAGTTCAAATGTCTTTGAGGTTTGCTTTCTTTCTTACTACATTTTGATAGCCTGTTAAGCTGACAAATGTTAGCATCCATAATTATTAGAATAACCAAGGTTCTACAGCATGGTTTGTAAGATGCTCTTTCAGAACAGAAGTGTATCTGTGAACCACACTGAGTTTGCCTGAAAACCCTTAAGAACATTTGATGTCAGAAAATGACGTATAAAAGAGTGTAGGCTGCTTCCCTGCTGCTAACAGGGATTTACAACATAACACTTGCCATATATTACACTGGAGATGAAGCAATGGGACCTAACCACAAACTAAATGATTTTGATGCCAGTTTGGAAGGATTCTTAACTATCAGTATAGATTTTCACTTTTCTTACGGTCAGTTCTTCAGTATTTTGAGTTGATCCAAAACATTTGCTCCCAGAACCCCATACTCTCCTAAGATCCCATGTGCTAGTCAAAGAAAGAGAGAAAGAATGGGAGAGAGAATTCTAGCACTTATGGTTTCAGGAATGAGTCAAATATAAAATTCAAAAAGCTCCCAACCAAGCAGATAGAGTCTGTAATGGGTTCTAACACAACTAATAGATTTCTAACCCTTACAGTTTGCAATGCTGCCTGATAAACCATTACTTCCAAGAGCTGAGCACTTGCTGGCAACAACAGGGAAGATATAAAAGCACATTGTCCAGGCCCCTGCAAAGGTGGAACTACCTCCCACTGGTCATTAAAGATCCAACCATGTCACCACGAGTTCCCTGGCTTTCTCAGCCTGAAGGTGCTCAACATGTCATGAGTTCCTGTCCATGTTAAAATAGGGTAGGAGGATGATGGAGTAGCAGAAAGGGGATAGCCAGGAGTGTGACAGTAAGAACAGCTACATGAAATTGAAGGCTTCACCCACATGCAGGTCAGGGAGGCTGAAGGAATTAGACAGAAGTTATCTCAGGCAACACACTATTATACACTCATTTTCAATTTCTTCAAAAAGACATCAGGCAAGACCCAGGAATGAAAGGCCTGAAAATGGACCTCCCCAACCCACCCTTTCCTCCTGCTGTTTCCACATGACAGCATGACCACTGTCTCTGCTCAGGCAAAAGGGTTGGATAACTCTGCATATCTTCATGGTTGTCTTAAGGGGACACTAAATTGTGTGAGAAACCGGAATGAGAGAGTACTTCAGAGTTTCCCAGGAAAGCAGACAGTAGGACTAACAGTTCTGGATTTGTCAACTACATACTGCTGCATATATAAAAAGGTGTATTTATTTTATCTTGTTCAATATGCTTTTAGCAGGTGGATTGCACCACCATCATAGCAGTAACACTCTGAAACCACAACTAACATGGCACTTAGGTTCTGAACCCTTATTTTCAGTCACTGATAACTTTCTGAGAAAAGTAGCTTTTGCATTGATTTATCATGCTCCACCTGGGACAAGAAGTGATCATTCTGCAGTTGAAAGGGAAGTTTTATTAACATCCACCCAGTTATTTAGCCAATTCAGCATTGCCTGACAGAGGAAAAAACCTTTTTCACTTCTAAATCCAGCACATAAATTTATAGGGGCTGAGATAACGCCAGACTTGTTTGGTTTAAATAAAAAAAACAAACAACAGTTTCACCTGGGCTGAGTGGCATCTTTAGCTTTCCCCTGTCTGAAGAAAAAAATGACAAATTTGAAAAAAAACCCCACCAAAAATAGCATGGTGTGTGTCCATTTTCACACATCTCTGTGTCTGTATGTATGGACCAATTTCAAAACCAAATTTGAACAGGCAACATCTTGAACACGGCTCCCAGGTATTGAAAGGATCATAAACATGGTCTTTAATCTTCTCCTGTGAACTGCCCGCACACAGAAAGTGCTTAAGTCTGTGCTAAACTGGAGTCTTGATAACTTAAAAGAAGGGAGATATTAATTATGAGGGTTGACAAATCTCCTTAGCTTTTTGACTGTTACCTGCACAGCGGTTGATAAAATGTTCAAGCTAATGGTATAAAGAAGTCAAATAATGATATTGCAGACTTACAGGTTTATCCCGGGATTAATAAATTACCAGGAGTCCACAGTGAGTTGTGTTTGAAGGGATAGCAGCTGGATCCTTGAAAACAGATGGCCTTCCTTGTCTAAGTAGGCTTGATCTTGTCTAATCTTAAAAGCTAAGCAGGTTTGGGTCTGAAAGATCCACCAGAGACTATCTGATGCTCTAGGTTGCTGCTTTTCTACAGCAGAAATTGCTGCTTGTAATGTGATATGAAATTTAATGAGAATTTGGTGAAAATAAATAAATAAATGCAAAAATTATAACTTGGTTTTATGTTTTTCATATTATTCCTGGTAGCATACTGCAAGAAATTGGCTGCGTTCTCAGGGCGATAGGAGTTTTATACAAGCTTCCTTTGCCTCAGCCACATAAGGCTTTGTTCAGATGGCAAAAACTCACCAGCCTGTTGCTGAGACCTGCAGCACACATTTTGAGAAAGATTGTTCATCAGCTGGAGAAATTTTAAGATTCCTAAAAGTCTCAGATCCTGAGTATTTACAGTATTTGCTGTTTCACCTGCAGCATTTTTGGATGCAGTTTTGTTGGGGGGGGTTTTTTGTTTGTTTGTTTGGGTTTTTTTAATTGTTTAGAATGTACTTTTCATGCAGATTTTCTTAAAAAATCTAATGTGTTAACACACTACAGCAGGACCTTTCAGTCACCATCTATGGTATCTACGCACATAAGAGTTGAGTTCGCAGCCCCCTGTTTGCATTCGTGACAGAGCTGGGAACGGCCACAGGAGGCTTCGAGGCTCAGCACAGCTCCTTCTGTGTGTGCCAAGGAAGTGGAGAGGAGGTCACGCTCCTCCTCCAGCTCCAGAACCACTCTTGGGTGGGCAGGCTCCTTCCAGGCAAAATCACATGGGGTTGTCCTCAGGAACTACGTGATTCAGCTTTTGAGGAGCAAATTTTCAACTTACAATAAGTTGTTTTTTTTTTTTTTTTGGTGGGAAATTGGCAGTTACTCAGTTTTCTAAAAACTGGGATCAGTCAAGATTTTCCATTTGGCTTTGGTGAGAAAAGCATTAAGCCCTAAGGCGACCGGGGAGCATTTATAGGTGACCGCTGTAGCTGGCTGCTGCTGAATGCTGACTGCTCATATGACAAACACTGGTGTTCAAGACTGATCAGATTAATTAGTCTGTCAGCATGGAAGGATCTGGTTTATAGCCACTTGACTATTTGTTATGGGGATTTTTCTCTGAGCACTTTTAACCAAATACAAATGCTTGAAAATTGCGCTATTCATGAATCAAGTGAATATGGAGAGAATAATTGTCACTTCCCTAAAATGCAACAATCCAAACTGCTTTGTATAAACATATAGGATTAGAAAAATGCTGTTCTTTTCTGGTAATTTATTTTATATTGTACAGTATGATAGTCAGTGTGGTAAAGACCTATATCAATTATAGCATTTTATTACACAGTAGCACAAAATATAACGTTGTATAATAGTTTGCTTGCTCGAGAATAGGCAACTCTATCTCAGACAGTATAAACCCCCTCAAATCCACAGTTAAATAACATCAAATGTTTCATACTGTTACAATCAGGAAAAGCATTTTTATAAAATCCAATTGAGCAAAATTAATTACTTGTACATAAGCCAGGTTTCAACAACAGAAAAATCTACAACCAGCCTAAAATCTCATGAATGTTTATTTTAGGCACGTCATAGTATTTCTGACTCGATGATCCTTATGGATCCCTTCCAACTCAGGATATTCCATGATTCCATGATGACAAAATGAAACCTTTTTCTTCTAATAGTTTCATGCTGAATTCTTAAAAAAACCCCAGGCATACAAGCAAGGAAAATATACATGATTTATATAAATGTACATCCACATCCCTGAAGTACATAAATGTATGTAGATGCTTGTATGAGGCTGCCCAGGGAGGTGGTGGAGGTGTTCAAGGCCAGGTTGGATGGGGCTCTGGGCAACCTTGTCTAGATCCAGGACTGGAGGTTGGTGGCACTGCCTGTGGCAGGGGGGTTGGAACTCTATGATCCTTGGGGTCCCTTCCAACCCAGACCATTCTATGATTCTATGATTCATGCACAGCACACAACTATGTGTGTGTGCAATTGCTTTCCTGATGGCTGCAGTATCCCTTGCAACCCATTTGCCCCATAATGCCGGTTGAAACCATCTGAAGAACTGTGAGTGCCTCTGCAGGTGGTGATGGCATTACACTGGCTACTAGCTGCTTGCAAGACCTCATACTTCATTTGCATGTCTCTGGTTTTGTAATTATTTTTGTTGATGTAAAGGATGCTTCTTTAACTGAGAATCTGTGTCCTTAAAATCATCAGATCTTGGTTGGTCACATTTTTAATTTTGAGATGATGAGATAGAGGCAAACAAAAGAGCAGTAAAAACCATGAAATTGTCTCTCCACTGAAGAATCTCTTAAAACTAACGCTCATGTAGGTTCCTGTTACAGAAATATTTTCACAAGTATTGCACAGAATAACAGAAAACTCAAGTATTGATGGAAGCTGATGAATTAGTAAAGCAGAAGAGTCATCAGTCTAATATAAAAAATACTCCTCAAAAATAAAACCTTTATTAATTTCCCTAATTTTCAACTTTATATCAATAATCGGTAATATGGACCATATAAAGGTATTACTAGGTACCAAATTGTTATGGTGGTTTGACCCTGGCTGGAGGCCAGATGCCCACCAAACCCACTCTATCACTCCCCTTTTCAGCTGGAGAGGGGAGAAAATCTATATTGAGAGGCTTAGGAGTCGAGATAAGGACAGGGAGAGATCATTCAGCAATCAGCATCATGGGCAAAACAGACTCAACATGCATCTAATTTATTATACTGCACACACACACACACACACAGAGAGTGAAATCAGAGTAGAATTACGAGAAGTAAAACCAGAACTTAAAACACCTCCCCCCACCCCTCCCTTCTTAGCAGACTTCACTTTAGTCATGATTTCTCTCCCTTCTCCTCCTCAAAGTGGCATTGGGGGGGGGTTGAGGGGGGGGAGATGGGGAGTGGAGGTTTTGGTCAGTTGTTTTCCTTTTTAGCTGGGGGGAGGGTGTGGGAGGGGGCTTACACCCTCCCCCTGCTCCATCGTGGGGCCCCACTCACAGGAGACAGTCCTTCACAAACTTTTTCAACGTGAGTCCTTTCCCACAGGGCTTCAGCTTTTTACCAGCTGCCCCAGTGTGGGTCACTGCTATGGGGTGCAGTTAGAGAAACATCTTTCAGTCTCTCAGTCCCAGCTCACTCCAGCCTGGTCCTCCACGGGGTCACAAGTACCCCCAGCAAATCTGCTGTGGTGCAGGTCTGTCTCTCCACAGGCTGCAGTTTCTGCCAGGAGTTTGCTCCTATGCAGGTCACAGTGTCTTTCATACGTCTCCACCCGCTCCAGTGTGGGGCCTCTCCATGGGCTGCAGGTGGGGTCTCTGCTCCCTGTCATCTTCCATGGGCTGCAGGTGGACAACCTGCTCCACCATGGTCTTCTCCAGGGGCTGCAGGGGAATCTCTGCTTTGGCACCTGGGGCGCCTCCTCCCCCCTCTCTTCACCGGCCTTTGTGCTTGCACAGTTCCTTACATCTTCTCACTCCCTTCTCTGGTGGCAAAAAGCAGCTGCTTGTGGGGTTTTTACCTCCTAAATGTGATTCCCAGAGGCGCTGTGACCGTTGCTGATGGGCTCGGCCTTGGTCAGCAACAACTGCGGCCTTGAGCCGGCTGGTGTTTGCTCTGTGGGGCCTGCAGAGAGCTTCTGGCTGCTGCTTGCAGAAGCCGCCCCTGCAGCCCCCCTCCTCCACCAGAACCCCACCACATAAAACCGCAACAATTGTCATCTGATTACATGGTCAATTTATGAAAATGATTTTTAATAACAAAATCTTGATGTCTGCTCTTTGTATAAAACAAGATATGACAACAGTCTTTGCAGGAGCCACAGATAAAATAATAACATAATTACAACTCGGTGTTCTGCCTCACAGCAAAAAGGCAGGTGACCCCACTGGCTCTGAGAACACCATGACAGTGGCATTTTGCATTTCTGCAGTGCTTTACACATCACAGTTTCAAGGGTGGGGGGGCAGAGGGGGCAGCACTGCTTAACGTATCCTCCCCGTGGGTGCTAAGTCTTCTTGTCCCTATCTATGTTTGAGGGACTATTTGAGTGCTCATCAGAAACTTTAAATTCCTTCGGTTCTTGGGAGTGCAGCTTAAGCAGGATTAGTCCATATGTTCTGAGGTGAGAAGGTCCCACGTCGCCCCCCACTCCAGATGTGGGAAATGGCATGTTCAGCACTTCTGAACATCAGCCTTCATGAATAGAGAAGAAATTAAGGATAGTTTCAACTCCAGTCAAATTAGTAGAAATAACAAGTAGTGAAAACAAATGCACCAAATACCTTAATTTATTTGTTTGTAATTCAGTTTTGAGACTTGCTTTTCAGTGCAATCTTTGGAGACTGGTGGAAAAGGATTTCAGAAAGTGTCCTGAACATTGCAAACATTTACTGTCCCTAAGCCTTCCTAGGAGACCAGAGTGAGCCCCACCTCACTGAGACAGAAGCATCAAGTATTGCCAGAGAGATGAAGAGGATGAGGAGGGTGAAGGAGAGAGACAAACGAGTAGCCTGAGGGAGAAGGTAGGTTTATCAGCCCCAAGTCCAGCTACATAGATGTTGTTACAAGTGGTGTATGCTACAGCCTCAACAACTGCAGTTGCTGCTCCCCCAAAGGGAGACCTTGATATACTTGTTCGTGCATTGGTGGAGTAAACAAATATTAAAATTGACATATTGTGAGAGAGTTTTCTCAGCTGCACTGAATAAAAGAAAAAAAGCCAAAAAAAACAAGCGCCCTGAAGCTTTGTCAGGTTGAATAAACCACAAGGATGAAGGGAGCAAAGTGATAAAGACCTAGATCCAAGCTACAGAAACAAACATGAAAACACTTTTTTTTTTAAGTGAATGGTTAGTTGGGTCAGCCAGCCAGTGTGCCTGAACTATGTTTTTGAATGAATGTGTGATCCTACAAAAACAGCTTCCCTGATGGAAGGCACTTTCTAATGCGAAACAAGTTGGAATGGCAAGGCCAATATTGGCATATTCATTTGATCATAGCTCAATGATTATTTATTATTTATTATTTTTTTAAAATAAGTGATGCAAAAAGCATAAATAAATGTTTTGAAAATCAAACTATTCCAAATCATAGGTAGCATTAGAAAACATGCCTGATTTTGAATAATTGGCCTACAAAATAGAATTATACTATTGCTCACTTCATTTAGGAGAATCATATGTGTATATATATATTTCAGCATGTCCTATACATTACCATTCAACTCATTTTAATACATGTATACATATAAAATAAAAATCTGTATTAAGTTCTTCAGTTAATGGCTTTGTTTTTCACTTTCAACTGGACATTCTAAAATTGGTAGGAAATGGTAGGAAAGCAGAGCACAGAACAGTTATGTTTCCACAGTCCCTTTCTGTGTACATTAATTATTTGCCAACACTTCACTTCCATAAGAATTTATAACTGCCAAGATTATACTTCCAGTAAAGTCAGTGAAAAACTCGATTCCTGTTGGAGAAGGTTAGCTCAATGTTTAGCTTTGTTTTAAAACAAAACAACCCAAACTGCCAAATTCTGATTATTTCAGAACTTAGTAAAACTTATGACATTATTTTTCTTTTTTTTTGTCCATGGAATTCTACTGTAGCTCTTTGAGGCATAAATTTGACCTGTTGACTCCCTTCTTTGGTTAATTAACACTGGCTTCACCATTCTGCTTTAGGATTATAATTGGCTCGACTTGCAGCGTGAGTTTAAGAACATACTCTTCTCTTAATTGTGTGCCTTCATTAAAAAACCCTCAGTACTTAGCATTGTTTTCCTTTGCTAAAGAGATAAGTAAATTTGGGGGATGTGTTCCAGAGAATCTTTTAAGTGGGTTCACACCTTCAAATGTGTGAAAAGCCCCATGGGCTTCTCCCATCTCGTTTATATTCATCACTGTGATATTTAAATCCTAACCAAATTTATTTCATAACTTTGCCTTCCCTTCACATATACTAGGTCTTCCTGTGCTTTACTGGGGGCAGGCTCAATCCAGTAAAGCATCTGGTTTGGGAAACAGCTGAGTTCATATGGTAATCTTACTGGTGATGCTGTAGGTGTAGTACTTGTGGGGTACCACACAAGGAAAGCTCCTAGGGAGAGCTGCTGCCTTTTACTGCACCACTCAACACTGCTGGGAAAAGTGGGCAAGTTTTCAGGCTCTCTGAAGGTCCCTGAAACATCTACGCACCTTTTCCAGTGATAGCCCATGTTTGATAGAGGGAATCCCCTTTCCCTGACAATGTTGTGTTTGTTAGGTTTGGGGTTGTTCTGGTACCTCTGAGTCAATTCTGCCAAACTGGTCCAGCCAGTGAGACCTGGGGCAGAAAGTGTCTCCAGAAGTGTCCTAGTGAGACCAGGCAGTACTTTGAGATGAGGTGAAGATGAACCTGTGCCGTGAGAGGAGAGGCCTCTCTAGGCCCAGTTCTGTTCGTGTCACTTGAACAAGCAATGATAGTGAAGGAGATCTGACCCATAACACATCTTCAAAGGTGCTGAGAGACCTTTATATGATGTTGCTTTCACAGTGTTCCTTGGAGTTATTATTGGTTCCACCTACACTAATTCACTCTCACGGAGCCTGACCCAGAAAAGAACTAGTCCATGTTTCATCTGACACTATCCTCAAAATTAATAGAAATGAGTGAAAAATAGCTGAAGAGGTTATTTTCTAATGTCTACCTTCAAATGGAAAAGGAAATTTCACAATTTTTTTCTTCTTTTAACTCCATCTGGTATTTTGCCAGCGATAGGTCTTAATTCTGTTCACTGAAAAAAAAGTATAATACCCTAACATCTGGGCACAAAAATTGCCAAGTGAAACAGCCACATCCAGCAGTCTTTGCTTGGTCTTTATACAAAGGTCCTTGTTAAAACGTCAGTAAGGCAATTTTAAAAGAACCTCCTGAGGGACTGGGTCAAGTTAAGGTATTTTGGCCTCCACGAAATAGAGCAGTGCTATGAAAGCTCAGAAAAGGCTGTTGAAGCTTGACAACCAGCAAGATGTTGTGTAGGTGTGTTTGTGAAAGAGAGAATCATGCAGGAAAGTGCCCAAGGAAGTCTCACTTGCCTGGAACTGGAAGCAGATTTAAAACTGTGTGGGGCTGACAGACTGAGCAGGATCTCAGAACTCTTAATAAGCCTGGAAAAATACTTGCAACGCTTCCTGAGCCAAATTGACATATGTTATCTCCTGGTTCCTTCTTGTGTCCACTTATAATATTTAAGTTTTGCGCCCTGGCTTCACTGTTGGGACGGAGGCGTGTTTTATTGTACTGAAAATTCTCATCAGCGACTGTTGCACACTTCTTCTCTCCTGTGGTCACAACCTTGTTGCCTATCCCCATAAAGATAGATTACAACTGCTGCAGGAAAAAACAAATAGGATCAAAGCAGTTTATCGATTTATTAACAGCACCTAATTAACCAGCCATCGGTGAACAATACTTTTGGGATCAATACCAACAACACAGCAGATAACCTACAGCTCCAGGCTCTCCCACATATGTCATGGCATTTACATGACTTCAAGCGCGCTGGCAGATGCTTTGAAACTGAATCTATGGCTGCATCAAGGCCACGCAGAACTGCTCTTCCACATTATGTAGTCAGTTAATTTCTTGAAGCACTGTGACTTCATAGTAACCCTATCCAGTGTTATGAAGGTATGGAGAGATGCCCAGAATCAGAATCCTCAGGTTGAATCCAGACACAGAAGCAAAGCTTTCTGTGCCGTGATCAGCTCTCCCTGCATTTGCTCCTGACCTGTAACTCCTGTAATTCCTCTGCCCAGTTTCAGCCCATTCAAAATGTCATGTGAGAAGCCACCGTGAGCAAGGGTTGCCCTGTCAGAAAAGCTGATACAGAAACATGTTTTCCTACTTTTCATTTTTCCTTGCAAGAGGAACCATTCAAAGATACAGACCTGTACAACTCCAAGCCCAAGCCACTTAATTGCAGATGCTGGGGCTTTTTTTGGGGGTGGGGGAAATATTTTTTGGAGTTGAGGTTAAGATTGCTCTGGAAGGGAATGACTTCTGCAGAGCAAAGGGCCAAAGGATGAAAGTAATACAGGGAAATGTCAAAAGCATTTCCCAACAGTACCACATGGAATTGAATGACAGATCTTCATTTCTTTCTGCATTGGCATAAAACCTCTTTACTCTTCCTTTTTGCAGTCACTTTATTCCAGTGATGATGAATGTCGTACAAACAGCGCAAGCATAATAAATTGGTTCTTAATTTCCTCCTAGCTGATCTTGGATTTGGCTGGTGGCTATAAGTGAAGTAAATGTACTAGAACAATAAATGGTAGGTTTTGAAAATAAGGATCTGATAGTCATAGCCAAATAGTCATTATGAGTGTTAATCACCCAAACTAAATTCCAGCATATACTTAACTGCACACCTGTCTGACATCTGGAAAATTGAACTAATCCATTTTCTGAAAGGAACTCCAACTTGGAAATCACATTTGCACTTGGCAGTGTTATGCCTACTATTGTTACAAATAGCCCCGAAGATGATTAGAATGGAAAGGAAATAAAGGCAATCTCCTTTGTTTTGAGGGCTGTGTATTTTATATGTTTGACAGCACCAGGAGGGAGTTATTTGCCTTCTTTTATCAGAACATAGCTCACACATGGCACCGAGGGGGCTCCTGCACTGCTTGCCCCAGGGTCTTCAAGCAGATACTTACAGAGCACAGTTTTTGGGAAGGTGAAACAGCAGGACGATCCACAGTGGGGCTGGGGAGGGGGAGTGACTGGGAATGGCAGAGTGAACCCCATCGCTTGGTGTGTTGCTGCATCCTTTGTAACTGCCCTTGCGACCACAGAGTGAGCTGGGGAATGCTTCATGCCCTTCCTTTTGAAAGCATTGCAAACTCCTTGATTTCACCAGATTAAAATGGCCAGGTTGTTAGTGGCACTGCTTCACATCCTGCAAAATCATCGGTGAGTCTGTCTATCGTGAACAAAAAAAGGACAGAAATACGTCTCATCACCTCGAGCTTCTCAGGACCCATCCTGAGCCCACCAGCATCCAAGTACACGTTTTGCTGACAAAGCACAAAAGTAGCACCCAAGACTCAACGTGCCAGAGGTTAAATGACCACATTCATCTCAATCTGAATTCATCTTAACACCAGCTACTTTGTATTCTTTCTAACTGCTAATTCTTTTCTCTGTAAATAAAATGCTGTACCTTTTCTCACTGGCAGAGACAGTTGCTATAACATAATGTTGCATTTTCTTCCTTAAAAAACTCTGGTGAATTTTAGGGGCCAGTGTATTTCTTCCATATGTCTTAGTGGTTTTGTGATAATGGCAGCAACTGAAAAAAAAATTACCCATTGCAAAAACTGAATCAGGCAACTGATTTTAATTTTGGATTTTTTAGTCCTCTCATTATGTGTGATTGAAAGTTTGTGAGGTGCTCAGTGTGGTTTATAAAACCCTGTCAAGCGCTTGTAACTTTGGCAAAGAAAGACTTCTTAATACACAGTTTTTAATGTGAAATTACCATATTTTCAGTTAGCAAGAGAGGTCTTTTTCAGCAGCTAAAATTAACTGTTGAAAAACGTTGGAAATGTGCATGGTAATGAGTTCATTCCTGTCAAAATGAAATCATTAATATTAATTTTTTACCCTCCTCTGAGTGACTCCTGCACCATTTTTCAAGTTAGAAAAGAAGTTAATGAATTTGCGAGACCGTTTCCTGCCGTACAGGGTTAGCAGGTCTCCCACCAACAGCAAGAGACAATATTTTAAGTCTTGACTTCTCCTTTGAAAACATCTCACTTCAGTGTTTAACTTTTCCTTGGATTATTTACAGGTAAAAGCATCGAAATCCCTGTAAGCCTGTTTACTTCTACTACACATAGGATGTACAGACCTACAGACCTTGAGGCTGCCAGAAGATGGTCTTCCAAAGGGTTTGTTTTTTTAACCAGTTAAGTAGAGCAATACATCTCAGTTCAGACTTTTCCCGAAGGACCTGTTTTCACTGAAGTCAATGGAAAAATTCCCATTGATTTCAGCATGGCTGGATCAAGTCCAGGGTTCAGACATTTCCAAGAGGTGTCCAATTACAGCGAAAAACAAAAAATAGAAGGATTTAAAGGGTCTTGATTCACTGGAAGATTTCAGTAGGTGTTTAATCTACACTGATTTAATGACACTAGAGCATAAAACGAAATATAAGCATGAATTAAAAAGTCTTAGTTTAGAAGTTCTATTTATTTTTAAAAAATCAGACACCGTGCTACAGCTGCACTTACCAAGCAGGTAGGTGACATGGAGTCTCAGTGAAAATAGCTCTTAACAACAAATAGGTCTTGTTTCTGTGTTAAAAAAGTACAAATTTAATCCCATGATACATCATAAAACTTTTAAAAGGTGGCATTAGCAGTGGTATCTTTCCAATTCAGAATGGTTCTGGTATTTTTAACTGCGTGCACCTTGTTGGCTTTTGTTTTAATCTTGGGGGAAGGGGAAATGATCAACTTTTATCCTCGTTTAATGCTAACTAAATATTCCTTAGCTACTGAAGTGACTTAATGACATGAGTATGTGGTCTTATCAAAGTCCCATTCTTGTTCTGACAGTATCTCATTTGTATGCAAATCCACTTGCATGCAACTTATTCTTTGGCAAACGGTGCTAGGAAGCCAGCGAGCGTCGTTTTAATTATGTGCACGTCTCCGCGTAGTATATTTGTTACTGCATAGGAACATTATGCTGCTGTAATAACCACTGTACCTTATATCATGCTTATGAACAGTGGGGCAGATCATCCTGCAATTCTTATCGTGAGTGATAGACGCGCTCTGGCAGTCGCTGTCACCCAGGGGTAATCGCAATACATAAGGCGTCCTGCTAAATAAAATATTCATGGGGCACTTTGTGTGTGTGTGTGTGTGTGTGTGTGTGTGATTTCCCATCTTTTTCATAACGCTGCCCACTGGATATCGGTTCAGCCGCTGCCTTACCTTCTCTTACTTTGCATAGCCTTCACCATTAAGAAAAATTAATCCAGTTAGCCACAAAGTGTTTAAAAAAAGGGTAGATGAGGTACTTAGGGATATGGTTTAGCATAGGACAGGAACAGTTGGACCTGATGATCTTAAAGGTCTTTTCCAACCTTGTGATTCTGTGATTCTGTGATTCCATGAAAGTGGAGACCCCCACCATGTGCTTGCATGGCAGGAGGACAGCTCCTGTAGGCTAGAGTCAGGGGACGACCGGTGTCAGTCGGCATGCAGTGGGTGAGAGGAATGGGGATCTATATATTTATACCCAACAGTGGGTGTCTACACAAAACCAGTGTGATTTACTGGGCCCCTTTCTGTTACCCCGAGAAGGGCTTCCCAGGAGATATGGCTCCTTGATGTGTTTCTGCAGTCTCCAGGAGAGGGGAGACAGTCCCTCTGCTTGAGGCCGTACAGGCAAACCCATCCTTCCCCGTGCTTTTATCTGGCTTGCAATATATAGCTAACCCTGCTTCGTGTCATGCAGCCGGCTTGATCACTTGTGATACAATCCATGCTAGGAGAATGCTCTACAGGGATGAATATTGTCAAGAGCTGGAAAAATACCTTCAGAACTGCATCATTTCAGGAAAGAAAGAAAGAAAAAAAAAAGGACTGTGTCAATGTCCCAGCTTCAAGCCAGGGAAGTTTTATTATGAATCTTGGAAGGAAAAAAAAGTGAATCTCTCAGAAGCAGCGTAATGATGCAAAACCAGCCAGCAGAAATCCAGAGGCATAAAGAGACACAGAGGCAATATCCTTCTCTGAACAGGCTCAGCTTACATGGCTAAATGCTTGTGGGTGTGACTCTATAGTGCACCTACATGTGGTGCTACGGTTGGATCTGTCTAGAAAGAAAGAGCTGGAGGAGATGCCCAGGTCATTATCACCAGGGCTCTGCAATTGCTTACATCCCTATACAGGTTTATGTACATCCCTGTGCATGGGAAGCGTAAAATCTGCATACCTACAAAGTCACCTGCATCTAGAGAAACGTCTTCTGGCAGCTGGGAAAGAGATGCTCTAGTCAAACAAGACAACAAAACTTCTGCAATTACTAATAAACCTGACAAACTGATTTATGGCTGTTTTTCTTGCTGTGATTTGTTGACAGATTGTTCTTTATGCAAAAATTACCAAGGTTTAAATCTGTATCATATGGCCTTTAATTCAACTGACAATATGTTACCAATTAAATTCCACTTAAGCTATCATCAACTAGCGAACCACAGACTGCGTTAAGGAGAATGACAGTCAGATAGCCAGTAAAAATCATTTTTGCCATGATTCTGAAGGCTGGCCTATAAAGGAGGGACATTAAATAACTATGCAAAAGATAAAATGAGCTTCTTTTGGGAGTGGGGGGTGTTAGTGAAAATGAAAGTGCTGCTGGTTTTGCATTTAATGCATCTCCTGTTGGAGAAACAGAGATGGGATTCCTGTTCTTGGTATTACAAATTGTCCTGATGTGCAGGAGGAGCAGCACAGCAGGGTCAGTGCTTAGTAGGAAGAGTATTAATGAAACTTAACCGTTTGCCCTTTCATTTGATCTTCAATTGCTCTTTGGCTCGATTTTGCCCCTTGCTCTTCAGTATTGTTGTTTACATTTGTAGAGGGAGGACGTATTTACCACCAGGCAAAAGAGGTTGATCCCATGGGGAAATAAAAGGTGTTTCTAAATGAGTTTCACTTCCCCCAGCCAATTTCTTCTTCACTATGGTGACAGAAGGACCCGTCGCAGAGAGTGACATCGAACATCATAAAGAAGAACAGGGGTCCTCACTCTGCACGTTGACCTCAGCAGCACCCAGCATGGGGTAGGGTGGGATGCCTCCCTTTCCGAATTCACACAGGAAACCTCACCTGGAAAAGACACACTTTAAATGTTGCCATGAGATAAGAAGTGCTACTCGGCAAGGATCGTGACAGCTAAAAAACCCCAAATAGATGTGCTTTCCTGAGCAGCCATTAGCTGGGTTTGTTCCAGGAGAGGCGATAACTTCCTCCAAGCTGGAGCTCTGCAGCGTGAAGTGGGCTGAGGTGGGTTTCCACAGTGGAGGTGGGCTGGATCGCTTTCTTGGCTCAAACAGGGTAGTGCCAAAGCACAGGGTTTAAACAGTGGGGTGGGAGCCCGTCTGTAAACGCTGCATTGTACAGAGCTTCCTGCTGTGTGTTCTATCTGTCTCCTTATCTCAGCTTTAATGCTGCGGTTGTGTACTAAGTGTATGTGTGCTCCAGAGAATGGGTAGTAATCTTTGTTTAGAAAATAGAGCCTATCACTATTAACCCTAGTGAATTGAAAATTTACTCCTTTTCCCACTCTATCATCATCGCAGTCATTATTTACTTAAGAGCTTTTAAATGTTTTGCTGTCTGTACTGATGGCTGTGGTGTCCTAGGCAGGGACTAGGATTTGGGATCTCATTGTGAGGTGTCTCTAATGAATGCTTGAACTCCCCTTCCTTTCTGTGTGTTGCAGTGCAACATCATAAGCCAAAAAAAACCACCCCCAAAAACAACCCGCTGAGAAGCAACTAAAATCATAACACTTTCAAAAAATACAAATATCCCTCTTACCGAAGATTACAATGTAAATCAGGCATCTATTATTTCTGTGTCAGTATAATAATTTAAAAAGAATTTGCACATGATAAGAGGCATCCTCTAAGGATGACAAATTAGGCATAATAAAACAGTTAGGAGAGAACATAAGTAAGAAGGCATTTGGGGCAAATCCTCTTCTTCCTCTGCAGTCACGCAAATAAACAGTTTGGGGGATATACGTCCCTGCTTACAACATGATAGCCAGTCCCAGAGAGGCTGTTAGAGATCACATCAAGTCCTTTGTCCCAGCTGTCCTCCACAGAAAGGAAGGAGAGGAGCAGACAAGTCTTCAGTGCCCACTCTGCATCATGACTTTGTTTGTGGTTACGAATGTGAAGAATCGTGCTGCCATCCTACACCTCTCCTTCCCAGGACAGTACGCTGAGCTGGCTCTGTGGGTGGCTGGGATGGAAGGACCAGGGCAGGAAAGGTCAGAAAACTAGTATAATGGTTACATATAAAACTAGATCTATGCATCTGTAATGTATATATACATTTCTGCAAGGTCTTCATCAGCTCTTCTCTGTGCAGCAATACTCTGGTGTAAATAAACTGAGCTCAGTTGATCCACATCATGTGTGCTCCTGTGCGAAGTAAGGATCTGTCCCTGCCCTACTCGATAAACTCCTTCATGCATCAGCATGGCCAAGATGCAGTGGTTTTGCATGTTTTTAGTTGTTTTGTGGGTTTTTTAAAAATCTTGCCTGGGCACCTGCATGTGGTGCTGGAGGGGAAGGCAATCCTGCAACATCTGGGGAAGCTCTTGCCGACTGCTCTGCTGCGGAACATTTCTCAGTGCTTTCTGCTGCCCTGCCTTCTTGCTAGGATTTCTTCACAGCTTATTTTATAGATGGCTTTGCAGACCATGTAGGAACACGTATCACTTCTGAAGAAGTCTGTCAGGGGGATGTCACATGAGGAACAAGGACAGCTTTCTCTTCTGCCATTTGCTCTTAAGAAGCTGGCACTGCAGTAGCTCTGTGAGCATCAGGTCTCTGCAGCTGGACTCTACGAGGATCTGGTAGACCACATGCTGCCTTGGGATTCGGGTATCTGAACTGCTGGGTGTGCAGGGGTAAAATCCATGATCCAGGACCTACTGGTATTGTTCCCTGCCCCCAATTTCCCACTCATATTGCTCCCTGCCCCCGATTTTCCCTCCCATGGACAAACTTTGCATCAGAGCACAATGTTCGTTTATGGAGGAGAGGGAGAAGAACAGTAACCTTATGGCCAACAGTGCTTTATGATAGGACAGGATGGAGAAGTTAAAGATCGCTTCTTCTGAAGTGCTGGGTGGTCTCTTGGGGATCATGTGCAGCTGATCTAAGTCATTGTGGAGAGTGCTGTGGATCAGCACATCCTGGCCTCAGGCTTGGGCAAAATGGTTACGCTGCCGACCCCCAGCTTGGCACAGCGTGGGCCCAGCACAACCCTCTACTCTGGCTCTGGAGGGGAACATGTGTTTTGGGCTGCTTCTGCAGCAGGGAATGTAAAGACCCAAGCAGAAACCTCCCTCTTTGGGTGTCACAGCAGAGGCTCTGCTTTTGTCACTGCAGAGATTGCCATGGTCCTCCCTGCTCCAGGTCACCAAGCAGACGGAAGCACATAGTTTTTAATATGCTGGATTGCCAGCGGTCAGTATTGCAAATTAATTGGAACACTGAGGAATGCAAGATTCCCATCATTCACTGTGCCCACGGAAAAGTGACCCCAAAATTTCAGGAAGCTTTCTTCCCCTCCTTGCTTGATTTTTTTCTGAGGAAGTTAGGCCTGTTCAGAGGCTCTCTGCTGGCGAGTGCATGTATTAGCTAGACACAACGAACAGCAGGCTGCCTGGTATTCTGCAAGATTTCCCTTCCAGCTCTACCAGCAAACAACAGAGATAACTGCTGTTTCCCAAATTTCCATACTCTGTTTCTTTCTGGGCCTGGTCCAACTTGCACTCAAGCTGGCTGGGAAATTTCCACTGATTTTTATGGACTTTGGACTAGTCTCTTTTAAGAGGAAAAAAAACCATTAAAATTGTACCAGAGATGAACAGTTACCTGGTGGCATCTAAGCTGCATGCGCACGTAGAAAGGACATAGGTGAAACAGAATCTGTGCCACCTAAAATGGTGGCACCATCTAGTCAGCCAGAGTGTCTGATACATTTCCTAATTTATGCAGATTTAACATTACAGTGGGTCCAGCTCATTGAAGCAAATTTATATGCAGGAGCACTATTTTAATCTTAGACTTAAAATAATTTTAATTAATAATAGCTTCCTTTTCCAGTCTGTCAACATATCTCCACCTCTTGGCTTTTTAAGCATTAAAGTAAATATAGAAATAAAAATATTAAATTATTACCGGGCAACTTCGAACAAAGAAAACATCAGAATCCTCAAGTCTAGAGATGTGAAAAATGGCCTGGAGTTTTCGACTCTGTCCTGTCTACTCTACAGAACTATAGCTAGTGCCATCTTATTTAAGGCTTGATAATTTAACTAACTATTGAAATGAAGTAATGAAAATGCTATAATTGACCATCTCACCCTTTATTCTTTCTGTCTCTCAGCCTGCAACCACTGGCAAATATCACCTTTGTGACTTTGCCTGGGGCATTTATCCTGCCACTACTACAATTTTGCTTCCTCTTCATTGGGAGACAGCTGCTGTAGGTGGGTAGGTCTTCTGCAGCGTGGTAGGACAGTATCGAAAAGCTGGTTGCTGATGCTAATGGAGCTGGTCTAGCTGCTGACACAGATCATATGGCTTTACGGGACTGCAGATCCAAAATGCTGACCCCTCTCTTTTGGGAGCCAGGAGGGAGGTGTTTTGGAGGACGGAGCTCCAAAGGAGGAAAGTGAGGGATGTGTGAGCTATTTCACCCCACCTTGGCTCAGGCAAATCTGTGCTTTCCACATCCAACTCAAAAAAAACAAACTGAAAACGTAGTGTTCAGGAACCACCCCACCAGTTCCAATAGGGTTAAAATTTCTCCAGCAGTGTGCCTTTTGGAGGTTTGGGGTTTTTTAATGTTACTTGAATAAAAAAAAATTAATGAGGATAAGACAGGCATTTTTCTTTTTCTAAGGATGTGCTGGTTTAATGGTTAAACTTGAAAAGGGGCCACTAGAAGCATCCTGAATTACAGTTTAAATGAGTTGAACATTCTGGTTGCTTACAGCTTTTAAAAAAAGTGTCTTAAACCAAATGGTCTCAGTGGGGTGATGCATGGGCAAAATGCAAAATGACACATAATGAAATAAAGTAATTTTATTTGCAAACCTGTTCGAAAGGCTGGTACAGAACGTAATCATCAAGCAGAAGCGGTCTGGCGTTTCTCTTGGTGTTCTTTTGCAGAATTATGTGACCCAAGAAAGAAAACATTAAGATGTTCTGATTTCACCCTATAGGACAGAGAAATACGCTTTGGTTAATGCTTACCATAATTCTATCTACTTGGCTCAGACAGTTATATTTTTATGAATCTTACGTTACTTTCTGTCACCCTCTAGGCAACAATATAGAGTTATTACAGTATAAAGGAAAATGCTTCCTGTTGAGCTTATACTTGAACAAGTCTTAACCAAGTGGAAGCTCTTAATAAAAGGGTAAATATACTAAGGAATAAACAGGTAGAGTGAATAAAAAAGAATACTGGCTTTATGGATGCTCAGGTAGACGGCATAGACCAGCAAAACACAGAAAACTCTAAAGCCAGCATGCTAAGCTACATCAGAAATCTGAGGGAGTTAGAATTTTGTTAAGTGAATTTAGTGCTCATTAAGGGATTTGCGGTGTCAGCATTATAAAGCAAAGTCCTCTCTCGCCCTCAGAATCGGAACAGCACAGCGCAGCAATATTAATTCCACGGCCGTTCCCTTCTTGGCCTCTCCAATAGAATTATTACCCAGGGACCCAATTGTTCGGCGCTGCTCGGCGAGTGCCTCCTCATGAGGAATTGAGACAGAAGCCTCGCTTCTTTTAGCGTGGCACGTGGATTGTAACGCCCCGTGCCACGCTGGGCTTGACAAACAGACAGCTTCCAAGCTTCAGTTTGAAGGAAAACACTGGGAAATGCTCTTCTTGTTTTATATCTCCCTGAAATACCTGCACAAACAGTTTCCTTCTGCTTTACATCTCTCCCCCATCATTTTATTCCCCTTGTTCTCAGTTATTTTGCCCAGCACAGGAATAGAGAGAGAGCCACAAAGACTAACCAGACTCTGGCAGAACATATCAGCGTGCAGGTTTCCAGATTAGTGATGGGGAGTGCAGGTCTAGTTGTACAGAAAACACTGGTGAGATTGGGAGAAACCTGTACTTGTTCTCTCTATTTGGGTATCGTTCTCTCTTAGCCGAAAGCCTGCTAGATATGGTTTTCATTCCACTGGAAACTCTCCATAATGCATATACAGCTCTATGGCAAACCTTTTTTTCCTACTGCCCCATGTGGCTTTTTAAGCTCAGATATTAAGCCTTCCTCAGCATTACCTTATCCTTTCGTCCAGACATCATTCAAAGGTACAGTTGACTTTCTAAATTACATCATATGTAAGTAGATTTATTTTTCCTTTTCTGCAGATATAGTTTAATTTTCTTTTCCAATTTGCATGGGTGCACACTCATAAATTTTAAATATCTTTAACCTCTTTTCAAAAGACCCTTTGAATTTCTCTAAGGTCTGTGCCCTTTAAGTTAGATACACAATCTTTTGTACATAAAAAGCCCACTGAGAAATATTGCTTTAAACACCTTCCTGGCTTTCCAAAATGCCTTCTTTTTCCCTCCTGAAACAAAACATCCCCCTGAATAAGGCTCCCAACAGCCCAGCAACGACAGCTTCATCTGAGGGGTGTTTACCAGGGATTTGTTGCACACGCAGCTCACAGAGCATCAAAATAGTGAGGGAAGGTCAGATGGGCTGCTCTGGATCCAAACAGCAATCCCACCAGACCAGGGACCAACCAACACCTGCAGCTGCTGGACGAATGTAGAGGAAACATTTCGATACGGCAGTGACTAGTGGTGGGCTGGTTGACTTGCACCCACGGCATCACCAACTGATGAAACAGCCCCACCCTAAAATCTTTCATTTTTTATTTAATGCCTTCCATTTCTGAACAGTCACCTTCTCACCCAGGCAGATCATTACTGCTTTCTCTTGTTCCTTACCATCAGATGCCCCTTTTTAGGAGTAACACCCCTGGGAAGTTACTCCATTGCCCCTTTCCTACCAGATGCTGCTGCTGGACTATTTCTTTGACTCCAACAACCCTTGCCAAAGAGTGGGGTGAGGCACAGGAGGCGAAAGACCTGCTTCCCATACTGACCACTGTCACTTAGGTCTGGAGAAGAGTAGATGCCAGGGACTTGCATTCAACCCATGTGGTGGTTGGAGCCTCCATGCCCAGTTTGGGTGACCTGTCTGGGAAAGCAGGTGTGGTTTCCAGCAAGATGACCTGGGAACCACAATGGGTGACAATGGGCAGCATGGTAATGTGATGTTGGCAATACCCCTGTCCCCATTCTGTGTCCCACAGCAGGTTCTGGCTGCTGGTACCTGACCAGCACTTGGGAACCCCTGGAAAGCACACGCAAGCTCCCTCTGGATGTTCAGCAAGGACCACCTGCCTCTCCTCCTTGTTTTGGCTTGTCAATTCAATTAACCCCAAACATATAAATGTATAGATAGATAGATAGAATCATAATCCTTCCCAGGTGTCTCATTGCTGCCTTTGCTCAGGGCTTGGCTGCGCAGTGCCGGCAGCAGCTCGAGATGGGGGACGTGCACAGTGCAATCCCTGCCTGCCTCCACGCCGCGCAGGGACTGCGCTGTGCACCACTGCCTTTGTCTCCAGCTTGCCTCTGCCTGCTCGGTGAAGGCAGTCAGGCAGCAACCTTGGTCACGCAGAGGTTTTCTTCGGGGAGCTGCTGCTCCAAGAGATGCTCTGAAAGGATGCAACCTTAAAACCAGCGCAGTCGCTGAGAATTATAATTACGGTGTTTATTAAAGCCATTTACAAGGCAGGAATATAAAATAAAAGGGAGTATGTAGTAATTTTTTAACCAAATCTGACAAATTCAGAAAGCTTGGGAGGAAAGATGAAGGAGAGGTTAAAATCATTTCTCTTTCGGATCCAAGGGGCATCGTATGTTGCTGCCAGGAGCAGCCTGCTCTGGGCTCTGTCTGCTGCTCCCTTGGCCACTCTGAAAGATGTCGCCTGACATCTGACAGGGGCAGGGGGGTGGAAAGGGGGACAACCAGCAGGCATGGGAGATGGGGAGGTATCACCGGGAGACACTCTCTTCACCGCCCCCCACGCCTCCTGTGCCTGACCCCAACCTGCAGACCCCTCACCGAGCTCTCACTCTGGAGGATGGCGTGTACCTGCTGTGCTCATCGATGTGGGTCGTGCCCTCCCCATCGACAATAAGGCCACCGTCCAGCAAAAGGGCTTTGTTCATCCCAGACCCCAGGGAAAGGCCACTCATAGCGTTGGGTTCAGTCCTTTTGTTTCCAGGTTAAAAACTTGACCTTCCCTTCCCCTGAGCCTGAAACGGCCCTCATAGCACTTCTGTTCAGCAATTACATTTTCTTTTTAAATCTTTCTTTGGGTCTCAGGAAACAAAAGGACTTTCATAATATATATAAGGTCTCAAAGCCTTTTGTGTGGGGAAAATATTACAAGAAAGGAAAAAATGAGAGGGGGGGAAAAAAAATCCGTGTCTCTCTAATTGGCATAATTCCTTCAGCCCTGGCTCATAATTTAAGATGGATCAATTCTGCAGCTGACATGATAGATGTTGTCATCAATACTCGGAAGCAGCAATTTATATTTCTTCGTTCGGGGACACAGCTATCCACCTACCTCTGTGGGGGTCCTACGTGTGAATCGAGAGCAATATGTGGCCAGTAGACTAAGACTTGACTTAGACTTCCAGCCATGCAACTTATTAAAATAATAAATATTTTCATTATCCAGAGAATCCATTATAGTTCTCTGCTTTAGCTATTGTTAACTAATAATTTGGATTAATTACCAAGCTAAATCATTAAAAATTAAACCCGTATATTTTGCTTCTTTAAAAGAGTGATAGTTTGAAGCCATTTGTGTATTACGCATGTTAAGTGGGAGGGCAGTGAAATATGTTGTGTTAACTTAACTTTGACAGCATCTGCATCCATGCCATATTATGCTCTGGTCTTATCAAATCTCAGAAGCTACAGTGTATAAATAGACTGTGATGATATTTGCAGGAGAGGAATAATTCACAATATCGTTGGCATCTTCTGTAGTGCCTAGAGAAGAACCACCTAACAAGTATAGCGCATCATAATGCAATAAAGAGGCATATAAGAGCAAGGGATCGAGGAGCACTTAAATGTGCTGAGTCAGAGGTAAGGTTGGGCATATGTTAGTGATCAGACATAAGCACAACCTTTCATTCTCAGGAACTTCAAAGCAGATTGCAAGTTTAAATGAGTAGGGAAATCCAATTCAGAGCTCATTTCGCTCTCTGCTGAAGCAACAACGGCCATTGCGCTGGAACTCAGAAGTGACTTAATGAGACATTGTCGGGCTGAAGACATATCGATACAGAGGGAAAGTAAAGCTATTTAGAGAGCAAAATTATTTACGAATGTACATTTCATTATGCTAAGAGCACTAAACTATGGGCTGTGCAGCTGCTCAAACTGCAAGTTAGCAAGATGCACACAGGGAAAACAGGGAAACCGGATGGGCTGTGATACTCAGGTGGCAGGATCAGATAATCCAGCGGGTTTGCCTTGCTGTCAACTATGTGCTTCTGAAAAAAACTCTGCGTTTAAAACTCTTTACGCTTAAGACTGTCAGTATCGAATTAAACCGGAACACTCTATTTAAGTAGCAAACCTATCCTAGAGTAAATTCAATAAACTACTTCAGAGCCTCCTGGACAAACAAAACACATCCGAGGAACTGATTCTGCAACACCTGCTCTAATTTAGGGTCCCTTGCCCCCACAATGCCTGTGCCCAGCTGAAGTGGGTACTGCTCAGCATGGTGACGAGTTGTTGAAGCAAGACTATATAATGCTTCTTGGGTTTTTTCATCCTTTGGCAGAAATTTGTGCCTGGGCTTTATGTAAACACGCACTGAGGAACCATATAGGTCCTGTCCCAGCCTATCCAGGAGCTCAGAGCAGCTGCTGGAGCTGCCCTGGGAGGATCGCCTGGCAATGAGTGTCATCATGTGCGGAACGAGGGTGTGCCTGTGCTTGGCAGCCCTCCCCTTGAGCAACGCATGGATTTACTGGTGAGAAGTGGTGAGAGGTAACGGCCCCCATTTTGTCCTCAAAACCGCAAGGTGTGACATGCATGATCTAATCCTGGACCACGCTGCTTGTATCACACCTCTGCGCTGGTGTGCCACAGGTGGGGTAAGACATAGAAAATCATATTCTTGAGATACACCGTACAGATGCTCAGGCATCTCCTGTGATGGTGACCTCCAGAACTCCTTTCCTGTTCTTTGAAAGCATTCAGCTAAGGTCTTAGAAATTCGCTGGGAACTAATTTCTCACTAGGTACGTGTTCTAAAGGTAGGTTATGCTGTACTATGGCGATCTTTTTTGTAGAGGATGTTGAGTAAGCATGTAGTATTTCTCACCTCCCCCGTATTTTATGTTGCATTAAAATTATCTTCACTCTTCCTTGGGCAGTTGCTATACCACACTCAAGACAGAGAGTCTGAGGAGTGGGAAATGTCAACTCCTAAGATGATGTTCAGCTTTCTTGTTACATGCATTCTTTATGTAATGGATTTGAATTACATATTGTTCCTAGGCCTTCAGCTTTTCTTAGAAAGTCTGCTTGACTGGGCACAGTTGCTTGCTTATTCTTAATGAAGAGTTGTTAACAGAGGAAAGAGCACAATGAGGGGGCAAGTAACGTCTACATGAATCATTAAAAATATATGTACGATGAGCAGGATTAGATAGCACATGGCGTATTTTTATTTATACAGCACCACGCTTTCCTAGAGAGGCAGGCTTCACTCCCTACAGCAGCTGAAAATATGTTGACAAGTCACACAGCAAGGGATGACGGGGGGGAACCAGTGACTGCGGGGAAGCCGTGGGTTGCAACAGGCGGCGTGGAAGGAGTTCCTTCAGGCACGGGCCTGAGCTCCGTTTAAACAGCCTGCCTTCATTTACTGCACGTTACGGCTACGATCACACCACGCTTCACATCGACGGGGCATTTGTAAGTGAGAAAGCAGCAGGTGAAACTACTGTTCCATGGCTGGAGAGCGGAGTGAGCAAGGCTCTGGGGCACAGAGGATGCTCCAGCCACAGGGACCGACCACGGTGTTACACCAAGGAGTCAGCAGAGCCACAAGGCAAAGCCACAAGCTTTCCTGGCCCGGCGCATCGCAGAGGAAACAACATCAGGGGTGGAAGGGTAACCTGGAGGCGAGGTCTCGCGTACAAGGACTTTCCAAAATGCCATTGAGGACAGAGGAGGAAAGGGGAAGCTTCCAGCACTTGGCAGCTTACCAAACCAGTCGAGATATTCAATTGACATTAATTTCAATGCAATTAGTCTTGATGCTCTCTGCTCCGCATGAGAAGAGAATCATGGCCATGATGGGAAAGAAAAGAGCACCGCGATAATAATATGCACGCAAGAAATGTGAAAAAAATAAAATAAAAATCTCGTGTGTTAAGACATATTAAAAACATAAAACATGCTGCCTGTGTTGCTGTCATTAAGCATTACTGTTTGAAATTTAATTCACTCAGTGCTGTTCATGCTGTTTGTTTACTTTTTTCTATTGATCTCAGTTTGGATGATGGATTTAGCCGACAGAATTTCACTTCCAGGTTTCCAGGCGTTTGCGAGCTGCCGCCTGTGAGCACTGCAATCCGCCCCACGCTTTACGGAACGACCTGCCGTCGACTCCAGCGCTGATGTAAAGGGGGTCTACCTCTAGTGATTTAGTCCTAAAGACAGCCTAAGCCTCCCCTGCCGTACATCCCATTTCGAGGGCGATTTAAGCACTTCTGCAAATCATGGCGTAAGCCGGGTTTCAGAGGAAAAAATCAGGGCTGTGCTGCAAACGTGGGCTGCAGAATCTCACTTAAAATAAGAAGAGCGAGGCAGCACAGGCCGTGGCTTAAAAAGGTCAGCGTAAATAAGCTGCCCTTCACACCTAAGTTAATATATTTGTTGAGGATGTTACCTGCTTTGCAGGCTCAACCTTCAGTGGCGCCGAGCTTTACCCTGGCTGACAGAAAAGGCTGCTTTCAGGTGGTTTTATGTGTCCATTAATGCTGGGCCAAGCCCGGCATCTGAACTGGCCTGATTTTTAATTTTTAAAAAATTTTTTTCATTTTCATCTTTGCTTGCACCGTTTAGACAGGTGGTTCTGCAAGCCTTCCCAACCACGGCACACATCCTTCTCCATCCTGCTGGGAAAGGTGGGTAGGCAGAGGTGGCTGGAGCCCTGGTGCCATGGGTCCCTCCGGGCTGAAGGTGCACCACATCCACAGGGTCGGGGGACTTCTGGCAGTAGGAGGCAGCACCACCTTGGCTGTGCAAGGGAACAAGAAGCGGATTGGGGTTTTTCAGATGACTTTTCAGAGCTGCATACAAACCGCACGTGTTTCCAAACCTTTCTCATGGTGAGCGTCTGTCTACGCTGAGGCCAAAGGTGTGGCCGCTGCTTGTGTGGGATTACCGAGCCTGAACGAAACCGAACTAATTCGGGGCCGAATGACATAGGGCCACAAAACCTGTGCAGGAGCCTGCAGAAACACTTGAGCCTGTGCAGTGCTTTGGGATGCCGGGGCTACATGCGTGTCAGGGTGGGTGCCACAAGCCACCTGTGAGCTGGCTTGGGTTGGTCTCCAGGAGCAGGGATGTCCCAGCGTGGAAGCGGCCTGTGGACATTTGCCTTGGCGCTGTGATGTCAACGGCCAGCTCTTTTCATCACAGATTTTGCACGGGGTTTTTCTCTTTCTCTCCCGGTCTGCAATGACATGGCACTTCTCTGGCAGCTATTGGCTGCTGAGCTGAAAAGCCCGATATTCTGGAAAGTATTTAATGTGTGTTAACCTCACTTAATGTGATTCAGCAGCTCCCAAGCAGGAGAGCCTGCCTCCCCTGGCCATCCGGAGCTCGCAGGCTGGACAGTGCCAGGCGCCTGCCTCTCTCTGGGTGGCAAGAGCTGACGATTCCCGCTTTTTTTTTATTTTTAAACTGGAGGTCGCTGGTTTTGAACAGCTCGGTGCAATCCAGGGACCTTCTGTCTGTCGTGCGGATCTAGGTAGATGGAGCCCGTAGGAGCTGCGATGTGCACGGGTGCAGCTTATTACACGTTTTAAGGAGGAATCAGTGGGAAAAAAGCAGTAGCTCGACCCCAGCCTCCCCCACACACACATCCGTGCCCACCCCTACCCCGTGCTCTACCTGCGGCCGGCCGGCCCCGCGGGCAGGGAGGGCCCAGGCTGGTACCTCGCGGGACCAGGCCTATGGCCCGTCCCACGATAAATCTGCCCCGGTTTCTCCCCGGTCTTGTCTCCATCCCGGTGTTCCCAACGCGTGACCGGCCGGCCGGCCGCTGTGCCGAGGCCCACCCGCGGGCACCCGGGGCCGAGGGGCAAGGAGAACGCGTGGAGGAGGAGGAGGAAAGGGGAGTGGTGGGGAACCCCAAACCTAACTTCGTCCGGGCAAACCTCTCAGGGTGCAAGTTCCCACCAACTACCCCCCCGCCCCGTACGGCGGGCTGGGCCACCCACCCCCCCCCGCCTCGCCCCCCCGCGCACCAGGCGGGAGCTACGCGGGCGCTGCGCGGGCGCGGGCGCAGCGTGCGCGGGGCGGGCGCCGCCTCGGCCGCGCTCCCGGCGCGCAGAGGGGAGGGAGGAGGCGCGGGGGAGCGGGGCGGGAGCGGAGCGCGGCAGCGGCGGCCGAGCCGAGCCCAGCCGAGCCGCGCTGAGCCGAGCCGCGCCGCTTGCACACGAGCGGTGGCACGGTTTGGGGTTGGTGTGGGGTTTTTTTTTGGGGGGCGGGGGGTGTTTGCTTCTTTTTTTAGGGGGGGTTTCTTTTTTTTTGTTTGTTTAAGGGGAAGCGGGGTGAAGGTGGTGGCGGGGGGGTCCGTCGCCGCCCGCCCGTGTGCGGAGAGGGGCCGGCGGAGGCGCCGGGGGTGCTCCGCGCCCTCGCCCTGCCCGCGGTGCAGTTAAGATGCGCCCCGGACGCCGTGTGGTTGCAGCGCGGCGGCGCTGACATCGCTCACCATGGACAGCTTCGACTTAGCTCTCCTTCAGGAGTGGGACCTGGACTCTCTGTGGTGAGTGGTGCCTCGGCGCCCCCCTCTCCCCCCTTCTCCCCCCCCCTCCGGGCGCGGGTAGCAGTAGCCGGGAGGGGGGCAGTATCTGCTGGGGATGCTATAACGGGGGAGTGCTACAGTGGGGGGTGTTAAACAACTGATGGGGGTGCAATAACTGGGGGATGTGCAGTTATTGGGGGGTGCAATAATTTGGGCTGGGTGTGCACTTACCTGGAGGGGTGCAGTAAATTCGGGGTGCAGTAATAGAAGGGATGCAGTAAGGGGGAGTGCAGTGGCTCAGAGGGTGCAATAAGTGGGGTGGCGGGTGCATTAGCAAAAGAGGGTGCAATACCCCGGGGGTGTCTCCCCGGCCAGTTGCTCTCGCGGCACTGCTGGCCCGGGAGGGGCAGAGGGAAGGGTGTTCCCCCCCCCCTCTGACTGCCAGGGAGGGTCCGGGAGGTAAATTTGGGGTTTCCCCCCTCCCCCCAGCACTCTCATATGCTCATCCGTCACTGGCACCCGGGCTGCACTCCCATAGCTCCATCCCCCATCCCTCCTGCACGCCTCTTTCACACCTCCCCCCACCTCGCCCCGCAACTCCCCCCCGGAACGCCTTTATTGCCCCTCCCCCCCCCCCCCGCTACTCTTTTCTACCCCTTCCCCCCTCCTCCCCACCTTCCCCATTGCATGCCCTTGACCTCCCCCTGCGCACCCCCGTCCCTGCCCGCCCCGGCGGCGGGTGCGGGGCTGCCAGGGAGGAGGGGAAACAATTTCTAGAAATGTCATTAGCGGCTGGAGGTGGGAAGCGCTGCCCTCCCCCCCAACCCCCCCTCCCCGCACCACCCTCCCCAAGCCGCTGCCTCTGCCAAGTCCCGGAGTTTGCTGCGGGAGGCACGCCGCCCCCGGGCGGCCGCCGCTCCCCGCCGCCGGCACGGCACGGCACGGCACGGCACGGCTCGGCTCAGCCCCGGGGCGGCGGGCCCCAGTCAGGGCCGGCTGGGGTTCGCGGGGGGCGGGTTTAGCGCTCCGTGTCGGTCACCGCCGGGGCCACCCGGTGTGCGGATAGGCGACCCCCGGGCAGCGCCGAGACCCCCGGGGGCGACGCCGCGGTGGGAGCCCGCGGCGGGGCGCGATGCCGGCAGATCCCTCCCGGTGGGACGCGGGCAGGATGCCGCGAGGGGGGGTGCAGCCGCCCCCAGGCGTAGGCAGGCGGTGTGTGCTGCCCCCAGCGGGGTGCGCTCCCCGTCGGGACTGGGGTGCGCTCAGCCGTGGTGCGGTGCCGCGCTCAGGCGGGGCGGTTTGTGCCCGGCCTGTTTAGTCGGGTAGTTTGGGGAGCTGAGACTACTTTTGCCTGAAATCGGTTAATAGCGGGCATTATTATTAGTAGCATTATTTAATTTTATTTATTTAAGCGTTAGGTGATCTATATCTTCTGTCAGTAGGGTGCGTGTTCGGCAGCGCCGGCTTATCTCTTATCTCTTCGGTGGCAGGTGTAACAAAATAAGCCGGACCAGCGAGTCCCATTAGTTGAGCAGCTTCTTACAAAAAGACCTCGGGACGATGGGAACAGCTTGCGCTGCATAATGCGAGTGCTTATAAATGCATACATTGATAACACCCAGCCTAATAAAACTTTTATATTGCTGTGGGAACTTTAAAGAGCACATATAATACAAAATTAGTTACTACCCCATAAAAGTTTTTAATTACAGCGTTTCTGCCTGTGACACAAATTAAGGTTATGTCCTCGTTTCAATTATAAATACCAATATTCAGTTTATATCCGAACCATAAAATTTATCTCTGGCCTGATTTTAAGTTTTCAGTCTGTACGCATGGTTTTATAATCAAATTACACGTTGGGGTTGGGTTTTTTTTCCTCCTATTAAATAAGAATGGGAGAAATAATACTTTCACACATTTGAATGCTTCTCCCTTTCTCCTTGAATGAAGACAAACTTTGGAGGAATTTTCTTTTTTCCAGCGAAAGCGTTCCTTTCATTAGTCTGTTCTGTGAGCTGGCTGTTGGAGTTAATATTGAATTTGAAAAGCTAACAATGTAACTCTGGAAAGCTGGGGCTTTAGGCTGTGCCTGGCAATTGCTCTTTTTCATAACCTTTTCAGCGTGCTTTTCGACTATTGTGGAGCCACTTTCAAATGACTGTGGTTGCCATAAAGCTCCTGTAAGGGTCCGAAAAGGCATCAACCCTTTCCCCAGCTAATTTACCTGCTTTAAAACGTTTGTATTTGCGTCACAAGCAATCTTGTGGTTTTTACAGAGAGAGTGGTGAGGTGCTGGAACAGGCTGCCCAGAGAGGTGGTGGATGCCCCATTCCTGGAGGTGTTCAAGGCCAGGCTGGATGGGGCCCTGGACAACCTTGTCTAGATCCAGGCCTGGAGGTTGGTGGCCCTGCCTGTGGCAGGGTGGTTGGAACTCCTATGATCCTTGGGGTCCCTTCCAACCCAGACCATTCTGTGATTCTATGATTCGTAGGTCTTGTTGGTTTGTTTTCCTCTGTGGTTGTTGGCATCGAGAAGGTAGGATCAGCAGAAGGGCTTCCAATGGCGCAGTTAAAGCCAGCACACAGTGGCACGCCTGTGTCGGTCTCACCTCTGTGGAGGGATTGAACCACAAATGTCCAGAGCAGTTTGTAGTGAGGGGATCACACCTACTTTAAGTGGAGCTCGTTGGGAGAGCGGGGGGCTTGCAGGTGTCTGCTGTTGCGTGTTTATGTCATTTTGGAGCTCTGAGCGGCTTTGGCATGGAGTGCCTGAGATCACGGCCTGGAAGTTCATCATGAAGCAGCTGCTTTGGCATATGGTTTGCAGTAGTAATTTCGAAAGGTCGTGTGAGCAGTATTCAGTAAAAAACCTTCCCTTTGCTTAGTGAAAGCTTCTGAAGTCCGTCATTGGGGCCAGTGGTGCTTCAGTGCTGCAGCAGCTAGGTAGAGGGTACAGGGCCGGCATCTCATGGCAGGTGGGGTGCCTGGGTGTCCCCGTTTTGGGTCATGCTGCCACCCTGCCCACTCACTGCTCCCAGATGGGCAGGTTACAGACCATCTCAAGAAACCTGATTTGGAAAATGTACTAAACTGACCGAAAGAAAGCTGGTATGTTAATTTCAAGCTTTGAAAGCTTGTCAGGATGCCTTCAAAGGAGCGCAGTTGTTGCCAAGAACGGAAATAAAATATACCACATAGATAGGAAGTACTTCATGGCAAAGAGCAACACTTAAGAGACTTAATTTTCTCTGCAGTGAGAATGAATGTTGTCCTTTATTCTTTTGAATGTAGTCATAATGGCAATTTGCGCACTTAATTTATGACTGAAAATCCACTTTTTGCAGTATTTGGTGATCGTTTTGCTTAAAAGTGCAGTAATTAAATATTAATGTGATGTTCTAAAATGCATTTTTTTTTAAAATTTGTTGTGTTCTTGAAAACTCCAAAGGGTATGAAAAGGGATTTCCAGATGAACAGCAGCATGCTAATCAATTCTCATTGATTGTTACTTTTATGCTATTAATGAATTTGCTCTCCAGTTAATACAAGCTCCATCTTTTACTTTGCTGTAGTACAGAAAAAGTAATAATACGTTGTGTCATGGCCATAAGACAGTAGATCACTAGTAAACTGCAACGGGAGAATATTTTAAGCTGGTTTCTACTAAACAGCAGTTTTCCCAGGTTGTATTTGTGCCAGTAACACTTCTGCTTCCCAGAAAACTACTATAATTCAAATAGTGAAAGCTGAGTACAAACTCAAATAATAAAAAAATAATTAGAAAAACATACCAGCCCGTGGCGTAAACAAAACTTGTGCCTATTCGGTGTGCTTGTTCTGGAACATTTTGGGATGATCAGCCCAACCTAACTCAAGGTGTTGTTACTGCTAACACAGTTGTCCCGAACACAGAGCACTGATGCCTTTGAATCACTGCCCCATCTCCTGTTTTTCTTTCTCCACGCATTTATTTCTGTGCTATATATGTAGTTTTACTTGTCCAGGCTCGAGGATGTGGATTCTCTGGTGCCTCATAGCTTTGCACTTGTTTACGCCAGACGATAAGAGATGGAAAGCCTCATGATTTTCTTGATCGAGAGGCGGTTTATATGCCTCTTGTGCAGCAGAAAACATACCACACAGGATGGAAAGCCGCAAATGAGTGGATCAGAGGACGTAATTGGAGGGCCAGGACCAGCTCTGCATTACGGGCATTCGTGTTGTTATTTGCCTTATTTAACAAATCTAGATCAAAATTCAGCCAGGTCCTTAACTCTGTACTTAGGTTTAGGCACAGCCACAGCCCTGGTGAAGACCACCTAGTAAAGGCTTCCCTCACACGCTTACGTATGGTACGTGCATGGGCTGAGGTGGGCTTTTTTCTGTTCATTACAAACAATTAGTGGATTCATTAAAGCACGTGCTGTGTGGTACCAAACAAGAAAATAATTCTGAGTGTAGTATGTTTGTTTAGGTAAAAGAATCCAAGTGTGTAATTGGTTTATTCGGTACTTATCTGATGCTTCTGGATGTTTTGAGGTAGCATCAGTTTTGTAGGGGTTGGATAGTCATGTAAAAAAATGTATAGCTGTATAGCTTCCAAGTTCAGATCGATATCAAATGCCACAGTGTAAGGTGGCCCAGTGTGTTTTACAGACCATGTATTGAATTACTAGTTCATTTGCTATCTTTGGGTCTGTTCCTGCTCCATTTGAAGTCAATGAGAGTTTTGTTTGGAAGTTGCTATTAACAAAAAGTGGCCAGACATCCAGCGGTCTTATAAATGAACCTTTTGTAACTTCTTGATCCCAGGTTGTCTAGCTTTTAGTCACTACATTTTATATTTGTCTAAGTCAAGATTTTTTTCTCATGTTGCACAGTGTTTACTGGAGACAGTTTTAGAAAGCTAATTCTACAAGCGCTTCTTTAGTCAAAGTAGAAAATCAAGATGTTTATTTTTCACATATCAGTAAGAGGCTGTTTTCGGGCATAGAGGGGGGAGAGTGGTAGCTCCAGCTATCCTCTCAGCAGAGTTAGGGACTGGACCAGCTTACCCTTTTTAAGATAATACACAACAAGAAGTCAGCATCTTCTTGTATCTTCCTTTTCCTTTACAACTCTACTCCAGCCTGTGTCTTGGGCTTTGTCCCTCATTTCTTTCCTTTCAGCTCATGGCTTCTTTCTGCCAGTAATGCTTGAAATACCATTTGTCTCCTTTTTATTTCCCTCTCTGTGGTGCTTCCCAGTCTGCCTTCCACCCAGTGTCAACTCACAGTTACCACCTTCCCCTTGTTGAGATCCCATCTAAAAATTTGCTCTTTCTGTGATGATTATAAGTTGTGAGCAAGCAATAACACAAGTAATAACTGTAGACCGTTCCCTTCTCCTGCTTTCACAGCATGTTCTCTCTTCCTGATGGCTGTTTTTAAGGTTGGAAGCCCTTTGGGTCAGGAATTACTTTTGTTGTCTGAGGGTTTTGGTGGTTTTTTTCTTTCTCACAGCACTGAACAAGTTGTATGTGCTAAACATTATAAATAATAAGAAGAGCAAGCTTTTAATGGCCATAATGCTTTGTAAACAGCAGCTAAATAATAATATTTGAAAAACACTGTCGCGCCATGTGGGTGCTCATTTGCTGGATGTGATGTACCACATCCTCCTCATTTGGTTTAAGTCACCACGGAGTCCAGAGGCTTTGCCAGTTTACAGCAGATGAAGATTTGGCCCATTATCTCAGTCACTTTTCTAAAGAATAGTTAGGTTTTTTTTAAACCTCCTGCTTTGTTTTTTGTCTGATGAATGGAATTCTGCTGAGCTGGTAGGACAGTGAGTATGCTTTCATCTCTCCCCTGCCGAGGACTGTTTGAGCACCCACACCCAATTGTGTGATGCAGGAGGAGAGCAGCCCTTTGGGCTTTCCTCTGAACACTCAGACTTGTAGATCTGTGTTCCCCTGGATGGTTTTTTCCGTCAGAAGTTGAGGCAGAGATTTTACCAGGTTATCGGAGGAGGATTCAGGAGAGGGGCATGAGGTCCATGAGGCATTTCCAGTTCTATGTGAGTATTTCAAGGAAAAACACCTCATTTCTTAAAAATAGTGGAAGAGGAGTATGAGCCATTAGGGAAAAAAAAAACCAAACCAACAAAAAAATACCCCACAGAAGAAATACTGGCTGCAGGAATATCTTGTCATCCATGTATTAGAAAAAACATCATACTCAACTCCACAACACTCTCATTAGAGAAAGCAACTGTTTAATTGCAAGGCTTTTAACCTCATATAATGAATTTTAATCTGTTTGCATCACATTTATGACTAGGAAACAACAAAGCATGGGTGAAAAAAAAGTCCCAGCAATTATTCTCAGCATATGTTCAGAGATACCTTAAACTCTGGTTACAACTTTATTAACAATCGGAGTAATAAAGTAAAATCGATAGAAATGAAGACAAACTGATGCTATGTACAGCTAGCAAATAGGGAGCTTAAATTCCATGTGAGGTGGAGTCTCATCCAACAGGCTGATCAAGTTGGAACTTTGAAGTGACATCCTCACAAAATGAGATTTACAAAAAAACCCTGGTATTTTCTAGGAAACCCAGGTCAAATTTCTCTGTGTACGGGCTGGTTAGCTGCAAGGCTAATTCAGGTGGAAAACCACAAGTCCTTTGTGATCCGCAGAAAGTGGGGAAAAGGGAAAGCTGTGACCAAGCTTCCTTGGTTTCAAGCAGAGCTATCTCTTTGTAAACCCTGCCCTGCCGGGAAATTACCATTTCGGTGCTGCCGCTGGGAGCTGGGTTCACTGGCTCCTGGGGAGCCCACCGGTCCCCAATCCAGCCAAACCTACCCTGTTTGCCTCATTACCCCCGGAGCCACTCACTCCTTGGTCATCTGTCTCATAAAATCTGTATTTAAGACACTGGTTATGGTTGCCGCTGCTGCCTAACGCCCCAGGGGAGCACGACTGGACACTTGTAGTTTAATATTTAGGCAGTAATCTTTATAATTTCTGAATAATTTGTGGGATAACTATGAATTTATGTTTAGGAGAAAGAGCGAATGAGCTGTAGCAGCAGTTAAATGAACATGATGGCAATTATTCATGTTCTGTGCTGAACATTTTCTATGTCTTTTCAAAGGTAAAAATGCATAACATAGCAGCTTATGTACCTCTCTTACAGCTTGGTATCTCGACTTTCCCAATACCTTAAGCAAACAAGAAGTACATGTTAGTGACCTAAGTTGACTGCTTTTTATCCTCTTAGGGAGATTTTAACCTGCATGGATGTACTGAGGACCTGGATACGGGTGTATCGTGGGAAATACGACAGCAGGAATGCAATTTAAACTTATCCTCTGAGATCCTTTACATAGTTTTTTAAAAAATAAATTAGTTCCAATGCAGCAGTGGTGGTCTCAGCAGTCAGGAAACACTTAAAATTATGCAGAAGGTACCAGAAATCTTTGCTAAGAAGCTTTTTGTTGCTATGTTTTGTTTCTCAATAAAGATGATCCACAACTGTAAGTACTTAAAACTAAAAACAAGAGGGTTGTATCTGACAAAGCCGCACAACATCTTAATGTAACCCAGTCTTTCCGTGTGGTTGTTTTCACATGTTTCAGACCAAAGAAAGACTCCTTTGTGGCTCAGCCTGGTTTGACTGAATGGCAGGAGTGGACAAATAGAGGATGAAGGTGGTATCTTCTTACACCGACTATGTTTTGATTGCTTTGAGCTGTGATCGCTTCTTAGTGCATGTATCACTTTTGAAATCTGTTAGGGAGAAACTTGGTGGCCTGCCTAGTCCGTGTATCGACAGACAGATGAATCAGGAGGAAAAAGCATTGGTGAAGTAGGCATTTGCAGGGTTCAGACACAGAAGCTATCCCAGCAGTGGTCTCTCCTACTGTCTGGTCTCTCTGTTTCCTCGCACTCTTTCTTTAGGTCACCATGAAGGTTTTGGGCAGCCTTTTCTGATGTATGAGCATTGGCAGGTATCCTAAACCTCCTCCATGGGGGTTTAGCTTTTGTTCAGATGTTGCCAAGTGGTGTCTACCTCCTGGCAATGCACTTTAAGAGAGAGTTGATTCTTTCTGTCATTGACCACTTCTTATTGACCAGGAGGGTTCACCTCTCAGGTCTGTTGATTTTAGGAGAGAATGACGATAATGTTTTTGTGCTCCTTTGTGTTGGAACAGCAAGTCAGTAGATCATTGAACCTAAGTCCAGAAAAAATGAACAAAGTCGGTTGCTGGAGATATTCTGGAAAAGATAATTGTATTGATATGCATCCAATAGAAGACACTTCTTCACATTTTCTTGTTTCTGAAATAGGCAGGGGGGAAACCTGTCATGTTGACCTCTGTTTTTAAAGCACAAGAGTAACAATTAAAGCTAAGCGTGCATTTCTTCATTGGTGGTTGGCAAGGAGAGTGTAACATTTTCTGCAGGATGATGACCTTGAGTTAACTAAATGTTGCCAGTTTAAAGAGTAAATTAATGTTACAATGTGCTTTGTTTGTGGTTAGGCCTGAGGACTGTCAGGAATTTCTTAGCACAAAAGGTGATTGTGTGCTAGTCCATTTACTCAAGGCTCAGTGCAAGAAAACCGTGGTGATCCCGACTGATCTGAATGAGCATCACCACGTGTCCTTGCGCATTTGAGTCCAAAAGGGCCGCAGGACCGTACATTTCTCATTGAGTCAGACTGCTGCCCTCTCCGATAAAAGAACCTTTTTCCTAAGAAGGAGTGAATCTCTTCAAAACCCTACCATGCCCTGCTGAAAATCTGGAAAGGGTTTTGGGTTTGGGGTTTTTTTCCCTTCCACTGACTGAAAATCTGTTCCAAACCCATCACGTTGGTAGCAAAAATGTATGTATTTCCTATATATGCAGCTTAATCTATCCCTGGCCGTTTAGCACTGTTGATTCCACAATCTGCAGCAGGGCAGGTTCAGATTAGGCATCAGGAAAAAGTTCTTCACTGAGAAGGTTATCAGGCACTGGAACAGGCTGCCCAGGGAGGTGGTTGAGTCACCGACCCTGGATGTGTTTAAAAGATGGGTAGATGATGTGCTCAGGGATATGGTTTAGTAGAGGGCAGGTATGGTTGGACTCGGATGATCGCAGAGGTCTTTTCCAACCTAGTGATTCTGTGATTCTGTGACACACGAGGCAAAATCATGTTGAGATAACCCCCAACAAAGG
This sequence comes from Porphyrio hochstetteri, assembly GCA_020800305.1. Classification (NCBI taxonomy): domain Eukaryota; kingdom Metazoa; phylum Chordata; class Aves; order Gruiformes; family Rallidae; genus Porphyrio; species Porphyrio hochstetteri. The sequence goes on along the minus strand of CM036905.1, from coordinate 150,144,433 downwards.
AGAGCATAGATAAATGCTGTTGCTGCTGGACCTGCACTGGCTTTGTAGATCCAAGTGAAGTGTCTTTTTATGGCACTGTGGGGCTTCTCACTGCACAAGAACTTACTGTCTCTGGTGCATGGCTGCATGAACACAACTACATACGATGTGATAGAAATGCAACCTTTTTTGTTGTTGTTAGAAGTATATAAGTAGCAATATCTTGAACTAATTACAGCTGATGTAAAGCACATTTAAGGAAACCCATTAGCGGAGAATTAGAACTAGAGCAGATTAGCTATTCGTTAATGGCCTTGACTGTAGATCTTTTGATGCCTTGGTAGCTTTTCTAACACTCATTGCTCATCTGCCTTGACTAAATGACTGAGAAGCTTCTTTCAAGTCACAGTCTGGTTGTAATGTGAAAAAAAAAATCGCTGTTTTCAGCTGAAAAAATTATTATCTGGAAAGGTAAACTGTACTGAGTTCTGTACTGTATTTGTTGTTGAGATTTAAAGCATTACTTTACTGCTCAATGTGACTGTGTAATAGAAAGAGCAATCTCTAATATGCTTCCTTGGAGCTATTAATTATTTACTTTCTTGAAATACAGATCATAGACAATTCTACATGACTTCCCTTCTTACAGACTTTCTTGTCTCTTTATTTTTGTGTGCTTTGCAAATGCCTGTAAATTCATTTTCACCGAAAGGCGAAATAAGTAATTTAGACTATTGCAGCTGTTTCATAATTAATTAATTTCAATTTAAAACAATCAAGTAATGCCCATCCATTGTTCTGTGTGCTTTTCTGAGGCATTAAGATTCACAATATCAAAATAAGTTCCAGATGGAAGTCCATACTTTATACTCAGAGAAAAAATTCTGGTTTCGTCAAAAACCTGAAGAGTCCGGCCTTGATCAAACCAGAAAGTATTATGCTTAACCACATTTTTCAAGTTTTGAGCCCTTTAAGAATTACTTAAAAGTACCAATTTGAAACGTTATATAGGGCATTAACTTATAAATAGAACTATAGAGTGAGCAAAGCAGTGATGCAGGACTATTTATTCATTTATTTCCTCAAATACTCCTGGCATCTGTTAAAATGTAACAAGGCTTAGCACATTTCCCCATTTTTGGCACTCTGTTTTCTATGATAAAGAGAAATATTTGCAGTGATAAATCATCTCTGTGCTAATAATCAATAAATTGCACGTTGTCTTGAGGAAAAAAAAATAATGGTAAAATAAAACAAAAACTATTGAGCAGAAGGAAAGATGTGCAGAACGGTACATTGAGAAATTCTGTATGTTTCTATACTTTAATAAATGTTTGAGTTTGTGGGAGAACTTTAAACATGGCAATTTGCAATAAGAATAAAAAGTCATTTTGGAACACGAAAGACACTTATGCAAGAGGTTTATATTATGTAAATGTTACTCTTATTTGCGATAGCCTGTTGTAAAGGAACACTTTATATTCAGAAAAGCATTTGCAAAGAACAGGATAGATGCAGCAGTCTCTAGTCCTGACGTGGACAACTTTCTCTTTGAAGTCAATGGAAGTTTTGCCTGAATAAAGGTGGAAGGAATTAGCCCATTCATTATTATCTGAATTACATCAAGAGCTGACTGCTAAACAATAAAATCATGATTCATAACAGCTTCACTTAATTCTTTTGTAGTCTTAATATATCTCATTATATGGTACTTCTGTTCTTTCCTCTCTGTACAATATTCAAATTAATAACAACCACCTTTACATAACTGATGGTTAGACATGTTTTGCTGCCTTAGTAAGATCAAAGGATTTTATATGCCCTTTTTGGATAGATACCAAGATTGGGGTGATCAATCTCTTCTGTAACCATTAAGCACAGTGTAAATATCTCAGGGTACCCAATTAGACACAAGTGGTTTGCCAGATGCTGAGAGCATCACCAGTTGTCAGGAGCTCCCCAAGTCTGTGGGACAGTCCAGAATTTATTAGGGATTAGCAGTGGTCTGAGTTGTCACCCCATTGATTTGTGCTCCTTCAGCTGTGCCCTGCTGTAAGCAGCCTTCATGATATGTGGAGATAAGGTTCAAGTGGCAGATACTTTCCTCCCGCTCTGGGCACCTTTGGGTGGGAAGGAGGTGGGGGTGGGCAGTGGCGCTCCTGACGATGGCCGGAGAGGGATGGGGCTTAGGGAGATGGCAAAATGAGGGGGAATCTGGAGAGGGTATAAGGAGACTGAAGAGATTGGGAACCTCCAAAAAAGGCTTTAATATGAAGCTGGAATTAACCCCTCACCAGGAAGCCATCTGCAGCCTTTGGGCTTTAAGAATTCTTTTTATCTAGAGATGTAATTGAAACAAGATGTGTAACAGCTGTGAGACGTCAGGTTTGTCAGAGTAACTAGAAAAATGAGCATGGTGACACACTCGCACACAGCAAAGTAACCTATAGCTAAAAAAGAGGAAAAAAAAAGAGAGAGAATAAATTATCATATGGGTTAAAAAGATGAAGGAAAAAAGCCAGTCAAATAAAAGTTGCAGTTTAATTCTGGAGCATGGATGAATTGAAATTAAACTGCAGCGAAGCTTTCCCAGCAGAGGAAAGAGCTTTGCGCTGGCTGCAGGCGCAGGTGGCAGCTTCACTTTTGCCCTCCTGCCTGGGGTGGTCGTTACTCTTGTGCATCGCCATCGGGCTTTGGCCTGTAGAAAGGGACCCGGGTTTTCTGCACTATGAGGTGCTGTTCAGACACAGGACAAAGAGCAAGCTGTGGGACCAGAAGCTTTGCAAAGTGATAGACAGAAGGAAATGACGGATAAAGGTAAAACAGGTCAGAAAGAAAAAGACAAGAGTCTTTTAATCATTCAAATAAACAGTGGTCGCAGCAAATCACCATACTGACAGTGCTGCCAAACTCACGAGTGTCAGCGTGGTGGCAAAAACCAGAACTTTATTTTCAAGAGCCTCAGAAAGAGCAATGAAGCAATTGGGGCATGTTTAAGAAGACTCCTCCCAAGCATGAGTGAGAGCACAGGGATACCCTGAAGGTGTTAGTTGGAGACTTGGGGAATGAATTGCCCTAATGGGTCAAGAGAAAACCAGAGTTGTTCTGTTTGCAACAACTTTTGGTAATGACTTTTTATAATGGTGGGGATGGGCCACAGAGGGCCTTCATGGTGAGCAAAGTGGGAACCTGGGAAGAGCTGAGCAGGGGCATATAGAGAATACTGACTGGAAAATGCAGTTTGCTACAGCATGTCAGCTGGAGCTGCCTCTCACCTATGAAGTTCAGTCGTGCAAATGGCCGTATGCATAGCAGCAGAAAAATGCCCCAAGTTCTCAGTAGATGGGTAAGCTAAGTCTCAGTCAGTAATTCGTTGTAGCTTAGAGCTACCATAATCCCAATGTGTTAAAAGTTCTGCAGGGTCTCTGGTGTAGGATGGTGTATCTCAGTGCCAAGGAGTTAATAGTGGGAAGGCTGAAGCCTGAGGTCGTGTGACATCAAAGGCAATGAGTGCACTTGAGCAGCCTCCACAACCTGACACAGAGAAATGCCGCCTGATGATACTGGAACCTGCAGAATTAATTACCTGAAACAACTGCTACAAAGTCAGGTTGATGGTAGCTGGTTCAGCTGCAGGAATGGTGGGGGAGCCAGGCACTTCTGCGGTGGAAAGCCGTGGCATTGCTCTGGGGGCAGAAAACCACGGGCTGGGTCAGTGAAGCAGGCCCCCCTGCTCTGGGTAGGATCAGGAGTGATGGTACCTGAGGAATTGTCTCAGGGATATGGGAATGTATCTGGAGATGTGGGTAACCTCTCTCTCACCTGGGAGTCCTTCCACAATGACTGAGGAGAGGGAGATTCTTCAGGCCTCACTGGTAGCTACTGGCTGTTCTTCAAGGCAGTCCAGCGTCTCATTGAAATATGCATAGCACTGATGGAAACTAAATAAATATACCTATTACAGTACTACTATGGAGTGTTAATCCAGTACTGCTGCTTTGGATCAGAATGAGTCTTGGAGCCCACACCTGGATGCCAGTCAAATATATTCTAATCCCCACTTTCAGAAATGACTCGGAAATGTACCTCGCGTCGAAAGCCTTAAAGAAAATGGAATTCTGATTTTTTGAACAAATATGTAACTCGAGTGTTTTCCTTTCCTCGACTCACATTCACATGCAAAACCAGCTAATAAAATTTCAGTGGTGCTTATACTGTAATTTGGTTGGCGGAAGAAAAGTCATCTGTTAAAGCTGAAGTCATCATAACTCATTAGGTGCTAATGTATCTGCTGTGTGGTAGAGAAACAGGCTAGCTCTATTGAAATACTTCTAGTTCGCCCTTATCCGCTCACAGTTCCCTCTCGAGGATTGAAAAGCACAAACAAGTTTTCTCACAGTACACTCTAAGAGGATGCTAAAGTAGCTGCCTTTACTTTATCCCAGAAGCCTGTCTCTGCCTGCAGACAAGCACAGGACCAAAGTGAATCCAGAAATTCGAGTATGGTTCCCATATTTCCTCCTGGGAAGTCTCAGGAGAAAAGGTGATTGCACGCGCTCGCAGATGTCCCGTGTACGTGCAGTAAATCCAACATGTTTCGAACATGGTGCTGGCCTTGCTGCACCTGGTAATAAACCGTGGCAGTAAATCAGGTGATCTGCACATGCATAATAAATCTGACGCACCTGAACGCAGGCATACGGGGCGGACATGATGTGCGCAAACTGGCTGTTTTCCAGATCTTCTGGATGTCAGACTTCCTCTGTGACAGGCTTGCGTGGGAGTCCTGGCAAAACTGCTGACTTCCTCTTTTCTGATCAGGCTTCCCAGGGTGTGTCCAGCGGGAGTGGGATGTATGGGACACTAAAGCTTGAGCATCCTTTTTCAGTGTGCCCATACTCACTCAAGCCACGTTAACGGCCCTGAAAAGATGAACAACCCCACGCCCATAAAGGTGTTCTTCCTGTCAACTCAGGCATCTCTTGTGAATTATACCTCAGGTTCTTAGAAGTTCAAATCTATTCTCCAGTTTCTTTGCATGAAGGTTTTGTGTGTGTCATGTGAATGCTCTTACTGCTTCAGAGCATCAGCGTCCTGAGTGCGCTTTCGGTTTCCACCAAAATATTTAATTTTGTAGGAGAGGTTTAGTTTAAGAGCTGTGAATGTGCGAGGACCTTCCTGAGAATGATGGGCAGGGAGAGATCAGAGCCTGATGGCCCCACACTTCTTGTGCATTGCCCTGCCACCTCTGGGGATGTTCAGAAGCAGTGGACTCCAGGCCGCAGTGGAGATAGTAAAAAGGGCCAAGGGTTGCTCTCTGCCCTGTAGGCCAACTGGCTCGCACAAATTATTTCCATATGGTGGAAAACAGGGTGGCCACGGGCAGATTGCCTATTGGAAACGTTAAGTGTATGCACAAGGGTTGGAGGGGGTTTTTTTGTTTGGTCTGCATGGGAGCAGGAACAAACCCTGCTGAGAAACGGCGGCAGAGAATCACAAGCCTGACTGGATCAGTGCTTCCTTTACCCCCACCTCTGTGCTCTTTTGAGAGGGAAAGGACCTCAGCCCTGTAAGACTTGGTGACTGATTTGATAAAAATGAAAACATCTCCTTCTTTACTTTCTCTGGCAAACGAGCCTTCTTTACCATTGTGATTCAGGCTGCATAGAAATAAAGCTGGAGCCTTTACTGGATTGTAAATCACTGCACTTGTGTTTAAATAAGGAGAATATTCAGAGCAAAGATGGAAGCTTGATTTCAACAAACCAGAAAGCATTTAAGATACTACTAGACCCTATTGAGTCTTGCATCTACCTAGGACTTTTGCAGAGTGGTTTTCTGTGCCAATTCAGGACACTGCTTTTAAGCTAATTAGCAATTCTGAGCAAAGTTGGAGGGAATTCATGTTTTTCTTCGGCTGGGCGACATGCTTATCAAGTCAGCTACCTCCAGTCTGATACCGCAGGCTGCCAACAGACTTGTCACAATTTATGAAGAGGGTTTGTGTTGGAGATGGAAAGTATAATGAAAACCACATCCACCAATTAAACACCTACATTTCCTTTTAGAGTCCAAACAATGGATGGCTTTCCTTTTGCAAAAGAGATTTCTCAAATCAAAGCAACTCACAGAAGAAATACAAATTAGGAAGGAAGCTTTGAGTAGATCTTTAATGAATCTCTGGCATAATGACATAGTGAGGCGTGACACATTCATGAATATGATCTACTTGCAAAGATTCAGCTCTCAGCAATGAAGCAGAAGTAATGCAACCAAATATAGGACATTTTCAGGTCGAGTCTTCAGTACATGTGGTATCAGTCTTCACCTGGTAGGCGAAGAGTACACCTGGTGCTTTTCTTAGTGTGTGATACCTCGTTTTAACACCAGAAAATTAGCATCAGTCATATTTTTACTCAAGTGAGCAGGAACTGACCTTCTCTTAATAATGGCAAGGCATAGAAGAAGATCTTTGAAAATAACCATGGACTTGTTAAGCAGAAATCAGAGGATGAGGTAGAGCCTGGATATGACACATTCAGCAGTATTGCAGCTAAAGGGGTAGCAACAGGAGCTCGGGGAGCTATTTTCTCTGAAGAAAATTGCTGGTATCAAAACATTTCATTCCAAGGACACAGAAGAACAGAACAGACACTTCAGAGAAAGGGTGTCAAAATTAATTTTACATAATTTTACTGACAACACTCAATTACCATAGAGTTGATATGGGCCAGATGTATTGAAAGGCATTACAAAAATACACTGGGTGATGATAAAAACAAATGGTATTATTATTAACACTGAGGTTGTGTTTACCTCAAGTAACACTCAGTGATATTTTGCACCAGTTGCGCTGAACATCGCGCCAGTAGATCTGTAAGCAGTTCAGCTCTCTTCATAGGGAGCAACATCCGCGTCGGTCAGCTTTGTCCAATGTTGTTTTCAGGAGGAAAGACTAACTCTTGTGGGCTCAGCATCACGTGGGTGCAGCTATGCTTCTCATAGACCAAAGCCTATAGGGCTGTATGGTGCTATATGTGATGCCCTGCTTTGGTTTCTCTTAGGGGATTTCTGACCCTCTGTGTACACATGCCAAAAACTTCCCAGAGGATGTGGACCAAATGGACCTTTTTTTTTTTGTGTGTGGGTATGGGCACCTCACAGGCTTAACGAGAAAGGTGGAGCAAGACTTATCTGTGAGGCTGTGTTTCCCAGGCATGACAGAAAGCCAGTAGATTGCTCATTTGCAGTACTTCATACCACGATGCATGTAAACCTGAAGTCGGTAATCTAAGGCATGTGATTACTGAGAAACTCAGTCAGTTAAGGAGAGAGACATAGTTTAAGTGCTTATGGGGAGTACAAACTTAAGGGAACACAAAAGAACCTTAGGTCTTCAGTGAAAAGAAAAAGGAAGCAGTTCTGGAAGGTCAAAGTACATCAAGCAGTCCACAAAGGATGCTTGTTAGCAAGCTGGAGACACCTAGGTTGGAAGCTGAATGTGGTGCTAATGTACTAGCTGCCTATCTGAACCGCTAAAAATCACTTTCATTACATCTGTCGTATAATATGACTAACAATTGCCATATCAGCCAGAAATTCCTTGGAGTTATTTGGAGACTGGATTTTCCTTTTTTTTCTTTTTTTCTTTTTTTTTTTTTGCCTTTTCCCCACTGAGCCAAGAAATGCAAGTTTATGCCAGGAGATTAATTTAGCTGGTGATGTGCCACCAAAGCAGATCCATACTTCAGTCTTTGCAGCTCTTAAGCAAGGTGCAACATAGTGGTTTATGTGCACAGTGTAGGCAGCATTAACGCAGCAAACCCACAATTTAGAAACCCTGCACAACCCAACTGGGCACCCAAGATGCCATTGTTTTCTGGCAGACTTATCTCCAGCTTTCCTAGTGTACGTGCCAAGAGGCAGTTTGGGGATTATCAGACTCATTAGCCCAGTGCATAAGGGCCTGGAGAAGTCCAAGATGCACTATGGCCACGCGCTATACTGCCTGCGTGTCACACATTACACAGCCTTGGGATGATACCACCTAGGGAAGTCAGGACTCCCCTCTTCCAACTGAATGCTTTAGCCACATTCCTCCTTGTCCCATGATCCCTCCATTCTCAGACCCACACTGGGGTTGAGCTCCAGGGTGCGTGTTGAAGGGCTTGTCATCCAGAAAAGCCCTTGGCCTAATAACTAGTGTGTGCTCCTTGAGAGCGAATCTATGGATGTGAACCACATGCTGGGGAGATGTTTGGATCTGGGCTTCCCAGTTTTTTATGCTGGTGTTTTATTCCCGTGGATGCTAGCAGAACAGCGTGCTTGCCTGTGTCCTTTGGTTGTCTTTTCAGGGAGGCGTGTTCCTTTTGTTTGACGTAAATGGCCAGGAGGGCACATGGGTATGACTCAGGCTGTGAGTCCTGCTTTCATGGTGGAGTCTCATCACATGGAAAACCCCAAGTTCTCTTTGGCATTTTCTTTTGGCAGGCATAGGGTTTGGCTCCCAGTGTAGCCTCGGGGTGTTACAAAGGTGGTTGGTGGGTGCTGACCTCTCCCCATCCTCAGTACAGTAGGCCTTGGCACCCAAGGCCACACTGTGACATCCATTTTGGGATCTGGGTGCCTAACCTGGCACCCAGCTGTGCAGCTCATCCCTGTACCCAAGTCTTCTAGAAGACGGTTTAGATCTTAATGTCATTACATTTATTAAGTTTAATGTTATCCCACCGGATTAACTGAAGCCAGCTGCTCCTCTTTAGTGAAGGCTGGTAAACGTTATTTCAGAGGAGACAGGAACATTTGTCCTATCTTCTGGTTTTTCAGAGAAAGCATGTTTGCCTGGAAAATATACCCAGTTTTGTTGTTGATGCCAAGATGGTCTAAAAAGACAGAAGATAATTCTCATCTAATCTAATCTATTTAGAGTATTTCTGGAGAGCCCATTACTGGTGTCTGAGTGACAAATGAAGGTCTGGATTGCACCTGCCAGGTATGTGCCTGGGGAAAAGGCATGTGCATCGCATATGGGTAAAGGCATGTGTCCCCTCATGCAGGAACTATCTTCTGTTCGGTTTGTTGTGTTTTTGTTTGGGTTGGGGTTTTTTTATATAATAATTCCCAGTAGACAGCAGGTCAGATTTCTAAAAGGATATCAGTAACTGTGGGCTTGCCTATATGTGAGCAAGCAAAATACACAAGGATGTAAACTGAGTAGCCTGCTGTACAGTCTGCAGGGTGTTGGCATTGGTATGTGGAAAATCACACACATATGTGCAGTTATTTAACTGAATTTGCTTGTAAAGGTTTAAAATATAGCTAATGTAATGGCCATACCAAATTCTAGGCATTTCTTGTCAGAATAAGAAGTACCACTATATGGTACAGCAGTCAAAATCAGCGGCATCTATCCAAATTTTTTGAAGATAGCCTTTATCCGTAATTGGCAGCTTCTGTCATGCTCCTCAACCTGGGGCAGACGTGAGCATGATGCACTGATTCTGACGTTACCAGTAGCAGTAGCAGATGATTTCCTTCCAGAAAGAAGATGGGGACAAATAAGCGTCCTGTTCTGTTCCTCTCAGCAAGAACATCTCTCTCTCTCTTCCTGCTGCAGTTGCTCGTTCCTCAGGGCTGCTCTCACCAGACATCACTGAGCAAACAGTACAAGATTTCACACCCAGGGCTTCATCCGCTCCTCTGCAACCACCTCTGGGGCTGCTGCAGCAAAGTCTCTTGCCAGTCCAGCTTTCTGCTCCCTCTCAACAGTCTTTTATGTAAGCTCCAGTGAATGGCTAGGACCGAATCTAGGGCTAGCTTGTGGCAATTAGGTGTGGCCATAGGGGAGAAAGAGGATGCAGTGTACTGGATTCCCTGCGCGTGACAGAGAGAGGGAATGTGACAGTGGGAAATGAGGGTTGCTTAAGGCCAGGCCACCACGTAACTGCCTGGGAGAGGCTGGCAGCCTGCCCTCCTTAGGGGAGATGCTGACAGCTCCGCACAGTAAGTGAGCTCAGCTCCTCTCCTGCTGGCCCTGGCTGTGCAGGAAGGGCACGGCTGCAGAAAGGGGCTTGTTCAGGGGAAGGAGAAATTAAAAAAAAGACTCCCCATGCCCTTCAGGATGCTGGCAAATACAATTCATCTGACAGCCAGAGGAAACGGGGGAGTAAAGGGGGTCTTTGGGTTTTACACCTCATCTCTGTTCTCCTCAGGCTCAGGAGGGGGAGGAGAGGATGGCTGTCTGCAGCAGGTTGGCTGTTCCTCATGCCCCTCAGTTATGTGGTCCAGCAAAAATGAGTTTCACGAGGGTGGCTGGAGCTCAATGGAGAATCTCACCCATGGCTGCCTTGCTGTGTTGCGCTCCTCCTCTCCCACCCTCAATACTCAGCATTTTCTCATTAGTGGGAAGCAGGTACGGGAGCTGGGCAGCAGCAGAGCTTCCTCCTGGAGCGTGGTGCTGTCAGAGGGCTTCTTAGTGCAGCAGTCTTTTCACGCCGGTTGTGTCTGGTCTCTGGGAGTACAAAGCAAAGTAGGGAATTCTGGCTGTTAGCATGTATCCTCCCTAGACCCCAGCCTGCGTTTGCGGACGCCGGTTATTTCTGGAATCGCGTACAGTGCAACATGTATACATTAGCAAAATCAAGTCCTTATGCTGTTCAGGAAAATTTGGCTCTGAACCGTATAGCTAAAAAAGCTATCTGTCTGAGCTGCTTAGAATACTGCACAGTTTTTGCCAGCTGAATAAAACCAATAGCATTTCTATGAACAGAAAGCTTTTGACAACAGCCTGAATTATGAGTGGCAAGAACCATTCTCCTCATTTTTAACTTTTAACCCGTGATGTATAACGTAGCCTTCATTTGAGGATAAGAGGTTAGTAGCGTATTGACTTGCCTTTAAATTGCATTTCATTGTATTAAAGAGTATCTGTCCTTTTTTTTTTCCCTGTGGAGCGAGATATACTGTAATGTATGAAATATTTGACGTTCTCGTAGCTGTAAGGCTAGACTTTGGAAAACATTCAGCTACAAAGCTAAGATGGTATTTAGTGAAAACATCCCAGAAAATTATGATTTTACAATTACGTTACTGGTAGTTTGATTTTAATGTAGTTTTGCTGATAGCTACCTTTGTACTTAAGGATTTAAAATTAATTAGACATACTGCTTCATCTACTTAGGAGGCAGGAGAAGAGCTGAGCTAATAGCTATGGGAGTGCTGTACCAATTTGAGACTGAGGCTAAAATGACATGATAGAGGGAGAGGTTAGTCCTCTCCCAAGGTTGTCACTCCTGGTCACATTTTAATGTGAATTTATTGGACTGAAAGAGGTTAAAGAGGTAATTCTGCACAAGAAGAGAGAAATTTCTAACATAAAATGGAACTCATCAATAGTCCTGGTGTCTATGGGGAGTTGTCAGATTCCATAATATTAACCATGTAATTAACAGGATATATAAAGTGATGTGCTTTCAAATAATTTATATTTCAGATGCCTTTCGATGTGCTAATAATACCTCTCTTTTTTTTCCTCCAGTCTCTTGGAATCACTGCATTCCTTTCTTCCCCCCCCTGCCCCACTCCTGTCTGTATAAAAACCCTTCAGATCTATCAGAGAGTTCTAACTAGTGCTCATTCCCAAGGGTGACTTAATGGACAAAGTATGGATAAATCCACATGACAAATCCACTTTACAATATGGCACAGCTGGCATTCTCTGTTCAAGTTCAGCTCACAAATAAACTTGTACAGAAACTGCATCGATGCAGAGTGCAGGTCAGTGCATATTGCTTCATCGTGTCCTGGAAATGACCTCTCATATGGGTGGTGCACCAGCTTGTGCATCTCCCTTTCAGGTGAGTCGAGGAGTTGAGGGGTCATCTGCAGAGTACTTGGCAGGGCAGCGTGTGTTGGGGCTTTGAATACCTGCAGGGTCTAACTGACAATTATTAGAACTCAATTGCTGTTGTTATTGTTACTATTATTATTATTATTGATTTGATATCAGTCATCTAGGTAGGGAAAAAATCTTCCCATGGCAGTGTAATTACCAAAACTTGTAACCCAACAGCCCCACCACATAAACTCTTTGCTGGCGACTGAACCTCCCTCATGCTCCCATTCATTGACCTGGAGATAAACCACCAGTGGTTGGGGTGGTTTCAGAGCAGCTGGTGTGGAGAAAGGACTGAGTTGTTAGCACTGCGTAAAACAGCTGCTGGTTTTCAGTAGGACTTTTTGAAACCTCCATCAGATTTGGTTGAAATTGATTAGCAGGTTCAAAGAACAGCCGGGGAAGAGGGAGTAGACAATGGGGAGACACCACGGTCTGATGCGTGGCTTCTTTGGGAAGCCCCGCTGACCATGCACCATGCAATGCCCATCAATCTGTGCAACAGACCTGGGTTAAAAAGAAATTTAAAGAAAAAATACTTTTTTTTTTCCTTGTTTCAAAACTGTATTTACTTGGTAGATGGGGGGAAAAAAAAAATGCAGGTTGAGTATCTGGCACAGAGCCCAAAACACATACTCGCAGGAAATTTCCTGCTGGAGGTAATGAGGTCTTTCTGGAAAGGCGGTGGGGGAGGTCGCTGCAGTGGATGAAGGGCAGTCGCTGCGCCTGCGCCGGACTCGGTGCAGCATCTCACACTGGAAGGATCCTGTCCTCTGGTATTTACAGCTAAAACAACACAAAACTAGAAAGAGTTGAAGGGGAAAGGAGGGTGAAGCCTGGACCTCAATCCCAGATGGCTCCACTATCCCAATGCATATTCAGCAGCATGATGCGGGCCAAGCCAAAAATCTATGCCTGCAAACTCTGCATGCCTGAATGTAACACGCTGGATTTCTAAGCTGGCTTGGCTGCTGGGTAGGTCCTGTGATTACATTTCTGTGTGACTGAAGTGGAAAACGTCCACTCGAGTTGCAGGATGCTGGCCTAAATGTTGCCCCATCTAGGAACATGTACCTGCTTAGAGGTATCTGAAGGGTTCCAAGCTCCTTTGCCCTCCTATGTGTAAGTAGCAAATGGGAAAAAAATACTGTTTCTGTGATCCTTTACCATACCAGAAAGATTTTTCTCTTGTATCCTTAATACTTACCACTGATAAACATAATATAACGGCGTTTCGGTCGTATTCTAATAACTGAGTGTGTTTCTTTCAAATATTATCAAAAAGCAGTATTTTATAGTAATGTTTCCAGCTTATCAGAAATTGAAGTGTTTCCTCCTCCTATACCCTGACCATACTATTGTGAAAATTCACTTACACAACCACTTATAGCAACAGAACAATAAAGCATTTCCAGTCACCCTGCAAGTTCGCTTTGTAATAATTTAAAACTGCCTGTTATAACCAAATAATTTTGGTGCTGGAAACCAGTACAGCAGTTATAAAGTCCTGGCATATAACTTTTCATGGGAGGCAGTGATTTTATCACAGCCATGAACACGCAAGTGACCTGGGGCATAAAATTACTGCTCAGAAAAAAATGATCTATCTCCAGAAAACGCCTCAGATATCTACTTATAACAATTACAACAATGATGATTTCACATCTGTTAGGCAGACAGTTTTAATCTGTAAAAGGTTAAGTATTTGACAGTTACTTGTTCTTACATACAGATTAGCTGCTTGAAGGTTTAACCTTTCGATGTACTTAAGCAACTACTCTTTAAAATTTATTGTGCAAAACCACCCAAATAAAAATGGCCTCATCACTTGTAACTAAAGAACACAGAAGGTCCGGGATACTTTTCCCTCCCTTCTTACCTCAGCTCAGCTGGCTTTGCTCCTTCCTTTGTGCCTCAAAATATTTACAAGCACGCTGCTTTAATTTCGACAGGCACCGCTTCGTAATTAGAGGATAAAAGGAGGATTCTGCGATTCAGTGTGTGGAATTAGTTATTTTGACTCAATAAAGGAATCTGCTGAAGAGCATGATTATTCCTGCACATTGAAGTGCTCTGAAAAGCTGGGAGGGAGGGATGAATCTTCACGTGGCCTTTGCACTTCCCCGGGAATGGAGGCAGGGGGATTATTTATGTAGTAGCAGAAAGATCTCCAGATTTCTGGAGGCTTTTATTAGTATTTCCTAAGTATCATAAAACACGGGATGTTTTAAACATCTCACACAGAAATGAACTGAATTAAAAACAAGCATGTGGAACTTGGATGGGGTTCTTTTGTGGGTTTGGTTTTTTTTTCTTTCCAGTTTCAGTGTGTCAGCGTGGAAGGGCTTTCTCGTTCACAGAAACACAGCCACCCAGCCCTCAGTTTTTCACCTTGAGCAGGCGTATCAGACTATCTCACCCTTCCTTTCATGCTTCCCACAGTCATGAACGTGTTTTCCTGAAATGACCAGAAATTGGATCCCTGAGAATCTGGCCTCGGTGACATTGTAGGGATAGTTTTCATGGAAAAAACCAAAACCCCACCTTCCTGAATAAAGTTTGCAACATATTTGGAACAAATATATAATTTTTTCTTGTATTGGGCACATAAATGCTCCATATCTGTGTCTCCCCTCTCCAATGTGGGGAGACAAGATGACCCCTTCTTGCAGAGAGTGCATCACTTTCCCTTTTGTTTTCCCTGCATGACCGTAACTCAGGGCACGGGGAAAGCGGGTTACCTCTGCTGTGGGTGTGCACAAAGGCTGTGTCCCCTCAGGCTTACCACAGGGAGGATGGTCACAGTACTTGTTGGGTAAGTGCTCTGTATAGGAAGCAGTCATGGCGTGGCAGCAGCCCCAGCACGTGCGCTGGGCATTGGCGAGAGCCTCAGCACTGGCTATGTTGCCCTACAGACCTGCTCCTCTCCTAGTACCTACGTGCTCTTGTAGACCTCATTTTGGTCTTCCATGCTTGGGGAGACTGGAGGAAGCTTTGTTTTATTCTCACAGTGGCTTTAACCATTGTGTTTTTATGCCCCACTTACCTTGCGTCATTGTAAATGGGACTGTGGTAGGTCTGCCAGCCCCGTAATACTGGAGACCATTTCAAACCCATTAAAGTCTAATGGATATCTAGTGACTCCAAGTGTGCTGTGTGCCAATTAGAATATTTAAACCGAGCAATAAAAAGGAGTTAATAAAATCACCTTAGAACTTGGAAATCTGATTGAAGGGAAGGCATTGTTTTTTCTTCAGGTACTTGGATCATAAGTTTTTAAAACAAAGAGGGCAAGGAACATGCAGAAATATGTCTTCTTTCCCTATTTTCTTATATTTTACTTGTATATTCGGCAACTTAATGAGTCTTTTCCCCCTTCACATTATAATGAACTCTTTCAAAACTGGTAACTAGTGAAGTCATGTGCTTAACTATAGGTTTTGTTCCATATATAGAGCAAGAATTTCACTGAAGGTACAGAACGCCAGTGGCATGAATATTTAAGAGTTGCACTTTTAAAGTTTTTTCATCATTCTTTCTCTCTCTGGGATTGCCAATCCCATCTGTCTGCCCTCTAAACCTGCATGCAGGTATCTAAATTAAAGAAAAAACCCCAAACCCCAAATCTTAGGTGCAGATTCGGAATTTTAATATGAAACTGGGGAATGCTCACATTATTTGTTAACTGAAAAATAAATAGAACAACGTTTTTCCCATTCTTTTGCATTTCTGATGGTGTATATCATATTGCATTACATTATGTTAACCATATATTAATTTCAGCTCAGTGCAAGAGATGTAGTTAGTGGAGAGCTACAGGCCAGACGCACACTGGTATAAATTGGTGGAGCTCCATTGACTTCAGTGGAATCAATGCAGTTGGTTGACTGGAGCTATGGCTGTGGCCTATATCTCCGTTAGAAATCACAAAATTCATACATTAGCTATAGTCACGTGTGGAAGCTATCATTTAATTGAATTAATTAAAATAAATATTTATGTTTTAAGCAAAACAGTTTATGTTCTAATAAGATAACAGACACCTTTTACGCATCCTTTTCTTTGCTGGATTTTCTTCCCTACAGATAATGATCTTTCAATCTCTGTTCCATAAATATGCATGTCATGTTCAGGTTTCTATTTAATGCATGCATGAGTAAGTAGCGCTGAATTTGATTAACTTCATTAATGATAAATAATGAGGAATACTATTTTAACTGTTTTAGGACAAACACTTACTCACCTGGGCAATGTTACTTGCTTGAGTAACCTCCTTCATCCTAATGGGATTGCACACAGGGGTAAAGTTACTCAGATATGTATGTGTAGGTTCGCTCTTTTATTATGTAGCAACCTTTAGAGCTTTTACTATCTGGCAAGCAATCATTTATATCCTTTTTTAAAAATATTTATGGCTTCTTTGACTAATTGCTTCTTACATGACTTAGAGCCTTTTGCATTGGTACCATTTGTTAAAACACATCCAGAAGCAGGCAGAGCAGAATCATTTTTCAACTTTTTAGTGTCATTTTTATAGACAAATAACACTTGTAAATGATGGATAATAGCCAGCAGAATGCTGTGTTGTATAAAATAAGCATGAATTATATTTGCTGGGAGATAGAAGGTTAACTTGTCTATGAACTAATTGAGGAGCCTCATGGTAAATGCAAAGTGGTGCATCCACATTATAAACATGACTTCAACTAGCTAAAAGGGGGATTTAGGTTAATTCAGCATTTCTTTTTTTTTTTTTTTTTTTGCATGCTACCTGGTGTTTTCTTAAAAAAAAATAAACCCTCAAAGCCCTAATGAATCCTAAATGAGCCTGTAGGAAGTCCAGAAGGAGAGAGGAAGCAGGTGTGTTTACTAAGATGAGACATTAACCTGTCACAGTCTGGAAGGTGGATCTCATGCTCCAGGTCCGGTGCAGGCTTGGCCACTTCCATTTGCAGTTTTGACCCGGACATTTGTTTCTTGTCATGTAAAATACTGCTTACTTGGCCAGTATTTGAAAAAGTCATTACATTTTTTTGTGTTCTGCAGTTCATAGTTTACACTTATGCTGTGTCTTATGGCAGTTGCATATTACAAACGTGCGCAACTGAGTAACTTTTTTATAGAAGAGTGTTTTTGACAGATGCCAGTTAACGTCAAGGGATACAAATGCTCTGTGCCAAGTGATGGCAGGATATATGAATCAATCTGGTTACAAAAATTTGTTCTGCGTAAACAGTGCAAGGCAGTGACCTAAGAGAACTCTGTGCAAGTGTTTAACTTGATGCACAGGAGGAGTTCCAGTGATTTAAATGGAATTATGCACGTATTTTAAGTGAGTGTGTTTATGTGTTTATGAAAGTGGGACTACACAAAGTAAAATCAGAGTTTGGGCTTGCAGGTACAAGAGATTTCTGTAGGTGTTCTTTCACTCACCCTAAAAATCCAAATGTTGTGGTCACTTTCCTATTCAAGGGGCTGGATCTAAGTTGTCAGCACTATCTTTTACACTTTGTTGGATGTTGCTGCAGAGTGAGGGTAGTCATCCTTTGGTCTGTCCACTGATGAGAGGCTCTTCAGCTCCTTTTTTTTTCCCCCCACAGCTTCTTACTAGTAGGCTGCTAACCTACCTCATTGCCTCAACTTTTTCAGGTGTGAGAATGAAGAAAGCTGTAGACCATCTAAAACATTCTGATGGTCTACAGCTGGCTTCTGTCTCAAGGGTGGTCAGCTTCTCCTTCATAATATGATCAAACATGCCTTCTGCATAGCCAAACTGAAGGTATCATTCTTGCATGACAGCCATGTGCCGGCTCCTACAATGGGCTGATCTTTTCTTTCACTGGGGCACATGCAGCACCAAAATGTGATGTAGCCTATTGTGTGATGGGGGTGAACCATGTGCCTGACGTACTTGGAGGGAGAGGAGCCCACCCTGGCTGCAGGGGCAGGCACCACTTCTAGAAAGTCAGTCATCACAAGCCCTTCCTGGGGGACTCTGTGTGCTCTCTGAAGCCCAGCTCAAACAGGGAGTTTGGGATGACCTCAGGTCTTTAATTCATGTTCCCAGAGAGTTTTCCAGTACTTTGGTAGGGCTAGCTCACCCTTGTGGGTACTTGTAAATACTTAACATTGTATTTACACATCCTGTCTTTAATTTTTGAAATGGTTTCAATTTAACTTTTAAATAAATATTTAGGGTGGGGATAGAAATTAAACAGTTGAGCTCTTGCCAGCATCCATTTTTTTGTCCTTTTTCAAAGGCACTCATGAGACTCAGATGTAAAACTCTGGATAATATCCTTCCAGTTATGGCATCTGGCTTCTTGGCAGCCTCTTTGAGAAGTTGGCAGGCTTGGTGTTGCCTTTAGATCCAAAAGTAGCTCTCTGGTAATTTTTTTAAGATGCTTTCTCCTTCTGCTTGTCATTTTTGCTTGCTTTACCTTTGATTCAGAGGAATTCATGCATTATTAATCATTTGAGTCCATGGTGCTAGCCCAGTTTTCCATACTAGCCAGAAAGCTATGGTGAAAAGAGGTTTGTTAATGGTTGTAAGATGGGCACATATATCTATTTTAAAGTAGCCTCCAACTTTGTTTGCAAGAATCTGTTTGTTGGGGGGTGGGGTGGTCTGAGTGAATGGGGAATAAAGGTGATCTTAACTCCACTGGTCTACGGTAGCCTGAAAGTTGTGTTTCAATAGCTTCTTTATCACTACAGTAGCACATGGGGGTCTATATTTTTGATGTGTTAGCTCTTTGGAAGATAGCGTACTCCTTTTGGAAAAAAAAGCATTCGTGTAGGGTATATTTGAATGCAGCCCCACTCTCCAGGTGTTCCCCACCCTTATCTCTACCTCCCCGTTTCTCCTGGCTTTCAGAATCCCTCTGGACCCCGAGTACGCCTTCCAGTCTCTCGCGACTCCCATTTTTCTGTGGCTTCCCCCCGCCTCCCCGCCTTGTGCACAGCTGCGTGTGTGTGAGTGCGCATGTGTGCGTGCGTGCAGGCCGCACGCCCTCAGGGTGGCTAGCCAGCTTGTGGAGGGGAGTGAGCTTGTGCACACACACATGCTGTGGACTGTTGCTGGTAGCACCAAGTTGGTGTCGTGCCTGTGCATTGCAAATATTCCCAAAATCAGCGCCTTTGTGTTCGTTTGTGCTACTGCGCTGCTCCTTGATGCACACTCTTTACCCAAGTGGGAGGTGAAGCCGGCATGGCAAAGTTTCGCCCCAGTCTCGGAGACGGGAAGGGCTTATAGTCTGTGATACTTCCTTTCCCACCCAGGGAGAAATATTCCCATGCTGAGGTCAGTGCTAATGGAAGCCTTTTGCACAAGAGCAGCAGGAGCGAGCACCAGGCCGGCTTCCTGGGCAGCAGCCTTGCATTTCAGATAGCGTCAGATCACAGGCACAGCTTAATTGAGCTGTCACTAATCCAGCCCCAAATTGTGGATTTTCCCCTTCACGCTCTGTATCTGGGATGCTGGGTTAAAATATTACTCCTTTCTACTAGGACTAATAAAGAACGTATAACTGTGTCATGTATTATTTTGCTCTTCAAGGTGGTAGGTTTCCAGTGGATGCAATAGTGTTGGATCATCCCCTTCTTTCAAAAAAAGCAGTCACATCTTAATCTGGTTTTATTAGGGGCAAAAAGAGGAGGAAAGAAGAGTGTAAATGCAAGTTCCCAGCTGCACCAGCTGGGCAGAGCTGGGGCTATTGTGCAGCTTCCCACTAAGTAAAATTACCTGATGGGTGTGGGCTGAACATAATTTAAAAGCTCTGATCTGGGCCAGCGTTGCAAACTTTGAGGAAAATACCAGGCTTTCCTGTGGTTTTTTTTGTGTCAAAATATGTTGTGGTGGAGCAAAAAGAATTAGACCAGGGTGAATATTTGGTCACAAAAGCAGTATTGTTGCTCTTAGTCAATTGTTGCACATAGGAAAACCCCTTTTGGGGGATCCATATTGAACAAGCCTAGAAAAAGCAGCCCACAGTTGCAAAAAGGTATATGTCAGAGCGAAAATATTAGAGTGAATCAATACAATTATCTTATAAACAGAGATTTGTCTGAAGTCTGCATAATTTAACACCTACAGTCCTCTTTTTAAAAGGTACATACCTGTGTTGTGTGGAAAATGCTGAGAAATGTTGCTTTTGCAAACTGAAAAGGGTTATTGTATTTTGTGGAGGACTAAGGCTGTCTCATCAGAAATCCTTTGTGGGGAATTTAGAATGTAACAAATATCACATAAGATAAAGGGGAGGGAAACTTTTACTGTACATTCACGCGGTGTAGCAACTTCCCCCCCCCTTTTTTTCCCACTTTTGTCTAATAGATTTATAGAGAGAAACTCCTGATTAATTGAACAAAACTAAACTTTATTAGCGTTCACAATCATGACAGCAAAGGAAAGCAGTCACAATCATGAGGAGGATCATAATAGTAGTAACTGCTATCAGTACATAAATTGCAATCCTCAGGCGTCGCTCATACATCTCTTCATCATGTGCCACCCTGCGGGGAGAGGCATGGGTCGCCTGCCTAGAAATAAAGCAATAACAGAAAAGGAAGGCCTTGATCCTTTCTAGGCCAACTATCTAAGTTTAAAGAGACCACTCAGTCTCAAGAACACCCACCTCTCTGGTTCCTCCGGGATGCGAAAAAGCACCCG
The DNA here is from genome assembly GCA_020800305.1 of Porphyrio hochstetteri. NCBI lineage: Eukaryota > Metazoa > Chordata > Aves > Gruiformes > Rallidae > Porphyrio > Porphyrio hochstetteri. Next base: position 150,123,890 of record CM036905.1, on the reverse strand, counting down.
TCTGGTAGGCGACGATGGCCTGAGAATCTAAGGGTAAAGGAACAATACACCGCTCTAGCCATAGCAAGGACATTGTCCTTACTGCCTGGCTATAGTGCTGTAGAAGGGAGGCCTTACCTCTGGGGAAGTCTGGGGATCTGGGGTCTCGCCTTCACCCACACCAGCCATTTTCTGCCGCTTGGGTGCTCGTTCCCCTAGCTATATGTGTTTTGGAAAATGCGCAGGCGCAGTGTTCCCCCAGTCTCCCCACAGAAAGTACTAGAAAAGGAAGCTCACGCATGCGTGAACCCAATGAAGGCGAAAGCTAGAATCAGACAAATATCTTGAAAAGTTAGACAGAGAATCATTATATTAGGATTAAGGTGTAGTAAAAGAATTTACTAACTTTATAGAAAAGGAGGGATTGATACGGGGCTTTCTAACTAGATGCTTACAAAGGGTTAAAGGGTGCTTGCTAATAAAATGCTTGGTAAGGGGGGGCTTACTAACATTTTGTGTCAGAAATGACCTTGCATAAACAATGCCTACTATGAGCTCTGTGAAAATAGAATTATTTCTTTGATGAGTTCTAGTCCCCCCCATTGGTCTAACGAACTCCTTATCTGTTCAGGAATTTCTTGCTTGTCTCATAATTGGTCATAAATTCAGAGAAAGTATTTCATTGTAGCTAGTTCGAGCTCTCCCTTGTCTTTGAAAGTGTGCAAAACCTGCTGAAACCGGGTTTGTAGTATGGATCAGAGTCAAGGGGAAACTGAGTCTGCGCAAGACAGAAGGTTACTTGCGGTGATGAAGAGAAGCCATCCGACTTCATCCCCCACGACCCTCAACGACCACCACCAAACAGCAGTGCACAGGCGCAGTTGGGAGGAGTTTATGGAAATGACTTCTTGGAACTCATTTTAATACGAAGTGGGACAGGTTATGAATATGTATAGGTGTATGACGTAATCTAATAATTCGGGACAGGGATATGGTATAAAAATCCTACCAGCTCTGACCAAAGGTGTGCCTACTTTGTTAGGTCACCCGCTCTTGCAAGAACGTATAATAAATTACTGCTTCACTAACGTGTCTACCTCCAGTCCTTTCTCAGGACCCTTGTCATTTCTAACAGTTGCATGTATATATCCTAGTGCCTGAGAATGCAGATTCATTGCAGCTGTATGGACTGCACAGGTACGTGTGTCTCTGACTTCAACACAAGAAGGCAACCAGCATTATTTCAGTTTTAATTGATCATGCCTCTTCCCTGCTGTTGCAAAGAGAGTAGCCTAATTACAGAAGCAGCAACAACATACTGTGGGTGACTTTTCCTGACAGGGTCCCAGTAAAGGAAACTAAGTCCATCTCATCAGTTTCTTCTTTGGAAACAAAGCCCCCAAACAACCAGCCAGTGTTTGTAGTAATCCAAGTTTTCCAAAAGCAGAGATACTCACAACCAAGATAGGTGAAGAAAGGCCAGACGTTGCTTGTGTATGAGCTTGATTATGTTACAAACCACTGATTTCTCCATTTTAATTGCTGACTTTATGATAAAGGCACTGTTCAGAAATTTTGACTAATTACATTCAATTTCAATTCCCATTTCTTTTAATTAGCAATGACTCAGGCTTGATTTGTTATCTTACACTTCCTTATTAAAGATAGCTAATAGAAATTGCCAGTGCATTTCATATAATCTCCCCTTCCCCGTGCCCCACATGTAAATAAAAGAGAAAGTGAAAGGTCAGCAGTGGCGTCCATTAAGCCAGCCTTCATTATAGTGACCAAGTGGTGTGGGTAAAGGCAACGTCAGAGCAGGGGAGGCACTAAATGCATGAAGTCAGTCTGTAGACCTCAAAGCACTTGTTAAACCCTGACGTGAACATGCTCGATGCTCGGTCTGGTCTCAAGTGATCTTACATCAGTAGAGTTGATCCCTTTTCCTCTTGGAGGAGGGATAAGCTGCCATAATACATGTTCATCTGACTTCATTCCCTCAGTTGCTTTGCCTTGACTTTCCTGAGAATGCCTGTGAAGACAAATCTTCAATTGCGGCAGTATTTCTCTCCTCTTAACCTACAAAATAATTGCCTCAGCTGAGATATGTCTCTGCTCTCTTTTTTTTAAATGCTGACTTTTTAATAGCAGCTTTTTCTGAATTACATCAGGCTCTCTATTTATGCACTGTTTTCTTTCCTGCATGGCAGGGGATTAGGAGAAGGTGGGCCTGTGATCTTTGGCCACACAAGATACTGGCTTAATTCTTCTTAGAAGTTTAGATTTTCATCATTCTTGTTACGCTTTACATGTTAAAGAGAAATTTAACTAGGAATGAATTTCCTTTGTTGTGGAGGGTATGAAATGTGGCTCAAGCAGTCCAAAGCATCGTGATCTAAATTTATGTGTTTGATCATTGTAGTAGCATTGCTGATACGCGGAGCTGTTGTGCATCACTCCACAGGCAGCAGTTACCCCTGTTTGGGAAGTGATAGCCCTGTCGTAGCTGCTTGTGTGCCATCAGCTGCACCCTTATACAACTGCTGTGCCCATGCAGTGACAGTAGGATGGTATAAATGTGTTAACCTTGATGGCCGAATGAGGTGGAGAGCCTTGTGATGAAGAACTAATTGGGGTTTCCCCCTGGCTTGTACAATTTTATCTCTGGCTTTATTTTTCAGAGTACTGAATTTTGCTGTAAGTACTGAAATAATGTTATTCAAAATCAGAAGTACGTCTTGCTACCTGCCATATCATTTACATAGATTAGGAGCAGCAGCTATCAATTAGAAACATAACTCTCGTGTGTTTTGGTTTTTTTTTCATCCTCACTTCAGGTTTAAAACATAATACTGAGATTGAGCTTCAGGGATGTCATTTGTAAAGGATTTTTATGGCTCTCCTTTTTAATCTGCGAGAGTGAATAGATAATAAAACTTTAACTGGAAAAACTACTCCAAGAGTCATATTTGTAAGGGATAACTGCTTTGGGTTTTTTTTCACAAAGAGGTTAAATTGCACTTGGTTTGCAAATTTACCGAGCGCTGTCCTATGTAAGATTAGCTGCGTGTATTGGTGGACGAGTGTTGGTAGTAGTTTCGCATTGTGCGGGTAACTGAGTGAGCTGAATGCTTATCCTGTATTGATTCTGAGTTTATGAATGCTGAAGGCGGTTCTCTATGTCACTGGTTTAAAAACTTTGATTAAAACAGTTGGGCTCGTTGTTTAAATAGAATGTCATTCTGGCAATCTGCAATTACTTAATAAGCATTAGCAAAAATGGGAGAAAGCAGTGAGGTCACAGAGAAAGTGATACCCAGTCACCATATGTATTTATTAGTGTCACCTATGAAATTTATGAAGCAAAGTGGTGCTGAAAGAATTTGCTGTCTTTCTAAGCAATGCTCATTTGAGGAATTGCCTAAGATAAATGGGTTTAGCTAATTGAATCATACACTTTCATAGTCTGCTACATATAAAACTAGACTAGGAAATAAATATAATTAAAGTAAACATGCCCTTCTAATTAGTAATTGTTTCTGCTGTTTTAAGCAAATTTCAGTGGCACAAAGTAGCTGTTCCAGTGTAAACCTAATAACGGAGGCTGTAATAACAGGTGTAAATTAACACAATGGAAAACATTTACAGTGTAACATTCTAAATTAAAAATGACATTAACAAGTCTGATTTTTAAAAAGCTGTATAATTAACATTTATTCAACCCCTGACAAATTAGCGCAACACAAATACTAGATGATTTTATTTATAGCTTATAACATTTTTCATGCTTAATTTTTGTTAAACAGTAAACGGAGCAAATGTGGTTCATTTTTCCCCGAGAACATTTCGTATGAGGGTATTGACAAAGGAAAGGCAGAGAAAAAGAGAAAGCAAAGATACTTACCCAAAGGCATTCTTTTCATAAGTGATGTGCAGGAATTGTTTGAATACTTAACAATATCACCCCAGTCAGTGTTCTTGGTATGTACGCTCAGAAATAAAACATTGTGAATGGTTTAAGTTTGGAGGAATGCGAGTACAAACAGAATGATATCCATTGTGCAATGAAATACTTTGATTCCCCCAAGTGCATCCTCAAAAAAACATAATGTAGTGCTAAGTGCTTAGCATTGATGTTTGTCTCTACAAATAAATATTGCCAACGGTATTTTCTTTTTATGATGGCACCTTATAGAAAGCCATGTACAGGTAAGCAAAAATATCCAAACCAGTACCAAGAAAAAAAAAAAAAAAAGGAAAATAGTCTACCTTAATTTGTGACAAAAAATGCCATAATTTTCACATAATAGAAAAAGTCTCACAAGATCCCAAAACAGAGCACAGTATATCTGCACCACGCAGACAATTCAATTTTTTTCTAAACCTGTAAGAGTAAAAGAAGAGTTTTGTGGTGGGGGGCAGGGCAAGTTCTAATTATTTTCAGCTTGCCTATTGGAAAGAACTCAGCATTGGTCATTTTTTTGTTCAGTGTCTTCTGATGTGTCATAAATGGCAACGCATGGTAGGAGAATTCAAATATTATGACCACCTATTTCAAAAGTGGGTTTGTAAGACTCATACCTGCAAATTGTGAAAGAAAATGAAAAAGTAGTTCTTTTTAGTGTATAGTCTACAGTGAACTTGAGCTCCAGGACTCGACTTTGGAGGCAGTTAGTTTCTTGCCGGCTGTGGTTTTCAACCACACATCCTGGATGTCCCCAGAGTCCACAATGATGAGAATCTTTCTAGGTTGGCTCTGAACGGCTGGTGCTTGGTGTTTGACTTTATATATATAAAGTTAGGCATAATCAGATCTTATTCCATTCTTACGTGGAATAAATGAAAATAGCACCCTTGCCATGAGTAGAGTTATGCCATTCACATTGCCTGAAGATGTTAAGAATTGGAGTTTGGTGACTGAGGGAGCAGTTGTGACGTTTGGTCACAACATCACCTTGTTTGCCCTTTGCCTTTCCTGTTGCTGTGAAAGAGGATTCAGATCTTTTGTTTACCACAGAATTCGAGGGATCAGAAGTCAATTTCTAAAAGCTAATACAAGCTGCCATGAGTAGCATCCCTTCTGGAATTTTCAGTGTTGGAGATTATTTTAAGTTCTTGATCACAAATTCAAGATACTTTAGAAAAATTATGTTTGTCTTTTTTATGTGTCCTTTTGCATGGCCCAGCATGTCTTCTCTGTAGCAGCTAAGGTTGGTTCTTTGGGAGATGGTGGAGAAGATGCTCTTATGTCTTACAGATCAGTTACTGAATTCAGTGGCTGAGGAAAGGAAAATTCCTCTGCCCTTAAGCCCATGTATTAAAAAATCACAAGCAAAACATATTTCCAAATGCTGGGCTGCACAGAGCCCCTGTTCCATCCCTCAGCTCTAAGGCAGGAGAAGCACACCTAGATCCGCCTGGCAGATCAGAGTTTAACCTTCATAGCACATATGTGTCCCTTAAGAATGTGCAGCAACTGCATAAGGACTTCCATAGGTCCCTTGCCCAGAAGTAATCCGTGTCTGATGCATGTTCCTCACAGAAAAGCATCTTCGTTGCTGGGGAGAACCTGTCTTCGGTAAATGCTAACAGGTAGGTACTTACAGAGGAGAGGCACCTCATACAATAACATAAGGAGGCACTGCTGGTCATCTGGAAGGAGGGAAGGGAGTTCTGTTGTTCAGTGGATGTAGATTTCCTATTCTTGTTTATTTTGCTCATCAAACCTGGCTGAGAATGAACAAGCAGCGACAACTGTCTGCTGGTGGGGACAGGGTTGGGGGGAGGACTGACCAACCTGTTCTGAAATAAAGAAGCCATGAAGGAGTCGGTGGAGTAGATAACCACTCTCTTCCAGACCTTCCTTTTTAAGTTAGATAACATTTCAGAAATCATATCTAAATCTCCTCTGCTGCAAATTAAGTCGCGTGACCTAGCAGAGAGAGAACACAATTCATCATTGTCTGCTCTGCAACACGTTTTTATAGGTGGGAAGATCATTATCGTGTGTCTCCCAGTCTTCTCTTTTCTAAACCAGACAAACCCAATTTGTCCTTTTTCAGATCTCACTCCTTTATCCATCTGTCTCTTCTCTTCTGGGCTACACTGCCTCTTTCCTGCAGCAAAGGCCTCAAGGCCGGTGTGGGCATTTTCTCAATGCCCAGATGCAGGTCTCAGTCTGAGATGAAGCTTGTTGTCAAAAATACATGAGGAACAGGAATGGAGTGAACGGAAGACTGGAAGGATAGAAGGAGTTTTATGTGATTGAGTGGTTAAAATGGGACCCAAACGGGACCGTGAATCGTTCAGCTGGTCCTTTCAAGTTATACCAGGTTCAGGAAACCTACTGTCTTATGCGTCATTGCAAAGACCAATCTAGGTTTTGCATGGCTGTTGTATTTTAGCAGCAAGTTCTTCATGGCTTTGAAGATACATCATGGAGAGATTACTCCTTCTTGCAAGCTTTCCTGACAACGGACATCAAACAGGCTCTGCAATAGGATGGTTCTCACACTGGAAACAGGAGGCTCTCTATATAAAAGTATTGGCTAACATTTGAGATTTAGACATTTTCATGAGCATTCTGACAAAGTTTGTTCATTGAGGGATGAAGGTCTAGAATTCCTGCTTTGTTTAATGTGGCCCCAGCGAGGTGCACAGACCAGTATGGTTTTTCTGTTTTGTGTATGTAGAACAAGATACGTCCTAAAGTGGTAAACCTAGGCTTTGAACTTGTTAGACAAAAGATTAATTTGAAATGGATGAGTTTAAATTATGTTATCTTCAGCTTCATACTTAATGTCTATTCAACTAGTTGATTTGTTTTAATTCAGTGCATTATCCTTCTCATGGTTTCTTTCCTGAGATGGAATGTTATGCCATTGGTATCAAATTAGGTAGGCCAGGTATTGCCACATCAGGAACAGCAAGATGTTCTTTAGGATTACATAAAAATCTCAGAAATCTTTGACTCGCTTTTCTTGCCGAGTTAGTAAGATACAATTTTTGTTCACAGCAAACAGAACCTGGGTATTACAATTACTTCATAGTTTTCCAAGATAAAGCCCCAAATTTACAATTGAAAAAAAAAATCACTGAGTTTATTTTATTTTGCTTGTATTAAAAATAAACCAAACCGGGCTGTCTTTACAGGAGTCTTTTGCTTTCCATTACATCGAAGGCAATAATTCTCTGCCATTTCCTATGCTGCTGAGAAGCTGTATCAGGATTCCTGCTCAGGAAAGGCAGGCTAAATGTAGTAGCAGTTTTCTGCTTAACGCAGCATGCTAGCAACAAAATATTCTCTTGCTAATAACAGCTTCTGTTTATGTTTTGCACTGGGATATTCCAGTTACCAAGTGTGAATTATACCGTGCTTTGTTTGGATTAAAATGAAAACCAAGTTCACCCACAGCGCTCTAGTTCTGTGCTCTCTCCCGCCCTCATCCATGTCACTTTTTCCCTGCAGTAGGTCCATACAGCAGGGTTTGGGGGGGTGGGAAGGGGGTCAGCGAGCAGCTCTTTCCCCTTTCTGTTCAGCGCTATTTCGGGTTTTTGCCAGCAAGTAACACTGATGGAGTAGATCACCGTTCACTTGCGTTACAGCCCACCCCAGGGACACCACCTCTCCAACATGCAGAGATGTGCTGGCTTTCGGTGGAAGAAAAAAGAAAGTGCTGTTAGATCTACCAGAGTCATCCTGTGCCTTTAAAATGTTAAACGCCTTCCACGGGGTTCAAATGCTGCTCCTTCATGAGAAGTCGGTTATCTGCTGTGGGGGTTTTGGTTGTCATCACTTCTAAGACTAGAGAGCCTGAGAGCATGTGAGCAACTAAATCCAAACTTTGTGGATAGCATTCCTGTAAATGCTGGGTTTTTAGCAGCCTGCACATGAGTTTGAGTGAACTTCATGGACAGTGGTTGGGGCACACCTTGCCCTGTCTTCAGAATCCTATCCATTCCATTCCTGTCCCAGCCCCAGAGGACTGTGGGATCATAGGCTGATAATCTGCCAATACAAAGATGTAGTATGGGTTCGTCCTGCACGCATTTCCCCCCATCCTCCCAGCAGAAATTCTCCTATCTTAAGCATCACAGTCTTGTTGATTTTTCCAAACTGGAAATTCAAGGGAATTTCCTTCAGCTGTGTTCCCTCCCCCTCCCCCTCCCTTTTTTTTAAAAAATGTGCATTTTTAACTCCTTTTGGTTATATTCTATTACCCTGCTGAACCAGGAGAAAATGAAATTCTGGTATTTTTTATGTACAACCTGTCAGAGAAGGATTTTATTCCTCCTAAGTTGTTCCCATGAAACCAGCTTCAGTGGGCTTTCTGGGAGGGCACAGAGATTTGATGTTCTTGCACACTGGAATGAGAGAACATTAAACTGAAGTCCAATGTTTGGAAACATTTAGAAAAATAGCAGGGAAGAAAAAAAAAAAAGACTCAGACATTTCTAAGCTTCCCAGCATAATAAAAGGGGATCTTTGCTACAGAAGATTCAAATAGGAATATTGTAGACTTCTCCCAACCCCATGGTTTCAGAATAATTCATACAATTTAGATCCCTCCTTATACTTTTACAACAATATATAGAATTTAGATACCTCTTACCACTTTCAAAATGAAACACTGAATAATTCTACACCTTACAGGTAAATGATATCCTTATAATTTACTGTGACATGAATGTGCATTTATGAACTCGGTCTTCAAAGTAAAAATAAGTATACAGTAAAAACACATAAAAATTTACATAAAAATAAGTGTACAGTAAAAATAAAACATTTCTCTCTTACAAGCTTTTGTTGTGGTTGCTTAAGCTAAGCGAGGCAGCTGTTAGAGAGTGAGGGGATGATGTATCTGACTTGGATGAGGTTCTCGGGACATGGTTTAGTTAGTAATATAGGTGGTAGAGGGATGGTTGGACTAGGTGATTTTGGTGATCTTGGAGGTCTTTTCCAACCTTAATGATTCTGTGATTCTGTGGCTTCATCAGGTCACTCACTCGCCTGCTTTGGACTGCAGCAGCTGATCCCCTCCATCTGCCTCTCTGGCACCCCCCTCCACCAGCATCTCTGGAACCACTTCAGTATCTATCACAGCCATTAGAGCTTCTGGGTAATCTTTTGTCATTTCCTTCAGATTTGGAAATACTTAAAGAAGTTTTAACCTACTCAGAACTGAGGAGCTTGGACAGCCACGCTGTTCCTGTAAGTTACAGTAAAGGAGCTTCTTTTGTACTTGGTTGTGTTTAGGGCTTTGTACTCCTGGCATGTTGCGTTTTGGGTTGGATTTGTGGCATGGCAGTGTCAACACCAACCACTCTTCTTCAGCAGAAGCAAGAGTGTCAAAGAGAGGCACAAAACAAAAGGTTTGGTTTAGTTTTTTAAAGTTTTATTTCTATAAGGAGAGATGGAAATGCCTCCCTTCCCATCGCATGTCACTGTGCACGGGCGCTCCTCTGTGCAGCTCTGAAGGTGGGCAGCGTGCGCTGTGATATGGTTGTCTTTGTGGGCAGAATGGACTGGGGCTCACCTGTGCAAGAAGCTTACACGAATTACACCAGTCACAGGGCATAAATGTTTTAACTTTTCCCTCATTTTAACATGTATGCATTTTTTTTTCTCCTGTATGAACATAAAACATTCTTTTATTCAGTGGTACGCCAATTTTGGCTAAATTCTCCTCACAATTTTGACTGCTTCTGTCTTGGGGCTACATGTCAAAATTACAGAGCACCACACTGGGCAAGCAGGATGTAGTGAATAAGAAACATAAAAGCCATATAGTTTGTGCACTGCACACTTTTCTTGTGCAGGTTCCAGAGATATGTGGTGGCATTGCTGTTTGGTCAGGCAGAAACCTCAGGTCCAGTTTAGGTTCTCCATTTTCAGAAGGAAGAACTGGGGAACTTGCATTTTGCTGAAGTTTTAATGTATTCAATAGATTTTAGAGAAGCTAGCTAGCTCTATGGTGCAATGCAATATCTTTGGCTAGTACTAGTTTCTGTGAGGGGAGAGTAAAACATCCTATACATAAGCATTTTTTCATGGTTTGTAGCTTAAAGCTTATGTGAACCACAACTTTCTCAGGTTCTTGAACCTAGATTTCTTACAGTGATCCTTTTTGTTCTGTGAAACCAAGCTCTCTGTGGAGGCACTAGGTAGATAGATAGATTTAGATTGTGATTTAGGTTTTTATATATATATTTTAATATATATATAAATGATATAGATATTCTTCCACATTATGATTATTCTACATCAACTGAGCAGAATGCAGATGGAACCTCGTAATTCCCCATAATAAGATTTTATGCTTCCAGACTCTGATACAACAAGCTATTACTAAAAACAATCACAAATTCTCCATATAGCGAGCTACATTTCAGGTGATCATATAAGCAAAATCACAGGTTTTAGCGGATTTATTATTTGGGCATTTACCATGGCTGATTCTTTTTGTATCTGTACAGCTGGCATAGGGTTTAACTACTTTGGTTGTGGCTTTATCTGCTTACGCAGTTATTAACATCATTGAAATTTATTTTTATCATGTAGCTATGCTAACATACACAGGTTTAAAACGCAGCTCAGCCTTACCTGTATAAAAAAAATGCTATAATAAGGTCTCCATCTATCTATAAAATACGAACAAAAGACAAATTAAAGCAAGGCATCTCAAAACACATCGATTCTGTTTCTGCAGAAACCAAACTCAGTGACTGTCCACCAAAGATCCCAAGAAGTGATTTTCTGCAAATACATAAAAATCCGATGACTTAGGGACTGACTTGTTCATAATCTTTTTCTCTTCTCACTGGGGCTGCTGCGTGGTTTCCATAATGCCGTAAATCACGATTAAGCACATGAAAAAGATTGTTGCCCAAGCTACATTTTAAGCCAAGTGAAACATAATACAATACAAAATTTACATCATTTTCTTGATTAACCCTGATGAACCTGCAGTCATTATCCATTACAGTAAGAGCAAATTGGAAATGTTGCTTTGTTAATAAAACATGTATAGACATTTTCATGAGTCATAGGTTTGATGGTTACTAACCGCTGACACATTCATAATGAAATACTGTGCTTTGGCTTTCTGTGAAAGTACAAAACTACAGCAGGCTGCAATCCTGCGTCCTGTACTCGAGTGCTGTGTTTTGGTGCCCTTTGGACATCAGATAGTTTTGAATGCTGAGCTAAAATCAAGGGCAAAGAATATAAATATCGTCGAGAGCTTCCACAACCTTTACATTTAGGTACTGAATCTCTGGGTGCCTTTCACTCTGGTTTCTTAGTGGTGCTTAGCAGCGCCAAGAGCATTTAACAAATTAAAACTACCAGGCTTTGTCATCGATGGAGGTCTGTAAAGTTTCGGTCCTTTTGCTACCATGCCAGGAATTTTTTTCTAATGGACACTGCTGTTCTCTCTGTAGCAGCAAAGTGCTCTTAGATCTGGCCTTAGCATTTCATTACGGTCTTTGCTTTTGCTGCTCCAAGTCAAGTTGCACCAAGGGTGAATCGTGTGATAACATTTTTCCCCTGGTTACGGAGCTTTCTGGTTTTTGTGTGTTATGTGAAGTATGCCTCGGTGTACTTCTCGGTCGTGCAATTAGCTGTGGGTAGACGGATCACTGCTCATTGCCCCACAGAAAGGATGGGCTATTTAAGTTGCTGGAAGAAAACAGGAGCAAGTAAGTGTGTTTTTTGGTTGTGGGGGTTTTTTTTCTTCCAAAAAAGACATTTTTTCAATAAAAAGATCATAGAGGCAAACCATAATTTTTCCACAGTTTTCAAAATACTTGTTTTCATTTTTTTACTACCCAAACTAGCACTGAAGGTCTTTATTGACTGAAATCCAGTTTTCAGCGAGCACATCAATAAGAAGCTCAAAAGACATTTTCAATAAAGTATTAAACACTTGCTGCAAAATGTCAGGTAGATTTTTAAAAGGCCAGATTTTTTTCATTACATTAAAAATGTTCAGACATCCCTAGAAATCATGTAATGATAGGAGTAAATTCAGATTATTGCAACATTCAGTCTGTAAACTCTTCAGGATATACATTAAAACTCCACGAATAATTTGCCTATGTGTGCACATCCTCTATGGCGATGAGCCGGATGGCTGATCAAAACAAAAGCCCTATAATTTTTGACTAATTATGATTGTAAGGAGCCCACAGAAGAAGTTTCAAGGCAAAAAAAAAAAAGTAAAAATCCACACAGGCTTGGCAGATGATAACTGGAACAGTTTCCCATGCATAAGGATGCTGTGGAAAGCAGAAATCATTCTGGAGAAAAACAGACAAGTGGGGCGTTGTGTCTGACATCTCTGGCAGGGAAGCAGTGTAAGAGGAAACTGGATCAGATACAGGCATCACCAAGTTAGGTAAGATTGTGTGTGGCAGCCCAGGGAATTCAGCACTGGTAGGTCAGGCAGCAAAAAGATTCCTTATTGATTCCCTCAGCTGTTGTATTTTTGAATTACGACATAAAAGTAACATTAACAAAATCAAATGAAAGGGCTTCACTGTGCTTGTGAGCAAGACAGGTTTGGGCAATTTTTTTTTTCCTCTCCACCTGGAAAATATGGGTGAGGATACAAAAGGAATACTCATCTGCACAAAAGGGTATCTCATCTACAGTATCTGTTTCTTGACAGCTAAGATCTCCATTTAATTTCTGGAGGTTTTAAGTATCATTTTGGATTATGGAGAAAAAGAAACACCTATTCCAGGTGTAAGTTTATTTATTAATAGTGGTGAATTTGTAACTTGTGAATATACTTTGAAACAATACATTGTTAGAGTAAGTAATGGTAATGTTTTGTTTTTAGTTTGGCTCAGTGTCGCTATTACATCTTGATCCATCTAGGTATTTTTGCTGACAGTTTTAGGAGTATAAAAAGAAAACACCAGCACTTTATAGCAAAAAGAAAATGGTAAGTGATTGAATAGAGAATTACCCATTAATGGTGAGGGTTTTATTATGTATGTAGGTGTGGACGGGTAGAGTTTTATAATGCGATGAAGTTATTTTTCCCAAAACTTAAAAAAGCCCAAACCAATTAAAAATAAAGAATTGGAGTTATATCTCAATTTCTTTCATTGGGCAAAACTTCACCGAAGGAAGAAAACATACATGCTTTATCCATAGCAAGGCTGGAAGAGGTGCTCTTGAACAAGCAGATGTTGAACTAAATTGGATTTTTTCTTTAATGTTCCTCTGTTGTGATGTTTACTGCTCTGACTCAACAACCTCGATCCCAGTCTCAGTTGCAGCCCTCGTTTTTCTCAGTATTTCAATACGTATTTAAAATTCAGTCAGGTTGCACGCAGAGCACTCGCAGGTTGCCAGTGTCAGCTGCCAGCGCCCGCAAGATACCAACTGCACCCACGGTTCATCTTCCCTTGGTTCCCTCCAGTTGGCCTAGCCTGAGCCCTCAGAAGGGCCTTGAACGCTCTGACGCTGATGTTGCAGACCTGATATGTATATACGTATGCATTCACTTGGTGGATGTGATAAATCTCCCCTGAAAATATAGCTCCCGGATTCAGATTTGGAATTTCCAGGCAGATAATTAAAGCAATCTTGCACCTTCCAGCCCGCACCTGCCCCCACGCGAGCGGCCGGACCGTGTCAGCTCTCCCCCGATCGTATTCGTGTTTGGACGGCAGTGTTTCATGGTTAAAACAAATCATAAACAGGCTGTAAAAGCTGAAGCGTCAATGAATCCTGGCTTTCAAATTGCTGGAAGCTAAAGTTTTAAAACTGATACTGCAAAGTGAAAAATGAAATTTAACCAGGCATTTTGGTGAAGGAAAAATAATTTATTGGATGTAAGATGAAAAGCTGTGAGAGTAAACATCAATCTCATCTTAGACACATGTCATTGATTGATGTTTGCTCTGTGCTGCTGCCTGGAGGTAAACTCTTTGAAATAGCAAAGTAGGTACTTTATCTGTCTGTGGATAGGAACACAGTTTGTTAAGTTACTGCTTTTTTGAGACCCTGCTACATCTTTATGTTCAATCAAAGTGAAAACAGTAAATCAGAGTAATTGCTTTACCCCACGGCATTCCTGTTTGTAAATGGGAAAAAATACTGTAAAAATCCTCAAATTAACTTCTGCTGTTTAAGCTAGATAAAATGTCTAAAAAAGTCGGTTGCAACCTAGGAAGGTGTTTTATTTATTACACCACTTGTTCATCCAAGGCAGCCCCTTTGTTACAATCGAATTGGTAGTTCAGATGTCATTAGGGAAAACGTTTAATGCTCAAAAATTTAAGGCTGCCATCTCTGAGAGCCTCCCCATAACCCATTAGCAATTAGTTCCCAAACAAGCATCGTTTATACACCTCTGCGAATGGAACCAACCGGTACCAAGAAATTGGCCAGCAAAAACCATGGACGTGTAACAGAAAACAGGCATTAAATGATAGCACTTCCACGTTAAGCACAGCAAGTCAGCGATCAAAATAACCTGAATTGTTGTAATTATATTGTCAGAATTAAGGCTGTTTTCTAAAAATGTTTTGGGCTGTTGCCATTGCAAGGTCTCAGGTTGGTTAGTGTTGTGTTTTAAAATACTAAGGATATATGTGAATGATGGCATGTTTAAATTCAGAAACCAATTTTCATTCTGAATTTGGTTTCATAATCACTGTCCTGAATCAGGGTTGGACTGGTTTTGTGTTGTGTAAGTTTCTCCCTGGAGTTACTCAATCTAGATACTTCGGTATAAATGTTGTAATTCAGGGGAGAATTAGACTATTAAATATTTAAGAAAATGTCCTCACTTCAGCCTGAAATTTAGTATATTGACTTGTGTGCCAGATCACAATTTGTGGGGAAATGTTGAGAATAATCAGAAAACCATTTTAAAATTTACTTTCTTGAAATATTGCCTGTTTTTCATGGTTTTGAAGCAGTTCCAACTTTGTTCATAATTCAGAAATGACCGTGTGCTAAAATTTAATTTCAAAGATATATGAGTCCTCACAGAAAACTTGTTGGTGGGTCTAGTTTTATTCTTGAAATGCATCTATAGTCACTTACGGTGTGGGTTATGGTTTTTTGGGACTTTTTTGGGTGTGTTTGGAACATGATTGGCTCTGTACATTCCCAGGGATATTCTGGGACTGGACCTGGCAGCTTGGAGACACTTCTGTGGCACTGGCAGTGGGTGGTGCAGTCTGATGGAGCCTCTTAGTCTGATTGTGGAAGATGAAGGGTCAGTCTGGGCACAAATGAGGAAGTTTGGGTGTAAGGTGGCAGCATCTGGGAAAGAAGTTCATCCTTTGCAAAGGGGATCTAGGTTTTCCTTTGTAAAAACCTGCAAGGTACCCACAGGAACTGTTTTTTAGCCGATTTAAGGAATTGTTGAATGTTAACATGAGGTGTCAGCTTTGCTTTTGTTATTAATATGTCTGGACTTCAGGTTCTCAAAGTTTTGTGCGAATGTAGCTTCTGGGGTGAGGGAGATCAGCCTCCTGGGTCAAAAACATCAACTGCAAATAAGCAAGCTACCCCTGCTAAGTTTATATCACAATATTTGTGTGCATTGGGAGGTAGAAGGGAGGTGTGTGTCGGGGGGGAGGTGTTGCAAAGCCTTCACCATTCACAATGAACTAAATCTTTGGACTGGAAAATCATATTGGAAGGTCTAGAAAGGCAGAGGTGAGATGTCAGGTTACTGCAAACTATAACAAATCCAATAGCTGTCGCCCGGTGCGTGTATCGCACGGTAGCACCTTCCTCTGTCATGCCTGTCGGGCTGCCTGAGTCACTGCCCCTTTCCTTTGCCAGAAAATAAACTGATGCGAGGTGAGGGGAGCACCTGTGGTCTCACCCTCAATTTACATACCCATGTCTTTTGCAGCCTGAAAGATGCCAGCTGTTAGGAGAATGATGATCTTGTAGCAAAATCATGGTATCCTTCCTGTGTCTCCCCTTGGTGATGAGGCACTTTTGTGATTTCTGAAAAGGTCAAGCAGCATTGTTAATGCACACTGTACCTCTGTGAAGGTGTGTGATTCCTTGGTGAAGGTGCAGTGATTTAGTTTGGGGAAAAGGACATCTCCCTCTGAATGCAAAACTTGGGTGCTCCCCGGAAGTGAAAGATGGGAGAGTTTGTTGGTGTGTTGTCTCCACCCAGTTTATCATGGAGATTAGACCTTTTTATGTGAGTTGTTCCAAGTAATGATGCCTGAGGGAGGTAAATGGCATCAGAAATAGTGTGCTTAAAAAAGAAAAGAAAAAAAATAAAGGAAAGAAAAGGAGACTCTTCAACACTTAAAACTTTAGGCTTTTTATATGATTGCTTTCAGCCTAGCCTGAGACTACGTAACTCTTTGGACTTTGTAGGAGATTAAATCCAGTCCCAGGCTCTTCAGCTAAGGTTATTGCTCTGCTCCCAGACTGTCCCCTGAGCCATCTCTGTCTATTTCTAATTAAGGACTAAAGGAAACGGTTCCTTCTGGTATCAGGAGTAGCATGAAGAAAGCTATGAGCATTTCTGTCAGTACTGTGGGCAGGCTCCCACCCTCCCATCAGGGACCAGCACATCTGTGCTGGACTCTCCTCTTCATGCTGGTCTCATGGGGACCCACACTCACCTAGTAGACATCAAGAGAATCTTCCAAAAGGCATCACAACAGATCAAAATTTGTTAAACATACCTATGCTGAGAAGTTTGGCAATCCATTGGCATTCTGATCCGTTAAATACCTGAGAGTGAAATTAATTCAAAGTATCCTAAAGCAGAGAAGGTAGGGCTGCTGTGACCATAGGGTGGTGATGGTGTGCTGAAGGTGCACCTAAGCCTTTGCACTGGAAGTTAGACAGAATTCATTGGTAAGTCCAGTATGTTTCTTTGGGTTGAGATAAATCCAAGTATGGCCTTTCAAGCAGTGTGCTAAATTCAAGAGAGAGTAATTTTTAAATTACAACACTTACTTATATATAACTTTTGCAAGTGTTTGACTTGCTATTTGTGCTTCAGTTCATGTCCTTTAAGCATGAATTTGAAACAGATGCAGCATTTTAAAAATAGCAACGTACCTTTTAAAAACTATTTAAATTCCTCCTTTTGGAGTCTGACCTGTATGAAACAAATATAAATGACACTCCCTTCTGAGAGATCGATGGTTACATGTTCTTTGGCTTCCAAGTCTTGGAAAACCGCTTCAACATTGTGGCACATACTAGCAAAACTCTTCATCCATAAACCAATGTGCAAGTATGCATATAACACCTATGTATGCACATATTGCCCACATACACACACACATGCCCCAGTGAGAGAAGAAAATCTCGACACTTTTAATTAACTTATTCTTCATGGCTTAGCTTTGGAAAAGATACACACTGTAAAAGATTAAAAAGGTACATGTACATTTGGGACCGCTTTAAATTACAGATTTTTTCAAAAAGAAGGAAGGAAGAAAACTATTAAAAAGAATAATTTTCCATTAACTGAAGTGTTTGCAATAAAGACAATTATAGCAGTTGGCACTATTCTCCTCAAACCAAAACAAATAAATACATTTGGTGACATACGTTCAAGGAAATGTGATTTTTGCAATGTTCATGCAAATAAGCAGCAGCCTCACAAATGCTAGAGATTTTGCCATCTGGTATTACCACAAGCTTACAACTCTCAACTTGTAGCTCTTCTCAACTTACTGCTTTTAGGTGGCATATTAGGCATTGTCACATGTTTTTGCCATTTGCAGAATCATTCTGAATTATTGCAGATTGTACAATGTGTTGGTGACGGTGATACTTCTCCTTCGGGAAGTTCAGAGATATCATTTGGGGGTTCAGAGATCTAACGACTTCTGTGTCTTCATCAAATATGTCTCCATCAATTGAAGGGATTAAAGTGTCCTTCCACTTTAGGAGTATTGCACCAGTGCATTTTTAAATTCATATGAGGCCTAGTCAAGAATGCTGCACTTGTTTACTTCCCAGAGATCGAGTAGAGATCAGTATTACAATTAATCTCAGGGGTGCTGCCTATCTCTATTTGACTGCAGGCTAGGGTCCAAATGCAAAGCGTGTCAGAGTCAAGAGGTTCTGGGTTAGGAAACACAGCTCAGAGTGTGGTGGTTTAGCCCTGTCTCAGGCCCCCATCCCAACAGATCTCTGCAACTTCAGGAAAACCCAACCCGATGATGATTATTCCGGGCTGCAGAAAGTCTGCTTCAGACACAGAGGTGGTTGTTACTGCTGGGACTACGCTCAGCTGGCGTGAGGTAGTAACTGAGGACTGTTGCTTACATAGCAGCTCTGCCTCCTGTCCTCAGCAGCGTGTGCAGCGGATGACCTCAGCTCACAGGCACCCCATGGGGAGGCCTACACTATCCCCTGTTTCCTAGAGGAAACTGTTTCCTGTGCCCAAAACTCTACCTTTACAGTTGCCTCCTCATGACACTACTTTTCAAACAGAGGATGTTGGTATGAATAACAAGTATTGCTCATGAAAAATACAGGATAACCTCTCAAAAAAACCCTCCACCACCTATAAGAGGAATAAAGAGCTGGTGGTTAGAAACTGTCTCCAACCTGCTGTACTGAAACACCTCTGTTTCACAATAAACTCCTGTCTTTTGAGCCCGGTTTGACATTTGGCATCTGCCCTCAGGTGCCTTCAGAGCCATCAGAAGGGTAGTCCACGGTCCACTTCCAAGTTAGCAGCACAGGGAAGTAAACATCAGAGTCTGTGTCTGTTTGGTAAGTGCTAAGGCACTGGCTTTCAATACTAATAGCGTCTAACGTATCCGGTGTATTTTCAGCGCTCTCAAGTCTCGAATTAGAATCAGATAGCTGTTGGCCTTTTTGCTGCCTTGCCTGAGGCGTACTAGGTAATGTCACGTGGGTAGCCAGTGCGACATATGTTTTGCTAACTGGGAAGCCGGTTAGGAAGACAACCTCCTTTTTATTAACACATGGTGCACTTACATGACATTAATATATATTTCTACTTTACAGATTTACAGTGCCAGAGGAAAGGCATTAGCTGAGATAAGCAAAATAAGCAATCGGCACGTTCGTCACATTGTCCTGAAATAACGTGCAAAGCTTATTAGGCGCACTGGTTTCCTTTGCAAGGCCAGTAAAACCTAACCGACTGGGACGTGCAAACCTGCGGTGTTGTCAGGGAAATTTGGGGAAAGGGTTCTCTAGTTTATGTTGTTATGCACTGAACTAGAATTCGGGGGCAGGTGGAGGGTGGGAGGAGAGAAGTTAATTTTTATTCTGGATGTCTATATTGGAGAGAGACTAGTTCATTTCTAAAAACTAATACTGTTGTGTGACGCAGTGATTTTATTCCTTCTACCAGCCATACATACGCTATTGTGCCAGTATTCATTTATTCATGCTCTGAAGTTGTGATAGTGTCAAATCCATCAGAAAGAGGAATTGTTTCAGTAGTAGTTTCAACACTTGGCTGATTAACAGAGATCAGAAGAAGCAGCCTAACTGTGGAAACCACTACAGCATGTAGTTTTAACAGCTCTTTGGGGAGCTAGTTAATGAAAGAATCACTACAGAAACACATCCATGTGAAAAAAGGAGCATTCTCATACAACACTCAGAGGATATGTCATAAGTGGAAATATGTTCATAATTTCTATTTACTCATAGCTGTAATTACCATCTGCCTTAAGAGTACTTTCAGTCTTTGTCAAAGTTGCTTAGATATTTCCTTTGTCACATTTCAAGCAGAGAAGTTCTGCACCGACTAGATCCTGCCCTGTGATTTCTTTTTTATTCTTCTTTAAGGATTTAATTATCTATTCTCTGTGTGAAGAAAGCACCAGCGTTCCCAGAGACCCGAGCCTCCCCAGCCTGCTTGGACTGGCATTTGTCTGATTCACGTTCTTGCTTATTTTTGCCATCTGTCTGCAAACCAGAGTTCTTCACTTTCAAATTCATGCTGGTTTGTATGTTGCCCACTAATTTTTAACTCTTAAAAAGCTATTTCTCTTTTTCTTTTTGCTGCAGTGTCTATGAGCCGGATAGAAACGTGCTGCGAAGGAAAGAATGGGAGAGGAGAAATCAGGAGACCCAGCAGGAGGATGGCACGTTTAACACGAGTTACTCCCTCTTCAGTGAACCGTACAAGGTAGCTGCTTCCCAGCTGGGTGGCTGTTTGGTTATTTATTTATTTATTATGCAGTACAAAAATGCAGCCTGCAGAAGGCATTGTCCAGGTTTCAGCACACTCCCAACAAGCGCTAGCCTCACAAAATTCACAAAGAATGTTTACACTTCATTAGGAATCAGATTATTTATATATATATATATGTGAAATAAATACATAAGCTTCTTAGAATGTTCAGCAGTACGCAAGAATGAAGTAAACTAGAAATATCCTAACAATATTTGAGATGGAATTAAAACTGGGAGGTGAAGGTGACGGTGCCCTGTTTTTGCAACACTTAGAAGAAAACAATTGTGTTAGAATTGTGTGGGAAGGTCAAGCAATACAGTAAACATTGTGCTCTGGCCAAGGTTAATGCAATAAAATATCTTTGTGTTTGCTTTTTCCGCCCCCCTCTTCCATATAAGCATTACCCATAATATTTGTCTGCTAGACTGCTGGACATATTGTACCCTCTCCAAAGGCAGAAGTAACTTATGAATCACAATTCCCTGTTTTATCCCTCATGGTGACAGTAGTGTCATAAGGCACAGCTGTCTCTCCCCACCCCTTGTTAGAAGGGTCAGGCAGGATACTCTGCACTTAACTGCTGCCTCCAGAAGCCTGCAGACCAAATGCCTGTGAACATGACCGGACAGCAGTATCCCACAGGGGCTGTTCCTCTCCCCCACAGACGTTGCCTGCCTGCATCAAAGCATCATGTATCACTGACAGCACCCTTCTAGTAATGCCCAAGTTACTGCTATAGCCACCATGTTTGGAGCCTTTCCCTCCATGCAGCGTCACTCATCCTTGATGCTTTGGGTGCTTTAGTGCCTTTCCAGGAGCCCTATTCAGGACCGGGCACTTGGCTTCTGCACCTGACTTCAGTGCTTCGGTGTTTCTACCCATGCCCCAGGGTCAGCTTTTTAGCTTGCAGTTCTTCCAGGTTGTTGTTTGCTTCTAGTCCCTAATAAAAAAGAAAGGTCTACCACTTTAAAACCATGTCCCCATGTTCTGTCTGCCTTGAAGCTGACCTCCAGCTGCCTGAATTTCAGATTCATTACAAAGATGTTTAGAAACCATGGGAGATGTCTTGAACTCCTCTTCAAGGCTCTACTTGAAACAGTCTACTGTGAGACAATCAAGGGCTAATCCATGGAAAGAAGCCTGGAAAGGTTGTCAGCTGTGTCTTGGCATGTAGTGAGAGAGCTGTTGAAATGTGACCTAACAATTTTCCAGTTGGTAGGTCCAATCAAATAGACTGATCGCTAAAAGGGTCAGTCTTTTTGCTGGGTCCCTGATACCATTTCATTGGAGGTACCTAAAGCTGATAATACTGAGGCTCAAGTGGTATAGTTGGAATATTTTGTGCATTGTGTTTGTTACCTGTGTGCTGAGGTACTGACTGTCACAGCACAGACTTCCATGTATGATGGACACACCAGTAGTTTCTGACTTAGGATGTCTGAAGGCACCTCTATGCAACAACAGTATAGTTCCATCGACTTTAATAGGAGTGGGTAAAAAATCATTGCTGTCTCTAGAGGATAGTGAGGGGGTATCCTGTGGGTAGATCAGAGTAATGGCTTCATCCATGCTTCTTATCTTGAAACATTACATACCTATCTTGGACAAGCATGTAAAGAAGCTAGCTTTGTCAAAGAAACATGGAGAAAGGCAAAGGTCTGGACAGCTGAATAACTCACCCACAGCTCCATTCTTAATGGTATTGAATGTCAAAATTTGAGCAGTGGCATCCTCTGAATGTCATGTCTTCCCTGGCGATGGACCCTTGCGCTCTCTGAACTCATCCAAGCACTTGCAGACCTTCAGTGTGGGGGTGCAGAGCTGTGGATTGGGCTTTTTGATCTTATCATGGGTCTTATCATTTGCTGACTGCAAAAGAGGAAACCTTTCCACGAAAGCAAAGCTGAAACCCGCTCTTACTGTCTTTAAAGATCATGTTCAAGTTTTAGGTGTTTCCAGAGGGGAATGAAGTTATAGCAGACATTCAGTGCAAGCTCTGATTAAATTCAGTATTCCTCTGCACAGCTTGAGAAACATGAGCTAAAGCCAAAGGATTTGCCATTCAGAAGGCCATATCTGAAAATCAAAGGCAGACGGGAAATCTCTTAAATCTTATGTCCTCTCTCACCTTGACATGTATCGCTACTCCTGTAACATCAGATTTTCTGAAAAATCCTTACTCTTCGGGTTGCCCCTTATCCTGTTCAAAGTATCCATAGCAACCCTTTATGAAGGATTACGGGAAATCCAGTATCTTTTACTTAAAATGTCTTTTACAGGGGCTAAGAAGTAGGAATTTAATTCTGGCTATTTCCTGGACACAATTCCTTGTCTCATTAACCATCTGAGTATCTTTAATGAAGACAAAAATTTCTGATGACCATCCATCCATTTTTAAAGCATTGAATCTTACAGTTTTCAAATGCACAGGTACATCTTGGGTTGCAGTAGAATATCAGAGCACTGCAAGTTAGAAATGTTTGCACAGAGTGCTTTTCCTGCTTACTCATTTTGTGATCACATTTTCCCTATATGAAAGATTAAGTAAGGCCTGCCATATTTCCCAGCAAATAATAGGAAACCTGTTACATCTAACGCTCGTAACAAGTTACCACAGATCCCGTCATATCCCCAAGAGGATGTAGGTGAACTCTTCTAGAGGAGATCAGCTCAACACAATATCTTCTCACCTCGGGCTGTCCCCATTTTACCCAGAATCAGCTCAACACAATATCTTCTCACCTCGGGTTGTCCCCATTTTACCCAGAAGGAGCAAACATCACTGACCAGTTGCCAGCATGTGCCGTGGTACAAGCGTTGGGTTTCTTTCTTGTGGCTTTCTAGGATTTCTCAATATGAGCTGTGTCTGTGTGACTATCACATCACATCAATCCATACAGAAGACAATCTGTTGACTTCTCTGGGCTAGTAACAGTCTACAGATAATCTGAAATTAGGCTTTTATTTACTTCCCATCCAAGTAGCAGCCATCAGAAAAAAACAGACCTTGTGTTTGGGAATTTGGATTTTCCAGGGGCAAAACTTACACATAAATTCTCTTAAATTCATGGACCTAGAGGCAGCCAGCTGGAGAGCTGCCCCACAAGCTGTCTGTGCTTTAGGAGACTTGTGGGTGTCAGAGGTCCCATTCCATCTGGTGGTCCTTCCATGCTGCTGGCAGGGGAGGAAACCTCACACTCAGCCTGGGTTCAGGCCCAAGGGCAGATCTCACTCCCTAGAGAGAAGCTGGAAATACATCTCCCTCTACAAAGGTTTCTACACACAGTGAAGGATCCACTGGAAGCACAGAAGAGATCCACTGGGTAAAAGGAAAATTTTCAATGCCTTCTGTGAAGTAATTCTGTTGGTCAAGGTGATGCCGAAGTGTAGGAGTCATTTCACTGAGCCCAAGAGATGGATGAGCATATCTCCAACCTTCTTTCTGTTCAGATGTGTATGATGCTTCCCACTTTTGAAGCCTTGTTAATAGTTTACTTTTCTCTATGACATCAACATGATTCCCATGAAGCAAAGGAATGCCCCCCTTTTTTTTTTTAAGCCACTTGCTGTCTGTGAATTAGTGCTTCACATTTAGCAGGCCTTGTGACAACAGCAGCTGCGTGTGCAGAGATCAGCCTGTAGCAGTTGAGCCATCTCACTGCAAGTTTCCAAAGCAATGTTCTGGGTGCAGTACTTCTGAGTTTCTCCCTTCAATATATCCTATTGGTAGATATGCAACTCTGTTAAACAGCATTTCTGGTTTAACATACCAGAAATCTAGCTGTAACATACATTATGTAGTTGCAAGGTAGTGTCCTTGAAATTTGAGGGGACAACTTTCAAGCAAGACAGGACTGCTTCTACTGTCTGCCTTAGGAGTGGGTTCACTATACTCCTCTGAGAATTGGCATGTGGCAATCACTGCACTCATTTATTGGGCATTTTTGCTTGGACTTGGGTTTTTTTTATAGGAAAGCCTAAAAAAATTCTGAACTAGGGGACATTTTTGTTTGAGTAACAAAATTTTGTTTGGAGGCTTAAAACAAAAATACTGCTGCTGCATCTTTTGTATTTTTTATATAATTTGCAGGGGGTCTTCTCTATTCCCTTTACTGCCTTCTTTCTCCTTCTTTCTGCTTTCCTCTAAACCAAAGTATCTTGAGATGAAAGCTTGGCCTTCTGAAGCCAATGGGAGTTTTCCCATCCAGGCCCCGTGTCTGGAAGAGAGAAGGGAGAACACCTCTGGCTCATTACTGTCTTCCTCTGAAAGCATAAAGCGAAGAACAGCAAACACCTGAATCTTGGCCGAGTTCAGAAGAAATCTCAGCTGCATAAATGTTGATGATGCACCCTTTTCCTTACAGTGGCTTTATAAAGCAAGGGTTTTCAAGCTTTTCCAGTATGTTTTCTTTGACTGCATTATTTCTTTGCACATCTTCTGCCTCTTCGGTCAGGAAGTAAATGGATGAATATAAAGACAACAATTAATCTTGAAGGGGAGGAATGGTGACTGTCTCCCCCCTTGCTGCACACAGCAAGCACTGAGCATTGTGAATAATCTGGGGAGTTGTGTTCACTTCCCCCCACCCCCCACCAAAGAGGAGAGTGCCCTGGAGCAAGCATCCTCTTAGAGTATTTTTGAAGAAGGGACATGCTCGTCTGTATTTTTCCCATTGTCCTACAAGCTGTCTTCAAGTCACCTCAGAGTGTGTGGTGGGCTTAGACTGGTGAGTTTGTTCAGTGCCTACACTGGATGTTGCACAGCTTCCCAGCTGCAATCCGTAAATTTAAGCAGGCAGAGAAGGAAATTGGGAATGCAGTGTTTTCATTCATGGCTGCAGGAGAGCCTGCACTGGGTTACAGGAAAAGTTTTGTCATGGTCAGATTTAATCCAAACCATTCAATGTAGTTGCAATAATAAATTTTCTAGTTTCCAGGTAATATACTTTAACTACAGCATGATACCAGTGATAGATTTCTTTTTTTATATACTCTAAGGCCCTTTATAGCTTTTCCAGTTCAGGGTAGATTTAAGATGTTGACAAGTGTCTTCAGAGACAATAAGGATTTTCGATTTCATCCCTCAACACCACTGCTGAATAAGGCAGTGCTACTTCAGTAAGGATTTCAGCAGAGGCATGCAGGGAATTTTGTTTTTCTTATGTTGACTGTAGCAGAACACTCAATTTTTGTTTTGCAGACTAACAAAGGGGATGAGCTCTCGAACCGCATCCAGAATACACTGGGCAACTATGATGAAATGAAAGACTTGTTAACTGACCGATCAAACCAGAGCCACCTTGTTGGGGTTCCAAAACCTGGGATTCCTCAGACATCTCTCCCCAAGCCCGATGAACATCTTATTGCGGACTCAAGACCACCGCCTCCTCCTCCCATTTCCAGCACTACTTCTTCCACACCAGCAGCCCTACCTGCACAGCAGAGCAAAAGCACCACGATGGGTTGGCAGAAGGCTGGGCACAACGCTGCTTCGGATGGCCAGCAGAGAGCAAGCAAGCATGGGCACCGGTCGCTGGAGGCCCACAAGGGTGACTTCAAACTGGCAAACCAAAAATCTAGTCTGGAGAAACTAAAACGCTATGCATCGAGTCCCAACTCCTCCTCTTCTTCCTCCAACGCTGCCCAGCAAAGCTCCCTGAGAGCCACACTAGGAGACAACGTCAACAGAGTGCAGCAGCCAGCAAAGCTCAGTTGTAGCTCAGAAGGAGGAGCTCAAGCGCAAGAGAGGCCAGCAAAGCATGGTGGCGGGCACTGCGTCCAAAACTTCCCGCCCTCTCTCGCTTCCAAGCCCAGTCTGGTTCAGCAGAAACCTACAGCTTATGTCAGGCCAATGGATGGTCAAGACCAGGCTCCTGATGAGTCTCCAAAGCTGAAGCTACCAGCAGAGACGACCAAGTCGTATAGGGGAGTGCCTTCTAACAAGCCTGATTCAGCCAGGACCAAGTCAAAGATAGCAAAGTTCAGCATTCCTAAGCAAGAAGAGGTAAGTGGGTTTATACTTTTTATGACATCCCCTGATGGATGGATGGATGGATGGATGGATGGAGCCTTAGAACTGCAAATTGCAACTGGCTCTTTGTGCATTTTTAACATATTAGTTTGCACGTTGAATTTTCTTTTTAACGCTGACGTAGTGTATTGCAAACAGCAGTCTCACAGTGAAATACTCACTGTTGTCAGGGCCATAACACTTCCTGCAATGGCACATTTTCTAGTAGCATATGTTATATCACTGACTTTTTTCCTGAGCATCCACATATGAAGTCTGGATATTTTAATTTTTTTAAAATTTTGTTTTTGCTAGGCATGTGTATTTTATCCAACTGTTCATATTTCATTGGCTTCTTTTTCTTTAGCAATGATTAAATAATGTGCTTGTGATCAGAAGTAGTTCTGTTACCCTCAATGATGTCAAAGTAGTTTTGCAATCTAAATAAATTAAATGATACGAAATTTGTGGAATAGATAAAAACACAGGGATGAGACTCTCCTTTCAGTTCTTAGTATGTGATTCTGTTTCAAACCAATTTCTAGGAAGAGTGAGGTTTGCTTCCTAAAGGATCACCATCAATACAAACCCAGCCATGCTACAAGTATGAGGACATGTCTGAAAAAGCTTCTAGACAACATTTCTGTTGGTTACCAGCAGTAGATATGAGAGATTTCTGCTTGGACATATTTCACGTTCATTTATTTCACATTCCATTTATGCCAGTAGGACGCCTTGCTTTATCGCTTACACAGTCTGTGATTTTCTGTTTTGCCTTTTTGGATGGGGAGGAAATGGTTACTTTTTCTCCTGGGGTGTATTCAGAGGCTTGGATGCCAATGCAAAGATGGTCACACCAGCCTCTTGTGTGAAGTGGTAGATCTCCCGTGACTTAAACAATTTAGAATATTTATAGGACTAAATGACTGTTTGGCTGAATCACTGTGACTTTCTCAGAGCAGAGACAATGATTGTTTAATCTTATTTGACAGCTGTGATGTGTCTTGAGATGTTTTTAGTCTTAACATTTTTGTTTCTGGCATTGTTAAAGGAGAGGAAAAATCTAATTTTTTGGTGGAGTTCTCTGGCCCCTTAATGCCTGTTTTTTTCAGAAATGGAGTTGACTGTTGTATTCCCCCTTTGGTTCGTTTTGGGAAAGAAATTTCTCTGGAAGCAATTACTTCTCTCAGCTCTTTTAGGCATTATACCCATGTAGTTTTTCTCTGAGCTAGAGCTCCATCAGTTCCAAACAACACGTAGGTGATAAGCTGTTCCTCAAAAGGGGTTGTTTTAGGCTCTTAAGCCAGATTTGATAAGAAAATTTAGCATTCACAAGCAGCTGTAATTGTGCAGATAGATCAGGTAATGGCAGATACTAATATCCATTTGGCTGTTATTACCTCTTTCAGACTCGGGCTTCTATCTGCAAGTAGGAAGTATTATTAGAATTAAAGATGCTTGTGGCAATTGTCTGTGTCTTTCAAATTTTCCCCCTTTACATGTATGAAATACTCTAAGGAATAGTTTGGAAAGGAGTTTTGATAGGCAATCATTTGTTTGTCTGAAATTCAGGGTTTACCATTTGCATTCCAAATTCACCTACCTCAGGAAAGAAAACTTCCATTTGTTGTATGTAATCCCTGCCAGTGCATAAGGGTAAATTTATACAGCAGTTTCTAGACATGCAGACATATTTGAGATTACTTTAAACTTAACTTGCTTAGATACTGTCGGCAGCGTGGGCTACGATAGGAGGGAGCGGACTGCAGGATAGCGACTGAAGTGTTCACCAACTTCTCACAGACCTTATGGGATGCAGTTTTAATGGAACAGTGTTTGATAACTTAATACAAACATTTAACTGAAGTTGAAGGAGTTGGACAGAAAACATTGCCTGGTAGGTAGGTTAAGAAAGAGCTAGGTGATTATAGAAAAATGATGGGCAAATTGCTCAGAAGAAAAATAGTAGGTACTATAGGGGCTTGAAGCTGGAGCTAATGAACAGCAATGCTTAGGTTTCATGTTGGAGGGCTGAGAGTCGTGGTGATAGAAGTGCCCATAATTTTTCCTTTATCCTGACATTTCCTTTGTTCTAACGTTTTCCATCCCAAGTGGCACAAGATGAAATTGGTAACCCGCTGGTATTGCTACAGGGAGAAATATTGACCAAGACTGAGTTTTTTTCAGGCTGTGTTGCCTAATACACCCTCCCTTTAATTTTCAGTCATACTTCATTTTATTACAAAATGTTTTTCCATTCTCATTACATGTATCATATGTCTCCTAGTACAGTTTTGTAAGAATTTCCATGAATCTCTTAAATTTCTGCTTTCAAACTCACAAAACTTAGCCTTTGCATCAAATGTTCACTGTCCCTACTTTTGGGGACAGTAGTTTTAAGCTGCTCCCAGCAGAAAAGCTGTCACGGTCCTGTGAACATTCTCAGGCAAAATAAGGCCTCTCTTGTTCAAGGTGGGGCTAAAGGTGGTGGACAAGAAGGATCTTGTATCCCTGGTGGCTGTGGGAAGAGTAGAGATGCCATACAGGATGACTGTGAGGGAAAGCAGGGTGACAAACAGGCTATGACAGTCTCTGAAAGCTATACAGAAACAGAAACCAGAGTGGCAGAAAGCTGTCTCAGAGCATCCAGGAGTATATGGGAAGCAGGAGAGGGGCAGAGAGCTTGGGGATGGGCTATCTGGCGCGCAGGTGGTGGAATGAAGCCTTACATCTGCTAAAATAAAAGGTATCTGGCTGAGACGAGCTAGGTAGCATGCTCTGAGGGTTGCTGTAGGCAGCACCATGCAGTATTGCTGTCTCACGGTCAGCTTGTTCTCCACCAGGACCCCCATGGCCTTTCCTGAAGAGCTCATGTCCAGCTAGTCAGCTCCCAGCCTGTTCTGGTGCTGCGGTTATTCTCCCCTCTACTCAGGAGTTTACTTTCTTCTTGTTGAATTTCTTGAGGGACCTTTTGGCCCATTTCTCCAGCCTGTCGATGTCCTTGTAGATGGCAGCACAAGCCTCTGGTGTATCTGTCATTCCTCTAGTTCTGTATCATCTCCAAACTCTGCCTCATCATCCAGGCCATTATTAATGAGGGTATTCATCAGTATTGGCCCTAGTATTGAGTGTGGGTCTACACCGCTAGTGACTGGCCTCCAGCAGGACTCTGTGACACTGATCACCACCCTCTGGACCACTTTATAGTCCTAGATTTCTGTCTGCAGTCCTAAATTCTTCCACTTTTTTTTCTTTTTAACTTCTAGCTCTTAAAATGTGTTCATAGTGATACCATGGTCCAAGCCTTACTCTTCTCAGCTTGGGCTATACGAGTTCTACAGCTGCTTATCTGAACTCAGAACTGACCTGCAGGAGGCTGTAAGGGAAAAAAGATGCAAATAGGGGCAGCAAGGTGGCAGTGCAGGGTGCAGTCGTGAGAGAAAAAGGTAAGACTCAAAGGACCAAAAATTGGGGAGCAGGGGAGAAGCTGCCTCCCCTGATGAAGTAGAGAAGCGAATTGTGAGAAACAACCTTTTTCCCAACTCCTGCAGAGCTGGGGCACGTGGAGCGATGACCTCTTATGTGTGACACTTCAGATTTATTTTGCACATCACGTGACTACAGGCAACTTCAAGTTCCACAGAAAGAACCAGGAAACAAAAATACATTGCTGTGGACCTGCCGATTTGCAAGTCCACTTGTTACTGCGTTCAAGTTGAGTCCCTGCACATGCACTCAGCTTGCAGGACTTCCCAGAGCCTGTTGGTACATGTCTGATACTTATGCACCTTCATTGGTGTTTAGCAGCTTGAAGGAACCATCAGTGGAAAAATGAACACATAATGAACCAAAGTTAAGCGTCCCTCTAAGAAGTGAAGAGCAAGAAGCAATGTCACACAAAGCGTGTGTGTCTTCAGCAGGATACAAAATCCTCTTCTGTACATCCCTTAGGGTTTTCAGAGAAACAGGGCACAAAGCTGGCTGCAGTACAATTATTATTCACTGGAAATAAAATCACTTGAATACAAATTATAGACCATTACTTTTCAATACATGAAAAAGGTTGATTTTTAATGTAGTTCAATACCTCATTTAATATTTTTAATCAGTTTTGGAAAGCCTTCAATATCTTGACACAGACTGAAATTTATAAATTTTTTTTTAATTGTTTTAATGAGAATAACTCGGATAGACCTGTGTTTAAAAAGGTAGCAGTTACTCATTTGGGAATTTAATCTTT
Source organism: Porphyrio hochstetteri (assembly GCA_020800305.1). NCBI lineage: Eukaryota > Metazoa > Chordata > Aves > Gruiformes > Rallidae > Porphyrio > Porphyrio hochstetteri. The sequence goes on along the minus strand of CM036905.1, from coordinate 150,093,472 downwards.
AGGAGCCAAGTTCATTGATGTTAATTAGAATCCATACCCAACCTCCTGGTCTTTTGAAAATTATCGTACAGCTCTGTAGAAATGATAGCTCGTCATCTCAAGTACTACTATTTCACATTTTGTACTACTTAGAAATTATATTGCTTTAGGTAGAAACAAGCTGTATTGGATAGAAGGGAAAAGAAGTGTGATACCAGGGTACCAAGGGAAAGAGGCAGGAAAATCAAGTGCCTCTCTTTCCTAAAATTTTGTTGAGTGAGACAAGAAGAAAAACCTAAGATGGCAAATGATGTTCTTTATATCTGAGTTCTGTTTCTGAATTTCATCTTGCAGGCTGCATGCTGCTTTTTTATTGCATCGAAGAAGCTTTATCTATTGTCCTTTGCTCACTCCTCCAGGGGTTATGGAACAAGGAAATCGAGGTTGTGTTCGAGAATGACTAGCAGTCTAATGGTAAAAAGGATAGATTTGGTTCTGTTAAATTTGGGAACACATTTATGTGAAATGTAGATAAGGTCATCTTGAGGACATGTTCTTATTCCACTTCATGGAGTACTTACACAACTTCTTCTGCAGCAGAAGCAATGCACAATAGATTAAATGCTGAATTTTTTCTTTTTTGCCCTGATCTTACTCAAGCAAATTCCTATTTGCCTGGGTAAGATGCTCTCTGCAGTCATTCTCATTTGAGTGGCTATATATAGCTATCAGCATCTGGCACATGCGCTAGCAAGTGTTCTTTAAATCTGCAATCTTTTTTTTTTTGCCTATCAGTTCTATCCTCATATATTAATGGAAAGCAAAAAACTCCCACAATTCTTTCCTCCCTCTGGGAAAAAAACCTCCCAAATATGGACATAATGTCAGTAATTTGTTCAAAACCAGACTTTTTTATAGAAGTTTGGTGCATAGCACATATAAGTAGTTCCATTCCAGTTTAAAATTGAAGGTGGAAGTTCATGTGTGGGAAAAAAAAAAGTGCAGCTACATCTCATTTGACAACAGAAGCTCCAGTGTAGACTAAATTGGGAAGATGGTCATGATCAGTATGTGCCTCCCCTGGAAAAAGCAGGTATCTGGATCCACAGGCAAGTAGAGAGGAGACAGTGTCTCATGAGGAAGAAAAAGAGTTTGGAGGAGAGGTTTAAGTCCTTTTCCTCAGAGGCACAATGCCATCTTCCCCTTGCTGTGATGGAGACTTGTTGAACTGCTGCAGGATTAGGACTTGAATCCAGGTTTTTCTTCTCTGCTTCCCTGGATGTTTGGTTCTGTCCCAGAAAGGCAGAAATGAGAATAGAAGAGCAGTTGAAAATGCTTTTAGATAAAAACAGGGGAGTGATTGAATCCATTAGCAAAAAGGTGCATACTTCTTCTGGCACCATTCTAGGACGTGCCCAAAGAGGCTGGAGACATAAGCACAGAATTAAGTGTGTTGATACTCCTCTACCATTTATCAACTTTATTGAAGAATTGTGGTGCTTGAGAAGCTAGTTAGCAATCACAGCACTCGAGTACTCTAAGCACTGTAAGTATGAGCCGGTTGTAGCTGTTTTCTTTCCCAGATGTTCATGGGAACGAGTTAGCAAGCTGCATTTACAAGAGGACACAGCTCAATTCATCCCTGTAATGGTATCCACTGACCTTCCCTACAAATAAAGGATGCTTTCCCACGTTAAACAGGAAGAACTGGACAAGAAGAGCAGTGTGGTGCAAAGATCCCTGCTAGCCGTGGGTTATTCAGGACCTTGGAGCGTGTCCGTGGGAGGGCTGTGCATTGCTGCCGGTTTCTGTGTAGAAGAGTTCAGCAGAGGAGGACTGCAGAGAGAGAGCGTGCCAAATAGAGCGGTGTTTGGGACGCCCTTAAGAAACACAGCGGAGGCCACAATGCTCAAAGATGGATTTTTGGTACAGTTTTCAAACTGTGACCCGAGCCTCTGCCTCTCTCCCCCTTCCCCAGCAGCCAAGGCACACCACGATTCCGTGTGCGGGCGGTCTCATTGAACACAGCGGGCTGAATCTCTCCGCTTATCCGTGGATGGCAGCTCTTGTAGAAGGAAACTATTGTTTATACACCTTTACTTTACTTCTAGAGCTCCCTAGTTTTATTGTTTCTACCCTCAAAGAACCATGTTTCTTTTCCCTTTTGAATTAAATATGAAAATCTGGGTTTTTTTTGAGGGGAAAGCACTAGTGAAACTTATCTGCAGGCTTTTGAAAATAAAGATTTTTTTTTTTTTTTTTTTTTTTACATAGAGCCTGAAGTTTTCTGTATAGACTGATTACCATATGGTATGTGCTATGCATTCGTTGCTATGGTGAATCACTTGTTGTTCCTCATTGTTTTTCACTGGTAAGATGACTACCATCAGAGAAAAATCTCTTGAAACTGGATGTAAACTTAGGATTGTCAAGGGAATTCCTTAATGTGTGCACCTGCATTTTCACAAGTTTTCCCTGAGGCTGGTTTTTTTTTCTAATTATTGAAAAAAATCTTTTGAGCAGTTCATTGGGGTTGCTCATAACTCAGGTCCTCCCTTTGATAGAAACAGGCTTTCCATCCTTTCCGAAATTGGAGAAGTAACCACTTTTGGAATAAGGAGACCTCAGTGCATGTAAGAATAAGGTCCATTGTGAGAAAAGTATGTTCCTCTTGCCTTTCCATCCCCTATTCCCGCTCCAGAGTGGATGGTTTAGTTTATGAATTAGCTCTGGAGTTGATACAAAAGTGCATGCATAAAAGTGTCCACAACCCTGCATAATTGCTTCTTTAGTTCCTTTTAGTAAGCACTAAAGTTATTGATGAAGGAAATAAGATTTCAAGAACTACAAAACCCAGTTTTTAATTGCACATTTTGTCTGATTTTTTTGAATCCACTGTAGTGCTTATGATGATGATAACTGGATGTAATAAAAATTCTCCCTACCAGAAACAAAGTAGTCTAATAGACCTCCTTTGTGAAATGCTTCTCAGAAGATACATGGCACTGCTATCACTTTTCCACCTTTGGCCCCATTAACATGGATTGCTCCCAGGCTGGTAAGGGTATTCGTTAGCTGGAGAAAGCGGTCCTTTTCTGGATGTGGCTGCAAGACCTGTGCACTGCAGCACAGGGCTCCCACAAGCACAAAAAGTGGTCCTCCTCAGAGCAAGATTTTGGCCAAGTGTCTCCTCCCCTTCCACTTCATGGCTCCTTAAACAAAGGAGCGCTTAGAAAGGCTTAGGGTACGGACAGAGAGCGAGAGTGAGATTGTAGTGGATGTCAGATGACTGGTGAAATACTCAGACACACTCTGCCTCTGAGACCTGACACTGCACGACATCAGAGCCTTGTATGAGTGTCCGGTCAGGTGTGGAGTCCAAGCCCTCGTTGCTCCCACAGAACAGCTATTAATGCCAACTCACATTCTCCTTTACCAATAATTATAGCAGGATAGAGCATTTCTTTCTACTCTTTGTCTTCACAGCAATCTACAAGGGATCATGTAGGATATAAAGGTGGTTTAGGATTTTTTTTTTCTTTTTAAATGCCCATGAAAAATATTTTACTGTTTTGTTCTGTAGTTTTCCCAGTCTTTCATGAATCAGAGCGACATGAAACTGTCACCACTGAACATACTCATGGGGGTCAGTTATGACTGATGAGCAGGAGAACCGAAGAAAAATACAGTGAGCTTCACAGATCACTGTTAATTCCAGCTAAATAAATAATGTATACGTGCCACTTGATGTATAAGGTTAAAGAGGTCAGACCTCCAGTAATTGTTGTAAATGATCCAGCCAGGCCAGAAGCAGTTAAATTCTTTATTGTTGGTCACATATTCCCTTACAGTAAATGAAGACAAATACACTCTTAAATATCTGCATGTAACATGCTTTATTCACCCTGCACATCGTAAAGTTGTCATTTCTGCAGCACTTCTGAATATGGAAGATCTATCCCTGTGGTATCACAAAATAGCTTCCTAGAAAAGTAATTAACAGAAGGCTTTTTTTTTTTTTTAAGTTCAGAAAAGATAAATAACGTAGGCGTCTGTTTTCCTGTCACTCTTGGTTAACTTTGTATGAAAATGGATAGCTTCCAAATTAAAGCAGGCACCGGCCTGTCTGGAGAAAAATGCATCTGTAAAGAAATGTGTACATTACATATTCATGTAGTTCAAAATCTCTTAATTGTATTTTATATATAACAATTGCACTTTCTGAAATATGGCACCTTTTTTACTTCATGAGTTAAAACCGGCATGCTATGAAACACTGAGGCTGCTTCTTACATGGTTTAGGATAAGCATTTCCGTTCCCTAATTCCCTCATACATGCCCCATTCTCTCCCCTCCCCACCGGCATGTTTCTCTGGGCGATGGAGGCTCCGTGTGAGGTGGCTTCATGCCACGTTTTATGCAGAAGATAAATACACAAAAAACATTCAGGCCAGTGAGCCACAGGGTCAGGAATATTGAGATCCAGATTTTCTCTCAGAGCCAAAAATCACTATTCATATTCCTCAGCATTTACTGCAAATGACTGTAAGGGAAGCTACAAAGGGAGGGAAACCGAGAGTATTTTTCTTACCTCTTATCACTAACACATGTTTAAGGAAAGATGGGATTTAAAATGCTCTCTCTGCTTTGTAACTGTTTTGATACAAGATGTTGAAGATGATGGGGTTTCTTTCTTGCACATGCTAGAGATTATTAGTATTCAAATACCAGCAGCGTAATCTATTGTTAATAAAATTTTGCGTTTATTGAAATAAGCTGGTTGTACAACTGCATTCAGATGCAGAGGCAGGTGCGGCTTTATGTGACTGCTACAACTTCTAGGCCCGAAGTAGAAAAGGGGAAGACAGATGTCAGGTTATTGATTGCAAACAGGGTCAAAACCAATATTAATTCAAAGTATGTAGAATGGACATGGTCTGGCCTTCTAAGAGGCCTTCTCTTATTTTAATTGCAGTCTCAGGGACATCTGATACAAGAAAACATACTAGCTGGTTAATTTCTGATTTCATGGAAGTAGCAGTCCAGAGTGGAAGTACGATGTCTAGGAATAGAAGGCACGGGATAGAGGACCAAATGCAATGTGAAAGGGGTGGTCAGAAAAGCCCTATAAGCAGATAATGAATGTCTTCTTACACTAAACCGTAAAATGTGTAGCATGCGGAAAAAGTGAAACGTGGATAGATAGAGAGGACTTAAGAATGAGCTGGGCCCCATGAAAATGGAGGAGTCTGAGAAAAGAATTACCTGGGAGCCTAAGAGAATAGAATGAGATTATGCCTTGAGAAACCCACCGAAAAGGAGGGGTTAGTCATGGTCTGAATTTTTGTCCTCATGGGAAGACCAAGTGTGATGTGAGATGGACAGTTTGGAAAATGCTGTAAGCAGCAGTTGTAATTCATGATAAAGTCTGCATGGAAGATCTTTCAGTATCTTCAAGATGGCTGAGGAGGCCCCAAAATTTTAGGGTTTTTCCTGCAGTGTGTTTGTCCCCGTGAGGAAGAGAGGACACCCTTGACAGAAAGTTTAACTGAACAATTGTGGCCATGAGGACAAAAGTTTAGATGGTGGCTTCATAGCTGTGTTACCACTGTCTCAGGAGGAAAATGCATTGAGCATTTCCCCTACAAGCAATGTGCACAAAGCGGGGCTTGGGTTTAGACATAGCTTCTGTGGGAGGTGGAAGAGGCGAATCCTCACGCTCACATGGGATGTGCCAAATGTCTGTGAACAGCCTCTACACAGAGCTGACATCTTCTGAAACACAGCAGGGTGGCTTTTTTTCCCTCATTCAAAGGGTTTATAGCTTCTGATAATACCAGGTTGCATTCTCATCAATAAACTAAAAATGCAGTGTCTTTTGCTACTGTGAAATCCTCCATTGAGGAGTTTCAAAGCTCCTTTTAAGCATTAATGGCAACTCTGAAAAGAACATATTAAATCTGGTTACAGAACAGTTAGCTGAGGTGCAGGCAGATGGGGACAATCTTTCTCTATGGCACCTCCAGCAGCTACACCACGGACCAGGTGTATTCCCCTTGGCTGCATCTGCTGGTGGTCTGGGGCTGAGGAACCAGCTGGAAAATGATGTGCAAGCACAGCCAGGGTGGATTGGTGTCAAAGCCGAGAGCAAAACTGAAGAAAGCAAGCCCTCAGTTCTGCACTCAGATACTCATGCCACAGCTCGCCGTGTAGCAGAGCGGCGCGTGAAACTGTTCCCTAACATTTGCACTGGAAATGGAAAGTTCATAAAGGCCCCTCACTAAATTCTGAATGAGTGTTCCTCACTATATTTCTTCCTACCATTTAGGTCACTTGAGGCAGAGACAGTTCCTGAGTGATTGTGTCACTTATGGTTTACCACTTCCACCTAAGTTATTCACTGCTCGTGCTCCACCAGAAATTAATAGGGGAGTTTTGCCATTGCATTCAGTGGTAGCAAGATCAGGCTCTGACAGGGATGAATATTTCTTTTCTACAGTGTATGAATTTCCTTTGGTCAAAAAGATACTGCTCGAGGGAAGACGGCATTTTTCTTCAATATTTTTTTTGTTTTGTTCCAGAAATGGAGATGTAATACTTGTGGTTGTTTTGTGACATCGTTATTACTTTGAAGAAAGTCAGCAATGGTAATACAGAATAACAATCAGTGGCAGAAGGTGGCATTTGAAATCAGAAATGCTATGCTGCATTAATCCATTAACTTCAGGACATATCTTTAGAGCATCAAAGGAGCTTCTTGACCGGTCTGAGGTGCCTGAGTAATTTTTTTCTCTCTTGTAATTAAAGTTTCTAGCTCCCTGTTCAGAATCGGTTTCCTCACCAACTCTTCAGTGAATAAATCTATGTGAGTGATTTCCTGACGGTTGTACATTAGGAATTATGGCATATCCCTGCACATAACTTACAGAACTATCTCAATACACAGAGAAGAGACCATAAAACACGCCGAACGGGGATTTCTCAGATATGCTAATTGCTGCTATATAAAGAGCACGGGATGAAGAGCTGACACAGAGGAAGTTCAGCTAAAAAGTACCTGCCACAAATCTTTGAAGGTTCATGGAGGAGTGAATCCTGCTGCTGCCACTTCACGGCCAAGCTCCGCTGAGCGAAGCCTTTGTAGCCCAGCATGCTCAGGTACTGTGGGCTGGCAGCCCCCACCAGGCCAGTGCTGCAGCTGGGCCGGGGCTGGGACAGGGATCTGCTGCCTCCAGGAGCTGCAGGGGGCCAGAGGGGTGGACAGTGTACCAGAACTGGGGCAGTTCCCACCTTCTCAGCTCTTCACTGCCTGGATGCGGTGCCCAGGCTGGGTTCTTATCTATCCCAAAATAGTTTGTCTTGAAATGCACTGGGTTGTGTTTCCTGCACACATCTTCTCCTCAAACAGCTTGGCTCTCAGAATAAAACTGCTTTTTTTCCTTAGAATGATTTTTTTCAGTATTCAGATCATGGACTGGTCTAACTAATGGACATTCCCTACCTCTTCTGGGCAGCTCAGGTTTCCCGTTCAGTGGCAGGAAGAAGCTGTCCACTTAAATGATGCTCTGACATTTTTTTCCCCAAAATTTGTGCTAAATTGATGTCCACGCCAAACTCCGTATTTGTAAAGCACCACAAAACAACTTACAGAGTAGAGGGCGAGATCCAGTTCAGCCAATGTGCTGTAACCTGGTGTGAGTAGCTTTTTAAAAGGATACCTTTTATGCATTGGCTACAGATAGGTATATTTGCACTCAGTGGAACGGGGCAGGATCACTGAACTCATTTTAAGCTGGCTGTTAAACATCCCTGCTTAATACTGGTTTTTACCCATTGCACTTGAGCTCTTTGCCTTAGGTCAACCCAGCAGACAGAAATCAAAAGTGCTGAGCCCCAGCAGCTAAGAGCTGCTCTGCTATTTCTGTTGATACACCTATACACTTCTTTATTTAAGTAAGCTTTCTGTACTATCTGTGAAATGTACGTCCTCCTAACAATAATAATTAACGTGGAAAGATGAAACCAAATAGTTATTATTCAGTAATTTTAACAGAGTATTTTTTTTAAATAAATCAACTAGGCAAATCAAACAGTATAGAAATGAAATGTGGAAATGTGCCTTTGCAGGCCCTTTGGGAAATTCAGCTAATGAACTGAAGAGTAGCAGTTTCTAGACAGGCAAGAAAGTCTGCTGAATTTAAATAAATAGATTCAACTGTTTGCCTCCTTATTTTAAAATCATGGTTTTGGGCATGATCACATAATACGGATAAAGTAACTTCAGTGCAGCCTGTGTGGTTTGAAACACTGAGTAAAATACAATTAACTTTAAAATGGCAAATTGTAATGCTATTAAAAAAAAAATCTTCTGCCTTCCGGGTGTGACTGTCTTTTAAGTGTGATGATGTCACCCTGTGAGCCGTTAAACCGTTATCAATGAGCAGGCTGTGCATTTTCTAATGATTACTGTGGAGCTGAAAAAGACTCTATAATGTTCCTTCAGTTTGTTCATCATTTTTGTTTGATAATTGTCCTAAAAATCAATGACAGCTACTGAGTACAGAAATTTGATTGAACCAAGTATAAATATAGGCAGCAATTTAGGCTGTTCTTACTCAAAAGGAAAATGTCTTTGGATAATAAGTGGATTCCTATCTAAATTCATGAGTTCTTTTATGACATTTTGGGTTAAGCCTGAAATAGATTAATCTTTTTCTGATAAAGTTGCATAAGCTGTGATTTCTCCGGTGACCACATTTAATTGGATATTAAATAAAGTGCTTATCTTTACACCAACAGGTTTTATAGGCTGGATTTCCTCCACCCCCCTCCCCTGAACTGTGTTTCACAGATTAAGTAACAAGTAGTAGGCACGCACAAAAAATTATCGATTAAACCATGATATGCTCAGATTATAAATTAGGCTGGCTTGATTCACGTAGGCTTTTGAGGTGCATGACTGCAACCAAGGGTTTAAAAGCACAGGGTGGAGGGAAAGCGCAGGATGGTGCCAGGAGCCATGAGGAGAGGTCAGCTCTGCGTGTTCTTCCTCTCCCACATGTTCTCCAGCAGAAACTCACAGCGGGGTGGTTTTCTCTCGGGTTTGACAAGAAGCTTAAATTCCTGATAATGTGTTTGAAAAGCTTGAGGGTCAGGATTTGTTATGCAAGGTGCTGTACAAGCACACAGCGAGAGGTATCCTGTGATAGAGCCTATCAGCCCTGGAAAGGCAGAGGAAAGGTTAACAGAAGCCTGGAATGTAAATTAACCTCTCCCACCTGAAGAAAGGAGATAGGGACAATGCAGAGAGAAGTACCCAAATGGAAAAACGTAGATGGTGTTTGGGAGGAGGAGGTTTTAATGGGGTGAGCAAAGACCACACTTGGGAGGAAAAGTGAGACATGGAGGAGAGGTGATGCTGAAAGCATAGCCCAGCTGGTATGGGAGACGTTCATCTGGTACTCTACTTGCCAGGGAAGGTAGACCAAGAAGAGGGTTCCAAAGGGGCAGAAGACAGTTAGGACTCGCTGACTTTCCTTTAATGATAATGAAGGACATTCTATGGAGCTGAGAGGACACTTCTGTCCCAGAGAAGGGCAGCATGTTGAAGGAATCTGGCTGAATGGCTCGGGCGTATGTGTGATATCGATGGAAAGAAATAGAGCAGCTGTGCAGAATAAGACAGGAGGGGAACCACCAGTGTGAGCCAGAGGCTTTGCAGGGGGAGGAAATATATGAAGACATTTGTGTTGAGTAAGCTGTGCTAAACCAAATGATGTGGAGCTCACGCTAATTGCCATTTTTTCCCCACTGGTATGACATATTGTGAATGTGAGAACAAACTGATGCCTCCCTATGTAATCAAGCCTACTTTTGACTTTCTGCTCATGGAACTGGCAGCCCTCTGACAGCGTTTTGTTGTTTTTCTCCTCATATCTGGGATGAGAAAATTGCAGTAGTAGTGCTCTGCAGCCAGCTCAGGAGGTTGGACAACCCTTTCCTGGTGGATTTAGACTTTGGCAAGATAAACCATGCAGAGGTGTGCGTTTGGTGGGGTTTTTTTGGGGGAGGGGTGTCCCTCTAAATAAAACCTGCCCATTGCAGAAAGCATGGAATTGTTCCAGAGCTGATGTCAAACTTGGAAACTGTAGTTGGCCACCAAAGGCAGGTCAGCTCCTACTGCGAGTCGGCAGCGGCTGGCAGGGCTACAGGTGCCGCTGCTGCTCAGGCTGCGGTGACTCCTGGCTGCTGGTGGTGTCTGGCTGAGGCTCAAGGCACAAGGTGTTAAAAATCCCAAGTGCGTTAGGGAGAGATAAAAATGGAAAGTAGTTCCACTGAGTAATGGGGACATGCATAATGGCCTTGTGCTAATTTCAGTCCGGGGTCAGTGGGCCCTCTTTTTTTTGCATAGTTGAAATAGCTGTGTCCAGATGATAAAGATGTTGACAATTATCTTCTCCATCCTCCAGAGACCACACAAAGCTAAGCCTTTTCCTTTTACTTTCGCCTCATTTTCTTTTATTCCTGGCTTGTCATGACTTTTGACATTGGCATGAGGCTATTTTCTAGAGGAATTTCCTTTGCCTTCTTGGCTTTTGGTAACGTAAGCGTTTTGTTAAGAACTTTTTCTTTGAAGCTGTATCTTTTTGTTAAGACTTCTTACGATGGTGTTCTCTTTGCTGCCTCTCACAGAAGTTAGCTAGTAAATTAGCAGTCATTATTACCCCCTGGGCTTCAGAAAAATGGTAAATTGCATAAAGTTTTTCTCTGACTGATTGCCAGTAAAACAGGCGTTTCCAATAAAACACTGGGAAAGGGATAGCAAGCTTCAGAGCTTGTGTTGATTTTGGAGTCCAAGAGCTGGTTCAAAGGCTACATCAGCCCACAAACCACATATGTTGGTTTCTGAAGCGAGGAAAGATGGGCAGGGGTGTCCGGTGGCAGCCCCAGCCTGCTCTCAGAGACCAGCTGGGATGTATCCCAGTGCACAGCTGGGAATTCTCAGGGATCTCTGCATCCTCTGCCATTAGCAAACTGGTGGCAGCGCTGCCTATGCAGTTGAGGTGCATAGACATCTTGACTGGTGAACTATTACATGACCAGCTTGGAGACTCTGGGACTTCTCTTAGAAGAGTTGTATCTGTTTCTAAACTTCATGCTTCCAACACTGGAGATTTACCTCTTTACTTGCTGGTCTCTTGTTAGATGCAAAGAAGTCACTCAAAAATAAGTTTCCAGTGTCCATGCACCCTAACAGTAGTTCAAGCTCTGGTTTAACAGAGTGTCTTTGTAAAATTCATGTACACAGGTACGGACGGCGCTTCTAAATTGCCAACAAAAGAGCAGAAGCTTAAGTGCAGTTTTTATTCCAATAAAGATGTGATGAAATTATGCCTAATGGTCTGCAGACTCACTTTTATATGCACTTGCAATGCTCCCATTGACTTCAACTGCTGTTGTCAAGGTATTTCAGTACTACCAAGCTAAGGATCATTACCCTGTGCTATTACAATACATTAAACTAATGCTACCATTTTTCCATTATAACAACAATACCTGGCGACTGAAGGCTACCACCGACCCAATAACTTGCAATCAAATATTTGTTTCAGATTTCAAAATGCATATAAATTATGAGGCTTGACAAAACATCTGAATTTGACTAGCCCATACCTCCACGCTGGTATTTAATTCTCTGCATACAGGAAAAAATACCCTTGGCACTGATGAACAGTATAGAGATACTAATATTTTTAAGAACATGAGGATTTTAGTTTATAAGTAAGTGGAGTAAAACTACATTTGAACCAAGCTTTCATTTCTTTTATGCAAGCAGCATTGGAATGATACATCTAGTTCCAACATCTAGTACATATCCCAGTTCCCAAGGCTTGCGTCCTTCAGAAGCAAAATGATCCCCTCACTGCTGTTGGTGCAGTATGTGCCAGGGAATACTCAAACAAGTGTCCTGGAACTGAGCTCAGTTTTCTGATATTAAAACCAAAACACCAATTTTTCCCGAGTCCCATTTGCTCTAATATAACAGAAAATACTGTATGTAAGTGCTATGGGGAGATTGCTTTGCAGAGATTATTTAACTGGTTGCTAAGATATTAATAATTTTAAATACATAAAGGAAATAAAATTTTGTGATGATGTAGCCTTTGGTACACGTTCTGATTGCTGCTTCTTTATTTTTTTACTGCCTAAAAAAAGAAAACAATAAAGAAAAGGAACAACTGAAAAGGCTTGAACAGTTGACTGATATTACCTTTATGATAAAGTAGACCACAGACTTGATGAAAAAAGGAAAAAAGAAAAGAAACCATGACCCTGAGTTCCCTTGGAAACCTCTGCAAACTCATCTTAAAAATGTATACACAACATCTGCCAAGAAGGAATGAGAACTTGATAACCAAAACAGAATCCAGATGTGCACAAAAATGGGCTTCTTGCTGTTTCTCGTATGTCACTTGCACTGCACATTTGCAGCTAAGAGAGATGCAATACCATGTTGATTCACACAGCAGGTCCTTTTGATATTGTTCAGTCCTCAAAATCCTGGAGTTACTTGTTTATCATTAAGATGGGAAAGGCCCTTCACCGTAGCTGAACTTCTTTGTACCCTTCTCCTTTTAAGAACAAGCTTTTAAGAGCTGTTCTTCAAGATGAAAATATTGTTATGAAAGAACAAATAATAAAGTTGTTATGCACAGAACTGGAAAACTGTGTTTTCCAAGATATCAGTCCAGTGAGTTTCATTGCAAAGGTATTTCATGGTTCAAACACAGGGCTCGTTCTAAAATGCTGAAGAATTTTGCTTGTGGAACAGAATCAGCCTCGATTACATAAGTCTTAATTTGGCCTTCTAGGCATGCAAAGTTACAGATACACGGTCACCTGCTTGTGTGCCTGTGCATCAAGACCGGTGCCCACTTATTTTAACTGACAGACTACTGGCACGCAAGCTCTAGCACCCGGCACACCAGCACTGCCATCATAGATGTCTTCAAACATAACATCACCCAGACAGCGTGGCACATCTCATGTCCCTTGCTGAACAGGCAAGCAAAACAGGAAAGAAAAGGATTGGCTGGTGCAGGATCAGTGTAGTCCTGTGCAAGAGGACTCCCGAGTTGCAGTGCTGGTTAGGTTCAAGACACCTGAGCTCCATTCCTGGTACTGTTACCTTCTGGTGGGTATCCCCCACTGCCTGCAGAGGACATGGCAAACTCTCTAAATTTCCAGAGAGTAGCAATAGTAAGTGGGCAGCTGTTGTCCCTGGGGTGGCACAATTCTCCTTGTCAGCGTTGCCACCCAGGGTGAGAGTGGTAGAGGCAGCTGGAAGGTTAAAGGAAGTATCTTGTACTGTTTGGAGGCATTGCAGAACACAAACAGACCGATGTGGAAAAAAACCCTGATGTATCAGCACCACTCTGCTCTCCTGGCTCTGTAGACCCCTCATTATTAATGGAGATTTCATTTGAATTCTTTGCACACTGCTTTGCCATTAAAATCTTGACATTTACCATTTGCGGATAGTTACATACTTCTGTGAAATAGCACTGATAATGCAATGGCATTAATTATTTGCCTTATAGACGTGTCCACTGTCTAGAAAACTGGTTCTCAAGCAATAACCTTCTTTTGTAAGCATTCAGAAATGTGCAGGTGAGTATCTACAGGAACCAACCCCCTCCTTGTAAAGGTGCCTGTCACTACACCAGGCTGATTTTAAACCCTGCCACCTGTAATACACAGCATATCAGCGTCTGAAACGAGTACCAGAAGAGGAGGACTGAGGACATGGAGGTTTGAGTACCTACAGTAAGAGCAGTAGTCAGGCTTCTTTGATCAGACATGCACCTGTCTGAAAAATAACTGTGCTCCAGCTCAATCATCTCGTTCCGCCCAATACTTAAAATAAACAAATCAATTCTACAGAAGGATTTAAATCAAACAGATGTATTCACTTGGGAAAGCATAGTGGCATGGCTTAAAATACATCTAAGGTGAAACTGTTCTTCAGATTACCAACGGATCTCCAGATTTGCTCTTTAAACAGTCTATGGACCTTGATAATCACATTCTTTCTTTAATTATCACAGATTTAGAGACAGGAAGCAATTCCCAAATACCGCTATGAGAGTTTGCATAAAACCAGCTACATTATTTAGCTACGAAATATCCATAGCTGGGAAACATGTCTCTTTGGAGTAAAGAGAAGAGAAGCCAGAGTGTCTTTTTGTCTAGTAAGAGAAGGTCTTGAGATACTGCATGCAACTTCTGATGGACATGTTGTAGTTGTGAGGCTTCGGTCACTGTTGCATTAATAATCCCACCCTTCTTTCACAGGGCATGATGCTATATCTTTTCTACTTTAAAAGGGTTGCGTTTCTTCTCTACTTGATGATGCTAGGTGACCTTTTAAAATGTGTGGATAAATGAAGGAGCAATAAATTTAGTGCATGTCATGATTAAAAGAAGTCGTTCTCAGATCTTCCTCTTTTATATCTTCTTTTAAAAACGTGATTTACAAACAGAAGTGCTAGAGGACAGTTCAGAAAGCAATTCAAGAGTGTATTTTGTTGGGCACGATAACAAATTTTGGTATTGGATTGCACAACTGAAATGTGGACTTACTAGGTATTAGTGTTGCATTATATTTCATATACCGACTGAATGAGTTTGATGAGCAAAGACAGAGGATTAGCATGCAAACTACCCCCATTGTTTCATATTAAAAAGTGAATATTTAAGAGCTGAAAATGCAAATTTGTTTCAGTTACATGGCGCACATTTTTCAGTATGCAAATGTGCCACATCTGTGTATTTGTTTTGCTGCAGACACAACCAGCAAGAGTTTAGTGATGAAATCTGTTCTTAATTATGATAGCAGCTGTTGGAGCAGTAGCCATTTTTTTCCTCCTGATGTGAAGTTGCCTGATTTACTCATTTTTGTCTGCATTTGTCAGGGCTGCCAGTGCAGAGAGAGAACTCTTTGTGAGGGGTTGCAATTTGTTTTCTGTGCGAGAGCCAGTGAAAATTGACTAAATCTGCACAGCGGGGTAGTTTTATCTTTTCTTTTCCTGCATTGCAAGCTGTTGTACCTCTGCTCCAGCACAAGAGGCCTATAAAACTACCAAACAAATGAGGGAGCTGTTAAGTGTTCCAGCAACTATCTTAAGCAGCAGTTCGTGTAAACGAACTATGCCTTACTGAAGAAGGAAAAAAACAAAGTCTGACATCATAGCTGCGGGACAGATGGCATTAATATAATGTATTGATAAACACTTCAGAAGCTTATTTTTCCTTCCTCAATTACTTCGTTTCCATATAGGAGCACAGTGGATGACTGAAGTTTATAAATGACAGAGAGCTGATTATTCTATTTCCTCAATATTTTGATAATAGGAAGAAAGAGAAAGAGTGGGAAGATTATAAAAGGATGGTAAAAAAGCCTCCTTTCTGAATACATGATCTCTTACAGTAATTTGTTAATGAGGCAATCCTGTTGCAAATCAACACAGAAAGCAACCAAGAATGCTTTGCAGCATAATGAAAAATTGGCTAAAATTGCAGTGCAAATGAAAACAGAATAAAAAGAAGACATAAGTTATTGATACTAAAACTTCTGTGCTAAGAGCCTACTGAACGAAACATTTATGGTCTCCTTATAATCACAGACTAATAGTCTGTTTCACACTGGATTGTTTCCACACCAATATTTTATGCCTTGTTTTTTTGTTGTTTTGTTGTTTGGGATATTTTTTATCTAGGCAACACTAAATTTGAACACATTTCAGCCCTGCTCCTTTTTTGATACTTTATCTTGCATCACTGAAACCATTGCAAATTTGCTCCTAGAATATAGGGAGAGCAGGAATAGGCACTGAAAGAACACGCAAAATTTGGCATTCTTGATTGAGAGAAGCCATTTCCCTTTACTTCCACAAGCAGAAATAATTCAGTGGATTCTATAATTCTTCCCTTAAGAGGTTTCCTCCTTTATTTTCTGCAGTTCGACTTCTCCTCTTTCTCTTTTGACCTTTAAATATTTCATTTAACTAAAAGAAATGCAAGATCATGAGAAAATGAGAGGGTGTGGGTAAACTTTACCTTACTTATAAACGAAGGATATCTCTAAAAAGTTAAGCTATCTGAAGTAGTAAATCTGTAAATATAAAACGAGTTGACTGATGGATTGTTTCTCAGTAGAAGAATATGCTTAAATATCACGGGGATGGGCATACTGGGAATTGATGTATAGGCAGGGGTAGGATGGGACAGCTGTCAGGAAATCCTGTCCACAAGTAGTTGCTTACTTAAAAAAAAAAGAAAAAAGAAAAAGACAATTATATAGTGGATTTTGGCGAGGGAGTAGTGCAAACATGTAGTAGACAGGCAAGAAGACACAGTGCTTTGTCCAGTGATGGGTAAAGCGTAGCGCGGCAGGGCTCACCTTTGGGTACCACTGCCTGTCTGCTGCCAGTGCAGCCACTTATTTGGTGGGTGAGTGCAGGGCATCACCACTGGACTAAATGGCATTTATTAGTGTTTAACAATTAGAAATTTGTAATTTACTGCATTTTTCTGAGCTTTCCAGGATGCCTGTGCATGGCCAGTTTCATGCTTTTGAGCTGCATATACTGTTTCCACTAGCCAAAGCATTAGAATGCAGCCATGAGTCTCTCCAGTTCCCCATCCTTTCTTCTAAGCATGACTTTTAAGCATGAAAGGTACTTCATCTCCTGTCAGGAAGCCCATGTGCCATTGCTGCTGGAATACAAAAAGGATTTTTTGGACTTCTTGTCTATGCCACATGCAATTTTCCATGTCACATGCTTGTTTTCATGAGAAGCAGAGTTGGGAGGGCAGCAAGAGTCATAATGAAGTTAGTGGAGAAGTGAGGAAAGTCTGGATATTCCACTGAAGTTACATTTAAAATGTGTGTTCTCTGACATTTTGTTTTGACCATTCCTTGTCTTCTTTGTGGACCTACCATGAGATGTTTCTGATGCATATGTGCTCATGTGAACTGGTGACTCAAGGCTCCCGTTTTACTCAATGGGAATTAATTGGCTATTTTTAGGTCTAATTAATCTGATCTTCCCAAATGCCCACTTAGAATAAGATAAACCCTTAAAAGCACATGAGTAACCCTTTCCATCAATCAGCAAGGGAACGTAGAGCATAGAATCATAGAATCATAGAATGGTATGAGTTGGAAGGGACCCCAAGGATCATAGAGCTCCAACCCCCCTGCCACAGGCAGGGCCACCAACCTCAGGCCTGGATCTACACTAGGTTGCCCAGGGCCCCATCCAGCCTGGCCTTGAACACTTCCAGGGACGGGGCATCCACTACCTCTCTGGGCAGCCTGTTCCAGAACCTCACCACTCTTTCTGTAAAAAAACTTCCCCCTAATATCTAATCTAAACCTTCCTTCCTTTAGTTTTAATCCATTCCCCCTTGTCCTGTCATTGTCTATCCTTTTAAAAAGTTGAATCCCCTCCTGCTTATAAGCTCCCTTCAGGTACTGGAAGGCTGCAATGAGGTCCCCCCGCAGCCTTCTCTTCTCCAGGCTGAACAAGCCCAGCTCCCTCAGCTTCTCTTCGTAGGTCAGGTGCTCCAGACCTCTAATCATCTTCGTGGCCCTCCCCTGAACCCTCTCCAACAGTTCCACATCCTTCTTGTATTGGGCACCCCAGATCTGGACACAGTACTCTAGATGGGGCCTCACGAGGGCAGAGTAGAGAGGGACAATCACCTCCCTGTCCCTGCTGGCCACCCCTCTCCTGATGGAGCCCAGGATACCATTAGCCTTGCGAGCTGCAAGAGCACACTGCTGGCTCACGTTAAGTGTCTCATCCACCAGAATCCCCAAGTCCTTCTCAGCAGGGCTCCTCTCAAGAAGCTCTTCTCCCAGTCTGTATCTATGTCTGGGATTCTTCCGGCCCAAGTGCAACACCTGACACTTGGCAGTGTTAAACCTCATTAGGTTCACCCGGGCCCACCTTTCCAGCCTGTCAAGATCCCTCTGGATGGCTTCCTTTCCTTCTAGGGTGTCGACCACACCACTCAGCTTGGTGTCATCCCCAAACTTGCTGAGGGTGCACTCAATTCCATCATCGATGTCAACTTACCTAACATGTAGACGTTTTCGCTTAGTCAAATAAATCCCTTGTTTTCTGTGCCTGGTTTCTATTGCTGCTGTGCCAAGCGTGTTGCATACCTAAATAATTACTGTGTTTTGAACAGTAGTCACCGAGCCTGTAGCTGTGAATTGCTTACTGGATTTCCACCACCCACACCTCTCCCCCCCAGAAAAAAAGCACCATTTACAAGAGGTTATAGGTGTTAGCCAGGTGTCTTCACACTCTAGTATCATGATTACAGTAATAAATACACAGAAGTGTTGCTCTGTAGCATTATGTCGCTCAAATTTGCTGACACAGTAAATTGAAAATGGGATACAGTGAATTATGACTTATGACTTCAGCATATGTTACAGCGGGCACTTTAATAGAAGAGGTGCATATGATACTAATTACGCTGTGAAATCACACTATAATAATACTTCAAGTAATCACACTTCAAAGTGACAACATTTTCTTAAAAGGCATCTTCACGGGGATGCCATCCGTTCCAACTTGCTTTGCCTTCTCCCTATGACAGAAAAAAAGCCTTCACTCTTGTGTTCATGTGTGTTTTCAGATACATTCCAGATAAAACCAAAGATCTGGTACTGCATTTGGATCAATGCAGGTTGTAAAGCACTTGAAGCAGCAAAAATCGTTGATCCCCCTAGGGGACTTGGTGTGAAAATAGGGGGTCTACCCATATATGGAGAGAAAAGACTTAAAGACATATTCGCCTCCTGCTGTCTGGTAACTCACTGTCTGTCAGCCAAGATAAGGGAAAAAGATGCCCTATATTCAATATCCCAAAACCCAAATGGTTAAGAAACGTGTTCTGTCAGGAATTTGGAGAGGAAACCATGCCCAGTTCCTGCTGATAGGATGTAGCAGCTTGGAGATAGTCCCCCAGGGCCAGGGACAAAAAATTAGGACATGTGCTGCATACTGGGTTCTCCACCCCACCACTCTGCATTCCTATGAATACAACACATTTAAGGATAAACGAGACAAACCTGCGTCCCTGATGGAGGTGCATGCAGAAAAACGCAGAGACTTGCCTCCAGCATTGCACTTAATGTGGGATATCCTCGTTCTTACAGTGTTGGTTGTCTTGTAAGTTCCATTGCCACTGCAAGATGTTTGTAGGGATTTTTTATTTCCCTTGGATAACATGAGGGTTCTTTTTCCTCCCAGATGATTTGCACAACTGCATGAAGCTACAGTTCAAAAAAAAAACCCAGATCATACAAAAGTGCATAATACATAAAATTTACATCAGTGTTACTTAAAAATTCAGAATAAAAAGTTTGCTCCCAGTCCTTTCTAGTAAAAGCACCTTATCTTTATTGTGTAGATAAAGGCAAGAGAAGTCCTGGCTCCATTGAAGACAAAGGTAAATTTCTCATGAGCTTCTAGGGGGTTTTTTAAAAGTTGGCATATTTTTGATAGAGCTAGGTTAATTTTCTTTCTTGTCAATAGTAGATTCTCCAAAGCATATGGTATAGAAATGAACAGAAATAACTGCTTTTACTTGAGAAAATTTAAAAAGAGAAATGTTGAAATACTTAATTCCAGAATTCCAAGTCAAATGTTTCAAATGTTTAATGCGAAACAATTCCCTAATTTCAGAATTTTCCTGTTTCTTACTATTTTGGGGGATAAAATTATAAGATCAGAACATTTGGTTTCAAATCAAATCAGTTGTTTTGATTGATGCAGTATAATTTATTTACTTTCCTTCTTTCCTTTTTGAAGAAAAAACAAACCAAAAATATTCAGTTGAAACAAGAACAGTTTTCCTTACAATTTTCACTTCAGCTACCAACCCAGAAAATCCATTATTTTCACATTTTTAATTCATGGTAAAGTCTTAGGAGCTATTTTGGCCTGTCACTTGATGGGCATATTGCATAAAATATCTTAAATATTTATGAACTTATCAAACTGTATGACACAAGTAGCTTGACTATCAGATTTGTTTTCTGAAGTAAACTTTACAGATATAACTCTGTATAATGAAGAAAGAGCTTTAACTGATGTCAGAAACACTTCATTATAAAGCATATGGTTTAAAATAGAAGAGGAGGAGGACCCAGAAAGTATTTTTTGTCCTTCCTATCTTGGGTCACTGTAGACTGAACTATACTAAATGTTTAATTCATGGCCAAGAAGTATGTGATTTTTAGTAGGTTTTCCTGCTGGAGTACAGCTCTCTGTGACTTAATTGGAAATTTAATTTAATTTAAATTGAAAAGTGTTTTTCATTTGTGAAGTATTCCCATCAGAAATCTATGATATCTTGCAGAATTAAACTCTGTATCATTGTTGAACTCTTACTTGACTATTTCCCATCTCTGTTCTACCATAGTCATAAGTCTTGCTGTTTGAATTTTGCATTGTGTGTTTTTGATGAGGCATTCCCTTCTTTAATGCATCCGTTTTTTCCTAAAGAAAAAGTGACAATGAAAATAGATAATGAACAGAGAAGTTGGAAAGTATTTAATTTCTTGAGCATTTGCTGAGAAAGTGATGCAGCAAATCCAGGCTATAGGTGTTCTGTATAAAGAGCAAGCTAGTACAAAAGGCCCCAAACTTACCCTGAGAGAACCCTCTGGCACCTTTCCAGGAGCATCAGGACCGTATTTGCATTACATGGAGTGGACAGTAGTTGCTGTTTTCTTTAATATGGAGAAAAGGGCTGCAGAAGCTATTGTGGTTGGAGTCCTCCTTCCGAAATCAGAGTGGCTGCCTTCTCCTACCAAGGTGGAGCATTGCTTCTTGGGGCCAGTAATCCTAAACATCCCATCAGGTAGAGAAGAGGTAAAGCTATAGCTGTTGAAGGCAAGAGGGAAATAAACTTTACGAGAGAAGTGTATGGCTCGTGTCACACTTCAGAAAGTCCTATGTTAAGTCTTAGAGGAAAACCAATGTTTAATCATTATTTACAAAAAAAACCCCAACCCAAACCTTCTATTTCTGCTGGCAGTGTCCTCTGGAATAAAAGTAGCAAATCAAATCCTAGTGTGTTGGCCACACCAATTGCATCCATTGGTGCACTTCATTCATTAAGGGAGTGTCAGAAGGGAAGAAGGAACTGGACAAAATAGCTGGGGCTATTAAACAAACAAGCAGACAAACAGATAAATAAACAAGCTGACTTCTACACTGCTGAATGACCACATTCCCACTGAGATGGTTATTTCTGACCTCTCTGGCATTTGGGCTGCAGATGCAGGGAAAGCGTTGCTGCCCGTGTCAGCACTCCAGTGCTAGCTCAGTACCAGCTCCTGTAGCAGCACAATGACATTGATACTGGCAGCACTTGGCTGCTGCACAACATTAACACTTGAAGGCCAGGCCCAGTTTTTCTAAAACTGGGGAACTAAATACGTCTCTAAAGGCACTAACCTGATGTTCTGTCGATTCACTGTCACACCCTGTGATGGCTGCTGATGTGATACGAGACGTCCCTGCAAACGCTCAGAGGGTTCACATTTGGGGGATTGCTGCTTTTTGTGTTAATTTGGCAGCTCTTCTTGTTGCTTTAGTTACCCGTGAGCCAGAGACAGTTTCTAACTGGGTCTAACATGTTCTGAGACTTTCTTTTCTGCTGAAGTGCAGCCCAAGGAATGTCACAGCTGGGGTGGGGAGGAATTCAGGGTGCTGACAAGTGCCCAGTCTGGAAACCAAAAACCACCAGGCCCCGCATACTTTGAGGGTCTAATTTTGCAAGTCCTGTCTCAGACTTTAAAAATAATAATCCATGAAATCATTTTCCTAAGTGTGGTGTACTAAAAAAAACAAAAGGTGGGAAGTAGGTGGATCAATGTGAACTATATATGGCCTTATTTTTATTTATGGTGGGGCCTCTTTATCTTGCTTTTTATCTCCATTATAAAGGAGACCTAAAATTAGTGTAGAAATTGCAATTTAAATTCCATTACACTCACTGTAAAGAGATTCACTGTCAGGATGAAGGAGGAGAGGCATGGTTTAGTGATAATGAGAATCAGGCCCATTATTCCCAAGAAATTCATTTTGTTTGAGTGAGAGAAAGGGAACTTCTAGGTCATTCCAGTAGTTATTTTATTCTGTAAAGAATAAATAAAGGAAGCTCTGTACCTCTGGCAAATTTGATCTATAATGCCTCATGCACAAATCAGATTTTTCAAATGAGCCTTGATGGCTGCAGAGGAGCGTAAGAGAGACTGACAGGGAGTACTTGGTTTGCAGAAAATAAGTCTTTGCTCTGCAGCTGATTGACTCACTCACCTCTCCCGTAGGCCTTAGAAGTGCATTTTACTGGTGGGTGTGCACGTACCTACCCCTGTACTTCAGTAAGCTTTTTTACTGGGTACATTTGGCAGGCCATATTTGCGTGTGGATATCCACCCGCTCTGCGAAATACCGTGCTTGGTTCCTCAGTGGGCCCTTTGGAACTACTTGGGACTGCAATTTCCTCAAGCTGGGTGCACTTACTGATAAAAATGCTCACAGTGTTTACCAGTGTTTCAAGGGCTTTTTTCCTTGTTCAGAAAACACTGGTAAACTATATTTACTCACTTTTGTTCGTGGCTTAAAGATGGCTTAAGGGATTTAACTGAAGAAACTTATCAGATAAGGCCAAATGTGAACCATATTAGCTCAAATGGTAAATATTTTGAAAAGCCATGAGCTAACAAAAGCAAGAAATTATTATAGTGGCTATTTTGGCTTAGATGCAAGTAGGTGACCCTTGTGAAATCTGGTGATAAAAATTTAATTTTCTTCTCCCATTCATGACATATTGGGGAAGCCTAATGGAATTTTGACTCTACCTATTGTATGTACGCCAGCACTTATTTAAAAACATCATATTTGTATACAGTAGCCTAACCCAATGCTGATTATAACACTGGTATAATGTATTTCTGTTATTATGGTCTTCTTGCTGTTCCAGATGATGTCACAAAACACAGGTATACCTTTCTGAGTTGTCTATTCTTTGCTTGGTTTTAATTCCATAAGGGTTGTTAATACAATTGGTTAGTGAATGTAGAGAGGAGAATTTGCGTTAATAGTTTGCAGATCAGTCTCGTGATCTCCCTTGAGGATTTTATCTTCCAGCTACAGTAGTATGATGAGGTATGTGACTGCATTTTGTTTTAATTAATGTTTTAGGCTTCTCATTGTGGAGAGTTTGGATGGAGATGGTGTGATAATATTGCACCACTGTGTCAGAAGCGTTGAATAACACACTTATTTCTCTGCTTGGAAAGATTTATTAATGAGTTCACAGGTGTTAAATTAGAATTATTTCAACCTATTGTATAAAGCCAGGCACCAATTAATTTCTCAGTGTTGGTTATGGCAAACTCAAGAATAATCAGGTAAAAAATTTAAAGCCCTGTACTAAATTGCTTCATTACTCCAAGGCACTGCAGCCCTCTATCTGACAGGTTTTTGGTTTTGCTTCTAAAGAAAGACTAGCCCTATAGATAGGAAGCTGTATTGGTATATGACACAATAAATTTGACTAACTTTATCTCTCCCTGTAATACATAAACATCCTTTTGCCCCTAATCGCTGGAAAGGTTAAATTCCTTTTGGAATAATATTTAAATGCAATGCAGGAATGGCGGCTTCTGGAATTAATGAGTGTTTCTGCTGGTTTGGGTGTCTCTCGTGTTCTGATTACAGGACTTGACGCAAGGCTCTTATTAAGAAAATGTCTCATTAATACACTACTTCTAGAAGGGAAGAATCCTCAGCAGACATTCCCTCCCATTCAGCAGATCACAACACAAGGTCCCTGCCACAGCCATTTAAAAACGAAATGGAACCAAGCAACCTAATTAAAATAATATCTGCAAAAGCTCTATGTGCCACCGAAGACCCATACATGAGGTAATCAGTTTCTGTAAAAGGTGTCATAAATAGAAAACAAAAGAAGCATCTAGTTTCAAAGAAAAGCAGAAAAAAACAAATTCCAGAGGAGGGAACAGAATGTTTATTTGTAATTAATAACACATAAGACCAGCCTCTATCAAAACTGCTTTTAAATTAAGATGGAGAGAAGAAGATTGAGAGTGTGTCTGTTTTTGAAATATATATTACCCAAGGTAATGTCTTCCAAAATCTACAGGAATGCTTTTGGAAAATGCTACAGAATTGTCAAAGGCTATATAGCCACCTTGACAAGATCCAAACCCATGATTATATTATATATATAAACAAGCACCCAAAAAAAAAGCAGTGGATAAAATTCACCTTCCCCTGAGCAGAGTTGTGAGAAGGCCTTTAAACATCATTTTAAACCTGATTAATCCCCCTGAAAAAGTACACAAGAGTTGTGCTGGATTCAAGCAGGGGAAAGATCATCTAGTCTGAATTAGCAGTATTAGCAGCACTTCAGTAGGGGGGAGGGGGGTGGGAAATGATCCTTTCACAGCTTGTTTTAAGAAAGCTTGAGCTCGGTGAATAAAGTAGCTAGCTTCTGTTAATAGGGCATCTATAAAAATCCCTCCTTTATCTATGTTTGCATTCAGCTAATACTAATGTAGAGATAAGCTGCAAAACAGAGGAGAGGGCTTACTTTCAAGAGTTGCTCATGTAGCTGATGACAAGAGATGATAGAAGTTCTGCCAGGGATGAGCGCGGGTGGAGGATGCTGAGAGGAGCAGGTTTAACTTCACTGAGCAATCAATATACGGCATCTGAAGGTCAAAGGAACTTGAGAGCGTTCGAAAAATATATAAGGTATGTCAAGAAACTTGAGGGGGTTGCAAACTGTACATCTTTCTTTGGGTCATTTTCTGGGCAGACATAGTGTTGATGTGATTTTTTTCGCAGTGAGTGTAAGAGTGTGTTTTGGTAATGATATTAAGGCTGGGTATGACAGTCATTACCACTTCTGAATAATGGTGCAGGTGTCCTGATATGTTGCAGCAGAGCAATTGCAGGTGGCTTATTGACTTCCTGTGTGGCAGCACTTGTTCTGTTCGTTGCATTGATGTGATTAGCTTGGCCTTTTAAGGAGTGGTGTCTTAATTCCACTGGTAGAAGAAGGTCAGGGAATCTCAAATCATTCTTCAAGAGCACAACAGAAATCCCCATCTCAAGGCGGACTCTGGGTAGCTGGTTGTAGTATCAAACTTTTGTGTCTGGTTGAAGACAGGACTGGGTGAAACCATGAGTTTCCAGTTTGTAGTAAGTTTCAAAAGTGTGTTGTGGTCCTATTCTGCCCAGGGAAATGGTGGAGTCTCCATCCCTGGAGGTATTAAAAAGATGGTTAGATGTAGTGCTCAGGAACATGGTTTTGTGGTGGTTGGCGGGTTAGGGTGATGACTGGACGTGATGGGTTCCTTCCAACCAAGACGATTCTGTGATTCTGTGATTCAGAATAGATTTTTTTTAAAACCCCAATAAATCAGATATTCTATCAGCATATCCCAGCTCTTCCAACTGGGATACAGGCAGCTCTGTAGGTCCCTGGTTTACCTGGAGGTCCAGCAGTGATTGCTCTCCATTCACCTGCCCAGAAGCATTATTCCCCATCCAGGAGAGCTTTTTGGGGAACCACATGGTCCAGCAAGAAACCAGCCCAGCTTTAAGCAAATCTGGGGACCCCAGAGATGGTGTCTAAGGTTCACAGTGCTTTTCAAAAGTAATACACTACTGAGAGACAGACTGCCGCACTCCAAAAACACCACTCCTCTTCAGATAGCCCCTGAGCTGTCATCAAAGCTTGAAATGTACATCATTAATTGAAGTTGCCATGTTCCAGCTGCTGTGTATAAAGCTGGCTCCACAGTTATAATCAAATATGGATGTACTCCTAACAGCTTCCTCTTAAGTGAACTAATGTCATCTGAAATGTACTTAGCTCTGTGTCAGATACCTGTGGTCGAAAGAGATAATTCCACTGAAAGTCCTAATGCATATTATTTTGAGTGGTGTTCTCAAAAAATGTTACATTTTATAGATGAGCCAAAGATTCATCAGTACCCTTCAGACCGTCTGTTTCCCTTCCTGATCACCTTTTCCACGGTGCGGTGTGATTCCTGTCCAGTTCCTTTCATCCACTTCCTTTCTTCCTGAAATGGAGACAAACCCCACGAATCAGACATTTCCTCAGCTTAGAAGAGCAAGCGTTTTTGGAGGATCATTATCTGTAAAGTTCAGCGCCGGGAAAGGTGAAAGTGTGCTTTGCATATATACACCGTGTGTTATACATGGTTATTATTTAAAGTAAACCTGTAAAAGAATAATGTAAATACACGGTAGGAATTTTAAAAGGTTCAGCTCCGGCCTCAATTCCCACTGACTCAAATGTGAGCAGAAGGAGGCTGAATTCAGCAAAAGATCTCTTGGAAATCTCACCCCCTTTCTCCCTTTACTGTTTTTTTAAAGAAAAGACTAGATTGGAAATGGGAAAACAGTGAGCATGGCCTGGTCTCTGTCAAATGATGCTTGCTGTCACTGAGAGCAGAGAAAGTCGCAGAAACAGAGGATATTTAGGGGATGCAACAAAAAAAAATACCTTCCTCCCCATCAGGACTTTGATAAATAGGGTGCTTTCTGCTGTGTTTCTCTCGCAGGGCATCCAGAAGCAGTTAAATGACACACACACACACTCGTTTTGTTTATATGACAAGTCTTCCGTTTGGAGAGGCTGATGAATGAAACGCCACATGTACGGCAGCGCAGGAGATCTCATTTCTCTTCGGGCTGGGAAACACTTATTGAGCTGAAATGGCGTAATTGCGTGTGTGTGTGCGAGGAGCCGGCTGCCGCCTGGGACAGCTCTGGGCACCTGGGAGCCGTGCTGAGAGAGCGCAGCTCGGGCCTCTGCCAGAGCTAACACCTCTCGCAATGAGGTGGTGGGGACTGCACGTCCACAGCCTTCTCACCCTCCTTCTGCAGGAGGGGCAGTCTCACTTCCCTCTGACCACCTTTGCCTGCCCCCGCCACCCTCACCAACCACCATCCTGGCCGCACAGTGTAAGGGACTGGGTTTCTCCATAGGTGACTTGATACAGGTGAAAAGATATACCTGCTTTTGGGATTGTGACGCTTGTTCCTTCTTTGTGTCACCCCACAGGTGGTTAGTCATGACCCCTGAGCTGTACATAGCTTCAGAGCAGTCTGCGCATGGCTCCCAGGCTGTGGGATGTCCCGTGACCCCCAAAGGCAGTGCAGGCAAGGGGGGCAAAGAGGTAGCAGCCCAGGAGTTACAACAACCACAACCAAGTAAAGGGCAAGGGCTAAGTCACGCGGGTCAGTTAAGTGTTTTGTAGGTGGCCCAGAGAGGAACTGTCACAGCTTAATGAGCATTGCACCTAGCTCCTGCATTTCATTTAGCAAGGCTCTGGCCCCAGCTTTGGCACACAGCATTTTAAAAACACTGCCTAAATGTTTTGCCACATCATCTTGCCACTTCACAGACAAAACCTTTCTGGCCAAAGGACATGGTCCTTTTTGCAAGTGCTTGTCACTTCCTTCTGATTACTGTGCCAGGGACTCTCCTTCACACAGATCCTCTCTGCGATTATCTCATTTCTCATGCCATCTCCTCGACTGCCCATAAACAATTAATTTCAGAGCCTGGGAGTCCTTGGCAGCTTTCTAAAAGTTCCACATTCTCTGTTGCATAGAGCAGGACAGAGAGCATGCATGCAGAACAGTTTCATTTTTGCATCTCAGGAGAGTCCTTTGTCTCTCCACATAGGCTTCGTGTTTCTCTGGGGCGGTGGTGCCAGCGCTGTCCTCCTCAAAGTCCCCTCGGAGCGGTCATTGTCCTTCGTGATGATGCTTCTGAATTAGACAAAGCTATCTGCATTTTCCATTTTGCAGCCTTCTGTTTTAGTGTCTTCACTGTCTGGTGTTTTTCTCTTGTAGAGGTCTATTCCATATTGTATGCATCTGACTGGTTAAATCCTCCAGGCTTAGACCTGTTTTCTTTAGATACCTGTCTAATCATCAGTAGGCACATGTGAAGATGTACTACTTTTTTTTTTTCTCCTTAATTTCTATTTATGCATACTTCTTGCATCATGTGCAGTAGGAGGTGGGTAAGCTTTTGTCCTGGGAATGATCACAAAGTGCTGCCTATAGTTTTGGAAGCTGACTTTATAACCCATCTCAACAATATCTGAGAGGACATGTTTGACTACACCCACTATGCCTGTGCTATCTGCCTCGCAGAAACTTAAATTACTTGGGGCAAAGCCATGCTGGGTCAGTGGAGGGGGAAAGTGGAAATGCTAGGCAGGCTTTTTCTATAGGGTACATGCTCTACAGAAGATCGGAAAGGCAGTGATTTTTGTATTGCAGGAGCTTCAGTTGTCTCTTGACATTGGCTTCATGTTGTTCGGGATCAGTGGCACCAGCTCTTCTTTTGATCAGTACGTACCCAACACAACAAGGCCCCTCCTGGGCAGTGAGCCTGAGGCGATGCATGGTAGCACCATATATCCTGCCTGCACCTTCTCTACAGACTGCTGGGAAGAGTTGAGGCCCATGACAAAGGGCGAAGTGGTTTTGAAATTTTCTCCTTGGATTTGCTTCAGACGTGGCCCTAGCTTGTGGCTCTGTGTGTGCTTGGCTTCGACACAATCAGCTAGAGTCAAAACGAATGTCCCAGGGCCCCTCTTCCTCTGCCACAAGAGGTTGTCTCCATTCCCCACCCAAAGCGTTTCTCTATCTAGCCTCCACATCCTATCCCACCCCACCAGGCCCTTCATCTCTGCGGTGGTCAAGCACAACCCTCTGAAGTGTAGAAATTACCTGAAGTGACTGTGCCCTCCTGACCCCACCGAGACATGCTCAGGGTGGGGAGCAGAGATTACCTATTGTGGCAGAGGAGCAGGAGGTCTGAGCTGTCAAGCTTCAAACTGGCCAACAGTCATGACAGGAGCAGAATCAGAGATATTTATTGTATTGGCGTCATCTGACATGAGGGAAGGAGATGACTTTGTGGCCATGGCATGGGTGACATTGTTTGGTTTGGGTTTTTTTTCAACCGCATTCTAACATTGTATTACCCGCTACCTCACCTCTTATTTGCCTTCCTGCCTTCAGTCTTTACAAGTCTCAAATCCACGTAGCATCTGCTTTTTGTTTGGGAAGCTCCTGGTGTATGGGAAATGCTCTTGAAACAAACAAATGAAGACAATGAAAAGGTAAACAAGTTGAGAAGCAAAATTACCGATTCCCCTGAAGAACTGGGTCAAATCTAACTCTTTACATCCACATAAGATGAGGGAGTGGAAGCTGCTTGGATTTGTGGGGAGGCAGAAATTTGATTTTTTCTGGGCTCAGCTTTAGATTGGAAGGAAAAGCAGGAGAACTCCACCGCTGATTATGCTGTAAATCAAATTAACTTTACACATCTGCTACGTCTTTCAAGTTTAGTGTTCTCTGAATTACTGCCTTCATGTTTACACCATTAAAAGTCTAATGCATTAGTAAGCAGCAATCACCACTGCTTTGCTTGATATTAGTAAAAAGCAAGGAGGAAAAAAATGCACCCTCTTTGCCAAGAAGGACTGTCAGGGATTACTGTATGTGCGCGTTGTGACAAACCAAACAGGCTCCAGGGTGCTTATCTCTGCTGCTGATCACTTCATGTTTTATCCATTAAATGAACACGATGATGGCATTTTTTTTTTCCTTATTTCTTGACATCATGTTTACCACACTGGCAGAATTTAACATGCAGTCATCTTGGCTCAGTATAAGCAGCAATGACATATAAATTAGTTTTGAAGAAATAATTTGCTGGTTAATCAAGAAATAAAAAAAAAACCCTCCCTTGTTCATTGTGTGTGTTTTGAAGAGAAGGACTTGGGCTCTACAGGTTTAAATTTGATGATATTAAAACAGATATGCAAGGCTTTTCTCACAATACCAGATTTTTAGTATGGCCCTGTTTTTGTGGGAAGTATATAAAATTTAAACGTATTTCAGTAATACAATTAGGCTAATCGCATAGAGAAGTACTCTTAATAAAGTACTACTGTGATCTACAGTTATTTTTTAAAGGGTCATTCAGAAAGAAGAGGAATTATTGGAGGAAATGGGTTTATTATAAATGTATTGGGATTACGTTCCATAATGGAGTTGATGTTACCTGGGAAAAAGCTCTTCCCTTCTTCTCTGTTCTGTGTCACTCCTTATTTGCATTTTTAAAACATTTTCATTGCACTCTGTGGAGTTCCCTCACTTCTTCTTTTAAGAATTTAACACAGCTGAAAGTGGTATTTGTCTCCAGTTTCTCTGGGAAAAGAATAACAACCGCTGCTGAGAAGACAGAGAATTTCTGATTGTTGGGTTTTTCCATAGAGCTAATTGCAAAATTGCATATTGCCCGGCATTGATAGTCTTTGAGCTGCAGCCTGGGTTGGCTGTGGCAGGATGAGAAGGCATACATGCTCAGCCTGCTAGATGGGATTTGTATTAGCAGGAAAATTCTGGTTTTGACAGGGCTATCGTAGCATCCCGCTGCTCGCCTTCCTCGGTATTGTACAGACTGCTCTCTTCTTCAAAGACTGGCTCATCTCTTGTCCTTCTGATGTAGAAAACACATCAGACACAGCAAGAACTTCCCAGATCCTGAGGTGGATTTCCCCTGAAAATGATTTAGCTTGCTGCCTTTATCTTCAATAAATCTTGGCAGCCAGACAGCACAATCCGTTGCCACTCACATCTTGCTTTGTATGAAAGTTACCCTTAATCTAGCGGGAGCCATTTGATCCTTTTAAAACCGCAAGCTATCTCTGGTGAGGTCCTGCTTTTCAAATACTGCGCTGCAGCTGCAAGCATTATTTTTTTCCCCTTGTCATCACCATCTTCTTTTCCTCCCCAGTGTACTTAATCTGCCATATCTAAAACCAGTCTTATGTGTAAATAAATGCAGCAAAATTCTCTTCGTTTGGTTGCCTTGGCTCAAAAATTATCTGTATCTTAGAGGAGAAACCAAACTGATTTGGAAAAAAAAAAGGGCTTCATTTTGTGGTGTTTTAATACATGTCATTATTATTAATGAGATGTTGCCCATAGGTAGGGCAGGTTTTGTTGCATTCTATCCTCTAACCCTGGTGCACCATTGTAGGGTAGAGAGAGTCCTATCACCTTTCCTATTAGTTTTCATCCCTCAGAGGCATGAAGTACCCTTATATTTCTGTTGTGAACCCAAAAGGCCCTGGAGTCAGAGCCCCCATACTCTGGGGACCAGAGTGGGCCTGTTGTGTCATCCAGAGCTTAGCTCTTCTCTCCATCCACAGCTCCATGTTCTCCATCAGTTCACATCCGGTGGGGGCAAAATGTGCTCCCACGTAGATATTCCTGAAGTAATTTGAAATGCAAGACAGCAAGGTGTCCTCAAAGGGTGGGCAGATATGACACAGGATCTATGGTAC
The DNA here is from genome assembly GCA_020800305.1 of Porphyrio hochstetteri. Taxonomy (NCBI): domain Eukaryota; kingdom Metazoa; phylum Chordata; class Aves; order Gruiformes; family Rallidae; genus Porphyrio; species Porphyrio hochstetteri. Next base: position 150,061,953 of record CM036905.1, on the reverse strand, counting down.
CCAGGCCCGCTGGAAGGAGACTTGGATGACACCAGACCTCACTAGTGGTCAACCAGATCCATCACTAACTGGCCGAGGGATTGCAGTTGCCACCAGATCTCTTTTTAAGATAGAAGTGCCGTATATTTTCTGCTTTGAAACTAGGTGAACTACATGAACTTAAGCCATCTAACATAAATGATTTCATTCTAGGTTTCAGATATTTCAGACTCCTTTTGCTTTACTACTCTCATCTTCCCTCCATCAACAAAGCAAGCACTTTAATTCCTGCGCTTTTGAGTTCATAATTCACAACCTTGATTTGCTTTTGATACAGGATTTGGAGATAATATTTGTATTTGAAATATTAAAATTAATTTTCAAAATTAAGAATTAAAGCCTCAATTTGAATTAAAACTGTGTCCTTCCAGATTGAAATAATTGAGGATTGCCTCCATAGGCCAGTTTGTAATTGTTCTTGTCTCTGCTTAGTTGGCAGAGGACATTTAAAAAGTCATGGCCATGTCCAGTAGGATGAAAGTTAGTTTAAAAAAAAAATTAAAACTTTTTTTGATTAAAAAAATGAGGTTTTTTGCCTAACAATATCATCTTTCTACAAAATTCTTTGATTGACTCATTCTTTTTTTGGGCTGAAAGAGCCAAAGCCTGAAAAATACTTCAGGTATTATATATGAATAGCTTAAATCCTTTTGCAGAAACTTTGCAAGCAGTTTGAGTAGCAACACTGAGACAATAAAGCTTGCCTGGAATTTTGGATCATTAATCAGTGTTCTTTATACAGAAATGTTGCTTGAATTGGCATAGTCCCACACACTGATGGGAAAGAACTGCAGAATGAAGAAGTCTTTTTAGTTAAAGCAAAAAATAACACTCCAGAAGCATGACTAGCAATATTATACTAAAAATAGTTGCTATCTTTGACTTATAGCTGATTAATTGGTTATGTAAGAGAAATATTTATAGCATAGGAACAGCCCAACCTGCTTTATGCCCAGACAGCATAGCATGACATGGAAAATTTGGGGAGAATAGGTAAAATAAAAAGGTCTTGACTTTATTTTCTTGTCATTCTAATGAGATATGATATGATATGATATGATATGATATGATATGATATGATATGATATGATATAACATTGAAGCCAAGAGATGCAACAAAATCCAGGATCCTTTCAGCCCCTTCAGTTGGTTCTTGGGATGGCACATTTTTCTATGAATGAATGAGTAAATGAATGAATGTCCTAAAAGCAGGGCTGATTGGTAGATGTAAGTTTGATTGGTGACTTGTAGTAAATTGAAGATAGCAATGATGATGTCTGATAGTAATGACAATTTCTCAGATGGCAGTGTCATTCCTTCACAATTTCAACTGACTTTACCTTGCTACATTTAATATTTTTCTTGTAGAACAAGTGAAGGCACCATATGCCAAATATGTTTCATGTCATGGCATCTCCACCAACTCACAGCGATATATTACATCTGCCTTAAAAATTTGACTCGTTTTTAGAAGCTGGTTTATGTAAGAATGCCAACGTTTTCTCAAAATGAGTTAAGTCACTAACTTATCAAGCTGTTGCCAACACACTAGCACAAGAGAAGAAATAGAGCCTAAGAAATAATGTGAAATGTATTCTTTTTTCCCCTTCTAAAATTTTCAGTGCTTCTCATTTCCTTGATTAAGGATAGGCTCAATAAAATGAACTTTTCTGCATTTTGTCAGTTTCCATTCCAACTCTTTTATTCTGTGTACACCGCAACAGAACTTTTCCAAGTAAATAGAATATATGAGATTAAATGAGAAGGATCAGAAGGTGATGTGAATGAGGGCTCCCAGTGTGAGAACACACAGAAGTGCTGTCTGCAGCGTGGTGTTGCCACTTGACTTTGCGAAGAGGACTTGTGCATTCTTCATCGTTGCCTTTGCCTCTTCTCATTGTACCCTGCTGTTAGTGCTGCCCAAAACTCAAGAGGACTGTGTTCCATGTAAATGCTTGGCTTCTGTTCTTGAAGTCAAGCTAAGATATCAAGCTTTTCACAAGGGAATGAAGTACTTATCCTGCACCTAAATACTAAAAGTTAAAATAAAAAAAGCCATAAAACTGTTTTTGAGGTGCATCTGCTTTAATGTCCTATTTTGGATCAGGAGTTGCTTCTGAAGTCAAATCTCTTGGTCATACCCTCTTACCAGACTTTGGTTCACCTCTCAGAGCAGTGTTAAGAGTGTGCAAACAGATGAAAGAAAACAAAAAAATCACTCTAGAAACATACCTAATGCTCTCCAAACACTAGTGGGCACTCCAAGGTGCAGACTAAGCACCAGTCTGAAGTCAAAACGCCCTGCAATGCTGGTATGGGGGTCCTCAGCATGAACTGTTTCAGCCTATACCTCTGCTTTGGCCCTGCTTGCCGATCAAATACTCTTCTCTACTTGGGCTCTCTTTCACTTACTGTGACCTTGGTTCAGCCAGCCCGTGTCTGTCCCCAGCTCTGCCTGCACTGAGGCCAGTTCTTTCCTTCACCGTTAGAAGTCGGCAAAGCATGAAGAAGCGAGTGAAGTGATGTCGCTTCGCACCAGCTGAAGATCTCAACTCTCCTTCTTTTATCTGCTAGCTCTGGGTCTCTCATGCTCAGAAGATACTTAGAAAGAAAAGCAGATGGAAAGATGACTTTTTGGGCCACACAGAGCAGCATTTTTATGACAGCTCCAGATGGTTTTACTACAAATTTACTTCAAGCAGCAGTGCACCTTTGGTTTGATTTTTAAGTGGTAAAGTTTACTCCTTATTAATACCAAGACTGCCTTATAGTAGGCAGTTTTGGACCAAATCTGTCCAGCGCTAACACTTTTAAATAGTCACAAAAGAATTTTAACAATTGCCTATAAATTTAATTGCTTCATAGCAATTATTATGTCTGCATTACAGAATAGTATATGTTTTTTATTACCCTTAGGTCCCTTTTTAATAGGACTGCTGTGCTTTGTACAAGTCAATTATTTTTGATAGTTACAGTAATTAATGTTTAATTATATTTTATTAGCCTCATTTTGTTCAACTACCTTGGAACCAATCCAAGCATTTCTAAATGCTATACTTTGTGTGTGCATGTGTGCACACATCTGCATACTCTTCATATGTCCATATATGCAACCAGTGAGTGTGTTATTCTCACAGGGAGGGAAATACGAGACTCCTCTCCGATGACTATAAAAACATGTGTGCTGTCCTTTTTCCCATGGCTATCGATGATATCCCTCATGCTCCTCTCACAACTGCAAGCAGATCTCCCAATTTTCTCCTACACAAACACGTATCTGATGTCTCCTGGTAGATACTTCTGATGACTTTAGAACTGTATTTTCAATGGCTTTCAGTAGGCACATCTATGAGCGTCATTCGCCCTCTTATTCCTTTATTTCCACTTTCTCCTCTTTGTCAGCTTTCCGCCTCCTTCTCCTTTTATTTATCTTTTCCCTGGGAATGAGTTTTGGCACTCCTTATTTCTGATCCCTCTTCCATCATTTTTCTTTCTTTTTCTCTCATCTTTCCTTGGTCTCTCCCTTTCCTTTTCTGTCTTTCTTCCCTGCTTCAAAGGGAGTAGGAAACCTCTGTCTTCCTCTGAAGTCCCTCTCCTAACTCTCACACCCCACCAGGTATAGACCTTGTCTCACAAGCTGTACAGCTCTAGAATTTTATATTTTGGTTTGCTTTTTCTGTCTGGGATGGCGCTTCTGTCCTCCTCTCTCTCTTTCTCTGTAGAGTTTTGTCTCTCTGTCATGTCTCCCTTCCTTTCTGACTATGAAAACCGTATTTAATTTGTTCTTTCAAAAATGGATACTTTTTAATTTCTGAATTTTCAAGGAATCTTCATGCCCTTCATATATTTGTCAGTTTTCTGTTAAATGACAGTAGTGCCACAGAACTGATAATAGCTGCATTATTGCTTATTGGAATTTTTTTGTTGTTCTTGTTCTTAAAAGAAGATACCAGCATTTGAGTTGCAGTAACTAAGCATGATTTCCCAGCAACTTCAGAAGACTTGTGGCCTTATGGATGATTCTCAAGTCCCAGAGAAGGCTCCACAGTTAGGGGAAATCTGTTGGCTACGCTCACGTTACTGTCTGCTTTCTTTCTCATTTGGTTTTTCCTGGTTTCCATGGCTGATCTTTTCCCATCGGTGCAGCAGCTGTGAGTAGTTTCTGTTCTGAGTAAACATTTATGTTACGGAAGTCTCCAAAGGCCTTACTCAGTCCTGGAGCTTCACAACCGGGGTGTTGTACGCTCATAGAAAAGAGACCTTCAGCTGGACGACCCACTGCTTCGGTGGCTGCAGTGCAAGTTTCAAAGCCAGCCTTTCTAACACATCTGCCCGTACCAACAGGCAGCTGCGCACGGCTTCTTGAGGCTGTCATCCCCCTGCCAGGTGTTTTCCCTTTCCCCTTTCTGTGATGATCAAGTTGACTGCGGTGAATTTTTGCTCATAAATCAGGGATCGGAGCCACCAGTGAAGTGGAAGGGAAAGGGCCCAAGTTGTCTCGCTCAGTAATTCCCCTTCATTGATATAACCATGGTAAACCGGCGTTGACAGGACAGATTTTGGGTATGGGTATTTTGTATGTTGAAGGGGAGCTGGTGTTTCCTAGCCATCTCTGCCTGCTGCCATTCTGCTTTGCTGTGAGCGCTTGCAATGCAGTGTGTAAACTCGGGCAGAGACACCACGCTCCAGCAGGGAAGACACTGCCGAGGAGTCAGCTATTCACTATAATCCTTCTCACACTGGTTTAATAATGCTTATTTGGCACCGGTTATGAAGAACACAGTGGGAATAACAGAAGCGGTTATACACCGACTACTTATTAAAGAACATTGTAGAATTGCTGAAAGGAAAGCTGTTCTACACAATGTGTTAAATAGAGTGATGGAACCTGAGGAAAATGATCTCTTTTGAAAGATTAGGAAAAGATAGATAAAAAATTATTTCCAGCAGTATAAAAAACATCGGCAAAGGCCACAGAAAGGTAGAGCTCCAAAAAACAGATCACATCTCAGAAATGCATCCAGGAGAAATTACAGATGGACTAAAGGACTCATTGAAGTGCTCCTAGAGGCAGTCAGAGAGCCATCCCGCTGTCCTACGGATACTGCAGCAGGGTGATGGCACAGGTTCACTTGGAGACTTTTTGAAGATTTCTGTGATTTCCTTTCCTTCCTCCAGGCAGAATGTTTCTGCTAGTACACATTATCAGACCAGATCAGATATTTTCTCAATATATAAAAGTTCACATTCTGCCATAGTGAAGCAGAGTGGACCCTTCAGTGAGTATCTGATTCTTCATCTGCTGCAAAGGCATACAGTTTTTTACCACAAGTCCATTGTGCCCTAAGGAACCCTTCCAAAAACCCTTAATCAAACCCAATATGTTCCCATTAAAAGCTTGAACAAATCAGCATTTTCCATTGCTTATCATCAAAACTTTACCAAGCGTCTCTAATTGTCAAATCTAATTGCCAAATGCCAATAAGCATTTGTGGGGAGACTGAGAGTGAGCATCGCTCATCCACCCTTAACCCTTTGCCCGTACAAAGACCACAGAAGGCAACAAACAGCTTTGGCAAAGGCACCACTGGTCCGTTCTACCAAAAGCAGCCCTGACAGCATCCTGCTCTGTGAAGCTCACCAGCACATAAGGATGTGCAATGAAGCACTCGAGGGGGTTCTTCAGGCACATAATGCCGTTCAGGAATTACTCAGCTGACTGAAATGGCCCCTTCCCGCACTCCGCCGCTGCAGTGCTCACGGGTGTGACATTAAACAAACTCTTACCATGCGTCTGATTAAATGGGGGCTGAGCACCACCTCCCTCAGCGTTTCAATGCAAAGGGGGGATCCTTACGTGGCTAACTTGCATCAAGCCAGCGAGGGCTGTTTTGTAATGAGATTACAAGACCTGATAATAGCTCCCCAGTTATTATCTCTATGCCAAGACGTTTGTAACTGCAAAAGGTATTACAAGTAGGAGACTGGAGAGTTCAGTGTAGAACGTTCTAACTAGTAGATGAGAAGCAGCTTTACAGCTTGAGCAGATTTACTACTTCCCCCAAAGAAATCTCTGTCTTCCAGAACCGAGAGGGAGAAATCGCTGGAGAATGCCCAGATGTGATTGTGTGCAGCCACTTTTGCTCCTGTCAGCTCCAGTCCCATGCATCTGCTCTCAGGCTTGAACCCAGGCAGCATTAATCAGATCGGCTGATGTGGCACACACAAAGGCACCCATTCTAAACAAAATACATGGGAATTTTGTAAATTGTGTTTTCCAGCAGCAGACATTGAAAAAAAGAGTGAAAACATTGATGTTTCCAGTGTGGTTGGTACTAATCTAGGAAGGCAAAGGCAAATTCAAAGAGATCACTAATTAGAAGAGATAGCACTTAAAAATAGTGAAAATAGCAAGCACTGTACAAACTATTTCTTAATCCTAGTAATAAATGTAGACTGTAAAATATTAACAAAGATAATGACTAACAGATTAGAATTTATTATGCAAGACTTGATTCACCATAACCAAGAGGGATTCATTAGAAATAGATTACAATGTACAGTAATAATAACAGACAATTATAGAACATAATAAATCTATGTAAAGAGAGCGATGAGTTAATGTCTGTCTTTTCCATTAGAGGAAGAAAAAATTCATCTAATCGTGTAAACTTGAGTCACTCCACTCTTACTGTCCTCAGATTTTTTCCAGTGGGAACAAACAGGTCTTTGTGACAGAAGAGAGCCGTGAATAAGCAGAAATGGGCTCTTGTCTCAAGGAGATGTTGTAGAAGAGGCGTAAGCTCAGAATGCCCCTCACCTCGTTACTTTTCAATTCTTTTTTTCCTGTGTTAAAAGTCTAGCCTTACTAAAGTAACAACCACAGGCAAATGGATTGGGCAATGATAAAATAAATGACATGGGTAAATACTACATTAATATTTCTATCTCAGCCAACATGTGCCATTTGTTAGCATTCTTTTTGTTGAGTTTTTGGTTTTTTATTAGCATTTTTATTCAGTTCAGTTAGATGGTAGGAAAGGGACTTGTGTGGGGTTTCTAACAGCTTTAATTAATATTCAGAGCACGTTGTGGTGCTGTATTTCTAATATTAAAATTTTGATGTTATTTTCAGTATTTTGTTAAAAAATTGATTCCAGGAGGAACTTTTTTGATAGTGTTTCAATATGTCAGATACAACAATTTTTGTTATCTGTGGCAAGCTTTCTGCAATTCCACCTCCAGGAAACATCTGCTTTGTAAATTGTTCAGATAGTAAATGGCTCTTTCTAGGTTTTGCCATCTTTATTCTGTTTTTTCCTCCTGCATTTAGCTCCTGTACCATTCAGCACAAGAGCTAATCTCTGGATGATCCAGTGATCATGTTAGGCCATTTATCATAAGCCTAATAGGCAGCTTTTCCTGGATGTTTGCAAGGTGACAGTGTTGGGACTGTGTTGCATGAAGTTTCATGGATCTTAGAATCGGTCATACTTTACATCCAGTGTATGGGTTACAGATAGGCGGACCCTGTCTTTGTCTTCTGCTGGAGAGGGCAGCTCCTGTTCCACTGCCTGGCAACAAAAAGTATTGTTCTTGCTATTTCTGACAATAACTGTAGTAATAAACATCTTGCTGAGAGTTGCTTATTTAGATAAATGTCTTCTGCTTTTTCACTAAATATGTATGCTCTCCAGAGAAGAAAAAAAAAGGTTGGGTTTTTTTTTTGCTTTTAGAAGTTAAATGCTTTCATTTTAATGAGGCAGTCCAGAATGGCTGGCAGATACTCACTGTTCCTCAGAATGATTGACCTTAAGCAGGATGGAACATTCGTAAATTTAAGATTAAAAAAAATCTTGGCTTTGAAAAGAAGGCTCTTGATGCTATCCTGTGTATTTGGGATCTAAATCTAAATTTCTGATCTATGCAGCAAAATACAAGTAAAAGCTGAGGAAAGCTAATAAATCACTCTCTGATCTGAAATGAGCTCCATTAGAAACAGAAATTTGTTGCTTATAATGTACACCTCTTGGCTCTCATTAAAGCCTTGTAGAAATGATACACTGTACTTGAAAACTGTAGATTGGAAAATAAATACATTCGAGCTGCATTGCTGGGCCAGTGCTCTGTATCCCAGTGGTAAACTTAGCCTATTAATGGCTAATGCTTTAAAGAAACACAGAAGCCCTAAGGCTAGACTTGTATTGCATTGTAGCTGCGTAGTAGCGGCAAATATTAATCAAAGCTTTTGAACTTGTGAAGTAGCACATTGTCCTTGATCAGCTGTAACTGAGTCTAGACCAACTTTTGACATGGTTTGGATAATTGCTCCTGCCTGAAAATCTTTTCTAAAACAGCTTTATTCTCCACTTAACTGCCCAAATAAGAGAGACACACTTTCTCAACAGGACAAGCAGCAGTGGTAGGTGCTGGATGCTGGGGCTCAGATTTTGCAAACATAGAATCACAGAATGGTCTGGGTTGGAAGGGACCCCAAGGATCATAGAGCTCCAACCCCACTGCCACAGGCAGGGCCACCAACCTCCAGGCCTGGATCTACACAAGGTTGCCCAGGGCCCCATCCAGCCTGGCCTTGAACACCTCCAGGGATGGGGCATCCACCCCCTCTCTGGGCAGCCCGTTCCAGCACCTCACCACTCTCTCTGTAAAGAACTTCCCCCTAATATCTAATCTAAACCTTCCCTCTAAAGGAGCTTCAATCCATTTCCCCTTCACCTGCTGTTACCTACCCTAACATAAATGTCCATGCTCATCTGCTCCTTTGAGGTGACTTCAGGAAGCCCATCAGAAGTCCCCTCCCCCTCCTCTGCTCCCACATCTTCCCCATCTTTGCAGCAAGTGAAGAGCCTCAGCACTGAACCTGGCTTTCTGACTTTCTTCCCTCTCTCCTTCCCTTGCCTTCCTCCCTGCAGTCTTCATCCAAGGCTTCATGTGATGGGGAGAAAGATGTCTCACTGCCCACTGAGGTTAGAGAAGAGTATTTGCAGCACAGGAATGTCCTTCTCCTTCTCCCTTGATAAGAGCACTGGGCTCTGGGGGCTTTATCATGTTACTGACTCTGTGCAGCAGTCCCAGGAAGGGAGGCTGGGGCCAATGGACATAGAGACGCTGAAGGAGCTTTTTCTTCCTTCCACCCAGATAGTCCATATGCAGTACACAGTGCCAGTGAGTACTGTACTGCCTCTTGACTGATTCAGTTGAGCCAAGGGTGCTCCATCAGTGCTCCTGGCGCAGATCTGGGCTTGAGGGACCAAATGCTTCAGTCTTACTGCTAGCTGACAGATAAATTACACAGCACTCAGAGGGCCAGCACACCCAACCTGGTGTAGCAGGGGGTTCCCACATTTTATCCATGTTTCTGTGCTTCTGTGCTTTTTTGGCATGGCGTAACTGCATTGAAATCCTCACAAGCAGGAGGACATCTAGGGATGAGGCAGTCCCTCACTTCCAGAGCTTCTTCACGGGGAGTGCACTTGGCACCTTGTGTGTCACGAGTGGCTGCAGGGCTCTTGTGAATTAAAACTACAGTAGCATGGGGTTGCGTCACTGTGAAAAGAAATAGCTCTGGTGACGTGAAGTGAGTCACCTCGGAGTGGCTGGCAGCTGATTGAAGGCCACAGTATGCTCCTTGGGAAAGTAATTGCTCAAGCACTTGCTTTTCATAACCTCTTCTGTGAGGAAGGAGGAGGGAAAAAAAGTGTTCTGCTCACTTTTCAAACTCCAAGAAGGATCACTCAATGTGACCTGTATCAATTTTGAAAGACAAGCAAGCAACCAAGGAGTTGCTCTCCCACTCTGAGCTGTTTGGATACGCAGAGGGCATAGGGCTCTCACAAGCCCCAGGCATTTTTTCCAAGTGTGGGAGCTGTTGGTCTTGGCTTTGGTCTTTCACTGCCTGGTTTTGATTTTGTCACCAATTGCTTGATTTAAATCTGGTTTGTGGGACTAAGTTGTTAGTGGTGCACTGTGCATTCAAACCACTGTAATGCATTTCTTTTTAATTTTGGTACCATTTGCCTTCGTTTGTATACAGCCATTTATCTCAGGATTTACAAATCTGCAGTGCAATTTGTTCACAGCTAAGGCTACACTTACTCAGAGCTGAGGAACAGGAGCCACAGATTGCTGTGAGAAGACACAGACTAGTATTTTCAGTATTCCTTGTACAAAGACATTTTACTTACTCATCCGCTGCTACATGGGAGAGTGATCAGAAGGGAACTGTGAAGGGATAGGGTGGAAATGCAACTTGGTAATGTTGCCTTTCACTAGTTAAAGAGAGGCAGAGTTACCACACTTCACCACCTTGTTCCAGGTTGTTTTCCAAGGTTTAATTGTTTAGATTATGTAATTTTATAGAGAGCAGCAGCCTCTTGAAGATTCCTGTGTCCATGACTTCTCTAGTCTCAAGATGAAAAACTGGACAATAAAAATGATCTACAAACTTAAGTTAAGTTTAAATGTGTTCATTAGTAAAGAAGAACAAATAATAAATATTCATAATGATAAAGAAAATATAGTTAGAATCCTCAAAGGACCGAGCTTATATCCTGTATGAGTGACTTGTAAATTTGCCTTTAAAGCAAGGGGGGTAGTAATAAAATGATTTTTTTTTAAAGTTATAAATTAAGAAGCAGCAAAGTAAACGAGCAAATATATATAGCAAAATATATATAGCAACACATGGTTTTGCTCTTTTCCAGATTTGTCTGAACTGATTAGGGAGCAGAGTAAAACCTATTTCACATCTCAGAGAATGTGAACAAATGGTTTTTTAGAGCTGTAAAATTAAATTTCAGTGATTCCTTCTCACATTCAAGCACCGTGATCAGGCTGGAGAATAAACATCATGATAAGAATTAATGAAATTAGTTGGGGGACACACCATCTTGCCAGACATTTCCACTGAGCAGGAATATCCTCAGCTGGTATAAATTGGTATGGCTCCATTGACGTCAAAGGCTCTGCAGCGATCTGCACAGGCTGGGGAAGCAGTCTTCTGTGGCTGAGAGTGCTTTCCCCAGTCCAGACCTGCTGCTTTAAGAATTCAAGAAATAAGGGAAAAATGCCTCATGGCCTTGTGACAATTGCTTGTTACAGTCGGAGAAAATATTGTGCTCTGTGTGCCTCGGCACAGGCTGCCGGAACAGAAAGACACCTTCATTTGTGAGAATTATATCTGAGCACTTTGGACATTATTCAGTTTTACTGGGCTGTATTTACTTTAACTGGTTTTATTTATTTTCTTTCCGTACAAGAGTTTACTGCGTACACATAATACTTTCTTTCTTCTTTATGATTGGATTTGCTTTATCAACTGATCTCACTCAAATTTGTTTTGGTTATAACTGAGCTGTTACTTTTTACATATAAACACTGAAATGTAGGAATCGCCATTCTGGGCAAGACCAGATGTCCTTCTGCTCCAGCATCCTGCCTCTGGCCTCAAGGCAAGGCACCGAGGTACAAAACAACGTGGAGGAGGGGGGTGCTGGAGGGAACACTGCCTCCCCCGTCTGGGGTTTTCTAGTTGCTTTACTCACCGAAATGCGAGTCTTTACACGTGTCATTTGGAAAACTGTGTTTGCCGACTGAGGTAACGGAATGTGTTCTCGTTACCTATATAAAGGTCTGGTCCCTCTTTAATCCTACTAAGCTCCAGGCTTTTCTCATTACTTTGTGACAGTGAATGCCACAGTTTAATTATGTTTCACCTAAAAAAAAGTTAAATCTGTCTTCAGTGTCATCAGCTGCTCCCTTACGTTGGTATTGCAAGAAAAGGCAAATGGCAGCATCCAATTGACTTTTACTGCAATAATCTGTGACCCGTTTTTCCCCCAGCTAAGCCATTCAAATCTTTTCCATCTGTCTTCATCTGGAAGTCCACACATGCCTCTTATCATTTTACCAGTTATTTCAACTCTTATTTCCACTCCATCCTCATTTGGTCCCTGCCCTTACTGTAGGGCAGTTGTGTTCCTCAAGGCACTTTACGGTCTTGATGTCCCAGTTATCAGAGGGCTTTCTGGAGCTTATTGTGTCTTTCTTTCTGCCTACATACTACTTTTCCACTAGAAATTTAAGCACAGGATTGGGTTGATAAATATAAGCAAAGGATGTTACCCGACTGGGCAGTAACAGGTCTTCTCCAGTCAAGACACAACCATTGGGACCTCAGAGCTGACAAGTTCTCACACAACCCAGAGTTAGACAGCAAGAACTAAACACTGTATTTCAAGGAATGGCATGTCACTGACATATGTCAAAGTTGTTCTGCTGACACATCACAGGACAGGTTTTGCTTGCCTGCCAGTACAGCATTACAAAGCCAAAGTCCTTAATTACACTCTTCCTAGACACTTTTTTTTTTTCTTTAAGTAGTATCTCGTTCTGAATTATGAGCAAGGCTGTAACCAAATTGTTGCTGGTTTATTCTTTATATGAGCATGTGTCAGGGAGAAGAGCGGGACTTGTGCAGGTGCACAAGTGCAACATCTTCATGTCATTAATTTCAAGTGAACCACCCTGATCTTCTCTAGTTGGGAGGATGAAAGCAATGTGAGATTAAGGATATCATGAGATGAGACCTTTTACCTGTACCTTGTGAGATGTGTCCTCATACCTGAAATTGAGCAAAACTGAATGTAGATTTGTGCTGTCATCTTGTCGTCTTCACAGCATGGTGACTTTCTCTTAAGTATATTTAGCAAGCATAGAGAGATTGGAGTGAATAAGCTAATGATATGACACATTCCATATGACACATAAGACCTAGATGTAAAACAAGGAAAAAACAGCCATTATGATGAGATCAGTGTTAGAACAGAACAGAAAATGAAAAGTTTAAAACCTTTAAGATTACCTAAGTAACAAAATCCATAAAACGACTTGCAGCAGTTGGGCAAAAAACCCCCTACAAATTCACAATGCAAAATAGAAGATAATTATACCCCTTAAGTCCATACAGTATTTATGTGTACTGTTTTTACTTGTAAGCATGTAAAAGAGAATAAATGTAAATATTTCCTTCCTTTTGATAAAACAAAATAATGTCTTAGTATTGCCTTAAATTTATAAAACAACTTTTCATCATGAAGGATCCCCGACTGACAGGGGAATTGAAATGCAATATCATGCTTCAGAAAGCCATGCTTCATATTTCTGATAGCATTGTTCATTTATTTGAAACAAAAGCTTCTTAAAGCTCTGTCTTTTCTACGTTCAATATAAGTTTAACATTTTTGGAGCTCAGCAGATAAAAATACCTGGCTGAAGCTGATCCCTCTTCTTAGTCTTAGTAACTAAACTGAAGCCCAGAGAAAATCTGTTTGCTCAAACTAATGGCATCTATTGGTGTACCTTGGTGGAAAGGAATGCCTCCCTCTTTTGCAGAGGACAGAGTGGTTGCTCAGCAGAGATTTTGCTATGTTCCCAGAAGAGCTGTTTAAAATTACGGTTCGCTTATGTGCCTTGTCTAATAGTGTCCTCTGCCCTCTCTAAAATGTAGCCCTCTTCCCCCAAAGCTAACGCTGACCGCAATATCAAAGAGTATTCTTGAGTGCTACTGAGGGTGAGTCCCTCAATTTAATTCATCCCATGGCCAGGAGGAAGGAAGCCTTCCTCCCCTGCTGCAGAAGGGTTTTGCCCCGGAGAGAGAGGCTGCCTCACAGCCAGGGAGGTGCACAGGCGAACTGGTGCCCCACAGCAGTTCCCTGGCCTCCAGCAGCTTGGGGAGGAGGGTGTGCACACCCACGCCTCCAGGAAAGTCATCTCTGGTGAAGACATCTATGACGGTTATGGCTAATACCAGTTGACAGGTACAAAGGACTCTTCCTCTAGCAGTGTCAGTGGCGAAATCATTAGGTCTCCTTTAGGGACGTAGGTCTCCTTGCAGAAGAAATTGTCCAGAGCTGGTTTTTGAACAAGTGTAATTTTTCAGAAGTTCATTTTCTCACTCTCTTGTTGGCCTTGGAATCCAGTGATACTTAGCAGCATTTCAGCAAAAACAGTGTTTTTGAGACTGCATCTTTTCTCAGTTTGCTCTTTATTTTCCGATACTGTCAGCTCACTCCTTTAAATTGCCAACCTGCGCTGTATGAGGGTCTCAAGTTTTGTTTTAACCAGTATTAATACAGACAGGCTGTCAGCGGCCTCATTGTGTAAATACCCCATTAGTTCCCTAAGGGAGCCATCTTGCTTTGAGCTACTTAGCGCTTGGTCTACTGGATGGCGGCTGTATGGAGGCCAGTGTCCCTGAGGAGCAAGGCTAAACAAAACCCCACAGCTCGGTCTTGTCTTCGTTTTTCCCCTCCTGCCTTAATGAATGCAGAGTGCTTTTGTTGACGGCGGGGAAATGGATCCCTTACATAAAAAAGCAGCAGTTTCTATCACTGACGGCCATAAGGCTGAGTTTGCCTGGGAGAGGACTGCAGAAATAGTTATTATGGATAATGGACCTTAGTTTGCATGTCAGAAGTGTACAGCGTCAGCAGGCTTCGACCATATCGTGCCTTCTCAGCATCTCCCCCAGTCTAACGGCGAAGCAGAAGCAGCTGTCAAGATTGCCAAGAAAATATATTGAAAAGGCAAACCGAAGAGATAAACACACGCAGACCGTGCTGCTGGACTGGAGCAGCGCACCAACAGTAGGTAGTAGCAGCCTAGCGCTACATTTCATGTCACACTGTTGTGCAAGCTTTCCGTTGCCTGCAGCAAATAAATTCTCAAAGCCGTAGTAGTGGAGAAAGTGACAGGATGAATTAAAGAGCTGCAACAGCAAGCCAGTAATGGAAGCATAGAAATGCTCATTGGGCACCAGAAAGGACATCCAGTAAGGCTACTGCCAGCATCTGATGACAAAAGAGATGGCCAGGACCTCTCTGAAGAGTGTAGCAGTACGGTCATAAAGTAGCATCCATGCAGTGTTACATGGGAACCCCTGGTGAGCCATCATCCTCTTTGGGTGTTCCAGGTGACTCTTTCCTTATGGGTGCTGGTTAAAAAAAAAATAAAATCAAGCACTGACTTTGAGATCTTCACATGCCTGTATGTCATCCTTGAGAACTATGTTTATGACCGCTAGTAGGACAGAAATCTGTGGGGGAAGTGCTGAGGTACGCCCTGGATTCCTCCAGAAAAAGAAGACATGGTTAAAGCTATTTGATTTCTACTACAAGGTAGCAAATGTTGTCAGAGGGTTCTGTATCCAGGTGCAAAAATAGATGCATTGTATTGCATGTCACTCCAAAATATCAAAAAATTGAAAGGGAAATCAGAAACCAGAAGTCTTCACACCTGGATGAATGCCATGACCACCGAGCCACGCAATTATTTTCTTGTCATTATACACTGGCTACGTCTTACTAGATGTCTTGTCATAAGAAGTGTGCTGGGTAAGCACTTCTCTGTGCACTTGGACATTGTGTGATAACGAGAAATTTACATCACCTAAGAAAGGGCATTTAATATTTATGAGGATATAGTTAATATTAGCATCTCTGTGTCAGCCTATTCAGTCTATCTTTTGAAGTTGTGTTCAGTCCCAAAGATAAACGTTCCCTTCTATCATACCCATTGTATCAAATCACAGAGCTAAATTTAAATTTGTCAACAGTTAGGTAGATGATTTTTCTGAAGTTCCTAAAACAAAGGAAAAAAAAAAACCCTGAAGCAAACCAAGTCCATCATCCAGGGAGCTGCATGGGAAGTGTCTCAACCAGCTGCTTTCTCTGGGGAAGGTCAAGCATCACTGACAGTGCTGGGATCTACCCAGAGCTGAGCACATAAACATCAAATCCAGGGAGGTTTATAGTGGGATGATACCAACCTCCAGGAAGGCATGCTTTTCCTGAAGACAGGAGGATCCTGCGCACGTGGGTGCCCACAGGCATGATCTCAGGCATTTTTGAATATGCATAACAACTTAGAATTATTTTTGATTGTCAGAGGAGCCAGTGTTAACTCCTGCGGGTGATGAGCAGACCTCTCTAGAGTCTCTCAATCCCTTCCCTCCTCCCACCTCTATACAAGTTGTAATGCCCCCGGGCTACTTTTAGCCAATTGTTGTAGTGAATTAAGGGAAATCGATTCAGGAAATAACCATTAACTGATCTGTTTTGCTTAAAACTCAGAAGGTTCAGTTCCACTGTCATCACAATCAACAGCAGTAGGAAAATTTCAAGAAAGGTCACAGCCTTGAGTAAGTTTGTATATGCTTTTCTTCAGTGCTCTAGCCAAATAAAATATAGTAAAAAATTTTAAGAATTAGCTAAAATTTAAAAGTTGTGGGGTTTTTTTCAGAATAAATAAAATTTAGAGGAATTGCTTCTAATGGAACAAAGCATCCTGCTCCAACCCAAAGGTAAGATGCTGCTGTAGAACACACTTGTGCTGCAAAGGCAGTGTCAGATGAGACTGATGAAGTGGGATGGGGAAGAGATGGTACCAGTAGTTTTACCTAAAAGCTTTCAAAAGACTGGTTTGGCTGCAAACCTGTAGGGAACTCCAGAAAGGACTGAGAAGGGGTTTTCACCCTTTATTTTGATGCCGCTGTACTTTCTCATTGCAAACTGGTCCCTAGCACAGGGACCCCATATCCTGAATGAATTCCCCATCAAGTGGAGGAGTTACTTTCTCCCTCTCTTGTTGAACATTAAGTATTCAGTGAAAAATGTGGAACAGCTTTAACAGGAGAAATTGCATATGTCCCATCTCCACATTGCTGAGTGGGAGTTAAGCCTGGCTGTCACTTGAACCCGGATGGATCTCTCCTCTCTTCCCAGTAAGCATCTTCTCAGCACGTGGTGTGCACAGCAGGGCTAGGCTCACCCATTTTGTTCTGTGGGAGAGACTCCCATCTTCGCACCCTACTTAAACATGCAGTGAACTAGGGAGAAAAAGTGTGGTGACACAGGCTCAAATCCCTGCTTGCAGTCATCCAGGTTAGCAAGTGGATGTGAACCTGTTCTCATACGTAGTGTGTGCTAAGAGTGGGACTAGTGGTAAAGAGATTGCTGTCAATGGTCTTGTAAATGTACACTTGATTGGGGTTTTTTCCACCTGAAACAATTTAGTGAGAATTATAAATAATTCTTTGCAAGTCAACCTTGAATTTTTCAGTGCTTTCAAATGTTTCTACCCTAAAATTTTCGGTCCCTTGTCTGGAGAATGTGACCCTGGCTGTCTAGGACTTTCACAGGTTAATTGCTTAATTTCCATGCAGAAGCAGCATGAATAGCCAGAAGAAGTCCTGGTGCAATATGATCCAAGCATGATGTTCCTGTCAATAAGTGACAGAAACCAAGCCAGGATTTTTATTCTTGGAGACCAAAAGTGTGCTTCTTAAGCTTATTAAATATATTACACCTCTGTTTCTATTGTGCTTCACTAACCTCCAGATCCAAACCAAGCAGTAGTTCACAGGTTTTCTCCAGCAGTGTGACCTGGACCTGCTGTCTCATAGGCAGGCCATATCACTGATCAGGAACTTCAGCCACTGATGCAAGGATTTTGCATTGTAATGGGCAAATAATTAAGTAAATGTACTACTGTGTTAATTCTAATAGTAGCAGTAGGGTTTTGCTACATTTAATCCTGAGTTGGAGTGATGACGCTGTCTTTTAGGATGTCTTTTAGGACACACATGTTGCTTTTTAATAGCCGCTAGTCATTAAATTGTACTTTAGAGAGAGATTACCTTTCATTCCTCTCTTTAAATATTTTACTGTAATTATTTCAAAGTTTTAAGGGTCAGCAGATGAGAGTTAGCCCTCAAAATCATTCACAGCTCGCTGTGTATTCATCACACTTTTAGTTGAAAAATACATGCGTGAAAATACTGTAGATATTCCTAGACACCTCTGACCGTGACTGTGAGAGTCAGCTGTGATCACTGGAGGAGAAATTACGAAGGAACTACACCAACAGGAAGGCCAACGTGGATAACATATTTAAAAGAGAGCTTGATACATCTTTTGCTCTTTTCAAAGTGATGCACTCACATCGCTCCCTTTTATAATCAAGCAATCTCGCTATTTTAAAACACTGTGACATCTGAGATTTGAGTGCAGTTCAGAATCTCTGTGTGATACTGAAGACAGTAAATGAGTGACTTTGACACTGTCACTAAAAAGATATTAGGTGGAGACTATTTGGGTCATGCAATTGGTCTCAGGAGTTTTTACATTTGTTGTTGCTTTTGGTTTCAGGAAGAGGTGAAGCTCAGAAGTTGAATTGGAAATCTGCTCCTCTAAATACTGTTCATTTTGCTAGTAAATACTGACTTCTCCCCCACCAGTAAACCAGTTTGAAAAAGACAACTTAACAGTAAAAATTAAATTGTAGTTTTCTCAACTGAAGATGCTACTAATACCGGCGTGTGCTGTGCTATTTCATGCACTTTTTTTCATTCTCATCTTTTTAAGATTATTCCTCATATACTTTAAAGATGCAAACATTTGGGAAGACAGTGTGGGAAACATGTACAAGTTGTTTCAGTGAGGTATTTTTACTTTCTTAATGATAAATTAAGGCCTGTCTCCAACTGAAACACCGTATTTTTTTCTTAGAACTATTGAGAGTACTTCATCTGTGAAAATGTGAAAAAAATGTGCTGTATGGAAGCATTAACTAAATGCCTAGAGCACAAGCTCACCCTTTAAAAATGGAGGCACTTGAGTGGTTGTTCCTCTCCAAGAAATCTTGGGTTTTGGATGCTCTGGCTGGTGGATGGGGAAGCTCCTCCATGCAGCTGTGAGTGGGTAGAGCGCAGGCAGTGTCGATCCAGCGCCGCACGCAGGTCTCTGCTGGCCAGTGACACGCAGTCCTCTTTTAGACATGGTCACCTCTCGTGTTGGCAAGCTTCTCCAAGCTTTCTCTGCAGTTTCCTGACAACCATGTCAACTGCGGAGTAGTTTCTAGGCAGTTCTGAAGCAGTTTGGCATCACTGATTTGTGTGTGGGTATGTTAAGAACATGTCTGTGTCTATAAGCTGCGTAAGGTTTCCATTTGAAAATGTGGAAATCATGGAAATTTACATCCAAATAAAGCAGGCTGCCCATACCGGCTTCAGAAATCAGGAAAATAAAATGTACACCTGAACTCTTCTCAAGCCATCAGCATCATGTCAGTGAGCTTACTTGACCAAGTGCTCTATGTGCTTAAAAAGAAAATAGATTTAAAATGGTCCAAATGTAAACAAAGAACATTTTATGTGGTAAATGCAAAGTAGAATAAATTTTTTAAAATAATAGGAGAGAAGTACTGGATTGAACAAGCAGTAAATTATTTATTCCCTTTGGACAACTAAACTACTCTGAAAGAGAAAAGCTTTTATAAGAATTGATTGTGTACTAGCACATTATGACTGGAGCAATACCACACCATACTAGTTCTTCAGAGTTTTTATTTCTGTAATATTTTTATGTAATAGCCAAAACAATAAATAAACCCCAGAAATTTCTTTGTACTCTTTGTGTGGTGGGGTAATGCAGCACCCTTGTCAGGCAAGAAACTATGCAGTCTGTCATTTATTCTTATTATTGGCTAATATAGTATCTGATGTGGGGATGTTAGTTCATGAGAAATCTAGGCAGGAAGTAACACGAAAGGCTGTTAATCCCCATTAAGAAGAATAACAGTGTCATGAGAAATACGAGGACGCTGTTCCATTACGGGTGTTAAATGATGGGGAATGCGCCATCCCAAGAAGCTCTGGCTAACGTCCCTTCTATCTGCGGGTTTCCGTGAAAGTGCATTTATGACCCTTTGCACTACATTTGTCATCATGAACGTAACCTTTTGAAGGTTTCCCTAGCTAGCTCCTCTCTCTCCCCTCTTTCTAACACCTGGTTTGGGCCGTGATGCATCTGGTCCTTACCACGGTAGGCGGGTGGAGAGCAGGAGAGATCTGTGTTTGCACACGTCCAGTGCAAACACCGGGAGGATTACAGCTTCCAGCTGCAGGGAGAGGACAACGTCTGCACGGAGGAGCAGGCTGTGACCTTCTGCTTGGTTTTGTCACGGTCTCCGATCGCTCAGGAAGAGCACCTGCATTTCAGACCAGGAGTTTAAATATCACCGTGTGATTGTTAATTGTGGAGCGAGCACTAACCCTAAATCAAAATCTATAAAGTGACAGCCATAAACTTTGGGATACAGATTTCACTGCTGACCTCTTGCTGCTATCATGGCCAATTAAAATTGTTAAGGTGTGCTCACTGTGCTGCATGGAGTCTCAAGTTCAGATCTATCTCCAATATATGACTTGCAAATGCTACTGCCCCAAATCCTATCTGTATAAGAGACTGAAAATGCCTGTAACCTCGGTATAATTAAGGAAAGCAGTTGGGACACTTGAATGCATAGTGAAATATCACTGTGAGCATTTTTTTCAGAGAGTACTGTTTCAAGCAATAGATTTGAAAAAGCATTTACAATAAATGACCTTTACTTTTTTAGAGATCAGTCAAATTTGTACTTTCAGTCTGTCACACTTTTAGGTTTGTTCTGTGATCTTATATATCCAGAAAGACTGTTTCTTAATAGATTTTGATTGTGTATTCCTATATTCAGCTTAGTTTCTACCAGTTCAAAACTTCAGCCTCTCATAAAGTTTTGCCTCATTGGTTGGTACCTAAAAATAATAAAGATTCTAAATTGTTAGAACAAGAAAGTTATTTATTGTATTTTTAACAGGATTGTTAGGCATAACTATAAATCAGAAGACCTGCTGAAACAACTAACAATGTATTTTGGTGTGGCAAGCCAAGGGTGTGACTTTGCTAATAATTTGTACTAATGCAAATTATGAAGTGACATTTATGAACTGTATTTGGCATAATACATAAACTTTAACTAAATGGAGAGCTATTGATCTGCACTTTTGCAGGCAAATACTTTTCCACAGGTCATGGTGGTTCCCACCCTGAGTATTTAATAATGCCAGGTTGCTAGGTTAAGTTAATAAATGGCAAGTTAAATTTTATAGACTAATCACTTCCACTAATCAAAGTTTACTTCTCTACAATAAGGAGAACACAGCATTTTTTTTATACATTACACTTTCCATTTTTAATAACTGTTACTTTATAGCATGGCTTTTCAAGTTAGTAACAATATATTACATCTAGGTAGCACAATGTATGGAGAGCCCCGCTTGTCTGGGAGTAGGGTCCAGAAGCCCTACCAAAGCCAACCAGCTGGAAATCCTACGAACAGGGATGTGTTTTGGGGCTGTTCTCCTCCCCAAGTCTTGCACCTTTAACTCGGGGCCGCAGATAGATGCACCTCGCTACTCCGGATTCACTTCTTGAGCATTTACAGACCCCAGCAAGCTCCTTCTCCAAGGCAAAGCTGCCTGAGGCACTCCCTGTTACCGCCTTTGCCTTTCACTCATTCATTCTCCAGCAGCAGCTGAATGGTGAAAGCCCTCACACGGAAAAGAAAAAGCCCAATTTCTAGTCTATCCTTGGTCTGGCATGTTTTCAAGTCAATGTTATCTATCTGTCGGCAAGATTCAGTGTCTGCCAGCTACCACTTCTTCCCTGAGGGCAGATGGTTCTGAGTCTTTCCCCACTGTGGTTTTATTTTCTTGAGGAGTGGCTTTGCAGACTGCTGGCCCCATGTTCCTCAACGTTAGCAGAGCATCCCCGCCATGAAGGCACTGACTCAAGGGAAGCACCCGTACTCCTGAAGGTCATGTATTTTCTGGTACCAGTCCCACAAGTATGTTAGAAGAAGACTGCTCATGGTGAGATGAGCAGATTGGGAATAGCATGGCTGGGAAGCCCCTTGCAGGGCTTTGGTTTGGACTACAGGGTATCATCTCCAGAATCATAGAATCACAGACTGGTTTGGGTCAGAAGTGACCTCAAAATTCACCTAGTTTCAACCCTCTGACATGGTCTGGGACACCCTCCACTAGATCAGGCTGCCCAAAGCCCCATCCAGCCTGGCCTGAATGGGAAGGTGTCTGAGACATGTCAAGGCAATTGTGGTGCCCATACTGGGTGACACCTAAATTCCATTATAGACCAAGCCAGAATTTTCCCAACTGTGGTACACCCTGTTTTTCCCAAGGCAGGGGGCATGGAAATGTTTGTGCTGGTGGGTGGTGGGAGGAACCAGGCAGCACAGCAGTCCAATTTTGATCATCTTGGCACATCCAGAGATGAAAAGGCTGCAATGTGTGCAGGGACTGGGAACTCCTAGGTGCAAAAATGATCCCTCTAAGGACCCCAGGAGTCCACGTAGTGGAGAGACTGTGGTGCCTATGGCAGCACGGACTGGGTCTAAGTAACAGACTACTCTTAGTGGGTTGTTGATAGTTTGGATTGTCTCTGCATTTAATATGGGGACCTTCTTGGATCATTTAGCTGTATCAGCTGTATTTGTATATTCTAATTTGTCCAGTTATTGCACATTGTTTTGGTCTATTACACTTTGTTAACTTATGCATTTATATGTTTTTTTCTACCTACTGCTAATAGGCTTAATGGTATGCTCAGAAAATCATCATATAATTGGATTTAAACTTAGAAATTTTTTTTTTCTGGTTTGTGCACTTCACAGTAATGAGTCTGTTTGTATCTAATATGGTCCAGTAGAGGTAAGGAAGAAAATAAAATCCAGGCACTTGGTACTTGTGTTATGAGGGGAAAAAAACTCAACCCAAACTGGTGAAAATTTACCTGAGTAAAGTAAAGGCACAGTTAGTGCCCAAAACATCTGACATAAGGGCTATAAAATCATCTTTATCAAGGGCACATGAAGGAGGCTGAAATTTTGCATTTAATCTGAACCTCAACAGATCTTTCTGAAATAGCTGGTTTGTAATACAAAATTAATTAGCCACTATAGAGGGGAGGAACAAGGAGGACTGGAAACAGCTACAAAGAGCGAGGATTATGCCATGCAGCCAGCATTGTAATTATTCAAGCATTTCAGTCAGGGAGATGCAGGCAGGGCAGAGGTTGCAGAGCACAAGGTAGGTAAGGGAGAAGGTTCTTGCACCAGAGATGATGTGGCCCTGCCTGGGGCTGTTGACAGGGTGGGTCATGCAGCTGCCAGGTGAGGACCTGCTTTAATTGGTGAAGAGCTCCCTGTCCTTCTCATGAGCTGCTGATTCACTTCTGTGTCTCCTTGTACATTATATGATGGGCTCCAAGAAGATCCAGAAGTTCAAATTGAAAATTTCATTGACAGGGAGTGGGCAAATGCCTGTGATATAGGAGTCCTACACCAAACCTCTCATTTCCAGTCGCCAGATCACAAATTCCATTAAAATCCACATCTGTCCCATGTGCTTGGATCACTGTTGACTGTCTGAGCCCATGTGTTCTCCATACAGGTGTCCTGCTCAAGGCCGCTTGAAAATAAAATGTGCCTCTGGGTACCAGACTGTATTTACCCAAGCATAAGTGATATGTGAAGGAAAGATGGCCAATGGCATCTGTGTCAAATCTGCCCCAGGTTGAAGACCCAAAGTGTTGCCCCCAGGTTCTCAGCTCTTCTTGGTCTGGGTAGGGTCTCCTTCTGCAGGCACCAAGGGGCAAGATGCCACCTGGGTCCAATGGTCCTACACTGTTCAAAAGGAAAGTCATATTTTTATGAGTATCTGAAAGGTGGGCATAGGAGATTTATGGATGTGGACATGCTTGTGCTGCTTAATTTTTTTGGCAATAGTTGGTGAGGACAATCTATCTGAAGTGCACATCTCTTGATGGAATAGAGCCTTTTATGTCCATAGTGCATAACTACCATATCATAGTAACAGGCAGGACAAAGGAGTAACAAATGGGAAGATAAGGGATTAATATAGTCTTTTAAAAATGTCTATTATTATTCAAAACTGTATAACTGTCATTGCTGAAGACAAACTGTATTATAAAAATACAATATAATATTATCCGAATTAGGGAATCATGGCTTCTGGAGGCATAAATACCATCATTTTGGCATTTCAGCTGCAGTGTCAGTGCATAGTTCTGCTTGTTCCATAGAATGTGGAAAAGCTAAATCAAAATTTCCTGACAACTTCTGATTCAGCAGTTTTTACAATAAGTAAAGGTTAGACCTACCTGAAAGCCTGCTTTGGGGGGAAATTGAAAGATGAAATAAGAAAGCCAGAAAAAAAAAGGGAGCAGGGAAGAGAAAAGAAGTGGAGAGGGCAGTGGGAGAAACTAGAGACCTCAGAGAGGGGAAGAAGGAACATGTCAGACAGAATAAAAAGGAAACCTGATTTTCAAATGTACAAATCGATCCAGATTAATTAGGTCGATCTGTCAAATTGTTAAAAAGGTGGGGAAAAAGACCAACTTAAGACAGAAAAACATTAATTGCACATAAGATTGATGACAGTGCAATGAAATAATTTTTTGCCTGTTCTTACCCACATTTTTTATGACTTCTATTAATAACATCATTATTTTAGTGATGCTGCTCAATTGCCATTCAGTTTGAAAGTTCCTAAATATTATTTGCAATACATATTAAGCCAAAAAATCTCAGACTTACAGTGTTACGTTGGGATCCTAGCCATTACTTAAGATTTCAGTATTTCCAAGCCCTGTCATTTATTATTTGTGATATTTGTGAGTGAACACCATACCAAATAAAATCTGAGGCCAGCAAACGCGGTTAAGGTATGATTATTATCCAGTTAAATCAAATTGACTTGCACACAGTCGGAAGGGGTGTTCAGCTGACCTGGGTAATGAGTAGTTCATGAACTGTCACTCTTCCTTTTCATGGTGTGGAGAACTGGGTGTGCTTTGAACGGCTCGAATGCCCGAGCAAAATGCTATCGTTTCAGTGGCATCTGCTCAACTGATGTAAAAGATTTGGGATACTTAGATTCATTAATAAAGTTCATTTCCTGTCTTCTCTGCCATTCTTCTGAACAGGCCAAAACACATAGAGCAGCCTGAGCTAGAGGAGAGGCAGAGTTTCTCAGCTCTGCAGCAGTGCAGGTTGTTAGGCTGCACATTGGCACCTGCAGATAGCTACGAGGCTGCTGGTTTACAAGTGGGATGTAAAGACCTAACACCCGGTCAGGAACCTGCATGGCTGGTGAGGGGGACAGCTTGCAGCTTGCAAACAGTTTGGGCACACACACATGCTCCAGAAAAGACAGATTAATAGACTGTGATAGCAGAATACCTCTTGGGCCTTGTTTTATATAGAAATGTTTTTCATTCATTGGCCAAAGAAACCTGCTTACACTTCTGTAGCCTCTTCCCTGCACTAGCAAAGCTAAGTCATTAACAACCCAAATAACCTTCTCTTTTCCATCAAAGGAAAAAAAAACTTTAATACTGTTTTGTGTACTAACAGCCAGGGTTTTTTTAACAACAGTTATTCGCAACATCTATTGAACCTGTGAGTGGCTTGTAACGTGATACAGATTTGGTGGCTTTAGAAGTAGTCCATGACCAGTAAATTGCTAAGCCAGCTTGTCCCACAGGGTGCTGGGGCTTGATTTTTTTAACTTTTTGAAGTTATTGCCCCAATCTTTCCACACAAAGAAGCAACCCATTCCCACTTTTTCTGCCATGGTTTGTAAAGATGAGATTCATCTGATCAGATGTGTATTTTCAATGTCAAAATCCAAGCTAATTATCTAGACTCCTCGCTGTCGCAGGAGAGAAACAGGGGCTCATTGGTCTCAGCTCACTTAAGGCAGCCAGCTAAAGCAGGCCAGGAGAGTGACATATTCTCAGTGCACATTTCTCTCTGGTGACTCTCACGTGAATCAAGATGATGTGAGTGTGGATGCTTCAACGAAAGTGAGTCCTTACCACCTGCAAGTGACATCCTGCAGGAGGAAGATAATTCCCCTTCAACACGGAGGGAGGGATGAATCACAGGTATAAGGGACTGCAGCGCTTTACTGAACCAAACAGGCCTTTGATGATGAATTTCCTGCTATATTTCTTATATACGTCTTGACTCGAGATGAAGCATGCATTTCAGAATCATTTTCACATGCTGGGCTTCTGTTGGACTGTTTGGGTTTGAAGAGGGAGCTGTTTTGCTTTTCTTTTCTTGTTATTCTTCCCTTGAAATGCTTAATTGTGATTTGGTCAGCCAGCATTTGTTGTGCGTCTGTTGCCCAAATGTTCATGTGCAAAGCACAGTAATCCTTGAAGTCATGGTGCTGAATGTCATTGTTTAAGGACCCTTCACAGGTTCCTTGAATCAGCTTGGGGCCGCAAGGAAACAGTGCTCTGAATATTCACGTTTTAACACCAGTTGTCGTTCAGCAGAGTAACATCTGCTGCTTCCTTAATGGGCTGGTTTTTCCAGGAAATGGAGGCAGTAACAGTACCGTTTTATCTGGAATTTGTGCTGATGTTGTGATTCTTTGGAAGGGAAAGGGAGAGTTTATCTGAATGACCAGGAGCAGTGAGGAGCTCTTCAGTTTCTGGAGGTGTTATGGAAAAGTTAAGCAGCCTTTTTCTGGCTACAAACAAAAAGAAAACCAGCACCAGCTATATCAAAGAAATCATAGAAACATGGAATATACTGAGTCTGAAGGGATCCATGAGGATCGTTAAGTCCACCTTGAAAAGAAGGGAAGGGAAGAAGAAAGGAAAGGAAAGGAGAAAGGAAAAGAGAGGGGAAGGGAGGGGAGGGGAGGGGAGGGGAGGGGAGGGGAAAGGAGGGGATGGGAGGGGAGGGGAGAAGAAAGGAAAGGGAAGGGAAAGGAAGGGAAGGGAAGGGAAGGGAAGGGGAAAAAGGAAAAAGGAAAAAGGAAAAAGGAAAGGAGAGAAAAGCCTACCTGTGCGTGGCCAGTTGAGTGGATCTAAGGACAGGTTTCATCTTTCCTAAATAGGTCGGACACTTGCCATGGGTTTTGCAGTCTTTGTATGCAAGAGCAAAGTTCTGCCTTGTGCTCTTCTGCTGGTAAACAGGGCCAGATCCTTGATGACCTACTTTTTATTTGGTCAAGCAATATGTATTATTCAGCAGGCTTCCCAGTTAATTGATTTTTACTATTTGAGTTATAAGAAATCAAGCCAATAATGTAGATGGTGTTCATGGTGGCAGCATGGCCAGACTATGCTAAAAGGGATGATTTGGAGATTTTTGTTTTAACTGATGCAGTTAAGTGGGTTTGTTGTTCATTAGATGTGCATTTAAATTGGCTTAACCATATGTTCATTTTGCTTTTCGTAATACTTTAATGCTGGCAGGAGTGAAACCTCCCAAAGAACAATTCCCTTATGCTTCCAAACATGATGTTAACCAGGTCTGCCTTACTATTCTTTCATTACATAAAGAAAATGCATAAAATAAACTCATTTATCAGATGAAAAGAATGCAAACACAGAAACGTGGTTATTTTTCTGATGGCAGTTGAATGGGTGCTATATTTCAACGTAAGATAGAATACCAAACAGGTTTGTTATGATTATTGCTGACCATTGCACTAAAGATAAACTTTTGAAAGATCTGATGTTCAAGCATTTGTCCACCTGCCTAACTTTGCAGATGACTTCAAAGCAACTGATCCCAAGAGCATGTTTTCAGGACTGAGACTTTAATGCCTGGACTCTTTAAATAATGCATTGCTTAAAGTGTAAGAAAGTGGCTGAGTTAATGATTTAGTTTGTTTATTGCAGTCTTTTAACACGGTTGCCAGTAAACAGAAGTAAGAAGAGTGTCAACCTGCAGAGATGTTAAAAATCAGAGCGAAACCAGAAAGCATCACGTTACCATGTGCACAGATTCCTAGAAGCAACCGAGAAACCCGGCTTGCGAATGGGAAATTGTGAATGGATTCAGCAGCTTTGCCGAGCGGCAGGGTTTAAAAATAACTGATGGGCACAGCATATGCCAAAACAACACAGGCGACGCAGCTTCCCTGCCCCAGCAACTCCTTCCACAGGAGTCGGCAGAGACATGGTATCTGCCCTGCTGGGGAGGGAGGTTTTACGCCTCATGGCTGGGAGTGAGAGATCTCACAGCAGCCTGCCTGTGCTCTTAGCCCACCCTGCTTGCCCCTCTGCCTCCATCCCAGGGCAGGTCTGCGGGGGCTCTGCTCAGCGGGGGCTCTTTTCTCCCCCTGGTAACAGAATTTCGATCCTCTTCCGAGTCAGTTGCCTTCCCTGTCCTTTATGTTTCTGCTCAGAAACATGCTGCTTCTTCAAAGCTCTGCGACAACAAGCTTTTGACAATCTGTTGGTGTTAAGCCAGGTTTATATCAAAGCACAGCAGTGAAGTCGTATCTCATATAGCGGCTGTGGGACTGATTTTTCCCTTCAGAGGTGTGGCTGATTAGATGTCTTTCCCATATGATCTTCACAGAACAGCGTTACAGAAAGGGAAGGCTTGTAATACCTGTCCGGTTCATGAGCCAAAGCGGCATCTCAGGCCACAGGAAGCATGTGCTGCGTCATGTGTGAACCAGTGGGTAGCAAAAAATTGGGGGGAAAGAGATAAATTTATACCAGATATATATTCATGCCGAATATATACCCTGATACTTGAAAAATGTTTGTATATCATAAATGAACATTGTTGCCGGAATGTGGTAGATGTTGTATTTCTACTGTTTGTTTCAGTTACTGTTGGAAAATTAATGGTTTGCTGAAGCAAATAGATCAGCTCTTGGCAGCTGTTACTGGCAGGACAGACAGTAAAACACACATATGCTGTGCACAATATTTCTGTCTCCTTTTCTTTCTTCTGAGTGTAAACGAAATGAAGTACTTGTAGGTGTTTCTGACCAATGTTAAGCTGCTCTTTGTTAGTGTCTAAACAAGATGAATACATGAGGAAGGCTGTAGTTAGTTTTCTTAGCATCCTGCCCTGCTTGATTCAGCAAGCTGAAGTTATACACGTGGCCAGATTCAGGCAGGTGAAGGGTTTTTCTGAACCACGTTTTGCCAAGAAGGGTCACAACAGGTGCCTGTGGTGGACCCTGAAACTAGCAGATACTCATTATTGGAAGTAGAGCATTGTCTTTGCCTCCTGAGTTCTCTGGCTGAGTTAATGTGTGGGAGCCTCTGTGTAGGTTTGTCACTGCAGGAAAACTGCATGTGACAGTCCCCTGGTAGTCATCTCCATCCCACGAGGGAAGGTCACTGGCACTTGGGCCAAATTTGTCACTTGGTAGCCAAAAGCAATAGCTGCTTTCATTATCTTTCTTTAAGGCTCTGTCACTATTAAAGCATACACAGTAAATTAGGGTTTCTAGCCCCGCTTTTCAAAGCCAGAAGTAAAATACAGTAAAATAGAGTTCCCTTGTGAAAAACCCCTAGGATCTTCTCCACGTAAGTCTCTGAGGCAAATGGCATATGTCATGTGGCTCTAGATGGTCATATAAAGAGCTGGATGGCTGAATGGAGCCTTAATGCCATCAGAAGAAACTTGGATGTCAGCTCTCATTGCCCTGATCTCTCTGTGGCACAGCTGTGTAACTTTGTAAGTAAGGGCTACTTTATTTTGACCTTAGACAGCAGGGCTGAGAAGACCAAGGGAAACCATAAAGGCTATCTCCCAAGACCAGAGTAGAGTGGTACTTCTCAGATATCAATTGAAATGTCTAATCAGAGTTTGTTTCCTGGAGATTAAAAAGCTGAGCTGTGTCAATGCATTTCTTTCAACAGAAAAAATTTACATGCTAAACCAAAAGGAAACCCGCTTGTTTATTAAGTTCTGCCAGCTTTTGTTAGCTCTCCTTTCCTTCATGCCCTTCAGTTTCTTTCCATTAACCACCTAACAGTCCTTTTTTCCCATCAGCAGCTTTTATTTAGCTAGCTGTGCTTTTGTAGTTCTGCAGACTTTCTAAAGCTTCTGTGTCTCACCTCTTACTTTCATAAGAAAGCACCTCTGCCTCTCGCTGTAGACTTCTGTGGCTGTTCATGGTGAAGTTTTCATAAAGGTACTGCTCCTTGTTTCTCCCTGTCTCCCAGTCTTTCCCCGTAGCTGCAGTACCTTAGATAAGGAGCTCTTCTCTGAATGCTCGCTCTTCAGGGAGAGCAGGGCACTGCCTTGCAAGTTTTAGTATGCTGCTGCTTGAGGTGAAATCAAGTCCTTGATTGTTCTGAGCAACCCCGTGCTTTTCCACTGGCAAAAGGGTGGTAGTCTCTTCAGCAGCTCTCCCCTGGGTTTCTTAGGAGCCTGCTGAGGAGTCATTAACCCAGATTTTAAGGAAAAAAGACAAGAAGTGATTCGTTCCAGTCTTGTCAACGATGTCTTCATTCAAACTCATGCAACCATTTGTAACTGCTTAGAGTTTAAAACCATCTACAGATCCCAGTTTGGGTTTTTTGTTTGGTTTTGGGGTTTTTTTTTAATGTGATGACTGCAGGAAAGGCAACTTTGCTTTTTGAACAACTAACTACTGATCTCTCACCTAGGTGAATTTACTGTGTTTTACTTATCACTGATATGTTGCATAGGGTCATTTCCCTTCACATGCAATGCTTAAAAATGTACATGCCCAATCCCAGCCTAGACTCCTTCTGTAGTCAAAAGACCAAAATGAGTACCTCCAATTCATCCAGTCTCTCTTAGGCACAGACCCTGGAGGAAGAACTGCTCTCAGAGAGAGACCGTTTCTTTCCACTGATGGCAAGAAGAGCAGAGAGTGACTCTCCGTGAGCTAAGGCATCTCTCTAGTTTCTAAATATTTTAATTCGGGTGGGTAACACCCACTTGTTACTTACATATCCTATAAAAAGGGTTATATACCTTCTCTGTCATTTTACCTTAATGTCATTGATTTTTTTTCTGTTGATTTACACCTGCAGCTTTACAAAGTAGACCTGTAGTTGCTCACAATGACAGCACTTTCTTATGTCTACACAAATCTCATATTTGTCTTCATATTCTCTTGCCACCTAAAATTCACATCATAATCACATTGTGGCAGGCTTTGCATGACTTTTGCACTGTGATCTTTATAATATCGTTGTGACTTCTTGAAGTAGCTATTATCCTGTTCACAATTAAAGCTACATAGAGTCACTTTAAAGCATTCTTATTACTTATCAGCTTGAATACATCAGCTGTTGCCAAATGCTTTATTTTTCAAATAGCAGAATGCATCAGTAAAACTCAGATTCATTGCAAATAAAGGCTCTTAGCCCTTTTCTTTTCCCATCATGTGAGCATTTCTTATCTTGTCGAATATTCTGCTTTACATACAGTAACACTCATCCTAATTCACTGAGCTACATTCAGGATTGTAAACTCTGCATTGTGCATCAGTGGTGAAAAGATGTATTTTGTCCTCATTGTTAGTACTCAAAGCAGCACAAATTTAATCCTGATTTTGCAGCTCAGTGCTGGCAGACTAGATATTTTCACATTGTTCTCAAAATCTTCATATCGATAGTATTTCTTTGATGATAACATTTATTTATCAAAGTTTATGCTGCTTTGACTTTTTATAAAATAACAGCAAAGATAAATGGATCGATTGACCCCAAGAGCAGTTTATTTATCCCTTTAGTCACACTTCAGTGGCAAAATCAATACTCTTCTGAAATATCTGATATTATAGTGGTTCCAGTAAATACTGACATTCCTGAGCTATGTGAAGGGGGGAACAAAAATTTATTATCAACTTAGATTTTTAGTACCTGTATTGATTTTTCTGGGGATGCTTGAATTTTTATTTATCTGTAGCTAAGTAAGTGACCTTTGTTTCAAAAAAAAAACCCAACCCACCAAAAAAAAAAACCCCAAACAAACAAAACAAAACCCCACAAAAAAAAAGCCCAACCAAAAATCTCTTAAGTTTAAACCCTCTAAAAAGTAAAAGCAGAAAAAACACACATCTAACACAGTCAGTGACGAGGATCTTGGCAGGAGAGCGTGTCTGGCTTTAAATGATGCATAGCACACCACTGTGTGTTCTTTTTCATACTATATCTGCATTTGAAAAAGTATAACGTGTATTTTTTTTTAATTCTGGTATTGTTGACATCCACTTTGTGCGACAGCTAAGATGTTTCTGAGCCTTGTGTTGCTAGCAACGATTGTGATACAAAGAAGGAAGCGATGAGTGACCTGAGAGAAAATGAAAATGCACATAACAGATTACAGACTTCATCCAATAAACAAATCTAACTGCTGCCAGCATTAACAGGAATTGTGTGTGCATATGGAACAAAAGTTTCTTTTTCTTATCCCTGGAAGCTTTGAACAAACACTGGATGAGAAACTAAGATTCAAGGGAGTTCCTGTGGGCAACGTGGAGTTTCCAGTTTGGGCAGAATATAGCAGAGGACAACTTGCTATCTTATTTGTGCTAAACTGAGACACACCCACTTTATCAAAATTTGCAAGATGGGTGGGCCTAAACCAGTCTAGTGTTTGGGAGTGAGATGGTCTGGAAAGCCTAAGTTCAGCAGGCACCAAGAAGTGTGGGTTCATCTCAGATGGACAGAGAGGGACGGGAGAAGGGGCCATCGGGGATCTGTTCCAGCCTGGCCAAACCATGCACATGTACTCTGAGCTGTAGAGTAATTGTCCCAAGATTTGGCAAAGATGGACCAACAGACACTACATGGCTTGGAAGATTTC
Source organism: Porphyrio hochstetteri (assembly GCA_020800305.1). Classification (NCBI taxonomy): domain Eukaryota; kingdom Metazoa; phylum Chordata; class Aves; order Gruiformes; family Rallidae; genus Porphyrio; species Porphyrio hochstetteri. The sequence continues at coordinate 150,029,355 of CM036905.1, read as the reverse complement.
CTGCGGCTCTGCTGCCCTTTGTGAGAAGATCATAGAACATAGAATGCTTTGGGTAAGATGGGCAAGGATTGAGAGTATAGGTGGAATGAAAAGTGTGAGTGGAAAGCTCAAGGGATAAATCACTTTCCCTGCTGTTTTGTGTCCTGGCCACTTACTGAACCCCTCCCATGATACTCACCTCTGCACAAAAAATGGAATGCAAATTTGAAATGCTTATGCAGGGTGCCTGCTTCTGCGTGTTGATATGTATCTTGGAAGACAAATGACCTTTACAGCAGCAGAATACTTGAGACCTGAAAAGAATTTTGTTGAAACTGGCAAAAAACAAGCCACAGTTTGAAGTTGGAAAAGTTCCTCTTTCTCTCCAGTTCCTTTACTGCCTGGGATAAACGTGCTCATTTCTGAACTCCCTTAATGCTATTTAAACCACAGCTAGATTTAAACCTTGCAGACTTTTAACCAAACATAACCAAAAAAATAATTGATAGTGAGTGCTCTAACTTGATTGTCACCCCTTCAGCTGTCACTTTTTTCAATCCTCATCTCAAACAGGTTTGTTCTGGCTTCTGTTGGCATCGCTCATACAGAAACACAATCTGCCATCAGCAAAGACTAGTGATACATGTTTATGGTTCCTTGATGGAATTGTGCTTCTCTCCAACGCTCCTATTAAGAACAAAAAAACCCCAAACCAACAAGAAAAAAAAAAGGCTCAGTGGCCCTGTATGTATTTAGGATGTAAACCAAAGGGTGTGAAAAGCCAGCACAAGCTCTAGCCATTGATTGGTAGGTACCACAATGACTCTTCAGTAAAGCGTGGGTCTTCTGTGAGTAAAATTCTCTCTAAGGGCTTGTCACTCTTTCCTGTTTCCTTGAGCTGAAGTGTCCAAAAAGCCCATCGAATACATGTGCGTGTGTGTGTGTGTATGTGTATAAATATATACATAAAATAAAATACATTTTCTATGCTTTTTTTCATTCATTTGTAGCTGCATCTCTTGTTAATCATTAAGTCACCCAGGGAGAATTATCTCAATGTACATTTCCTCCTTCTTAAGACCTGCCAAAAAAAGTAATTTCTCCATTGCATCTATGTAACCCAGAAAATCACTTTCCTTCAAAAGGCAGTATAATTAAAGTACATTTTCAGAATTTGTATGTAAACCAGAAAAGTTTAAAGTAAAAATTCTGTTCCAGATAAAAACTAAAATGCATGTATAGTTTTAAAGTTGGTCATTGCATAAACTTCATGTAGACCACAGGTTAATCATGGCCTTCACTCCATTGTGTAATCAGGGATATATATATATATATATATATATATAAAATATTAAAACCAAAATAAAATCAAAAACCTATTTCAAGCTGTATAGCTAAAAGAGAACTGCCTGACAGAAGGATCAGGTAACTTTACAGAAGTTTCAGAAACATCTGGACCTGAAGCTATAAACAGGACAGCATACATGAGGCTAACCTGCAGGTATCTTCTTGCTGATTGAATTGTCAGAGGACAGAAGAGATAAAATAGACTAAAAAGCATTCAGGCTGGCTGCTAGATGCTGGAGCTTTACCCTCCAAATGTTGCAATACTCCTTTCCAGAGGCCTTTCCTGACGTGCTGCTCTTCCCAAGCACTAAAATGTCCTGTCATATTTGCCCATCTTGTATCTCTAGGGTCATACATATAGTTACCAATGTGCTGAAAATCAAGTATATTTTGAAGTACTGCTGCATAGTACCCAGGCACTGCAGATCTGGACTAAAGTTTCTGACAGGTTCATTCTGCTCATTTTCACTTACAGTCAAGTCCTATTTCCCAGAGCCCATGCCTACAGACTATTGATTGCTTACTACCCCAAGACAAAAAAAAAAATCTATTCACCAATAGTTTCAAAATTAGCTGAAGTTTTGAAACATGTTGCTATTTATAAATTAATAGATTTCTCCACTTTCAGTTAAAAAAATCAGCATGTCTGACCTAGCAGAACCACATTATAATTAGGAAGTACAAGACTACCCCGATTTACTTTGAAATAGCCCTGGACACAAAGCTGTTTTGATGCTGGCTGCACAAACAGTGGTTCCCCTGCCATTTAGCATGTCAGGCTCTGAAAGGTAGTACCAGGCCAAGTTGTTGTGTGTGCATCCTCTGCTAAATATAGGAAATATAAGGAAGTTAATAGACATGGAGAGAGGGAGACTTAGAAGTCTCAGGATGCTTTTCATTTCTACCCCTTTCCTGCTGTGGCAAGTGCCAGTGTACGTGTTTGAAGCACCAGCAAAGCTTCCTGCCATATGCTGGCCCATTGCAGTGATTTTGCCTGTGTGTGTGTGTGTTTGCACATGTATTCATATGCATATATGCATACATGTGCAAACGACATAAGGTCAGTGTTCAGTGCCAGATGCTGAAAGCAGTCAGTATGGAGGAGGGGGAGAATTGTAACTTTGACTCCTTTGAACTCAAATTAAATGTGAAAATGAGTAGTTACTTGAAATGGATTTGTCAAAATAGCCAAAGGGAGTTTGGTCCTCATCACTCATATTTGAATGGCTCATGGGCAACCAAATCCCTTGGTTCCTTTGAAAATCCCCAAATTTAAAGGATATTTTTTAGAGCTAGCAATGAGACTCGGTGCCACAGACATACTTCTGAGAAATTGGCATCGTGAACCTTCAATCTGATTAGTTACACAGGTACTTGTGAAATTGCTTTATACCAAAGCCTTTAAAAAATTTTACAGGATGTATTCCAGTGCTCAGAGAAATCATCACTGCAAGAAATACATCGTGCCAACAGGAAAAAAAAAAACCAAGTCAATATGTCCCTGCCTTCATATCTAGGCAATCTGCCTATCCAAGTATTTTCTGTAAATTTAGAATAAATTTTAAAGGTTTAAGGGCATGCAGTTGTATCATCATTTTTATGGCAGCCAAATTAATTCTTTCATGCAGTGCTTGAACCTAATGGAGATTGACTGTCCTGTTTTCCTATTGTAATGATGTGTACCGAGTTGAAAATGAAGATGTTGGGAGGATAAAAAATAGTGCTGTGACTGCTATTGATTAGCTGTCTTGTTTGCTTCATTGTTCAGGCTCCGTTGGCCTCTTGGGCAGAAGGACACCCAAGTATAACATCCCTGACATTTTCCTGAAAAGATGCATGCCTTAAAAGTGACAGCTTTACTTAAAAAAATACGGTTTTGATGTATAAATGTGGTAGTTTTAGCTGAAAGGATTCTGATGGATTAGAGCAGACAAAGAGAAAGATTTCTGAAACATACCTCAGGTCAGCCTTGTATCGAGAATAGATTTAATAGCAAGTGTCTTACATGATCATGACACTCCTAGTGTCTCTGCATTTCAGTGCATGTGGGAATGAGCGAGAAAAGCTGAGTTTATCTTCAAAGACAGAGCGATTAGGTTATTCTGACTAATGTGCTCAGCTTTCATTAAAGGCTTTGAGTGGTCATGAATTCCAGGAGTCTTGACTGTCTGCGCTGAAGAAGAAAGTGGCCCTTGAACTACCACATAATTTTATCAAAGATACTGCCTGTGTTTCTACTGCCTATAGATTGTTTTTCACATTAGGCTACTTGATGCCATTTAGTTTATCCTCTTGCCTGTTTTTCATGCGAAATGTTTGGTACAAGAGTCATGTAATAAAATTTGCCAAAACAACGACTGGTAATTGTCTACATATGTATTTAATACACATGAATGTGTGTATTCAAATACAACTCCTGCTCATACAGAAAACAAGTCGTAATTTACCTAACTCTCTGTCAAGGTATTTAAAGGAGTCAAGTACACTAAGTGATTTCATGCATCACCTTTAATGAAATGCATGAACATATGAGCATGACTGTAGGATTGGGTCGCAGCCAGCATTAGAAGTGCTTCTGCTTTTATCAGTGCTATGTTAAAAAGGGCTGGATTCTGCCACTTGTACTGTTAAATCTGGGAGAAAATGGGTTTTCTCAATGAATGACCTGTAGCTCAACAGGGGAGGAGATATTAGTGACTCGATCTGCTAATGATTCTGTGGCAAAACTACACTTTTTATTGAATCCCATAACTAGCTTGCAAAAATCTGGGCAATCTGTCAGGCAGTAAGTGGAAACCAGCCAGGAAAAAAACCTGAGATTTCTGATGTGCTTCAGCTGGAGGTATTGCAGCACCAGCCCAACTCCCCTTCCTCTCATCCTGTGCACGCTAAGCCCAGGTACTGCTTCTCTTTTATCAGCGGTCTCTAACAGTCCTGCCTTCGCAGAGCACGTCTAGCTCTACTGGTCTCTTGGTGTTTTACCTCCAGGCTTAGGACAAGGTCTTCTCACAAAGACTGCCTGGCTATGTCATCCCCTTTCTTTTCTGCCAGGTCAAACGTACATTTTGTCTTTTCCCCTTCAAAGCCACTGAGAAATATGTTCCCACCCTCTTCTCCAGCCTTGTGCCCAGAGGGCTGAATGCCCTTCTCTCTGCCACCATGGACAGTGGGGCATCTTGGCTGAAATAATCCAGAAGATCACTCCCCTCTCTTTAATCAGGATTTGCAGGGAATCCATCTAGCCTACAGCATCCACTGGAGGTGTGACAGTAGTCTCCTTTATTTATTTATTTATTCCTATTGAAAGTAAACGTGATAACAGTGTTCTGACAGGTCTGAACCAGTCAGCAGTCCCTTCACTTTCCTGGTATGCTTTGTTCCCCTCCGCACATGGAGTCCCTTGTGTTTTTTCTAATGGCAAAGTGTTTGGGGGACAAAACCCACTTCTTGCCTTCTGTTGACTTACTTTACCAGTTAGAATCAAAGTAGTTGAAAGTCACGCTCTCAGAAGTAAAGTAGGAGTTCAGTTTTGGCAATGGCAATCTTAATGGTAAGCTTAATTTCTTTCTCATTAGATTTACACATTGTAATTTGGTGTTTCATTATGTGGTCAGGAACTGTTTCTCAAATAATGCCACATATATTTTTGGCTGAACTAAGATCCACTAGATACATACTTGCAATATCTTACAAGCATGGCCGTGCACATATGTGATAGTAAAATTACTCAACTGGTGTAAATATTTTTGGTATATATGGCATAGATACAGTGAAAATGGCATATGTAGACAGAAAATGTTAAAAACATTTCAAGGAATATATTATCTGACATCCTTTTTCACTGAATTAAATGCATACACATAATTTGATGCAGAACCTCTGATTTTAATCCTGTGAGCACTCATTTTGTTTCTAAAACTTCAGGTTTTAGAAAAAATCAAGTTTCAACAATCCTCACTACAGGAAGGACATTGAGATGCTGGAGCATATCCAGAGAAGGGCAACGAAGCTGGTGAAGGGTCTGGAGCACAAGTCCTGTGAGGAATGGCTGAGGGAACTGGGGCTTTTTAGTCTTGAGAAAAGAAGGCTGAAGGGAGACCTTAACGCTCTCTGCAACTACCAGAAAGGAGGGTGTAGAGATGTCGGGGTTGGTCTCTTCTCTCGGGTGACAAGCAGTAGGACAAGAGGGAATGGCTTAAAATTACACCAGGGATTTTTAGGTTAGATAGCAGGAAGAATTTCTTTACTGAAAGGGTTGTCAAGTACTGGAACAGGCTGCCCAGGGAAGGTGGTGGAATCACCATCTCTGGAGGTATTTAAAAGGCATGTAGATGTTGTCCTTGAGGACATGATCTAGAGGTGGACTAGTCAGGCTTAGGCTGTGGCTGAACTCAGTGACCTAAAGGGTCTCTTCCGACCCAGGTGATTCTATGATTCTGTGATTCTAAGTACAGGATGAAAAGCAGTTAAGGAAACAGGAGCCCAATATCTCCGATGCCCATTTGCATCCTGCAGGACTCTCAAAATCTTTTTCTTCTTCAGCATTCACATTTTACCCATTCTTGCTTAGTTTTGCTTCTAAGTTCTTTGTGCTCGAGCAGGATATTCAGAGAAGGTTTGCAACTTCCAGTACAGCAAAAACTTCTAAACTGCACGATACAAAGACTTTTTTTTTTTAATTCTCCCTCCCTCTCTTTTCTTCCCAATTCTCAGTGTACCAGTATTTTTTGATCCTGTGCAGTCTAAAAAATCCCTTGAGTGAATGTAGGAGCCATAGCTGATGCTGCCAGAGCCAGGCTCACAGAAAGCTCCCATGCAGCAAATGAAACCAGCCAAGGAACAGGATGCATGTGCTCAGGGGAGACGAGAACATTTTGCACAGATGAGCTTAATTCTGCTGCTTCCTTCGTGTTTTGATCTTTTTCACTTCCATGATTGTTGTCAACGTTGTCATCATTGTCAATGACATGAATCCTGCAAGGATATGGCCCCCTTGCTGACCTGACACCATCAGCCTCCTGTCCTGTCATTTCCTTAAAAAGGTCTGTCCGTGCCTGTCACTGCTGATCTCGGAGCACTGCTGAAGACTGGAGTGATTCGCTGATTGCCAACCCCTCCACAGGGTCCCTCTGTAGAAGTCCTTTGTTAGACATTGATTGTCCACCCCTCAGATATCAGGGAAGCAACTGGAGCTGAACCAGGTTCGATGGTGGGGGGCAGGAGTTGAGACTCATTAGCAAACTTTGGTTAATCTGACAAAATCATTCCTGATTCCTCCTTAATTTGCAGCAATTGAAAGCATTTAACTACAGCACACCATCCTCCTGTCCAGAGGATGGCTCCTCAGTCCTGGCATTTCATTGCCACTGATGGCCTCTGACTCATCATGGAAAGTGTGATGCCTCTGGGTTTCACCTTGCTACTGAGCTGACCGAGATGTGGTGATGGCTACTGGCACCTGAGGGTAGTCGTCAGCCCTTCCTTAGTGTAGGTAGTGTGAGTGGCATCCAGCCAGGAGCTGGAGGCTGTTTCATAGCTGTGGACTGTGATTTTTCTTGGTGCCTGACATAGCAACAGCAAACATCATTCCAAGTTTAGCGACCACCTTCGTGCATTGTACCTCACTTCTGGAAGCACAAAGCAGGAAGCAAAACAGCCCACTGTTTGTCAGGACCATACCTGGGTCCCAAGTGACAGCACTTATTATGGGATGTGTTTTAAGGAGCTGCAGGTGCCAGGGAAGAACAGAGGTTGCAAATTCAGTGTGGTACCAACAGCTAACCTTCAGGTAATGTCTCCATCCATTGCAGGCAGCCCCGGGGCTTCAGTGATGCTGAGTGAAGCTAGAAAGACTCAAGGGCAGATCAGTCCCATTAACTTTTCCTGTGTTTCTATTTCTGTTAAATTTAAAAAATGAAATGCAAACTGATGAGAAAAAAAAGAACAACAAACCAAAAGCTGCAATGCCTTGCCCTGTTCATTTTTAAGTATTCAATTGAAGTTGTGGTATTGTGGATGAGCTTTTAAATAGCAAATCTACAATATTCTTTAACACTGTGATGCGATGTGTCAACTCACTGTTATCTGGTTGTTAAAGAGTCAGAATAACGAGTTTCCATTGGTTACTTTCTCTTTTTGGACTTCCCCGGTGCCCTGACCTCTAAGGGGAAGGTTTTTATGGAGCCTCTGTTCTTCCTTCATGCTATGGTTTTGGACAGCTGATTTAAGAGACTCTCATTTGCAGCAGCACATAGGATCCATGGATCTGTGTTTTGACCATAGTGTTAAAAGATGAAGTAATAGGTACTTAAGTACATCAGTGTTCATGAAAAGAATAGTTAGTCAAAATACAGGTAGCGTGCCTAGGTGTGTTGTGCACACACAAGCATGTGAAAGGCCCGCCTTCATCTGGTAGCTCCTCTGTGTTTGAAAACTAGTCAAGCAAAGCATGAACTCAGACAGCTTTTGCATCTCTTTCCCACAAGCTGAGTATATTTGAAGTATCTTCAGATGTATTTTCAGCTTCAGCAACTTATTCTGCAGGCATAAAGTCTGTCCTTAATTTGTAAATTACTGTCTTCATTTATAAACTACTATACTGTACGCATTTATTTTAATCAATCACTGCAGTTGTGAATGCCAGTCTGATTTCTGAATCAGCACTCAAAGATAAATGATAGATGGTTTATTAAGTTCTCTCAGCTAGGGTTCATGATGCTTAATTTTCTTAAGTGATAATATTTCATATCATAATCCTGATTCTTTTTTTTTCTTCTTTCTGCTTAGTGGAGTTTAACTTAATTACATGTACGGTCTCTGTAACAGTTTCAGCGTGGAGCTGTCACCGAACTTCCATAAATCACCATTTTAACTTTTTTAGGAGAAACCCTTCAAAAGGTCACCTGTCATCACAGATACTTTAGCTAAAAGTTGTAACACTTAACCCTGTCTTTAGGTTCTCCTAACGCAATTACACCAATGCATCACTGATCTCTCTCTGGGTTTGCAATAAAAGAAGCGGTGGTTTAGGGCCATTTTTTGGATCCCTGGCAGCAAGGCACCGTACACGTACTTACCTCTTTCACAGCTGGATGGTTTCATTGTAACCCCTGGTGTCTCTCTCCAACATTTTGACCTCAAAAAAGCATAATGTCACTGTACGCTGAGATTTTATGTAATTCGTTCTGAAGACTGGATTTTAAATCTTCCACATGCAGTTTAATACCGGTATTCTTGTCATCAGGCCAACTTTGCTCCCTTTATTAATAGTTTTGTCTTCCTTTTGCACACACACAAACATATAAACACACAAAATAAGATGCTGAAGATGATTTACAGAAGCATTAGAGACGGGAAGAGGCAGAGAACAAGATAACTGAAGACTAATCATGCCACAACCAGACATGCTTTTGCTTTTTTTTTTTCCCATTCCTGTTATATTTTTGTTTGGATTGGCTCCAGAGAAGCCCTGTTCCTTGTCGCTCTTGTTGTTGTGTGTGTGCTCATGCATAAATTCAGGTCAAGTATGAAACCTCTTTGCATTCCCGGTAAGAATGTGCAATGTCCTTATCAACAGATAACAAGAAATCTGAACTAATTTAGCTCATGACCCTGGGTTTTTTTGGGTTTTGTGGGTTTGGTTTTTTTTTTTGTTTGTTCTGCCATTACCAAAACTACGGTGTTTGCTTAGTTGTTAATGTATTCAGCTCAGTAAATTAGAGCTGCTTGAAATTTCGACTAATCCTTTTCCATTGAGGGTTTCCCTGGACTAAGTGACGCTGAATAAAACAAAACCCGCATGCATGCACAGGTTTCTGAGATTTTCCGGATCAAATATAATTTAAGGGGCACAACATTTTTAAATGAGGTTTTGGGTTTTGGTTGGGTTTTGTTTTGTTTTGTTTTTTTTAAATTACTGTACCAAAAGCACCAATGAATAAACAGTGTTTACTGGAAATATGTTTTGCTTGAACTCGGCCATTAAAGTATACAAGGGCTGAGGGGTTATTTTGCAGTGAAATAATGAACCAATATATAAGGATAAAAGTAGAAAAATGGTTTAACACACAGCACAAAGATGTTTTTGAATGAATCAGTCTTTGCTATTTAATTTACATTTTGAGGGCTCATTAGGATGATGAATGACACTGCTGGAGAATAAAACATACTTCCTGAACAAAAGAAAATCTCTGTAGCCTAATAACATTTTATGCCAGCACTTACATTTGTCAGAAGTGGATGCTATTTATCCCTATGATTATTTAAAAATCATTTTTATTGTCCTTTGTGCTGTGTCCTCTTCTGGGAATTTTAATTCAGAGTTTGACACCTACTTATTAACTTCCATGAAGTATGGAGTACAAAGGCTTATACTATATAAAGAATTCTAACCAGCCATGTTTATATTGCCTGCAGCTGTATACAAATTAGCTGAGTTTGGATTCATTTCTCTTAGAAATGGGGGGAAAAAAAAATTTGAGTTGAGTAACCTTTACCACCTCAGCAAAGTAAACGCGAGTTGAGCGTGGGCGACCTGGGCATACCGGGAGACAGCAGCAGGTCAAAAGAGCAAAGAGGAGGAATTTATTGCATTAATGCCACGAATTAGGAATCTGTACGAGTTGAAAACTTTCTATTTCATGTCTCCTCCATCCTCCTCTGGAAGGATGAGGATGAAATAGGAATGCTAATGCTTCAAACTTTGAGCCCATCCACTCCTTAATCAGTAAATAATTGCTTGCTGTCTTGCTGCCTTCAATGCTTATACGTGCCTATACTCTGGAGTCAAAGGTATGCAAATACCAGAAAACAGACTATCTCTGGAAAAATGTCAAAATATTTTCGTAAATTACACACTATTACAATAATCGTATTTTTATGGTTTGTCTTAGAAGACACGCTTCTTTTGTACCAAACATTAGCGTTTAGACCCTTATTGAGCACAAACCGTAATTTCACCTACGTTCCCTCTGCCACGCTCCCTGCGGTAGATCTGCTCAGCACCCCTGAGGGTGAAAGAAGTCAAAGATTTCATCTGCCTCTCTGGAGAGAGGACACCGGTTTCTCACTTAGCTTTTTGTGAGAGCACGTGAAATGAGATGATGTGCAGCTTTGCTTTGTTCATTGTGGTACGAGGTGGGAACGTGTGATCTTGTTTTTCTTCCTCTTTCCAAAGACATCCTCCACACCTTGCCAGAAGTCCAACTGACAGGAAAGCAAGTAGCAGTGTGCAGGAAAAAGTATTTCCCTACATCCAATTCTACGGTTTCTCATACTGATTTTTGCATGCACAAGGTGCTGATCATCTGGAACACGAGATCCCAATTTTAGTTCTCTTTTTTGATTTCTGAAGAAATTGCTAGTCAGCCACCAATATATTCCATCAATTTTTGCTGTTTCACATTTTGCAGGCAAACATACATAAGAGAAAATTATTCTGGGAACATTTTGTAGCACTGAGACATCTGTCCAGGTAATTGGTTTGCAGACAGAAGAGTCTGGCTATCTTTCCTCCCAAAAGTGTGCTTAGGGTTATTTCTGGGGACCAATGTCCGACTGCTGTTTGGAGACCTGCTATATAAGTCTCTGTAGATGTCCTTTCCCTGGCACCCCATGGCCAGGCCCACTTGCCTTGAGGGAAAGCCCTGGGGATACTGCTCCAGCCCTGTCTCACGGAGCCTTAGAAATCATCTTAAAGTCAGCTGACTTGATTTGGAAAAGCAGGGGTCTTGTGGGCAGGTCTGTTTATTTTAAGGATACCCATTTTAGGTTTTTAAGGGTTTTTTTCCTAGGGGTTTGTTAGGACTTTTCTTTTTTTCCGTTGATAGCCTAATTTTCGAGGGAATTACACTCTGCCTACCTAAAACACTTCAAAACTTCAGACTACAAAATGGACGCTTTGTAACCCTTCCTAAAATACCGTGTTGTCCAAAGAGACCTCTAGCCATATTCCATACCTGAAGTTACAAATGCCCCAACACATGTAGATTTACTATATTACATAGGCACCTGTTTGCACACGTTTCTGGCTGCGTGCTTGCAAAGTGCTATACAAGCCTTTGAGGTAGTAGGCCCGCGTGCCAAAGGCAGGTTATTGCAGACTCTTTTCAGTCGAGACATCCCCATTTACTCCTTTCTACCTGATCAAGTGGCAGGATGTGCTGCTTTCAAAAGTCACATCTTTTGTGTTGGTTGATCGAGCTCTGGGCTGTAATGAAATGCAAATAACGGATGACTTTGGGTAGGGTGGCATGGCAGCCTCTGCTGCGGTTAGTGCTTGTGCAGGCGGAGGGGTCTGACGCACAAGTGGGCACAGATGAAGGGCTCCTGCCTCTGCTGTAGAGATCCATCAGCTGTTTATGCAGCAGCAGCGACTGCATGACTGCAAATTGCCAAAATCAGTGCTAGCTTATTTTAATATGCCAGACTGTAAACTGTTAGCAATTCAGCAGCTGCTATGCAAGCAGGGGCCTCTGAGAGTGCATCGGCGCAGAGAGATAAGGATGGAAATGTGAGCTTGGCTTCGGTCTCATTCTTGCTGGGTTTTTCTTCTGTAGCTTAGAGGTACAGATATCCTGGGTGGCAAATGAACTGAGATCATGCTTTTGCAAAGGCGATGGCTTGATTTTGTAATTATTCTTCCCTGAACGACTTCCCCCGTTGGTTTCTTGCATCTTGACTTTACATATAGTGCTGTCGTCAACAAGGTCACTTGGGTAGCGAGCAAGCGGTAACCGTTACCCTCCCGGTGCCCAGGACCCTCCGCACAGGCCTGCGCAGGTGGTTTGTGCAGATGGGCTGCTCTGTCCCCATGGATTAAGTGTTGCAGGCATTCAGCCTGTTAGCTGTCAACTGATTTTCCATCTGCAGGTATTTAAAATCCTGTTGTGCCTGTAGTATAAAGGTATATATATTAATATACATTTAGATTAGGCCAGGACTGCTCTTTAGTGTGGATTTTTCCACCAACCCTATGGCAGAGTCAACAGCGACCAGCCAGCTCCTGACAACCTTCCCCTGTGCAGAAACAGATAAAAGCCTTTCCCTGCAACCCTTGTTGGAGTATCTTGTTTCATAGCTGTATTTCTACAGCAGAAAATGGATTATGAGAGAGGATTTTGCCAAGAACATTTCATTCTGTTCCTTGCAAAGTACCTGTTGCTGCAAATGATTTGTACAGGACAATCCATGTTTTGGTGGAGCTTCCTAGTCCTCTACCTGCCCCAATGTTTAGCTGGGCTGCAGGTGACTTCGAGTGACATTTGGGGATAAAACATGGAGGAAATGCTGCTGGAAGCGTCTCGGGGGGAAAGGGAGCCACGAAGCTGAAGGCAGCCCGTAGAGTAGAGCATGGCTCTTTGCATCGTCTTCATTTTCCTCTGGTGTCATTACCTAATGTTTCTGCATGGTAACATAGGCAGACAATTAACAATTGGAGCCCAACAGCAGCTTTGCCCTTCTCTTCTCCAAGAACAACTAGCACCTGAAACCCTGAAGCCTTCACCGAAGAGTTAATTCTCAGGGGAGTGAGCCACTCATTGTTCCTTTCATAAACAAACAAATAAATGATACAAGGATTTGATCTGTTTAATACACATTCTCTGAAAACCAGAGTGCAGGCTAAACATAGTAATCTGATGATTACAAATTATTCAGTCCTATAAACAAAGCATGACAATTGATGACAATGTGGTATCATATATCGCAAATGCAGAGCATCCTCTCGCATCCAAAACAAATACTTTGGAGTATTTCAAACCCATAACAAGTATATTTAATGCAGATCACTGTGAAACAATGTGTGTTTCTCTGTTCCTAATGCTGTATACAAAAGCCAGCCAAGAGCTTTTTGTGTTTTATGCATTATATTCATTTATGCTGCCAATTCTACTTACTATCTAGTATTCTGATTTGAAAAATCGAGATTTAATGTTATTTCAAGCAACGCTTGATGCATGCGCATCTTAAGACTATAGGAGATGGTTTCGTAAGCAAACCATGAGGCATTAATGTAATTCCTGAGTTTCAGGTAGATTTTTATCTCGCTAGTTAAAGTATTGATCGCAACCCTTATATTCCATTGGTAGCTTGTTATGCGAGGCAAATCAGCTGCCATTGTTACCGATGCTGAAAGTCTCCCCGAGTAACCCGTGATAGGTTTATTACATAGGAAGCTTTGATCCTCAGGACTCGACTAAGATATTCAAAGTTCTTATAAAGGTGTCTTAGAGTCTGAGATACAAATTCAGATGTCTGCTGTCAAACGACTCCTATTCAGCAAGCCCGTATGAGCCACCTTTGAAAGTGAAACAGCAAGATGACACCATTCATAGCTTGACTTTTGGAGAGGTCTTTGTGCTCCCCTGCCTTTTGGTACCTGACAACTCGTTCCAGGCCGTATCAAAGTTGCATAACAGAATTTGTAAAAAGCTACACAGAAGGGTTTAATGTGTTGAGAACAAATAACTTCTTTGTTGATATCCACTGCCAGATCAAAGAGGTGGAGGGTAATAGGCCTAGGACTGCATTACCTTCAGTTACACCAGGGAACAAAAGAATAAAATAAAACAGTGAAAGGCAGCAGAGAACAATAAAAAAAGGAAAATACTAACAAGTTTAAAGGATTCAATGTCCTGAAACGTGAATAAAAGCCACAGAAATAAATTCATCAAGATCAAATAACAAAAGGGAAGCATGCGGCTTCTCGGCTCAAAGGGGTTTCCAACTGTACTCCTGTTTTCCGTACGTGTTGTTATAATGTGGGGTGCCATAAGACTTTCCAGTACTTACAGGGACAGAGAGCTGGCTCTGCCACTTAAAGAATGCAGATTTGTTGTACTTGACCTAGATGGAAATGTCTGTGAGCTGCAGCAGTATTAGAGATTTTCTCTCCATTTAGCTTCCGTTTAAAATGAAATGGGGCTACACTGAACATTTCTTCCTCTAGAGACTAAATAACCCTTTTTTAACTGGAGGATCGCCTCATCTGTTCAAGAAAGTAAAAATAGAAATCCAAGAGGCAGCTCACGTTTTTGAAGCTTTCCAGTGATAGTTTTGGAAATCAAACCCAAACCAAACCTGAAGGTGATGTAACCTTTCCGAAAAAATTCACAAACACCTCTCATGCAACCTAGCAATGGTTTTGGTCTGGGACCCAGTAAAAATTAAATTCCACTATCACTGTCCATTTCTTCCTTTTATTGTCCTGTACTGTGTGTTGCATGTGTGCAAATACCGATGCATACAGGATTTAAAATCATTTTCCAGCCGTAAGGTTGAGAGCGCCGTTCTCTGTGGGCACCAGCCAGAGCTTTGCAGTCCATACATCAGTCGTGCCCCGATGGCCAGGCATCGTGCTCAGTAGAGCTTCGTATTTCTGGATTTTATAAGGGGTGCTCCATTAGCCTTTAGCTGTGTGGGAGAGCTCAATGCCAGCATCTGGGAACTAGCAAATGCCTACTCTGCTGGAAGGACAAGCACACTCCTTCAAAGACAGAAAATCTGGAAAAGCTGAGGCAAGTTTTTCTTCCTGTCTGTATTTCATCACTGTTACTTGCAACAGCAACAGGTGCAAAGAAAATCAGAGTGTTGTGACTTTCAGATGCAATACCCCTTTTAAAGGGGATAACCTGAGAATATATGGAAACAGAAGTGAAAGCTGAAAGAGAAAGGACTAAGATCGTTTTAAACCAACCTTTGGTCCTCCAAGCCTGAGGCACCAGTGTGGCTTCCATCCACACTGTTACCTAGTAACATATGACTACTTGGAGCTACCCACAACCTTCCCCAAACCTAGCATATTCTCCTGTGTCTGGCCTTGTGATTGCCCAGACAGTCAGATGCTGGCCCAGAACCCATGGAGTGGGGACAAGTGCTGGGCAGCTGCCATGCCTTGGGGCAGGTGGTTTTACAGAGGTGGAGGTATTGTGATTTCTGGAGGCAAGTCCTCTGCCAGGCAGCACAGCAGTGCCTGGTTCCTCCCTGGCTGGTCAGGGGGCTTCCTGTTCCCCCACCAGAGGATTGATACAGACCTGTGTGTGAAAATAAGTCTTTTGGCAGGGGGTGGGAATAGAGGACAGGAAAAATAAGGAAGGTATTTGTCTACTGTGCAACTTGGTAGATTTGCTGAACTTGGTGATTCCCACATTAAAAGCTACAGCTGATAAGATTTGACACTTGCTTCGCTGATTTGGGCATTTTCAGGAAACTTTTGCAGAGGATTTGTATATACATAGACATGTATATGCATAGATGTGTGTGTATATGTATACACACACACATATACCTGTATGCATATATATATATTTATATACACACACGGTGTCATGTACACTCTTAACTGGAAGGAACTGACATGTCTGAGCACTAAGGCATTGCAGCAGTAATGTTTCATTTGAAAAATGTCGTATTACCTCCACAAAACCTTCAGAGAGCACCATTTCCGGTGGCTTTGCAGTGAATCTGTTTCCCTCAGTCTGTCAGTGACCACGGCATGGCTGGATTTTTCTTTTGACTTTCAAGAATGCTGAGAGCACAATAAAGCTCTGCTGAGATTTTCACCACGCCTCGGAGAACTGTGCTATTTATCAACTTCCATGTGGATTTTAAGAGACTCCACCTGAGCTGAACAGAGGCATCAAGGGATTGTTTTAAAGATGCTGATGCATACAATTGTTCGTCTTCATTGATAAAGCTTTGGGTATCCGGTAGCAAACAATATTCCTGTGGGGCAAACAGGTGCCCTGGCTGTAATTGTCATGACCAGAATATATTTTTGCAGTCTTAGCAATGAGACCGAGAAGTCATTCTCAAACCAGTGCATCTGATGCTCTGTTCCTCACACATTATAGACTTTTAAAAAAATATGTTTCCCTATGCTGATCCATATTTTCCATTAAACAATTACATTTTATGCAAATCAAGGAAAGCAGTGCCATATAGGTGTCTCAGGCCAAAATTAATTCACTTTTAAGTCAGAAAGAAAGGAAATCCACATCAGCTGTGCCCAGACAAACTAGAAAAAGTGGTTTCTGTCTGGATTTGCAAATAGGTTATTTAACTGTGCTGGCTTTATCACTAGATGCTCACTGGTCTGCTGGTGCTTCAGACCTGCTCCATCAAGGTTTTGTGATGATTGTTGCCCTAACGAAAACAGTTATAGTGAAAGAATTAGATTTATTTGGCTGGGGAGGAGACACCATCAAAGCCAAATCTGTCAGATGTTGGTGACATACTTGGACTAGCAAAAAGCCTTGTAGAAAGCCAAACATTACTCTGGTCTCCAGATCGTTACCTGTCAAGTCTAGATCAGGTCTCAGTCTCTAAAATTGAGAAGGTGGTTTTCAGCAATAGGGATTAATGAGAGGTTATTTCTCCCTAGGATACTCGTTTTTCAGCTCTGTGTAGCTGTCTATAATGAGAAATAGTTTGGTGTTACCTTCTAGAGGTACAAGCTGCTGCTCAGTGTGTTGGGGCTGCTATATGCAGGTACAGTAATCCTCTTGTAGCCCCCTGTGAAAACCAGACCTTCTTTGGCCCTAATCTTTGCGTGAGGTATCTGGTAGAGCGATGTCCTCGCTACCCATCATGACAGAAACCACCTTTGTTTCCTTTGTCCTGTCCTGAGCTTTGTTAACAAGACGGTCACCCCTATTTTCAATAGCATTTTAGTGTTAATATCTCTCCTTCTGACCTAGTAGAGACGTTGTTCAGATGTTGGTGTTTTATCAACACTGAATTCCTCATGCCAGGCTCCATTTCTTATTCCCTCCACCGCTGCCCAAAGGGTAGATTTTTTTTCCCCATGAGCTGTTTCTAAATGGATGTAAATAGGCTTGAAGGAATGCCTGATAAATGCTGCTCTTCCCATCAAATGCTCATGTACAGGGATGTTCCTCCATCAGGGGCCTTCTGCGGGAGAGATTTCTGCAGAGCCGTATTCTGTAAAGCCTTGTGTCTGTGAGAGGTTTAACCCTTTCTGTGCAATAGTTTGCAATCACGTAACCTTTAGCTCAGTGGGAATGAATACCAATTATCATTTATAAACAGTTCCTCTCATTATGCGCCTATTTATGGCATCTTTTATAGCTTGCTAATTACAAGCACACAAAACAGAAATGTTTGGAGTTAAATAATGTAAACAGGATGTAATTGATTTTCATGTTGAATAGTTTTTATTGATTTATTGTTAATTAACATTTTTAAAGGATCTCTTGGCAAAATAATCCATTTAATTTATTGAATATTATACTAGCTGTTGGTATATTCATATTAAAATGTCACAGAAAGATTAACAGTTCTGTAATACTTGTTTTTCCAACTGTTCCTGCTTTACAGCTGTTATATATTCTCCCCAGGAAAACACAGGCCATATATGGAATGCAATTGATCGGTCACAGTCCAGGTCCAAGCCAACAAGTGTCCATATCACTAAAAATACCACAGCCCAGTTGACATTAATTGGCCATCTGTGCAGCAGGGACGACGGGCATCTGATGGGGAGAAAAAGCTGATCTCTATCGCTCCCAGGGCAGGGTCTTTGGGTCTGCTGTTGAAGGGCTGCCTGGGCTGAGAGGGGAAGCCCCTGTCTTTGCTAAAAAGCCTTTCCTGCTGCAAAACCGAGACCATAATGGAAACTTTCCAACAAATGGACCGCTGCGTCAAGCAACCAGACACTTAATGCATTCAGAGCATTCGTACAGTGCTGTAGAAAAATGTACTGTGCTGAAGGCACTTCCAGAGGTACCCACAGGCTTTTTCCAAATTTTGGGTGGGAAGAAAGAGGGGCTGCGGAGTCCAGTCACAGCGGATTGTTGACAGCATCTTTGTGACTACCAGGTGCCTGGACTTGGCATTCATGAGTGCTGCTGACTTCGCTGATAGGCGAGGCCACTTACTCAGCACCTCCCAGGATTGGGCGTGTAGCAAGGAGTAAAATTGCATGTTGCAATCTTCATTATTACCATCCCATTATATTTTTCAAATAGGTAGCAAGAGAGTGTAATCACATCAAACCCTATTTTTTCATTAGAGAAGAAAAACATTAATATACTATGACATGGTATTGATTTGATACAATCAGTCTTTCCCAATAACAATAAAACCTTTATATTTTATTAACACAACCATGCAGTTCTTCTCCATTACAGCTCCTTTTTATTGTTCTGGGTCACAGTGTAATTCTGGCATGTTTGGATTTTTATTTTTATGAATATAATGTAAAAGCCTATAAAACTGCTCCACCAATCTGCCAGTAGGTTACATTTGAGGCTCCCAAGCATCTTTTATTAAATGAAATGTTACCAGTGCAGTTCCAGGCATTGATTTTTTGATGGCCCTTAAGGGTGGAGAGGGTGGGGACATTTCAGAGGGGTTCTTGGCCCTTAATTATCGTGATTTTTTTTATGGTGTGGACACTGAGACTTGGTCTCAGGCTGTCTCATCAGATTGAAGATGACGTCTCAACAAGTGGCTGGACCTGGCACTTCTAAATCCCCTCCGAACTGATCTGTAGGCTAGTGAAGCTTCTAGCAGCCATCCAGACCACAACCCTTCAACATCATCTCACTTTCTGACCCCTGGAATTTCCATATTTAGTTCAGGTCAGAGGCTACCTGAGCAGGAGCTGCTCCAAGCTCCGGGGAAGGCCTTGGGGCATGTACTGGAGGAGTTTCTTCAACCTCATTTCCGTGCTATTCCTTTCTAGTGTGGACTGCAAGCCTATCAGATCATTTGGTGTTTCTCTCTATCTACAGATATTTTTCATTCATCTTCTTCGATCAGCCAGAATATCTCCCTGTTCCTCATTCAAGACTGGAGCATCGTGATATTCCAGTTGCAATGAGACCCCCCATTAGTATAGCCAAATACTTTCATTAAAGCTAAGCTAGATGACTTTCATCACTTGCTCTTTATTCCTTTCTTTTTCCTTGAAATAAAATCTTTGTTAACCTTGCCCATCTTCCCTTTTGAACCAAGAACAATGTTGCAAGATCCCATGGTAGGAAAAATAATCCCCATAGTAAATATGAAGACTCCATTTCAAAAGAGAACGGGCTTATTAAGGGTAACAGTTTATTAACAGTTGCTGTAAATTAGATGGATTTAATAACTTTAATTAGTGCAACACTTTCTGACACAGAGCTTGAGGAGAATTCAGCTCTTCATCCCCATCTCCCTCCTGCACGCCTCCATGTCTAAAGAAGCAGCAGCGACTCCTCGCTGTAAAAGTGAAACAGCTCCTACTCTCAGTAAGTTTTTGCTCTCAATAGATGGCTCCTACTCTCAGAAGTTTTCTTCTGCACTCAGCAGAAGTATCAACAGACCATGGCCACTGGCACTGCAAATCAGTAGTGAGGAACAGCATGGGTGCAAATAAAAGCCTTCAGATACCTGGAATCACAGAAAATCAGGCTCTCTCTGCAGCCTCTTAATGTCTCCTTTCTTGGTGTGACCTTACCCCGTTCAGCCCTGCTTGCCTGCATCCTCAAGGAGAGGTGAGGTCTCTTCTCAATGTTTAAGAGCTGTGAAGTACACAGCATTGCTAGTGCCCATCAGTGAACTGAGGATGCCATGGTTCCCTGAAGTACAGCCCTGTTAAAATGCATGGAAACATTGCTGACAGATCTCATGTCACCTATCAAGATGGAAATGCCATTCTCGTTAGTAAAGAGGAAAAAAGAAAGAGAAATGCCCTTTTTAATTCTGCTCATGTCAGAGGATTTTCATACTCAGTCCTTTTCCTATGGGATGTTCTGGTTTATCAGAACTGAAAATGTCTGCAACTATGTTGATTTTGACCAAACCTATTTTCATTTTCATTTTGAGAAGATACTTTGTTAAAGCCAAAAATTTGCGCATTTGGAGTCAGAGTGAAACATTTCAATATTTTGTTTTAATGACTTCTTCATTTAGTCCATATCTTGCTCTGAAACTATGAAATTTTATTTACGTATCTTAAAATTTGACAATGTGTTTTGATTGATCAAACATCCATTTCTCAACTGAACTGGAGAACACTTCCTAAAACTTCATTTTGAAGCTAGTGATATCACACTGTTATATTTGTAATGGGAGCATAGGCAATGGGATAGAATCTACATGTAAGTGCCTGCTCCCCCTTCTCCCTCTCCCTCCCCCCTTCCCAATTCAGAATTAAACTGCGTACCAAAAAGGGGAAAAAGCATTTCCAGACAGACAAAAGTGAGGTTTTAACCAAGTTGAGATCTTCTATCCAGCCCACCCTTCCTGAGGGCAGAGTCCTGCATTTTCTCTCCAGACCAGTGTGGTTTCAGTGCATCCATCCCATAAAGAGCCTTTTGCAGGATGTAGCACATGTAAGGAAAACAGCAGCAAGTAAAGCCCTAAATGTCTAAAAATGCTTCCCGGATATCTGCAAATGACCTCTCCCAAAGAATCCCTTTTCACAGCCTGGCTCTATTTCCACAGAAACCCCAGAAGTCACCTCTCTGGACTCAGGCATGTCTCCTCATTACATTTCAGCATTTTATTCCATGACTTGAAGGTATTACAGTCTCTTCAGAGAAATGATCAAAGATAATCTTCGTTGAGTGCAATGGTTCTCCACAACCCAATAGGCAGAGGCCACATGTATGAATGAGTAAAAATATAAGGACTTATCTTCGTATAGGGAGTTTCTTTCTAGCAAATGGATTGTATAGAAAATGTCATCTATGCATATGTACACGTTTGTGTATGTAGCTCTGTACTGTCATGGTCTTGCCTGGCAAAGAAGCTAATATGCTTTCAGGTCAAGGTCCATCGATGTGGGCTTTTTTCCCTCACGTTTTTAATCATAGATTTAGGTTGTTGTCTGCCAACATTTGCTGCCTGAAGCTTCATTTTTAGCTCCAGGGATAATCCCTCAGTCCTGTTTTAAGCGGTGCCATAGACCACTTGTGCAGCTTGAGAGCTGCAGGGTGGCACCTGAAAGGTGGGCCTGTGGTGGTCTGCTGGTTGCAGATGACCCTTGTTGAAGCGCCGACACAGCCAGCCTGACTCCCACTGAGTGGAAGAGGCCAGCAAGTCTTCTGAGTGCATACCTCAGCCTTCTGGCAACCTTAACCATGCCTAATTTGTACTGGAGCCAAAGTCCAGTAACTTCTGGAGACTTTGTCAAAACACTTAGCGCAGTCAAATAATGAGAGTACCAGAAGCTCACACCATAAAAATCTCTTAGGCTAAAATGGAAATAGATACTTTCAGAAGATTTTTCTTTCTTTCTTTCTTTCCTTAACACAAAGATTTGAAAGAAGGGAGAGGTATCACAGATAGGAATTCCTTTCATATGGATTTCTTTACATATCTCCATGTGAAAGCTGTTGGTAAGGGAAACAAAAATAAAGCAGTGCTCTGAAATAGAGTGGGTACAGGCATAGCTCTTTTTTTGAAATGACATCCCGTTTCTCAAGAACTCGATGTAGCCTTTAGTCAGCCTTGTTTCTTACAGTTCTCTGTGCTTTGCATGGTAATTAGCTGCTCGTGTTATCAGCGGTGGGATGCTCCCGGCTATTTCTTCAGCAGCCACTGCCGTTATCCTCGGCGGCAGATCCTCGCATCCTCCTGCCAGACTGTGCGCCAGCCGCACGTGTGTGCAAGTGTTTGGTGTTCTTTGGGCTGCCCTGGCTGAGGGATGAAGGTAGCGGGCACAGCGCTGGAGAGGGAAAGAGGCTGGCACCCACTTTCCCTGACAGCTCCCCGAGTGTTGCCCCTATTTCACCGATGGTTCATTGAAGGTTCAGCGAGGCGAGTTGGTGGTGACAGATAGCAAAATGCAAAGGGAGGCAAACGAGCTCGGTTTGTCAGTGTCAGGATAAATGCAGGGTAGCAGCTCCTCGGCTTAGCTGGGGACAGCAGCCTCGAAACCTCAGTTTTGTTGTTTGTTGTGAGGTTTTTTAAAGGTAATTAAAGCATTTACTGCACAAGTGTACTGTGGCGTGCAGGCTGTCGAGAGGGTGGAGGGGCTGCTTTGCGCAGATTGCCAGCACGACTGACATCAGCCTTACGCAGGTGCTGTGTCACACAGCCAGCACTGACACGGTATTGTTTGGATCAGGGAAGCCCACTGATGCAAGTGGCACGTCGAGTGCTCTGTGCTGTTTGTTGCCTGCAGGCAATGCAATCGCAGCTTTTAGTTCAGATTTCAAGAAACATTTACCAGCTTTTTTATTGCTATTATTGTTATTAATTAAAATATGGTCATGAAGTCATGTTCAGGTTGCCAGATTCATGGGCAGTGAAGGTTCTTCTGTAACACGAGGAGAGATGCAACAGAGAAGATAAACTTTTAAGCTGAGAATGGGGAATCTTTTCCATACCATCACCTACAGACACTTTTCAGATGTATCTTAAATCCCGTAATAACACTCTGCATTGTATTATGTGATATCATGAAGAAAGAAAAAAAAATATGGCCCCAGGCCTTATGAAATTGAAGTTTCTTGCTGTGTGCAGAGCACGGTCTCTTAACTTCTCCACCCTTATTCTAGGAAGTTTGATATCAGTAGTAATGCAAGATCCTCACAAGTATTCAAAGCAAAAATAACTGAAGAAATTTATATTTGGTACTCAAAAGATGAAGAGCGAAGAGGAAAATATAGATACTCAGGGTTTTTTTCCAAATATTGTTTTCATTTCTGCGTATCTTGTCTTTGGTTTTCTGTTTCCAGCTTTGTTTTGCCTTTTGAAAGGCAGTGTGATGATACTGAGAGAGACATACGAAAAGGTTTTTTGATTCCTCCTGCCCAGGGTTATGATACGCTAGGGAGAACAGCTAAAGTTTGGGGTTTGTGGTAATGGAAAGTGTAATTTCTTGCTGATGAGTATTTGAAGATTTATTTCATTACACTTCAAGGAGAAATATTTAATTTCATAACAGAAGCTTGTTCCTAAACCTACTCTGAAATAGCCTATTCCAAATTTACCTTCAGTAGTTCTGCTTTTACACAAAAATAAAGAGCATTGTTTTACCCTATGTTCAATGCATTGTATACAGCATAAGATGATAGGTTAGGTGATCTCATGATAAGATGGCAATGGACTAGAACCTGAGGAAATCTGTTGCGGTGTAAACAAGGTGTTTGTGATGAGAGCTTTGTACTCTCCACTGTTAACACGATAACAAGACATGGACCAGACTTTGGGGAAGGAAAGGGAGAAAAAGTAAGGAAACCCACACAGAAGAAAGAAATAAAAGTCAGCTAATCAGAATTTTAAAATATCTAGGATTGTTGTGGTGTTTCTGTCTGCTGCCTTAACTTCAGTGGCAAGGTGAACTATTGCACTTGAGTTCCCACTGCAGCATGAGGCAAGGTCACATGCGCCGTTGTGCAGCTCCACGGGGACAGGACTGAGAACAGAACAGGGCTATCTGCATGGGACTGCAGCTTCTCTTCAGCATCCCTATACCAGATAGGAGCAACTCTCCAAAGGCTGAGTTTATAGCATGCTTAGCTGCTTTCCCTTGGAAATCAGTGGTGTAACTCCTAGTGACTGTAAAGCTGATGGACTGTGTTGCACCAAAAAGAGCTAATGCAATTCATTTGTTTAACAATCAAGGGCCATATTCAGCAGAGATTTAGCAGGAGTGCTGACAATAAAGCACTTACGACTTTCTATGAATTGGCGTGAAATAACAGCTACAAAAAATTATGAAACACAAATTGTTCCCTTGCATGCACATGGCTGTCGAGCCGCTGACCTTGGCTACAACCGTTAGGCTGTGGATCCAGACCTCCATGGTCGCTCAGCTCAGGCTGGGGAGTGGTGGGGACAGCGATGAGGAGCAGGACTTGCACAGACTGGCTAGTGGTATCATTTGGGTCCGGTAGGCACAGAGGTGTCCATTTTTGGTGATTTTTGGGGTGCCCAAATGCAGGTGAGGTGGAGAAGTCTGATTTCCAGGTGACAAGGGCACTTTGGAGAAACAAATTGCTTTGATATTTCTTCAGGCGGGCACCTGAAAGCTCAGAGCCTCCAGGTAGCTTTAGAAAGCAAGGGGCAAGTACTAAGCTCACCTCCCTGGTAGCTCTTTGGGGAAAGTAATTAATTCTACTGGTTTTGTTTCCACCCTGCCTTTCCCACGTGGGAAGACCTCAAGCCCTGTTCTCCTGATCCCTCAGTTAGTCCTGTTCTGCAAAAGGAAGAAAACCTTTCTTTGGGGAACTGTCAGGGAGTAAGTCCCCAGAAAACTTGCTCGATGCTGCAGTCACCTTGTATATTGTGGATACCTGCATAAGACAGGCACCCCCCCAGCACCAGTACTTCCATCCATGGTGCACCCCCTTTTCCCAATTGTGTTGGGCAGTGCAAGCAAACTGTGGCCAGGGGGCAGGCAGGAAGGGGGTGTCTTGGGCTGCCTCTTCATCGCTGGCACATGCTTGGGTCCTCAGGGACAACCAAACCGAGCACATAGGTGAGGCATCAGCTGGATGGTTCCTGTGTCAGGTTAGCTACCCTGCCAAATCTTTGATTTCCACCCCCTCCAGAATGGCTCTGGAGGAAGCCGTACCATTCAGGAGAGCTGAATTCCTCTGCACCCTCAGTCCCACAAGGGTTTATGACCAGCATTTAAAAAAAAAACTGTAGCCTTCTCAGGCCTGCTGTGCTGCCTAGCCTGTGCTCCGCATTGCTGCTGCCTGCGTGGCAGTGGCTGCAGCTCTCCCCTCAGCATCACAGGTACCTTTGCCCTATCCATCACCAGGCTTCGCGTAGGCATTGTCGCTGCAAAGCTGCTCCGGCACAAAGGATGCGGAGGGACGCCACTCATCCATGTACGTGCAGTAACTGTTTTGCTCATGCTTACTCATCCGCAGTGTATCCAAACCAGCAGGATCCCCATCCAAAAGTGGTGTAAACAAACTCCTATGAATTTATACAAATATGTTGTAATCACACGTAAACACTGCAAATGTTGCATCTTCCTGTGGTGCTGATGGGGTATAATTGGAGAATTTTAAGCGGTGCAACTTTTCCAGTGCTGGAAAGACTTGGCCTCATTTCGAAACTGTAATAGAGGTTGGAATATATTTCATGTGACAACCGTGTTCTGAAACCTGCTATTTGTTATTTCTTTTTAAAACATAAACAAACTATTTTCTCATTTTGTTTACAGGACAGTGGAACGGGAGATAACAGCTGCATTGAAGAAATATTGCGGGTAGGAATCCTTAAAAAAACATTTTCTTTTTCCAGTGCCATTTTGTTTACTCTAAAAAGACAAGAGAATTACAAGAATATTGCACTTATTGCTGTTAAAGATACTGCTCCCTTAGATTGCCATCTTTCTAAGGAAAAAGGAGGCAAAATTATTTCCTCTTGAAAAATAATTGAAAAATCTGTGAAGACAACCTTCCAGAGCCTCTGGATTTCACTGCTACTTTGTGCCAGTACGGCTGACCTTCATGCATGCAGAAGCAGATAATGGGATAAATTATAAACTGAAATGTACAATGATGTTTCAGGTTTACAAACCATGCAAAGTGCATGTTTCCATTAATCACGACTGTCAAAAATCTTAATTTTGAAGGGAGGTCTAGGAAGGTCATTTTCCACCTGGATTTAATTAGAATCCATTATGTAATGTCATTATGTCCATTATGTCCATTATATAATGACAATGTGCAAAATCTGTAGTTATTTCCATATTTCATTATTATTTCTTTTATCTTAGTAATTTCTAGTTTATTTTCATGTAGCAAATTAATACACATCCAGCCAGAGCTTGGCTTGAATAAGCTTTGATATTGATCATTTTCTGAGGCAGACAAATTTATAAACAATGAAACATTTCCGTATGTTTTTAACTCATGGTTTTTTCCATTCCTTTTTCTAAACTGATAATTCAATAATTTGCAATGCTTACAAATCTGATATAATAGCAATGGAAACACAAAGCAAGGTAGATGGAATGGCAAAACCTCCCCATTACTGCGTGCGCTTCCACCTCCTGGTTATCCAGTACCCAAGTATTTCAGATTGTTTATAAACTGCGGGGCTATAAATATTTGGTTTAGAGATTAGTAGTGCATTAAGCCTGTTGTTTCTAAAGGCATTTCTCCATTCCCCCTGAATATGTTAAATACAGCTTTTAATTCTTAAACTGGACAAAGAGTTTATCGAAGGGTGATGATGATGTATTGCTTATGAATTTGCTGGCAGAGCTTTTACTGAGCATTTAGAAAGTAGGCTTTTGTAGGACTGAACCGCATATTCAACAAGCCTTAGCCTCAGTCCCTGCTGTTTTGTTACAAATTAGTAGCAGATAGCATGATTCATGAGAGCTTTTTACATTTTTCACGGCGCACCAAGTATATGATGTGATGTGAGGCTCATTCACCCCTTTTTTATGCAAGGCTTTTTAAATGAGCAGTCAAAGAAGCTGGTCTTCTTCCTTAGGGTGTGCAATCTGGTCTGTGCAATTAGGCAAAAAAATATAGAGAAGAAACGTGGTTCCTTCCACACAGAGTAACAGGGGTATGTAAGAGACCCCATCTGAGAAGAAAAGAGCACTGCATGACTAGCGATGGTAGCATGCATCTCCAAACCAGCGAACAAAGTTGCTGCTCTCTCTTCTTTTTCCCTTGGGGAAAATTACTCAAGAAATACTTCTGTGAAGCATCATGATGAAGCATTAAGGACATCCTTGGACACAGGACCCTTTTGTTTGTGAGGATTTATTCACAAATTCTTTCACTTTGTTTAAAAAACGAATAAAACAATGTGCAGCTCAAAAGCCACACTTCGCTTCGGTGTCTTGCTGTCTGCTGAGGCTTAGCATGGCTAAAATAGAGCACATACCATTTTCATCCCCTAGCTCTGGTCCTCACTAGGTGATCATGGGCAAGATTTCTTGTCTGCTCATCCTCCAGGTCTGTGACCTAGGCATCATTTTCCATTCTGAACATCCCTTGCATCTCTGTGGCCAAGACTACGTGTAAACCTTGCAGGCTGTTACTCTGCTGCATTTCTAGCTGAAGCTCTTTATTCACAGAGGTATCGATTCACAAAGTCTCAGGTCCAAATTCTAATTAGGCGCCTTGATTGCCACAACATCCTTTCCTGGGTTTTGACAAATGCAGTGTTACCCGCCTCCATTCACGCTGCTGCGCAGATCATTTTCCAAGCTTGACATCTTGCCCGAAGACATTTGTCTTTACATCTCACCACTGTCATCTCCTTCTGTATCACTTCAAGTACAGCTATTTGTCTCTGATTTTAAGGCCTTGAGACTACCAGTCCATGCTAACTTATTACCTGGCACTTCAGCTTACCTGGTGATGCCAGCCTCTGTTGCAGTGTTGCTAAGTTTTACAGCAATTAATTTCTCCCATGTTTCCACTCAGATCTAGGAAGAGAATTGAACTCTTTCCTAATTAGCTCCATACCTCCCTTCAGATCCTCTTTTTGTAAGGATTGTGGAAAACCAGTGGTGAGGTCAGGGCTATACCACTGTTTCTCATACTTGAACACTGTTGTCCCATTTGTCCCTTGTAGTGCCTGGTCAGGTCAGATGTATCCATCTCCTCTCTTTTGTCCTGAAAAGTGAACTTCCTGTGTCAGGGAACTGATGTGTAGTACAAAACCAGTGTTTAGGTACTCTCTCAATACAGATCTGGATCAGGAGTGGTGGTTGTTACTGATAATTAGTGAAAACAGCAGCAGTAATAATGTGTCATTGCTATTCACTTTGTAAATTACTAGCATCCAGACTTTTCCAGCCCTCACTATGTCCTCCTTTTGTCCTGCACAAATCCATTCAGTTTTAACACAGATTTTCTGACTTTCTGAAACAGATTGCTTATATGGGATGACATTTCCTTGTTTTCCTTTGAGGTGCTATTCATAGAATCATAGATTGGTAGATTTGTAGAATCACAGAATATCTCAAGCTGGAAGGGACCCACAAGGACCGTTCAGTCCATCTCCCTGCTCCTGCAGGGCTGCCTAAAACTACACCATGTGACTAAGAGTTTTATCCAGACCCTCCTTGAACTCTGACCAGCTCGGTGCCATGACCACTTCACTTCCTTGGGGAACCTGTTCCAGTGACTGACCACTCTTAGTGAAGAATCTTTTCCTAATGTCCAATCTGAACTTCCCCCAACACAGCTTTATTCAATTTCCTCCTGTCATATCCCTGGTCACCAGAGAGAGAGGACATCAGAAACCCTCCTCTGCTGCCCCTCTTGAGGAAGGTGTAGACTGTGATGAGGTCACCCCTCTGACTTTTGTTCTCCAAGCTGAACAAGCCAAGTGATCTCAGCTGCTCATCATGAGTCTTATCCTTGAAGCCTTTCACCATCTTGGTTGCCCTCTTCTGGGGACACTCAGTTTGAAGCTCTTCTTATCTCAAGGCACCCAAAACTGCGCACAGTACTTGAGATGGGACTGCACCAGTGTGATATAGAGTGGGACAATCACCACCTTCGACGGGCTGGCTGTGCTGTGCTTGATGCACCCCAGGACGTGGTTCACCCTTTTGGCTGCCACGGTACACTGTGGATTCATATTCACATAGTAAAGCCAAAGTTTAGCTTCTTTTTGGACAGAATACAGTTGCCCAAAAGAAGGCAATGAAAAGGCACAGGGGCTTCAGTCCTTGTGTTCCCCTCAGAAAGGACGGCTGGCACACTGAAATGTGTTCATTATAGGAAGGGGTATGGAGCATCAGCAAAATGCTTAATATCTATCGTTTTAAGGAGCATTGTGCCCTATTTTAGCTGTCTCTTGCACAATATACAGAAGAAAACATCCTTTCTTTCTACTCAGTGTGTTCCCTGCACAAGTCAGGCTGTGGCTTTTCCAAGGGATAGGTACTTCCATGGCATCTCTTATGTTTCCCCAGTCAAGACCAAGGGCAGTAGAATGTGCGCCCCAAATCTGCTCCATTTGCTCCCCTGTGTTTCCTTCCCGCAGCAGGTGAGAGGAGGCAAGTGCTGGTTTCTGCACAGATCTTGTCACCCTCTGGTTTCACAACATGGCCAGAGCTAACATCTGGACCTGGGCTGCAAAATCGGTTTAGTCAGAGCTTGAAAATTGCCAAATCTTATTTTGCAGTAGCTGTGACAAGAATTTATAGCATTTGTGCTGCCTGGTGCAACGCAGGGTGCCACGGCTTAAGTCTCGCCTTTTTTTGATGTTGTTTTACTAAATGTATCAGAGCTCCGTAGACTCTGTAAATTGACAGATCCTTCTGCATGAAGCTGCAGCTTCCAGAGAGAGCCCCCAAAAAACTGCGAGGCAGAACCGCTTCCAGTCCTGAAGGAGGTTGATTAACAAGACAGTAACCCTGTTGAGATCGGAGCTGTTGTAAGGTCTCCTGCTGAGTTTATAATCACTGCAGGAATCCTGAACCTCATCTAACCCCATGCACTAATTTACAGCAACTCCTTCAAAGTGTAGTGACTCCTTTGTCCAGCTGCAGGCACGCACATCGAGGGTAGAGAAACTTCTAAGAGAGCCTTCGATGTAAATAACTCCGGGAAGATCAAGTTGCAGATGTAGTATCATTACTTGGTGGCAGCTGTAAGTGGCAGTTCCATGTAAGATTTTGCATTGTTGGTGGAGGAGATGGTAGAAAACTTAAAGTGGACAATAAGAGTTAGGACTACACAAATATCCTTTATTCCACCGCGTCCGGACCAGTTGCTACCCGAGCTCCTGAGATACCACCAAAGCTAACCTATTCAATTCCTTGCTAAAACATAGGCTTGCTAAACAAGGTTAGTAATTTTGGCTGATTTCTATTTGATTTCATTAGTTTGTGGAACTGTGCATATTGTTAGGAGTGGTGGGGTTTGGGCTAAACATTTATTTTGTGGTACCACCTGTGAAAAATGGGAGTGGGAGGACTCCTGCCTCCCCACTAAGTTAACTGTTGCAACCAGTGTCAGATGCATTCGTAGTATATTTGCTATGGATTTAAGGAGAGGAGGTGTGTCGAGTGCAGGCAGTTCTTGCTTTGTAAGATAAGTGGTTGGAGATTGATCTGGCTATTCTTACAGCCTTAGCTGCACATTCCTAGAGTTGCAGTAGCTTTGTTGAAAGGAAACCCAGGAGCAAACTGAGCTTTGAATTACTGAAGATGTTCCTTGTGAATTCCCTGGGGCTTTTTGTGTTCACACGTGCGTGAGGTGTCCTGAACTTGGGAGAGGCGGATGGAGTTTGAACATTTGGCCTGCAAACAGTGTTTGGCTACAGGATGCAGAGGCAGTGGGAAAGCTGATGGAGTGACAGGAAGGCAGAGAAAGGTGGGAGGAAAACCAAGCATGGCCAGTTAATATGGAAGCCACCTCCTTTGGGACAGCATGGAGCAGTGGGGATGCAGGATGGGGTGTGGGGTGGAGGTCAGGTAAGTTTATTTCAGGGAAGATAGAAAAAGCAGTTCGGGAGGCAATGACAGGAGCAAGACTGTGGCTGCAAACATCCCTCCCAGTGAAAGACAACCCTGGTTGGTGCCACTAGCCTCCTGCCCAGGGGGTGAGCACCCACAGGTGCCCTTACAAATAGGTTCTGACTTCCCATGGCCACAGGCCATCCACTTATGAAAACGTGACATTTCAAGTGCGAGGGCTTTAATGAGTAATTTGCTTGAATCTCTCCAGCCTGTGAAACTAATCAGAGTGTGTAAAGCATAGTGCTGTTTATCTGAGCAACGTAAAAAAAAACCTGAATGAAAACAGAATCTAATTCTGTATTTTTCCCCTTCCCCACTTGGGATCCCTTGGCTCATTAGCAGGCTTGCTAATTCTTCAGCAGAAAGCATTAAGGATCAACCCATCAAATATTCAGGGTTTTTTTTTTTCAAACCTGAACAGCCATATGTGCTGCGAGATCAGCTGCACTCCATCAGCTGATTGAATTAAAACAAGAGCGGAGGTAAATTAGAAACTGTCTGCACAAGGCAAATCCTGTGAAAACATGAAATCCTACCAAACACACTGTCACTGTGAATAAGCATCACAGTCAGCGGAGCACGTGTCAATACTTAGAGGGGAGAAAAATCAGTTTCTTAGAGGTAGGTTGTTAGTTCAACAACTGTGAACCGCTGCCTTGTAAATGTTAATGACTGTAAGATCCCACTGGCTGCAGTTAAGCTCCTGGTGGAATCGGACATGTGAAGCATTACAGAACAGAAATATGGTAATCAGCGGTATATTTCTAATCACTCCTCCTGCTTTCCAAAGCAGAGGAAAAAGCCTACAGGTGGAAGGAGACCCACTTTGCTGCACGGCACTGGGGTGACAGCTACCTCTGTGCTAGCGGAGCCTTTTATCACAGTCTCCATGGTGGAAAGAAGGGGCTGGGCTACTTTGGGAGCAGGGTGGGAAGGCCGCTTTTGGCACAGCACCTTCAAATTCGGGTTTGCTTTAGTGACTGAGACCAGTGGGAACATGCTGGAAACATTTCAGAAGAAAACAGCAACTTGAAGTGAAAGAGAGGGGCGGGGCGGGGGAGGAGGGAGAAGATGTCAGGTCTTAGGAGCAGCCCCAGTTGGCTGACACTACCTTTGGTCTCATCGAATACGGAAATACTCCAAAGTGCCAGAATCTATCAGAGGCATAAAATATCATTTGTTTTCATTGCAATCCTTCAGCAGATCTTTCACATCACTGCTTTGCTTTCAGCATCCTAAATTTCAGAGCAATTGAAGTGTTATTTTGGCTGATGGATACCCTTCATTGCTTTTCTTCAGTATTATTGCTTCTGTCTTTCCTACTCCAATAAATGAAAAAAGCATACCTAAGAATGTTTGGAAAACATGTCATTTCACCCAAGGAACTAAACCACAGAAACATTAAGCCATGGTTCAAGCCATCTAATCCAACCTCCAGTACTCACCAATTAACATTGCCCTCCTTACCACACCATGACATCCAGCTCATTTGCACAGCATTTTCCCTACAGCAGTCCCTATCTACTGCGATTTACCTAGGTCAGCTTTTGTCCAGCCAGCCTGGGTACCACTAGTGGCGTGGATGGCAGCAGCACGGAGCTTCTGCAAGCTCTGCCTGGAACTTGTCCAGCTTCTAGGTGAAAATTAGCAGTCCATACGGTACCTTGGGCTGCTAGAGAAAAATTAGCCGCAGTACCAGAGCTAGCAGAAGATATTTTGGGTTTTGGCCACGTAAGCTGCAATGACTACAGAGGAGGCATACCTGTGTACACCATCATTCCCTTGACTCCTCACTCCTTGGCAGCTTTTAGGATGCACCATCTGTATGTGGTGCCTTGGACTTCCTCTGTGTGTGTGCTGCAGCCAGGGTCTCTTTATTACCTCTTTCTCCATCCTCACTTTTCACAGTTTTTGTCTCTTTTTTTGGCTTTCTCAGGTAATCAGAGTCTCTCTCCAGGTGATCTGTTACTTATTGTCAGCTCATCTGAACAGAAACTGCTCCTGGTTTGGGCACCATGCATGTCATGTCCATTTTGTTGCTCACATTGAGGTTTTCAGTTGTCAATAAACCTTCACAGACAATGCTTTAAACCCAGATGTGTAAACATCACAGACTCACAGAATTACAGAACAGTGGTGGTTGGAAGGGATCCCTGGAGACATCAAGTCCTGCCCCCCCCTGTCCAAGCAGGATCACCTAGAGCAGGCTGCACAGGATCACATCCAGGCAGGTCTTGAATCTCTCCAGAGATGGAGACTCCACAACCTCTCTGGGCAGCTTGTGCCAGTGCTCTGTCACCCTCTGAGTGAAGATGTTTTTCCTCACTTTCAGATGGAACTTCTGTGTTCCAGTTTGCGCCCATTGCCCCTTGTCCTGGGCACCATTGAGAAGAGTCTGTCCCCTTCCTCTAGACATCAGTCCTTTAGATATTCATAAGCATTGGTGAGATCCCCCCTCATTCTTCTCCAGGCTAAACAGACCCAGCTCTCTCAGCCTTTCCTCACAAGAGAGATGCTCCAGTCCCCTCATCATCTTTATAGCCCTGCTTCCCGGACCCTTAGCATATAGAGTCTGAGGTACAGAGCACCATGTAAAATAGGACTAAAATACTATAGTAACAGTGATAATGTCAACCAACCATTAATTAGTTGTATATTGACAGCTTTCCTGAATTGCCACACTTGGATTTTTGCAGCTGTCGCTGTTCTTGTTGAAAACAGTGTCTCAAAGGAGTTTGAGGTTTGAAGAATGCTGTATATTTAAACCTTGAACTTAAATCTCTGTGTCAACAAAAAAATATCACCTTAAAAAAGAAAAAAAAACCCCTATAAATAGGTTAGTGGAAATAGGAGACCAAGCTAGAAACTTTTATGGTGGCAATAAGACTTAAAACAAATGCCAATCAGAGGTAATCAGCTTTTTGTTCTTTCAGGTCCTGATGTGGGACATGGAGACACATTAGTCACCCATGTGCTGGGGCACTGACATTTTCAGATACAGCAAAATCTGATCTGTAGAGAATCAAATGGGGTGATGCAGAGAAAGGAGACTCATGCTCTTTTTAGAACACAAGGAGCCGATGTGTGAAAGCTGCCTGTTAGGAAAAAGGCAGGCCAGTATAAAAGAGCTGGTGAAACACTATCATGCTTATGTGGTGGAATTAATTTTCAAAATTGCTGTTTTGTGGTGAGTGCATACACCCTGTTATTTGACAAAGCAAGAGAGAATCCAGAATGAATTATCCAGCCTCTCTGCTATACAAAAACAATACAGTAAAATACTCACTAATTTTTCCCTCTGTTTAGAGTGTTTCACAAAGCTGGAAAAGAGGCACAATCACCATCTTGTTCCAATATGGATAAATGATTCCTTGTTATTAATGGCAAAGGGCCAGATAGATCCTCGATTTGTATATCCCTGCCACAGTTCCTCTGAGGCCAACGGAATTATGCATATTAATACCAGCAAGGATCAGTGCTATCAGTCCTAATGAAAGAAGAATAAAATTTGGGTAATAGCAAGTATCTGTGCTTCTGGGAGCCTGGGGTTTTCTGTCTTAAGCTGCCACCTTTAGAGAATAGCCTACTTTCTACCTCCTTGGTAAGATTCACTCAAAACAAAGCGAGACCACAAAGGAGGTGGGACTTGAGCTGATGATGGCATCATCCACTAAACCCTATGGAGGCAGTGGTTTCTTGATTAAATGGGCATTAAGGAAGACAATGCAACAAAATGCTGTTATATGTTTGATCTTCCACCCAAGTTAATGCTCCCATTTTCTTGTCCATGTTTCCAGGGAATGCTGGAAACAGAAGGGATGTGAGAGACAGAGGGCTTCCCATAGCATGCATGTGTTCTGGGCTGCTGCTGAAGAGCTGGGCAATTGTTGCCCCACAGTCCCTGATGCCTAAGGACTCAACCCTGGTTTGCCCTGTGAGCCCACAGGGTGACAGGCCTGCTGCCTTCCCCCCCTTAAGATGTGTCTCTAAAAACCTGCATTAAATTGAGTTGTGTGTTTTGGTGGCCAGTGTTACAAAGGTACTTTGGCCATGCAACTTTTCCTGTCTCCTACACTAATATTTGCAGTAGACATGCCCTTACATCTAGGAAATTCCTCTGCAGTGCTTGGTTTTCCACAACTGGAGAAGATCAGCGGGAACTCTCATCACCGTCACCTTTCGGTCTGACCCAGGAAGCCTGAGCTCTCTGTTTATGTCTGAGAGAGGCAGCTTTCCTCATCTGGGAGCTGAGACAAATATTCTTTTGTTAATCTTATTTAATCATATTTAGGAGCAACACATGAGCTAGCAGTTAGCTTCACTTGGCAGAGAGACTTTAAGGAAACTGTGGGAGAAAAGAGGAGTCTGCTAAAAGTAAATTAAATCACTTTCAAGAATATTCCATTGCGACTTCTATACTAATAAGTAAAATGGACTAATAAGTGTTCTCTTACTCTGAGGCCAATCAGCGTAGCGTGGCTTGTGTCCAGAGACCATAGAGCCATGAAGCAGAGCAGCTTCACCCACACTGCTGGTGGGGAGAAGACCCTGGGCGTGCAAGGATTTTCTCTGCAAGAGCTGACGCTGCTGGTACCAGTGATTTGGTGCTACACATGGTTGTGGGCCAGCACTCAGGTGTGTGGGGCTCATGGGTGTTTTAGGAGAGCTGCGGTCTAACTTCTCTACGCAGTGCACTGGCTTCCTCCCACCTGGTGCAAAAACCCCAAGACCTGGGAGAATACAGTACTAGCCACACTGCAAAAATTGTGATGGAAAATCTCTTAGCACTTACAATTCTATGTATTTGGGCATCTTTCTGCCATTGTGGTTCATTGCCCTTGGGATGTATTGGGTTGGGTTTTTTTCCTTTTGAAACGTGACAGGTAAAAACTGTTTTTGAAGGAAAGACAAGAACATACACACTCATTTGTCAGCAGGACACAAAGTGCCGTTAAATAGAATATTTTAAGAGAAATTGACTGAGTACTGATCAAGTTTTCACCAACCAAAATGCCACGGTATCTGTCCTTTATGATTAGCGCTAAATGCCGTTTGCTGGGTAAGGAGCATTATGTCATTCCTAGAGTTATTTTGGATTTAGTAGCTTAGGAAGTAAAATGCTGTCAGATGTGCTTCGAAAGTGTGGTACTTGGAAAAGACCCAACTATTTCATATACAAATTATTGAGGTTGCCTTAAGTGATGGGATTCTGACTCAGTCGTCCAAACAGTGCCACTGTACAGATTATAATGAAGATGGTGATAAATTATCACATATTTGACAGTTTATGAAACGTTAATTTTTGCCAACAGAATTAATTTCATTAAAAATACATATTCTTTGCAATAATATTGACTACACTTAAATTCACCCAGACATAAAAGGGCTTACATACAAACTTCAGTTAAAAACCATGCAATTTTATATAGAAATTGCAAGCCTGTCACTTTACCCTTTGGGAAAAATAAGTTATTCAGAGTAATGACAATAGCTTGGTGGGAGAGAAAGTGGGCTTCATGCAGTAAAAAAGTTTCTCTCCAGCTGTGTGGGTTTTCCACGGGCTTTTTTTCATCAATATTATCAAGTTATTTGTTATTTACTCATGAATGCTGAATAAATACCGAGCAAATTCAAGACATCATTAATTTTCCTAGCATTGCATGTACGCATATGTAATGGTTCATTATGGCCCTGAGTTTTCAACATATTCCAGTGTAAATGAGAAGAGCCCAATTAAAAAAAATTGTAGACCTTGATCCAACCTTTGTTGACTTCGGATCCTGATGTTGAATTGAGCACCAAACGAGAAAATTATGCCTATTAAATTGAGTAAACATTCTCTTCATTTATCTGGGTGGCTTTTTCCTGTCAGCGAAAACTATTTTTTGCTAAAAATGCCAATCCTTAGAAACTTAATGAGTATTAATGAAAAGCTGGAATAATTTAGCATGGACAAAAAGAGGGTAATTTTCCTTAGACGTTTCGTTAGTACGAGCCGAACCCTAAAAGGCCTATTCTCCTTGTGGTTTGTCAGAATAATTCTCATTACCGTCAGCAGGAACCAGGTATATATGCATCAATAGCAGAATAGACTGCTAAATATAGTTGCAGCCACGGCAGCTGGTTCCCTCTCTTGCTCATCAGGTGGGGAAGCTGGGAGCTGCGGCAGCCTCTCGGTGCAGGAAGGGTGATGCTTGGAGAAACCCTTTATTATTTTGTCCTGGGAACGGGGCCGTGAGCTCGATTTCACTCTTCCAGGCACTTCAGACTTTTCCCAAGCAGATGGACAGACTTCAGCCTGCTGTGTTTGGTCCCGCCATGCAGGGCTGACAGGCACACAAGCCTCCCTTACTCTGAGCAGGCTGCCCAAATCTGCCATACGTGTCACGTTTTCCAGGCGATGCGACCCGTGCAAGTTCTGCAGCCGGCCAAACTAATAGATGGTTGGGGCTTTTCCCCCTTAGCTGGAGGAGCAGTGTAAACCTGGAGATAAAGCAGCAAAAGACCTGCACGCTTTGCCTCATCTGAATTTCCCCATCGTCTTTTGCTGTCGGTCCTCAGCTCCCTTGCATCTGAAGATGACATTTCCACCCTGTCTTCCCAGGCTCAGCCTGGCTTTTCCTCTCCCTCCCTCTCTCTCTCCCCTCCCGGGCAGCAGTGTCTTTCATCCTCCCTGGTGTCTCCCTGCTCAGAGAGCTGCCCCCGGGCTCTCTTCTCCTAAACAAGCTGCCTTTGTCTCTGGGCCCTTGAAGTCTCACAGGAGTCACTTAGGCTCTGTGATTTTTTTTAAGACCCAGGATTAGTATCTGATATCTTTTTTTTCTCTTGTCTGGGATTTTCCGCTACCCAAATCTAGATCCCTGTGGAGAGGCAGAGAGAAAAAAAAAAAAAACCAAACAAACCCAAACAAATGCCCCTTAACCTTTTGTTTTCCTTGTGTAAGAACTATTCAAGTGCTGATAATCTTTAGCTATCAACCTTTTCATGGACAGACATTAACTTCTTTTCCTTGTCTTCCTAGAATATGGAGTATAAAGCACTGCACAGTAAAAAACAGCCATAAGGAATTCATAAATTATACATAGGCACATTCCCCAAATCATCAAATATTCCCTTCTGTAAAGGACGCTCCCTATCAGTTATTGCTTCTGTGGTGCATGTACCTTTCCATATCTTGTCAACTGAGGTTTCACAGATTGGGTTTTTTGGTGTTTTGTGGGTTATTTTGGTGATGGGGTATTCTTTTGTTTGTTCGTTTGGGGTTTTTTTTTTTGGGGGGGACTTGTTATTTCAGAGAGTTCTGATTAAAAACAAACCAACATAAGCCTGCTTTTCCACCGTCTCTCTGTCCCTCTTTGCCAGCAGAAACCACACAGGCACACAGGTTGGACGGACAAGTGGAAGAAGTCCTCAGATGAGACAGAGACAGACATGAACTCTTTGGTTTTGGTGTCCCATCTCTTGAACATGAGATGCCAGGGAAGGAGCCAGCCTGCTCTTGGGTACTCTCACATAGCCCCTGGCAGCGTTTCTGGCTGCAGCAGCTTCACGGTTGTGCAAGGCTGTGAATCCAGCTTGAGAATGTCCCTTCTCACACGCTTCACTTGGCAGAAGCTAATTCAAAATTCATATGGCACTGGAAATGCCATGCCAGCTAAATACTGAATGTGAGTGCTAGCAAGCTCAATGCATGCAGAAATGGGCTGCTCCATGATGCATCTTGTTCTGCCTGTTCAAGTGCCTGCATTTTGGCCAAGAGCCATCAGTTTGGTAGTCATTGCAGAGCACATCCTAGAGACCATACAGCATGCGGGGCCAGCGAGAGGCACCTAATTATGGTGGATCCATAATTAGATGATCCATTACAACGTGTCCTCAACTCTCCCACAAAATATACCACTCAGAATATTTTTAAGGCCATGTCTCACCCTACAAATGAGTTTTCCTGCAGCAGTGATAGAATTGAGTCTTACAAGTGAAAACTTCAGTGTCTTTCATAAAACAAAGGAAGGATTTTAAAGCATTGTTGTCTTTGGAGATGCATTTTTACAAACCTCATATCCCAAAATAAAAGCACTTTAAGAATCTTACAACTTAAAGTGTGTTAATGTATATGAAAATGGAACATCCTGTGAGAGGAGGGTAAGGGGAATTAAATGCTGAAGCCAGCAGAGGTAAAATGGAAAGTGTAGCTGATCACACACCCACCCACACCAGCCATTCCTCTCCAGCTCATGTCCGCTCATCTCTCTGTGGCTCTGTTGCCGTTTCTGAATCCAGGTGGCTGCAGGGTCAGTCCATCCAAACACTGCACTGTTTTTCTGGTGCACAAGAAGTCAGGCCTCTGCTGTGAATCACCTTCGTGCTGCTGCCTGCTCTTGTTCACTGGCTCTTCTGAGAGCCTAGAAGGAGCAGGCACCATGCCCCAAGTTCAATAGCAGAGGCAGCCTGTTTGAGCACCCCTTGCAAACCAGACACTGCACTGACAGCTAAACTCGGCATTAGTTCTGAGCAAGAGGGATGCATGAACCTCCTGGCAGATTTAAAATGTAAAGCATTTTATAAGGAGCTGAAAAATGAAATATTTCGTTTAGGAGAACACTGCTGGTCCATCTGGCTCCATCTAACCTGGTGGTAGCCAAGAGGTACTTCTGATCTCACGTGTCTGGCAGTGTCCTAGCTGTACAGCAGGGCAACAGACCTGCATAAATCAGTCCATACGCTTTCCCTGCACTCTAGTTTCAGCCCCAAAATCCCCTGGATGCATTGGTTGAAGGGAGTTGCAGTATAGCTCAGCCAGTTCTTGGGTCTGGGTAGCAGGACAACAGGGAACATGAAGAGAACTACAGGTGAATTTGGACTAAGGCAGAAAGAAATCGTTACATTCCAGAATTATCTGGCGATTAGGTCATTTATCTCAAGATAGAATTAAGGTGTGAGAAAGCCTATAAAATGCACAACTGCATTTCTCTGCAAAATTACAGAGCTGCTTCTGCTTAGAATAATGCTTGTAAATTCCTTGGCATCACGGAGTCTATTTAAGGTCACAACTACCAAAGCATATTTAAAGAAAGTTCAGACCTTTTGTGTCTGACACTTACATTCTGATTATCTGTCTGGAGGCAAAGCTCCTCATTTTGATATGTAATGAATAAAATGCACAAGTGGAAGGAATCAAGATAATGAATTTGCAGGATAATTTTACTAATTATCTTGTTGCTGATCATAGAACCAAGGCACTGCAAGTCAATCCTGGCACATCTATTAATATGCAACGCCTAAAGCTGTTCTTGTAACATTTATTACTCATCTCACTGGTTCTACACAATTTGATAGTTTTCTATTAAATTTGTAAAAGTGAAGTTGCTAACATGCTCCTTGTTCTAAGCATAACATGTTAAATCATACAGGTTTTACCAAAGTCTAGAGTAAATGAGAACATTTAAAATAAGATGTTTTCTATTGTGTGAATGTTACATTATGATTTGAGATGGAATTTATCTTACCTTGTAGTTATTTGAAGATAGATATCTCATCTAAGTTATGAATTTAATCTCCCTAAGTAGCTGCAGGAGAAAGGATGGGATAAATTGTTCTCTGAAAATGCCTCTCTCCTCACCAACTGCAGAGGGTTCCCTTTCGGTCTGCTGAAACAGACAATGAATTTTTATTTATTTCTTTTTTTTAACTAAAGCTAAGAGGGATTAGAGTTTGGTGTTGGTAAACAGGAAACAATACTGGACAAGTGACCAGTCAGAGAAAGCATGTGGATCCTGGCTCCTACATATGTCTTCTGCATCCCAGAGGACAAGCAGGAGCTCGGTCTCCTCAGAGCCCCCCAGTGCAGTTGTCAACCTGTATCATCAACTACAAACCTCCTAGAATTTGCGTGCACCCTTTGCTGTGGTGTCCTCCCCTATGCCAAAGTAATGTTGCCTGTTATTTCTCCCCTGTAGAAAAGTCTGGGGTTTTGT
Source organism: Porphyrio hochstetteri (assembly GCA_020800305.1). Lineage (NCBI taxonomy): Eukaryota > Metazoa > Chordata > Aves > Gruiformes > Rallidae > Porphyrio > Porphyrio hochstetteri. Next base: position 149,988,642 of record CM036905.1, on the reverse strand, counting down.
TCATTATGATGCAAAAAGGAAACAAAAGAGAAAATCTGGTGGCCTTAGAATTGGGGAATTCCATAGGGTGGCTCAAAAGGGGATGCTCTGGGAAAGGGGCATGGCAGATAATCCTGACCCTCAGTTCTGTGTCATCCTTGCTGGGCTTAGTAGATACCTTGTCCTTTCCTTGTTCAGTATTTATTTAAGCAGTTTTAAGATCTCCAGGCAGTAGTCCTTGGCACTGCCTGTGTGATGGAGATCATTGTAATGGGTATATAATTTTTGCTTAGAAAAGAATAAAAATCCTCCCAAAAAATCTATTCGGACTACTCTAGCACCAAGTTAAGGTACCATAAAGTTCTTGATAACTAAATCCATTTGGTGCTTTATCTCTCCCCTTAAATCATTTCCCTTAATATTAGACAAAACTACAGCAAGATAAAAAGCAATAATGGTCAGGCACTTGGCTTAATAAAAGAGTCTTTTGAACTGCTGTTGTAACGTAGGAAAGAGGTCAGCCCTTCCAGCATAGATCTTAAAGTTAGCTGGAAATATTTGTAATATTAACAGAAGAATCAAAGCTGCTTCTCTGCCAACCACGCCGCAAATAAGGATGCTGCTAGTAAAGGACTTTAGAAGCCCCCAGAGGACTCTGCTTTAATAAGCGAGTCATCTAAAAGCACTGTTGCAGGCAACCAGAGGGTACAAAATAACACGGACCAGAAACAATCTGACTGCAGAGAGGCATTGGAAGGCAACAGGTTCTCTCTAGGCAACTGGATGAAAACCAAGACAGTTTTGAAAAATAAGCATTTATCATGCTGCCTTTTTAGTTCCCGTTTCATGGTTTGTTTGGGCTTTTCTCTCCTGTAAAAGTTCATCAGAAACATTAAAAGCAGAAAGCGGGGGCTATTTGCACGTGTTTTGTTTTTGTTGTTGCATGAAATCGCAGGCGCGCTGTGCTATAAATAAAAGCTTGTAAGTAAATTCCCAGCACATTAAAACCCGCCTAACAGGAGATTAAGATGGTCTGAAGTCACTGACTCAGATCATAAACGGTGCTGCCGTTAGCTGAAATGATTAATCACTGTGGTACAAAAGAAAAGAGGAAATTTGTTAAAAAATAAGCAGGGGGCAGGATGCTAACTCCAGGGGCACGCTGATTGGCTCTTTAATAATGTATAACGAAGCGCGTGCCAGATCAAAAGCAAATCACATGCAGCTGGCAGAAAATGAAATGGCATTAGGCAAAGTATTTGTCTAGCTATGAGGCTGTTTAGGAAACTGCTGTCTATTAATGTAATGTCTATTAAAGCTTTTCAAATTAACTTTTGCTCATAGGAACCCCATAAATAAAATATGTTATATGCATTTTATAGATATGCACGCACACATACAGGGATATCCACGTGTATGCATGGTGTCTTAAAAATGCCGGGAACACTCAGTCACAACTTTGAAAAAATACCAGGCCTTATTAGCAGCAATTCAGGCTGATTAAATCATCTTCACATTCTTATTTTAATTGTTACCCCACGTCAGTGTGTACTTGTGACTTGATTGTGTCACAATGCTGACAGAATTAGACAAAAATCTATGGCAGAAGGAAGAGACGTGCCCTGATGTTGCATCCCAGCTCCTCACGGGTTACGTTGTCAGATTTTAAAATTGAGAAGGGACACACTGGTCTGCTGAGCAACTTCAGCTTTGAAGGGGTGCTTGAACACCTGGCCTGGAACCCTGGGCTGTCCCTTTCCAGCCCTGCGGTCTAACTCTTAGGCTGGAAATGCAACCTTGGGTTGTATCTCCTGGGCTGCTGGCTTGGGCTCCTCTGGCTCGCCAGAGGTCTGGCTTCAACAGGAAGGAACAGGCAGTGTTCCCTCTGGAAACATAGTGTGGGCTGAAGGTGTCCTGGGGAGCAGAAGCCACCTGAGGTGGATGAGAGTCTGCAAAGTCCCCGCTCCTAAGGTCCAACCGAGCAGTGAAATGCCACCCAACCTCTTTTATCGCCTGGGCTTTTGGCCACTGAATATGTGAAAGGCGGCGTTACTCTGCGCCATTACACAGTAGGCCGCACCGCTCTGCCATCACGCTGCCCCGTTCTTGTCGCCGCACAGCAGAAGCCGTCAGCTGATGCGAGCGACCCGCGTCGGGAAAAACAGAGCTCACGCAGCCTGGCAGCCCTGCGCCTTTCTGCAATTACCAACAACAGTTCGCTTCTGTCACCGCTTACTAAAAACACGACATAGCTACTGAAATAAGTGAGCACTTAAGGGAAACCCAGACCTTTTATATCTGCCACTTATTTCCTGATTATCTTCCTGGAGGTCAGGCCCTTCATTTTGACACTTAATGAATAAAATGCCCACGTTGCAGGAAATGGGATAATGAATTGTGAAAAGACATAATCAGCAATGACTAAATAATTAAGGGAATTGAAATGTAGAGTCATGTGGGAATGTATTAATAATAACATGATTTTTCCATATGCTAAAAAATTCTGTCTGTTTTTAGAAAATCAGTCATCACACATGCTCCATGGAAAAAAAAAATTAATGTAGACTAATAGGAACTGTAATTAGATGTTCTGCTTTTAAACAGCTGAATAAAAGATGAAATCATATAGAAAGTATATTTAGATACAAGCCAGAAAGTAAACTGATTATTATTCATAGTGCTGTTAATAGGAGCTGTAATTTATGCATCTAGTGGGAATCATGTTAGGCAATTAGGAAAGGGAGTCACACTTGACTTCCCTTTATGCATTTACATATTTATATATTTTTCTGTATCTTGCCAGTGTCTCCCATCTTTCCAGTTACCTTTAATCGACATAACTGCCTAGAATAATACCTCTACAGTGCAATTCTCTGTTGGAGTTCAAAAGTTGGCCTTCGCTTAGATTAAAGAAAGCCATGCAAGCTTCTCTTTGATCATATTTGTCTCCTGACATTGGACTTTTGCAGGTCCCCAGTACAACATGGAGAATGGGACTTTTTAATTTCTCTCGTCACTTCACCTTCAAAGGCTCGCAGCAGAAATTATTGTGGCAGTTGAACAGGATTGTACCCACTTCTGCTCCCCTCTACCCATGTTATCCAGGATCCAGGTTCAATGCCTTAGTCTCTGTAGTCTGCCCCTAATAAAATCTGGGGTCCCATATTTCACCACATTACCCGCACTGAAATCCCAACGATCTGGATTTAGGTTCTGGTTGTGTTGCTGTGTTTGTGGAATATAAGAGCCTTAATATATGTTTAATGCTTTCAGCAGTTCAATGCAAGGATGCTTTATGCTTATTTTGTGCAGTAACACAGTTACTGTTTTCATCTGAAAGTGTCCTGGTATCTAATCACGTGTTAGTGCAGACTCTCAGCCATCCCGTAAAATGTGGGTCAGCTGGAGAGGGTCACATCACCAGATACATTTGAACAGATGGGTGGGCTGAGATACAGAGAGCTGTCATGGTTTGCTCAAGGTAAAAAAGCAAGTCAGTGGCAGAGCAAAGATTAAAATTCAAGGCATGAGATCAGTGAAGGATTAAGTGCCGTGTTCATCTGCTTCATTTCCAGACATACGGAACATGTACCTCAGATAATCTGCAGGTTTGGAAATACTCAGCACGTAACTCTCATAAAGGAGAGGCAGGGAGACTTTTTGGGGACGGGGTAGGACCTCCAGGGACATCAAGGAGGGGTGGGCCAGTGGGTGGGAGGGAGACATCTCCCACAGGAGCCACGCTGCTACTGGGCTGTGGGTCTGTTTCCCAGCTAACCTGTGCAGGAACAAGACAAAGTGATAACCTGAGCCAAGTGCCCACTCCCGGCAGATAAGCAAAGTCTCTTTTTTCCCCTCTCTGTGCAATGCTGGCCTGGGCAAAACTGCCCATAAGCCAGACCCCTGTTACTCCCAGCCAGGTGAAAGATGACTTCCCGACAAGCCTTGTAACATGTTACCGGTCCCACACTTGGGATTATTATGGCCTGCTTTCCCTGATACGTACTTCTGCTGAGGCCATTCTTTGTGCTGGGTGCAATGCCTCAGAGGGAAGGTGCCGGAGCCTCCCCAGGGCACAGCTTCCCACTCCCTCTCTTCCCTTGCAAGCCTTCCTAGAGACAAGGACCCAGTGTCTTGGCACGGCCCTCTGGCTGCAGGGCTTGTGTTTTGGCTGTGGACCATCTTTCGTAATTGGGCTGGCGAGCTCTGCCTCTGCTCCCACTCCGGGCAGGGGCTGCCGATGCCAGCTGCTCCACCCCCACCGCTCGGGGTTGCAGATGGCCCCACCAGCACCCAGCAGCTCCCCCTCCCACAGCCCTCTCCTTCACCCTGTCCTGCCGAGCCATCTTTACAGCACTACTTTTAGCAGACGTTATTCAGTCACGACCTGCTTTTTGGCACACCCTGACGCCCTCCTCACATCCCCCATTCCAGAGCTGGGAAGCGGGAGGTACCCCATGAGCCATATTGTGCTACAAGCCACAGAAAAAATTGGTTACAAGCAGTAAATGCATTCCCATGCAATCCCATAATGCTATTTTTTTATCAAAGAGAGGGTGATTTTAATTTGACACACCCCCGCCCCCGCCATAAATAACTGTGGTCCGTGTGTGACACCCCCAGCCCCAGGCACCCCGGGCATTGCATGGGTCTGGCTCATTGCATCCGTTCTCCATCAAAGTGTGATATCTTGGGATGGATTCTGCAGGCTTAAAATAGCAACATTCCTGCTTGCTGCTGCTGATGTATCATTGGGTAATCATTAAATAAATTCAGTGTTTTACTGCATTAACAAAAACACATGATTGTTTAACAGAGTATATTACAGAAGATGGAGGCTTTAATGGTCTCTATGGATTTTTAGTTTGTAAGAGTACATTATGAAGCTGTCTTGGTAGGGTGCTGTTTTCATATGTGAAAGAAGTTACTGGCGTTATACATCATTTTTATATCTTGTTGCTAGGCAACATATCATAGTGCAGTTATTGCAAAGGTGTCTGCTTCCTCGTTAAAAATCTTCATGTTGCTCCTTAATTCTGCAAAATTAGCTCTGTTATTGATCTTATCCTGCTACCTCGGATATCTATTGATTGAGGTTTCATCCGTTAGGTTTTGGAGAAATGTAACAGGTTTTATATTAACTGAATTTGGGGTTGAAACCTTAAGCATGTGCATTAGTGCTAATCTTTAGTTTCCCCCTTCATAGCAATTTGTTTTCATGCGGGGAGCCGTGCGTTTCTGTTCACTTGGGATTCAAAATCAGAGAAGTAATTTGAGTGGTGGTGTGTTTAAGATACGGCCTATGACAGCTGGGCTTAAAAAAACCAGCAGCAACAAAAAGCAGGGGATACCGAGGGTGTTCTGGGAAAGATCTAAAAATTCCCTTAAAAACTCATTTCTTCCTCTCTTCAAAATAATCCACTGTTCCTGCTTCAGTGTAGTGGTGCTGCGAAATCCTGCTGTATTAGTGTTACCGAATCTGGGGGCAGTTTTGCCTCAGCTTGGGTCAGGATCTGCAAGATTTGGGGCTTTACAGAACAGAGCTGACTTCATCACCTCACTTCATCCTTGCCCGGAGAAGGCAAATCTATTTCAGAAAAGCGCAGTTGGTAATAAGAGGCAGTTCCTCTCACAAGTATCTTCCACACAACAAAATAACATTCTTAATTTTTTTTTTTCCTGAGTGCCAGCATTTATTCCCTTCATTACCACTCTTCCCGAGCTTCCTCGAGTTGGAGAGCTGTCTGCCGGGGCCATATGTGCTCCCCAGAGGCAGGGGTGGCTCTGGCACGTGTCCCCCTCCCAGATGCCTCCACAGGCTCACGTGGAGCCAGGGCACGTGGAGGGGCTGCCAGCACCAGGCAAGGGGGAACTGGGGGCTTCCACAAACCTCCACGTGCAGCAAATGGCCCTTTATTATCCTCATCCCTCATGCCTTTGTTACTAGCATATTGTAATTACTTTCATTAACCAGACTTAATGCAGTGGCAGTCGGTGTAGCTACTGTTCATTTTGGGGCAAATGGTACTATTATAATATTGGGTTTTAATTAAGCTGTTTTGGATAAAAGCTGGCATGCTGAAAGCCTTTAGAAATGCTGTTCCACAGTACGCACCCACACAGCAACAACCAGTAAATCAATGGGATTTTACCTAACCTCTCCTTGGGAAGACATCCTCTGGCGTGTGGCACCGGGGCAGTTACTTCTAAAGGCGTGCGCTCCAGAGGAGTGGAGGAGTGAATGAAACATGAAAGAAGTTCGTTCTCTCATTTTTTAAGCTGTAGAAGAGTTAAAAATAGATATGAGACTTTGTTACGCTCCAAAGCCTAGTTTCTAAGGGGAAAAAAATTGTGAGAATAATTAATTTATAATGGGACTAATTAGTTCTGTGAAATTTTAATAGATGAAGTTGTAAATGAAAGAAAAGAAACTGCGAAGGCCAAAATGTTTAACTTCACAATCAATCAATACATACTTTCCTAAAAATTGCCTGCAAATAATTTTGACAAGATTGGAAAGCTGACAGTTACCTGTTTGCTCTCAAACAGCTGGCTACATACCTGGAGCACACTGGGATATTCCTGAGGAGCAGGGTCACTCTGCTTCCACCCTACCTGCTTCCCTGTGACTTGCAAGGGAAGGGATAGGGTGACCTCACACTGTTCTTTCCATTGCTTCTAACCACACAATTTGCCTTTAACTTTTGGGCTCCTGGACCTTCCAACAGCTTCAGCTCTGTTCAACATAATCAGTGAAAACATTAGTGTCATTTTCCACTAACGACTCCTCTGCTCTGCACCGCTTGGCTGTGACATGAGAACAGTTTTGGTACATCTGAGAAGTCTGATCAGATTGTCTCCAAATATTTTTCCTTTGATTGCTCCTGTTGGAAACTGCATTTTTCTTCCTCAGGATGTTCAAGAGAAGATAATCTCTGGCTGACCCTGATAATAGTGAGTGATGAATATCCAACCTGACCAGCTTGGTCTCATTCCTTTCCCTTCCATCTCTGTCCTCTCCGATGAGACACTGATAAAACGGATGCAACTCACTGTAGAAGTGTTGCAAGTGTTAAGAACCTTCCTTCCATTTCAGAGAAGAAATGAGTTTGGGCAATCAACCCTTCATTTAGTATCTGTTTATCCATAAAGTCAGATTTTGTTTGAGCGGTTTTGCTGGTTGATCCCTTGTTACCTCCTTTGAAACCCTTGCAAAAGCGATTGCATCCTCTCATGGCCAATGAATTCAGAATCAGCTTAGCTGGATGATTGTTTCATGCATGGAAAATTTCAGCTATAGGTAGCTGAGTTGGTTCAGTTAATCACCTGTTGTTTCTCTGTGCAAAATTCTCTCTAAATCAGCACTCGAATTTAAAAAATAATTGAGATAGTGCCACAGGACAGCAAAAGCACACCTGTAAGCACCAAAAACGCTATTTCTCCTCATGGGAAAAATGGAGAATACCTCAAAACAAAACAGAAGGTGAGCCTCAAACTCACATGCCACACTGCATCTCATACCTACACTGTTCATTTCGCTGGTTTCCGTCATTGTTTTCCGAATGGCCTGCAGACCCATTGGCTCTCAGTGCTTTGGAAAGGCTTTCCTTGAAGGTCATCAGGGCAGAGGTGCCACAAGATTTCCTACTGGCCTCATCTCCCAGCTACCACAGCATCTCTCCTCATGCTTTTCTGCAGGTGGTCAGCAGGTGAAGCAACAGCCTCCCTCTGAAAGTCACCATCAGGCATGAAACTGCAAATGGTCCAGTCCCCACTCCAGGATTGTTCAGGTGGGCAGACTGGCAGGCAACCTTAGCCCTGTGCTCTTACAGCCACAAAACGCAGTTCCTGGGGAACAAGGGGTTTTGTTTGATTTTCCCGTATTGTCAAGGAGACACATCTTTCAAGATGATGCACATTTCTGGCTGCCACCCACTGGCATGGTCTGTAAAATGCCCTACCCCATCAACTCAGCCTTTCAGGGCTCTACAGGGTGGATGAAAAAAATCTCTGTGACCAGGAAGAGACACTTTACCAACTTCCATTTGCTAAATACTTAGTTTTTAGGTTTTTTCTAAATGAATGGTTTATTCCTATAAATTCTCTGCTTCCCCACTGACCTTCTGGTTGCCCATAATTCTTAGAAAACTCAGGTAGGCAGGATCAGGATAATTTTGTTTCTCCAACGTGATGAATCTGCCAGCCCTGTCTGTTGCCCTTCTGTGAATCTTAGTCTCCCAGAACCAGAGCCAAACTTGACACCTGGTGCCAGCCAACACCTGATAGTCTGAGGTTTTTTTGGCCAACGCTCTTCAAAACATCTTAGCAGAACCCTCTACAAAGCTGAATGTAAGAAGTGCAGGGACTGGATTGCTTCCCAGCAGCTCTCTGATCAGCTCAGTCAGTATACATCTATCAGCTTTATTGTTAGAGCCCAACAGCAGGGTCACACCAGCTCATGTCATGATGATTCTGGTCTTGCCACTTTCATTTCATTCCGAGTTGCCTGAGGGGTGGGGGGTAAAGAAGAAGGAACACTGAGCCGATCTGCAGCTTCAGTCATGGGGCACTTGCTGGCATCTGTTTTTCTGTATTGTCAAACAAGGCATTTCTAGGCCCTAGGTGGTCCTGCTCCAACTGACTTCTTGTCTCTTGGTTAGGGTGCAGACGTGGATGATGCCTTTGTTCAGATCACTTGTTAAATGTGCTATGATACTTCTAAGAAATTAAAAATAGAAAATATGCCAAGTAGCAGCTGAGCTGCCATAATACTGTTAGAGAATCTTAGTGCAATTAAGACTATTTTGCTAGTCAAAATTAAGCCATTGTTTCATTGTATTGCTTCCTCTGTCTGTATCCGTCTTGAGTCTCATACCATGTATTTGGACTGACTGTGCACTGGGACTGGAACTGCTCTTTCCATGTGTGTAGGGGGGTGCTTTTCTGAGCAGGTCCAGACCAGGAGTCTAGACTATAACTAGGCATTTACACCTCTTGTTCACAATTATCATGTAGTTTCATATCCCAGAGTGAGACTACTTACAGAGACCTCATGTTCCTAGCTGGGAAGGACCCTCTATCCTGGCATTTCAACATGACTTGCAACAGCCTGAAAGAAGCCTTTCCTAGAGAACAGTGGAGACACCCAGGGCCTGTTGGCTTGCCCACTCCCTACCTCATCCTTTGAAGGACAAAGTTCAGACTCATCATAAATTGTTTCCTAAGCTCAGAAGATTCTGAGAGGCCCCACATCTTAGCTCCCCTTGCCAAAAATTATATACCTTCACTTCTCATAAGGCATTTCTCCCCACAGGGTCTCCCCACCTTACCAAGCCATTCCAGCTTCAGAAAGGATTTCCTTGCAGGCTTTTACTATGTACTCTGAAGGTACAGAAGTGAATATTTAAAACTTGCATATCCGGGGGGAAAAACTATAATCACTTCACCATCCTATAGCAATCATTCTTCTGGAAGCTTTCAATAAAGACAAGAAACAGCATAAGTTCAAAACTAGAAGTGCTGTGTCTAGATTATATCACAATCTGCAGATAGTTTTAGAGACTTCTGCAGATCTCACATCGATCTCCAAGTCCATCAGTTTAGCCTTGTACTTGTTTTGTTCCCCGGAATCTCAGTTCACTCAAAACAGACTAAGACGGTGAGATGTCACTTCACGTGTATATGATTGTCACATTCACACAATCTCTCAAAATTGCTCATGTGTCCAGTTGGAAATGGTAAGAAGACAATTTATTCCTGTGTAGACTGGTCTGGGTAAATTTTGCCCTGTATTCCTATTTCCATTGGCTTACTGAAGAGTATTCTCCAGACAGAGCCCATTCTCCTCCATTTGCCAATGTACTCAGACCTGCCTTTAAAATGCTTTGTTTACTCATTTACTTCTCCAAGTCCGCAATTCCAGTAGGCAAATCAGAGGCCAGTGCTGCTAAAGTCGTTGCTGTTCTTTGGGTAAGATTTCTCCTCCCACATCTGGATTTAAAATACAGTTTGTTCATTACCAAGAATGGGGTCTCTGTTGACTGGCACTTGGAGGAGACGAGCGGCTTTCTCAGCACTGACTGTGGTTTGTCCCAAAGAGCTTTCCACACAGACTCCACAACCCACTTCCCCTCCCTGCTGACTTGGAGCTCAGTGCTCTGACATACCTTACCCGTATTTACCAAATGGTAAATGGCCTCACTGTGACAATCTCACTGCTAGCGCTCCTGAAAGGGTCCGGTTGGGGATGGTGCCCTTGCAGCTGCCTCTGGTGCTGCTGCTGTAGAGAAAACCAGTGCCTCCTGCTCCAGAGGCAAAATCTGTGTGGACATCCACTCCTCAAGAACCACAGTTAGTGTCAGGTAAGTTGCCTTTTTTTTCCCCCTCATTCTGTAATTAGACATCCCAATTATGTAGTTTAATCTAATTAAAGCAATGATGCAATTATACAATAATTGATACATAATCGGCATGCAAAAACCTGTGTAAGTATTATTTAACCAACAGAGCAAATTCTATATGAACCTTTTCAGTCTCTTAAAAGTATATCATTTTAGCAGCCGGCTTGAGGAAGGGATTTTGCCTACTCAAGCATTTTAAAATTCTTACTGCCACTAGTAAAGTTACTTTTTTTTCCCTATTTATGGGCATTCAGTTTCCATTGGCTTCAACAGGAGCTGACTCTGAGCACCCATAGACAGAAGTGAAGCTTAAAGCCTCTGAAAGACTCACCAAAAGCATCTCATCCAAAGATGGCAAAGTGCGATAAAGCCCTTTCAGGATTGCCTAGTACTGATTTGCCTGCTGTTAGAGATGATGAAAAAATAACAAATCTCATTGTTGATTGCAAGAGAAGACAGCTCTTTGGTACCTGTACTGCTACTTTCTCAACAGACCTCACCACATAAGGTCCTTTTAAAAAAAAAAAAATTAAAAATTACTTCCTCATTATCCAGAATAACTGAAATATGCATTTTACATATGCACCACACTCTACAGATGCGTAAACTTAAAGCTTAGCTCTGGATCCACCCAAGGTCCCATGCACCAAAGTCATGCGAATGTGTAAGTGGATGCAGGAGTCCTAGCTCGAATGGCACAAACAGGAGCCTAGTTTCTGCATTGGCTTATTTTCCTGAAATAGATAAACTGAGAAGCGTGTGTTTCGTCGTATGAGGATGTTAGCTGTATCTGTAACAGCCAAAGACCCGTGTTCTGAAATGACATCAGAGACCTGGGGGCTTGTCTGATAAGAAATGGGATTTCTTCTCATCCATGGTTAATATTTCCTTTAACCTACTCCCCATCGCCTTACTGTTGTGCAGTGAACTGTGTACCCTGTATGGCTTTTTCCCATTAGTGTTGTGGCCGAGCGTCAGTGATATTTTACCCTTGTTCTGGAAAGCACTGTGGAATCAAACACATCCACATTTCTATAACCAGCGTGGCTGGATGCGTGAGGAAATGCGAATGGCCCATCCATTTCTTCATCTCTGTTGCATAACTCATGCTTTAAACTAGGTGCATTATCTTGCAAGATATTAGATAGCAATTTGTTCAAAATAACCCAGTAGCGGTGTCAGTAAAACTATTCAGAAGCAGGGAAATTTCAGAGGAAAATGTGAATGTTCCCTGATAAGCAGTCACTTGGGCTTTTTTTGTTCTTGTTTTTTTTGCATGATTTGCTACTAAGGATCTAGTTTTAAGTGCTATTGCCCATGTGTGTGGAAGTATAATTTTAATTTGATCGATATTCTTTTTAATGCCAAAATTCTTTAAAAAAACCCCTTTTTTAATTTGGTTTCAAATTCAAATATGATGGCTTTACTGTTATCTTTTAATTGTCAGTATTCATATTGCTACTGAAAGTGTTTGCATAATCCTTTTCATGATAGACACTGAAAATATGTAAAAAAAAGGCTTACAACCGAACAGTTGCTCATTCATGATGATATAAATTCTGTTCTACATGTGGAAGTCACTGAGAGCCTGCACATATGGCCCGCAGTTTCCAAGCCCAGGAAGAACTCACAGGTGCGTAGGTGACCCTCAAATCACTACTAAGGGTCACGCAGAGAGCGTCTTTGTCTGCCAACATTGTTCTTCCACCCGCTTGATGGTTTTGAACTGAAAGTGAGGGGACAGACTCAGCTGGGCAACGTATGAAGAAAGTTGCTGGTGATGGACTGGAGCCCTTGTTCATTTGACCCAAAGGGCACAATTTCTTCAGAGACAGAAAAAAAAGCCATTCCAATGCCTTTCGTGAGTGAAATTATCTAGATGGGCTAGAGGACATCCGTAGCTCCATTCAGTAACAGACATCTGGAGACTGAAAGAAAGCAAGGTAAATGCAGCTAAAATCTATGGGAGAATGCAGCAGGCACACTACTACAAACATAAAAAAACCCCTATCAAAACCAACACAACCTATTTCTATTCCATGAAAAAAAAACAGCATACAAACCTAACATCCAGTTATTGCACGGCTCTGCTTACATTTGTTGTTAGCAGAAGTCTGTAATGTAGGTCACAGGCAATGCCATAGTGCTAATTTTCCACCAGCCTTCATCTTCACTGTTTTAGCAGTGAACACCCATATTTGATGCAGGAACTTGAGCTGAATTTGCCAACAGTTTGGTAATTCTGACAGGCCAGGGGCTGCTGTCTTTGGTCAAGATACAATAACAGTCAAAGTACAGCTGATCTCATATTGCTGAGAGTGATTTAAAGGGAAATCTTTGAAAGAAGTATAACTGCCTGAATTACTACTCTTTTATATGTTTTTAAATGAGAATGTAAAGGCCAAGGGCATTTTTTCCTATTTAATACTATTAAATCCATCATTAAATCTCTCACTGAACACTGGGTGAATTTAATGGTGCCCTCAAGTGCCGATGCTGATGCTTGACTGTGTTAATATTGTTGTATATACAGATACAATAAATAACACTTAGCTAAGGTAGTATTAGCAACCTTATTGGGTATATCAATACAAATAGCTGTACTAATGAGATTAAGCATCAGAAACCAACGGCGATGTGAATCTAGGCACTGGGGCTAAAATATGGATAGGGATTCAACACATTGAACCTATCAATAAAACCAAACAGACTCTACTAAAAGCTTTACTGCTAGTTGGCATTAAAGGATTAATTCGAAAGTACAGATTTTATCTTTTCCCATCTCACTTTATAACATGCTCTGTCTTAAAACATCAGTCTGTCTTGCACACAGGTATTATGAGCGTTTCTATTTGCTGAACAATCAGCAAAGCCCCTGGCAGGCCACTCTGCTTTGCCTTGCTATAACCAGAGTTCCTGTTGGTTGGCATAATTCAGCACTGGGGATGGATCAGGGTTGTGCCACTGGTATTTTTAATGTCTGGTATTCTGAACATAAGAGTGTCATTAGTTGAGTCACCTCTAGATCATTGTTTCTCCTCTCAATATACACCGCCTGGGTGCAGTTGCCTTGCCCATGCAGAGTATTTTGAGCTGCCTGGCATAACTCCAGGATCCCATTTCTCACACAAAAAGCATGAAATGTTCATGATTACAGTACGCTTTTACCATTGTAGTAATCTCCAACTGTCTCTGTTTCATTTTGAGGGTGTTCCTTATTTATGCTTTTATTGCTGGTAAAGAAAAATCTCTATGTTGTGATCTTTCTTTTGATGGGGTTCTACATATACTAAAGCTTTGAAAGACATACCCACTGCTTTGTTTTACTAAGAAACTTTTGTAAAGTAAAAAAAGAACTAACCCAAGGGACTACCATTCTTAAATCAGCAGGGGTGCAATCCTTCCCTGGGTTGGAAAGTCATTGGTTTCAGTGAGAATTAATTGATGCCCATCCACAGGAAGGGCCAGAAGGAAGGAAGACCTGGAGAACTATAGGCCTGTCAGTCTGCCTGGGAAGATTATGGAGCAAACCATCCTGAGTGTCATTATGAGGCACATGCAGGAAAAACAAGCGATCAGGCACGGTCAGCAGGGTTTCATGAAAGGCAGGTCCTGATTGACCAACCTGATCTCCTTCTCTTTGGATTTTAGCAAAGCCTTTGACACTGTTTCCCACAGCATTCTCCTAGAGAAACTGGCAGTTCTTGGCTTGCACAGGTCTACACTTCGCTGCTTAAAAAATTGGCTGGATGGCCAGGCCCAGAGAGTGGTGGTGAATGGAGTTAAATCCAGTTGGTGGCCAGTCAGCAGTGGTGTTCCTCAGGGCTCTGTGCTGGGACCAGTTCTCTTTAACATCTTTATTAATGACCTGGACGAGGGGATCGAGTGCACCCTCAGTAAGTTCGTAGATGACACTAAGTTAGGCAGGAGTGTTGATCTGCTTGAGGGTAGGAAGGACCCTACAGAGGGATCTGGGCAGGCTGGATCGATGGGCCAAGGCCAATGGCCTGAGGTTCAACAAAGCCAAGTGCCAGGTCTTGCATCTGGGTCATAATAACCCCAAGGAGTGCTACAGGTTTGGGGGAGAGTGGCTGTAAAGCTGCCTGGCAGAGAAGGACCTGGGGGTCCTTGATTGACAGCCAGCTGAACATGAGCCATCCGTGTGCCCAGGTGGCCAAGAAGGCCAACTGCATCCTGGCCTGTATTAAGAGCAGTGTGGTGAGTAGGACCAGGGGAGTAATTGTCCCCTTGTGCTCAGCACTGGTGAGGCCCCTTCTTATTACAGTGAATTGAAGTTTGATGGTTCTCAGACAAGAATTCAAAAGAAATTAACATTTGCTGCCACAAAACAATCTTTCATGACTTTTAATATTTTAAATTTCCAATGCTAAGGCAGCTAGTTTTGAATCTCTGTTCTCAAAAAATTAGGTAACATAATTACGAAGTGTTAATGGTATGTCCTGTTTCTTTTTTCTTTATGTATTACTTTAATCTTACCACATGATTTCTATGAGGTTAAAAAAAAGGAAAATATATACATCCTCATTTTTTAAATGACAGCGAAAGTATGTTAATTTTGCTGTAAAGTGGGTAAGTAAATCATGTATAGTTAAGAGCTCAAAAATAAACAAGCAGTTGTAACCATCTAGCTTCCTTGCCTGTCTCTGTCATGCTGCAGCCTATAATTTCATAATCACCTACTGTTTGCTGGCAAACATCTTGAGAAATGTTTTAGAGTTGTAAAAACTTTTGTTAGCATCATTTTTCATAACAATCTAGCTGTAAAACCAAGCTGTCTTTGTACTGAGAGTCTGGCACATCAGCAGAGAATACCTAGAAACTGTGAGGCAGCATGAAACATTAGTCCATGAAGACTTTCTGTGCATATGGGTGTTTCATCAGTTCAAGTTTAATTGTTTCATAACCAGTCTACTTACAAACAGTTTCAAAGATCTATTTCTTTTTCTTCCCATTCATTTAACTTGGTGTTAATAAATTCAGATAAACCTAAATGTATTTACTTTTAGTTAAAGTAGTTTAAAACCATTGCATTTTAAAATATATGCAAATTTCTTATGCAGACAACGCCTACAGTAATGAATAAGATACTCTTTCTTAATGAAATAAGCAGCATAATGGATGAAGCCGGAACATGTGTTTTAGGAGCATAGTTAAGGCCTGAGTGTGTATCTTAGTACCTTCTACTATTTTTTCCAAGTGGAGCCACAGAATGGCATTGTCACCATTCGTGCTGGGACAGGGATTTTCTTCAGGGATTTTCTGACTCAAGATTCTTTCAACCTTAATTCCAGCTTTATGTGTCTTACCTCGTAATAATAGTATGGTACTTACAGAGATTACAAGGGTGCTGGGATGCTTAATTCAAGTTTGCAGAGTACCTCGCCAGTGAAAGCCAGTGTGTACAATAAGCACTAAATGTTATTGTTTCAGGGCTTAAGGCAGACAGAACTTGAGACAATGATAGCTTTGAAGAACCCACTTAATATAAACTCTAGATAAGTGTGAAGTGCACAGCTAAAGAATGGTGTCCTTCACTGCTCTGTGGGCGTATTTGCAGCTAGAGAAAAGCACAATCTAAAGTCAGTTTTAGCAAGAAATGCCAGATTGCCTGGAGACAACCAGGGCAAACAAAGGGGCACTCCTTACCTCCAACAGCTTCCCAAAGGCATGTGTAGCTGGCAGAAGTGGCAAGTGTGGTTTCATTCTCCTGGCAATGGCCCCTGAGAACATGATGGTGAGCAGCAGCAACCCTCTGCGATCTCACTGTCTGCACACACTACCCTCGCAAAGGCTCCCAGAATTTGCTCACCCTCTGATCGCCCCATCAACAAACATCCTCCCAAACACGTAAAACAACCCGGAGATTAATGTAAAATATAGTCTCTTTGTACCTGCTGATTTTTTGCTTTAAATCTGCAAAACACACAAAAATTATTATGACAGGAGTCCAGTGTGCCCACCTTTACTGTGATGGGAAAGTCCCATAAACCACTCAAGGATTGGGATATAGCAGTAGGACCTGGGTCTTATCCCTTTCCAGTTTTTATTTTTACCTCTGCTCTCAACAATGAAACCTCCAGCCTTCTTGTGTCCAGTTTACATTAGCTAGAGTTCACGGCATGGATGGTGGTCTCAGAAGTTCTCAAGGACTTTGGGGATGGAGAGTGCAGCCAATGGGACTTCTGTACTAAATTCTTCAGCTATTCTGAGGAGTCTTACAGTACATATTTTCTACCTCTTTTTCTATTCCATATGCTTTTGACACACATTTAGGACAAAATCGTTGAAGTGTCAACACGGGAAGATGTCAAAAAGAAAAGGGAATCGCTTCACCCATCTAAAATACTGTCAGTCAATCTTGTCCACAAAAGTTTCTGTCAATTCAAAGATCACTAAATTCAGCAGTTTGAGGTGCAATAGTAGTTTTGAGAAGGATCAACTACATGCTTTATCCTTGGTAGAGGATAAAATATCCTTGGTAGAGAACCTTTACCATTATGCTGTGCAAGACTTGTTTGTGAATTAATTTTTTACTGCAGATTAAGTCCCAAAGTGACTATCCCGGTCTTCTGAATATCTGTGCAGTTGTGCTGACATTTTTACCACTGTAAAACTCAACAGAACCTGCTACTCCTGGTAACTTCTGAACAAAATCGTAGCCTAAGTGTGCATGCTGCCCTGCGCATGCTATAAGGTAGTGCTTATCCCAGAGAGATTATAACCTTCATATACATATAGGAATTGGACTACATGTGAGGAAAAGGAAGTGCTATTAACTCACTTTTCCAAGGGCAGCAGGATCAGAGGGCTGGATTATCAGAGCATTGGAGCACTTGCCCTGTGAGGACATTCTAAGAGAGTTGGGGTCGTTCCACCCAGAGAAGAGAAGACTCCAGGAAGACCTTACTGCAGCCTGGCAGTACCTGAAGGGGCCTATGGGAAAGCTGGAGAGGGGCTGTTTTCAAGGTCATGTAATAATACGACAAGGGGTAAGGGCTTAAACTGAAAAAGGGTAGATCTAGATTATACAGAAAGGAAAAAAAAATTACAGTGGGGGTGGTGAGGCCCTGGCACAGGTTGCCCAGAGATGCTGTGGCAGCCCCGTCCTTTGCAGTGTTTAAGGCCAGGTTGGATGGTGCTTTGTGCAGCCTGGTCTAGTGAAGGGTCTCCCTGCCATGATCTTTAAGGTCCCTTTGAACACAAACTATTCTATGACTCTATGATCTGTCCAGCCTTTTACATAGCAGAGAGCCTTGGAACAGACCCACCAGCCTCAGGCTCAAGCACCAAGACCCAGTCCGCCACCTCACTGGATTTTTTCTGGCTGATTCTCCAGTGACATCTGGGGATTTTACCCAGGGAGCCTTGGAAGAAGAATGAGGATGTTTGCACCTGACTCCCACTTCTGGTCGGGGCTCATTCCCCAGGCCATGGCATGAGAGGTTGGTAGCACAGAGACGGTCTTTCCTCTGTGCTTGCAGGAAAAGGAGGGCATGCTTGTTACTGCAGATTTCAGGAGGCAAAGAGCCACCCTGGGTAGTGGCAGTGACTAAAGGGACCTGCTGGAATAATACTCTGCACACCCCAGTCCCAACTTCAGAGATCAAGGCTGAGCACCTGGTGGGGAGCACCTAAGCTCTCCCCTGCTGTCCAATTGCTCTTCCAGGCTGAGACAGAATCCAAATGTGACATTTTAGTAGAAAAAGATGATAGGCTGCTAACCTTCTCACTACCCACAACATTAAAACTGCATTGTCTCTATATGTAAGGAAAACATTTTAGACGATCACAGATGACCTTTCTAGAACAGCAACGTCTTCTTATTATGATGGTATTGAAAGGTCATACAGAATATATATGTTTCCAAGAAACATAGAAAGGGTGGGGAAGAGGGCCTTATGAGTGCTGATTTGTAGATGGCCCAGATACAGAAATATAGTGATGGTGATGGTCGCAGATTTGGAGACCATAAGAAATGGTCTAAGAAAAATTATCAGGGCAGCCTAGCTGAGATAATAGCACTGCCAGGAAGTTGTCTCCCAATTCTCTGTCAACCTGTATGTGTGATTGTAGCAACTAAATAGGCCCAGAACTGATCCAGATATCTGTGCCAGGAGCCATACAGACATGTAAGGAATAAAGATTTGCTCCAAGGGGCACAAGGCCAGACTCAATCCCCCCAGCTGGAGACCCTGTAGGACTGAGTACAGCACCCTGGACTCCATCTCTAGACAACATAGAAAGTTACTTCCAAAGGATGATCCACATCTTAGGTCCACTAGTGTCCCCTGTGCTGGAGTCTATCTTTCTGCTGATAAGAGTGCTGGGTGGCTGCCTTTACCATGTTGATCCTTCAGTTAAAGGCCCAAGGTTAATTGTGATGCATCTGGATCTTATAAAATCAAAAGTAGCAGGGGATAACTACGGGCTATATATTACTGATACATAAGGAAAGAGAAAACTTCTGTTTCTGTCTTTTCCAAAACACCATGGAATATCCCTTTCCCTTAATCACTGCCTTTGTGGTCGGTAGTTAGCATTCACACATGAATAGATATAGTTCACATGTTTTCGTGACTTATAAAGCTTGTATTGAGTGTCATAAATGCTAAGAATTTTGATGGACTCAAAAAAGAAGCTCCAGAATAAAGAACAAGAATCCCACTTAGGTACATTTTAGGTCTGAGTCTGGGTAGTAGCGTATTTTATCACCCAGTCAGACTAGCATTCATAACAAGCCAGACAACTGCAACCACACTGCCCTGTTTAGAGCCCATTATCTTCTATTTGGTTGAAGCATATAATTCAGAAAAGCACCCTTTCTTGATCTTAAGATTTTAAGAGATGAAGACAGGCACTTCTGTAGCAATGCGCCCCAGCAGTGAACCACCAGTTCATGAGAAATCATTTTTCTTTCCTAACTTCAATTTGCCTTTATGTCCCTCTATCCAGTGGCTCATGATATAAGAAGATAGTGGGTTTCATCTTTTTGTATTACCATGAACTGACAACATTTTCCACTGAGACCTCTTTGGAAATTTTGTATACATGGATTCCTATTAAGCATGAACTGCTCTGATTTTTTCAGTCATCTCTCCTGAATCCCATTGAAGATGTTGGGTAGAGGTTCTACCTTTTACCTTGGGTCATTTAACAGTTGGCTGCAAATAAGTTTTCTAAAAGTCATGTTAGAGGATTTTTTTCCCCTATGAAGATGCTTATGCAGATCAAGCATAGTAGCTCTTACTCCAACAGGGCTGATCTCTCCAAGTATCTCTGATCTTTTTTTGTTCCTTTTTCACCTTCTCAGGATTTTCAGCATTTCTGAAGAAATGGGGTGACACAAACAGGCTATTCCAGCTTTCACCTCATAAGTCTTACTGTACCCCCTATTTCTCCATTTTCAAATGTGCAGCGATGGAGCAAGCTCTTTGGGCAAGAGCATGAGCTGTTGGGAGATTATTTTCAGCTGCTTGACTTCTGGTGATCTCTAACTCCTTTCCAGATCCAGTGTCCTAGTCTGCTGAGTATATATGGCATTCTTTATTTGTGGACATGAGCTTGTCTGTGTTCAACTCTGTACACCTCTGTACACCTCTTAGCTGAACTGGTCTCCATTGGTTTCAGCTGTCACATTGTGCCACTGTGCTACTTCTAGAATACGAATCATCAAGATTTAACATCTTTCTGTCAATTCAGATCTAGGAGGCTCACGATGCAACCTTGAGAACAGATGGTTGAATTCACATACACTGAAGCACGCAGTGCTACACTGATTTCTTAATCTCATTCAGAATAAATGACTTGTATATGAACAGTTGTCAGAGCATCATAAACAAAATTGTTTGCTAATTGCAGTCAGCCACATCCATGCAAGGTTGTCCAGGAAGGATTTACAGGCTGCTTTGCCTTGCAGAACCTCTCTATGCTGCAGCAGGGGGAAAAAAAGAAGAGTCCTTGCCTTGATGCCCAGCTCCACAGTCTGAGGTCCCAGACTGGTGCAATTTTCACCTGTAAACTGAGCACTTTTCTTGTAGTATCATTAAGAAAACACAAGTGCAAAACCTATTGGAGCTGTGCTTTATAGAGCCACACTTGACAGCCATTTAACTTTTAATACTTTAATTCTGACTTTTTTCTTTCTGTGGCCTTTTCTTACCCTCTCTCTATCATCTTTCCACACTGATCAAGAAGTTTGTGGTCTAGCACGGAACAGAAACTTGCTTTCTTCCTCTTGTGGTTGGCAGCCTTTGCAGGTACGTAAGCCGAAAGGCATTCTGGTAGCACCTTAAACCTTAACCCAGAGCACAAGAAGTCTACTTCATGTACTGTCCGTCTGTAACTTGTGCATACAGGCACTACTGTGTTACCTACAGATTCATGAAGATTAAAATACTCTATCAGTTGGTTGAACAAGCTGAGCTAAAATTATCAATTTGTACCCACTGGCCAATCTCCGCTGTAGACGCACAAAAGGCATCTTAGTACAATCCC
Source organism: Porphyrio hochstetteri (assembly GCA_020800305.1). Taxonomy (NCBI): domain Eukaryota; kingdom Metazoa; phylum Chordata; class Aves; order Gruiformes; family Rallidae; genus Porphyrio; species Porphyrio hochstetteri. The sequence continues at coordinate 149,967,748 of CM036905.1, read as the reverse complement.
TTGGGTTCCCAGGAATGACATGAGTGTTTATGGTGCCCCCAGTCTTCTTAAACTTGCTTCAGGAGTGTGAAAGACTGGGACTAAGAACAAATTAGGCCGAAATGATGACCTGCTATTTCCCCTTCTGTCCAGGGGGTGAACCAGGACCACTGATGCACTTGTCAGAAAGCTTCCAGCCTCCCACAAAATAAGAAACTTGAAAAATTTGTCTAGTTTCAAAAAAATCGTGGGGTTGTTTTTCCCTCCCAAATCTTGCTTTAGTAACCTCCTTACATTTACCAATTTGTTTTTGCCTGGAATGAAGGGGTGTTTATATTAGAACATTACATGCATTTGTGGCAAAGATATTTTAGTATAGCTAAGCATTTGCCATGATGGTATTTTTTTTGTCTTCTCCAAACCACAGATTTTTTCCTTAGCAAATGTGTCTGGCTTTAAGCTTTGGGCATTTTTTTTGTATGGTCCTTTGTCCATATTAATGCAATCATCCATCAAAAAACAAAGTAAGACCCTGACCAGGGTCCTGGTCTTTATTTTCAAGAGCCTTTGTTTTAACCTCTTGAAATGCTTCCAAAGCAATGCTGAGGCTGCTACCATTGCTTTGTTAGCAGAGTGTGGAATTAACGTGCTTGTTACATCTCTGAAAATGTCGAGTATGTGCACTTTTTCATTATTATCTGAAATCATGCAGAGATCTGGACCTTGAAGTATCCTAGGTCTTTTCCTTTCCTCTTTCTCCTCCCCCCACTCCCAAGAGGCAGCTATTCATCTTCATTAGCCACTTCTGTTAGCTTGCTGCCAACTGAGACTGGAAAACTAGCTGCATCAGTCTCGCATGGCAATTCAGGAATTAGAATCCACAGTCCTTGGGTGCAGGAGGTTAATGCACTAATAAAGATTGTACCTTGATTAACCACATCATCTCAGCTTGCCCAGGCAAGGCTGGGTTTCAGACAGTTTGTCATATCATATAGCCTAATGCATTCATCTAAAAACATAGCTTCTTAGCTAAAAACAGATACTCATCTTTGTGACTAAAGGACAAATTTTGTCCTTTTTTTTTTTTTCCAGTCCAGTGAGGAATATTTAAAAGTTTAAAGGGAACCCTCTAAATTCTGTTCTGCGATATACCTATGAAGGGACGTGCTCTTCCTTTCCTGTTGGTCAGAGATAAATCTTCGTGCCTTAAATTCTGATATGAGAGAGCATGGCGTGGATCATACCCTAATTAACACTAGCTCGTAGAATCCAACCATATTTCTCTTGGGTATTCATAGCTTCTTCTGGATTTAAAGGTTCATTTAGTCCCCCAAAAATGAATAAAGATTCGCAAGAGTCTTTGTTATAGAATTATAATCATACAATGAAGGATCTAAATAAGTCAGTTTGATAAGTAGGCAGCTGTAGCCTTCTTTTACATTTACCTGTCTTAGTTTGCTGAACCTTGACTAAATGTTGCAGGTTATTTGCAGGATGGTTCCACTAAAGCAGAGATAATGTATTCCAAACAGAAACTTATTGCACAGGCATTTGTGATTTGCCATAGAGTGAATTGATCCACAGATCACGTTGCGAATGTTCATGATTTGGAATGGCTTAGTTCTGTAGATACCAAACATCTGGAGATTTAATGCTGAACACATTCTTTAATGCTGCAGTCTGCAAAATCTCTGACCTTCTCCCTTTCCAAGGGCCTGATTTTTCTTTTTTTTTTTCTTTTTTTTTTTTTCTTTTCTTTCCCCCAACCCACAAGTGTGTGTGCACTCTCTCACACACACACAAAGTCCTGTTTCTATCAAGCAATTTCAGCTGATGCCCGTTTGTTCAGGTCTGGAGAACCAAGCACAGTCCAAATGACACAGTCACAAGCTACACAATTACCTTTATTTCTTTGCTTAGAACAAAAAAACCCAAACCTCCTTGACAAGCACTCTCCCCTGGATTGCCATATATCTTTGGATGTCATACTGATGAAGCCTATTGAAAGGAATTCGTATTACAGAAAGCAACAGGGCATTTGAAGGGTCTTGGGACTGGAGCCAAAGGGGAAATGTAGAAGAATGTGTTTTGCAGCAGATTGCCATGAAAAGAGTGATTCCTTGAAATCTTTTTAGGAGAAGTAGGAGAGACAGAAGAACTGCTGACTGAGGTTCAGTGCTGAACTGGCACCCAGCTTGGCATAAATGGTGTCCCTATGGGTATTTCAGCTTCATGACAGAGAGCCTGCAGTAGTTCCCTTATTTCATCCTTCAGTTAAAGGGTGGGTGAAACAACATTTGTCACTTCTCTCAAGTTTAGAAATCATTTTGCGTCAATATTAACTAGAAATTAAAACATGCCCAAATAAGTGGGCATGGAAAGGAAGTCAAACAGGAAACAACAGAAGCTGGAAGCTGGTGAGATATTCTGTTGGATGGTGGTGATTCCAAGTAACATATTACCGAAAGGACAACGACAAAATAAAAGATGTTCAAATGGAATGAGGGAAATTAACAAGTGCTCAAAGGAAACTACAGGCTTTATGAGGACAAAGAAAAAGAGTTAAGTATATGTAGTTTGGATAAGTGGTGCTGTAAAGAAACAAGGGGAAATAGCTTCATCTTTCTATTTTACAGGTGTGCATTTGAGATTTGGGTTAGAAAAGTTGCAACAATAAGAGATACTAGAGGATTCAATTCTAAAAAAGAAAATTTGCTTTTCACATCACAGGAACCTTATTGTAGTGAAATGCTGTCAGCTCCAACATAGTCTCCAAAAGTTTCCATGTCAGACTCTTTGCTTTGGATGTTTGACACTAAAATCATAGCCATGTTGTCAGCTAGTGCCAGTGTAACTTCACTGAACTGAAAGGGATCTTTGCCAGCTGACAGCAGTTAAAGAGATCCTCCTGTGTTAAAAAACAAAACAAAACAAAAAAACTATTTTATGAAGACAGGAGAGCAACTGAATTAGAGGTTCTCAAACTGTGTGCTGTGATCACTTGCTAAAGGCGCTTGGAAAACTGCATTAGCTTTGTGTTGCCTTGACTTCCAGCTGAATAAATATATCTAAAGCTTCCCTAAAATCTGAATTTTAGCATAGGTAACTACAAAGAGAGACCCTCTGTGGTCCACGTGAGCTAACCAGCAGAGTATTTGCAAAGGAAAATTATGCCTCACCGATCTCTCATAATTCCTGCGACATGTCAGTAGAGCAGGGGATGAAGTTGAGCCAGCTAAAATAATTTTCGAAAAGTGTTTGACAGGGTCCTTTATGAAACACTACAAACATTTCTTAAATCATCATCTGTGGAGAGACAAAATATTATGAATCAAAAATTGGCTAGGTGAGCTCAAGCAAAGAGGAGGATTAAATAGTCAATTTTCTTAATGGCCCAATGATAAGTTCTGGGTTTGGCAGCAAACGAGCAGCAAGATAATACATGTGGCTAGACTTTAAAACTAGATGATAGTGGTCTCCCTACTTTTTTTATTAATTGCAATTTTTCTGAATCAGTTCAACCATTCCTGGTTTCATGTGCCACCTAGCAAGATCGATGGCGCTAGATAAATAGCATTGCCTTAAGTCTAGAGTGAATACTATTATTTACCTCTGCATGGTACTTTTCCTGAAAAATTACCTACAAGCTAGGATTAAAAGCCCCAAACAAAACACTGCCAAGCAGTCATTAATCCACAAGAAATGTCTCATTACTTAATTGTTGCTGCGGAAACTGAATTTGGAGCGAGGAGACGCAATACTATAGATTTCCTTATTTGAAGGTTTTCACTTCAGTAAGAAAAAAAAGCCAAGTTGGCACATTGACTAAGATTAACTAGGCTTGGACCTTTATAGCTTGTAAAACTGGACATTAATGTATAACTGCAGAAAAGTGATTTACTACAGGTGGAGACGAGTGGAGTTGTAGAGTTGCAGAGTTACAGTATACATGTGAACGAGACATGCCATCACCACCACTGCAAAGAAGTCAGTGTGGAACAGCATCGCTGCAACTCTCACAGAGAGAAGGGTTTTTTTTAAAAAAGAGGGGTCTCCAGAGCTGCCCCTCGGTCTTGTTCTTCTGGCTGCAGGAGGAGGAGGGCAGTCATCATCATCTCAAACAAGCTGTTTGCATAGCACAAGGATGATTGGACTCAATGATCTTAAAGGTCTTTTCCAACTTTGTGATTCTGTGTGATTCTGGCCTGCAGTTAGCCACATATGCTTATTCACATGGATTTTTAAGCAGTCTAGTTTAGGCTCCCTTCTTTGATCCAGAAAACTCTCTTCCTCCAGTTCTGGAGCCCAAATATCTTCTCAGCACTTCCTTTAATTACCAAGGTTCAGGAATTTTCGAGAAAAATCCATATTGGTTTTGAATTAGACCATTCTCTTGTAGTGGCTGGAACACTTTCTGGTGCCAGGTGTTTAGGACTTATTTTTTGTTTGATTCATGCTAAAAAAAAAATTAAAAGTCCCTGCTTTTTTCTCTTCCTAATTTCAGAATTTTGTGTCTGTCAATGTTCTAAGACCAGTTTGAAGGTGCTGAAGATCTTAAGTACATTGAAATTTTCATCAGTCCATTTGAAACGTTGTTTTCAGTCCAGTGGGTGCCTTATGCCAGTATCACCAGTCCCAAGCTCCAAAGACAGGGAAGTTAGCTGAGCAGAAAAGAGAAGTTGTGCATGAAAGTTTATTTTAATAATAAAAGTTGAGTCCTTTCTAGTTAGTTAGTTAGATAGTTGGCATTTGTGCTTACATTTCCAAACACTTCACACCACGTACTAAAAAAAGATCTTGATATAGTCATATGTCACCACCAGTGCTTTTAATCTGTCTCAGATATCTTCAGATAGAGTATAAAATCACGAGATTTGGCACAGAAGAACATATATTGGATTTGTTTCTGTTTGACCTCGCAAAGTGTTGACACTTGCTGGAGACCTAAATCCTTTCTCCTGATTTTTAAGATTCTGTTCTTGGCAGCTAGAAGGAGACTGTGCACATGGTTTAGTGTTTCTCTTTTCAAAAAATATTTTGGGACATTTCAATCTTAGCACTCCTCAGAGGTGGCAACCTATAGTTTGGGGTATTTTTCATGTTAGTTTGCTGATTATTTTTTTTTTTTTCTTAATATGATTTCATTTTATAGTTGTCTGGTAGTGATAAATACACCATATGATCACAACTCAAAATATTATTCCCGTAAATTCAGCTATTCATGATAATGGCAATTATTAACCCTGGCAAATATCAGTGGTCTTACTAAATCTCCATGTCAGAAAGGGTTACATAAAATTTAAATTATGTAGAAAGCTTTATTATATACCACAACTCAAAGCAAAAAGGGAGAAGAGAAGCTAGCTGGGGAAAAAAAGACCATTAAGGCCATTTTTCATTGAAGTGTGGATGAGAAATAATCTTGTGGAAAAGAAGAAATGAAAGATTTTGACATGTCAAAAAAAAAGGTCACCCTTATTTTTAATCAGCCCTCTGGTCCTTTTGCTGGATGAAGGCATCATTGTCAGAGTCAGGCAGGCAAGGTGGGAGGGAAGAGTTCTTCTGCTGTAACAGATTGGTTTCTGCATGGCATATAGCAGACTCTCAGAAGATGTTTCCCTGAAGGTGACGGGGGGGTCAGCCACTGTATAACCTGGAGGAACTGCTTCTTGGGCAAATGGAAATCAGAAGTACTCGGTAGCATATTTCACAAGTAGGATAACTTTAGGTCAGAGCCACCATACGCTCCCAGTCTGGCTGCCTCGATTCTTCAATTGACAGAGATAATGTGTAAAGCATTGCACTTCAGAAGACAGGAAGAAGATAAAGAAACCTGTTTGTTCCTATGCATATTTTTGGGCTCAGCACCTCAACCTGTAGTGAAAAATGCTTTTGTGTTTTTGGGAAAGGGTTTTACCGGTGGAAACACCCTTAGTCTTTTTTCTCAACATCCCATTTTCTAGAAAGTACACAAATGGTCCTGTAAGTGAAAAGCAGAGGAAAGCAGGTGGGGCAGGGATAGCTTTTTATATCACAGCCTTAGGGTTAAACATCCACATTGCCAATCTCCTTTTTTGTCAATATATTGTCAGAAACCTTTACTGTTGGAAAATTTCTCAATACATATTTCCTTAATCCTTTGAAAACAATAGCACACGTGTCAGGTACTTAGAGCAAACAGGAATCTGCTTGCCTGTGGGTTTTGTTGTCTGAGTTTAAAGAACTTACTGTATATTAAAAATTACTATACACTGCTATTGCTGGCACTTATCAGATAAGGAAGTCATAAAATGAACAATCTGCCTCAAAGAACTGAAAAGCAAAGCAATTCTGATACTGAAACTGCAAACCAGATGATGGTCTGATTAGAGACTGGCACGTAGATTACACAAGTCTAATAAATCATATAACTTTTTAGCCTCAAATAAAATAAAAGAATGCAGTTTTTATTGGGAAATAAACTGTTTATCAAGAATGCTTTAAAGGTGACATTTATTACTAATAAACTATGTTGAAAGGGCTGATCCTTTCATTGGCAGAACAGCCGTAGACTTTCCTCTGTGTAAAAAATGCCCCAGCTCAGTCCGTGCCGGGTCAGGAAGCACTTCCATCAGCACTAACCAAGGATGGGCAAGAGACTCACCCACTCCTCTTTTCAAACAAGACCATTTTCTTTTCTCTTTAAAAAGGAATGAGTCATGGAAGTACAATTCTAGTATTATTATGGGACTGTTCGTGAATCTCAGCAAGACTCTTTGGAATATCACTGAGAAACAATTCCCTGGTCAGCTAATGGTATCAAAACCCAGCAAAGCATCTCTCAGGAAAACTCATGGTAGTGTCAGTGAGCCCCCTCTAAAGGCAGGATGTTATTTGCTCTTCAGCTCTTGAAGCTTATGGGCCAACTCCTCAGGGCTGTCATGCTGCACATTGTCTCATATTAGTTCTGTTAAGTTGCTCTGTACCAAATATTATGGTCGTTGGTGCTGAACTTGTTCATCCTTTGAGAGCCTGCACTGGAGAGGAATATGACATCTTCCTCTTAACAGACTTTTTTCTGAAGCGCTTGATTTACACCTCCCCAAAAGCAGCCTTGCTTTGCCAACCAACTCATTAGAGCTTGAATGACAATGGTACTGAATGTGTGGCTACCTGCTACCTGAAGCTGTGTCAAGGATGACTGCATACAAGTCAAGTTCAGCTATGCATTCTCTTAACTATTAAAAAATAAACTTCAAAACAACACAGGGAGGAGTGCAACACACCTTGTTTAGGGCTTGCCAAATATCTTTGTCCTACAAGCCACAAATACATTGCAGTTAGGAGTTTGTGGAACTCCTTTACAATGATAAATGCAATTTGAGGATTTAACCATTGAGCAAGTGTTAAGCATTTATGATTCTGACCTTGTCTATGAAATCTATGTCATTAGTCCATAGTATGGACCCCATTATTTGGTCATGAACTAAAATTTCTGATCCTATACTATAAAAAAAGTTCTGCTGTGAGTTTCACCAGCCAGAATACATTGTGTGATTAAAATGTGGTTTCAGATTGTCAGAAGAGTCAAACTTCTTGCACTTAAGATGCATTAACTATTCAAGAAAATGAAATGGTGCTTAAGAACTCCTCTCAAGAGCCTGTGATAAAAATCAATGTAGCTCATGTATTGTCTAGATTATATGTAAACTGGGCATTTCCTTGAAGCTAGAGTAACTTAAATATTCCACTACCCAGGCATTCTTACTACTAATATACTATTATTGTCTCCGGTTCCATTGACTTTCTAAATGCAGTTTGCTGTACAATATTGCTTTTCAGGAGATGACCCATTCATGGCCTCCACCACTGTCAGCTATTCACACTCCAGGAAAGGCAGAGCAAAGCAAGTTTCCCTTCCCAAACAAGGTAAGACATGCAACATAATGTGCATCCATGACTCCCACCACTCAAAATATGTCCTACACAAGCCATGATTAAACGCATGAGGGCTGTGGGTCGAGGTTAATGCCATCCTGATGACCTTCTCCATGTGCAAGCCAGTATCCCCTGCCTTCTTCCTGCTTACAGCCTCTGCAGGGCTACAAGGTCTTGTTTACATGTCTCCTGGCAGCAGCACTGACACCAGTGTGTGTGGGTCACGGGTTCCTCACCACAAGACCAAAATGACAGGAGCCCCCCATGAGGTTTCCAGAGGTGGTTCCTATTAATATAGATTATGGGTGGTGGTGCCTATATGAATATAGGTGGTGCCGATGCTCATAGAATATGGGCATCTGCGGAAGCTCCTGACTGATACCTCAAGGCATATACAGCATCGGTGAGGCAAGAAGCTCCCACTCAGAGCCATTGCTCCTGCTTCATTTGGCTTTGCTAGCCAAGATTTTTGTTGAAACCATTGAGGACTGAGATGGGCTTTACTAATACACTGGCTTCTGCAGTCAGGGACTGAGGAGTGGGCATACGTCCTGCCACCAGTCTGGCTTCAGTGGCAATTTTTCTGGAGAGTCAGGCAGCCCAGTGCCATGATGCCAGGGAGTCACAGATGTATTTTCCAGGCAAGTATTCGGTGCTTCAAGGCCCCAAGTCCACTGGTCCTGCTGGTTGTAGGTGTATCCAGCTCCAGTGTTGTATGTCTATCCCTGGGAGGATGCAGTGTGGCATAGTAAAGCTCATTGGCACGAGCTTGGGGAAACCACATTGTTTATACTTGGTGAGTCAGGAGGGAATGAAGTCAGCTATTCTGTGCAAGAGCCAATTTTGCATTATATCACCATATACTGTTCATATCCCACAAGCATATTTCATTGTGCTCGAGCTTGAAACATGGTATTGATGCCACTTATAGCCTTCTTCCTGTTAACTCAAGTTCCTTTGATATCTTTTAAGTCCATTCTGCAAAATTTAGTGCACATAATAATTATAACTGCAAAGCCAAGAAACCTTCAAGATTTTTCTACAGTAAAACAGCTTTTCCATGGATGAGAGTGTCACGATTTTGAAGTACCAGGGGTGTAAACCAAAACATCTCTGGCATATTATGAAAGAAGAAGAAGGAAATAACTCACTGTCTATTTGCTCATGGAAGGCAGACAGCTGATTGAAGACGGTAGGCGGGCTAGAGGCTTGTTAACGTTAGAGTAAGTCCAGGAGGAGATAGATGGGCCAGCAGCTTACAAGCAGGTGAAGTGCTCAGCTATGCATGGCAAAAATGAAGTGGTGCTTGCAACTCTGCAGTTTCTGGCATACTTATCACCACTCAGTGTGTGTGCAGATGTGTGTGGGCAAGGTGTGCACCTGCCAGAGTATCCGTGTGGCTCTCGTGAATGCACTTCCTCCCAACTGAATGCAGTGTGATAAATATAGGAATAGGAGAACCACAGACCATAGAGCAAAGAGATGTGAATAATGGTTGATACTGACTTTCTCATCTTCCTTCCTCCTGTTCATCCATCTCCCAGGGAAGTATTCTAATAGTCTGAACTGCAGAGCTGTTTCAGAAATCTACCATTCATTTTTAAAGAACCTTTTCTAGGTGGTTTCCTTTTCTCTTACCAAAGTAGAATTGCCATTTTACTTAGGCTTAGGATGGATGAGATTTCATCTAATAATACACAAGCATACTTTCATACATATAATAACATCACAAGTGTATTGTGGACGGGGTGGTCTGCATAGTGTGTGTGCTAGAAGAAGTATGTAACAAACAAAACTCACACAAGTCCTGGGAAAATCCCACGTTGCTGAGCATAGATCGGGATGATTTTGCACACCATCTCTATTTGAAAAAAAAAAAAAAAATTAAAAAGCTACTTCTGTGGCTTCCCCTGAATCCATACAGTCACAGAGTTTAGAAGACATCTGCTTTTCAGGCTCCAAAATGCAAAGAACGTTTTCCTAGTTTTTCAAATGTGTTTTTGAAACATTTGTAAGCTAGCTATTGCTTTTCACAAAGTGTGGTGTAAAATCTTTATTGAGTCTCCTAGAGGATGTCTCCATAACTCTCAGGAAGCTTTCCCACACGTAGCTGTTCCAACTTGTTAAAACCAAGGAACTACATCAAGCTCTTGTAGATGGCATGTTATTCAAAGAAATGGGCCTGTCAGTCAAGTAATGGCCAAGGCCAGCAAAGAGGCCTAAAAGGCTACATTCAGGGCCTTGGCTTTGTCTCTTAGTTCCAATAGGTGCATGGTACCGAAAATGCATTTTCAGGCTTTATGGCAGTGTTGAGAGATCAGTTCACTTCATTAGCAATGCCTCATCCAGCCAACTTGACTCTAGAGATGCAAGTGGGCCGCAATCCTTTAACAGAGGACAGTTCTCAAGTGTAAAGATACTCATCACTTGGGGAATGAGAAAAAGAGAAGCTTTTAGGATTCCTGCCCTGTTTGCAAGCATGCAAATCATCTTTACTTTTCTGTCTATAGAAACTGAGTGTCAGCATCATTAGTTCCCATGCATGCCACCCTGCTTTTAACCCACAACTCAAGTAATTAGTGATCTGACAGCTTGAAACTTGAAATTTATTAATTAGGCTATTAAAGTTGCAAAGGCCACAGCAACTATAGCTAGAATCATTTTGAAATTAGTCTAGTAATAAAAGCTAAATAACTGAGCTTTATATATCACAAACATAACAGAACTGAAATTTTTAAACTCTGCGCGTGGATGTTCCCCTCTATATAACTGGAAGTTCCAGTCGACTGGAGGCTGGCAGATGTTACACCCATATACAAGAAGGGTCGGAAGGAGGATCCAGGGAACTACAGGCCTGTCAGTCTGACCTCAGACCCAGGGAAGATCATGGAGAGGGTCATCTTGGGAGCTATCATGCAGCATGTGCACGATGGCCAGGGGATCAGGCCTAGTCAACATGGGTTTACAAAAGGTAGATCCTGTCAAACTAACCTGATCACCTTCTATGACAAGGTGACCCACTTAATGGACGAGGGGAAGGCTGTGGATGTGATCTACCTGGACTTTGCTAAAGCCTTTGACACAGTTTCTCACAGCATTCTGACTGAGAAACTGGCTGCCACTGGTCTGGACAGGTGGACCCTCAGCTGGGTTAAAAACTGGCTGGATGGCCGAGCCCAGAGGGTGGTGGTGAATGGAACAAAATCCAGCTGGAGGCTGGTCACGAGTGGCGTCCCCCAGGGCTCAGTTCTGGGTCCAGTCTTGTTCAACATCTTTATCAATGATCTTGACAAAGGGATCGAATGCTCCCTCACTAAGTTTGCAGATGACACTAAATAGGAGGAAGTGTTGATCTGCCTGAGAGTAGGGAGGCTCTTCAGAGGGATCTGAACAGACTGGACCGATGGGCTGAGTCCAATGGGATGAAGTTTAACAAGGCCAAGTGTAGAGTGCTACACATGGGACATAATAACCCCATGCAGCACTACAGGCTTGGGGGAGACTGGCTGGAGAGCTGTCGGGCAGAGAAGGACCTGGGGGTGTTGGTTGACTGCAGACTGAATATGAGTCAGCAGTGTGCTCAGGCGGCCAAGAAGACCAATGGCATCTTGGCTTGTATCAAAAACAGTGTAGCCAGTAGGTCTAGGGAGGTGATTGTGCCCCTGTACTCGGCATTGGTGAGGCCACACCTCGAGTACTGTGTCCAGTTCTGGGCTCCTCGCCACAAGAAGGACGTGGAGGTCCTGGAGGGAGTCCAGAGAAGGGCAACCAAGCTGGTGAAGGGGCTGGAGGGCAAATCCTATGAGGAGCAGCTGAGGGAGCTGGGGCTGTTTAGCTTAGAGAAGAGGAGGCTGAGGGGAGACCTTATCACCACCTACAACTATCTGAAGGGAGGTTATAGAGAGATAGGTGATGGTCTCTTCAGCCAGGTGACAGGTGATAGGACAAGGGGGAATGGCATGAAGCTGTGCCAGGGCAGGTTTAGATTGGATGTTAGGAAAAAATTTTTTACTGAAAGAGTTGTGAGGGCCTGAAACAGGCTGCCCAGGGAGGGGGTTGAGTCACCTTCCCTGGATGTGTTCAAAAAAAGGGTAGATGAAGTACTTAGGGATATGGTTTAGTTTAGGATGTGAATGGTTGGACTTGATGATCTTAAAGGTCTTTTCCAACCTTGTTATTCTGTGATCCTGTGATATGCTCAGTGGATGAAGTGGGATGTATGTGCATATGCTTGTATGCTGTCCCTGTATATGAAATCAGACCACGTTTACATGGGAGGTCTGCATTAATGCACAAGAATGGGAGGAAAGTCCAGGTCAGGCTTGACACATGTGGCACTGCTCAGTAGGTTTCCCAGCACAGTGCTGCTGGGAGAGCACATTTAGGGAACTGTCCTTTATGTAATAGAGGGCATAAAGTTACATTTCATCCTCAACTTTGAATTTTCTTTCTCTATGGAATTAATTTGTACTCTTGAATTTACTAGGAAGGGGCAATGATGGTCTCTTTATTTCTTGTTTTTCAAAGCTTGAGGATAATTGAATCAGTGTGTGATGTGACGGGCTGTGTGTGCTTTCCTTTCTCCTATCTATGTCACACTTTGTTACATACAAATGATCAGGCATTATTTGATTGTAATTTTATTAAAAACATCTTAATAAATAAACTTTAAATGAATAATTAAATTTGGTAAATAAGAGCTCACTTGATGCTTATGTGAATGAGCTTTCATGTTCAGGCATTAATTCTTTGCTCTTTGTAGGGAAAAAATGCTGTTAATTCTGCTGCCTGCTTTGCTCTCTTTCTTCATCTTTACTGTGATTGCATGTCTTGAAAGTTTGATCAGGTGTTTGATTTCTAGTTACGTGCATGTGATATTATGGGATCAGCCATCATTTTTTTATTTGAGAGTTAATTTATCCACTCCAGGAGATCTGGTTTCTTGTCACAAAGTTATTGGGTGATTATTCTCAGCAGAAGCTAAGTTATCATAGTGATGGCATTCCTTATGTGCTCAATTCATTTACTTTTTCCTTTGTTGTTGATTTTAACAAGTTGGAGTAAATGCACTGGAAAATAATCTCCAGAAGTGAAGATGTCACCTTTGGTTTTTAAGTTACATAAAGTTGTGCTTTTTTTCCTGTCTCAATGGGAGCATTCTCCATTTTGCTATGAGATTTTTATAATAGCCTCTTTTATTAAGAATAATTCATTGAGAAGCAGGACACTTATTTAAAAGAATCAATTAAAAGGAAAAGTGAAAATGCTGTAGCTCATCTCTGTTGCTGATACCAAATTTGAGATGATGCAGAGCCAATGGCAGAGGTAAGATACGGTGCTAAGCAGTTAAAGGGGAGTGCACATTCTTCCTGATGATGATGAAAGTGTGAAAGAGAGAGTGAGATCCTTGCTTAGCGGTTTCAAATGGTTCAACAAACCTGAGGGTGTTTCCATCAAAATTACTGTATTCCCTGAAACTTCTCTCTTCACCATTCTGCCACCTGATCATGGTCTAATAGTCTACTTTTATTGGCAGCCTGGTTGGCTACTTGAATAGCATTTAAATTCAAGTGTACGTGTCACTACACCACCACCGCAAGCTGCTCCTTACTTCTTAAGATTATATTCAGTCACCAGAAAAAAACCCTAGATTCTAATATCCCTTCATCAGAAGCATTCACAAAAAGCTGAGGCAATTTGTCATAAGCAGGCCATTTCAAATTATTGAGGAATTGTTGTTGGCATGTGAAACACTGTACAGATCTTTTCAAACTGCAGTTGAAGATAGAAACTCTTAGGGCTTGCCCTAAAGTTTGATGTCTCACATTTCAAGTGCATGGGATGTCAGTGAATTGCAGATGTGTATTACAGCATAAAAATTACAGATTAAAGCCATGCAGTCTGGAGAGCTTTGACTCCAGAGCAAATGGTGCAAATCGAGGGGATTTAACTAGCCAAATCCTGGAGACCCCAGTGCCTGTAGTCCAGCCAACCTCTTTTTAGAGATGCCAAGAAACTCTGGGGCCCCAAACCCCTGCGGCATGCTTCTGAGTGACTCAGCAGCAAAACCTCATCTCGGGCCCAGTCAGAGCATCCTTGAGCTCTCTGGGGACTTGCAGTTCCTTCCTTGATGAGCTGTGCATTTGGCTCATCACTAGGCCTCTGTGGACTAGGAATCCTCACCAAAAATGACCACATGTTTTTCTGTGGGTTGCCTGGCCCCTCCAAGCAGTCTTTACTGCACTTGGAATTACAACGTGTATACAAAGTATTATACCTGTGGATGTGTGGGTTATTCAGAGGCAGAGCTGCATACTGGGTACCCTTCCTTCTGTCTTCCATAGCAAAGTGCTCTTTTTTCCCCTTAATTTAAATATCTGTTTGTTATAGTTTATATTTGCATTTCCCTTCTAGTTATAGACTTCTTTTATATTTTCATGAATGCAAACAAATTCTGTAAGTAAAATATGTGAACGTTTGCAAGCAAGGAAAAAAATGTCTGATTTATTGCACCACATTCATAGACATTGGAGTTGTGATACAAGGTTGACCTTGTAATCTTGGGGACCCAGAACTAAAGTCTTTATTTCCATTCTCCGGTGCTGTCAATATCAATACGTGAAAAGGAAAGACCAGATGTGCTACTACCTCAGGAATCCAATGGTCCATGAAACATTATTAGTCTTCCCTGTGTCTTCCCATCTAAACTTGTAGAAGATAATATAAGAGTTTTGGCTGATCAATAAATGAATAGTGAGCAGGAGAGTCGTAATAGCTATACAAGGAATTGCACCATTAAAGGGTTGTTGTGAAGTAAGTTTACAAGCCTTAGAATGAATGGATTTTCAAAGAAATATTGGATTCATTCTTGTAACTGAAAATTACTTTGAAACTGAATGAACAATTAACAGTGCTGTTTATATTGTGAAGGTAATGCTCGAGCTGTAAAAATAACACAGCGTACCTTTTTTCTGTTATTACTGTAGGAGTCACAACAGGGATCTACAGGACACAGCAATACAAGTAAGTGCCAACTCATCTTCTGCTGTATTGGGTGGAGGGGATGACAATGACTGTGAAAAACAGGTGACCAATAGAGTAAGGAACCAGTTGCAGACTGGGATGGCGCAGAGCCTCAGCAGGCAGTACTTAGCTTTGGCCAAACATGGAGAACTGGATTGAAGAGTGACCACCAAAATGTCAGCTCTTATGGTGGACTGGGAAGAACTAAAAGGATTCATTCTGTTACGGCCATTTTGTTATGTAGATGAGAAAGGCTGAAAGGGCAAAAGAAATGTCTTTTTCCAAAAGCCAGAGAAGAGCTGGCCAGATCTGCACAGAGAAGGTGCATGGCCAGGTCCAGACAGCCAGAAAATTCTGTGGGAGGACTTGTTATCATTTATCTTTCATAGGTAATGGTATATTTTGTGGCTATTGCATAGTAATAAGCTATATAAATCCTGCCAAATTAACATTAGATAACATCTCAAAGACCATATGGTCATGGGTCTTTTTGGCTAGCAGTGTGGGCAGGGGAGTGATGTGTGCTTGTGTGACTCCTCCTTCGGCTTTTCAGTGGACTCCAATTTACAACTCATGGTGCAGACCATCAGTACTTTAATTACATTTAGTTAGGGTGAAATACTTAGCAGCTGTATTGAAAGGAAAGATTGAATTGTTCTGCAAAACAAAATGTTAATCCTCTCCCTGGACACCTCTGACTGTTGTTAATGTCGTCTTGCATATTAAATATACATGATCCTATCCTGCTCTCAGCATAAAATCATCTCAACCAAACGAATTGTTTTGCTACCTTCCCGACCCATCAGCCAGCACAGAGCCCTGTTTGCAAATTACAGGGCTGTGACTGAAGATGAAAAATGCCCTGAGCTTGTAGGTTGGGCTTTGAAAGTGGCTGGTCACCCACTGTGTGAGGGAGAAGACATCCAGAGAGACAAGGCTGGGAGATGTAGGCTATTAAAGCGGTGTGGCTCTTCGCTGGGGAAAGGTCGGCATGCGGAAGACAGTGTTGTGAAGAAACATGCAGTGGTGTCACCTAATTGCTGTCATGGGTTTGATAGTGCTGCGAGTGCCAGCACTAAGGAAATAATAAAAGGCAAAGGGGAGGAGGTCCTGTCAGAAAATAATGAATACAGTAATGAGAGAAGGAAGCACAAAAGGGCCATAATAGAGAGGGCTATGCAAACACACACAGAGTCACGAGCATGGCAAACACACCAGCTGAGCTGAGGGCTTCGTGATGACATCAGAGGCCACAGTGTTTGGCCAGCTTTGGTCATAGTTTCATTTTGAGTATTCCCCTCTTTCAGTGCTTGAATAAAACAGGTGGCTCTGCAGATCTAATGCAGCCTGCTTTCCCATGGATTAGGAAATCAGTCCTACCCCCTTACAACTTTCCTCCACTCCTTACTCCAGTGGTCTTCAACCTCACTTTACTTCCAATTCCCCAATCTTCCCTCCCCCACAGTACCTCCAGCTTCCTCTTATCTCCTCATTCATCCTGCTCAGAACAATCACCATATATTTACAGCTGGACTGGAGATGGATTTGGTACTGTCTGGGTGATGGCAACCATATCAAAGGACACCTGAACCCATGCAGAAACATTTTCTTCATTGGTGGCAAAAGTTGGGGTCATTGTCAGACACCTAGACACTTTTCCTAATGTTGCAATGGAAATTTGACTACCTCTCAGACCTGTATCCATGAGGATTCCTGTCAAGGTGCTGGAACAAGACATTGAATAAGACATAGTTAGAATGAGACATAGACCTTACCAATCCTGTACATTAAATGGATTTTTTTTTGGGGGAAAAAAAAAGGATAAAAAGGATTAATATGTGAGGAAATGCTAGCCAATGACACTATGTAGGAAATAATCTAATGGTCCATGTAGTGTGTTTATCCAAATGCACATCTTCAGAGTCTCTGTCAGCTGTTATTTCCCATTGCACGTTGTCTTCTGTGGGGTGGCTCTTGAACCTGTCATTTGCAGTGGTTTTACTCCAGCTGCAAACATCATCTTTCTCATGGATAACATTTGCATTTCTCTCATTCTTCCTCCACAAGGAAATCAAAGCATTTAAAAACCCATAATTACTGAAGTTATACTGCTCTGTCACAGTAAACATTATTTATCCCTGTTTGCCAGAAAGGGAAACTTGGCCTGCTTAGGTTGAGTGATTCACCCAAATTCCAACTCAGAGGAGAGGAACTCTTCTGGCCACCCACTATTCAACAGGAAAATCCTACAAAAGTTCACTTGAAATTTGTTCTTAAATGGGACAAATCTGGACACGTCTCCTCTGGTTGTATCTAAAAAGACTAGGAAGGGAGTTGTGTGAGATGAGGTGGAAACCAGCAAATAACTCCCAACTCTGTGGCTAAGGATCCGAGTACTGATGGTTTCCACCCTGTGTTTCTGGAGGTGTGTGTGTGCACACACCCATTTCAGAAGACATACACACTGCTTAGCACCTGAAATAGTGTGCTTACAGAAGTCCCATGGCAAAGTAGGTAGCATATTTTTCATCAATTCCAAAAAGACTAAAAAAGAAAACCCAGAAAGGCAGACACAAATTTCCCTGTAAGAAGAAGCCAGAGCTACAGAGGAATTGGCAAATGCCAGCCTCCCACAATGGTACCTGCATGGATTTGGCAGGTTACATGGAAATGGGAAAACAAATCTTAGTCTGGCCAAGAGTGAGTGTGAAAAAACCCAAGTTGTTCTGACAGGTAATTCCCTTTTATATATGCTTATCCAAAAATCTTACCCATACCATGCCTGTGACATTCAGCTATGCTTAGTCTATGTAAGTCTTTAAACTTCCTGTGATTCAGTCAAGTGAGAGCAAAGTTGGTAAGGACTGATAGAGCGTTAGTGGCCAGAATTTCTTCTCTGTTAGGCCAGACTGATGCATTTCTACCATCTGTACAGGCTTCGTCCTCCCCCTCCACACAAAAGTATGTTAAGTGACGATTAGCATAAAAGCAGCTGCAAATGCTTACTGTAGGGTAATTCATTAATATCCAGTTTGGCTAAATCACAGAGATTCCCTTTTCTCTCTCCTCACAGTACTTAATGCTGCTTCCCTTGTTGCTGCATTAACATACATCGCTGAAAGTAGAACTGATGTGAACTCTGCTGGCAAAGCACTCAGGAGTCCATATTCCCTCTCAGACTCAAACAAACAAGTGTTCATGGTAATAATTCATCACTTAGAAAAAGCCAAAGTTACAAATAGAAAATCTTTTAATATATGCCAACTGTTACTGTTAGTTTCTTGTTCCAAATTACCATAATGCAGATGAGCTCCAGGGCTCCAGGCACCCTCAGGCTGGCAAACGTATACTGTACCAGCAGCTTTCTAGCCAGCAAGTTCATCATTTGGATATACTTTTTGGGATCTCTTCTAAAAGTGGAAAGTGACCTCAAGATTACACAGTGGATGTATTCCATCCTCTGTCGATGCCCCACTTGTGCTGAAATTTTAGGTGCCTGTAGCTGTCCTCCTACAGCAAGTGCTCCCCTTCCCTAAAGGTCCACAAAGAGGCATCAGCATTTTTGAGGTCATCCAGAGCTTCCCCCATCCTGTTTACTAAAGTTAAGGCACCTAAGTTTGGTAGACACAAACCCTTCTAGAGGGGAGGATGAGATCTAAAAGCACCATAGCAAGGTGTTTGCAATACCCAGAACCTCTACAAGACACCTGCTTCCAGAAGATTGCTGTCTACAGTAGGTCCTTCAGCTTGCTTCTGTAGAGCAGTGGAAGGACATTAGCAGCAGAAACCTGCCTCTTCTGAAGGCAATAGCAACTTTTCCAGAGGTCCCCCTTACAGCTGTTGCTGGCACCCCAACAACAAGGTGAGGACTTTGTCAGCGGCAAGTGGATGATATGTAATGCTCATATGCATGGAATCAGTTGGGGACTGATCCAAAACCCACTCAACTCAAGTCAGTGAGCAGAAAATCAGACAATACTGAAACAGCCTGACCACAATAGGCACGTCTCACATTTTTTTTCAGAAGGCACAGGTGGATTTCGGTTTAACAAAGCTCATTAAAAGGTAATGGAGAAAAACACATCCATCAGTAAACCAGTCACACTCAACCTCTGCGCCTCCTTGTCTGCTAGGCAACAAAAACTCCTGCGTAGAGAGCTATTAGCATCCAGTGACACACAAGAGGAGCAGCAGCTGCACAGTCTCTAGGTCCAGAATTCAAGTTCAAGGTGATTCAAGTGGAGCAGGAAACCCTGTACGTCCCTGGTAGAGCTAAACAAAAATATTACAACAAAGTGTGGCTCACTCAGAGAGCAATAATTGCGGCAAACTTCAGCTTTATTTTTGGGGAGGGATGGAGAAAGGAGGGAGAAGGACTTGGCCTGTCTTAGCGGAAGCAGTACTGTCCCACCAGCTAGCAGCCTGCTTCCCTGGTGTCTGTGCTATGGAACTAGGTTGTGTTGGGCAGATGATGTTGGACCCAAGATGGGAATTGTCAATAGCCAACATGCTATGCCGGGGCCTATGTGAGTCATAAGGAAATGTTGAAGAGGCATCCCTTGGGCCCCTGACATTTCTCAAGCATTTGAGTACCTGACTTCTCCTGGGGTTGAGTGCCTAAGTCAAAATAAGCATCATAGCAAAGAGGGCTTCCCCAGACCCCACCTACAGGAGCTGAAGGTCGGATCCTTAATGTGTTCAAAATTACTGTGATCCACAGCATCCCATGGCAGAACTATGGCCTTACTAGCTCCTGCTGGTGCTGGTTTACTTTGCATGAAATAATTACTGCTCCTGGAGCAGGGTTTTGGAGCATGTACATGTTGGATGAGGCACCCTCTCAGTAGCAGAGCTGCAGGGCCCTCAAGAAATTATTTCAGTTGCTCCAAGGTCTGCTGTCCCTGGTAAAGCTTGTGTCCTCTAAGCAGCCTCTCTTGTGGAGTTTCTTTGCCTGACATTTCCAGAGTACATGCGGCAGTGACAAGAAAAGTCAAGTCAGGGTTGAGTCTCTGCTTGCAAATGCTCTGGCAGTGCCCCCGTAGCCCTGTGATTGCCACCGCAGCGGTCTGCACGTGTGGGAAGAGTGGGTCAGCGTTAGCAATGAATAATGCGTTAGCGTGTCACATCTGAGCAGTTTCCATATTGATCCATTTCTGATGTCATTTTCTTCTTCTCTTTTAAAGGGAAAAGTGATGTAGAGCCAAAGAGTCCAGAGCAAAGCGCAACCTGTACATCGTAAGTCACTTTTGCACTTAAGATGGGGGAAGGCAGCTGTGTTTTTATCAGATTTGTTGGGCAAAATAGGATTTGTTTGTTTTCATTAAGATAAAACTCTTTCGCTGATGCATTTCTTAAAATGGCTTTTTAGATAATGACTAAACATTAATTATTCCTAGAACTTCTGCGTGCTGGTAAGCCAGAGATCTTTGCAAGTGAAATGGCTCCGTGTCGTGCTGAGTAGAGATGAGATGATTTTTTGTGGGTGTGCGAGCCTGGCCTTTACAACCTGACTTCAACATTACCTTAACGCTGCCGGAGTTTGTCACACTTGCTAAAAAACATCATGTCACATATGCCTTTGATGTACTGATGTAATTTTAAAAGACTGCAGTCTGCAGCTTCACCTCTGAATTACTTGAAATCCAATTACAGCTATCTCTGGTCTCTCATGATTTTGTTGATGTTTTTGAATTAACAAAAGAAGTGGAGAAATAGATAGGAACAGGCACTTGTAATATATCAGTGTTCACCTTCACTCTGGTGCAACAATAGAAGCTTTTACCATTTTTAACTCTGGTATACAAAGGACTGAATTGTTTTGCCAACATAAACCAGTCTATGAAACAGATGGGCTGCAAGTTAAAAAAATAAAAAAAATAAATAAATGGCATCAGTCTCCCAAACTGAGCGAGATAAGTGAATTCCTTTAATAACTACCAGGCAGGAGCATTATGAATTTCTGCAAAACCATTCACCTTTTTAATCCCACTTGAGGGAGAGAAGTTCTTGTAACAGTCAGTCATGTGAATTTTAGAGTGCATCTTGCCCATAATTTATGTTTTCTGATTCCTGTTATTTAAATTCAGAGCATTATATCCTGTAAATCTTGCAAGGTGTCGCCATTTGTTACATGGCCAAAAGTAGTCTCAGAAGGAGGTACAATAACAGTGATTTATTGTGGGATGTTTTGATTTCTGCCGCAAATATCCATTAAAAATCTTCTGGAAATGAATCTAGAAAAGGATTTGACATGGTGTAAGAAATGGCTTGTCCTGCAGACTGTGTTGTGGAATGTAATTACAGTATGTGAGCATATTTAGCCCAACTTATTAAATGAATTAAGCATTAGCAGCCTTATGCCTTCTGATAGCATGATTGCTGGGAATGGTATAATAGAATGATTCCAATAATTATAATTTTAAAAAATAATATTGCAATAAAGACCAAAAGAAGAAGGGTTTTAATGCCATCTGGAGGTATTTTGGAGAAATGAACACATTTATTTTTGCCGATATTTAGCAATATGTGAAACATAAGCTGTCCTCCAAAGTGTTTTTACTAGTTAGATGGTATTTTATTCATGAGGAAGCTTCTTTACCTTCCTTGCTTCTCCTTCATTGGATTAAAATCCTGTAAAATCTCAAAACCCACAACCAGGGTATCCCTAAACCCAGAATACGGGTTCAGGGATACTGCCCATTATGTTTATGGTTTTGAGACTACATGCTGTGCCATATAATAGTGTGCTGCGTTAGATACAGGAGACTTCAGAATCTGGTTAGGTGTGAAAAGTTCCTTGCCTAAGAAGAGATCTTAGTACAATCTTCTGAAACTGTGCTGCCTACTGGATACAGTATATTTATAATGCTTATCTTTAAATTGTTGTTATATGCTAAGGCTACCCCACAGCAGATAGTGGGCTCCCAGAGCAATTTTTAGAGGTAGAAGCGACTGGTTACCACTGATAAATGGCTGTGTTCAAGAAACAGAGTCCACTCTAGTTGGAGGAATTATTTGTGTGGAAAAGGAGACAGGAGAGAAAGGAGATGAGAGGAGGGGAATCAGAAGTGCTGTGCCAACAGAGGAGGAAGAGAATGAGAGGGATACAGATACGGAGGAGGAAGAGGAAGTGCAAATGCTAAATTTTCAGGAAGAGATACAAAACTGAGAGCAGTGGAAGAGAAAAACAGAGGTCAAGCACTGGAACTGAGAGAGCAATATGAGCAAAAGGTGTTGGTAAACTAAAAATGTACGTGTTACTGAATATGGGGCTGAATATCTGAGTGTTACGCTGAAGTAAAACAATTCATGTTAGTGTGTAGGTGCACACTGTCATCCCACTTTCCCTGCTATCTTCAGTAGGCCTTCCCTGGGTTTCTTCTCATTTCTAACTTCTAGGACAGACTTGTCTCCCTGTTTCTTAGGCAGTTGAGAATACAGAGTTTCTCTCTTCTTTGGGGGATGTAGCAGCTCGCACCTGTGCACAAGATGCACAACCAGAAGGACCCGCAGGGCTCATGTCCACATGGATGCATGAGCATATGTGCCTGAGTCTGTCTACAGTAATGGACATGCTCTTACATACGTGGAGAAGACCACACCGTTGCACAGCTGGCTGAGAGCCCCAGCAGTGCCCAGACCTGCAGCGAGGAGCCAGAGGGGGTGGGCAAGGGGAGATGTGGGCAAAGGGCCATGAATGCTGCCAAGCATCCCCATGAGTAAAGGTCCTGCACCCTCTTGTGAGGTGTCGCTCCCCTGAGAGTGTCGAAGGAGTCTGGTTGGCATCTCCTTTCAGGGGTGCTAAAAAGGAGCAGCATTGGTGTAGGAGAGGTGGCGTGTTTGGGCCTGACCAGGAGGAACTATGGATTCATTTCACTGTGAATCAGTGTTTCCTTGTGAAAATGGAACAAACAGCAACAGAAAACCCCACAAAGCAAGTCATGTTGGCCTAGATAAAAATAACAGAAAAGACAGGGAGGAGCAAATTAATGTTTCTTTCTTGCGAACGTCTTTTTTATTTTCCTCAGGCATCTTACAAGCCACACACTCAAGCCAAGCTTATATGACTCTGTGGCAGTTAATTCATCCTTGGTGCAGATTTACTGCCTCCATCCGAACATTATTTATGCAGCTTCAAAGGACAGGTTGATTGCCCTCCTGAATCAGGCAGTGAGGGGCTTGTAAACCAAGCATTTACATCAAGTCTCCCCCAAGGCATTCCTCCTGCATTGCCCACTGGGCTCCAGGTCCTCAAAACCAGATATTTCCTTGTGACCTGGAGCCCTGGGGCCAAAGGTGCTACCTATATGCTCCAAGAATATAGAAATGTAGAGGACACGTGGTGGTCTGTTTGGAGGGGTTTGGGTACCATAAATGCATCATTCTGAATGCCATTATGGGGGGGGGGGGGGGACAGACAGGGTCCTGTATACATTAACTCCCTAGATAGGCTCAGTATGACATAGCTGTCCACCATAATGATATTAAACATTAGGAAAGTAGTGTGTATTAGATGACACCCATTAATTGATGCAGCACCCTAATGAGGCAGGTAAATAAGGGCAGCTATTGTAATGCTAGAGATAACTGAGACGGATGTAGGAGAACAAGGATGGCACAAAAGTGGTGAGGAAGTCTTGAGCAGAGATGGATCCTTTTGCACAATATTCCTGTGGCCTTCACCGCAAAAGATGCAAACAATAAGAGGTGTTAAGCTGTCTGGAGTCTTCCCCAGTTGATTCATGCTCCTTGTAATTGAATGCTTTTAAAGCCATGAGAATTCTGGATTTGGAGGGGGTTTTTTGTTGTTGTACTCGTTAATATATATAGCTCTCTCTGGGTCATCTGATTACAGCTTCGCTGAACATTTCTGAACTTTTAGGACTGTTCAGAAATAGCCAGCAATGTTTTGTTCTTCTGGTTTTGTGATAATAGCTTTGACTTTCCATGGTCAGAAAACTTTCACTGGTATCATTAAAAACACATAATTTTTATCAAAATCCTTTCTCCCCCTGGTTCTACCAGCTATAGTCTGAAGAGTTTGGGAGTGATGGAGGGATGAAGAAAGAGCGCTCTTTTGTTCTGCAGTATTTTCAGATACAGGATTTTAGTTTGTCTTTGGCAAAAACTGAATCCTTCCAGTAAACCCTGGAAATTTGCAATTAAAAACTTTTATTTCTATAAATCTTCTGTGCAAGGAGAAGTGGTCCCAACCAGCGCACGTGTTTCGGGGGACCTTGCAGTGCCACAGAAACTCCTCCCCGAGCTCTGCCATCTTCCCTCCCCCTGCGTGTGAAATATGACAGTAATTCAAAACCAGCACAAACACACAAAGTGCTCAGCAAGACTCCTGCTCTTGGGATGACTTTCGATGTACTGTCTGTTGTGATGTTCTTCAGCACCTTTGTGTTTGTAAATGATTTCCAGTTCAGACTACCCAAGGTTAATCATGCCTGACTGTGATTCACTGCTATGCATTTACCTCGACATTTCTAGTGCACTTACTTAATGATATCAGGGCTAGCAACTAGATACCTCGGTGCTGTCTCTTTATTATCCCTCCCACAATTGTTTTCATGCTGAGCTGCTCCAGATTTTTCCCTCCCTTTTTACAAGAGAATTAACCAAGATTGAGGGAGGCTTTTATAATTTATGGCAGTTATGCAAGTTTTGTCCTTTGCTGATACTCTCCAAGTATCACAGCAGTCTCAGGGCGTGTGCACATGTGTGTGTGTTTGCTTTTGCCAGGCAGAAATAGATGTTGTCTCTGTTCCTGCCTTGCACTGGCCCCCAGCATCACTTGGAGAATAGTTTGCTCACAGGAATCTTCATCAACTGTACTAAATTCAGCAGCTTTCCAAGCTGCCCATTTGCAGAGATTAGCACTAGAGTCTCTTGCTCATCCAGCAGTAGCTACCTGTTCTCATCACCCTGATTCTCCTTGAGGAAGGAAATAGGAAGCGGGTACTGGGAGCCACGTCACTCTTGTACTTGCTTGGCGTGACCTATGTTTGTACTGGCATGAGCATTGCCTGGTGGTTTCTTGCCTTTTCTTCCTCTCT
This sequence comes from Porphyrio hochstetteri, assembly GCA_020800305.1. Classification (NCBI taxonomy): domain Eukaryota; kingdom Metazoa; phylum Chordata; class Aves; order Gruiformes; family Rallidae; genus Porphyrio; species Porphyrio hochstetteri. The sequence goes on along the minus strand of CM036905.1, from coordinate 149,942,768 downwards.
TCTGTCTTGCCCCTTGTACCTTCAGAGTGACTCACAAATAGTTACTCAACAGCCAAAAACTGCATCTGGTTTCCCCCTCTGCAGATGGGAAGAGTGAGGCAGAGGGGTTACGAGGTGCTCCCAGAGTGTAGAGAGAACCAGTGTCAAACACAGGAGATCAGATTGAGCAAGTGCTGCCAACACATGATCCTGCTCTTAGCCCCCAGAGAACCTGGCCTCTCACATCTGGCCAACGTGTGGTCTTGACCAGAAGTCTCCCAGGCAACAAGTGCAACCTGATTGAGCACCAGAGTTGGACGAGGAGCCTTAGTCCCATTTCACTTCACCAAATGGCCCAGTGCAAGTTATTTAAAGTTAGCCTTGGCTTTCCCCCATCTAAAATAATAATTAGACCTCCTTGAAGACTATCTCATTAGTATTTGTACAAAGTGTTGAAAAATGTAATGTTCTGTAAAATTGGCTAAGGATTACTGACCCAGAAGAGTAAAGGAAATGAGTAGTAGTTTAAGTTTTTTAAAGACAGACTTGGGCAGTGAGTGATAAATGTCCTGAGGAGTGCCAGGTGTAGGGAGGAGGGCTAGAGCTGCTCCCTCTCCCAGGTGCCCACAGACATGGTGAGCATGGGCACCCTGCCCCATCACCACACCCCTATCCTCTCTCAAGAGTTTCAATCTTGGGACAGGGAGTCACCCAATTTAAATTAGAGGTATTTGGCTTTTGACTCAGTGAACTGGAAGGAGGGATGGTAATAGGGAAGGAGCAAAGCATGCAAGCTGCAGAGTTAAAAAACCCCTCCAGCAATCCTCGACATACTTCTGTTTGTTTGCCAAAAGCACCACGATAGGTCAAGTCAGTTGAACCAGGAAATAGCTAACCTGCTGGCTTGGAGGACAATGGAAAGGGTGAAACCCATGCAGCTGAGGAAGTCGGTTCCAAGGAAAGGGATGCCCAAACTTTGAGGGTTATAAACCACTTTTAGCTTTCAGATGAAGGTACCAGGACAACTTTCCAAACAGTCTTCCACAATCTTCAAGTTGTGGGCATTTTAGAGGGCAAGGACATCTGCAGCAGACACATTGGCTAGTGATTTAGTGACACCTCTTTTTGTAAGTCCGTGGATTGTATTGAGGGCCATGATGAGCTCATCAACCTGCTCATGAGCCACAGATGACCCTCCTCTACCCAGAAACACCACTTCCAAAGGATGGTAGGTAGACATTGTGAAATTACATCCTTTAAGTTATTTTTTGAGATGTATTGTTTCTGAAAACACCGGCGCATTAATGGCTTTTAATGTACATCTGTAATCTTTCTGAGAGAAGTCTTACCATCCATGTGGGAAAAAAAATAAAAAGAAGAAAAAAAATCAGAAAAAAAAAATCTTACTATGATGAATGAAGTCAGTGTTTTCCAGAGTGATGGAGGTCTTGAGAACTGTAGAAGTGAAAGTCTGGTGTTTATCTATGAACCAAGTTGCTGGCAGAAGAAGAAGGCTGGCTTCCTTGCACTATTCCACCTGTTTACTTGAGCCTCAGCTCACAGAGCTAACCCCTAACACTGCCAGACTGTCACTCTGCTCAGCCAATCCAACAAGAACAGCTGAAATTTTAAAACACACTCCTCAGCTCTCAAATTCCCATGAAAAAGTTCTTTTTTTTTTTTTTCCTTTCCCCTAAATAATTACCCTTAGCCCATGTGCAGAGCACTTCTCTGTGTATTAAATATATAGACCATTAAAAAATACAATACCACCATAAATTCCCACTCCAAGAAACAAAGTGATTTCACCTGTGGGATGCATCAGAGCTGCTGCAGTATTGTCACAATGCTGATGTGAACCTCTCTTGCCAATTCCTAACCTTTCCTGAGCACAGATTTTTTGGATTTGTGGTGTATGATGCCGCTGATAGTTCACAAAAAACTCCAAACCTATTGTAAGTTGATGCCAACAAATCTATTTTCTCCAAATGCTCTAAAGACATTTTCTTGGATGACACTTGCTCGCACAGGTCTTGACTGAATCTCTCTTTGAGCTATAGCAAAGTTAAGGAGGAAGAATGGATTGGTATTGTTGGTGATACTTTTTTTACCATATAAAAATTACAGATGGATACTAGTCAAAGGTGGCACAAGTAAGATAAAACCTATTAAAGCCATATAGAGTCATATAAAAAGATCTTAAAAACATAATGTCTGTGAAAGCAAATGAGATGAGCTGCTTTGTTTGGTTTATAAAGAAAACACCTCAAACTCCAATCTAATCTTAATTGCAGCTGTGGTTTTTCTGGGACAAAATTTCTCTTCTGCAGAGTTCAAGTCAGACAAAAAAAAATAAAAGAGGAAAAAAGCTTTCTCTGAGCTGTCAACAAGAACAACTATGGATGAATGCTAATAAAAGCACCGCTGAGGTCTGGGGAAGCTTTGTGATTGATTTACACGGGGTGAGAAAGGGGCTTCGCTGTCCTATTTTTAAATGCTAGCCCCCTCTCTTTTACCAGATGTAGCCAATAGCTGGAGATAACCGCCCTTATCGCTGCAGGACTCAGCACGGGGTTTTATTTATAAAGTCCTCTTGATCCAGGCCCTCTCATTTAGCACTTTCACCTTCACTATCTACCTGTACTCTGTACGCTGGAGAGAAAAATAATTAGCCACGGGAAGCTGCCCTCGATTTGATGCCACCCTTGACTCAAAGCTGAAGGGGAAAGGGGTTTAATGCAAGAGGAGACCACCTCGCTTCGAAACAGCAGCTTTTGTCCCACTGGAAAACTTAATGTAGTGCCAGGCATGATTTCTAATTTTAATACCAAGTAAAAACTGTTTCTGTAGCATTTAACATCGCTTAGAATCTAACTGACCAATTTAAGTGGCTAACATGTTGTCATGCTCGAGGAACCGCTTTCCTGTACTGCACCAGGAGCGTATCATTTTTCCCTTAGGCACTGTTTTTCTTGGACTTTGTCATTTGTAAGGGGCTAATTGGGAATTTTGAACGCATTATATATTAGCTCTGAACGCGGTGGTTAAAGAGGTGTTGCCAGGAAAATCAGGAGATGCAAATACCTGGGAAGAAGACTATTTCATTGGGAATGCTGCCAGGAAGGCAGGCACTATCCATCCCGGTCTGTATTTCTATCTCCAAAGAAAACGATACATGGAAGTTCAGCGGCTGGCACGTTGCAGTCGCCATGTGCGTGGTGGTGTTTTTGCCCAGCTAAAATTCCTGGTTGCCCGGGTAACATGTTTTGGAAATCCTCTACCTTGGGCAAAAGCCGCTGCAACTCGAAACCCTCCCCAGGCTGATGCTCAACGGGGGCACCACCACTGCTGGGTGCGGGGGGGCTGCTGTCTTGGCCCAGGGGTTTCAGGCTGGGGAACAAAATAAAATGGGTCCAAAAGAAGAGGAAAGCTATCAGGAGTGTTCGATACTTCCAGTCCCTCATCACCCGATTCTTTTTTCCCCAGTCCACTGGCATGTCCCTTCAGCCGAAGTGCAGGGGGTTACCTCGTCCCAGGGCTGAAATGCTGGCTGATGGAAAGACAAGAGGTGTGGGGAGAGGAGGAGGGCAAGAGGGGGAGAAAGAGAGATACAGGGATCTGGCCACCTGCCAAGAAAAATAACTAACATTTTGCAAAAGAGAAATCCTAAGACTGAGGTCATAGTATGGAAAAAGTCTGTTTCACAGACTCTTGAGCCTGAATACAGGCCAAGATTTTTGGTTGGAGTTTTTTTGGGGTTTTGTTTTTTTTTTTTTTTTAATGCAGGCATCCTATTAACATTTGAACACTAAAGCTTGTCCAGGATTGGAAAGATTTTGAAATTTGAAGTGCCTTAGCTTTCTACTTTGTTCATGCACAGATACATTTTTTTTTTAATGACAAGAAAGTGACATTTTGAATGAGAAGCTCCCTCATTTTGCTTTTAACTTATTTTACAACTATGAAGATCAAATTCAGGGAATCTAAAGAAGTGCCTGTTTCTCCCACAGAGTGACCAACTCTAAAGACCAGAGACTTTTCAAGCTTGGTGGACAACTTTTTATTTGCCATGCAAAATACTAAAAGATACCGAAACCTGAAATGATGATGAATTTTCCTATATGGAAAAGTCCTACTGTTCAGCCATGAACAGCAATGATTTTTTAAAATCTTTGTAGTAGCAAGCTGACAGTTTCATGACAAATTATTTTTCATACCTAACTAAACAAAATTATTGAAGTTTTTCTGCCTTAATGTCTGGATTTGGATTAAATGTCAAAGTGTGGATTTTTTTTTTAACTGGGGGGAAAAAAAATTACTCTTTGGATTTGTTAGGATGTTATTGCAAGCAAGTTTTCTGGTCTTTGATTTGCTAAGCTACAACTGGAGTCTGCCTTCCTCAGGGTAAGAATATTTCCACATTATCATTTCACCTGCGGTACTTTAAGAGGGAGAATATTATCTCTCGGTGTGTATCTCGGCTTTGTGCATTCTGTTCTTTGTTTAGCATGCAGACCAGCTTCATCTCCCAAAATGGATGTGGAATATATTTATTGGCAATTTAAAATTGATGATAGATTTGACAAGCAAGCAGGATGACACACCGAAGCTATCAAAGCTGGAGATGAATCAGGACAAAGGTTTGGATGAGGTATATTGTTCCTGAGATTCAAAAGGGTTATACTTACAGATCATTCCAAAATCAAGGCAACTGTACCACTGGCTTACAAAGATAAAAGCTAAGTTTTTCCAAGAAAAAAAAAAACCCACAACACGGTTTGATTGGCCCACAGACCTTTTATGGCAAAATAGTGCAATTACAGCTGGCATTTCTGCATGCTGATTTTTATTAGTTTTGCAAGATATTTTGTCAGGATTCATTTGTGCTGATTCCCCCTTTCATGGCATAAACTGTAAGCAATTGTCAGCAGAGAGAGAAGGAATCTCTTGGCATATTTCCTCAGAGATGCACTCCAGGAGGTGTGATAGATCAGGTGTCCTAAATTAAAACAGAACTTATCCGTTACCTGATACACATGTGGACTTGCTACATGCTTAATTGTATTAGAATTTAGTGTATTTATGGGTGAAAATCCTGTATGTTCACGATCAGCTCTCCTACTATCAAAGCAAAGCAGACAAGTCAGCACAAATAATGTCTTTACAGTATTTATTAGTAGGATACAGACAAAGGATGAGCAAATTACCCTTTTGTACCTTGTTTGATAGCCAATTTTTGTGCCATTTAGAATGGCTGAAGTGGGGGGGTAGGAGGGGCAGGGTAGAGGAGGCCTGCTGTCCTCAAGTCCCTTGGGACAAATTAGGGGTAGTTCAGACAGAGACCCAGTACAGCAAAGAGCAAGGAAAAGGTCTGGCTGGGAGCCCCAGAACATCACAGAACGTAACCTCAAAAATAATTTGTCATCACTCTTGTCTGTACTGTTTTTAACTGCTGGACTTAAGAAAGAATTCATGTGGCTGCTCATGTAAAATCCGCATGTTTTCCCCATAACTCTTACAATAAATGTAATGTGACACCCAAACTTTAACACTTCCCATCACTGTGAGCAACAGCAGTTTCTCTAGACTTCTGTGGAAGAAAGGATGAAGGCTTTTGCCACAAACTGTTAAGAAACCCTGGGCTTTTCCTCTGTCACAGAATAAGGTTTTGATCTTGCAAATAATTATAGACAAGCATGATGCTTTCCAGCAGGACTTCTTTCAGCATTATTGTTTGAAAGACCCAGAGTTCCTGTCGGTACCTAGACCTGTGTTTATGCTTTGCTGCCTCCCTCCAGTTCAGTTAAAAAACATTTCCCGGTGATCTGCATGTTTTACTCTGAGCAGCTCTTTAAAGCAGGATGACTTACGTGTCAAAAAAGGGGCCTGCTACAGAGTGGCTGCACATGGAAAGACCAAGGGGAAAAAAAAAAAGAAAGAGGAACCTGTGTTTGTCAGGGCAGAGGTCTTCTTCTCCCCATCCCTCACAGCTGCCACCAGCATGCCAGCTATTGCGTCCTGCAGCGCAGTTATCCCAGGGCATCTCTGGTGAGCAAGCAGTCCATCACCGATGCCAGAGGTAGACCTTCACTCGGGAGCAGTGTCCTTTCCTCCTCTGAAGAGCTTTACTTTTTCAGGCACTGCACATTCAAGAGAAAGAAACCTCACCCTGAGCCTTTCCCATAGGTTTCTTTGCTGTCCAAGAGTGGTTGGCTGATACCACTCCTCACAAGCACACTAGCATAAGGAGCCCTGCAGCACCCACAACAGCCTCCTGTGACTGAGCAGCCAGGAGTCAGGAAGCAAATTTCCAACTCTGAAAAAGTGAAATAAAGAGAGACAGCAAAAGATTGGATGTACAGTAACAGAAGACTTGTCAGCCAGATAGGATTTTAGGAGTTTCATCATTACACATAACACATAAGACTAAACAAAGACATATATAATACATAAACAATAAGAGGTGGGCACAAAGCTGGATGGTGAAGGTTTAATTGGCAAAAGGACCAAAAATACTGATATTATTCCCAACTTGCAGATATTTCCTTAAAGCCATGGTAGGAGGATGACTTGATATCCATCCTCTCCACGTGTTACGGAAAGATTATAAAAGGCAACAACCCTCCTTTTAAAATTATTTTGATTTATTTTTATCTAGCAGACATGGCCAAGTACCTCTTTAGCATGATCCCATTTGGCTCAATGATGTTGCAGAGCTATGAAATCACTGTGAGAAGAACAACTCTTTCTCTACCCTGAAGAACATAAAAGCCTTGGTGCCTAGCTGGAAAGCAAATACCTCTTGCTCAAGCCACTTAAGTTTTTCTACTTGAGAAAAATTAAAATCTCATCTTACTTCTTTGCATGCACTTGTCACCCACTCAGAGTTTTATCCAAATAAATCTCGGGTTCTTCTCAAAGAACATCTTCTGTCTGAGTTGCATTAGCTTTAAAGACTCACCAAGAACAGAGCAGTACAGGCTGACACTCTTGGTTTCCAGCTTAGAAGCAACTGTATGAACCTTATCCCACAATTCTGCAGCTTAGTTAATTATTTAATGTCCCGAGAAGCTGCTGCCTCCCCAAGCCAAGGAGAGGAAGCTGCCAGGCCCCCTTCCCATCTTTGGCCACCAGACACGGTGACGTCCAGAGACTTTCCACTCATTGCACCGTGTTACACAACTCTTCTCTCCCCAGCCCACAGAGTTGGTGAAATTAAATAGCACAAAAAATTAACCTCGCACTGTTGGAAGGCAGCTGGCTTCATTTGCTGCTGCAGGAGAACATGTGTTTGTTGCTTCTGTAGGGGGTGCTCTGTGGCTGAGGCAGAGGGTGCCTGGGTAGCCCAAACCCCAGGGAGCACCCCCGCAGCCCCACATCCCTGTCTGCTCTCTGGATACCCTAAAGCAGCTCAGGCCCTATGCACTGGATGATTTTGGATTTCTCTTTCCCTGCCCTGTTATCCGCTGCCCATCCCACACTGTCTACAGCCCCTTCTGCTTTTCTTTCTTGCTGCAGCCTTCCCAGTGCTGTCCAGCCACCCCATCCCTGGTTTTGCCAGGCTCACCACCTGCAGCCTTGTTTGCTCTTGCTTTTCACCTCTGTGGGCCGTCCCCTACCACCCTTTTGCCCAAAAAAAAGTAGCTCCTGAGAGACAGAAAAGATACGAAGAGATACATGGAATAAAATGTGCACAAATATACCCACAGCAGCTCGGCTTCCTGGATTAGCACGTTTGCCTCATCGCCTGCTGCTTTCCCCTTTCTCTCTTGATTCCTCTGTCATGTCATCTTTGCTTAATGGTAAATCACTGGGACGAAGAATAACTTCCAGTTTCTTTGTCAGGTGCCCAGTTATTGCCCAGATCTTCCTTTGGGGCACATAGTTTTCCATTACTTCACTTTTAGGAATCCCAGCAAAGAAAGAGAGAGATTAATATGGAGAAAGTTTTACTTAGCTACAAAATGCTTTCCTTTTATAACTTTCAGCATGATTGGCAGATAGGTTTATTTAATCAAATTGCCTTTTCTGCCAGTGTATTATTTAATGAGGGAGTTCTTTTTTTGATTGCATAGGAAATGTGGAAGCATTTGAGAATTTCTGATGTGCTATTTACTCATCCATTATGTTGGGAATCAGTTTAATTTCAATGTCAGCAGTGGAATTAATAATCATAACAGTTATCTGTCAGAGAATGATCTATTTGGGGATTTTCTCAGCAAACCAGGATATATCTCCCACCCTTTACCAAAGAAGGAAGTTTTAAAAAATAAGTCAAATCTGAATGTGGTTTTGTTTTGATTATCCCCTTCCAGGTTGATGGTAAAGGCACATACTTTCTGACTTTAATTTAGTGTTGAGTCACAGATATGAAACCCGTTACTTGCGCAAATTATTCCTACTTTTTCTTTTCCCCCACTTACTTTGCTCTGAGTTCCTCAAACACTTCCATCAAGGATGGCTCCCCTATTAAAGTGCATCCTCCCTTCCTGGGGGAAAAAACCCCAGGTCTTAGCTTTCCAGAAATTATGAAAAATAATGCAAAACCCCTTATGGCAGTCATGTGAATTTGGGCTGATTTTGTTCTATTTTTGGTGTTGTGCTTCACCACCAGACAAACGGGCTTCCCATGTGAGAGCGGGGGAGCACCTGAGCAGACAGACAGATGGAACGGAGAGGGATGGGGCCCAAATCTGGTTCTGCTCATTTTAGGTTTCCTTTGGTTCTGCAGTTATGAGAGGCCCCACATAAGTAAATAACCAATAAATTAATAAAGACTTTCAGCTGATACTTTCTATAAGGGCGAAGACTTTTTGTATGACTCCAAAGTAAGGGCAGTAACTGTTCAGTGGATTGCTTTTCAAATAAAACACATAAGAGAAATTTTTAAATCCTTCATTGTTCCTTAAAATGTTTTAGTGCCTCATTAATTCTTGATTAGCCTGGTTGTTAAGAGGCCATTATTATGTGGTAATAAGGTGTAGGAAATTACCTCTAGGACTATAGTCATGTCACACAGATGTGCTATAGTTAGCACCTCATCAGGTGCTGAGACCAAGTGCCAGTGGTGTAAATTAGAGGGTGTCTGCCTGGTGGTGGAGCTCATGGTGGTGGTCCTGCCTGATGGTGTGTTTGCTGAGATGATGTGAGTCCTCTGGTGCAGAAAAGTTGAGAAGACATGACAAAATATAACCGTCTCAGCAGCCTCCTGTCCTTCAAGGGCTTCCCGGTCTTGCCTTTGGCAGAGCATGGAAACTGCTATAAAGCTGTGGAATAAAATTACTTTGCAATTACATTCATTTAAGTAGTTTCAAATACACCTGAAGCTCATGCAGATGAAAGTCTACTCTTTGCTGTATGATTTCTTAGGCAGAAAGTGTCTTGTGAGATTTAGTGGGGATCCAGCAGAATATCCCCAAACTAACGACCTCCTGAGGTCATTAGTATTTCTTTAGCACACACAACCCCCTTCAAAGCCTGATGCAACCATTGCTAAAGCTAATAATTATTACCCTTTTACAAATAGGAAAATGAGCTTCATAGGCTATTTTTATTGCCATTTGATGCAACATTAATCAGCATTCTGAAGAAGAGACATACTTGAAGGTCCCAGGCTGCATGTATTTATTTTTCATCGTGTATAATGCTTTTTTTTCCCCCCTAAATCTCTTTGACGTCGATGCTCTAATGCTCACAGTATGCAGCTCCCATTCATTTCCTATACAGGGAGCTAATGCGATATGGCAGTATCACCATCTTTGAAGAGCACTGAAAATGCTAGTAATTAAAGCACACAAAGTGCACTCTCGCTAGTATTTTCCTTCTTATTCCTTCCCTGGTTCCGATCTTCGCACAGCAGATGAAGCAGAGTTCTCGGAGGAAGGAGAGCAGCTTGGCACCAGCGTGGCTGCTGTCCCTCTGCCAGCGCTCTGCTGGGTGTGCTCAGCTGGGTGTGCCAGCCCCTGCTCACCTATCTCTTCTTGCTGTCATGTGTTTGGAGGGCGTTCACACCTCAGAAGCAATGTTGGGGCAAAGCTGAGGGAGAGCTCCATTTGTGCCTGTACCACTGTGGTGGTTTGACCCTGGCTGGAGACCAGATGCCCACCAAAGCCGCTCTATCACTCCCCTTTTCAGCTGGACAGGGGAGAAAATCTATACCGAGAGGCTTAGGAGTCGAGATAAGGACAGGGAGAGATCATTCCACAATCAGCGTCACGGGCAGAACAGACTCAGCACAGAATAAAGGAAAGAAAATTTTCTAATATATTACACTGCCCTGCACACCCAGTGACACCAGAGTCGGGTAATGAGAAGTGCGACCAGATCTTAAAGCACCTCTCCCCACCCCTCCCTTCTTAGCAGCCTTCACTTTAGTCATGATTTTGCTCCCTTCTTCCACCCCGACTGTGGCACAGGGAGGGGCAGGGACTGGGGGAATGGGGGTTTTGGTCAGTTCCTCACAAGCTGTTTTCCTTCTTAGTGGGTGAGGGGGATGGGGGGCATTACTCACACCCTTTCCCTGCTCCAGTATGGGGTCCTCACCCACTGGAGATAGTGCTTCACGAACTTCTCTAACGTGAGTCCTTTCCCATGGGGCTTCAGCTCTTCACCAGCTGCCCCACTGTGGGTCACTGCTATGGGGTGCAGTCATAAATCATAGAATGTCTCTCAGTGTCTCAGGCCCAGACTGCTCCAGCCTGGTACCCCATGGGGTCACAAGCCTCCTCCCCAGAAAACCAGCACGGATCTCTCCCTCTCTCTCTGTATCTCTCTCTCTCTCTCTCCATGGGCTGGAAGTGCTGGCAGAGGCTTGCTCCAATGCAGGTCACAGCATCTTCTGTATGTTTCCTCCTGCTCCAGCATGGGGCCGCTCCATGGGCTGCAGGTCGGGTCTCAGCCTTTTCCATGGGCTGCAGGAGGATACCTGCTCCACCATCTGTTTCTCCACAGGCTACAGGGGCATCTTTCTCTCCGGCACCTGGGGTGCCTCTTCCTCCCCTTCTGTGGCCTTGGTGCCTGCACAGCTCCTTACATCTTCTCACTCCCTTCTCTGGGGGCAAAAAGTGGCTGCTTGCATTTTTTTCCTCCTAAATGTGATTCCCAGAGGTGCTGTGACCATCGCTGATGGGCTCGGCCTTGGTCAGCAACAACTCCAGCCTTGAGCCGGCTCGTGTGTGCTCTGTTGGGCCTGCAGAGAGCTTCTGGCTGCTGCTTGCAGAAGACGCCCCTGCAGTCCCCCTCCTCCACCTGAACCCAGCCATGCAAAACTACAACTGCCTCCTAAATGAGGCTGTGGCCTGGGTTTCAGTCCTACGTATCCACATTTGTTAAATAGCTTAGGCACTCAGTTCAGTGTGCTTCTACCCAAGTCTTCGACCTTTTCAAGCCCCTGCTGTGGTTGCCACTTGCTCTTTGGGCCACGTGTGACTGTGTTGCTTGCCCCAGCCCTGAGCACCAAGCCAGCGTTCCTGAGGGGTGGACCCTGAGCTGCCAGTGGCTGAAGAAGGGCACCTGCCACTTGTCCCCGCTTCACCCTTCCTCAGCCTTTTAACTGGGGCTGCAGGGAGAAGTCTCAGTACTTGGTATTTCAGCTGCTTCGGAAGCTGAAGTAGCCCCAAGTTCTGCGCAGGGTGGCTGCTGCAAGTTCTGGGTTCTGCTCCCTCTCATCCCCAAGCCACCAGACCCTAAAGCAGCCCAGAGGGCACAGGCACCCCTCCAAGGTGATTTTTACCCACCCCTTCTCACTGTGACAAAGGATGCTCCTCAGCACCAGCACTCAGCTTTGGCTGATTTTAGGGATGCCTGTCTGCCTGCCCAGTTGCAGAGCCATACCAGTACTGACCTGGGGGCAGACTGGGTCCCCACATGGAGTGCTGTGCCAGCAGCAAGACCCCTTCCCCAGATGAGAGGCGGTTGAGCACCCCATGTGCGGCTCCGATGGTCCCAAGCAGGGGTGCAGAAGGCATGCAGCTGATGCTGCTTCATACATCTGCTGAAATGTATTTTTTAATATCCCTTGAGAATAATTAGCAGCGAATTGTCGTGACTTTTACAAGGATGGAGGAAAAATTCCACCAAAACCCAAGTATTTAAAGGGGACTTTGGAGTGCAGTTTCAGATCTCACGAGAACAAATGAAAGGAGCAATTACAGCCCAAACCAAAGACTTAGGAGTTAATAACTGCATGAGCATAGCAGCCAGGAGTTAGCAGTCCCAGCATGACAAAAGTTTATTTAATCCTTCTCTAAACCAGCAATATAACAAATCCTTGTTAGGAATGAATGATCTCTCACACATAGCTTAAAATAATCAAATTTTGATTTAAAACACCAAAATAGGTCAGATGTTATGGGTTCTTCTGGCAGAAATTCAAATCATCCAGTCCAATTTTATTTTTTATTTGTAACATTTTACAGATGAATAAATGCAATATTTACATAAAACCTGCTTGGCCCGTTTCAGGCCAGAATGTGTTTTTGCCAGCGAATTAGACTCAGACGTTGACATATTCTGCTCCAGTAGCTCTGCTGTGCCTGATAGAAGAGATATTGTTGTACACAGAAGGATACTGTTTCAGCATCTCTTCACATTCCCACCTTGTCTTTGGCCTTCTAAAATTGCCTCCTAGCACAGGCTCCAAAGGTGGAGTAGAGGCTGAAGAGCATAAGATGTTGGGTCATGGGTATGCCTGAGGCAATGCTGGTGGGTTCCAAGTTGGGACCTGGAGTTTTCTTCCCAATTCTGGATGTGATTGTACAGTGGACTTTTGGAAAAAACAGCAAATCTCCTTGCCTCAGTTTCCTCTTTCCCACTGAATGGGAATAATGACGTGATTGTTTACTTTTAACCCCATAGGGTGTTGGGAAATACACCTATGCAGACGATCTCTTCCTAGAACACAGAGTGACAGAATACAGCCTGACAATAAATTGGTACCTGTCCGGATAGGATTGGTCCTGTTTCATAGCAGTTAATGATCCTGGTAATAAGAAGAGTAAGTCCCTGGTGTTCAGATAGAAGGAAGAGTTGGAGAAAGCATCACTAAGAAAATTCTGGCAGACCTAGACTTTTTTTTCACTCCTGATTAGTCACTTGGTGCTGCTTTTAATTGCATATGGACTTCAAGAACAGAACATTGATAAAATATGTAGCAAGGGCTGTTTGCTTCAGCTTTGGAACAGTGAAAACGTTTCTGCTCTTAGTGTGAGAATAGTAGTACACTGAAAAATACAGAATTATTTCTTTAGACCAACAAAGCCTCCTCTGGAGGTAGTCTAAAGTTATGTAGAACTTGTGGAAAGCTATTTACGTATTTCAAAAGTCTTTATTGTCAGTCTCCTACATTTTGCCTATTTTATTCAGTATTTTCATCAGCCATCTCTGCTGTCTTCAGTGCACTAAAAACATTTAAGTGCCTGACAACCCATGTGCATCTGAAGTATTTTATCAGTAAAAAATCATTTGCCTAGAAGGTAATATAGTGAGCGAAATTAATTGCTGATGAAACTGGTTTTACTAGAGTGACACTGATGATGAAACTGAGCCAGTATATTTAGTTTAGGAGACCCACTTTTGGATCATTAACATAGTTACTACTAAATTGAATTCTTTAGAAGTCAGGTGTCATCCCTCCTATATATCACTTTTTAAATATATATTGCATAATATAGACATAATATTTATTTGTGTCTTAATTATTAACTTTATTAATCTTACAAATTAGTTGCAGTTGTACTAAATTAACATCTTATTATCTGTAGGTTTTATTCTTACTTAAATATCAAACAGATAATTACCCACAGATCTGTCAATATTAAGTCCTGCATATTTTATTTCCGCAACAAAAGGACTTCTGAAATAATAATGATTGTTTTGATTGGTCTCAATCTGACATCAAATAATAACAAGTTAAATGGTACTTAATGACATTTTTTCAGCGTTGGGGGCCGTGGGTAGATCCTGTATGAGTCTACATAGAATTCAGTTCCTGGGAACTCAATATCAGATAGTCATAAATTTCAAACATACAAACTAACCAGCCAGCTGGTGAAGTTTTGAGCAAATTTTCTTAATTCCAAATTGATTTTGAACACTCCTCCACAAAAACCTTACCCCTCCCGCCCCCCCCAGAAAAACCCCAACCACCCCAAAAAACCCAAACCCTTGTATTTTGGTCATGTAACAGTACAAGAATCCATTTCCTACATGCTTGGTTGATACAAACACTTGCTTACAGCATGCTATGGTATAGGAGTTTGCTCCTACAGACCCTGACAGCTGATGACAGAAAAAATATATTTCCCCAAAAGCTTCAATTAACAGCCAATAAGGGAGGAAAAAATTGAAAGAAGCCAGCATGTTTTGGGGTTGCAGATGAAACTCAAACCAAGGCTAGTTTCAGTACTTTACAAACTGAAATAAATTAACTTCTGAATCAATGTGGGTAACTGATACTTCGCCTGATACAAAAAAAAAAATCATATGGACCAACTGAAAACAATAGTTGTGTTCATTTTCTCAGCAAAATGATAAAAGTGCATTGAGGGCTAATGCATTCATTTAGCTTACCTCACTCCAGAAAGCACTTGGGCACCTTTATTACAGCACTAGATACAAACATATTTTGAAATAATGTTTTTGAAGGAAGAAAATGAAAGCATAGCATTTCAGAAATGTTGAAATTAATCACTTTATGTAGAGATTAAACATTTTAGCTATTAAGCAAACAGAATTTCTCAAATCTAGCAACCACCAAACGTTTTGGCTGGTCCTCACACTGTTCGTGATGGCTGAACCATTTGTCAGAAAATGCCCCTTCGCTCTAAATTCCTCACCCAAGACTCTAGTTAGATCCTCGTCCACGCTCAAGCCTTTGTGACAAATGATTGTCGACATTTTTCTCAAGATGACTCAACACTTCCAAAGATTTAGGATGGCAGCAAGCATTATCAGACATCTCTCAGACTTCCAGATTATTATTGTTTTACAAGATGGTTGCAGTAGTTAGCAGCTGGGTGGTAGAATTTGACAATCAGAATACAATTGTGTCTAATTCATTTTTATACACTACTCCTGTTAGTTAAAAAAGGATATTTCTTTGGAAGTGACATTACAGCCCTGACATATGATTTTTGAATATGACTTTTTCTCAGAAACTGCCAGCATGGTACTGCCAGCATGCCAAGCCGGTGTCCAGAGGAAAATTTAAGAGCAGTGATAAAATGAAAGGGGAAAATAGAAGCCCTTCTTGCAAACAGGGGTTTGTAATAGGTATTCTGACACGATATGAATGATGAGGGATGGAAAATTCATAATGGTGTGTAGAAGTGCAACACACACTCTCTGCGTACAAGACTGACCTATAACTCATAAGATAGTGTGTGTCAAGTGAGTTATGAGAGTTGCTCCCTGGTGTATGTTTAAAAAGAGACATTAGAAAGGGGATATAGCGTGGTTTACTTTTTGAGAGCTAACTTCATAATTTTGTCCAAAAAGTTGGGGTTTTTTTTAAATTATATATATATATATATATAGAGTGGTCCAGGTGGTGTATTTCTGCACAGCACATGCAGGATGTGAATGCTGGGAGTAAAGCCCTTCCTGTCTGGGGAGGAGCAGCCCTCAGTTATTTCTGCTGTTGCGATGCCCAGAGGAGATTATTTCTAAGGAAGAGGAATTCCCCATTTTAACTCCCAGAAGGGGTTATCTCAAAGCGAAACAAGCAGGCCCAAAGTGCTCAGGTGCCATCAGACCACAGGGCGGCAGAAGGTCTGTGCCATGAAGCCCACGTACAACCTCGGCACACACCTCAACACGACCTGCAAAATGCAATTTGAGTTATCGAGATCCCACGTGAGGAACCATCCCTCCAGTGCAGCTCCGTGTGAAGCAGAGGGATTAGCTGGCTGTGGCTCCCACAGATTGCATGTGGTTTTTTCTCCCTAGCAGTGAAGTCCACGGCCCCAGTAGCGAACACCCACCTCCATCTCCCTTGCAATGCCTGTACCCGGGCCACTGGCGCTGCCTGAGCAGCCCCTTCCCTCCTTTAGCCCATCTGCAGGAAAAGCTGACAACTCCTCCTGCATTTTGGTGGGACTGCTGTGAATTTGGAGGTGTTTGCCCCATTAGGATTAGCTTCTCCCCTTTCACCATGCTGTGATCACAACAAAAGCAGAGAGGAGAAAAGAGAATGCTATCACTCATGCACCGTACACAGGTGATAGGACAAGGGGGAATGGCATGAAGCTGGTCCAGGGCAGGTTTAGATTGGATGTTAGGAAAAAATTTTTTACTGAAAGAGTTGTGAGGGCCTGGAACAGGCTGCCCAGGGAGGTGGTCGAGTCACCTTCCCTGGATGTGTTCAAAAAAAGGGTAGATGAAGTACTTAGGGATATGGTTTAGGTTAGAATGTGAATGGTTGGACTTGATGATCTTAAAGGTCTTTTCCAACCTTGTGATTCTGTGATTCTGTGATTCTGTGATTCTGTCTCCTAGTAAATTCATTAGCATGCTGAGCTTAGGAAAAATGTTGGAAAGGCCCTGGCCATGGAGGTAGCCCCTTTGGGAGCAGCGCTACGCCTTCCTCTGAGCAAAGCACATAGGGTGCAGGCCTCCGTAACGAGCAGAGATTCATTCACCCCACAGAGCACAATGCTGCCTGGCATTTTGGCTGAGAGCTTTGGTTTCCTTATGCAGTCTGCCTCCTAAGGAAAAAAATAAAAGCATTTTCCCCTATGCCTAGCTTGGCTGCAAATGAAAGACACAGAGAAGCCTGCTCATGGGAGCGGTTTCAGCCCATTCCTGCCGAAATCTGAGGGCTGGAAATTTTGACAAAAATCACAGCAGCCCCTTCATATTTAATGCACAGGACTCTCGACAGCTCTCTCCTCGGCATCAAGTGGCGGCACATCAATCCGGCCATCCATGAGCTTTCAGGTCTTTCTGCCCCTTGTTCCTTTTTATTTTTCCTTCTTGCCACAGACTGAATTAATTATTTAACAATATATTCTGACATGGTATTATTTCAACAATAGCAGAATGTAATGGTATGTAATTAGGAGCCAGAACATAATAGCGGTATGAAGATGATTTTTGGCAATGAGATTTTTTTTTTAATTAAAATTTCATTGCTGCAAAAGTGTCGTGCTATTGCTCTTTCCAATGTGTGAGCAAGAGAGTCCATGAGGAAAAGGGATGGCCACCCTCCCCCAGGGATGGATAGCACCCTTTGCCACCCCTTGGGCCCAGGTTGGGGATTCTCCTGAGGCACTGCTCTTCCCTACCATGAGAACCTGTGAAGGCACAATTTATTTTAGAGTCTCTATCAAGTGTTGATTTTTATAGTGAAACTCCTTCCACTTCTGTGGGTGGGGAGGGGGGTGTTGGTTCTGTTTTGGGGGATGTGAGGCATCTGGGGTTGTGAGGAGTCAGTTGCACCTCGGACCTGTCAATTTTCTATACTTTATCCTCGCAGGCCATATCTCTAAATGAAATGGTATGTTCCCTTTCACAGTAGCCAACTGGGTTCTTGTCTGTTTATTTGCTTGTTTTAATCATTTTGTCTCCATCTAGTCAAATAAACCTGTAAATTCAGTGTGTACGCTATGGAACCTCATCCAAAACTGTACTGTCTCCTTCCTGACAGGGCTGACAGAGAGTATAATCACTTGTATTGTCCAGAGTACTGTTTACATAAAGGAGCAATAAATACCTGTTGAAATTTTTACTGGAGGCCTCCCAGATGGATGGTTCATTTATTATTACAGACAGGGTTTCATTTACTTAGTTATTAAAAGAAGCAGGCCGCTACAGCCCATTTATAACTATATTAAAACTAAATGAAGCTATAAGTATTGCAGACGGGACTGAGTAAAATACATATAGTGACTTTCCAGGAAATGGCTAAGAAAAGTATTTGAAAGGAAATGCTGAAAACTTTGGGGGTCCTGGTGTGTTTTTCACAGCCATGCTTCTACTGGCTGGAGCTCACGAGGTTATGGAGGAGGTATAGTTCCCATATGGTCCTGTCCCACCGCTCAATGCCATATTTATATACTGCAATAGCCTCTCTGTATCTGGAAAGCTCCAGCTGGGGATATCAAATAATCTTTTTTCTTTATCCCAGAGCCAGAATTTCATTGAATATCAACTCCAGATACTGGAGGAGATGGAGTTTCTCCACTGGCACCGATCTGTAAAGCCAAGGCAGATTCATCAGAGATCTTAGTTCTGAAGGTATCACCAGAGGTCTGGCATGGCCAGCTACTAAATTAAAATAGTTTGTGGATGGTCTTTGTAGTGCTTTTCTAGCACTGAAGACACTTCATGAGATATACTCACCCCTGCTTTGAATAAAGACAAATTGGTCACACATGTTTGCCTGGAAACTAGATCATGGTTTTATTATATCCAGGCTGGACAAATAAAGGACAGTCCCAACAAGGGAAGGCTAGGATCCCAAAGTGGAAGAAATTGTTGAGCAGAAATTGATGGGGTAGGAAAAAACCCTAAAACCAAGGAAGTTTGGATTTTTTTAAGCAGAGCTTGTTAGGTTAGCAAAGGACTGAATTTCCACAATCAAGGGAAACCCCAACTTTGCTGGAAGCTACCTCAGCTTCAGTGATGAAGTAAAAGTACCAATTAGAAATGAAAAAGCAATCTGTGCAATAGAGATGAGATATAAAATACCTGTTACATGAAAGAGGAAGATAACAATCCATTTAGAAGAGAAATTATAAATGCTGAATATGGATAAAAGGAGTGGAGGATGACAGAGAACAGCTTAATGACAATGAGAATAGGGATTTTCTTAAAGTATATAAAGAACAACCAAAAAAAAAATCTAGCAACAGCCTCTTATTAGCTGGAAATATTAAAGCTGTTAATAATACTAGAGTCAATAAATATTATTTTCTTATATGAGAAAAAGCAGGGTGCCGAGTAGACAAGCAGGAAGCTCAACAGTGTCTAGAAAGAATAAATTATTTGAAATCCGTTACCCTAGATACAGGTATCTGTAAGCCTCAGATCCTCCCTGCTACCTTATAGCTGTGAAGGCCCCTGGCTAGCAAAATCCAAGGGTCATTTGTGATATACCTTGAAGTATGGGGTAAAGCCCAGGAGACAGCTAATGCTATGCAGTGTGCCTCAAGGTCAAGGAAGAAAGTTTAACAACAGGTTGCCTGACAGCTATTACCATACACAAAGTTTGGTGGGAACCCAAACAGCGTTCCTTTAATACCACTAAGGAACTGGAGGATAAGGGCATAATTATTGGTGTTCACTGTTCTGCTTTCAAGGAGAGAAGTATAGCTTCTCATCAATGAAAGTTGATTTCATTCTATGAGGAGTTGGCAACTTTGGTGGGTAAAGTTACTAATGAAGCTCTAATAGACCTTTGCAGGGCTTTAAAGATGTATTGCATACATTATCAGTGAAGCACAAATTAAAAATATCTTAGCTTTAACCAGTTTTGAAAGTCATACCAGTTGAGGGATCATGGCCAAAGGGGTGTGCTCATGAGCAGCTGTACAGGGATGAGTAGGAGACCCAGTGTTACTAGCTAGGATGTTGTGGGAAATTATGTTCATTGATGGGAAAACTTTGTGGAGAATAAATGTTACGAGAAGTGGCTGAGGGAACTGGGGTTGTTTAGTCTAGAGACGAGAAGGTTGAGGGGAGATCCAATTGCTTCTACAATTTCCTGAAAAGAGGTTATGGAGAGGTGGGAACTGACCTTTTCTCCCTAGTGACAAGTCACAGAACAAGATGAAATGGCCTCAAGTTACACAGGAGAGGTTTAGATTGGATATTAGGAAAAACTTCTTCACAGAGATGGTTGTTGAGCATTGGAACCATCTGCCCAGGGAAGCGGTGGAGTCTCCATCCCTGGAGGTATTTAAAAGACAGCTAGATGTGGTGCTGAGGGACATGGTTTAGTGGTGGATGGCAGGTTAGGGTGATGGTTGGACTTGATGGTATAAAGGGTCCCTTCCAGCCAAGACAATTCTACGATTCTATGACAGAGAAAGAACCAGTGAGAATGGAGCTGGTTATCAAGTAGCCTGAATAATTTACTAATTCACCCTCACTGAAACTAAGGAGGCTTGCAAGAAATCAAGGTGTAGTTGTATATCCCAGAACAAGGAATGTCCTCCTGATTCCTTTTTAAAGTGGGTAGAGTACAAACTCTGAAAACGCTCGAGATACGGAGATGAGCAGGCAGCTAGGAGTCAGCACCAGCTGGATGCCTTGGCACAGAGAGACAGTGTGAACCTCTGGTGTGCATGACAGGGCCCAGAGGATCACCCAGGGACACGGAGCAGCCTCTTTCCCCATTGTTTTGATGCTACAAGACACTTCTTATTTTGTCACAGTAAAGTTTGGGAACATCTAGCCTAAATGATCTCATTTCCCTCAGTGGACCAGCAAGATCTGGATAAACATTGCCGCAGCCTCGGGTGTGAATGTTGCTCAATGACCGGTCAGAATAACGCTGATGACTGCAGTCATCTGCAAGGGAGCAAGAGAATAAAAATGTGTGGGGTGATGAGTCCAGCATGAGGACAGATGCTTGTAATGCTGGAGATTAGGCAGGGAAAAAGAAAAAAAGCTGTTTGTAAGAAAATAATAACCAAGCACAAAATCAGCTGCTGCACCTTCAGTGGAGAGACTTGGCAGTGTCTTGTGTCTTGTGTCTCAGGTACATTAAATTCCCCAAGATTTCTGCCACGGAGGCTGACAGGCAAGACGGTAGCGCAGCTCATGCACTCTTATTTCATTTCGCATTTGAAATGAATATTTTGTAGATGGCAGCATCAGCAATTGCTAGGAAATCAGAGGGAGAGAGTTAGTAAATAACTGCTAATCACACCCAGAGAGCCTGGGGGGAACAGGGGCAGGGAGGCAAGAAATGGATTGGAAAATTGCAAGCAGCGCATTCAAAACTTTTATTCCCCAAATGTGTTTCCTCCTGTCACACAGAGCGTGATTAGCCATGAAACTTTGCTAGGTCCTCAGAGTGATTGGACTACTTAGGCTGGTGCTTAGGCATGAGCCGCCAGTACGTCGCTCATCACTCTTCCCTCTCTCCGAGTATTCGTGCATTTTTCAGTGGCTTCCTTGCTCAGGGAGTGGGCTCACATGGGTTTGTTTCCTTGCTTTCCTGAAGAATTTTGCCCATTTTTCAAGGAGGAGGTTTGGGTCCTTCTGCCCAAGGGTTGTTCTCAGGGAAACACTGTGGACCAAGTGGCGCTTCCCTTGCCGCCCTGCCAAGGAGTTAGAAAATACAGGGTATGATTCAACTGTATTTGTTCTCCCTTTCTTTCAAGGGGGGGAAACATCACTGAGGCAAACGCAGCCGCTCACCCGGGGCAGAAACCTTATTTAGGAAACCTTCTTTCAGCTCCTGCTCACTGGGGAGAGTAATGGCTGCATCACTCGGGAAGGGCTGCCTTGCATTTCTAATGAGACCCTCAGTGGAACAGGAGCTTAGCAGAGCATTTAGCTGGTTTAAATGGTTTTGGAGAGCGGTGTAGACCGGCCTAGATGGATTCAAGCCAAGGACAGAAAACTTTTCCTTCAGAGCATCTATTTTTTATTGGAATTGCTAATTCTATTTCTATAGACTGAGTCCGTTTTTCAGGCATTTAAATTCTACACTCTGGAATTAAATCTCACATTGATATATACGCTTCATTCCAGCATTAAGTACATTAATATTTCACCAGCCTGATTTTACTGGCCTTCTTCCTCTGTTTTTAATTAGATTTGACGGTATTCTGGATAATCGTGTTTTCCTACGTGTTTCTGTGTAGCAGAACTTGCACCAACTGGTTTTTGAGGGTTTTTACAACTTAAACCTCGTATATTCAGACCGAATTTTAGATGTTGCAGGCAGTGCTTGCAGAGGTGTTACAAGCCCGCTGAAAGCTCTATTACAGTGTTTGTAAAATACCCTCTTGATCTAGTTGTTTACCTCAACCCATAAGCTTTTGACTTTATTTTGTGTAAGGCACAAATACTACACGTTTCAGATAAACAGAGAAAGTTTTTTTCTAAGTGAAAAATTTGCATCAGTTATCACACTAAAGTGAAAAATAATTTCAGCAAACAGAATCTAATTAATTAAAAATTACTACTGTATAAAAACAGCTACCCTTATATTTAGGATTAGTAAACAAAGCTATTTGAAATACCTGTTTTGGCTGTAGGTAAGTAGCAAATGTAACTGGCCATCTGTTATGTGCAGGTAACCAAGGCAATAACAACATTAGTTTCCCTTTCTTCTTCCTCTTTTTTTTTTGAGGAAGGAAACACGTTCATCTGTTTCTTATGAATTCTCCATACTTCCTACCAGGCATATTTTTGCTTGCATTTGTCTTTTGGAAAGTAACCGAAAACTGAAGGTACATTTTTCTTACTGGAGCTTAAGTCACATGACATATGTGAGCCCTCGCAGCTGGAATAATCCCAGTAGCATAAGGGCATGGTCTGGATTGGAATGGCAAATTCCCACCTGGAGTTCTCTCTCAGTTTGCTGGGAACAAGAGTTAAAGGTCTTGCACAGTGCTGTGCCTCCAGGAAGGTTTTGTTTTGTTTTTCTACAACATGAAGCGATACTTTTCTTCTGTATCAGCGCATCAGTTGTGACTTTAAACATCTGGAGCAAGTCTGAGAGCCTTCTAGCATACTGCTGCTTAGAATAGTATCTGCTTTCATTCTGGGTTTCTGGTAATACTGAAACTAAAGCCCAGTTCTTGAAAGGTCACTATGCATTTATGGGAAAGAAAAGAAAATGTCAATATTGTGCATTAAAAAAATAAGATAATTTTCCAAACCTGGTCTCGTTTAGATGAAACATCAGATAACTAGGTGCCCATTTGAGCTTATGCCAATAAGCTCGAATGGGCACCTAGTTATCTGATTTTCATATTTCATCACAACTCTTTGCTTTGTGGGGTTCCTCTTCAGCCAAAATCCAAGTATTTTTCCACTACTGAAGTTTCTTTCCTACATAATGAGCAGAAATCACAGAGTCCGTAATAAACACAGCATTCTGACTGAGATGCCGCCTAGCATCAGATTGGAACAATACACTTGATCAGATTAGCACATTCATGAGATCATTCACAAATTGCAAAGATGGTGACTTCTGAATTTATTTAAATGACAATTGCAAAGGATGTGCATTTTTGCTCAGGGCTTGCCAACTATTGGCAGAGGGACACAAGAAGGGTTTTGCCTCTAATTTTCGTAACCCCTCTCAAGAATCTTCAGGGCCTCTTATCTTGTCCTTTGATTTACTTGTCAAAAGGGAATCTTTCTAATCACAAAACAAAACCACAGAGACATTTTTTTTTAAGACCTTTACACCCCAATAAGTAATTTCCACAGGGGAAGGAAGAATTCATTAGGCCAAAGAATGTGAAACGTATCAGAGGCTAAAGTAGCTCTTTTGTGTGCACCAGCAGGTGTGAAGGATAACTCCTGGGTGGGGATGTGTCTTCACCCTAGAAGAAAATATATATCCTCCTAAATAGAGCCATGTCGGAAGGGTCTCAGACTGGCTTTAGATATTAAAAGTTGCAACTGATTCCCAACTGGCTGTTGAAGACCACCTCACCCAGACATTGCATCACTGACATCTCCTTCCCCAGCAGTTCTTTCTTGTCTAGCTCTTTCAAACCTAAAAAATCTATGACCTGGGCCATGGCTCTACCCTCACACTTGAAATTCAATGTTACTTCCTGGAGGAGAAAGTAGATGTCTTCCTGATGTCCCTTGGACTCTGGGGCTGAAGATAACCCTTATTTGGGAATTGACTTTCCAACAGCAGCAAATCAAGAAAAAAGACTGACAAAACAGTGATGCTGCAGGTCTTGACTTAACCATTCCTGCTGAGCAAGGTGGTTCCCAGACAGCGCTTGATGATGTCCCATTTCAAACCCCAGGTACTTTTGACAAGGAGCATCTCCTGGCCCTTCAACGTGCTGGGAAAAGCAGGAGTCCCTCAGGGTCCCTCGACAGTGCCCCACATGGCCACCCCCGCAATCAGCCTACTGCACCAATGCAGCGAGCAGCCCCCAGATGAAAGAGGTCAGGCCTTCCAATAAGCTGCGTAGGAGATTTGGGCACGCAGTCACATTGGTATTGGCAGATATTGGATATATTGATGCCCTCTGCTTTCTGTTTTTCCATTACCGGTAAGCAGCCCCTCATCCCCCTCCTTTCCCACGGTAACCGAGTAGCCCCGCACCCCTGGCTGCAGCCCCTTAATTGGTTACTGGAGAAAGAAACCAGCTGGCTTGCTGAAGCATTTCTCAATATCCCAAACTCATCCTCATTTCCTTTCATTATGTCTCTACCTGTCATGTTCTTTGCAGAGAAAGGAACAAATGCATTAATTAGAGGGCAGTGAGCGCTCCCGCCCGAGCCTCCCACCCCTCGCCGCCTCCGCGACCTCGCGGAGATTTCACTGAAAATGTGTAATTAGGTTCTGCAAAGTAACTTCCTGGCCGTACGCACCCTTTCCAAGGGCAGGAGCCCTAAGTGGTGGTGTGTGCTTTTCAGACCCACTTGGAGTACCACTTCGTTTTTCTAGGTTTTGTTTACAAAACTGTATTTACTTATCTTTTAACATCAAAGCCAAATCCATTTCAAAAAAATCTTTGAGCCACTTGGACAATGTCACTTACTGACCCAGATTAAGCATAAAAAAGAAAAAGGTCTTATAGAAAACAGCTATAGATAGGCTGTGTTGAAAAGGCTGTGTTTGCACATGAGCTTCTATGTGTTTGTCTGTCCATCCTTGTACTGGTTTGCCAGAATGCATAAAGAAATTCCATCCCCAGCAGAGGTTGATTTAAATGCGAAATGCTCTGCTAACATAGGGTGTACCAAAGCTCATTCTGTGCTGAATCCGTGCCAAAGTGCTATTCAGATAATTTACAAATTACCTTAAAGCCTTTTGTGAAGTTAAAGTGTTTTTCTTCTCTATCCCTTCCCTTCGAGTGGGGTTTGACCAGTCCAGTTACAAGCTTTTTCTTTTAACCATCAGCATTGTCATGATGGAGATGAGCTGTCATGGAGGACAGTTCCTCAAAAGCATTCAGGCTCGAAATTGAACTAGCTTCCTTGTAATGCTTACTGCAAACCGTAGTCCCTCTAACATAAATACCTCCTCCTCACTCAGAGTGTGCTTCAACCTGGACTTTGGGAGCTGCCCCATGTCCAGAGAGCCTCCCTCTCCAGGACTGCTGGTGGGGGAAGCTGAAGTCACCAGTGACAGTGTGTCCTGCTCTGCCTGTAGCTT
This sequence comes from Porphyrio hochstetteri, assembly GCA_020800305.1. Taxonomy (NCBI): domain Eukaryota; kingdom Metazoa; phylum Chordata; class Aves; order Gruiformes; family Rallidae; genus Porphyrio; species Porphyrio hochstetteri. Next base: position 149,917,477 of record CM036905.1, on the reverse strand, counting down.
TGTAGGTCAGGTCTGAGGGCCTCACCTGACAGTGAAAGCAGGCAGTGATGACTTTCAGACGTGGAGGTTATACCTGCACAGTTTCTGCCTTTACAAGGTGGACCTCTAAATTGGCAAGCTGTCTTAACCTGATGCATCCTTGTGACAGATACATGGATCAGGCAGGCCTGATCCCACTCTAGGGAAAAAAAGCAAGCAGGCATTTTACGATGACCTGTTTTTTCCTATCCCTGGTGCTGGGAGATTGTTTGTATGCTGACAGTAGTTCCAAAAGGGGCCACGAGCCCTGGGCAGGCAGTGCTTTTCTTGGAGAGCAGTGCTTCTGAAATGAGAAACAGACAGGGAAAACAAGATGGGCTTAAACATACAGGCAAGGAGCAGCTGATGGCCAGCGCTGTGGTTTCTTGTTCCTTTTGTGTGGATGGTTCCTGCTTGCACTCCTGGTGCCTCACCTTAGCTCCACTCACACCTCCTAATGACCTGAAGGCCTCGAAGGATCATAATTGCCTCTTAATTGCACATTCAAAATACATTTTTTTTTTTAATGTTGCTACAAAAAGCCAGGACACTAATAAATACACAGGGCTACCTAGAACATTTCCTTATCTGCTCTTGATTTTCCAACTTCTATTGCTAAATCTAAACCAGTGCACTTACCTACCACCACCCAGAAATACACACATTTAACCTTGAGGGAGAGCAGGCAGTGACACCCTGAGTGCTATGCTCTTCTCACAACAAGCGTGTCTGTCTCTCCCTGGTTAAATCACTATCAGGGCAGATTTCATCACATTTAATTACATAGTGCCCAATCCCAGATCTGAGCTATTTTCAAGCCCCCTTTTCCCAGGTATACCTTAAACAGATCTTAATTTAAAAAAAAAACCAAACCCCAAAGCAGTTATAAGATTGTTTGGATCCCTGTAAGTGGTGGGATCTGGAGCCAGTGTGGATTTTGCACTGTCTACAGGAAGCTTTGCGCCTCTGACATATTTTAGTTTGTAGGAGCTATACCCCATGTTGTTCATACCTGCCCCATTCGCCCACTTCTCAGCAGGGCTTGTTAGCTTGGTCAGTGGCTGCATCAATACAGCGACTGGAGCTTTTGCTGACTCAAGAGATGGCAGAGTGAGCTTTTTGCTGCCTGTGGACATATTTCTGAATAGAAGACAGGCAAGTCTTGCTGAGAGGTTGTCAAGTCCCTCTAACTCAATGGGTGTCCTGTGTATTTGAGGTGCCTGTATTACAGTGAGATTTTTCTGAATTTGATATGTTGGTTTTACAGATGAAAAATCTTGGCACAAGCAGAAGGAAATGTAGGAAAAAAAGGCAGGACAAGAGTCTTTAAGAGATGAACTAGTTCTGCTCACATCCCCGATTCTGTTCTTACACACCTACGTTCCCCGAAAGGTGCTGCGGGGAAATGGGGAAGCAGCTGTGGTGGCAGCAACAGGCGGGGACTGTGCAGAGAGCTAGGAGCTGAGGACAGGCTGCTGAGTCCCAGTGCTCTTTTAAGACATGGCACACCATGTCACCCGTGTAAGAGTCACGCTTTTCAGGCACGCTCTTGGAAGATCTAGGCGCAAGCACAAGGAGGTGGCTCAAAATTACTACATATGTCTTCTTGATATATTTACACTCCGGGGACCACCCACGTCACAGGATGTGTTTGAATTGCTCACCAAGCTTTCTTCTGGAGTCAAGTTGAAATTACAGATTCCCTTTTCCCAGAACGCAAGAAAAATTAGCAACTTTCTGAATTATTATTACTATTATTATTATAACAGAGGCGTGTGGGGTTCTTTTAAATAGATCCCATTCTTGAAGATCTTTCAAGCACTGGGGGGGAATTCTTTGCACCTTTTCAATTCTTTTGACTGCTGGTTACTTAATCCTAGCTTATAAAAAAAAATGCATGGAGGTAGAAACAAACTCCTCTTCTTTGTACGCCAGTTAAAGCAAGTTGAGGAAAGGATATGGGAAGGGAGGATGAAATCCCCATTAGAAAAGATGCAGTATTTTCTATGTTTATGTAACAGTGAAATCCTTGTGGATACTCTTCTGCATTGAGACAATATATTTTAGTTTTAATTGTTTCGGTCAATGTCAATTTTACATCAAACATGCAATAAAGTAAAAATGGCCTTTGGGAAACATCACTGAATCTTATTTTTTGCTGCAGTACTGCCAGTGTAAATATCTACTTCTGTTTTCTAAGCTTAAAGCCAAATGGAGCAAAATTTTCCTTTCAGAGAGACTACTGACCTGTCAGCATCAAAAATATTATTTTTAACATATAAAAAATTGTTTGTCAGTGATTGTAATAACAAGAATCTTTGCAAAATCCATTATTGCTCTAGTAAACATTTTCCCTTAGGCAGTAATAGCAGGAAATGAATTAAGAAGTTAGTTGATAGCAACTGGATAAGAAAAAAATTGCAATGAAAGGGTCACATCAACAGAGTTACCAGGCTAAAATGTATTTTATTTCTATTTAAATTATTAAATGTTTACAGTGGCTCAGAGAAAACATCAGATCTAAAGCACTTTAGTAAATCATAATTTATTCTACTGCTTGCTTTCCAGAATGCTAGAAGATGACCTCAAGTTAAGCAGTGACGAAGAAGACAATGACCAGGTAAGAGCCAGACAACTAACATGTCACTTGTAGTGGGTTTCCGGTCGAGACTGAGCTACTGCAAATATTTTGCTAATGCCTTTTTTCAAAACATACATAAAGGTTATCAAAATACATGGCAGTACTGTAACTGGAGTAACAGATGTTGCTGCTCGGAGCCAGCCCGCATGTGCTAACTGCTGTTCTGGTGGGGAGCGAGCTGCAGCGCTCTTGATTTATTACCCTGATGTGACCCAGAAGGTTTTTGTATCAGTCTCTTTCTGATTTGAATTTGCTTTGGTTTTTTTTTTAAAAAAAAAAAGCAGCCAAGGAGGGGAGAAACAGGAATTCTGGATTAAGGCTTCAGGCCAAACCTTGCAAACATGAGCTGGCCCCAGGGATTAGCTGCTGGGCTGCTCACCTTGTACCTGCCTAGAGCCTTGCTGGCATCCCCTCTCCTGTGAGCCTCTCCTGTGAGCATTTTCAGTCCTTCCTCTGCGTGGCACATCGCACGCTGAGAACGCTAATGGCTGCTGAGAGAAAGCCCTGGCTGTCCCTTTTGGTTCACCCCATAACACAGCAATTAGGGCACTTTCCTGGGTTTTCTTGACCCCAAACTACCTGGCTGAGAGCAGATACATCAGAGGAAATTTTCCATGTTTCAGGAGAGCTGGGTTTTGTTGGCAGAAGGAGGCATCTCTCAATTTTTCCTTAAAACATTGCTGTGTTTTGTCTAAATAATGAAGTGCTCACTAGAGTAGGGAAGGATCTTGACCGTTCCCTGGACGGCCAAGTGCCTTCTTGGAAAGCAGTGCTATCGCACACTCTTTCTTTTCTCATCATACTGCTACAGATGATTCGGTTGGGGCTGAGAGGGTCAGAGCCACTTCCCTTCCTTCTTGCACTAAAACACACGTCCCATGCCTTCACTGGAGTGTGTGAGGGCAGTACTACTGTTGCATCTTACAGATGGATCTGGACCTGCTATAAAATGGTTTTCAAATGTGATTATTTCAGTCAAGGGTAACTGGAGCTAACCAGACTTCTGAAATTCAGGATTTAGACAAATAATTCTAGGTATGTAGGCACAAAGCTCTACCAGGGTTATTAGATGTCTGCATTTTACAATATATTCCAAACAACAGGTAAATCAAAACCTTTTAATATTTATACTAAAACATTATTTCATCTATTTTGAGCAAAGCTTCTTGGTGTTAAGAAGATTCAGCACATGGATCAATTATTTACATATTTATAAAATTTCTTTTTGTTTAATGTGTCTCATCCTGAAACACTTCACATTTAATTACTCTTCCTGCTTGTCTAGATAGTTTAACATACAGCACATAGACAATGTAGGGCAAAGTAAAGTGAGGGACAGAAAGGACGTCTGAAGAATAACAATAGTACACCGAGACGTGGTGATGCTTGTGGCGAGGAGCTGGGTGGGAGGGGAGGGGAGGGGAGAGCTGGCTGGTCAGGAGAGATGGCTTGTCCTTCGTGTGGGAAGCGAGGTGGGATCCTGCATAATGGATACCGGTATGGAACAGGCTGGTAGAGCCTGAGCACTGAAATCCTGTTCTGCTTCAGAGCAAGCAGAAAAAGACACGTGAAAGTATATGTCATGCAGGAAATAAAAGAGCATCAGTAGATTTAGGCAAGGTAGTGGTAAAGTACTGCCATTCAGGCACGCATACATGGTACCATGGGTTTACTGCTACCACTTACAACTATTAGTATCTTCCATGCACTTGGATTGCTCAGCAAGGTCTCCAGTCAGTAACCAGACTTGTAAGATACAGCTGGTAAAGCCTGGGTCTTTCTCCTCAGTGCTCAAACAAGCCCTGGAGAGCCAAGACAGAGCTTGCCACCCGCGCATGAGGAGCAGAGCTAAGATAGATTCCATTACTCACGTCTAATCCTCACAGGCAATTACTTTGTGACTTGGTCCCCTTTCCTTGTCACATTTTTCCTAGCTTGACTGTACAGACAAAAACTTCCTGGAGGCACAGGCTGGCTCCTGCTATGTGAAGTGCTTTGCAGAACCTCAGCTGAGACCTGCAGGCTTGCTTGATGAACAATCCTAAATAAATATGCCTGTTGTATAAACAAAAACCTACCTTTCCATCTACCTAGCAGGAAATAGGCCAAAAAAGAATAACACAGGCCCCCTCTGACAATAAATGCACAAATTACAACATGGATCTGTGTCTAAATGTCAGTAGGAGAACCCGTTTCCTTTTCCTTCCTAATTCTGCAGCTCTTTAATCTCAGATCTCCTCCTGAGTTCGGGAACAGGAAAGAAAGAAATCAAAGACAGAGGAGTAGGAACAGTACATGAGTGATTCCCAGAGATTCTTTAGGTGGTTAATTAACATTTGAGCAATCACGCTCACTGAAGTGGTCCAATTTTTCAAACAGCTGAAGGTGAGTGCCACAAGAACCAGGAAGCTTTTCATTTTGCTAATTTCTAAACAGGGGAGTTCAGGGGAAAGACTTTGAAAACTCTGGAGGAGATTTTGCGTTTGCGACTGAGATGACCAAGCAGTAAATGCAATGTGCTGAAGGGGGACAGGTGCTCCAACACTCCCTGTGCTGCTATTTGCCAGGCTTTGTTAGACCCAGGGAAGGTGAGCCATGGGTAAGGGAGGCCAAATGCAAGACAGAGGAATGATCAGGGGCTTCAGGACCCACAGGGGGCAAGGCATTCCCAACCCCTCCCTCCATGGCCGCAATTAAGTTAGTAAGATTCACAGACCTGGGAGAGGCAAAGGAGGCTGGGTTTGAGCTGAGTGTGTGTGCGCCTACAGTAATTACATTATCCACACATATTAGTCTCTTAATTTTAATTACATAAATGTATTTTTCCTCTTTAATGAGCATAGTTTATCCATTTAAACTGATCGTTTTAATTTTACAGGCAGTGATCATAGGATCTAATATGCAAAAGGAAAATTTCCTGTTGGCATATTTTACATCACACAGATTGAAGAAAATATACTTTTTAATCCCCAATCAATATCTGAAGAGCGTGCAATTAACAGATACCAAGGTAGTTAACATAAATCTGCAAGTTAAAGAGCCAATTCATTTTGATTTATAACACATAGAGTAATAATTTCATCATCATCTCTCCCAGAAAGCACCTGAAGCTTTGTAGCATGAAGATGTCAAAATTGTACTTAAGATTGTTCGGAGTACTGAATTGTAGTGGTTATTGCCTTTTGGTTCCTTGAAGTGTGGCACAGCACATGAAACAGCCCCCATTATAATACCCTGCTCTTCTCCGTAGAGGTCACTGGATAACTTAAATCAGTCTTGGGTAAAATATTAAAAGGAGATTGTCAATTGTAATATGAACAATTCTCTTTTTTTCTTTTTTTCCCCCCCCTACTTGTCCTTTTACAATATGAACATTTTGTAATAGAAAGTAGTTCCTTTAAGGGAAAAAAGATCCCTGGCATCATTTGTGCAATTCATGTCAATCAATAGCCAAATAAATTAACTGACTGGTACGCATACATGGAATAGTAATCTAACATATTTTTGCAACCCGAGGCTGCTTCCTTGTATGCATTTTTTCTGCGCGGGATCAGGTTGGTTGCCGCTGAAGTTTTGTGGCTGTGAAAATTTATTACCCACAGAGTCAATCTGCATTCTGGCTGCCAAGTCTGAATAAATAGAGTCATTGTGCTTGTCTGGAATATGTAACCAAAGTTCATCCAGTCAGCTTGACTTTCACATCCCATGGGATTCATAAAAGCCAACACCCTGGTATGTGCTCTTGATTCCTGCCAAAATTTTGTAAAATTGTATAAACAGAAGTTGAAGAAGCAATCAGAACACACTCCCAGGGACATGGCTCCGCGCTCCAGCCCCTGCTGTATCTTGAAGGGAAAGACCCAAATTTAGTGCTTTCTCTTTTTGTCTTAAGTAATCATATGATGGTCTCCCCGCTGCAGCAGGTAAATGCTGGGGCTGCGGACACCCTCTGCGCATGGAGCACAGGGAGGCAGCAAATGATCTGCCCGGGTTCGTTAATTTTCCTCATGCACCCTGCACCAAAGGAAGAGGGAAGGCAGCGCCTGCCCGCAAGTGGCTGCCCTCCTTAGGAAGGGACGGGGACAGGCTGGCCCTGCAGGGTCTGAGCGGTGTGAGTGAAACCGGCCCTCCGCAGGCAAGCAAACAAACAGAAAGCCATGTCCCTTCGTGGGAGACCTCAGGGGAAGAGCAGCCTCAAGAAAGTTCATGAGGAACAGCTCCAGTGGGGTGTAATAAAAGTCTCAACAGCCTGGTCTGGCCACCCAAAGCCAGGGCGATGGCAACATGCCCAGCCTGGAGCTCTCACAGGGGTCCCAGGGCTGCCTCCCACCCATGGCAGCCTGGAGACAGCCATGGTGGGCTGCTGGTCCCAGGTGACCCATCCATGCTTCAGTATCACCATGGCTATGGCTGAGACAGAAATCTTGATGCTAATTCGAGTTGCACCTACAGCTCCAGCAGGGACATAGGCTTCTGTGTTTCCTCCATGTCACATACACACTGAGGGATGCCAGGGCTCAGGACTGGAAACACATCTTTCAGGCAGGAGTGTCTTCAGCATAGACATAGAGTAGCAGCCATATCCATCTTGTCATTGCAACACAACAAAAGTCAGTGACAATCAGTGAGGCCATGTCCCCACATAAATAGCATTAGGAAATAATTTATTTTTTTAAGTCACAAAGTCCTTCTTCATTCCTTTACTGGTAGACAGAAAGAAGTGAGAAAATACGTATGTAAAGACAATCTTTTTAATAATATGTAGGACTGTGTCCTCTCACTTCTGGATATGGACTGACAATCAAGGAAAAGATAAAAAATTACCCTGAAATGAATGGTCATTCATTTACCTTCTTCAGCAAGGAATAATTTTTAGTAGAGTCTTTACAAGCCCTACTTCTGCATATGAAATGTAATATTCCAGCTAATTTGAAGCCATCTGTAATGAATTTTGAAACAAATTGAAGAAGGGACAAAGCAGTTACAAGCTTTTTTTCCGTAAGACCTCCTCTGTTAGGATGGCACTTTCTGAAGTCAAAGATCAGCCAAGCAGAGTGTAGAGTCAGGTATATCCAGAGAGAAGAGTTACATTGGGTGAATTATAACATGCCACTGCATAGCCCTGCTCATCATTAGAATTATTTTTAGGCAGTGCTAATTGCATTCACATATACCATGTCCGAATGCTTTAACCACATTAAGTCATTTTAGTGATGTGCTCCCTTTCGTTCACCTCTTCATCGCTGCAATACCTGATGCATGATCAGAAGGGAAGATGAGTGAAAAAGGAGATGACAACACTCTGACCTGGGAGGGGCGGAAAAAAAGAACAAATGCAGAGCTGTATCATCACTGCAAATGAATTTCTCTCTCTAAAAGTGCCCTGATAAACTTGGGGGGGAAAAAAAAATCTTTCTGCTGAGAAGTTTCTCACTCCCCTGAGCACAGGAAAAACTTATTTCATGAAGTCTGGCCACGCGTGAGCGTGCAGCAAGCAAAACTGCACAAAGTACAGATAAGCAAAAGTGGAAAAATTAAGTTTTGGGTTAAGGAATGGTTGAAACCTCAGGTGGTTTTGTGCTTAATCCAAATGCTCTGCTCAGCTTTCTGTCACTATAACGTGAGCGCGGTTTAGGACTGGAGGAATAGCCACTGTAACAGCCTTACTTAACTCGGATAAGTCCATTATTTCCTGTGTATTAAAGAAGCAATCCTTTTGGTATCCAACTTAACTAAAATCCAGAGTAAGATTTAAGCCAGCTGAGCCAAGCTTTTTTTTGTGGTTTGCCAGCTCTGGTTTTAAAATCTCTGTGACATCTAAATTTGCACTTCCACAGAGCATGACAAGGAGACCAAGATTGCCTCCCTGAAACTGTCTGATGAAACAAAATAAGCTCAGTCTTGTCCTGCCAAACTTGGCTCACATCACTGCCTATCTTACAAAATCAGATTCAGTGTCTTTCATGCACTGGCAGCCAGGATCAAGCTCTAAATTTGAATGCCACCACCATGAATGACAGTGAAAGAGGTTAGAGATCAGCTTGGCTCTTGGATCTGCACAAAATTTGGAGAAATTCAGACGTGGCACTCTGATCTCTATGATGCTCAGTAGGAAAAACTCTAAAAATAGAGTGGAAAATAAACATAAAATGTCTCTTCGTGTGGATGCCGGGACTTAGCTAAGTTTTAGCTCTAGCCAACCTCCAAAGCATGCCCTTTTCCACTGGTATCACCTTTTTCAAAGCCTAACAGTCCCCCTCTCTATCTACTGTAACTTCCTTAACCCCATCTTCTTGAAATTCTTGCTCAAGATTTTTCCCCTGTGAGCTGGAATTACTGCACGAACATCTGTGTTGACTGGCGTGGGAACATATCCCGATGAAATCAATTCAGCAGTGCCAGCTGATCGGGGGTGTAAAGATGGATTAAGTCCCGTGTCTCCAGAGACTGGCTTTCCCTTGTCCCTGTCTCTCGTGAGCCTCTCAGCCCACACGCTGCTGCTCCTGCCGCAGAGAAGGCTCGCCGAAACCAGCCAACAAGGTGCCCAAGCCTTCTCCCTGCTCGAGCGTGGCCACAAAGCCTCTGTTTGCCCTCAGGCAAATTCATTGCAGCGTGCCTGTAAGAGAGCGGTTAAATAACCAGCAGTCACAAGTAATTTAGAGCACAAATTAGCATTGTTGGGAATATTGCAGCTATTACAAGCTGCGAGAGGAGAACATAACCCTTGACACCTTCAGGAGCTCGCAGGGCACATGCTAGTTTACCCCACTCTCGAATTTTTATGTCACTGTACCTATCTACCCCTCTTAACATATGTGCTTTTAGCATCAGCCAGGTTTCACCCTGTGCAAGGGAAGCAGAAGGCGATCAGGAACGCTGTGTCTCTCACACATGCATGTGCTTGTGCACACAGAGAAACACAGGCTCCCGGTCTCTCCAGGTCTCTCCCGGTCTCTCCAGGTCTCTCCAGGTCCTGCCTGTTGCCTCCTGCAAGGCAGAAGGTCAGGCTCGCTTCGCTCCCCTTGGCCACGCGGCTCAGGTTGGGGTGGTGTCAGCGTGAGGAGCTGTGCCAAGGAGATGTGGCGCATGGGGATGGATGACAGCAGAAACTGAGAAGGAGGCAGCTGAGAGCATGTCAGAAAACAAAAGGAGCATGAAAAGGGAGAGGGTTAAAGGAATTAAAAAAAAAAAAAGAAATTAATGAAGAAATTGAGAAGAAGCTATCTTAGAACACAATGAAAAATAAGGAAAAAGGACTGGCAGCCCGTCCATTATAACTAGCATTCAAGAAGAAGGAACTGGGGAACCATTGCTACAATTTCTCCTGCATATAGGATGAAATCTCTCTCCTCTGAAGTCAGTGGGACTTTAGCTGCTGATTTTGGTCAACTTCTGACATTATCCCCATCTTCTTTTTTATTTTCTAGCACAATCCAAGCAGACATTTGGGTAGTAGCAAATGCATCATAGATGATTGACACAGCACCTTCTTGGGCAAAGTAACCACCATTTGGGGAATTCAGGCTTATATTTTTCCTGTTTTCACATTTATGGGCTTTTGGAGAAATTCTGCTTTAATTTCTGAGCTTACAAACTTCCCAGTAAATCTTGTAAAGCCTGTGGCACAACACTGATGAGTTTTGCCTGCGATATCCTGAGTGTAAGCAGTACTTCAACCGAGTTGCCTTTTCCTGGAGCAGGAGATTACTTCTGTGAAGACAGATTTCCCCAGGTGACTGCTGCTTCGCTTGCGACGACTGAGAACTTCCTCCAGTGTCATTGAAAATTAACTATTTTAAGTGCCACTGAAAATTTTACACTTTAGGTAAAGTACAGGGGACTTTCCTTCTGCTTGTCTCCACTGAAAAAGATTAAACTTAACTCATCTGCATTGAAACTCTGCATGCTTATTGGGGCCAGACCGCAGGAGAAACCTGTACAGATGCAGGCCAGAAGACTCAACATTTACACATATATAAAAAATTCTCTGTATGGATAATACCCATGCTGCTAATACAGTAATTTGGAGATCTGAATCACTTAACAGGTATTAACTACTTAATACAATGCCCCCGAGAGGTATTTAGGTAGAGTTAAGCGAGAATTATTATCTCCATAGAATTGACAGGGGCTGAGAAGTGGCTTGTTTGAAGCCACATGGCAAGTCAGCTGCAAAGCCAGGATTAGCGCTTGGGTCTTTCCATCCCAGGTGCCATGTTCAAGCCACTAGATTGTGCTGCCCCTGAAGATTAATCAGGATTAATGGGCAAAGCAGAGGAGAAAGAACAATGTTCGCCAGAAATATAATAATAAAACTCCAGGGTGAAAAATGAATACTGAGGCGTTGAAAGGCCTGGAGAAATCATGAAAGCCAGCAAGGCTTTTATAGTTTCTTAAAAGAAGTGGTTCTGATGATAACCAACTCCAAAAAGGGGAAGGAAGGGAGACCCTTTTAAGTCTTACAGCCCGTAAAACTTAAATAAATATTAACTGGACAGTGAAAATCGCATTCACACATGTATATTGCAAATTTACTGAGAAACACTCAAGCTGAAGTTTACAAGTGGTTTTAAATCCCTCAGAAATCCTCGCTGGAAAGCAATCCTCAAACAAAACCCCCAGGAACAGTGAAAAGTACAGAATGATGCAGTCAGAGAAGGCACATTAGGCATCACTTACAATAAATTGCCTGACCTGGGCTCCTCGAGAAACTCTTGTGGCCACAAAACGCTCACGGGCATTTAAGTTGGGCAAGTCTGTAGGTGTGAGAGGATTTCATTACCTGTTTCAAACCCTGATGAGAGCATCATTGAAACACTTTGCAACTCTGCACTTTTCAAGGAGAACACCGAAAACTGAAGAGAGTTTCAGGATGAAGGAGACGGTTGCCTAACTGTCTATAAACACCTGTGGAGGGAGAGGAGCTGTGAGGCTGGAAGGCAGCTCCATCTCAGGCAGAAGAAGGTGTCTGTAAACAGTTGGATTAAACTCCTGTCTTAGCATGAAAGGTGAAAAATCATGTGTGAGTGGTTGGACTAAGGTGGGTTCACTGTAAGAGGTTTATCCAGAAGTTTTGCTCTAGGTCCACAACAGCTCCCAGATCTGAAGCTGGAATAAAGCTTCAGAGAATCCTGTGGCTGAAGTTATGGCATGCAGTCAGGTTGTCCCCTTCACAAAATTTTCTTCCTGTCTCCACTAGTTTAGGAATACACTGCATTAAAGCTAAAAACAAACAAAACTTTGGGAAATTAAAACTGAATCAACATGGAAGGTATATGCAACATAAAAGAAGACAGATACAAAACTATTCATTCTAGCCTGGTTTCCAAATGGCATTGTATAATTATAACCCTGGAAAAAGTGCATCTACAGCTTGCTACCTGCAGTCCTGGGTGGCTGCTGATATGGGAGGTGCTCACTTGCAGCATAAATCGTTCACTGCACAGTTCCAGGGCAACACCTACCACCTGAATAAGATAAACAAGATGCCTGCAAGCAATGCAGTTTACTCACACACAGGTAGGCATGGATTGTTAGGCTGTCATCAAAGAAATGGTTCAAATTCTCACCTTGTGTTCAACTGTGCCATCTCAGTGCAGTCTCTGGTAAAACTGGTGTAGCTCCATACAGTGGCTGTAACTGAGCTCTCTTGTGATAACAGCGATTAATCCACAGGACAGAAAAAGATGGAGAACAAAACGCCTGAATCTGCCAACAGTCAATTTATTGGCTTTTAGTTGCCAAAGCGTTCCCAGGGTGAGGTATAGGAAAATGTATTCACAGTCAGCCTGCAGTGCCTCCAAGATACTCTTCCAAGCCCAGCAGAACATTCGGCAGTAGTTCTCATTTGCTTCTTATCCAAAAATGCCTGCAAGCCCAGCAGTTTATGAAGCAATTCTGCTCCAACCAGATTAAAAAAGAAAAGAAAAAGGAAAATAAGAAAAATAAAAAGGGATTTCTGGGGACCACTCTTAACACTCCCATATCTCCAGCTCAATAGCTGTATTCAACCCGTTCTGCTCACTGCTCAGTCCCAATTACAATGAACTAGCTCGCTGCTCAGTCCCAATTACAATGAAAGTATTTAATTTCCTCTTTGATTTCCCTTCAACAACAGATTGCAACTTGTGACACTTCAAGTAATTTTGGTAGCTCATTTAACACACACTGAAACCTGAATATCTGCTGATTATGTTCCCAAGCTCTGGCTCATTGCAATAAAAGATGGAGAAAGGAGATGCAATCTCTGGAGATTGAGAACCAGAACTTGATTACTGCTAGCTGAAAACTTGTTTTGTCCCAGTAGTCTTGGGGTACAGCTAGAATCTTTCATGAATGATTAATGAACTATAGGCAGATCAATGAAACTCGGCCCTAAATGTATCTATAGCCAGCTCAGGTGGGTGACTAAGCAGCCTAACCAGCCAGTATCCTGTAATTTACAACTCTTGATGGTGTGAAAAGGAGTAATTCATCTCATTTACTGTGGTTGGTTTCTCAAGCCCGAGTACCTGAGTCACCTAAGTGATTATTTTTTTTCCCCTTCCCTGCTTCCTACTCAGCATTAAAGTTATTATGTGGTGGGTTGGCTTCCAATATCCATGTTCATATAGAGGAGAGCCTTCCTCCACCAGAAATCCCACTGATTCCACGAACTGAAAATTCAGGATTATACTTGTTGCTGGTGAACATATTGAAGTATAACTCAATCACTTATCAAGATAATATTAAGCTTTCCATAAAGCACTTTTTAGTGGTAAGTCTTGGAGATCTTTAAATTCTGTCAGCAATATCAAACTTCGAAATTATTTCTTGTCCTTAATTTCTATAACCAGCGTAGTCACCCACTTCCAGGAATAATAAAGACTGTAGAACATATTCTCATCTTTCTTGATGGATGATGAGTTGGCCTCAGTAAAGTTGTTAACGATGTAAAATAAAATGCAAATTAAATAGCATAATCAAAATCAAGCTATTAAAAAAATAGTCATGCAAGCAGTCTATGATACTAAGTACCACCCTTTTGCTTACATTGTTACATAGATAATACCAGCATATTAGAAACATAATAAATCACAGAAAGCTGTTTCTCTAGCCAGGAGTTTCTCAAACTACGGGTCATGACCCTCCATGGGGATTCATGAATGAGTTTGAATGGGGTCACCAAGAAAAAACTGTTTGTGAGAAGCAAGGGCAGATATTTCCCCTAAGTTGAGCAGCCCAATCCTCTAGCAGGAGAACAAGAGAGCAGACTGTAATTAGTGGCTGCAAGTATTTATACTTGCTAGGGAACTGCTAGCTACTTTTAATTACAACAGCTCACTTTCTCCAGGAGAGGGGAGCAATATAGGCTAGAATTAAAACTGCCGGGTAGTTGCTAACTGCCTTTCATTGCAGGAAATTGAACTGTTTCTCCAGGGAGGAAGAATAAACTTGCAACTGGAACTTATTCCCCCATCATTTAGAAATGGGGCCATTACCAACTCAGGGGGTCACACAACTATGCAACAAAACATGGTTGTATTTTTAAACCGTGTGAGAAAGAAATCAATAGTCTCATTTACAGAATATGCAACCACCAAGTGATGAGTGAGGTGCACCATGTAATCTGCATTGCATCCTGATGAAGGAGGACATTTATTAAAGGACTTAGAATCAGAAGCTAATTGAAAAAGTAGAATGGTCTCACTGGAAAGCACTTGTACATTTTGTCTCTGTTCCCCTGCCCGTCTTCTGAACCCACTTTCTTACCTAGAATGGATGACCTTTTCAAGAGCTGTCAACAACTGGATGTACCGAGATGGAAACTTAAGATTAGCACTTGAGGCTGCAGTCCCACAGCCCGTGGGACTGGTTTGGTTAGTGCTGATGAGAGCCCTCTCTTCTTCTGAGGGCAGCTTTCATCGAGACTGGAAGAGAAAGTAGCCAGGTCTTCCTCCTCTCGCAAAATTAGGGATTTTAAGGAAATATAAGACTGATATGCACCCCACATCCCCACTTTAGGGGCTTTTAGTGTCACCCAAGTCCACCTTTGCTTTCTTGAGGTCTCCATAAGGTACTTGTGGATTGTGGCTACAGAGCAGCCTGTCTCCTTCAGTGCCCTCTGGCTATTAGAGGCACAAGTGCTCCAGGAGCACTCTGCAGCTGCCCAGAAGGGATTGAGATCGATGTTGGGTGAAAACAAGCTCCCTGCAGACATGCTCTTACCTCAGCCACGACGGTCTCTGCTGCACGCTTCCCCCACAGTCCCATTCTCATTCTCACATCACAAATGGAAAAGTGTTACTTTTCAGCTGGATCAGCTTCTCAACCTGTTGCATCGCACCTGTGGTGGCCTGGGCCTAGAGAGGGAAACGTCAAAAGTGGCTTAAACAGCACTGCCACATAGTGGCTGCTTGTGAGGGAAGGACTAACCCGGGCTGCTGATGGGAAAGGAGAGGTGACCTGAGTGGTGTCCACACAACTTGGCCATGGAAGAGGGCTCCAATATTGAGAGGAAACACCTTTTTTGGAGGCAAGGGCGTAACTCGGTGCAGGGGTCAGCGTCAAAGCTGACCAGCTTGGAACCCAAAATGGACACAGCTTCCTTCTAGTGACAGTGATCAGACATAGGAGGAGATGAACTTGCATTGCCCCAGGACTTTAAAAAGGATTTTTAAAAGAAAGATTAAGCCATAATACCTACATTTTGCATTCGTGTTCAAGAATTGGGGTGAAATTGTCATTAATGGGCCCCTTGTAGAGGAGAGAGTAAAAATAGTGCCAGTCTGCTGGTCTGGAGAGGGGCTGCTCCCATCAAGGTCTGTGCCATAACCCAGTGGCCTGGATGGTGTGGTCAGGGTTGTATCCAAAGTATGTACAAATAGGATGACTTACTGGAGGCAGTGAAAAATACCAAACTCCCTGTATTATTTTCCTCACACTACAACCAGTGTGCTCATGGCATGGGCACATTCCCAGTGCTGCAAGTCAATGGTAAGGAAAAACCCCTCCTGTGAGCCATATCAGCCATGGGGAATACGGCATGGCCCTTGTTTTCTCACAATTTGGTATGTGATATGCAGGAAACTGCTTCTCCCCAGGCAGCCCAGGAGGTCCAAGTTATTCCAGAAAGTTCCCTGAGCAGAAATCCTGCTTCCAAAGTCAAGTCAAAACCCTTCCCAAAGCATTTCTGCACTCCTGTCAGATCTGCTGGGATCCACTCAAGGGACCTTTTCACACCTTTCCATGGAACGCTCTGTAACTGCAACTGCAGGTCAGTTTTTATCAAGGTTTTGCTTTTTACAACCTGTCAGCAGCATTTGGATGAGCCGGAAAGGTTACCTCCATGCTCTTGTGTGCTGAGTGGGATGCCTGCAAGCAGTGCAGCTTGTTCTGGAGTAGGCATGCAGCCCCCAAGCAGCCTGAGGAGCAGGGGGGGAATGGTTTTGGAAACATATTTACTGATAACTGCAAAGAGAAAAATCAACTTTTAATTCCCTGCCCCTTGACTCTCCATACTACTTAGCATTGTGTCCTGTACCTTCAGTGCCAGGTGAGGGACAGCCTGGACAGGTACAGCTGGGAAGGGGATGCTCTGGGCAGCTCCAAGTAGAATAGAGGCTTTAAACTAGATTTTCAAAACATTATGGATTTTGTCTTTGCTTAGCAGCTAGTTACTGTGTCGAAGGCATGAATCACACCACTTGAAGTGACTGAAGGAGGGGAAAGAATAATAATAATAAAGTGGCAAACTAGCTCAGGGATAGGCTTGGGAGTCCTATTAAACTTGAGAGGCTACGATTTCTATTCCCAGAACTGCTGGTTAACACAAGAACAAGCACCATGCTTCCCCACCCCATCCAAAGAGTTGTGCTAGGCAAAAACTGAGGAGCAAACCAGCAACAGGTCAATCCTGTACCGTGTAGTCAAAAGTTGCCAGCAGATTAACATGGCAGCGCTCATGAAAAGTCTGCAGCAGCTCTGGCAGGCTCCGCGATATTTATAATTCTAGCTGCGGGCTTCATCGCAAAAGGAACCAAATATGTGATGTTTGTTTCTGTGGAAGAATGGGAGGAGACTAATGGTAAAGGAGAGGGAGAGGGAGTGGGAGTGTGGAAGCGGGGAGAGGGGACGGCAGGGAACTGAGCCCTGCCGAGTTTTCAGGGACCCGCAGGAGGGAAAAAAAAAATCATCTAAATAGACTAGTTCAGACCTCAAATAGCGTGTGGTGCTTTGGCAATCTCCTGGTTTATGGCGTACTTAACAAAGTGTTTTTACATTTACTAGGCTGGAATGTCCATTTGACTGTAGACTCTCCGGTGCTTTGCTGGTAGTTTAAGCTTTTGGACACGTGACAAAAATGTGTGTAACGCATTTTTTAAAGTGTTGATTGTGCTCGTAATTTTCAAGTCAGAATATAAAATAAACATCTCTGCCCTTTCTTCCAGCAGGCAGCACAGAGATCTGCTCTCCGCGTTCTATCTGACAGGTACATTTTGTCATTTTTATGAACTATAAATTGCTTTATGAAACGTTGAGCCCTATTTATTGTGGCATATAACTCATAATCGGATTTTGTCCCCAAAGTATCTGTGAACTGGGATGTTAAACATTTTGCATGCTTGGATTTGTCATGCATGTGTAGAGTTTATTACTGCAAAAATCACAGTCGTCTTGTATTTCATACAGAGTATGCAGAATCCCTTGTTGTGATACCAAACGAGAGATAAGAAACTTACTGGAGAAGGCATGAATGATGCAGTAAATTCTGAGCTTTAGAGTTTGCTGAGATATATCTGAGCTCATTTTTCAGCAATAAGTACTTCATTTATTCCGAGACGTTCTCTTTTGACTTTTTCCAAATCCTTTCCCTGGGAATTACTCTTCTTTTGATGAGATTTTCTGTACATTCTATGCAGAAAAACAATGCCCTTTTTCCCCCCTTAAGTTTGGAGGGATTGGTGTTTTGAAGGAATTTAATTCATTTTTTTAACTTCTTCTGGAACTGTAGCAGTGCTGCAGGCAGATAAGCAAAGGACCAAATCCTTAGACGCTGTTCAGGTTTTACTGAGCTCTTTTTCAACCAAAAATCCATTAACTTCAATGGGAAACTTGCCCGAGTGAGGAATTCAGGATTTGGGCCATAGTAAATGTTATAGTTGGGCTGTAGGTCTGCACAGGTATTTACCTTAAATGACTTTTATGAAAGAGGATTGATTGAAATATAAGGTAGCTTTCTAAGACGGTCCTGATTTCTTTTCCAGTTTTGGGAACGGAGGGAGGGATGGGGGAGGAGAGACTGTACATTTTAGTGCCTGTGAAAAAGAACTAGCAGATTTACATTTATCCACAAATGAGGTACTGTGTCATGCAGGCTGACACAGAGTAAATTTCCCCATGCCTTGTTGGCAGCCCCCACTGCTCCGTCTGGCCCCCCGCCCCCCGCCTCCCTGGGAATAAGCAGTAATTGACTCTGGAAGCCAGCTCAGGCCAGGATTTCTCCAGAGCAGAGCCTGTCACTTAGGCTGAATTATATGTTGTGCATGGATGAATAACATTTCTCTCTGCTTGGAGGCTAAGACCGCCAAAATTATCGACCTTCCCCCTCAAGTTTACAAACACCGTTTTGTTTAGAATTTCTTTCCCCCCCACCCCACCCCACCCACCCCCCCTAAAGGAAGAAAAATTCCCAAACCAAATGTATGGGATGCGGGTGAAATCGCTGGCGTGGTTGTAGGGCACGCAAGTATTTGCTGTAACTGGGATGAATGCAAAAAGAAAGAGGAGTCAGAGTCAGCATTATGCCCCTCTCCCTGGAGGTGTGCAAGCCCGCCCCTGAGGCAAAGCAGCCTTTGCACTTGGTAGGGGATATATCGTCACCATAAAAAAACATGGTTGCTTTTCTGTTGGTGTTTTTTTTCCTCAGCACCCTTTCCCCTGAGCTAAATGAGAAGTGTTCCTCTGGGGCTGCCCCTGGAGGTGGCCAACAAGCCCCAAACCCCACAGTGCGCTTTCTTTCTCCCTGTAGAAAGAAAAGGGGTGGTGATGGATAGATGGTCCCTACCTCATCGTGGGTGGTGAGGGAGCTGGGCGCAGGCTGCCCTCACCCTCAGGACAAA
Source organism: Porphyrio hochstetteri (assembly GCA_020800305.1). Taxonomy (NCBI): domain Eukaryota; kingdom Metazoa; phylum Chordata; class Aves; order Gruiformes; family Rallidae; genus Porphyrio; species Porphyrio hochstetteri. The sequence goes on along the minus strand of CM036905.1, from coordinate 149,898,718 downwards.
AGGGCTGAAATGTTGCTGGTCACACCTCAGATTTAGTATTTATGACCAGATATTCCCCCCTCTGCCCCTACAAGCATGCCCGGAGGCTACTGCTTTCCCACCTCCTCTGCCAACTTTCAGCCATCAGGGCACCATCCTCCTGGAGGGGGTGCTGGGAAGGCAGAGGGTGCACCCTGTGGGGGGGTGGGGTGTCTCCCTGCCCCCCCCCCCCCCCCCCCCCCCCCCCCCCCCCCCCCCGTAGCCTCACTGCAGCGAGCGAACAGGAGGGCAGGGGGCCAAAAACACACACTGTGACGGCAGTTTCTGTCTAGTCTTGGCTAAAGTGTGGGTGCCTTTAATATTGCTGCTCATTACTTGTGTCCTAGTAGCCTCTAAGAGCTCCTGGTCACACACCAGCACTTCCCAGCACCAAGGGAGAAGGCAACTTAAATAAAGGTCTCCATAATTTTAATTTTTTAAAAATATTCTCCAGCAGTTCTTGTTGCAGTTTTTCTTTCCAAATTCTGTTAAAAAGGTAGCAGTTACCTAAACTGGAAGAGGGAAAAAAAATATTTTTTAAACTTGTAGCCATTCATTTCTTTAGTGTATTGCACTCAGTCTTGTTTTCAGAATGACACAGTCACCCCCAGCAGATTTATGTGCAAACACAAAGATTAGTGACCCAGAAGCTTGACTGAAACAGCTTTTCGGCTTCCAGAAGACAGGTTGCTCTGCACATGCACTGACTATTTTGTCAGGAAAGATGCACTGGCCCCAATAGCTTTTCATTCTCTCATGAAAAACCCTCAGTGTTTATACAGCACAGCTTGGTTTTAATTTTATTGTGCTCTTCGGTAAAGTCGTCTAACTATACAGATTGTTCAGTTTCTGGGACAGAGAAGAGCAAGAACATATCTCATATACCTTAATGGTATAGTGCTAGCTTATCTTCAATTGTCTGGCTCTCATATCCACTGCTTGAACAGCTTTCAAATGAAGAAAAATGTCTGTAACTAAAATATTCAGTGTGTTCTGTTGTTATTTAACAGTAAGCAGTGTGGTTAAGCCAGGTCTTAAACCTGCTTAATCCTGCTGAGCGAAGTAGATTTTATTATTGACTCCCATGGTCCCAGAACTCTGACCTTAAGGCTGAAGTTAAAAGCTATTTTTTTTGCAGCCTGTTCCACTAACGCAGAAGCACTTGCTTGCTGGATGCGTTTGCAATGGAGAATGTCCAGCTGTAAATTACAGCTGTTTGTAATCATACCCAAACACAACACTCATTATTATTCTTTGTTCTTCTTAGGCTGAAAAGCCCACCATGAGGGAGACCTCACAGTACTTAATCCACACATTAAATTTACTCACAGCTCATATTCATGTGCAAGATAAGATTTTTCCATGGGGTAAAGATTTACAGTGGTCAGAGGGCACTTTTATTCCCCTAGCTGTTTTTATTTCTCTGTGCTGTAGTGTAGGCCAAGTGGGTCTGCTCAAGAGTTTTGAGGAGAGGAAAGTGTTGTACTACCACTGAATTTCCTCTCTTGTTGTGATGGGGGGAGATAGCTCCTTCACTGCGGTGCTTGGGTGGTACTTGGGAGACATGCTTAATTCCCAATTGCCACCTATTCTCCTACTTCCTACTTTTGCTGGAGGACACAGGCAGACCCTGATGGCTCTGCCGTATGGACCTCTGTGCAGGCGCGTTGGGCAGAGGGGGAGCTGAACCCGCTCAACCCAGCAGCCATATGGCTGTGCTGGCAAGTCTGCCTTTCCCAGCTGGTAAGTCCTGTAAAGAATCCAACTCACTAGCTTGTGCTCAGCACCTGCTTAATAGCATCATAGAATCGGTTTGGTTGGAAAAGACCTTTAAGATCATCAAGTCCAACTATTCACCTAACACTACAAAGTCCAACCACTAAACTATGTCCCTAAGCACCACCTCTGTGTTTTAAACACCCCCAGGGATGGTGACTCAACAACTTCCCTGGGCAGCCTGTTCCAATGTTTAGCAACCATTTAGGAGAAGAAGTTTTTCTCAATATCCAATCTAAACGTCCCCTGTCACAACTTGAGGCCATTTCCTCTTGTCCTATCACTTGTTACATGGGGGAAGAGACCAGCCCCCACCCAGCCACAACCTCCTTTCAGGTAGTTGTAGAGAGCGATAAGGTTTCCCCTCAGCCTCCTTTTCTCCAGCCTGAACAACCCCAGTTCCCTGGATCCTTCACCAGCTTTGTTGCCCTTCTTTGGACACATGCCAGCACTTCAATATCCTTCATGTAGAGAGGTGCCCAAAACTGAGCACAGTTCTTAAGATGCAGCCTCGCCAGTGCTGAGTGCAGTGGGACAATGTCCTACTAGGGACATACATGCCATCCAGACCTGCACTGTTAAGCATAGGCTATGGTAAACCTTTTTGATTTACCACCTTGCTCTGTTGATGGACAAGGCATCTCAGCACCAAAATCCATTTAGCAGTATAGACAATCCCTATTCATGCTGCTATGCAGCATGTCTGAGCTTCAGTCCGCCCTTCTGTTGGGCAGAAGGGATAGTACTTTGCATTCCATGTAACCATGCCTTGTCTGTCCATGTCTGGTCATTGTTAGGGCATCAGAAAGCATGCTGTGCCAGGCATGAGCTGGTTCACCTTAATGGGACTGGACAGTTGCACTCAAAATCCTGAAAGGAAAGCAAACTTTCCCCCTTGTCTCCTGGAGTGGTGAAGGGTTTGGAGAGCCAAGTGGTGGCTTGTGAGAAGCAGAGGAGCCCCACATCTGTGGCAAGAGAGATGTTTGCGAGCAGAAGTGCTGCTGCACCACCTCTCATGGGTGCATGCACATATTCATATTTAGTACTCAGCTACAAGGCAAATTGAACGGAAAAGGTTGAGTTGGGACAATCCAGCCCCTTGCCCTGATACTGTAAGCAGCCACAGATTAGTCCAGTGGGATCTGTAGCAGGGGTCTTCTGCTTCAGACAAAGCTACATTGAGATACAGCATTTGGGCTCAGAGGCCCAGGGAGGAACTGGCTGTAAAGTATTAAGGCAACAATAAGAGGCAATTTAGATTTTTAATAGATCACTTAAAGCAGGGAAGGCAGTTGTCCAGGCAGCCTTTAAACTTTCGGTGGTCGGAGCCAAAGATTTCTTGTTCTCAAGTATCTGCTTGAACTGTGATTAAGCAAAGCAGTTAAACTTGTGATGCCCTGAAGTAAGTAAATAGTCCAGTGGCAGTTAGCAAAAATACTCATGTGCTTCATGTCACCCACATACTTAGGTTTGTGTTGGACTGAGTTTTTTGATAACATGGCCTTTCACACCGCCAGAGTCATCTGCGTGAGAAGCGGTGTGGTCAGCTTATCAGTGGAGTGCCTGAGCTAGCTGGCTTGCCCAACAGGCTTCATGTGACGGGTCTGGGTAATCAGTGACAGCCGTGGGGAAGCCTTGGCTCGGGACAGCTGATCTGGGTCCCAGCAGAGACTGACGGAACTGAGATCACGGGCTCAGCGGGAGGGGAAGGTTGGCAGGAGAGGAGTGTGCCTGCACGGTGTTCGCTGCCACAGAAACACACACGCTGCTCTCACAGCGACAGCACATTGCTTAAACTTTCCAGGTTATCTTTGTAAGGGAAAAGAGAACACCTCCAACAGGGAATATGGATTTTTATCATTGATGCCTTTACAGGAAATCTTGGCTCTTTGGAAACGCTGGTGGCCCACAGTTGCAGGTCTCCCACATGGCACAGGGCAGCAACGGGTGACTGCTGCTACATTTTGTGACAGAAATAGTCTAGAGTTCCTCAGTCTTCCTAGTCAGAGAACTTGGAGGAGGGAGAGTAACAGTATGTATTGTACACAGGACACTATTTCCAGTACTGGAAGCTGTTGTGACCTAGTGAAAAGGGGCTTTGAAAGAAAAGCCTGTGTGGAGGGCTTGGAGTGAAAAAGACAGAATAGATATCTCTGTAAAATGGGGACTCAATTTCCCTTTATTTAACTTGTGGACAAGGTCTGTAGCACTCATCTGCTCACTGTTGGATGTTTTCCCATACCTTGACTGTTGCTGGTGTTTGTTTAGAGTTGTTCCACCACAGCACTGAAGACATGATTTGGATGCATTGCAACACTGCATGAGAAGGTGGAGCAGAGCTGTCCCAGGGAATTTTTAGCAATTTTGAGGGCTCGCTAGCTATACTAAATACTGAAATACTGTTTAGAGAAAGAAAAAGAAAAGTTAAGATGTAGGGGTTTTTCTTCAAGGAAGTGATAGCGATTTGCTAACATGACAGCCAAATATTTCCCACCTCCCTGTGGGCAACCCCATGCATTCTCAATAGCTCCCATAAGATACCTGAGGGGAGACGATCCATTTGAGGTCTGACTAGTAATTTCTCATGTATTTTCTTTGGCTTGCTAAGTCTTTTAAGAATCAGTCTGTGGATAATTACAGAATTAACAGGGGAGTGGGGGTGGGAAGAGGCAAGGTGCAGGTCTGTGGTCTTTCACATGTTAGTAAGGAGAAAGCAGGTCCCATTGCTGGCTGGCAGCACGAAGAATATGCAAAGTGCTGTTGGGAAGAAGAGTGTATATGTGTGCAGCATATGAAGTGCCTCAGCATATGATTAACCTCACTGGGTATGTAGTAAATAGTAGATAACCGTGATCAAAAAAGTATTCATGTGATTTATCAAACTGAGCAACTGTGCGTTTCACAGTGAAGCAGGAGGTCAATCCTGAAATCTAGGGCAAGTAGAGCAATAGGAAATTGCAGGGACTAAGAAGTTAATCATACCGTTGGACTGCTTCCATCTGGTTTTGAAAGACAGAGTCAGTACAGTGCCAGGGAGGACGCTTCACGGCAACAGATCAGGAATTAATTTTTTCAGCAAATCTGCAGCTATCATTGGCGGTAACGCAGGCTTATAAAAATGTAATTTAATTTCTTGGGAATAAATCACACAGGACAAGAAGTGTGAGAGTGAGGGTTTTTTTAACGTGTGTATCGGAGGCAAAAAGAAAATAAACCAGCGAGAGTAGGAGAAACAGCAAGAAATACAAGAAGCAACAAACATTAATGATATGAAACCTGGAAGGCATAAATGGCCGTCCGGTTAAATTGTGCAGGTAATTGTCTTTGAAAAATCAGTTTGCAGTTGAGAAACTTCTACATTTTTATGACCCTTGGAGGCATAATCTTGTCTAACCTGTCTGTCCATCTTCATCAGCGTGGGTCAAAAGAGCACTGACTTAAAGTATTGTTGAATTGATGCTCTGAACACCACTCCCATATATCATCAGTACATAGCTATGGGCAGTGAATTTGTTAATGAATTCTATGTTTTCCTTATTATTGATATTACTTCTGATATTTCAGTGAGAGTTGAACATTATGCTCCTTTTGGGCAATGACAATCCCCCTAGGCAATGAACATGTTGTAAAACAAAGGGCATTTTAACCTTGATAGGAAGTCTGGTAGCTGAAACTTCCTTTATTGGAAGAGGTAGGAGGACAGTTAGTTGATAATATTATGCCTCTCTTTCTTCAGCAGTGGGATAAGAGAATAGAGAGACGTGTACTATGAATGATGTATTGTGCTATTTTTAGTGCTATGCTGCAAAAGTGAAATCTTATAAATACATTTGTATCTATTTCCTGGCAGTCTGAAGAAAGAGAGCTGAGATTTACAGAGCACCAGGAGCAGGAAACAGGGACCACGCTGTTGCCACAAATCACCCCGCTTTCATTGCCACCTTCTTTTAAGAAAAGCTGAAAAACCATAGCAAGTAGCAGCACCTCAGCCTGGTCCAGTTGCAGGACATTAGCTTGGGACTCCTGACCCTCGTGTGTTTGCAAATCATGCCCTAGCTGTAGCTCACTGAGTCTGCAGAGCAGGTGCAGCCCTGCAAAGGAGGAATTTCAGTTCCCTTTCAGTGAGTCCATGCAGCAGATGGGAGGAGATTCCCCCCTTCAAGCTTTAATCACTGTGTAATCAGCCAGGCACAACAGGGCGTCCTGGCTCCAGCTCCGTGGATGACGTGCTCACTCCAGTAGGTTTTTCCTGCCTCTTGCAAAGGTGGTTAAGAAATCCCAGCTGAACTTCTGGGTTTGCCTTTGTCACTGATAAGGCTATCTACCTACTGCCCTCTGTATTTTTTTTTTTAATTTTAATTTCAAGAGCATTTTCTCTTTGCTCTTGTTTTTGTTCTGACCCTGGCAACAAGGGAGGCAAAAAGGAAAGGGGAGGCCTGGTTTGCCTGGGGGAGAGCTGGAGCCTTCTGCAGGAGGACAGTCCCATGAGCAAGCTGTGCTTGTGCCCAGGGTGGGCAAGGGACCCCTCAGTACAGGGTCTTCATGTGGCCTCAGTTAGGATGACACACGGTCTGTACTTCGCTTGGCCCTTCGCTCTTTGGGGGGTGACAGGAACATCACACAGAAGCAGAACCATGGGCAGGGAAAACAAAAAAAGTATGTACAAAGAAAGAGGTGCCTGGGATTTCCCATGGGGACTAGTGCATGGCTGAATCAGGCCTGAGATGTTCCAACAAGGAGATCACATTGTCATGGGTTAAGATACTTTGCTTGCTTATGACATCCTATCCAGGTGTCTCCTTTTTTTTTCATTACTGCCTCAATTTTGATGTATGTTGCAGGAAAACTTTTATCCTTTCATCTCCTCTTAGAGAGGCGTTGGATTTATTCTGCCATCGAGAAAGGGTTCACACTTGTTCTAGGTTTCTTGCATTTCAGGGAAAGAAAATATAAGTGAGATCTTTGAGCAGCCTGGGTTTCCTCCTGGAGAAAAACTGGAACATTCGTGGAATCTGACTTGTGAAAACTGTGAAATGTCTTAGGATGGAGGAGCAGTTTCCCACTTTGCTATTTCACATACACTGGTGGGAAAGTACAGCAGCAGTCCCCTAGAGTCCTGTAGCTTGGTGTGATCTACCAAATCTCATACAATGATTTACCTTGAAAATCATTGCAGCTGAAAGTTTCAGGCATGTTTGGTAGTACCTCTACAGAAGTTCTTGGCTAAGTAAGCCTTGGGAAAGACTCACATCCAGAACTTTTAAAGAAAAGGATGAGATTCACAAAACCCCTTTTGCCTCCTCCCAGACTCATGCCTTTGGCAATGCTTTCACCTTCCTTCCTTGTCAGAATCCGTGCATGCTGGGTGAGATCTGCAGGTCATCTCATGGCTACCCATTATTTTTGGGAAAAAAGACTACTAACCAAATTCCTATGGAAAAGTCTTCTACAGCCTTGTTACAGACCCCCATCAGTCTTACTCCCAGAATCCTGGAGATCCTAGTAGCTGCAAAAGTGTCTTTCCATCCAAGGAAGTCTTTCTTTTCTTCCGTCTGAAAAATAAAAAGCCCCCAAACCAACCAAACAACATATCCCAAACTCCTTCTTTTCCATGCTGTGCACTGAAATCTCAACACCGAAGCAAGAGTGCATTCAGAGAACTTCTATGCCCTGCGGAGCTTCCAAAGCAGGGGTTTGTCCCCTCGTTCCTGATATACCCAGAGGCAAGATTAAAATTGTGGGGAGTTTTTAGTGATATAGTTTAGTTTTTATCATACCCAGCTGGAGGGCTTGAGCTGGTTAAAGAGGAATACTTTTTCCATGCATGTGAAAAGCCTTTCATGCAGACATCAGGAGAAGGAGGTATGTTTATACACTTTTCAGCCAGCACTGACAAATTGGCTTTGCAGGCAAACCTTTTGGTTTACCCAAGTAGTTTAGGGCAGCAGGGAGCATTTTCTCATGGTAAATGTGAAAAGTAAATAGCAAAATGACATGTTTCTGGTTTAGTTTGATTGAGGGATTTTTTTTCTGCATGAAATGAAAGCTTAAATCAGATAATTGTTTTTAATGTTTTGAGTTCCACGGTAATTCTTTTTGTGGTTCATCGATGGCTCTGATCAGTGCACACTAGCAATGATTCTTCATTTAGACTGACTGTAGCCTTTGAACTCGGTTTTTAAACTTCAGTGACTAGATTTTCACTGGTACAAAATGAAATAGTTTCACCAATTTCAGTAGCATTATCCCAGTTTTTCACCCACTGAGGATTTGACCTCAGAACTTTGGAAATGTTTCCAGCTTTTAAAAGTCACATCACTGGGTATTTGCACTTCCAGTGTTTGAACAAGCGAATTCTTTCAAAGGAAGGCACCTGGAGTGTGGTTCAGACATCAGAATCCAGTTATGGTTCCACTTCAGCACAGCCTGACTATCTACCAACGTCCCTGACACCCACATGGGCAACACGATGAGTTGGGCTGCAGGGAAAGCGTTCAGGCTTCCAAATCTTTGGAGCTTTTTTGATGCAAACCAAGATCCCAAAATCTCAAATGGCTCATTTTCCAAAGTTGCAAGGGTTTTTGTCTCAGTCAACATTTCCCAGAGTTCCATCTGGGTGACATTTGCTTTACAAATGATCACAACAAACACTTTCTGCTTTATTTTGCATTATTATTGATTTATTTTGGGGGGTCTGTTTCATGGGAAAATCCAGAATTAGAGAGCTTTGTTCCTAACTGGAATGGCATGAAATTTCAAAATCCTCCTCAAAACAGCAGACCTTCCTTCTCTCAAGGACTCTATTTATAGTAGGCTGCCCTTTTAGCAGTCAGAGAGGGGACAGGTTATATTATGATTGTGTGCTCTCATGTGTTTTTAACTTAGATGTAAAATTAGGTCTGGCTTGAAACTAGGTGTAAAGAGTCTAAGTTCAGACATTACATTTTTATAACCTGATAATGATACCATTTTGAAAGGCAGAAATAAATAGAAATTACTTATATTAAATTAGGTATTTTTCCATGGGCTATGATTTAAACGAGACACATGCCATCTTTAACAGGGCCTGCAATCTTCTGTCATTTTAGCAAAAAAGAAAATTATTTATTTTAGGGGTAGAAATTTTATCCCTAATGAAATTTACTTTGCATACCAGTGTATCTTCTGTATTAGATTTCCATGAAGATTTTAAAGGCCTTTTTCATTCTTGACTCAGGCGTGTAACTTTTCTTCATGCTGAGGGACTGCCTCTCACACAGAAGAGAACAGGCCCTTCTCTGCAGAAATCTAGCAGCTAAATAATCCACAGATAGCTCTCACTTATTATTTACTGGCACAATCAAGCATAACCGCCCTAAATGAACAAACAGTTTGTCAAATAAGAAAACAGGGGAGTGGGGTTAAAGAATCCGATGATTCTGATTTACACAGCAGATAAAAAGCACCTCAGAAAAGCCAGAGACCTGCCAAGTGAATTTCTTGCTTTGCAATGATCCTTTAAGACACTTTAATATGGTTTTGCGAGGATCTGCTCTAGCCCTGGCATCACATGGTCCCAGGGAGGTCTGTGTTTCTTCATACCCAGGCAGGTGTTGCCTGCTGGTGGTGCAGGTGCTGGCGAGGTGGCAGCCAGTGCCCGGGTCTCAGCAATCCTGCAGGACTTCCCTTGCCATTCCCATCTTTCCTTTCTTCCTTCCTACAGCCCCATTAGAGAGAAAAGAGGAAAACTAGGCACCAAGCTTCTGACATAGGCATTTTCCCCTACTTGGCCATAGATTTTGGCTGTCCATGTTTCCCACAGGGAAATTGTCCCAGAGCCTCTGTTGCCACTTGCCATCTTGCTTGCCCAGTCTTCCCTTTCCCCATTCTTCAGAACTACCCTGATCCCACCGTGGTGCTTGGAGCCCTTCCCAGAACCCCACATCTCCCATCAGTCTCCCCCAGCTGCCCCAATCTCAGGGCCACACAGCAGGAGACAAGTCCCAGCTGGCTTGCAGCATCGTGCATGAAGCTTGGGAGAGGCTGCTCAAGCACCACCCGCTGCTGAAAGATGGATGTGGCACCCATCATTGGAGAGGGACAACCTGTCTTCCTGACGTGCAGGAGAAGTAGATGTGGTGAGGAACCAGCCCGTTGTCTCATTTTGCAGCTCCACAGGCACCAGCGTGTTTTGCTGGCATGTGGTGGGACCTAGCCCAGTTGGGCAGCAGTGGAAGGCTGGTACTGCCACACAGCCCAGCCAGGACTGTCCCCTGGCTTCTAGCCCCAGAGCGGGATGGACACACCGTCAGCCAGACACAGGGCATTTCTGCCTGCACCTTGAATCTTTTGAGTTCCTTGCAATAACCATCACTCTTCCCTGCTAATAATGCCCTCAAACACTGATTTTCTGAAGCAACTTCTTTTAAGGTCATGGTGTCCCTTTTTCTAAAACTTAATAAGCTTGATACTGACCATGTGGAGTTAGAGTGGGTTTGTAAATATTTGTATCTTCAGTATTATTCCTTTGATAGCAGACATTAGGACAGTATTTCCCACATTAAAAGGGCTCCTGGGGAGGGTTTAGGAACTCTGGCCAGGCAAAAATAGTTGCCTGAAGGAAGAGGAAAAACCTTGGAGAATTACCAGACTCTTTTTTTTAAATTTTGAGACAAATGGACTTTTCAAACTTTGCCCTGAAAAGAGATCTGGTCATGACCTACTATAAATCTCTTATGGCCATTTAAAACCTCACAGTGCTCTGGTTAAACAGCATTGCACCAGACAAAACCTCCAGGGCATGGGGACATTGCTGCGGTTTTTCCCTTTCAAGCTTGTATATTGTCCCTATAACATATTGCCAATGTTCACAGAACCAAATGAGACTGTGGCCTTTCTTTAATGTACTTGGAGCTCTTGTGTCGAGAGCCTGTGAGGTCAACAGGAAAACATGGAATGAAATCTCAGCTGAGTGTCGGTCTTTCCCAGGCTTCCTGGCAATTTCCAATTTCTCACTCTATTGTTTTCACTTAAGATAGATCTTGTCCTCTGCTCAATAATAATAATAATTTTTTAAAAAATAGCTAAAAAGCTTAGACTCAGAAAATGAGCAGTTTTGTACAAACCTGGCAGATTCCCAACCTGCTGAATCTAATAACAAGCACGCTCATTTTTCCAGCTTGAAAGTTTTTGGTGCAAACTCCCCTCAGGCAAACGCCTCCCAGGACTTGTGGGAAGAGGTACAGCGTACAGAAGAGCGCCGGGCTTCTGACGTGAAAGCTGTAGCCTACATTTTCGAAGTAGGGATGTCAAAAGGTGGAGATCTCAAAAGAACCGAATTTGGGACTCCTTCAGCTTTCAGATCACCCTCAGCTTTCCTCCTCCTCCTCCTGCTGCTGGAGGGATTCACAGCACCTCTCTCTGTTAAAGCTGAAGAGGAAAGCCAGAGCTGCAAAGGCAGTTGTGCAAACCCAGAGAGCAGTTTCAGAAGACAGAAAAACCTAAACGCTCCTCTGAGATTATCACTCTCTAATTGATACAGAGATGTACTGTGACCTCTGGTTCAACTTCTCTTTTTATACCGTTTTCTGTATTCGCATGTTATCTGCTCGTCAGCTGCTGCTGAATTTTAACCTCAGGCTGCTGCTACCTTCTGAGTGTTGTGTAAAAATATATGCATTTTCCTAAATAATTATAAGGGATTTAATGCTGTTGAAAAGCACCAGGTTCACACCTGATTATCCAGGAATTTCTTCCTTGTGTTGCAAGGATATCTGGCCCCCTCCTGGAGCCGGGTATTATCCCCATGCATATTCTTTATGCATGCAGACAAAGGGCACTGTAAAGCAGATGAGTGCCTTAGCATTCAATGTCGTTAACTAATCTGAGCCAACATCACATTATTTTCCAAGAGATATATTTCATTCTTTTCTTCCATTTGCTCAAAACGCAGAATTAACCATTTCTCAGTATTACAGAAGCTGTGACAAATTTCTGCCATTGGCCACTGTACGCTGCTGTCCCCCCCCGCCTCTGTAAGGTCTCCCAGGTTGGTTAGACCATTGCTGTAGGTTAGATGATTACTGTAGGGTTGCCCTATTAGATTATGGGGATTGTTTTTATGGCCAAAAGTCTGGTATCGCTATGGAGCAGCAGTAAATCTGGGATCTGGTTTGAATTGTTCATATATGTCAGTAGTTTACCCCATTAGCCATTTAAATACAGTACAGCAAGCACTATGAATACCTTCTCTGGTTAAATGAGGAAACATGGCAAACGAATTCCCACTGTCCCTTGCAGAGAAGACATGCTCCAGCATCACAGCTCACTCCTTGGCTGCTTTGGAGTTGAGCTCCATAGGGCTATCATGCACCAGTGTTCAGGTGTTGAACTGGGAGTTTAGATTGACTGTGTCCAGATCTGGGGCCCCCAATACAAGAAAGATGCAGAATTGTTGGAGAGGGTCCAGAGGAGGGCCATGAAAATGACTGGAGGGCTGGAGCACCTCCCCTACAAAGAGAGGTTGAGAGAGCTGGGTTTGTTTAGCCTAGAGAAGAGAAGGCTGTGGGGCTGAGGTCCCCCTGCAGTACCTGAAGGGAGCACACAAACAGGAGGGGAATCAGCTTTTTTAAAGGGCAGATAATGGCAGGACAAGGGGGAATAGACTAAAGCTAAAGGAGGGGAGGCTTAGATTAGATATTAGGGGGAAGTTCTTTACAGTGAGAGCGGTGAGGTGCAGGAACAGGCTGCCCAGAGAGGTGGTGGATGCCCCATCCCTGGGGGTGTTCAAGACCAGGTTGGATGGGGCCCTGTGTAGATCGAGGCCTGGAGGTTGATGGCCCTGCCTGTGGCAGGGGGGTTGGAGCTCTATGATCCTTGGGGTCCCTTCCAACCCATGCCATTCTATGATTCTATGACTGGTCACTACAAAGTCTGTAACTGCATGGGCCCATCAATCACTTCTCCAGTTAATCTAAGAGAATTAGTGAACATGTGGGTAGACTGGCCAGTTTAAAAAGGAGGATTGTGGAGGGAAGGTAAAATCTGGAAGGGGAAATGATGAGAGCCTCTGTTAAGAAATTCTGTGCCAGTTTTTATTGAGGCCATAGTATGCCTGAAATCACAGATTTCCTGATACTGTTTTCAGGTTGTGATAGGCTGCAGTTTGACTGAGTCAAAGTTTAGCTTGTGTGAATGGTTAGGGCGCTCAAATGCATTTTCTGCACCTGTGCTGAAAAAATAATTATCCCCCAAAGTCGCACTTCTCTTTTCTTATAGAAGTGACACCCAGCTCATATGGCAACTGCAACTTTAAAATTAACAACATATGTTTCCAAAGCTGAGATGTAAACAGGGTTTGCTTAGCTAGGGAGCGATTGCCTTAGGTTTGTCTTGCACCTGGTAAAGAGCTTGTTAAAGGTAACATTGCAATCTTGACGGCTTTTTTTTTAGTTTAATTGCTAACGAAAACAGCATTTTAATGGCTTTATTTTAATCTTGATACCATCTTGGTGGGGGGTTAGAGTTATTTATTCGGTTGCAGGGCCACGTGGCTGGGGAGTATCTGAACTTACATGCACCTTGTGTTGGCATGCTTCATGTTCTAATTGGACTGAATAAGCAGCCCTATAAGCTAAAAATAAGCAAACAAATGTAAAACACATCATCGTACTGGCAGCACCACAACAAACTAATTAACGATGGACAACACCGTCATCAAATCAAGGTCACAATCAAGACCTGAACCAATGAATCAGAGCTTTGAGTTATCAGACACACACATTCAATGCAGAAGGTAATCAGCTTTAAGTTAGAAGCTTGACACGAGATGGAACTACATCCAGGTAGTTTTGCATCAGGAAAAACTGCAGAGAAGCCAGCTCATGTTTCAGCCAAGCTCCTCACAAAAGTTCAAGTCAACACAAGGCACTGAGTAAGAGAGTCAAAGACTATGTTTCAGTCCTTGCCAGTGCTATGTGGTGGACCAGAGCTGTCACAGTTCAGTCCAGGGAGGTGCACCTATCAGAACAAACTCATTTCCTCCTCATGTCACATGATGATCATGGATGATTGGTCTTCTGATCTTACCCTCTCCTGGCCATCAAACTCAAATCACAGGTCAATCTGAAAATCATATGCTGTTGCAGCTTTTAAATTATTGATGCAATATTTAGGGGAATACTTTTTGAAGAATTACTAGGTAAGAACTATAATAACTTAAGAATAAATTGCCAGCAGTAAATGACAGATTTAAGAATCTGGCCTTTGCTGCTAGGCTTTAAAACAATTAATGTAGACCTTTTCTTCTTTTTCTTCTTTTGGCCAAACACCTATGCGCTCATGCACATCTGAAATAAAGAGGGATCCTTTCCTTAAAGGAAAATAAAGTGTATGGACTTGTGCTGTCCTTCTAAGGATCTTTATTTCACATGGTTGCTGGCTGCCAGCACAACACAGCAGAGGCTTAGGCCGACATAAAACTGGAATCTCCTGCTTGGTGATCCGGAGATGTGGCAATGCTTCTCAGAGCCCCATCCTTTTTCCTGCTTACTTCACTGAATAGATCGAGCCTGGTTTCCTGGATGTGGCCAATACATCGTGATATCTGGTTTGTTTGAATATACCTGTGGCCTTGCAGGTGGGCACTGCAGGCTGAGGTGTGACACACCAGCCTCCTGCGTGGTCTGTGTCCCAGTGACTAATGACAACCTTTCCCTGCAGCGAAAGCACTTAAAACCCACACTTAGCAGGAGCCACCTCCTCAGGACTAGCTAATAACCTTGGCAGCGCATAGTCTCTCCACGCCTTTTCTAATAATAGTCACTTCTTTACCCTAAGTTAGGAAGCTAATATTAATCTGTTCACAGCTTGCCCTGATGACTTTTAATCTAAGGCTGCAGCTGGCCTTTGTGCTTTTTATCAGGTGAATTCCAATAATCATCAAACAGAGTTTTCTCGGGTCTACTTCAAATCTGGGCCAGCGTGTCTCACAGCCCTCACAGTCTCTTGTGCCACACTGGCTGCTGTGTTTCCTCCTGTAAAACCAGTGATGGCAACATGAATAATTAGTTGCTGTATTTGTACAGCATCGGACTTATAGTTGTTTCCAGTTGGCTATACTGCTTTTCTTTGTATCTAGACTCACACTGTTTAACCCTGGAGAGCACAGAGCAAGTCTGCAAAGTTTTAGTCCGTGAGATCATCCCAGTAATTCGTTACTGCAGGCGCTGTCTGTCTAACTTTATTTCCCCTTGTTAAATAATTGTGATATTGTTTCTTTAAAACCCTTGACAACAAAAATCAAAACAACTGTAAATAATCCACAGACATATGGAATTGTTTTGAGAAAGAAAGTAAATTGCTGAGACTCCTTAAAAATGGAAATCTACCAAGGAAACCCCAGCAGTTTCTTTGACAGTCTGCTCTAAAACTTTTCATTTGCTTTGATGTCGTTTGTAATTTATGCTCCTCAGAGGCTCTTAGATGAAGGAAATCATCTATTTTAATAATGTGAAACCTTCTTCTGGCCACCCGAGATGGGAATTCCTGCACCGTTTCCTGTGCCTCTCTGACAGAGCCAAAAGGGGGAAGGAGGGCTTAAAAATCTCATGGCTGTTAGTGATCGGAGTCGCGGCATCATCTACCAGATCTATTCCATCTATTCCAGAACATCTGCCCAAGCATTACTTACCTCTCTATGTGTTTAGGAAAGCTGTCTTTTTAAGCTCACTTTCCACAGTGGTGTTATTTCACTGTATTAGTAATTCATAAGGATAGGTTATGTGGTCACAATTATTAGTACAAAAGCAATTATTGAAATCGTCCCTTTAATTCAAAATTATTTTAATTACTAGTGATACCTGTCTTTCTTTTTTTTTTTTTTCCTCATGCCTCTGCTAAGTCTCTTCATGATTCAAAAATTGCCACCAGGCTGTCACCTTTGGTAATTGCTGTTCTCTGAGCTGAGTGAACAAAGGAAAAATTAAACTGGAGTGTGTCAGGCAGGCAGAATAGGAAATATATGTTCCTGCAGGAGAACTACTCTCCTCCTAATTACCCTGCAATTGCCAGGTTCAAAATGTAATTTACGAGCAGCATAGATAGAATAGCCACATTAGTCTATTATTTCATGATGATCTTTTCTGCTCTTGGTATCAGAAAGGAAGGATTTCGCAGCTCTCAGTGCATTGGCATTGTCAGCAGCTGCTCTGGGCAGTGATGCTAGACAACTGCACTTGAGAGATACTCCTCAAAAAATGTAAAGCATCTTTCCTAACAGCAAGGTTTTCTAGAAGGAGAACGATGCTGTAAAGTACAGTTAAATAAATAAAGCCTGACCTGATGGGCTACCTCAGACAATGCTGACCACATTCAGAAACAGATCCAGAAATGTTTGAAGGAGAAGGAAGTTTTCCAGCCTGCGGCTGCTGCATCTTCCACATGCTGTAAAACACACCAAATGCAGCAAATGAACCTAATAAGACCCCCAGAGTCCATTTTACTCTATGACAAGCATGGAGGAGCCTGCAAAAAAGATGGAGCAGTGAGTAAAGCTGCCAACATGTGATATGCAGCTGGCACATGGATTCAGCTGTAGAATTGGTGCCTGAAGCCAATTCTACACTTCTGTCAAGTTGGGGCAATTATTTATGTAGCTGTCTGAGTGAGCTTTAAACACACAGTGGGGGGACACTCACAGCCAAATGGAGCTCAGAAACAATTCAGTGCCCATGTAGTTATCCAGCTTCTCGGGTGGGCGTCATACCCCACCGAGCTTTGTGTTCTTAGAGAACACCATAGTTTGTGGTACCTGAGCTAGTCCCACAGGGTCACAGGATGGCATCTCCGTGGGTCATCCAGGTCACCCCGCATTCAGAGCAGGGTCAACTAAAGCAGTTGCTCAGGGCTGTGTCAAGTTTGGTCTTGAATATCTCCCAGAATCAAGACTTCACAGCCTCTCCGAACAACCTGTTCCAGAGTTTGACCATTCCCATAGCAAAAAAAAAAAAAAGGGGGCTTTTTATTTAAATTGAATTTCCTGTATTTCAATTTGTGTCCTTTGCTTCTTGTCCTGGCACTGGGCACCGCTGAGAAGACTCCACCTCTATCTTCTTTACTTCCCCCATCAGGTATTCATTGCTAACAGTCATCTCAGCCTTCCTTAATGGCACTTGCTGGGGAGCCCATACCTGGATCCAGTACTTCAGATGTGTCTCACCAGGACAGAGCTGAGAGGAAGGATCACCTCCCTCTGTCTGCTGGCACTGCCTCCTGCTGCAGCCTAGGGTGCTGTTGGCTCTCTTTGCCAGGAGCATTGCTTGTGGTAAACTCGGTATCCATCAGGATCCTCAGAGCCTTGTCCACAAATCTGCTTTCCAGATGGCTGATCCCCTTTGCTTATACTTGTGCACTGAGTCTCACCAAAGTCATCCCAAGCCTGGGCCACAGAAGTCCAAAAATGATGTCTAGTGTTTCAGAGAGGCACCTTGCTGGGCAGAAGATCTGCATCATTCTTCTACTATGCATGGTTCAGTCACCAGATCCACAGATCGCAGAAAAACTGGCTCTGCAAGCTTCCTCTCTTTCCCACCACCTACAATTCTCCTCCATCCACTTTTTTGCCTGCCTTATGTCCCAATTCTTCATTCACAGTTTTATTCAGCATTGAAAACTTTCCAGTTAAAATAAGATAAACAAACACTCACATTTAAGCTACCATTGAGTTTTGTGGACAACATCCCTAAAAAGACAATTCTGTTGGGAAAGTTTCTGCCTTTTATCAATAAATAAAACTAGAATCAACTCTGGTTGTCTGCTGACCCAGGAAGATAGCAAGGCTTTGTTTCACATTTGGTCTGCTTTGGAAGGGTTTGTTCACAACTGTGAGGTCACAAAGCCAAGATGGGATTCAGGTACCTTATCAGAGGCATCTAAAGTCACTCAAGAAGCCCTAGGGTATGGAAGTCATCTTCAAGAGCTTGACAGATTCATATGGCAAAGGCAGCTAAAGATTGCCAGTGCACTAGCACAGGACAGTGGCACAGAAGCAAGTAAATGTTACCACCATTCACCTTTTTTTTAAAGCAAGGTAATGCAAGGGGAAGAGGGAAAGATAAGAGGAAAAGGGAGAAGCAAGTGGAAAGCAAAAAAAAACGTGAAAGAGGAAAGGCCAAGCAAAAAGGCAAAAACTGTCTTTCTGATTCTGGATGTGACATGAGAGCCTTGGAGTCAACTGTCACAGTTCAGTGCCTCTGAGCTGTGCAGAAAGCCCATCAACATCTTTCCTTGTTGCAGTCTAAGTCCATAAGAAAGTGCTTGCCCCTTCGGTGAGAAAGCATTTGGTTCAACTGCTTGGGAGTATCACTCCTAAGTATTCCCTTTCAGTTCCCTGCACAGATTGCATACAGAGTGCTCTCAGGAATGGAAGATGCCTGCCCTGATCTGATTCGTTCTTCTGAGGTTTTGTTTTTACTTTGCCCCTGAGGAATTGGCTGTTTTTAATGACTTTTATGATTAATAAAACTGTCAGAAGGCCTGCTGGGGTCTTCAAGCTAGTTATCAACAAAGCCATCTAGCTCTTTCCCCTGGTGTCTGAGCTAATGGCAAAGACCAAACACTTGATCTTTCTCCCTAAGCAGAGGCTTTGTCTAGTGGGGTTTAGAGTCATGTCGAGGTGGTAAAAAAAAAATCCCAGAGAGTTACGTTCTTGCCACACTGACTATGGAAAACCATACTCTCCTGGGAATCTGTCTGTCCGCCTCATCTTCTCTGCAAAGCCCTTGTGCAGAACCTTCTGCTCTCCCCCAGCTGTTTCCCAGCTGCAGGCAGGTGACCTGATACAGTTTTAAAGAAAGACTGAATGTATATCCTCGCAGCGGGGCACTGAACTCCTAGCAGCAACACATGTTGACTCCTACACCTTTAACAGTCTCCCTGATGAATCACACTGCTAAACATAAATTTGTGCTCTGAAAAGGCCCATCACTTCATGCAGCACATCCTAGACCATGCAGGACCTCCGGCAGGCAGAGGGGTGTTTGAGATACTACAGTAAGATCAGCATGCCAGAAATGGGTTATTAGCTTGAGGACAAAGACAAGAAGGCAACAACAGCCTGTTGTGGCACTGGGAGGGAGAAGTAGCATCGATGGGCAGTATTTATAGAATCACAGAATCATTAAGGTTGGAAAAAACCTCCAAGGTCATTTCTCCCTGTTCCCACTCCTTCTCCTCACTGTCACAGAATCACAGGCTGGTTTGGGTTGGAAGGGACCTCAAAGCTCACCTAGTTCCAACTCCCTGCCATGGGCCATGACACCCATCACTAGACCAGGCTGCCCAAAGCCCCATCCAGCCTGGCCTTGAACACTGCCAGGAGAGGGGCAGCCACAGCTTCTCTGGGCAGCCTGTGCCAGGGTCTCACCAGCCTCACAGGGAAGAATTTCTTCCTAAATATATCCTCCGTCAGCTTAAGGCCATTACCCCTTGTGCTATCACTACATGCCCTGGTAAATCATGTGTGCATTTCCCTTCTCCCTCCCTGAGAGAGGCAGGGAGAACAAAAGAAACACTGAAGAATAAGCAAAGGCATCTAGACATGCCTTAGTGCTATTGTAAATTCATAAGAAACCCGAAAAGATGCATGGCAGTTAATGATCAGCAAAACAGATGAGATATGGACTGAAAGGTATATTGGAAGATATAAGTTTAACTATTACAACAGGACACAGCATGGTGTAACACCGAAATTTTTTATTAAAATGTCACACAGTTCTAGTGCTTTTCCTACTGGTTGGTAGCACATTTTGCAGAAATAAAGGATTGATGGCATTCTGCAGGAGTGTGCAGCTGGGGAGCCACTGAGTCCAGACACATTGGTACTACATTCTAGATTAATAAAGAAAATAAGATTATATTTACTATGTAATTTATTTCTGCCTCTCCTCATCATCTGTGTGTGCATGAACAAACCTTAAGTTTGCTTTTCGTAGACGACATCTAACAAGAGGACGCAATTCGCATTTGATTCTTTCTTTTGAATTGTAAAGGGCAATTTATATAACTCTTTCTTAACATAGATTTATATATTTGTGCCTATTCATTGTTTTTCACAGGCCACATTATACCTGAGGAAGGTTACTGATAGGGTCTTCTCTCTATTTTAAATTCATTCAGCAAGCGTCTGCACGCTGGGTTGCTGGGTTACAGTGGGTCAGGCGCTGACACCCTCACCAGACAGAGCATTCCTGCTCTCCAAAGAGCTCTTCTGGATAGTCTAAGACCAGCTGTGGAGTGTGATGCTACTGAGCCAGAGTAAGGGGTCAAAAACCTGAGCCCGGTCAGAACAGGAGAAGTTGTTTTTTTTCCCAGTGGCTCACACCCCTGAAAACCTAAGGCTGCACCACAGGCAAACATTCAACAGCTAAAGATTCATTTCAAACATTGTTTATTTTGAGATAGTATGCCAATAATAGGTAAACAGCATATCCTGCGCAACTATTTCTAAAAACATATTAAAATAGTTTTGCATGTTGCTGGAAAATAGGCTGCGCTTAGATCAGAAAGGAGAACAGAAGAACCTTTTATAAGTCTTCAAATAATCTCAAACTAATTAGCTTTTAACATCCTCTCTGCTACAATTCTGGGCTTTATTAGCTGTTCTGCTTGCCATTCCTGAGTCTGCCTAATGTCTTCTGTAGAACAACTATGCATTTTTTCCAGGCATTTGTCATTTCTTGAAACATATAAAAGAGAGCACTTGGATTCAACTAAAAGATCATCTAAATGCTACTCTGCATAGGGAGTGATATATGCTGACAAGGAGTAGAAGTCAAATTTTCTTTATATGGTTCTTTATGGTGAGCAAACCTACTTAAAGCAAGCTCCTTCTCAAGGCAGCATATTGATTAGAGCTGACGGGCCGAAAAGACCTTTGGGAGACAACAGAATATGGCTTGAGTCAAAGAGTAACACTAAAGCTGGCAGCAGCAACATTAAGAGTCAGTAAAACCTGAGAGAGTTTGTCTCACGCTGAAATTTATTGCACCCATTTGGACAGCCATTATGGTAGTTAGTAATTTTATCTGCACAAGTTCATCTGTATTTGGACTCTGAGAGCTTAGCAAGAGGTCTTGGCAAAGCAGAACCATACCCAGGGCCCTGCTGACTGAGGCAAAAGACTGCCGTGCTGAAGCGAGGTGCAGCTGTGTCTGAGGATCACAAAAGGCTGTCCTTTCAGGTGGCCAGCCATGACACGAGTTATGTTAATAGCACCTCTGAAATACAGTGATGGCAGGCCAACGCAGATGAGGATTTTCCTAGCCTGCGCTGCAGTGGTTGCCTTCTGTGGCTTGATGAATCTGTCATTCACAAGCAAAAAATGCTGTTTTCTTGGATAGAAGTACACCTCTACTTGATGTTTTAGGAAATAAATGAGACAAGAAGAGCAACAGGCGGGCTCATTTCCAGAGAATTGGTATCAAATTCTCCTGATGAGACATTTTGAAGATGGTGGATTAATGCCACGCTATAGAACATTGTGCATTGCTCCTTTGCCTAACCTAGGCGTGTCCAAAACTACTGTGTCCAAAACTACCATGACTGATGGTCCATATCCTCACTGATGATCTGTTACAGTGTTTACTTACCTTTATCTTTGCAACATCTCTCCCAGTGGGTTGAAGCCTATCCCACTGGAATTACCTTCAGAATGTCAGTGGAGGGTCTGTTCCTGAGACAGGTGGTACTGATATCGTTGAATCTGACAGGGTATCAGCTTTTAATAGTGCTTTAAGGAAATAGTGGTGTTGGGAGTGGATATAGGTCTTCATATTGCCTAACACCCACCAGTCCTTAGGACAAATGGAGAGGGTTGACTGAACCCTGCAAGGGAAATTATGAGGAATCTGATCTAAACATACCTTGCATCCCATACAGTGCATCCCTGGTATTTGGCATACCAGGCATACCATTTAAGCGATCCTAAGGATCATAGATTCCTTCTAATCTGTAGGAATCAACAGAGGGCATTTCTGAGTGCTGAAGTTAAACAGTAGTTAGGTCCCCTTTTAAGTTAAGGACAGAAAAACTCTACAAACTCACTATCCTCTACCTCACTGGACAGCTATATCAAGATCTGACTAAGAGGGTCCAATTCCCTTTGACTTAACTCAGCTATATTATTTTTTAGTCCTTTTATGCCCTGCACACTAGGTGGAGTCCTGACCATACCAGTCACATGATTTATTTGTCCATAAAGTCAGAAAATTGACTTGAGGTCTTCTGGTGACAACACAGCTGAACTTTGAACAGTCCTTATCCCTTGTCACTCTTTACAGCCTGTATTTCCATTCACCCCTCACTAAATTAGAGCCTTTCTTCCTATTTTCATTGATTTCAGTTGTAACTTCCAAAATTTTTATTTTGCAAAACCCCAAGGGTCTCTCTTCCTACTGTCACATGTGACATCACGATTTTGTGAAAAAGGGACCCATAAGGAGCTCCTCCTCTCTCTCAAAGGGCCATCAGTCCAGAAGTTATGCTTCAGATGGTAGAATTCAGCATCTTGAGTGCTTCCCTGTGACCAAAAGAACTTTTGCAGAGCCAAGTGACCTTGACTTTCACATTAGCCCACTCTAATGAGACCTTCTGACAGCTGAGCTGAGAGCTCCTGACTTATCAGGCAAACCAACTAAATGCAGGCATGTTTTTAACTCATGTAGTGGGAAGTGGAACAGAACTCCTTTCTAGTGATATTTACCTTCTTCGGTGAACCTAAGTAATCTGATCTCCCTTGGGCAAATGAACTCACATTCTCTGGAGACCACTAGCAATTGTATGCAGCAACTCCTGATGCTACCAGGAAAGAAACCTTCTCAAAGTGAAGAGAGAAGGAGAGATGGGGAAAAAGAAGAAAGACGGAAAAATAGCAGTGTCCAGGAGAAGGCTCTTGGTTGTTACAAAGAATCAATTAGTGCCAGAAAGGCATGCAAGGCTTCAATATTATTGTGGAAAAACTATGCCTGACCACAGTCTCAGTCACTAGTATCATGTACGAGTACAAATGCTCAAAGGAGTCCATCTCCCTTCTTGCAAAGTCTGTCTAGGTTTCTTACCTATTCCCTGGGCCTTTTGATCTGGTATGAGAGCTAGATTCCTAGAGGAGAAGAGGAAAGAGCATGTCCCCCAAGAGAGTCCTTTGAGTGACACTGCTTCCAGAGTATGATTGTAACTCTCAGCCACCATGCATGACGGAGAACCTTCACACATTGAGGATGTTAAAGGTCAAAAATAAAGTGTGTGTTCTGCTTTTACTTTTAGATGTGTAACTCAAAGACACAGTGTCTGCTTTCCACCCAGGAGCTGGCCTCAACCAGAAAAGAGAGGGGATCTCAAATAGAAAGTTCCTAACGAGAGCAGACTGATGAAGAAAAGATGAAAAAAGTATCACATTTGGGGTACATAGGAAGGAAAACACCCAGAAGCCATTGCTCTTAGTCTCAGGGGGAAATTAAAAGCAGTGTTGTCTGACAACACCACTTAACAACAACTGCATCCACATACAATTGATTTCTGCCCCGCGCCACCAAAAAGTCTCTGTAGAAACAGTTTCCTGATTTCATACTGGAAGCAGGAGGGTGGCTGTTCATGGTCTATTCTCAAAGCTATTCATCATTCTCCAGGCCATTGGTCCAAGGGCATGTTCCAAGGACAGTGTAAGACACATGTGCTGTGCCTGTCACTTTTTCAAGTCACCGTACTTTGAGCCATTAAGAGACTAATTATACTACCAAGGTAAAAAGACTCATATCACTCCTTTTCGACCAAAGAGTTAACTTTCTCGGCCCAGGGAATCTCTCTACTCATATTCAGCTGATGCAAGGTCAACGACAAACACACCGAGGAAGTCAGAGTTGCTTTATTTTTCTTGTGAGCAGGTCAAATAAAACACTGCTGATGCTCCATTTATCTGGAGCGACAAGCAAACACTTGGCAGCGGTGGAAGGCCTACACTGGAATCTGGCACCAGGCTCCTAGCACAGCTGTCAGCCCGCTGACTAACCACTTCATCCCCACGCTAATTCTGCTCCAGGTCTATTGGACCCTTTCTTCTCACATACCCCAGCACACGCTCGTCCTGATAGAGCTATTTATATAGAGACATCACTGTTAATTGTTATTAAGAGTTTTATTTTAGGAGGGGTTTTTTTAGCTGAGGGTTTTTTTTCAGTTGCTTTCTCTTTCCTACCATATTCCTTCAAGATGGGAGCTGGGATTCTGCTGCTTCCAGCATCAACCAGCCCCCTTGCCAGACTGAATTTTCTTGAGGGTATTTTTTGTGTGTGTGTGTGTGTGTGCACGAGCTTCATAGCTTGTTTTTCTAAGCAGCCTTTCCTATCAATTTGTTTTTCTTTGGTGACTATTCTGGCAATTAAGCTGCAGTCACACAGGGCACACATGACTCTCTGAAGAGACCTGATTTACCTTAGGTCTGCACTATCGGATGATACTTGGAGTCTTGTCAGCACAAACTATTTAAGCAGCTCCCAAGGACAGTGTTAAAATATAGGTGGAGCCTATGAACTCTGTTCTTGGCAGCTGTGCTTTATTAGTTGTGCTGTGCAAAGGTGGTGCGGCTAAGGTAATGCGGTGCTTTCACAGAAGCATTATATATTGTGACAGGCCGAACAACCTCCAGGACTCTCACTCATCATGACTCCCATTTCATACCTCATCCATTACAGGAATGAGGTATGAAAACATTTCTCTGTTTCCTAAAGATATTAACAGACTCCTGGGAAATCGTTTACCTGGAGAAAGGGAAGTGCCCAGCCTCATTTTTTTTGTTTTGCATTCAGGCCCGAACAGCCGAGCACGGCAGGGTGAGCTCATTTTTTTTGTTAGCCAGCGATAGGTTTTGACAATCAGGAACTGTAAAGAACTCAGACAGTTAATTGGTTTCATGGTCTCAGTTAGCAAAGGTACAAAAACATAAATTTGTTTCACGTCTGCGCTGTGTTTGGAACAAGGGTATCCAAGCGCTTTTTAAAGAATAGGGAAGGACATTTCACAAGGCGCTGAAGGTAGGCAAGTTCAGCCATCCCCGTGCAGAGCTGGATGGTGACCGTAGCCCTGAAATGGTCAACCGATTTGGTCATTCAGACTCAACATGGGAGAGCTAAAACCAGAGCAGAGGCTCCTTTGTAAGTTAAGTGCAGTACCAGCCTTTGTATATTAAACCATGGAGATATCAGGCTGTCCTCAAGTGGGTCCATATCCTAGAGTTTATGGTATCATCCCCCTCTTCTCAGCATGATTTTGGCCTGAAACAAATGAACGACATCCACATTCATTCTGTAGGCTATCCTTATGGTGCTATTCCTTGCCAATCTACAGTCGCCTCAGAACATATCCCCCATATGTTCTGTTACAACACTGGGATGGCCTGATCTGCAAGTCCAGATAGACCCCCATGGCAAACATGCTTCAGATGTCTTCACTGAAACTGGATTTGAAAAATACACAGGGGCCACAGCAAGAAGTGGGCATTTCTGTTGCCTCTGTGATTCATTCACAATTATCGACACACTGATTCCCCACTGTGTGCATGGGAGACGTGCGGTATCTTCAGTGCCAGGCAGCAGAAATAATTATAAAGATCTTGGCACGGTGTTCTCAGTTTGTGCTTTGAGGAAGCACCATGTGGAATTTGCTTCTCGCAACACAGGAATAAAGAGTTTTCCATGAAAGACCTTCACTGAGTTCTAGGTTGGCTTCAAGGAAAGAAGGAAATGGTGTTTCAGATACTTTAATCTGGAATAAAAATAGACACTCTGCCAACAGAGCTCCTTTAAACCGTGGAATATGTTTTAATCACTGAGTTTGAAATATCATTTCAGAGTCTTGGTCAGATTTACTGTTTGATTTAAATCAGCGTAGCCTAATTGAAATCAATGTAGCTATGACAGTTTATACCAGCCAAGGGACTGGTATCTGTTACAGAGAATTGTTTTCCCACAATTGGCCTTGATCTTCCAGACAGCAAAAGATTTTCTGGGTATTTCAAATACTGCAAGCATTCATACAGCCTTTCTTAGGGTTTTTCTCCAATGTTTGTGACATTTACAAATTCAGATCACCTTCTCCATGTTGTTGACAATGTGATCCCTAACAGTGTCATTTGTTTATTCGAGTCAGCTCTTCTCACTAATTGTTGCATTTCTCTTTCCTATGGGGAGTTGGAGCCACTTGGTAGTTGCACAGTGCTTGATGGATGGTACCGTAGGGTGAGATTTAGAAGAAAAATAGTTTTGATGATCACAGCTATGCAGATGACACTGGCTAAATATTGTCCCATCTCCAGACATGAAAACAAATACAGCAGATAGTGAGTGATGGTGTTATTGAGCTTTTTGATAAGAAGCCTCTAGATACAATTTTTGCAAAGTGAAATTGCACAGACCCACAGGACTCCAAAACATGATGCATGAGTATTTGCATAGCCTTTCTTGTGGCTGGAAAAGCATGGCAGAGGCTCACTCTGGTATGTCTTCTTGACACAGTCTTTTCTTCAAGGCCCTATTCTCCCTTGCTTTGCATTCTTGATAATCATTCATACCTGCATAAAGTAGGTATAAAATGCCTTCACATTGTAATGCACTGGAGAATTGGGTTCACAAATTCTTCAACATAAGAGGGATTTTTCTCTTTTGAATCCATTTAATATTGTTATCAAGTGCTTGCTGTTTGATAAGGAACTGTGTCTGTTTTGCTTGTACCTTGCTGAGGCATCCATGCTGTCTGTCTTTGCAACACCAAGACTGAATTCCTGCAATGCAGCATATGCTTAGCTGCCCAGGCACTTCTTGTGGCCAGTGCTGGCTGCCATGATTTATTATCATGGAAAGTAGTGCACCTGTAAGCAGCAGCTTAATATGAAGTATAGAATAGGACCCAGATCCAGCATGATTAACCTCATGAGGCCTCCTGAGGGCCACTGAGGCAATCCGATTTGGGAATCTCTCTCCACTGACTGCAAAGGAAATGCCTGTACCTTCCTTCACAAGTGTTTAAACCACATTGGTGCTGCTCAAAGGCTGGCCATAGCCATGCAGTCTGATGGAGCTAATAACTGGTCCCACCATAACTAACCTCTCGGGCTTCTCCAGAGATTGAGGTGGCTCTGCCTCTCAATCTGGATTACAAATTAGTATTGAGTAGGGAAGAGGTAGTAATCTCCCCAAATCACTGTGTTTCTGAACCTGCACATCTGAGAACAATTAAGACTGAGCTATCTGGCAGTTTTTCAGAGAAGGGTGACTTGCCCTCTGGGCAGTGCATGGAAATAGGTTGTAGAAGACTTGCACAGTGTTTGGGTGCCCAAGTTCCATGTAGCCAAGCTGATGGGAGATATTTGATCAGAGACTTCAGATGGTGTGTTGGTTATTAAGTGATCTTATTACCGAACTTCTGGCAACTTTACAAGGTGTTTACTCTCTCTCTTAAGTCAGAGAGTGCATGTTCTGATCAAGGGTTTTAAAGAAAAGTGGTTCTTACCCAAATTGTTGTTTAATTGCTTAAAATAAAAATATAATTTCTATGATGTAGTAATTAATTCTGGGGTATAAGCCAGTAGCAAAATATGCATAACTGTTATATGCCACAGCCATTAAAATGTAAATCAGTCTTTTATTTTGACTGTATGATCTTGCTTACATACTTTAGAAAGAACAGTCCAAAATGGAAGTCGCCAATTTCAAATAATGGTAAATTTTTAATAAGAATACATGAACAAACATGTAAGTGTTTCCACCCTGGTCACTATAACATAATGACAATTCTTATAAGATTATGCTATATTTAAAAATAGAAGAGGTAGAAGGGGGATTGGAGACTTCAACAGTATCAACATAAATGGGAAAATATTTAATGTTAATTTTTTGTTGTATATTGGTTTCCACTAGAGCAGTAAACATAGATTTCCAGATGTTTGTGAAGGGTCCAACAGTTATATTTTATATCTATGGCTGTAGTAACAATTTCTATTCAGCAGCCTAGGAAAACATTTCATGTCACAACAGGAAAGAAATATTACTGGGCTGGGGTTTTTTTCTTCCTCATTGCCTATGTAGCAATTCTGAACACTTCAGTCAATGCCAAACAAAAATGATGGTTTAAAAATTAAAACCACAGTCACTAGGGGCAGGACATAAATGTACAGATGTTTTGTGATGTAGAACTTTTCGAGCAACAGTCACAGTGCTGTTGTGGAGAGGACCATCAGAGTCGGACACTGTCAAAAGCATTTCCCTTAGCTACACTGTCAGAAAAGGCAGTTACCTTTTCATATTCCCCTAAGAAAAAAAGAAAAAAAAAAAAAAGGAAAAAATACCCAAGACCAAACCAGAAAACCTATTTACCATAGCCATTGCATAGCTCTCACTATTTTATTAGCAAAGAAGTGACTGTAATCTGTTAATATAAGTGAGCAACTTATATCTAGAGTTTACTGGGCAAGCTGCACAATTGGAAAACTGCATTGTCCCAAAGCAGTGCATAAAACATCAATTTGCCTTCTCTGGGAAGGAAAATTTTTACAACCTTATAAGACATTTGTGTTTCACCCACCTCTGTGCCTTAATGCTATTATACAAATGGCTGTCTGAAAAATCTTCTATTTACCACACCTACCTGGCTAGACAAAGAGACATCACAAATAACAACAAAAATAGCAAGAGGGCAAGTTTTTTTAAAGGCACTCATTGTACTTGGTACATTTAATGCCTGCATGTGATGACAGACCTCTTGCTTCCCAAGAGTTCTCAGGCACTTCTGAGAACACGCGTGTAGAGTCGAGCCATCCTGCCGGTGCATGAGCTTTTTCTGTTGCTTCTCTCTACCACCTGATGGTTAGAAGGATGGAAATAAAGGTTAGAAATATAAATGTGTGTCAGCTCCACCCTCCCCAGTTTTGTTGGGGTTCTTTCACTTGCTTTAATGAGTAAGGTGAGATCCCAGGTTAGGTTTTCAGCACTGCCTGGGCCTACCGGGCCTCAAAAGGGTGCAGAAAGCACTCCAACAGCAGCACGATTCCTCAGGCAACCAGAAATTCTCTGGAGCAAGAAAGCTATGGGCAGCTGTGCCTCTTCCTAGGAAAAGGCAAGGGGGATGCTCTAAGTCCAGGCAATGTGGTGGGAGTACTGGCTTGTGCAAGACAGGTGGTCCAGTGGGGAAAGGTTGGCATATGTTAGGGGAGGCAGGGATATGGCCAGGAGCTGTGGGAAGTCATGAAGTTGAAATGCATCTCTGATGGTCTGGGCTCTTTTCAAAGCCCTAGAAATCACCTGTCATATATGGCTTGTGTCAGGTGTCAGGCACCCGTTTTACAGACTGAAACGCACCGTTAGCAGGTAAAGACAAGTCATTAGGTTCAACGTAGCAGAACGGTGATTAATTATTATATATTACTTCTCACAAAACGCACCTCCAAGATCGCATTGCATTAGCCACAATATTGGACTGATGGAGCATAAACAAGGGTAATGATAAACACCGATGAATGGATTCGGGAAGATATGGTTATTAGGGTATGAGTGTGTTTCGTGTGGGGTTTATTTAACAGTCTCATTAATGATCTGGAAAAGGAAGTGAATAACCATTTAATTAAGTTTGCATTTGATACTAAATTAGAAGTTGCTGCAGACACCTCCGAGGGCAGAGAAATAAATCAAAAGGAGCTAGAAGCATGTGCAGTAAAGGAGAAAATGAGATCTGGTGTGAAGAAAAAAAAGCAAGCTAATCTCTCTGGAAGCAAATAATCTAAAATGTAGCTATCAGTGGAGGAATTCTGGAGAAACTGGTGTTGAAAGAGATGTAGGAGTGTTAATGGACTATATATTCCATCACAGCTCGGGTATATGTTTACAGAAGCAACGCGTCAAGGAGCAGGAAGGTAATAGCCCTTCATTGTAGGGCCGTAGTGAGAAACCATCTATAATGCTGCACTCTGTTTTGGGCATCCTGTTATCAGAGATATATAGACAAATTGGAATGAGATCAGAAAAGAGCCATAAAAATGATCCCACATCCCTGGAGATAATGACTTATGAAGAAACATCAGAAGAAGTAAATGTGTAAGGCCTTGTCTGAAAGATGACTGAAGTAGGGCAGGAAAACAGTCTGCAAATATGTGAAAGCAAAAAGGGAAGAGGATAATTTATCATAGCAACTATTAGTAATAGGATGAAATAATAAGTAAGAACAATAAATTTTAAAAGGGCAACTTCAGGTTGAATGTAGGGAAAAATTTCTGACAGTGGAATTTGGGTTAGTTTGCAGAGAAGTTTCCCAGGGGTAAAAGTAAAAGCTGCATTCAAGTCATTTAAAATCAAATTGGACAACTCACTAGAAAATGCACCCTGCTATAGGGAACAATCTTCCATTGCCTGGGGAATAGGCTGGATGACTTAATAGGACATTTCACTCTCAAGTCTTTATGACTGTGATATTTTTAATATGCACGGTCAACTATTTCAGGAAAGGATACATTTCTTCTGCTGTCAGGCCTGATAATACAAACACGTGCATGCAAACATAACTTTTAAGAAGGCGAGTAGCTCTGCTGACAGTGCTGTGCTGCTGATGTTGAAAAACACAGGCTTGAGCTCCTCAGGTTTCCACAGGATCAGAGTCTTGGATCTTGCAGTTGTCAATATCAAGATGGTATGTTTATACAGGTAACCGCATCATTTATGGGCAGGTGAAGAAGTCTGCAGAACAAAAGATGGGGGTCGAAAGCCCCAGTGAGGATCTATTATTATTGTTATTATTATCACTATTGCTATTGCTACTTATAAATGACAGGTACTGTAGAGTTCAACTCTGTTCTTAACTGTTCACCATTTTCATCTCCTGCTTTCACCTCTGTGCAGGGTGTTCATTAGACAGTGTAAGACTGCTTTCTACTCTCTCTTTTTTAACGTTTGGTATTTTTAATATATCCTAAAATGTCTGTTGAATGAGAAAGGAGACAAGCTGAAGTGAAAACTTGACCCTCCCTCAGATGAAGAAGGGATGGCAAAGGCTATGGATTTAAATGGATGTCAGAGTAACCCCATATTTTCCCCCCATTAACAACAGCGCAACGTTGAACTCTCTTCACTATCCCTTAGCAGCAGAGACATGCTGAAGGACATTCAGATAGGTATGCTCCCTAAACCACCATGGTTTTTACATGTGGTTTTTTTGTGTTCTTGTTTTCTTTTCTTCCCACCCCTCCCCGACGGGCTGTGTGTGGGGCTGGCAGCCTGCTGGTGCCGCAGTCCAACGCCCGAGCTTCGGGACTCTCCAGCAAGGGGTCGAGCAGCAGCAGCTCCAGTGAATCCGAGAGCAGCTCCGAATCCGACTCAGAGAGCGAAAGCAGCTCCAGCGAGAGTGACGGCAGCAAGCCCTCGCACTACTCCAGCCCAGAGGTAAGGGCTTCTGCTCTCTGTGATTTAGGGTGGCAATCCATTATTACACCCACTCAGACCTTTTTCCAGCCAAGCCAAGCCAAGGAGGCTGTGGGGAGATGCACAAAAAAAACCCGGGAGGAGAAGGGCGCAGGGATCCTCCTTCTGGCATGGTGTGAAATGCGAGTGGCGGGGGATCCTGGGGCAGATTAAACCATTTGAAACAAAAATGAAGAAAGAAATAACTCTGTGATATTTTCCTCAAATTGGAGATGAGTGGAGGTGCCTTGCAAGGCTCACAGCTTGCTTGAAGTTTTATGCAGCTCTGCCTCCATAGCAATGGCTTGCTTAGTGCGTAAGTCCTCATGTGGGCTCCCAGCACTGCAAGGGAACTCTACACAGGGAAGCTATTATAAAATCAGTCTGAGGGTGGATTTTTCAAGCAAAATAGTTGTTTTTCACTTGCACACTTCCCTCGTCTCACTCTCTAAGTGAATTATTCTCTTCTACTGCTGCCTTTGTGTGATTTATTTTAATCCACCTCCAAAATGGACTAAACTGAATTACTCACGGTGCAAAACATTAAGCCCAAACCTGTCATCTGGAAAGCTAGTACTGAAAATTTCCACATTTAGACAAGCCCTACCCAAATTACAATTAATCTGCCAGCACTATGCCACCTTCTGCTCTCACCTCTGCAGAGTGCTCAACAGACACGACAAGGCAGCTTTCTCTGCTCTGCTTTTCTACCAGGATTGACATTTGTACATGTTTTGGTCAATACACACCTTTAATATAAAACCCTGAACTCCACAGCCACATCAAATGTATTAATGTATGTAAAAATATTCAAAAATCTAGCAGCAAGATTGTAAATACACTTGAAATACAGTCAGCGTATTTTTCTACTCCACATAAAGCATCCAATCACCAGATTTCTCCCCTCAAAACTATGCCTCACCTATTCTCTCACCCTAAAAACTGTACTGAATAACCAGCAAGCCTTTCTTCATCTTTTGCTTGGTTATTTTGGGCTGTTTCCTATCAGACAAAATGCAGCACTCACAGAAACATCCTTAATATATTTTTCTCAGGTTCTGCCACTTTTGTTCCTTATTTAACACTTATCTTCCTTTCCATCTTTCCTTCACAGTACTTTCAGATCCATTTCCAGTTAATTTTCCTCTCACTTTGTTCCCTTCCTAAATATCTCTCTCTGGCTCTCTTTCCTTTTGTCTCTATTCTCTTCCTTCCAGTCTCGCTTCCCTGTTGCCCTCCTTGCACTACCCCATGTCTTATTTCCCGAATCCAACCTGTTTGGACCTTGTTCTCTCTCTGCCTAGTTCCCCACTGGAAGTAGTTCTGAGATCTCACGCTCACTCTCTCCACTCCCTGTGGGATCTCAGAAGGTGGAAGAAAAGTGACAAAGAGAAAGAACCACTGTTGATGGGAAAGAAATATGAGATAAAAGGAGGAGAAGGGTTGTAACCATGAAGTGAGGAGTGTTTACTATCTAGGCAGATACCTGTGCTGCTTGGACCTGAGAGCCGCAATTCCTCAGGGAATGTGGGAAGTTAATTAACTGAGGCAGGTCATGGATTTCATAAAGTCGAGCAGGGGACTGAGAGTCATGGAAACAAGGAGGAAGTGCCTTCTCTTCAGTAGTTTATACATACCCTCCTGAGATCCATGGAACTACTTTTGTACAGAGCCTGAGTTATCCATGATCATTGTCACGAAGCAGTGGCACTGCTCCAACAGATTGCTTGTCTCTTTGCATTATATTTGTGTGGTTTGCCTTCTAGGACATGCTGTATGCAACATGCTTATATAAAAATATAAAGGACTTAAAAAAATGTGATGGCTGCAGGGGTTTTCATAGGTCATGCCTTGGTGGAATATGGGAAAGGCCACACTTGGATAGTGTCAGGCTGTCCCAGGAAAGTAGGATACCTGTGCTTTCCATGAGGGCCAGTGCTTTCCCAAGCCAATCACATTTTTTTAAGTGATGTCTCTGACAGGAAGTCTTGTCTGCTTTGCACTGATGCTTTAACTTAAATTTATGCACACAGTGAAGCCATCTTTAAAAAGTATATGCCATAATCGTGGCCAGCAAATGGAGAGAGACAAGTCCTTGAAAGCTTTTTAAAGGAAGGCCCTATCCACCTGAGTTTAAGTAGTAGACTTGATTACAGTCCTAGTCTTAAAATGAATTTCATCTACTGGATAAGGTAGAAAAAGCAAATGCATACTTGCTTTTGCTTTAGGATAAACTGACACATTAGGTACCATGAACTTGAGTACTCCAGCACAGTGCTCGGCAGGAAATCTGTATTTCCAGGTTGGGAGGAACTGAATGTGGAAATCTACAGACCATTATGAGGCCTTCATTCTTTTCTTTTTTTTTTTTCCATAACCTGAAATACTATATTCTCAAAGATTCTTATTTCTAGGACAGTGTGTCTTCTGCATTTGAGGTAATATGGAAATTCAATTGCTGTTTCATTTCTTCTATATTTTTTCCTCATCTCATTTTGAGATCTTTGAGTTGTTCTCAGGTGTCTAAATGCAGTTGCCTAGAGTGTAAAAGCAGCTCATTGTAAAGCATACATATAAAATAGATTAGATGAATTGCCCCCTAAAAGTGTCTGTTTCTTTCCACTGACTATTTAGAGCCTGTAGTGACTAGCTCAGCTGTCTACACTTTATGTCTGCAGTAAACTAAGAGTAATGGCTGAGCTAGAACAGGAGACAACATTCAGACTGGTTTCAGTGATGTGGACAAATTAAGGTGCCTCAGACATTAATGTGAGTTGTTACAGTTTTGTGGACTGCCAAATCTGAAATTATGAACAAGGGGCCGAGGCTCCTATTTCCTGTTCCTTTGCTGAAGTCAGGAATTCTTTGCATGACCTTAATTAACGTCATAAATGAGGATGCTGGAAAACAATGATGTCTTGTCCCTGCAATTGTTTCAGATGATAGGAAAAAACCTTGGGTGTCAAGTCCATAGAAAGGGCTACATTTCAAAAGCTAAGAATTTGGGTTGTTTGTTCTTTGGTTCATTGAATTATCCTGAAGACCTTTAATAAGGCTGAATCTGGTTAGACAATTGGGAATTCCCACTATGCAAGGAGGACTAGAGGGAGGAATGGGCAGGAAGGAAGCAGAGAAGCCATTGCATGGGACTAAGCATCAGTAGCTAAGCAACAGTAACCAAGCCAAAAGAGAGATGTGTCCTGTCCTGGGCCCCACTAGCCCCACACACCTGATGCCATGTCCTTTACAGCCTCCGCTGCTGTGACTAGTTCACAACCATTAAAGTTTTTTTCCTTTTTTCCAAGGATTTGCGTACACTTTTTGTCCATGCTTATTCCATTATCAGGGGATATACTCTTTCCCTTCAACTTCTCATGTTGTGAGGTGAAAGCTGAAGTGATTTGTAGGGTTATGCTCTTCCCAAGACTTCTTTCTCATTAGCAGAGAGCTGCCTCCTGAGAACTGTGTATCAAGTCCTTCAAGTGTCTGGACATCCGTATCAGTGGCTGAGAAGCCACTGCCAGTGAATCCCTGCTGTTCCCTTGGGTGCCCTGTGGCATTGACTCTCTTCTCTTTAGCTCAGAAAATAGGAAGGATGTGCATATCTAATGGACTAGCTAACTTGTGAATGTGCTCATGTCACCTCACCAACCTTTCTTAACTGATAAACTTCATTAGAGAGGTAGGGAAAGAAGAGTTGTCGTTTTAGGGCTGCAGGGTGGAGGGGTGTTTTCTATCTCTCTCTTGTCTTCCAAAAAGTTCTTGCTTCCCATCTCAAGTAGAGCTATGAGTCAATTTCCTGACTGGTGCACTCAGAAGAAAACAGGATTTTCCAACTGTAGACACTATTTTTACTATTTTTTAATAGGATCCCTGGGCTTTTGCCTGGACTGTTTTTGACGAGGACAATAAAATAAACTCTCCCTTCCCTCCAGAAAACTCTTGGTGGCAGAAGCCACCTCTTCCAGTGTATGTGCACCGTGCCTAACACATCCCCAGTTCTAGTTTGATAAAGTGCTAGAGGCAGTACTAATAGAAGTACCAATGATGTAATCATCATCATCTATACCTTAAATACCATGAAAAGGCACCTCATTTGTATGGGGATTGCCCTCAACCGAATCCTTGATAGCAGGGCAGCACAAGCAATTTATAATAATGGCAAATTAGTGCGCAGATTGACGATCTGTCAAATCTACAGCAGGGACGGCTGAGAGTTCAGTCCCACCACACAATGGGCGAAGGACATGCACACAGTATAGGCTGTCTAATCTCTCAGTGAAAGCCGTGTCATGCTCCAAGTTTACCATGGTATTAGCTACACCTTAGGTCCCTCTTTATAATAACAAACATAAACTGACCCCATTACAAAGTTCCACAACTCTTCACCCTAGAAAGTATTTCTGAATAATGTTTTGACAAAAGGGTTTCTTTCAGATACATGCCACTTGTGCCTCTGGTTGCACTTGTAGCCTTGGAGAGATTCGTGACACGTAGACGTGCTGCATAGGAGTTATCCCACCTAAATTTGGACCCTTGTACTGTAGATACGTGCATCTGCTCATCACCTCAGCCTCCCCTTTACAGTCAGTGGAGAGGAATAGACGTTTTTAGGGCCGGGCTCATCTGGCCTATTTCAGATGTCTATTTCAAGAGGGAACGTTTCACACCCTAGAAGACTAGTCCACTGACTGGAGAAGGAACTCGTCGACTAGCTCAGCTATAGGTGTCTCTGTTGCACAGATGAATCCTCCCACAGTTTTTATGGCAGTGTATTGCATATCCTTCTGCTTCTCGATGAAGCCCAACACATGTGTATGCCTGTGGTGCACTGGTCCCCGGAACTATCTTTGTCTGGTGAAGTTTCCTGGTTTGGGTTTTCATGCCAAACCCGTATTTCACTGCAAGGCAGCTTCACCGCAGACTGTTATTCCTATTGTTGCTGCCCACTGAGGCACCACCAGCTTCACCCCAATTAAAAACTGCCCAGTTCTCTTCAAGGCCTTGAGGGCAGCAGACTTCCATGGCACAAAAAAACAAAGGTACAGAGAGCATTCCACTACCTGATCACCCTGGATACATAATCATACACATTTCCATCCTTAGCTGCTGCTGAAAATGTCCCACTTCGATCAATCCAACCTTTCTTCCATAGAATGGTAAGTGACCTGCTCAGGGGGTGGTTTAGACTGGAGAAGTAGGGATTTTATTTTTTTCCCCACAAATAGTTGCAGTTAGGTATGTAAAGTGGACTCTCAAGAACTTCCAAGTAAGTTTTCCCAATACCTTTTTTTACTAGGCCTGCTCTTCATTCTCGGCTGACACGATTTTGTTGTCTTTCAAGGTTCCTTGTTTTTTAAGTGACTTTAAAGCACAGTACTTTTCAGTTAGAGCACCCAATTGAGTAAATTACTTCCAAAAGTGAGTTGGCACCACTTATGTACACTGACAGTCTCAAATATTCCAAAACTGTACCAGGGTCCAAAAATAGTGAGAACAGTTTTAAAAATCTGGGTTTGTTTGGTTTTTTTTTAATTGGACTTTTTTTTCATTTACCTTATGGGCTGCAGCCTTTTTTCACATTTAGCTAATGCATCTTAAAGGGTTATTTTAGCAGGCACATCTTAAAGATTTTTTTTTTGCAGCCGTAAGAATTTGAATTTTTATTCAAATAAACCCCAGATGTTGATCTAAGCCCATGGTTCTGAGAGCTGAGGCTTTAAGAAAAAATAACGAGTGTCCTGAAGCTCCTGAAAAAATCAGTAAAGCTGGCAATGTTGTTGATTCTTTTTATTAGACTTCATAGTTGGCATATAGGTTGGTAGGACTGTAGTTATTCTGCCTAAATAGAAGACATATCACTCTAGAAAAGTACCATGTTGCCAAGTTATGACACTGTAGCAGTTAATCACTGTTTTCTGCTGGTTTACTGTGATCCCTTGAAATCTGTATTTTGTGAACCACTGTTTTGAAGAATTACAAGGTACATAAAGAGACAAAATGGGATGTAACAGAAAAACTGGAAGTTTTTTTGAACTTTCAAGCTGTCCTCACTCTGGCCTATACTTATGGGCAGAGGTATATTTTTCCCCATGTGCTTCTGATCTTTGTCCTTTTCTTAAATACACCTGAACAATGGTAGGACTTTCGAGCACAGTGAACCTTTTATTACATATCTAGTATATATAAATTCAGTATATGCATAATGAATGTCACCAAACAAGTCTGTCTATTTTCAGCAACAATAAAAAAAAAGCTATTTATTTTAGAGTTAAGAGTCGTAAAAATACATCTTCATCCAAGAGAAATGCTGCCTATCCATTTTCAAGATTTACTGCTCAGGAAAAAATTTCTTCATGTAAGATATTAGACAGTATGCTTAGGAAAAAAATAAACTTAAGGCAATCCAGCAAACTTCCCATGGGTATTGGGCATCTCAATCATGAGTAAATTAGATGCTTCTGAGAGAAGGAATATTTGTATCACATGAATTCCAGTGTCTAATTTCTTTGCTTCTTTTAGAAGCCTTTGCGTCCTGTAGAGTGAACACAACAGCCCTCAGAGGGGTGATTCTGGAGATTCCCTTGGCTGTGCAGGAAACCTGTGTTGCCCTCAGGCACCTCCTTTAAATAAGGAGTTAAGTAAGAGACTCTTTAAGTTAGAGACTGTGGATATTCTCTCTTGAGCAGACTTTCTTCCAGAGCATTGATGGTTTTCATGTTAGCCTCATGACATGCTTTTTGATTATTCATATGCTGTAGCCCAGTGGATCAAATTTTGCTTCCAGCTAAGGAAATCAGGAGACTTTTCACATTGGTTTCTGTGGGGTTAGGCTGGCCATCTACCCCATCATTTATTTCTTTCAGGGTTTTTTGCCTTTCTTCTTTATTTTATTACATTCAAATTTCTGATTGCAAGAAGCACTAGAAAACACTTGCACATTATTCTGAAATAACATTGTCTGAGCTGTGGTTACATTTGAAATCATAATTATCCCACTTCTTCACTGTCCAAACACAATTATATTTTAGATGCTCTCTTATAACATGATCGTGTTGTGACAGGAACAAAGAGAAAAACTAACAGCCACACAATACTCACACAATGAGCACTTGACAATACCACCACGAAACATGTTTGTGGGATCTCACAGGATTGTAACATCAATACCAGACAGATTATAAGAACTGCCTGGTTAGCCCTCCGGCTCCCCACTACATGCCTCTTTGCATGCTTTTTAAATACTTTTTTCTGTTTATCATGATGGTGCAGAACACAAAGTACATATCCCTAGCTTTCCTACTATCTCTCCTCCCTTAGCCTCAGCTGTACCCCTGCCTTGTTTCCCTCCCTTCCTATTGCCTTTATATTTTCTTTTATTTGGAAACTTGGGAGCGTTTCCCAGTAAAGCAGATGCCAGTAGCACTGCATAAATCATCCTTAGAAGTGATGAATCACAGAAACCGTTCTCCTTCCCAACCTCACTGAGGAACCAAAAATATCCCCATGCGCGCTGCATGCCCCATGTCTCCCATCCCACCATGGGGGCTGCCACGGCTCTGGGGCGGCTCTTTGACCAGCGGTGGCAGGAGGGACCTGGCACTTTGGTGTCCCTGGGGAAGCCTCAGGGTGAGGGCAGCAGGGTTTCCACACTAAGCTCATTGCCCATGTTTCCCTTTCAGCGTGAGCCACCCTCATCTGACAAGTGGCAGCTGGACAAGTGGCTGAATAAAGTCACCCCGCACAAAGCACCCATCCTGACCCACCACGATGGCCCAGCGCTGGACGCCCATCCCTACTATGGCCGAGTGAAGGCAGAAAGACAGGAAAGCGAGAAGACCCCGGCCGCCGTCCCAGTTGAGCACCGCAGCGGGGAGAGCCGTGCAACCACCACCACCACTGCCGCCGTCGGGGACGGACCACGGCCCAGGACCGCCAACAAAGCACCAGGCAGCAAGGGCAGCCGGCAGAAGTCACCTCCGGCCGCTGACAACGGACCTCCGAGGCGGGCGGCAGGGAAGAAGGCACCGCGGCGGGCAGAGAGGACCTCTGCCGGGGACGGCCCCCATTGCCACAGGGCGGAGGAGCCCCCTGGAAGCCACGGCTTTCTGGAAAGCACTGCTGGAGAGGCGCTGAGGGCCCGGCCCGGTGGCGGCGGCGGCAGCAGCAGCAGCAGCAACGGCTGCAGGGCGGGGCACCGCCGCGAGCCCCGCTTGGCCGCCGCTGGAGAGAAACGTCGGGCGCGGGGGCCGAGCAAAACGGCGCCCAAATCTAAGGAGTTCATCGAGACAGAGTCTTCGTCCTCGTCGTCCTCCTCTGACTCGGGCTCAGAGTCGGAGAGGGAGGAGCGCCCTCTGCCTAAGGCAGCGGCAGCGGCTGGGCCCGAGCCGCACGCCAAGGACACGGGGACCAGCGCCGCCAGCAAACCCCACGGCGGCTGCAGTGCCTTTGGCTCCATTAATGCCAGGACTAGTAGTGAAATAGCAAAGGAGCTGGAGGACCAGTTTTACACCCTGGTTCCTTTCGGTAGGAATGAGCTCCTGTCTCCTCTGAAAGACAGTGATGAGGTAAAGTCGCTGTGGGTCAACATTGACTTGGCTCTTTTGTCCAGGATTCCAGAGCATTTGCCTGAAGAGCAGCTGGCCATGAGCGCCGGAGCAAACCAGGCGGCCAGCCTCCCGCAGGGTAGTAGTGCTGACCCCCCCACAGAGAAGGGTTTACCGAAATCTAGAAGGAAACGCAAGGTGAGCTTCAGGGGGACTGTTTGGTATGGGTTGGGGGGCCTCCAGCATGTGGGAGGCAAGCATCACTTCAGCCTGTTTCCAGTGCTTGATGGCAGTGTCAGCACTTGGGAGCTGGGCTTTGTCCCCACTTGGTGCACAGAAACCAGCCAAGCCCCAGGGAAGATGCCATCCCAGAAGCTGAGGAAACTCCTGGCCATGAGGGATGGCAGCCCCTTGGAGATGGCATTCACTGCTGCAGTGTGGCTTTTCCATGCCTTAGCAAAGATACTGCCTTTTAGTAGGACAGTTCTCTCTCCTGAGGCTTCTCTCTGAACCTAAACGGTTGGAGGTGATCTTTATGTCAGCAAAGGTAATATAAATGGCTATCTTGTCGTGATGTGCACAGGATCACTGTGTCTGTGGAAAAAGGAGAGGCAGCATCTTTTTTTTTTCCCTCATACTGTCAATAAGAAGCAAGCCCTCCAGTCTTGAGAGGGAGCCCCAGCTTCATGGGGGGTGCACTTGCACAGGCACAGGCCTGGGACCTGCCTGACTCTGCAACATATCCCACACCATTGTGGGCCTGTTTTACCTCCAGGGCTGTCAGACAACTGTAAGAAGTGGAAATGTAGTCCGTTAGCTGCCCCCTTTCCAGCAGCACTGTCATAGCAGCCAGGTGGGCACAGCCTTCTCCTCACATCCAGCTTTCTGCCTTGCCTCTCCTGGATGCTCAGGAAGAGCCACTGGTAGTGCCAGGGAGAAAACCCCCCTCCACCCGTTGGCTCTAGCTGTCCACTGAGGAGACTTTCGGGTCCATTTGTATCAACATGACCCCAAAAGTCACTCTGAACTGGAATTGTCATCTTCCCAATTTCTAAGCAGTCCTACTGCCTGTTTCCCTCTGAGCTACTGTACATCTTCAGATTGATCTGTATATTTTTGGGGACCATTGATCTAAAGCAGTCTTTCCTTTTTTTAATCTTTTTTCATTTTGGGGTTTATTTTTTTAGCATCTGAAAGGTGGAAACCCTGTTCTGGCCACTGGTAGAGCCATAACAGAGAGCCCTGGCAAGCTTTGAGATGCGTTTGTCTGCATTTTCCTTAGGAAGTAGCATGGAAGTAATTGCACAGTACAAAATGATGGGAAATGGGTCAAGGAAGAGTGGCAGAAGCGAAATATTTATATTTTAGGCAATAGGACATGCTAGTGTGATAGTGTCATGCTGTATACCCAGAATGAAACACTCATTTGGGATCAGACTAAGGTCCCTTCCCAAAAGGCAATCTGAATGCAGCATACCCTCATTTGAAGGAGTAAGATGAGTGCATGGGTGTGAGCTGTGCCATGCCAGCTGTCCTCAAGTCCAGCTGCTGATGTGTTGTATTTACTGGGATAAGCATAGTCACTGATGTCAAGAAAAGAGGGAAAGACAAAAAAGGTGTGAGGTTGAGGACTAGGTGAGAAAAAACCACACAGGAGATGAGCAAAGAGGGCAATATAAAGGTGGTGCCAGTGAGGAAGCAGTTGAAACAATTAAAGTTTTATATTCTACTACTTTGATCACACACAGCTTCTTTAAATTTTAGGGTTTTAAGACATGGATCAATTGTCTCTGACCCATGTTAGGTATATGTTCAAAGTGTCATCATTAATACCAAAATGCTGTAAAATACCAGCCCCTGACTTGCTGAAATCCTTTTTTGATCCAAACCCCTACAAGATTATTATCTTTCTCTTTGTTCAGTGTGAGAATGAGGAAGAGGGCAGAGACATCAAGAAGACTCACTTAGAGCAAGCGAGTTCTTCACGATTAGCTGCCTCTGCCCACAGCATCCCAACAGCAAATCACTGCAATATGAATGAAAATAGGTAAGCATTTTCCTTCTTATTTACCACTGAGTCATACAACTAGTTGCAGTTTAATGCAGTGTGTTATTTTTTCCTTTAATAGGATTTATTTTTTAATTATCACATTTTATGTTGAAAAATTACCCATCGCATTCTCCTTTCTTCTGGTTTAATGAACAAGTTAGCAGCTCCTGACACATTTATATACTTGCATTTTTGTCCTATTGCACAAAGAAGTTGTGAGTCCAAGTGTGAGGCTCCTGGAATGAGTAATTATAGCTTGAGTAGTGCAATCACCCGAGACATATTCTGTGCTGTACGTACCAGCTCACATAGGCAACCATCTTATAGCCTGTATTTCCTGACAATGTTAGAGGTTTCAAACTTAAAGTTTGTCTGTAGAAATACAATTATTTATGAACTCTACAGAAAAGATGGGGAAAAATATCCATAACGATGCCTGCAATGCTCAGTTCCAGAATATATTTTAGATCATATATTTCTGAGATTAGAAGCAATGTGTTCTGTGTAATTAGTAGGTATTTTAGGACAAAGAATTCAGACTTTTTATAAAAACAATGGGATTTTTAAAAGATGCAGGGCATGAAACGAATTATGAATATTTAGTATTTGCTGGCATGGTTTATGCACACAGACCCCTGTCAATGTCAAATCAATCATACTGAGTTTCTCTGGAGGCTTCCAACA
This sequence comes from Porphyrio hochstetteri, assembly GCA_020800305.1. Lineage (NCBI taxonomy): Eukaryota > Metazoa > Chordata > Aves > Gruiformes > Rallidae > Porphyrio > Porphyrio hochstetteri. The sequence continues at coordinate 149,856,179 of CM036905.1, read as the reverse complement.
GTCAAACTTAGACATGCATCTTTTCAGAGTTCAGCTGCATGCTGCTTAGTACATGCTGGTCATAAGTATTTAACAACAACAACAAAAAATAATTTTCTGGTAGTACTAATGTATGTCTTGGGGTGGAACTGCTAAAATTAGAGAATAGTTGCATTTATTATAGTAAGCTTTTCTGTTGTGCACATCACTGACGAGTTTGAGCAATTTTTGTAATTAACACTGGGAAAAAATAATGGAGAAAACTAATATATATATATAGTGCTTATTCAAAAACATGCATTCCATTTCTTTGTCCTGGCATGTCACATATGTTTTATAAAGTGAAAACAATACACAGAGCAGTTTGTTTTACTGTGGGTGATTGCATGCAGGCATACCATTCCTGTTACCACAGTGTCATATGTTTTACGTCGCGTTCGTTTTCAGAGAATAACATGGCTGTCGTAGCTTGCTGTGTCATGGGGTTAATTCTCTTGCTTCCTGGAAGCAGGACAATAATTTGTGTTTTGCTTAACATTATATTCAGTACTCCTGGTAGCAACTGTACATTAAAGAAACAAAGAAGGAGGTCTTAAATGTATATTTGCCTCCTCATTCTTCCCTGGTCTGCCCTGCTTCCAAGACGTTTCTGTGGTTTATGGTTCTGTAAGACATGATATCAAATGTTCATAGTCCTAGAGCTGAGGATGGGCTCCTGAGGCTGTAACTAAACCAGCAGCATGGGTATCAGGACCTCCTGTCCCTCTTGCAACCAGCAGCTATTCATGCTGGGTCACCCCCACTCCAGTTATGCCACCATAGCTGCCTGTGAGGGTGTCCTCTAAATTCACTCAAGTAAAGCATGTCAGAAATCAGATTTTTTTTGAAATTTTTTTTTCCTTGTTTTTGGGCTATTTTTTCTCAGGGTGGTGGTTCTTATTCAGCTCCCAGCAGAGCCTCACAGATGTTTTGTCAGCACAGCTGAAGGATGGTAGCAGAGAGAGGAGCAAAACCACCCTTAGCCATGAGCATTTTCTACTGAGGAAATACAGTTTGAGGTGCAGACTGAGCAAGGCCCTGCTTGTCAAGAATGGGTGCAGTGCCAAAAAATGTCAACCCCCCAAATAACTTGTACCTGCCACAGTCTGCCTGCTCCTGGCAAACCAGAACTGACTGCAGGTCATTCTGCACAGCTTCTCTGTGTGAGTGTGCTGAAGAAGTGTTAGAAGTGGAAAAGGATGTTGATTTTGCAGGAGATTGGGAAAGCAGAGCCTTTGGGAGCCTAAGGAATGTAATACGAAATAAAGTAATAGCAGGGAACATTGCCTACATTCATACTGGTAGGCCAGATAGGGCCTATCTGCAGTTTGACAGCTCACAATACCTTAGGTGGGCCCTACACAACGTGCCAGAGGCCATGTAGAAGATCTGCAGCTCAACTAGAAATTACAGGTACTCCTCACAAGTTCTAGAAATAAACTTTTGAGGTTTGGATACACTTCCAAAGTGCTGTTGTCTTCTCTGGATGCATTAGGCCTGCACGTTGATAGGGATGTATAAACATATCAAGCCTCAACATGGGCTTATCACAGACTCACAAAATGACAGAACGGTAGGGGTTGGAAGGGACCTCTGGAGACCATCACGTTTAAACTTGATGATCCCTCAGTATCACCTAGAGCAGGTTGCACAGGATCACATCCAAGTGGGTCTTGAATTCATCTCTAGAGAAGGAGACTCCACAACCTCTCTGGGAAGCCTGTCCCACTGTTCTGTCACCCTCAGAGTGAAGAAGTTTTTTCTCATGTTCAGATGGAACATTCTGCACTCCTGTTGGTGCCCATTGTCCCTTGTCCCGTCACTGGGCACCACTGAAAAGAGTCTGGACCCACCCTATAGACATCCACCCTTTAGATATTTGTAAGTATTGATGAGATCCCCTCTCAGTCATCTCCAGGCTAAACAGACCCTCAGCCTCTCCTCATACAAGAGGTGCTTCAGTCCCCTCATCATCTTTGCTGCGACGGATGGACTCTCTCTCCAGTAGTTCCCTATCTGTCTTGAACTGAGAAGCCCAGAACTGGACACAGTGCTCCAGATGTGGCCTCAGCAGGGCAGAGCAGAGCGGGAGGTTAACTTCCCTGGACCTGCTGACCATGCTCTTCCTAATGCACCCCAGGACACCAGTGGCCTTCTTGGCCATGAGGGCACAGTGCTGGCTCATGGAGAATTTGTTGGCCACCAGGACTCTCAGGGCCTTCTCCACAGAGCTGCTTCCCAACCCCAAACCTGTACTAGTGCCTGGGGTTATTCCTTCATAGGTACAGGACCCAATATTTGCCCTTGTTGATTTTCATTAGGTTCCCCTCTGCCCAGCTCTCTAGGCTGTCCCGGTCTTACTGAATTGTTTTATGTTTTCTTAGGGGCAGAAGAAGAGAACAGTTGTCCATCTTGCATGCCCTGATTCTTGCTTTCATTAACAGCATTGATCATTAAAACAAAACAGTTCATGTTGTGTTTTAAAGGTACTGCTACACTGTGGGGAACAGGAAAGGTTCTGAATTGCAATTCATGGCTTCTTTCACAGCTAATTTTTAAAGACTTGCCAGATAAATGGACAAATGTATGATAAGAACACATTTAATTAGCTCTGTTCCCTGAAATGATGTGCAGAGATAAAGTATAGTTTGTACCATATTCTTTTTTGTGATTCCATTAAGTGTATACTGTCTGATACAGTAACTATAAAGAAGTGAGAATTGTCCATAAAAAGTAATAGGCTGAATAAAGGGGAATGTGACAGGGAAAGGTATTGTGTTAAAATAGTCTGTCTGACCTTAATCACAGTTTTAGTCTTAATGAAAACTGCCTGCTTTAAAAAAACTTTTACTCTGTGTGTGTGTTGCTTTAAGAGTTTCAGCTCAATATTTCCTTCAAATTTGTGCATCTGAAGTTTATTTCTGGGCATATTTTTACGGTCTGGCTGACATCTCCTTATCCGAAGCTTCCCCCAAATAAATGAAAGCTGCAAATACTGCCTGTGTTACGGCTCTCTTCTTTGAAAATGGAGCAGCTCACATTTCTCTACGTCTACTGTTTGCATATGTTTCCTTTTGTCTGCAGTACCAGCCTATCTTTCTTTGTCTTCAAAATCTGTGTTGGATTAGTGTAAACGGTGCTACCAAAGGCTGGGCATTGAGCACAAAGGCAACGCAGTCATCTTTAAACACATTTCCTGCTTTACTTCACATATGGTTTTATTGCCATGGCTTATAAATTGTCACCTGTAATGGTGAAATAGGGCTCCATAACCTGGACTTACACTTCAGAGCCTAATCTTTGTGTCCAGCTATCCCTTAAGAAATGGTGAGCAAGTGGCCATTTATCTCTGTATTTTTTTCCAAGTACTCTGGTGCAGACTTTATATTAACTCCAGAATTACAATTTGCCTTGCAGGGAAAGAAGAGAAACATGATCCAAATTTGTAAATGAACTCTTGGTCTCAATACTGTAAGCTTGTTTCCAGATACCAATAGACCTTATCCTGCCAGAAGGTTTTAAATGCAAAGTTTTGGTAATATATAAAACATTTACCTTTCTCAAAGCCAGCTTTGTGACACTCCATTACTGTAATTTCCATTTCCAGCTTGGCAATACCAATAAATAAAAATGAGAAAATGCTTCGGTCACCCGTCTCTCCCCTCTCTGATGCATCAAAACACAAACACCCCAACGATGATTTAACTTCCTCCAGCAGACCTAATGGCAGCAGTCTATTACCTTCCATCTCCTCCAGCAAAAAACATAAGGGTGAAATCCAGTCCCAGCCACATCCCGGAGATTTCAATGTAAGTTTATGCTGTTGTTCACAATACAAAGCTTAGCTGCATGTTTTTCACTTTGTATTGCAGTTTTGGATAGATTTGCAGAATGTTATGCAAAAAAACCCCAGCAAAAATGGGTGTTGTGTTATAAGTTTAGATTTTCTGATTTGGGGTTTAGCAAGGCAGGGAAGAAAGGAAAGAGGGCAGGCTGCAAAGTGGGAAAATAAGCAAAAGGTAAAAAGTTAACGGCCCAAAACGAATGGCTTTGGGCTTCCAGAATATTGCTTGGGCACAATGCAAGCTCCCTACATCCCCATGTGTGGTGCATAAAGCCTCTACTGTATAAGGCCTCTACCCAGCCACTGCCAAACCAGGAGTGTGCCTGCAGACAAGTTCTCCTACATGTCTTAACAACCAACTTCCTCAGACACTTTCACTTACTCTTGACACGGGTGAAGAGCTTAGCAGCAGCCTCACGACTCAGCTCCATCAGATCCCAGGCACTCAGACACTTATCAGAGTCTTGCTTACACTAGATGTGTCCAGAGTGCCGCATTACTACACCGCGTGGTAGCCACTGCCCGCAGAGCATGGAGAGAGAGTAGATGCTGTTCCCATTTATGCATGAGTTCTGTGATTAGGATGCTGGACTAAAGAGCCCATCAGCTCTCCTGATTGAAGGAATTCACATCTCTCTTACCTCTCAAAATCCTACTCTACTCTCCCAACTACAAGGATACTGCTGGTAGAAGATCAAGGGCAGAATATTGTCACATCCTCCCCTTGAAACTGTTCTGCTTTATGTGAAATACCTTGAAGAAGCAATTTGGGTACCATCATATTGATATCCGCTGCTGGAGAATATAGTCAAGCTGTTAGGGCACTCTGCTCCTGCTAGAAAGGCCCAAGCTCTTCTCCTTGGTACAAAAGCTGTTTATATATTTTATCCTATATCTATTTGTTGTACTTGTTATTTGATACATAAGAGGCTTCAAAAGCCTAGGGATTAGTGCCAAAGCAACTTTCAGAAAAACGAACTGCCTGAGTAGCAGTGCTCTCTTCCAGCTACTTTGCTGTGGAGATAACTAGCCCCACAGTATATGTTAAATATATATGTATATAACTAAATATATTGAAGTTTTGAGAGTGGAGGGGGAAGTGGTAGCTATAATCTTTATATTGGACACTTTTTTGAAAACAAGTCATAAATTGTGTGCTTCAAGATATCTCACGGATGATGTTGGTAAATTGAAATCAAATTAATTAGATAAAAATATTCACACAATTAATCTTAACATAGTAATTTTTTTTTTTTGCATTTAGTAATTGTAATTTTTTTAAACATTTTTAACTTCTAAAATGTAAGTTTAGAGGTTTATAACCCATTCAGAATTATAATGATACGATTCTTCACTGGGTATCTTGAAAACAATTTAAATTCCTTCACAGGCAAATGTGCTGGAAATCAAAAGTAGAAGGTGATTGCTTTATGATCCACACCCTTAGAAAATGCTCAGTTTCACTGAGATTTTCTACATAGCCTAGCAATGCACCATTTGGTCAACACTTTAACAACCTTTGCAATAAAATTCTTATGTATCTGGTTATTCATCTGAAAACTTCAGCCTGCTGAACTGATCTGGATGCGCCATAGAGAAGATGAGAGCTCGTGAACTATAAATGTTACAGGTAGCTCTGGTTTATCCCATCTTCCCATCTGGCACGTAACTGGTATGCCTAAGTGGTCCACAAGCCAGGGAGCAGCTTTTATCCACTTGAGCTTTTTGTCTATGTCCCCACTGCCTTTCTGTCTGTCACCTGACAGAGAAGGAACACTGCTTTCTGGCAGCAGTTACCAACCAAAAGCAACCTGTGTCGCTCCACTTTGCCCTGTACCAGTGTGTGGCAGCCGACACAGCAGGTCACTTGGTGGGATGAAGGGCTCATGAGGCCACTCAAAGAGCAGGACTGCAGCCAAGGGAATGCATGATATCCTGCCCGAAGACATGTGCTTCTGCTGTGGCACAGAGCAGTGATCTTTTAAGCTGATCAGGGACCTACAGCAGAAAGAAACCTGAAATTTCAGCTACAAAGTCATACTGCACAGGCACATCAGCAGCACAGCACGAAAAGAGTTGAACAAGTGAGCCTTGCTCTCCCAAGGCAAAGTACAATGCTGGTTTGGAAGCTGAAGACTAGACATGGACCTTAACCTTCTAAATGCCCACAATAGATCTATTCTTTAATAAACTTCCCTACTGTATTTCAGAGTGTTTTGATAGTTACTAATAGTTTAGCTCCATTTCTTCTGTGTATCACACTGCAAACTTGAGCCCTTTACAAAGTGGTCTGAGCAGTATCTGTGAATTTGTGGGTGTCAGTGACAGAATGTATCAGTTATGCGTACCCCGCGCTGAAACAGGAGGAAAACTAACTGCCAATGTACAACACAATGAAAAGACTCTGTCATTTACTAGTTGCTTTTTTGAATTTAGTAGCCATTTCCTCAATGCTTTCTCTGCTGTTTGTTGTCTAGAAAGCAATTCACATCAATTCAGAAAATGTTCTTTGCAATAAGCCCCAGTCCCAAACAGAGCCTTGGTCACCTCTCTCCAGCACACCCAGGGACTGCAGAAGGACAAAGCTTATCTTTGATGATATGTAAGTACAAATTACTTTAAAATAAAGAAAACAACGTAATTTGCTATGTTTAAAGACAGAAAAACAAAATTTGTCCAAGAGCAGCTGAACCATGGCCAGAAGTAGTATAGTAATGCTGTACGTTGAGCCATGAATGAGCCATACTGTATAAACTCTTTAATTTTTCATTATAAATTAAGCCTCTAATCACCAGGGAGTAGTGAGGACTGGCTGTTCCCTAAAGGACAGGGAGCTAGGAGCCAAGGGGCAGAACACATCTGACAGGGCAGGAGTCATGCCAGATGAGGGTCCAGACACAGAACACCCAAGCAAGGTGAGCTGGGCAGGCCTAAGGGTGGAGTCAGATTTAACCAAGAGTACAGATCCTCAGGCAAGTCCGTGGTGATGAGGCAGGTCCAACGCCTGGCCAGGAAGTCAGAATCAGGTCCTGTGAGGGTCAGGCACAGCCCCATGACTGCCAGATGTACAGAGCAGCAGTCAGGTCCAGCCAGGAAGACAGTCCCCAGGTTGGGGTCTAGATCAGTGAGGGCCATGGTCAGACACAAGCATGGCTTGTGCACTGGCAAGGGCAGAGGACATATGGAGACTTCTACCCCTGAGCCTTGGCAGCTGCTGCTGTCATTGCTACTGCTGCTCAGAACCATGTATCACAAAGGGAGGGCAGGTAGGAAGCAGTTTGCATGAATACCTGGGATTCAGGGATACCTGGCCTTCCCCAAGTCCACTACATCCTTCAAACATCCTCTGCTCTCCTCCTCTGAAAATGATTTCATCTTGTAATTGTCTTTCTTTTTGGTAAAATAAAATTGCTGATTTGTTTCCCAAGGTCATTCAGGATGTGCTTTTATTTAGATAAGGTAAAAAGGTGAAAGTGAAGGTTGAAATCCCAGTATCTAGAAAAATCCAGATTCCTTTTCACTGGTAATGTTCTGACCTGAAAATACTGATTTTTTTTTTTTCTGGGTAGTGTAGAAGAGGTTTTGTTCAAGCTATGCCTCAGACTGCCTGGAGCTCTGTAAGCTGTGTGACCTTGACACACCTTTTGTACTCTCCGGCTTTCACCCACAACATCTCTAACTCTTATGCCAAAGGAAACCCTGGGATAACACCCTTGTTTCCTCAGGAGCTTCTTTCTACCAGAACTGGGGTTATTTTATTGTAATAATAGTACTAATACTACTACCAAGTTTTGTTCAATGTACCTGGTCTGAGGGATAACTGGAGGGATGACAGCCTCTCCTAAAGAGGCTTTGTACTATAAAGCGTAAAGAATTCCCATAGACTTCATAAAGACATAACTGTTTTGTATGTCAAGAAAAGAAGGCTGGTGAGATTAATTTCTGTATGTGTTCATGGCAGTCATAAGGAGATTTAAGTTGAATAAATGTAATCAGTTTTTCTTCCCTTTTGGAGAAGGCCTTCCCCTGTGTATATATCCTTATTTTCCCCCCTTCTCCACTTCCCTCCATGGTTTTTAACTCTTTCAGTGTATTTATTCAACAATCTCAGTTGAAGAAATTTGGAATTGTTTAGAAATACAACCTAACTCTTCGTGTATCTGAAAAGACTTTATCATCTCTAATTTACTTGCAGCTGTTCAGTTTTTCTGCAGTTTAAATATGTTCATACAAGGCAAAAAGGTATCAGTGTGCCTGATAAAAGTCAAAATTGTAGGTGTGCTCAATTAGATTCGAAAAAAACACAATCAGAAACAGCTACAACAGAACTGTTGTGTCTTTGTTTTATTTGCCCTCAAGATGCTGGCAAAAAAACAGGGAAACTTGTTTGTTTCAATTTTCCCCTATAATACTGTCATGGGCTTTTTTCACTATCTCTATCATCTAACAGGCTTTTATCACTTGCTTTCTACATTAGCAATACATGTGATTTCTCTGGCAGGCATCTTCAATAAAGCTGTTTCACCTTTTCAGGGAGATACAGTTAAACTGTTTGTGTATGGTGCCTTCCACGTAGAATGTCCCCAAGCAACTTGTGGCCCATTAAAAAAAAAAAAAAGCAATCTAAAAAGCTACATAAGATAAAAGACAGAATCAAGTATGTCTTAATTTGCCCTTAAAACCCAGAAACAGTTAAATACCTGTTGTTCTAACTAAAGAAGGGAGATTTTCATGTACTACAACTGTCATCCACAACCTGTTTCTAGGAAACACCACCAGAATACCAGCTATACTAGACCTTGATTCTGAAATTACTGTGCAGAGAAGTCACTGAAATGTAGCAGATTAGACTGGCTGCAAATGTTAAATGTCAACAAATTTGACTCACATGCTCAGAGGATCAAATTAAACATGGCAGCCAGCGTCTTTCAAATTCATACAGCACCACAGCAGAGGATTTGAAGACATGCAGTACAGTAGGTCTCAAATTATGTAGTAATCCTAATGGCAGCATTTTGTCCAAAATGATGTCTGTGAAGTATTTCATCTCATAATCCATGAAGTTCTGAATTACTGTAATCCAGCCATGGCTTTAAAGTCTTCATTTTAATCAGAATCTATAGTTTTTTATGAGACTAAATCCCTTATATTTGATTTGAAACAACAACTAATTTTTTTGACCCATCGGTGTCTCTATGCTTTATTCTCAATTTATTTTCTCCAGATCATTGACAACAGCTGTCACTAGCAATAAATTGGAACACAAGTAGGTCAATAAAAAGTATATCTTGCTTGGCAGAGTGCTGTACGCACACACATTGCAATATAAAAGTAAATATAGCTAACAAGTCTTCAAAATGCAGGCAAAATCCTACTTGCCCTGATTTGCCGTTGTTTACTGCCTGCTCTAAATATGCTTCAAGCTACCCAGCATGCCCTGTATAAGTGACATGGATGCTGTTTCCTGTATTAATTCTTAACAAGATTTCCTAGATACTTTTTTTTTGGCCATTTCTGACTCCATGAAGAGAACATTTTCAAGGCTACATAATAATGCTTCAAGCCAAATCCAGTCCTGCTGTAATTCCACTGAATGACAGAATCCCCAATAACTGCGTTGAGGAGCAAAGTCTGTTGTCCTTGAAGTGATAAGCACAGACATGCTGCAGGTGCCCCAGGGCACAGTTCTACACCCTCCTCAAAACACTGCATGTGTGGTATAAAAAAAAGCTGAGTGTACCCAATCTTCCTTGTGGATAAAATAGAACATGCTCCTCAGGATTATTTTCTCACTTGCATTGTAGGTTACCTTTTCAAATTTGAGGTGTGTTTTTTCTTCACTTATTTTCCCTTTTTTTCTGGCCTTGTAGGAGCAAGATAATCCTTCTTCTTCAGCTTTTTTTTATTATAAGGTAATATTTTGTTCAGTGTTTTTTCCATCTTTATGGATTTAGGTGCTACACACACCCACCAGCTTTACACTGATCAAAGGACATACCCTGCTGTGAGACAGCATTCCTGTGTTTGTCAACCAGTAAACCATACACCCAGAAAAAACTCAGCCCAGAAAGGTGTTATGCATAGAGCACATAAAAAGCTCAAAAGATAACTTCTTGGCACTTCCCTTTGGTTTGGCTTGAACCCCAAAAGTCTCATTTTCAGTCTCCTCTTCTTTGTTCTTCTGCCTCAGAGGAGAAAGCAAAAGGCATTCTTGGGTTGTGACTCCCATACAACACCTGGAATTCATCTTGCTTGTCATTGCTCAAAATGCCTCAAGGACACCTGGTCCTCTGGAGTGTTTAGAGAGCACATCCTCAGGAACACAGTTAAGGAAAAGAGCTTTGCTCCTTTTCTCAGCAGCAATCTAAAAAATCACTGGTGGGATAGTCTGACATCTACTACACTCAGTTCCTCACAAATACATACACTACTTTGGACTGCTCCATTTCTTGGCTTTGGGAGATTTCAAGACTTCATCTGACCATCTCGTTCTTCCTCTCCTTCCCTTCTTACTTGTGGCACTGAATTTTCTCATGTGTACACTGCACATGAGGGAATAACATTATACTGTTAGACAGCAGACATTGCCTCCCATAATTAGCTAATGAAGTAGCCTGTTCTCTGCAAGACCACCTACCCCTTTCTTTTTCTGGTGGGAAATAGATGGTTAATGAGCTCTTGCAGGAGATTCTCATAGGGTAAAGATTATATAGCCACTATTCCCTGTCATCAAAGAAAAGCCAGAGCTGTGGAGCGAGTCCGGAGGAGGGCTACAAAGATGATCAAAGGGCTGGAGCACCTCTCCTATGAAGACAGGCTGAGAGAGTTGGGCTTGTTCAGCCTGGAGAAGAGAAGGCTGCAGATTGATCTAATTGTGGTGAATCAATACTTAAAGGGGTCCTACAGGAAAGTGGGAGAGGGACTGTTCACCAGGGAGTGCAGTGATAGGACAAGGGGCAATGGCTTTAAGCTGAAAGAGGGTAGGTTTAGGTTAGAAGAAATTCTTTACTATGAGGCCAGTGAGGCCCCGGCCCAGGCTGCCCAGAGAAGCTGTGGCTGCCCCCTCCCTGGCAGTGTTCAAGGCCAGGTTGGATGGAGCTTTGGGCAACCTGGGCTAGTGGAGGGTGTCCCTGTCCATGGCAGGGGGGTGGAATTAGATGGGCTTTGAGTTCCCTTGCAACCCAAAGCAGTCTGTGATTCTATGATTCTGTATCCATGCCCCTCCTCTGTTCCTGTGGCCAAGTGGTCCAGCACTGTTTATGTGATTAAACTCAGTTCACACCCCAAAACAAAGAACACTCGCTGCCTCCTGAGAACAGTCCCTTGCCTGGGCTGTCACCCAGCTGTGCCCAGACATTGTCTGAGACTGAGCTCAAAACTGTGCCAGGGAGAGTATTAGCAATTAAACAGCATGGATGATCAAATGTTGGAGCTGGTATCCTTACCCTGCTTATTTCACTTCCACAGTGAAAGAGGGTAGGTTTGGGTTAGCCAAGGAATGGGTTTATTGGCAGACTGAGTCTGAAATAGCCTCTGACAATTTTACCACTCAGGAAAGAGGGTTTGTTTGCATAAATTGATTTTGATGTGCCTTTTTCTTACTCTACAGCTTGACTACAAAATATCTTTAATCCACAGTGAATTGTAACAGTGAGCAGAGCTCAGAAAACCTTCCTACAGGTCCCAGCAGCAAAGCAGAATCTCTCAGATAGAAGGCAGTCTCTGCTACCAGTCTCTCCCAGTCTTCCCTTGCCTATACAACTGGTGAGCAATGAGCAGATGCCTACAGCAGGTGATGGGCACCTTTCAAACCCCTTTGCAGCAATTTGACTAGGCTAGGTCTCTTCCTAAATATCAGGAATGCTCATCTCACCTCCCATGGTATTTACTGTTCTACCGTATTTCTGGTTCTTGGCAGAGATTGTTTTCCTCAGGTTTGATATCAAACATCAGTTTCTCCTTGAAGAGCTAGAAGTCCATGCCAGTGTAACTCAGGGTTTGTCTTCTTGTGCTGGATCACAGAGTACTGTGGGTTTTCAGCACCCTTGATGCCAGGATTCACAGGTGCAGTGTGTAAGAGACATTCTAGTGCCTCTATTTGCACCACAGTTCCTAAGTCAGCTTTGCTGCCCCCATGGCAGTGGAAAATATCTTTACATACATTTGAAGAGTGTACTTAAAGTCCATTTTCCATAATATAATTACCCAGAAATTCCCCTTTTGGACTAGAAGGCTCTCTTTAATGGCCCTTGCATGCAAAGGGTGTAATCCCCCAAGGAAACCTGGGAGCTTTCCTGATCATTCCTTCAACATAGAAGGAATATTTTCACCTTCCAGAGATACTGCCCCACACTAGCACAGGCTCATAACCACTTTAGCCTAGAGAAGCACAGACTGTTCAAACTAATTTTTAGCCTGGGAGTACCCTGTTCATCTTGAGAACCAACAATGAGTCATGGAGCTGCAGAGGGTCTGTGATGACTTAATGCATGTGAGGAATATGAATTCTCAAAATCTCCATCATATGCTTTCCTGGTCTTCTAGTGCATGGTTATGATTCCTTTCAAATCCTGTGATTACTGAAGTTTCTTAGAAAGGCATTGCAGGACAGAGCCCTGGACAAAATCTTTGTTTAGGGATCTCCTGCTCCTTTCAGTGTAGATACCCCATTCACTGACTCAGGTTTCACATGTACTCAACAGTTTCACCCACACCTTGGCTTCTCACTTGTCAGAGCTGGGGACATGGGAGCTGGCTGCCAGATAGTCCCTCTCCCAAAAAGATCTTTCTCCCTTCGGTTTTCAGCTGCCTCTTGGAAATTCAGGGTGTGATTCTATGGCATTTTAAAACCATATAAACATGGACTGCTGTTGTCCTGCCACCTTCCCCTACTTCTGAGTGTAAAGGCTTTCACTCCATCTTTGACTGAACTTAGTTATTTCAGAGGATCTATTTAGCATACAAGAGAAGAAACAACTGTAGTTTGTCTGCAAGCATTTGATGTTTTCCCCCACTGCTTTCAATACAGGAGCTCAAGTGCCTATCGTTCCACTCCCTTCGTGTGTACACTTTGCCCTTGCATGATTTAGTCTAGATACTGATTTCACATGGATATCTCTAAGTCATGAATCTAGGTCATGCCCAGGAATTTGTAGTGGATTTTGACTCTTTGTCTTGATCTCTCATATTTCACTACATTGACATGGTTAGTCTGGGGCATGTTGCATTTTTGCCAAAATAGGAACCTGTACTTAATTTATCTTTCTTCATTTAATTTAAATTAGGTGCCAGGCTTTATTTCTGTCCACTGCTTTTTGCAACAGTATCTCCCTCTCTAGGTATCTGCACTATTCATCTGTTCATCTAACCTAAGCTATTGACCTTGTTACACCAAGCCCAACAAGATAATAGTTGTGTAGTTGGGTGATTGGGTAAATTTTTCTTACATTTGGCCTGACTCCAGTCAGATCCTTTGTTCCTGCCTTTCTGAAATGTCTCCAGTATTATCATGTAAAGGGGTCACAGCTTTTCCCTGCCTGCTGTTGGGTCTGCCATAGTGACCATGGGACTCTCATAACTGGGTACCCACCTTCCAGAGTGCCACGGGCTCTCCCCCACCCCACCCTGTGTGCCGCTGTGTGTGCCATGCCCCAGGCACAGCAGTGCCATGTCCCATAAAACAGCATTTATTTTAAGTTGTGGAATGGACAGGAGGCCAGGGGAGAACACTATTTTGTATAGTGATACCTCCTCTGCAGCTTCAGCTCTGCCTTTTAGCCCCAAGATGACCATCCTTATATGTGACCCAACACATTAGAGATGCTCCTGACACGTGTCCTGGTGTGAAAAAACAAATAGGCAGGGCTGTATGCTCCTACCTTTCACTTCATGTGGGTGTTTTGCTCTTAGAGGATTTGCTTCTCTTCTTGGACTGAAAGTTCAAGGCCTATTTCCCCCTCTACTCTGCCCTGGTCAGGCCCCACCTGGAGTATTCTGTCCAGTTCTGGGCTCCCTGGTATAAAAAGGACAGGGATCTCCTGGAGAGAGTCCAGAGAAGGGCTATGAAGATGATTAAAGGCCTGGAACAGCTCCCGTATGAGGAAAGGCTGAGTGAGCTGGGACTGTTCAGCCTTGAGAAAAGAAGACTGAGGGGGGATCTGATTAATGTTTATAAATATCTCAAGTGTGGGACACAGGGGGAAATGTCCAGCCTCTTTTCAATGGTCTGTGGGGCCAGGACAAGGGGTAATGGCTTCAAGTTGAAGCACAGGAAGTTCCACATCAATATGGGGAAGAACTTTTTCACAGTGAGGGTGACAGAGCCCTGGCACAGGCTGCCCAGGGGGGTTGTGGAGTCTCCTTCTCTGGAGATATTCAAGACCTGTCTGGATGCCTTCTTGTGTGACCTGTCTGAGGGAACCTGCTTTGGCAGGGCGGTTGGTCACGATGATCTCTGGAGGTCCTTTCCAACCCCTACATTTCTGTGAATCTATTGGCACATCTTCAAAACTGGGCAAGGGCTAAGCCTGGCTATGCCAGTTTCTTCTGATTTTCCCTAGCTCTGGTCAAATTTTGAAGTTGCTTATTTGGTTGTTCTGCTCCCTTCCAGCACACCCACCATTTTAAGGTCTAGATTGCTAAAGTTGTGAAACTGGTCTTACATTTAAAATTATGATTTAAGCTGCTTTTATTGCATGCAATTGTTGTACACTGAGGAAGCACTATTTTGTTTTTTTATAACACTTCAGCAGCATTATCTCTGAAGGGTGTTAAAATATGCACTTGGCTACATTTATGATGTTTAATTGAACTTTTATTAGTTTTTTTAATGTATCCTCATAAAGCACCATACCACAGTAAGAAATAATGTACAAGTGGTAGATTATGTAAATTAAGCAAAAAATGCTATAGTTTAGTATTTAGTTCATATAAAATATAAAAATTAGATGAAAAATGGAGGCTTGAATGCAGTTATAATTAAAATTGTATATTGGAGTCTAAGCTAGACCGTACTCTGTAAATACCAGCGGTTGCGCCGAGTTCCGAGGAGATTATGTTGCAGTAGATGCTGATAAATTACTGTACAAAGTCAGGCTTTTATTGATTCACTTTGTTTGATTCTCTTCCCCTTTTTTTACTGCATGAGTTTACATTTTTGCAATTATCTGCTAAACTGGAGTAAATTAAATTCAGAGAAGGCAGCGAAAGACAGAGGTGGCAGAGATGCGCTGTAATGGCACAGACCTAAATAGGATGAGAGGAGCATATATACACACACACACACGCAGAGGCATTTCACCTGGGTAATGGTAACATCACTCTTAGGAGCTCAACAGCCCAGAAATTCTGAAAGGCTGCTTCTGGAAGGGGGGTAATTACGATGCCCACAGCCATCTCACCTCATGCTGGGATCCCGCCCGACATACGGAGCGATGGAAATGCTGCCTTTCCTGCTGGTTCTCGACAAGCTGCCAGAGCAAGCGGTGGCAAGGCAAAGGCGAGCGAGGGAAATGCCGGACAGTAGCGGATTGTTTGATAAATTTCATCCTGGATTCAGCCACAGCCATGCTGCTGAGGCTGCCCTTGTCAAAGTCATAAATGGTTTGAATGCCGCTGCTGAAAAGGAAGCCTGGCCTTGTTTGTACTATCAGATCTAGCCATGGGGGGGTTATTCTGTAAAAGGCTGGATTCTGTTGCACTGCCTAGGTGACTGGCTAGTGTTGACTGAGAATGCGTTGAACTGGTTCCAGCCGTACTTGATTGCTTTCCCCAATCAACATAGTAGGGTAAATTCTCCTCGAGAGCAGCCAGTTTCACATAATGACACTTGATCCCAGGGAGAATTCACCAGCAGCCTGACTTACTTGGCACTGATGTTTTACGCTTTTTCTCTTGCTTTTCAGAGAGATATATGAGATGCATTAGAGCAGTGTATTAGAACTCCTTCTTGGTTTTGTTGAGGAGGACTATATTTCTAAAAGTACCAACAATCAGATATTCAGAAACAAAAGACTTTCTTGTGCAGTCAAGATTATTAACAGAGATAAAACTCTTGATTGTACCTGTTAATTTGAACTCAGGCTTCTTTTTACATTTTATTTTTTAAAAAAGAGGCCTGATTTTTTTTTGTAAATCTGGAGTGACAATGCTGACACCAATAGATACATACAATTGTATACACCTTAAGAATCTGACTCAACTGTCCAACAACCAGAGGTGATTGAACAATCCATGACCAGTAACCTCTTTAGCCTAACAAAGTGACTCTACTGATGTTTCTACTACTCACATCCACCCCAGTTCAACCAGTAGCCTGGTACCACTTTAACCCTGTAGAATTCTTGCCTATTCTGTGGCGCCTCAGGCTGTAGCGAGGCTGTGGTCTGCAGAGGGATCGCAAACCTTAAACCAAAGACCTGAAAAGGAGATTAGCTGTAGATCTTTCTGAATCCCATTGGTGAGAAAGCAGATTTGGATCTCTTCAGTAACATAAAGTTACACATTGCCTCTCAACAGTAACATATAATGGTATCTGAAGTTAGCATGCAGTGAGGTTACCTGCAGATAACCCAGTCAGATTAGCACAGATTTCACTAAAAAGACACCGTTAAAGAGGAAATTCCAGTGAACCTTAAAGTTTGTAACAGTTAAGTGTTCTCAGTCAGTATAAAATCAGAATATGATTAACAATCTTCTGTGAACTTCACAGATGCGAAATGTGGAGTGTGCAAAAGAACAATCCTGAGTAATTAATTTATGCATCCTCTTCTTCATTTGTCTTCACATGTACATGAGCCGAAGCAGCCTGTTACCTTCAAGGAGCCTATAGAAGAAGGATTTTTTTTTGGTTGGGTTTTTGGTTTTTTAACTTCATAACATAATAAACTAGTATACTGGGTCTAAAAGGACAAATGGTGTTCACTTGCAGTGGGAACTTAAAGAAAACTAAACTCAAAACCTTTCTTTGTCATTAAAAAAACCCAGAAATTAATTAAATCCATGCACATTCTTATTCTGTCACTAATATGCTATAAGAATTACATGCAATGTACATAAGCTGACATTAAATCTGTAGGATATTTCAGCTTTCCATTTTCACCTCACATGCACATTAAGAATCTGAATAGAAAGTTTATGAACATGTAGTGATAAATTGAAGAATAGCATTTCATAGGAGGCATAAAGAGATCAGAATTCAACTTGGCATGTTTATTAACACTGTTGAACAAGCACTGTTTAAGAAACAGAAGAAAACATACCCTATTCCGTTTTTCCCAATGAACCTTAATTTCTTTTAGGTTCCTGATTTGTCAATGAATCTTGTATTCTTCCTATGGAAATACCTAAACATTCATGTTGACATTATATACCTTTTGCCTTAAAACAGCCCCTTAATAGTTTCTTTTTTATATTAGGCTTCCCAAAAACCAATAGGACTTTGCACAAACCAGTGACTTCAGTTTCTGCACGCTGTGTTATGGTTAACCACCCCATGGCAGGGCCCTCAAAGCAAGCTGCTTGGCTCAGTAATGTGCGTGCCTCTTGCTAATACCCTCATTGCTAATCATCACTGAGGAGAATAAATCCTGCTAGTTGAAAACCATTTTACAATTAACTTACAAATAAGTAGACCGTAATTACATTGTGTTATCTCACTTTGTTTTTACAGCCTCTTACCATGCATCAAAGCAGCAAATCAGACATATAGTGCGGGATGATATATGGCCAGGGATGTTGCAAAGGACATGTTTTAATGACCTGAGTTTAAGAGGATCATGTAAAGGTTCATCACTTTGATCATTTCAGAGACATGAGACTAATGTTTTGATGATTTTCTCTGCTCTACTTTGCTTTTTGACACCTAATAGTAAACCATCTTACCTAGGTCAGCACACAAGATGAAGAGAGACAGGACTAACTTACATTTTTTAAGAATTCTTTCAGTGGTCTTCAATGGAAATGTACTTATTTTTCTATATCAAACTACCACCATTTCAATGTCTAATATTTCGTAATTGACTGTTGTGGTTTAACCCCAGCCAGCAGCCATTCACTCACCCCTCCCCCTTCAAGGGGATGGAGAGAAAAATGGAAAAAACCCTTGTGGGCTGAGATAAAGGCAGTTTAATAGGATAACAAAGGAAGAAAATAATAATAGTAATAATAAGAAGAAAAACAGATAACAACAACAAAACAACAACATAATAATAAATAGTGATACGCAAATGAAATTGCTCACCTCAAGCAGAAAAACAACCCTATGCCCATTTTGCCTCCTTGCAGCCTCCCCAGCTCCTTAGGGAGCATGACATCGTATGTTAGGGAACATCCCTTTGGCCAGCCTGGGCCAGCTGTCCTAGCTGTGCTCTCCCAGTTCTTTGCACACCTGGCAGGGCTTGAGAAGCTGGAAAGTCCTTGACTGAGTGTAGACACAGCAACTACCCAGCAACATCTAAAATCATCAGTGTGTTATCAATGTTATTCTCATCCTAAATCCAAATGACAGCACTGTAACAGTTACTAGAAAGAAAATTAACTCTATCTCAGCCGAAACCAGGACATTGACCAAGATGAAATCCAGATGGTTTGTATTATTAAGGTAGTGTTAGCATCTTGCAGAGCACAGGAAGTATTTGCAGCTGCAGTAGGTTATGAGATACTTGGACACAAACCTGTCTTTAGTGCCCTTTCTGACCTACTGGCTAGAGTTAGCTGGGGGGGAAATTGCACTCTGAGGAGAATAGTATTTTGAAGCAAGCTGGAGCAAAGGAACCATTTTTCTTCATATCAACAACCGTTTTAGGGCAGAGGTCAATCAAAATTAGCCAGACTTTTAATGTTATTTCCTTGTAGTGACATTGGGGCTTCCTTCTCTTAAAAAAAGGTTGACCATGATGTAATAAAATGACCTTGAAATGGTGTGCACTTAAGTAGAAGATAACAAAGTAAGTAAATACACTGGAATGCTCTCAAGGAAGTATACATGACTGTTGTCTTCTTTCAAGAGGCTATCCTTTGCTCCCACTGATCTGAACATGTTCTTACTGCTATCAGCATTAATTTTTTACTCATCCATCCCACTGGCTTCAGTTTCTACAACTGTACCTTCCCTGACTGACACAAAACACTGTTTTAAACAAGTGTGCTGAGAAATCTGTTTCCAAAATCCTAGTTAGGATTGTGTAATGGTTTGCACTGGGATAGAGGTAATTTTCTGCATGGTAGCTCTTATGGGGCTGTATTTTGGGTCTGTGACCAAAGCAGTGTTGGTAACACAGAGATGTTTTAGCTATTGCTGAGCAGTGCTTGCACAGCCTCATGGCCTTTTCTGTTTCCCTCACCACCCCAGCAGTGAGCAGTCTGGGGGCATACAAGAAGTTGGGAGTGGGACACAACTGAGACAACTGATCCCAACTGACTAAAGGGATATCCCACACCATGTGACATTGTGCTCAGCAATAATAGCTGGAGGAAGAAGTAGAAAGATGGGACATTAAGAGTGATGGCATTTGTCTTTCCTAGTCACTGCTAAGCTTGACAAAGCCCTCCTTTCCTGAAGATGGCTGAATGCCTGCCTGCCCCTGGGAAGCAGAGGATGAATCCCTTGTTCTGCTTCACACTATTGCTCTGTCTTTATCTCAAGCCACGACTTTTCTCACTTTTACCCTTTTGATTCTGTCCCCCATCCTGCTGGGGGGAAGTGAGCAAGTGGCTGTGTGGGGCTCAGCTGCCTACCAGGGTTAACCTACGATGATTGCTGAGTAGCAATAGTACTGTATCATTTACAACACCAGGCACTTAAAACCATGAATGGTAGGGACATCAGAATTCATACTCAGGCTACTCAGGAATATTTCATTTTCATTAGATAAGGGAGAAGGGATGACACTCTAACCAATACTAAGAAAACTATTTTGCAAAGCAAAACTGCCTTCTCTGAGACAGATGAGGATATGGCAGTAACCACAACGTAAGCTGAGAAGAACAAGGACATACTTCAGCTGAGTAGAGAAAGAAAAAGGCCACCTCCTGTGTATAGGAGACTGGAAGAATCTGCAGGGTCAGGAAATGTGTAGACTTTTATAAGAGGCTTGAACTGAAGATGAAAGGTTACAGCCCGAAATGACATGGCAAATGGCCATTCTCCAGTGGCTGAGAAAGGTGCAATAGGGAAATCTTATGGGAGGAGATGAAGCCATTTACTTCAGCCGTGAGGAGCTGAGTTGGTGACCAGACATTTCCAGGGAGACAGAAATTTGTGTTTTCAGTTTGAATGGAAGTGACTAAGTCTGGATCAGAAACAGCACTTGAATTTGTGCCCTGAAGTTGTCAGGTCGGGTAGGTTAAGGAAGGGATGGGGTCCCTCAGATCTGTTAGAGGAGAAATCAATGGAGAAATTGGCATGAGCAAGGCCAGTGGAATTGCAGCAGGCAGCCCAGCTGTGAGTCGGAGATGAACTCCAGGCAGCAAAAGTAAACAGCACTCTCAGCGTACTTACAGATAAGAGGGAGAAGGGAGGTGAGATGGGAGTCGTGGAAGCAAACAAATCCAACGTGTGTTTTCAAAGCGGAGAGATTAAACACACACTTGCTTTGAGAGGAGGGAGAAGCCAAGGCAAGTGACAGTGTACAGAGAGGAGTAGAAAAAGAGGTAAGCCAGCACGAGGGAGAGGGGGAAAGATGGAGTAACTTGTTCTGCTTTACACTTGCATCCATTTTGCAGATCAAAACAGCGCTAATTTGGAAAGCGGTTTATATAATCCATAAAAACGCTTTTTATTAGCTTTTTTTTTTTTTTTTGCTTTGAATCACTGACTTCTAAAGAATGAGAACAGTCATAAATGCTATTGTCTCCACAGGCAGCAATTTGGAAATAGAAGATGCATGGTTACATGATAAGTGTAGTTGCTTTATAAAAAAATGTTTGCAAATCAGGTTTAAAATAAGGGAAAAATAACTTGAAAATATTCTGCACTTCAGATAATAATAAAGTGTCTTCTTATTTTCCCCTGGTAGGCCACGCAATGCCGATTACTTTATGCAGGAAGCTAAACGGAAGAAGCATAAAGCAGATGCAATGGTGAGAACATTTTCTTTCCAGTTATGTTGCTCCAAATTATTTCTGTAATGCAGTTTCTTCATCAGTGCAGCATTGCTAGGGTAATTATAAAATCTATTATAAGGATGGCTAGGCTTGTTAAATTAAGAAATGTTTATATAATCAAATGTTCATAGCCCAATAAACTATGACTTAACAAATAATGACTTACTGAGATAAAGGCCTGGATAAATAAAACTTTCCATTTATTCCTTTGCTTTAATTAGTAGCTATAGTAATGGAGGCTGTGTAAGGGATCCACATACCTATCTTCTCAGTTTAACTAGCTGACTAAGTCCTATAATTGTACCCTCAAAATTTGGTCTGACGGCTGATTTGTACTTCTTTTAAAGAGCTTTGGTTCTTCCATGCCAAAAGAATCCTGGTTTCATGGCAGACGATTTCTAACATAATCAGATGCACACAAGGACTCTGTGTAAGACTAGAGGAACACCTTGCACACAAAGGACTCTTGCAATAAACAGAACCATGGTCCTGGTTTTGACCTGTCTAAAAATGTCGCCTGTAAGACCCTCCTGAAAAAGGGGAATCTGAGATTAATATGTAGCACTAAAGAGATGCTTGTCTTTCCAAACAAATGGATGCAACAATGCTCAGTGCTCCAGGAGAGCTCCACATAGCCATCTCTCAGCTTTCCCCAAAGGCAGGTTTCTCCATCCCTGTGAATAAGCCAGCTCAGTCTTAAAAAACATGAGGGGTCTCCAGGGTGGCAGACGCAATATATGGGTTGGGACCCTGCATTAATGTTGCTGTCTCACAGGTGGGAGTAGTTGCAGTCCTGCCTCACTCTGTCAGACAGGCACTTTGTTGTCACAGCAGCAGGAAAGAAGAAAGGTAGCTCAGAGCTTTTGTTTCTTCACCTCTTTTTCTCAGCTGTACAGAAAGTAAAAAGGCTGTAGGAGCAGGCCTTAATTTCAGACACTAACACTGAGTTTTAACCTCTGCCTGTGCTTGTGAGTGCAAATTTCCTTGGTTTATTCGGTCCCATGTTACTCTAAAGTGAATCTTAAATCAGAAAATATTGTGGAAAAGTACAAATGGTGAGTTTTAATGTGTTGCTTTAAACGGAATGGAAAAAATCCCACTTAATATGCAAGGGAAACTCAGCCTGAAGATAAATATTTTTATGGTAGACTTCCAGAAACAGGAGGTGCAAGCATTATCTGCTCTGCCACAAGTTTCCTGCATGCAAGTCACTTAAGCACAGTTTAACTGGCCTCCCATCAGTGTTACATGATTAAAACATCCTTCACACTACACTCACTTCTGTACACAGTAGACCAGGACCTTACTTAACACCTTGAGAACTGCCCTTTGCAGGTACTTCCTCCCCCTCCTTGACTGTGTAGGAATCCTGGAGGAGTTCCCATACTGTCAGAGTGCCTCCAGGCACTTTGAATCACCTTGCTGGGCTCGATACCTCCTACTTTGGCATTGCAATACCTAGTATGGGCACTTAGAGAGAACAGTCTGAAAATTACTCTAAGTCTCTCTGCTCCTTAGTCCCCCATCTGTGAAATTGGGATAATAGCACTTCCACTCGCAGAAGAGCGCTGGGGAGAGAAATATAATAAAAAGTTTGTGAAGTTCTCTGGTATGATCGCAGGGGGACTCATATAAGAACCTAAAATAGATTGAAGCCAGTGTGCCATTCCAAAGTTACTATTTAAAATCTTTATCCCTTGGAAAAGAATAAGGTCCATTAACCTTTCACTGTGTGCATCAGATTTCAACCAAATGCATCCAGTCCATTAATGGGCTTTATGTACTGCAGGAGTTGTGTCTGAAGGAAAAAGAAGTCAGGACAGGGAGGTATTAGTATGATTCATCTCTATCCACATCAAAAAAGAAATTCTGAGAGCAGATAAGAGGTATGTAAGTGTACATATGTGAACATTATGTGCACATTTGCATATACACTGGAGGACATACACGTATGTATATCTGTATAAGGAGACAAATACACACACACAGAGTCAAAGAAGTACTGAAAAAAGGAGAAGAAATGAGGCAAGGAAGAGAGATGGCAGGAGAAGCAGAGGGAGCAGAGCAATCCCTGAAAGAGGAGAAGGATATAGAAAGCAAATTCCTGACAAGAAGAGTGTGGTCAAACAGTGATGAAAACAGTAGGGATAAAGAAGACGTGAGAACAGAAATGGTCCTTTGAATAAGAGGGTTAGTAGACAAACTATTTCCGATTCCCTTAGTTCACAATAATCATTGCTTTTCTTTGATGAGTGATGAAAAACTACATTTGCAAATATATGTGAAACCCTATTTAATGAAAGCTGGAACAAAAGGCCTGATGAGGTTATGGAATGTTCAGCATCAGAAGAGCTTTGACAAAGGTCTGTCAGGAATGTCCTAGGCAGAGTCAGCCCTTCTTTGGACACAAGACTGTGGACCAAATAGCACTTTATAGCCTTTTTCAACTCTACACTCTGTATCTTAGGGTTTTCACTGATGTGCAGGGTTTGATGAGGTTTAGCTTTCTGGTAGGAAAATTTGTGAATCTGAAGATTTACCAACTTACATCAACTTTACAACTGATGTTGAGTAAAATCCCATCAAATGTAACTGTATCTTAATGATTACACTATTTCTCTGTGTCCTTATTTTTTCCCTCTAGGTGGAAAAGTTTGGAAAGGCACTGAATTATGCAGAAGCAGCACTATCCTTTATTGAGTGTGGAAATGCAATGGAACAAGGCCCAATGGAATCTAAATCCCCTTATACAATGTATTCAGAAACAGTTGAACTCATCAGGTAGGAAGGGAAGAGATGACTTCAGGGGTTACTCTGTCTGTTCAAACATGCTCATCTACATTATCACATAATTCCCTAGATACAGTAAAAGGGGATAAGTGAGGTCCTCCCAAGTGCCTGGTCAGCCATATGGAATATATGTGTATTACCTGTGCTTTCTATGGAAATTAAATCAGGAAACTATAGAACAAAAAGAAAACAAACAAACAAAAAACAACAACAATAATCAACAAAGCTTTTCATATTACTTGCAAATTACTTCCAGAGTTTCATGGTATAAGTCACGTGCTACTCAAAAGGAAAAAAGTAATACTATATAACACCAAACCATTGTCATAGAGTGGTAGTTTGCAAAGTGTTACAATGTATTTAAGACAGAAGTTTAATGGTTACCTGCAAGAAGTTGTGAGCATTGATACTAAAATGGATACTGAGGTCCATTTGGTGTGTACTCTCCTACTGTAGCCTATGGAGTCCCAAAAACAGTCCAGCTCGCACTGCACTGGGTCTCTTTCATGGCTCTCCAACACAGGACAGTCACGAGTTCAGTCCTACCCTCAGTCCCAATGAAGAAAGTTTGTTTCCTATGTCCTTTCCTCCTTTATAGCTGCTACTTATAGTTAACACTATCCACAGTGTTGGTAGAGAACACAAAGGTCAAAATCATCCCAGCAGCTGAGTGACTCGGCCAGAGAGCGAGCCCAGAAAGCTGCACTGGCAGTGACCGTGGCATCATTCCTCAGGACAGTCAATCATGCAGCTCTTGTCAGGATTAAGTTGATATCTTAATTTTCAATCATATTCCTAATGGAGCAAAGCTTCTAAAACAATTGCATTCTTTTGGACATAGTGATGATGCAAAGAGTTTTTTTGCATGTTAACAATTCCATTGGCATTTTATTCCACTTAGGGCTGTCTTCTCATGCATTTCAGTGGTCTGAGGCCAGTTTTCTAACTGGAAGTAAGAGAATAGTACATTCAGTAAGAGAATAGTACATTCCATGTGTGGTGGGTTGACCCTGGCAGGAGGCCAGATGCCGACCAAAGTTGCTCTATCACTCCCCTCCTCATCTGGACAGGGGAGAGAAGATACAGTGAGAGGCTTACAGGTCGAGATAAGGACAGGGAGAGATCATTCCGCAATTAACATCACATGCAAAGCAGACTCATCATGAAATAAAATGCATCTAATTTACTACCCAATCAAAACAGACTAAGATGATGAGAAATAAAACCAAATCTTAAAACACCTCCCTCCACCCCTCCCTTCTTCCTGGTGTCAACTTTATTCCCTAATTCTCTCCCTCCTCCCCCCAAGCGGCACAGGGGGACTGGGAATAGGGGTTTTGGTCAGTTCATGATGAATTGTCTCTGCCACTCCTTCCTCCTTGAAGCAGGACTCCTCACACCCTTCCCCTGCTCCAGTGTGGGGTCCCACAGTCCTCCATGAACTTCTCCAACATGACTCTATCCCATGGGGGCTTTGGTTCTTCATGAACTGCCCCAGCGTGGCTTCCATGGGGTGCAGACCTTCAGGAACAGACTGCTCGGGCATGGTCCCCCACAGGGTCACAAGTTTCCCCAGCAAGCCTGCTCTGGTGTGAGCTACTCTCTACATAGGCTTCAGGTCCTGCCAGGAGCTTGCTCCAGCATGGGCTTCCCACCAGGTCACAGCGTCCTTCAGGTGTTTCCACCTGCTCCATGATGGGGTCCTCCATGGGCTACAGGGGAATCTCTATTCCCCATCATCTTCCATGGGCTGCAGGGGTACAACCTGCTCCACCATTGTCTTCTCCAAGGGCTGCAGGAGAATCTTTCCCTCTGGCACCTGGAGCACCTCCTCCCCCACTCCTTCGCTGATCGTGGTGCCTGCAGAGTTTGTCACATCTTCTCACTCCCTTCTCTGCCTGCAAAAAGCGGTCACTTGGGGTTTCTTTCCTTCTTAAATATGCTATCACAGAGGCACTGTGACCGTTGCTGACGGGCTAAGCCTTGGTCAGCATCAGGTCCAGCCTTGGGCCTGGCTGGTGTTTACTCTGTCAGGCCTAGGGGAAGCTTCTAGCAGCTTCTCACAGAAGCCACCCTCTGCAGCTCCCCCATCACTACCAAAACCTTGCCACACAAACTGAAAACACCATGTCTGCAATTCTTCCCTTCTTCTTTTTTTTTTTTCCAAAATGCAGAAATCTCTTTCTTTGTCTGCCCTGTTTTTTCCTCCTGGTAGTAAATAGGTGGTCCTAACTCTGGAGATGAATTTTGCTTGCAGATCTGCCAGCTGTCAGTAATGCGTGTAGCTGTGGTTGTGTTGCAGTGTGACATGCTGTTGATCTTGCTTGCAGCGGCTCGGAAAAATAAGTGGTTTTTTAGGTATGCCTGTTGAAACAAAACATTCCTACTGAATCTCCACACAGGTATCAGGATTTAAAGTTTGAAAGCAAAGATAAGAAAAACCACAAGCAGTTAATTATGGGGAACAGGTATTTTTCTGGAAGTGAGCCCAGAACTGCTGTGTGTTGTCCTAACCTTGTCCATTGTTCAGCTATTCAGCTGGAAGCTGAGATTTCCAGAAACTAATTTGTGATTGCATAGCACATACACTCTTGAAACAGCAGTGCTACCTCTGTGGATGTTTAATATTTATAGAATTTGAATGTAATGTCATATGAGCAAAAATAGCTCTGAGCCACATGTTCCCCCTCTGCTCTGCTCTGCTTGGAAGAGCAAATCTGGGTAGACACGCTCAGGACTGGCAGGGTGAGGGGCAGCACCAGCTTCAGGGCAGGCTGTCGTCTGCCTTCAAACGTTGTGGAAACCCTGCATGAACTCTGTGTACCTGGGTCTCTCCACAGCAGAGGAGGTTATTTTGGTAGGACAGCAATGCCTCGCCAGCTCGGCTCCCCTCCGGACTGAGGGATGTTCAGCAGAGTTAGTGCTGCTTAAAGAGCACGGGGAGGCCCCGTTACTGGCAAACCCCCTCCGAAATGCAACCGGAAAAACATAGGCATGGTTGGGAACTGGAGCAAAGGTGTGTAAGGGGTCAGATCGAATGACACTGGCCAGCTCAGCTCTGCGATCAGCAATATAAAGCCCTCTCAGTTAACTCACATTGGTTTTCTTTTCCCTTTTCCTCAAGGTATGCAGTGAGACTAAAAACCCACTCAGGCCCCAATGCCACGCCGGAAGACAAGCAGCTGGCAGCATTATGGTTAGTAGATCGAGATTTCCTCAAAAGGCTACTTTTCTGCAGTGAGCCAGTTCTTGAAAATCAGATGCTGGACCCAGCCAGATAAGATTACGTTGTCTGTTGAAATTAAGAGAGTACTTTCTGCTCCGGGAAGGTCCAGCCCTTGTATCACTGTGCCAGGTCTGCATTCTGCCTCTGTAAATAAGCAATTCATACTTATTGACTGTGACAGGTCAGCTATGGTACGTCAGCGTAATTAATTTTTAAATGCCTGATGGTTTGTTGTTTTTATGAGTGATGTACTTTTGTACCAATAGCTCGGTAATTTCTTTTGTGGATGACATTTCAGGCTCAATAATCATAAATTATATTTACATTATATGAAGGGAGATACGGCAATGGTGATAATTAAGCCTCGGATTACCTTCTAAATTGAGATTTCTAGATATATATATGCACGCACCTTAGATTCTATAGGAGGTTGCTGATTGCTAGTAAAAACCTAAAGTGTTATTAAAATCAAATTTTAATTTAATATCTATGTAGTTAATACATAAAATACCTATTACATGGTTACTGATTCTCAGTAAGTGGACATTTACAATCAGCAAGTGTGTTTTTAACATCTATTAACCATCTGTTAAAAATCGAAATTAACTGCATCTTTAGCCTCCATAAATAAGGAGTCCTAATTAAGCATTTGTATTAAAAAAAAAAAAAACCAAAATATTCAGAAATGCAGGGTTTGTTTTTTTTCAAATGCCCTTTCTTTACCACTGACTTGCTGTGCCACCGGGAGGAGCACAGGGTGCATCTATGGCAATGTGCTTGAAAAACACTTAGATGGGAAAACGACTAAAGAACAGTTTCAAATCAAATCAAATCAAGCCACATTACAAAGGGTCCCTCAGAACTGCCAGAGTGCTTCCCTGTGTGTGGAACCGCATCCAAAAATTCACGGAGCCGCCGCATCTGTTCCAGCAGAAAGGTCAGAGCGAGGGAAAGCAGACGGTGCCTTCTCTGGGCGATGAATTGCAATCCTAACTCACCGTCTGCCAGCCAGCAGATGAGCTGACACCATTTGCATATGCGCTGTACCTGTGAAGGTGACAGAGTGAGAGTTATGGTGGCTTCGAGGCCACCGCATCCCCTGGCTGCTCCCACCGCCCGCCGGGCTGGCTGCCAGGCAGCCGGCTCAGCCGGCTCCGCTTCTCCTAAGGAGACACTGTCCTCCAGCGGCCAAAGGCAGCAATTCACCGCCTGCTTTCAGGAGGCTGGAGTCAAACGCGTTGAGAAACTCCGGTTGGGATTGTTTTTCTGCAAGAGTAATTTGCTAATTTGAGCGGGTTGCTGAGGGCTGGGCAGCTCCTGGGTGTGGAGAGATGGGAGCACTCTGGGCTTCCAAACTCAAGCTTCCTTCTCGTGCTTCAGGTTGGCTCCAAGACTAACTATGGCTTTTAAAAATAAAGGCTCCACAAAAGCAAACCCATCAGATTTTGGCTCAAAAGCTGGGCTGATGTGGGGCAATACCTCATTTGCCAATCAAAAAGCCTTCTAGAAAGGGGTGGTGGTGAGTTCTGATTTGGAACATAGACCAGTGCACCTAAAGCCAATAGTGAAGAAAAGAGCTTGTGTGTCCTGAATGCTGATCACCAGTTACCGTGATGTCTAATTATAGTTAATAGCTATTACTCTCATTTAATTATGTTGCATTAAAGGTGTGCAGCGCTCTGTAGACCAACGAGGAGCAGGAGGGCAGACAGTCCCAGTATAGCAATGTCGATTTTTTCAGCCCATGGCTGGTTTCCCCTGCAGAACAAATCAGGCAGGTAGCCTAGGAACAGCCTCCAGGCTCCGATGCCACCTCTGTTCTGCCTACCCACAAAGGAGCTTGGCCAGTGAAATCTGGGCATGTCCGAGGTTTCCCTGGACGAGTCCACTGGGTATACACCCAGGAGGATTCTTGTTCATTATTCAGGCTCCAGCCTGGTGTAATGAAGTCCCAGGAGATAAGATATCCCAAAAGGCTGCCTTTTACAACAAAAAATAATTTTTAAAACCCCCAAACAAACCTATGTTGGGTTCCAGGCCTGTGGTGACCTTTTCATGGGAGACGCCTTTGGACAAACGTACAGACTTCAAGTCAGAGTCAAGACCTGGGAACCCCCAACCCTGCAGACCCTCCAGAGCGGGGTTTATTTAGTACCTGCCTGGTAGCATTTGTCAGTGTGACCTGCTCTAGCTGTAAGAACTAGCCTTGCTCGTGAATCCACTGCAAGTACTGTAAACAAATGGTGATAATAACAGTAAGCAAGGTGCCATCAGTCTTCTGCTTCATGCTAGTTTGAGAATATGAGATACTTAATTGGGATTACTGTTCAAGAGTCACGCTTTACCTTCTGCTCTCCCTGTTGTTCCAGCTACCGCTGCCTGGCTCTTCTCTACTGGAGGATGTTTCGACTCAAGAGAGACCATGCGGTCAAGTACTCGAAAGCGCTTATTGAGTATTTCAAGGTACATTATTATATGTTTTATAATCAGTGTGTCATTACAGGAAACACAACAGTAGCTGTGCTGGGATTATTCCCCTATGAAGTCAGTGGGAGTTTTACCACAGACTCCCACGGTAACACCTGATCTCTAGTCAGTTCTGTTGTTTTCACAAAGGCCCCTCCTTGCAAAGTACACATCACATCCCTTCATGAAGGATCAGAAATTTATTGTACTAACAAACAGGTATTTTCAGACTATTCTTGGTCGATTGACCAGTGTTATCCAGGTCTATTGTGAATAGCTTTTGCACATTCCAAACTGAAAAGGTTCAGTGCCAGGCTAGATGGGGCTTTGGGCAACCTGGTCTAGTGGAGGGTGTCCTGCCCATGGCAGGGGGTTGGAACTAGATGGCCCCTTCCAACCCAAACCAGTCTGTGACTATGATTTTGCTCCAAGAATCCCTTCCAGGATTACACTTCCCACTATACTACACTGTGAATTGAAGACTTAGATCCATATCAGCCTTCAGCTGCGGGGCTTCCACTTGGCAGCATCGCTAGGCAGGACAGTGCAGTGGGGCCTGTTCTTACCCAAAGAACTGGCAAACAGCCCATGCTGACTTCAGTGGGAGCTGTGTGGAAGCATTGGAGGGCAACCGCCTGCCATATCACAGAATCACAAGGTTGGAAAAGACCTTTAAGATCATCAAGTCCAACTGTTCCTGTCCTATGCTAAAGGATGCCATGTAATAAAATCCCAGGATAAGATATCCCAAAAGGCTGCCTTTGCATTTACAACAAGAAATAGTAATAGACAAAGATGTACTTGACACAGCACTGGTGGCTTCCCCTTCCTGCTTTGCTTTGCCTGCTACTCCTTCTGTTTCCACTGTCTGCCAGATCCAAACCCTGGTTATTGGAATAAGACAGGAAGTCAGTCATGGTATTTTAGTACATTTTTTTTGATGGGCAACCTTTATCTGGAAAGAATCTCAGGAACAAAACCTTTCAGGTAGAGCCCACCCAGCAGTCAGTCCATCAAGCATTTGAGCTACAAACACAAAATTAACCTTCATCTTTCTAATTTAAAAAAATAAAATAAAATATGAACATACAAGTGCTTTAAGACAAACTGGTTTGGGGGACCTGAACAGCCATTTGTCTTTGAACAGAGGAATCATCTGTTGAGTTGGGTTTAGGGTTTTCTTTGCAGAGGGAGGTACCTTGAAATGAAAAACATCCATCCTTTGACATTTTGTTAATAAAAAAATTCAAATACAAGCATGAATGCTCATGATCAGATTCTGAACACATGAAGACACTGAAGGAAATTGACAGATCTGTTATTGCCAAACTGAAATGGAAGCCACTGTAATTGCTTCTAAAAATTTAGCAATATATAATTCAACATGTTATGTTTCTCTAACAATGACTTGATTTCAGGGGAAAGAAATATGTGCCTATTACAGCACTTTATTTTTCTTTACCAGTTCAGAGAATACCTGCATTAAGAACAGGATGGTCAGGCTCTCAACCATGTAAAATGTCTCCTACTAGCAGACAGAAACTGTTTCTCAGCAAACATAAAATGGACTTAGACTCTGCTCTAGCCAAGACGAGCCTGGTTTTTCGCAGAGCTCCCGCTGATATAATGATACCGTGGCTTCGCATTAGGAAATATTCTCACCTTTGAAAGTAAAAATGGGGAAAGAAAATCCATTTGCTATAATTTTCAGTGGAAAACAAGCCAATTCTCCACTCATTTCATATTTGGTATCTAAAAGCTTTCAAAACCAAGTGACGTGAAATGCTGACTGCATTAAGAACTTCCACATATATTATCAATCAAAGAAAGATTTTAAACCCTGTCACACGCTCTGCAGGGAAAATTAGACAGAGATTTCTTTTTGAAAAGGAAAAAAATGATTATTTAAATCTCCTTTTAAGTATTTTATTTCCATTATAGAAAAAAAATTAGCACAGCAGAGAATTAGAGAGAAGCCACAGATACTCAGGGGCCAGACATGTTTGAGAGCCTAAAAAACCAGGAGAATGGATAGCAGTAAGTAAAGTGGAATAAGAGATGGTCTCTTACAACATTACACTCTTTAGAATTCTCACCCCCCACCTTCCTGGTACAGAACTGAGAGGAAGCTGGAGTAATATACCTGAAACATGGGGGAAAAGGCGTGGGCAGTTGTACAGTAAGGCAGAGGCTGGTTACATTTACGGCAGAAGTATCTTTGACTCCACTTGGATTCTCATATTTCCCCAACTGTAAGCAAGTAACATGTAATCAGTTTCCATTACACTAGAAAGATGAAGGCCTGTAGCTCTGAGACAGATAAGAAAAGTAAAGGAAAAAAGGAAGAAACTGTTCTGCAAGAGCAAATGCCCAGGTTGCTTGCATTTAGGGTGGTAAATGAGAACTTTTCTGTCTTTTTCCTTTCTTTTTTCCTGAAAAAAAAAATAGAAATTGAAGAACCCCCTGTGGGAGACCCCAAGGCTCATTTCATACCACTTACCTGGGACACAGGAGGCCCAGGGTAAAAAAATGCAGGAAGAATGTCAGGGCACACACAGCACTGAGGGATCACTGCTAAAACACAGCTGGTGTTGGTGTGTGCATGAAAGATCTGGGAGCACAAGGGGCAGTTCACAGGACACAGCAAAACTGAGAAAACAAACTGAAGAGAGGCTCAGGAGATGTGCCCAGC
Source organism: Porphyrio hochstetteri (assembly GCA_020800305.1). NCBI lineage: Eukaryota > Metazoa > Chordata > Aves > Gruiformes > Rallidae > Porphyrio > Porphyrio hochstetteri. The sequence goes on along the minus strand of CM036905.1, from coordinate 149,824,040 downwards.
AGAACATGTTAAGAGAGGATGTGATCCTGTATGGAAACTGAGCTGATCATACCATGTGCAGTTTTGTTGCTTCTGGGCCAACAAAATCCAAAAACTACCACTGAAGTTAGGAAAATTCAATCTTGAAACCCTGAAATAGAATCTGATTTTCTATTTGTGAGACCTGCTAACATCAGAACAGGACACTGAAGAACCAGGAGGATAAACAGTGCCTTAGGATTTCCATATGACTATCTATCCTTTAAAAAAAAAAAAAAGTAATTTATCTTCTAGTGAAGGTTCCACATTTGGTGGAAAAGGGAAATTGCAGACTGAGTGTCTGGGATTACTAGTGGCCCTTAAATCTGTGAAGTCCTGAGGCCCTTCGTTTATCATTTTTCCTTCCTAAGCCATGGGAGACCAAGAGTTTTTGTACTGCTGCTAATGCTTGTAGCTTCTGCAGCTTGCAACACCTGCAGCCATGCATTTAAACAGTAACCATAAGCAGATGTTGAGCTGCAGGACTTCTCTTGGTCTATCCTGGTTGTCAAGAAGGGAGGGTTGTTGTCCAGCACACAATTATCTGCAGGTATCAGGGACAGGTGGGAGCAGATCGCTTTCCTCTGAAGAACCAGAGATTGACCATTGCTGAATATAAAAGGATGGTCTAGAAAAGTTTTCTTTCTTAGTCTTCTGGTTTTTACATCCTTCTTTCTCACAGGCCTGGATTAAATCAGTCACTGCATCTGGGAGAGGGGCTGAATGGACAGGAACCTGACAATAAATTCCCAGCAGCTCTCACAGACTAACTGCTAGAGTCATTTCAGCTATTCAGTTTCCATTATTGTGAACACCTGAATTTCTCCAGCTGTGCAGATGCAGTGCTTGTACAAGATGGTCTTTCCTCAAGCAATGGAATTCTTTAGCCTAAGCACTGTGTAGCAGTGAGTGTCTTAATGACTGCAGGTAGACAAGAGATCACACTAAATGATGTGATGCCCCGTTCCGGGGGCTTCTGGGGAACCCTTCAGCTAGAAATACCACTAGCCTGCAAGGGCAGTCTCTCTGGCCCTGTGAATGCTGCTGCTGTCAGACCAAGGGAAACAGCTCTAAGAGGAGGAATCATGAGAGAGGTTCTTGAGCCTGGTGGTTCACACACCCACCTGAGCAGAGGGAGCCTCAGATTCACATCCCTGTAGTCAGCCACACAGGGAAACAGCATCTGTCTTTGGGGGCAGGAGAGCAGGAAGAAATTCTTCTGGGTTTCTCCATCACAAGACATTCCAGCTAAACCTCACAAAGAGTCCTGGTGGCACTTCTGTCTGACCTCACAGCACTTCTGTGAAAAGTTTCAGTTTAACTAATGTGTTTTCATAGTAAACCCCCATCCCAGGGTGTTTAATAGACTGTGATTTGAGTCAGTGCTGCAGCACTGCTTCTTCACAACAGAAAACTAGGCTGAGTGGGTTTCTTGCATCATGAGACCTGAATACTTCTGTTTGCCTAATGTTTTTCTTTACATTTCTTTACTTTTACACTGTTTAATATTCTACACTTCATAGTCTTATATAAATTTCATGCACTGTGAATTATTTTTTCCTTCACAGAATTCATCAAAAGCTGCCCAGAACCCATCTCCTTGGGGTGCCAGTGGAAAGTAAGTTGCACAGAAGCTTGCATCAGATTGTCAGGGAGAAACTCTTTCCTTACCTGCAGTATGTTCTAACACTCTCATGCTTTTAATCTTAATGCCTATTAAGTAACTGTATTAACATCTGTTTCCAGGAGCACAGGAACTCCATCACCCATGTCCCCTAGCCCTTCTCCAGTCAGCTCTGTAGGATCCCAGGGGAGCACGGGGGCCCCTTCTCCATCTCCTATCATCAGCATCCCGCAGCGCATTCACCAGATGGCTGCCAACCATGTCAGCATCACCAACAGCATCCTGCACAGCTATGACTACTGGGAGATGGCTGACAACCTGGCCAAGGAAAACAGAGGTGAGTCAAGGCAATGGACTTTTCTAGAGACAGTCACATGATTTTGATCAGGAAAATAACTATTTTAATTGCAATGCAAAGTAGAACTGCACAGGTGATTTTTTTTTCTTCACTCTGCTCTGAGTCTGTTCCAAAACGGCCTAAAAAGACAATTTTTATAGCTGCCTCTCTCAGAAACATCTTTTTTTTTTTATAATTTGGTTTGTCAGGGCTGGTGACAGACAGGTCACAGACATAGAATCACAGAACCACAGACAGGTTTGGATTGGAAGGGACCTCAAAGCCCATCTCATTCCACCCCCCTGCCATGGGCAGGGACACCCTCCACCAGACCAGGCTGCCCAAAGCCCCATCCAGCCTGGCCTTCAACACTGCCAGGGAGGGGGCAGCCACAGCTTCTCTGTGAGAAGCCCTCACCACCCTCACAGGGAAGGGTTTCTTCTTGATATCTGCTCTAAATCTCCCCTCCTTCAGTTTAAAGCCATTATCCCTTGTCCTATCACTACACTCCCTGATAAACAGCCCCTCTCCAGCTTCCTATTAGGTCCCCTTAGGTACTGGAAGGCTACTTTAAGGTGTTCCCAGAGCCTTCTCTTCTCCAAGCCAAACAAGCTCAACTCTCTCAGGCTGTCTGTAGGAGAGGTGCTCCAACCCTCTGATCATCTTCATGGCCCTCCTCTGGATTTGCTCAAATAAATACCTGTGGGTAGCCTTCACTGCCATCTGTGTCATTCTGGAGAGAAACATTTGGGTTAGGCAAGGCAGCCTCCTGCCCCCCAAAGTTGTGCCCCTGGATGGGGTGCATTTAGCCAAACCACGTCCGAAAGCAGGAGCACACTTCCTTTCTACAGAAGGAATGAAAAGCCCCTTGGCCTCCCCACATCCAAACAGACACAGATGGGAACAAGCTGCCTCACTCCATCTTCAGAGCAAACTTCTCTCAGCTGAACTGAGGAAGTGCCTGAGCATCTGACTTGATGATAAAGTATTCCTTAGTCCTCAGGCCAGTTATGTATTTAAGGCAGGGGCATGGCCAGGATTCAAATCAAAATGAGGAAAGTGTAGGTGTATCTATCTGAGTTGGGGGGGAGGGAGGGGCTAATCTCCTGTTGCACATGATGGAGCTTTGTTCGGTACAAACAGCAGAGTTGAGTTCACCCTGAAGGAGAGACAGGGGTACAATTCAGTCACCTAACCATAGCTGCTAAATGGCATTCGAGGTATGCTGGCCCACACTGCCACTCCAGAAGCCTCCAGTACATCCTGTGTTAGATCTGCCAGTCCAGGCTATGTTATGAACTGCCTGAGAGCATCTCAGATGGGCACTGCGTGCCTCTAAGCAGGCAACTGAATTAAGTCCCTAGTGGCTACTTAGCCAAATTACTCTTTAGGCTGGGCTGACCATGCTGTACAAGCCTCTATTTCTCTGTCAAGGTAGCTTAATATCTAGTTTATGTATAGATAGAGACTGGTGCATAGACTTTCTGATTTAGTTGTTCTTAATCTCAGAATAAATCTTGCCCAGCATCTGTTTGCTTTATCAAGACTCAATGGAAATTAATGAGAAGCAAAGCCGAAGAACTCACTGTTTTGTTCTTGAAGAAGAAAATTGTTGTGCACCAGCCTGTAACATGATGAACCACAGGGCTTTAAAATTAATCTCACCAGCACGAAGCTTGCATTCCCATGAAATGTTCAGCTTGACTCAATTTGCAAGAGAATAAAATCTATTAAAGGGTGACAAGTAGCAAATACAGCTTCACTCTTCTGACACCAAACCTCTCTCTTATTTTTTTCCCCCCACCCTGTAGATTTTTTTAACGACTTGGATGCGTTGATGGGACCCATCACCTTGCACAGCAGTATGGAGCAGTTAGTGCAGTACACTCAGCAAGGACTTCACTGGGTGCGGAGCAGCGCTCACTTGTCGCAATGACTGGGTGCCGCTCGCACGGACACTGTACCTTTCATGGATAATTCACTTATTCTGGACACTGTGCTACAGAAATAGTCAACCACAGCATTGATCCAAACAAAGGTGAATATCTCTTCAATATTGAGCAAAATTTTGCCTGAGTGTAGATGTGTGTGTGTGTGCATACCTACAATATACAGCGATGTCTCTTTGGAACGAGTCGTTCTGTACCGCTCTCCAAACATTGCCATACACTACAAGTACTTAGAAAGACCCAATTGGGATGCACAAAACATACCCTGTCTATTCTTGTGCACAAAACATACCCTTTCTATTCTTGTGCACAAAATATACCCTGTCTATTCTTGTGCACAAAACATACCCTTTCTATTCTTGTGCTGAGCAACTCAGCAGCTAAAATCTCGTGGGTTGATTGAACCAAGTGCAATAAGCACAGATCCCTCTTCAGGAAAGCCCTCAAGAGATTCTTCACTTTAAGCTTGTCCTGAAATCCCATCAACTTCAGCAGAGCTTAAGCAGGTGGGCGAGGGCTTTCCTGAACTGGAATGAACGGGGGCAAATCACAGACATGGAGAACTTTCACTGCGAGCACGGACACGTCAGAGAAGTTTCAATATTAAGGTGCCATCTCGCTGTTACTTCCCCACCAGGCACACAGAGGAGTTGTGTGGTCCTCATTAAGTTGGAGAAAGACAGCATTCCTTCATGTGCAATAAGTTTCAACAAATTGCATGCATTTCTTTATCTCCTGTCTTTTTAAATAACCTTATCTCTTGTTCGGCTCCTCACCAACAGTATAACCTACGGTATCAAGCCAAAAGCCTGAGAACAGATATGCTGATAACAAGAACTTAAAAGAACTGGTGGAAACTGCACATAGATAAATGAAAAAAACTATGGCAAACCACAAGCCACTTCATAAAGAGAAGGTGTTAATTCCAGCTGCTTACACACAGAGAGACAGAGAGATACCTAGAACAGTTGTTGGCTTTGCATGGGAAGGCTTCGTCCCACAGATTTTGACTTTTGTACCTTTCTCATCTAGCAGAAGCTTGCAGCATTTTCTTCTAGCCTGTATGGGAGCATTACATGCAATTTCCTTTATCTGGGAAGCTGAGTTTGCTGCTCATCAGGCTAAGAACTGCTCCCTATCATAATCCTCTCACTCTTCATGCATAATCCTCTACTAGGCTTTAACGTTTCTTGATTTATGGGATGTTTTCAGTTCCTGTTGACAGGCTGTTTTTCATGCCAGAAGAATTAATCCCACAATAATTGGAGTTTAATTTGGGTCAGCTGAGGTCATATCAACTGTGCTCACATTCAGTGCATTTTTGTTCATTTTCAATGGTTTTCACACATTTTCTGCATCGGAAACACATTTTTTTTTGCAATCAGATTTGCAGCCTTTACTCAAGTCAGTACCCCTGGTGACTTTCAGTGGACTGTCACTGGTTGGACCCTCTGATTGTTGTTTTCTAATCTAATTTATTTATATATCAAGGAAATGTGAGTTCACAAGACTCTTTCAATAGAAGATATGAGTAGAAGTAGCCTCTGTTATTGATGATTGATTGGCTGGTCCTTGCTGCCTTTTCTTCCTTCCCCCATTACTGAAGAGCTGCATTTTGACAAAAAGATACCGAACACTGCAGCATGTTTTCTCAGTAAAACATGTTTGATAACACAGGCTGAATGTACCCTGTGGGAAAGAGTGGGCTTGAGAGAACACTGAGCCCAAACATACCTGCATTTTTTTTTGGTTGAAGCTGCCTACCATAACTCCAGCCATTGCTCAGAGCATTCACCTGCTTCTACCAAGTGGCTTGATGGGAACTACCGAGGGAATGCTCAGCCCCAAGCCATCCTGGGCCAGTATTTATGGGGCCACTGGTGCTCAGATACTTCCCCCCAAAAGAGAAGTCCTGAGCTCAGGTCACCTCTTAGCACAGGCATGAGTGTTACAGTGTGGCTGGCTTTAAGAGTGAACATGGACCTGCCTTTAAATGACAAAAGATGCATCCTCCAGTACCCCTTCACTCTTAAATCCCTCCGTTGCCCACCCCAGAAGGAACACAATTTGTGTGGTCACACGTATCATGGAGAACTTGATTGGTGCCTTTCTGTTTATTACTTGCCTGATCTTTGGCTGTGGAAGCCCACCATGATTTCCTAGACTAGCAGCAACCGATTCTGTCAACTGCTTCCATACCATATGAAGGTACTATGGGATTTCTCCTCAGATCAGGGAAGTGAAATTCCAATTAGATTAGCTTCTGTTTTCTTTGATGGTGCCTATGAGGTTTATCTTCAGATAAGTTTGGGGGGGTTTGGGAGCCCTGACTGCTATTTGATGTTGAGAAATTTTAGAAGTGACATATATTACTTGCCTTAAATGGAGTTTAGTTTTATTGCACATGTGGCATTTGAGTTTCAAGTATGGAACTTTGAAGCATGTTTATTTTACTAAGATCGGGATATTTTTCTTAATCATGATGAACTCTTTGTATGGATGTAATATGTCAAGAAACTTCAAAGAAATGCAAGAATTAATGCTGTCCTGTGGTAACATTTCCAAGTACTAAGGATCTCTTGTAGATGATTGTCCTGTACATACTGAATTTTTCCAGCTACAATACCCATCGCTCCCATGGACAAACACACTGGTTTTCAGTTTTTGTGCTGGCATCATCTGTGTTGTCTGATGAGCAAGCGCACTGAGCCTTAATTTCTGGTGGTGTAACAGGATGGAACAGCAGCCATGTAAACCACCTGGACATACCTGGACAGATTAGAGGCTTTGGGCTTCTCTCCATGGGGTTTCTTGCAGCTGTACTATTTTGGTGAGGTTATTTAGGACAGAATACTCTTCTGTGTGTGGTTGCTGCCATTGAGGTGACTGGATGTGACATGGTCACAACAAATACTTCATTTTGTTTTCCTAGGGCCTGATTTGGAAAAGTGCCTCTGGCTTCTAGGTCTGCTCCAGTTAAGCATATGCTCCACGTTAAGATCCTGAATACACTTAGGCACTTCACCCTGAGTCAAAGGTGTGTCTGTGTGTTCTGGGTGGGGCCAGTGGAGACCATCCTTCTCGGGGTTCCATGAAAGACACTTACTTGTGTTACTTAAGCTGTAGTAAAAGTTCAGGAATACGCTTCTTTACAGCGTAGCAATGTCCAGGTGAAAGTAAGGAGTCATTCTGTGCAGACCCAGAAGGATTGCACCTGGAGGGAGAGGTTTGCTTACAGATGGAGGCTTCTGACCCAGTCAGGGCTGCTAATGCAATGGGAAGGCATTCAAAGGAACCATGTATTGCAGGGGGATGCAACAAGCACAGAGCAGCCTATAGGATCCTCACAGACAGCAAGATCATACAGACCCCTTGGCCTTATTCCTTTGTAGTGTTGTTCCATGGTGGCATGACTGACAGGTAAGAACAAAGCGTACACAATGGTTCAAGTGTGGCCTAAAGCCAAGCATAGTCCTCCCTGTCGCATGGCAGGGTACCCCAGCCCCTTGTTTCCCTGCTTCTTTTATCCAAATATCCCAGGGTTCCAAAGGAAGAGGTTGCAGTGAAGGCAGGACCTTAGGTACAGGAGGTAAGAAGATCCAGCCCGAAGTGTAGATACAAACACCTATGTATATACTGTAAATCTAAATAGTAATAAAAGTCACTCGGCATGAAAGATATTACTAGTGCCTACCATTGATCATCAAGTACTCATCGCTGAGCAGCCATATCACCTCAGAAGTGCAGTAACTGTTATCAAAATAATTTGTGCAGCTAATTAAGGTATAAGAAACGCGCCTTTGGGACTGTGCCATAGTATCTCTTTTGTAATACAAACGTTGGACCATTTTTCATGGCTACTGATTCCAATCTACATCACTGAAATGCCAGGATGTCTTTTCCTTCCCTAGACAAGGACATATACTTAGACCTGGCTAATCTGTGCTTAGTTTATCTACCCAAGAGACTTTAGTAGTCACCAGCCTTAACGCATGTACAGTGTGTACTATTCATCGACTTAGTTGTAGGTTGTAATCCAAATCAAACTGGAATTTGCGAAATGACTTGGATTAGTAGCATCTGCCTCAGATACTCTGCAGATGTGACATTAAAAGGATTCGTGGTTTTGAAGCAGGAAAGGTTGAATTTTATGTAAATAACAGTGGGTGAATTCCTCCATCTTTTTACAAAAAAAGATTTTTTTAAAATGCAAAGATTGTCAAAGCAATAGGTTTTTTAACTCTCCTAAATTTTCGGGAGGGTCATGGGTTCATGGTCAAAGCTATATTAAGAACATCTCCTGCAATATGTCTTGCCTTTACATAATCCTCTTAATGCTTAATATGTCAGAAAGAAATGTTTCTTTTTCACAGCGATAGCAACGCTTCCTTCCCCCATTCAGGGAGAATCCTCAAACTAAAGAATAAAATCTCCTGGAACAATAGAAGTACAAACAATGCCCGAAGAATACGGACTTGTTAAGATGACAATAGAAGTTTGGCTGGTGCAGACCTAACATGCCTTTCATTTTAGTATCTTTTTGTTAGCATTTACATCACAAATTTGAACTCACTGTGTTTGAAACCAGAGAGTTAGTCTGATTTGGACCCGATGATCTCTTGAGGTCCCTTCCAACCCCTACGATTCTGTGATTCTGTGTGATTTTTATGTCTTAAAGAGGACTGGTAGGTCTGATGACTATCTTAATTATAATTGTTACATTAGCTTATGTGCTGTGCACCAAGGGCTGGGAAGGCATGTAAATTTAGACAAATCATAGAATGCTTTGGGTTAGAAGGGACCTAAAAGATCACCTAGTTCCAACCTCCCTGCCATAGGCCGGGACACCCCCCCACCAGACCAGGTTGCCCAAAACCCCATCCAACCTGGCCTTGAACACTGCCAGGGAGGGGCAACCGCAGCTTCTCCGGGCAGCCTGGGCCAGGGCCTCACTGCCCTCACAGGGAAGAATTTCTTCCTAGCATCTAACCTAAACCTACCCTCTTTCAGCTTAAAGCCATTGCCCCTTGTCCTATCACTGCACTCCCTGGTGAGCAGTCCCTCTCCCACTTCCTGTAGGATTCCTTTAAATATTGGTAAGCCACAGTTAGGTCAGCCTGGAGCCTTCTCTTCTCCAGGCTGAACAAGCCCAGCTCTGTCAGATCTCTCAGCCTGATCTGTCAGAATGCATTCAGAAAAGCATTTGGCTGATCTTTCAAGTCAGTCTGGAATAGAGGAGAACAATGTCTCTCACCCAATCCTGTCAGCATCTCATAAAGCCGCCATTTGCCCTCGGTAAGGCCAGGGCTCCATTTCCAGCATTGCTGGTTGCCATGCTATAAGTTGTTCTTAAGGCTGATTAACAAACTGGGAAAGTCACTTTAAGCTCTGTTTGCCCTCACCTCACTAAAGCTACATGGAGGAAAACCACTAATACTTGGAGCAGCCAAGTCCCTTCTTTCTTCGGAGGGACTCAGCAGGGGCAATTTCTTTACGTGACTCCTCTGCCTCTGCTTGCTCTCTGGCTCTGTTGCTCTGGGTAGCCCACAAGCATGCCACCACTTTCAGGAGTGTTTTCTACTTCAGCAGCCCAAGCTACCTTTCAAACAGGGTGCTGGAGCGTAGAGCAAGGAACCCACAGGTTGCGCAAAGGGGGCCTTTCTTTCCCCCACGAAACCAGCAGCAAATACCGCAATGCTTCCTCTCTTTTCCCACCTCTGTAGCTTGAACTTCACACGCTGCACAATGAATCTCAGCCTCATCCCTGCTACCCTTGCAGGACTCCAGAGAGTCCAAGGAAAATAAGAGAATGACAGGGGAAAAATGGGCATTTCCTCTGTCCCAAGGCACATACTCCTTTTTGGGAGTGAATAGAGAGCACAGCATGGATCATAAGGCGCTCAGGTCTCATGTTTCTCCTATGTACTAACACAGGGATACTTAACACTTATCTGCCTCACAGGGCTTGATGAGAATTAATTAATGTTTGCAAATCACTTTGTATCCTCAGAAGGAAAGTGCTGTAGAAGAGCTATAGAAAAAACCGCTAAGTACACAGGATAAATTTCACCCCTGAGTCCAGAGCTACAAGACCCTCAAAATCCTTAAATACCACGTAAGCTCTCGGTGTCAGCGCCCGAGCATATGAAACTTGTGCTTGGCGCTGAGGGGAGTCCCAGCCCAGGTGAAACTGCCGTTCCCAGAGCATCTGGTAGAGAGCAAGAATCTCAGCAGTACCTGATGGGACAAACCGTGCAGTTTAACCAAGTGCTGTGTGGCCGTCCAAGGAACTTCAAATCTTTTTCTGCCTTCCTATTTCTGTGAAAGACATTTCCCTTCCCGGCTGTACCAAGCATGTTTCTCATGAGCACCTCAGAAGTATTCAGAGCACCTCTATTCCAAGTCCAGTTCAGGTAACTTCAAATCAATGGAAATTTTCTTTTAGAATGGTGCGTTGCAGAGAGAACTGGTCACTTGATGAGACAAAGAAACAAACAAGAAAGGTCTCTCATAACAAAATGTGTGTCTGTTTGTGATGCACATTACCAGTAACTGAGCTGGAAGGTCAGAGCTATGTTGGGAGCACGGTGTTCAGGGTGTTACCTTCACAGATCACTCCATCATTAGCCAGCATCCCCAGGTCAAACTGCCAGCTCTGTTCTGACACATTACCTCTAGAAGTCATCAACAAAGTGCTTCACCAAAGATGGAACCAGTCACATCAACAAAATGTTTCTATTGCTGTTCTTACTAACAAGTCCTCCCTTCCTTCGTGCTAGTTACCCTTTTCTCCTCCACTTGGTATTCTTAGATAGGGAATTCTCACCCTGTCAACAGGCATGAAAGGAAACACTTCCTGCAGGAACAAGCTAGACAAGCCCTCACAGGGAAGAATTTCTTCCTAAATCTACCCTTTTTCAGCTGAAAATTGTTGCCCTGTGTCCTTTCACTATAAGCCCTGCTAAAAGTCTTTGTCTTCCTTACAAGCCCCCTTTAGGTACTGTCAGGCTGCAGTAAGGTCTCCCCGGAGCCTTCTCTTCTCCAGCTGAACAAGCCCAACTCTCTCAGCCTGTCTTCATAGAAGAGGTGCTCCCACCCCATGATCATCTTTGTGGTCTCCCTTGGATTTGCTCCAACAGCTCCGTGTCTTTCTTTTACTGGGGGCCCAGAGCTGGATGCAGAGCTCCATGGGGGTCTCACTAGAGCAGAGGAGAGGAGCAGCATCAACTCCCATGACCTGCTGGTCATGCAAATTTGGTGCAGCCCAAGATAGGGTTGGCTTTCTGGGCTGCAGGCACACGCTACTGGCTCATGTCCAGGTTTTCATCCACCAGTACCCCCAGGTCCTTCTCCACAGGGCTGACCTCAGTCAGTACATCCCCCATCTTTATTGATACTGCAGCTTAGCTCAACCCATGCGAAGGGCCTTGCACGTGGCCTTGCTGAACTTCATGTGGTTTGCATGGGCCCACCTCTCAAGACCTCTGGATGCCAAGGTCCCTTTGGGGATCTGCCTTCACCCCTGACAAACAAGTCCATTTTCCATCTGCATAAGGTGCTGGATGGGAAGATGGAGATTTCTGGCTTTCCCCAGCGAATCATACGTAGCTAATGCCATGGTCAATACAATGGCTCGTTTTTTATCTCCTTGGCCTTTCATTTTGCCTTCCTGGTCCCACGTTTGGCTCTTCCTGCAGTTCTAGGCGTTTTCTTCCTCAGCGTGGGCTGGGACACATATAGAGGACAAGGTATTGGTGAAATTACTCATGGGCAGTGCAGCGCTGCTTTGAGCAGCTCAGGACCCTTCTGCTTTCCCCCCATGCCCACCCCACCCATGGGACTGGTGCCCACCTTTCCCCATTACTCCTAGCAAGAGAGTTTAGTTCCCTCCTGAGGGAAGAGACAGTGAGTGCAGAGGTCTCCACACAAAATTTCTGACCAGCTCTTCTCTGCATCAGAAGGTGGATGGGAGAGACCAGTGATCTGGGGACCAAAAGCCCTCAGCACTGGTGGCTCAAATACCCCCTGTGAAACAGTGGTGTAGCTGGAGGGGTTATAGCAGCGTCTCCTGGCCCAGCACCATTGCCAGGCATTGTGTTCCTGATCTGCTTGATGACAAGCATTGCCACTTCATAGCCCTGCAGGAGAACCAGCAGGAACTGGGGGTCTCACACCTGCTCGAGGACCTTTTTTAGGCCATTGAGGACATGCTGTCAGCCTTGTAAAAATTCTCTGGGGTTTAAATAGCAAGAGAAGGTGCAAAGGGAGAGAAAAGAAGGTTCTGATTTAAACACAGAAATCGGGATTCACCTCATCTTGTACTGAAGGTCTAAAACAAGCACCATGAATCACACCCTAGACATGACTGTCTCTGTCCACGAAGTGAAGTTAGGTGACAAGCCAGCTCAGAAATAGAGGTGCTGTGAATCCCACCCCAGGTTTACAGTTGTACCTGTTCCTGACAAGACTGCCTGCCGAAACTGGCAAATACCTTAGGACGTACTGATGCAGGATGGTGCTGGCGTCACATGGGAGGGAGCAGATACGCAGGAAAATAGGGATGCAATAAACACATTGACCTGTCTGGACACCTCCTTGTGTGACCTGTCCTAGGGAACCTGCTTTGGCAGGGGGATTGGACCCGATGATCTCTGGAGGTCCCTTTCAGCCCCTACAATTCTGTGAATCTGAGTTCTCGGCTGTTAGACTTGGACTGTCCCTTGCCCACTCTCTAATTCAGTGGGCCCAAACCCAAAGAAGCATCTCCTTGAAGACTCAGTGTGCACCTTTCTTCTGTTCAGATTACTGAAACACCAGGAAAATGTATTTTACAGCTTAGTAAGCGCTTGACGTCAGTTTCCCCATACCTTGTCTGGAGGTAGAGCTGGCTTCCTTTAAACAGAAGGAACATTTTCTCCTATAGACCGTGAAAGAGACAAGAGTGGCCATGAGCTCACCTGAGGCCGATATTCTTCTTTATTTAACAGAAATTCAATGGCATTTTTTACTTCCTTGTGTTAAAAAGTGGCAATTATATCCCATCGGCTGCCCAGGGCCACCTAAAGTTCGCAGCCTGCTGGCAGAGCAGCAGACCCACAGCAGCTCCGAGGCCTGGCCAGGCAGCACCCCTTGCTGGCGCTGGAGGCAACAAGAGTGGTGTTGCGCTGAGAGCTTCAGAGCAGCCCGATTAAGGTGTGCTTGTGGTGTCATTGGTGGGCCATCTCCTTCCACAGAGGACAACTGGAGAGGGGTGGGAGCCGAGGCAGAGGATCCAGGCAGTAGGAGAGCTGCTCTCTGGGCAGCCCAAGGCTAACCCCTGATTCTCCGGAGCGGGGACATTGTTCTCTGCTGACCATGGCAGATGAAGACAACAACCTGTGTAACAAATCAGGGCTGCTCTCTCTCACACACACACACACTCACACTTGCTACTTACAGCAACTCCTTGCCTTCCTGGGCATGTTATTAATGGAAGCCTGGGCTGCAGTGGTGTCCACTGACCAGGGCCGTGCTGCGGCAGGCATCCTGCAGAGACCCTCTTCCACGCCAAAGCCAAACTGCGCTGAGTGTGGTTGAGGGAAACAAATTGGTGGGGAAGACAGTACAGGGCAGCCAAAATACCAGCGTGCTTAAATTTGCTATTACTTCTCCAGCCAGTAGTCCTAACTCCCTACACTTTTCCCATGCTGCACGTAACGCCAGCGTAGGAAAAGGCAGCGTGGTGGTCCCAGTGTGGGGTCCAGCCACAGACCACCCTCCTGTTGGGCATGCTGGCAGTGCAGACAGAGTGCTGAGGGAAACTGGCACATTGCAACTCTCATCCCCTTTTCACTCAGCAAACTTCTAAGTGAGGGTCCCTGGCCAGGCGAGGTACTCAAAGACCCACTTATGGCCAGAATCCTTTTTTGGTAACAAGCTGCAGAGACTCATTTCCATATTTCATTTATAGCACTAAATGTCAGCAGATATATTTTTTTATTATTATTAATTTTTTCTTTTGGTAACATTATTTGAGTGGGGATGGCTTTACTTGCAGCTCATAAAAGAGCGCTCGCGTTCCTCTCTGAGGGTGTGCTGCCCCAGGCCTCCCCCACCCAGCCAAAGCTAGAGCAGTTCATCTTTCCAACAAGCATAATCCCACAATACGTCCCCATACAGCCGGCAATGTTGTTTACACAGGTTAATAAACGGAGTATTCTGTACAGTAATTTATGCTGTAAAGTATGTACATATATCACGGTAGCAGTCACAAATGCTTTAAACTGCCTTATTTATTAGATCGGTTAGCATTTCCCCCCTTGCTCCAGAATACTTTAAATTATTTTTATCTTTTGCATTGGGTATTCTTTCAGTTACTGCATTTTGGCCCAATTATTGCCCAGAAAAAATATAAAAATTTAAAAAAAAAAAAAATCGGTCTTTAGAGGAAATAGATATCTAACATTTAAGTAGAAATAGCAAACTCACTGCCCGTCCAACTAATATAGCCCTGATTACGATTAAAAATAAACATGGTATACTCTTATCTGTGTATCATAGTATGTGCCAGAAATCATATTCCATTTGTGATCAATACGAACAAGAAGAGCTTTAGTAACTTCCACCTATCTCATTCTTCCATTGTGAGACCAAAATAAATGAATAAACAAACTAAATCTACAACGTTCCCCTGTGAGAGCCCTGGTCTTATTCCTCCCTCAGGCCAAACTCCCACTGGCTGCAGTGGGAGCTTTCCCTGAGTACAAACACAAGGCAGGGACGTCAGAAAACCAACCGTATCATGTATGAACAGTACTCGTGCTTGGTAGTCCCTCCTCTTCTCTGTAGCAAAGAACCGTGGGGTGACCGCTACGCCCGCAGCGCGCCTCTGTCTCGCCCCTTCCTTTCTGCCGTACGAGTGAGAAACTGAGATTCCAAACCAACTGTATCTGTTCTGTTTGCCCAAGCAACATGGGAACTTCCCAGGGAATGCTTCCAAGAGAAAAATACAAGACAATTTTGCTTGTGTCTGTTCCCGTGTCGAACGACGTCACGCGACTGGACAGGTCCGTGCGTGCAGAGGCAAGGGAATGGCTAATGACTCGCTTGACTGTTTGGAGATTTCGCTATGTCCACAGCTCATACGACATTCATGTAGCACAGTTTCTGGGATGGTGAAAAATCCTACTGTAATGTAACAGAGTGAGCCTTAAGGATTTGTAAGAATAAGCACTTTTATATTAAAAAGCAAATATTAATTCATCGGTAAGATTACTTTTTTAATGTGACAATAAACCATGAAATCAACATCCTTCTGTCTCAATTACGCCTCGTCTGTCTCTTTCTTAAACCTCTGAGGGGAAAAAGCTGCCTGGTTTTGTGTTAGGGCTTCCAGCTCCCATCAAAGCCACCTTGTGCTCCTGCCTGAGCCACCTCCCTTGCTCCCCACTTCCCTCATGGCTGAGCTCCTTCAAAACCTCTGTGCAAGGAAGGAGGAAAGGCTCGTTCAGCAAAGCAGAGCTCATTAACATGGCACCAGCTTTAACTGGGGTGTCTGACAGAACCCAAGGCAGCTCTCTGGTGACAGGAGAACAGAGGCACTGCTGCTTTTCAGTGAGACATGGGATGAGCTCATAACCTGCCCAAACCTTTTTTACATTTAGAAGACAAGCCCCTGTACCTTAATACCACTAACATCAGTAAGTAGTGAGAAGACAGCCATCACCTCAGCAGCTGTGGAGCCCAGGATTATGATAAACACACAAAAAGTGCAAGCACCAAGTCACGCTCCATCCTGCCTCCCCCTGTCCACACACATCTTTTGCACTGACTATTTCCCAATTCCCCCAGTTTCTTCCCTTGTAGGACTGCTGTCTTGCAGAAGTATTCATTCCAGCAAGCGGTATTTTGGGTCAAACCCAAAATGCTGCTGTTTTAACATCACCACTCTCCAAGTGGCAGCTTCTCAAGGTTCTTTTCTGTTTGATGGACACCTGGGGAGTGTAGGGTTGGATGTTTTCCTACTTCTCACTGGGGATACCACATTTTCCCAAGCAGGACCCGACAACCGGGGCAGGTACTGGCCAAACATCTCAGGGGCTGGCCAGAAGGAATGAGCTTCCCAAAAAATGCTCTGCAAGTCTCTGGTGACTTGCCACCATACAGGAACGTGTGCCCACAATGGGCTGTAACCACCGTGCATTGAAGCACACAAATGGAGAGCTTTTGCTGCTGGGGGCAGGGAAGGTATTTCAGCATCAAGCTCTGGCTTTACGACACGCCATGGTTCACAGTGGGCTGACACCAGACATTGCTGCTCTCTGTTGCTGCCAGCAGACTCCAGTTGAGACAGGAGAGAGGCGATGAATGGTTTCCCCAGGCACTGCCACCATCAAAGAATGGAGACGGTTTCCCCACACATTTCCTGCAGCGGCTGAGAGGCTGATGTACCGCCTGCTCGAGGGACAGATACACGTAGCTGCATTTCCAAGACCATGGAGGCTCAGAGTGAGCCCACTGCTGCCTCCCACACCAGTGCCAGGTCAGTCGACACACCACACACAGCTCCATCAACTTCTGCTAGGCTGGACCTGCTTGCTCCAGCACCGCCTCTCTCCCTGAACGCCTCAGCGGTTTGCTGGTCATCCTCCAAGATATTCATGCAGAATTTTACTTCTTGAATTGATCCTTGAAAACCTCCTCTTCTCAGTGTAATTCAAGGTCATGGTGCCATGACCTTGTATTACCACGGCACCATGGAGCTGAAGACCTTGGAGGGCCCGTTACGATGATCTAGTCTTACTTCCCAAGAAAACACAGACCATAACGCTTCATCAAGGGATTCCTTTATCAAAGGCTAATAACTTGATGAAGAGACGCCTAACCTTTTATTAAGGTGCCTGGTCTTGATTTAAAGGCACAAGGCAATGAAGAAGATACTGCAGCTCTTGTGCTGCTATTTGCTAAAAATTCTGCCCCCAGGCTTCACTTGGAACAGTATCAACGCTAACTGCAAAGCCAAATGTGGGGCTGAGGGGGAAGAAAACACAAAACTTGAAGATGGGATACATGTACTGAAAGAAAGGGGGAAAAATAGGGGGAAACTTTGCATTTTAGCAAAGACTCTGCTCTTAATTTGAGGAAAGCACATATAGATGGCACCACTTGCTATTCTGAAATAGAATAGGCTGTGATCTTGTTCACTAAACAGGCAGGCCCACAGACAAAATGCAAAAGGGAGCACTGTGCAAGCACTGGTGAAATGCCGACCCCACCATGCTCCTTTCACTTTTGCACCAAGCTGACATCCACAATAACATGACTCTCACATTTTCTCTTTAGGAATAGGAAGCAGCAGCTCACGTGGATGGTTCTTAAAACGAAGCTCAGGCTCCCCAGCTGCCAGGATAGGGATTGTTAGCTTGAAAGCTCCTCTAACATCAGGAATTGCACATCAGCAGAGACGTACCACTGTACTGTGGTGTCTCCTAAGACCATTCACGCAACTCCTGACAGAGGGAGTTTCTAGTGGTTTGATTTTCTGTAGTCATTTTTCAAACACCAGCATTACAAGTAGCAGCGCCCAAGCAGGGCAACCAATTCCAAGTCCTTTCTAAAGCCTCAGCAGGGCCACAGACAAGCCCTTCCACCCAGGCAGAGCTAGGCAAAGTACGTTCCTGCGGGCGTTCCTCAGGGTTCTCGGCAAACCTTTTAGGAAAGGAGCGAGCCAGGAGGTCGTAGTTCCAGTACTTTTCATTTTTCCACAGGTCAATACAGCAGGTTATTTGTTACAACCTTGGAAGCGAGCCTTTCTGTGCATAAAAAGGCCCTCTCTCATGAAGAGTCCCTACCACAAGCTGCATGCTGTGGCCAACACGCAACCGCCCTGACTGAAGCTGTGCAGCCCTGAGTGCAAGAGTTGAAAGGACAGAATGGGAGAGAAACAGGGAGAATTTGACTTTGAGCCTTAACAGACAGGGAAAGCTCCAGGGATCTGCTCCCGAGACAGGCTCCCCAGTCCCAGCACCAGCCACAGGGCACCCTCTGCCCAGGGCCTGGGACGTGTATAGCCTCAGCATGTGGGCTTAACCTCAAGGACACAAAACAATACAACAAGGCATCATCAACAGATGATGGCAAGTGGCTGCAACGTGGCCGATCTGGACACAGTGGATTGTTTTTATAACTCTCTTCACGATGCTCCATGGGGTAAAAGGTTTAGATGCTGCAGACATAATTTGTTCTTGCTTCATCAGGACATAATTTTTGACTAGGGGGTGGGATTTAAGGATCTCAGCTTATGTCCTGTGACCCAGCTTCAGCTAACAGTTTCTAGTCAAAACAAGATAGGGTACCCTCTGCTGTGTATTACGTTGTTTGAGCCAAAACATGGCAAGAGTGGGGCATTGAGGCTTAAGGTCTATGACTGAGGTGTACACAAATTATTTTGTCTTGTCTTACTGCTTTAGGTCAGCCTCACAAAAATCATCATCATCATCATCATCAAGGCAAAGGCACAAGAAGAGGATAAAGATATACTGTCTATCTCCAAGCGTAAGATAGGGGTAAATTGATACCCAGTTCACATGCTTTATCATAAAGCTCCAGTGAAAGCATGACTAGGTGCTTTGGGAAGATGGAAGGCAATTGAAACCCTGAAAGCAATCCAAAATTAGTTTCTGACTATACCAGGAAATTTTACACTAAAGAAGTCGCAGAACCCAGCTGGGTTTGCTTCTTCAGCTCAGCTATTTTATTCGCCATTCCCTTTGCCATACCAGTCCCAATTTAAAATGTGCATCAGGCACAACTGGCTCATAATGAAGAGAAGAGACAACACTTGTATTACAAAGCATTTAATAAAGTAATAAAAAGACCATCTTCCTAACTCTGTGTAGTGTTGCAAATTGCTCACCATCCTGCTTACCAGATTAACTGGACAGATCCTAACACCTCTACTGGAGGTCACTGTCTAATCCTACATGAATTATTTGTGACTTTCCAAGGAGCAATCCACATGAGCCAGAAAATGGAGTGCTTTACCATCAGAGCATTTAGTACATGCAGGCAAACACATATATGATGTAGCTGTGGCTCTCTTGACGTGGAAGACACGCATTGGCTGTGCTGGTGTCGCTGCTTCACGTATCAACCTGGGCTGAGTGGAGTGGAAGGGATACACCTCCTGATGAGGGTCAAGAGGAGCTCCACCTTCATCGTGCAGCACATTGTGCTTCCACATCTGGGCGCGTCTCATGGGTGTACCGTGGAATTCCAGACGACCCTGTATCTTGGAGGTATGAGCAGAAAACTGGCCTTTAAGGATGATCTGTGTGTCTGCAAAGTGGTAATAATGAGAAATCTTGTAGACCAGCATGGAGAGGCTCTTACTGTGGAGACTGCATAGGCAGTGTGGGCAAAGCTTGTCAAAGCGACTAATACATGAAAAGGAAGCCACAAATAGCCTGAGGATGGCATAAAAGCAGACAGATAGCAAAAAGAAGCACTAAAAAGGCCTTTTTAAAATAAGAGTAAGACCTTTCTTCTTGACGTGATAGAAAATAGGATTTGGGAAGGTGAGATCAGGTCAGGTTGCTGGCTAAAACAGACCTCCTGGGTAGCAAGAGATCTGCCCAATGAAGCGAGGCAGCATGGATGCTAGAGATGCCAGAGAGAAGCTGGTTCCAGTAACTAAGGTGATGAGCTCAGCACCAAGTGCCGAAAAAAACCATTACAGACAGCTCAGCAAGGACATCTGCTCAGGGTACAGCTGCTAACAAGATGCTCAGCAGCTCAGTGAATGCAGTGGTGAATAACGTGAGAAATACTCTCCCTTTACACCAACCGGTGCTGAACCCTCCTCTGGCATACCACCCAGTCCCATCCCCAAGCTCTAAGAGATCCTGCAGAAACAAGTGGAGGTCAGAGAGTAGGAATGACAATAAGCAAGTGGGGAAAGCAGAGGCAGGGGGAAGAGGTTGAAAGGAATGAGATTTGTTTATCTGGGAGAGAAGGCAGGTGAGGAGGGACACAGTAAGATTAAATACCAAATACTCTAGAGAAGAAGGGTCCAACGCTTCTCTTTACCTTGCTGCATAAGACAAGAATAAAGGAGCAGT
This sequence comes from Porphyrio hochstetteri, assembly GCA_020800305.1. NCBI lineage: Eukaryota > Metazoa > Chordata > Aves > Gruiformes > Rallidae > Porphyrio > Porphyrio hochstetteri. The sequence continues at coordinate 149,804,015 of CM036905.1, read as the reverse complement.
CAATGAAATGAAGAGCTCGTGTATTCAAAGCTGATCAAAGGAAATTCTCTGTCACATAACGTGTAATTGGACAGTGTAAGATAGCTCCACGGGAAGCACTGAGGTCAAGAACTGTGCAGGATTCAAAGGAGGACTGGATGGCTACATGGATCACAGGAATACCTAGTCAGAACTATTATGCTAAACTTTGGAAGAAGTAAAAAGGCAGGATTTCAGAGTTTAAGCCAGTACCTGACTATGGGCAAATTAAAATTAGTTTCATGGTTTAACCCAGTAGCTAAAGCAACCACACAGCCATCTGATCGCTCCTCCCCACCCCCGGTGGGGTGGGGGAAGAGAATCAAAAAGGAAAAAAATAAGGTAAAACTCATGGGTTGAGATAAAGACAGCTTGATAGGGCAGAAAAGGAAGATAATAACAATGGTAATAGTAATAAAATAATTAAAAGAATTAAAAGAATATACAAGGCAAGTGATGCACAGCACATATGCTCACCACCTGAAGCTGATACTCAGGTAGTTTTCCAGCCAACTGTCTCCCGTTCCACCCCTCAGTCACATACAGACCATGACACTGTATGGCATGGAATAACCCTCTGGTCAGTTTGGGTCAGCTGTCCTGGCTGTGTGTCCCCCCAGCTTCTCAGGTGCCCCCCTGTCTTCTCATTGGCAGGGCAGTATGAGAAGCCAAAAAGTCCCTGACTGCTTGGTGACAACTAAAACCATCAGTGTGTTACCAATGCTATTGTCACCCTAAATCCTAAACACAGTGCTCTACTGGCTACTAGAAAGGAAATAAACTCTATCTCAGCTGAAACCAGGACAATCAGGTTTCTATAGGGGTAGATTATCCCATGTCTTTCTCTGGGGTCCTTCTACCTTCTTTGCAAGCAGTTGATGCCAGTCCCTTTAAGGCCAGATCATCAGTCTACATGAACTACACAATTTCTGTTTTCCCACTTCTACGTCAGCTTCAGAGGCACGGAAAAGCTTTGTCTAGCCCCAAACATGCCAGCAAATTCAAACCTGCATCTTTCCACTGGTGATACAGCTATGGCACCACCTGGAGTAAACCAGCACTAGGCATTTTCATCAGGACCCAATTTCCTCTAACGTAGGGTGGCTGGACTCTGGACCTGCAGCCATGTAGACATGGACTGACAGAGTTTGCTACCTTCCTTGCCTCACCCCAGAGTAGAGCTCAGCCTTGTCTGCTCCTTCTCACTGCCTTGCATTCCCTTCTACAGAGTAGGCAAAGCTTGATCACCACCTAAGCATAACCCACAGCAAGTAGCTCTCTGTTAGGAGGCCTGTGCCTATGAACCTTCTCTTTCCCTATGATATGCCCCTAAGAGATAACCTTTTCTAACAGAAGAGGCATGCTGTCTTCTCTGGCCATGGCACTAAAGGAAAGAAGCCCAGGCTTTCTGTCAAGGTGCACACAGTTCTTCCATAGGCTGAAAGCCGTATTTGCCAGCTCTGGGTCCTCAGCACTAGGCAGGAGAGACGGACTCCATCCAGCTCAGTCCAGCTGCAGTGGCAGCAGTTCTATGTCTGCACTTCACCCATCTCTCTGATGCCTGTGCAACCAAGCCCAAGTTTTCTACACCATGCTGGTAGCATTAGGTGCCTGAATCTTATTTAGCTGCAGTTTAAACATTTACATCCCATTTTGCAGCTACACGATTCCAGTTTTCCCCTCCTGCCCCAGCCTTGCAAACAACTTGCTGACTCCAAATTCAGCCTGCTACGGTTCCATCTTCCCCTCAGCAGCAGCCCAGCAGCTTTTCTCTGCCTTAGCTAGCTAAACCTGAAGCTAACTTACTTTCACACGGCACAATCCTGAGCAGGATCAAGAAGACAAGGCAACGTTTACCTTCCCCTCTTCTTTTTGAATGTGCAGTGGGGGAACCCACCTTCATTACAGCTTGTGTGCAAAGGCTGATTCTCTATTAGCAGACAGATACAGTTTAGGAACAGACACAAACTGAATTAAAACAAAAACAAGCCCTGCAATACTGGGGAGGGCTTCTTCCCCTAAACCATTTTGCTGGTTTTATCTGGGCCTTTACTCTCCTGCTCCATAGGACAGCTCTGGGTACTGTACCTGGTTGTCACTCACTCAGCTGAGATAGGTGTTCCTGAAGCTGTATGCACACTTAGCTAACTCAGTGGAGTCAGAAGGTAACCGTGGGGTTTCTTGTGTGCAGCAGTTTGGGAAAGTCTGTTCTCTGCTCAGATTCCCTAATTGTTATCACTTCGTAGCGCCGTGGATGTTGTCTGGCAACTGTACTGATCATTAGTATAATTTTAAAATCTCTTTAAGGTCTCTTTGACCCCTCAGAATGAGCCTCTTTGCCTCGGAACTGAGATCATCGAAACCATTAGAGTTTAGTTGCGTTATAATGCACCTTCCTCCCAACATAACCTTCCTGAGAGAGTGACCCATGCTCCATGCAGTATTCTGGAGGGGCCTAATAACCACCTTCCACAGGACTGTATTGCCACTTTCGAGGTGCATTATAGCTCACTGTTCCATCGGCCCAGAGTCTTGTTTGCCTTTTTTATTGCAGCTGTGCACTGAAGTGATGGTTTCTATGATTTTTTTTCCCACAGTAACCCCTTTCTCTCTTTGATCAGTGTGCTGGATGTAACACCCATTCCCTACATTTGCTCTTTGTTCCCAGACTAATTACTTTTCTTTTTCTATACCAAGCAGCATTTGCCATCTGCTGGCTCATCAACTAAATGATCCAAATCCCTTTTGAATCCGCTTGCATTGTTCCTTACCACTTCTCTGTGCTTCCAGTTTTGCCATCCAACCAGCGGAGGTTTCTCACACCCAGAGCTCAGCTGAGGTACAGGAGCAGAGGCATGGGAACACACAGGACCTTCTCACACCTCGGGCAGAGCATCCCGTCTGGATTTGCCTCTTGTTGTACTCACACAGAAAAGAAGTGTTATCTTTGGAAGAAATTAGACTCTCATTCACTTTGGGCCACTTGAGATAAAGGATGGTTTTAAGCCCATGTCCATGGGGACAGTGCAAGGCAGTGTCTTACACTGGGGATCCCAGAGTTTGGAGATGGGCTGCTGCAGGTTTCAGAGACCTCATTTAGTGTGTCCACACCAAAATACAGCAAGTGCTCCACTCCCCACCTCATAGCTCTCACTACCAGTACTGGAAGTAAAGGGACATGCCACATCTCCTCCTCACTTCGTGTCCTCTATATGTGTGTGTGTGTGTGTGTGTGTGTCTGCACACGTGTACACATGGGGAAAGGAAAAAAAGGAAAGAGGCACATGGAAACAAAATGAGACTTTGCCTATATAGAAACCAGAGCTGCTGTGGTCCCATAGGCAAAAATATAAATTTCCTCTCCACACAACAGAGCAATTTCTGAAAACCCAGCAAAAAGAATTTGTTTGGAATCCCCTCAGGAAATGTCTCATGTGTGGAAGGCCAGATGTGTGAGGAAGAAGCAGGAGTCAGCTGGGGACACACAATCTTTGCCCAGCTCCAAGCACCAGAATAGCACGGGCTAAGCGCTGATGCTTTTAAAATCGGGTTTATGAGCAAGCCTTATGCTGTGCTGATGCATGTGCCACATGGCATTCTCTTGGAAACTCTTTTCTGTCACAGCAACAGCCAGCCTGACATGCTGGCCTATTGCTTTCGCCTTATTTTGTTTGTCACTTAAGGAAAAACTTGTATCGGATTACCCAGAGTGAGCAATCTTTTGGATGATCTTTTCTGGTCTTCCCTTAAAAGCCCAGCAATGCACTTGAGCTGTTATCAGTTGCCTATCCAAGATACACTCAGGTAAGAGAAGAACTAGACAACCTGTGCACTTTCTTGCAAACTTTCCAATAATTTATTTATGTGGAAAATGACCACAGAGCGGTCAGTTTGGAAAGCTAAGGTTTTGCAGCTCTTTTATGGTCCACATGTAAAAAGAGCCATTTTTCCTTTCAAGTGCTTTGCCTTTTCTGAATGGCAAGTTCAGATGGACCCGGCCTGATTTCAAACAGCATTTGCTGTGCTCATCTATAGTGTTTTCATGTGGTGATCTTAGTGAGAACAAAATGCAGATAAACCTTTAATAAGCTACAAACATCAGAGGAAGCAACTCGTGCTACAATGTTCTTGGGCAGGAAACTAGCATACCCAACTAACTTGCTCTTGCTTGTAACTGTGACTGGAGGTGCTACACCTGATCTCAAACTTGCCATACACTTAAAATCAGCTGGAGTTCTAGTGCTCAGCATAGCTGTAAAACAACTTTTACCTCTGTTTGAGAATGGAAAGAAAAAAAAAATCAGCATTTGCTCCATACTACGCTCGTGTCTTCTATTCTGCTAGGACAGAGTAGTAGGCAAAATGAGGATTGCTAACTCATGGCAGCATCCTCTTACTCTTTATTAATATGTGAGACAGAGGAATTCATCACAGGCATGAGTAGAAGGATTTTTTTCATAGTCCTTCTCTTTGCCTCAGGTCTCAAAGAAGTGAATGAAGCCACAAGCCAAATTTCACTTTGGTTTCATGGCCAAGGAGTTTGCATTCCAGGAGAAGAGTGACAGCCAAAGTTCAGCCTTTTTTAACACTAAAACCCCTGTGAGCCAGTTTACACCTGTGCTTGTACACTGTAGCTGCATGATTTGTGCAGCGCCCAGCCTGGCAGAACTGCCTGGAATGCAGGAGGGCGGCGTGAACACGCATGTGCAATGGTACCGGATCACTGGAACTGTTGAAAAACTCCTCTACCATAATATTTAGACACAGCCTGGCACCTCAAACTTGCTTTCCCTTCTGGCAAACACACATCAAGTGAAAGTAAGATGGGAATCTCGCAAAAAGGGAATTCCAGCGTTCCCTCAATGAAACTATGATTCTCCCAATCTTGTCATTCAAAGCAGTTGAAATTCTCTGCAGGAGGAAGCAGATATTGCAATATCTCCATTGCAGAGGCCTGTGCCTACACGCAAAAAAACCAATCCTGCACTGATCAGTCTCTTCCTCTGGCTCACAAACATCCTCCAGACCTTTTCCTACCTCTAGCTTCACCACTAGCTTTTTTCTTGCCTACTACTTTCTATTACTAGCTCAGTTATAACTTTCATACCACATCATCCTGCTGACAAGCTGTCCTCTTTTCCCCATGTTACCATCCACATTCTCTGGGTTTATCCCTTCCTCGAGTGTTGTGGCAGTTCTCTCCCTGGGACTCCAGAGAGCCCAAGCAGACCAGACCAACTCAAGGGAGTTGGCAGACCCCTTCTGCTACGGGGTTTCCCAGTAACAGCCCAGAAGAGCCAAAGGATACAGTGCTCCCTATTGCCTTTCATGCATCCTTGATGCACTGAGACTTGCAGGGTTCACATGAGTGTCCGGAGTTGAGTTTGAAGATGTTGCCTTACTTACCAAGTCTTTCTCATTTCAGACTCTTTAATTTCACCTGCAGCATGTTTCCCAGGCACCCGTGATACATGATGCTTGGATTTGCCACAAAGACATTTGTTTTGCCTTATCTGGTTCTTTCTTTTCTCCCTGCCCCTTCTTTTCCCTGTATCATTTGCAAATAAATCAGAGACGGGTTCCAATCCTGTAGACTGTTACCTAACCTCACCTAAGAAGACTGTGCTGCACAGCAGAAAGGTGAGACGAATATAAGAGCCTGACTTTTATGAGTAAGACTCAATATCAAACATTCCAGAGCACAGACCCTTACGTATGAGCTACTCACCCTAGGGTCTCTTTATAGCCAGAGAAGGCAGGCACACTCAAGGCTAGCTGAGATGTAGGTATCTAAATTATGATAAATCAATTCAATCCTTCATTTCTGGTTGCAACTGCATCTTCTGTGTCAGCATTCACTAAACCCACTGCATCCACTTCACTGGCGTCAATGGCATTTTTCAACACCTGCATTCTCAGAGACACTGCAAAACATGTAACACAAAAGTATGCTGGAGCGCAGCTCTGTCTTCCAAATTACCTCAGGATCCTTTCAACTGTTAACTGGGAGTTGTGATAGAATCTCTGCAACTTGTTTTTCTGGATATAGCACTCACCAATATTCAGGTACCTCAAAGCCTGAGAGACAGAACAAATCCATCAGCTCATTCCCACCACTGAAAAGCCGAGCTCTTCTGTGGCTGTACAGAGAGAGAAGCCCGGCAATTACGCCTCACCGTCTGTGCAGAGAGGAGAGGATATGTAAGCCTGTTTGAACACTGCCAGTGGCACCCATTCAATGCCTGATCACAGTGCAAAAAACACCCCAAAAATCTGCTCCCCCCCAAAAAAAAACCCCCCACCCAGAAAATTTGGCAGTGCCAAAGTAAAATATATGGATTGCCATGTAACTGAGATCTCAAACAATTCTGAGGAGAAGGCAAACACTAGCTCCAAGTAGAGAAAGGGGGGAAAAAAAAAAGGAATTGGGGATAAGTGACCTTGTAACAGAAAAAACCCTTCCCTGCCTTAACACAAATACAGACTGCCTGTAGTTCACAGCAGAGAACTAACATTTCAGAGAGTGAGAACCCTCTTCCCATGCCACCTGCAAGCAGGCCAACGAGGGCCTGCAAAGTCCCACGGCCATCAGGGACTCGGTCCATCTGCTCAGTTGCTGCAGAGAGAGATGCACAATTCCGAGCACAGAGAAGCTGGGGAGTCAGGTGAGAGACACAGCTTTGCTACAGCAATCAAATGTGCCTGCCCTGTGTTTTGCTGCTGGTTTGGGTTTTATCCCAGTTGTCTTAACAGGGACTCTGTTGTTCTGAATAGACCCTCCCATGTTGTAGCAAGCACCTGCATCTGGCAAAACTCCAGAAGAACACTGGCTTCCAACATTGCTCCAAGCTCAGTTGGAAATGCTGAAGAAACTGCAGTAAGAAACACAGGGATTGAAATCAAGGACTCCACCCCAGCTTCTCTTTGAAGTAGAGATGCAGAACTTTTGATCAATAAGTGAGTATTAGCCTAGGAAGACTAAGAAAAGGAAAGGTCAAGAGCGTAAAAGCACCCGTTATATTACATCTACATATAGACAGTATATCATTATCTAACAATATCTTTGAGTACTGAGTCATGGTTTCAGACTCATTGAAAACGGGGCTGCAGGTGGCAATCCACTCATGTATATTTGCTCTTCACAAAACCAATTTTGCATCGAGGGAGCTGCTGAAATGGAGATGCCAGGGCACTATCAGGGTGAAGTAGAAATCTTTGCAGATGTGCAATTTTCATCTAAAATAAGTTCCACTGCCGTGTCCTAGACTGCTTCAGCACAAAATTAGCCAAAATAAAACTTATTTTTATGTAGTCTTCCCAGTTCCAAGGGCAGATGCAGCCCTGACGTATGACTGGGGGGAGGACTCCCCATCAGTCAGCTGTGACCACGGCATCTGCACCAGTAAGGAGTGTTGCACCCACTGAAGGTGATGCAGGGACACATACACACACACACATACACACACAACGGACTGAGGGATATTTCAGCCTTCAGTAAATCCACACTTTCTGCAAAATAGACCTGATGGTCCATTCTGGCCACTTCCTCACCCCTCCACAATGACTACTGGGGCGTAAAGTAGGTTGGTAAAATGAAGCCATAAAACAGGCTGACATGCCGGCACTTTTGCTCTTCTTGGCTGGGCAGGTTGAGGACATGGGAGAAGTTTTCTTTGGTGACACCTCTCCCTTCAACCACTGGTCCTGTGGGCTGCAGTGGCAACATAACAGCCATATTGCTCCATCATTAGCAAAATGCCTGGAGCTAACTCTTGGCTCTGATTCTTTTCAACAGCCTTTCCAAGTTTGTCTGTTTTTCGCAACTGTTTTGCTTCCTACCATTTATTTATTTTTTTACCCAAATCTTTGCTCTTGAGAAGTGCCTTCTGTGCAAAGAGCCCCACAGCCATTTCCCCCAGTGCCAGGCCCAAACGTAGGCTGCTGCTCTCTCCCAGTTTTGATCTTATGCTGTTTTATTCTTTCTGAACTGTTCTTAGCAACATGCTCAGAAAAGAGGGAAAAAAAGAAAAGAGAAAAAAAGTTTGTTTGCAAATTCAGATTATCCTGCATTGGATATTTGGAGGTTGGTTTTTGGTTGGTTTTGGGGTTTTTTTTTTTTTCCTTTTTCTGTGATGTTTTAAAATCTCCCTGCAAGGGAGACGGGGATTTCTATCCCTGGCTGGGAATCTTATTTCAGCTTCTTTCACTCTTGAAAGAGCAGAAACAGCTCTGCTTAGCAGAAACTAATTAATTCCGGTTGTAATAAAACATATATTCTGCCTAAAAAAAAAAAAAAAAATAGCTGACTGCATTGTGTTTTAGGAGCCAATGAGAATTCGCATCACAGTCACGAAGCCTGTGAGCACAGCGGCGGGCCTTATGTAACACAGGACTGCCCGAAGCAGATGCTGCAGATGAGGTTTTACAATAGCAGTTTCACTGGTTACCACGAAACAATAGTGCTTGGTCGGGGAAGTACTGCAATAATCCCGCAGCTCCTGCTTGTCGATATTTAGGGCATCACTATAGCAGGCTGTGGTACCACAGCAATTGCGGGGAGGAGTGAAAATGCCCCTCTGTCGTTCGTAATCACCTCTGTCCTGCGGATAAGCACGTACTCGCCGTTTCCTCCGGCTGGCCGGCTGGTTATCCACCGGCTTTCCCCGGGGCTGCGTAACCGTAACCCCGCAGGATCGCTAAAGGACATACCGGGGGGTTACGGACCGCAGCGCCTTGCCCCCGGCCCGAGCTGCCTCCCTGCAGCCGCGGCCCGGCTCCGCCCGGTGCCAGCAGCGGGGGCAGCCCCCTCACCTACCCCTACCCCACCTCACCCGCGGGCTGCGGGACCGCCCTGCCAGGCCGGGGGGCGGAGGGAGAGGGGGTATGTCTCAAGCCGGGGTGCCGCCGCGCTGGGGAGATGGGCGGCTCCCGGAGGGGAATGGGGAGTAGGGGGGCAGGCGGGGCGGGCTGCGCCCGCAATGCAGCACCGCCTCGCCGGGAGACGCCAGCGGAGCGGCTGCAGTGCCGGCGCCTCCCCGTTAGGTGTAGCTGCCGGGAGGTGTAGCAGCCGCCGATCCGTCCGCCCCGTTGCGTGGTACCCTGGAACAGAGCCGGCCTCGCACCGCCCGCGCCCCTCCTCTCCTCAGCGGGTCGGCCGGGGGTTCCGCTCGGTGCACCCGTACCCGCAACAGCGAATCCCTCCGGCTGCTCGCAGCTGGCTGTTGCGGGGGATGGGGCGTCCCTCGGGGAGGGAGGGGAAGGGGAGGGGGTGAGGGGAGGTGTGTATGTGTGTGTAGACACACGTGTTTACACGTCAAATAGCACCACTTTGACAGCCACGGCCTGAACGACTCGCAGGTTGTTGCGCTGGGTGCGTTTGGGGGCAATCACGGACATCTGTACAAAACAGCATTGCAGGGCCTGTGCGTAGAGAAATATCGGGGGGCGGGGGGGGGGGAGAGAAGGGCGAGGGGATACGCCTCATCAAGCTGCTGGATTACTGCGCCGAACCTCTTGGTACAAAGGGACCTGGAGAGTCCAGCCAACACTTTGGAGGTGAATTCTGTGTCCCCCATTCTCATCTCTGTGCTGCCCGAACAAAAAGCGCCCCTCCATCCGCTGCTGAAACTGAACTTGCTGGGGAGAGCCCCCCCGCCCGGCATGAATTCAACACAGGTGACTCTTCAGAGAGCTCCTTGACCAGGAGAACTACAACGTGAGAAGGAAGGATAGACCTTCAGCATGACAAGTACGAAGGCCGCTAGCTGTCACGTTGCAGCTGTTCTCAGCTGGTTACCTGCCTGTCGGGTGACCGCTGTCACCGAACAGGAGCCACCATCTCCGCTCGGTCACGTCTCCCGCGCTCGGCTGCCAGTAGCAGGAGGCCGTGCCTCCCGTATTTCACCTGCAGAGTCCTTTGTGCTGAAGTTAACGGGATGGCATCAGACGAACCTTCTGTGGGTTGGAGCAGATTTTGCCTCAGAGGGAGATTTAGATGCAAAGGTTGCTCGACAGCAACGCTTACCTCATTGAGATGCCCCAGCTGAGGTCGCAGTCCTGCTGAACTGAGACCCCGTACGCACAGTGCCGCCCTCTCCAGCCGCAGATTTGATTCCTAACTCGGGGAAGATAGCAAGAATGCTTTTACTGGAGCCAGCGTGCTTCGAGCCAGGCTTCACCCTGTAAATATTTACACAGTGAATAAGCATATGACCCGGTTCCCAGTCTGCCTCCTATTGCCTAGGACGTGTCTCTGTCAGCTCAGGACCCTGCTGGCACACACACAATGCAACACGAGGGCTTTATGAGACGCAGATGACAACAATTTGCTCCTGTGAATAATTTGCCCTTTTTTTCCCTAAACGTTCCCAATTTTATCCTCTTTTCAACATTAATTCCTCTTGGGTTTTTTCTGTTTCTTCTTAAACTAGTATTGGCCTTTCTAAACTAACTGTGTGTATGGCAACTTGGGGCTTTTTCCACCGTTAGCTCTTACCCCAGCTTTACTTCACAGAACAAAGTAGTTGTTCCCACTCGCCTCTCCAAATAATTGTTGGTTCCTCTTATAATTTGCTTATATGTCAGCTTCCATTTAAGAATAAAATATAATCACTGACTAACCATTTTAAAGCTATTCTTGCTAACCAAATTAATCCCTATTCCACTTGTCTTTCTGCCTTTTTGCTCCACAACTGCCCCCTAGAGAAGCAGCTCTGCAAGGAAAAAATAATACACACATCTAGCCACGCAGCACTTTTAAACACTCACTTTGCTCCAGGCTGGCACAGTAAAGGCATTTCACAACAAAACTAGAAAATGCTGGCCCAGTGAGATGGAGTTATTTTAGAGAACATGACTTCTATGAACACAGTCTTTCTCAGAACCTTTTTTTTTTTCTTTTTTTCCTCTCCAGGTAATATAATTGCTGATGAAAATTAAGAGAGAAAGCTGTCAGCTACAATGCCTCTCATATCTGACAAGGCTAAAGCTGGTGAAAGCTCTAGTTAGTGCTTCCCTCTGGCGGGGAGCACCCACATTTTGAAAAGGAGTTTCAAAATGAAAGGCAAATTATTTGAGGTTTTCTCATGAAGGTGTTAGGAGGTTTCCTATAAATACTTTTCTCAGTGAAATGAAGAAATCACAGCTTAGCTAAAATGACTGATGGTCACCTGGCCTAAGTAGACTGAACTTAAATTTTCTTTATCCTACCTGGATACCTTCAGTAGCATGTAACTCTGAGGAAAGTCCAGACTTTCATAAAGGTCTTTGTTCTGTCACACTGTGCAGAGCACAAAAACACTAGAAATTGTAGTATTTTTCACAGAACAGGACAGCTACTCACATGTTCTGGCGATGCAGGTGGAGAAAAGAAGGTTCCACATATGCATTTTTCTTAGACAGAGACACATAAGGCATCATCCCTGAAACAGAGTCCGTGGGGGTAGGCTGATGTGCTTCTAGACAAGCTGGAGTTTTGCCCAGTATCAGTGGGGATTCCAGCAGGTCTAAGCAGATACATTGTAGGAATGGGGCTATTTTCTATCTATAAAACAAACTGCATGTAACAGAATTAGAACAGCTAACTCGGTAACAAGTAGCACAACTAAGGATTTGTGCTGTACTTTCCCTATGCTCCTCTATCACTGTAACAGCCACTTTCCTATACAAGGATGTCTCCTCTCACAACTGGTTTTTCCTTTTGTCCAGCCTCCCCAGACAAGACTTCACAGTACTGCCAGTGCTCTCCCTTGAGCTCTAACTGGGGAAGAGCCGGACAAGAGCCTACACATGCTGGCACTGGTTTGGCATGGGAGCATGCTGGCTGGCACTAGAAAGCTCCAGCGAGGAAACCATGCTGGGCTCTCATGCTGCCTTGCTGTAGCTCTTTCTAATGGAACAAGTAAGCTTCATGATGTCGAGACTGAGACTGCTTCATCACAACGGGCTGAGATGGCCACTGGATTCCAAAGCTCCCAGAGCAGAGCAGGTAAAACACTGCACTTCTTTCAGAAACCCGGGTAATTAAAGGAGCGGAACCAGGCAGGAGGAGCCAGTGGGTTACTCCCATACCCTGCAAGCGAAGGGAAGAAGCAGCCCCTCTCCCGGGGGGCGAAGCCCTTCTAGCGTGAGGCTGGTGAAGCCTGAACCTTGCTCAGGCCCGCTCCAGCCCCGGGGGCAGAGCCAGAGCCCCGCCCGCCATGCCCGGGTCAGGAGCGGGACACGCTGCAGGGGCGGCCTAAGGCAGGGCCCAGTCGCGGCAGGAGAGGCCGAGGGGGAGGCAGGGAGCGGGGCCCGGCAGAAGCGCAGCCGCCGCCACAGCCCAACTCGGAGCTTCCCCCGGCCCTTCCTGCCGGAGCGGCGGCCCCGGGAGCGGCAACAGAAGGGGCGGAGGAGTGCTGCCCCTCGCCGAAGAGGCTCCACCCTCCGCTGCGGCGCGGCCCAGCCCGCGGCCGGCCGTGCCGGTGCTGGCAGAGCTGCGGCTCCCCTCCCAGCGTGCCGCCCGCCCGCCCTCCCTCAGCGGGTCCTGCCCGCCGCCGCCTGCCGCGCTGTGCGGGGAGACGCGGCCGCACTGCGGGCGGGCGCGCGCGCTCTCCTCGCATCCGCCGGCCGGTGTCTGCCGGCGGCTCCTGGGAGGGGAGGAGAGGGGAGGAGAGGGGAGGAGAGGGGAGTGCACCCGGCACAACGAGCCTTCTCTCCTCGTCGCTGCCGTCCCGTCCCATCCCATCCCGTCCCGCGCCGGCGTGAGGTGTCTGCCCGCGCCGCTGCTGCTGCACCACGCCGCTTGCGGTTCTCCTGTGGGGCCACGAGGGGGCGCCGCCGCCCCACGCCCTCCGCAGCCCATCCAGGTGGTTGGTGGGGGGGGGGGGTGGTGGGAAGAAGCCGGAGGCGCGCGAGCAGCTCACGCCCGCCCCGCCCCGCCGTCACGTGGCCGCTGCCGGCGCTGCCCCGGCCCTCTCGGCGACGCCGCACGCGGCTTTCCGCGGGGCGCGAGCCGCTAGGGGGCGCCCCGAGGGCGGGACGGCCGGCTGGCCTGCCCGGCGCGCGCCGCTTGTTGACCGAGCGGCGGTTGGTGGCGCGAGACTCTCTCGTGACGCGCTCGCAGGAAGGGCGGGGGGAGGAGGGGCTGCTGCTGCTGGGGACACCGAGAGGGGGAGGAGAAGGAGGGGGGAGAGAGGGAGGAAGGAAGAAGAGAGAGAGAGAGCGCGGCCGGGGCTGAGAGCCGGGGAGGAGGAGGAGGAAGAAGGCGGGTAGGAGGCGGTGGTTGCGTGCGTCCGTCCGTCCGTGTCGCGGGGGGAGCCGCGATGTGAAGCCCCCCACACGGCCCGGCAGGGCAGGCGGCGGCGGCGCCCCGGGAATGTGCGTCTGGGACGCGGCGAAAGGTGAGCGGCGGCGCGGGGCTTGCCGGAGCGGGCGCTTTCCTCTTCGCGGCGCGGCGGCCCTGGCCCCTATGGCCGCCCGGCGCTCGGGAGCGCGCCCCCGTGCGCGCGTGCGGGGGGCGGCTCGGGGCGGGGGAGGGGGGAAGGGAGGGGGAGCCTAAGGCAGCCGCGGGGCCCGCAGCCCCAGCCCTGCCTCAGCCCCTCCCTGGGCCCGCGGCCTGGTCCTCCCCCTTCTCCCCGCCGCAGCTCTTCCCCAGCGCGGGGCTCGGCGACGGGGTGTGTGTGTGTGTGTGTGTGTGGAGGGGGGGCGGTGGCGGCGCGCGGGGTTATGTAACCGGCGCGGTGGCCTCTCTCAGCCCTGCTTCACCGGCGCGCGGGAGGGTGCTGAGGGGTGCTGGGGAAGAGGGGGGACGGACCGACGGACCCCCGGGCGCGCGCGCAGGCGGGCGCGCTGCGAGTTGCCGAGGGTGTGCCAGGTGTGTGCGTGTCTGGGTCAGCCACCTCCGCTCGCCGCCTCCCCCCCCCTCCGCCAGCCGCGGCACCTGTGTGTGCGTGTGCCTGTCACATGGGGCCTGCGCCTCAGACACAACACGGCTCCCGAGGCAGAGTGATGCCGCCAGTATTTTGCCAGCTAAGGGGTCACTGCAGGGAAAGAGGGCTGGAGGAGGAGGAGAGCCCAAGCTCTGGCGCAGCCTTGCCCTCCCCTACGCACCACGCGCTGTGGCACGCAGTTGTAGCGGCGTGTGTCCGGCTGCGGTTTGCCATCGCGGTCGTCACACAAGTTGTATTTGCTGAGCAATAGCGCTGGATGTAGCCGGTGTGCTGAAAGGAGGAGGAGGAGGAGCAGAACCTGTGCTTGATAAGTAAACCTCTGCTTACAAACATCGAGGGACAAATGTGTTCGCTGGTGCCTCCTCGCCCTTCCCCATCTAACGTTGATGTGTTTTGCTCTGTAGTTACCATTGACTTGACCTGTGACGCTGACCAAAATGCCCCTGATGGGAGATACGCGATAATGGCGTGTTCTCCCCTTAAGGGAGAGAAAGATAATATCACAAGCGTGTGATTTTTTTTTTTTTTGTAGAAAATCTGTGTGTTGTATGATGTAGTAATCTGTTATTTCTGATGCTTATAAATTAATTTCAAAGTCTTCAGGATGCCTGGGCTGTGAATAGTCTGCTTGTGTTAATGAGAGATTTTCTTCATTAAAAGATGAGTCGATGTTTATTCTGCATCTTGATTTAAAATCCAGGTCCAATCTCAAATTTGATACTGTAGTCCAAAGAAGCAAAACCAGGGGGTTGTCATTTTACAGTGTGAATTCTTTATTCATTTATATGCTAACCTTGCTCAGATACAACTGTTGAAAACAGTTGCCTAATTACCATTAGTTGCAAGAGGTTATAGTTAAAATTTATTTCTGGAACAGCTGTGGTTTACTAAGGTTTATGACATCTAACACAGAAATCCAAATCTCTGACAAATTCTTTGCCATTTTAGCTCCAGCATGTAGTTATTGCCTGTTCCCGCCATATTGGTCTTACATTCAGTCCACTGGACAAGGTACCAAATCCCTGTTAGTAAATAATCCCGAGCTGTCAGACTGGAGGTCATTGGTAGGACAGTATTAGTGGAGGTACAGGGCAGACACCAGCCTTGTGACTCACTGTTTTACTACTTGAAGATAGATTGGTTTAAAAGTAAAGCTCTTAACAGGGGAACACCCCCCCCCCACATTAGCATATTTCAGGCCTCGACCATAATCCGATTGTACAATTTTCTGTGTACAGTGTACATGTCTTCAGTACGTTATTCAGTAACAGGCCTTTCAAACATAGAACCAGTTGATCTTTCTGGATAGCACGTATGTAGTCTTACTTAGTCACGGCCTGCTCCAATGCAGGGATAGTGTGTTGTAAATGAGAGCTGATTTTGATTAAAAAAAGACATCTGGGTCAAGGGGTCAGAAAAGACTAAAGTTTTGTGGCAAATTTTCAGTCCATCGCCCCCCTCACTTACTAGAGAGGTGTAAAAAAAAAAAAAAAAAATGATTCAAACACAAACCTCACAAACCCAGGTTTTGAGTGGGTAAAAAAAATAATGATTACACAGGCTTTTTTTTTTTAATAACTCAGTTGTTCAGGGCAAGCAGGAGGAGAATAACTTGCCTGACCCTGCCTCGTGCTTTCCCCATTTAATTTGTTAGCTATTGTTTATTTCATGAAGAATTTTTTTATTATTATTGAACGTTTTTCTGTTTTAATTAAAGGTGTATATTCTTCTTGCTGAGATATCTATCAGCTCTTAGCAGCGTGTTTGCCAGCTATAGATACAAGAGAGCTAAATATCCAAATGTTTAAACCCTCCCTCAAGAATACAACATAGATTAATTTGGTGATAGTGCCATGTGTTTACCTAAGCATAGCAAAATGAGGAAAAGCTGGAAGCACCTGGAAATGAGAGTGGCCACAGAGTTAGAAAGTTGAAACTAAGAGAGTAAATAGAAGTGGATGTAAAAGAGCATGAGTAATGCTCTGAAATGTGTAAGACAGTATACTTGTGGGAGTGTCTTTTTTGAAGAGATAAATTTGTGTACTGCATCTCCCTGAGAGCAGCTTTTTGCTCTGTTGTGGAAACCAGGCAGCATTTTAATTGGAGACACAGATGTTTCTTGGGGAGGAGGCCCTCCCATGTCTGTGATTTCCCCCCCCACTCATGTGGAGTAACTAGTGCTCATAAGATAGAAGTCAGAATTAGGAAACCCTTCCTTCTTTCTTGCTCTTCAGTGGAAGAGAGGTGAGTGTATAGAAAAGCTTTAAATTCTGGGCTGTAATGATAACTTCCATTCATGTGGATTGTATTTTCAAAACCATCTGAAGGACTGCTGCTACTGTAGTTAAAGAACCTGTGACAGCTAGTTTCATTTAGGAGGTACTTTTAGTATGATAAACGATAGAAAGGATTCTTGTATCTTCCATATTCTTCTCTGTAAGTGCTTGGAGCAGGCCATGGTCCCTGAATTTCAGTGTTAGCTTTTGGGGAAAGTAATACTAATTTTTCATTTTATTTTTTAAAACTAATTCTAACTAACTGTCAATATTCTGCCCGTTTAATAGTGCCGAAGCTGGTGATTTGAAATTTAGTTGCTTGCATAGGTAAAGCTTAGTTGTATTGTGGCTAACTATTCTGTGTTGGTTTTGCCTTCTATGTCCAGCTATCTATAAATACTTTAATCAAATCCTAATGTAAGGAAATTACCAGCTATAACCTCCTTACTTGGTCTGCTTGAATTCATTCAGACCTTTTCAGCTTCTTGATTTATGAAAGTAAATAATCCTGAAAAAAGGAAAGATAATTTCACTCAGGAGAAGACACTGCTCAGGTACTTTGCAGAGTCATTCTTGCATATACAGGTGGATTGGCTTGAAGGCCAGAATGTGAGAACGATGCTGAAGCTGCACAGAGTAGGGTTCAGAACTGCTCCTAGGTATTTCCATATTGACTTAGAGACTGGCAGGGTGAGGTATGCAGTGTATTTTGGCAGGAACCAAGCTAAAATTTTTGGTCAGGTTCTAGCTGTCAGTGCAAAGTTAAGTCAGAAGCAAAGTTAAGTCCTGTCTGCCTTGTTTATAACTTCGTCTTTCCGAGGTGACTCAGGTCAATAGTTAGTCCAGGGCATGAGGTGTCAGCATCTGGAACAAACAGTTGTACTCCACTTAGATCATTTTGGTAACCTAGAAGCTGTTGGTGTTTAAATGAAGTCATGAAATTGTCGATAATTCTTACAAATAGAAAAGCCTGTGACCCCATGGCATGTGAGGTAGATGATTAATGCAGTTTACCAAATGGAAGTGAATGTATTGTACCATTTTGTGCTTTTGAATGCATATCCCAGTTCAAGTAAAAAACTAAAACAGTGTTCTATATTGAAAGGATACTGTTCCTGGTTTCTGAATCTGCCTGTTGTCTTCAGGAAACATTTGAGTACTGGGAAACTGTAGAGAGTGGCTTGTCAGTCACAACAGGAAATTTCCTATTTTCATGCTGAAATAAGTGGAATTATTTGGTAAGCGGTTCCAAGAAGGGGAAGGGATAATGACTTTTCACTCTAATTTCTGGCTGTTGGGGAATTTGAAGTTGTATGTGTGGTCCCTCCACGCTGATTCCCATAATTCTTAACCTAAGCTCTTGAAGCATCACATTCGGCCAGGGTAGGACATCTTTTCTTGGTGGTTTTTTTGTGTAATCTGTCTCCACTATGTAGCGATGTAACACTGTTGTTTTGGTACCAGAGGTATTTCAAATACCAACTTAAAAACACTTCAAGCCAAGAATACAGCTGAGATTTGACTTTTATTTAGGATTCTAAAGAATTAGAGCATTTTTATTTTGTCCCAAGAACTTAGAACTCTGCTTTTCCAGGAAAACATAGAAACACTGTACTTGTATCTCTTCGCTTTCCTCTAAATCTAGGAGGAAACTTGAGAATACGTTGTATTAGGTCAAAAAGTTTGCCTAGGTAGTAGTAAAGAAACAAACATACTGAGATACTTCATGTACTGAGTTCCTGTAGTTCGTTACCTTTAGGAAAAAAACCCAAACCAAAACCAACCACAACAAAACCTTTAATGTGTTTTTATTCCATTCATCTTTTCAACCTATATAGACTCTTGGCATCTTTCATGTCCTGTCAGAGAATCCACAAATAAACTAGGCAATAGATGAAAAAAAATTTCCATGTGTTTGTTTCCACGTACTATTTTTATCTGATTCCTCCTAGTCTGGTTGGTCAGAGTTGATGATAAAATTAATATCCATGGAGTAACGAAAGATATAGAAAAGTTGAATAGAAACTTAAAACTTCAAGGCTAAGCATACAGGCCATATCTTGTGAAGGTTTTACGTCAGAAAAGACTTTGCAGCTTTTGAGGGTTTCAAAGGCAAATCCAGAAAAGCATTTGTGAACCTGGCTAGGCAATGTTAGTTGGCAATAAGTAATATTCAAAAGCTACGACGAACAGAACATCTGCCTATTTAAATACTGAATGTGTAGTTGTCAATAATTTTGCTAGTAGAATTACTTGAGTTCTTCAAGTTTTGTTGCTGTATGTGTTTAGTGCTGCCCATATGTGAATAGAGAGATGCTCCTTAATATCTGACGTGACTTTTGCTTGAGATTCACAGAGTGGTTGTCTTTTCTCCTTCCAGGAAAAAGCTGATCCTATCAGCACCTGCTCAATATAGACTGATAACATTGAGTTGAGTATAAAGCACAGCTGCTCTGGGCACTTCTGAAAAATCCCAACAAACTTGTGGACAGGAAAGGGTGCCTCCTCATTAAATCAGAGCATTGGACCAGAGGGCAGATTTGTTTCCATGCTGTTCTCTGTTGCCAAAGTGGTTAATCCAGGTATTGAGCGATCAAATTAGTCAGCAACAAAGATAAGTTCCTTGTGTGTATATACATGTGTAGGTGTAGGCGCACACAAACACACACACACACACACATACATATAGACACATTTATATCTAAACAATTGCATAAAATCAATCAAAAATAGGTAATCTCTTTTGACAAGGTTTTACTTTGCTGGACTGAAGCTGGAGATGGTGTATATAAGAGGTTTTCATCAACATTCGATGTTAGCAAATTCAAAGCATTGAGGGATTTCTTCTTTGATCACCTCATGATGATTTTTTACTTACTTATTTCGAGCAATTATACCTTCACTTAGCCACTCTTCCTGCCTTGTTCAGTTTTTCTTTAGCTTTACAAGGACACTTCGTAGGCCTAGGAAGCCTTAGGAAGTCCTAAATCATTCAGCAGCAAGTCTTGTTATTTGTGAGGAGGGATGATGGTTTTATTGTATTGTATACCAACTGCTTGACCTATGCCTCAGCATAGGCTTCTTGTGTAAGAGGTGTGGGACTGAATTGTTGTCAGACTGGGGAGTGCAGAAACTAAAAACTTCCTAAGCAAGTTCTTTTGATTTATTAGGCAGAAAAAATAATATCCAGCTCTTCAAAGAAAAGAATAACACAGTTCTCTGTTCTTAAATACTATAGTTGGCTAAACATAGCGTCTTGAAGGAAGAATACCCAACTCACATACTCCTCTTGCTTATTGTTTCAGATACTTGAGTCCATGAGAGAAACAATTTCCTTCTGGTCATTTACAATCCATTCACTATGTTGTTACTGCAAGTCCTAATTCCACAAGCTATGTTTCTTATTCTGATTTTACTTTAATGGATTTTTTCTGGCATCTAAGCATTTATAAGCTGGCATAAATATAATGAGTGTGCCAAGTCTTCTTGGGGTTGAAGCCCCAAAATAATCTTAAATGCAGAAGAGAAATAATGAAGCCAGTTGCTGAAATCTTGCTGCCATTGCATTGTGGCAATAAGAACAGTTGTCATAATGAGGTGATATATGAACTAAAACATTAATTGAGCTACAGGGTTAAATATAGCTAGGAAAACTTAGGAAGAAGAGCCAGTTGTCACTGAGGAACTCTGAAGGGGCGTGGTGTGGAATTTTACCAAACAATGCAGAAATGTTGAAACTAAAGCCAGAGTCTTCTGTGAGCAGAAGGAGAATTTAACCGAGTTAAACCAGTACTTGTGACAAGCTTTAAATGGACTGTAGCTGCTCCTGAGTGTTATTCCTAGAGGGGAATGAAACATTGACAGTTGGTCTCAAATTGAATCTGGCTTGCTGTTTTTCAAAGAACTAACCCTCATCCCATGTATAAAAGCAGAAAGAGTATCTTCTTGGAAACAGATTGCTCGGAGCTGGCACAGACTGTACAGGGATGCTGGTTTCTGTACCTCATGGTTCCTTAAGCTGTGACAGTAAAAACAATTGACTGTCCCTGACTCCAAGTCATTTGTGAAAATGGCTAAACACCTCTGTTCTGCACAACTCATATAAATGCTTTCCTGCTATATTTCTGCTTCAGGTCATTGTGCTGATTTAAAAAACTTAAAAAAAAAAAATTAAAAAGTATATAGTGGTATGTTAAGCATTTAGTCCTTCATATAAAGTAAGCCAATCTGAAATAAAAATAATTCTGAATAGCAAAAATAGTCAGTTTGGAAACTGGATTAGTTTAGCAAAGAGTTCCTGTGTATCTTTCTGTGGGAGTATTTGAATTGAAGGTCAAAGTATCATTTCTTTGCTGTCAGGCTCAAAAGAATGTATGCACAGAACATGGTTTCAGAATAGTCATCTCCAGGTAAGGAGTTGATTCTGAAGGACTTGTTTTTTCCCCATGCTTTATGCGGGTTGTATGGTATTTTACCTTTCTAGCAAATGCCATGGCTTCATATTTTAGAGAAATACTATTTCTAAATTTTTCATGCTAACAGCTTTGTGTCTAATATTTAATTTGCCCAGTATTTTAATGATTGTTCTTTCCTAATTTGGACTCTTAGGTTTACTCATAGGAGATAGGAGAGGTGTTGGATGTGTTTGGGGACAGATATTTT